>CM060916.1:803217562-806091514 GCA_030737875.1 Allium sativum
AAGGGCGTTAAGCAAAAGAATAAATTCTCCGCCGCCAAACAGATGTATATTTAATAGAGATCAATCAACACAGAATAAAATCCAATGTCAGACACACAGTCCATTTACAAGTCCGTTCTGGGTCTGAACGAAACCGGAGGCACTAAATACCTCGCAAACTCATCGTTCACCACGTACGTCTGGACGATCACCACTCATTATCCATATTTCGGGATGCCTCCCAATCAGGAGCTCGGTTATCATCCAAACGAGGTGAAGATCTCCGGTCTTCGACCACCGTCTTCATCTTCGAATTTCAATCGTCGGTCAATTATTTGAAATGAGAATTAACTCGGCCTTTTCAAATAATTCACATATATTTAGAATTTCAAATCAATTTATTTCAATGGTTATATCATTTGACAACACCAATTTTGTTCTTTAATGTAATTTTCACACCAAACACATTCAACCATCAAGTACCACATAAATCGAGCAAATTCAGTTTATTTCCATTCCATATCGTTTATGATATTTTATAACAATTTATCGCTATTTTTATTTATTTTAAAATAGCCAATTTATTCAAAACGACGCTTTGGGCCATAACGCGGCCGTGGCGCTGTTTTTCTTCAGATTTGATTTACACATATCTGAAAATCTAACCTTTGGATCTTCACAAAATTTACATCATTAGAAAGGTCTTTTCAAAACGAATCCAACGGTTCCAGTTTCGGGAAAATCCGACGGTCGGATCTCCCGGTACAATCGTTTGAAGTTTCGATTTCAAAATACGAACTGCAGCGTCGTTATTCGATTAAATATAATTATATTTATATATATGTATATAAATATAATCGTTTTTGGCGCTGTTTTTCTTCAGATTTGAATTGAACATTCCAGACAATCCAACCGTTGGATTTTTACAAAGTTGGTGCCGTTGGAAAGATGTTTCCAAGGCGAACCCAACGGTTGCGGTTTCGGAAAAATCCAATGGTCGGATTTCCCGCACTAGTTGTTTGAAATCACGGTTTCAAAACACGAACTGCACGGCCACGTTTCATTTTAATTTTATTTATATTTATATATTTATATAAATATAGTTCATTCAACAATTTCAATATCGTTTTCACTTCAAATATTTCACTAACGCCTTTAAATTTTGGAAAATTTTGCCATAACCTCCTTTGTACGGGAGGGGCTGGGAAAATTCCCAAATAGCCACACGGGCGTCTCATGTCAAAGGAAAAAGAAAAAGCCAAGCGGCTAGCCAACAGGCTCATAAAATCATCACCCAAACAAAACAGTAAATGTGTACCTATTTGTCGGGCACAAAATTTTATTCCTCTTCTCTAGCCCCTTTTGCTATAACCTGTTCAATAAATATGCATGTACATATATACAGTTCTTATCACTTATCATTTTCCATTCAACTTCATATTTGATTCCATTTGGTTTAAAAATACCATTCATTCTAATGTTGCATGCATAGGCAAAAATCATATCGTTAGCTAATTGATGAATATTTCGACTCATGCATATTTATTTGAACGAGTTGCTATTTTTAACACTTCACATTTCAACGATTCATGTATATAATAAAAATGTGATTTTTATTGTAAAACAATTCATTTCAAAACACTATTATTTTATATAGTTTATATAGGTGATAAAAATAGGATTTTTCTTATAAAACAATTTCTTTTAAAACGAGATTATTTTACATAGTCCATATAGTTGATAAAAGGTGATTTTTATTATGAAACAATTTATTTCAAAATATGAATACCATTCAACACATGAATTTCAATTCAACGAATGAATATCGATTCAACACATAAAGGTTTTCTATTCAATGAACAAATATAGTTTCAGCAAATGAAAATAATTCAAACACATGAATATTATTCAAAATTTCGGCAGCATAACGGCAGGGTAGTTAAAACTGGGACCGTCCCTAGTACGGCTCCTCGCTCTACCTTAAAACCTCGCGGTTTTTGACAATGGGGATCATGCATCTAGTTCGCACGCAGGCGGCATGTATATATTTATTTCATTTCCATAAACTAATCCTATGTGGTTCCAACCAAATATTTCTCAACCACAAATGGGTATTTTTCAACCACAATAAATCAATATCAACCACAAACAATCCCAAACAACCATTCACTATCAATCAATTTTCACACCAATCACAACCAATAAATATCGTCCATGGTTTGTGGACGAGGGGCGTATATATATATATATATATATATATATTTATATTTATATATATAGCAATTCACTTCTATTTCAACACATATATAATTTTTACAACGCATATACAACTTATACATCGAACGTACGACTTATACAACGCTTATATAACTCATACATCGAATATATAATTTATACATCGTCGTTTCCATATCGTTTATAAATTAGAAATCTCACATTGGGTTCCACTCCACCAAAAATAGCAGAAGGCTCAGAAAAATATGCGGTCTCTTCTAGAATGTAGAAGACGTCCACACGGTCACGATGTTTCCTGTTTCATCGAATTTCATTAACGAATGAAAAAGATATGATTTTTCAAAGTTTGCAACGGTTTAAAGGTGTTAAAACTGTTGAAAATATATATAAGCCGTACCTCAGCTGAAAGGTTCAAAACTAGGTTTGCAATTTTCGATCAAACCGTGAATCGATAGGAGGATCGGCCAATGCAGCGATGAAGAGAGGGGAGACGCGCGTCTGCGCGCGGTGGTGGGGGCCCACTCGGTGGCGCCAGGCGACGGCGGCGGCGGCTGGAAGTTCGAAACTTCCTGACGTCGATTCTCCCTCAACAAGCCACGAAAAATTCCAAACTTTATATGGATTTGAAGATCTCTCCGAGCTCTACAAAATCTTCAACCGGAGCAGGGGCTAATTTTGCGTGGATTGATCGGAAAATGAGGGGGAAGGTTTTGAACGTTTTCCGCCTTCGATCGGGGAGAGAGAAAAGGATTTTTTTTATATATATATAAATTCTGATTGGTCGGGGAAGTTTAAAAGGGGTTTTCTGACGCGACCACCAATCTAAACCCAACAACTGTCGTCCCTAGCGTTTTACCCCCATTCCGAACACAATGGGATATGTTTCGAAGGCCCATTCGAATGTTTCAGTCAGTTTTCCTTCAGATTAAAGTATAAAACATTCAATATTTAATTTGAACGTACATTTCAATTTGCCAGGGCCACAAACTGATTCGAAAAATTCCAGAAAAATAAATCTAGCTATGTTTTGACGATACGGTCCCAACAAAACTAGTTTCGTTGAATTCTGAGATCGTTTGTAAAAAGGCCCATTTTTGGTCGATCCAATTTAACTGTAATTGACCAAAACACATTTTCCTTTGCCACGCTCACATACTAGCTTCAAAAATTATGAAATTTGAAACTTAGCAATAACTTCACATCCCGGATCCAACAAAAGTGGTTTCGTCGAATTCCGAGGTCGTATGCAAAATGGCCAATTTCACGGGCTATATAAATTCCATGGCGACCTCTCTGAAAATTCATTTGGCCATAACTTTTGCTTTCCGTTATGAAAATTCGATTTTTCAGATTCGTTAGAAAGGTATTCACTAACAAAATTAAATATTTTTGGTTTCACTAAAATCCGTTTTGTTTTGCACCCGGTACAGTCCGAAAAAGTTTGAATTCAAATTTTGAAACTACAGCGCCATTTCAGGCCTTGTTTATAATTAAAATTAATTATATTCGTTTTCAATTGTCGATTCAAACTCACTTTTCATTGCCATTATTTAAAATATTTATTTTAAATATTTAAAATCCATTATTTCAGCCAATTTAAATTTTTTAAATTGGTTCAGATTTTCTGGGTCGTTACAGCAGACCTAAATTTTTCTCAAAATGCTAAAAATCAAAGTCTGCTGAAACCCTAGTTGGTTTGTCCGGTATAATGTATAAAGGCAAAGATAAAATATATCAAAGCTCAAAAAAAAAGTCTCACAGTGAAACGAATAAAATATAATAGTCAATAAATATTTACCCTAATATTGACATTGTCTAACAAGTGTCCCTAAGCTGTATAATCTATGCCACATGTCTAACCTGCGGGTTTGTTATGAGGAGGAGGCCAGAACAAAAGTTCTAGTGAATGGAAAAAATATACTTTCTATAAATAACACTACATTTATCGTTCTATGGCTAGTTTACCTTTATTTAGGTTTATTACTCATTACACTTCCGATCTTGCGCATAAATTGTACCCATCTACTCTCAAGTAGATTAACCTAATGAATCATATATATACATAGTTATATGACCAATATGTCAAGGTACTTCCCATAGTACCCTCCTCAAGTGGTCTCCATCGTCGCACTTCATAACCGTACTAGGCCTTCATCGTCACGCTACAAAAGCGTACTAGACCATGCTACGAAGGCATGCTAAGTCTCCATCGCTACGCTACGAAAGCATACTAGGCTATGTTATGAAAGTGAATAAGCCTCTACTGCTGCGCCACTAAGACGCCCTAACCTTGAATTCCCCTATGAAACTCAGTCGGGGGATTTCCATATTTGTCAAGAATAACTTCGTTAGTCCCATAATAATGGTTTCGTTAGGCTCACAATACAGATATCAGTGGTAGGTCTGTCCCTTCGGTGGCTATGGCCCCACCTGGCCCTCCTAACTAACGAAAGACCATTCAAAGAGCCAAGTGATTATGCACTTAACAAACAACATAAGCATCCAATTTGGCATTTTCCCTCATCCAATTACCCGATAGTAAAAGATCATTGCCTCTTGCTTTAGCTCTATTCATTCCTATATTCGCTCCAACTGACGATGACAGGTGTCCGACGACCTACTATCCTTATTGGGTCCTGACCATGAAACCTCCTAAGCTGAGGCAACCGCCGATCCTCCTAGAAATCATCCCAATCATTCTTTTGGATACCCTCAACCATAGATGCAGCCAAGGCATACTCCCCAGATGGAACCTTTCAGACCATACCTCTGAGGGCATAGCTTCGGTAGGCCTACCAAAGAGGGTCATCATAGAGTATCCTCATGTCCCACAGAAGTCACGCACTTCTTTCCAGTTTCGTCGAATAATAAGCTGGATATGCTCCCACCGTGTCTTTGAATGTCTATGATGATTTACCGCGTTGGGCTCTTTATCCCACGGACTATACCAAACGCATACTACTATTTTATTAGACCCTATGTCTAATTTACAGTTATGTGTTTTACTTTCTTGTCTTTTCAGCGATTAATAATATTCATTAATTTATTTAATTTGGATATATTTTTTCATCAATTTCATTAACTGGTCGCAAGGCTACCATAGAATCTTAGGCTCATAACTTACACCTTGTAAATCAGTATGTTCATATTAAGGCCTAATGCCTTTTAGGCTCATGACTTAACCATTTTAAGTTAGTATGTCCATAATATTAATTATGCCACGCCCAAATTATCAAATCCACTTTTGTTCGTAATTCCTATTAAATTTGGTTTTCCAACGCATGCAAATAAAAAAGATTATAATTAGTCGTATAAATTAGGTGCACAATTCAGTTGTGTATATACATATCAACATTTCAGATTTATGTATATTTTGCACATAACCAAAACTCAACATAAAACTATATATTTCAACACGGAAAGGGGGGAAAGAGGAAGAAGAGAACATACTATAAACTTTACAAGAATTAAAAGATATCATATACTATTATAAGAAAATATAATTTAAATCCATTCATTTGGGATTTGCACTCTCAGTTTTGTATCTACGTTTACTTTCTGTTTTCTTTTCAATTACGATTTATAGATCTATCTGAACAGTGGATCTGGGCATCAAAACCTTGAATCTACTATATTTTCCTCCAATTATTGAATCAAAAATCAAAAATATAATTTATTTTTGAAGAGTTCGGAGGAGAGCGAAAATGTCAGAGCTTTGGTGCCTTCTCGCAAACTATGAGTTAGAAGTTAGGCCGTGTAGGTTTATTTATAGCTGCCTAGAAGAACCACGTCCGTCCAATTCAAAAGAATTAAATTTGAGCCGCTAACACAGAAATAAGATACGTTGTCTTGGCATGAAATGGGTCGACCCATGCTTCATCTGGATCGACTCATGCTTAAGCTGGGTCGACACAGCTCAGAAGTGTGTCGACCCCTGGGTCGACACCGCCCAGAAGTGTGTTTACCACTGGGACGACCCAAATACAGTTTTAAAAATTGTATATGGGGTCTTTCTCCTTGATTTCTACCTTTGTTTAAATGTTATTATTAATATTTATTTATTTCTAACCATTTTATTTCTTGTTTGGCATTATTCTCATTTAAATCTCTTTTAAATGTTACTCCCACTATGTTTCTATTTAATGCCATTAATAACACGCATTATATTTTAAATTTAAATATGCGTTGCTTTTGACATTTATAAATATATACATATGTGTGTGTGTGTGTGAAATAAACATATGTTTACACATACTTACATGTGTGTTACAATTAACTAGTTTTCCATTTTAAATTTTAATATTACATTTTATTTATTAATTTATAACGTGTTATTAATTAAGTTCAATTCATTCTTCTACAACATTTATTTTTATTTAATTCTATTTATGCAATTGTAATGTTATGTTTACATAATGACAACTTCTTACTTATTGCTCATTTTATAACATGCGTTTGTTTTCGAATTTCAAATGCACATTACTCATGTAATTATTTTGATGGTTTTATTAATTAAAATGAAGGGTGTTACATAAAATCTTAAAAACAAAAATTCAAAGAGTACAAAGTCTAGAGAAACCATATCAATTGACGATCAATCCGTGCAAGGTAAGATCCCAAATCATTCCTATTTTCGGGGTAGTAGATGACTGCACATGTTTTGCTACAGTAGTCCTATTCTTGACATATTATGTCAGATCTCCACGTCTGGCACATTCTTCGATCATATCCCACAAATGGCGACAATTGTTTGTATTGTGACCATCTAGTTAGTGATACAAATAGTGTTTACCAGACACCATTTTCCTTTATGTTGGCTCCCTCCTTGGAGACTTTCTAAATGGAGAAATTTCATGAATATCCAAATAGAAGTATTTCAGAGAAGCATTAAGCCTTTATTATTTTCTCTACCAGATTCGGAAGACCTCCATCCTTAGCCATATTAACCTCAAGAGTTTCCTTATCGGTTCTCACATCCTCTTCACGCAAAAATCCGCCAGCCTCAAAATAAAATTCGCTAAGGTCCCTCGATGCATCCCTTTCCAGTGAGATCTTAAAATCCATTTTATCCAATATGCATGAGACGACGACCACAAGTGCCATAGACGGGTTCGATTGGTCTACCGATGCCACTGGCACGTTAAATCTTTCAATAATAGATAACAAAGTTTCTTTAGTCCTTTGTTTAATTGTCATGAGAGTCATGACATTTTTGGGTCGAGAGCTATGGACCTTGAATTGTTCGATAAATCATTTAACCAAAATATTCCAAGTACAATAAATTTTGATTACAAATGTCTAAACTACATGGTAGTGATATCCGGGAGATAGAATGAGAAGAACTTTCCATGATATTATCCGATCCCCATTGCACTTCAATGTGACGTGTGTAGCACATAAGATGGACAGTGGGATCCTTCCTACTGTCGTAAATCTCCAACAATGACAAATTAATGTCTGGTGGGTCCCGTGAATTCCTTACGATCTAAGTGAAGGGCTACGGTTCATGCAGTTTATGTCTGTTTAAGCATCCAACTCGAGAAAATTGTCAAATCAAATCTGCGATCTGATTTCCATTGCTGAGAAGTAGCCTCCAATCATCCAATCCTACATCAATGCCCCCGATATTATATCCAGAAGAGGTAGTATGTTGTTCCATGACGTTGCCATCTGGCTTAGCCTTGACCCAAGGAGTAGTTTTGGGTATGAACCGAATTCCAAGAGCTGTAGCAGCTCTTCTGTGATCCAATCCTAGGAATGTCTGCACTTGATCCAAATTTCCATTACTGGTTTCCAAAGAGCGACTAGCTAAGACGTTGTGAACAACACCATTAGTGCCTCAGGGATTGCCCCCAATTTGAATCGACTCGGTACCGATCTTAGGAGCATTGGCGTGGGGTACACTAGAGCCTTGTTCCAATCCTAGCACGCCACTGAGTCCTGCCCTAGATACTGCTTTTTAGTCGACTGGCCTTTCGAATTCCTCCATCTGAGTTAAAAAAGTTTTCATAATCTCCTGTTATCGTCTGAGGAGTCCTTTTTTCTATTCAAGGGGTGGTTCATATTCCTTGATCACTTCATCCAGCTCTTCGCGAGTTAGGTAGATGGAATGGTTTCCAGTTAGAGGAAGCCTCTGGGATCCCTTCCAATCTAGCGATATCAACTTGAGTAGTAACATCAGTCTTCTTCTCTTAACCATGGTTAAATCCAAAAGAATCTGAATCCTTTAACAAATCAGAGGTAGTCGCCTCTACCTGAGGTGACAAAATGTTGACATTGATTTTGGTCAATCAAATGCAACACCCAAATTCTAAGTACCAGTCGTAGAATAATAATCATAGAATAGTCATAGTGTAAAATAAAGCAAATAGACATAAAAATTATAGTGGTTCGGCAAAGTGTTCCTATATCCATTGTACTGTAATTTTTGTTTATACTGCTTGATTACAATTACAGTCCGTTTTGTTTACAGAAATGTAAAGTAAAAGAAAGTGGAGTGTAGCAATGGCATAGTCCCTACATATGTAATGGCCTGGATTTTTGATCGTACAATAATCCACACATGTCAACTCAAACAAATCCAAAATACATATAGTTATTGGGATTAATAGAAGAAAAAGAAGAAAGAAGAAAAACAGTAATAAACCTCACGATGGAAGGACGAAATATAATAATCAAATAACAGCTCATGAAGATGTTAAATTATACATTTGATTATACTTTACAACAATTATCAGAGTTAAACTATCACATAACATACCAATAAATGCAATGGAATAATACTAATAAATACGTCCATTCAGTTCCATCTTTATCTTCATAAGGAGGTCTTCGTTAACTAAAATACAGACTGATCCGAGCGCAAATGAAAAGACAAAAACACTCAGATCAAAACTAAAATATTTTTATATCTGTCAAATTAAAGCATGTAATAATATGGGTGTCACAGTGTCATAAATGCTTATGGTAATTCACACCTCCAATCTGGTGTTCGTGAATGCAGTAACTTAAGAGATGTTATGGAAATTTCCATCTTCTAAGGATCCGTTAAACTAGACATTAAATAATATAATACGCGACTATGATAGTGTTTATTCAGTAAAGTATCAAAATAGCATAAGCGGGATTACATTTTTGTCCTTATATCATTTATAAACATTGTAGTCTATACATTACTATAAACTTCGCCAAACCGGTGGGCTATCAGGGAGCACTCCATAGGTACAACGCAAACCAAAACCGTTGTGGGCGCGATTAGGATAATTTGACAAGGCACACGAGAAATATCCAAGGTAGGAATCTACCAATTGCACGCTTAAACTGGTGGTAACACATAGTCGCACCTACCGCCCACCTCAGAACAACACTCCTAAATTAAGGATGCACATCAAATCAAATCAAGCTAAGGAAATATAATAATCAAGGAAGAAGTGTTGCTGATAGAGGTAGCTAACCCATTTTGTCATGGTATAGCACATGTATTAGTCATTTTAGTTATGACCGGAAGGTCAAGAATATCCATCATCGTTCTCTTACTTCATTCCAGTAGCATTCGCCAAACATCCTACTTCATTCTGGATTCTCCACCACGTACACAGTCGTTAAAGTGGTTTACGGTATCGGCAGAGAGTATGACAATATCTGATCTCTGTCTCTTTAACAAGTAAACGCTTCATTTTACATTTCAAAATGGTTCATACTTTATATCAAAATATCAAAATTTTCTTTTAAATTTATTTCATATTCAAAATAGAATTTATCTTCATACCAAAAATCTTTATTTACACAAACTCAGAATATTGAAAAAATTCCAATCTTAAAATAATTTGTATATTGAAAATAGTTGGATATGGGGGGGTGTGTGTGTGTATATATGTTAAAATAGTTTAGATATATTTGAAATAGTTTGAAAATGAATAGCTAGGAAAATAAATGTTTATATAAATAGTTTGAATTTCAAATAAGGATTTATCAAATTTTAGTTAAATAATATATGCAGTTAAAATATTATAGTTTATAAAATAAATAGTTTATTGTTTTTATTAAGATAGAATATATATATGTATGTGTGTGTGTAAGTTAAAAATAGTTTGTAAGGTAAAATAGTTATTTATTAAAGTAATGTATTAAGATGGTTACAATATATGTATAAGCCAAAAATAGAATAGAAAAATAGTTATTTAGTAAAATAATTTATATAATGATTTAAAATATATAGATGGAATTAGAATTGCTTCTTCCAAATTTCAAATAGACTTGGAGTCATATTCTAATTTCAAATCAAATCAACTCAATTTGATTACCTCAATTCGATTCAACTTACATTTCAAATTAATTTAATTTAGATAATTCGATTTAAATATTTAAAGTTTCCAATTAGAATTTACACTTTGAATTTTATTTCAATTTATAATAATCTCGAGTTCACAATTCAAATATCACTTTGAATCAAGTTAATTTAAAGTGAATATTAAAGATAAATAGTTAATTTAAATTTTTAAACAATTCAATTTCGATAGATTCAATTCATATTAAATTTAAAAATTTTATCTTCCAATGGTTTCTTTCGAAGTTCAAATTTAAAGGAGATCACTTTATAAAACTTCATTTTATATTGCCTTTAAAATAATACCTCAAAATTCAAAGTTTAAACAAATTTTGTATAATCAACCGGTGTCCATATTTAATTTTCTATCTTATGGCCAAGTGATACTTAAATTTAATTTTAGTATTTCAAGAATGGGTATACACACACACACATATCGTTTCAATCCAAATCAGGGGTCACAGGTATTTATCATTTCATCCTATGTTCTTAATTCATTTTAATGATTAATCCAGGGTTTATTTGATTCCCACAACATCTAGGGTAAATGGTTGGGATTAATCAACACAAACAATCATCATAAATAAATAAGGTGGACAACATGATGAATCACACAATTAAACATCAACATATCAAATACTATTGATCCAAGGCATCCATCAAAATTGTCCAAACAATTCACTATCACATCAATTCACTAGTTACTCGATATCGGATTTAAAACTAGTAAATAAATTCCAAATTTTACCCAACTATAAACTTTTAAATTAACAGTTAAATTAAATTACACCATCGATGCAAATCAATATAAAAATGAGATTTTAACTACCAAATAGCAATCAATACAATCGTATCATAACATGATTTTAATTTGACTAGTAGTAAAATATTTTAGTAAAGCGTGATGGGTTTAATCACTCACCTTTGGTTTCGAACGCGTTTGAAATCCAATTATAAACCCAAAATTTAACGGTCTTAGATTATGTTTGAAACTGCTCTATGTTGTCTAGAATTTCATTATGATCCCAATGGAAGAAATCGTGTCTCAATCTAAGTTCGTATGCAAAAGTTACTTACTTTAACACGATTGAAAAATTTATTAAATAAACAGTATGCCCATAAATAAACAGTGTTGCCATGTCACCTTTGTTGAAACCTTTCCCGTTCAAAACCATACTACAGCCAATGCACGCAATGAACCCATTAGCGCCCATATTTGACCGACCACAAGTCAATGTTCTGACCACCATTTGACACAAGACTTTCACCATTGCAAAGCTACCATTAAGGAGCACCACTGCCTGAAACCCCATCCCCTCTGGCTGTCTATGGGATCCGCTCCACCACCATAAATTCATGGGTTTTGAAACCTTATTTCGAATATTTCGGTCAAACTTCAACACTATAGATCAAACCGCTGACACCACTGGGTTCATGAGATCGAGATCTGCAACTTTGGTTTAGGTTCCATCGTAAATCGATTGACGAATTTAAAAACCCTAAAATTTCCCGTTTAACCACATTTTTCCATCTTTAGTTGAGATTTCCCATCGATTCGAACATTATATCAAAAAACAGTCACTTTCCGTCAATTCGTATCATCGAGACCGTTCCAATGACATATAATTCGATAGGATTTGAGACATATGAATTCTCGATCATAATTTGATTTGCAAATCGTCATTAAAAATGAGATTAGTTTTGGATTTCGGGACTAGTTTTGAGGAAATGAATTAGAGGCTGCTGCTAGGATTTGTAACACATACCTAAGGACTGCATAAGTTCATAAAAAGACACATTTTCAACTTTGAATGAAACTATGACATTCTATATATCAAAAGTGAGGTTTTAAATGTTTCTAAACATAAAGGGACAAGTCTCAAGTCCTAATTCCATCATATTTAGAAGTTAGCTTCAAAAATAAGATTATTTCAATTTTAATTTCTATAAATCGATTCTACGCGTTTCGAGCTCACACGATCAAATGACAAATCTGATTGTTACAAAATTTGAAATTTTACAATAATTGAGTATTCCAGATCCAATGAAACTGATTTCATCGAATTCCAAGATCATTTGCAAAATGTTTATTTTAACATGTTCATTAATATATTATATTCAGTTTTCGTTTATTCAATTTTTAATTCAATTCAAAAGTTTATTAAATTTATTCAAACTAAAACAAAATTTTAAAATAACTTTATGAATAAATTTTCATTTACTTTGAATTTTGATTTTGATTATTCACCAAACTATATTGAATTTCAATTAATTTCATTTAATCATTTCAGTATTACATTTAAGCTTTCAATGTTTATCACTACAAACTAAATCATAATTTTATTTGTAATCAATTCAAGTTACTATTGTCATAATAATTTGAATTTCATTATTTAAATAAATATATAAAGTTCATACCATAAATTTTCGCAGTTAAATCTTTAATTTTTAATCGTAACTGTAATAATGATCAAATCTAATTAAATTCTAAACTTTAGATGGTTGAAAAATATAGGTTGTTACACTCACCCCTACTCAAAACTTTTCTTCCTCAAAAAGGTGTAGTAAGGAAGTTGTTAATTAATATGTTTAACCACGTATTTTCTTACTTAACTTAGAAAACGTTAATTTATATAAATAGTTTTATATAAGTTTGAAAAACTCCAAATTTCCACAAAATTTTCTAAGTCTTATATTTGTTAAAAATTTCGGTTGATTGTCCTTTGTGCGGCTAGGTCCAAAATAATAATAATAATACATATATAACCACAAATATACATCTCATTTCAGTGATGGAATCTCATTTCAGTGATGGGCATCCCAAACCAAGGGGAAACAATATATATAACTCAAAACGCGATATGTGATCCGGGATATGTACCTTTTATTAGCGATATTAGTAATTTAACTTATTTTTAAGCAAAAGAAAGCAAAGCAGCTCCAGAAGCGACAAATGCCATCAGTACCTACTAAAACACTCATCATCCAAATAAGAACATATATATATAAAAGAAATAAATCAATATATCTACAAATCTCATATATCAAATAGCAAATGGAGCCAAATGAACAAATAAAAACATCCAGACAGTCATATTCATCCAACCAAACCACAATTACAAGTTTTTCCATTTGGTTCATTTCACTTATAAAAACATCTTATTTTCATTTATTATATTTGGATTCGATAACTGCTTGCATGCCCGAAACACAAGCGGGAAAATTGTGCGATTTAGTTATCAGCTTGAATTCAAGAGGATACTTATGTAAATTTGCAAGTGGACCCTCCGCATTTTATGTTTCTATTCGCACGTTTTGACAAAATGTTTTTCGAGTACAACAACATTTTTGTTCAGATTCTCTATTCATTTCCTAATGTTAATATTTTAGTTTATTATATCTTAATTTCTATCAATATTTACATTTACTCATTGACATTCAATTTTGTCAATAATTATATAGATTTACATTCAATTCATTTAACTTTTAAGTTGGTTCACTTCAACTGAATTACTTATACGCTTATTCACTTCCAACTATTTTAAATCGATTCACATTGAATTGTTTTTTTTCTTTTATTTAATTTCATTTACCCTTTGATTTTTTACATCCAATTAAATCGCATCCACTACATTTGAATATTCATTCCATTTGACTTCAGTACTTAAGTTTAAGACGATTATAGCTCAAATTTATGTAAAATTTAAATTTACACACAATTTCATTTTACATTTCTTAGGTTAACCTCTGTTTCATCATTTCTCTTATTTATCGCTTAACTTATATTTTGTTTTATTACCATTTAACTCAACATAAATTTAAATCAAGGTATATGTCTTATTATTTAAATTTCATTGACTTATATGATATATTAACATTTTTAACTTTTTAACATTTTGGTAAGTTTTACTTACGCTCTTGAATGAAATGAATTATCATACAAATTTAACTATTTTGATTTAGTATTACTTATTTAATAGTTTAGATTCATTTCCATATTATATCAATTCTCTATTTCATTTTACTCATTTCATTCATTTATTTCCTTAATAATTTCCTTTTTGCATGAACTTTCTTAAGTTAAGTCAAATCTGATACTTCATTTTTATTAACTTATTTCATGGATTTGGTTTATTCACCCTACTTAGTTGAATTACATTTCATAAGATAACTAAGTATATATCATTTATTGTCATACTTAAGCCTTATTCATTTTTATAAAGCATCAATTTATTTCACCTTCGTTATTCATCAATAGTTGTACATTATGCACAAGCATATTCCAATAACCTTTTAACTTTTTAAATAATTGGTAAGTTATATATGCTATAGAAAAGGTTTAGAATTATATAAGTTCAATTGTTTCTAATTTATTTTAAATTCACTAGTTTAAATTTTTTAAGAATTCATACTTAAATTTCATTCTCTTAGGTTCATTTTCTTACTATACAATTCAGAAGTTTCTAAAATTCAAAGATTAATTCATTTCATTAATTATTCGAGAACATAATAATGCAAACTCCAAGTTCGTTTCCAAATCACTTTTATGGTAATATATATATATATATATATGTGTGTGTGTGTGTGTGTGTGTGTGTGCGTGCACGCGCGCGTGCGCCTCTCCATTCAGACTCCCAAAAATAAACGTCGATGATGCATGACTCATCATTGAAATTATTTCAGAGACAAGAAAGGAGTATACACTTACTTCCATTAACATATGAAAATAATTTCTATTCAGACATACCCAAGTATAATACTAATATTTTTTCAAAACATTTACAAATGACTCTTTAAAAGCTAATTTTGTTTTGCCTCAAAAGCTAATTTTCATGATTAGAACTGCTTTTATGAGATTTATTTGGAAAGGAAACATTCATATGAAGTATCTTGCGCCTATTTCCTTTTCTACGTTTGAAAAACCAATTTGCAAAGGGGGGTCGGGCATTGTGAATATGCGTAAGTGGAATATTGCGGCAATTAGAAAACAAATGAATGATATCTTAATTAACAAAAACAGTTTATGGGTTGAATGGTCGCGCTGTCATGTTCTTAAAGACAATAGTTTATGGACGCTGGTCGTTAAAAATAACTTTAGCTGGACTTGGAGGAGTATTATTGTAAATCAAAGAAATCAGTTTTTACCTTATTATAAATTTGGTGCTAAATCTTATGATTATATTAAGTTTTGGCACGATCCGTGGACAGATTATGGTATTGTTCTTGCGCAAAGCCTCTTATATTCTGAAATAATCCAATCTGGCATTGGTTACGACACTCGTCTTTCGAGTGTTATCTGCGACAACCAGGTTATGCTGCCAAACACATCAAATCAGAACACTGCTGCACTCTGGAATACCATTCGCAACAACCAACACAGTGCAATTCTCGAACATGGCCACTGGAAGCTGCACGGAATTCGAGGTGAGAAATATTCTATTAAATCAATGTATAATGAACTTCAAGATGCCTCATCAATGGTAAATTGCTATTGGCAAAGAATTATTTGGCGAAGGGATAACCCGACGGTGGAAAACCTGACTTTCTGGAAGGCCATACATCATGCTTTGATGACCAAAGACAGGCTGGTCCTGCATGGAATGCAGGTGGATCATGGTTGTTGTATGTGTAATGATCAACCAGAATCTATGTCTCACCTCTTCTTTCGATGTAATGCTCTGCTGTCGATACTCCTGCAAACGGTGGCTAAGAGTGGTTGTACTATTGGAGCCTTGCCTTTCGACTGGGATAATCTAAAGAAAGTATGCAAAGTAAAAGGAGCAAAAGCCATAGTTTTTAGTTTTGTTCTGAAGAAATATATCTAGAAGATTTGGAGAGAAAGGAGCATTTGAGCATTCCAACCGAACTATGTTGTGAACCTATCGCAAGTAGCTCAACAACTTTGGCATGACATTTGTTTACACCAAAAATGGTCTAAACACCAAGGGTACTAAACTGTACTTCACCAATTTGGTAAGAAATAAATGGAACTGTGTTTAATCAGCAATTGAAAACGAGAAATGCAAGCAAAAGGTAAAGTAGAGACGACATTTATAGTGGTTCAGCCGTTAATTAGGCCTACATCCATTGTGAAGGTGATTTCCAATCTTATAATGAGGATTAAAAAATACATCAATTCTCTCCTTTCGTACATCTCTATATTCACTCAATATACCCTCGTTTATATATTTCAATCTTGGAATTATACAAGAGAATGATAGAATTTGAGGAGAAGAAGGATGGATGAATGATTGAGAAGGAGGATGTCTTCGTTTTCCTTGATCACAAGATTGTTCTTGACGCCATAGCTGAATCAGTGGTTGGGGATAGAATTTAGCAGCACTTCGTGGTTTCAAAGATTGGATCCCCTTTATGTTGGCAGCCATGGTGTATTTATAGGTGAGCTTTCCCTTGGAAATGATCTGAAATCCGTTTATGCGGGTTACGAACCGCTCATTCTATTAATTACAATCATGCCATCGGTTAGCTGTAGCCAGCTGTCCAGAGTTGTATTTGGTTGTCATGCGCGAGTGACTCAATGGAACGAGCGTCTTAAGTAGTTGAGCGGGTCCATAGGAGTGGGCATCCCTATGAGAATGAATGCTTTGGGAAATTTTATAAGAGCAGAGCGTGGGACTGGAATCGACTCTCCTTTGTTTCTTGCGCGACTGACCATCTCAGGCTTTGGTTGGATACATAGTCACATAAGATGTTGCAAGCGCTTGTATTGCAGCTCTGTCTCAGGTTTAGTCTTTTGACGGGAAATCAGTGAGCGACTCCTTTTTGGGCCGCACTTCCCGCTACATACCGTGCCATCATCATTGGTCGTACTAGTTGACTTGACTTGTCTTGGGCTTGATATCATGCACGACCGACCCTGATGACATCCATTCCGCGTCCTTTGTTCAATGTGTGTATAGATTTTTTTAGGGACTAACACTTGCCCCGTGATTTCCTTTAGTAAGGAACTACTGGCTTCGACATGTTTGATCGCACATTGTTTGGTAGATTTGTTGAGGGGTCGGTCGCGCTAAAATTTGGGATTGCTTTGTTGCAGCGGACTGGTATTGTCCCTCTCTATGAGCGAGAGGCTTGATGTATCTTTTGTTATTGTGCGAACAGTTGAATTTCGGGATGCCAGCTGGAGCTTGATGGGACAGTTATTTGTGCATTCAAGTACTAAGCTGATGTGGTGAGAATGCTTTGGATGGATTAAGTTCAACGTTCTGCAAAATAGGCGCCCTCACAGATAGCTTACGTTTTCAAAACTTGGATATTTCAAATTGCTTGTCTTTGGACATTTGGCGGGATATTTCCCAGGTAGGTTAAATCGGATCACTAGATTTTGATTGAGCTATCATATCATTAAAAAGGGGCTTCTAGTCCTCTTAAATATTGTCTCTTCATTTTCCCGCTTTTATATTTTTCCAATAAACTTGTTTCAATGGCGATTTCATCATAGAAGACCTCACTGTTGCTTCTTGAAGCTTCGATTTTCTTTGCTCGATTGATTGTCTTGCCTGACCCTCTTTTGGTTGAAGGTTTCCCTCAGCTTTGTTTCCAGCTACAACACTCTTTTCTTTGAATTGAATTCCGCTCGTAAGTGAATTTCCTTCCTTTTCCACTGATTTTGGGTTATTTCTCTTGGTTTTGTAAACAGGGGTTCTCAATTGGCAACGTCGAGTTGCTGGAACACATGGTTGTGATGTTTGAGAAGTGTTGATTCGGCTTGGTATGTACTTGGATTTCACGCAGAATCCTCTGGCGGTTCTGACTTATGTGATAAACTTTAGCCTTTTTTATGCTGGCAAGTCGTTTACCGAAATGCTTACGAAATGACATTTCCTAATTCATCATGCCTTTTTCGGATTTTTAATGGAAGACTTATATCATAGCGATACTTTTGCTCTTCCCTTCTCACTATTCTTTTGACATGTGCGACTAACAGTCGTGACTGACCAAATCAGAGCCTGCGTTTCTCATACTTTTGAATTTATAACCCTTCCTTTATGCGATTATATTATCAGTAAATTCTTTTTATCGGATAGGGCTGATGATCTGATTTGGAAGGTGTATCTATCCAGAGTTGCCACCTTTTGATTACTAGCAACTCAATTCATAATTTCTCTTTAAACATACTTATCGGTGCTGACATGTAACTAAGTGCTAAGTCATCTTAATCCTAGTTAACTCATCATGTCTGGGGAATGAGAGGGTCTGGATCGGGCAATTGAGGCTGCCTCAGCTACTGGTTCTGATTTGATTGTTAGTCAGATTCATCCTCAACCTCGCTTTTTTGGTAGGGTGGCGGTCGGTTGCCGTAAATCGACGCTTTCTTTTGATCAGTATTTACAAATGTGCAATCGCTTTGGGTTTTCAAAAGACGGAGCCAGATTTCCCAAAAAGGGAGAATTGGTCGATTGTCCGCCCTCTGGATATGTAGTGGTCAATTATCACATGCTGTCTAGCGGGGCGATTCCCCCATTAATCCTTACCTAGAGTCCATTTTGCGGCAACTGGCCATTACCCCATATCAGTTGCATCCTAGTGGATATCAAATTTTGCTTGGGCTATACATACTTTTCATGAAAGTCCGGCAGCAGGAACCCACGTTTGTGGGTATTTGTTCTTTATATACTTTTAAGAGAAGGGAGGTAGACGGTCCTTCTTTCTTTTTTATGGAAAGTATGCATGATAGAATTATCACTGGTCTGACAGATGGTGTTAAGGGGTTCCCGGATCAATATTTCTTTGTCAGGTGTCCTTGTAAATTCTACGGACGATGGGCAGAAGGAGGTAATTACACCTTTGCTCTTAGAGTTCTTTATTCCTTGTCTCTTTCTCATTTGGCTTTCTCTCTGTTTCTTGTAGTGATTCCTTCTGTTGTGGGTCTTACTTTAGATCAAGCCCTCCTTGATTCTTTAATTTCTATTGACAAGAGATAAAGGAGCAAAGAGGTGTTGCTTTCAGAGGAAAACCTCCGTAAGTACTAGCTAATTCATTCTACACGATCTCTTGAAAAGACTTTGGTTCACTCTCAACGTTCTGTTGGTAAGCCTTTTAAAAAGAAACGTTTAATCGTTGATGTAAGTGGTCGACCTACGTTGTCGATTACCGAAGGGAATGACAGAAGATTCGATGAGAACGCGAATGGTTCGAGGGTCGATGTAATTTCTGGAACAACTGCCGAAAGTTCTGTTCGCCCTGTTACTCTGGCAGAAGGTTCCTCAGGGGCTTCTGGAGACATGAGGGATTTGGACTCTACCAAATACTTGAGCCAGGGTGATATTGTGATGCCTGATCCTGTTGTATATGACATGGGAAGAATCTGAGGGCCTGCTCAGCGTCCTGAGAAAGCTTTTGCCTTCATAACTTCCCATGGAACCGGTTTTGATATCATCTTACTTGTGGCACAATTTCCCATAAATCTGATAATCTCTGAACGCTTACTGAACTCATCTTTTATTTTTCAGGTGTAAATGCGAACTATTCGTTATCTAATCGCTTTTCTCAACAAGTCGATCTTACTGGTCCACGAAGCCTCTTACAGTCTCGCCTTTCTTGTTATTTGAGGCACCTCCAACTGTCTTCGAGTTCTTAGGTCCAACATACCTCTAAACTTCCAATGGTCGATTCGTCAAGGCGTGAGGGACTTGATCAGGCTAAGGTGCTCGCACCGGTTGAATCTTCTGCAAGATCTATTGTTCCGACCCCTGTCCAGGTTCAAATAATACGTGATCATCCACCTTATAGGATTCCTCCTAGAAACCCAACGCTTAAGGATCGCTTTAGCAGTTGGGACTTAAGGGGAATGCATTTTGACCTGGATTTACATCCCAATGATAGACGAGAAGCCGTGAAAAGTTTGGATGCCATAAAAAGTAGCATGAACAATCAGCTTAGTATTGTTAAGAATCAATTTGAAACACAAATGAATCTGGCCATGAAGGATGTTGATAGGCTACTGGAACATTGGGTCAAATTTGGTTATGAATTCCAGAAATTGAACGCTCGGCACCTTGACCATATTGAAACCTTAGAAAACGACAAAGTTGGCTTGATCCACTTGATTAGATCCCAGGAATCTAATATTTCTTCTTTAAAGAACGGAAGCATTAAAGTGAATAGCTTAGAGGCCAGATATGTCGATCTTAGGAAGGAGCTGGAGGGTGTATGAGCGCGGCTTTTAGAAGCTCAGTGTGCTCAAGAACTTGCTGAGCGCCATTTGGCCTTAGAAAAGCAGGTTTCAATTTCTCTAAAATAGGAAAATGTGGCTCTCAAAGGCAGAATTGCTTTTCAAGACGAAACCCTTAGAGCCTTTGAAGAGGATAAAATCAGATTGTGTAGAGATCTTGATGAAGCCAGAATCATGACTGACAATACTTTGTTTCAATCCTATGTTTGCAGTGTCATGAATTGTGGAAGTCTAAGTTATTTAAACAAGGATTTTCCACGAACTCTGGCTCTCGTTTGGGAATAGGTACTTTCATATTCCGGTGATGTCGATGACGAATTCATTCAAGGATGGCTTTTAGGAGAAGAAGACCGCAAGGCTCTAGTTGAAGGTAGGAGGATATTGGCAAACGAGCGAGATCAATCGTTTAGGAAGGAATGTTCAGATGCTACCATTCCTTGTGCCCCACCTGATTCCGCCAGAACTGATATTTCGAGCTCTCCCATTCCCCCTGCAGACTGCTCTACCTTAGATGTTGCAAGAGCTCAACCCATCATCGAGTATCCAGCTCAAGAGAATGTTGTTACATAGTGCGCGAGTCGTGGCAATACTTCTTTTGACGTGAACGACCATGGGGCTGATGTTGCATACCCAGAAACTCCAGGTAAAACTAATATTTACCAATCTGCCCTAGATTTGGATTTCCTTATTTCTTTACCTGAGATTGTTGAGTTTAGCACTTGTTATTCGTCTGCATCAGGTGTGCTTTAACCACCTCCTTCATATATTTGTGGCACTACTGCTCAACCTGCCGCTGTTGATTCTGTCCTAATATCTACCAACACTAACCCCCTCATCACACCTTCATCAGATGACCCATATTTACCAGATGTGTCTGATCCGGAAGATGAGGACGAATTTGGAATACCAAGCCTGTGTCCACCTTGAAACGCAAAAGGAAGCTAGCTGGTTAATAGTCTAAGATCATAAGCTTTTTTTCCTTCGATGGCTCTTTTGTATAGATAGATCAACAAATGCCTGAACAATTGGTTCATCCTCCTCTGTATAAGAAATAGCATTTGTGACTTTTATGGTCTGATTCCAGCCTATTCTCTTTTACCTGTTACGTACTTAGACTGGTTGTTTGTGCGAGTGCCGACCCTCGCTTAATATTTTATGTTTTCGTACTTACATTTGTATTGTTTAGGTGCTATCATAGTTTTATTACTTTCATTCTTATGAGTAGTCGCACTTTTAGTTTGTTGTTCGTGCAAATCTTATCGTTCGAATAGTTCTCGCAATGAAGTTATAACCAGTCTGTGTTATGTTTTGAGCGGGCATTGGTGATTTTTTACACAATGGTGATGTCCCCATACCAAAGATCTTTTTAATTTCATAGATTCTGTTAATTTGAATTATGATTTCATTTGATCAACTCATGATTTTTTTTAAAACAACGCGTGGTTATTATGTGTTTTCTTTTGGGTGCCCCCATGGGAGGTCATGGGTTTCAATTTCGACCTAAGTTCGGCCTTGTTAGCCCTAATTTTTCTAGGACTAAAAGACCTCGTTGGATACCCCCATACGACTAGGATTTTTGATTACCCCCTTTCGGCTAGGATTTCTGATTACCCCCTTTTGGCTAGGATTTCTAATTTGCGCTGGTCCTTCCAGCATGTTTTGTCGGTCCTTCCGACATTAGGAATGATGTTTGCAGCCTAGGTATTTATCCATGGGGCATTTTTATCATTTCCCTCGTACCTTTTTTTAAGCCTGATGTCAGTTTTTCCAGCAAATGCTTGCTTAGGGACGTTCCACCTTTTGGCTTGTTGTTTTCTTAGAACAACATGCCTTGTTGAGGTGATCCGCTTATACATCCAATTTGGTTTGCATGTTTTTTGTGATGCTTTCAAGCCGTTTTGCTCAAGTTGTGCTTTGAGAACCTTCCTCTTGCAATTAGGATGGGTATGACTAATTTCTTCTATCATGTCCACTTTCGAAAAACTAGTTTTTAGCATGAAGTGATGAGTAAGGTACTCAGATAAGCACACGGTAATTTCCTTTGTACATGGCACTTGTAAGTAATTTATCGTCAAACATGAATATAGCAAGTGGCAAAACAAGATGAAACGACTACTATTTCTTAAGTAAAAAGAATAAAAAACAGAGTAATAAAGCGAAGTCATGGGAACTTCAGTTCAAAATTCCGTGATCAGAACACCAATTACTGATCCCTAGCCAAGCATTAGTTCCGAGTTAGTTTAGTCCTTTTCCTCGGAGAGTTTGTTGCCCCTTATTTGGAGAGCGATGGGACAATGGCCTTCCACATACTGTTGCCAAAGGTTCTCCCTGACCAGACCCTCGATTAGAAATTTTAAGTCTCTACACTCATTAGTATTGTGTCCTGGTTGGTCATGGAATTGACAAAACCTTCCTGATTTCATGGTAGCATCTCTGACTTGCACCCGTTCTGGGGCTGGATATTCTACAGTATTCTTAGTTGCCTTGAAGATATTTTCTATGGTGTCATTGAGGGAGGTGAATTCAGAATTCTTAAAAAAGCGCGGTTTCCTTCTATGCTGCTTGGCTCCACCCCTTGCACCTAAGAAATACCTTCGCTTTTCATTCCGATCTGTGGAACGATCGGTTTTCTCCTTGCCGGGTCTTTGCCAGGGCCTATAATCATGACATGCAGTTTTCGTAGTGGAACTTTCTCGTTCAGAAGAAAATTCTATTTCGCTTGCACGACTTGTTCGAGCGAACGGAGAGTCAGCGACACTTGGTGTGGCTTTTGTGATAGAGGCTTGGATAACGAGCATTGACTCGATCTTCTTTATCAATGCGTTGTTTGCAATAGTTATTTGACTCGTTATCCCTGCCATTGGTTCTTCCAACTCCCTCTTGGTTACGGCAGCCTCGACTTTTAACGGTTCCCTTTCTTCGGAATGGATGGTAGGCGATGTGGCAGCGTCGGAGACGCCGTCAATTTTGTTAGAAAATTCCTTTGTCGTGCTCCTGATTTCAAGCACAGTGCCCCTCAGAAAATTTTATCGGATCTGAAATGAGGAAAGAAGCAAACACGGCCCCACGGTGGGCGCCAAAATGTTTACACCAAAAATGGTCTAAACACCCAAGGTACTAAACAGTACTTCACCAATTTCGTAAGAAATAAATGGAACCGCGTTTAATCAGCAATTGAAAATGAGAAATGCGAGTAAAGGTAAAGTAGAGATGAGATTTATAGTGGTTCAGCCGTTAATTAGGCCTACATCCACTATGAAGGTGATTTCCAATCTTATAACGAGGATTACAAAATACATCAATTCTCTCTTTACATACATATCTATATTCACTCAATATACCCTCGTTTATATATTTCAATATTGGAATTATACAAGAGAATGGTAGAATCTGAGGAGAAGAAGGATGGATGAATGATTGAGAAGGAGGATGTCTTTGTTTTCCTTGATCACAAGATTGTTCTCGACGCCATGGCCGAATCAGTGGTCGAGGATAGAATTTAGCAGCACTTCGTGGTTTCAAAGATTGGATCCCCTTTATGTTGGCAGCCATGGTGTATTTATAGGTGAGCTTTCCCTTGGAAATGATCTGAAATCCGTTTATGCAGGCTACGGACCGCTCATTCTATTAATTACAATCATGCCATCAGCTAGCTGTAGCCAGCTGTCCATAGCTGTACTTGGTTGTCATGCGCAAGTGACTCAATGGAGCGAGCATCTTAAGTAGTTGAGCGGGTCCATAGGAGCGGGCATCCCTGTGAGAATGAATGCTTTGGGAAATTTTATAAGAGCAGAACGTGGGACAGGAATCGACTCTCCTTTGTCCCTTGCGCGACCGACCATCTTGGTTCAAGGACGCTCGTCTTTTTGTTGCCTTTGTACGGCGCTGTTTGTCCCTACGGCTATGCTATGAGGTCGCTTCCGCCTATGTTGAATCGACGACTTGCTTTGTTTCGGTTTTTGAGCGACTTTGCCCCAATATGAATGACTGACCTTGGCTTCCGCACTTGAATCACGATTCGTGTCTAACTTTGGTTGGAGACGTAGTCACATAAGATGTTGCAAGCGCTTGTATTGCAGCTCCATCTCAGGCTTGGTCTTTTGACGGGAAATCAGTGAGCGACTTTGCAGGATATACGATCCCTATCCTTTTTGGGCCGCACTTCCCGCTACATACCGTGCCATCATCATCGGTCGTACTGGTTGACTTGACTTGTCTTGGGCTTGATATCATGCACGACCGACCCTGATGATATCCATTCCGCGTCCTTTGTTCAATGTACGTATGGATTTTTTAGGGACTAACAACATTCGTGAAGGAATTAAATACTTGAAGTTTGATTTTGATTTTGATCCGGGTATTTTGAGTTTCTGATTCTCAATGAATGTATATATGTGTCTGTGTAGCTTCCTTAAGCATTGATGCACCTTGTTTCTATATGCTCTTTTTCTTGGTTTTTTCCTCTTTGTTACTATGTAATCGTCTTGGTGTATTGTGTATTAACTAAGTGGTATGGGACCACTCAACCCCGTCGGCCTTTGCAAAAAAATACTCTTTAAAAGCACCCAAGTTACATTCTCAAATCCTAGTTTTAAATTCATTATTTTATTTCCAATTATGTTTGTTATCAATCATAATTACAAGGTTTTATTTCTTATGGTCATTCAATAGTCAATAATTATAGTTATTGAATAATCAAACAATAAATGACGATAATATAATATTATCATCTCTTAACGACCAGTATAATCAAATTTAATAATTAATAGATTTTCAAAATAATTCCTTATGTATATAATACAATCCAAAATAACATTGTGTCGATCTGTCCTACTCGAGTGTTTAGAAACCTCTGTCGACGTCTTAGCATTCCATGCATCGATCGGAAAACAAATTAACACAATACACAACTATTTTTATATCAAAATTATAAGTACGCTCTCTCATATACAGTAAAACTCAATCTAGGGTATTACTACCATTGTAATGACCCATGGAATTCGACATCCGAATTCTAACAATAATACATAAACCTGTATTACTTGCCAGAACTCAAGTATCAAAAACACCAGATAGTTAATAGAAAGAATTTAAAGGGTGAGAAAAGAAAGAAATATTATAATTGAAAAATAAGAAGAAGAACCAACACCACACAAAATCTAACATCGCAGCGGAATAAAATATAATATAGAAATATTCTTTATTGAGAGCTTGAAAAATAATACTTACATCATCAGAGTACAACAATACGTCTGGACAGTTATAACAATCTGTCTCATATACATCACACAACAGAATAAATACTAAATCATATGTTAGAACACCTTCAGTTTGTCTGTAACGTCTCGTATTTTATCGATATAACAGTTAATTAATTTAATTATTTAAATAGTGATGTAGAGATTTGAACGGTTGTTTAATTAAATAATATTGAATAATTAATTAATATGATTAACAGAATAATATATTTATTTCTGAAATAATCGGAAATGACAGAATTCACAATATTGTGTGAATTGGACAATTTAAAGTATATAATTCAGTTTAGAACTGAAGTATATTAACGAATTTATTTATAAATGTCATTTGAATGTATAATTTATATTATAATTATAATCGAGCTCGAAATGGCGTGGCAGTTCGTAATTTGGCGATTCAAACTTTAAACGAATATACAGAATCTGTTTTAAGTCGGATTTCTGTGAAACAAGAAACGTTCGGAGCTGGTGAAGTATATTTTTCAAATGGAAGAGAAAAATCGAGATTTCGTCGTGTAGATTGTGAGTTGTGTCCAAATCAAATTTTCGAAAAGTCGCTATGGAATTCCTTTATAATTTATAACGATTTATTTATGTTATAAATGGGATTTTATATATAAATTGAATATCGATTTAACCCGAATTTGAAATGTCGAGTTATAAATCCAAATATGATTATTTTGGAGGTATATGATATTCTATTAGGATATATATACGATAATATTAATTTAATTATTTTTAAATATATTAATATTTAAATGGGTTTACTTAGAGCTTTAAAAATAGCCAGTTTTGCAAACGAGCTCCGTTTTCGACGAAACTAATTTTGTTGGATCCGGAATATTAAATTATTGTTAGATTTCAATTTTCGTGATTTTTGGAGTCAGTATGTGGCCCGATAGGATTTTAATGTGAAAAATGGTTAATAAATTAACTTTAAAAATACGCTGTGTGGGCAAATGAAGTCGGAATTCGACGAAACAATTTTCTTTAACTCCGTAATATCGAACTGTAGTTGTATGTCCATTTTCGTCAAAATTGGGTATCGTATGTGGCTACATGGATTTTAAACATCAAATACAAATAGAGGTAGATTAAAATAGAATATTATAATTGAATATAAAAATATAAAACTTTCCTATAAATTCACCACAAATTTCCTTAAACCTAATTCTTTCATTCCTCGGGTCAATTACATTTCCGCCGTCACAAAGCAAAACAAAACATGAAAAAGAAATCATCAAAAATCCAAATTAAATTCCACACCACTCTATAAATTCTAAGATACATCCCGATGAGCTCAGCAAAGAGAGAGCTTCACATTGGTGTAACCTTTGTTGAGTTCGACGTCGACTTCTGAAAGTCGAAAACACGCAGCAGAATTAGGGTTTCGATTCCTGCTCGATGAGTGCACCGCGAGGCCTCGGGAGTAGCGGAAATTGTTTGCTCGGATGGAGGAGCACATGGATCTGAATTTCTACATGGCGCGATGGGTTATTGGGGTATGCGACTTCATACTGTCGCAGTGGGAACGTCAGGTCATGATCGAGGAATGGGAATCGAGTGGAGCAAAAGCAGGATAAGGTTGAAGAGAATTTGAAATGGGAAATTATGGTGATTTTTAATATAATTTAAATGAAGAGTAGAAGGATGTAGAGGGAGAGTGGACGAGGTGAATTGGCTGCCAGGAAGATGAACTGGAGGACGAGATTTTTGTTGCAGATAGAAGGGGTTTGAGAGGAGCGGATGTGAAGCAATGAATTTTGGTGGGTTCTTTGTTTGATTTCCGTGAAGTAAGGTGTCATAGTTGAAGTTGGATTGGGTGGATGGATGTGGTGGAGTCGGTGGAAGTAAGGTGAACAATATCGTGATAGTTGGGAAGATGAATGGAATGGTAATCAGAATTTAGGAGGGAGGTTAATAGTTTAAAAGTGGTTATGGGTTATTGAGTACGAGAAGGGAAACATTGGTGTAATGGTTTCGGAGTTTCATTGACTGATTATGGAGAAAAGGGGAATGAAAGATGCGGGAATACTGGGGCCGGCATTGCTGAAATCACAATGGGGGAAGAAAGGTATGAAAGAAGGATTATATGTTCAATCCTTTTAAAATATATAACTTGGTCCTACGTTATTAGAATTGGACAAAATAAGAGATATCGCGATCGTATGGACGGTGGCTACATAATGGAACTGACTGGGAGTGAATTGGAGCTCGTTACAATTTATAGCGAAATAAATTGTCTATCTGAATCAACCGGCAGTCATCGTTATTTAACAATGTGAGTTTTACTCACTAACTTTGCCAGTTTATATTTTTATAAATATAATCTAGTGTTGATAAATGATGATTGATTGCTGTGTATTGTTGTTTGGTTGAATTGCTGATTTATTGGTTGAAATTATGGATAACGATATATATAAATCGTTAATCAAATATTGATTCTGTTTATCAGAATATTTCATATTGAAATGAAATCGATGTTATTTATATTGTTTAACATCTGTGGATGCAGGGAAATAGGTTGGAGGGATCCAACTGGATTCCTCAATATTTATAATACTGTTTGTTTTTATATATTGTGATATATAATCTGTGATTGATTATGATGACACTGGTCATGTTATTTAGTATTTTAAATACCATATGAAATACTGGAATGTAAAAAGGAAATTTTCAAAGTGAATATTGAAAATGAAATATTTGTATAAAATGAATAGAATTACATAAAAGGATTTATATAAAATAAATAGAATTATATAAAAGGGTTTATATAGAATAAATAGAATTATATAAAGGGAATTATAAATGAGATTTAAGTTTTAGAAATAAGAAGGAGATTTGTATGAATAATTCTATAAATAAAAATATAAATAGAATTTGGGTTTGAGATATTGTTTTTAAATACGAAATCAAACTGTTTTGATTATATAAAGAAATATTTTTCACATTCTATGTGAAAATTAGATTAAAATAAATATTTTGCTAATAAAATATTTATAAAGGAAATAGGGTTTGAAATAGGAATTAAAATGGAGTTAAAGGAATTAGAAACTGACTGGAGATTTGTTAAGTTGAACAGCTGTCTGGGTATTGATCTGATGTTGGTTTCGTCCTTCGGGGTTAATACGTAGGGGGTTGTTCTCTTACTAGTTTACAGTTAGAGACAGATATATGTGAGAAGATAGTGATGCGTGAATCAGATATGGAAACGTTTCAAAGTTAATAACGTATATTTTCTAAAATTATAAAATAAGGATTTGATGAATATATGGAAATGAGAAATGGGGAAATGAATAAATGTTGATTGATGATTGATCGATAGAATTTCCATCTGGAAATAATATCGTTGTTTGCATACATGTTTTTCTTTGATAGTTAAATCACCGACTATCAAAGTTTTTGACCATTTTTCCGTCGTCAATACGGAGAGACCAGGATCAGATTCATTATCTGAAAAACCACTTTGTATGGGCGTTAGCATTGCGATCAAATATGATGAACATAATTAAAGGAGGAGTTATGCAAGGGCTGTCCGTTTACAGAATAGTACCTTCGGTTCGTCCTGTCCCTGGACGACCTGTATGGAAGAATGTCTGACAGAGTATATTTAACAGATCACGTAAGTTGATCTCTTCAAACATATTTACATTTGGTGGCGGAGGAATTTGTTTCTCTTAGCTGTATACCCGTGGTATTTTTTGGGAAATCAATTTGTGATTTGGTGGGTATGACGATGTGACATTCAAAGTAAATAAAAGTGTGATCTATACATATGGCCTCTAGCCTCACAACCAGGAAATGGTATAAAATCGGGTAGGTCGCGTGGCTAAGTGGTTAGATGCCAATTAGGGTGTATTGTCACCTGATCTAGAGAAATTCCATTTACTTCTTTAATCTATTTCGATGCTGTCCCTTTCGGGAAGCGGTTGCTGATCCCACCCGTTGGTGATAATACTTTCGGTACACTCAAGTGAAATGAGTGACCGGTCATGTTTAGCCTGGGTTGCAAGATGTTCTTGTTGAACCCGGTGTATTCCTCTCTAAGGGTACATTGTCGGAAGGTGGTCCCATACCTTGCCAGTTGGAATCCATTACACAGTAAGCGCCTGCGGTTTTTGATTATATATTATGTATGCGGAACGTGAGATGAAAGCGTTCTGCTAAATGATTATTTAGTTGTGGTTGATAGACACTATTATAATATCAAAAGAGTTTTGATATAAAGATTATTGTTCTTGCCAAAGAATTTTGAAATGTTAAATCAAGTGTTTCGGATTCTCATAAGGGAAAAACCCGTTCCGTGTTATACGGCGTGGTCATGTGAGATATCTTTTATTTTCTCAAACTGTTTTAAATTGTTTACTCATACCAGTCCCATGACTGAGCCGGAGTTTATCTTGTTTTGTTTTCCCTAAACTCTTGGGTGTCCAAATTTGTACGGGCAGTCAAGTAGTCAGGATTTTATAGATATACTGAGAGCTGGAGACTTCAGGGTTATATAGCTATTGTTATTTCCGCTGTGTTGTAAGTATTGTACTCTGATAATGTTATTGTATACATACACTAGTTTTATTTCAAAGTTATGTATCTATTATATATATTGTTCGTTCCGCTGTGAGATTCGTGTTACACTGATGATGTTGTATGTTCTTCTTCTTCTATTATAACTTTCTATCTTATCTATTCTCACCCTCTATTTTCATTCATTAACTATCCGGTATTTCTGATGCTTGAATAGTCGACATTGAGTTTATGTCGGTTACTCAGGATCGCGAATTCCTCGGGTCGTTACATTGTCTCTGAAATCCGTAGCATCTTGACCTGAACCTGTAAACCCAGTCTAATCCGAGCATTACAAACGTCGTATCAGTCTGGTGAACCAGAGTGAGAAAAACTCGCTAAGTTTATAAGGAACAATCAACTTGATTTTAAAATTAACAAATCTTTTATGAAAGAAAAGGATAAACGTAAGACCAATCCACAAATAAACACCGATGATTTTTGCCTTACAATAACCCAATTTTTTTAGAAATCATATCTTATTCTGATATTATAATAGTGTCTAAATACAAATAAATAACAATCTAGCAGAACGCTTGCATCTCTCATGCTCCACATATATAGTATACAATCAAAAATGTGAGCGCTTATTGGAGATTAGATTCCGACTATGACAAGGTATGGAACCACCTGCCGATAGTGTATCTCTAGAGGGGAATACATTGGGTTCAACAAGAACATCTTACAACCCGGCCACACATGACCGACCAATCATTTCACTTGAGTGTATCGCATTTCGCTTGAGTGTATCGAATGTATATCACCAACGGTTGGGTGCGACCCACCGTTTCCTGAAAAGGGACAACATCAAAATAGATTAAAGTGGGAAATGGAATTTCTCTAGATAGGCAATTATACCCCCTACTTGGGAGCGACCCACTTAGCTATGTTGCCTGCCCAATTTTTGTCATTTCCCGGTTGATGAGACTTGAGGCTATGATTACTTATCAGCACATCACTTTAAATGCCACATCGTCAGATCCATCAAATAACTAATTGACATCCTCAAAAATATACTGGGCACGTTTGAAGAAATCAATGTATGTAATCAACTGTACATTCCCATAATGATGGTGTTTCTCCAAAATAAAACTTTGTTGTTTAGCATCTTGGACTAACCATCCCTTAAACGGTATTGTTAAAAGACCATCAATCCCTAATGAAATAGATGTAGCCGTGGCTTGTTGGAAACCTAGAGTCTTCACTTGATCTAGGATATGTGATGTATATGTCATTCCAAAATGATCTATTAATCTGCTAACAAGTCATTTCATAGTAGTTCCATCTATCACTTTATTGTGAAAGACGATCAATTCGTTAACATTCGTTAACATACCACCGAGCCACTTTTTATTAACATAATAACATCGAGCCTTTGTTGCAGCTGAGACTACTAAATCTGCTGCTTTATTTTTGGTACCAACCATTAAAAAGGTTTTCCTCGACTTGCTGCATCAAAAAAAATCATAGGCTTCTGATAAAAAAAATACTCTTTAAGACACTCGTCCATAAAAGTCTTCTAGGAACAGGATGAACCGAAGGCACCCTCCTACTGCATCCAAAGGATCAGTAGCGAGTAGTCCTTGCAATCCACAGAACCTCAACCACGGCTGAATCACGTTAGAAAACCTCTGGTTGTAAGTCAAAGAAATTCTACAGCAATCCTTCCGCTTATGAAGATCCACGGTCTTTACTTTCTCCATCTTGATTAGCTTTTGAACATTTTCAACGTTTACGTATTTGTTGGTCGGAATGGTTTTCGAATATAAATTCGATCCTTGTCTTTCCGTATCAACAATCGATTTGGCCAGATTTTGATAGTCAGTTATTTAACTATCAAAATAAACCACCATCATCGATAGAAAAATAGAGTGGATTCATTGGTTAAGTATGCAGCGTCACTTGGCCTTTTAAGTTAAACAGTTGTTAATTAAATCTCTAAATCTTCCGACATTTGAAATATCACTTCTTCACTGCTTATTTCCAAATCACTCAAATTATAATCCTTCGAATTATATCATATAATATTCTTTACGCAAATATTATTTAAATTCCCTCAACTACCCTCATTTCTAAACTAATATTATCCTTGGATAATCCTGAAGTCCTTCAAGTTGGGGTACTTCATTTACCTCTTATACCTTGGGTCAACAACATTCTTATCTTCGGGATAGATAGAAGTTTATCAACGAAATCTCACTCCAATAAACATCCCAATTTTTATGCTTAGACTTACCATATGATTTTAAACATGGTTTTAAACATGGTTTTAACTCCATCTACTCTTTTTTGAAAAACTCCTTTTCAATTCTAAAATCATGCTTTCTCAAATTTAAAAAGTTCCTATTTCCCTGTATTTAGGCTTTTAAATTCCCTTTAACTTCCTTCAGATTACAAATCCCTTTTTGAACTGGCTTCGACTCTTATAACATTAATCCATTCATAATTTGCCTTTATAAATGCCCGTTTGGATTTTATAAAATCCGATCAATAGAATTCTTAATAAGAATTCATATTAAGTATAATTTGGTTTACAATTCCATTAAACAATACATAAGGCTTTACAACTTCACAAACTTCCATTAAAAGGATTTAGTTTCAAGACTTATCACTTTGATTGTTATTAAAATTATAATAACCAATTCCAAAAAATTTAGAAATCAAATTGTTTACTTCAACATATATAGTTAATCTTCCTTTCAGATAATTAAAATAATAATCGATTTTAAAAATAATTAATGATTCAATCATTTAGTTAATAATCTATCTCGGTTTAAAACAGTTGACACTTAGTCAACTCAAAACATGGTTAATCCGTTAACCAATTCTATTAGTCCTTTTTTAATCACTTTAAATGATTTCCTTTAATTTAATTAACAATATAATTAAATTAAATAATTACCATAAATTGTTATTCCAAACAATTAATCCAATCCTTAACCATTCGAGTAATTTCCTGCTCATTGCTTATAAAACTCATTAACATGAGAGTTCGCTTTATATACTTGGTTTATAATTACTAGATAAAAATAATCATTTATTTCTTTAATATACCTTTATTCAAATGATCAATATAAAATAGATTTCAAAATTCATTTTGGTTATAAAATAAATTCTTATAGCCATATTTATGTTGGTTTACCTGACTGTAAATCAATTTTCATAAAACGATTCCTTTTTAGGCCAACCATTGCCAACTACTCAACCAATATCATCCATTGGTTAATAACAAACAAATGTTGAACTATAATTCAACAATTAACAGTAAATTCATCATTTAATCATACTGGTTAAATTGTTCATATAATATAATATGAATATAAACAACATATTTGAGGAATCTGGTTGGATCCCTCCAACCTGTCCTTCCCTACATCAAAATTGGTTACCTCAATTTTAATACAACAGTATATTTAATTTCATTTATTACGATAAACAATCAACTAATAACAGTCAACAATCAGTTTATAACATCCATTCACATGTCCATTTATTTATTTAATATGTTTATTTTATTATAAACATAACCCATAAGGTAAGTTACCTCGTTTGGAATCTAATCGTTTAAAATAACGATTTATTATGATTAAATTAAACAAACATTTAATTTAATCGAAGAATATTAAAAATATTCAGCATACATGCAAACGGTCAAACATTTCACACGAAATAAAACCCGGCTTATATAAAATATAAACGGGACAAATTGAGTCAGTTAAACTCACATTGGGTTTCCATTCATCGTCAAAACGGTTCGTTTCAGTAAATTCCAAATGTGTCCAATTCCATCCAACCCAGCTCCATAATGTCGTGCCTACTGATGCAGTTCCATCACTGACTGGGAATATTTTCCACTGTGCATCTTCTCCCTATTGATTCTAGTATGCCATATCTCGAAATAAAGGAACCGCCACCTCAACAAAGAACGCATACTCCATTGCTTCGCTTTGCCGATCACCATCAACCTCATCTTCGAGCAATGCTCCGCCACCTAGCTCCTCCTTGAATCCGAACCAGGCACTGTTTTCTTCTTGCATTTGAAACAGCACCCCCACCTTCACTGCGTCTTCTTTGCTTTCTCCACCGAAAACACCCATGGCCGCAGATCCACTTGAACCCAAACCTCCATGCTACTGTATGAATCCAAAAGTCCCAGGCACTTCTTTACTTTTTGAACCAGTCGAGCTTCTCCCGAACATGCCACCACTTCCCTTGAGTGCTGCTCCACTTCTTCTCCATGTCATCTAAAACTTCTCTCCACTATCATAGCAAACATGCACAACTCTTTTCCCCCCTCAACATGAGACGAAACCATCACTTTACCATGCCTCAGCTTCCCCTACTGATACCGACCTCTGCCACCTCCCCACCACACCGTTCGCCTTTATACAAATCTCAATTCCCCTATGCTGAAACCATGTTGAGCTGCGCCACTAAGTTCACGTCCCTTCTTACTTCAAAAAACATGCAGTCTTCTTGTTTTCGAACACCGCAAGCTCCCTCACCCTCACACAACTCCACTAGTCTGCATCTTCCAGATCTCACATGAAAAATAATCACGGCTATTTCCAGTTTTAGGAAAATAAGTCTTTGGTTCGTGGTTTCGAAGATCAGTGGAGAAGGGGATTGTGGAATACAGGCTGATCATTTTGAAAGTGGAGACTATTGCGGTTGCTTACAGTAAAAATAAAAGAAAAGAAGAGGAAAATTTGGCACAATATATATAGTCGAAGAGAAAGAGGATAGAAACGATGTCGCTTCGTTCACGTACGAAGTAGCCTGTACAGTAGGTTGGCGTTAGGGTTAGTTATGCAGTGATAAGAAATGGCCAGTTAAAATTAAAATACAAGCAGCTTTAATTTAGACTGGGTTGTAGCTGTACATAAGGGAATATAGCTCGGTACACTTAGATAAGAAACAAGGTAGGTTTTATCTAAAATAGGGTAGCCTGTTGTTAGCATGGCCTGTGCGTGTGTGGATTTTTTAGATATGAAAAATTAATACAACATGTGCAATTCCATAGATTACTTGTTCGGAAGGGAGTATGTTCTATATGAATAAACGAAATATCATTTTCACTTGGCAACTTCAACAGGCTGTTTTAGGGTAGGCTTAATGAATTTTCATTTCAGTTTAGGTATGCACTTTTCCATTGATAGAATGGCACGTTCAATTGAAGTAACATATATATTTTCTTATATTTTGCTTAAGGCTTAAGTAAATGTTGGGTAGGTCAGGCAAGGCATGAAGAAGTTTAAAATAGAATAGCCTGTATGATTTTATCCTAGGATAGCCGCGCTTAGACGTTAAGTTTTAATATTTTATTTTATTTTATACGTTTCACCGCTATTTGACGCTGACTGTTAAAATTCGCACCGGCAAAAATGATCTTCAAATGTGACCAGAATGGATATACCGCTACGTCTTGACGTTTAGGTCCCAATGAAATTAGTTTCGTTGAAAACCTGCTTCATTTGCGCAACAATGTTATTTTAATTTATCGGTTCACCTTTAAATTGCGCGCACAGATAAAACAACTCTGATTAGCTCCAAACTGGAAATCTAGCAACAACTAGTTATACTATTCCAATAAAAATTTGTTTCTCCAAAAACGGAGATCATTTGAAAAAAACTATTTTTAAGGCCTATATAATATCGATAAAATATATTTAAATCCAAAATAATTCAATTTTAAGTAATAATAAATTATTATTATTGTATATCTTCAAATGAAATATTTCACTACTTCATAAAAAACCAATATATATATATATATTATTTAAACTCAATATTAAAAATTCCATGTTAAAATGATATTTAAATATATAAAAATCCCTTATATTTATTAAATAAAATCGTTATCATTTAACGAATTCCACAGCGACTATTAGAAAATTTGAACTGGACAAAACTTACAATCTATAAGCTGAAATCTCAATTTTTCTCTTCCATTAGAAAAATATAATCAAATCGATTCAAGCGTTTCTTGTTTCACAGAAATTTGACTTATACCAGATCATGTATATTTAATAAAAGTTCAAATCGAAAATTTCGAACTACCACGGTGTTTTGAGCTCGTTTTGATTATATTATAAATGTAACACCCTGAATTTTATGTGTCTATTAAAAGAACGAATTAAAGAATACTTAATTTTTTAAATTGAGAATTAAGGGAAACGGGTTATGCCATTGCGTTCGTCTCGAAATTCTGCTTGGAATAGAGTCCACGTTTTCATAAATCAGACTTCGTATGAGGAAGTTATGGCCCTGAGAAGTTTCAGGAATTTAAATAAATTAAAACAGCTCAGATTTAATTCAAAATTCAAACGAAAAGAAAGAAGCAGGCTGGGCGGGATTTTTCCCGCCCCAGGCCAGGTCGACCAGGGGGTCGACCTCCCCTATACAGGTCGACCTGGCGGTCGACCTCCCCCTCGCCCAAATCCCAACAGTGACAATTTTCTGACCTGTTGCTGAGTCTTTTCTGACTTGCTGCTGAGTCACTAGGGCATAGGTGGCAATTCTGGATAACTCTATCTAGTCTGGACGGTTGTGATTGCTCCTAGGATGATCTAACGGGTCACTTAAGTTTAAACCTCTATAAAAGCAACCCTATTCCTTAACCCTAAATCACACAAATTCATTCCAAGGAGCCACCATGCTGTCCATGATCGTCCTAGCCTAGCCACCATTTCTTCTTCAACTAGAAAGCAAGTTAGAAGCTATGCATCAAATAAAAACTAGATAGTCTTCGTCTAGGGATTGCTTTTCAGTTTCAGAAAACAGATCCCAGAAAACAAGACTTTCTTTTGTTTGTAAGTCCTGTTATTATTTAGATGTGAACGATTAAAAGTTATGATTTGTAATAAAGTGAAAACTAGAGTTATCCCTAGTTGTAAGATAATGGTGATGCTGATTCATGTCTATTCTTGTAACGATTCTATCATATGTGCCTATGAGACTATTGTGGTTTATTGGACTTATTATGTATGTTAAACCGATCATGTATTATGTAAATTTGGCGACTCTTTCATGTTATGTTACATGCAAGTTTTTAGGCTAAGTTATATATATATGTGTTTAGATCTACATTCTCATATGTTAGATCTATGATTATTGGATCCAAAATACAAGTTCATATCTACATTTCTAATTGGATTTGTGTAATTCTATATGTTTAAGATTCATGTTTATTGGATCCAAAATAAAAGTTCACATTTACATGCCTAGTTGGATTTGTGTAATTCTATATGCTTAAGATTCATGTTTATTGGATCCAAAATAAAAGTTTACATTTACATGCCTAGTTGGATTTGGGTAATTTCATATGCTTAAGACTTATGTTATTTGGATCCAAAAAAATGCAAGTTCATTATTTTATGCCAAATTAACATGACACATGCTTAGTTAGATCCTTATTATTTTATGTTGTATAAATGGTACGTGCTCCTTTCTTTCCCCTTTTGTATATAAGTTAGGCTAAGTTGCGAGCCTAACATTCTGTGTTAATATTGCGAACGTATAACGGGGGTAGCATTGGGAAAACCTTAAATTTCATATTATTGGCATAATTTGACCCATAAATATATGAATGATTAGTGGCATAAAAATGGTATAATTTATATACCTAATTTTTTTGAATATGATTTAGAGGGTAAATGGGGCATGACTTGAATGGCAATAATTGTGGATAATTTACATATAAATATGAAAGGTAAATATGTAAATTAAGTAAAAGACGAATATGCCTAACCCGAGGTTAGATTGAGTTATGGTGTAAGACTGCCCGGAACCGCCCGACACATCCAGCAACCATAACAATATATATCTAATGTGAGAGGTTAGTGCATCAAGCCCAAAAGAACATGAGGTTAGATTGAGTTGCGTTGTAAGACTGCCCGGAACCGACCGGCACATCCAGCAACCGCAACAATACATATCTAATGTGAGTGGTTGTTGCTTTAATGAATGAATTAAAGCTAAAACAGAATGGTAGGGTTAAGTTAATTAAGGCAACACTTAACCAATACAACATGTTAACTAAACGGATGAGTGAGATTAGGTTGATTTGAGAACACCTAACCATTTTAACATGTTGATTAGGAAACCGTAGTTACGGGGACCCATTTCAGCACTAACCCACATAGATGTATCATGGTACCCTGAACTAGGCAGGGTGGGGCATGATTACTGGGCTGATTATAAGCAGTCAAAAAAACGGCGGGTGGTGCGTCAGTGTAGGTTCCGACGGTGTGCGGGCATGCACGTACTCCGGAGTGGAAAAAGCAGGCACTGGGCATCAGTAGTTATACACTGTGCATCTTGAATTGTGTCGGGTTGCCACCATAGGATTTGATACACCCCATGGTGGGACCAGCACGTATCTACAATCATGTAGGGCCGAATGACACAAGTGGTAAACGTATACGAGTAGGAGCCGATCGATAAGAAGGGGATCATTTATCTTGAACACATGGTGCTAGTTGAAACACTTGTAAGGGGGTGCAAAGAAGTTGAAATGAGTGCGATAGCATATTCAGTCTTATTATCTTATTTCTAGGGTGCTGTCCTAGATTCAGTTTATTCATGTCATAATCCTTTTTCTTGTTTACATTCTAAATAATCACTGGACTTACCAGACTCATGTCTGACCCATTTTCTTTTGTCTTCTTTTCTTTCGTTCCCCCTAGCTCCGCAGGGAGGGAATACTTCGGCTTAGTTCGGATCATTTCCAGCTTGAAGAGAGTAGATGTATTGCTTGGAATCTCTTTCCTTGGGCTATGGCTTTGGATACTCTCTTATTGGGGATTTATGCTGCCTTACTGTTGTTTTAATGCTTCTTTATGTTTTAATTCAAGACAGAGATTTTGTTGTAATATTTTGGAAGTTGGTTTGAGACAGTTGTTGTAATGTCTTAACTGAACCACGTACTTATGAAATAAATTTAGTTTTTCCGCTGTTTGTGTGTCTATCTTGTAAATTATCTGTATCTTTTACCTATAATGCTCCACCGAAGTTAAGGCATTCCCTTTGTGAGTGACCTTAACGAAGGTGGGGTGTTTTACTTGGTAACAGGGCTGATGGTTGCCAGATCAGATAAAAATTTTGGAAACTAATTTTCAAAAAGAAGTTTAAAGAAGCGTTTTCAAGAAAAAGTGTTGTTTTAAAATGCATAATATCCCCAAAGCCATATGCACTATCTTTTCTATCCTTTGTTTTGAATCTTTTCTTTTCCGTTTCAGCATGTCTGGGGATCTTAACCTTCCAGAGGGTGTACCGGTACCTGGCTGGTTTAGAAGGTACCTAGAAGCTTGGGCTAATGATGCAGGCCCAACAGACGTTACTCCTCCCCCAGTTGTAGTTGTTCCTCCTCCTCTTCGTGCAAATGCTTTCTCAAAGATATGTAGGGATTTTCGAGCCATGGGTGGAAAGAACTTTAATGGGACTGATTCATTTGTAGAAGCAAGAAACTGGCTCAAAAAAATTGAGGACTTGTTTGTTATCTTCGAAGTGGACGATTGGCAAAAGATACAGTTGGCTGTGTGGTTGCTTAAAGACGAAGCCTCTTATTGGTGGGAAGTTACTAATGCTGAGAGACCAGTTGAAACTTCAGAGGATTTAAAAATGAGGTTTGAAATGAAATTCCTCTCACAAGCAGAACGTAGCCTACAGATGGAGAAATTCTTAGCTCTCAAATAGGGAAGTATGTCGGTCAAGGAATACGTCAACCAATTCAACCAGTTGGCTAGATTCGGACTGGAGTTAGTGAACACCCCCCATAAGAAGGCTCCTCATTTTGTTAAAGGGTTGAATGAGCCACTGCACAACCTAGCTATGTCCCATATACCTATGGGTGCAACTTATGAGAGACTGGTGGACATGGAACTGTTACAGGAGGAAGACAAGGATGGCAAGAAAGAGGCAAAGGTGGAAGTACCTCAAGATAAGAAAGTGGAGGGATCGCAGGATAAGAAGACAGACTCAAAGAAGGGCGGGAAGAACAACAAACCTCGTGACAAGAGGGAGGAAGTGTAATTTTTGTGGCATTCCTAGACATCTGATTATGGACTGCAGAAAGAAAAAGAGGAAGATGGGTGGTTGTTTTCACTGCGGCGACACAGGACACATGGCTAAGGACTGCCCAAGAAAGCAAGGGCAAGGGCAGAGGATTGGATCTACTACTGGAGGGAAGGTTCACGCTCTCATAGTACCTCTGCAAGAACGAGGTAGAAACATTTCTGTTGAGAGTTTAGTTTATCCTTTTGATCATCCTGTTCGTACACTCTTTGATTCTGGCGCATCGCACTCTTTTATATCTACTGCTTTAGTTGAATCTCTGCACCTAGACACCAGTATAGTAGAGGATCCCTTGGTTGTTTCAAATCCAATTGGGGGCTCGGCTTATTTGTCAATGATTTGTTTGGATTTGGAAATTTCTATACTAAGCGTTGGTTTTAGATGTAATGCCTATGTTTTGGGCTTCACGGGCTATGGGTTGATTCTAGGCATGGATTGGTTATCCAGTAATGGTGCCATCCTTGATTGTGAAAAGAGAGTGGTTATACTTATGACTCGCCTCGGTAACACTCTCGAAATCTCTTGTAATCCCATGAATTTTTTTATGCTTAGCTACCTAGAATCTCTTATGCATCTGTTGAAAACTTGCAGTCTGTTAGAGTAGTCCGTGAATACTCAGATGTATTTGAAGAGGTGAAGGGCTTACCTCTGAAGCGGGAGATAGACTTCCGCATATACCTTGTTGATAATGCAAAACCCGTAGCTCTACCCGTTAGACACATGGCTCCAAGGGAGAGGAAAGAGCTCAGCAAGCAAGTTAAAGAGCTGCTCGAAAAAGGGTTCATAAGGCGGAGTATTTTTGAATGGGGTGCTCCAGTAGTATTCGCAACCAAAGTGGATGGTTCACTTCGCCTATGCGTTGACTATAGGGAGCTAAACAAGCTGACCAAGAAGAATAGGCACCCACTTCCAAGAATAGACGACTTGTTTGATCAGCTTGTAGGTGCGTCAGTTTTCTCCCAACTAGATTTGGCTTCCGGGTTTCATCAGCTAAGAGTGGCTGAAGACAGCATTGATAAGACTGCGTTCAGAACCCCCGATGGTTTCTTCGAATAGCTTGTCATACCTTTCGTCTTGAAAAATGCACCCGCTTATTTCGTTCACTTGATGAGCAGGGTGTTCAGGGAGTTCCTTAATAAGTTTGTGGTGGTCTTCGTATACGACATTTTGATTTTCTCGAAGAATGAAGAAGAGCATGCTTTGCATTTAAGGGAAGTCATGGATACTCTTCGTGCACATCAGCTGAAAGCCAAATTCTCCAAATGCCATTTCTGGAGAGAAGAAGTGAGGTTTCTTGGACATGTGGTGTCCAAAGAGCGGATAGCCGTGGACCCCGCAAAAGTAGCTGCGGTGCAAGACTGGAAGGTTCCTCGGAATGCAACCGAAATTCGAAGCTTTCTCGGGCTAGCGGGCTTTTACCAAAAGTTCATTAAAGACTTTATGAAAATCTCAGTCCCACTCACAAGATTGACAAAGAAGAACCTAACTTTCATTTGGGATTTGGATTTCGATGTTGCTTTCCAACATTTGAAAAGGGCTCTAACCACAGCCCCAGCTCTGACATTGCCTGATGGGAGCAAAATGTTTACCGTATACACAGACACATGCGGTACAGGATTAGGCGTTGTCTTGATGCATGAAGGCAAGGTAGTTTGTTATAGGGGAAGGCAGTTGAGGGTACATGAGAAGAACTACCCAACTCATGATTTGGAGCTAGCTGCCATTGTTTTCGCTCTTAAGTCATGGTGTCATTATCTACTAGGAGAAAGGTTTGAATTGTTTACTGACCATAAATCATTAAAGTACTTTTTCTCACAGAAAGATCTTAACTTAAGACAACAAAGGTGGATGGAATTTCTGGCCTAATATGATTTTGAGATTTCCTATACCCCTGGCAAGGGCAATGTGGTAGCAGACGCCTTGATTAGAAAGAAGCTAACCTTGAGTCCTCTCTTTGTAGAAAGGCAAAACTTGGAGTACATAGCAAACTTTGACTTTAGACCCTCCTATGAATTTGTACCTGGTCTGTTAGCATTGCTAGAGGTGCGGCCTACTCTTTTGGACTCAATAGGAACCGCGCAACGAGAAGACCCACAGCTAGTTGATATGATGGATAAGCTAATTAGGGGTGAGACTTCTAGTCACCTCAATAGATACTCCATCGATGATAAGGGTTGGTTAAGATGGGATGGAAGACTATGCGTCCCACAAGCAAAGGACTTGGTGAAGACGGTTTTCGAAGAAGCACACCATTCTTAGCTGACCATACACCCAGGCGGAGACAAGATGTATAAAGACATAAAAAGGGTTTTCTTTTGGAATGGGATGAAGAGGGATGTAGCTGAGTTCGTTGTGTTTGATAAGCCAGCAAGTCAAAGCGGAGCAGAAGAAGCCTGGTGGTATGCTTCACCCTCTAGATGTCCCACAATGGAAATGGGATAGCATTTCGATGGACTTTGTTGATGGGTTGCCTAGGTCAAGAAGGGGCAATACCAGTATTTGGGTAATAGTGGACAGACTCACTAAAAGCGCTCACTTTATACTTGTTAAGAGTAGAAGGACTGCCTCGTCTTTAGCATCCATTTATCTTAAAGAGATAGTTAGACTCCTTGGGATACCCTCCAGCATAGTGAGTGATCGAGATCCTATTTTTACAAGAGAGTTTTGGAGGAGCTTGTAAGAGGCTGTGGGCACACAGAAGCATAGCCTATCACCCCCAAACTGATGGTCAGATGGAAAGGGTGAACAAAGTATTAGAAGACCTCTTGAGACCGTGCATTCTTGATTTTGGAGGGACATGGGAGGATCATCTTCCTTTGGTGGAATTCGCTTAAAAAATAGCAACAAAGCCACCATTGGCATGGCACCCTTCGAAGCTTTATATGGAAGAACATGCCGATCACCAAATTGTTAGTGGGAGTCTACAAACAAGCTCATACTTTGGCCAGACCTGATTAGAGAAACTTCAAAGAAAGTAGACTTGATAAGAAGACGAATGAAGACTGCCCAAGATAGACAGAAGTCCTACGCAGACAAAAGAAGGACCGACCTTGAGTTTGAGGTTGTAGATAGGGTGTTTCCTAAAGTATCTCCTTTGAGGAATGTCGTTCGCTTTGGGTCCACAGGAAAGTTGACACCAAGATTTGTAGGACCATTTCTTATCACTGAAAGGATTGGGATGATAGTTTACAGAGTAGAGCTACCTGAAAGACTGGCTGGAGTTCATAATGTTTTTCATGTTTCTCAACTACGAAAGTGCTTACATGAGTCTGCGGAAGTTGTGGAGCCCATCATACTATAGGAAGTAGAAGTGGAACGAGAAGCGACTGTGAGAAGAGTTCCAAATCGTATCTTGGGTATATAAGTCAAAAGGCTATGCAATGTGAAGTCAAGCTCGTTAAAGTTCAGTGGAGTGACGCTGAGGAAGACGCGACTTGGGAAATTGAGGATAAAATACGTGTAGCCTACCCTTTTCTTTTTGAGGGTACATCCTTGATCTCACTTTCCTTAAGTTTATGCATGCTTGTATCTACCTTTTAAGTATATCTCCTCGATCCTATTCCTTATCCTTAGGTAGAAACTAATGGATGTAAACATGTATTTGAAACATGTTATGATTGATGGTTGCAAATGGTTGCAAGTGGTTGCTAGTGGTTGCTCGGGGATGCATATACACACACATTAGGTGTTAGATCGGCTCAGTCACTTTCATATTGCATATGCATATATGTATTTGTATATGAACTGAACTTGATGGGTTATCATATGGATGTTGCATTTGTATGAGTGATTGTGCACTCATGTAGAAAGAATGATTAGGAATAATCGCATACATAATGGACTCATGACACTGACATAATTCGCATTAAGGAGGTCAACTGAATCAGTAGAACACCTGATTTTGCATTAGATAAGGACATGTACACACACTCTGCATATGATCATGAATGCATTAGAAGTCTTTTTAAGGACAATGGACGCCTATGTTTGATGGTTAAGTAGATGGACGATTGGATGGTAGGATATACATTCTTCTTGACTTGAAGATTTCGGGGACGAAATCCTTTAAGGAGGGGAAAATGTAACTCCCTGAATTTTCTTTGTCTACTAAAAGAACGAATTAAAGAATACTTAATTTTTAAAGTGAGAATTAAGGGAAAAGGATTACGCTATTGCGTTCATCTCGAAATTCTGCTTGGAATAGAGTCCAAGTTTTCGTAAATCGGACTTCGTATGAGGAAGTTATGGCCCTTAGAAGTTTCAGGAATTTAAATAAATTAAAATAGCTCAGATTTAAATTCAAAATTCAAATGAAAAGAAAGAAGCGGGCTGGGCGGGATTTTTCCCGCCCCAGGCCAGGACGACCAAGGGGTCGACCTCCCTTATATAGGTCGACCTGGCAATCGACCTGGGGGTCGACCTACCCCCTCGCCCAGATCCAAACAGTGATGATTTTCTAACCTGTTGCTCAGTCTTTTCTGACTTGCTGCTGAGTCACTAGGGCATAGGTGGAAATTCTGGATAACTCTATCTAGTCTGGACGGTTGTGATTGCTCCTAGGATAATCTAATGACTCACATAAGTTTAAAGCTCTATAAAAGCAACCCTATTCCTCAACCCTAAATCACATAAATTCATTCCAAGGAGCCACCATGCTGTCCATGATCGTCCTAGCCTAGCCACCATTTCTTAGCCTAGCCACCATTTCTTCTTCAACTAGAAAGCAAGTTAGACGCCACAAATCAAATAAAAATTAGATAGTCTTCGTCAAGGGATTGCTTTTCAGTTTCAAAAAACAGATCCTAGAAAACAAGACTTTCTTTTGTTTGTAAGTCCTGTTATTATTTAAATGTGAACGATAAAAGTTATGATTTGTAATAAAGTGAAAACTAGAGTTATCCCTAGTTGTAAGATAATGGTGATGCTGATTCATGTCTATTCTTGTAACGATTCTATCATATGTGCCTATGAGACTATTGTGGTTTATTGGACTTATTATGTATGTTAAACCAATCATGTATTATGTAAATTTGGCGACTCTTTCATGTTATGTTACATGCAAGTTTTTAGGCTAAGTTATATATATGTTTAGATCTACGTTCTCATATGTTAGATCTATGATTATTGGATCCAAAATACAAGTTCATATCTACATGTCTAATTGGATTTGTGTAATTCTATATGCTTAAGATTCATGTTTATTGGACCCAAAATAAAAGTTCACATTCACATGCCTAGTTGAGTTTGTGTAATTCTATATGCTTAAGATACATGTTTATTGGATCTAAAATAAAAGTTTACATTCACATGCCTAGTTGGATTTGAGTAATTTCATATGCTTAAGACTCATGTTAATTGGATCCCAAAAAATGCAAGTTCATTATTTTATACCAAATTTACATGACACATGCTTAGTTAGATCCTTATTATTTTATGTTGTATGAATGGTACATGCTCCTTTCTTTCCCCTTTTGTATATAAGTTAGGGTAAGTTGCGAGCCTAACATTCTGTGTTAATTTTGCCAACGTATAACGGGGGTAACGTTGGGAAAACCTTAAATTTCATATTATTGGCATAATTTGGCCCATAAATATAAGAATGATTAGTGGCATAAAAATGGTATAATTTATATACCTAAATTTTTTGAATATGATTTAGAGGGTAAATGGGGCATGACTTGAATGGCAATAATTGTGGATAATTTACATATAAATATGAAAGGTAAATATGTAAATTAAGTAAAAGACGAATATGCCTAACCCGAGGTTAGATTGAGTTACGGTGTAAGACTGCCCGGAACCGCCCGGCACATCCAGCAACCCTAACCATATATATCTAATGTGAGAGGTTAGTGCATCAAGCCCAAAAGAACCCGAGGTTAGATTGAGTTGCGGTGTAAGACTGCCCGGAACCGACCGGCACATCCAGCAACCGCAACAATACATATCTAATGTGAGTGGTTGGTGCTTTAATGAATGAATTAAAGCTAAGACAGGAATGGTAGGGTTAAGTTAATTAAGGCAACACTTAACCAATACAACATGTAAACTAAACGGATGAGTGGGGTTAGGTTAATCTGAGAACACTTAACCTTTTTAACATATTGATTAGGAAACCCTAGTAACGGGGACCCATTTCAGCAGTAACCCACATAGATGTATCTTGGTACCCTGAACTAGGTAGGGTGGGGCACGATTACTGGGCTGATTATAAGTGGTCAAAACAACGGTGGGTGGTGCGTCAATGTAGGCTCCAACGGAGTGCGGGCGTGCACATACTTCGGAGTGAAAAAGCAGGCACTGGGCATCAGTAGCTATACACTGTGCATCTTGAATTGTGTCGGGTTGCCACCATAGGATTTGATACACCCCATGGTGGGACCAGCACAGGTATCTACAATCATGCGGGGCCGAATGACACAAGTGGTAAACGTTTACGAGTAGGAGCCGATCGATAAAAAGGGGATCATTTATCTTGAACACATGGTGTTAGTTGAAACACTTGTAAGGGGGTGCAGAGAAGTTGAAATGAGTGCGATAGCATATTTAGTCTTATTATCTTATTTCTAGAGTGTTGTCCTAGATTCAGTTTATTCATGTCATAATCCTTTTTCTTGTTTACATGCTAAAAAATCACTGGACTAACAAGACTTATGTCTGACCCATTTTCTTTCGTCTTCTTTTCTTTTGTCCCCCTCCCCCCAATGTCCGCAGGGAGGGAATACTTCTGCTTAGTTCGGATCATTTCCAGCTTGAAGAGAGTAGATGTATTGCTTGGAATCTCTTTCCTTGGGCTATGGCTTTGGATACTCTCTTATTGGGGATTTATGTTGCCTTACTGTTGTTTTAATGCTTCTTTATGTTTTAATTCAAGACAAATATTTTGTTGCAATAATTTGGAAGTTGATTTGAGACAGTTGTTGTAATGTTTTAACTGAACCACGTACTTATGAAATAAATTTAGTTTTTCCGCTGTTTAGATGTCTGTCTTGCAAATTATCTGTATCTTTTACCTATAATGGTCCACCGAAGTTAAGGCATTCTCTTTGTGAGTGACTTTAACGAAGGTGGGGTGTTTCAATATATATATATATTCGAACTCCATTTTATTAAATAAATTCGATATAAAATCCATTCTATTACCAATATAATATATAAAACAAATTTAAATACTCAAATTTAAATGACCGAAAATTCTGGGATATTACATTCTTCCTCCTTTAAAAGAATTTCATCCTCGAAATCACAAGTTAAGAAGGATTCTTCGAACCTAATTATTTTAAAATAATTATTTTAAAATAATTATTTTTTAATTATCATCAAAACAAATTCAGACTCTTTAAAATTTTCGAAAATCATCAGCGCTTCCTCTGTGCGATTCGATTGGTACTACTACAACTGCCACTCCGGGCCTCAACTTCTCCAAAAGAAAACGTAAAGCCAAATGGCTACCCAGCTCAGGGGTATAAAATCAATCACCCCAATCAATATATTAAGGTTTACCTATTTGTCGGGCAACTCAAACTCCAATTTCAAAGCAAAGCAACTAACGACTCTTCATCTTCCAATTTGCATGACCAAATCAACTCCATAGCCTCCTGCATTCTGCACTTAACTCAACTTACAATGCAAGTAACAACCCAGGGTTAAATAATTCAGTTCATTTCATAACCAATTTTATTCCCAATTTATTATACTGGAAATTTATTTTCAGTTCATTCAATTTGATGAATTTTATTCAACTAGTCCAACATCCAAATGACAAACATCCAAATCATTTGAATTATATTCAACATTGCTACTTACTGGTCTGCATTCACTTTCATTTAACATACACTAATATCAATAGAATAATATCCTATTGATTTCCATTATTATCCATTTGATTTCCAAATCCCAATTTATTTTAATCCATTCCATTTCTTAAATTAATCCTACTTAACCAGGTTAAGTTACATTTTCCATATTCAATTAACCAACTAGTTTCTAACCAGTTCAATTCAATTTCATAATTCAATTTAAACTCCAATCAAATCAAGAAAACAACCAAACAACCAATATTGCTATACTATAGAAAATTATTTCCTTTTTATATATGAAAATATACTTTGGGCAAAATTATTTCATTTACCTTCTTTATAAAACAATATTGTGTCAATTGCCAGTTCAAAATGGTTTCCCAATTTTGAACCGATCAATCAACACAATATAAAACAATTTTGTATAAAATCTACAAATACGTTCACTCATATATACACTCGAACTCAATCTAGGGTGTTACTAACCCTATCTCTACTGAGTTACGCCACAAAACCAAGATTATTGTTAAACCTTATGCTCTAATACCACTGTAACGACCCAAGGAATTTGATGCCCAAATTCCAACAATAATACATAAACCCGTATTACTTGCTAGAACTCAAGTATCGAAAACAACAGATAGTTAATAGAAAGAATTTAGAGGGTGAGAAAAGAAAGAAAGGAATGTTAGAATAGAAGAATAAGAAGAAAAACCAACACCACACAAAATCTCACATCGCAGCGGAATCAAATATAATATAGAAATATTCTTTATTGAGAGCTTGAAAAATAATACTTAGATCATCAGAGTACAACAATACATCTGGACAGTTATAACAACCTGTCCTCATATACATCACACAGCAGAATAAATACTAAATCATACGTCTGAACACCTTCGATTCGTCTTTGAAATCCATAGCATCTTAACCTAAATCTATAAAACCTGGTCTAACCCGAGCATTACAAACGCCGGATCAGTCTGGTGAACCTGTAACGACCCGTATTCTACACATCATAGGATCGTAGAATATTTATTTCTTTCCCGTGCGAAGTCGTATGGTCATGTAACTTTGGGAAACATCTATTAGAGTCATTTCCCATGTTCATGATTTTTGTCGATTTTTAAATGACCATTTTGCCCCTAGTTGATCTTGTTTTGGCCATAACTTTTGATTAGAAAGGAATTTTGACCTGAAACCACGTCCATTAGATTCGTTTGATGGTTTACCTTTCCGTAGAGTGGTCATAATAGCCAAACAGACTTACCGTTTGGGAGATATGGCTGAAATAAGGTTTGGAGGGTGAAAAACTGCTTAACCGGGCCAAATCGGATGATTAGTGAGTAGGCCCATAACCCATTTCGGGATTAGGGTTATGGGAAGGCTGAAATGAGATAGAGCATCATTCCATTTCAGTTTTCTAGCCTCCACTTATCACCAAGAAACCCTAAAAATGGCCTCCAACCTCTAAATCACCTTTTGGTCAAGGATTTGGCTTAACAACCCCTAATCAAGGAAGATCTACACCAAAGCAACATTGGAGCTGCTGTTTAGCATTGGGATTCACATCAAATCAGAGATTTATTTCAGATTTTAGTTTATTTGTGGCTAAGGTGAGTGATTTGCATAGTTTTACACTAATTATGGCTAGTTAAGGGTGATTAGTGTTAATTAGCGAATTTAAGCATGATAAAATTCTGGAAAAATGTTCATAAATTCCTAAATGATGTTTTAGACCTCTGATATGAATTTGGGTTAATTTGGTTCAGTTTTTGTTAATCCTATCATTAGTTTCACCTAAACATGCTTAAGGGGAAATATGGGATTTTGGGTATGTTTGATCCATTTTAACCTATTATATTGATGTTTTGATGTTTGTGGTTGATTATGCATGTTGCTATGACTGTATGAAATGCTTTGTGATTGGTTTCAATAGTTAGAATGGTCGAAAATGTCGTCGAATGGCGTAAACACTTGCTGGAACAGTTTCAGAAAACAGTGCAGGTTTCGGATCGGATGTAGGGCTCGGATCGGATATGTTGAACTGGGCAAGGGATTCGATCGGATCGGAACCTGACACTTGGGAAAATTGGCAAAAAGGAAGGCCACGCTAACTGAACTGGGATCGGATCGGAATAAGGAGGACGGATCGGAGCGGAAGCATGAAGACGGATCAGAGCGGAAGCATGAAGATGGATCGGATAGGAGCATGTGAAGGAAGCATGGAGACGGATCGGAGCGGAAGCACGAACTAGAGGGGAATGACACCCGACCCGACCCGAAGTAAAGCACCCGACCCGAACCAAGGAGAGACACCCGACCCGAACCGTATCAGAAGAGGACCCGACCCGAACCAATGGAGGATACCCGACCCGAACCGACGGCTTGAGGAGGAACCCGACCCGACCCAGTATTGACCAATAACCCGAGATACAAAGGTAGTCTAATATGGGGAGTTAGAGCTCAGGATCCAGTTGGGAACCGATGAGTTCACTTCATGGTTGGACTTTGCTGCGGGACGTGTGCTAAGGAGTTGTCGACGTTCATAACTTCGATCCACCACTAAAAATGAATGATGGGCTACTTATCAGTGCAGTAGAGTCATTATGACTCGAGGGGCAAGGTGATGGTAGCAAGACTACGTTATCAGTGCAGTAGAGTCATTACGACTCGAGGGGCAAGGTGATGCGTAGTAAGACTATGAGCCAGCGCAGATGGGGTGAATAACTCCATGGGGCAAGTGGACATAGTAAGGATTGGTAAGACTATGAGCCAGCGCAGATGGGGTGAATAACTTCATAGGGCAAGTGGACATAGTAAGGATTGGTAAGGCTATGAGCCAGCGCAGATGGGGTGAATAACTCCATGGGGCAAGTGGACATAGCGAAGGATTAGTGGCTACGTTATCAGTGCAGTGAAGCCATTTATGACTTCATGGGGCAAAGTGATCGTAGCAAGGGTGGGTGATCGAAGTGGTGAATATCGTATGCTTTACGCACTGAGTGAGAGATGTGAGGATGGATGCTATGTTTGATTGTTTGCCATCACTATGACATGCACACCTCCCCCACCTCCGTATCTTTATACCGTTTGATATGGCACCTTAGAGTGTTGTACAGTATGTAGTGCTAACTCTTTGGTTGCAGGTCCAGGTCCAGGTATGTTTTAGTCTACCTGTTATTGTTCACTTTAGATGCTTATCGCTCATACCAGGCTTTATGTCTGACCCAGAGTTTTATGTCTCCTCTTATTACTCTGGGTGCTCACACGAGCAGACTAGAGACAGGTTAGCTGGTGATGCGCGAGTAGCTGATTCGGAGGCGGGCAAGAGGCTTCCACATATGATATATATATACACATTCTCCCTGTGTCGTTGGTGGTCGCTACTTGGGCATTAGTAGTGTACCTCCTTTATCTTACTTTTGCTTTGAGACAGTTTGAAAGTTGTAATAAGCTGTATTTTGGATTTCCGCTGCTATGATGTTTAGTTCTGGTTTTCAGCTTATGCACTGTCTCTCCTGTTTTATGTCAAGTATGTTATTATTATATTTTATTCTATGCGTTGTGAGACATTCTACAGGTTCTTTGTAGTTCATTCCCTTCTTCCTTTTCCTTCTGACGACCCATTCCGTGCTAACTGGACATGTGTACAGCGCACTTCTGGAGTAAATGTCGGTTGGTGCGGGGCGGGCCGTCACACTTAGTATCAGAGCTCTAGGTTGCGTAGTTAACCTAGGGAAAGACACTAGGGAGAGATAGTACGTATATGAGAGCGCGTATTTGTGATTACTTTGGTTTTCAAAAGCTATGTATATATATACTATTAGTAGTATAAGAATGAAGTCGCACTGCACTAGCACCACTATGGGGTCGTTAATCGTTTCCCTTTTTCAGATTGACGATGAGCCGAGACACGAGGGGTGCTGGTAGAGGGACCAACCATGGGAATGCCGCTGACATGAGGGCGATGTTTACTAACCTCATGAGAGACATGCTTAGAGAAGTGCAAGGGGCAGTTCCCAATCCCGGAGTTGGTATTGGCCCAGTAGTGCAGGCGCCTAGGGTCGATTTCGCCAAGTTGTGCAAGGATTACACTAACCTTGGTGGGAAGCCGTTCCACGGGACGGAGTCGGCCACAGATGTTCAAGATTGGATGGATAGCTGTGATCGTATCTTCGATGACTTGGGTCTTGAGGATGCGATGAAAAGAAGGCTAGCGTCTCGTCAGCTGCAAGGGCGAGCGATGAATTGGTGGAATGCCATTAGAACAGCTACTCCAGAGGATCAGGTTACTTGGGTTCAGTTCAAGGCTCGCTTTAGCGAGAAGTTTATTCCAGCTGCCCAGAAGTCAGTATTGTTCAAGAGGTTCTTGGAACTCAAGCAGAATGGGAGGGCAGTTTCTGACTATATTGCTGAGTTCGACACTTTGTCGAAGTATGGACTGTCTCTCATTGACACTCCTGAGAAGAAGAATGAGAAGTTCATTACTGGTTTGGATGGATACTTGGGGGAAAGGCTTATCAATCACATCGATGAGACTTTTGAATCGATTGTGGGGAAAGCTTTGAGATCAGAGAGTCTTTACCCTAAGTCAAAGACTGAGGCTGCATCTGCAGAAGGGCCAAAGCCGCAAGTAGGTGGTGGAGGCAAGAATAGCTCTCAGAATAAGAGGAAGCAGGACCAATCTAAGGGTGGCCAGAAAAAGAGCAAGAAGGATGTTGAGTGCTTCAGCTGTGGTAAGAAGGGCCATTATGCTAAAGATTGTCGGGCCAAGCCAGCGGATAAGAAGTGCTTCAACTGTGGTCAAGTAGGACATTTCAAGGATAAGTGTCCGCAACCTCTTAAGGAGAAGCAGATTGTGAAAGCATATGTTATTGATGCTGTTCCTTCTTCGTCGAATGCCCCAACTGCGGCGGAGAAAGGAAAGAATGTTGTTATTCAAGGTATGCTTTCTATTTATGATGTACCAGTTCGAGTTTTGTTTGATACTGGGGCTTCCCGTTCCTTCATATCTAGTGACCTGGTAGATAGGTTGGGACTGGAACCCGAGATAGTCGATAGACCATTGGTTGTGACGAACCCGATTGGTGGTTCGACTAGCCTTAGTATGATTTGCAGGAATTTGGTCTTATCGAGTCATGGATGTATGTTTGTATGTGATTGCTTTGTTTTGGGCTTTACTGGGTATGGCATTATATTGGGAGTCGATTGGCTCCAAAGATACGGGGTGGTGGTAGATTGTGAGGGCTTTTTGGTGACAGTGAGGGCGGATGATGGGCGGAGGGTAGTGTTTGGTAGTCTACCTAGTGATGGGGTTTTGGCTAGTTTTGTAAATTCCCTCGACATCCCGCAGGATGAGTTGTCAGATGTGCCCGTGGTTGGCCAGTATCCGGACGTCTTCGAGGAGGTGACCGGACTTCCACCACACCGAGAGATTGAGTTCCGTATTGATTTAGTGAAAGATGCCAGACCTATAGTGATGCCACTTCGTCGTATGGCACCAAGGGAGCAGCGAGAGCTCGGGGTGCAAGTCAGCAATCTTTTGAAGAAGGGATTTATTAGAAGGAGTGTCTCCGAGTGGGGAGCACCAGTTGTGTTTGCCACTAAGGCAGATGGTTCCCTTCGTTTGTGTGTGGACTATCGCGAGTTGAATAAGGTGACGAGGAAGAATAAGTATCCTCTACCGCGGATAGATGATTTGTTTGATCAATTGGAAGGAGCAAAAGTGTTCTCCCAGTTGGACCTCGCGGCAGGATTTCATCAGCTTCGAATAGCAGATGAGAGTGTTCCGAAAACGGCATTTAGGACGTCGTCTGGATTTTATGAGTGGTTGGTCATGCCATCTGGGTTGACCAATGCACCAGCCTACTTTGTGGATCTTATGAATCGAGTATTCAGAGATCAGTTGAATAAGTTTGTTCTTGTGTTCGTGGATGATATCCTTGTTTACTCAAGGACAGAGGAGGAACACAAGGGACACTTGAGGATAGTGATGGAGGTGTTGAGGAAACACCAATTGAAAGCGAAATTCTCTAAGTGTCACTTTTGGAGAAGGGAAGTGAGATTCTTGGGTCACGTTGTTTCCGAGAGTGGTATTGCCGTGGACCCTGCGAAGGTGGCTACGGTACAGGATTGGCCTACGCCCAAGAATGCAACAGATGTAAGAAGTTTCTTGGGATTAGCTGGATATTATCGTAAGTTTATCCAGGACTTCTCCAAGATAGCAGCACCGTTGACTCAATTGACTAAGAAGAATCAGTCCTTCGTCTGGGACGGAGTGTGTGAGGATGCCTTCAAGAGTCTAAAAGAGAAGTTGACGCGTGCACCAGTGTTAGTCATTCCTAGAGGGAATGAAGAGATGACGGTATACACGGATGCTTGTGGTACCGGACTGGGTGCTGTATTGATGCAAGGAGGTAGGGTTGTAGCTTATGCTAGTCGACAGCTAAAGCCGCATGAGAAGAAGTATCCTACCCATGATTTGGAATTAGCAGCGATCATGTTTGCGCTGAAGATGTGGAGACACTATCTCTTGTGAGAAAGATTTGAGTTGTTTACCGATCATAAATCGTTAAAATATCTCTTCTCTCAGAAGGATCTGAATCTCCGTCAGCAGAGATGGTTAGAGTTCTTGGCTTCGTATGATTTTGATATCGCATACACACCTGGGAAAGGTAATGCGGTTGCCGATGCCTTGAGTAGGAGACATGCCAGTTTAGGGGCAATGTTTCTTGAATGGAAGCAACTGGAGTATATCGCGGGGTTTGATTTCAGACCAAAGTGCGAATTGGATCCAGTCATGCTAGCTAGTTTAGCGATCAGACCCACTTTGATAGAGCGGATTGGTTCCAGCCAGAGGGACGATCCTAATCTATTGGAAATCATCTCCAAGTTAGAGATGAACATCGACAGTGAGGAGATGAATGTGTATGGGCTTGATCGAGATGGATGGCTTCGAAAGAGTGGAAGACTAGTTGTGCCCGACGTGAATGGTTTGAGAGATGAAGTGCTTAGAGAATGTCATCACTCAAAACTGAATATACATCCCGGTGGTAATAAAATGTATCGAGACATGAAGCAGACTCACTACTGGGAAGGGATGAAAAGAGACGTTGGGAAGTTTGTATCCAAATGCATGAATTGCCAGCTAGTTAAAGCCGAGAAAAAGAAGCCTAGTGGGTTGTTGCAACCATTAGAAATTCCCGAATGGAAATGGGAGCAAGTCTCGATGGATTTCATCGATGGCTTACCGAGGACTAGGTCAGGATGTGATAGCATTTGGGTAATTGTGGATCGATTGACTAAGAGCGCAAGATTTATACCAGTCAAATCGACCAGGACGGCAGCCAAGTTGGCGGAATTGTATATGAAGTGGGTAATGAGATTTCATGGAGTACCCAAAAGCATTGTGAGTGACCGAGACCCGTTGTTCACTAGTGGGTTTTGGAAGAGCTTACAGGAGGCTCTAGGGTCAGGATTACATCTCAGTACCGCATATCATCCTCAGACCGACGGTCAGACGAAGAGGGTGAATCGTATATTGGAAGATCTCTTGAGAGCTTGTATATTGGATTTTGGTGGATCATGGGATGACCATTTGCATCTAGTAGAGTTTGCATATAATAATAGCTACCAATCCAGTATCGGTATGGCTCCATATGAAGCTTTATACGGAAGACCATGCAACTCACCATCATGTTGGATAGAAACTGGCGAGAAGTTTGTGCTTGGACCAGATGTGGTGAGAGAAACTTCCGATAAGATCAAGATCATTCAACAACGAATGAAAGCTGCCCAAGATAGGCAGAAGAGTTATGCTGATAAGAAGAGAAGAGACTTGAAATTCTCCGTTGGTGACTTGGTGTTTGTCAAGATCTCTCCGTTAAAGAGCGTGATTCGATTTGGCAGGAGAGGCAAGTTGGCACCAAGATTTGTTGGCCCATTCCCTGTTCTTGAATTAGTCGGGAATTTGGCATATAGAGTTGGCTTACCAGAGAAAATGGCGGGAGTTCACAATGTATTTCATGTTTCCCAACTAAGGAAGTTCGTTCACGACTCAAATATGACTATTTCACCTGGTCAGTTAGAGGACTTCGAAGTAGAACCCGAGGCGGTGGGGAACCGCAAGCCGATTCGTATTGTGGGGCACGATACGAAGCAACTTCGAAGGAAGGCGGTGAAGCTAGTCAAGGTTCGGTGGGGCGAGGACGAGAATGATTGTACTTGGGAGACAGAGGAGAGCATCAGGAAGGCATACCCAGAACTCTTTGCCTGGTAAGATTTACTTTGCGATTTAGTTATTCTGCATGCTAGGATAGACTTATTTTACTTGTTTTGCATGTTTGATTGTTGTTTTATGGTTGATAGGCATGCGGGACCTTTGTGTGTGTGTTTTGGTTAGGGAATTTCGGGGGCAAAATTTCTTAAGGGGGGAAGAGTGTAACGACCCGTATTCTACACATCATAGGATCGTAGAATATTTATTTCTTTCCCATGCGAAGTCGTATGGTCATGTAACTTTGGGAAACATCTATTAGAGTCATTTCCCATGTTCATGATTTTTGTCGATTTTTAAATGACCATTTTCCCCCTAGTTGATCTTGTTTTGGCCATAACTTTTGATTGGAAAGGAATTTTGACCTGAAACCACTTCCATTAGATTCATTTGATGGTTTACCTTTCCGTAGAGTGGTCATAATAGCCAAACGGACTTACCGTTTGGGAGATATGGCTAAAATAAGGTTTGGAGGGTGAAAAACTGCTTAACCGGGCCAAATCGGGTGATTAGTGAGTAGGCCCATAACCCATTTCGGGATTAGGGTTATGGGAAGGCTGAAATGAGATAGAGCATCATTCCATTTCAGTTTTCTAGCCTCCACTTATCACCAAGAAACCCTAAAAATGGCCTCCAACCTCTAAATCACCTTTTGGTTAAGGATTTGGCTTAGCAACCCCTAATCAAGGAAGATCTACACCAAAGCAACATTGGAGCTGCTGTTTAGCATTGGGATTCACATCAAATCAGAGATTTATTTCAGATTTTAGTATATTTGTGGCTAAGGTGAGTGATTTGCATAGTTTTACACTAATTATGGCTAGTTAAGGGTGATTAGTGTTAATTAGCGAATTTAAGCATGATAAAATTCTGGAAAAATGTTCATAAATTCCTAAATGATGTTTTAGACCTCTGATATGAATTTGGGTTAATTTGGTTCAATTTTGTTAAACCTATCAATAGTTTCACCTAAACATGCTTAAGGGGAAATATGGGATTTTGGGTATGTTTGATCCATTTTAACCTATTATATTGATGTTTTGATGTTTGTGGTTGATTATGCATGTTGCTATGACTGTATGAAATGATTTGTGATTGGTTTCAATAGTTAGAATGGTCGAAAACGTCGTCGAATGGCGTAAACACTTGCTGGAACAGTTTCAGAAAACAGTGCAGGTTTCGGATCGGATCAGATATGTTGAACTGGGCAAGGGATTCGATCGGATCGGAACCTGACACTTGGGAAAATTGACAAAAAGGAAGGCCACGCTAACTGAACTGGGATCGGATCGGAATAAGGAGGACGGATCGGAGCGGAAGCATGAAGACGGATCGGAGCGGAAGCATGAAGATGGATCGGATAGGAGCATGTGAAGGAAGCATGGAGACGGATCGGAGCGGAAGCACGAACTGGAGGGGAATGACACCCGACCCGAAGTAAAGCACCCGACCCGAACCAAGGAGAGACACCCGACTCGAACCGTATCAGAAGAGGACCCGACCCGAACCAATGGAGGATACCCGACCCGAACCGACGGCTTGAGGAGGAACCCGACCCGACCCAGTATTGACCAATAACCCGAGATGCAAAGGTAGTCCAATATGGGAAGTTAGAGCTCAGGATCCAGTTGGGAACCGATGAGTTCACTTCATGGTTGGACTTTGCTGCGGGACGTGTGCTAAGGAGTTGTCGACGTTCATAACTTCGATCCACCACTAAAAATGAATGATGGGCTACTTATCAGTGTAGTAGAGTCATTATGACTCGAGGGGCAAGGTGATGGTAGCAAGACTACGTTATCAGTGCAGTAGAGTCATTACGACTCGAGGGGCAAGGTGATGCGTAGTAAGACTATGAGCCAGCGCAGATGGGGTGAATAACTCCATGGGGCAAGTGGACATAGTAAGGATTGGTAAGACTATGAGCCAGCGCAGATGGGGTGAATAACTCCATGGGGCAAGTGGACATAGTAAGGATTGGTAATGCTATGAGCCAGCGCAGATGGGGTGAATAACTCCATGGGGCAAGTGGACATAGCGAAGGATTAGTGGCTACGTTATCAGTGCAGTGAAGCCATTTATGACTTCATGGGGCAAAGTGATCGTAGCAAGGGTGGGTGATCGAAGTGGTGAATATCGTATGCTTTACGCACTGAGTGAGAGATGCGAGGATGGATGCTATGTTTGATTGTTTGCCATCACTATGACATGCACACCTCCCCCACCTCCGTATCTTTATACCGTTTGATATGGCACCTTAGAGTGTTGTACTGTATGTAGTGCTAACTCTTTGGTTGCAGGTCCAGGTTCAGGTATGTTTTAGTCTACCTGTTATTGTTCACTTTAGATGCTTATCGCTCTTACCAGGCTTTATGTCTGACGCAGAGTTTTATGTCTCCTTTTATTACTCTGGGTGCTCACACGAGCAGACTAGAGACAGGTTAGCTGGTGATGCGCGAGTAGCTGATTCGGAGGCGGGCAGGAGGCTTCCACGTATGATATATATATACACATTCTCCCTGTGTCGTTGGTGGTCGCTACTTAGGCATTAGTAGTGTACCTCCTTTATCTTACTTTTGCTTTGAGACAGTTTGAAAGTTGTAATAAGCTGTATTTTGGATTTCCGCTGCTATGATGTTTAGTTCTGGTTTTCGGCTTATGCACTGTCTCTCCTGTTTTATGTCAAGTATGTTATTATTATATTTTATTCTATGCGCTGTGAGACATTCTACAGGTTCTTTGTAGTTCATTCCCTTCTTCTTTTTCCTTCTGACGACCCATTCCGTGCTAACTGGACATGTGTACAGCGCACTTCTGGAGTAAATGTCGGTTGGTGCGGGGCGGGCCGTCACAGAACCAAAGTGAGAAAAACTTGCTAAGTTTATAAGCAACACGCAACTTGATTTTTAAAGTTAACAAATCTTTTATGAAAGAAAAGGATAATCGTAAGACCGATCAATAAATAAACACGGATGGTTTTTATCTTACAATAACCCAAAACATTTTTGAAATCATATCTTATTCTGATATTATAATAGTGTCCAAATACAAATAAATAACAATCTAGCGGAACGCTTGCATCTCGCGCTCCACATATATAGTATACAATCAAAACCACGAGAGATTATTGGAGATTGGATTCCGACTGTGACAAGGTATGGAACCACCTGCCGATAGTGTATCTCTAGAGGGGAATACACTGGGTTCAACAAGAACATCTTGCAACCCAACCACACATGACCGACCACTCATTTCGCTTGAGTGTATTGAATGTATATCACCAACGGTTGGGTGCGACCCATCGTTTCTCGAAAAGGGATAGCATCAAAATAGATTAAAGAGGGAAATGGAATTTCTCTAGATAGGATATCATACACCCTACTTGGGAGTGACCCACTTAGTCACTATGTCTGCCCGATTTTTGTCATTTCCCGGTTGATGAGGCTTGAGGCTACGATTACTTATCAGCACATCACTTTGAATGCCACATCGTCAGACCTGTCAAATCACTAATTGACGTCCTCAAAAATACACTGGGCACGTTTGAAGAAATCAACGTACATAACCAACTGGAAATACTGTGTTAGACACTTGTCAGTACAAGTCATACAGGAACTGGATGAACCGAAGGCACCCTCCTACCGCATCCAAAGGATCAGTAGCGAGTAGTCCTAGCAATCCACAAAACCTCTACCACAACCGAATCACGTTAGAAAACATCTAGTTGTAATTTAGAGAAATTCGACAGCAATCCTCCCGCTTATGAAGATCCACGGCCTTCACTTTCTCCATCTTGATAAGCTTTTGAACAATTTCAACGTTTATGTATTCACTGGTAAGAATAGTTTTGAATATGTTTTCGATCCCGGTCTTTCCGCATCAACAATCGATTAGGCCATATTTTAATAGTTGGTTATTTAACTGTCAAAATAAACCACCATCATCCATAAAAAATAGAGTGGATTCATTGGTTCAGTATGCAGGGTCACTTGGCCTCTTAAGTTAAACAGTTGTTAATTAAATCCCTAAATCTTCCAACATTTGGAATATCACTTCTTCACTACTTATTTTCAAATCACTCAACTTATAATCCTTCGAATTATATCATATAATATCCTTTATGGAAATATTATTTAAATTCCCTCAACTACCCTCATTTCTAAAATAATATTATCGTTGGATAATCCTGAAGTCCTTCAAGTTGGGGTATTTTATATACCTCTCATACCTTGAGTCGACAACATTCTTATCTTCAGAACAGATAGAAGTTTATCAACGAAATCTCATTCCAGTAAATATCCCAATTCTTATACTTAGACTTACCATACGATTTTAAACATGGTTTTAACTCCATCTATTATTTTTTGAAAAACTCCTTTTCAATTCCAAAATCATGCTTTCTCAAATTTAAAATGTTCCTATATCCCTGTCTTTAGGATTTTAAATTCCATTTAACTTCTTTCATATAACAAACCCTTTTTGAACTGGTTTCGACTCTTATAACATTAATCCATTCATAATTTACCTTTAAAATGCACAATTAGGATTTTATAAAATCCGACCAATAGAATTCTTAATAAGAATTCATATTAAGTATAAATTTGTTTACAATTCCATTTAACTATACATAAGGCTTCACAACTTCATAAACTTCCATTAAAAGGATTTAGTTTCAAGATTTATCACTTTGATTGTTATTAAAATTATAATAACCAATTCCAACATTTTTAGAAATCAATCTGTTTACTTTAACATAAATAGTTAGTCTTCCTTTCAGATAATTAAAATAATAATCGATTTTAAAAATAATTAATGATTCAGTAATTTATTTAATAATCTATCTTGGTTTAAAACAGTTGACACTTAGTCAGCTCAAAACAAGGTTAATCCGTTAACAAATTTCATTAGTCCTTTATTTTAATCACTTTAAATAATTTCCTTTAATTTAATTAACAATCTAATTAAATTAAATAATCACCATTAATTATTATTCCAAACAATTAATCTAATACTTAACCATTTGGGTAATTTCCTGCACATTGCTTATAAAACTCATTAACATGAGAGTTCGCTTTATATGGGTTACCTACATTTTAATACAACAATATAATTAATTTCATTTATCACGATAAACAATTAACTAATAACGGTCAACAGTCAATTTATAACATCCATTCACACATCCATTTATTTATTTAATACGTTTATCTTATTATAAACATAACCAACAAGGTAAGCTACCTCGTTTGGAATCTAATCGCTTAAAATAACGATTTATTTTGATTAAATTATACAAATGTTAAATTTAGTCGATGAATATTAAAAATATTCAACACACATGAAAACAGTCATTCAATCATCAAACATTAGCAAACATTTTACACGAAATAAAACCCGACTTATATAAAATATAAATGGGATAAACTGAGTGAGTTAAACACACATTGGGTTTCCATTCGTTATCAAAACGGTTCGTTTCAGTAAATTCCAAATACATCCAATTCCATCCAACCCGGCTCCATAATGTCGTGCCTACTGATGCAGTTCCATCGTCACCCATGCATATTCACCACTGTGCATCTTCTCCCTATTGATTCCAGTATGCCATATCTCGAGATAAAGAAACTGCCACTTCGACAAAGAACGCACCTTCAATTGTTTCGCTCAGTCGATCACCCTCAACCTCGTCTCCGACCAACACTCCGCCACCCAGCTTCTCCTTGAATCTGAATCACGCTCTGTTTTCTTGTTGCGTTAGAAACAACACCCCCACCTTCACTGTGTCTTCTTTGCTTTCCCCACCGAAAACACCCATGGCCGCAGATCCACTTGAACCCAAACCTCCATGCTACTGTATGGACCCAAAAATCCCAGGCACTTTTTTCATTTTTGAACCAGCCGAGCTTCTCCTGAACATGCAACCACTTCCCTTGAGTGGTTCTCCACTTCTTCTACACGTCACCTGAAACTTCTCTCCACTATCATAACAAACATGCACAGCTCTTTCCCCCCTCAACATGAGTCACAACCATCACTTCACAGTGCCTTAGCTTCCCTTACTAATACCAACCTCTGCCACCTCCCCACCACTCCGTTCTCCTTCATACAGATCTCCATCCCACTACGCTGAAAATCATGTTGAGTTGCGCCACCAAGTTTGTGTCCCTTCTTACTTTAGGAAACATGCAGTCTTCCTGTTTTCGAACACAGCAGGCTCCCTCATCCTCACGCAACTCCACCAGTATGCACCTTCCAGATCTCACATGAAAAATAATCATGGCTATTTACACTTTTAGGAAAATAGGTCTCGGGTTCGTGGTTTCGAAGATCAGTGGAGAAGGAGATTGTGAAATACGGCCGGCTGATCATTTTGAAAGTGGATACTATGATGGTTGCTTACAGTAAAAATAAAAGAAACGAAGAGGAAAATTTGGCACAATATATATAGTCAAAGAGAAAAAGGATAGGAACGATGTCGCATCGTTCACGTACGAAGTAGCCTACACAGTAGGTTGGCGTTAGGGTTAGTTGTGCGGTGATAAGAAATGTCCAGTTGAAATGAAAATACAAGCAGCTTTAATTTAGACTGGGTAGTAGCTGTGCGTAAGGGAATATAGTTCGGTACATTTAGATAAGAAACAAGGTAGGTTTTATATGAAATAGGGTAGCCGGTTGTTAGCATGGCATGTGCGTGTGTGGATTTTGCAGATTTGAAAAATTAATATAGCATGTGCAATTCCATAGATTAGCTGTTTGGAAGGGAGTACATACTGTATGAATAAACAAATCATCATTTTCACTTGGCAACTTCAACAGGTTGTTTTAGGGTAGGCTTAATGAATTTTCATTTAAGTTTAGGTATGCGCTTTTCCATTGATAGAATGGCTCGTTCAATCGAAGTAACATATATATATATATATATATATTCTTATATTTTGCCTAAGGCTTAAGTAAATGTTGGGTAGTGTTTGCTCCAAATTTGGGATCAACACCAAAGATGTAAAAGTTACACTTCACCGATTCGGTAAGAATGTGGAACCACGTAATCACAAAATAAACAGATAAAAACAAGTAAGGACACAAAGGAATTTTTATATTGGTTCGATTCAATATGAATCTACATCCACTTTTAATCAATTCTCATTATAATACTCAAGCTTACAAAATATGGATTTTCCCTCATTACAACCATTTCTCTCTTTTTTCTCTCCTTATGTTCTTTTTTCACTTGAATTTGGCGAAGAAAAGGAAAGAAGTTTAGCTTTGTGATGAATCTTCAACCACTTGTGTTCTTTGATCCCTTTCCATGATCTTCATAGATTTCATAGTGAATTTACATTCGATTTAGGCTTTGGAGAGAATGCTTGAGAGATTTATGATGTAGCTTGAATGAAATTGAAGGTGCTTAGATTCAATTGTAGAGAGCTCTAATGATTGTTGACTTGGATTTGATCTTCATGAAGTTAGGAAAGTGTTGATGAATCCATAGAAGCCATTAGATAAGTTGTAGATGAGCTTTGAATTTGACGGAGTCTCCTTGTAGAAATTAATTTTTCGTCCCCCCTCCTCAAATGAATTATGAGGGGTATTTATAGATGATTTTAGCCCGGGTGGCAATTCTGTAATTATACAGAAAAACGCCATGACTCAATTTCGCCATGACTCAACTTGCCATGACTCCATTTCGACATGATTCATGTCGCCATGACTCCTCTCGCCATGACTTCATCTCGCCATGACTTAACTTACAGCATGCGACATGAATTGTCCAAACGACATGAAAGATAATTGCAAGGCTTTCAACACCTTGATCTGAACGGCATGATTTCATGTGTTCTTCATAAGAACAACATGACGTGAGCTTCAACAATGCGATATGAATTTGAACACTGGACACGACTTGCTCTTAAAATATGGAATGAGGCATAATAGCATACCCGTGTCCTATCCACGCCTTGGATTTATATACTTGCTAGATGGACTGATTCACACTATGTATCAACACTGCACTCGTACGGCATGAAACCAGAAAATGATCTGAACCGTTTCTTTGTGCATGACTTGAGCTACATGCCATCCAAACGACATGGTTTTCTGTAAGTTACACACGGCATGACCTGTTGCTTTCCACTTTCCATAACCCATTCCTGAAGTCTGACACGTGCATTACTCCTTTGTATTTATAGAGTGTGACTTTCTGAAGTTTTATGGAAAGAAGACCTAATGCTTTCTAAAGTCTCTCACATCCACACTTTTATCTCAATAAGCACAGCTGGAGCCGACATGCATGGGATCATGTGACATGATTTATACACGTCATGCTTTTACACTGTATAACCGACTTGAACGTATGATGCGGAATGACTCTAGAACGACATGCTGACAATATAAATTGCACACGACATGAGTTTCTTAAACCAACGACATTCTTTCATCTGGGAATACACGACATGGATTTCTCATACGACTTGAGGTATGTATACGGCTTAGTGAGCTCTCGCTATTTGCGACATGGTATGCTAGTTGTTCATCTTATTTCACAACTAGCTCGTTGGCGACATGAAGTCCGCACCTTGCATTGTTAAATCACACGGCACTCATACTCCATGAACATATGGACGATATGATTGTCTATTTCCATTTGCAAGCTAACGCTTTGAACCGTGTTTTAACGGGGTTAACATTTACCCCTCGAAGCTCGTATTTTTTGCTTGCGGGAAATGCGGGCTTCGAAATAAACTCAATTTGCATTGGGATTCATTCGTTGCTTTTTGTCTGCTATGGCAAGTCATACTTTGAATTTGTAAACTTCATGCCACCTGTTCTGTAATCGAAACAAGTACTTGGCGATTTTGGACTTATACTTCACTATTGGTCGTCCATATCGATAGCGGATTAGTTTAATCATTAGAAAATGAATTATAGCGAATTTTTACTTTGAACTGAATAATGTATCTGCACAGAATTGTTCTACTCAGCGGTCTATAACTCACTGAATATCGTCTGTACAAATACGATATTCAAATTCGAATTTGCGTTAACGCTTGAAATCAACTAATTGACTATGCCGACTGTGGATTCCAAACATTATCGCTTTATAACTTATATGATGGTATACGATATTTCTCATTTGAGAAATACATATTTGCGATTTATTCTCTGCTTCCCTTTGGAGAAGTCTTTGATTATCTGTGCCCCGGCTCTTACTCGGGTTATTTTCACTACTACAACCTTTCTATTCTTTTTGGAGAAGCTTAGGTATTCATGCCCCAATTTAGGGGTTCCTCTAGTCTTCTCTATGAGAAGTAATCTAGATTTTGTGCCCCTGCTTAGGCTAAAATCCGATACTTGTCGTGTTTGAGGTTTTAGACACTACGCAAACGATTTGGTTAATGATCCAACACCTGTCGCATCTGAGATATTCAGACACTGCGCAAGTTGATTGGTTAATGATCCAACACCTGTCGAATCTGAGATATTCAGACACTGCACAAGTTAATTGTTTAATGATCCAATACCTGTTGCATCTGAAATATTCAGACACTGCGCAAGTTAATTGGTTAATGATCCAACACCTATCGCATCTGAGATATTCAGACATTGCACAAGTTAATTGGTCAATGATCCAACACCTGTCGCATCAGAGATATTCATACACTGCACAAGTTAGTTGGTTAATGATCCAACACCTATCGCACCTGAAATATTCAGACACTGCGCAAGTTAATTGGTTAATGATCCAACACCTGTCGCATCTGAGATATTTAGACACTGTGCAAGTTAATTGATTGGTTGTCGTATCGTTTCACGGGGCTGAATCTAATTCCTTTGTCGGACACTCGACTTGGCGAGCCAGCTCAGTTTAAGGATTAGAGCTTTAAAACTTTCACTTAGGAAAGTGCCCCTTGGACGAAAGTTACAACCTTCTAATTTGTTTAATGGTGCGCCCGTTCGCTATTTGAGTCTCTGCGACTTTTCCATTCACTTTCCAAGGCGGTGCTTCTCTTCTTTTATTGCTTAACTCATTGTGATCCCCCCATTCACCCTTCAAAGTGATGCCTCTCTGCTTTGCGTCATGCATGTTGACGGTTAAAGCACTCAACATTTTAATTAGTGTTCGTTGGGATCATTTCACTTTGTTAGGTCTCAAGAGAGAATACACTTATTGGATAGCCTGTAATGAAGAATCGTCTATTAGCAAATTTTATGCAAATTTGGCAAGTCAGAGATTTATACAAGCAGGTAATACTTCATTCATAGTGCTATTGTTCGGTACAATGCATGTAAATCGCTATAGAATATCTACAAGAAAGTAGAACATAGCAAAGAGTAAAATGATGCATGAAGTAAAGTAAATGCGATAGCAATCACTTATTCTGAGCCGCAGATGTCAACATCAATGATCATTAGTTGATCATTTGTCTTGGCATAGTGTGAGCAGAAGCTACGTTGCTTGGGCCGGATTGGCCATTTGATGCCCCTTGCTCCTGGGGAGTTGTAGAAGGATTTTCATTTTGGGAGTTCTTCACATACTGTTGAAGACGGTTATTTCTAATCAGCTCTTCAATTAATGATTTCAGGTGCCTACATTCGTTGGTAGTGTGGCCTGGCTGATTGTGGAACCTGCAGAACCTCCCAGATTTGGCTTGATCATCTCCTATTTTTTGAGGCTTTGGTATGGGATACTCTTCGGTGTCCTTAGTCGCAACGAAAATGTCTTCGGGAGTTTCTGTCAAGGGGGTTAGTCCAGAATTCTTGAACAAGCGGGGCCTCTTACTGTTCTGGTCATCCCTTCCGTCATTTCCTCTCTTTTGACCATTTCCGGGGTTCTTTTGACTGGGCTCAATAGTTGCACTTTTAGGAGCTTCAAGGAGTTGGTTACCACCAATGATCTGAAGGGGTATAGGATTATCGTCCACCCTCATGTACTCTTCTGCTTTCTTATAGAACTTGTCAAGCGTATTCGGTTCTTTCATCTTTATCCACCTCCCGAATTCGCTTGCTATGTCTATAGCATCGAGTAGAGCCATGAGGACTATGCGTGGTTCCGGATTCCTTACTTCATACAAGGCAATATTGAATTGACTAAGGAAGGCTTTGACAGTCTCCCCTGGCTTCTGCTTCATTGCTGAGAGAGTTATAGCTTCCTTGGCTTTAGTAGCGTACAAGCGGAACTGCTCCTTGAACTTTTTGGTCAGGCCAGAGAACCGATCGATGGATTTGAGTGGCAGCTTTGTGAACCATAATGATGCAGCACCTTCTAAGTAAAGAGGAAAATATGTGCATCTCATCACATCAGTTGCTTTAGCTACACTCATATGCCACTCGTATTTGAATAAGAAGTAGTTTGGATCAACAAGGCCGTTGTACGGAGGCAAAGTCGGAGGATTGAACTTCTTCGGACATTCTGCTTCAAGGATTCTTTCGGTGAATGGAGTCCTATCAGGAGAGAAGTCCTATTCTCTTTCGTCGTCTTTGCTAGCTTGATTCTTTTTCATGGCTCATTCTATCATGTCCGAGATATATTCTTCGGTGCTATGGCGCTCTATGAAGCTGAGCTCTTTACCAAATGTTCGTCTAGGCATATGATCTCGATTAGAGAGCTTAGGCCCTTTGCTTTCTCGACGAAGAGGTGCCCCCGCAATAGGATTAGCGGATTTTCGAGCATTCGCTTCGGAATGGTTCTTAGCTTTTGATCTCAATTATTCTATGTTAACTTCGTCCCTGTCACTTGTCCAATCATAATCGTCTTCCATATTGTCGTTGCGGTTATGATCGGAAGCGGGCGATTTGTCATTTTCATCGAAATTAACATGGACTTTCGGAGGGGCTTGAATTGGTTGAGCATTTAGAAGAGCGTTCATTTTCTCTATTAGAGCATCATTAGCATCCATCAAAGTTTTATTTGAAGTTTCAATTCGGCGGTTCACGTTGGCAATAGTGGCATTTAGTTCATTTCTAGTCACGCCAGCTCCACTTATCGAGTTTTCACCAACATCGAAATGGTTGGTAAGCGGTGTTTCTTCATTAGCAACATCATCGACTTCTATCGTGGTTTTGGTAACGGTCTTCTTAGACTTTGCCATGATTTCGGAAAAGGATGCAACTTAGAGCTTTAACGCAAGGATCTCAACTTTGGGAGAGTGCGAGAAGAGGTAGGAGATGCGAGCGCGGCCCCACGGTGGGCACCAAATGTTTTCTCCAAATTTGGGATCAAACACCACAGATGTAAAAGTTACACTTCACCTATTCGGTAAGAATGTGGAACCGCGTAATCACAAAATAAATGGATAAAAACAAGTAAGGACACAAAGGAATTTTTATAGTGGTTCGATTCAATATGAATCTACATCCACTTTTAATCGATTCTCATTATAATACTCAAGCTTACAAAATATGGATTTTCCCTCATTACAATCATTTCTCTCTTTTTTCTCTCCTTATGTTCTTTTTTCACTTGAATTAGGCGAAAAAAAGGAAAGAAGTTTAGCTTTGTGATGAATCTTCAACCACTTGTGTGCTTTGATCCCTTTCCATGATCTTCATAGATTTCATAGTGAATTTACATTCGATTTAGGCTTTGGAGAGAATGCTTGAGAGATTTATGACGTAGCTTGAATGAAATTAAAGGTGCTTAGATTCAATTGTAGAGAGCTCTAATGATTGTTGACTTGGATTTGATCTTCATGAAGTTAGGAAAGCGTTGATGAATCTATAGAATCCATTAGAGAAGTTGTAGATGAGCTTTGAATTTGATGGTGTCTCCTTGTAGAAATTAATTTTTCGTCCCCCCTCCTCAAATGAATTATGTGGGGTATTTATAGGTGATTTTAGCCCAGGTGGCAATTCTGTAATTATATAGAAAAATGCCATTACTCAATTTCGACATGACTCAATTTCGCCATGACTCAACTCGCCATGACTCCATTTCGATATGATTCATGTCGCCATGACTCCTCTCGCCATGACTAAATTTACAGCATGCGACATGAATTGTCCAAACGACATGAAAGATAATTGCAAGGCTTTAAAAACCTTGATCTTAACGGCATGATTTCATGTGTTCTTCATAAGAACAACATGATGTGAGCTTCAACAATGCGATATGAATTTACATACTGGACACGACTTGCTCTTAAAATATGGAATGAGGCATAATAGCATACCCGTGTCCTATCCACGCCTTGGATTTATATACTTGCTAGATGGACTGATTCACACTATGTATCACTCGTACGACATGAAACCAGAAAATGATCTGAACCATTTCTTTGTGCACGACCTGAGCTACATGCCATCCAAACGACATGGTTTTCTGTAAGTTACACACGGCATGACCTGTTGCTTTCCAATTTCCATAACCCATTCCTGAAGTTTGACACGTGCATTACTCCTTTGTATTTGTAAAGTGTGACTTTCTGAAGCTTTGTGGAAAGAAGACCTAATGCTTTCTAAAGTCTCTCACATCCACACTTTTATCTCAATAAGCACAGCTGGAGCCGACATGCATGGGATCATGTGACATGATTTATACACGTCATGCTTTTACACTGTATAACCGACTTGAACGTATGATGCGGAATGACTCTAGAACGACATGCTGACGATATAAATTGCACACGGCATGAGTTTCTTAAACCAACGACATTCTTTCATTTGGGAATACACGACATGGATTGCTCATACGACTTGAGGTATGTATACGGCTTAGTGAGCTCTTGCTATCTGCGACATGGTATGCTAGTTGTTCATCTTATTTCACAACTATCTCGTTGGCGACATGAAGTCCGCACCTTGCATTGTTAAATCACATGGCACTCATACTTCATGAACATCTGGACGATATGATTGTCTATTTCCATTTGCAAGCTAACGCTTTGAACCGTGTTTTAACGGGGTTAACAGGTAGGTCAGGCTAGGCATGAAGAAAATTAAAATAGAATAGCCTGTATGCTTTTATCTTAGGGTAGTCGCGCTTAGACTTTAAGTTTTAATATTTTATTTTATTTATACGTTTCACCGCTATTTGACACCGACTATTAAAATTCGCACCGGCAAGAACGATCTTCAAATGTGACCAAAATAGATATACCGCTACGTCTTGACGTTCTGGTCCCAATGAAATTAATTTCATTGAAAACCGACTTTGTTTGCCTAACGACGTTATTTTAATTTATCGGTTCACCTTTAAATTGCGCACACAGATAAAACAACTCCGATTGGCCCCAAACTGGAAACCTAGCAAAAACTTGTTATAGTATTCCAATAGAATTTGTTTCATCGAAAACGGAGATCATTTGAAAAAAATCTATTTTTAAGGCCTATATAATATATATAAAATATTTTTAAATCCAAAATAATTCAATTTTAAATAATAATAAATTATTATTATCGTATATCTCCAAATGAAATATTTCGCTCCTTCATAATAAACCAACATATATATATCTAAACTCAATATTAAAAATTTTGAGTTTAAACATATTCAAATATGTAAAAATCCCTTATATTTATTAAATAAAATCGTTATCATTTATTAACGAATTCCATAGCGACTATTTGAAAATTTGTATTGGATATAACTTACAATTTATAAGCTAAAATCTCGATTTTTTCTTCCGTTAGGAAACTATAATCAAATCGATTCAAGCGTTTCTTGTTTCATAGAAATCCGACTTATATTAGATCCTATATATTCAATTAAAGTTCAACTCGAAAATTTTGAACGCGGCGTTTCGAGCTCGTTTTAATTATATTATATATATAAATATATACATACTCGAACTCCATTTCATTAAATAAATTTGATATAAAATCCATTATATTTCCAATATAATATATAAAACAGATTTAAATGCTCAAATTTAAATGACCAAAAATTCTGGGGCGTTACAACATATTTCAAATGAGTTAACCCTAAATAGAGCCAAGGTTATTGCTAAACCTAAGCTTTGATACTAAATGTAACGATTTGCATTTTTGACCATTCAAATTGAAAATAATCCACACATGTCGGCTTAAAATAATCCAAAATACAGATAGTTAATTGAATTAATATAAGAAAAAGAAGAAAGAAGAAAAACAATCACAAAATCTCACGGTGGGAGGATAAAATATAATAATCAAATAATAGTTCATGAAGCTGTTAAATTATACATTATGTTATATTTACAACAATTATCATTTAAATTATCACACAACATATCAATAAATGTAGTGGAATAATACTAATAAATAAGTCTATCAAGCTCCATATTCATCTTTATAACGATGTCTTTGATAATTGAAAAACTCAGGGTGACCCGAACACAAATGGAAAGACAAAAACATTTAGATCAGAACTAAATATTCCCATATCATTCAAATCATACCATGTAATAATGTAAGTGTCATAGCATCAGAAATGCATACGGTAATTCACACCTCCTATCCAGTGTTCGTGAGTGCAGTAACTTAAGAGTTGTTATGAGAATTTTCGTCTTCTAAGGATCTGTTAAACTAGATATTATATAATACAATACATTGTTATGATAGTGTCTATTTAGTAAAGTAAAGAATCAAAATTGCTTAAGCGGAATCACAATTTTACCCTTACACTATTTATAAACCTTGTAGCCTATATAGTACTGTAAACTACACCAAACCAATGGTTATCAGGGAGCGTTGCATAGGTACAAAGAAAATCAAAATCACAGTAGGCGCGATCAAGATAAGATGATAAGACACACGAGGAATACCCAGGGTAGGAATCTACAAATTGCACGCCCGAACTAGTGGTAACGCATAGCCGCAGCTACTGCCCATCTTGGAACAACACTCCCAAATTAATGATGTGCATCAAATCAAATCAAGCTAAGGAAGTATAATAATTAGAGAAGAAGTGTTGCTGATAGGAGTAGCTAACCCACTTGGTCATTGTATAGAACATATTTTAGTCATTTTAATTATGACCCGAAGGTCAAAGATATCCATCATCATTCTCTTACTTCATTCCAGTAACGTTCGCCAAACATCCAACTTCATTTTGGATTCTCCACCACATATATAGTTGTCAAAATAGTTTTTAGTATTGGCAGAGAGTATGAAAATTTAGTTATTAATATATACTAAAATTGAAAAGGTTGATAACTAGAATTTGAAACAGACATTTTCATATTGAAAAGATGTCCTTTTAGTTTTTGAAATCAAAGCAAAGAATACTAAAATGTGAATTTATAAGAAAAAACCCGTTTGAAAAATTAGATTGGTATATTGATAAGTATACTATGGTGTATCGACATATGAACCAAAATATCTAGAATTATAAAAGAGATAAATTTCTATACCTAATTATGTGCATAGATGTATATTCCTAAATATAATGATAATTATGAAATTATTTTAAAGAGTACCTCTTTTTGCAGCCCTCCATTTTTTGTTCTTCCACTATCATGAACCATACGTTCACATCTTTCAAGATTTGACGATGAGATCTGCTCTATTGTAACAGACTCATTTTTCTGATTAGCATAGTATATTCATTTGTTGAATTTGAAGACCGTATGAGAAAGACACTGATGATTTAGTTGTTTAACCAACTTGGCACCAAAACTTTGAATTTTGAATTAATCGACACATCAACTACTATAAATGGGCCCAAAGTCATATCCCTTTATAAAATTTTATCTTCTTCTTTTTCATTCCGTTTTTCACTTTCATTCAATCTTCTAGAAGGCATGACTTCTTCGTTTCTTAACGGAATTGGATGAAACCGGTTGAAAATAGAAGAGGAAGGCAAGGGATATGATTTAATAACTATTTGGTGAAGAATTTGAATGGTATTATGGTGTAGCAGGCCAAATCAGTGAGAGGAAAACCGAAAATCCAGTATATAATTTTCTATTTTGGATAGCTGACTACAAACTACCAAATCTCACTCAATTTTAATCAAAATTTGATGATCTACCCATCAAAACGACCATAAGAACAAGAATTACAATCTGGAAAAGGAGTTCGGATGAATTACTATGATTATATGGGTGAAATATGATTAATATCCTTGATAGTTTTGGTTTCTTTTTCTCTTTGTGCACCAAAACTTCATTTGATCATAACTTGGTCATTTCTTGATGGATGCACACAAAACCAATGGCATTGCAAAGTGGATGAAGAGAATAATAGTATTGAATCAAGTTATAGAATAAAATCATAAGTTTTGTATTGATCAGTACCCATTTCATTGTAGATTGCCAATTGTATATCCATCTTTTCCGTCTTGATTGATGAACGATCATCTTGGTATCTTTTGTCCAGTAGTCATCAAACATAACCCTTCCCCTGTTAAACAACACAACTTTTTAAAGAATCAAGTGACTTTTCAAAATAACTAAACGTAATTTTGAATAATAACATCATGATGATTCTATGACATATCCTTTCAAAAATAGTGTTTAAAAATTTCCATTTAAACTTTTCAAATAATCAGATTATGATAACTTTGAAAACCAATGCTGTGATACCAATTGTTGGAGATGCGGACTAAGGATCTTAAGGAAAGTTAAACACTAGAGGAGGTTAAATAATGTTTAATAGAATGTGTTAAATTTCTTGAAATCTTTTTGAATCAACTACATAATATACAGATCATATAAACAAACAAACACAGAATCAATCGCAGTATGCAGAAAGTAAATATAAAAGCGATAAAAAGAAAATACACTCTGGGATTTTATACTAGTTCAGGACTCCCCTACATCCATTGCCACACAACGTTGGGTTGATGTGGAGTTAATTCAATCAATTTCCAATTACAATCCTTGATTTCATGGCTACAAAGGCACACCTTAACTAATTCAAAGTACAGTGAGACTTAATTAATCTACGAGCCACAACTTTATACCTAATTGATTTTCGAGACACAATTGCACCCAGTCACTATAAACAAGATAGGACCACACCCAATCGTTTTACAGGACAGAACCATAAATTTCTCTTATTAGTTTTGTAGTTTTGACTCGACAGAACTTGATCTTGAGATCTCTGATTACAAAACAGCCTATAACTCTAGAGAAGCACTTGAATTCAGAGATATTTTGATTTAGAATTGAAAGAGAAGAAGAATGATATGATTTCTATTGAAATCGGCAGTGTATAAGTGTTGAAAGATGAGAAATAAATTATAATAATGGTGGAATGTTAAGAGAGGAAGAAGCAGGTGAAAAGTAATTAAAAATTCGAATTCTAGAAGGTACTTATAGGTTTCCAACAGTCATAACCTTTCAAAAAAGGTTTGAATTCAAAAGACACTTCTTTTCAAAATTTAAAAAACCAACTAATGGATAGTATGTCGACATATCACTTTCTTTATGTCGATATATACTAGTGTTAATTTAATAAATTAATTTAAATCAATTTAAACAATCTTTAAATAAACTACAATGAATCCTGAGTTAAAACAAACTATATTCCTTTATATTAGAGCATAGTATTACAAGTAAAAATATATTTTAAATACTTATATTAAGATGATTAAAAATTGATTAATAACTCAATATAAAATTCCATAAAAGAAAAAAAATTAAAACTTAATATAAACAAGGAATTTGCAAACATAAGTAATTATTATAAAATTAGTAATAAATTTGTAAGTAAAACTTATTAGAATTAAAAGTTAAAATCTATTAAGTTTAATTAAAAAAAGGTTAAAATAATTTTCTGGAGTTAAAATATATAAAGTATAATAAGAGTTAAAATATATTAAAAGATAAAGTAATAGGAGTTAAAATATATTAAAAGATAAAGTATAATTTTGAAACATGAGTTAAAATATATATTAAAAGTTATAATAGATTTAAGAATAGACAGATATAAATTTAAAAATGAGGAAGTAATTTTGCAATCACTTTGAAATTATATTTAAAAAAAGGAAGTAATTTTGAAATAAGATTTAAAAACTAGTAAATGAATTTGAAATCATTTTGAAAGGAAGTTTGAAACTAGGATTAAATCTAAAATCAGAATTTAAATTTGAAATCAAAATCAAGTGCAAACAGAGTTTTAACATAATATCTAGACACATTTACTTTATAATTCTTGAACTCCTGAACTTTCGATTTCTTGATACTCATAAGTCTTAAAACTTAAACTCTTTTAATTTGAAATCTTGACTCTTTGAACTGCACAATCTTCAATAATTCATACCTGCATATATTTTCTGTATATATATATATATATATATTCTAGATAATAGTGTTAGTAAATATTTTACTTTAATAATAATTGTAACAAAGTTGAAACAAGGTTGTTGTCATCAAAACCATCATCATTAACATCTCAGTCCCTAACATTATTTGCGTATGTAACTGTGTCTTATCCTTTTGAATCGAAACACCTCTTCATATTTATATAAAAAGCATAAAAGAAGCATGCCTCATCTATTTACAATCCTCAATTGTGTCTTACAGTCCGTTTTGATTACGTAGATGTAAAGTAAAATAAAGTTGAGTGTAGAAATGGCATAATCTCTACGTATAAGTGCCAAAAATATCCAAGTCTACGTGTATTAATAGTTGTTGTAGGTACCGGTTCATCCCACGCCAAAATAGGATCGTGCGAAGACCAACTCCGATGTGGAGAAAGTCAGATCGTCCAATCCTATGTCATTTGCATTGGTATCTGTGGTGACGGATTCAGAAATGCTAAGTCCTAGCCATCTAAAACTCCATATTGATCACGTATGTTCAATTGATATGCCGAAGTTTTCAGTGAATCCAATTCTCTCCAAAAATATTGATCTCTTTGTGTCTTCGAAATATCAATCCGATGTTATGCAGATTATGAAAGTTTATATGTGGATCGTATGTGTGTCTCATTATAACAAGTAATGATAATAACTAGTAAACAATCAAATAAGTAAGGTAAGAAACAATCACACCATTATTTTATCTTGGTTTGGACCTCCTGTCCTACGAAACGTCCCGAAACTCCCCTTTGGCTTTCTTACTATCACAAACTGCCCTCGCTTAGCCCGGAGGAATAGGCTTACAGATGAAAAGATGTTTTGACAATAGTGTGTTCTTTACAACACGTATTTTGACTGAATCATACATAGTTCTTCGTATAATCTCCTTGTATTGATATGAGAGTTGAATAACTTGGAAATATATGGAAGAGTTTGTGTTCTTGAATGAAAGCTTTTAGAGATAGTGAATATTGAAAGTTTAGATAATATAGAAAAACTTCAGAGAGATTAGGTAATTGAAAACCTTTAATCTAAGATATATTTATAGCAATTGAAAAGCTTTTATGAAGGGATTCAACTTTTGAATATAAAACTCTTCGTTTGAAATAGTATATCCATTGAAGAACTAATTTAGGTTTCAAAAAAAAAGTTGTGACCTTTGAAAACAAAGAGAAACCCTTTCGAAATTAAACAGTCGTTGCCAGGATAGACATATGTCCATATGCTGAGACGTCTATCAATGTACTCTGGATATGTTCTAGATACACAGACAGACGTCTGTCCATATGTTGATAGACGTCTATGGTTTCAGGAAACAAATTCCCGAGACCATGAACAGACGTTTGTCAAATATGACAGACGTCTGTGCTGAGTCCAGGAATTTTTCATGAACCTTGTACCAGACGTCTGTCATATATAGACAGACATTTGTATATGCACAAGCTGTTCTATATATATATATATATATATATATATATATATATATATATATTTGAAATGCTCATATAAACTCAAAGAGATTGTACATAAATCTAATACTCAATACCTAAGTATATTCTTCCAGTGAAGCCTTTGAGTATGTCTTGTGGTCTTATTCATGCTTTCATCTCGTTCTTGAATGATTCCTGCAAGATTATATGATATGCTATATATATTTTCTATGGTCGTATAGTTGTTGTCATTAAAAGCTCAGACAGAGGATCTAACAATCTCCCCCTTTTTGATGGTGACAACTACATGACTAGTGTTGTAGCTTGTTAAAGTTCCCCCTGAATTACTTATCCCATATTATCCCCCCCATTGGCATTATCAAAAAGCAAATATGAAAGTGATAATTCAAGCATGCCAATAACACAAAGCGTCAAACACACATAAGTCACAGAGTATTAATACAAACCAAAATTTTAAATAGTAGAATAAACATAGATAAATAAAACACCATAGACGACGAAACGATAAGCCTAGGAACCCATGAAGTAGCCCTTTAAATCAAAGTATTAATTTCCATATTGTTGCCACTGAGATTCATTGTTGTACGCGGTATTTTCCTGAATAAACAATCCTTGAAAAGCACGATATTCTTGATGAGGGGGAACTTCCGATGGCCAAGATGTTTTATACCCTTCTTGTTCAATTTGTATTTCTTATACACGCATGATGTTCAGGAGATGCACCGTGAGCACTTTTTCCTGAAGGAAGATATCGCAAAATAGGTTGTTAAGGAGGCGGAGTAGGAGATGCAGAAGAGGATTTAGACGAAGAACGACCGCAGACCTTACAAGTTATCTTTCCAAGAGTGGTTACAACTTTGTCTAAAGTCTTTTCAGCTTAAGTCATTTCATTTGAAAAAGAACGTTCAAGCCATGTAACCTTCTTTCCTAAAACTTGTCATCGGATTCCGCAATTATCCGAGCTTCTTGTATGTCTAGGTTATTCAATCGGTTCGCTAGGTTCAGCTTGAGATTCGTGTCTATGTTATTGTTGTTGTTGTTGTGGTTATTGTTCTTGTTGTATAGGTGCTTCAGAATGATGTTGTTGTTCTTTCCATTGTTCAAACGGAATAATTTGTAGAGGCCTTCCAGGAAGGTGCATTAAAGAAGCAAAACATATTCCACTATTTTGAATCTCTATTTCTTGATATTTCGACAAGTAGAGCGTAATTTCTTGAGATTGAAATATATGCATAAGATAAGTTGCACATGGAAGTGTGTTTTGTGGGGGTCCAGAAACTCTTTATTTAGTCGAATATGTGCTGACTCCAGCTTACTCGAGTATGACCAAAAATAGCATAGAGTGCTTTATGATCATGATCATAAACCTGTTCATGACTCCCGAGTCTAGGAAAAACCGTATTAATAATCATTCAATTAATCAGTTTCAACCGTGGATGAAATTGTGAAGGAGTCATTCTAGTAAACATATCTTCCCAAATTTGATGAGTAATTGAATCTCTCGGTTTATAATGCATATTGGGAATTTCTTGCAACCTAACTCCAGAATATGAACATCCCAAAATCTTCCTTAGCATTTCAATATTGAACTTAACTATTTTCCCATACACACTAGACCATATCCAGTTTTCAGGATCAGATGGTTGCCAAACAGAAATCGAACATAGATTAATGAAAAACAAAAAAAATGGCAAGAGGGTCAATCTTTCCTTTGTTATCTTCATAGTCAATTAAGTGTTCGAGTTTTGCATGAGTGAGCAAGTTATAATTAACATCATGTTGTGTTAATCGACTGAGAGGATAAAAAGGACATGTGTGAATAGTTTTCTCTGTCAGAATTTTGAGAAGTTCAGGGCCATCCCTTGCTTTCATCCATTGTTTGATTTTCTCTTTAGTGGCATAGTTTTCATTTTCCTCTTGAGATGCAGAAGCTTCAATAACCTTCTTTCTCTTTGGAACCAGACGTTTTGGAGCCATTAAATTGAAATTTGAGAGTTTAAGAATTAGGGATTTAAGGTTAAGGTAAAAAATAGAATGGTAAAAGGTAAAAAGTAAAAAGTGAGTGGGGAGAATGAAAAATGTTTCATATATAACCGGTTCAGAAGCAATCAGACGTCCATGGGCATTTTGACAGACGTCCGTCATTACAGAAGAAGATATCCCGAGAGGACGTACATACGTTTGTTGATTTTAGACAAACGTCAGTGCTGAGATGAATGCGTAAAGAATTTTAAAGTTCACAAGCCTATGAAGATCTTTGAATAGATGTTTATGATTGTAGCGTTTTGAAACCCCTAGTCTTTATTTAGACATTTGTTACAATCTTTCAGACATCTGTACTGAAAGATGTCTTTATTTTTACCCAATGTCAAACGCCTGATATCATATAGTCAGACATCTAATCGATATAAATCCTACTTATATACTGATTTTTTTTGAATGATGAAATATATATATATATATATATATTGAATTTTATTAATAAATATGTTAATACATTGCAAAAATATACGAACAATTAACAAATTACTTAGATGTTTTGTTTGAGTGTGGAAATCCCTTGTTACTCGAATTAGACTTGCACTTAGGATATTCATATGCGGGTTTCAATAGTGACCATTTCGGTTGAGTAGGAATTATGTTAGACGTTCCTTCCCCCATAAATTTTTAGGAGTTATGTCAGAGGAGGTAGGTGATATGTTGAAAGATGGAGATTTCTTATGAATGCAGTTTTTTGTAGGAGTATGTCTACATATCAATAACAATTTTTTTTTAAGAAAGCGCATATGCATTCCTTGACGTTTTTGTTTATAGTACATCTCCCTTTGTAGTTCCATCATTTCCCTTTGATAATGAGATATCTCACCCAACTTATCATGAAAGGATCCTTGAGATGTAGGGGCTTGTCTTTCTTAGTTTCTTGAGTAAAGGAGAGGGACCCCATCGACTTCTAAGTAAGGAAACCGGAGATGGTGGTGGTAGAGACGTATGAGTTGAGTGAGATAAAGGAGAAGTTGAGTTGCAAGATGATGTTATTTCATTAGACATCATTTTATTTGTTTGATTTTCTTATCATAAGATGAACTATTTATAGTTGTATTTCAACTATATATAGGATTGTTCTTTTTGTAGTTATTTTTATTGGATCATTTTAAACCAATGAAGAAGGAAAAGAAATAATGTAGGAGAATCTAACAGAAAAGATTTTAGACATATATTATTACTCTGAGAATGCGCATATACCAAATTCCCTTCTTGATTTTATAAAAGAGGTTTCATTTAAGGGTTTTGTAAAAATGTGTGCAATTTTCTTATCTATAGTGACAAAATCCAAAGTAATATTTACTTTTTTCAATGTGATCTGTGACGAACCGCACTTCCACTCACTTCAAACTGACCAAAAACCAAACCTATATCGATTCAAAGAAAGAAAAAGTACGTTTTGTTAGGGTTTATCAGAGAAAACACAGCAGAATACAAAACTCGCAGCGGAACAGATAAAATATAATCAAAATATATCATTGTAGCGGTAATATTTTTAAATACAAATCTGATTTTACATACCATTACTCCATGTAGACTTAACATAATATGCCAATAATAAAGTACTCCCGACCTTCATATGAAACTCTAGCTCTCTCTGGAACTCCAAGTCTTCAAGCTTGAGCCCAATTTTGATAACTGAAAAACAAACTAATAGACTGGACGTGTGGAAATTCTAGGCACCTGCGATTTGCAAGGGAAAAACAAACTACGGGTCAGTCATGGGACTAGTGTGAGAAAACCTTTATTACTAATCTGATACTTAGCCTTAATTTGAATAATGTATTTCAGGACCACGCCGCATGTCACGGAACGGGATTTCTCCCAACGATACGTACACAACCATATCAACCAGAACCAAACATAGATACCATGAACCAGATTTTGAAAACATGATCTTTAGAAAAATGAATGATTATAAGCCCCATGTCTTATCATACAATGCAAGCACACATGGGAGGATAGGGGTTTGCCTTATAATCGCAAAACATGCTTGATATAGTTTAAAATCAAACCATTTGATATTATGATAATGTCTAGGGTATGTAAAACTATTCGAAAGTAAACTTATAAATCTTATCTTGCATAGTATTCCCTACCACTATGTTGGCTATATAGGTATACAACTAAAAATCGTAAAAGGTTCCTATTGGAGTTTGGATTCCATCTTGATGGTTCCTGATCGAAAGACCACTCGGGCATTCAGCAGATACCATGTTTGTGCACAACACCGCACCCATTCTCTCTGGTTGATGAACTTAATCTCGTAACCTGTCATACCGTAGGTCAACTGAATCCATGCAAAACAAAAAGTCATGCTAATCTGACCATCAGCATACCATCTTACCGGGGTGTGAGGCTACCACGAGGTCCCGTCATACACAAAGCTACGCATTTAAATTATGCTTTGATCATCACCACAGAACCCTTCTTTTCAACAAAAGCCCTGATCAGTGCTCAGCACTTAGCATGCCCCATGGTTATTCCATGTCAGACATGCAATCCATCCACAAGTCTGTTCTGGGCATAGGAACGAAACCAAAGGCACTTGATTCCACGTCGCTGCTTAGGAGTGCAAGTCTTACAATCCGATACACTTCGAGTACGGTCAGATTGGCCGCTACTTTAACCTGGGTAGCCGCCCAAGGCATCAAAGAGCCACCCATCCGATGTGAAGAATACCGGTCTTCATCGTCAATGAGAACTTAATCTTTTCACGTCGTATAATTATTCAGAATGGGTAAAAACCCGGCCTTTCCAACTAATTAGCGCATCTTCAAAACCAATAGTTATACAGGATCTCATGAACCTCATTCCATTTTGGAATGTTACTCAATCCATTTATTAAAACTATAATGAGTTTTAATATGTCAAGATCATTCATCAATGATTACTTAACTTGAAATCCAATTTCAGATTATCCAATCAAACTTTATGGCTATTTAGTCATCTCTATACGTGAATACACGTTTATTTCATCACCTTTATCCATTCCAATCTTTTATTCAAAGATTTATTAAAACTATATAAAGTTTTAATATATCAAAATCCTTCATTTCTATCTCATGGACCAAAACTTGTTATACTCCATTTTAATCATCTTATGTTTCGGTAGTTTCCATTACCTTTCAAATTCCGTTCTTTTGAATCTTGTTGAAAGATTTCATAAAACTCTAAATCAAATATTCTAATTTATTTACTTCAAATTCCAAGTTAAATCTTCCCAATATTCTGTAACACCCCGTATTTTCTGTGAACGTATAAGTAACAAATCAGAGAATAATTAATTTTTAAAACAAGAATCAAGGGAAACGGGTTGCGCCATTGCGTTCGTCTCGAAATTCTACTTGGAAACGAGTCCGAGTTTTCGAGAAACGGAGTCCGTATGAGGGAGATATGGCCCTCCGAAGTTTCAGAGATTTTCAGAATCGAAAACAGCTCGAAAATTCAAATTCGAATTCAAATTCAAAATCCCAGAACAGGCTGGGCGGGAAAATTCCCGCCCATGGACCAGGTCGACCTGGGGGTCGACCATAGTGTCGACCTCCCAGGGGCCAGGTCGACCATAGTGTCGACCTGGGGGTCGACCTGCTCCCGAAACTCTGTTTTTGAACCTGATTCATTCTGATGTATCTGGTCTCGTTTTCTGTCTAGATTCGTCCGCCTAATCCTATATAAACAGCCCCCTAGCCTCATTTTCTCTACATAATTTCATTCTGTCTATACTCTGCCTATGTTCTAATTAAAAATAAAAATGGCATCGCTACTCTACTGGAATCAAAACTTGGACTGATGCATCTTCTTCCAACCTGAATAGAATTAAAAGCTAAATCAAAGTTTAGAGCTACAAAAAAAATTAAAGAAGAGTAATTCAGCCTTTCTGCATCAACACTAGTTTATTTCCTTTCTTAAACCACGAAAGGCAAGTACAGTTATTTTCCGCTATAAACTGTAACTATAATTGTGACATGATTGTAAATCTGAATTTGAGGTTGTGTACGTTCTGTTCTGATATATTTTATTCTGTATCTCTTTCTTCTTTCTGTTCTATAGCCAGGCTACCACGAGCCTGCGCCACATCTCATAAGAGATTAACGCACGAACGCTAAATTTTGGGGCAGATAATAATGCATAATTGGACATGAAACTGTTGCCTATGAGACTGTTGCCTATGACTATAATTCATGCCTATGAGACTATTGCCTATGACTATGATTCATGCCTATGAGACTATTGCCTATGACTATGATTCATGACTATAAGACTATTGCCTATGACATTGAATAAGAAACTATTGTGATTAGTCGCCCATGACTATTGTGGTTAGTTGCCTATAACTATTGTAGTTAGTTTCTTGTGCTTATTCCCTTAATGATGTTAGATCTCACATTTAGTATGTAACTTTGCTAGTTTATTCCCATTCACTGTTATGTACATCGAGCCTGTTGGGCATTATTATTGTATTTGGTTCATTATTGCATGCCTATTCTTTTATATCAATTCTTGTGCTTATCCCCTATTCCTTTTTTTAGGGCCATTTCATGAGTATTTAGAAAACTTATGGAAACGTGTTATACGGGGATTGGGCGTAGCTTAATTAAGTAAATCGGGCATAGAAAATATGTTGGCATAATCTGAGTTGGCTATAATAGAGAATGATTTACATGTGTATTAGTCTTGGACAAAAATGGTGAACTAGAATATTAAATCTAGTTTTGACATGAACTGTAAGTGGGAATATTAAGACTAAAATTTGGGGCATATATTGTATTATGAATTATGACCTTGATTTGGGCATGTAAGTTTAGGCTAAATTTATGATTAGGCAAGATAGGTAAATAGAGTTTTAGATCTGCTAAATCTGTTAAATTGCCTAATCCGTTATCTGCTAAAACTGTTGAATTGCCTAAACTGCTAAATCTGTTATCTGTTAAATCTGTTGAATCGCTTAAACTGCTAGATCTGCTACCTGTTGAATTGTCTGATCTGTTGAAAACTAGATAATGGTAATCTGGGTATGGAAATCCGTAGGCTAGACCTAAGATTTAGTAGAACATGGAAATTTGATTAATTTGTTATATCCTATGAAGAAGTTTAATCTGTTAAATAAACAGAATTAATCTGATATCTGAAAAATCTGTATTGAAATGAATTGGCTATGACACGAAGTTAGACTCTGGTTGCGGTAGAAGCCTGCCCGGAACCAACCGGCTTAACCAGCGACCGCAAACTGCCAGTCTAATGTAAGTGGTCATAGGCATAACTAAAATATGCTTAGACACGAGGTTAGGTCTGGCTTGTGGCAGAAGTCTGCCCGGAACCGCCCGGCATATCCAGCGGCCACAAGCTACCGACCTAATGTGAGAGGTCTGTGCATTAATATTTAATTAATGCAAATCTGGGATAAATATGATGTCTAAAACGTGTTGGGTGGATAGGGTTAAAGCAATTGGACTAATGAATTTAACAAACCCGTTTCGTGAATCTGTAGGCCCAATTACAAAGTTAGACAAATCTGTAAATCTGTTAAATCCGTATATCTGATCCGTTAGTCTGAAAACTTGTCTGATCTGTGAACTAGTTGATCTGAACTCTGTATGTCTGAACTTGTAAACAAGTTAATCTGAAATCTGTTAGTCTGGGGACACAAGGTTAGGAGGGAAATTACTTGTGTCATCTGTTGTTTGGGACCCATATTAGTCAGTAACCCTTTCTGGTATCAAAACTTTGACCCAACAGTAGGTAGGGTCCGGGCACGCTTACTGAACTAATTATAAGCGGTTCATTCTGATAATGGCGAGGGGTGTTGATGGTGCGTTCCAACCGGGTCATGCGCGTGCATGGATCCCGGTCTGCCTCTGAGGATGTAAGACGCCGTGACATCTGTAAATAGGTCTGTGCCAATTGGTTGTCACTTTAGGGAGTGATACACCCTACTGTGGGGCCGACACAGGGTATTTATGTATTAGGGAGCCGATCGCTTGGGGTAGGGTTTTAGGGTACACTTAGATCTGTCTGTTTCTGTTGGTACCGTCTGTTTCTGTTGGATGGTAACACCTGTCTGTTTCTGCATGGTACCGTCTGTTCGGGTGGTAAAGGCCCATTTACTAGTGTACACCTAATTCTACATTCTATTTCCGTAGGGATTAATCTGTTTCTGTACCTTCTGTTCGGGTGGTAAGGCCCATTATTAGCATTCTGTTTCTGTCTGTTTCTGTTTGGGTGATAAAGGCCCATTATTAGCATTCTGTTTGTGTCTGTTTCTGTTGGGGTGGTAAAGGCCCGTTACTAGCATTCTCTTCTGTGGAAATTATTCTGTTCCCGTTTCTGTTTCAGTTTAGACATTGGGATGACACCTAATCCTGTTATACTAGTATTAGTGCAGAGAAGCGAAAAGTAATAGCTTATATCATTCTGTTTCTTCTGTTTAACCTAAGTATATCTGCTACTCCTGTTACCGTTATCTCTCATCCAGTTTTATTTGCATGCCATGATTATTATTATCTGTTCATATGCTGAAAGTCACTGGACTTGCCAGACTTTATGTCTGACCTTGCTTGTTTTTGCCCCTTTTCTTCCGTTTCCCCCCCAGGTTTTCCAAGGAGGGAATACTTTAGCTTGATCCGTATTTCTTCTGCTTGAAGTACTTGAAGTGCGTAAAGTATGGCTTAACTTCTTATGGCATCTTCTGTGGGGATTATGATTTTAAAGTTTTGTACTCTGATGACTTTCTGAACAAGACTGATATTTATGTACTTGAGTTTTTGGTAAAGATGTAACCATACTGATTTCTGTTTTCCGCTGTAATAAAGTTATAATTTCTCAAGTATTGTTTATCTATCTTGAAATTTTCTGTTCTGTTTACTAAAATGCTCCACCAAAGTTAAGGCATTCCCTTTGTGAGTGTCCTTAATGGAGGTAGGGTGTTACACTTGGTATCAAAGCTGAAGGTTACCAGCTTGGGTAAAGTTTTTGAAAACTATTTTCAAAAAGGTTTTAAAAAGGAAGTATTTTCAAAAGTAAAGCTTATTTTTGAAAAACATAATCCCCAAAAGACATATATCTATCTTTTGATCCTCTGTTTGAATCTTTGTTTCCTTCTTTCTCCGGGGCTCCTAGCTTTCTGGGTGGTAACCTCATCGCGGCATGGTTCTGTAGGCTTGATAAGACTACGACACCGGTCAAAGGGCAAATAAGCGCCCATCTGTAGCCGCAGTAGTCTCACCTACGGCTAATTTTCTTTCGAGCTTTGTAGGATTTTCCGTGCGATGGAGGCCACTTTCCAGGGACTTGTCAACGTGTTACACACAGATAGTAAAGATGAGAATGAAGGAGTTTGGCTAAGGAGCACAACCCAAGGATGAGAAACTCATGGATATGGACTTGGTTCACAAAGGAGGCTAAAAGGAAACACAAAAGAAGGATGAAAAGTCTGAAGATAAGAAGGAGAAAAAGTGCTTTACTTGTGGAAGCTCGACTCATCTGAACAAGGATTGCCGAAAAGAGGAAGGACACTCACTTCAACTGTGGTGAGATGGGACACTTTACTAGGGACTGCCCGAAGAAACGGGGGCAAGGACAGAGGACATGACCTACTTCGGGAAGGCAGGCGAATGCTCTCATAGTTGGTGGATAGGATAGAAGTAGGAAAATTTCCGTAGAGAGTTTAGTTTCCTTATCTGATTATTGAGTTAGAACTCTTTCCAATTATGGCATTCTGATTCTGTAGTCGAGTCTCTGCACTTTAATACTAGTCTTGTTTCTGATCTGGTTATAGTCTCAAACCCCATAGGGGTTATGACTCATCTGTTGGTGATTGGTTGGGGTTTGAGGGTATCTGTGTTAGGCGTCAAGTCGATTGTAATGCATACATTCTAGGTTTTTGAGGGATTTGGTGGGATTTTCCCATGCTTAGTTTTCTAAGAATCATTTGATAATCTGATCTGTACTAGTAGTCTGTAAGCATCTGGATATTTCTGAAAAGGTTAAGATTTCCAGTTTTGAAACTGACTAAAGAGGGTAATCCTCTGAGTGTCAATCTGATGTTGATTTCGGTCTTCGGGGTTGATACTTAGGGGAATTAGTCTCTCAACCAATGCCTGATGGGAACCAAGTTTTTGTTTTATTTGTACTCGCTTCCATCATTCGACTATATCCTATCGATCGAATCTTTGAACTTTAGGTAAAACTAATGGGTGTAAACATGTGTTTGAGATATGTTATGTTTGATGGTTGCAAGTGGATGCAAGTGGTTGCTAGTGGTTGCTCGTGGATGCATATACACACACTAGGCACTAGATCGGCTCGAAAACGCTTTCATACTGCATATGGATGTGTGAGCATTCTCAATTTTTGTGGATGTAAAATGATTGACTCATCACATGGATGTTGCATATGAATCAATGGTTGTCACTCATACAAGAATGATATGGATCAAATAGGAAAATTGCATACATGTTGGACTCATGGCACTGACATAATTCGCATTAAGTAGGTCAACTGAATCAGTGGACCGCCTGATCTTTGCATTAGATAAGGAACATATACACACACTTTTGCATATGTTCATACAACATTAGAAGTTTTCTAAGGACAATGGATGCTTGTGGATGAAGATTGAGTAGATGGATGACTGGATGGTAGGACACATTCTTCTTAACTTGAAGATTTCGGGGACGAAGTCCTTTAAGGAAGGGAGATTGTAACACCCCGTATTTTCTGTGAACGTATAAGTAACAAATCAGAGAATAATTAATTTTTAAAATAAGAATCAAGGGAAACGGTTTGCGCCATTGCGTTCGTCTCGAAATTCTGCTTGGAAACGAGTCCGAGTTTTCGAGAAACGAAGTCCGTATGAGGGAGATATGGCCCTCCGAAGTTTCAGAGATCTTCAGAATCGAAAATAGCTCGAAAATTCAAATTCAAAATCCCAGAACAGGCTGGGCGGGAATTGGGGTCGACCATAGTGTCGACCTCCTAGGGGCCAGGTCGACCATAGTGTCGACCTGCTCCCGAAACCCTGTTTTTGAACCTGATTCATTCTGATGTATCTGGTCTCGTTTTCTGTCTAGATTCGTCCGCCTAATCCTATATAAATAGCCCCCTAGCCTCATTTTCTCTACACAATTTCATTCTGTCTATACTCTGCCTCTGTTCTAATTAAAAATAAAAATGGTGTCGCTACTCTGTTGGAATCAAAACTTGGACTGATGCATCTTCTTCCAACCTGAATAGAATTAAAAGCTAAATCAAATCTCAAATCAAAGTTTAGAGCTACAACAACAATTAAAGAAGAGTAATTCAGCCTTTCTGCATCAACACTAGTTTATTTCCTTTCTTAAACCACGAAAGGCAAGTACAGTTATTTTCCGCTATAAACTGTAACTATAATTGTGACATGATTGTAAATCTGAATTTGAGGTTTTGTACGTTCTGTTCTGATATATTTTATTCTGTATCTCTTTCTTCTTTCTGTTCTATAGCCAGGCTACCATGAGCCTGCGCCACATCTCATAAGAGATTAACGCACGAACGCTAAATTTTGGGACAGATAATAATGCATAATTGGACATGAAACTGTTGCCTATGAGACTATTGCCTATGACTATAATTCATGCCGATGAGACTATTGCCTATGACTATGATTCACGCCTATGAGACTATTGCCTATGACTATGATTCATGACTATGAGACTATTGCCTATGACATTGAATAAGAAACTATTGTGATTAGTCGCCCATGACTATTGTGGTTAGTTGCCTATAACTATTGTAGTTAGTTTCTTATGCCTATTCCCTTAATGATGTTAGATCTCACATTTAGTATGTAACTTTGCTAGTTTATTCCCATTCACTGTTATGTACATCGAGCCTATTGGGCCATTATTATTGTATTTGGTTCATTATTGCACGCCTATTCTTTTATATCAATTCTTGTGCTTATCCCCTATTCCTTTTGTTAGGGCCATTTCATGAGTATTTAGAGAACTTGTGGAAACGTGTTATACGGGGATTGGGCGTAGCTTAATTAAGTAAATCGGGCATAGCAAATATGTTGGCATAATCTGAATTGGCTATAATAGAGAATGATTTACATGTGTATTAGTCTTGGACATAAATGGTAAACTAGAATATTAATTCTAGTTTTGACATGAACTGTAAATGGGAATATTAAGACTAAAATTTGGGTAATATATTGTATTATTAATTATGACCTTGATTTGGGCATGTAAGTTTAGGCTAAATTTATGATTAGGCAAGATAGGTAAATAGAGTTTTATATCTGCTAAATCTGTTATCTGCTAAATCTGTTAAATTGCCTAATCCGTTATCTGCTAAACTGTTGAATTGCCTTAACTGCTAAATTTGTTATCTGTTAAATCTGTTGAATCGCTTAAACTGCTAGATCTGCTACCTGTTGAATTGTCTGATCTGTTGAAAACTAGATAATGGTAATCTGGGTATGGAAATTCGTAGGCTCGACCTAAGATTTAGTAGAACATGGAAATTTGATTAATCTGTTATATCCTATGAAGAAGTTTAATCTGTTAAATAAACAGAATTAGTCTGATATCTGAAAAATCTGTATTGGAATGAATTGGCTATGACACGAGATTAGACTCTGGTTGCGGTAGAAGCCTGCCCGGAACCAACCGGCTTAACCGGCGACCGTAAACTGCCAGTCTAATGTGAGAGATCGTAGGCATAACTAAAATATGCTTAGACACGAGGTTAGGTCTGGCTTGTCGCAGAAGTCTGCCCGGAACCGCCCGGCCTATCCAGCGGCCACAAGCTACCAACCTAATGTGAGAGGTCTGTGCATTAATATTTAATTAATGCAAATCTGGGATAAATATGATGTCTAAAACGTGTTGGGTGGATAGGGTTAAAGCAATTGGACTAATGAATTTAACAAACCCGTTTCGTGAATCTGTAGGCCCAATTACAAAGTTAGACAAATCTGTAAATCTGTTAAATCCGTATATCTGATCCGTTAGTCTGAAAACTTGTCTGATCTGTGAACTAGTTGATCTGAACTCTGTATGTCTGAACTTGTAAACAAGTTAATCTGAAATCTGTTAGTCTGGGGACACAACGTTAGGAGGGAAATTACTTGTGTCATCTGTTTTTTGGGACCCATATTAGTCAGTAACCCTTTCTGGTATCAAAACTTTGACCCAACAGTAGGTAGGGTCCGGGCACGCTTACTGAACTAATTATAAGTGGTTCATTCTGATAATGGCGAGGGGTGTTGATGGTGCGTTCCAACCGGGTCATGTGCATGCATGGATCCCGGTCTGCCTCTGAGGATGTAAGATGCCGTGACATCTGTAAATAGGTCTATGCCAATTGGTTGTCACTTTAGGGAGTGATACACCCTACTGTGGGGCCGACACAGGGTATTTATGTATTAGGGAGCCGATCGCTTAGGGTAGGGTTTTAGGGTACACTTAGTTCTGTCTGTTTCTGTTGGTACCGTCTGTTTCTGTTGGGTGGTAACACTTGTCTGTTTCTGCGTGGTACCGTCTGTTCGGGTGGTAAAGGCCCATTTACTAGTGCACACCTAATTCTACATTATGTTTCCGTAGGGATTAATTTGTTTCAGTACCTTCTGTTCGGGTGGTAAAGGCCCATTATTAGCATTCTGTTTCTGTCTGTTTCTGTTCGGGTAGTAAAGGCCCATTATTAGCATTCTGTTTCTGTCTGTTTCTGTTGGGGTGGTAAAGGCCCATTACTAGCATTCTCTTTTTTGGAAATTATTCTGATCCCGTTTCTGTTTCAGTTTAGATATTGGGGTGACACCTAATCCTGTTACACTAGTATTAGTGCAGAGAAGCGAAGAGTAATAACTTATATCATTCTGTTTCTTCTGTTTAACCTAATTATATCTGCTACTCCTGTTACCGTTATCTCTCATCCAGTTTTATTTGCATGCCATGATTATTATTATCTATTCATATGCTGAAAGTTACTAGACTTGCCAGACTTTATGTCTGACCTTACTTGTTTTCGCCCCTTTTCTTCCGTCCCCCCCCCCCCCAGGTTTTCTAAGGAGGGAATACTTTAGCTTGATCCAGATTTCTTCTGCTTGAAGTACTTGAAGTGCGTAAAGTATGGCTTAACTTCTTATGGCATCTTCTGTGGGGATTATGATTTTAAAGTTTTGTACTCTGATGACTTTCTGAACAAGACTGATATTTATGTACTTGAGTTTTTGGTAAAGATGTAACCATACTGATTTCTGTTTTCCGCTGTAATAAAGTTATAATTTCTCAAGTATTGTTTATCTGTCTTGAAATTTTCTGTTCTGTTTACTAAAATGCTCCACCAAAGTTAAGGCATTCCCTTTATGAGTGTCCTTAACGGAGGTGGGGTGTTTCATATTCCTTCTCGATTATTCGCCATTTGCCTCATGTAAAAACATGTTCATTCCTTTCCCAAGAATCTTTATAAATAAAGATTTCATTTGCTTAACTTGGAAAATTATCTTACCTTTCCATGGGACAAAGAACAATGTTATTGCAGACATCATTCACAACAAATCCAAACTCATATTTCCTTTTATATGGGAATCTCTACAGAAATCATATTGGTTTATAATCAATATAAACCTCCATATCCAACAAACACTATAAGTGGGATAACGGCACAGCCTTTTAAATCCCTCGAATAGTTTAATTCATCAACTATAGAGACTTACCTCAGTTAATAAACAATTTGGTTTCCATTCTATTCCAAGTTAATTAAATTAATTTGAAGATTCCGATTCTCATTAATCATTATCAATAATCCAATTATTGATTAAAAGTCCAAATTCCTTTAAATAAAGGTTCTGTTAGATATTAAATCCGGATTTCCCGAAGGGTTTATATATTCCAAAACTTGATATTTTCTTTCCAAAACTCCATTGAATCATTTATTATGATTTATCATAATTTCCCATATTTTTAAGAATTTTTATATAAATTATTCCATTTTAAATATTTAAATTAATATTTAAATCATTAAAATAATATTCTTCTTCGAAAATGGTTATTAAAGTGTCAAAGTTGGCTGACGCCCATTATAAAAATAAATAAGAACATTGAAACAATAATAACGCAAAACCAAGTTTGTTTGTTAGACACACGCAACTTCAATGTACTATTCATCGTAAAATTGATTTACTATTCGTTTCAATATTCGGTAACCCATAACTTGCTCTTAACTTCTTCAAATCCAATTCTTTCTTTTGCAAAAGTTCATCGTTATTAACTCACTTTCATGTCCGAAAAGTATTAAAACATAAATTCAAACTTTTATTTTCTCCGATTATTTTATTATTAAAAGAATCATTTAAAGTCCAATTTCTGGAATGAGACTCAATCAACTCCTGTATATCCAAGAATCTGGGTGTATACAAACATTCAATAAACATAAAAAAGATGCCATGTGTCTAAAGAGTTGTAACCAAACTCGTTAGTTATTTAAAATCAGATGTCGGTGTCATAATTGGGTTCCATTTTATTAATTAACAGCCAAACGGTATTCATAACCAACCCCAATACAACCAACCCAGCCACCAAACGTTCAAACCAAAATATCCAAACATGGATATCTCAAACCAATAATATTCACACATGAATAATGCTTTATTAATAATCACAAAAGGTGATTTCATGACCATTAGCTAATGTTTCACACATATACACGTTCATGAGACTAAGATCTCTAAATTTCAAACGAATCCAAACATAAAGAATGTTTCTTTATGTTTTTAACCAAATTTAGACCATGTTTTACTTTCCTAACCTTACCAAACCAACCTATATTATCGACAAATTTTGCTAATCACAAAACAAGGAATTAGCTTACTAACGTTCAAAATTAGGCTCATAATCTAAACATGGTGACATGCATACTACATAAGGGTGTTAAGGAACTAAATTCAATCCAAATCCATGAAGATTTCATCACAAAATCCCTTTAGATTTCTTTGAGACATTTCAACAAACATATTGTGTGCATGTTTTAAATCAAACATAAAAGCCCTTTTAACAAATTGATTTCTCATACAAACTCCATCTTTACGTATGGATACACAGGAAGATCAAAACTAGGCATCATCTTTTACCACATCAAATTATTTACTAACAAACCACCAACAACCAACCAAAGCATGTATACACCTAATATTCCATAAATGTGAGATTTTGTGAATTAAACTAAAGAGTTTCGTTCCCAAATCTGACTATTATGTCGTTTCTACTTCATGAATTTACTTAGAAACCATGAGCGACCAATTTCCGACCATTTACTTATAGGCATTTCATCGAACACCTTATGTGCAAATATGTTATCCTTTTCCTACTTTTAAATTTATCACTATTAATCCATAAACATAGATATATAATCACTAATTAATCCCTTTAAAGTATAGTTTCCTCACCCCGTGGCGTCCTAGCTCTCGTAATAACGTCGGATGATCCTATGACTAGCTTTTCTCCAATTTTTTATGAAACCCGAAATCTTCTTGGCCAAATCTGAAATTTTTCGCTGCTCTTAGGCTTCTAAATACTTCTATGGTTGAAGTGCTCGTTTTTACAATTCCGACAACTCCAAGAACGCGTAATTTCGTCTCCGTATGAGGACGTTATGGCTGTTTAAAGATCAGGGTGTGTAATTTTCAATTGGAGGTGGAAACGGGTTGGATAAATGAACGGATCGTCCTCGGATGTATGTAGATCCGAGATTTTTGGGGGTGGATGAGGGTCTAATCGGACTGAGCTGGTGCGGTGGTGGTAGTGGTGGAGGATTCGGCCATGGAGGATGAAAGAGGAGGAAGAGGAGAGGTGGAATAACATGATTTCTTTCCTTTCTCTTTTTATTTTTTTCTTCTTTGTTCGGCCACGGCTGGCCTGGTGGGGAGAAAGGAGAAGGAGAGGATAAGAATGAAGAGGGGAAAAGGATGGAGGTTTAAATAATGGAATTTAAGGCGCGGATCGCTGACCGTGCAGGTACTAAAACACAAGTGTGTTTTCTCAGCTCTGTTCGGACGTTAATTTGACTTATTTATTGATATCTTATTTAAAAAAAAATCCACCATATTGTTCAGTTTTTATTTCTCTTCAATAACAAATAAAAATATTTCAAATTCAAATTCGTTTGAGTTTTCAAATAATTTAAATTCGATTCAAAAAATAGTGTTTTCAACCTATCTTAATATCCAGAACCCAAAATTGGACCCAGCGAAAAGTGTATCCACCGAGATACCCCTATTTTGGACTCAATGGAATAGGTTTAAAAGATTAATTCATCCATCTAGATAGGTTAATTTCAAAACCAGTTTATTTTTAGTTCAAATCTCACTCTTTTTGACACGTTTTCCTATAACACAATCACATACTGACACAGATTGATTTGAAACTTCACCCACCACTATATTTTGACGTAACGAATCCAACAAAACTAAAATTGCCGAAATCCGAGACTTTTGGAAAAATGTGTATTTAAGCCGACCAAATTATCGCGAATTTTATTAATTTTCAACCGATATCTATTAATTATCAATCCTAAAAAAACAATAACTTTATTAACACATAATTAAACTTTAAAACTTATTTTCAATTACTTTTAGGTTCAAACCATTTATAATCCTTTCATACTCATTTAAAATCATGTTTAAAATTGACCGAAAATCCAGGTCGTTACATTTACCCCCACTTAAAATGATTTCGTCCTCAAAATCAAAGTTGGAACTAATGGTCGTATACTTAACTGATACTTTGATTATTAACCCTAGAGCTCTATTAGTTAACTCCACTATTTAACTTTATCTCTTTACTCATTGGGCATAGGACTGCATAATGTACCTCTTTATGACTTTTATAACGGCAAACCCTACAAAATTTCCTTTATTCTTATCTTTCCTGGAGTAGCTACGAATATACTTGCATAGGTCCAACCTATTTTCTTCTTCTATCTGCTTATAAATCTTTCTCGTTTGCTTTCGAGTCATCTTTCTAGGTTTAACTCCAGATGGATCGCAATTATCCATACCCTACAACATTCAATATTTTATCAAAAGACTTTTACACTTCCTTAACAAATACCTCGACTATCCAAAATCGTCGCGAATTCAAATTTCTTAATTAGTTATATTAATTATTGTCTCCAGCAATCAATTGGTGGATTAAATTTTCCGAAACATAAATTTCATTAAAACATATATCCCTTTTTACGAAAATATACTTTGGACAAAATATTTCATTATCCATAAAAATTGGGTTAGACTGCTCTGTTCAAGTGTTTAGAAACACCTATCGATACAGTGAGCTCTTACTGTACCGACCAACGTTCATAACCCACTCAACAAGTTAATCCAACACAAAACCATTTGTATGTCATATTACAAATATGTCTCTTATATATATATATACACACACTCACACACAATTCATTCTAGGGTATTACTAAACCTATCTCTAATGAGTCACTTGTCCTAGGATACTACTGATCCTATCTTTGACAAGTCTATATCCCATAAAGCCAAAGTTTATCTAATCTCGCTCTAATACCAAGTGCGACGACCCGCACTTCAACTCACTTCAAATCGACCAAAAACCAAACCCATGTCGATTCAAGCAACCAAAAGTACGTTTCATTAGGGTTTATCCGAGCAAACACAGCGGAATACAAAACTCACAGCGGAACAGATAAAATATAATCAAAATATATCATTGCAGCGGTAACATTTTTGAATACAAATATGATTTTACGTACCATTACTCCATGTAGACTTAACATATTATGCCGATAATAGAGTATGTCCGGCCTTCATACGAAACTCCACCTCTCTCTAGAACTCCAAGTCTTCAAGCTTGAGCCCAATTTTGATAACTGAAAAATAAACTAACAGACTACCCATGTGGAAATTGTGGGCACCCGCAGTTTGCAAGGGAAAAACAAACTACGAGTCAGTCATGGGACTGGTGTGAGAAAACCTATATTACTAATCTAATACTTAACCTTAATTTGAATAAGGTATCTCGGGACCACGCCGCATGTCACGGAACAGGATTTCTCCCAAGGATACATGCACAAATATAGCAACCATAAACCAGATTTTGAAAACATGATCTTTAGAAAAATGAATGATTATAAACCCCAGGTCCCATCACACAATGCAAGCGCACACCGGAGGATAGGTTTGCCTTATAATCACAAAATATGCTTGATATAGTTTAAATTCAAACCATTTGATATTATGATAATGTCTAGGGTGTGTAAAACTCTTCGAAAGTAAACTTATAAATCTTAGCTCGCATAGTGTCCCAGACCACTATGTTGGGTATATAGGTATACAACTGAAAATCATAAAAGGTTCATATCGGAGTATGGATTCCATCTAGATGGTTGTTGATCGAAAGACCACTCGGGCATTTAGCGAACACCATGTTTGTACACAACACCGCACCCATTCTCTCAGGTTGATGAACTTAATCTCACAAACTGTCATACCGTCGGCCGACCGAATCCATGCAAAACATAAAGTCATGCTAATCTGACAATTAGCATACCATCATACCAGGGTGTGAGGCTATCGTGAGGTCCCTTCATACACAAAGCTACGCATTTAAGCCATGCTTTGATCATCACTACAGAGCCCTTCTTTTCAACAAAAGCCCTGATCATTACTCAGCACTTAGCATGCCCCATAGTCCGTTCCGAGATTATGTAGGAACGAAACCGAAGGCATTTGATTCCACGTCCCCACCTATGAGTGCAAGCCCTTGTAATCCGATATGCTTCAAGTACGGTCAGATTAGCCGCTACTTTAACCTGGGTGGTCACCCAAGGCATCAACAAGCCACCCATCCGATGTGAAGAATATCGGTCTTCATCATCGTCATTGAGAAATTAATCAATTCACATCGTAAAATTATTCGAAATGGGTAGAAAACCTGCCTTTCCAAATAATTAGCGCATCTTTAAAACCAATAGGCATACATAATCTCGTGAACCTCATTCCATTTTGGAATGTTACCCAATCCATTTATTAAAACTGTAATGAGCTTTATTATGTCAAAATCATTCATCAATGGTTACTTAACTTGGAATCCAATTTCAGAGTATCCAATCAAATTTATGACTATTTGGTCATCTCTATAAGTGAATACACGTTTATTCCAGCACCTTTATCCATTCCAATCTTTTATTCAAAGATTTATTAAAACTTCAAAGTTTTAATATATCAAAATCCTTCATTTCTATCTTATGGAGCAAAACTGGTATTACTCCATTTTAATCATCTTATGTTTTGGTAATTTCCATTACCTTTCAAATTCCATTCCTTTAAATCTTGTTGAAAGATTTAAAAAACCCTAAATAAAATATTCTGATTTCTTTACTTCAAATTCCAAGTTAATTCTTCCCAATAATCCTTATCGATTATTCGCCATTTTCCTCATGTAAAAACATGTTCGTTCATTTTCCAAAAATCTTTATAAATAAAGATTTCATTTTCTTAACATGGAAAATTATCCTACCTTTTCATGGGCCAAGGAACAGTGTTATTGAAGACATCATTCACAACAAACCCAAAATAATATTTCCTTTTATATGGGAATCTCTACAGAAATCATATTGGTTTATAATCAATATAAACCTCCATATCCAACAAACACTATAAGCGGGACAATGACACAGCCTTTTAAATCCCTCGAATAGTCTGAGTCTTCAATCTATAGAGACTTACCTAAGTTAATAACCAATTTGGTTTCCATTCAATTCCAAATTAATTAAGTTAATTTTAAGATTATGATTCTCATTAGTCATTATCAATAATTCAATTATTGATTAAAAGTCCAAATTCCTTTAAATAAAGGTTCTATTAGATATTAAATTCGGATTTCCCGAAGGGTTTATATATTTCCAAAACTTGATATTTTCTTTCCAGAACCCTTTAAATCATTTATTATGATTTATCATAATTTTTCCATATTTCTAAGAATTTTTATATTAATTATTCCACATTTAAAATTAATATTTAAATCATTAAAATAATATTCTTCTTCAAAAAATGATTATTAAAGTCTCAAAGTTGGCTGACGGCTATCATTAAAATAAATAAGAACATTGAAACAATAATAATGCAAAACCAAGTTCGTTTGTTAGGCAAACACAACTTCAATTTACTATTCATCGTAAAATTGATTTACTATTCGTTTCAATATTCGATAAGCCATAACTTGCCCTTAACTTCTTCAAATCCAATTCTTTCTTTTGCAAAAGTTCATCGTTATTAACCCACTTTCATGTCCAAAAAGTATTAAAATTTAAATTCAAACTTTTACTTTCTCTGATTATTTTAATATTAAAAGAATCATTTAAAGTCCAATTTTTGGAATGAGACTCAATCAACTCCTGTATATCCGAGAATCTGGGTATATACAAACATTCAATAAACATAAACAAGATGCCATGTGTCTAACGAGTAGTAACCAAACTCGTTAGTTATTTAAGATCAGATGTCGGTGTCATAATTGGGTTCCATTTTATTAATTAACAACCAAACAGTATTCATAACCAATCCAGCCACCAAACGTTCAAACCAAAATATCCAAACATGGATATCTCAAACCAATAATATTCACACATGAATAATGCTTAAGTAATAATCATAAAAGATGAGTTCATGTCCATTAGCTAATGTTTCACACATATACACATTCATGAGACTAGGATCTCTAAATTTCAAACGAACCCAAACATAAAGAATGTTTCTTTATGTTTTTACCCAAATTTAGACCATGTTTTGCTTTCCTAACCCTGACCAAACCAACCTATATTATCGACAAATTTTGCTAATAAAAAAGTAAGGAATTAGCTTACTAACTTTCAAAATTCGGCTCATAATCTAAACATGGTGACATGTATACTACACAAAGGTGTTAAGAAACTAAATTCAATCCTAATCCATGAAGATTTCATCACAAAATCCCTTCATATTTCTTTGAGACATTTCAACAAACATGTTGTGTTCATGTTTCAAATAAAACTTAAAAGCCCTTTTAACAAATTGATTTCTCATACAAACTTCATCTTTACGTATGGTTACACATGAAGATCAAAATCTTAGGGGTTCATCATCTTTTACCACATCAAATTATTTACTAACAAATCACCAACAACCAACCAAAGCATGTATACACCTAACATTCCATAAAGGTGAGATTTTGTGGACTAAACTAAAGAGTTTCATTCTCAAACCTAACTAAGATTTCATTTCTACTTCATGAATTTACTTAGAAACCATTAGCAACCAATTTTATTTACTTAATATTTTTCTTTTAGGCATTTCATCGAACACATTATGTGCATATAGGTTATCCTTTTCCTACTTTTAAATTTTTCAGTAATAACCCATAAATATATAATCACTTATTAAACCCTTTAAAGTATAGTTTCCTCACCCCGTGACGTCCTAGCTCTCGTTGTAAGGTCGGGATGCTCCCAGGACTAGCTCTTCTCCAATTTTTTATGAAGCCCGAAATATTCTTAGCCAAATCTAAAACATTTCGCTACTCTTAGGCTTCTAAATCATTTTCTAGGTTGCAGTACTCGTTCCCAAGATTCCAACGCCTCCAAGAACACGTAATTTCATCTCCTTATGAGGAAATTATGGCTGTTAAAAGATCTGGGTGCGTAATTTTTAGCCGGAGGTGGAAATGGGTTTGATAAATGAACGAATCGTCCTCGGATCTATGTAGATCTGAGATTTTTGGGGCTGGAAGAAGGTCTAGTCGGACTGAGGTAGTGCAGTGGTGGTGGTGGTGGAGGATTCGGCTATGGAGGATGAAAGAGGAGGAAGAGGAGAGGTGGAATAGCTTGATTTCTTTCCTTTCTTCTCTCTTTTCTTTCTCTTTTTATTTTTTTCCTTCTTCGTTCATCCACGGCTGGCTTGGTGGGGAGGAAGGAGAAGGAGAGGATAAGAATGAAGAGGGGATATGGATGTAGGGCTAAAATAATGGAATTTAAGGCGCGGATTGCTGAATGTGCAAGTACTAAAATACAAGTGTGTTTTCTCAGCTCTGTTCGGACGTTAATTTGACTTACTTGTTAATATCTTATTTAAAATGTTTTTCCACCTTATTATTCAAATTTTCTTTCTTTTCAATAATATATAAAAATATATCAAATTCGAATTCATTTGAATTTTCAAATAATTTAAATTCAATTCAGAGTAGTATTTTCTGCCTATCTTAATATCCAGAACTCAGAGTTGGACCCAACGAAAAGTGTATCCACCTAATTATCCCTATTCCGGACTACATGGAATAGGTTTCCAAGAGTAATTCATCCATAGATAGAATAATTTCAAAAACAAGCTATTTTTAGTTCAAATTTCACTCTTTTTGACATGTTTTCCTATCACACAATCACATACTTACACGGATTGACTTGAAACTTCACCCACTACTATATTTTGACATGACGGATCCAACAAAACTAATATTATCGAAATCCGAAACTTTTGGAAAAATGCCTATTTTTAAGGCGACCAAAATATCGTGTTTTTATTAATTTTCAATCGATATCCAATAATTATCAATTCTAAAAAAACAATAACTTAGTTAACACATAATTCAACTTTAAAACTTATTTTCAATTGCTTTTGGGTTCAAATATATTTTTCAAATCATTTATAATCCTTTCATGCTCATTTAAAATCACATTTTAAATTGAACGAAAATCCGGGTCGTTACATGATCTCTTAAAAAGTGGTGTCGAAATCCTTTCTGTTTTCATCTATATCTAAACGAACAGTTGTCCTCATCGATGTTGGCTTTCCGGAAGTCTTTTCCGTAACAAAAGCTTTTAACAAATCATCACAATATTTTTCTTGGTTTATAAAAAACCACTTTTTAATTGTTTAATTTGTAGTCCCAAGAAGAAATTTAATTCTGCCATGTGAGACATTTCAAATTAATTTTTCATTATACTTGAAAAATCATCACAAAGATTTTCATTAGTTGGTCAAAAATAATATCATCAACATATATTTGAACAACTAAAATATCTTTTTGTATTCTTTTTATAAAGAGTGTTCTATCTTCTTTTCCAATTTTAAAACCAGAGTTAATTAAATGTGATTTTAATCTTTCATACCACGCATGAGGTGCTTGTTTTAGACCATACAAAGCTTTCTTTAACTTGTAAACGTGATCAAGGAAATTTTTCATGTGCAAAAAGTGGAGGTTGTTCAGCATATACTTATTCCTTTATATAACCATTAAAGAAGGAGCTTTTTACATCCAATTGAAAAGGTTTTATATTATGGTGAACTGCAAAAGCAAGTAGAGTACGGATTACTTCAAGACGAACTACTAGAGCAAAAGTTTCTTTATAGTCAATGTCCTCTTCTTGGTTATAACCTTGAGCTACTAAATGAGCTTTATTACAAACTATATTTCCAGTTTGTCGGCCTTGTTCTTATAGACTCATTTTGTTCCAATCACTGATTGATCTATTGGTCTAGGTACTAGTTCCCATACCTCATTCCTTTTGAATTGATTGAGTTCCTCCTACATTGCTATAATCCATGGTTTGTCATTTGCGGGTTCAATATAATTTTTAGGTTCTAAAGACGAAATAAAGGCAATATGGCGCATTTGATTTTGTTGACGTCTAGTAGAAACTCTTGAATTGATGTCACCTATTATGTTGTTTGTAAGATAATCCTTTAAAATTCGAGGAGGTGATCTTAATATGGTTGAAGATTCGTTATTATTTGAATTTGTTTTATTCGTAGTATTTTGAATTTCAACTTCTTCTTTGTCATGAGTTTTATTTGTATGAAAATTTTCATCAAAACAAACGTGTAAGCTTTCCTCAATAGTATTAGTTCTTTTACTAAAAATTCTATATGTCTTACTTTAATTTGAATAACCAATAAAAATTCCTTCATCGACTTTTGGATCAAACTTTTCTACATTATCTATTGTGTTTAAAATAAAACATTTTGAACCAAACGTTCTAAAATATGATACTTTAGGTTTCTTTCCATAAAACATTTCATAACAAGTATTCTTTGTCATGGGTCGTAATGTTACTCTATTTAGCACATAACATGTTATTGCTGTTGCTTCAACCCAAAATTATTTTGGTAAACCACTACTATTTAGCAAAGTCCTAACACGTTCTTGCAAAGTCCAATTCTTTCTTTCTACAACACCATTTTGTTGTGGTGTTCGTGGAATAGAAAATTTATGACTTATTCCCTTTTTGTTACAAAATTCGTTAAATAATTCATTTTCAAATTCACCTTCAAGATCACTACGAATATTTTTAAATTTTAGATCTAATAAATGTATTATTCATTTGGCAAAGATCTTAAATATTCCAAAAGTATCACTTTTATGTTTAAAGAACAAAGTCCATGTATATCTTGAAAAATCTTCCACTATAACAAAAACATATTTATTATGATTTAATGAACGTGTTGAGTAGGTCCAAATAAGTCTAAATGTAATAATTCTAGAGGTTGCTTTGTAGAAATATTGTTCTTTGACTTAAAAAAAATTCCTTTTCAATTAACTAAATTGACACGCATCATATAAATTATTTACTTTCAAATTAATTTTCGGTAATCCTCTAACTAGTTCATGTTTTGCTAGTTTGTTAATATACTTAAAATTTATGTGACAAAATGTTTATGTCATAACGATGGATCTTCATGTTCTATCGTTAATAGATATGAATTTTGTTTTATTTTCATATTTAAAACATATATATTTCTATTTCAGATTCCTTTAAAAATTAAATTTTTATGATTATAAAAAATACTGCATTTATCCTTTTCAAAACTAATTTGAAATCCATTATTGCAAAGTTGACTAATGCTGAAGAGATTATGTTTCAAATTCTTAACTAACAAAACATTAGAAATAATGGGAGAATTAGATATATCGATATTGATGACTTCAGCCATTAACGATCCTTCTGAATTGTCGCCAAATGTCACTGTGCCACTATCCATATATGTTATATTTGATAGCATGTTTTTGTTCCACGTCATGTGCTTGGAGCAGACACTATCCAAAATTCACTTCTCTTTTTGTCTTAGTTTGGGTACCCATAAGATAAGAAATTTTAATTGGTACTCACTTCCTCCATTAGGGTCCTAAATGTTAGGTGGAAAAGGCAACCATACCCATATGGGTTTGGGGTCCTTAAAGACATAATTTGAATTATGAACTACATTATGTAGGAAATTTTTAAATATACTTTTGTCTAATAAGTTTATTGTTGGATTTAGGAATCCGTAATTTTACCTCCTTAGGTATCTCTATCTTTTTAATAGAGTTTTTCCTATTCACCTTTTTATATAGAAAATTCTAATTTTTAGTTTTTGAATCCTTTTGGAAACCTAATCTGTTTCTATTTCCAGATTGTTTTGAATTTTTGATCAAATGATCTAAACTTTGTTTTCCTTTATTAAATTTTGAAACATTTGTAGTAATCTTTTCCAACTCACTTTTGAGTTTAGAAATTTCATATAATGAGACTTCTATATTACTACTTAAGGTTATGTTTTTATCTAAAATATCATTATTTTCTAGTTTAACTTTTCGTAATTCTTTTGATAAAGAATAATTTTCCGAAGTTAATTTTTTACATTTACTTTGTGCATTTTCTAAGTCCTCTTCTAGAATGATTTTCTCATCTTTTAATAAACCAATTTCAATTCCATTCTATTTATTTAGCAATATATTCTTTATTTAATTTCTTTTGCTCTCTAAATTTATCATCTAACTCCATGCTAATTCCAAGATCTCATTATAAGCAAGTTCAGGACATACCTTATCTGTGTCTGTCATAAAGCATATATTTGCTTGTTCCGAGTCACGGTCACTATCGCTATCAAATGAGGAAGAGTCAAGGTCGTCCCATATAACTTGAAAGGCACTTCTTTTCTTCTTAAAATTTTCATTTTTTTGCTTCTTCTTTTTATTGAGGATCTTTGGACAATCTTTCTTCATGTGACCAAATTCATCGCATTCGAAACACTTGATTATTGTCTGGTTTGTTGAACTGGGTTTTCCATTCTTCTGAAATTTGGTTATTTTCTGAATTTCTTGAACTTGTTGTAGTTCTTAGCTATAAAAACTAGTTCTCCTCACCTAAGTCAGAATCCTCATTATTTGCCGGAAAAGCTATATTTTTTTTCTTCGTATTTTGTTCTTTTCGAGCCTGCAAGTTAGCTTCGTAGGACAACAAATTTGCAATTAACTCTTCAACTTTGAGTTGAGAAGGATCGTTTGCCTCTTTTATGGCTAAATTTTTTTCCCACTCATTAGTTAAAGAATTTAAAATGCGTGTAACTAAATCAAAATCAGCAAATTTGACTCCAAGTGCCATGAGATCATGTTGAATAGTTTGGAATCTAGTATACATATCACTAATTGACTCACTAGCTTTCATTTTAAAAGATGAAAATTGATATTTTTATTTGTTTAACTTTCGTCGTGCCTTCATGAGTGATTTGTAAAGTTCGCCATATATCATAGGCAGTAGTGCACATCATGACACGTGAAAATTCATTTTTATCTAGTATGCAAAACAAAACAAAACATCCATAGCTTTTAAATTGTTATAAGCTGCGGTTTTTTGAGTGTCGGTCTGCATGCTCAATTCAGTAGTTAGTGCTTCATATTTGTTTTAAGTGGCAACCCAAATTTCTAAATCGCTTGCTCCATAAAAACTCCCAATCGAGTTGACCAATAAGCATAATTAGATCAATTAAAAAGTAAGGGACGTTGTGTGGGCTGACCTTCTTGAAATATGCTATACTTGTCATATTAAAATGATGCAAATACAAGTTACTGTAATTTGATCTAGCCTTGCTCTAATACCAATTGAAAGTCTGTATATGGATCGTATGTGTGTCTTACTATAGCAAGTAACGATAATAAGTAGTAAACAATAAAATAAGTAAGGTAAGAAACAATCACACCAGTATGTTATCCTGCTTCGGACCTCCCGTCCTACGCCCAGCCCCGAAGCTCCCCTTTGGCTTTCTTACTATCACAAACTGCCCTAGCTGTAACAACCTGAAAATCTGGGCCAGTTTAAAAATTTTATTTTGGCAATTTTAGCGAATTTTGAATATTTAAAATGAATTATTTTAAATAATATCGACGAGAAATTTATTTTGAATATATTTAGAATGTATATATTATATACGTCGTCGTTAGAATATAAATAATTATATAAATAATTATAATAGAATTGAAAATGGCGCGGTAGTTCGATAATTCGATTTCAAACTTCAATTGAATGTACCGGGTGCAAAACAATCCGGATTTTAGCGAAACCAAAAACATTAGGATCTAATTGAGAATATCTTTCCAACGAATCCGAAAGATTGAAATTTCATAGCGGGAATCAAAAGATATGTCCAGTTGAAGATTCTGAATAGTCGCTATGGAATTCAGGCCCTTAAAAATAGACATTTTGCAAACGACCTCGGATTTCGACGAAACCACTTTTGTTGGGTCCATGATGTCAAATTATTGCTAGGTTTTAAATTTCATAATTTTTCGAATCAATATGTGAGCGTGGCAAAGGAAAACGTGTTTGACCAGTTTTAGTTGATTTTAATCGACTGGAAAATGGCCATTTTTCAAACGGTCTCAGAATTCGACGAAACTAGTTTTATTAGGACCGTATCGTCAATACGAAGCTAGAAAATATTTTTCTGGGATTTATAGAGTTAGTATGTGACCCCAGTAAATTGAAATGCGCGTTTAAATTCAATATATAAAGTTACATGTTGATTTTAACGGAAACTGATTGTAACGATCGAATCAGCCTACGATACATATCCCATTGTGTTCGGAATGGGGGTAATTAGCTATGGACGACAGGCGGTGGGCCTCGTTTTGAGGTCGAAATAAAAAGTCAACTTTTTGTAAATAAAATAATTAAATAAATTAAACTCTCCCTCTCTCCTCTCTATATTCCTCTGCCCCCCCCCCCTTTATTTCAAACCCGATTCAGAATTTAAAAAAAAAAAGAGACGGAGGAGCCGCCGCTCCTCCGACGAGATGCGCCACCGCGCCCCGAAGAGCGCGCCACCGCGCAATAGGCGCGGCAACCTCCCTCCTCCCCCTCTTCTTCTCCTCCTCGTCGAACCTACCTGGAACCCCCAAACCCCACCAAAAACACACCGCACCCCCCTACCTGGCCACCGCCTCCACCGCCACTTCCCCCCAGCCGACTTCCGCACCTTCCCCCGCCACCTGCGAGCTGTCCAGTGTCCTCCTCCCCTTCTTCTTCTCCAACGTAGGCCCCTTTCCCTCCTTTTTAGTCCATTGTAAGTTTTTCTATTTATTGAATAATCAGTATAAAAATGTAATCTTTTAGATAAGAATGTTTATATTTTTATTCATAGAAAAGCTAGGATTTTTATTGTTTAAAGATTCGATTTAAAACTGAAAAGATTAAATTTTTATTTATAAAAATATAATTTTTATAGGAGTACGAAGTTAAAAATATAATTTTTATTAGGTTAGAGTAATAAAAATTGGATTTTTATTTATGTGGATGGCAAAGAAAGATGATATTTTTACATAGAGAGAGTTATAATTTTTATAAATAAAAAGAAGTGATTTTGAATATATATATGACGATATAAAATTATAATTTTTAGTTATATTTTTAGCATATAAAGATTAGATCTTTATTGATATGAGCAAAGATGTGATTTTTATATTAGTGATGATATAAAAATATAATCTTTATTATATGAATACCGTTGTAAAAATAGAATTTTTATTTATATATGTAGCGAAATAAAAATCTGATTTTTACATATTGAATAACGAAGTAAAAATTCGATTTTTACATATTTAATAACGAAGTAAAAGTTCGATTTTTACATATTGAATAACGAAGTAAAAATTCGATTTTTACATATTGAATAACGAAGTAAAAGTTCGATTTTTATACATTGAATAACGAAGTAAAAATTCGATTTTTACATATTGAATAACGAAGTAAAAGTTCGATTTTTATATATTGAATAGCGAAGTAAAAATTCGATTTTTATATATTGAATAGCGAAGTAAAAATTCGATTTTTATATATTGAATAGCGAAGAAAAAATTCGATTTTTATACATTGAATAGCGAAATAAAAATGTGATTTTTTATATATGTAGTGGCTACGGGCAACGAAGATGACAAAAAGGCGAGAACGATGAAGATTTCTATAAATGAAGTGTCGTGAAGTTAGGATAGCTATTGGTGAGAATTTCTCACTTTTCAATCTCTTTTTCTAGTTATATATATACTAGGATGCAGACGGTGTTTAGTAGCACCCGACACCCGTCATCCACAGACCATGGATGGCTTGTATGTTTGATTGATATGTTGTGAAAATTGTTTGTGATGTTGATGTGAAATGAAATAAAATATTTATATAGTTAAAAATATTTTATAGTTAAAAATAGAATTTTAACATATATATGAAATGAAATAAAAATAAACAAATCGGACGATTTGTTTATATACACACATTTGACTGATATTGATTGGGACGATAAATTTTACACATCGCCCAACTGCACAAATAAAATCTGTGTTTGATTGTTTGAAACCCCACACGGGTATTGGGATGATATTTGACGTACACTAATCCCGATTGTTTAGTTGTATGTCGATCGATTGATTGACAGGCTGCTATAAGCATTGAATATTTATATTTGATGCTTATACAGTGTAGAATGCACTTTGGATGATGGTTGATTATTCATCGTTGTTGATATATACATGTGTTGTAGAAAATCCATATAATTAACATTATATGGTAATTGATTGGGCCTCATTCAATATTTGAATAGAAATATTTGAAAAGAAATATTTGAAAAGAAATATTTGAATAGAAATATTTGAACAGAAATATTTGGAATAGAATATTTGAAAAAAAAATGAATATATGAAGCCGTGTTGATTAGATTTACGCCATTTTGACGTGAACGATATTTATATCGATTTTATTCATTTTATAACGAATATCGAAAGTGATTTCAAAATCTGAAATTTTGAAAAGAATTGAAATTGAATAGAAATGAATTCAAATTGAAATTGAATAGAAATGAATTCAAATTGAAATTGAATAGAAATGAATTCAAATTGAAATTGAATAGAAATGAATTCAAATTGAAATTGAATAGAAATGAATTCAAATTGAAATTGAATAGAAATGAATTCAAATTGAAATTGAATAGAAGTGAATTCGAATTGAAATTGAATAGAAATGAATTCGAATTGAAATTGAATAGAAAGGAATTCGAATTGAAATTGAATAGAATTGAATTCGAATTGAAATCGAAAGGAATTGCATTCGAATTAAATTGAAATTGAATTGAAATCAATTTGAAATGAATTTAAAACGATCTATAAAGCACGTTTTGAATTGAAATCGATGAAGTATATATTATATATATTATATATATAATATAAAGGCCTGAATAGAACGCGCCGCGCCGAGGCATTTCGCGAATTTCGACCATTGACTACGAACGGATATTGCGGGAGATCCGACCGTCAGATCCTCCTGAAACCGGAACCGTTGGGTTCGTATCGAAAAGAGCTTTCTAACGAATATTAGAAATTTGAAATCTAATGGTTGGATTTGGAGTTATGTCCAAATCAAATTTGGAAAAGGTCGCTATAAGTGCAGTTCGATGACCGTTGATGGAAATCGACTGTACGGGCCTTGATAAAATCATTAAAAATAGTAATAATTTGTGTAAAATCATAAGAAATGATTTGGGAAGAATTGGGATGAAAAAATCCATACTTGAAAAGATAAAAATAGATTTTTATCGATATGAACTAGTTTCGAACTAGAATAGTAATTTATTTATTTTTAAAATAAATAAAGTGAGTTTGAAATGGTTTTGAAATATAACCAGAATTTCCAATAATTGAATTGGAATGAATTTGAATCGAAATTGTCTTTGGAATATTTCGATGTTGGATTTCGTGATCATACAGATGTTGTTATGGAAATTTGAAAGATATGTATATATATCGTTATTTCCAATACGATATTTGTTGGTCGTAGAATTTGATATTGAATATAAGCCGATATATTTTCTATTCAGAGCCTCGTATTTAATATCAAATGTGATTTGGGTTTGTCGTGAATGGTGTCTTCATCAACACTGTTCTTGAACCTAGTTGAGAAAAGATTAAATCTTTTTAGTTAGATTTAATGAAGTGTACCAATTAAATGATATTTAATTGGAATTGAACTGGCATTGATTTTTGGGTTTATCGTGAACAGTGTTTTAAATAACACTTGTTCTTTAACCCGGTAATTAATGGAATGTGATCTTGGGGTTTATCGTGAACAGTGTTTTTAAATGACACTGATTCTTTAACCCCGTTAAAGATTAAAACTAAGTGGAGTTTTAATGAATCTTTAATTAGATTGAAATGATCGAGAATGGAGTATCACCAGTTTTTCTCCAGTCGATAGTTAAATCTTTAATTAGATTTGAACGTGAAATGGTAATTGAATTTACCGATAACACCGTAGTGTTAGATATGAAGTATTACCAGTTTTACTTCATGGGATGAATAGGTTGGGATTGGGAAATTAAAACAAATGATTACTTAGGTAAAGTTCGTTAATCTCGACTAGTTTGAATTGATATTCAAAAGTAGATTAAAGAATAAATTCAAGGAATTTATCTTGGATAAAATTAATGGGAACCTTTCCCTATGAATGTGAAATTTAGAAACTAACTGTAGGTTGGCTAAGCAGAGTGATTTCCTGGGTATTGATCTGATGTTGGTTTCGGCCTTCGGGGTTAATATTTGGGGGATTATTCTCTTGATTAATTTACGGTTAGTGACTGATAAATTGGAATGAGGCGTATGTTGTGTTTGTGTAACACTTATTTAAAATATACGCGAGTTATTCGGAAAGACCGGGTTTATCCCATTCTGAATAACTGATACGACGATAAGTCGAAGATGAAGACGGTGGTGGAAGACCGGAAGTCTTCACGTCATTTGGGTGATTACTGATGATCTTGATTGGGCTGTACACCCAAGAAGATGGAAACAGTTGGTGATCGTCCAGACGTACTTGGAGATCGATGGATATGCAGGGTACTAGGTGCCTCCGGTTTCGTTCAGACCCAGAACGGACTTGTAATGGACTGTGTGTCTGACATTGGATTTTAGTCTGTGTTATTGATTTATATTAAATATATATTTGTTTGGCGGCAGATAATTTATTCTCTTGCTTAACGCCCTTCTCTGAGACGTACGAGCTTAGGGGTTATATACTGATGGATATCAAACGCATAGAGTGAATTGCCTGTGTGGCATGCCTAAGTGGCTAATGATCAAGGCTTCTGTTGAAAAGCAAAGTCTTGTGGTTGATGATCGAAGCACGACCTTCGTGGCGTAGCTTTGTGTAACGTTTACTTCGCGAGTTTCACACCCGGTATGAACCAAAAACGGGAGAGGACATCAGGGAGGGCATGCGTTTCTTTCTAGCTAGGGTGGTGTCAGTGACCTACCAGCCCTGGCATTTATATACTTTTCACCTGTGTGGTTGTTGCTATTGCGAGGCGCCTCGGTTTGATCGGACGATCCGGGTCCGATGGAGTCATTCGTTGGCTCATTTACGCCCCAAAGGGCGGGGAAACGTAGTGTTCAGGCATAATAATCCACATCGGTGGACCGGCCCTGACGATCCAAAGGGTTGATGCGTTCTGATCCTGAGGCTCGGGCTAGAGAGTCTCGAATCGGTTGAGGACTATCTTTTGCCTCGGTTCATAGATGGAAATCCAACTTCCAAATACGTGACATTTGCGGTTTTATTTGTAGAGCCTAGTATGGCGACATAGTGGGATGGGGCGCTTATGCCGTCTATGATTGATATTTATGATTTGAAGTTGTTTTATACACTATACACTTATAGTAATAATAAATGATTTGTTTTAAACGTATCAAGCATTCTTGGCTATTATAAGGTAAAAACCATATCCTCCGGCTTGTGTTGGATTGTGTGATGGGAACTGGGTCTTATAATAGCTTTATTTTTCTTTATTTCGCATTGCGCTATTTGTTTTATGCACTGGTAATCTTGGGAGGAAACCCGTTCCGTGTTATACGGCGTGGTCCCTTGATTTACCTAACTTTAAAATAAAGATTAATAACTGTTTTTAGTTCTCACACCAGTCCCATGACTGACTTGGAGTTTATTGTTTTAACCTAAACTCTGGGTGCCCTTATTTTCGACACGGGCAGCTAGTAGTTTTGGTTTTGCAGATTTATATTCACAGGATCCTGGTTTACAGCTGGAATGATATCCGGAAAGCTTTGTATCCGTATATCTTCTTCTAGTTGTGTATTGTATTATTTTCCGCTGCGATATGTTTTAAATGTAATTTAAATCTCTGATATTTGTTGAATGTAATTTATTCATTTATACTCTGAATATTCTTGTATTCTGATGGAATTGTTGTAATATACAATGAAATGTTCTTCCGTCCGCGTTCTTCTGTGGCTTGTCCTCGAACTATCCGCGCTTTCCTCACCGGGGAAGTTACGGGTTTTCACATTTGGTATCAGAGCTTTGGTTTACAAAGCTCATAGAACAAGACACATTAGAACCATACGAAAGAATTCATCAGAAACTGGATTAGTAATATCCAACGGGAATGACTCGTTAGAGATGGGATCAGTAGTATCCTAGAACGAGTGTGAAGAGTATATTTTTAAAGTGAAAACAAATTTTGTTTTGAAATTTTAAATCAATTATTCGTATTTGATTATTTATTTGTATTGATTTGGACAGTCCAGTATATAAAGATTTTGCATATACGCCTTGCAAACGTGTATTTGAAGTTTTAATATACTGAATAGATATAGAATTACACTCGAATCGCCCGGAGATGATTTTGATGATGGAGCTCCATCATTAGAATTTATGTTCGAGTGACGAAAGTGGGCTTTCTATATATTTCCAATTGACTGGTGTGAGAACCAAAGCTATATAGGATTTATTGTTGTGATTTGGCATCAAAAATGTGATTTTTGACTATGTATCAAAGTTATGAATTTCAAAAGCTAATCAACTAATGGATTGATGTTTGTGTTGTTTGTTTATTTGTTTGATAATTTTGAACCATTACGCCTAATTGTATCAAATATTGAATTGTATTGAAAATTTGTCGCATTTGCTTGCATATACATGTACTTACATTGAACAGGTCATAGCAAGGAGGCTAGAGCAGAGAATAAAATTTGTTTGCCCGACAAATTGGTACATGTTTACTATATAATTTACTGTTTTGTTTGGGTGATGATGATTTTATGAGCCGATTGGCTAGCCGCTTGGCTTTTTCTTTTTCTTTTTGAGATCAGAAGGCCTGTGTGGCAATTTCGGGATTTTCCCGTGGCTCCCGGTGCAGGGGAGGTTATGGCGAAATTTTCCAAAAATTCCGGGTGTTAGCCAAATTTTTGAAAATTTGAAAATTCTCAGAAACTGAAAAGTTGGAGAATGGAAGCCAGATCAAACGTAGAGTTGATTAATCAAACCACTTTCGACTTTGTTCCTTTTCGGGGACGAAAAGTTTTAAGTGGGGGAGATTGTAACAACCCGAAAATCTGGGCCAGTTTAAAATTTTTATTTTGGCAATTTTAGCGAATTTTGAATATTTAAAATGAATTATTTTAAATAATATCGATGAGAAATTTATTTTGAATATATTTAGAACGTATATATTATATACGTCGTCGTTAGAATATAAATAATTATAATAGAATTGAAAATGGCGCGGTAGTTCGATAATTCAATTTCAAACTTCAATTGAATGTACCGGGTGCAAAACAATCTGGATTTTAGCGAAACCAAAAACATTAGGATCTAATTGAGAATATATTTCCAACGAATCCGAAATATTGAAATTTCATAGCGGGAATCAAAAGATATGTCCAGTTGAAGATTCTGAATAGTCGCTATGGAATTCAGGCCCTTAAAAATAGACATTTTGCAAACGACCTCGGATTTCGACGAAACAACTTTTGTTGGGTCTGTGATGTCAAATTATTGCTAGGTTTTAAATTTTATAATTTTTCGTATCAATATGTGAGTGTGGCAAAGGAAAACGTGTTTGACCAGTTTTAGTTGATTTTAATCGACTGGAAAATGGCCATTTTTCAAACGGTCTCAGAATTCGACGAAACTAGTTTTGTTAGGACCGTATCGTCAATACGAAGCTAGAAAATATTTTTCTGTGATTTATAGAGTTAGTATGTGACCCCAGTAAATTGAAATGCGCGTTTAAATTCAATATATAGAGTTACATGTTGATTTTAACAAAAACTGATTGTAACGATTGAATCAATCTACGATACATATCCCATTGTGTTGGGAATGGGGGTAATTAGCTATGGACGACAGGCGGTGGGCCTCGTTTTGAGGTCGAAATAAAAAAGTCAACTTTTTGTAAATAAAATAATTAAATAAATTAAACTCTCCCTCTCTCCTCTCTATATTCCTCTGCCCACCCCCTTTTATTTCAAACCCGATTCAGAATTTAAAATAAAAAAAAAGAAAAGAAAGAGACGGAGGAGCCGCCGCTCCTCCGACGAGATGCGCCACCGCGCCCCGAAGAGCGCGCCACCGCGCAGCAGGCGCGGCAACCTCCCTCCACCCCCTCTTCTTCTCCTCCTCGTCGAACCTACCTGGAACCCCCAAACCCCACCAAAAACGCACCGCACCCCCCTACCTGGCCACCGCCGCTTCCCCCCAGTCGACTTCCGCACCTTCCCCCGCCACCTGCGAGCTGTCCAGTGTCCTCCTCCCCTTCTTCTTCTCCAACGCAGGCCCCTTTCCCTCCTTTTTAGTCCATTGTAAGTTTTTCTATTTATTGTTTTAATTTATATTGAATAATCAGTATAAAAATGTAATCTTTTAGATAAGAATGTTTATATTTTTATTCATAGAAAAGCTAGGATTTTTATTGTTTAAAGATTCGATTTAAAACTGAAAAGATTATATTTTTATTTATAAAAATATAATTTTTATAGGAGTACGAAGTTAAAAATATAATTTTTATTAGGTTAGAGTAATAAAAATTGGATTTTTATTTATGTGGATGGCAAAGAAAGATGAGATTTTTACATAGAGAGAGTTATAATTTTTATAAATAAAAAGAAGTGATTTTGAATATATATATGACGATATAAAATTATAATTTTTAGTTATATTTTTAGCATATAAAGATTAGATCTTTATTGATATGAGCAAAGATGTGATTTTTATATTAGTGATGATATAAAAATATAATCTTTATTATATGAATACCGTTGTAAAAATAGAATTTTTATTTATATATGTAGCGAAATAAAAATCTGATTTTTACATATTGAATAACGAAGTAAAAATTCGATTTTTACATATTGAATAACGAAGTAAAAGTTCGATTTTTATATATTGAATAACGAAGTAAAAATTCGATTTTTACATATTGAATAACGAAGTAAAAGTTCGATTTTTATATATTGAATAACGAAGTAAAAATCCGATTTTTACATATTGAATAACGAAGTAAAATTTCGATTTTTATATATTGAATAGCGAAGTAAAAATTCGATTTTTATATATTGAATAGCGAAGTAAAAATTCGATTTTTATATATTGAATAGCGAAGAAAAAAATCGATTTTTATACATTGAATAGCGAAATAAAAATGTGATTTTTTATATATGTAGTGGCTACGGGCAACGAAGATGACAAAAAGGCGAGAACGATGAAGATTTCTATAAATGAAGTGTCGTGAAGTTAGGATAGCTATTGGTGAGAATTTCTCACTCTTCAATCTCTTTTTCTAGTTATATATATACTAGGATGCAGACGGTGTTTAGTAGCACCCGACACCCGTCATCCACAGACCATGGATGGCTTGTTTGTTTGATTGATATGTTGTGAAAATTGTTTGTGATGTTGATGTGAAATAAAATAAAATATTTATATAGTTAAAAATATTTTATAGTTAAAAATAGAATTTTAACGTATATATGAAATGAAATAAAAATAAACAAATCGGACGATTTGTTTATATACACACATTTGACTGATATTGATTGGGACGATAAATTTTACACATCGCCCAACTGCACAAATAAAATCTGTGTTTGATTGTTTGAAACCCCACACGGGTATTGGGATGATATTTGACGTACACTAATCCCGATTGTTTAGTTGTATGTCGATCGATTGATTGACAGGCTGCTATAAGCGTTGAATATTTATATTTGATGCTTATACAGTGTAGAATGCACTTTGGATGATGGTTGATTATTCATCGTTGTTGATATATACATGTGTTGTAGAAAATCCATATAATTAACATTATATGGTAATTGATTGGGCCTCATTCAATATTTGAATAGAAATATTTGAAAAGAAATATTTGAATAGAAATATTTGAACAGAAATATTTGGAATAGAATATTTGAGAAAAAAAATGAATATATGAAGCCGTGTTGATTAGATTTACGCCATTTTGACGTGAACGATATTTATATCGATTTTATTCATTTTATAACGAATATCGAAAGTGATTTCAAAATCTGAAATTTTGAAAAGAATTGAAATTGAACAGAAATGAATTCAAATTGAAATTGAATAGAAATGAATTCAAATTGAAATTGAATAGAAATGAATTCAAATTGAAATTGAATAGAAATGAATTCAAATTGAAATTGAATAGAAATGAATTCAAATTGAAATTAAATAGAAGTGAATTCGAATTGAAATTGAATAGAAATGAATTCGAATTGAAATTGAATAGAAAGGAATTCGAATTGAAATTGAATAGAATTGAATTCAAATTGAAATCGAAAGGAATTACATTCGAATTAAATTGAAATCAATTTGAAATCAATTTGAAATCAATTTGAAATGAATTTAAAACGATCTATAAAGCACGTTTTGAATTGAAATCGACGAAGTATATATTATATATATTATATATATAATATAATGGCTAGAATAGAACGCGCCGCGCCGCGGTAGTTCGCGAATTTCGACCATTGACTTCGAACGGATATTGCGGGAGATCCGACCGTCGGATCCTCCTGAAACCAGAACCGTTAGGTTCGTATCGAAAAGAGCTTTCTAACGAATATTAGAAATTTGAAATCTAACGGTTGGATTTGGAGTTATGTCCAAATCAAATTTGGAAAAGGTCGCTATAAGTGCAGTTCGATGGCCGTTGATGGAAATCGACTGTACGGGCCTTCATAAAATCATTAAAAATAGTAATAATTTGTGTACAATCATAAGAAATGATTTAGGAAGAATTGGGATGAAAAACTCCATATTTGAAAAGATAAAAATAGATTTTTATCGAAATGAACTAGTTTCGAACTAGAATAGTAATTTATTTATTTTTAAAATAAATAAAGTGAGTTTGAAATGGTTTTGAAATATAACCAGAATTTCCAATAATTGAATTGGAATGGATTTGAATCGAAATTGTCTTTGGAATATTTCGATGTTGGATTTCGTGATCATACAGATGTTGTTATGGAAATTTGAAAGATATGTATATATATCGTTATTTCCAATACGATATTTGTTGGTCGTAGAATTTGATATTGAATATAAGCCGATATATTTTCTATTCAGAGCCTCGTATTTAATATCAAATGTGATTTGGGTTTGTCGTGAATGGTGTCTTCATCAACACTGTTCTTGAACCTAGTTGAGAAAAGATTAAATCTTTTTAGTTAGATTTAATGAAGTGTACCAATTAAATGATATTTAATTGGAATTGAACTGGCATTGATTTTTGGGTTTATCGTGAACAGTGTTTTAAATAACACTTGTTCTTTAACCCGGTAATTAATGGAATGTGATCTTGGGGTTTATCGTGAACAGTGTTTTTAAATGACACTGATTCTTTAACCCCGTTAAAGATTAAAACTAAGTGGAGTTTTAATGAATCTTTAATTAGATTGAAATGATCGAGAATGGAGTATCACCAGTTTTTCTCCAGTCGATAGTTAAATCTTTAATTAGATTTGAACGTGAAATGGTAATTGAATTTACCGATAACACCGTAGTGTTAGATATGAAGTATTACCAGTTTTACTTCATGGGATGAATAGGTTGGGATTGGGAAATTAAAACAAATGATTACTTCGGTAAAGTTCGTTAATCCCGATTAGTTTGAATTGATATTCAAAAGTAGATTAAAGAATAAATTCAAGGAATTTATCTTGGATAAAATTAATGGGAACCTTTCCCTATGAATGTGAAATTTAGAAACTAACTGTAGGTTGGCTAAGCAGAGTGAGTTCCTGGGTATTGATCTGATGTTGGTTTCGGCCTTTGGGGTTAATATTTGGGGGATTATTCTCTTGATTAATTTACGGTTAGTGACTGATAAATTGGAATGAGGCGTATGTTGTGTTTGTGTAACACTTATTTAAAATATACGCGAGTTATTCGGAAAGACTGGGTTTGTCCCATTCTGAATAACCGATACGACGATAAGTCGAAGATGAAGACGGTGGTTGAAGACCGGAAGTCTTCACGTCGTTTGGGTGATTACTGATGATCTTGATTGGGCTGTACACCCAAGAAGATGGAAACAGTTGGTGATCGTCCAGACGTACTTGGAGATCGATGGATATGCGGGGTACTAGGTGCCTCCAGTTTCGTTCAGACCCAGAACGGACTTGTAATGGACTGTGTGTCTGACATTGGATTTTAGTCTGTGTTCTTGATTTCTATTAAATATATATATCTGTTTGGCGGCAGAGAATTTATTCTCTTGCTTAACGCCCTTCTCTGAGACGTACGAGCTCAGGGGTTATATACTGATGGATATCAAACGCATAGAGTGAATTGCCTGTGTGGCATGCCTAAGTGGCGAATGATCAAGGCTTCTGTTGAAAAGCAAAGTCTTGTGGTTGATGATCGAAGCACGGCCTTCGTGGCGTAGCTTTGTGTAACGTTTACTTCGCGAGTTTCACACCCGGTATGAACCAAAAACGGGAGAGGACATCAGGTAGGGCATGCGTTTCTTTCTAGCTAGGGTGGTGTCAGTGACCTACCAGCCCTGACATTTATATACTTTTCACCTGTGTGGTTGTTGCTGTTGCGAGGCGCCTCAGTTTGATCGGACGATCCGGGTCCGATGGAGTCATTCGTTGGCTCATTTACGCCCCAAAGGGCGGGAAAACGTAGTGTTCAGGCAGAATAATCCACATCGGTGGACCGGCCCTGACGATCCAAAGGGTTGATGCGTTCTGATCCTGAGGCTCGGGCTAGAGAGTCTCGAATCGGTTGAGGACTATCTTTTGCCTCGGTTCATAGATGGAAATCCAACTTCCAAATACGTGACATTTGCGGTTTTATTTGTAGAGCCTAGTATGGCGACATAGTGGGATGGGGCGCTTATGCCGTCTATGATTGATATTTGTGATTTGAAGTTGTTTTATACACTATACACTTATAGTAATAATAAATGATTTGTTTTAAACGTATCAAGCATTCTTGGCTATTATAAGGTAAAAACCCTATCCTCCGGCTTGCGTTGCATTGTGTGATGGGAACTGAGTCTTATAATAGCTTCATTTTTCTTTATTTAGCATTGCGCTGTTTGTTTTATGCACTGGTATTCTTGGGAGGAAACCCGTTCCGTGACCAACTTTAAAATAAAGATTAATAACTGTTTTTAGTTCTCACACCAGTCCCATGACTGACTTGGAGTTTATTGTTTTAACCTAAACTCTGGGTGCCCTTATTTTCGACACGGGCAGCTAGTAGTTTTGGTTTTGCAGATTTATATTCACAGGATCCTGGTTTACAGCTGGAATGATATCCGGAAAGCTTTGTATCCGTATATCTTCTTCTAGTTGTGTATTGTATTATTTTCCGCTGCGATATGTTTTAAATGTAATTTAAATCTCTGATATTTGTTGAATGTAATTTATTCATTTATACTCTGAATATTCTTGTATTCTGATGGAATTGTTGTAATATACAGTGAAATGTTCTTTTGTATGCGTTCTGTTTTGTCGTGTTCTCAAAACAATCAGGTGTTTCAAACGGTCTAGATCGGTTTAGCGACTGATTCGGATCGAGCGAAATTCCCGGTCGTCACACTAGCTTAGCCTAGAGAAATAAGCTTTGAGATGCAAAAATGCTTTGACAATAGTGTGTTCTTTACCACACGTACTTTGATTCATTCCTATAGAGTTCTTACTATAATCTCCTTGTATTGATATTAGAGTTGAATAACTTGGAAATATATGGAAGAGTTTGTGTGCTTGAATGAAAGATTTTAGATATAGTGAATATAGAAAGCATAGATAATATAGAAAAAAATCAGAGAGATTAGGTAATTAAAAGCCTTCAATCTAAGATATATTTATAGCCATTGAAATTTTTTATGAAGGGATTCAACCTTTGAATGTAAAACTCTTCGTTTGAAATAGTATATCTATTGAAGAACTAATTTAGGGTTTAAAAGAAAAGTTGTGGCCTTTGAAAACAAAGAGAAACCCTTTCAGAATTAAACACCCGTTGCCAGGACAGATGTTTGTCCATATGGTCAGACGTCTGTCAAAGTACTCAGATATGTTGTAGATACACAGACAGACGTCTGTCCATATGTTGAAAAACGTCCGTGGTTTCAGGAAATAAATTCCCGAGACCATGAGCAGACGTCTGTCAAATATGATAGAAGTCTATGCTGATTCCAGGAATTTTTCATGAACCTTGTACCAGACATCTGTCATATATAGACAGACATTTGTACATGCACATACTATTCTATATATATATATATATATATTTGAAATGCTCATATAAACTAAAGGAGATTATACATAAATCTAATACTCAATACCTAAATATACTCTTCCAATGAAGCCTTTGAGTATGTCTTGTGTTCTTGTTCATGCTTTCATCTCCTTTTTGAATGATTCCTGCAAGATTTTATGATATGCTATATATACTTTCTATGGTCTTATAGTTGTTTTCATTAAAAGCTCAAACAGAGTATCTAACAAGTTATACCCATCCAAAATATGTAGAGGCGCATACAAATCCGAGTTAGCATATATGCACTGTTCTGAATTATTAAGGGAGTAATACCGATGTGAACCAAAAGAAGTAACACCGATCCTGGGCCAATGGATTCATACTGATCTGAGACAATATGCGAATATGGATCCGAGATATTCCAATCGAACTCCAAGTTTTCGAGAACTCCGTTGCTTCAGCCAAGTTTTTCCGAGTTTGTGTTAATCCATTCTCAAGTTTTGAGCATTCTGATAGTCAGAAATCCAAAGCGTGAGGGCCTTCTAAAAAGGCAGGTTAACATTACTTTTAATCCTTTTAAAAGTTCATTATTTATAAATAGCTTTTGTCTTTGATACAATCGATATTTCAAGCATGTTTCTTCTGATTATAATTTGAATTTTATACACTTAGAATGCTACTTTTATGGAAATCACTTCATATTGCTTTCATTTTGGTGCTACTTGCATAATGCAACTATGTCTTCGATGAATATTAATAGTTTTATTACAATAATACTTAAAAGCATGAAGCGATCCACTCATCATGAATTATATCAGGATTTCCATTATAACAATACTTTAAAAAAGTTGTAATATACACTCATTATTATTTGCATTTTTATAACCAGTAAAGTTATTTATATTTTTCAGGACCTTGTATAGATCAAAACTAATATTTATACCTTTTTGGTATTTTAAGTGTTTCAAATGCTTTCACTACATCAATCGATTCGATTATTTCTAAAAATATCATGTTCTTGACACTTAACATGTTGTTAACAGTAGACATGCTTCAATAATTTAAGTATGTTTTTTATATGTATGCATATGTTTCTAATTACATGTTCTAGACTACAAGTTCACATTTATCATTTAGGGAGGACATAATAGCTAATCATGTTTTTACGTAGTTTAAAAATTTTAATTTATTTATAAACATAAGCATTTTATTATCTATAAATTTATAATTGATGATTGTTCTTGTCAGTTCTATACTTAATTTGTTGAGATCACATTATTTATTGTGCTTTAGGTAACTAAACTATATCTATAGCTATTAAATAATAGTTTCATAAGTCTCTTAAAAATCACTCTTTGGTGTTTCTTTAAGAACGCCCTCCTTTGTTTACTATCTTTATTACTTACTCTAAAAAGATATCGAGCTTACAACTCCATCACACTTCATATGTAGCCTTTATCTTTGGATTTTTTAAGAGTTTAAATCTATATTAAAAAAAGTTTACTAGGAATATTATTGATAATTTATTCGAGTCACTTAATATTTTTTGTTATTGTATACGTTAACAAACATTTACCGAGATAATGAAAATGAACATGTACCCTTTTATCCTCCCCCTCAATGTTGATACACACTACACAATAAATAATAATACTACTTGAATTCTCATTTTGATCCACTGTCACATTGCTACTAGCAAATACTATATATATATATAATCAATTATAGGAAGATAACCCTTTTATTAGTTGATAAGATGCATTCATGTAGTATTGCTTACTCTCATTCATTATCTAGCCACTTGGAATTTTTTTTTATATATAGATCATTTAAATGCATACATGACTTCAGGTCTTTCAACATTTATGTTAATTGATTTTTAAATAAATGATTGATATCTATTCATGATATATAAGATAATTTCATATCAATTTAGCCATACACTCTTCATGTTGTTAGTTAAACATCATATGGAGAGATATGTATATCCACGTATAATATACGTAATAAATTTGCATACTTCCTTATTGAAGTAAGTGATCTTGGAACAAACTATTACAAATGATCCAAATTATTTATCTCTACTTATCATTTAATGTCTACGTGAATCCCAAAAGACTGCATGATAGTGTTCAAAACAATTGATTTGAAACCATGTTGAACTTCTATTTCAAATAAATTATATATGCAACTTCAAGTAATGAAGGTTTATTCTTTAATTATATTTCAAATATTTTTTAAGAATTATTTACAATTATTTATCAGATAATAATACATAGTTAAATTATATATCGACATCTTTTATAAAGTTCGATAAAAGGAGATAAATTATGTTATTATATTAGTTACACATCTTCTCTGGACCGTATATATATCTTCTATTAAAATTATGTTATGACATATATACATATATATATATATATAAAATCTCTTCATGAGAAAATATAAAGATATTTCTTCAAGAATAGTTTGCATACAATATTTAATTTATGATACATTTTTGGAAAACAATAGATCACATGTCACCATTTCCTCTCAAATTTATCTAATGGAGCTAAGTCTATGACAATGGTTGATTGAATTTTGTAAATGTGTTGTGCACTCGTTTCTAGTGATCCTATTTTAATTTATAAATTCTTTAGGTTGCTTATTGCTACCTCGCTTACGAAATAGCATAATTTCTCTATCCTCAAATCTTATGTCCCCATCGTGTCCAACTAAATCCCAAATACATGTCGCTTGATTTAATTATTGAACGAGCTCCATTGTGCTGCTAAAGTATGACCATGCACAATTTGATTGTTGAGATGAGTTTGAGACAAGGGGACATGAAAAATAGATATAGAGGCATTGAACCTCTTTTGAAAGTATTGTATCATGTTCAAAAAATTTCATAGATAATGTTTTAATAGGGATTATTAAAGGGACTTCACATTTGGTTAAGGGGGGTATAATTTTATGGGGACTCCAAATAAATATTTTTTTGTTAAGGGGGGTTTGGATTATTTATTAAAAAAAGAAAAAGAGACCTAACTACCCCTGGTTTGTCACTTATGTTAAATCTTATCTTTCTGATTTCAGCACAAATGGAATGAAACAAATGTACATTTCAAAAAAAAATACTGCTTTCAAAATTTTTGTTTATGCTTTTACTTTAAATTAACCATACCAATTCTAATATGAAATTACGATTAATTACCTGATTTGATGCTTTTTGATTATCCACTAAACTTTTTTATGTCCCCATTACATTAACTATATCCATTTTTTTTATTTTAATGTACAACATTAAATTGTAAGTATTAATTAGGATTTAGGCTTTATGGTTTATACTAGTGTGGATTATAGGGGGGTTAATTTCGGAATTTTAATTTATATGTTTAAGGGGAGGCTAATTTATTTTGTCCTTCCCATAGCAATTATACATTAAGTTAAACTGGTTACTCCCTTAACCAAACGTGGAGTCCCTTTAACAACCCCCGTTTTAATAGTGTTATGTAATGACACACTGCATCTTTTGGAGATATTATATTTATACCATTTTAAGAGTGATAGTAAAATCATTAGTTTACCTATGGAGCAATACAAATTTTCTGTTTCATATATATTTTATAAAGGGATCGTTTAGTAAAGGTCCCTATTAAGTATTAAAATACACAAAATATTCATATCTAAAAACATTGTAAATTAGTTTCTTCTTTTTTTAGAATCATCAAAACTCAAGGTAAAAAATACCAAACTTTACATCCTAATTCAATTAATAATCATTTTAGTATTCATATAAGAAAAGTAAAAAAAAATGCTTTAACAAAAAATCACCTTCGGGAAAATGTAGGAATAACTGCCATTTTTCAAAAATGCAAACATCACTGTAATTATAATAAAAAATTCCATACTTTTTGTTGATTGCTTCGAAATGAAATAAAATGCATACAAATGAAAATGCATAAAAAAGCAACTATATAGAAAAATAGCAGACACGTCTGCAATTTTTTAATACACCGAGATATGTCTGCAATATACTATGGGAATTGTTGTAGAAATGTATGCACTTTTTCACAATAACTGTGGACATTTCTACAACTTTTTCTTGATGTGTATTTAACCAATCTTGATTAAGTACACGATCAAAGTGACCATTATCGATTACTATAGAGTGATCGGTATCAACAACTATTGATGATAGCTTACTTGACCATTTGACATATACAAAGATGTGGCTTCGAGGAGCATGATATGATGCTTCATTTGACAGTGGTTGCGACTTCATGACTCTTCAACCACTGGTTTTGATGTTGCGTGATTTGGGGCTTCGACATAATGATTTTGTTATTTGATGATCGTGATTCCATGATGCGAAATGATGGCTTCAACGATAGATTATTGTACTTCGAGACACAAGGTTGGCAGTGATGAGTTAAAGATAAGCTAGTAGAGAGGGTTGGGGATAGTTAATTGAGACTGATGACAAAATGGTTGTTTATGCCTAATTTTATTGAGTTTGACAACAAGTTGATTATCTACGTTTCGTCCAAACCAAGGAGACTCAAACTTAGGGGTCATTGGACTAGTTTCAAAAATGGACTTTGCTACGAGGATGCGTGCAAAGGGATTATCGATATGCAAGGGTTCGATGGGTACTTGAAAGAAGGGTTAGTGGGTATGATGACCATTTGGACCTAGTCGGGTCCTCCTTATCTTTAAGTTGAAAGACTGTTTTCAAGTTGGGAAAATCATGGCATTCATTTGGGCCAAGTTGGGTGCTTACCCTAGGACATACAAGTTGGTACAACTTAGTTCCTAGTCAAATGAGCAGCATGGATTTGAGTGCCAACGAACAAACATGATGTTATTGTATATTTGATGCACTAGGTGAGTTGATTGTGAGGATAGATGATTGATTTTATGTTTGATTGATTTCTTATCGCTCTTAGTATTTTGATGTAAAGCGCACCCATGTTGATTATCATAGAGCGGTATATTTTTTATAAGTGTTGACTCTGTGGATGCAGGTACAAATCAGATATGATTCTATATACCCTTTGTTTCAAATAGTATCACGACTTTTATAGTTCTTTGAGATTGTTTATTGCTTATATCAAATTGTTGTCTAAATCGATGTTTTATGTTTTTCTTTTTATTGTCTTCTTAAATGGGTAGTCTAGATAACAAGTTTGAATATTATGTAATAACCCGGATTTTTAATAATGAACATTTATTAATTCAAATATTTAAAACGATTAATTCTAAGGGTTAATGACTTGAAATTGATATAAATGAGAATTTGAATGTCGATTTAACTTGAATTTGAGATCGTTGAATTCAAAAATCCAAATTAGTTTTGTTAGAAACTATGTAAATTTTTATTGAAATATATAAAGGATAATAATAATTAATTATCAATGTATTTTAGTATTTTCAAATCGGATGATTATTAATCGTTTAATTTAACACATGAAATAGTCATTTTTCAAACGATCTTGGATTTCGATGAAATCGGTTTCATTGGATTCGGAATAGTAAACTATTGTAAGACTTCAATTTTCGTACCAATCGGAGTTTTTATGTGATCATGTGAAGTATAAACGTGTATCAATTTATGATTTGAAATTAAAATAGTGTTTTTGCAAACAGTTTTGGAGTTCGACGAAATCAGTTTAATTTAATCTGAAATATTAAATTATTATTAGATTTCCAATTTCATAGCCATAGGGTATAGTATGTTATCGTGCGAGCCTTAAACGTCAGATGTTATAATGTGTGAATGTTATATAATAAAGTTTAAGCCTATAAATAACACTTAACTTCTAACCTAAATCTACTCTTCCCCTCCTTCTTTTCGTTTTACAGCCGTCACTCTTTAATAGAAAAAAATATGAAAACGTTAACTTCAAAACTGCAAATTAATTCATAGAAAATTCCTAAATTTGTAAATCTTGTATCTTTGGAATCCTAAGAGTATGAGCTTCTAAACTAAGTGAATGCTTCATTGTGCGATGAAGTTTTGGGTTGCTCGTTATCTAACAGCGAGTTAGGGTTCAAATTTTTGGCGATGTGACATGGTTTTAGGCGATGTAAGGCTTGAATTTGTGTTAGGGAGGTGGTTTAGCACATTGCCATGAATCTTGAGGCATTTCCATGTGTTTTAATGTCACATAAAATTTGCTACAGCCAAGTGAGGGGGGTCGTGAACGCAACTTAGGGGAGGGTGCAAGCTTAGATTCATGGTGATGGAAGGGTAGAGTTTAGAAAGGAGATCACAATGGTAGTTGTGGTGTTGGATTTCATAAAGTGGAGAGGATGAGAGGGAGGAGAGAAGGCTCGTAGGGAATTGGAAAAGTTACAGGCGGTTTCAGTTTTTAAATTGAGGAAGAGGATTAGGTGAATTAAATAATAATTAAATTTCTTAATGATGTTTAATTTGGTAAAACTTGTAACACATATATCTTTCTCATACGATAACAAATTTCAACGAAACAAGTTGTGTTAGAATCGTATCGACAAACACTATGCATAAGAATTGGATTGGTTTCATTTGAAGCAGTATGGAATTTTGTCTAATGTTAAATATCAATTTAAAATTAGATAAAACGACTCGAAATCATCAAATCGAAAATGGATGGTGAGTTAACTCCCACACTTTCAGGAATACTGCTGAATATTGTTATTTCGCATAATAATATTTATTATTGTTAGTATAAGTATTGTGTTTTGGATGATTTATTTTTTTGTTGGTGATTTTCGATATTTATATTTCCATCTATGAACGAATGACCTTTGAAATTACTTTCTTTTAAGCGGAAGATTCATCTTAGATGAATTAGACTAGAATATTTATTTCAAATGCATATATAAACTGATATATGAGCTGCTATGCAGAGGGACAGGTTGTGGGATCCAACATGATTCCTCAATGTTTTGTATGCTACTTGCTTTAATATTATTCAAATATGAACGGTCTAAACTAAGTAACATTAAAATATGGTTTGGATGTGGATTGTTGAATTAAATTTAACATTGATGTGCTATTAATCAATAAATAGTATTGATTAAGCGATTGGCAGCAAATGGCCTAAAATTCATTTTTTTAAGACGTTGATTCGCCGTCAAGTGAATTGACTAAGTTGAAGTTATAAATTTTATTTTTATAATCGATGTAGGGTTTCAAATTTTATTTTATATAAGTTATATAAAATAGAAGTTTTATAAATAAATATTTATAACTAGGTTTGTACACTACAACAAAAACACCATATTACAACTTTAATTTTACAATGGTAATAAAATCACCGTTGTAATAAATGTTTTTTAATAACTTTTTTCCATAAAAGTTGTAATAAACTTATTTTTAACAACTGTGTTATTTTGACAGTTGTAATAAAAGCCTATCACAACTTTTATTTTTTGACTGTTGTAATATATGAGTACACTACAACAAAAATACCATGTTAATAATTAATAAAAATTCGACAATTAATAAAAATATTAATACTCAATAACTATTGTTTAATAATAATAAATAGTTTATTTGAAAATATGTAATAACTAGTATTAATAATTTCTTTTCGCTATATAATAATTAATAAATAATATTTATGTATTATTACTAGAAATTAAAATAAAATAAAAATTAGTTTTTAGTAATGAATAATTAATTTTAGTAATCAATAAATAAGAAGTAAGAATCGCTAATTAAGAAGTAATAATTAGTAGTATTTAATAAATAGTAATTATTTTTAAATATGATTTTTAAGTATTTAATAATGAGTAGTAATTAGCTTATAGTAATTACTATTAAACTATTTAGTAATTCATAATATATACGTGATAGCTAAATTAAAATAATTAATATTCAATTATAACTTAGATATAAAAATTGATATTAATTAAGAAATAATATTCAGCACTTAGTAAAATTTGTTTTCAGAAATTGATATCATATTTGTTATAAATATTCATTTATTAATTATAACTTATAAAATCCAGTTTTTTATTAACGTTGTTCTACCAAACAAGAAACGTAGGCGGGCTCTCGTAGGAAAATTAGGCGGGACAGGGAAAAATTGGCTCTAAACTTACTCACGTGATATCACTTCCTCACGAATGCCTCCTCGTATCCCCTTCCTTTAGTAAAGCTTCACCCAAAATCGAAATCAATCCCAAAATTTCAAGTTCAAATCATAGATAATTTAATTCAAATTATCTCCTGGTCCTGCGTATGTATCCAACCCAATTCAAATCAATTAATCATTTGACCTTTCCTTCACCTAATATGTTTCTCTGTACTCTTTTTGTTTCTCACGAGCACTTTGATGGTGGATGACCTTCCAACCTCTTGCTTCTCTCCAAGTCGTGCAAAGCCCTCTGCTAAATTACGTGTTATTATACTTTCTGTTTTGAAAATTCATTCGTCTTTAAGTGGCTATTCTTTTTCGACTGATCTGAAAACTAAGAGAAGGATTCTTCTTCCTTGCGCTTATCCAAATTTACGTAAGCTTTATGAGGTTTTAAAATTTCTAATTTTGCAATTTGTTCATTTTAAGTTTGGTTTGGGATCGTTGATCCATATACTTCTGTTATGTCAGAGACTAAAATTCGATACTAGTACTGATAAATGTGTTAATTGCAGCCTTGTTTGGCATTTTTGTTAGGCAAATGGGAGTTTTGCCCAATATTGTGAGTTATAATGTCTTAATTAAAGCGCACTGTGATGCTGGTAAAGAATGATTTTTCTGTTTGGTTGATACTGTAGTTTAGAAAGGTTGTTGGACGAACCAATGGCGAATTGGGAACGAGGAACGACTTCGATTGTATTAGCGGAGTCTTAGGTCCCGCCGAAACCAGTGACCGGTCCCTTCCTGTTTTCATGGCAAGACTTCCCGGTTCGCTATACTTGCTGCTGACGCTCGCAAGCCCGCTTCGTCGACTAAAGGTAAGTTTAATTTACGATTTGAACTTGTTGACAAGTTCATAAATTTCACATCTCACAAAGTATAACCAGTTACTGCTGCATGTTAGTTTCCTTTGATTCGCTGTCCTATCTTGAATTTGGTTGTTGCTTGAGATTGTTGACTGTGTGCACTGTATTCTTTTCATGTATGCTGTTGCGATTTCACTCTTTATTTCACAACAGTAAACACTTACCCAGTTTGCACCGTTGCCATGAATGGTACTCTTTTTTGTCGACTGTTTACTGACCCATGCCCCATTTCATGTTCACGCATAAGATACCTTTGAATTGGCCGTTTTTCTTTAATGATTGGAACCTCCTCTCTGCTTATGTCACACTAAACAGAGATCTCTTTTACTGGCGAAACCATTACCCATGCACTACCATTAAACTCACTTTAATATTTCGGGGTTTTAATTAAATCACAATTTGCATGCTTCCCTAGTAAACCCAAGACTTTCATGTTTTATCACCGTGCTGTCTGGATATATACAACATCGTAATTATACCATTTCAATTTGGTATGGATTCTCTACTTTGATGTCATATTTCCATATTAAACTTAGAACAGTAATGAGAAGTAAGATGCTAGCAAGGAAAAAGAACATAGCCACTGCTGTTGAGTTCATCGTAAAATGCAGAGTGAAGTTTCTTTGGTTTCTTGATGTTAAAATCTATCTGTGCATGTATCACATACTCTTCATGAAAAATATACAAGCTTCTATATATAGTTTGGACTTGACTGCATAGAAAGTCATGAGCTTACCATTAGTAACAACTGTAAAACTTTGGTTTGGAGATATATAATTAACATAGACGAAGATGGAATGAAGCTTGGGTAATAATTATTGTAGTTCCTACATTCTTTACAGTGTTATGATATGATATGATACAGAAACCATGCTCAAGTGTTAGGGTTAAAACATTTCCCAAATGGTTGTTGAAGCTCGTTGTTTATTGAAATAATTTGTTTCTCGATGGGCAATTGGTGTCAACTAAATTGGGTTAATCTCATTTATAGCTGGGTTTGGTATCCACATTTGAAAACTAGGAAGTATAGTTTTTTTTTCACCCTTAAAACAAAAATTAACATGAAGTATACTTTATGTTAGGAAATTGGAGAATGTTTAGCAAAACCATAATTTTTTGTGCAAGTTGAATTTTAGTTACAGTTTGACCTTTTTTGACTTAAAGGTTGCTAGTAAGTTTAAATACCAACTTTTGATTATCAAACTTGTCTATGTTAATTTGTTTTCTGAAAGTCCAAGTGCAGATGCTCTTTTTTTTAGAAGTTGTACAACTTCCGATTATTTAAAAAGGGGCTTTGGACCACATGCAGTTCATTATATCAGGTACATTAAGCATTATTGTTAATTTTTCTTCTTAAATCATAGAGAACAATTTGTTTGATTCTTTTGTGTGTGTATATATATATATGTGTGTGTGTGTGTGTGTTTGTGTGTGTGTGTGTGTTTTGTAGCTTGTGTATAGAACGCTAGTTATGTTTGATGCTATTTATATTCTTATGCAACAGGCTGGATCACTGCAGTGAACTTGCACCAAAAAGATAAATGGCGTAAAGATTTTTTATCTTCGACTAGTGTACTCCCGTAGGATATGCATGTTTTTGTGGATAACTTGTGTTTGTACTGAGTTGCTTTGTAACGGTCAAATATGTAATAATGCTTGAAATGTTGTTTAAAACTTATTATTTGTAATATTGAATATTTGAGTATTTTAATAAATTAGTTTGCAAATAACTGTAATATATGATTTGTTTATGGAGTATTGCTATATTTAGTGTATTGTTCTTTTCAGTTGCAAAAGGTGTCTATTTTTTTTAAAACCCAAATGTCAATCACAACGGTGCATAACAGTTGTAGTAGATATTATTACAACAGTGCATAACTGTTGTAGTAGATATTATTACAACGATGGAAAAAAGTTGTAAAATATATATATTACAACGGTGTTGCAACGGTGCAAAAAAGTTGTAAAAGATTTTACTCTATTACAACTTCTTAATAGACAACGGTGGCTCCACCGTTGTAAAAAATCTTTTACAACTTTTTTCCACCGTTGTAATATGGTGTTTTTGTTGTAGTGGTAAAGTAATTATAAAATGATTTATATAGAAAATTCCTGTGTTTTAAATAAGTCTTATAGCAAGTAAGTCAATTAAGTGAGAATATGTTAAATTGATTATATTACTAATTAATTTAAAGGGGATGATTAATTCAAATCAGCTAACAAGTTAACTATGTTTTCTAGTTAATTAACTCAATTGTTTTAAATAGAATTGGATATTAAATGAATTTGATTCCATTTAACCTAATAAAAATATGTTTAACTAACAGTTGTTTAAACTTAATAAGATTTCTTAAAAAGTTGACTAATCACCTAATTAACTGTGTTTAAAGATAACCATCGAGTTGATAATCATTAATAAAGTTAGTTTATTATTTTAATAACTTTTTAAAAGGGGTTAACTATTTTATTTTAGTTTGCAAGGAAACTACTTTACTTTAGTTAAAGTTGAAGTTAACTATTATTTTTGATTAATAATCATTAAACCGATTACCTTTTTAAATTGGAATTCATCTTAAAGGAAATTTATCAAGTTCGAAATGAATTTTTAATTGAATTTTGTAAAGGGTTTTATAAAGGGATTTTATAATAAATCCAAGTTTTATAAACAAGGTTTATAAAAGAGATTTAAAGCTAATGTGATGGTTTTAAATAAGCACTTACTTGATAATTGAATTACGTAAAGTGATTGTAATTGAAAAGAGATTTTTAAAATGCAAGAAATGGTTTTTAGAAAGATATATTTAAATTGAATAGTAAATGGAACTTATTGTAACATTTAATGAATATCAAGTTTTGTGTTAATGAACTTTTATTTATCTTGAAAATAAGAATGTTGTCGAGTCAAGGCCTGAGAGGTAAATAAAATGCCCCAGCTTGAACGACTTCATTTTTTTTATCCAAGGGGTGATACAAGTTTGAAATGGAAGTAGATATTTGAAATTAAATTATTATTTCCATAAATGATATTATAAACTTTAATCTCCAAAGTTTATAAGTTAGATAAAATTGTTTAGTATTTTATAGCAAAAAATGTACCATATGATATTGTTTTTCTCAAATATAATGTGTGATTAAGTATATAGCATTATTTTCTAAATACTGAAAATAATAGGGTTTCATGAATACACTTATTCCAAAGAGATAATTGTATGGTTATGGCTTTCGAAGTAACGAAAACAAGGGATTTGTGAATATACTTATCTCGTTGAGATAAGTATATGGAATCGATTTTTAAGAATCGATGAAACAATTTTAATAAATAGTTTTAATTAAAAGGGCATGCGTTGCTGATGTACTTGACTATATTGATTTGATTTGATAGTTAAAGAACTGATTATCAATAAATATTTGTTTTAACTTATAAAGTGTTGGTTCGAGGAACCGGGATCGGACTTGTTTACCGTGTAGCTTTAACATGATAGGGGATTCTTGCTTTGTGTTTGGTGGCGTGCAGGAGACTCTTACCTGTACACGTCCCAATGAAGGTTTCATAGGTTGGTTGCGAGTCGAGAGGCTGACCGTAAAAGTAGTTCCAAGGTTCCATTGTCTTCCAAGGTGGGTGTTATCCATTGCTCTTGGGTCGTAACAGTTGGTATCAGAGCGGAACGTTAAGTGATAACCTTGGCTCTGTGGCATAACTCAATAGAGATGGTGTTAGCAATACCCCAGATTGAGTTTGAGTGTATATGTATATATATGAGAGAGTGTACTTGTTAGTATTATAAAATGTTTTATATTATGTTTGTTTATCGGTTGAGTGGTATATAAATTTCAAACTGACGTGTTTGGCCGACATTGTTGATAAGGATTTCTAAACACTTGAACGAGGCAAATCGGCATAATATTATTTTAAAGAATTGCTAAATGAAATAATTTTACCAAGATTTTATGTATAAAAGAATTTTCAAACTAAATATAGTTTATGGATGATTAGTTTGATTGGAAATGATAATATTCTATTATTATCATTTATTATTAAGCTGTGCTCGCTTTTGAGCATTTACTATTGTTAATTGACTGGTAGTGTGCCTGACCAGTTTATAGGTATTACCTACTTGTTTGGATAAGAGAAATCTCATCACTCTTTTTTCATGGGTTGGGTAAGAATTTAGCCTTAGTAAAGCGTTTAATATGTCATCAACCAAGAAGGAACCTAGGTGAAGCAATTTTATATAGAACTAGAATTATATAAGAGTAAGTTTATATAACGGGGTTTATATATACGAAACGGATTTGAGTTGAAAATTAAAGGATTTGAATTTCCAGTAAATTTGGAAAATATTTTCAAAGTTTAAAGTGAAACTCTAGGAGTGCTTTAAAGTATTTATGTACATAAATGGATTTTAAAGATTTTAAAGCATAGATCTTGCTCGTATTACTAAAAAATAATTTCGATGATGATCGCGACATCATCGGTGTTCGTTTTTGAGTTTCTAGGTAAGACTTGCTACCATAGATAAATTGTTGGATTAAAACGAACGTTAGTTTAAAATCCAGAATTTATGATTTTAAAATCCTGAGTTTGAGTCCAAAATTCTCAGCCAATTATAATATGGATGCATTTATATTATAAGTATTAGAGTTATTTGATTGTGCATTAACTTGACGTGATGTTTCGTAGGTTTGTAATGGAATATTCGACGATTTTGGACAGTTAAAATTTTCAAGTTAGATTTGAAAACCTAGCTTAGTGTATATTATAAACTTAAGTGAATATGGTTAAAATTTATTAACTAAACAAATTTGAGCGTATAAATTAAATTTAATCAAAATGAGCTCGTCACGCAGCGACAGTCCATAATTTTTCAATTTGAACTTTGAATGAGGATATAGGATCTAATATAGGTTGGAATTCTTTGAAACTAGAATATTCCAAATCTAGTGGGTTATAATTTCCTAATAAAAGAGAAAAATTGGGATTTTATCTTGTAGATTTTGAGTTATGCCAAAAACAATTTTTTTAGAAAAATCGCGGTGTGGTAGTTTATAAACTATTACGGTTTATTCAATAAAATAGAAGAATTTTAGGGGAATAAAACTGGGATTTCCATTAATAAAATATACCTGCTTGGTACATTAACTTGTGGTGAGTTTGGACTTGAATTTTTGAGTTGCTTGAGGTAACATGAATGATCAGTTAAATAATAACCCGAGGCTATTGAGCGGATGGTGATGCTTAACAGGCTGTTTATCATCTTTGTGTGATGATAAGATTTATTCCCTAAAAGCAAACTTAATTAATGTCACATCCCTCCCAAGTTTGAAATACAAACCTGCCCCTTATTTTTAAAGTGTCGCCTCCTACTTTTGGGTGTTTCACCTCCTGTCATATTAATTCTGCCTATTTTCTTTTCTGACCAAATTTTCAGGCGCTACCACTTTAAAAAAAAATCTAAAATCTATAAATATTCTCGGAAGTCCACAAAAATAAAAAAAAATAGTTGCATACATGTATGCAACTATTACCTATAGTTGCATATTGTATGCAATTATTTCATAAGTTGTTTTGGCTTGAAAATATGGACCGAAACTTGCATACATATGTGCAACTAGTCGAAAAATTTGCACGCATGCATGCACATATTTGCAGGAAGAAAACTTAAGTGATGAATTTTAGCTTACGAATTTTTTCACACTTTTATGCACGAATTATGCAATACGTGCACAAATGTATGCAAGTAAATCAAACACATATGCATGACTTGAAAACATGCACTGATGTATGTAAAAAAATTCAAATACTTGCATTCCATTATGCACTTTATTGCATTTTTCGCTGTTTTGCTATTTTTTGGGTGTTTGATGTCTTGTTTGATGTTTTTTGATCTAATTTTTTTGTCGAGTGCACGTTTAATTTAAATATGAATTTACGTATTTTTAAAAAAAAAAAAAAAATTTTAAAATATTTTTTTAGTGAATTTTTGAACAATAGGGACTAAATTTACAATAAGTTTATGATCGGATGTCAGCCTAATTTAAAACCTTAACAGGGACCTGTAAAAAACGCACCCTAAATAATAACCCGAGGTTGTTGAGCGGATGGTGACGCTTAGCGGGTTGTTTATCATCTTTATGTGATGATAAGATTTATATTCTGAATAAATCATGAGTTAAGATTTTTAGTGTTTATAACACTATATGATAATGATGTGTGTTGATTGATTGTGATTGCATGTAACGTTATATTACATATGTGTTGTTTGCTGGATTGCATCATTACTGCATGTTGCATCATATTTGGTTGTTGATATGATTACAATGTTCGTTTATACATATATTGGTTGTCGTTGTTATGTTACTTGTTTATTTGCTTAACTCACTTTTGGGTTATGTATGTATATACAGGCATATGGAAGCAAAAGCTGGTTAGTTTGCTTATAGCTTTTGGTTTCATAAGTAAGAGTTTAATTCCTGACAAATAAATACATGTTTATGTTATGATTTATTTGGGTGATTTTATATCCCAGGTATGGGTAGCCGCTTGGCTTTTGTTTTCTTTTTGGATTGAATGAGGCCCTACGGGACATTTGGGATTTTTCGGATCGAGTCGCGCAAGGAAGGTACTGCCAAAAAAATTCGAAATTTTCAAGTGTTAGAAGAATTTAACAAATTTTAGTAAGAAATATTTTTTGAAGTAAAATTAATTGGCTTATAACAATCTTCTTGATTGTGATTTCGGAGACGAAATCCTTTTAAAAGGAGAAAATTGTAACAACCCGGAATTTTTAATAATGAATATTTAATTAATTTAAATATTTAAGATGATTAATTTTAAGAGCTAACAACTTGAAATCAATTTAAATGAGAATTTGGATGTCGATTTAACTTGAATTTGAGATTTTTGAATTCAAAAATCCAAATTAGTTTTGTTTCCAACTATGTAAAATTCTATTGGAATATATAAACGATAATAATAATTTATTATCAATGTATTTGAGTGTTTTAAAATTGAATGATTATTAATCAATTTAATTTAACACATGTAATAGCCATTTTTGAAATGATCTCGAATTTCTATGAAATCGGTTTTATCGGATTTGGAATAGTAAACCATTGTATGACTTAATTTCGAACCAATCGGAGATGTTGTGTGAGCATGTAAAATATAAATGTGTATCGATTTACGATTTGAAATTAAAATAGTGTTTTTGCAAACAGTCTCGGAATTCGACGAAACCAGTATAATCGGATCCGGAATATTAAACTATTGTTAGATTTCCAATTTCATAGCTATATGGGATAGTATGTGATCGTACAACCCTCAAACATCGAATATTATAATGCATGAATATTATATAATACAGTCTGAGCCTATAAATAACCTTTAACTTCTAACCTAATCCTACTCTTTTCCTTCTTCTGTCCATTTTATAGCCGCCACTCTCTAATAGAAAAAAATAGAAAAATATTCATTTCAAAATTGCAAATCAATTCATAGTAAATTCCTAAATTTGTAAAACTTGTATCTTTGGAATCCTAGGAGTATGAGCTTCTAAACTAGGTGAATGGTTCATAGTGCAATGAAGTTTTAGGTTGCCCATTTTCTAACAGTGAGTCAGGGCTCAAATTTTGGCAATTTGAGGTGGTTTTAGGCGATTTGAGTGTAGGATTAGTGTTAGGAGGTGGTTTAGAACCTTACCGCGGATCTTGAGGCATTTCCGTACGTTTTAGTAACACGAAATATTTGCTACAGCTAAGCACGGGGAGTCGTAAACGCAACTTAGGGGAGAGGTGTGAGCTTAAATTCATGATGATGGAAGAGTAGAATTTGGGAAGGATATCACAATGGTAGTTGTGGTATTGGATTTTGTGAAGCGGAGAGGATGTGAGGGAGGAGAGAAGGCTCGTAGGGAGTTGGAAAAGTTACAGACGGTTTCGGTTTTTTAATTGAGGAAGAAAGGTTAAGGAAGAGGATTAGGTGAATTAAATGATAATTTTATTTCTTAATGATGTTTAATTTGGTAAAACTTGGAACACATGCATTTTTTTTTCATATGATAACAAATTTCGACAAAACAAGTTGCATTAGAATCGTATCAGCAAAGCCTATGCGTACGAATTGGATTGGGTTCATTTGAAGCAATTTTGAATTTTTCTAATTTTAAACGTCGGTTTAAAATTAGATAAAACAACATGAAATCGTCGAATCAAAAATGGGTGGTGAGTTAACTCTCACACTTTTCGGAATACTGCTGAATATTGTTATTTCGTATAATAATATTCATTGTTGTTACTATAAATTGTGTATTTGGATGTTTTGAATGATTTATTGCTTTGTTGGTGATTGTCGATATTTATATTTCCGTTTATGAACGGATGACCATTGACATTACCTGTTTTTAAGTGGAAGATTCATCTTTGATTAATTAAACTAGAATAACTATTTCATGTGCATATATAAACTGATATATGAGTATGATGCAGAGGGACAGGTTGGAGGGATCCAACAAGATTCCTCAATGTATTGTATGCTACCTGCTTTTATATTATTTAAATATGAACTGTCTAACCTATGTAACATTAAAATATGGTTTGGATGTGGAATGCTGAATTAAATTTAACATTGATGTGTTATGAATCAATAAACAGTATTGATTAAGTTATTGGCAGCAAATGGCCTAAAATCTATTTTTTTTAAGACGTTGATTTGTCGTCAGGCGAATTGGCTAAGTTAAAGTTATAAATTTGTTTTTATAACCGAAGAAAGGTTTCAAATTTTATTTTATATATAGTTATAAAAAATAGAAGTTTTATAAATAAATCAATATTTATAATTTGGTTTGTAAAGTAATTATAAAATGATTTATATAGCAAATTCTTGTGCTTTAGATAAGTTTTACAAGCAAGTAAGTCAGAAATTAACCTAAAGGTTAATAATCTAAAATAATTATTTTAAACAAATAATTAAGTGAAATTATGTTAAATTAATTATGTTATTAATTATTTAAAGGGAAGGATTAACTGAAATTATGTTAAATTTGTTAACAGACTTCTATTTATCTTGAAAATAAGAACATTATCGAGTCAAGGCCTGAGAGGTAAATAAAATACCGCAGCTTGAACGACTTCGTTGTTATCCAAAGGGTGATACAAACGAAAGTAGATGTTTGAAATTAAATTATTATTTCCATAAATAATATTATAAACTTTAATCTGCAAAGTTTATAAGTTAAATAAAACTGTTTGGTATTTTATAGCAAACAATGCACCATATGATATTGTTTGGCCCAGATATGATGTGTAACTATACTTATACTAGTTGGTTAAGTATATAACATTATTTTCTAAGTGATGAAAATAGTAGGGTTTTGTGTATACACTTATTCCAAAGAGGTAAATGTATGGCTATGACTTTCTTAGTAACGAAAACAAGGGAACTGCGAATATAATTATCTTATTGAGATAAATATATGGAATCGATTTTTAAGAATCAATGGAACAAATTTGATAAATAGTTTCATTAAAAGGCCATGCGCTGTCGATGTACTTGACTATACTGATTTGATTTGATAGTTAAAGAGCCGACTATCAATAAATATCTCTTTTAACTTATAACGTATTGGTTCGAGGAACCGAGATTGAAAATGGATCCAAAACCACTTCGAGTCAACTTTGCATTCGAAAAATGAATTTGTAGATACGTTTATGCATATTAAGATGATTTGAAGGTGTATCTCTGTGGAGCGAAAAGGGATGTTCGCTGATGTCTCTGGTTAGCTACAAGGATTATATTTGTAGCAGTAGTCCCTATGTTCTAGGTTCTGAATGATGCGAGGACTTCTAGTTACTAATTCTGGTGGTTATCCCGACAGAATGTAGTAAAAGAGTACCTTCGATTTGTTCTAATACTGGACAACTTGTATGAACGGATGTCCGACATTGTATTTCTTAGACCATGTACGTTGATTTTTTTTACAAACATACATCTGTTTGGTGGCGGAAATGGAAACTTTTTTTAGCTTAACAGCTAGAGTATCTTTATGAAAACAAATTAGTGATTGATGGATCTAACAATGTGGCATTTAAAGTTGAATGTGATATTTCCAAAAGGTAATCGTAGCCTCAAGCCTCATCAACCGGGAAATGACTAAAATCGGGCAAGCAATGGAGCTAAATGGGTCATTTCCATTAGGGTATATCATCACCTGATCTAGAGAAATCAGTTATCCCTTTTGTATGATTTAGAATGAATAAGGTTGATTGGCCCCAACCGTCATGGTGATATATTCGGTACACTCAAGTCGAATAAATTGTCGGTTTTGTGTGGCCGGGTTGCAAGATGTTCTTGTTGAACCCAGTGTTTTTATCTCTAAAGGAAAACTATTCGAAAGGTAGTTCCTTACCTAATCATGTATGGAAATCCAAATTTCGATATGAGACATACGGTTTTAGATGTAAACCAACTACGTTGAAAAGTAAAATGCAAGTTTTTCAGCTATATTCCTATTTTATTTGTGAATTTTAGATATTATTATAATATCGTTGGATTTAAATGAAGGTGATTTGGTTATCGTAAGGGAAAAACACGTGTCATGTTTATGTGTGGTTTTGTCTTACGAGAGTTCCATTCTTTTAAAGGATTTCTAAAAATTAAGCAAATTGTTTGTGATGTGAGTTTTCACACTGAAAGTATTTCAAACTAATTCGGGTGATTTTGCTTTCCTCAAAATGTGCTCGGGTGAGACCGAGTATATTTTCCAGGTTGCATTGTGTTTTGGTTGGAGTTGCAGGAGAGGAGTCAAAGTCGGGACATATTCCGGTATTTTCTCGTATTAATTTATTCCCGCTGTGTGTGTTGTATTTATCAGCATTGTATAGACGAATTATATTGGTTGACCTAGTTGTGCACTATGATTTTGTAATAACATATATATAGTTTTCTCTTTGTGTAAAAAGTATTGATATATTATATTTTATCCATTCCACTATGAGATTGTATTCTGCTTTGATTCTGTAGTGTTAGTGTTCTTCTTCTTCTTCTTCTGTTCTAACGTTTCTTTCTCCCTTCTTCTCACCCTCTAATTTCTTTCTTCTAACTTCTGAGTTTTTGATACTTGAGTTCAGGCACGTGAATACAAAAATATTAATGTCGAAATTCGGGCGTCGAATTCTCGAGTTGTTACATATTATTTAGGGCTTCGCAGGTGGATTAGCAAGAAGTGTCATCTTCTCATATTTATACTAGTATTATTATTGTTGTTTATCCCATTGTATGACACTATGCAGCCTTGATAGTGTTCACTATTTGTTAGTAGAGAAAGTTTGTCAGTTAAATTTATTTATCTTTTGTATAAACTATGTTTCCATTCTATGTTTGTATACTCCAATTATGTGCTTTATACAATTATTACTGCCTTGCGTATCTCATATATGTGATTCTTATCATATTTTATCTTATGCACTATGAGATATACGACAGATTCTATGATTTCTTTGTGTTCCTTTCTCCTCTCTTCTCGTTCATTCATTTATCTTCCTTTCTATTTCTCTTCTTTTTCTTCTATTGTTTTACTTTTGACAACTCTGCATCAGTCGGGTGCTTATATAATGCACTATTAGTGTTATATAAGCACTATAGGTGTAAGGTGGTCATTACAAAAATAATATGGAAAAAGAAAAATGAGATAATGAGCTTTTTCCTTTATTTTAGAACTATAAATAATGTCCATTTTGCCCTCATTCCTCTTTTCTTCTCAATTTTATAAATTTATCTAAATTTTAACAAACTGATATGTGTTCCATATGTAAATGACATTACGAACTCAATAAATAGGTCTCGAGTCCTCACTCAGTGATCTTTTAATAAAATTTATTTGAAATCATTAGGTCACCTAATCTGTAATTAAGCATTCAATTAAAATCGTAGTTATTACAACTCATTATATGCTTGAAGACCTTCTTAGTCGTGGCAAGTCTTCAAGTTTACTTCTTTCTTTCTATGGTCTCTCTTAGATCATCCATTCTGCAAATCTTTTATCTGTTGGATTCGAGCCAGTCGAAAGCACATGGAATATGTGAATTTCAAAAGAAGAAGAAAATCTTGTTTTGGATCGTATTGAACCTATGATATCTAATGGGTATTCCTAGATCAAATCTTCATTATTTAAATAAAATCATATTTCAATTGATTTTTGTGATTTAATTAATCAGTGAATTTAATTATAACAATATTATGTAATATATGAGTATAGCATTATGTACTCATATGTGTATAACATGCATGTGCTACACAATAATATTTATAATTTGCATCTTCATTCGACAAGCAGATAAATATTTGATATTATTCGTAAAGAGGATGCGGATGTGAAGATTGTATTTTTTTGTATATGTATTTATTATTTTAACAATTTATATTATATGCATTCGATTCATATTAACTATTATAACTATTTATTATTATTGTATTTGTTGATTTTGCATAATTTTTATAATCAATAGGATTGGAAAAAATAGTGTGTTAAACTAGAAAAAAACCATTTAATACCTTAAAGATGTAGCCTTTAAACACAATATTGATGAATTTTTCTGGATTTGTCTGAATTGATCTTCCAACATTGCAATGGCTTGAATTGTCACTATTTTATTTTATTTATTTCATGAATTTAATTAGCCATTAATTATATCGGTGAAAAAAGAAGAAAGGTATGCCTCATGACCTTGGATTGAGGCAAGTAGGTAGTCTCTCGAAAGTGAAGGGATGTATTCATTTAGATAAACAATAGGGGGGGGGGGGGGCATTCTACTCTTTCATTATTCTTTTAAACCAACTTTTGATCCAGATCTTGACTTTATAAGCGCGAAAAAAAGAAAAAAAAAAGAACTAAACTTACCATATATGGTTTGGCGTCTCCTAGGTTATTTGATCCGTCCAATCTTTCTAAATCTGTTAGGTAATTGATATCATTTCAGTGCGGATCGATATTATATATCGACATACACACATAAATTTTATATATGCCCTAGCACCTATAAATACTAATAACATTAAATATACCAACTAACAGATAAAATTTCTTTCATAGACATTAATTAAATTTATTAATTTATATTTATGATAAAGCAATTAAATCATATGATATTTTGGAAAAATAACCAAAACGGCTGTACAACTCGTATGTGCAATGTCAAACTATTCGAATATTAATCGTTCATTATTCAACTTAGCAAAAAGAGTGATAATTTGGATGAATTTATTGTTTATACACCCTTATCAGTAAAATTCAATTTTACAAATTAAGTAGTACCTTCTACTGATGATTGCTTAAACCAATTATCTTTGTCGGCACTATATCACTACTAAATTTATCATTAGTGGTCATACTTCCATCTTACAAGTATATTCCATTCCCTGATACAGTTTTATTTCCATTCGGGAGGGTACATGTCCTTTAAGTTACATCTCCTTTACGGTATTTCTGCAGTCACCTTGGGGGTCTAATAATCATTTTTTTCTCCATATGAGTACTAATGCTTAATCATCAACCATGCATAACCAAACATTAATAGCAACACATTGAAACAATCAGACGTGCAGCATAATGAATCATATAACATAGAGTAATTCCTTAGGTTACCACTAGTCAGCTCTAATCTCCCAAGTGACCGAGTTTAGGGTTCTAACATATAAACATTATTGTTATGTTAATCTAATATATTTAATGTTTAATAAATACATATTTATCTCATCATGTTTACCAACAATTTTCCAAACCCTGGTCATCATAAATAACAAATACAAACATATATGAGTAGAGAACAATTTTCATTCATGACAAATGTGAATAACTCGCAAATCAAGCTCTATCACCTCTTCGAACCTCCAACTCAAAATTTCCCCTTCTTGCTTCTTTTTAAGATGAGTATGTAGAGAATTTTCTAGCTCTAATTTAGAGTATTTGTCTGAAGTTTTTAAAGTTGATTTACAGAAGTCATGAACATATGACCGCGAATAGGCTTAGTGATTTAACCCGAATGAGAATTGAAGATCTAAAGTCTGATTTGAAGTTAACCTGTAATTGAGTAATTATCATTTGTCCGTAACTTCATTTATTTTAGTTTTTGCTTTGTTATACTCCCTTTTACTTAGTTATATATATTTCTCACGTGTAATATGTACGCACTCCACTAACAGAAAAAACATAGATATTGCCTTAATCCCTTGTATCCTTGGAAGAAACGCGTAAACCCATGGCAAAATCACGTCTCCTGCCATATGCATACTTCAACCATGCATTTAAGATTCTCCACATAGATAACTACCAAATACGAGTTTGTTGACCCATTGTAACTGGGGTCACCATAACACCACTAACGGTGTTGGTGGTGTATGGCTGAGATTGACCCCGAATTCCTATTAAATCTCAGTCACACACCACTAACATCGTTAGTGGTGTCATGGTGGTCCCAATTAAATGAGATCAACAAACTAACTCTCCATAACTACCATTGGTACGTAACCAACATACAACAATACGTCACTGCACTTACGTTGTAATGTAAACTATGTCGCATAAAAATATTGAATATGATGCTGCTATAACACCATCAACCATCTAAATACACATGTTTATGCTACCGTTTTATCATACGTACATACTATTGTCACATTCTATAAGTCCTCAGCACCATACAGAATTGCAATCTCAATCCTGTACTAGAAGCCTGAAAGAATTTTCAAGAGAAAAATGCATAATGAATACATGCTACTACTGTTCCATCTATAAACAAATAAGCTCAGCTGGATAAAGCGAAACGGTGGGCAACCCAAACTAACGTAGTTGATTTACATTATATATGCAAAGATCACCAATTTCACACGACTCAACGGTTAAATATTTCGGATTGTAAATCCTCACTGTGTATACATCAATCTCACACTTACCATACCACATATCTACCAGCCAGGCCATACACACAAATGCTCTCGATCAAAATAATCAAACACATTTTACACTATACAAATAAACAATAGTGAACACCACAAAAACCACAAACTCCTGACCAAATATTAATTTCTCCTTTTGAAAATATGTGAAATCATGATCCTCTATCAGTGGTTGGCATCGATTGTTGTACCTGTCCTTGCTTGTGATATCCTGTTAGCGTAAATGGTAACTAATCTCAACTGGGTACTGCTAAGTCCTTCTAGGTATGGAAGAAATGATTTTCCAAGCATTATGTATATATCCACCAAACAGAACACCACGGTCTGCAACAGCAATAAAAATGTTAACTTCGATAGCAGCAATCAGCTTAAATCACCATGAGACTACAAGTTAGATTACATTAAAATGCCATATTGACAGTTCGGTGGTTGAGTGTTTATATAACTAAAATACCACACATAATGAATAACATGAATAGAACCTTTCTAACATCTGGGCTCTGGCTGCCAAAGGCCTCGAAAAGTGCAGGCAAAAATGAAGGCAATTGCTCCATTAAATCGCTTTGTGATAACCTACTGACAAGCTGCAGTAATATAAAGTGTGTGTTACTGAACCAGTTTGACAAACTGCTCACAAAGTCACATTTAAAATATTCACCATTATAACTAGTATGATAGAGTTGCTAAACAAGATGAATAATGGTTTGTTCATAAAAGAGGTAGCACAACAAAGTTAAAAAGGTACAAATATTTTGAATCAGAGTTTTAAAAGAAAAGCAACTGAGTAGAAAGAAGCTTTATCAAGACAGTTAAATGAATCTCACAATGGGTACAAACTACAAAGAAATATTAGTAACAAACCTCAGATACGGGAGTGCAATTGCAAATTTCTGAAATACTAATGTCAACAAATGAAAATAAAAATACCTTGGTCAGGCAATTAATGCAAATAACCAGTGTTTTCTCATCCTCGCTAACTAGTAATGGAACAATTACCTGTGCATGCAAACAACATGAATTGGGAAAAATTACCTACGAATATTATGATATTGTGTTTCTTTCCAAATTAAAATAAAGAATCAAGTTAATTTACATACAGTAAGAGATCGAAATGGATCGTACTGAGTCAATACAGCAGTCAAGCATTGGTGTGCCTCACTTGAAACCTGTAAAGCAATATACTTAGAAATAGAGGTAGGATTATTTAATAAGATACGGCAACTTGAACCTATAAAGTAAGAAGCACAATACTTTTGCAACATCATCTTTTGCTGCATGCAATAACTTTTCGATAACAATCTCAACAGAATCTTCCATCGCATCTTTCTATAAATAAATAGTTACGAATGAGTAAACAAACAGATATAAATATACAAAAAAAAACAGATAAAGACACTGTAAAACCTGATTGTTAAGCATTTCCATTATCAACGAAAGAGCTAGTTCCCTAGCTGACGAATCAGAATCATCCAACACCTCAAGTACTGCTGTCAAAATTTGATTGAAGTACTGCATATACATAATTAGCTATCAGTGGATGCATAACAAACTAACTAATATGACCTAACCCTAAGCATGCAACCATGTATTTCACGAATATGAAAGGCATACTGCAGGACCATACAATTTCAACCATTATGCAAGTACAAAATACAACTCAGAATTTTCCATCACGATTATATAGAACATTGCTGTCGAAAATCTTACGACTTAAATCATAATTCAAAGCGGAACCCTCCCTTTAAGATTTGATTTACATTCCAATTCGAATTTACTTAAAACCATGATAAAAAACCACATCCAATTCATACTAACAAATTTAACATACATATTTAGATTCACAATTCCCATCATAATGTTTTTAAATAAAAATAAAAATGGGAGTAGGGAGAAAATGAGGACCCGTTTGGTTTCATTTTGAATTTTGTGTTTTCAACTTCCACTAATAAATAGCATGATTTATTAAGAAATATGACAAAGATGCACAATTCTTAGCCATTGAGAAATAATGGAAGAGTTGAGTTGTTTTTTTGTAACTTTGTTACCTTCCAATACGCGAAAAATAAAATAAACATGTTTTTTATTGACATGTTAATTTCAAAATTGTTTGTTTTCCAACAATACACACGACAAACACATTTTTGTATAAAACAAAACTCAAAACTAAAAATGATAAGCCATACGGTGCCTTAAGTTTTAAGCTTAATTGTAGAAGTTTAATCATCAAAATCAACTTCAAAGTGCATACAAACCTAGGAATGTGGATATTTTGAATCTATGATTTACGATTTAAATCCTTTTCAATTTAAAATTTAAATTTCAAGATTTACGATTTGAATCTCATTTTGAAAACCTTGATATAGAATAATATTGTTACAACTTGCTTTTGATTTAAAGAAATTTCACGTAAACAGTAATCCTTACCAAAAATCATAACTAGAAAAATGGTATTCATGTAGTGGGAGGGTATAAGTAGTGGGAGGGTAAAATCAAACTGTGCTATCAGGCCAGCGACAAATAAGAATTGCCTATGTTATAAAAAGACGAGATAATTTGACTTAACCCTCGCACTAATAAACCACTCTTCTTCCACAAATTAAACCTTCACGCTTCAGCAACATACAATGCTTTAATTTTGTTCAATATGTTTTTCCTTCACCCGTGGCACCCATGGTTAGGTGCAAAATCTTTATTTCTCGTGTTTCTTTCTCCCTCTATTTCACACATTTTTCAAATTCCCATTCTAAAATATATTAAGGAAGTTTGGCATGAAAATGAGTTCTGTAGTTTGCATTTTCAATATGATGTCAAATGGTATGGGAGAGAACGAAGCATCCTAATAATTCCAACAAACGAGAGAAGGGGAAAACATGAGATAGTTTTATATATTCCCCAAAAGGCGCTCCCAAAAAAGAAAAATCAGTTTTACATGTTAAAACCATTTTCCAAATCTCCTCTTTTCCAGTACATTTTAAAATACACTATCGAAATCGCAATAAACAGTATTCGTTTTCAAAACAAACAGTAGCCAAGCATCCATTTGGTTTGAAATTTGAGTTTTCAATTTCGCCTTTTAGAAAATATCAAAAACTTTTTCTCTTCTTTTCCCAGTTGTTGTAATGCTAAGATTTTCTACTTCTTCCTCTTCTACATCTTTTGAAAAACACAATCCTCCTCTCCTGCATCTTTTGAAAATGCATAATGGAGATATAAAACACAAAATTCAATTTCAAGTCAAACATACCCAATATATATTCCCAAAATCTATCATCACCGATCAAGATTGCATTAAAGATGGAAGAAAATGATGACATAGAAAACTACTACAAAACGATTTTGCAGCAAGCAAACATCATTTGATTCAATGAAAGATTATATATCAGTTGGTACTCATCCTTATGTTTTACTTTCTGTTTTTTCTTTTTTAACCATTTTGTATCCATGTTTTGTTATGATGTTCATGCATTGGGATTTTCTTGCTAATAGCGGAGATTTTAGTAATTAATGTGTTTTCCTTGTAACAAAAGCAAAAAAACAAGTATTCAAAAATTTGCTTCATTTAATGTATGAAAACACAGAGATAAAGAATTAGAAACATACAGCAGAACAAACACATGAAGTTAATATAAGCATTTACAAAATATCTTGTTCCCTTGAAATCAAACCTTCTGCTGGCATTTTTATTTATTTTTCCAACATTAAGTATGTGGTTTACATGCACTCTTATATTAAAGAATGCTAAGTACATATGATTATTCGATCTTAAAAAAACATCATACCTGACATGATATCAACATACATAGTAGTTTTGTTTCTTTTATCTTATGACATGTATCATGTTATGATTATTTCTCTCTTTTTAATGTACAGCAATGAACAAACTTGTATGTTATCAGCGACGACTTCTAGGATGAAATACCAAGAAAGCCGAAGCAATGGCTAATGAGTTTGAAATAATGAATAATAACATTGAACCTGGTAAAGGAACGAAGTTGAAACAATAACCACCAATCATGAAACGACTGAAACGGAAGACAAACGTATAATTGGACACAACTTGAAGTGGAGGAAGAATATCACAGAACTACCACAAATCCGGATCTGATAACTAGAATGGGTATAATGACATGAATGAGTTTGCCACATGAACACAAAATAAAGATGATACTTCCATGAAAGGAGGGAAACCAAACAATGGATTGCTAAGGGATTGATGATTCTGGTTATAGAAACTTCGTCTACGCAAAAGATAAAGGGAAAAAGTTTCTAACTGTACTGTTAGACCAGCAGATTTGAATACTTACAGTGTGGAGGGTATAGAAAAGGGACAGTGGATAGTAAATTTGCCAAACAAAAACTACAAATGTAAGATATGGTACTAGTTGACTGGCTTTCCATGTATACATGCAATTTGTGTTCTGCAATCTATAAGCGTAAACTACAAAAAGTGAGTTTTCAATCCAATAATATTTAATTTACATGAATTTAGATTGTACACATAATCTAAATTATTTGTTTCTCATTGCAGTTATTGCTGTGAGTGTTATCCAGTCAAAACATTTAAAATTTATAGTAGGTGTGTTCGTCTAATTCCTAATGAAAGTTTATGGGCTGTGGTAAAGATGTTTCAACTGTTTACAAAAAATCCACTATAATTTAAACTTTCGATTGGTGTATTGCATGTACAACCCCATCTATAAAAATAGGTGAACCACAAAAGAAGAGTGCACCTAGACTACCTGCTAGAAAAGAAAAGGGGATGATGGAGATTGTCATAAAGGCACAAACATATTTGTAGTGTGGTTTCCAGGGACGTAACATAAGATCTTGTAAAGTGCCTACTAGAGAACAAAAGGTACTTTCAAACCAAGGGAAGGCACCAGTGGGTGGGACAAATAAAAACAAAGGTAGGCCAAGGACACACGTTGGTAGGGGAAGAAGACTAATTGTTAATGTAAGTGGAAGAGCATAAAAAGAAGGTGAAAGAGGAAGAAAAGGAAAACAATGTAATACCACCAACAATCCACTGGTAACTTAATATGCTGTGAGAAAAACTAATCTTTTTTGGTACTTGGGGTTATAATGTAAATGTTAGTAAAGCTTTATTCTGACACGATGTGATGGAGTAGTAGATTTTTGTGAACATACGCTCACAAATTAGTGCTGTGCACATTTGTTGATATGTGACGTAATGAAACAAATTAATTGTGGAGTATACGCCTATACGGGATGCTTAAACATTATTTGGTTCAACTGCAAGTAATCAATTTGATACAAACTATACTGAATATACTTTATACTTACAAATTTGATTGAGCCAGTCTTACAAATGAAAGGTAAATTAAAGGTATAGTTCTCTATATAATCAAAATTTCACTGATCAATGGCTTGCTTCTAATTGATACATGGTAAACATAGCATAACCATAGGCACTTGGGGAATATAGTTGAAATAAAGAAATTTCATTACACTCTGAGAGGATCATGTCTAATTAAGGCTGTCAATGGATGCTTTCGGATACAGATATTGTGATATCCGCAACTGCATCCAAAATCATTTTCAGATATCCGCATCCGCGGATATGGATAGATATCAGATAATTATCTGCTCCGTCAACGATCAATAAATGAAGGAATATAAATGGAAAATTTCAGTTTACCATCAAGTTTTTTCAATTAAAATTATTATTAGTGCTGAAAATAAACGAATATAACTAAAATAAATAATTTAAAGCACTTAGTATGTATTAATTGTGTATAATATAGGCTTTCCATTTAACAAAAAAAAAAGTAGCATATTTTATTATGCCAAAATACGCATAATTTAAACTATGATCATGTAAAAAAGCGGATGGATAACTTTCGGATGCATCCATATATGCATCCGCATTTGTTCTTCCGGATATCAGATATTCCGATTATCCATTGACACCCCTAAGTCTAATTAATTATTTGGTTCTTTTTTCTTTCTTTCTTTCTTTTTTTTTTGTTTTTTTTTTTTTTGTTTTTTTTTTGTTTTTGTTTTTTTGAGTGAGGAGGGGAGGGTGGTGGGATTGGGTTATATCTAATAAAAAGATTTGTGCGGGAGGTTAAGCCAAAATATCCCTATCAACAATGATGGCATTGTTGTCGAAAATCTTAAAATCCATCCCGTTTCAAATCGAATCTCAATATTTTCAATTCGATTTATATTCCGATTCAAATCTAGCTAATACCGCGGACTAGAACGATTATTCATTCCAAATTGATATAATCAACAAGCTTATTTGAGTCTACAATCCCAATTCTAATTATTTTCAAACAAAATAAAATTGGAACAAGAGATAAACCAAAGTTTTAGTAATAGACATATAAATTCAAACATCAAAATAAAATTCAAATTGTGTGTGAACCTTAGAATATGATACCTTTAAATCTACGATTTGCAATTTGAATCTCCTTTTGAAAACCTTGAATGATGGTAGTAAATTAATTCGATAATCTAAAAGTGTTTATCTGTATGGTAGTTGCTTTTAAAACTTGATATGAAAGCTAACAACATAAATAAACTAGAACCAGAAAACGTATTTTACGAGTTTGCACATTGGCAATGCTACCTTGGTCCATACAGAATTATCTTTAACTGTTGAAGCTTCAACCAATTGTTGCAATGCTTCCAGTTTGTTTTGAGCAGAAGTATCATCATTCCCACTGCAAATCTACATACCAATTACAATCAACTCAAATTTAGGAATATACACATGAGTAATGAATATAAATGTATTAAGAAAATAAACTGATAATTTTCGTTGGCATAGGTCCCTGTACAGCATGAAAAAAATACCCGGTGAAGGATTTGTGGAATGCTTGTACCCCCATTGCCGACTTGAGGGCTATTCTTTGTAGGACTAATGTTCTCTGTTACCGGTTCCCTGTCATGGAGAACTTCATTACCAACAGTCTTAGGCATATCATAATGCATTAATCTATTGATATCTAAGCGAGGAGTTCCTAAAGAATCTTCTAGTTCCAAACTTCTATAAGTCCTATCCATGCCATTTGACCACGATCCAGAACTCTCCAATGCGCTATTAGTATTATACTTGATTTCCCTATTTCTATAACCATGATTCTCTATATCAGACTCTATGTTGATGGTTCGATAAGAAGACTGAATATATTCATCTGAAGTTGCCTGAACAATTGAAGCATCATTTTGAGTTGATTCTTGCACAGGATTCCATTTTCGTTCAACATCGCTGTCAACTGAACCAGCTGAATATCTTCCAAAATTTTGTTTTCTTGAAGTTCCAACATAACCTTCTTCAGACGAAGTTCCAACCGCATCAGACTGGTCATAAAATGATTTGGAACGAGAGCGTTCTTTTTTAGTTTGTAAGAAATTCATCAACTCAACCTCAATTCGAGGGGTATATTGCTTAAGTGATCGACGCAACGAATTTTGTTCTTGGACTGACAAACTAAGAATAAAATTCAAGACAGCCGATGAATCAAAATGTGTGTAAACTGATATGATTCCAGAAATAGATGCTTCCTTGAGTTTTGTGTTTTTATCATTCACTAAAGGTGCTAGTTTAGCAAGCCAAAGCTTAAGAAATCCACTATTACTGTAATTATCAGAATTTGATGCATGCTTGTTGAAAGAATTATTTGCAAATTCGATAACAGCTAACTTTGCTTTTGGAGATCTTTGTTCGTCTAACGATCGTAGAAGAGCAGGTAGTAGAGACTCAATGCTATAAGTTCTGCCAACAATGTCTAATGTTGTTGTACAAGGTTGCCGGACTAATTCCTTAGGATCAATAAGTCGTGAAAAAACATGTGGTAAAGTTCTTTCAAGGTAACTTTCAAATGACTTCCTACATGCAGGAATGATCTCTGCAAGTGTTGTAAGAGCAGCTTGTGCAACTTTATGATGTGGATCATCTAAGTGTTTGAAAAACAATTTCATAACTTTCTCTAGATTTTGTGTGACTTCCTGAATACCTTTGGGTCCTTGTTGAAGCAAATTTTGGAGGAACTTAAATGCAGAAACTCTAGCAACCCAGTCAGAATTCGAGTTTAATCCTTCAGCCAGCACGTCATTTAGTGAAGTAGGGCCATCAACAAACTTAAACATTTCGGTGAAAGCAGGTTGACCGTCGTCAAAACTATTTCTACGACCAGTTGAAACTCTTCCCGTAACCTGTTTCCGAAGCAACGGCCTTTGAAAATTAGGAACATGATGATTATGTGAATCCCTAAAACCAGCATCTTTATAATGTGAATCGTGAAACTGTTTTTCCGAGTGCATATTTGTATATCTCCTCGCCGGTTTGTAATCATCCTCTTCAATATTTGTGTCCTGTAATCTTCCAGGCCTTCTAGATGTTGCTAAAGACAATGCGTTAAGAGAATCGGATGAAAGCTTACTTGGGTATGATAACTTTGACGAATCCCTTAAAGAATGGTTTTGATGATTAAAAAGATCCGACATATCCGACCCTCCATTTCTTGCACCACCCTTTGGAATATCACCAATAGATGAGTCATATAGCATTGAATTGTGTAAACCAGTAGTGCTCAAAATAGAATTTGCAGGAGGAAAAGGTGGATCACGTGAAGAAGGGGGATCGATTCCTGCACTAGGACCAAAAGAGAGAAAATAAAATAAAATCTTCAGGTAATTTGATTATTGTCAGAATTTTGTATAACAATTTATATATGAAATAGAATGAATAATTCATGCTTTTATCATGATTTCATCTAAAAGACGTAAGACGACATAAGGACAGATCCATAAGCAGCCAAGTGAAGGTGACCATAAACTGTCTTTCAGCCAAATCAGATGTGTGCTTTTGGTTCCATAAAACCTTAAAGTTGTGCAGTGTAAAAGAATACATGTATAGCCGCATGTATGCACAGGGGGGGGGGAGCAGCCCGGGGGGAAGGGGGGAGTGCTACGAAGATCTAGAAGCGAACTTATACCTAGATCCACACTTGTGGAGTGTGTGATTGAAGACTTTTGTTTATCAGATATATCAATGCCTCTTAATAAACTTTCAATAGCAGAAACTTTCTGCTTGCTTGCTTGCAACATGTTTTCAAGATTTCTGTCAGTAGAATTCCCAGTGGGCTTGGATTGTGATAGCATAGAACCTGCCGATAAGGAAGTCCCAGATGTGACTGTAGAACTTTTATTCATTGCTACAATAGCAGACGTCGCATATCCAGTTGTACTCGAGGAAGGCACATGGGATGAAGCACGTGAAATCTGTGGCCCTCTTTCACGGAGAGAGGGGGAAGCGTATCTCTTGTGTAGACCTCCATCTTCATCATTTATGATCTGCATATAGTTATATTGCATGAGTTGAAGCACAAGCACAGGTAGTTTTTTTTCATGCAATGCCCAGTACGTGTACTGTGAGAAACAATATAGCAGCCAAATTACTTGGAAACAGCAAACAATATCAATTTTCAATATGTTAGTAACCGCATTACAGAGAATAAAAGTTATACCCTTTGTATGACAGGATCAAATGACGAAAAAAGTCGCCGAGATCGCTCTGGCCAGGTCTTCGTGAACATTCGATAGCATGTTCGAGCAGTTGCACGCACCTGTAGTACAAGAAAGCTATTAACTTTATTTAGAGTGAATTAGATTAAAGATGCAAACAAGTACGAATGCACATGGTTTGAACATAAATTTTTAAACTAAAGCGATGTCAACTGTATCTACAAATGTATCCACTATAGCAATTGAATTTCTTCATGTTACTTCTACTAGCTAAATTATCGTAGTTTATACATGACAAATGTGAACTTTCATTGAGATACTAAATTTATCCCACAGTGTTCACCTTAATAGTTTGACCTTCCTTTTCCTATTATTTATTTGATGATGATAAATTTGTCATGGTTTCAATATACGATATGAAATACAATTCACGAAGTTTTAAGTCAAAATGGACATCAGGTTCACCTAGAATATCACAATTATCAATTATAAGTTAATGATTAAAAAAAACATCCCAGAAAATTTTCAGAGAAAGTGCTCAGAGATAACCTACTTGCAACATATAGCATTTGTATGATAAATATGAAAAATTTCTTCTATCACATCATGCTGAAAATAGACTGCGTACGATATTCCCTCCTTTTTTAACAGGCACATGCAAGTGTACCTAAATTTTAACCTATTAAGTACCTCACTCATAGCATCTGCAACGCAACACTTTATAAGATCTTCATAAAGATCGGCTGATCTATGTATTTCTGGTTCATCGGCCCAGTACTCCAGTATTAACAGTGCATATTCACAGCATCTGAGACAATGAAAATTAAAGCAATTAGCAACCACATTTATTAGGTAAAACCCATATAGCAGTCATACCTAGCACGAAGCGCTGCACTTCGGTCATTCTTAGCAGCATCAGCTATCTTAGGAAGAACACGTGCAACCTTGCAGTTGCGCAGCATCTGAGATTCCCACACATCAGTACAATACATTGCCTATTATCAAAGCAAGTGGTATATGTACATACCGTTTTTATGCAATTATCAGCAGATTCAGCAATCACAAGGACAGTTATCACAACAAGTTTAAATAGCACCTATAAGAGTTTATAAGGAGGTTAAATTTATATATGCATATGTGTATAATATAATATAATAGAAGGGTTACATGTTCCGAAGCAACCCATTTGCACCTGAACCACAGCCACTTGTTTACATTTAAATAATAAGTGAGTGGGAGCAAGGGGGTTATGTTAGTACCCCCCCCCCCCCCTCCTAAAGAGCCCCCTAATTTCCACATGTTCCTAATTATATAGGAACATGTGCTGGAAATTAGGGAGCTGCATGCGAGGGTTCCATAAAGGAGCTGTGGATCCTACTCTATGCATATACACACACATACCTATGTATACATATATACACACATTCATACACCGTATGTGTGCCCAAATATACACACATTATAACAGTTTCAAAAGCATGTAAAGATATCTTCAATAATATTACCGGTATGAACATCTCAGCACAATACTCAAAGTCGCCCAAGAGCTCCTTCGATAGTAAATTTATTAGATGGCAGGCCTATAAGAATACCGAAAATGAGGATGTTACCATTTATTAAGAAACCACTTGAATTTGCTTGAATAATACAGTTGATATATACAATAGAAGAGCAGGAAATACAATAGCATTTAGCATTCCATTATTAATCTGCTATATGACACAAAAATGGTACACAATCACCAATATTCAGTAAAAGCCGTCTCCTTTTCTTGATACTGAAAATTACCACAAGAATCTCAGGTATAATTACATTTGTCAAAATCCCATTTATGCATGTAAAGACAGGAGCATGGATTGAAAGATTAGAAATAAAATGAACACACAGCGCTGGACAAGTTAATTTTAATACAGCCCCCAGAATAAATCGCAAAGGGATACCTGTTTTACTATGCTAGAACGTCTATCCAGCAATTGAGTGGTAAGAGGAGTCACAAACTGCTTTAAGAGCATGGGAAATGATGGGTAGTCCACAGCGCCTAAAAGAAACACAAATCCAGAACAACAAGAAGTAAACAACTCATGACTGAAAAAGCAAAGTCTCATGATATCACAATCCTACATGACCAATGTTTTGAAGAAATTCCCCCACACAGTTTTTCGGTAAGACCTTAATTTACTGACAAAATATAATGAAAATACAAATGGTAGTATGGAAAATTAGATAACAACTGGAAGGAACTATTATTTATTCATTCAAGCTATAGAAAAAAAAGAATATTATAAGGAGATGATGAAATCAGGAATATATTAAGCAAAAAGCCAGGAATACTTTTAAGAATATATTGAAGACAGAGCTTTGCCAATATATTCACACTCCCTCTTATTCCATTCACTAGTTTGTTTGACAGAAAGAAAAATTAAGCTAGTAATGGCACATAATAAAAAACATTACACATTTACAGTCTAGTTAGTTATCAATTATGCACCACTGTTTTCCAGGAAAAATGTATCAACTCTAAATTAAGGTTAGTTGTATTCTTAATGTATGACGTGTCAATGAAATGTTATAGACTACAAGAAAACATTATAAAAAAACTAAACTTTAAATTATAGGTGAACTAAAACGATAGCATATAATAACATGCCATGCATACATGTGCACGTATCTGTAGAACAAATGTTTAAGATTTGGCTAACCTCCAAAAACCAAGCCTTCGAGTCTTTGCATTGCAGCTATACGCTGAGACCAATCTTTTTCTGGTACTAGAGTAGATGAAATCTTTTCAAATTCGCGCACTAACTCTTTCTCAGAGTAAACCTTTATCGGTTCCACAGGCGTTTCTGTAGCATCAGACTCCCCTATAGCATACCGCAGACAAATCAGATCAAACCAAACAAAAATCATATCATTGTAATATGTTTCATGGTTTGTAGGGAACTTTACGTGTTCAACATTTAGCAAAAAGTACACTTAGAGTCTTAACAGATGAAATGATTCTGCCTCTTATATAAATGTATCATAATTTTGATGGAAGATGTGTCAATCTAAGATTTTTTTTTTATATATATTCCTAATTTTAAGTATCACTTGCATCCTAACTACCACTTCAGACACAATAATAACCAACAAAACTGAACATCCAGGGTATACGTCTAATTGTTTCCCTTACAATACCACCTACGATAGAGTTGAGCAGTTCTTTCTAGATTTTTCCCCTGAAGCAAAATTTGAAGGTGGGTATAATTTAGTAATTCATGTATATGAATAGGCCACGATAAAATAATGACACTAACACAGTAGCCTTAAATTCCTACAGCTACATAGATGCTTCTTTGACATCGATTTTATAACAAGAAAATATTTAATTGGAGACTAAAGGGTTGTTTCAATACTTAAATAATCAAACATGCAATTTGAAACTTTAGTAGTGGACATCAACTTATTATGCATTTGCTCCTAGATTTAGACAAATGGTGATACAGACCTCCAAATAATGATGTTTCTCTAGGAGTGCTCTTAGCCCTAGGGCTGCCTCTTTTATTAGTAGGATTAGCAGGTTTTGTCTCCACTGAATTAAAGCGACTCATATTTCCAACGCTCTCTGTTGATCGTACTTTAGGTTCTATCCGTTCTAATCTTGAGTTAATCTCTTTCATCTGCATTGTCAAGAAGTATTGTCAAAAGTGTGTGAGATATAAGTCTGAGTAATTTCCGAAGCATTTGACGAATTGGATCTGATGAAACATTGCCTAGCTTCTGTAACTAAATCGAAAGTAGAAACTACTGATAAAAAATATACTGGAAAAATCAACAGCTTACCATTGAAGAAGGAAGATACTGTCGTTGCAACTCTTCACGAAATTGAGGACCTGAGTGTCTGTACATCTCCTGCCAGGTAACAAAAAGAAAAGAAGATCGAGCCAGTTGTTGAAAATACAAAACTGCAATGACAGAGAATATTGTGTTTGTGAATATATATGGGGTTGTCCTGCATAATCAAAAGAACACTAAACATGTTGATACTTGACTGTTCGGAATTAGGAAAGAGTAAATATGCAAAAGGAGCTCCAAAGGATATAATTTGACTTCCATTCAAGGTAAAATATTAGTGTTGAAATTGGTAGCTTGTTGTAAAACATAAAAAAATAAAAATAAACAGTATTTATAATAACAAATATACTGATATAACCATTGTATCCATAAAATATTTCAAAAAAAGGATATGGTAACTTTCGGAAGAAGTAAATAGAACAGAACTAATTGGGCACAACTAAACTTCAAACCATTTTTTTTCAACCCTTCGACTTCTTTTCTTTCTCTGTTTACACTATTGATAAGATTTTGAAAAGATGACAAATGAAAACACAGGTAAAATAATGAAAAATTGTTCAATTTTTTATTTCAAAACTATGTTTTGCCTCATTATTAAAAATATATATTAGAAAGCAAAAGGAGGAAGGAGAAAATATAACTTCTGTTTTCTTGAAAATCTGGTTCGATTATGTTCACAAAAAGATGAGTAATAGTGTAATTATTTTGTTCAGAATTAAGATGAACGAGTTTGATTTCTTAACCTTTTAATTTGAAACCTATGAAACATTTCATTTGTCGTATGTTGACATTGAAGAGATAATGAAGGTTGGTAATTCGTTTATTGTGTCAGGATGATAATTTATAGCATCGTTGCAGAAGTTTAAATATTTCAGTGTTCTTTCTGATTTGTCACTACAATTATTAAAACATTAACGAACGTTGCAACGAGTATTACGTAATTTATATATACAATTTGGGTATGTATTGTAGAAGTGAATTGAAAAGGTTGGAATTTTTTATGAAATTACCATTTTGCCAAACATGTTTTCTGGAAAAAATAACCAATGCCGTTAAGTCAGGATTACAAAGTAATGTCTTGAATTGTTGGATAGTTTGGTTGTTATTTTAATTATGGTTTAACTGTTGAATGTTTGGTTAAGTTTTTTTTTTTAAAAAAAAAAAATCCCTGGAATATTTTATGTTGTCCTATGTTTGACATCGAAGATTGGTAATTTGATGGATTGTTATTTTGTTCATAGTGTTAAAAAGACTATTTCATGGTACCCTGATTGTAATGTGATTTAAACCCATTTAGGCATATATTGTAAAAGTGAGTTGAAAAGGTTGGAGTTCTTCATGTATTTGTCATTTTTACAAGCATGTGTTCTCGAAAAGAAAATCGAAGTCGTCTGGTCATGTAGAAGGTGACCTTTGGAATTGTTGGATGAACTGATTTGTTAAAGGCATCGAACCGATCATCAAAGTCAAAGAAATGAATCAAAATTGGTCATCACACTAACCAATTGAACCTTAGACTTGAATCTGTGATGGATTGACGTAGATGGGATTGATGCTTCGATGTGTCAAAAGATGACAATAATCCATCGATAGATTCTCACTAGTTGATCGGAGAAAATTTATTACATAATGTTTTCACATGTTAATTGATGAACAATTATTTGTTGAACTGACAATGACTAATTTCTCACGAGCTACTTAGAGGCATGTGGTGTTTCTTTGAATGTTTTGTTGTTTTTTATGAAATATACACATGTATTAATCTTCAATCACTTCACAATGTCAATTTCTATTCATATGAAAGGTGTATGTTGGAATGCAACTTTTTGCAACAGAATTTTGAATTGATGAAAAAGTACTTTAAATTGTCATTTTGGGAAAGAAAGAAAGTTAGATAGGGAGGGAAACATTTCAACATGTAAATGTTTATAATATCAAAAGCTCAAAAATGTAATCCCAATTATCGATTGACTTTTAGTGTTGATCTATATGCCTTCAAAGAATTATCAACTTGCTGTTGTAATCTATAAGCCTTTAACAACATTTAATACTAAACCACCTCTTAGAGTAATGTGTTGCGTCTCTTTTACGACATTTTAATAATAAAAATTTTGACCTAAAATGCTCGATTTTGAAAATTTAAGAAAATAAACGTTGTAATATCTTGTTTGAGGGTCAAAGGATCATTTGCAATAAGATAGCAAACATCTTATCTCACAACGGAAAACAAACATGGTAATGTCTTGTTCACCTCTGAGGATCAACAAATTGTTTGAAATATGATAGAGAACATTGCAAACCCATGGTTTTATGTTGTTTGTTAGTGCTTAGCAATGAACTTTTGTGTTGCCTTTAAGCTGTTTAAAAATTGTTCGCTTCTTACCGTTTAGCAATGATCTTTTGTGTTGGTTTTTTTGTTTAAAAGTGTTTGTTTGTTTGTGTTAAGCAATGAAGTTCTCTTGTGAATGCTTAATTTATTAATGCATGCTTATTGGTCCTTGATAATTAAGCCTTGTAATGGGCAACACATTTTGTACATACTACCTATTATTTTTACATATGTAGTTCAGTATCTTCTTTGATCTCTACTTACTGCAGAAGGTTAAGATTTAGAGAGGATAAGAGTACTAATACATATCTTCATAAACCAAAGTTGACACGAATGTATGATGATTAAAAAATGTGCATGTTATTATAGTATGAGCATAAGTATATGCCTCGATACACGACATGTAACAATAAATGAATTATTACGGAAATGCTAACTGCTAGTTGACACAAGAGTAGATTAGCATCTATCTTTATATAAGTGGACTTGTGATGCATGCCTGGATATTATTCAAAATATTTTGCTATATGTCAATATAGGAGATTACCGATACTAGAATTTATAATCCTTACCTGAGTCATTTTATTTTAACTCTCATATAAACCTATTTAGGTCTGGCAATTAGAACCGAAAGCCTGAAACCCGAACCGATCCGAAGAGATCCGATCCCAAACCGAACCCGATGGGTCTCGAGTCGGATCTAGGTGATGAAAAATACAATAAAAACCCGATGAAACCCGACCCGAACTGACCCGACCTGAAAGACCCGATCGAAAATCATTGAAATATATGTAATTTTAGTGTTACTACCCACTCGGACCTGACCTGACCTGAACCGAAGCTCGGGTCGGGCCGGGCCGGGTCCATATTTTAGAAATGTATAGTTTAGACCCGACAAAACCCAACCCCATAGACCTAAGACCCATTGGGTCGGGTCCTGGTCTATCGGGTCGGGTCTAATTGTCATCCCTAAACCTATTTGCACCATTTTAGGTGCATTTCTATATTGGTTTCATTGCGAAACATGTGTAATTTGGAAGCTTTTTAGATTTATGATATACTGGATCTGCTAAATGACTGCATGGGCTTTTCCTCTCAAATATGGATGCTCATCTTCTAAGATTTGAACAATTTGCTTATATTTGACGCTTCAAAGAATTATTCCTAGACACCCATTTAAATTTATGATTAGTGTGTCACAATGTTCTCTTATCATGACGTTACTTATCATATATATATATATATATATATATATATGTGTGTGTGTGTGTGTGTGTGTGTATACACACACACACACACACATATATATATATATATGTATATACACACGTATGTGTGTATATGAAAAGTCCATTGAGACACAAAATATAGACAATTGATAACGCAATGAACCTTTACCATTGGATTGTCCTCTGATTTCCACCTTCCCTAATATGACAAATTATCCAATGGTCCAGATCTCTTATGTCACCAATTATATCTAAAAAAATAAATAGTTGCGCATATATATTTGTTAAAATTCTTAAAATCCTACGTTTCGAATCTCATTTCAAATCGAATCTTTAAATTCCGATTCAATTTAAATTCCGATTCAAATTCAGCTAATACCAGTTTATGAAATCATTAAATCCAATGAATATGTTGAATGATACTTATTTGGATCTATAATTCCTATTCCAATCATTTCCAAAAAGAATAGTTGGAATAAAAGACAAAATGATGCTTTTAGTGTTTAGAAATAGATGTTGTAACATCAAAATCAATTCTAAAAATGTGTGCAAACTTCGAAATACAAAAAATTTAAATCCACGATTTATGATTTAAATCCCATTTCGATTTAAAGTTTGAATTTCGCGATTTACGATTTGAGTCTCAATTTGAAAAAATGTGTACATGTATACATATATGTATACGTATATATGTATATATATACGGAGGGGGGAAGCAAGGACCAATTATACCACATTTTTGTTGCACCTCAATTCCCATTGATTTCAACCAGATGTTCTAAATTAAAAGATATAGTCTTTTCCCTTTTCATTTCATTATACTATTCAATGTGGAGCACATGCGGTTATAATAAGTGGAAACTGAGGTGTAAAAAGAATGAGGTGTAGTCGATCATATATGTATATCAACATTCTTTGGTACTGTCAAATTTATTATATAATTTTGATTTTTATCATTTGCACAATTATACAATATGGAATTGGAAAAGTAAAATTAAATTCATTTCATTTTTTCTATCTTGTTTATCAAGGACTTCATTGTATGCTCATTGCTATATAATTGGAACAGAAGACTTGTACCTTTATCTAGAATTGTTGTGTAAGCTTTATTGATGCAATTTTTTTATTAAAAAAATTGTAGTTTGTACCAGCATGAGATCAAGCTAGGACTTCTAATAAGAGAGCAAGACAAGATACAGCCAGTGGATTAAGTTAATCTCTTACATGTTAGTTAAAACCCAAGGAGACGGAGGGAAAAATAACAAATGCAAGCGTTTAGTTATGAGAAGTTGGACAGCTGAAGCCTGAAGGTGAATGACAATAGGAATTTGAGATGAGAAGAAAATGTGTTTGCAATTTATTGCAACTTGCAAGCTTTAGAACTCATTTTGATATTTTGTGATAGTAATGATTTGGATTTTGCAAATTTAATTAATGTTTCAATTTCAAATTTCGGTGATTGTTTTCTTGAAATTTTGACTTATATCATTAAATTTCAGTAAATTTTGTAAGTCTGAATTATATTATTAATTTGGTATCATACTGTAGCAGCATAATCAGGGGCGGAGCCACCTTGATGTCAGATAGGGCCAAGGCCCCATCTCAAATATCACCTTCCCTTTTATAATACAGCTGCTCTTTATGTCTTCCCCACCTAATTTTAATATATTGCCCTATCTCGTTCCAAACTCTAGCTCCGCCACTGAGCATAATAATAAAGTGATTTGTCATGTGACGTGGCCTAAACATTAACACGGTCGATTCTAATACACATTTCTCTTTTGTTATTTGACCATCACACGACATGCACCATGACAATAATGTATTTCTTTCTCCTTTCCTTGTTTTATTATTCTTCTTCAAGACAGTACCCTTTCCCCAGTTTACAGATATTCTCCATTGTCCGTTTTTTAACTGTCTTTTCATCATTTTTGCGTATCATTCTGCATTTATCCTCCAATCTTACATTCGTGAGTGGAAAATAACCATTTCGTTAATGTTTCGGTTGAAACTGGAAATTTATGGCATTACAAATTGCTCTCCGCCAGAACAAATCTGAAACCGCACGAATTCGATCTTTCCCTTTAAAACATCACAGCTAGGTTTATTGTGATCTAGACTATCGAAGGAAGATAAGTAGGAAAACAAAGAAGGCGGAGAAAAGAGAGCAGAAAGGATTTAAGGTGGACTGGGGAAATCACTTATCATGGATTTAAGGTGGACTAGGGGAGACTGTATTTGTGTTGCATTTACGTATGTTTGTGGTCTTAAAGATGTATCAACTTTGTCATATGGAATGACAAAGTATCGAGCTTGTCATATGGAAGGGGTGTATCGAGGTTGTCATACCGAATGTGTTTGTTAAAACACTAAGGTTTAAAAAAATTGTAAAAGAAAAAAAGAAATAAAAATGTTCAGATTTGATCTAAAAAGTTAGGTGCTTGATTATTCAATGTCTGATATATTGTATACAAATCTCAAGTGGGAACTTCCTCTAACACGAAAACGTCATGCTCAAAAATGTTTGCTAACCTCAATGCAAGAAGTAGCAGCTTCTCTAACACTATAGTTTGAATCACTTAACAACTGTAAAACCTGCATATAAGATAAGAAAATTGAAAGCAAATTATAATATGTGGGCGAAACTTCAAATTTCAATAAATGCATGCATACGTGAGGAAGAAGTGCTCTTTGGAGAGGAAGCTCGGTAGAAGCGAAAAGACCAACAGCAGCTGAGACTGTTCTCGCAAACTCTTCACGTACTCTCCAGCTTTTATGATTCCATGCAAAACTTCCAGCTCTTTCCACAATGATAGTAGGTGAAGAGACCTAATCCACACATAGTTGCAAATACCATGAAGTAAATTACCTATGTACCAAACAAAAACATATTGTACAATTTATCTACACTGGGGTTCTTAAAAACTAATTATCTGCTACACAGAAATTTATGGATATAATTTTCAGAAAGTACAGACAATATTTATGACTCGTTTAGATGGATTTAATTAAATCGCTTTTTGACATTAACCAAAATGAACTGGTTTAGGCTTTCAAAAATCAAAAAAAGCAACTTATTTAAGTCAATTTAGTTAACGATGTAATAAAGAATAAATTTTTATAATGCCATCTATGTACCGTAGAATACCATACATTGTATAATTTATTTACATAAGGGCTCTTGAAAGCTAATCATCTGCTACATAGAAATTTCAACATGGAAGTATCAGAAAGTAAAAACACGCTATTTGATGATGCAATAAAGAATAAATTTTTACGGCTGACATTTGTGACGTCAATATTCAGAAAGAGCATATAAAATGGAAAATATATCTGGAAGAAGTAAAAGATCAAGCTAAACACGACTGATGATCAAATGAGTCTGGTCAACAATACAGTACCAAACCGTGGATATATAATGCAAAATTTGTTTGGTATTAGTGGCTTAGCTGTTGTTGTTGTTACTTGTTTCGATATAATGATAACGTGTCTAAGTTTTCATTTCATGTAAATTCCGTATTACAATGTAGCAGGACCTACCTACAATGACCATGTGCTAATTGTAGCTAGCTCAAGTTGGGGTTGAAGCTATTATATTACTACATAGAAGCTTTGTTATAAAATCCTTCTAGACTCCCACCTAAAACTCATCTAGACGCTAGGTTAGCCTTACCATATAACTATTTGTCCAGTCCGTCTGGATTAGACTAACTAAATTACCTAAGCATATTAACAAGTTTATAGGAACCGCTTATGAACCAATTTAGATTTGGTTCCTCTCATAAGCATCAAATTGATTAATTCAAACAATTTTCCTTCATGACCACTTCCAAAATATTCAAATTGATAAAATCACATTATTGGATCAGTAAATAGTATTTAAAAAACCTAATTTTTATCCAAAATGCTCAAGTTTATCAGAAAAAACATAGTTTCGTTTAATCCTTGATTAGTTCTTGCCTAAAAGATTATTCCATATTCAAGCTTTTTATCCAGTGTCCACCTAGCGGTTTTTGCAACCTTGCATAGAAGGTAACCTTAATAAGATACATTTTAAAGCCTAGTACATTATTGAAAATATTATAATCAAAAAGCTTTATTGTCTTCTATTAACACTAAAAAATGCTATCATATAGAGCTATATAATTAATCCAAATTCATCATTCTTGTTTACTGTTTATTTTGGGTTGATTGGTTGTAAACAAGTGTCTTAGAAATTAGAATGTTGGGTAGGAATGTAATGCATTTGATTTTTTTTTGACAACTGTCGATGTTTTTAACGTGCTACAAGAGTTTTAAATCATGTTCATCTCACATGATATCTAATTTTCTCAACTAAAATCTAGACCGAGTTTTGAATCTAATATGCCATCAACTTCATCTGCGATGATGTGTTTCCTTTTATATAATTTCTGATCTTCTACATTGATCCCAACGAAATTATGCTATTTATCATTTAATAACTTTACAAATCAAATTTTTTATTTTCTATCCAGATAGATCGCAACCATATAATTTTGCATATTTTTCCTTTTAACAATGTTTAAAGAGATGAATTCTTTGATTACTACCAAATTAATCCATTCATTGTTCCTTCAAAGAGGAAACTTAATTTTCTATTTTACTGCCCGAGATATCAATCTAAAATGTGCAGCTATCTAATATAAACTTATTTGATTCAACGTTTCATCCGATAAGAGACAATGTGTAGAAATCACAAGAGGATATGTGATTTTAACTCGAAATTTGAAGCCTTGGATGCTACATCTATAAATATATATATCATGTTGTTGTTTTTACGACTTCTGCAATTTGTTCCTATCAAAATCCTAAAAGTGATACTCATGATGCGCATGACTTCATAAAAGTAAGGAACTCGTGAGAGTAATAAATCCAGTTCGCATTTGCTGACTGATGTAAACCAATTAACCAAGTGAAATGTGCAAATGTTCGTTTTGAACATGAAATATTTAATTTGGCGTACAATTGAGCAACTAGCTGTAGTGCAATTGGTAACAGCATCACCAATGCATGATAGCAAAATAAAGTGTAAACCCTATATGTCACGATTTCGCATAATAGCAAAATAAAGTGTAAACCCTATATGTCACAATTTCAATGCTTTGCTCAAGACAAGAGCAGCAACACTGAAAGTAAAATACAAGTCACGTGCACATTAGAAATTCGGACAACTCATTACATACAAATGCAAGTGGGTGGCATGAGATTAATGATGCATGAACACAATTTAGTAGATTAGCTGACATTTTGTTTATAACAAAATGGAAATGGAGCCACCGGGGCATGCATTTAACATTTGTTTCTATAATTTGGTCCAGCTAAAAGCATAGTTATTGGACAACTATGGATCTCATATATTGGGAAACGCAAATCTCATACAAAATGAACTCATTCAAATGTATGATCTTAAAACAAGCGCTTACAACCTAGACATAAAAATCATTGATTGGGATGCAAAAAAACAAAGCAAATGTGATTTTGCTCCCCTATTGGGATGGCAATGGGAAGAAAATGTCGGTTATCCTCATCGAGATGCTCTAGCACATGTATCACGTCAACCTTCGTTTAGCGGAAAACAGCTTAAGTATGGCGTTTCCACGTTTGTGTCTGGAAAAAGGTTTGTGGACAAAGCATTCATTCTATGAATGTTTGGACGAATCCCACGGCTAAAATATTGCACCAGCATTCAACAGTCAGAGTTCTATCAGCATTTTTACCATGTATATTTAAATTCTCTACTGTAACTTAAAGTTGGGAAGTCCCATTAAGTTGGAATTATTTGATTCCACATATATGTTCACAGTCCCCATAGCTCACTACAAATCAATTTTGCACCCAGATTGTCGCTAAATATAAAGTAAACTTCTATTACAAAAGCATTAAGAAGACTCAACATGTAAGTTACAAACTCAGGAAATCTAGATACTGTACCAGGGCGCTTGCCTCTAATTCTTGCATATTCAAATCAATTCTAGGTCTCTACACGTGATAATACATCATGACATAACTCTAAAATTTGCTATAAAGGATCGATAAAAACAGGGATTTCTACCAAATTCGATTAGATCCAAGTCCACGAGTTATACGAAATTAGTATACCTCCATCAAAGTTATTATTAACTGCCTCGCTGCATCTCTCACCGGCTGCTTTCCGTCTCCCAACCGCTCAACTACTGCAGGGACCAGTGCATTAAAATGCAGTTTCAGATGCTCACCAGACAGTACTGCCGCAGAAGAAATTGCCTGCAGCGCGCCTTGCGAAACCCTAAAATTATTGTCTTTGAGCAGATCCATGCAGCAATCTACAAGTGAAGTCACTTCCGCCGAACTTAAGGTTTTTGTAGACGACTCTAGGGTTTGGTGCAGCCGCTCAACTCCCGCCATTCTCGATTTCATGTCTTTGGCTGACGCCATGGCGAGAGCTTCTTCCATTGTAGGATCTGAGTATAACTGGTGAAAAATGAGGGGGATGTTGACAATTATGGGAGTATTTTGGGCGCAGAGAAGTTGCGAGTGGTGGAGGAGTTAGTTGGCTGAGACTGTAATTTTTGGATTTAACTGAAATTTGTTTTTGACTCAAACTACATTTGCTGCGTGACCCTGAGTTGTTTATATTTTCAAACTTGGGATTTTCTGTTGAGAAACATGACAACCCCTCCACTATACGGCTAACATTCTTTGCTGGCACCATTTCTACGAACTTACCGTTAAATTAATCCTGCGGCCTCAAAAGATTTAGCATGGTAAGCAGCAACACATGCTATTTTAGCACATTTTATTTTAATACATCCATATATCTTAAAATTTATATATTACTTAAAAATATGATCTAACAACTATATATTTTTTCGAATTTAAACTATATTTCTGCACATACTGACAAATCACAATATCAAATAAATAGATACTCGTTACATCATTGTTACTTATTAATTAACAATAAAAAAAACTAATTAAAAATTAGATGTTATAATTTAAAAATAAAATTCAAACAAATTACACATAATTTCAATGTAAAAATATAAATATATATTGGCACAAATCATTTTCTTCTGAATGTGCTAGTTTCTAAAAACATAATTCAGCACAAAACAGGTATTTGTTAGTGCAATGATGTTTTGATGATAACAAAAACAAATATGACATATATTAGTATAAAATATATTTACGATTATCACTAGTGATTATATATATGTATGTATGTGTGTGTGTGTAATACAGGCTTTATAACAAATGTTGTGTTATATATACATATATATATGTGTGTGTGTGTGTGTGTGTGTGTGTGTGTGTGTGTACGTATGTATGTATATGCATGACATAAATATTGAAGACTGTATAGTTTTAGAGATTCAAGATATCAAGGAATTCAAGACTCATGAGTATCAAGATTTTAAGAGCTCAAGATTATCAAAGTAATAGAGTCTAATTTATATGTAAAACTCCGGTTAGCACCTTCAAATTATGTTTTCAAATTCCTTTTCAAAATTGTTTCAAACTCCTTTCTAAATGATTTCAAATTATTAAGGTTTTTACTTATGATTTCAAATATATAGTTTACATATATTATAAAGTTTTATAATATATGTTTATAATTATAATATATATAGTTTTATATCATATAATTTTATAAATATGTTTATATTTTATATTACTATGTTTTTATATGTTTTAACACTTTAGAAAATTCATTTGAAACACTAGTTTTGATTCAAGAATTTCCATAATATATATATATTGGTTTTAACACTTGAAAAATGATTTTAAAACATTCAAAAACATATATGTGTCAACATACATTATTGGACATGTCGACATACAAATTTCAAAAGAAGTATTTTTTTCATTATTTGAAACGTTTCAGAACTGTTGCAACATTTGGAACTTTATATAAAGGGGTCATTTTCGAATTTTTAATCACTTTATCTTTTCCTTCTTCGTCTCTTCTCTTACCATCATTATTATACTTAAATTTCTTGATTTCTACACTTATACTCTGTCGATTTCAACACATATTATATCATTCTTCTTCTTTTCTCAATCTCTATCAAATACTCTCTGATTGAAAGTGTTTTTCAAGAGATCTAGGGCTATTGTAATCATTAGGGAATTGTTTGGGAAAGGGTGTGTTCCTTGTAGCCCATAAATGAAGGAAAGGGAGCGGTGTTAACCTTGTAGCCGTGAAATCAGGGGTGGTAGAATCGATGTTAATCTTTTAGCCGTGAAATCAAGGGTGTTGTAATTGGATTCTGATATTAATAAAACTCTACGCAATCCAGCGTTGCGTGAGACCGGACGTAAGAGTAATTCGAACTAGTATAAAATCCGATGTGTTCTTTTCTTTTCTGCATTTTATATTTACTTATATCTTGTTTGTGATTGTTTCTGTGTTTGTGATCATTTTTGGCGTGATAATCATTGTGTGATTCATATAGTAATTCTAGAATGTTAAAGATTTCTATAAAATTCTTATAAACATTATTCACCCCATCCCCCCTTAGTGTTAGTTCTGCCTTAAGATCCTTATTCTGCATCCTTAACATGTTGATAATCATGACTCTACAGTAACAAAATTGTCCATGCTGTTGATCAAGGCTGGTGATGCAAATCATGACTCATGAGTTATCAAGAGTTCAAGAATAATAAAGATATGTATTAGAGTCTTCGTTATATATGTAAAACTCGATTACACTAGTCTGATCTCTTTTCAAAGGAATTTCAAAATAAACTTTCAAAGTATATATTCTAATTGTTTTTAAGATTTAAGTTTTTGATGACATTGCATGTTTCAAGTTTCAAGTCTATTTTAATTATATTTTATATTTGATATTATATTTTGTGGAAATTCTTATAGTAATCGGTCTATATATTTAATACGTTATTTTATGATATCATGTTTGTTTATATGCGATATTTTTCTTTGTTTTGACTACTTCCTATTCTATTTTTTAGGCTTTTCATTCTTAAGCCTACTAGCTGTAACCACTAAGTCTGTAAAGGCTATATAGATGTACGTACTCTTCAAATTAGAAATAAGGAAAAAGAATTATTTTTCTTTCAAATTTTTTTTCGTATTAGAGCAGAATCCGTGAAAAAATCATTGCATCTTCTCTAAAATTCTATCGCCTCTTCTTTCTCGTTCATGATGACTAAATATAGTTCAGCATCTCGAACTTCTTCTTCAGCTAGTGAAATATCAACCAATATTGATACCCCAGCCACAAATTCACAAGGAGAACACGAAGGCCTACATACTATCGTTACTTCTCACCGACTTAATAGGCAAAAATTTCTCCAATGGTCACAATCAGTACCGATGTTCATTTGCGGCAAAGGAACAGAAGATGATCTCACTGGGGATGTCACAGCTCCAACAGAAGATTGAAAATCACTTGGTCATGTCATGGTTAATTAACTCCATGAACAATGATGTAGGTGAAAATTTCCTTCTCTACGGGACAACCAAGGAAATTTGGGATGCTATAAAAGAGACATACTCTAGTTCTAAAAACACCTCAGAATTATTTGAAGTTGAGGTGTATCTCCATGATTTCTGAAAAGGATCTTTATCAATAACTCAGTACTTCAACTCTCACTCTAAACATTGGCAGCAACTTGGTATGCTTGAAGTTTTTTCATGGAACTATCTAGAAGATGCCACAAAATTCAAGAGAATCATTGAGAAAAAAGGATTTTCAAATATTTACACGGACTTAACAAGGACCTGGATGTAGTACGATGGAAGACTAATGTGAGTCAAGCCTTTTCCGAACATCAGAGAAGCTTTCTCTATAGTTAAACAAGAAGAAAGTAGGAGGAAAATAATGATGAGATCTCGAGATGAACCAACTGAAGAAGGGTCAGCTCTTGCTGCCCTAGGTTATCAACATAACAATGACAACAAACTCGACAAGGAAGACCATCGTGTGATCACTATAGAGAAATTGCTGGAAAATTCATCAAAAAACAGTAAATTGGAAACCCAGAAATTTCGAGGTTCGTGGTAATATTGCAACTGTGACAAAAGAAACATCACTACCTGAAGCCTCATTCACCAAGGAGAAAATTGAGGTTTTGTAACAACTTTTCAGCCAACAACAAGTGGCTTCTACATTATCATCAACAGCCTGCACTATGGGAAAAAAACAACTGCTAGACCATGGATCGTTGACTCCGGAGCATCATCACATGACCAGAGATCGCACCCTGTTTAGCTCTTACAACCCAAGCAATTCTAATTCCACAGTTCGAGTGGAAGATGGATCACTGTCTAAAGTCATTGAGGTAGGTTCCATTATTTTATCTAGGGATATTATTCTAAAATCAGTTCTTCATTTCCATCACTCAAGTGCAATCTAATTTCAATTAGCAAATTAAGCCATGATCTTAATTATGAAACTGTTTTTTTTTTAAACTTGCATGTATTTCAGGAGTTGGATTCCATGAAGATGATTGGCAGTGCTCGGGTACTACATTCTTAATTCTCCTAAATTGAAATCAAATTTTAAGCTTTAATTTCCATGTCAAATCTATCTTTTAATTCCAATAAAGATAATAAGATTATGTTATGGCACTATCGGTTAGGTCATCTCAATTTTGTGTATCTTGAAAAAATGTTTCCATCTCTATTCATTGATAAAAATCCTAGTTCGTTCACTTGTGAAATTTGCCAATTAACCAAGCACACTTGAAGCACATACACTATACTTCAGTATATTCCATCTAAACCATTTGCACTTATTCATAGTGATGTATGAGGACCATCAAGGGTTCCGGACATTTCTAGTTCTAAATGGTTTATATCATTCATGTTGACCATACACGGCTAACTTGGCTCTTTCTAATGAAAGAAAAATTAGAGGTGGAAAACATATTCAAACAATTTCACTTGTTTGTCCAAACACAATTGCAAGCAAAATTTCAGGTTTTTAAAATTGACAATGCATTAGAATACTTCAAATACACACTTGGGTCATATTTCCTAGATCAGGGAATTGTTCATATAATCTCATGCATCTACACACCCCAATAAAATGGGAATGTTGAAAGGAAGAATAAGCATCTATTAGAGGTAGCTCGATCCTTCATGTTCTCTTCTAATGTGCCTAAACATTTTTGAGGAGATTCTATACTTACCGTTGCCTATCTAATCAATAAAATATCAACTAGAATTTAAAACTTTTGGTGGCTTAATCCAGGTATTATTCCCCTACTGCAAAGAAAATGTATATTTCCATGGATGTCACTTTCTTCGAATCTCAGCCTTTTTACTCCAAAACTACAATTCAGGAGGAGAATGGACAGGAATCCCAGTTTTGGCAAAATATCATTTCTGTTCAGACATCTCCCTCACTCACTAACCAGCAGCCCTCGGAAACTCGCACTCATACATCTTCCTTACTCACTGACCAGTAGCCTCAGAAACTCACATTCAACTTTCATTTTGAAATTTCCAATTTCAAATGACTACCAGTGACAGATCAGTCCCTACTCATGATTCGTGTTTATACTAGGAGAAATAAACAACCTTATGCACTCTTACACATCAATTTTCCGTGGAACCAAATCCAGCCCCCTGTAGAAAAAAAACTGAAGTAAGGAAATTATTTCATGTTAAACTATTTCTTATGTTGATGACACCGATCTTCCTATTGCTCAGAGAAAAAGGGTTAGATCATATACAAAATATCCGATCAATAGACATATATCTTACAATGGACTATCTTGATCCTACCAAACCTTCATCTCTGCTCATAATGGCATTCAAATTCCAACTACTATTGCCGATGCTCTCAAGCATACAGGTTGGACACAAACAGTAAATGATGAAATACTACCTCTTGAGAAAAACAAAACTCGAAGGATTATTGAACTGCCCTAACTATTAGGTTGCAGACAGATATTCATAGCAAAGTACAAAGCAGATGGGAGATTTGAAAGCTCGATTGGTAGCAAAGGGATACACATGATCTTATAGTATTGATTACCTAGAGACTTTTGCACCCGTTGATAAATTAAATATTATAACAACCTAAATTTATTTTTCAAAAATTTCAATCTATCGAAACTCGAGTTGGCTTGTCTGGTTTCCTGCAGAAAAGACAGAGATATAAAATATATCAGAGCTCAGAAAACATCTCATGGCGGAATGGAATAAAATATAATATAACCAAAAATAGTCTTACCAAAGTAATAATACTGCCTAACCAGTATCCAAAGATATCATATCTCTGCCATAAACCTAACCTGCGAGTATGTTATGAGGAGGGGGGTCAGAACACAAGTTCTGGTGACTGGACTTAAATTACACATTCTGAAATAACCCTACATATAATGTTCAGTTACATTTTCTTGTTTATTAGGTTGTTTTGGGTTAACAACACTCAAGGCTTTACATACATGTTGTTTCCATCTACATCCCAGTAGATTAACCTAATATAGTATATATGTTGCTACCTTAAACATATCAAGGTACTTCCCATAGTACCCTCCTCCACGGTACACACCATCATACCATGGAAGCATATCCTACGCCGAACGACCTACGGAAATTTGAATCATAACGTCACGTTATCATATAGAACCCTCCTCGCTATGCCATGTAAGCGTATGGAGTAATGGCTTAACATCTACGTTACACTACCTGGTGCGGTGTGCATGTACCTAGACCCTCACATGTACGTTCTATATACGGCCTCGGTCAAATCAGGTATCAGTAGGGACTGGTGCCCTAACATCTACGGTACACCACCCGGTGCGGTGTGCATGTACCTAGACCCTCTCATGTACGTATTGTTTACTGTAACCCGAGTCCTGTAATAGGGATGCATCAAATGCACGAAACTCGGTCGGGAGCCTTTCCATATTTGTATAGGCCCGCCTTTAAGGGCCTATAATACAGATATCCAAGTATGATATGATTTTTCACGGGCCCCACCCAGTCCTCTCCTTCAACTAATGAAAGAATACATCAAGAACTACGTGACGTGCCCCTAACAACCAATCTAGCATCCAATTTGGTGTGTCCCTCAACCATGCCTCGATAGTGAAAGGACAATGGTATCTTGGTTTAACTCTAGTCTTTCTGCATCCAACCGACTGCCAATGATAGGTATCCGACGATTACTATCCTTAATTTAGTCCTGACCAACCTCTCTCCATGAGCGAGGTGAACCGCCGAATCACCCAAATGCCATACCGCCACAGCCTTCTAATTGCTAAACTATTGTTGCAGTCAAGGTATACCCCCTTGGGTGGTATCACGCAGACCCACACCTCTATGAGTACATCCTGAGCGTGTATTGCACAAAGGACCACCACGGAGTACCCTACCATGTCCATCAGAATCCGCGTGTGTAGCAACCCGTATTTTCAAAACCAATTTTAATTTTTTTAATTGATTTTCATAGAAATTAAATATATTTATCGATTTATTTTGAGAATAAACGACGAAAAATTTATTTTAAGCAAAGTTGGAACGTATAAATTTAAAATTTAATTAAAACGAATTTGAAATGGCGCGGTAGTTTGAAAATTCGATTTTTAAACTTTGAATGGATGTATAGAATTCAATATTGAACGATATATTAATTTATATTTTAATTTTGATGAAAACTGATCGAAACAGTCGAACTGTCTTATGAAACATATCCCATTGTGTTTGGAATGGGGGTATTTGGTTAGAAATGTCAGTTGTTGGGTTTGATTTGGAGTTCGGAACGATAAACAAGTTATTTGTGAATTAAATAATAATAATAATAAAATAAAGAAAAGGGGTATCAATAAACATTGGAAACCCTAATTTTCCTTTACATACTTTCGCCACCGGCTCCAAAATAATGGCTACAATCGTTCAAAATGATCCCCTTTAATATCTTCTAATTTACAACGTATTATGAGATGGTTTCTGAACAAAAAAATAAAGAGCAAGGGGAGATCTTTAGTTTCATATGGGTATGATCGAAGATGGAGGTTCATGGTGGCCATGGCAGCACCACAAAGGGCCGACGTTCGAATGGTGATTGTGGCTTAGGTGGGGGTGTGATTTGGGTGGTGCTCCGGCCGGTAGGTGGCGATGTGGAGGGGAACAAGGTGGTGCAGATGGACTGAACTCCGGTGGCCTTAAACGACAGACATGGTGGAAAGAGAGTGGCGAACAGTGGGTTACGAGGTCGGCGGTTTATCTGAAGGAAGAAGGGTTAAGTAATTAATTATGATAATTCCATATTTAATTATTCGAATGTTTAAAATATCATAACTTCTTCAAATCAAAATAGAATTCAATGAAACGACTTGCGTTGGACTCGTGTTGACGATATCTATGCCATCGAACTGACCAGAATGGAAACGGAGCAAGTTGAATTTTTAAGCTAAATTAAACGTTTGTTTAATTTAGTTTAAAACAAAATCGCCAATCTAAGACTGACGGAGTGGAAACCAAAGTGAGAACTCTCTCACTCAAATTAATTTACAGTTATTATATCTGTGACCGTACATATTCATTTATTGCCTGTGATTGCAATATTTGTTTGGTGGTTGATGGTTGTTTACAGTTTTAATATTATTATCATTATTAAACTGTGAAAATATACGTTGTTAAATAAAACATATATTATGAATAATGTTCACATGGACTGTGATGTAAACCCCACACGGGCATTGGGATGATAATTTTACACATCGCCTAATTATTTGTTGATGATTGAAAACCCCACATGGGTCTGGGGATGATAATTAATTCAATCTCCCTTGGATTTAATTGTATGTCAACCGATTGATCGACAGACTGTTATAAGCATTATTTAATTATTTAAGGTTTATACAATTGTAAATTGCACTCTAGATTCGAATTGAACATTAAATAGTTGTTTATCACTATTTTTGAATACATGCGATGTATGGAACCCATATAAATAAAATTATATGGTAATTGATTGAGTCACATTTCTGATTCAAAATATGAACGAATATTTTAACATAATATTCCATGAAGAATCAAAATATGACTTTGATGTCCGATTTTGGATGGACATGAAAATGTTGAAATATTCATAACTGAAATGAATATGAAGCTGAGTTAAGTTGATATACGCCATTTTAACTCGAACGGAATTTTCTATCAATATTATTCATTTTATAATGAATATTGAAATGATTTGATTTCAAAACATGATATTTTGAAAATATTATCATTTTAATATTATAATGATATGAAATATTCAATTTTGATTTAAAATTGAAATGGAAGTTGAAATCGGTTTTGAAATGAATTTATAAACGATTTATAAAATACGTTTTGAATGGAAATCAATGGAATATATTATATATATTTAAATGGCCTGAATAGAACATATCGTGCAGTGACCGTTCGTGAATTTCGACCATTGACTTTGAGTTGACGTAACGGGAGATCCGACCGTCGGATTCTCCTAAAACCGGAACCATTAGGTTCGTATCAAAATGAGCTTTCTAATGATAATAAGAGATTTTAAATCTAACGATTAGATTTTAAGACATGTTCAAACCAGTTTTGGAAAAGGTCGCTATGGATGCAGTTCAGTGGTCGATATTGGAAACCGACTGTAAGGGCCTTAATAAAATTATTAAAAATATAAATAAATTATTTAAAATCATAATAAATGGTTTGAAATGATTTTGGATGAAATATTCCAAGTCTGTAAAGATAAAATATATTTTTATCTGAATAAGTTGTTTATCAACTTAAGTAAAGAACCGAAAAGGAATTGAAATGGTTTTAATATAACCAAAATTTTCCAACGTATGAATTGGAAAGGATTTGAACGGAAATAATCTTCGGAATATTTTGATATTGGATTTCGTGATTATACGGATATTGTTGAGGAATTTGGAAGATATAAATACCGTTATTCCTAATACGATATTTGTTGTTTTCAGAATTTGATGTTTAATATAAGCTGATATGATTTCTATTTAGAGCCTTGTATTTAATATCAAATTGGATTTTGGGTTTGTCGTGAATGGTGTCTTCAATAACACTTTCTTAAACTAGTTGAGAATATAATAAATCTTTTAATTAAAATTTAGAGAAGTTTACCAATTAATTAATTTAACTGGAATTGAAAGTAGATTTTGGGTTTATTGTAAACAATGTTTTAAATAACATTTGTCCTTTAACCCAATTAACAGGGAAGTTATGATTTGGAATTTATAATCTTTTAATTAAGATTAATGGAATTTTCCAAAGTAAAATTTTCCAATTTAATATATTAAATTGGAATTGAATGGAATTCGATTAATAATCGAGATGAACTTTTGTAAAGGAAGACCGTTACTATTTATGGAATTTAAAAGGCCTTGCCGCTATTCCACTTATAGTATTAGTTTGATACGAGAATTTATATCGATTATATACTGTTATGATTTCTGTGAAAGTTCCATTAATGGAAGATGATTTGGGTTTATTGTGAACTGTGTTTTAAGTGACATTGGTTCTTTAACCTAGTTAAAGACATGATTAATTTCCTAAAAGATTGAATAACCATTAAGTAATATTTTTGGAGATTAAGACTAAATAGATTTTCAATGAATCTTTAATTTGACTGAAGTGTGAATAAAGTAATTAAATTTACCGAATTCAAGAAATGTTCGAGAATGGAGTACCACCAGTTTAACTCCATGCGATAGTTAAATCTTTAATTAGAATTGAAACGTTAAATGCTAATTAAATTTACCAATAACACAATAGGTGTTAGATATGGAGTACTACCAGTTTTGTTCCATAGGATGAATAAGTTGGGATTGGAAAAATAAAATAAATGATTACTTCGGTAAGGCTCGATAATCCTGACTAGTTTGATAAACCTTAATTTAGTTTAAATTATGAAAAGAATATTTGAATAAAAGAATATTCTGGATTGGAATGAGGCATATGATGTGTTTTTATAGCACTTGATTATAAGATACGCAAATTATTCGGAAATACCGGTTTTAACCCATTTTGAATAACTAATACGACGACTAAAAGTTGAAGAAGACGGTGGTTGAAGATCGGAGATCTTCACATCATTTGGATGATTACTGATGTCTTTATTGGGTTGTACACCAAAGATGAGGTAATAAGTGGTGATCGTCTAGACATACTTGGAGATCGACCGGATATGCGAGGGCCTCTCTCCTGTATTGGACATATGGGACGAGGAATAAGGTGCCTCCGGTTTCGTTCAGACCCATAACAGACTTGCAAATGGATTGTATGTTTGACATTGTATTTCGCATTGTATTTGTTGATCTATGCTAAATATATATATCTATTTGGTGGCAGAGAATTTATTCTCTTACTTAACACCCTTCTCTGAGACGTACGAGCTTAGAGATTACATATTGATGGAAATCAATGATATGGTATGGATTGACAAGATGGCATGCTAAGACGCAGTGATCAAGGCTTTTTTTGAAAAGTAGGGCCTTGTGGATAATGAACAAAGTAAGTCTAATATAGTGCAACTTGACGTGACTTTGACGAGCTTCACAACCCGTGAATATTGAGTCCTCATAATAAATGGCATATTGGAATCAGACTAAAGGGTACGGATGTTTCTTGGGGGATCCAGGCGTAACCATTGTGTACCTAAGGTCCAGAGAAGGAATCTGGGAGCCCCGATGAGGGTGACTCCACTAAGCATGAAGGATCTTGTATCCCGCTAAGGTGACTCCATTGTAGCATGAAGGATCTAAGGGATCTGGGAGTCCCGATTAGGGTGACTCCACTGAGCATGAAGGACATGGGAGCCCGCTAAGGTGACTCCATTATAGCATGAATGATCCAGATTCTCCCCGAGAAAGGCAATGATCAGTGATGGCAAAAGGCCTCGGTTATTGGTGGAACCCAATTTCCAATATGAACCTTCGTGATTTTAATTGTAACCTATGTATGCAGTCGTAGTACACTACGTTTGTTGTAATTGGTCTATTTATTTGTGAAGATGGTTTTTACACTATGCACTAATGATAATAAAAGAGGATATTGCGTATAAAGCATTTTTGGCTATTATAAGGTAAAACTCTACCCTTCTGTTTGCGTTGCATTGTGCGATGGGATTGAGTCTTATAATAGCTTCATTTTTCTCAAAAAGCATTGCGATTGGTTTATGATTGGTATTCTTGGGAGAAAACATGTTCCGTGTTATACGGCGTGGTCCCTTGATTTACCCAACTTTAAAATAAAGTTAATAACTATTTTAGTTCTCACACCAGTCCCATGGCTGACTCGAAGTTTATTGTTTTCATCTAAACTCTAGGTGCCCATATTTTCCACACGGGCAGTCAGCAGTTTTGGTTTTTGCATATTCCTATTTAGCAGGATCCTGGTTTATAGCTAGAGCTATATTCAGGATGCTTTATATCCGTATATTTCTTTCAGTTGTGGTAATCGATGTATTTCCGCTATGCATTGTATTTATACATTTTTATTTTCGCTGCTATGTAAATTATTCTCTGATAATTGTATTTTTTTCACTGTGTAATTTTATTCATACTCTGATATTCTTTTACTCTGATGTGAATTGTTGTAAAAGCAATGAAATGTTCTGTCGTTATGTGTTCTGATGAGTCGTGTTCACACGCAATCCGCGTTCTCGTTCGGTCTAGGTCGTATGGGGATTTTGGGTCATGTCAGCTTGGTATCAGAGCTTTGGTTTACAAAGTTCGATAACATGACATATTAGAACCAAACGTAAGAATTCATCAGAGATAGGATTAGTAATATCCTATAAGAATGACTCGTTAGAGATAGGGTTAGTAATACCCTAGAATAAGTTTAAAGAGTATTATTTATGAAAACAAATTTAGTTTTTGGAAAAAAATCTTATTATATGTATTTGAGTATTTTATTTTATATTTAATTGGACTATCAAGTATAAGAAGATTTTGCATATACATCTCGCGAACGTATATACGAAGTCTCAAATATACTGGGTAGATATAGAATCACACTCCAGTCGCCCGGGGATGATTCTGATGATAGCAGCTGCATCATCAGTATTTATGTTCGAGTTTCGAAAGTGGGATATCTATATGTTCCCAATTGACTGGTGTGAGAACCAAAATTTAGTTAGAGTTTATTGTTTGTGAATTGGCATTGAATATATATGCTTGAGTATATATAAAAGTTATGCATTTGGAAATTTAATTAACAAATTGATTGCTGGTGGTGATGATTGATAATTAATTTAACCAATAAAAATATTGGAATGATAAAACCAATATGGGAATGAATGATAAATAAAGCCAAATCAAATATAATGTAGAGCTGAATTGTAAATTTAGTTCAAATTGGATTTATATATATGGATAGATATGTTTATGTATATATATTGAACAGGTTGTTGAGTAAATGTTGAGTAGAGAATTAAATTGCGTGCCCGACAAACAGGTGCACCTTAATGAGTTGGTTACGCAATTTTATTTATTATAAACTACTGTGAGTGATTTGGATGCGCTGTGATGATTGTTCTGTATGAAATAAAACATACTCCATAAGATAGTAACAAATAAATTATGGATCACACCGCATAACATACTACCGAAGACAGCATATCATATTCCATATAAGCATTCAACGCTTATATGACGAGGTTTGAATTACCATATGAGCAAGTTGCTTGTATGGCGAAGACTGTGTTACAGGTTGAACCGAGGACTTTTTATGGACTTAATAACATATAACGATAAATTGCAAGATTTAATAACAAACCCTACACAGGTCTGGAGATGACAAAAATACACACGTCACAACTCTCTTGTTTTAGTTACCGTGCGCGGGTTTGAGGGGGGAGTAGGGCTTATAAATTATTATGGGTGTGCACAATTGTTCTGTATGCCATATATGATTTATTGGGTGCCTAATACGGCCCAATAAATGTTTCTAGACCATCCTGTTCAAAGGAGGTTATGGAAAATTTTCCAAAAATTTAGAGTGTCAGCCAAATTTCAGAGAAATTTAGAAGTTCTTAGAAACTGAAAAGTTGAAGAACTGAAGCGAGAATGAAAGTTGAGTTGGTTGGTTAAACAACATTTAACTCCGTTCTTTTTCGAGGATGAAAAAGTTTTAAGTGAGGGAGATTGTAGCAACCCGTATTTTCAAAACCAATTTAAAATTTATTTTTAATTGACTTTTATAGAAATTAAATTTAATCGACTTATTTTGAGAGTAACCGACGAAAATTTTATTTTAAGCAAAGTTGGAACGTATAAATTTAATTAAAATGAACTTGAAATGGCGTGGTAGATTGAAAATTCGATTTTTAAACTTTGAATGAATGCATAGAATTCAATATTGAACGTTATACTAATTTATATTTTTATTTTGATGAAAACTGATCGAAATAGTCGAATTGGCTTACTAAACATATCCCATTGTGTCTGGAATATAGGTATTTGGTTAGGAGTATCAGTCGTTGGGTTTGATTTGGAGTTCGGAACGATAAACAAGTTATTTGTGAATTAAATAATAATAATAAAATAAAGAAAAGGGGTATAAATAAACATTGGAAACCCTAATTTTCCTTTACATACTTTCGCCACTGGCTCCAAAATAATGGTCATGATCGTTCAAAATGATCCCCTTTAATATCTTCCAATTTACAACGTATTATGAGATGGTTTCTGAACAAAAAAATAAAGAGCAAGGGGAGATCTTTATTTTCATATGGGTATGATCGAAGATGGAGGTTCATGGTGGCCATGGCAGCACCACAAAGGGCCGACGTTCGAATGGTGATTGTGGCTTAGGTGGGAGTGTGATTTGGGTGGTGCTACGGCCGGTAGGTGGCGACGTGGAGGGGAACAAGGTGGTGCAGATGGATTGAACTCCGGTGGCCTTGAACGACAGACATGGTGGAAAGAGAGTGGCGAGCAGTGGGTTACGAGGTCGGCGGTTTATATGAAGGAAGAAGTGTTAAGTAATTAATAAGTTAATTAATTATGATAATTCCATATTTAATTATTCGAATGTTTAAAATATCATAACTTCTTCAAATCAAAACAGAATTCAATGGAACGACTTGTGTTGGACTCGTGTTGACGATATCTACGCCATCGAACTGACCAGAACGGAAACAGAGCAAGTTGTATTTTTAAGCTAAACTAAACGTTGGTTTAATTTAGTTTAAAACAAAATCGTCAATCAAAGACTGACGGAGTGGAAACCAAAGTGAGAACTCTCTCACTCAAATTAATTTACAGTTATTATATCTGTAACCGTACATATTCATTTATTGCCTGTGATTGCAATATTTGTTTGGTGGTTAATGGTTGTTTACAGTTTTAATATTATTATCATTATTAAACTGTGAAAATATATGTTGTTATATAAAACGTATATTATGAATAATGTTACATAGACTGTGATGTAAACCCCACACGGGTATTGGGGCGATAATTTTACACACTACACCAAAACAGTGGATTCCCAACAAGTATGTGTGTTACAAATAATTTCTGTAACACTTTTAAGTGTCACCAACGGCCTATGAGGAATTTCCTGTAACACTTATAAGTGCTACAAACAGAGTAACTACTAAGTATTACAAACATATTCATTGCTAACACTTATAGGTGTTACACGAAATTCATTGCTAACACTTATAAATGTTGGAACTGTAAGATATGGTAACACTTATAAGAGTTACATACATATTCATTGCTAACACTTATAAATGTTGGAACCATAAGATATGGTAACACTTATAAGAGTTGCAAACATATCCATTGCTAGCACTTATATTTGCATATAAGATGGCATAAGCTCTATTTAATATTTATTCAGCTATGATATTATCTCGACATAACAACGTGTAACGAAATCCATAAGAAAAAAAATCCATATTCGTGACAACAACAAAGTACAAACTAACAAAAAATAATAATACATAAAGATACTAAATTCAACACATATACAATATCCAATTCCATAGTAAAAACAATACATAATTAACATAATGCAAGATGTTTTTCATATTGAAGTCTACAAGTACCAAATGCGAAACTCCAGCCATATAACGAACCTTACATCCAAAATTTTGCATAGCTTGTACCACAAAATTTATCTTTTTCTCCATTTCACTGCTTCATGCGTGCATTTAATTAAATTGCATCATTTTAAGTTTCAAATACTGTTAAATGTTATAAGTTCAAAGTCATAGCTTCTTAATTTTGACACATCTTTTGTCTATTGAACTCGATGAAATCTTGCAATTTAAGCTCCTTTTTAAGCCTTCTGTTTTCTTCAAGAACCTCCAACGCAAATTCCACACCACGATCACATAATGGTTCGTCAATCCAATGGATGAATCCACGGTCTCTAAGGTAATTTGGGATCGATTGGCAGCGGAACCAACCAAAATCAGAAACCCCAGTTAACGAAATCGAACAGAATTAAATCAAAATAGGTACCTTTCTTCTTTGAATAGCAAGATCGAACGAAACCCTAACTTTGATCGTTGAATCAGATTCCAGATTGAATCAACACGAGCGCTTGAATTCGAGCACCTCTATTGGTGATTCTCTGACATTGCTCTCGAAATCGAATCGAGGAAGAATGAGGTAGTACTAGCTATTTGGGATCTAGGGTTTTTAAAAGAATGTCGGTTGTAATAATAATGAATTAAGAAAAGTCGGACCCTTCCTTTATAACATCAAAACCGACATTTTCTCTTACCATGTGACCCATTCACCCTTATTTAAATAATAGAATTAGTCAAAAGCCCTTATATTTAAATAACCTCACCTTTTACAACGTACGTATGTGTGACCCGATAGGCTATCACAGCGTTGGCAACAGTTTAAATAACATTTAGACCGTAAACAATGAGCGGCGTCTAGTAACACATCATTGTTACCCAAGCTATAATAGTAATGATTCAATACAACCTTTTGTGAATAGTGTCTCAATATAATTTAATCCTTTTAACAGATATATCCAAGATTAAATTGGAGGCATGGATCGTATCATCCTCTTTATAATTTAATCTGTTTTCTTGATCGATGAGTAGACTGTTCAGAACAAATCAATATTTGAGTACGACCATGCATTTCACAGTTTCACTCAATCAAGAGGCCCATGGATATCACTACGAATATATATCGCATGGTTAAATTCCATCTAGATCATTCATAATTTATATTCGACTCTAGATATATCCAATAATCACCGTTATCATTACTCTGTTACGAAATAACTTTAGATGATATCAAAACACAAATATCCTCGAATAAAATTATAATGATTTCAGGTCTGAGGACCATTATATCACTATCACTATGAGAACAACTTATGATACTTGTTAATTATATTCCAAGTAGTTATCTCACGGTGGGTCATCCCAATACGCTATTCTCCAATACGTATTTATATCTTGACTTTAATATCACGTATATTAATGATCAATGAGATGTGATCATCAGTCAATCAACATACTAGTCTTAACGCTTTATCGTTGTCCTATATTAACAATAAAACTCGACTAGGGGCATTTAAGAATTATAATACTTATCACATTATATAATCTCAAGTTCAGTCTTACTCGAACTATATAATTCCGTATTATTATTCTAAGGAAATACAATATAATAGAAAACAGATCAGTTTTATTGTATTTCTTAAAACACATTCAAGTGAAACAAAGAAATATGCAAGACAAAGGATTTTATCATAATAAGATCCAATAGTCCATCTATGAGTAGATAAATTGATACAATACAACCCCATCAGATATGAGAAAATATGATAAGGTTTTTTGTCCATTCATATGAGTATGTATGTTTTTTAATAATCTATCAGTCCATATGAGTGCTTAAGACAATTCAAATCATATTCAAATCTGTTTAATAAATCATATGAGGCAAACAATGAACCAGGTATACAGATCATATCATTAAATATGATATATTGAATCTGGTAATAGGTTAGGAATAATGTCACATATTTACTCATGATTCCAATCAGATTTAATAGCAAAACAAAATTTGTGTTTACTGAAATCAATCCAATTTCTTTATCTCACAAATCCATTCCTGTTTATTTTATATCATATACAAAATCGTTTATAATGAAACGATTTCATTATATAAAAGAGTTTTATGTTATAATCCTCTTATATTGGAGATTATAAAAATATGCTAATCAAACAGATTTTGATTATTAGTTTTTACCTTTTACCTCATATTCAAAACGGATATGTCATCATTTAACATATAGACAAAATAACATCTAATACAAATTCGTGTCTGATTAAACATGCAGAGGTAATTATATTGACCAACATGTTTTCTGATTCCAACGAATAAGAATTTCCATAATTAATATATTAAGTAGTAGTTCTTTCCAGATTTGGCAGAAATCAAATCTTGTTCATAATGAACTAATTTCATCTAAGATTTAATTTTCTACCTATTCATTACTCACAACTGTGTTCATAACACAATAGTGAAACTGTTTTGCAATAAGTTATCAGTCAAACTGTTTTGTATCAATGTCATCCCAATGAACATTATTTGATCAGCCATTTAAATTCAGTATGATATCTAGAGGATGCTGATAGTTATATAACATGATTTCTGAAATCTGTTATACTTTGCATATCAATCTGATTACAGATTAACATTAAAACCCTTTACAGAATTTAAATGGCTTTCCCATAAAATTTATCAATATAAATTTCAGTAAAAGGAATAGGTGCACTTATAGACACAGTTCATCATATGTACACATAACTGAAAATAAAACAAGATTAATCAGATCATATATGATATGTTAATATCCGTTTCATTTATATATATATATGTGGCTGTAATATTGAAAAGGTAAAACAGATCAAATCTGACACATGTACTAGAGTATTACACATTCACATGTAACTGAAATAAAAAAAAAACAAGATAAAATCAGATTAAATCTTATATGTTTATGTCAGTTAACTTGTATGCATATTACTGTTATATCAAACAAAATAAATCAGATCAAATCTGATGCTTTGTAACTGGTTTTGCTTGGCATACATGACCAGATCAAATCTGATCAAACTATGGCTATTTTCAATATTTAATCATCATAGGTGTTCATATATGTTAATCATATAATACGGTGCTATATGGTAACATAGATGATTATATATATATATGAATATGTATATATATACCAGAACTAGTAAACTATGGTAATTTCCTATGATCAGAATTGACATCATTCAAACTAATAAGTGTATCATACATGAGAATATACATATACAGGAAACATTCATCTGTTTAATAAACAGAACAGCCACATGAAGGTTTTAGTATTGAATGGAATTTCCTGGTATAGTGTGTTGATCATGAACAATCACAAAATTACATAGGTCATAGAATCACATTTCTGTCACTCACAAAATCTTAAGATCAATTATCTATTGCTGAATCCAAAAACACTAAAATTTTAGAACTGAGTGAATATTAGGTTCAATTCATATTATTATGGATCCACCTGTGAATTAAAATCACCCTGTCGCTCCTATGAATGAACAAATTATCTAATATATGATCAAACCACTTAAACAAATCCAAATAAAATTATTTGGTCCTTAATCATTCAATCTGAAAACAGCAAGTTTGAGAACTCACTGATGATAACAGAAACAAACATGATCAAACCATATCGCATATTGATCAGAACTGGAGAATCAACCATATACAACTGAATCAACAACGTTTACTGATTCAGTTTCAATAGTATTAATCAAAACAGAATTTTGTTTATCTTGAAATAATTTTATTTCAAAATCGGATTTTATTGTACTCCAGATCTACCTTTTATCAATATTCACCGCATAATTTAAATTATTACGATAATAATTCTTATGGCCTAACCAATATTTGATTCGAGTTAAACCTAATGCTCTGATACCATTGAAGGTAATTTGGGATCGATTGGCAGCGGAACCAACCAAAATCAGAAACCCCAGTTAACGAAATCGAACAGAATTAAATCAAAATAGGTACCTTTCTTCTTTGAATAGCAAGATCGAAACCCTAACTTTGATCGTTGAATCAGATTCCAGATTGAATCAACATGAGCGCTTGAATTCGAGCGCCTCTATTGGTGATCCACTGACGTTGCTCTCGAAATCGAATCGAGGAAGAATGAGGTAGTACTAGCTATTTGGGATCTAGGGTTTTTAAAAGAATATCGGTTGTAATAATAATGAATTAAGAAAAGGTCGGACCCTTCCTTTATAACATTAGAACCGACATTTTCTCTTACCATGTGACCCATTCACCCTTATTTAAATAATAGAATTAGTCAAAAACCCTTACATTTAAATAACCTCAACTTTTACAACGTACGTAAGTGTGACCCGATAGGCTATCACAGCGTTGGCAACAGTTTAAATAACATTTAGACCGTAAACAATGAGCGGCGTCTAGTAACACATCATTGTTACCCAAGCTATAATAGTAATGATTCAATACAACCTTTTGTGAATAGTGTCTCAATATAATTTAATCCTTTTAACCGATATATCCAAGATTAAACTGGAGGCATGGATTGTATCATCCTCTTTATAATTTAATCTGTTTTCTTGATCGATGAGTAGACTGTTCAGAACAAATCAATATTTGAGCACGGCCATGCATTTCACAGTTTCACTCAATCAAGAGGCCCATGGATATCACTACGAATATATATCGCATGGTTAAATTCCATCTAGATCATTCATAATTTATATTCGACTCTAGATATATCCAATAATCACCGTTATCATTACTCTGTTACGAAATAACTTTAGATGATATCAAAACACAAATATCCTCGAATAAAATTATAATGATTTCAGGTCTGAGGACCATTATATCACTATCACTATGAGAACAACTTATGATACTTGTTAATTATATTCCATGTAGTTATCTCACGATGGGTCATCCCAATACGCTATTCTCCAATACGCATTTATATCTTGACTTTAATATCACGTATATTAATGATCAATGAGATGTGATCATCAGTCAATCAACATACTAGTCTTAACGCTTTATCGTTGTCCTATATTAACAATAAAACTCGACTAGGGGCATTTAAGAATTATAACACTTATCACATTATATAATCTCAAGTTCAGTCTTACTCGAACTATATAATTCTGTATTATTATTCTAAGGAAATACAATATAATAGAATAATATTTTATTCCAAATAAAATAATAACATCAACAGTGTTATCAATCTCATCAAATGAATTGCCTCTAGGGCACAAACTCTAACACGTCAATCCAATGGATGAATCCACAGTCTCTAAGAGTTCCAGTATTTGCACAAATAAAATATTGACGTCCAACGTTTTTATTCAAATAGCATGTTTTGAATATTGGTTCAATGTTGCAACAACACATCAACCTTTGAGATTGTACTTCTCCAACATTGAATGTTGGCAGGGATGGCAATCTTGTTGGTATTATCGATCTGGTAGGCGGTGCCATATCATTCTGAACACTTAATAATGCCAAATCTCTTTGTAAGCTTGACTCTATTCTCTCGTAGACGCTAAATGGAGTTGTCGTACGAGACTCGGCTAAACAAACAATTTGAGAAGGATCGTCTGAATCATCTGAATACACTAGGAAGTAATCACGGTAATCAGTCGAAGGTCTTGAGTATGAAGACATCTACAGAAAACAATTAAACAACAACAGTATCAAGATGTGAAAACCTTAATTTAGATCCACAAAAATTTGTTTCCTAATTTACAATATATGAGAAGTTATACCTCTTCCAATTTAAACTAAATGTTAGTGGTTCATTTCTTTTGAGAATGGATTTTGTGTATTATAAAGTGCACTGTAAATGAGAGGAGGCTAGAAGATAGCCAAATGACAGCTTCCATATATGTTAACAGCACATTCAGAATTTTCATATCATATTAGAACATTGTGGTGGTATTAAAGCTATTGTTAATAACTAGCACAATGGCACGTTTAACCATAAACCCATTCATGCACATGCACACACTTTTTTGTTATTGAAAATAAATAGTGTATTTATTTGACTGACACTCATTGTTGGATCTCGCTATATAGCATTTTGATTATGACAACTATACAAGCACATATATATTATCGACTAATACTATGTTGCAGGAAGATACTTTTGACAATCAGATTCAAGAACACAAAACGAAGATCGCTTATATGTTGTAAGAGTCTGTTAGTCCTAGATTTATATGTTATAGTCTTCCTTGATGACTATATATATATATATATGTGTGTGTGTGTGTATATATATATACATATATTTCTCTTATTATAAAATAGGCAAGGTATAGGCTGATAACAGAAAACAAACATCTGGTTTGAAAATTTCAGACGTCTGTTTGCTGAAACAGATTGTTCTTCACTACAATATTCAGACGTCTGTTTCAAATATTTCAGACATCTGATTTCATCTCGAATTGCACTATTTCCTCGCTGACTATACCTTTACATATAAACAGACATCTAAAAATATTTTTCAGACATCTGATTCTGAAAGGTTGCATCTTCTATGAAGAGACACAACTATTTTATCCATAACTCTTCATCAAAACCTTTCATGTTCAGTTGTATCTTTTTATATATTATAAATAAGGAGTTGATTAATTGATCTAATCACCGAATTTTATTCTAATTCTCTCTATCTTATTCAAAGCTCTTTAAGTTCTAAAAAGCGATCTATTTTCATACTTGAGACTTTTAAACTTCCATATTCCTTCATGTACTTCACGATTATCATCAAGGAAAGGCTATAGGAAGGGTGTACTTAATATTAGACAATCTGTGTTATCAATAAAACAAAAGAGTCAACAATTATTCTGTATTAGTGAAGACCTCTTCAGTGGTTAAGGCAAGAAATTTCGTTCGTGTGTTCGGGAAATTGTGAACCTATTCCTCCGGGTAAAGTGAGAGTTTTAGTGTTAATGAAATACCAGAAGTGAGTCTGGGACTGGATGTAGGACAGTGGTCTGAACCAGTATAAATCGGTTGTGTGATATTTACTTACTACTCTGCTATATACGCTACATCCTATTCTCCATACTACACGATCCTATACCGCTGCATAGCCTCCTTTTCAACTGGTATCAGAGTAAGGGATTCTAGAGATTGTAACAACATCCTAGAATATATGGCAATAAAGAAATCTAGTCAAGGAATTAGAAAGAAGAAGAGAAACAAAGCAGAATCAAAAGAACAATGTCTCATGGTTAATCACAATCGGTATGTGTAGATTCATTATATAAATATCTTTTGTTAGACCATGAAAAATTGTTAAAAGATTTTAAAAGTTTGGGTAAACTTAATGCAATTATTTTAGCCAAATCTAAAGATTGTGAGCAAGAAAATTCCAAATTAAAAGGGGAAAATAATTTTTTAGTAAAACAAGCCAATTGTTTCGAAAATACTTTAGAACAACTTGTTTTTCAAAAAGATTTCCTTCAAAAAGAAAATGAGCGACAAGAAGATAAAAACAACGTTCTTTTAAAGGAAATTGATCTTCTACAAAATAAAAATGCATCTATAGAAGATTCTTTAAATGATTCTTATCTTTAATTTTGTCTCTTGAAAAAGAGAATGAAGCTTTAATTGGAAAGAATTTAGAATTATCTAAAGAATGTGATTTTTTAAAAGTTAATAATAATATTTTGCAAAAAGAAACTTGTGACTCAAAAGAAATTTTTGAAAATTTACAATCGTCTTTTAATTCAGAATCTCAAATTTATAATCTTGAAAATGAGAATAGTACTTTGAAAAGGAAGAATTCTGACTTAAATAAGGAAAATGATAATTTAAAAGTAGCAATTTTTTTTTTGAAAGTGTTAATCGTGACTTTGGAATCAAATTTGAAAAATTTACAAATAAGTTCACAAAATTCAATAAAGGTAAAAATGATTTAAATGTGATTTTATCTAGTTCTAGACCTTTACACGACAAAAGTGGTTTAGGATATAATAAAACTAATCAGAGGAATAGTACTAGATATGCTTTTATGAAAAATATCACTGTTAGTACTAAAGCACAAATAAATCGAAGATTCTATTTTTATCGAAATTCAAATACTCCTATGACTAGAAATATTTATAATAAATCTAGAAGTACCAAAGGGAATATCAATATAAATTATTTAAGTATTTGGGTTCCTGTAAATTGGAAAAATAGAGAAAGATATATAGATGATTATTTTGATTCAGTAATTAATATTGAAAATTTTATTTTTAAATGTTCCATTACACCCTCTTGGGCATGGTTACCTTCCATTTAACCCTTGGACCCTGACAAAGGAAGTGGGTAACAAAGTATTTATCATATTTTTTTTGCAGGTACACCACAACAATAAGTTTAGTCAAAAATCTTTTAAATTTTTGGAAACAGAGCTCAAAATGAAAGAATAAATCAGAAAAATTGGTAATCTTATATATTTATATTGATATGAAATTATTCTTTTACACATCATATTTCATATTAATGGTCAATTGATATACTATGTCATTTCTACATATTTTTATATAGTTTCTTATGGAAATACTTTATATATCACAAGCTCATAAGTAAATAAAGCTTACAATTTCTCCTTTGACTTATATATGAGTACATCTCTAAATGAATGTGTAAATATGCTTTCGTATGATCAAATTGTAGCTTGTGACATGAAATATATATTGAACTTGAATATAAACTTACGAGTTATATATAAACATGAATATCATATGCATAACTCAGAAAAACTATATATTCAGCCGATTAAATCCCAAATTCAGTTATCTGAATATTCATAGGATCAAAATTTTATCCCATAATTCAGTCGTTTGAATGAGCTTAAAAATATCTATCATCTGTTTGTTTGTTTGTTTATGCTTATTACTTATGCGTATTGTTTGTGCATATCCATGTGAATTGTTTACATAAGTATCTCCTTCTTGTCAATGACAAAGGGGGAGAAATATATTATAATATATGCATATTGACATGGGGAGTTACATATATAGTTATCATTATCAAAAAGGGGGAGAATGTTGGATCTCGCTATATGGCGTTTTGATTATGACAACTATACAAGCGCATATATATTATCGACTAATTCTATGTTGCAGGAAGATACTTTTGACAATCAGATTCAAGAACACAAAACGAAGATCACTTATATGTTGTAAGAGTCTGTTAGTCCTAGATTTATATGTTAAAGTCTTCCTTGATGACACACACACGTTATATATACATATATATATATATATATATATATATATATATATATCTTTTATTATAAAATAGGCAAGGTATAGGCTGATAACAGAAAACAAACGTCTGTTTGCTGAAACAGATTGTTCTTCACTACAATATTCAGACGTCTATTTCAAATATTTCAGATGTCCGATTTCATCCCGAATTGCATTGTTTCCTTGCTGGCTATACCTTTACATATAAACAGACATCTAAAAATAATTTTCAGACATCTGATTCTGAAAGGTTGCATCTTCTATGAAGAGACACAACTATTTTATCCATAACTCTTCATCAAAACCTTTTGTGATCAGTTGTATCTTTTTATATATTATAAATAGGGAGTTGATTAATTGATCTAATCACCGAATTTTATTCTAATTATCTCTATCTTATTCAAAGCTCTGTAAGTTCTAAAAAGCGATCTATTTTCATACTTGAGACTTTTAAACTTCCATATTCCTTCACGTACTTCATGATTATCATCAAGGAAAGGCTATAGGAAGGGTGTACTTAATATTAGACAATCCATGTTATCAAGAACACAAAAAAGTCAAAAATTATTCTGTATTAGTGAAGACCTCTTCAGTGGTTGAGGCAAGAAATCCCGTTCGTGTGTTCAGGAAATTGTGAACCTATTCCTCCGGGTAAAATGACGGTTTTAGTGTTAGTGAAATACCAGAAGTGAGTCTGGGACTGGACGTAGGACAGTGGTCCGAACCAGTATAAATCGGTTGTGTGATGTTTACTTACTACTCTGCTATATACACTACATCCTATTCTCCATACTACACGATCCTATACCTCTGCATAACATCATTTTCATTCATACCTTTTACAGTGTATGAGAATCCACTTGTTTCCTAATTTACAGTATATGAGAATCCACTAAATGAAAATATACCAGCACAGTGTATGAGTATCCACTTGCACAGTTTCAGCAATCCACTGGCACAGTTTCAGCAATCCACGGATGATATGCACAGTTTGCTTCTAAAAAAAGACAGTATATAAGAAAAGAAAAAAACAGCAGTTATTTGTTTTGGCAAAGCAATGTTCCAGCTTGATATAACACCGACTTGAGAATCATCCTCGAAAACAGAGCTGCTCAGTTTTCACGCCAAAACAGAGCTACTCGGTTTTCACACCAAAACAGGGAAGTTCAGCTCAGTTTTCGCGTGAAAACTGAGCTGTTCGGCTCAGTTTTCGCACCAAAACTGAGCTACTCAGCTCAGTTTTCACGCGAAAACTGAGCTGCTCAGTTTTGGCACAAAACAGTTAGCCAAACCAAGTGGTGCATGGTAATTTGGTGCACGTGCATAACCATGGTATTTCTATGCTAGCAACACATGTAAATTGAAAAGTAAATCGTTATATAATATATGCAATTCTTTAACTTGCTCCAGGAATCCTTAAATTCCAGTCATCATACATAAAATCTGTTAACTATCAAATATTTAATCTGAAAATAACGATGAAAGAAAGCTTGAATCATATACTTCGTCGTCATATACTAATCACAATCTTCCCTCTCCCCGTTATACTGGGAAAAATATAAGTCTGAACAGATTAAATGTTAAATTCATTATCCGAATATTAAGTATGCCTGGAATATAATTTAATCACTAGAAAATTGCACCTGATACTTGTAGAGAAGTGGTGGCTGTCTATTTCAGATCTCTAAGCGATTAGTACTAAATTAGGATCAAAGCACCTAATTGCGGACAAAGTTCAGTAATTTTACATTAATAATCTTTTATAACACCCACTTGCATGTTTCCTATTATATTTTATTAACTAGTCTTCGCTTTCTAATTTTAGGAGTGTATATAGTTGCTTGCTGTCAAGTATTTTGTGAAAATGGATATAAATTAGAGAGCAATATGTTTGCATGAGGATGCATTAATCAACTTATAATGCGAAAAGCCATCTGAAAATCATCTTTCTAGACTCATATGCTGGTTGGTTAGCTAATCAGCGTTTGTATGTTTACCTAGATCAGTTATAATGCAGCAGTAGCATCATCTGGTAGTGTATTACTTGATGTATATGATACCCTCAGCTTATTTCTTACCAGTTTTACTTCCTATGTGAATAATAAGTGTACGATCCTTATTTCTTATTTTCTTTTGGAATCTCTGTGTTTGTTGAATGTTAACATACATCAAAAGTTAGCAGTTTAATAGAGGGGATTGTATAAGTTAAACCATCGTTTTCCACATTGATTTCTATAAAATAATAGGTTAATTCCTTAATATCGATTAAAATTGATACTAGTTACCTTCTATAAATCGTAAGACTAATACTAGTTGCAATGAAATATAGTTATGGTCTATGGTTTATGAACTTATTTTTTGATATTAATTGCAATGAAATATATTTTATGAACTTATTTTTTCTATTAAACTTAGATAATTTTATAAATTCGGGCAAATGGTTTCAGCTGTTGAGATCGTCTTTGAAATAGCCATGATGGGTCAAAATAATTCGACTATGAAAAATGGCGCTTGTAAATACATGAAATAAAAGAAAAAACTTAGTTCAATGACGTATACGCACCTGAGCTGTTAAGATGAATAAAAAATTACCCAAATGCGCCTCAATATTTGATCCTGCAATGTTTCAAGCAGCATCGATTGGGTCAACATTAGCAAGGCTACAAAGGGAAACTATGTGTGAAATGTCAATTCTGCAGAAATTACCAAGCTACTAAATATCAAATATGCTCCTTGAAGTTACAACAACAATAAATTCAAGTATAAAGAGCAAACAGGCATATAAAAATGTGAGCAAAGTTTCAGTAGCCAATGTTGTGAATTTTCCATGAGTATTAAAAACATATTAGTTCCCATTATTGTCAATATTTCATATTACCCTTCAGTGAATACTTAAACTAGATAGCATTTAATGATAGAAGGCACGAACTCGAAGAACGGGGTAAAAAAAAGTTATATTATCATAGGTCATCTACTAGGATCGTTTTTAAAGTTAGATATGATATAGTAAAAAATCGAAGAAATGAGGCATCCAAATAATAATACTTTTGTTGGCCAACTATTTGGAAGTGCTTTCTTATCCTTTAAAAGATCAATGCCTTCGATTTTCTTGAATTATAAAGCATGGTAGTCAACTATTTTTTGCATAACAAATACTTGGAAACCCATTACATAGAGCTATGGCGAGCAGTGAATTTCTTGCATGTTTCAAGACCAAGGTGGATTAGTAATTCTTTTTACAGCTATATTTACCGTCTATACTCTTCAGGTGCAGAAAATCGTAAGATTGTTACTAGTTGCAATGAAATATAGTTATGGTCTATGGTTTATGAACTTATTTTTTGATACTAATTGCAATGAAATATATTTTATGAACTTATTTTTTCTATTAAACTTAGATAATTCTATAAATTCGGGCAAATGGTTTCAGCTGTTGAGAACGTCTTTGAAACAACCATGATCAGTCAAAATAATTCGATTATAAAAAATGTCGCTTGTAAATACATGAAATAAAAGAAAAAACTTAGTTCAATAATCGTATACACACCTGAGTTGTTAAGATGAATAAAAAAATTACCCAAATGCGTCTCAATATTCGATTCTGCAATGTTTCAAGCAACATCGATCGTGTCAACATTAGCAAGGCTACAAAGGGAAAATATGCGTGAAATGTCAATTCTACAGAAATTACCGAGCTACTAAATATCAAATACTCTCCTTGAGGTTACAACAACAACACATTCAAGTATAAAGAGTAAACAAGCATATAAAAATGTGAGCAAAGTTTCAACAACCAATGTAGTGAATTTTCCATGAGTGTTAAAAACTTGTTCCAACAGTCAAATGCTTGTACTCGTCTGAGAAAGCTAAGTGCAAATTCTATCAAACCTAGTTGTCGTTCAACTGTGTAATACATGTCACGATGAAAATTGCCTACTAAACCTTTTTTCATGCATGTCACGATAAAAATTGGTAGACATTTTGTAAAACTGTTTCTAGTAGCATGACATAGAATTGAATATTAAGTATAGAATCAATTTGCAATAGCATAGATACAGCATCAAACCTAACCAAGTTAATAATTCTTCTCGGTGATCGCTTAACAATAAAAGAAGTCAAACATAATATATTAATTAGTGTTGTGCTACATTACTCCTAATAAATTAGGCAAAAAAACTGATCTACAGAAATTAAACAGTGAGACATAAATGAAGTTTATGCCTTTATTCCCAGAAATTATCAACTATATTTATATTTATGCTAATTAAAGCTACAAATGGAAAGAAAATTTGTGAGTTCAAGCGATCTATAGAGAAGGGAAGGCCACTATCATATACAAGATTCACAAAATTTGTGAGTCATTTTGCTGAACTGAGTGATCCACAATTTGCTCCTCCTATTCTAAAGTGGGAAACACCGATGGAAAGAAAAGCTCGAATTCATAAAACTAAACTTGAGAAGGGGGCCTCCAAAGTAGCTGATGAGCCGGAGAAATGTGATCCCCATAAAAACCCAAACACAGCCGGAGACCCTTACAAGACACTTTTTGTTGCCAGACTTAATTATGAGACAACTGAAAATAAGATCAGGAGGGAGTTTGAAGCTTATAGGCCACTCAAAGGGGGGTAAACGCAACTTAATTCATCTTAGAAGATTGATTGTATCGTTTGGTTGGGTAAGAATATCCCATCTAAGTAATTTGGTATGATAAACAAGTCAACCAAATAAACATGCTATAAAATTAAAATCAAATTTTGTGAATTTAAACCTGAATAGTTCTTCTCTGTGTATAAATTTATGTTTTCTGCTACGCTAGTAGTGTATGGATATGATTCACCATCTACATCTATGTGGTCAACAAAGATTTACAACGATGTACTTTTATTTATTTGTGTATATCATGTTCCAGATTTTTTTTACTAGCATTATAATATATGCACATCAATTACATAAACATAAATTGTTTAACTCAAAATGCACATCAATTCATTTTATTAGGCTTAGGCTTTCCAGCAATGATTTTATGCTTGCTAAAAAAGCAAAATACAAACTAATGAATTGCCATTGACAACCAATAACAGAATACAAACTAATGAATTGCACGCAACTGAGTTGCAGCCGACACTCATTAGATTTTACATACTCGTAAGTAATGAATAAATAATGAAGCATCCAGAAATGACTGTATCCAGAAATAAAGACATGATGGATGGTGTTTGACAGTGTGCCACAGATAAGTATAGGAGAATAATGACTGTATCCAGAAATAAAAGGTACAACATATCAAGTTTACTACAAGGTGTAAAAGCTAAACTTATTATAATTATAACATAGTATAAATTACCAAGGATGAAGCTTTAAGAGGCTACTTACATTACTTCCTAATATAATTAAACAATTTTAAAAAACTAATACTTATTTGAGAAAGTAAAATCAATTTTGAGCGATGAACTAATTCAACATGTTACAAAAGTGAAATCAATTTTTTTACCTATTATCGTGATTCCTAGAAGCCCTAATTCGAAGCCGATGATTGAGAAACGGGTGGAGAGAGGATTTCAGAGACTAATACTGATTTGAGAAATCCAAAATCCTTCGATTAGAGAGAGAGAGAGAGATCGCGTGGGATCGCTGATGTCAATTCTTTAAAGTCCATATTTTTTATTTTTCTATTTGCTTATGATGCGGCCTTAGAAGGAATAAGCGTTGAGGTAGAAAGATTGAGGTACTGATTAGGTCATGGATGGGAACTTACCCTTCAGCCCTTAGAAAATAAGAGTTGACCAGACATAACAACACATAGAAGTGTTGGCACATTTTTGGTGACACATTTTTGCTACCGCAACACATATTAGTGTCACTAGTCTACAACACATATAAGTGTTGGCAGTTGAAAAAAATAAGAGTTGCCAAATGACCATTATCGTGTAGTGACACATCGTCTAATTATTTGTTGATGATTGAAAACCCCATACCTGTCTGGGGATGATAATTAATTCACATCTCCCTTGAATTTAATTGTATGTTAATCGATTGGTTGACAGATTGTTATAAGCATTATTTAGTTATTTAATGCTTATACAGTTTTAAATTACACTCTGGATGTGAATTGAATGTTAAATAGTTGTTTATCACTATTTTTGAATACATGCGATGTATGGAACCCATATAAATAAAATTACATGGTAATTGATTGAGTCACATTTTCGATTCAAAATATGAACAAATATTTTAACATAATATTCCGTGAAGAATCAAAATATGATTTTGATGTCCTATTTTGGATGGACACGAAAATGTTGAAATGTTCATAACTGAAATGAATATGACGCCGAGTTAAGTAGATATACGCCATTTTAACTCGAACGGAATTTTTTGTCGATTTTATTCATTTTATAATGAATATTGAAATGATTTGATTTCAAAATATGATATTTTGAAAATTTTATCTTTTTAATATTATAATGATATGGAATATTCAATTTTGATTTAAAATTGAAATGGAAGTTGAAATCAGTCTTGAAATGAATTTATAAACGATTTATAAAATATGTTTTGAATGGAAATCGATGAAATATATTATATATATTTAAACGGCCTGAATAGAACGTATCGCGCAGCGACCGTTCGCGAATTTCGAATATTGACTTTGAATTGACGTAACAGAGATTCAACCGTCGGGTTCTCCTAAAACCAGAACCATTGGGTTCGTTTCGAAAAGAGCTTTCGAATGATAATAAGAGATTTGAAATCTAACAGTTACATTTTAAGATATGTCCAAATCAGTTTTGAAAAAGGTCGCTATGGATGCAGTTCGGTGGCCGATAGTGGAAACCGACTGTAAGGGCCTTAATAAAATTATTAAAAATATGAATAAATTATTTAAAATCATAATAAATGTTTTGTAATGATTTTGGATGAAATATTCCAAGTTTGTAAAGATAAAATATTTTTTTATCTGAATAAGTTGTATATCAACTTAAGTAAAGAACTGAAAAGGAATTGAAATGGTTTTAATATAACCAGAATTTTCCAACGTATGAATTGGAAAGGATTTGAATGGAAATAATCTTCAGAATATTTCGATATTATATTCCGTGGTTATACGGATATTGTTGAGGAATTTGGAAGATATAAATATCGTTATTCTTAATACGATATTTGTTGTTTTCAGAATTTGATGTTGAATATAAGCCGATATGATTTATATTCGGAGCCTTGTATTTAATATCAAATTGGATTTTGGGTTTGTCGTGAATGGCGTCTTCAATAACACTATTCGTAAACCCAGTTAAGAATAGAATAAATCTTTTAATTAAAATTTAGAGAAGTTTACCAATTAATTAATTTAATTGGAATTGAATTGAAAGTTGATTTTGGGTTTATCGTGAACAATGTTTTAAATAACATTTGTTCTTTAACCCATTAATAGGGAAGTTATGATTTGGAATTTATAATCTTTTAATTAAGTTTAATGGAATTTTCCAAAGAAATTTTTTCCAATTTAATATATTAAATTGGAATTCGATTAATAATCGAGATGAACTTTTGTAAAGGAAAACCGTTACTATTTATGGAATTCAAAAGGCCTTGCCGCTATTCCACTTATAGTATTAGTTTGATACAGAAATTTATATCAATTATATACTGTTATGATTTCTGTGAAAGTTCCATTTTAATGGAAGATGATTTGGGTTTATCGTGAACTGTGTTTTAAGTGACATTGGTTTTTTAACCCGGTTAAAGACATGATTAATTTCCTAAAAGATTGAATAATCATTAAGTAATGATTTTTAGAGACTAAAATTAAATAGAGTTTTAATGAATCTTTAATTAAATTGAAATGTGAATAAGGTAGTTGAATTTACCGAATTCAAGAAATGTTTGAGAATGGTGTACCACCAGTTTAACTTCGTGCGATAGTTAAATCTTTGATTAGATTTGAAATGTTAAATGGTAATTAAATTTACCGATAACACAATAGGTGTTAGATATGGAGTACTACCAGTTTTGCTCCATGGGATGAATAAGTTGGGATTGAAAAAATAAAATAAATTGTAACAACCCGTATTTTCAATAACCTGTTATAACATAAATGGAGGCAGAATTAAACTGTAAAATCTGAATCAAGGGAAACGAGCTATGCCATTGCGTTCGTCTCGGAAAAATACGCGAAATAGAGTCCGAGTTTTCGAAAATCGGAGTCTGTATGACCAAGATATGGCCTCGCGAAGTTTCACGAAAAATTCCCAAATTAAAGTATACTTAATTAAGTGAAATGGGTTGCGCAGAGAAATATATATATATATTGATATATATATATATAATTGAAAATTAAATAAATAAATATGCAAAAATGTTCAAAACAGCGAATTGGGAGAGGGGAATAACCGAACCGGCCGATTTTTTAGGTCGACCCGAGCTCGCTGGGTCGACTAGGGGTTAATCCAGGGTGTTTGGCTGTCAACCCGTGGGCCGATTCGCTCAAATGCAGATTTTGCATTTGGATGGTTCTCATGGTTCATCTTTAATCTAAAGGCCCTAGATGGTTCCTACACTTGACTTCTTCCCCAAGACATGCTTTGATGGCTTGGATTGAATCTAGGTTTAATCCTATGGCCTAAAACACTTGCCTAATCTATAAATAAGACCCTAACCTATCCTAAATCCTCATTATTCATTCATGCAACTAAACTATGGCAAAATTTCTACTCTCATGGCCTCCACTCAACTATCCTAGCCTCCACTTCATTTCTATGAGAGGTTTCATGATCATGAGAGTATTAGAGAGTCCCTATGTTAGTATGAGAGCTTCTCAAGTTGATTTCAAGGCTAAAGCTTTGATCTTTGTTCATAAAGATGGAGTTTTTATGGATTTGGAGTGTTCATCTTTGGGTTTTTGGGTGATGGCATGCATAGGCTTCATCACAAGCTTTAGTTTAATCGATTTAGGCCTTCATAGCAATGTAAGCCCTTTCCCTACTCTTAGATATTGACTATGAAGTTAAATGTTCATGTTGCAAGTTTGGGTTTGATCATTGAGTATGATTTATGCTATCATGTCATGCAAGTTTATGAAGTCATTATCTTGACCTTGTGAGCTAAAAGCTACAACCTTTATGTTGAAATGTTGCATTATGCAACATAAGAACCTTCATACCCTTTATGTCAACTTGCATATGAAGTCATAACCCTTATATGATGATATATGCGAGTTTCTAGTCATCATCCCATGTCTTTTGTCACCATGATTCACTTATGTGCCAAGTTTGGGTTTATGCATGTTTTTGAGGCTTAAGAATGTAACATGCAAGCTAATGAACACATTTGTGCCTCATTTGCCACCATGATTAACTTGTGGCTTAATATCCATTTTTGTCATGCCTTTGCCAAGTCTCTTCTTTTAATCCATTACGTTGTTGCGAACGTATATGCGAGTTTAAAAAGCGTTGGGGTCACATTATGGGAAAACATAATGATATGAACATGATTTGGGTAAATGGGTATAAACATACAACATGTAACGGTAAATATGACATGTGTTTATACTTGAAAACATGACTTGAAATATAACATGGAAGTTGACATGTAAGTATGCATAAAAATATAAGCTTGGGAATTTACCTATTAAGTTAGGTCTACCCATTGGGAATTTACCTATTAAGTTAGGTCTACCCAATTGCTTGAAAACTTGAATATGAGCATGACACTAGACTAAACATGAAAGTGGCCAACTCGAGGTTGGGTTGAGTTTGCAACATAAAGCTACCCGGAACCGACCGGCCTAACTAGTAGTTGCAAACAATAGGACCCAATGTGAGAAGTTGGTCATGTTGTGCTTGAACCCGAGGTTAGACCAAGTTGTGGTGTAAAGCTACCCGGAACCGACCGGCTTAACTAGTAACCACAACAAAGTCTAATGTGAGAGGTTGGGGTGCATTAAGTAATTAATGCCACATGATAGGGTTAAGTTAATTTGATTAATGACTCTTAACCAAATATGACATGGACAAATGGGTTAAGTAAATTGATTAGGCTAATGATACTTAACAAAACATGATAAGGTTGGGTAGGTTAAGTAACTTGATTTGCCTAATGACACTTAACCATTTTTATACGACTAGTGGACGGGGTTAAGTTAACCAACACTTAATCAATCCAACACGATAATTTGGTAAGGTTAAGTAAGTTTTCTTAATGACACTTAACCGAAAGATACAGTTAATGGATGGGGTTGAGATTAGACTCAACTAGTCTAAACATGATAATCGGATGGGGTTAAGTTAGCCTAGACTTAATTAATCCCACTTGGTAGTTTAATGGGGTTAAGTTAAACACTTAACTAATCTAATACGATGATTTGATGTGGTTAAGTGACCTATACTTAACCAATCTAACCCGTTAATTTGATGTGGTTAAGTGACCTATACTTAACCAATCTAACTCATGAATTTATTAAGGTTAAGTTAACCTATACTTAACCAATCTAACGTGAAAACATGGTAAGGCTAAGTCACGAATCGCTTAAATACGCTTGACCAATTTGACTCAGTAATTTGATAGGGTCAAGTTAATATATACTTAACCAACTTGAGCATGGTTTGTAGGGTTAAGTCTTGAATTTGGATACTTAGCCAATTTTGACATGATTTGTAGACGGGTTAAGTCTTGAACTTGGATACTTAGCCAAATTTTGACATGATTTGTAGACGGGATTAAGTCATGAACTTAAGTGACACTTAATCTGTTATATAAACCCTAATTCGGAGAATTAGGTGGGTAACCGTAATTAACAAGGATAACGGGAATAAGGCTAAGTGGGAAACCTTAGTTGAAGGATAACTAAGTAATGATTCTTAGTCAAGGAAATTTAGACCAGTTCATAGATAGATGAGTAACCTGATACGGTAGGTCATCGTTTAAGTATACGAGTAGGAGCAAGTATCTGATTTAGATAAAGGCTCCAGCGAACTGGGTAACGAAGCAGCGGCTTCGGGGAACGTGAGGATATTCTTGGGATCCCTCTGTGGGCTGCCAGGTAATTATACTAGGCTCATGAGAGGTTAAGGTCTGCGTTAGAAGAACCAAGAGTATGCCTTGGTTGCTATACGAGCGACCTAAAGACGGGGATGGATAGGGCATAGTCGACGAGACACGGTCGTACCCTAGATAGCATTTTTTCGTCAGGCTACCTTCCATCTTTGGTCAAGAGTGTACGTACGGAAAGGCAGAGAACAACCAATAGACCATAATTGCTATCTAATTATGGTTGCGGTAAGGCTCGGATTGGGGGTTGGCCAGTAGTGTGTTCTCGTACAGGATTTATCCTGTCTTGTCTTTCGCTAGTTGAGGGAGGGGTCGCGTGGGACCATAGCCACGTATAGAAAAACAGACCTTAGCATCTGCATCGGCAGATAAATTGTAAGCTCCCGACCGAGTCCTGTATTTCCTGGTCTGCCCTGTGACAGGACTCGGATGGCACGATGTGATACATGTGCATACAGTCATGGAAAAACGATTCACGATGAATGCGTGGGAAAAAGGGCGCGGTTGGCGGTTAGCGTAATCCCTAGTGGCCCTAGGTGGTTGAACCCAAAACCGAGATACGAAAACGTGCAATAGGTAAGCGTAATCCCTAGTAGCCCTAGGTAGCATAAGTCCTAGTTGTACAGACGATAATTCATGTTGGAAGACCCTAGCTAGGTTTAGGGTGACAGTCCAAACCGATCTTAAGGATCATGGAACTATGTTAAAGAAGTATAGAATCTCATGGGAAAGCCCGTATGGCCTACGGCAAGGGACTGAACATTTACATGGAATAAAACATACGAGTTGAGTAACCTATATATGCGATATATTAGGTTGACATGGACCACTACACGACTTTTGAGTGAGGGTCATTCACGGATAACACGGGATACAGTTGGGATACTAGTACGGTAGGTGCAGAGCAGATATACAGGATAGATATCACGGGGTGTTATACGTGACAGATATCTTGGGGATATTATACTTGATAGAAACCTGACGATGTGATACCTTGTTTTATCTTGACATCGTAATTTATCATGACACCTTAGTTTATCTGAGTTCAGTAGTTCATCCTGTTATTTTGATTTAGCTTATCTATCTTGTTATCATGCTTATGTTCATCTCAGTTTCTCATGTCAGTTAACTTTACTAGTTTTTATGCTAATAGTAGATAGGGCTTACTCAGTCTTTTTGACTGACCCGTTTTGTTTCGCCTCTTTTCTTCCGTTTCCCCCCAGGTTACAGGGAGGAAATACTGTTGTTTAGTTCGGACTTCTTCTGCTTGAAGGTCATCATGGATGGCTTGGACTTTTCTTGGCTAATGGCTACTTTACTGTTTTTACTTGGGGAATAATTTATGAAAATGTCTTTATATGCTTCTTTACTATTGCAAGACAGGTTTTGATGTACTCTGATGTAAAAGGCTTTAGACCTTATTTATTCATGTTATGAAAGTTTGATTTTACTTCCGCTATTTTATATGTTCTGTCTTGTGATATTTCTGTGCATGTTTACCAATAATGCCCCTCTAAAGCTAGTGCATTCCTTTGCGAGTGACCCTAGCGGAGGCAGGGTGTTACATAAATGATTACTTCGGTAAGGCTCGGTAATCCTGACTAGTTTGATAAACCTTAATTTGGTTTAAATTGTGAAAAGAATATTTGAATAAAAGAATATTCTGGATTGGAATGAGGCGTATGATGTGTTTTTATATCACTTGATTATAAGATGCACGAATTATTCGGAAAGATCGGGTTTAACCCATTCTGAATAACTGATATGACGACTAAAAGATGAAGAAGATGGTGGTTGAAGACTGGAGATCTTCACATTGTTTGGATGATTACTGATGTCTTGATTGGGTTGTACACCCAAGACGAGGTAATAAGTGGTGATCGTCCAGACGTACTTGGAGATCGACCGGATATGCGAGGGCCTCACACTACACCAGAAAATGCCTTTCGTAGTGTTGTAAAAACGCTACAATAACTTGTAGCAGCGTTTCGATAAACGCTGCTATACGACATGCAACTAAAAGTCTGAAAGTTTTTGTTGCGTTTTAATAAACGCCACCAAAAATGAAAATTTTGTAGCGTTTTACAAACCCTACAAAAGGTTTTTTGGCAACGGCTTAAAAATGCTGCTAAAGTGATACTTGCATCATTTTCCAATTTTTTTTGTAGCGTTTTTTCGGCCCTACTATATGTTTTTTGTTACGTTTCATTTCAGCTACAATACCTTTTGTAAATTACATTTGTAGCACTTTTTCAACGCTAAAACTTACTGATGTAAACCACATTTTAGTTGCGGTTATTTACTGTTAATGGCTTGTAATATTTCCATCAAGCACTTGTATATAATAGAAATATTAAAACAAACAATCATATGAGTATCGTTTTCAAACTAAAATCAATAACACCATATTTAAATACTTAAAAAAACACATTACTCGCAGTATCAAATATAACATCCATAATCATCTCAATAGTAGTATTTCGAAGTGAATCCACATAACACAACTGCTTACAAACAAGTCTACACGATTAGTACAAAAAATATATTATAATACATAACAGTTAAAGTCTTGTTCATAGCTTAATTACCAACTGTTCTCCAATGCAGCTATTCTTCACTTCAAAAATGCTAATTAGTTGTACACAAATACAAAGGTCAATAGTTAGAATTACATCATCCTTATTCAATCTTTCATTTACATTGATCCAGTCGCATTAGTCGTCTAACATCATTTTATCCTTAATTTTGAGAGGTATATCATCTTGTCTACATCTTTTGTTACCTCTCAATCTGGTTAAAATAGCGCTCGTGGAGTTTATCTAGCATTAATGTCTTCTTCTTCATCAACTGGATGGGCCACATTCATGTCTCTTTGACTTGCCTGAAAGCAGTAACCATTTTGTGTAATGGTTGTAAAGGTAATATACAGTTTACATTGTGATATCTATTACATTAACACATTTTAGACTGTCACATTTTGTTCAACTATAGATATTTGCATTTAGCAAAAGAAAAATCTGAGATTTTTTTTTAATTTTCAATGTATTGGCCTTCAATTAAGTACAAAAGTGATTTTTGTTTAGAAAAAAATAAGGAAAAGGTTGTTGAAATTAATTATAGTGCGTAATTGTAAACATGTTTATTGACTGGCATGAGAGAAAAACACTATTTAAATTAATGGTTACAAAGGTAATATACAGTCCATCATGAAGATATTTGTTTTATTAGCACCTTTTCAAAGCCGTTTGATACAAATGATGTGATTCAAATGTATTAGATGTTTTTTGGTCATTTTGTTTAACTTCCGGAAAAGCAAGTGATTTTGATGTAAATACAACTTAGTAGATTACATTAGCTCAAAATGAAAACTGGTCGATTCAAGCTTAATTCCGAGGTATGTATTTCTTAAGTCAAAATTACAAAGAATTTCCCAAATTGACAAATAAAACATCGGTACTACATACAAAAATTATTTGACAAAACAATTACTTAACGAATAAAATAATGTTGTCAGATGATGATAAGACATTATGTAGGAGTTTGAAACATAATGTAGTTCTTATATAAAAACATAAATTAAATAAATATTTCTGCTGGTGTGCTAAGTAATTTGAAACATATAAAACTGATAATCCGTATAAGAGAAAAAAAAGAGTTAGCTTGATAAACATTCTTTTATTTTGCGTTTACTAACCTTAAAAGCATCCCTTTAATGCAGATTCCAGTAGCAACGTTGGCCTGACATATAATTTCTGCAGCCATCTTACATGATGCATTAAAAGTTTAAAACTTCCACATCTAGTTTTGTGCAGCGTTGTGAATACATACAAAGGTAACCGAAAGCAATTGAAAAGGAAGTCAATTAAAACCATTCATGAATGTTACCTAGTATCAAGGAGTAATTCATTAAAACACCAGAAAGCAATTCTATTATACTTGAATTAAAATATTTAAAAGGAGAAACATTCTAATGGGTATAGTAACGTGTTTGGCTATAAAGAGGAACTAAATTATTTACATCTTTAAGTGCACAAACAAAACATCATGTAGGGGTCCACTTTTAATATCCTTACAATGTAAGAGATATAGTTTTGTTCTAACTGGGTTCACACGTATGCTTTTATGACCAAGACATGCTAAAATCCAGGCAAATAAAGACAAAGCAGCCTCAAAATATATAGTTAAACATATACATCTCCAGCGGCTAGACGCCCAGGTTTAGGGGAAAGCGCATCAGGAATACGGGAAAATGGGCCTTGAGAACACATAGCAGCTTCAAAATATATGGATCCAGTTGCCTCTCTTTGTTCTCGCATGGCAGCAAATGTAGGAACTATCTCCCCACCAATTAGCTCCACAGCCTGTATTGTTAAGTCAGCATGTTTTATTATCAGTACCCATGCACAAATAAGTTAACATCTATGACCCACTATCTGAGAATAAAGTAGTATGTTTCGTCAAAGTAAAATAGAATCACACAGGTAGAGCGGTGATGTATGTGATTATACATATGATGATAAAGATACAAACTTCAGAGTTAGGTTCATCAACTTCTATTTAGCATATTCAACATGTTTGTAAGAGAAAAAGCTTCAACATTTTTACATATAATGGAGAAGGAACATAAAGCGATACTGTATGCTACATAAAACAATATTTAGTATTTGTCGCTTCATTTATGTCTATTTGCGCATTTGTTTGTGTTTATTTGTCCGCCTGTTTATTTTAATTTTGTGTTTTGTTATAGTTCAATATTCCAAATTAATGATGCCAATGTATGAACTCAGTTTCTGCTTTTGCATTAAATGGATCTGTGAACAAAATGGCATTTTGATATGAGCCCACCTAAAGATCACTATTCATATAAATTAGTAGATACATCAACCGAGATGAAAGAATATTATGGTTTTGTATAATAAATGTTCCGCCCTTCCCATTCATGTATTTAACAAGAATTAGTTTCTAGCAGTACATTTAATTCTCCTTATATAGTCTGAACTGGTCGTAGAATATGAAATATTGGTCCTACATTTCTCTATTCAATAAGATTGATTTATTTGGTTAATGAAGTGATAATTGCAAAAAGACATGATAATTTTACTGAATACTAGTCCTACATTTCTCTATTCAATAAGATCAGTTTATTTGGTTGATGAAGTGACAATTGCAAAAAGACATGATAATTTTACTGAAGCTGTGACCATTGCAAAAAGACATGATCAATTTATTCAATAAGAATTACTGGAGCTGTGACCATTGCAAAAAGACATGATAATTTAGGTTTTGTTAATAATTTTCAGGTTTTCAGTTTAAAATTGTAATAACCATTCGCATGGCTCTACTGATAGTAACATCCCAATTTTTTTTCTTTACTCACGCTGGTTGTTCATTAAAAAAAAACGAGACCCCACATATTTTCTTTTTCATTCCATTTTATACCTAAATTACTCTTTTTGCCAGAGTGTGAAAGAAATTTTTGGTTTGTCAATAGAGCCACCATATTCCTTTGTGTTAATTCACTGTATTGTTATTTTTCATGGATATACGAGGATGATGCCTGCACTGTGAACGCATTTTTGTCAATTTTATTGGTTATGTGTCATACATGATGCAGGTTAGTGGACAAGATATCGAACTCCCTTGCTACAAAAGCTGTTGTTACTCCTAAAATACTCACTGTTCTAATGAACTCATTAATTTGTACTATTGATTTCAGATTCAAAGACTGCAATTTTATTTCCATCATTTTAACAGTGATGGGTTATGGGTACTGACGTTTGCGGATTGGATATGAAAAATATACCACCAAATATTATTACTATCTTAAAAAATTAATTTGACTGTTACCTTGGTTGATGAAGTGGCAGTTTTTGTTTAGATTATACACACATTAAGAACAAAACTAACCGAAGTTAAGAAGTTAGCCCATCGAGCCCAACTGGTACAAATAAACTTTTACTTCTAAGTTTAATTTATAAATTTTTAATCATTATATTCATCAACCTACCCACGTTTAAACCCCAAAAAAAAGAAAGCTAAAAACAAATTAAAATTGCCAAGCAACTCCTCCACCGTATTAGTTTGGTAACATTGTTTATTTTATTTTACTAAAATAAAAATAAAAAAACTGTGACAATATAGAAAACAGGCAGAATTAATTACAAATAAGAATACTACCCATTCTGCTTTTCGACGTCTTTAACCCGGTACCAAGTTTCCAGACCTACACACGTTCTCTAAAAGCATGCATTTACACATTTTCGTCTCACAACAAATATCCTCCCTTTCCTCTCCATGATTCTTCTGCTATTCAAATTCCAGATTATTCCAATATAATAAGTATACTCAGATCATCACCACCACTCATATATAAACAATAACTTGAATTATAGATACTCCCAAATCAATATCAAGTCCCTTACCATGCACAATCTTAACCACTTCTCCTCACATTGGTCGTAATGATTCACCTTCCTAGAAACTTTTGTGTATCAGTTAACATAACCGGTAGATTCTGTATGTGTAGGATTCTTATTTATGCATGTTTCTAACAATACGATAAACTACGCACACACAAGTTAGTTCCACTTGATCACTAACTTGACCCGCAATGAACTATACCACAAACAATCTCCTCCTCCAGTAGAAAACACACCAAATCTCTGCATTTTTCAAACTCGACAACATCAACTCAATCCTTTTTCTATACTCCTTGCCTTACTCCACTTGAATGCTTTAGCCCACACCTTCATCAGTCACCAAAGCCCTAAACCACATCCTCACCCGCATCAACATTTACCCAAAACACGGACTCCCTACTTCTTCAAGTTGAACAACCTATTGTCGGTCAATACACTCAAAGCAATACATTAAATCAATCACCGATCTCCTTACACACACAGCACAAATGCCTTCGCCTCAATGATCAGTCAATCGCTATAAAGAAACCACCCAAAATTCACCTCCAAACAGTCTGACTATGCAATAGTAACCCAAAATCAAAATGTCCGACTACGCAGAAGATAAGTTGATTAATTATATGTATTTTCGGTTATATCGATTTTAGTTAGTTTTTATTTACTATAGTTTGTATTTAATAATCTACTACTATAATACACATGTTTATAAAGTAATATGTATGATGTGAATTGAACTTATGAACTGATGTGCTAAGTAATCTGGTTCATATGTGATATATGATGTAAGATTCGTGGATATTAAACTAAAATTACATGTGTTAAAATGAAATTATGAAATAATATAATAACTTTGTAATTTATATAAATTTCATTATTATCATTATTAACTCGATGGTTTACACGATTACTTACCAAAGTTATTCCTTCAATGCCAACGCCTTGCCATCTTCACTTCATCATCAATGGAAACCTGATAGTTTACCATAAAAAGAACACTGACTATGATTTATGTAGCTGTATTAAAAAGCAAAAATGGTACTGGCTATGGTTATATTATTGGACTGATATCACCTAACTCTAGAGAATCAAAGTCCGGATACCCTTTTAGCACAACATCAAGTAAAGCTGGTAAACCAACACAATTTTATATAGAAAATATGACCATAAATTCTGACCTCTTGCATGTGCATGTGCTTGCCACGATGACAAGAAATTTATGGCTGAGTGCAGTAAAGGGATCACTTCCAAAGTTGTATCTAGGCTCAAGAAAATAAGGAACTTGAAAAGCAGTAGCAGATTTAGATAATAATGGAGTTGTCTGTGCAGCAGTGTCATACCACCCTGCAGTGTAACAATTTAGTATGTTTCCGTGCTCTGCAAAAATAATTATAATACAGAAAAGTTCTAACCAATATTTGATACTTTTCAGGCACATGGTTCAACTGATGTTCTCTTGGGCAAGGAGGAAGAACATATTCACTTACTCCATATTTTTGGACCTTTAAAATGTATTTCTGTGCATGGCTCCTTATCTACAATAAAAGTACACCCATCGACATGTTTACAAATGTATACCCAACATCATGTAAAAGAACTAATTCATGTAGAAATATACAGAAGAATAAACACTACAATTAGGGCATGCCATCTAACAAAGGATATCTTGTACCCAATATCACTGCCTTCTCTCTTCTCCTAATTCTTAAAATTTTCTTCTGTAAATTTTAAATTTATTCTATATTACTTGAATTTTCTAGCTCAAATCCCAATTAAATGGATGCTAATTAAATGACTTCAAAATTTGTTTTCACTAGTATAATACTTGGAAAAGGTATTTTCATAAATAAGAATAACACTTACATTAGTTTATTATATAATTTCAGAGTGTAAAATGAACAGCCAAGCTTGTTTCAATGAGAAAATGTTTATACATATATATATATATAATTAATCACTCCAGAAAATTAGCAATGATTATAATCATTTAACTGCATGGTGCCAAAAATTCCTATTCTTGTGCATGCTATAAAATACATAATACAATGATATCAGTAGAATTATTATAACAGGTATTTAATTATTAACACTAAGTTATAACAGGTGTTTTAATTTTTTTATACTTAAAAAGACACTTAAGTTTCAGTTTCTTAATCAACGATATTAATCAAATTGCTCCCTATTTAACATGACATGAATTAAGTTTACGCACCATTATAATTTTCAGTTTTTCTTAATGTAAAGCCTGGTTATAAGAACCAGGTGGTGCCAGCATTCACAAGTGATATTTGTACATGATGAGGTTGTAGCATAATGATCTACAATGGATAATACAAACAGGTTCTTATGTTTTTTGGTATTTTTAGGGAGGTGAAACAGGGATGCAAAAATAGTGAATCAAACCATCGAGAAAAGCTTGTGGATACTGCATCCCCGGACTGACATTTACTACCTAAAAGGATATGAATGGGTGATGGACGATGTTCCTAATAGGGCTCTTGCTTTTAAACAGATGTACCGGTTTAGGAATATGGAAGGGACTGACCGACCTATTGTTGAGGATTCTTCTAATAATGTCATATTTGACCATCCATATCTTAACATGTAGACTTGCATTATATGATCAAACAACTATTTATATACATATGTCTAGGATGAAGAATAAATTGGACTATTAACAACAAATCCTAAGGCAAAAACGAATTGATACTATGATATATGTGAAGCGTTGGTGTTCATGAACCATTTCTTTTTTTTTCCCTCTAGTTAACTACTGCCATATGATTTATGAACCATTTTTTATTTCTCAAATTTAAATAGAGGTTTTTTTTGCTTTTTCTTTTTTCTTCTGATTGAAATGAAATGTTTTTAAATGTCTATTTTGTCAATTGTACTATCTATTACCTTAAAATAATAATAAGATTTAACTAAAACATGGTTAAGAAAAAAATACAATGAAACAGAAACCTAAATGGTCGAAAAAAATTACATCAATACAAATGGTGAGGGTCAATGTGATATTTTATAGATGTGTCAAATCCAAATACTTACACTAGTAAAAAAAAGTACATCAAATTTTCTTCGGAATGATTATTTTTAATTGAATTTTATGTTTTGTTTCAGCACTTTTCTAGATGAATTTACAGTGTATTAGGTAGTTTTCCATGATATTTTATCACTATTACAAATAGTGTGCATATACCATCAAGATACACAAGCTTCTGAATCTATTTGATATTTGCTTAAAAGTGAATTATGCCAAGAAACCCTACTACCCCATTCAGAAAGCCTGCTAGTCTTGGGTAGGTCTTTAAGCTATGATGTTTTGATGATGCTAATCATCGATGTGTTAGGTAACTGCATACATAATTTGTAGGGAAATAGTGCAACACTAATGTTGAAGAGTTAGTGAAACAAGGAAATGCACTTGGTCTGCCTCCTAATATGCCTGATGCCCACACTATAAATGGAAAACCAGGGCCGATTTTTCCCATGCTCTAAAAAACATATGACATTAATCTTTATTTTTATGTTAATAACAGACCACATGTAGCCTTATGACTGAACATAATTATTCCATTTCTATATTATTTTTATTCAGATACATTTTTAACCCAAGTAGAATCTGGTAAGACTTACCTGCTAAGGATAGTCAATGTTACTTTGAATGACGAGCTCTTCTTCATAGTTGCAGGGCATATCAGGAATGTAGTAGAAATGATGCAGATTGCTGCAAACCATTCACCACATGTTCATTCCTTATAACTCTAGATCAAACCACAAATGTTCTTGGTGCAGCTAATGAATCTCTACATAGATATTTCATTGCAGCCTCATCGTTCATGGACGCTCTAGTTCTGATTGACAAGAAAACTGCTGCAGCCATTAAATAGTACAAAGGCGTTCCTGATATAGTCAGGCCCGTACTTTCCAAAATACCCATTTCAAATGACTCAACAACTACAGAGGGTTATCTAAATAAACTCAAAAGTTTGAACCATGCTCAGTGACCACAGCCTCCCAGCAGCCCCAATTCTTATATACAATGGTGTTGAATAGTTTTTTCTCTAGGTTGGCTAAATTGGTAAAAGAAACAGGACTAGCATCCTGGAAAAACACCAACACAGCCTTCAATAGCCACAACTAACTATTCATTCAAAAGAAAGTATTCTTTAGAAAGCTTCAGGTTTTTCTAATGCATTTTCAAACTTCATCAAATAAGTTTTTTTTCATCATCTGCAATTAAATTGTAATAACAAAAAAAAAATGAGCTAGCAGTATTTATTAATATATACGATATATAGACATATATTGTCACCCTATTATCAGTTGTTAAAATGCTTCAATTAGACATACACCCTACTGATATTCATTAGATTTATTCCCACTAGCTCCACATATTCAAATGTCTAAATCGAAACCAAATCCATTCCAGATTACGCAAATATGCTCTTACAACTAAATTTTGCTTGATTTTCCTTTTCTTTATATTTGCATGATCCGAATAAATAAAAAAAAATCAAATAGGTTGCATATTTTAGTATTCCGGTTGACCACTAGTGGAGACATTAGAACATGTTTTGGGCTTGGCGCTGTAGCAATGCATGCTAGGCAAACACTTTTTTTTCCCGTCCTAAAATTGAGTTGTGGAATTTAAAGTAATTTTCTGAAATAATGTATTATGCATAATTTATTTATTTTAGTTATATCTTATTTAAATTACACTGATTAATATATAATTGTATATGAATTTGAAATTAAAGTTCAAAGTCCTTTTCTCATAGAATATGTATTAGACATATAAAATTTGTAAAATTGAGAAGTATTACCTTCCTATATTACTATAGTGTTTCCTATTCAAGGACTATTCTTTGATCTTAGAAACATAGTTGTAATATCTGTTGCTAACTGAAATTACTTTGTAGGGGAATTTGCAACCTAAAATGCAGGCTGCAAGGTTTACTTTAGGTAACGGGTCAAAAACTATGTCCACTTTACATTACTCTTCAGAAACTTGAAACAGTCAAAAAGATTCTGTGAAACCAAGCTTTTAATTATTCAATTAGCATTAGAATCAATCCTCTCACCAGCATTGACCCCTATAACAAAATATTATGTCTATATCATTAGTGTCTTTTTGAAAAAATAGCCTATAATTTTTGCTTATACGAGTCATTGTTGTTGGAAAAAATACAGCATACAATTTTCATTCTTTAACAGAAATTAGTCATACACAGTTCTTTTAAGGATTAACCTATTATTGTTAGACAAAACTCAAATCTATTTCTGAATGTATATTTTAAAATAATTGAATTTGAGGAAATAAATAGGTGTTTTGAATACATGTTACTGATTATAATTAGTTAAATATGCAATAATCTGCGCCTCAAACTAATCTCGGAGGAAATACAAATCTTTATTTTTTATGTAGGCCATAAACGATGATCCATGTTTGCAAAACTGATGGAGAGAATTAGCGATTTAGGGCTTTTAAAACTAGCGTAGATGAATGCGATTTAGAGTATGTAAAATTTCACAAACAAATAAAGATTTAGGATTTGTGCTTAAATCCATACAAAACCACATTAAATCCATATAGGACCAAATTTTCATATATTAAATCTTACCGATCTAGCCTGAAATTATAGAGCGAGAAGCTAATCGAAGGAGGAATTGATAGAATAGGACGAAAGTAATATAATGACAAAGAAAAGCGAAGCGAGGATGATAACGGAGGAAACATTTTTAGGGCCTTGTGAGCTTTGAGAAAAGGGGAAAGCGAAGACCTCTGAAACCTAATAATGCATTACGTTTAGTGGCACTAGTGGGAAGATGGAAATTTTGGCAACGTAACATGCGGGAAAAAAATAAACGGAGAAAAAACATTAGTTGTTGCTGTTATATTGCAAACGCAACCAAATATTGTAACTAAAAACATATTTTCTTGTAGTGTCTCTCCTGTATTGGACATATGGGACGAGGAATAAGGTGCCTTCAGTTTTGTTTAGACCCAGAATGGACTTGCAAATGGATTGTATGTTTGACATTGTATTTTTCACTGTATTCGTTGATCTCTGCTAAATATATATCTGTTTGGTAGCGGAGAATTTATTCTCTTGCTTAACACCCTTCTCTGAGACGTATGAGCTTAGAGGTTGTATATTGGTGGAAATCAATGGTATGGTATAGATTGAAAAGATGGTATGCTAAGATGCAGTGATTAAGGCTTTTGCTGAAAAGCAAGGCCTTGTGGATAATGAACAAAGCACGACTAATATAGCACAACTTTGTGTGTCGAGACGTGACTACGACGAGCTTCATAACCCGTGAATGATTGAGGCCGTATAATAAACGACATACTGGAATCGAATTAAGGGTACGGATATTTTGTGGGGGATCCAGGCATAACCATCGTGTACCTACGGTCCAGAGAAGGAATCTGGGAGCCCCGATAAGGGTGTCTCCACTGAGCATGAAGGATCTGGGATCCCGCTAAGGTGACTCCATTGTAGTGTGAAGGATCTAAGGGATCTGGGAGCCCCGATAACAGTGACTCCACTTAGCATGAATGATCTGGGAGCCCGCTAAGGTGACTCCATTGTAGCATGAAGGATCCAGATTCCCCCCGAGAAAGGCGATGATTAGTGATGGCAAGAAGGCCTCAGTGACTGACAGAACCCAATTTCCAATACGAACCTTCATGATTTTAATTGTAACCTATGTATGAAGTCGTAGTACACTACGTCTGTTATAATTGGTCTATTTATTTGTGAAGATGGTTTTTACACTATGCACTAATGATAATAAAAGAGGATATTGCGTATTAAGCATTTTTGGCTATTATAAGGTAAAACTCTGCGCTCCTGTTTGCGTTGCATTGTGTGATGGGATTGAGTCTTATAATAGCTTCATTTTTCTCAAAAAGCATTACGATTGGTTTATGATTGGTATTCTTGGGAGAAAACTTGTTCCATGTTATACGGCGTAGTCCCTTGATTTACCCAACTTTAAAATAAAGTTAATAACTATTTTAGTTCTCACACCAGTCCTATGACTGACTTGGAGTTTATTGTTTTCACAGAAACTTTGGGTGCCCATATTTTCCACACGGACAGTCTGTAGTTTTGGTTTTATAGATTTCTATTTAGCAGGATCCTAGTTTATAGCTGGAGCTATATTCGTAAAGCTTTGTATCTGTATATTTCTTTCAATTGTGGTAGTCGATGTATTTCCTCTGTGCGTTGTATTTATACATTTTTATTTCTGCTACTATGTAAATTATTCTCTGATAATTGTATTTTTCCGCTATGTAATATTTATTCGTACTCTGATGTAAATTGCTGTAAAAGCACTAAAAAGTTCTGTCGTTATGTGTTCTAATGAGTCGTGCTCTCACACAATCCGCGTTCTCGTTCGGTCTAGGCCGAATGGAGATTTCGGTTCGTGTTGTCAGCATGCTTCCCTCCAATCCCACCAAGTAATCAAGCCGCATGTTGGGCCGAGTAATCAAGTAGACGTGCTCCTCCCGTGTCTCTAGACACCCCGATGATCTACCCCATTAGGTTCTTCACCTTCATTCGTGTGGGCTGGTCCAAGCGCATCACATAAACGTGTTATTAGACCAATATCTAATCTTTTAATCGTGCACTTGTCTTATCTTATCAGATTGCCAATTAACTTGATTATCCACATTTTATCTTTTTATTCAAGTTACCAGGTTTTCTCTGAGCCTCTTATATCTCTAAGGAATGAACCCCTCTTGCTTAATAATTCAATGATATAACTTAATCCATTTAAGTTCATTAATAAGCCCATAACATGTTATTCCCTAGATCGTTATTAAAGAAAGCAACCTACAATCCTTTTACATTATTACCATGTCCTTCATTGTCAATTTCAGGTTTACAGGTTACAATAACATGTTTTACTTAATGTATAATTAAGTATATCTTATAACAATCCACATGTTTTCTGTCAACATGTTACTTAATACATATAGTTAAGCACAACTTATTTCATTCCATAAGTCTTCTTACTTTATTCTTCCATATTCCATTATAACTGTCATAACTTATCGTTGTTGTTTACTTATTAACTTTGTTCTTCTTAACTAAGGTTTATTAATAAGTTTCCTTTCCATTTATTATGACCAATGTTATAATCTCCATTTATCCCTTGGACAAGCCTACCTATTATATTCCATTCTCATTCATGTAATTAATTATAATAGGTTATATTCCTCGTTCATCACATTTTCCTTGGTTCTTTAATGTTAACCAAACTCTCGCAGTTGTAACATTTATCTCCTAACTATATTGTAAATTTTCACACATACCATCTACTTCCATTGATTAGAATCAGTGTCATTTACATATTTATTTATTTCATGTTGCATACATATATTTTTTATGTATGTTTATGCACTAGACCTCTCATATTAAGCTGACCACTTGTGGATGCTGGACTTGTCGGGCAGTTCCAGCCAGACTTCTACCACAAGTTGAACTTAACCTCGTGTCTTAGGGTAGATATCTACAGTTTCCCGATTACTGTAAATTTTACATATGAATTAGGCATATCTATTCTTTTCCATTATTCCCAAGTTTTACTGTAATTCTATTTACAATCTTTTGGCAAATAATTCTCTTAAAAAATATTCATGTTTATTGTAAATTCCATAATTACAGTGTTTACAGTAATTCCCAATTCAGACAGACGATTAATGAAAATAGATTTTATACGATAGAAATGTTCTTAACATATTCTACACAAATTTAATCTCAATTACCACAATTATTCCCAATTTCACTGTAATTTAATTTACAATATCCAATTTGTCATTAATAATATTTTCAGTAACATATTCACTTTCATTGTAAATCTCGCAAACTCAGTATTACAGTTACTTTAATACAATTAACAGATTCATAGAATAGATCAATAAAATTGTAATATTCTTAACATAACTGAAAATGAATTATATTGCAATTATCACAACTTATAGTTATTTAACATGTTAAGAATGACGAGGATTGTAAACAGTAAATATACCATTATTTAAAAGGGTATAATTTAATTTCACTCACCTAATAGCTTTCTAATCCATGAATCTGATCCAGATTTGTTGTTTTGTGGCATTCCTAACTGAATCTATTATTAAAACAACCACGGATTCACAAATCTGATGTTAAAAGAAGAAAGAAACCTAAATAAATCAGATTCAAGGACTTACCTCACGTTGATCAGAAATCTGTATACCTATGTTGTATATTTACAGTCTTTTATCTTCAAATCTTGAATCAGAATTTCTTAAAACTAATATTCTAATTTTCCGAAAAGATTTGTAGGAAGAAGAGAATGGAAAAGCCTAGGCAGCATCTCGGAAAATATGAGTTTAGAGCTAGGCCCTTCTAGTCTATATATAGGTGTATAAGAAAGTCTGGTCCATAGGATTTAATTCATTAAAATCCGAAATGCGCATATCAAAATTCCGCATCACATAAAACAGACCTGGGCCAGCTCGAGTCAACTCTTATGCCACCCTGTAGGTGGGTCGACCCCTGTGTCGACCTTCCCTACAGGTGGGTCGACCCAGTCAGAACGTGAGTCGACCACTGGGTCGACCTAGGTAGAACGTGGATCGACCCATTCGGGTCCATACGATCTTTGTGTGACGCTGTGATTACTGAACTTAACATTTAATTAACAATGTTAATTACTTGCTTTATATACTTCCCCTGATTTATTTATTCCTATTATAAACCATGGTTAAGCTTGAATTTCAATTCTATACGTACACACACGCACACACACATATATATATATATATACGCACAACTTTTATTTCTTCTTCAAAATTCAAGCGGCGTTATGCTGGCATTTATTTCTTACCTATTTTCATTGATTACAGGTTTAATTTGGATTTCTCTTTCATACGTATATTTTTATGCACACACATACTCATATATTTACATATGCATGTATACATATATTTTTATACTCACTTTTGTGTATAATTTTCCTTATATGTGCATTTATACATATTTTCTTTTAGAATAAGTAGTATTTTAGTCGTTCCTCTAAAATAAAAATATGGCACCAACAGGACTCGAACCATGTAAATCAACACAGAGCAGCAGGCGCCTTAACCAACTGAGCTACATGCGCTTTCGTTAACAAGACTAAAAACAATGGTGGTCATTGTTCCTTTTAGTGTTCTTCTTGTACCTTCTTTTCATGTTCGTTGTAATATTTTATTTTAAACATATCTTTTCATCTTAAATCTGTTTCCTGCAAACCATAGGTCTAAATTGATCATAAAATCGCCACGGACGCAATAACGCTAATTCCATGACCAAATTTTGAACGCTTTTCAAATTTTATTTTATTATTTAATTAAAAAATGCAGGGTGTTACAAATACGATCAAAATTCTACTCTCAATCGCTGCAAACTGTGATTGGAAATTACATTAACTCGACATAAAAATGCCTTCCTAAATGGTGATCTTGAAGAGGAAGCATACATGACGATACCACCGAGATTCGAGAATCAGCAAAACCACAACAAAGTATGCAAGTTACATAAGGCACTATATGGACTTGAACAATCTCCTCGTGCGTGGTTTGGAAGATTCTTCAGGTTCATCATAAAGCCCGGCACACACAGTGTCACTCTGACCGCACTTTGTTTGTAAAAAGTTTCTCAAAGGAAAGGCTGATGTCCTAATAGTGTATATGGATGAAATAATTAACAGGGAATGATGGAGAGAATTAACAACACTGAAAGATCATTTTGCAGAGGAATTTGAGATTAAAGACCTAGGATCTCTTTAGTACTTCCATGACATGGAAGTAATTCGTTCCAGGAATGGTATAGTAATCTCACAAAGGAAACATGGTCTTGATCTACTGGAAGAGACTGGAAATACATATTGTAAGCCAGTTGATACTCACATGAATGCATACAAAAAGATTGGAACCAATAAAGAAAGTGCACCCGTTGAAAAGGGGAGGTACCAAAGACTTGTTGGACGACTCATCTACTTCGCCCACACACAGCTAGATATCGCATTCTTTGTAAGCGTTGTCAGCCAGTACATGAACAACCCAAATGAAGAACACTTCGATGCTCTAGTGAGAATTTTGAGATACTTAAAGATGAATCCTGGAAGTGGTCTTTTGTTCAAAAGAAATGACAACAAGGACATTGAAGTATACCTGATGCAGATTGGACAGAAGATAATACAGACAGGAGATCCACTTCTGGCTACTTCTCTTACGTTTTGGGGAATTTAGTTACTAGGAGAAGCAAGAAACAAGTTGTGGTTTCTGGAAGTTGTGTAGAAATAGAATTCAGGTCACTCTTCATTGGTATTTACGAAGGAATGTGGATCTAAAGAGTCCTAGCTGATCAAAAACTCAAAATTTAAAGCCTATCAAATTATACCGTGATAATCATGCTGCCATCTGCATTGCTAAGAATCCAGTACAACATGACAGAACGAAGCATATTGAAATTGATTGTCATTTCATTTAAAGAAAATCGAAAATTCCATTGTTTAGTTGATTACGCTCCTACTCAACAACAAATTGTTGATATCTTAACCAAAGTACTTCCAAGAGTCAGCTTCGAAGAGCTGAGTTGCAAGTTGGGAATGTACAATTTGTACAACCCAACATGAGGGGGGAGTATGAAAATTATTATAATAATCAGTTTATATATTTAATAGCTATTTTAGAATATTATGTTAGTTTATATTTGATTTTTTCTTTATTTGACTATTTCGTATTCTATTTTTAAGCCTTCCTAGTCTTAAGCCTAATTAGCTGTAACCACTAAGTCTATAAAGGCTATATAGATGTACGTACACTTTAAATTGGAAATAAGGAAAAATAATTATTTTTCTTTCAAATATTCTTTATATCTATTTACTATTTTAAATATATTTGATATTTATGGTATTTGATATTATATTCCAGCCTTTATTAAAATATACTTTTTTGGCTAAGTCGATCGGTTTTTAAAGTGGTTCATAATGCTTTTTATGATATTTGATATTATATTTCTTTAACAACTATCCAAAAAACAAAGGTGATCATATACCCCAAGACTTCAAATATGCTAAAATAGACAGAATTGATGATCTCCCATATGAAGTGATTAAGGCAGGTGTAGAGTTTTGGTCAGACTGCCTAGTGGGTTTTTTCTTAGGTCCCCCCTCCTTATTCGGTTGTTAAGGGGATTTATGGTAATAAGTGAAAAATCATCGGTAGTCTCAAGGCCAGGCTAGATAAATCTATGTTTTTACTGAAGTTCTTTCTTCTAAAGGAAAGGCTTCATGTACTTGGTATTGAGCCAACAATTATAAGAGGTAAACCTTTCATTATTACTCCTTTGAATCTCAAAGTTGATAGAGCTAGATTGTCTGTCCTCGTATGGACCTATTTCTCTCACATTCCATTTGTGCTCCAATCCCTAACTGGTTTAAACTGACTTTCGAACAAAATTGGGAAGCTCAAATGTTTTGATGCTAGTACTGTTGCGAAGGAGAAGTTGTTTTATGATAAGGCACAATTGAAATCTCTTTGGATATAACTCTTCCTGAAACTCTCAAAGTTAGATTAGACAATGATTATGTAGCTGAGGTTCGTGTCAGATGTGGTTTAAAGCCAGATATTTGCTTTTCTTGTCACTCTTTTGGTCATCTCCTAGATTCTTGTTTTTGGTTCCCACGGTTGTTATACCTTCTCCGATACCTCTTGCTGATTGTGCTCCACTCCCTCGTCCTCCTATGTTGAAGTGGGTTCGTAAAGCTACCTCCCCTATGGTCTAGTCGGTTAGTACACCTGTAGTTAATCTGGCTAAGTTTGTGGATGTTGGTGATGTGTCCTCTTCTGATAAGAAATCTAACTGTTTGGAAGATGATGATGTTTTTGCTCTTGTAGTATAAATATGTCTCTAACATTGATGATGATCTTAGAAGATTGATATACAAGGTCGTAGGTGAGGGTTTTAAGCTCATTGAGGAGGGTGAACTAGGTGAGATGAACATGTCTCTTTTCTATGATACTACATGGGATCGGGATTACGAGTTTCCCAGTCCTAACCCGTGTTTTGTTCCTAACATTTCCGTACTTTTTTCTGAGTACGTCAACATTTTAGGTTTTAATGATGGCTCCAGTTGTCCTTTCTTTATTGGGGATTAACTGTGATAGTCAATGTATGTAGCTGAAGCATGCTGCTTTACTCCTGTTTTATTTCTAGTGCCCTAGCACTTCAAATCACCCTTGTAGTAGTTAGAAAAATTGTCTGACTCATATTTCTTCATGTGTTCATTATTTGTCATAATGAAAGGGGTTGCAGCCACTATAAAAACCGACTTTGCTTTACTAATAATAATAAAAAAAACATTATTACTGGAGAAGACATATTGTTTAACTACTAAATTTGATTTTTAAGATGGACCGTCCACCACCGTAGGTTACAGCATTGGAGCTAGACACCTTTTCTAGACTATAATTTACTCTACGCAGGGAAACAAGTTATATAGTTAGCAAAGCAACAAAATTACATTGTTGGCAAAGCAACAGAAGAACATCTCAAAAAGATATGACATTATACTGTGCGCAAACAACATCACATCCCTTTTATGTAGCTACATAGCTCGGCTAGACTTCACGTAGCACGGCTCCACTGTTACTTGTAGCTACATGAAACCATAAGTGTACAGGACAATACATCACTTTCCTGAATATTTTCCTCGGCAAATCACACACCAAAGATCTAAACCATAAGAGAAAACAAAGAGACATTGCACAGGTACCCCCAAACAAGACGCAAGGAATACAATTGACATAGCATAAAATTCTGACAAGGCAAAAGCTTGCAGACAACAGCAAGCAGCATAGCAGAAAACTGTGACAAGGAACAAGTTGAGCACGACAGCGGGAATCACCAACAAAGATCACACTAGAACTTTGACAAATAAAAGATGAAACTAACACCAAGAAGAAGTGCCAACGACAAACATAAACGGCCAAAACAAAACCAAGCCACCACAAGCAACCCACGGTATTGATACTCCACTGGAGGGTGAGTTGTGGCAAAGAAAGGGAAAAATCACCACAAAGACTTAGGCAGAGCCTCACATTTAATGTTAAACAAGGAGGAAAAGCACCACTAAAGAAGAACAAGCCACACAACACCTTAACACTACTCAAATCGATAAAAACAAATCCAAAAACACCATAACAATGCACCACACCCCAATTTAAAACAGATGCGGACCGCAAAAAAAGGCTCATAGTAAAAACAACGTAACCACCAGAAGACCAACACTAGAAAACTCCATCCCTTGGCAACTGGTGACAGTCTCGTGAAAGGGACGAAGTAACAGTTGTAACATCCCGTAAATTTCAATCATTTAAGTTATCGAATTAAATTAATTACTGAATATAAAACAATTTTAAAATAAAATTTAACTGATGAATCCTTCATTTATCAAAACTTAATATAGGATTAAATGAAATAACTAATTATAATGAACGACTCAATATGATGTTTAATAAGAAATTATTATGAAGATGAGTATCAGCGATATATAAGGTATGTATGATTTGAAAATAAGAATTAAACGATAAATTTAATTTATAATGTATATAATTGAAAACTAAAACTTGAAATCGATTTATAATGAAATACTAATCCTTAAGATTTATTATTTTCATATGGAAGTGACCTAAACAATTATATATCGAAAACGTCCAAGTTTGGTCGCCCCGTTTGAATTAATTTTTGATGATTGATTTGCGATAGCGACAACCGATATATCATAAATAATAATAAAATTTTGAACTAAAATAAAATTCCAAAATTTAATATTTGAGATGCGTTTAACTAAACGTAGAAGTGAAATGAATTTTGTTAAAAAATACACAAGTTTGTTTCATTCATGCTAATTTAATTAAATATTTTATAAATTGCTACGAATGAAACTTTGTTAGAATTTGAGCGAATTTTAACTAAAAATACTATACCGTATTTTGAAGAAAACAACACTTTTCATTTCGTGAAATTCGTACATTCGTAACCGTATACATGATTTTGTCGATAAGATAACATAAAATATATATACATTATAAGCCACTTTTTGTTCCCATCCATCTTCCTGAGTCTAAACGCATTCCCATATAGATTTATACATGTTGGAATTTGTGCATGCAACCAAGAACCATTTCATTTCCTTATTTTTTTTCATGCACATTTCATTTTTTTAATCAAAACAAGCCACCTCTTCATTTCCAAGTCTATTCATTTTAAATCGGTTCAAGCTTTTCCTGTTCTAGAGGGATATTTACACAACATGGTAATAAATAAACTATTCGAATTTGAAAAGCCAAATTTTGTTATAAATCTCTTCTTCTCTGTACTCTCTTATGCTTCCTCTCCTCTCTTCCATATTTATAGCCGATCTTGTAGTACATATAAAGAAAGAAATATGCCACAAATTTTCTGATGCCACTATATATCTCCTCTCCATGTACGCTACCTATTTCCATCATCAACATCACCGCGCCAGCTTCCTTTATTCTTTCAACATTTCCATTAAAAAAAGGGATAAAAAGGGGGAAATTTCCACAAAAATGCATGGATTCCATGTGCATGGTGTAGGCATAAAAGCCTGTAGCTTTGTAAAATCTTCAAACCCTTCTCTCTGATGTTAGCCTTCCTCACCAACGTGACATGGCTTCCTCTGTTGTTTCACAACCCACTGCAACATCCACTCCTCGGTTCCATTGCACTTCCCAGATCCGGCCAACAGTCGTTGCTTCGACCTCTTCCCTGAACCCATGTTTTCTATAACCTTGCATCACTGGCCTCCTTCGTCTTCTTCTCTTTGAGCCCAACAACAGCGTCCTCCTTCGTGACCTGCATTAACCCCGCGAGTAGCAAGCATTGATGCCCCACATGACTTTCTCGAGTTTCAAACTCATCTCTAAAAAAAGAAGGATATAAAGCTTTATTTATTGCCTTGTTCTGCTAGTTTTGATTTATTTTTGTTTGTGTCATACGCGAGTTGCTATTGAGTTGAGTTTAAATCCATGTTAGTGTTTTAGTGGTCGCCATATCTAAACCACGCAAGGTGAGAGTCACTTGTTAGAATTTGTGATACAATATTTCCATTTGCTGAAGATTGGAATATATTATTTATGGTGATACAATATTTCCATTAAGAGAAGATTTGGGAAATATTGTTAATTTGGGAATATAATATTTCCAATTTGCAGAAGAGTTGGAAGATATCAGAACTTTATTGCTCTTTTATTTGTAAAAGGGAAAGGCAATAAATTACCTACATAAGTTGAAGCATTTGAAGAAGGTTTTTTGGGATAGTGAAGAAAGGAATTAATTCCGTAATTGGTTGGTTAAACAAGGAAGCCTATCAGGAGAATTGGAGAATTAATTAGGCATTGATTTATATCATAAATCAATTACTTCAACCCCAAGCATTAATCCTTATATAAGGATAAGCATTAGGCGAATGTATTATCATCTCTAAAGTTTTTCTCCTTCCTTATTATCAGTCTTGTAAAATTTCTTATTGAGAAAAGCAATAAAATCTCCTCTCCCCAAGTGGACGTACACTAGCAAGATGTTAGTGGAACCACTATAAACCTCTTGTGTTATTTCTTTTATTGCTAGATCTGTGATTGTTTTGCTGGTGACTGTCTTTGTTTGTTTTGCCTCACCATCAATCCGTTCCTATCTGTTTTTTTCGCAACAATTGGTATCAGAGCAACTAGGTTGATTGAGAAAGGATGTTAGGCATTATGGCAAGAGATGAGGAGAATTCAACAATTGTATCAAGGCCATATGTCAAAGGACAGCAGGATCTCTGTTAGCAATATAAAGATGGAATGGGGATAAAGACTTCGAGAAGTGGCAATGGAGGATGAAAGCTGTTCTGATGAGAAACAATGTTCATCCTGTGGTGTTTGCTCATGAGGAGTTGACATATGATATTTTAGCCGTGGAAAGGAAGGAGATGGAACGATGGGCATATACTACTTTACAATTAGCAATGGGAGAAAATGTCATTTCAGAGATTAGCGGTGAGACCATTGCTAAGGACATTTGGATCAAGCTGGAAAAACTCTATTTAAAGAAGTCAATAACCAACCGTCTGATTTTGCTGAAGACGTTTTTCACCATGCAGATGAGAGACGGTACTTCAGTGAAGGCAAATCTTGATGTAAAGGCAGGTCTTCTATCTGAGGACTTGAAGGATCAGATGAAGGGGTTGAGTGAAGGTAGAGGAGGAAGTAGTACGGAAGCCTTATTAGCTGGTATGGAGAGAGGGGAGAAGAAGAAAATAAAGTTAAGAGACGGGAAGTGCTGCATTTACAAGAAACTAGGCCATTGGAAGAGAGATTGTCCAGACTCGAAGAAAAAGATTGAAACTGGAAATTCAACGGTTTCGGTAGAGAAATTTTTGTTTGATGACTTGTTGACAGTGGTAGTATCAGATGTATCAGACCATTGGGTGCTTGATACAGGGATGTCTTTTCATATGACACCTAATAAGAATTATTTCAGTTCTTTTGAAAGAAAAAAAGAGGGAAACTAATTCTTATGGGAAATGATGCTAGTTGTAGAGTCATGGGCGAAAGTACTGTGCAGATTCGCATGTATGACGAGGTAATACACACATTGACGGGTGTCCGTTATGTTCTAGGTCTTCGGAAGTCAATGATATCTCTAGAGCAGTTGGCATCGAAAGGATGCGAAGTGACTATTCATAAGGATAGCCTAAGGGTTTTTAAGGGTGCATTTGTAGTAATGAAGGGATATATTTCATAATTTGTATCACCTGAGGGGAAGCACTGTACTTGGAGAGTCAAGGGTTGGAGCCTACAGTTCTCGTGGAGAAGATGTCAAAGCTAGGCATACGAAAAGAGACTTTGAGTTTCTGCATAGGCAGAATATGACCAAAGGGGAAAGCTTCAACAAGGTGGGATTTTGCCAAAAGGATGTGCTTGATAAGCAGAAGAATGGATTGTCTGAAGATGGTCAGAGATCAAAGGAGAAAGCAGTGGATATGCATAAGTCTTTGCAGACTGCTAAGTTCGGGCGTTGCTCGAACTGGAATCGCTTATTGAAATTCTAGGTGCCATGTGGTGGCACGGTGTGGGGAGAGAGGTTGAGATGGTTCATGGAGACGTTTGTTTTCATGGTGAAGATTGATAGGTCTTACTTGAAGGGGTTACTTTGTACACTTTGTTGGCAGGCAGTGGTGTTCCCGGAGTTTGTTGACAAAGTGCAATGGGTGATGGCCATGCCGAAGCTCATTGAGGGAAGTAACCATGGTGTCTTATCCGAGAATATGCTCAGAGTAAGAGGATATAAGTGGAGTTGGTATGCTTTCAAGGAAATACAGTGTCAAGGTGGAGATTGTTAGAATTTGTGATACAATATTTCCATTTGCTGAAGATTGGAATATATTATTTATGGTGATACAATATTTCCATTAAGATAAGATTTGGGAAATATTGTTAATTTGGGAATATAATATTTCCAATTTGCAGAAGATTTGGAAGATATTAGAACTTTATTGCTCTTTTATTTGTAAAAGGGATACGCAATAAATTACCTACATAAGTGGAAGCATTTGAAGAAGGTTTTTTTTTTGGATAGTGAAGTAAGGAATTAATTCCCTAATTGGTTGGTTAAACAAGGAAGCCTATCAGTAGAATTGGAGAATTAATTAGGCATTGATTTATATCATAAATCAATTACTTCAACCCCAAGTATTAATCCTTATATAAGGATAAGGATTAGGTGAATGTATTATCATCTCTAAAGTTTTTCTTCTTCCCTATTATCAGTCTTGTAATTTTTCTTATTGAGAAAAGCAATAAAATCTCCTCTCCCCGAGTGGACGTACACTAACAAGACCTTAGTGGAACCACTACAAACCTCTTGTGTTATTTTTTTTTTTATTTCTAGATCTGTGATTGTTTTGTTGGTGACTATCTTTGTTTGTTTTTCCTCACCATCAATCCATTCCTATTCGCTTTTTCCGCAACATCGCTCTCACGATTAATATTCATATGTTAGAGATTAACATCATATGAGATAATAATGATATTAGATTTATTTTGTGTTTGTTTGGTTGATAAATGCTTGAATTGTTAGTTTAGAACTGCTTAATCGGTTAGTTGTTAATTTCATAACATTTAATTGTTAAATTATTTGTTGTAAATTTATGAATTTTTGGTTGATGTTGATTTGAAATATTTGATAATTTCTTGACTTGTTAATGTCACATGAAATGATAGTTAAAATTTACATGAAATGGCACTTGATAGTTAACAGTTGATAATTACATGCCATGATAGTGTTTGATTTATGTATTGCAATTATGATGATCGTTGTATGTTGTTATTTTGTTTATTTATCACCACTACTAGCATATTTGCAAGTGTACGACATCATAGATTGTGTATGAAATTTTATGAAAATTTGGTTATGGGTTGAAATGATATATATACCCAGAGCATTGATTAAATGAATCAATTAGAAATTTAATAGAAATCATTGTTGAAAGATTTAAATCAATTCTAGATTTAATAATTTAATTTAAACTCAATTTGTTGATTTAAAGACTTAATTTAAATTTCTAAAAGACTTGAATTGATTGGATCACTTAAATTAAATTAAGCGAGAAGATTTAATTTTAGAGTTGAAGTTGTTAATTATTTACTTAATTAAATGAAAGCATTTAAAAATTAAATATGATTTGAATTTAACTGATTTAATAAGAAGATTTAATCATCAAGTTGATTTGTTTGATTAAATTTATTTAATGAAAGTTTAAATTAAGATTTAAACTTGTTTGATTTAATAAAGATTTGACTTGAATTAATGAAATATTTGATTTAATTTTGGATAATATTTGAGTTTAAGATTTGATTGATTTGTTTAATTGATAAATGATACTTAATGAAATTATTAAATTTAATGATTTAATATTAGTAGTTTGAAATTTTGAGGTTGAGTGTAACGACACAGATTTTGCCCGGACTTAATCGATCGCTAAATCGACCAAGACCGTTCGATGCCCGCATACGCTAACTTTGGGCATACAACACATCAGAACAAATAATAGAAGACTTTTATAAACATTATAATAATATTGCATCGGAGTACAGAATATCAGAGTACATCAAATATAATAGTACAGCGGAAGATTAATTTACAACAAAATTAATACAACGCAGCGGAAACAAAAAAACTAACACAGCAGAAGGCTATCAGTGCTCTGGACACAGGTTTAAGCTTTAATACAGACTCCTTCTCAATAAATAAATATCTGCAAAACAAGCCACTCGACTGCCCGTGTGGAAAAGAGGGCACCCGAGTTTGCAAGTGAAAACAAACTACGAGTCAGTCATGGGACGGGTGTGAGAAATCTTATTTAACTTATTTAATAATGATAAGGCTAATCACAGGACCACGCCGCTAACGCGGAACGGGTTTACTCCATTGGATTGCCAGTGCGTAAACAACAACTATAAATAAACTTATGAATCTACAATGCATCATACAACATGCAATTTTTTTCCAATCTACCCATTTAGGATTAATCCATAAACTTAGATTTCAAAATCCAATGCTCTTTATAGAAATTATCTCTTTGGACATTATTTCCCGATTTCTTTTATTTCAAAACATTGGAACTACATATCTAGATTTTATAATAAAGTAGATTTCACTTCGGGATCTCAAAAACAAAACATTTGGAAATATGAATTCCAAAACGTAACAATGTATACAAACAAGTATGAAGCCAAATATCGGTCATGTTCCCTCAGACAAGGCTGTACGCGCCTTAACCGAACCTATATATATATATATATACACACACACACACACACACACACACATGCACCTAACGGCTACACTGACAATGAACCATCCCACCTATGGGGGAAGACATGCACGCCCTCACACTTTTAGTCGCTCTCGGGTTACCTGATCTTTAGCCACATACTTGCTAAATCATTTTATATCCGAAGTAGGGAAAATCATTTCACAACATAATAATCACAAGTACTTTCAAATCTACATAGATTTCTACTTCCAAATCATTTCGAAATTATCGGGTATAGCCCTCGAAATCCTTTCCGTTTTATAAAACATATTATAAAACATTCCCTGTCCAAAATCGGAATACTATTCTTTTTACTCAAGAAACCTCATTTCAAAATCATTTATTAAATTTTTAAATAAACAACATCGCTAAACACCTTATAGTCAAATCATTAAGTGTTTCACAAGGTGTTAGCATATAGATATTTTTACCAATCCAATGCTAAATGTAAAAGCATATTTTGCTCATAAACTGGTCGAGCATAATCCAAACAGTCAATCCATCACAATCAATATCAGCAACTAATTGTATTTGATTCGATCACACTTCATGTTACAATAAAAGACTATTTTATTGTCTACACATTTTCTGCATTTCATATGCATACAATTAAAAGAATATTTTATTGTCTATACATTTTCTACATTTCATATGCATACAATAAACAGAATATTTTATTGTCGACACATTTTTACATTTCATATGCATACAATAAAAAGAAGAGATTTTTATTTGCATAACATATTTCAATGTATTTTAATGACAAACAAAAGAATAATTTATTTGCATACATTTTTCAGTGTATTCTAATGACAAATAAAAGAATAATTTATTTGCATACATTTCTCTATGTATTCTAATGACAAATAAAAGAATAATTTATTTGCATACATTTTCCTATGTATTCTAATGACAAATAAAAGAATAATTTATTTGCATGACATTTTTTTGTGTATTCTAATGACAAATAAAAGAATAATTTATTTGCGTACATTTTTCTATGTATTCTAATGACAAATAAAAGAATAATTTATTTTCATGACATTTCTCTATGTCGCTAATGACAAATAAAAAGACAAATTTCATTTTCAACCAATCCTATGACAAATAAAAATATGATTTTAATTTGTATACAAATTTCTATATTTACATATGACAAATAAAAAGATGATTTTTACTTGCATACAATTTTCCATATTTAACATAACAAATAAAAATGAATATTTTTATTTGTATACAATTTGCAACAATTAACATGACAAATAAAAAGAAATATTTTTATTTATATACAATTCCATTTAAACATGAAAAATAAAAGGAAATACTTTTATTTGCATACAATTTCAATATTTAACATGGCAAATAAAAATGAATATTTTTATTCGCATACAATTCTATTTTAAACATGGCAAATAAAAAGAAATATTTTTATTTGCATACAATTCCTACATTAACATGACAAATAAAAATGGTATTTTTATTTGTATACAAATCTATTTTAACATAACAAAAAAAGTGACAATTTCATTTGTTTACAAATCCATTTTAACATAACAAATAAAAGTATCCAAACTTCCCCTTACGGGAAAGTCCGGATTGAGTTGAGAACACGACAAATCAGAGCACAAATAGAAGAACATTTCATTGCTTATTACAACAATTTACATCAGAGTACAAGAATATTTCAGAGTATGATTAATTATACAATAGAAAATAATATCAGAGATCTAAAAATTACATAGCAGCGAAAAATAAGACATAAGTATAATGCATAGCGGACAAGCTTTCCGAATATAGCTCCAGCTGTAATGCAGGATCCTGTTAAATAGAAATCTCACCGAAGGTTTTGAATTTGCCTAAATTCGTAGCAAGCTCTGTTTCAATTCTGGTCTTTTCCATGCTGAAGTTTTCGAAAAGAGGATTCCAACGCAATGAATTTCGTACAGTTCTGCGTCCGTATGAATAAATTATGGCCAATTAAACGTTATATACATAATTAACTAATTAAATATATATTTAATATAATTACATTGCTTATGAAAATCACGGCCATTAGATTTTAATCCCAAGGGCATACAACTTTCCTTCTTCTTCGTGTATTCTCTTCCAGGTTCGATCAAAAAACTCGCACTAAATCCTCCCATCGCGCACGCTCCACGTTCATCCGGTGGTCGTTCCAACTCCGCCACACGCTCCGCCTCCCCACCCGTGCCACCACGCTTCACTCGCAGGTCCCCAATGCCGGAAAAGTGGCTTCGAACGTCACTTGATTGAGCGCGATTTCCATCCAAGTTCGTACACGAGAATCTATCACTTCCCTACCAATTTGAAGGTTGGAAGTGGTACTACGAATTTGGTTTAGAAGTTGGGTTTAATTTCATGGTGGATTGAGAGTTTTTAGCGAATCAAAAAGGAACAAATCTGGCCATTGTTTAGAGTATTCGGCGGCTCCAGTATAAGGAATTAGGGTTTAGAGAATGTACGAAATACGGTGTATTTTAGGGTATTTATAGTGTATTTTTATTTTATTTTAATTTATTTATTTTCCAAAAATATCCGTATGTTGATACAAACTCCAAATCAAACCCAATGAGTGTCGCCCCTAGCCAAATACCCCCATTCCGGACACAATGGAACATGTTTCGTAACCTAATTCGGTTGTTACAATTAGTTTTTATCAAAATTAAAGTATATATCAATATATATTGAATTTAAACATACATTTTAATTTACCGGAGCCACATACTGACTCCAAAAATTCCAAAAAAATAAATCTAGATATGTTTTGATGATACGGTCCTAAAAAAATTAATTTCGTCGAATTTGGAGGCAGTCTGAAAAATGGCCATTTTCTAGTCGATCCAATTCAAATTTAAATTACCAAACACATTTACATTTACTGCGCTTACATATTGATTCCAAAAATTATGAAAATTGGAATCTAGCAATAATTTGACATTTCGGATCCAACAAAAGTGGTCTCGTCGAAAACAGAGGTCGTTTGTAAAATGGCTATATATTATATTAATATATATATATATTCCACAGCGATTATTCTGAATTTTAAACTGGCCACTTTTTATTCCCGCTATGAAATTTCAATTTTTCAGATTCGTTGGAAAGATATTTTTAAACAGATTTACATATTTTTGGTTTTATCGAAATCCGATTTATTTTGAATCCTGTACATTCAGCCAAGATTCAAATTCAAAATTTCAAACTACCGCGCTATTTCTAACTACTTTTATAATTAAAATAAATATATACGTTCTAACTTCGATTTAAATAAAAAAATTAATCGTTATTATTTAAAATAAATTATTTTAACTATTCAAAATTCAATAAAATAGCCAAAATAAAAAAATTAAATTGGTTTTGATTTTATGGGTTGTTACAATCTCCCTCAATTAAAAACTTTTCGTCTTCGAAAAGTAACGGAGCTGAAAGTTGTTTAATTAACCAACTCAATTCTCGCTCTTCTATTGGTTTTAATATTTTTTATTAGTTGAACTAATAATCACACAACACAACCATCAATCAATTAGTTGATTAGCTTTTCAAATATATATAACTTTTATATATTCAAAAATCATATTTTCTAAAATCGGATTATATACATAATCACAAATACGTTAATTATAAACTTGTCACTCTCGACTCATTCTAGGGCATTTCTAACCCTTTCTCTAACGAGTTTTCACATTCAAGGATACTACTGATCCTATCTCTAATGAGTATTCTTTTATAGGATATTTCTAATCCTACCTCTCATGAGTCTTTTGTTCAGTTCTAACGAGTTGTACCCCAAATATTTGAGTTGATCCAAGCTCTGATACCAGCCGAAACGACCTAAACTTCCCCTTACGGGAAAGCCGGGATTGAGATGAGAACACAACAAATCAGAACACAAACAGAAGAACATTTAATTGCTTATTACAATAGTTTATATCAGAGTACAAGAATATTCCAGGGTATGATTAATTATACAACAGAAAATAATATCAGAGATTTAAAAATTACATAGCAGCGAAAAATAAGGCAAGTATAATGCGTAGCGGACAAGCTTTCCGAATATAGCTCCAGCTGTAATCCAGGATCCTGTTAAATAGAAATCTCACCAAAGGTTTTGAATTTGCCTAAACTCGCAGCAAGCTCCATTTCAGTTTTGGTCTTTTCCATGTTGATGTGTTCGAAAAGAGGATTCCAACGCAACGAATTTCGTAGTGTTCTACGTCCATATGAATAAGTTATGGCCAATTAAACGTTATATACATAATTAACTAATTAAATATATATTTAAAATAATTACATTCCTTATGAAAATCACGACCGTTAGATTCTGATCCCAAGGCCACACAACTTTCCTTCTTCTTCGTGTATTCTCTTCCAGGTTCGATCAAAAAACTCGCACCAAATCATCCCATCACGCACGCTCCACGTTCATCCGGTGGTCGATCCAACTCTGCCACATGCTCCGCCTTGGCCGCGTCTCCCCACCCGTGCCACCATGCTTCACTCATAGGTCCCCAATGCCGGAAAAGTGGCTTCGAACGCCAGCTGATTGAGCGTGATTTCCATCCAAGATCGTACACAAGAATCGATCACTGCCCTACCAATTTGAAGGCCGGAAGAAGTACTACGAATTTGGTTTAGAAGTTGGGTTTAATTTCATGGTGGATTGAGAGTTTTTAGCGAATCAAAAAGGAACAAATTTGGCCATTGTTTAGAGTATACGGCGACTCCAGTATAGGGAATTAGGGTTTAGAGAGGATACGAAATACGGTGTATTTTAGGGTATTTATAGCGTATTTTTATTTTATTTTAATTTTTATTTTCCAAAAATATCTGTATGTGATACAAACTCCAAATCAAACCCAATGAGTGTCGCCCCTAGCAAATACCCCCATTCCGGACACAATTGAACATATTTCCTAACCCAGTCCGGCTGTTACGACCAGTTTTTATCAAAATTAAAATATATATCAATATATATTGAATTAAAACGTACATTTTAATTTACGAGGCCACATACTGACTCCAAAAATTTTAGAAAAATAAATCTAGCTATGTTTTGACGATACGGTCCTAACAAAATTATTTTCGTCGAATTTAGAGACCATTTGGAAAATGGTCATTTTTTGGTCGATCCAATTCAAATTTAAATTACCAAACACATTTACATTTACTGCGCTCATATATTGATACTAAAAATTATGAAAATTGAAATCTAGCAATAATTTGACATTCCAGATCCAACAAAAGTGGTCTCGTCGAAAATGGTGGTCGTTTGTAAAATGGCTATATATTATATTAAAATATAGATATAAATTCCATAGCGACTATTCTGAATTTTAAACTGGCCATAGCTTTTTATTCCTGCTATGAAATTTCAAATTTTCAGATTTTTGGAAAGATATTTTTAAAAAGATTTAAATATTTTTGGTTTTATTGAAATCCTATTTATTTTGAATCCTGTACATTCAGTCAAAGTTCAAATTCATATTTTCAAACTACCGCGCTATTTCTAACTCTTTTTATAATTAAAATAAACATATTCGTTCTAACTTTGATTTAAATAAAAAAACCTAATCATTATTATTTAAAATAAATTGTTTTAACTATTCAAAATTCAATAAAATAGCCAAAATAAAAATTTTAAATTGGTTCTGATTTTTTAGGTTGTTACATTGAGTTAATTCATTAGTTTGAAATTTAAAACTTGAATTTATATTAAGACAAATTTGAAAATGTTTTATACTAGATCGAATTGAATTGGATTAGATTACATTTTGAAAAATTGTTTAATTAGTATTATTTAGTTTATATTTTAGGGTCCTTTTGGCACACATCCCTATTAAGTTTCAAAATTAGGCTCACATCCGGTCCTAAACTTATTATTAACTAGGTCCTTATTTTCCGAAAATAGGTCAAAAAAATATAAAAAATAACGTAAATTCTTATTTAATTAAAACAATTAAATGTAAAAAAACCAGATCAAAAAACCACCGAAAAACACATTAAAAACCAAAATTACAGAAAAACAACGAAACTGCACTTAATTGTATACATGGATGCAAGTATTACAGAAAACTTGCATACAAGTGTGCGAAAATTCACATTCATGCAAATCAGTTCATATTTACTTGCATAATGCATGCAGGTATTTCATAATACTTGCACATATGTGTGCAACAATACGCAAACATATTTTTTAATGTGAAACCTTCATGCAATATTTGCAGACATGTGCGCAAATATATTAAAATAGTTGCACACACGTATGCAAGAATTCCTGAAGATTTTCAACATAAACCGATTCGCGAATACTTGCATACATGTGTGCAACTATTGTGAATACTTGCACATATGTATGCATTTTTTTGTTTCCCTGGTCTTCTAGGAATATTTAAAGAATTTAGAATTTTTTTCTTTTTTTACACAACAGCGCAGTAACCCCAGAATTAGGGACCCGCTTTGTAATGTAAACATATGAGGGATGCCGTTTATATTTTAAAACCTTTTAAGGACCCGACGCTTAATTTCATTATATTTTATCTATTTAATCTTATAATTTATATTGCTAATATTATATTTATCTATATATTTTATAATTATTTTAATTAAAATATTTTACGTTTAACTATTTATTTATAATTATTTTGATTAAATATTTTGTATTGAATTTTCTATCATATTTTTTATTATTATTTCTTTATAATTTGTTACCTATTTTATTTAAACTATTGTGTATATATAAATATATATTAAATATTACTTTTTGAGCCATAGAATTAGTTGATTTGATGTCTATTTTCAATCCGAGCAATTGAGTCCAAATCATTCGAATATAAAGATTTTAAAGGTTGTAAATGTGATTTGAGAATTTGAATTAAGTCGAAGTTTGAAAAATGAATCTTCTTGAAATATGAAAATTGGAGTTAAACCAATATATGAAGTTGAATCGTGATTTGAGGTCTGAATTTGAATATCGAATGGATTTTTGGAAAAAAGGATAATGAAGCTGATTTTCGAAACAAACCAGTTAATAAGATGAAATATGATGTTGGATCTTGAGAATATTCTTGTGCTAAATTATTTGTATATGTCACCTAAACATTTCACTTTAGTTGATTTTACATGCATAAGAATTTTAATCTTGACTTGAGTGCTTTATTTTACATTACGCTCAGGTTAGTCCTAGTATCCAGTTTATCGAGGGTCCTTGTTTCCGAAGATGAAGAAGGAGTTGAAGACCGTATCTACTATTAGTATTAGTTTATTCTGCCTAAAATGTATAATTGTGTAATAGTGAAAATTGTAAAATCTGTTTCTGTTGTAAAATATTCATGAACCTTTTTATGTACTTTGTGAAATTTGGTTATTATATTTTAACCCTTCTGCTGTGAGATTCTATATACGTTCTTCTGAATTTTGTTTCTTTAGAACAGACCCATTAATAGTCTATCTTTTCGAATAGTTTGAATTAGATATGTGTGGTTATAATTGATTTAAAACCGTACGAAAAGGTGGGTTGTCACTACAATAAAGTGGCTTTGTAGAAATTGGTGGTAAACTGAGCTAATGGGAAATACATTATTTTTTAGGTTCATTAGAAAAGTAAATCGGGGAAAGTAAGTTGATTGGCGATTTAGATATGAAAACTGACGATGCACATTTGAGTAGATAGAAATAACAAAAAATTAGGCGTGAAGAAATTTGGATCCATTTGTTGTGAAGGACGAGAGACGTAGAAGTGCGAAAACAAAAGGAAGGAAGGAAGAAAAGGAAAAGAGAAGTAGATGAAGGAAGAATCTAGTCGCCATTTCCGATTTTTTGCCGAGCTCAGATTTATTTTTAGAAACAAATATATCTTATTAAGCATTTTTATTAAAATATACTTATATTTTTAGTTTGACGCATTTTATATTATTTGTGCTATATGTATTACTATTTTATACTTTATTGTTTTAAGTATTTAGTTATGGATTTAAATTTACTTTATATATTGTATATTTAAGTTCAAATGGTTTAAAATTATTTTGATAATTTTTCCTAAGCATTTTTATGTTTATAATTCACTTTTACTATGTATAATGGTTTCCAAAAGTTTCCAGTTTAAATATATAGTTTTATATTTTCAAAACAAGATTTTCAAATTTCGAAACAAAATTATGTCGACTTGGTGTAACCTAGTATATCTACATAGTGCCCATTTATTTCAAATTTCAATATTCAAAAGAAGTTTTTTTTCATCATATCCTTTCACAAATGGACATGAATTTTATTCTTTTATAAATAGCAGTAGTTTTAAACAAATTTTTAATCACATTTCATCTTCTTTTTCACTCCTTTCTTCTCCATCGTTTCTAATCAAAATCCTACTTACATTCTGTCAAATTTTCAAGTGAATCAAATTAATTTTAATTGGTTTTTGATTCTCTATCATCTTCTCTATAATATCTCAAGATCAGAGCGCAAATTAGAGTTATAGGATTGTTGTAATCAAGATCTCAAGATCAAATCTACATTCCACTGTAAAATGGACTCAAATATATTCTAAAGTGTGTGACTTGTTAGCTCGCAAATCAATCTGGGCTTGATTGTACCCGAAAAAACAATTGAGTATGTCTTGTTGACCCAAAATTGCAGTACCATTGTGCCTATAGGTAGGAATTCTAGAAGGTGCCTCCTTGTAGCCTTGAAAATCAAGGAGTGTAAAGATTTTGAAGATAAAACAAAATCCATATAGGCTTTGGTGCGGGACTGGGTGAAAGTATCCAATCCGGTGTATTCTTTCCTTTACTTATTGCTTCTGATTTTATTGTGTTTTCTGCGATAAATCTATGATAGTTTGCATATATACATGTATAAGTAAAGTAATTTAGAAGGATTTATATAAGTTCCACAACCATTATTCACCCACGATAGTGTTAGTTTTACCTTAAGATCCACTTCCGTTGGACCCACAACCGGCATCGAGCGAGGTTTTCAAAAGTTTTATAATCTGATTTTTTGAAGAAGTTTTAAAATGGAAAATTTTGAAATTATTATCAATTTTAATATTGCATAGATTTATTATAAATCATTATGTTAGCATTCTGTAAAACTATATATGTAATTGTTAAAATATCACTTGATCCATTTGAAAGGTATACTTTGCAAGAACAAACTTGCTTCATGGCAATTGATGAACAAAATTCTGATAAATAGGCACAATGAATCAAAAAGAATAAATTGATACTTGATAGATGCTCAAGATACATGACTGGAAATCCAGAGTTATTAAAGGATACTATTTATAAATATGGTTGGGAGACAATTCAAAAGGGTACATGACTGGAATCGACAATGTCGATAATCCTAAAACTCCTACTATTTCTAATATTTCACTATTTAAGAACTTAAAACATAATATGCTTAGTATTAGTGAACTATGCAATAAATGCTAGAATGAAATTTGAAAAAGATAGGTGCTATATCGAAGATAATGAGTCAAACATTATCATGAAGATGTTAGAAAAATAAATATTTATATATTAAGTATGAAAGTTCCAAATCTTGATTTATGTCTTTTGGCCAATACAAGTGACCATTAGATTTGGCACAAAAGGTTTGGTCATGTAAATTTAGACTGTTGTTAAAAATTTCTAAAAATAATTTAGTTAGAGGTCTCCCGAAAGTCAATTTTATCGTAGAAAATCTATTTGATGCTTGCCAAATAGGAAAACCTAGAAAAAGTTCCTTTAAATCAAAAGATAGGATTTCAACTACTCAACCTTTAGAAATCTCATATCTTGATCTTTTTGGCCCTTCAAAAATTCAATCTCTAATTCATAATGGATATGTATTTGTTATAGTAGACGATTTTATTCAATTTACTTGGATGATTTTTCTAAAGAATAAAAGAGATTCTAACGACCAATTTAAAATTTTCGCTAAAAGTATTCAAAATCAACTTTCTATTAAAATCAAGACTATATGGAGTGATCACGAAGATAAATTCAAAGATAAAATTTTTGAAATATTTTGTAATAAGAAAAGAATAAATCAAAACTTTTCTTTTCCTAGAACGCCCTCAACAAATGGAGTAATTGAACGTAAAAATAGGACTACTCAAGAGTGTGCTAGAAATGTTATACTTTAAATAAATACTAATTAGATCATTAACCAATGAAACATCATACGAATTATTATACAATAAAAAGCCTAACGTATTGTATTTTAAATTTTTAGAAAGTAAATGCTATATTTTAAATATCAAAGGTAATTTAAATAAATTTGATTCAAAATATGATGAAGGAACGTGTATTGTATATTCAAATAGAAGTAAATCATACAAGGTTTACACTACTAAAACTAAAACAGTTGAAGAAATTCTGCATGTTTCATTCGATGAAAATCACAAAACCATAAATAATAATGATAGCGATATAAATTTCTATGATGAAGAAAATATTATAGATTAAACATCAGAAAATAATAATCATGAGGATTTTCAACCTATTAAAAAGGATAATAATTCTTAGAGATCATCAAGTAGAAAATATTTTAGAAAATATTGAACTGTAGAAAAAACAAGAAATCAGTTAAATAAAATGAGCAATGTTGCATTTATCTCTACAATTGAACCTAAGAATCCAACATATAAGCATTTACAAGTATTCTTGAATACTAGATATGCAAGAGGAATTAAATCAATTTACTCGAAATAACGCTTGGGAGTTATTTCTAAGACAGAAAAATTAATTGAAACTAAATGAATAAATAAAAATAAGATGAATGAACGTGGAGATGTAGTAAGAAATAAAGCATCATTAGTAGCGCAAGTTTATTTCAGGAATAATGAATATATTATGATGAAACCTTTGCATCCGTTGCTAGACTTGAAGCAATAAGAATTTTACTTGCTTTTGCAAATCATAACAATTTTAAACTATACCAAATGGATGTTAAAAGTGCCTTTCTAAATAGTTTAATAAAATAAGATGTTTATGCGGAACAACCCCCACGATGATAACTTACTCGATCATGTTTACAAACTTAAGAATGCTTTATATGCTCTTCAGCAGACTCCTAGAGCATGTATGATAGACTCGATCAATATTTACCTCAATCTAATTTTGAAATTGGGAAAGTCCATAGAACATTATTTATCAAAAGGGCTAATAGAGATATTCAATTCATACAAATATACATAGACGTGATATTATATTTGGATCAACAAATGAAAAATTAAATTAAAAAATCGAAAAATAATGACCAAAATTTGAGATGAGTCATATGAGAGAATTAAACTATTTTTTAGGTCTTCAAATAAAATAGTTAGAAAATGGAATATTTATATCTCAAGAAAAATTTGTTAGAGATTTAGTAAAGAAGTTTGGAATGTCGAATACAAATGAAAAACCAACACTAGTGGAAACTAATGAAAACTTAAATAAAAAAGATAATTCTAAAGACATTGATCAAAAAAATTATAGAGGTATCACAGGACTCTACTTTACACAACTGCTAGTACGTACGACTAGATATCATGCATAGTGTCTACCACTGTGCAAGGTACTAACTGCAACCTAAGGAAATTCATTTAAAAATCCATAAAGGGAATTTACAATACGTAAAAATTACGTTAGATTATGGATCATTCTATCCCAAGAATGATACATTTGAATTAATATCATATAGTGATGCGGATTATGCTGGATGTGAATCGGATAGCAAAAGTACTAATGGAACCTGTCAATTTTTAGGACAGTCATCAGTCTCTTAGTTTAGTAAAAAACAAATTACAGTATCATTATCATCAACTACATAGGAAGAATATATTTCATCAGCGTTAGCCTACTTTCAAGTAATTTATATACAACAAACCTAAAGATATTTCGGCATAAACTTCACAAAATCACCTATATACTACGATAATACGAGTGTGATGAATTATCTAAAATTATCCAACTCACCACGCTATAGTCAAATATATAGATGTGAGGCATCATTTCCTAAGAAATAATATAAATAAAGAAATAATAACCTTAGAATATATTATGTAACAACCCAAATTTCGATAAACCCGAATATTTTTCAAAAATCCAAATTTATTAAGCTCGAGTTGATTTTATCTGGTATTCTGCATAAAGTTAAAGATAAATATATTAGAGCTCATAATAGAAATCTCATAGCTGAAGGGAATAAAAATATAATAGTAGGTAAACACTTACCAATATAATGACACTATCTAACAAGCGTCTCTAAGTTGTAGAATCTCAACTACACATCTAACCTATGAATTTATTATGAGGAGGGTGTAACAACCTGAATTCTGACACTTCGAATTTTTTCCAATTATTCCAATCTACCGAAAAATCGAATTGGCTTGTCTGGTATCCTGCAGAAAAGACAGAGATATAAAATATATCAGAGCTCAAAGAACACCTCACAGCGGAAGGAAATAAAATATAATATAATCAAATATAGCCTTACCGAAGTAATAATACTGCCTAACCCGTTTCCAAAGCTATCATATCTCTGCCATAAACCTAACCTAAGAGTATGTTATGAGGAGTGGGTCAGAACACAAGTTCTGGTAACCAACTAAATTACACAATTTGAAACAACCTTACACGTACCATTCGATTATGTTACTTAATTATTCGGTTGCTTGGGTGTGATAACCCCAAACTTCCGTAGACCGAAAGTAAGGATGATCATTTTGGAATACAACATATTTACAACAAAACAGATCTCAGATAATTATCATAACACATAAACCATCGCAGCGGAAATAAATGTCATCAGCATCACAACAGAATCATCAGAGTATGCAGTTTACAGGATCCACTTAGCATAATAGAAGTCTTAACAAAAGAGAAACAAGTCTCAAATGAAAGGAAATAAGTTTCAAATCCCATTACATACATCAAAAGCAAAAGAGATAGAAAAACGTCTCAAAAGCAGAATAAAAGGTGGAGAAAAGGTCTTCTTCTTCTTCCTCCCAAAGCTAGCTCCCACCAGAAAGTATCACCTAGAAACCTGTCAATTGGCTGCCCGTGTGGAAAGAGGGCACCCGAGTTTGCAAAAGTGAAACAAACTACGAGTCAGTCATGGGACTGGTGTGAGAATTCTTAACTAAATTAACTATCAAGATGGCGAATCTCAGGACCACGCCGCTAACGCGGAACGGGTTTACTCCATTGGATTGCCAGTGCAATATTTTATAAAGTTTATATAAAACAGCGAAATGACTTTTGAAAAATGAAACCATCATAAGACTCAGGTCCTATCACACAATGCAACGCACACAGGAGGATAGAGTTTTCCCTTATGATGATCAAACATGCTTAATACGTGAAAAGTAATATTGTAATATTATCATTAGTGTTTAACAGTATTAAAATACTTCAAAATACATATATCAATCCTAGACGGCATAGGTACCATATACTATGTCGCCGTATATAAGTTTACAATCAAAACCGAAATGTCGTCGTATTGGGAATTGGTTTTCTGTCATGAAATCGAGGCTAGGGATCGTCCTCTTCCGATTCGAGACACTCTAGCAAATGCCTCAGGAACCCCCGCAGTGAACCCTTGGAACGGTAGGGCCGGTCCCCACCTAACGGTAGTGGATTGGCAATTCCTGAACATACGTTTCCCGGCCCCTTTGGACCTATAATGTGACCACTTCCGGTCTATAAAAAAATGAGGTACCTCAATCCAAAATCCACATAGTAAAATGTCGGGCCGTGTTAAAGCCCAAACGCCACTCTAGCTAGAAAGAAACGTATGCACTCCCTGCGGTCCATATCCCGTTTTTGACTCATACCAGGGTGTGAGGCTCGCGAAGTTACGTTATACACAAAGCTATGCCCAAACAGGCTATGCTTTGATCATCAGCCACAAGGCCTGCTTTTCAACAAAGCCTTGATCCTTGCATCTTGGCGTGCCACCTTGACAATTCAACGCCATGCTATCGATAACTACTACTACGTATCCGGGTGTTAAGTAGAGAATAAATTCTCCACCACCAAACAGACATATATTAATAGAAATCGATTTAATTACATGTAGCGAATTCCAACGTCAGACACACATCCGTTTACAAGTCCGTTCTGGGTCTGAATGAAACCGGAGACACCAAAAAGGTGCTCGCTAATCCGCACGATCGACACACACGTCCGGACAATTACTGCTTCAACCTAGTCCTGGGAGCAAGTCAGTCCAAGGTATCAGAAGTCATCGCCCATTCGATGTGAAGATCGCCGGTCTTCTACACCGTCTTGTTACATCTTTGATTTAATCGCCGTTCAATTATTTGAAATGAGTTAAACTCGGCCTTTTCAAATAATTGTCGCATAATTATAGTTTAAAACATTTCATATATATTTATAACTATTTATCACTATTTTTATTTATTAAAAATAGCTCGAAATATATAAACGACGTTTCGGGTCAATGGGCGGCGCTGACGCTGTTTTTACCAAAATTTGATTTACACATATCTTAAAATCTAACCGTCGGATTTTGATGAAATTTATATCGTTGGAAAGCTCTTCCCAAAGCGGTCCTAACGGTTCCAGTTTTGGGAAAATCCAACGGTTGGATCTTTCTATATATTCGTTTGAAGTTACGATTGTCGATACGCAAACTGTAGCGCTCGTTTCATTTAATTTTATTTATATTTATATTTATATATAATATATATAAACCATTTGGGCGATTCCCTTTATTAAAAATGAGGATTTCAACAATGTATCATTTTAAATCAAATAAAAATGATATTTTTGTTTGCCAATTCTAATGCGACCAAAAAATGATATTTTAAAATGTATAATTTCAATGTTCAACAAAATGACATTTTTGTTCGCTAACTCTAATGCGATCAAAATGATATTTTAAAATATATAATTTCAATGTTCAACAAAATGACATTTTTGTTCGCCAATTCTAATGCGACCAAAAATGATATTTTAAAATGTATAATTTCAATTTCAATTGTTCGCCAATTCTAATGCGACCAAAATGATATTTTAAAATATATAATTTCAATGTTCAACAAAATGACATTTTTGTTCGCCAACTCTAATGCGATCAAAATGATATTTTAAAATGTATAGCTTCAATATTCAACAAAATGACATTTTCGTTCGCCAATTCTAATGCGACCAAAAATGATATTTTAAAATGTATAATAAATAAAAAGGTAAAAAATCCCTTATTCTTTTATTTACATATAAAATGTAAATCTCCTTTTATTCTTTCCAATTCCATTGAAAATGAAAATGTTTTTTTTTCCTATAACATTGAAAATAAAAATGTCTTTTTATTTCCCTATAACATTGAAAATAAAAAAAATGTCTTTTTATTCTTTCCTATTACTAAGAGAACTCAAAAAGTAAATTCATCTTTCTATGTAATATTTGCATTGTAAAATACAATTAAAAAGGTGGACTTTATTTCCAATGTAAACGTCTTTTCTAGCGTCAATATTCCTAAAATAAATATAATTTCTAATGTCAAGATTTGATTCATTTCAACTACATTAACATAACGATGAAATTTTGTTCATCTCAACCATATAGACATGACGATGAAATTTTGGTGTCATTTCAACTAATTTAACATACGATGAATTTTGTGCATTACAACAAATGGCAACATATGATTGGTTGTAAAATTCCTATGAATCAAAAATAATAGACCCCGCCTTTATTTTGTGAAATAAAACAAAATAAATGAACTTTATTCATTTTATAGGATAAAAGATCAAATCCTTATTCATTGTATAAATTCAACTTCTTTTACTTTATATGTCGAAATAAAAGATCACATCTTTATTTATTATTTAAAACAAAATGAAAGGAAAATAAAAGATTGAACTTTATTTTATTTTGTTTTCAAAAAACAAAAAACAAAACAAAAGATCAAACTTTCCTTTATATTTGTTTTTGAAAAACAAAATTCTGTTAATCAAAACAAAAGACTAAAACTTTGTTTTATTCGTAGATCAAACAAAAGATTCAACTTTAATTTGTTTTCAAAACAAAAGATTAGAACTTTATTTTGTTTTCAAAACAAAAGATTAAAACTTTATTTTGTTTTCAAAACAAAAGATTAAAACTTAATTATATTTTATTTCAAATCAAAGATCAAACTTTTACACAAAGATCCCAACTTTATTATATTTTATTTTCAAATCAAAAGATCAGTTTCAAGAGAAAAAAAATAAAAATAAAAACAAAGGCGAGAACTTTATTATGATACATCAGAATTTTACAGATCCAAACAGTCAAATTATGACATGACATCACGACGAATAGGATTCAACAATACAACAATCACCACATAACAGATCAGAATAATATACAATGATTCAACTGATCGAATAGAATTTAAAATAAATTATTTAATTATTTAAAATCAGAATCTCACAGTCGTTGACGATTTTTGGCCAAAATTCAAACTATTCAGAATCAACTCCAGTCAGTCTATATGCGTAGATCTCAGTCACACGATAACAACGCCGCTGAAATCATCGAATTTCGAATTGAAACGAGTTAGATATGATAAATTGAAGTTTAAAATAATTTAAATTAATTAGAGAAATAAACCTTTCTTCCTCTCAGACACTACGGGCCGCGGTTTTACCCTATTCTTCAAATCCTAGGGTTCAGATTTGCTCGCGGATGGATGCACTAGAGACTGATCGGACGGCGGGACTTCGACGGGCTACGGGTGGCGCACGCGGGGGGGGGGGGGGGGGGGTGTGGTTTAGCCGAACTCGGCGGCGGCTAGGGGGGCCCACGGCGGACGAACGGCGCGGGTTTGCGGGGCTGCTGCTCTGGCTTCGGGCGACGAGGAGATGATCAGGTGGTATGGAATTAAAGAGGACGGAAGGGGCTTTGATTTGGTATTTGTGAGGGATTTTAATTCGAAGGGATGAAGAAGAAATTGATGGAGGAAGGGGAAGCAATTTCGGCCATAGGTTTGAGGGGGGCGGCGACAACGAAGATGGTGAATAGTAAAATAGGGTTTTGTCCTATTTTTATAATATTTTATGTGTAATTTTATAATTAAATCCATAATTTCTAAACTATTTCGATTTCAGCCCAGAAGAAGGTGCCCCTAGCCAATAACCCATATTCCGGACCCAATGGGACAGGTCCCGTCAGACCAAACGGCTGTCTGTGGCCTGTATTATATAATTTAATATTTAATTCCTCTATTAATTTAATTCGTCTGCATAAATAAATTCACCGAGGCCACAAACGGACTCAGAAAAATCCCAAAAAAATATATTTGTCTATGTTATGACGATACGGTCCTAAAAAAATTAATTTCGTCGAATTCTGACACTGTTTGAAAATGACTATTTTTCAGTCGATTAAATTTGACTATAATCGACCAAACACATTTTCCTTCGCCACGCTCACATATTAAATCGAAAAATTCTAAAAATTGAAACCTAGCAATAATATGACATTCCAGTTCCGATGATAGTGGTTTCGTTGAAAACGGAGATCGTTTGAAAATTGGCTATTTTCACTGTCTTTAATATTATTTAAAAATGGAATTTTTAATTTCTGCCACATTTTTCCACCAAATAATTTAAAATAAAAATTTTAAATTGGTTCGGATTTTCCGGGTTGTTACATTGGGTTAATAACACTCAAGGCTTTTCACATACGTCATACCCATTTACCTCCCAGTAGATTAACCTGATATAGTATATATATAGCGACCCCCAATAAATGGTGCATGGTCTCTATTGTCATGCCATAGAAGCGTATAGAACTCTCATCCTACGTCGGAGCGACGTATGGATCTCCAGAAAACCACGCCACGCTATGAAACTCTCATCCTATGTTGGAGCGACGTACGGATTCCCGTAAACTACACAACATTTTACACAAAACTACCATCAACAAGCTACGTAAGCGTACGGACTGCCATATCCGAAACTCCTCGGCCACGCTCGATCTTATCATGGAGTAATTCCCCATCGTCTACGATACACCACCCGGTGCGGCGTGCATTTATCCAGATCCTCACACGTATGTACTATTTACTATACTCCGAGTTCCATAATAGGGCTGCATCTGAATGCATGGAACTTGGTTGGAAGTTTTCTATATCTATATAGGTATGCTAAAGAGGCCTAAAGTACAGATATCTAAACTGTGGTCTGCGTTTCTACGGTGGCTATGGTCCCACCATGATCCCTCCCTCAACTAGTGAAAGACAATATCAAGGGCTAATTGACGTGCCCTTAGCAAACAATCTACATCCAAATTGGCGTGTCTCGCAACCAAAGTCTCGATAGTGGAAGATCGATGGTCTATAGGTTTAGCTTTAGTCTTTCTACGTCACACTGACTGCCGATTACATGTACCCGACGATTACTATCCTTTATTTGGTCCTTACCAACCTATATGTAGGAAAATCGTCGAATCACGCCAATGCCATACCGCCACAGCCTTCTTACTGTCAAACTACCGTTGCAGTCAAGGTATACTCACCGGGTGGTAATGCGCAGACCTAGCCTCTGCGAGTACAGACCTGCAACAGAGGACCACCACGGAGCACCTTACCACGTCTCGCGGAAGTCACATGCTTCCTTCCTGTCCCGTAGAGCCAGTAAGCAGAATATCAAGCAGAAGAATCAGATAGGCGTGCTCCTCTCGTGCCTCCAAAAAACTCGATGATCTACCTCGTCGGGTTCTTCTACTTCGTACGTGCGGACTAGTCCAAGCGCATCAAGCTAACAAGTTATTTGATCCTATGTCTAATGTTTTAATCGTGTGCTTGTCTTATCTTATCGAAGTGCCAATTAACTTGATTATCAACATTTTATCCTTTCTTTCAAGTTACCAGGTTTTCTATGATCTCCTTATATCTTTAAGGAATGGACCCCTCTTGCTTATTAATTTAGTAATATAACTTAACCCATTTAAGTTTATTAATTAGCCCATAACATACTATTCCCTGGATTGTAATCAATGAAAGTAATCTACAATCTTAATGCATTATTACCATGTCATTCATTGTCCAATTTCGGGTTTTCAAGTTACAATAATATGCTCTGCTTAATGTATAATTAAGTATATCTTATCCTAATCTACATATTTTTTGTTAACATGTTGCTTACTTATTTCATTCAATTCTATGCCGTCTGAGCGAGCTTTCACTTATTATTAATTTCTTTTATTAGACTTCAGAGTTCTCTTTTTTATGTCTACCAATAATAAGCCTAATTCATTCTTTTTTATTAACCATATGACTTGGTTTAATACAACCTCTTGTTGTTATTTACTTATTTACTTAGTTCTCTTAACTAGGGTTTATCAATAAGTTTCTTTTCATTAATTATAACCTACGTTATAATTTTCACTTGTCTCTAAGACAAGCCAACCTATTATATTTCATTCTCATTCATACAATCAGTTATAATAGATTATATTCCCCGTTCATCACATTTTCTTTGGTTTTTTCATGTTGTCCAAACTTTCACCGTTGTAAATTTTATCTCTTTTTTGTCATGTAAATCTTTACACATATCAGTTATTTTTACTGCATACATATATTTATGTTAGTGTAATAACCCGGAAATCCGAGCCAATTTAAATTTTTTATTTTGGCAATTTTAATTAATTTTAAATATTTAAAATGAATTATTTTAAATAATGATGATAAGAAATTTATCTTGAATAGAATTGGAACGAATATATTTATATAGTTCGTCGTTAGAATATAAATATTTATTTTAAAATATAAAAGGAATTGAAAATGGCGCGGTAGTTCGAAAATTCGATTTCAAAATTCAAATGAGTGTTCAGGATTCAAAATAAACAGGATTTTAGCGAAACCAAAAATATTAGAATCTATTTGAGAATATCTTTCCAACGAATTAGAAAAATTGAAATTTCATAGAGGGAATAAAAAGTTATGCCCAATTGAAAATTCAGAATAGTCGCTATGGAATTCTGGCCCTTAAAAATGGAAATTTTGCAAACAACCTTCGTTTTCGACGAAACTACTTTCGCTGGATCCGGGGTGTCTAGTTATTGCTAGATTCCAAAATTCGTAATTTTCTGAATCAATATGTGAGTGTGATGAAGTTAAACGTGTTTTAACAGTTTCAGTCAATTTCGATCGACCAGAAAATGGTCATTTTTCAAACGGTCTCAGAATTTGACGAAATTAATTTTGTTAGGGCCGTACCGTCAATACGAAGCTAGAAACTATTTTTCTGGAATTTTTAATGTTAGTATGTGGCCCCAGAAAATTAAAATGTATGTTCAAATTTAATATATATTGATTTATATTTTAATTTAAATGGAAACTGATCGTAACAGCCGAATTGGGTTATGAAACATATCCCATTGTGTTCGGAATGGGGGTAATTTGCTAGGGGTGACAGTCATTGGGTTCGGTTTGGAGTTCGAAAGAAAAATCAACTTTTGTGGAAATTAAAATAATTAATTATTATATATTTATATATTAATATAGAAGGTCAACGCTTATCTCCATCACTCCCTCCCCGCCGCTCAGCGAATTAGCAAAAAAAGGGAAACGTGAACGATCCCTCCCACGCGCCGCCCTATCACGCCTCAGGCGATCGCCGGAGCACCCCCTCGTCCTCGTCACTGCCCACCACACTCCCCTCCTTTTCCTCCAACGAAGATTCAAACCCTAGTCGCCCCAAATCGACCCTAAACCAGCCGCCGCCTCCCTGAACGGACCCCACCCACCTTGCGCGCCAGTCCTCCGACCCCGCCAGCGAGCAGCTTCCCCTCCTTTTCAGTCGATCGCAGTGAACCTCCCCCTCCTTCCTTGATCGATGTAAGTTCTTTTATTTTCTTTCTGATTTTGTTTTGCTTATAGGAATATAATTTTTATATATAATTTTTATATATAAAACTGAAAAGAAAGGATTATATTTTTAGATTAGAAAAGGCATGATTTTTATTAGAAAAGCTAGATTTTTGTGTGGATTTTTACCAAAGTAAAGATCAGATTTTTTTTAACAAAGTAAAGATCAGATTTTTAACATATAAAGATTATATTTTTATATAGAGTAAAGATTATATTTTTATATAGAGTAAGGATTATATTTTTATATAGAGTAAAGATTATATTTTTATATAATAGAAAAGATTATATTTTTATTAAAGAAAAGGTTTGATTTTCATATGTGCACATAGCGAATGAAGAAAGGATTTTTATAGTATGAACAATATTATAAAAATTTAATTTTTATCTATGAAGTAGAGTTATAAAAATTTAATTTTTATATATTCATGTAGCGATAAAAATTCGATTTTTATATACATGAAGTAGAAATAAGGGTATGATTTTTATTTATACAATAGTATAAAAAAATATGATTTTTATTATATGTATAACGAGAATATAAAAATGTGATTTTCATATATATAGCGAATACGGACGACGAGAGTGACAAAAGGCGAGAACGGCGAAGATTTTCTACATATAAAGAGTCATGGTGTTTGGTTTAGCTAATCGGTGAGAACTCCTCACTTTTAATTTATTTTCTAGTTGAAATATATACTAGGATGCAGACGGTGCTTAGCAGCACCCGACACCTGTCGTCCACAGACCATGGATGACTTGTTTGTTTGATTGATGTGTTGTGAAAAATGATTGTGTGATGTGGAATGAATAAATATTTTATAGTTAAAAATATAATTTGTAACGTGTATATAAAATAAGTATTTATTAACAAATCGAACGATTTGTTTATGTACACCCATTTGACTGATATTGATTGAGACGATAAATTTTACACATCGCCCAACTGCACACAAAAAATCTGTGTTTGTTGATTTGAAACCCCACACGGGTATTGGGATGATATTTGACATACACTAATCCCGATTGTTTAGTTGTATGTCAATCGATGGGTTGACAGACTATGTAAGCGTTAATTATTTATATTTAATGCTTATGCAGTTGTGTGGTGCACTCTGGATGATGGTTGATTATTTATCGTTGCTATTATATACATGTGTTGTATGGAATCTATATAATTAACATTATATGGTAATTGATTGGGCCTCATTCCAAGTTGGAAAATAATAAATATTCATGTGTTGAATAAAAGAAAATTCATGTGTTGAATAAAATATATATTCATGTGTTGAATAAAAGAAAATTCATGTGTTGAAGAAATATTCATTTGTTGAATAGAATAACGAAGTTATTGAAATATATAAAGCCGTGTTGATTAGATATGCTCCATTTTGACGTGAGCAATATCTATATCGATTTTATTCATTTTTATAATAAATATCGAAAAGGAATTGATTTCAAAATATAATATTTTGAAAATACTATCATTTATATATCGATGATATGGAATATTCAATTTTGATTTGAAATTGAATATGAAGTTGAAATCATTTTGAAAACAAATTTAAAACGATTTATAAAATATGTTTTAAAAGGAAATCGACAAAATATATATAATATATTTTACATATATAATGGCCTGAATAGAACACGCCGCGCTGCGGCAGTTCGCGTATTTCGACCATTGACTTCGAATGGACATTACGGGAGATCTGACCGTCGGATCCTCCTAAAACTGGAACCGTTGGGTTCGTATCGAAAAGAGCTTTCTAACGAATATTAGAGATTTGAAATCTAACAGTTTGATTTGGAATTATGTCGAATCAAATTTGGAAAAGGTCGCTGTAAGTGCAGTTGGATGGCCGTTGATGGAAATCGAATGTACAGGCTTTGATAAAATTATTAAAAATAGTAATAATTTGTGTAAAAACATAAGAAATGATTTGGGAAGAATTAGGACGAAAAATTCCATATTTGAAAAGATAAAAATAGATTTTTGTTGAAATGAACTAGTTTTGAACTAGAATTATAATCAATTTATTTTTGAAATAAATAAATTGGATTTGAAAGGGGTTTTAAAAGTAACCAGAATTTCCAATAATTGAATTGGAATGGATTTGAATCGAAATTGTCTTTGGAATATTTCGATGTTGGATTTCGTGATTATACAGATATTGTTATGGAAATTTGAAAGATATATTTATATCGTTATTTCCAATACAATATTTGTTTGTCGTAGAATTTGATATTGAATACAAGCCGATATATTTTCTATTCAGAGCCTTGTATTTAATATCAAATGAGATTTGGGTTTGTCATGAATAGTGTCTTCATTAACACTGTTCTTAAACCTAGTTGAGAAAAAGATTAAATCTTTTTATTTAGATTTAATGAAGTATACCAATTAAATGGTATTTAATTGGAATTGAATTTGAATTGATTTTTGGGTATATCGTGAACGATGTTTTAAATAACACTTGTTCTTTAACCCGATAATTAATGGATTGTGAATTGGGTTTATCGTGAACTGTTTCGTTCTTTAACCCGATTTACAGTGAAATGTGATTTTGGGTTTATAGTGAACCGTGTTTTAAATGACATTGGTTCTTTAACCCAGTTAATGACAGGATATGATTTCCCAAGTTAAATAATCATTAATAGTGATTTCTGGGAAGATTAAAACCAAGTGGAGTTTTAATGAATCTTTAATTAGATTGAAATGATCGAGAATGGAGTATCACCAGTTTTGCTCTAGGCGATAGTTAAATCTTTAATTAGATTTGAACGTGAAATGGTAATTGAATTTACTGATAACACTGTGGTGTTAGATATGAAGTATGACCAGTTTTACTTCATGGGATGAATAGGTTGGGGATTGGAAATTTAACAAGTGATTACTTCAGTAAGGTTCGCTAATCCCGACTAGTTTGGATAAACCATAATTTGGTTTGAATTGATATTCAAAAGAAGATTAAAGAATAAATTTAAAGAATTTGTCTTTGATAAAATTAATGGGAACTTTTCCCAAAGTATAAGAATATTTGAATAAAAGAATATTCTGAATTGGAATGAGGCATATGTTGTGTTTGTGTAACACTTGTTGATTATACACGCGAGTTATTCAGAAAGACCGGGCTTATCCCATTCTGAATAACTGATTCGACAATGTGTCGAGGATGAAGACGATGGTCGAAGACCGTAGGTCTTCACATCGTTTGGATAATTACTGATGAACTTGATTGGGCTGTACACCCAAGATAAGGGAATCAGTTGGTGATCGTCCATACGTACTTGGAAATCGATTGATATGCGAGGTACAATGTGCCTCCGGTTTCGTTCAGACCTAGAACGGACTTGTAAATAGACTGTGTGTCTAACATTGGATATCATTCTGTGTGATTGATCGGTTGCATGCAGTGGTTTGCCTGTGTGGCATGCTAAGATGCAAATGATCAAGGCTTTTGTTGAAAAGCAAAGTCTTGTGGTTGATGATCAAAGCACCGCCATGTGTTGCATAGCTTTGTGTAGCGTTAACTCGCAAGCCTCACACCCCGGTTGTGAACCAGAAACAGGAGAGGACATCAGGGAGGGCATGCGTTTCTTTCTAGCTAGGGTGGTGTCGGTGACCTACCAGCCCTGACATTTATATTATTTTCACCTGTGTGATTGTTGGATTGCGAGGCGCCTCGGATATATCGGTGACTATGTGGAGCCGATGGAGTCATTTGGCTCATTTACGCCCCAAAGGGCGGGGAAACGCAGTGTTCAGGAATTTTAATTTACATCGGTGGACCGGCCCTGACGATCCAAGGGCCCACCTGAGTCTGGGTCCTGACGCTCGGGCTAGACAGTCTCGAATTCGGTGAGGACGATCCCTTGCCTCGGTTCACAGATGGAAATCCAACTTCCGATACGTGACATTTGCGGTTTTGATTGTAGAGCCTAGTATTGGTGACATGATATATGGTACCCATGCCGTCTATGATTGATACTTTATGATTGAAATTATTTTGGCACTATGCACTTATAATAGTATCAAATGATTTGTTTTAACGTACCAAGCATGTTTGGCTATTATAAGGGAAAACCCTATCCTCCGGCTTGTGTTGCATTGTGTGATGGGACCTGGGTCTTATAATAGCTTCATTTTTCCAAAAAGCATTGCGCTGTTTTGTTATATGCACTGGTATTCTTGGGAGGAAACCCGTTCCATGTTATACGGCGTGGTCCCTTGATATATCTGATTTAAAGTAAAGCTTTAAATAACTGTTTTAATCCTCACACCAGTCACATGACTGACCTGGAGTTTATTGTTTTAACCTAAACTCTGGGTCCCCTTATTTTCGACACGGGCAACTAGTAGTTTTGGTTTTGCAGATTTATATTCACAGGGACCTGCTATAGCTGGAATGATATTCGGAAAGCTTTGTATCTGTGTCTTTTTCAGTTGTGTTTGTATTATTTTTCCGCTGCTATGTAATGTATTGTAATCTCTGATAATTAGTAAACGTGTAATATTTATTCATACTCTGTATATTCTTATATTCTGATGAAATTGTTGTAATAAGCAATGAAATGTTCTTCTGTGTGTGTTCCGATTTGTCGTGTTCTCAAAACAATCAGGGGTTTCGAACGGTCTTGGTCGGTTTAGCGATCGATTCGGATCGAGCGAAATTCCTTGTTATTAAATGTGGATCAGAGCTTTGGTTTACAAAGCTCGAGATCAAGACACATTTGAACCCGATGGAAGAAATCATTAGAGATTGGATTAGTAATATCCAATGGGAATGACTCGTTAGAGATGAGATCAGTAGTATCCTAGAACGAGGGTGAAGAGTATATTTTTAAAATTAAAACAAATTTTGTTTTGAAAATTTAAATCAATTATTCGTATTTGAATATTATTTTTATATTGACTTGGACAATCAAGTATATAAAGATTTTGCGTATACGTATGATCCACGTGTATTTGAAGTTTTAATATACTAGATAGATATAGAATCACACCGTAGTCACCCGGGAATGATTCTGATGATGGGTACCCATCATCAGTGTTGTGTTCGAGTTTCGAAAGCGGGATATCTATATATTTCCAATTAATTGGTGTGAGAACCAAAATATAGTTAGAATATATTGTTGTGACTTGGCATCAAAAACATAATTTTTTGTATATATATCAAAATTATGAATTTGAAACGTTAATCAACTAATTGATTGCTGATTGTGTTGTTTGATTATTGTTGTGATTAATTAGAATTTGAACCATTTAGCCAAATTATATCAAAAGTTGGACTGAATTGAAAATTATTTGAAATTGCATGCATATACATGTGTATCCATTGAATAGGTCATAGCAAAGAGGCTAGAGCAGAAGAATAAAATTGTTTCCCCAACAAATAGGTACATGTTTATTGTATTTCTTGGGTTTTGGATGTTATGAGCCAACTGGCTAGCCGCTTGGTTGTTTCTTTTTGGATTGAGAAGGCCTGTATGGCAATTTCGGGATTTTCCCGGTGCTCCCGTGCAGAGGAGGTTATGGCGAAATTTTTCAAAAATTTGGGTGTTAGCCAAATTTTTGAAAATTTTGAAAAGTTCTTAGAAACTGAAAAGTTGAAGAACTTAAGCCGTAATGAAAATAATGAAAGTTGAGTTGATTTGTAAAACAACTTTTAGCTTCGTTCCTTTTCAAGGACGAAAAGTTTTAAGTGGGGGAGATTGTAATAACCCGGAAATCCGAGCCAATTTAAAACTTTTATTTTAGCAATTTTAATGAATTTTGAATATTTAAAATGAATTATTTTAAATAATGACTATGAGAAATTTATCTTGAATATAATTAGAACGAATATATTTATATAGATCGTCGTTAGAATATAAATATTTATTTTAAAATATAAAAGGAACTGAAAATGGCGTGGTAGTTCAAAAATTCGATTTCAAATTTCAAATGAATGTACAACATTCAAAATAAATCGAATTTTAGCAAAACCAAAAATATTAGAATCTATTTGAGAATATATTTCCAACGAATCCGAAAAATTGAAATTTCATAGCGGGAATTAAAAGTTATGCCCAATTGAAAATTCAGAATATTCGCTATGGAATTCTGGCCCTTAAAAATGGAAATTTTGCAAACAACCTTCGTTTTCGACGAAACCACTTTCATTGGATCCAGGATGTCTAATTATTGCTAGATTCCAAAATTCGTAATTTTCTGAATCAATATGTGAGCGTGGTGAAGTTAAACGTGTTTTAACAATTTCAGTCAATTTCGATCGACCAGAAAATGGCCATTTTTCAAACGGTCTCAGAATTTGACGAAATTAGTTTTATTAGGACCGTATCGTCAATACGAAGCAAGAAACTATTTTTTTGAAAATTTTAAAGTTAGTATGTGGCCCCGGTAAATTAAAATGTATGTTCAAATTTAATATATATTAATTTATATTTTAATTTAAACGGAAACTGATTGTAACAGCCGAATTGGGTTATGAAACATATCCCATTGTGTTCGAAACGGGGGTAATTAGCTAGGGGTGACAGTCGTTGGGTTCGGTTTGGAGTTCGAAAGAAAAATCAACTTTTGTGGAAATTAAAATAATTATATATATGTATATATATATATATTAATATAGAAGGTCAACGATTACCTCCATCACTCCCTCCCCATCGCTCAGCGAATTAGAAAAAAAAAGGGAAACGCACCGCGCCGCCTTGTCGCGCCTCAGGCGATCGCTGGAGCACCCCCTCGTCCTCGTCGTTGCCCACCACACTCCCCCCATTTTCCTCCAACGAAGATTCAAACCCTAGTCGCCCCAAATCGACCCTAAACCAGCCGTCGCCCCCCTGAACGGACCCCACCCACCTTGCGCGCCAGTCCTCTGACCCTGCCAGCGAGCAGCTTCTCCCCCTTTTCAGTCGATGGCTGTGAACCTCCCCCTCCTTCCTTGATCGATGTAAGTTCTTTTATTTTCTTTCTGATTTTGTTTTGCTTATAGGAATATAATTTTTATATATAAAACTGAAAAGAAAAGATTATATTTTTAGATTAGAAAAGGCAGGATTTTTATTAGAAAAGCTAGATTTTTATGTGGATTTTTAGCAAAGTAAAGATCGGATTTTTTTTCTAGCAAAGTAAAGATCAAATTTTTAACATATAAAGATTATATTTTTATATAGAGTAAAGATTATATTTTTATATAGAATAAGGATTATATTTTTATAAAGAGTAAAGATTATATTTTTATATAATAGAAAAGATTATATTTTTATTGAAGAAAAGGTTTGATTTTCATATATGCACATAGCGAATGAAGAAAGGATTTTTATAGTATGAACAACATTATAAAAATAAGTTTTTATCTATGAAGTAGAGTTATAAAAATTTAATTTTCATATATTCATGTAGCGATAAAAATTTGATTTTTATATACATGAAGTAGAAATAAGCGTATGATTTTTATTTATACAATAATATAATAAAAATACGATTTTTATTATATGTATAACGAGAATATAAAATTGTGATTTTCATATATGTAGCGAATACGGACGACGAGAGTGACAAAAGGCGAGAACGGCGAAGATTTTCTACATATGAAGAGTCGTGGTGTTTGGTTTAGTTAATCGGTGAGAACTCCTCACTTTTAATTTATTTTCTAGTTGAAATATATACTAGGATGCAGACGGTGCTTAGCAGCACCCAACCCCCATCGTCCACAGACCATGGATGACTTGTTTGTTTGATGTGTTGTGATAAATGATTGTGTGATGTGAAATGAATAAATATTTTATAGTTAAAAATATAATTTTTAACGTGTATATATAATAAATATTTATAAACAAATCGAACGATTTGTTTATGTACACCCATTTGACTGATATTTATTGGGATGATAAATTTTACACATCGCCCAACTGCACAAATAAAAAAATCTATGTTTGTTGATTTGAAACCCCACACGGGTATTGGGATTATATTTGACATACACTAATCCTGATTGTTTAGTTGTATGTCAATCGATGGGTTGACAGGCTATGTAAGCGTTAATTATTTATATTTAATGCTTATGCAGTTGTGTGGTGCACTCTGGATAATAGTTGATTATTTATCGTTGCTATTATATACATGTGTTGTATGGAATCCATATAATTAACATTATATGGTAATTGATTGGACCTCATTCCAAGTTGGAAAATAATATATATTCATGTGTTGAATAAAAGAAAATTCATGTGTTGAATAAAATATATATTCATGTGTTGAAGAAAATATTCATTTGTTGAATAGAATAACGAAGTTATTGAAATATATGAAGTCGTGTTGATTAGATATGCGCCACTTTGACGTGAACGATATCTATATCGATTTTATTTATTTTTATAATGAATATCGAAAAGGAATTGATTTCAAAATATAATATTTTGAAAATACTATCATTTATATATCGATGATATGGAATATTCAATTTTGATTTGAAATTGAATATGAAGTTGAAATCGTTTTGAAAATGAATTTAAAACGATTTATAAAATACGTTTTAAAAGGAAATCGACGAAATATATATAATATATACATTATATATAATGGCCTGAATAGAACGCGCCGCGCTGCGGCAGTTCGCGAATTTCGACCATTGACTTCGAATGGACATTACGGGAGATCCGACCGTCGGATCCTCCTAAAACTGGAACCGTTGGGTTCGTATCGAAAAGAACTTTCTAACGAATATTAGAGATTTTGAATCTAATGGTTGGATTTGGAATTATGACCAAATCAAATTTGGAAAAGGTCGCTGTAAGTGCAGTTCGATGGCCGTTGATGGAAATCGACTGTACGGGCCTTGATAAAATTATTAAAAATAGTAATAATTTGTGTAAAATCATAAGAAATGATTTGGGAAGAATTGGGATGAAAAAAACTCCATATTTGAAAAGATAAAAATAGATTTTTATCAAAATGAACTAGTTTTGAACTAGAATTATAATCCATTTATTTTTGAAATAAATAAATTGGATTTGAAAGGGGTTTTAAAAGTAGCCAGAATTTCCAATAATTGAATTGGAATGGATTTGAATCGAAATTGTCTTTGGAATATTTCGATGTTGGATTTCGTGATTATATAGATATTGTTATTGAAATTTGAAAGATATATTTGCATCGTTATTTCCAATACGATATTTGTTGGTCGTAGAATCTGATATTGAATATAAGCCGATATATTTTCTATTCAGAGCCTTGTATTTAATATCAAATGGGATTTGGGTTTATCGTGAATGGTGTCTTCATTAACACTGTTCTTAAACCCAGTTGTGAAAAAGATTAAATCTTTTTATTTAGATTTAATGAAGTATACCAATTAAATGGTATTTAATTGGAATTGAATTGATTTTTGGGTTTATCGTGAATGGTGTTTTAAATAACACTTGTTCTTTAACCCGATAATTAATGGATTGTGAATTGGGTATATCGTGAACTGTGTTTTAACGACATTCGTTCTTTAACCCGATTAACAGTGAAATGTGATTTTGGGTTTATAGTGAACCGTATTTTAAATGACATTGGTTCTTTAAACCGGTTAAAGACAGGATATGATTTCCCAAGTTAAATAATCATTTGTAGTGATTTTTGGGAAGATTAAGACCAAGTAGAGTTTTAATGAATCTTTAATTAGATTGAAATAATCGAGAGTGGAATATCACCAGTTTTGCTCCAGGCGATAGTTAAATCTTTAATTAGATTTGAACGTGAAATGGTAATTGAATTTACCGATAACACCGTGGTGTTATATGAAGTATGACTAGTTTTACTTCATGGGATGAATAGGTTGGGGTTGGCAAATATAACAAGTGATTACTTCGGTAAGATTCGCTAATCCCGACTAGTTTGGATAAACCATAACTTGGTTTGAATTGATATTCAAAAGAAGATCAAAGAATAAATTTAAAGAATTTATCTTTGATAAAATTAATGGGAACCTTTCCCAAAGTATAAGAATATTTGAATAAAAGAATATTCTGAATTGGAATGAGGCGCATGTTGTGTTTGTGTAACACTTGTTGATTATATACGCGAGTTATTCAGAAAGACCAGGTTTATCCCATTCAGAATAACTGATTTGTCGATGTGTCGAGGATGAAGACGGTGGTCAAAGATCGGAGGTCTTCACATCGTTTGGATAATTACTGATGATCTTGATTAGGCTATACACCCAAGATGAGGGAATCAGTTGGTGATCGTCCAGATGTACTTGGAGATCGATGGATATGCGAGGTACAAGGTGCCTCCCGGTTTCGTTCAGACCCAGAACGGACTTGTAAATGGACTGGGTGTCCGACATTGAATATCATTCTGTGTGATTGATGTATATCGGTTGCATGGAGTGGTTTGCATGTGGCATGCTAAGATGCAAATGATCAAGGCTTTTGTTGAAAAGCAAAGTCTTGTGGTTGATGATCAAAGCACCGCCTGTGTGGCATAGCTTTGTGTAGCGTTAATTCGCGAGCCTCACACCCCGGTTGTGAACCAGAAACGGGAGAGGACATCAGGGAGGGCATGCGTTTCTTTCTAGCTAGGGTGGTGTCAGTGACCTACCAGCCATGACATTTATATTATTTTCACCTGCGTGGTTATTGGATTGCGAGGCGCCTCGGATATATCGGTGACTATGTGGAACCGATGGAGTCATTTGGCTCATTTACGCCCCCAAAGGGCGGGGAAACGCAGTGTTCAGGCATTTTAATCCACATCGGTGGACCGGCCCTGACGATCCAAGGGCCCACCTGAGTCTGGGTCCTGACGCTCGGGCTAGACAGTCTCGAATTCGGTGAGGACGATCCCTTTCCTCGGTTCACAGATGGAAATCCAACTTCCGATACGTGACATTTGCGGTTTTGATTGTAGAGCCTAGTATTGGCGACATGATATTTGGTACCCATGCCGTCTATAATTGATACTTACGATTGAAATTATTTTGGTACTATGCACTTATAATAGTATCAAATGATTTGTTTTAACGTACCAAGCATGTTTGGCTATTATAAGGGAAAACCCTATCCTCCGGCTTGTGTTGCATTGTGTGATGGGACCTGGGTCTTATAATAGCTTCATTTTTCCAAAAAGCATTGTGTTATTTTGTATGATTTAAAGTAAAGCTTTAAATAACTGTTTTAGTTCTCACACCAGTCACATGACTGACCTGGAGTTTATTGTTTTAACCTAAACTCTGGGTGCCCTTATTTTCGACACGAGCAACTAGTAGTTTTGTTTTTGCAGATTTATATTCACAGGGTCCTGCTACAGTTGGAATGATATTCGGAAAGCTCTGTATCCGTGTATCCTTTTCAGTTGTGTTTGTATTATTTTTCCGCTGCTATGTAATGTATTGTAATCTTTGATATTTAGTAAATGTGTAATATTTATTCATACTCCGTATATTCTTATATTCTGATGAAATTGTTGTAATAAGCAATGAAATGTTCTTCTATGTGTATTCCGATTTGTCGTGTTCTCAAAACTATCAGGGGTTTTGAACGATCTTGGTCGGTTTAGCGATTGATTCGGATCGAGCGAAATTCCTTGTTGTTACAGTTAGGCACCAAACCCCTCATATTAAGTTGACCATATGTGGATGCTGGATTTGCCATGCGGTTCCGGGAAAGCTTTCACCACAAGTTGAACTTAACCTCGTGTCTTAGTGCGGTTATTTACAATTTCTCAATTACTATAAATTTTCCATCCAATTTAGGCATATCAATTATTCCAAATTTTATTGTAATTCTTTTTACAACCTTTTGGCATAATAATATTCTTAAGCAAATATTCAAGTTTATCATATATTCCATAATTGCAGCGTTTATAGTAATTTCTCATTTAGACATATGATAAATGGAAACAAGCTTATATAACAGAAATGTTCTCAGCAGATTTAGTTCCGATTACCACAATTATTTGCAATTTTATTGTAACCTTATTTACAATATCTAATTAACAGGCACTTAGACTGGATTTATGTACAATAGTAATCTTTTCAACATATCCCAAATAGGTTTAACCACAGTTATCAATTATTTAATAGATTAAATGTAACGGGGAATACAAACGATATATATGTTGTTATTTAAAATTATATAATTTAGATCCACTCGCCTAACAGCTTTCTAATCTATGAATCTGATCCGAGTCTGTTATTCCATGGCCTTCATAGCTGAATCTATGATCCAAATAACCATGGATTCACAAATCTGATATTGAAGAAGAAGAAAAGAGAAAGAAAACCTATGTTAACCAGATCCAAGGACTTACCTCACGTTGATCATAATTCTGAACACTTATTTGTAGATTTATACTCTTTTATCTTCAAATCTTGAATCAGAATTACCCAAAACTAATATTCTAATTTTCTGAAAAAATTTGGGGAGAAAAGAGAATGGCAGAGCCTGGGCAACATCTCAGAAAATATGAGATTTAGGCTAGTCCTGCTAGTCTATTTATAGGTGTACGAGAAAGTCTAAACCGTCAGATTTAATCTATTAAAATCTGAGCAGCACACATTAGCAATACCACATCACAAAACAGATCTGAACCCGCCCTGGGTCGACCCAGCCCACCTTAGGTCGACCCATATGTCGACCCAGGCACAACATGGGTCGACCCATCTAGGTTCAGGTGCATTTCTGATTTTAATGTTAGTTCTTAACGTTAATTATTTGTTGTACTTAACGTTTTTAATTAAACGTATGATTACTTACCCTATTTTCTTTCTTTGATTTATTTTATAACACTTATACATCATCACTAAGTTTGAATTTCAAATTTGTGTGCGTATATACACATGCAATCTTTCAGTTCCTTGCCCGTTTATTAATGCAATTAATGATGCGATCAATTATTTGTTTTATTCCTTTTTATGCACTCTAATTTCAAAGGCAGTTAATTTCTTTGTTCATTTTCCATTTATTATGCATTAATTATATTCTACTCTTTAACTTGCACATTTTATCTCAATATTTGAATTTGTACGTATATATGTACGTACAACTTTTATTTTATTTCCAAAATTCAAGCGGTGTTATGTCGTCATTTAATTTTTACCTATTTTGATTGATTGTAGGTTTATTTTGGATTTCTCTTTCAAATGTATATAATTTGCACACACATATGCATATATTTACATATGCATGTATACATATATTTTTATACTTAGTTTTATGTATAATTTTCCTTAGATGTGCATTTATACATATTCTCCTCTTAGAACATGTATTATTTTAGTCGTTCCTCTAAAATAAAAATATGGCACCAGCGGAACTCAAACTTGCGTCACTCGCTTGGGAAAGACATGTCTTTACCAACTGAGCTACATAGGATTTTATTAACAAGACTAAAAACAATGGTGGTTATTTTTCTTTTGTTATACCTTCTTTTCATGTTTGCTTTGATATTTCATTTAAAGATATCTTTTTCATCTTAAATCTGTTTCCTACAAACCATAGGTCTAAACTAATTTGAAAATCGCCATAGATGCAACGTTGCTAATTCCATGACCAAATTTTGAACGCCTTTCAAATTTTATTTTATTATCTAATTTAAAAATGTGGTATGTTACATTCTCCCACACTTAGAAAATTTCGTCCTCGAAATTTGGTAAGGGTAAAATTAAGAAATTTCTCGCATAATTCACAACCACCACGTGTACATCCAATTTTTCAACCATTTTTGCACTTGTGCAAAGTGTAATTCAACATAATAATACATGAATGAAATGAATGCCTAAGCGGTACATCCTATATGAATGCAAATTTTTCTTGAAAAATATTTTTGAAAATATGATGCACACATCCTAAATATACTGACAATTTCTATATGAATGCAATATTTTGAAAATCAAAATACATTTTTATCTAATTTTTCCTACACTATTACAGAGCAAAAATGTAGTTCATCCTTTTTTCCATCCAAATCCTACCAAATAACTTTAAATTCGCGAATTACAGAAAAATCTAATTTTCTGAATTCGATTTCTTATGTTATAAAAAGATGGAAAATGGAAAACTTCACATCTTTCGTTTTTCTTTTATGTACCCTTTCTATCTGTACTTGTATTTTATGAAACTATTATATAAAGAATCTTTATCTTGCTATCCAAGCACGGTTCTCATAAGAAAATTTTCTTTATTGTCGATTTTCCAATTTACTTTGGAAGAATCCAATTTTTTTCAGCTATCATGTTTGTTGCTTTACTGGATTTGCTGTTTTCTTTTTAGTTATGTCATTACTTCTTTCTTAGCCTATTTAACTTAATCCATTAATCTAAGTTTTTTTTTTAAAATAAGCCTCCTAATCATTCAACTAAAACAAGAAAACAAGCACTTTACACAACTACTACCAAGGGCTAAGAATCCTAGGACCATGTCCCTTCCGACAAAGAAAAGTCGAAACCAAAGGATCTATCACTTACTTATCCTTTACCATCTAGTAGTCACCAGTAGTCCTTGTTGTGTACTAAAAGTCTTTTCAAAGCTACAACCTAGGCTCTATAATGCTTACGCATTCTACGGGAACTTACCATTATTTTCAAAACAGTCTTTGCTATTTAATTCATAGCCTCAAAATATTTCCCGTCTTCCTTATATACTAATCCTTTGCTTACTCCAGGATTTTCAAAACGTGGTTTGACTTTCTCATTTCATTTTATTCCAAAAATTAAAAGTGTCAAAACTTTATTTTTCCATATTAAAACTTTCATTTGCCAAACCATAAAAAAATATGTCATCCCAAAAAAAATGCAAATCATTTTTTTTCAAACCACAAAAACTGTAGTAGACAAGGACAACAACTTCTCTATCAGTTTCACTACCGTTGATGTTTACAATGTCAGTTCAATAACTTACAACTAGGTGTAAACATCTACTCTATTCTTAATTCTTACAACTTATTTTGTTTACCCGACAAAATTTTATGTCAAAACAATTATAAAAAATTGTTGTCAAAGGAATAGAGAACCTCAAAATTTTCTTTATCAAAAATTTTAATTTTTAACAAAATGCAATTTTTTTTCTATGCTTTGCTCTGTAATCCTTTCATACTTTAACGAGCTATACATGCTCTGTATGGTGCACCTTTTTATGAAAGAATACATTTTAGACAAAAAATTCACAAGAAACCATTGTTTCCAAAATATACCCTGTTTTATTTCCAAACTCAATATGTACTTTTTCAAATATGTTACTTACATATTTTTTTCAAATATCAAAAATATATCTTCTTGGTTCAAAATTGTTTCTATACAATTTAGCTAGTACATACTTCAAAATTGTAACTTTTAACGTCAAAACTTGAAAAACACCATAAACTGTTACCCAAAGGTTTTCATAATTTCAAATTCTCAAAAGTTAACAATGGGGCTAGACTCAAAGTGGGCTTCCAACTTACCTAGACATCCCTGGATATTCCCACAAAGTCAATTTTCTCAAATATATATTCCTAATCCACTTTCCTTTTTTACTCTTTTTCAATTTCTAAGGCTCAATTGTCGAACTCACTAATATGAAATACTATCATTTCAGATGCTAACATATGAGATACATCTTTCTCCAATACAAAGAATATTGTACACATTTCACCCAAAACCACCTAAGGGTCTCAGATTTCCATAATCATTCTTTTAGTCTACATAACTGATATCCCAACTCTTTCCATATTTTGCTCTTCCAATTTAGTGGGTTCCCTTTATGTATCTATGCATATATATAAAATATATTTATATTTTTAAAAATATGAATACATTCACTCATTATCTATACAGGAATTATGAACCTAAGCTCTGATACCAGATGTAACAACCCAAATTCCGACATATCGATTTTTTTTCCTATTATTCCAATCCGTCGAAACTCGAATTGACTTGTCTGGTATCCTGTAAAAAAGACAGAGATATAAAATATATCGGAGCTCGGAAAATATCTCACAACGAAAGGAGATAAAGTATAATATAATCAAATATAGTTTTAACGAAGTAAAAATACTGTCTAATCAGTATCCAAAGCTATGATTTCTCTGCCATAAACCTAATCTGCGAGTGCGTCATGAGGAGGGGGTTAGAACACAAGTTCTGTTGACTGAACTAAATTACACAATCTGAAATAACCCTACATATACTATTCAATTATGTTACTTAGTTATTAGGTTGTTTGGGTTAATAGCACTCAAGGCTTTTCGCACATGTCGTACTCATCTACCTTGGTAGATTAACCTAATATTGTGTATATATAGCTACCCCCAATTTCAAGATACTTTGCATACCCTCCACGCACGGTCTCCACCGTCACGCCACATAAGCGTATATAACTCTCATCCTACGCTGGAGAAATATACGGATATCCAGAAAACCACGCCACATTTTGCAACTCTCATCCTACGCCGGAGCGATGTACGGATTTCCGTAAACTACGTCACGCTTTACACAAAACTACCATCACCATGCTACGTAAGCGTACGGACTGCCATATCCGAAACTCTCTTCCAAACTCGATCTTAACATAGAGTAATGCCCTATAGTCTATGATACACCACCCTGTGCGGCGTGCATGTATCCGGATCCTCACACGTACGTACTGCCTACTATACCCTGAGTTCCATAATAGGGCTGCATCTGAATGCACGGAACTCGGTCGGGAGCTTTTCCATATTTGTATAGATCTGCTAAAGAGGCCTAAAGTACAGATACCAAAACAATGGTTTGCATTTTTACGGTGGCTATGGTCCCACCTCGACCCCTTGCTCGACTAGTGAAAGACTACATTAAGAGCTAAGTGACGTGCCCTTAGCAAACAATCTACATCCAAATTGGCGTGTACCGCAACCAAAGTCTCGATAGTGAAAGATCGATGTCCTGTAGGTTTAGCTCTAGTCTTTCGGCATCACACTGACTGTCGATACCCGACAATTATTATCTTTTATTTGGTCTTGACCAGCCTAAATGTAGGAAAATCGTCGAATCACCCCAATGCCATACTGGCATAGCCTTCTTACTACCAAACTACCGTTGCGGTCAAGGTATACTCACCGGGTGGTAATGCGCAGACCCAACAACTGCGAGTACAGCCTAAGCATGCACCGTAACAGAGGACCACCACGAAGTCCCCTACCACGCCCCTCGTAAGCCGCGTGCTTCCTTCCATTCCCGTAGAGCCAGCAAGCATAATATCAAGCAGAAGAATCAGATGGGCATGCTCCTCTCCTGCCTCCAGACACCTCGATGATCTATCCTGTTGGGTTCTTCACCTTCATAGGTGCGGATTGGTCCAAGAGCATCACACTAACGTGTTATTAGACCCTTTGTCTAATCTTTTAATTATGCGCTTGTCTTATCTTATCAGATTGCCAATTAACTTGATTATCCACATTTTATCTTTTCTTTCAAGTTACTAGGTTTTCTGTGAGCCCCTTATATCTCTAAAGAACGGACCCCTCTCGCTTATTAATTTAGTGACATAACTTAGCCCATTTAGGTTTATTAATAAGCCCATAACATGTTATTCCCTAGATTGTAATTAACGAAAGTAATCTACAATCTTCATACATTATTACCATGTCATTCATTGTCCAATTTCGGGTTTTTAAATTATAATAACATGTTCTACTAAATGTATAACTAACAATATCTTATCCCAATCCACATGTTTTCTGTTAACATGTTACTTGCTTATTTCATTCTATTCTATGCCGCTTGAGCGGGCTTCCGCTTATTATTAATTTCTTTTATTAGACTTCATAATTCTCTTTTATAAGTCTACCAATAATAAGCCTACTTCATTCTTTTTTATCAACCATAACTTGGTTTAATACAACCTCTTGTTGTTATTTACTTATTTACACTATAAGAAATTTGATATTTACCTACCAATATTTTACCTGCCAATAAATATGGGTAGGTAAAGAGAACCTTTATCTACCAATATTCAATGGTAAAAATTATTGGCAGGTAAATATTGTCAATGTTATAAAATTGTTGAAGGATGATTATCTACCAATAATTACAGGTAGGTAAAATGTATTATCTACACATATACATAAGGCAAAGTTTTTTTGCGACTAGCCCTACATTTTTATCATATCATTTTAACTTTTCGTTAAAAATAATGCTTAGTTGTGTGATGATGTATCAAAAAAAAAATATTCTAGCAATTTTTTTGAATTGAAGATTTCGTTAACCTATCCTAGCAATGTTTTTTTGTAAAATCATTTCTTTATTAATTATTAATAATTATTTTGAAATATGAAATAATTAATAGTTAATGAAATGATAAACAATAATTAAATTGTAAATAATTAATATTAAATAACCATCACTAATAATTCATCATACATTGTTATTTTTTTCTAAACAATTGACTACAAAAGTTTTAACTTTAATTTTTTTTTAAAATGTTTCACAATTTCATAATAATATGTCATCATCTGAAATGACTAAAACATATTTTCTCTAGTTTATTACAGAGATGCAATCCATACCATCATCTCCGGCTATAAATTTAATAGCTTATTTTAAATCAAATCTATTGGTACAAATCTCATTCCACATGATCTCTTTTGTGATCTCAATCCACGTAATCTCTTTTGATTGGCCACAATATAAACCACAAAGTTTGCCACTACAAATAAATACCAAAAATCTTGATGACAACTATTTATTATAATTGTTTTGTTTACATATCTTAATAGGAAAATTCTATTTGTACACCTTAAATTGCTTTAGATACACAAGTCTTTTTTTTAAATCATATACACCACTCTTTACATAGTATACACCCGTGCATATTACAAAACTATTGTCAAGCCTAAATAGAACAAAATAAGTTTCACATTTGGTATCTTTCTGACATGCATTGATCGAACTAAGGAATATTGATTTCTAAAATTAATGAATTCACTTTTGCAACTCAAATTCAAATCCTTAGTTGGATTTATATTTATTTAATATTCATATATTATAATTTAACTTTAAATTTTGAATAATAAAATAATAATCTACTTAAAATTTTGATTTTAATTAAAAAACCGATTTAAATATAGTAAAAAATTGAGAACTTAGTACACAATCGACCATACTAATTTCAATACTTCATTTGTAAATTTATTTTTATGACTAATTTGGAATGCATAATGCTAGAACTGATTATACACTAATATAACAAAAAAGAATATAAGTAAAATTTAACCCTTCAATAGAAGTTAAACTAAATTCACTTGACAACACATAGAAATTTCAATATTTTATAAAAGAATTTTAACGATAGTGTATGATATGGACATATGAAATTTTTATTATTTAATTTTATTTTAATTATTTTTTAATAAGGGTATTTTCGTCTTTAATTTAATTAATTTTTTTAATGGTGTAGGTAAAGTAATTTATGGTGTATAAATAAAAAATTTCATCTTAATATTATAAAGGTTAAATATGGCCATAATATATAAACTCCATAAAATTTAAAAATATAAAGAACAAAAAAGCTTGTGTAGGCATATATTATTGCAATTTATGTATAACACAAATTGTTATTCATGTTTGCATTTAAAAATTTATTGTGTGATATTTTTCCTTAACATATGCAGGTTTCCATTCTAGCTACCATCCGAAAAATCTCTTTTGACTGGCTGTCAGTTGGGACCAGATCTCCCCCAATTCAAAATGGCTCCATGCATATTCTCCTTTTTTCATTTATTTTATCCCAAAACCTTCCCCGCAAGAAACATGTTTCACCGTTATCTCCTCTTCTCCATTTATTTCTTCCCCAAATATTACCCCCTTATCCTTTCCATCTTTGTTCCTATTCCACTATTCCTCCTTAAATTCCTTCTTCTCATAACGCCTGCAACAACTTCCTTATAATTTCCCTATTTCTTCAATCATGGTATTCATCCCAAAAACTGTCTGTCATCCATAATTCAAGGTTGGGTCGTTCTCCTTTCCTCCATAATGTCAGATAGCCCTTCCTTACAGTTTACGATTTCCCTATGTTGCGGCGACAACTTTCTTCTTATCTTCATCGTATATTCCTCTACCTCTGAAACCTCTGCTACCACTATCTACCACTAACTACCTTAGAGGTAATCTTCTACTTTCAAATGTTTGTTGCTTAGTATATGATTTGTGACTTTTGTTAACTGATTTTATTTTCTCTTTGTTTCCAAGTTTGATATTTATTTCTTTGTTTCCATCTTGATTACTGTATTTTATTTTGACAAAATGCTAATGAATGAGTTTCATTTTCGTTTTAGCCATTCTTTGGTGTATATGTACCACCATGATACTTTTACCTGATTTTTGTTTTGTATGTGTTTACGTCTACCTACCATCATCTCTTGACTTTCTATTCAAAATAATGCAGACATGCTGTGTTGCATATTACTGAATTTAGCTGTAGTTGTATTAGAAAAAATTGTCCTTATTTCCTTTGATTTTTTAGCACAAATAATTCTTTTGTTTATTTAGAAACATACGAATCCAATGCTAATGATATGTTTACCATTTGGAAAAACACGGTTCTATTTTTAGATACAAATAAATTGGACCTATATTTTATTTTTTTATTTTTATACCTGTGTCAACCTATTGCCGTTGATATAGAATTAAAATAACAAAATGAAATGAAGTGTCAACTTTGACTGAAAACTGTATTTACTTTACTTTTTTCCCTTTTATATTTTTTTTTAACACTAATACATACTATTATTGACTGAAAATTGTATTTACTTTACTTTTTGCCCTTTTATATTTTTTTTACGCTGATACATATTTTTGTATTTACTTTTTTCTTATTTCTACTTATTTTATGCCATTTATGTTTGCTATTAAGGTACCGACATCCAATTTCTGTGTAGTACAAGCAAATAGAGGAGTCATTTTATACCATTTATGTTTATTATTTTATAACATTTATGTTTGTTATTTTTACTTATTTTATACCATTTATGTTTGTTATTTTATACCATTTATGTTTGTTATTTCTACTTTTTTTATACCATTTATGTTTGTTATTTCTACTTATTTTATGCCATTTATGTTTGTTATAACATTTTTGCTTATTTCTACTTATTTTTACCATTTCTGATTTAAGATTTTTTCCACGATTTTGCGTATGGTCTTTAACATCAATTTTACCTAGTTCTCGTGGCTTCATAACTTCCTTTGTAGTTGATGGCTTTTAGATGATTCGTTTTCTTATTTTTGTAATTTGAGTTCGTATATCAAAAAATAACTTTTGCCGATTTTGTTATTTCTTTTTCATAAGGGATTTTAAATGATTGGGGGATAACATTTTTCAGTTCCATGACTCTCTGGATAATAGTTCTGTATAAGGTATTAATCTTTTCATGCTTAACTTAAAATGTTCATAGAAGCCATGTTGATTATGTTAATTCATAATTGATTGTCTTTAATTTGTCGAACTTAAATATATCCTATTCCTTCCATTTTCCTCCAAATTGAGACATGACGTCTAAAGCATTATGGAGCATCCTCTCACAGAATTTGGATGGGTCTTCATTTAAGGGTTGTAAATGTAAGCATTCGTGAAATTTCACTAGTTTTAGGAGTTTCCTTCTTCTGTATTTGGTTATTTTCATACTTGTGCGTATTCAATCCATTTTAGTTTCAGAAACATGACCTGAAGTAACGATGCATCGAGTACATGTACCTCTCTAGGAGAAGGTACATTTTTAAGTGAATCACATATGAGTTTCAGATTGAATGAAACGACCCAAACTTGCCCTTATGGCAAAGCCCATATTGAGTTGAGAACACGACAAATCAGAACGCAAATAGAAGAATATTTTATTGTTATTACAACAATTACATCAGAGTACAAGAATATAACAGAATATGAATAAATAATATACAGCAGAAAAATATCAGAGATTTAAATTACAAAGCAGCGGAAAAATAATACATAACACAGCTGAAAGAAATACACGAATACGTAGCTTCCCGAATATAGCTTCAGCTGTAAATTCAGGATCCTATATAAAGAAATATCTGCAAAACCGAAACTACTGACTGTCCGTGTGGAAAATAGGAGCACCCAGAGTTTAGGTTAAAACAATAAACTCCGAGTCAGTCGTGGGACTGGTGTGAGAACTAAAACAGTTATTTAAAACTTTACATTAAAATAGAGTAAATCAAGGTACCACGCCGTATAACACGGAACAGATTCTCTTCCAAGAATACCAGTGCATAAACAAACAATGCAATGCTTTTTGAAAAAATGAAGCTATTATAAGACTCAGGTCCCATCCAACAATGCAACGCAAGCCGGAAGATATATTTTTACCTTATAATAGCCAAACATGCTTGGTACATTTTGAAACAAATCATTTTGATATTACTACAAGTGCATAGAGTCATAAAACAACTTCAAATATAAATATCAATCATAGAAGGCATGGGTACCATATATCATGTCACCATACAAGTTTTACAATTAAAACCGAACGATGTCATATTGGAAGTTGGATTTCCATCATGAACCAATTCAAGGGATCTTCCTTACCGAATTCTAGACTCTCTAGCCTGAGCCTCAGGATACAACCTCAACTGCACCTAGGAGCAACAAAGCCGGTCCACCCTTACGTTTGTGGATTAGTAATTCCTGAACAATATGCTTCCCCACCCTATGGGGAGTAAATCAAGAGCCATTAGAGACTCAAATCCGAGGTACCTCGCTTTGCATCATCAACATAAGTAAAATGTCAGGGCTCCATACAACGACACCACTCCTAGCTTGAAAGAAACGCATATCCTCCCTGTCATCCTCTCCCGTTTTTTATTCATACTGGGGTGTGAGGCTCGCGAATTAATGCTATACAAAAAGCTAAGCTATTTAAAGTCGTGCTTTGATCGTCAACCACAAGGCTCTGCTTTTCAACAAAAGCCTTGATCACATGCCACTCAGCATGCTACACTGTCAATCCATACTGTACCACTGATTTCCACTCACCTGTAAGCTCATATGTCTCAGAGAAGGGTGTTAAGTAAGAGGATAAATTCTCTGCCATCAAACAGATATATATTTAGCAGAGATCAATTAATACAGCGTGGAATACAACGTCAGGCGAACAATCCATTTCCAAGTCTGTTCTGGGTCTGAACGAAACCGAAGGCCCCTTATTCCTCGTCCCATACGTCTAATACAGGAGAGAGGTCCTCGCATATCACGTCGATCTCCAACTACGTCTGGACGATCACCACTTATTACCTTGTCTCGGATGTACAACCCAGTCAAGACATCAGTAATCATCCAAACGATGTGAAGATCTCCGGTCTTCAACCACCGTCTTCATCGTTGACTTTTAGCCCTCGTATTCATTATTCAGAATGGGTTAAACTAGGTCTTCCCGAATAACTCGCGTATTTTATAATCAATAATCAAGTGCTACAAAAACACATCATACGCCTCATTCTAATTCAGAATATTCTTTTATTCAAATATTCACATCTTTAGGAAGAGGTTCCCATTAATTTTATCAAAGATAAATTCTTTTAAATTTATTCTTTAACCTTCCTTTGGATATCAATTCTAAACCAAATTAAGGTTTATCAACTAGTCGGGATTATCGAGCCTTACCGAAGTAATCATTTATTTATCAATCCCAACCTATTCATCCCATGGAGCAAAACTGGTAGTACCTCATATCTAACACCCACGGTGTTATTGGTAAATTTAATTACCATTTCACGTTCAAATCTAATTAAAGATTAAACTATCGTCTAGAGTGAAACTGGTGGTACTCCATTCTCGATCATTTCCCAAACTTGATAATTTAAATTATCATATTCACATTTCAATCTAATTAAAGATTCATTAAAACTTCACTTAATTTTAATCTTCCAACAATCATTATTTAATGATTATTTAACTTTGGAAACCCAAATATGCCACATCGACAATCTACACCGTACCACTGATTTCTACCAATATATAACCTCTAAGCTATACATCTCAAAGAAGGGCGTTAAGCAAGAGAATAAATTCTCCGCCACCAAACAGATATATATTTAGAAGAGATCAACAATACAGTTCGAAATACAATGTTAGACGTGTAATCATGTCTTCAAATGGGTAAAAGAACCGATGTCATTTAAAACACAGTTCACGATAACCCAAATCACATTCCATTAACCATGGAATCTTCATGGAAAACAAATCGATACATAATCGATATCAATTTCCGTATTCGACTAATAACATAAATGGAATAACAGTAAAGCCTTTTAAATTCCATATATAGTAACAGTCTTCCTCCACAGAAGCTCACTTCGATTATCACTAAATCGAATTCCATTCAATTCCAATTTAATATATGTTAAATTGGAAAACTTTACTTTGGAAAATTTCCATTAAATCTTAATAAAAGATTTATATATTCCAAATCACATTTCACGGTTAATCGGGTTAAAGAACGAATGTTGCTAAAAACACAGTTTAAAATAAACCCAATTCACATTCCCTTTTATTCCAATTACTAAATATAATTGGAAACTCTAATAATCTTAATTAAAAGATTTGTTCTTTTCACAACGGGGTTTAAGAACGGTGTTAGTGAAGACACCATTCATGACAAACCCAAAATCCACTTTAATATTAAATATAAGGCTCCAAACGGAAATTATATCGGCTTACATTCAATATCAAGTTTTGAAACCAACACACATCGTATAGGGAATAACGATATATATCTATCTTCCAAATTCCTCCATAATATCCATATAGTCACGGAATCCAATATCGAAATCTCCCGAAGATGATTTCTATTCAAATCCATTCTAGTTCATACATTGGAAAATTTTAGTTAGATTAAAACCATTTCAAATCTAATTTATTTATTTAAAAACATTAGATTAATATTCTAGTTACTAACTAGTTCATTTTGATAAAAATATATTTTTTCTTTACAAATATGGAATTTTTCATCCAAATTCTTTCCAAATCATTTATTATGATTTTACACAAACTATTAATATTTTTAATAATTTTTTCAAGGACCGTACAGTTGGTTTCCAATAACGGCCACCGAACTACATCCATAATGACCTTTTTCAAATTTGATTTGGACATAATTCCAAATCCAACCGTTTAAATTTAAATCTCTTATATTCATTGGAAAGCTCTTTTCAATACGAACCCAACGATTCAGGTTTTAGGAGAATCCGACCGTCTTATTTCCCATAATGTTAATTCAAAGTCAATGGTCGAAATTCGTGAATGGTCGCAGCGCGTTCTATTCAAGCCATTAATATATATATATATAATATTTCATTCAAAATGTATTTTATAAATTCGTTTTAAAAAATATTCCCACTTTCATTTCAATTTTAAATCAAAATTAAATACTCCTTATCATTATAATATTTAAATGATAATATTTTCAAAATAATAGATTTTGAAATCATTTCCTTTTCCATATTCATTATAAAAATGAATAAAATCGATATAAATATCGTTCACATTAAAATGGCGCAAATCTAATCAACACGGCTTCACATATTTCAATATTTCGTGTCCATCCAAAATCGAACATCAAATTCACATTTTAATCCTTTACAAATATTATTTTAAAATAGTCGTTATTTTAAAATATTCGTTCTTTCTGAATTGGAATCAGACCCAATCAGTTACCATATAATTTATTTATATGGACTTCATACATCACATGTACACAACAATAACGATACAATGTAAACCATCATCCAGAGTGCATTACACAATTGCATAAGCATTAATTATAAATAATTAACGCTTACAACGGTCTGTCAACCCATCGATTGACATACAACTAAACAATCGAGATTAGCGTACGCCAAATATCCTCCCAATACGTGAGTGGGGTTTCAACCAACAAATACTGAATATTATTTGTGCAGTTGGGCATTGTGTAAAATTTATTGTCCCAATCCATGTCAGTTAAATGGGTCTACATAAACAAATCGTCCGATTTGTAAATGAATATTTATTTTCATCTCAGGAGAATTTTATGTCGTTCATATATATGTTAAAAATTATATTTTAGATGATAAAATATTTATTTTAACACTTGACTATTTTATATAGTTCATACTTCCAATAAAAATGATATTTTTATTGTTCAAACATTTTATTCAACACATGAATATTTTATATAGTTTATTTACACATTAAAAATGATATTTTTAATGAACAAATATTTATTTCAGAAAATTTCGGAATTATAACGGCGCGATATTAGAACCGGAGTAATGTCTAGCATTACACCTCTCCTGATACTGGCTCACGCCATACACAATAATCAACCAAACCACAAAACCATAATACAATCCATTCAACACAATACAACCAATTACACCATAATTCAATCCAAACAAACATTGTATAATAAAATAGTGTTAGGAGCTAAACCTAAGATATATTTAACTGTAAAATAATTTGAGTGAGAAGGAGTTCTCACATCGGGATCTACTCCGTCGTTATTTTCCGATGCTCTGAATTGTTGTTCTGCTTCCAGAATTTGCAAACGAGCTCCAATCTCCACGCCGTATTTATTTCTAGCTTAAAACGCGCCATTCTGGATAATTTTCTCCTAGTGGCCTTTCTTTCGAAAATGCTCCATTTTGCCAGAATTTGCAAAAACATAGTATTTGGATAGCAGACTTTGGACGCGTTTTCTGAACAACTCCACAATCCAAAATGTGACTTTTCTATACTCAAATCAAAGAGAAAATCATGCTCTTTGATTTTGATACTGTGGAGTATTTGCTAAAACCGCCTGCTTGAGAGTTACTGAGGCGGGAAGGTCAGGGTGTTTAATGTAAAACTGAAAATAATAAAAATTGAATTTTTGATTAGAGGGGACCCCATAGGTCGGAGATGGAGGCTGAGGGGGCGGCGCCGGAGTCTGGTGGTGAGAGGGAGGCGCAGCGACGGTTTGGTGGGGGCTAGGGTTTGGATGGCGGTGGTTTTATATGGGTTTGAGGGTTTCTCTCGTCGGAGGGAGGAGGAGCAGATCGGAAGGGGTCGGAGGGGGCGAAGGCGCGAGCGACAGCAGCTAGAGGTGGGGCGGTGCGACTGGGGGTCCGCCTGGAGGGAGCGGCGGCCGGAGCGATGGGATTCCCCTTTTTTTAATTTCAAATGAACGATGAGAGAGAGGAAGAGAAAGGGTTGAATTTATACAATTTATTATTTTTAATTCCTAAAAGTAACTTTTTAATTCGAACTCCAAATCGAACTCACTGACTGTCGTCCTTAGCTAATTACCCCTATTTAGAACACAATGGGATATATCCTGTAATCCAATTCGACTGTTTCGATTAATTTTCGTTAAAATTAAAATATAAATTAATATAACGTTCAAAATTGATTTCAACGTACATTTTAATTTAACGGGGCCACACACTGACTCTAAAAATTCCAGAAAAATAAATCTATCTATGGTTTGATGATACGGTCTTAACAAAGCTAATTTCGTTGAATTTGGAGACCATTTGAAAAATGGTCATTTTCCAGTCGATTAAATTCAAACTGAAATTACCAAACATGTTTTAATTCACCACGCTCACATATTAATTCCAAAAATTTTGAAAATTGGAATCTAGCAATTATTTGACATTCCGGATCCAGCAAATGTGGTTTCGTCGAAAACGCAGGTCGTTTGCAAAATGGCTATTTTTAAGGGCTATAGATTATACAAAAAATATATAAATTCCATAGCGACTATTTTAAATTTTAAACTGGACATAACTTTCAATTTATATTATGAAATCTGGATTGTTCGCATTCATTAGAAAGATATAATTAAATAGATTCCAACGTTTCTTGTTCTTACTGAAATCCGATTTATTTTGAATTCTGTACATTCATTTGAAATTTAAATCCGAATTTTCAAACTACCGCGCCATTTCAGGCTCGTTTTATAATTAAATTAAAAAATATTTTCTAACATCAATTTAAATAAATTTTTAGTCGTTATTATTTAAAATAAATTATTTTAATATCCAAAATCCATTAATATCCAAAATAAAAATGTTAAATTGGTTTTGAAAATCCGGGTTGTTACATTCTCCCCCACTTAAAATCTTTTCGTCCTCGGAAAGGAACGAAGCTGAAAGTTGTTTAACTAACCAACTCAACTTTCATTCTGGCTTTCATTCTTCAACTTTTCAGTTTCTAAGAATTTCCTAATTTTTCAAAAATTTGGCTAACACCCTAAATTTTCGAAAAAATTCGCCATAACCTCCTTTGTACGGGGAGACCTTTAAAACCGCAACTTGCCTCACTGTGCCCTCGTCAATCCAAAAGAAAAAGCCAAGCGGCTCATAAAATCATCAAAACCCAAGAAATACAGTAAATATGTAATTATTTGTCGGGCATACAATTTTATTCCTCTTCTTAGCTTCCATGCTATGACCTGTTCAATATATATACATGTACATATATGCAGTTTCAATCAATTTTCAATTCAGTTCAATATTTGATTCAGTTTGGCTAAAATTTACCTTTCATTCTCATATTGGTTAAATTGATTATCATTCCATTATTTTTATTAATCAAACTAATAATCAAACAACACAATCGGCAATCAATTAGTTGAATAGCTTCTCAAACATATAACTTTAATATATAGTCAAAAATCATATTTTTAGTGCAAATCATGTGTAGTAACCCTATTTAAGTTTTGGTTCTCACACCTGTCAATTGGAAATATATAGATATCCCACTTTCGAAACTCGAAAATAAATATTGATGATGGAGCTCCACCATCAAAATCATCTCTGGATGACTAGAGTGTGATTCTATATCCATCCAGTATATTTGAGGCTTCGAATATACGTGGATCAAACGTATATTAAAATCTCCATATACTCGATAGTCCAAATCAATTTAAAATAAATTACTCAAATATGTATAATAAGATTTAAATTCCAAAACTAAATTAGTTTTCATTTTTATTTTAAAAATAACACTCTTTGAAACTCATTCTAGGATACTACTGATCCCATCTCTAACGAGTCATTCTCATTGGATATTACTAATCCAATCTCTGATGAATTCTTTCGTTCGGTTCTAATGTTTCTTGTTCTCGAGCTTTGTAAACCAAAGCTCTGATACAATACTGAAACGACCCAAACTCGCCCTTACGGGAAAGCCCAAATTGAGATGAGAACACAAAAAATCAGAACGCAAATAGAAGAACATTTCATTGCTATTACAACAATTACATCAGAGTACAAGAATATAACAGAATATGAAGAAATAATATACAGCAAAAAATATCAGAAATTTAAATTACAAAGCAGCGGAAAAATACTACATAACACATCTGAAAGAAATACATGGATACAGAGCTTTCCGAATATAGCTGCAGCTGTAAATCCAGGATCCTATATAAAGAAATATCTGCAAATCCGAAACTACTGACTGCCCGTGTGGAAACTAGGGGCACCCAGAGTTTAGGTTAAAACAATAAACTCCAAGTCAGTCATGGAACTGGTGTGAGAACTAAAACAGTTATTTAAAACTTTACATTAAAATAGAGTAAATCAAGGGACCACGCCGTATAACACAGAACGAGTTTTCTCCCAAGAATACTATACTAAACAAACAACGCAATGCTTTTTTGAAAAATGAAGCTATTATAAGACTCAGGTCCCATCACACAATGCAATACAAGCCGGAGGATAGAGTTTCACCATATAATAGCCAAACATGCTTGGTACGTTTTGAAACAAATCATTTTGATATTACTATAAGTGCATAGCACTGTCATAAAACAACTTCAAATATAAATGTATCAATCATAAACAACATGGATACCATATATCATGTCGCCAAACTAGTTCTACAATTAAAATCGCACGACGTCGTATTGGAAGTTGGATTTCCATCATGAACCAAGGCAAGGGATCTTCCTTACCGAATTCTAGACTCTCTAGCCCGAGCCTCAGGATACAGCCGCAACTGCACCTAGGAGCAGCAAGGCCGGTCCACCCTTATGTTTGTGGATTAGTAATTCCTGAACAATACGTTTCCCTAACCTGTAGGGCGTAAATCAAGAGCCAATAGGGACTCAAATCTGAGGTACCTCGCTTTCCATCATCAACATAAGTAAAATGTCTGGGATCCATACCATGGCACCACTCCTAGCTAGAAAGAAACGCATGTCCTCCCGGCCATACTCTACCGATTCTGGTTCGTACTTTGGTGTGAGGCTCGCGAATTAACGCTATACACAAAGCTATGCTATTTAAAGCTGTGCTTTGATCATCAACCACAAGGCCCTGCTTTTCAACAAAAGCCTTGATCACATGCCACTCAGCATGCCACACTATCAATCCATATTGTACCACTGATTTCCACCAATATATAACCTCCAAGCTCGTACGTCTCAGAAAAGGGTGTTAAGCAAGAGGATAAATTCTCCGCCACCAAACAGATATATATTTAGCAGAGATCAATTAATACAGCGTGGAATACAACGTCATACATACAATCCATTAGCAAGTTCGCTTTGGGTCTGAAAGAAATCGAAGCCACCTTATTTCTCGTCACATATGTCCAATACAGGAGAGAGGTCCTCGCGTATCGCGTCGATCTCCAAGTAAGTTTGGACGATCACCACTTATTACCTTGACTCGGATATATAACCCAATCAAAACATCAGTAATCATCCAAACAATGTGAAGGTCTCTGGTCTTCAACCACCGTCTTCATCGTCGACTTTTAGCCCTCGTATTCATTATTCAGAATGGGTTAAACCCGGTCTTCCCGAATAACTCGCGTATTTTATAATCAATAATCATGTGCTATAAAAGCACATCATACACCTCATTCTAATTCAGAATATTCTTTTACTCAAATATTCACATCTTTAGGGAGAGGTTCCCATTAATTTTATCAAAGATAAATTCTTCTAAATTTATTCTTTAATCTTCCATTGGATATGAATTCTAAACCAAATTAAGGTTTATCAACTGGTCGATATTATCGAGCCTTACCGAAGTAATCATTTATTTATCAATCCCAACCTATTCATCCTATGGTGAAAAACTGGTAGTACCCCATATCTAACACCCATGGTGTTATCGGTAATTTTAATTACCATTTCACGTTCAAATCTAATTAAAGATTTAACTATCGCCTGGAGTAAAATTGGTAGTAATCCATTCTCGATCATTACCAAAATTTGATAATTTAAATTATCACATTCACATTTCAATATAATTAAAGATTCATTAGAACTTCACTTAGTTTTAATCTTCCAACAATCATTATTTAATGATTATTTAACTTTGGAAATCCAAACATGCCACATTGACAATCTACACCGTACCACTGTTTTTTACCAATATAAAACCTCTAAGCTCATACGTCTCAAAGAAGGGTGTTAAGCAAGAGAATTAATTCTCTACCACCAAACAAATATATATTTAGCAGAGATCAACAATACAGTTTGAAATACAATGTTAGACGTGTAATCCTGTCTTTAACTGGGTTAATGAAGCAATGTCATTTAAAACACAGTTCACGATAACCCAAATCACATTCCATTAACCATGGAATCTTCACGGAAAACAGATCAACACATAATCGATATCGGTTTCCGTATCCGAATAATAATATAAATGAAATTACGGCAAAGCCTTTTAAATTCCATATATAGTAACCGTCTTCCTCCACAGAAGCTCACTTCGATTATCACTAAATCGAATTCCATTCAATTCCAATTTAATATATATCAAATTAGAAAACTTTACTTTGGAAAATTTCCATTAAATCTTAATAAAAGATTTATATATTCCAAATCACATTTCACTGTTAATCGGGTTAAAGAATGAATGTTGTTAAAAACACAGTTCACAATAAACCTAATTCACATTCCATTTTATTGTGGATTACTAAATATAATTGGAAATTCTAATAATCTTAATTAAAAGATTTATTCTTTTCACAACAGTGTTACTGAAGACACCATTCAAGACAAACCCAAAATCCACTTTAATATTAAATATAAGGCTCTAAACAGAAATTATATCGGCTTACATTCAATATCAAGTTGTGAAACCAACACATATCATATGGGGAATAACGATATATATCTATCTTCCAAATTCCTCCACAATATCCGTATAGTCACGGAATCCAATATCGAAATCTCCCGAAGATGATTTCTATTCAAATCCATTCCAATTCATACATTGGAAAATTCTAGTTAGATTAAAACAATTTCAAATCCAATTTATTCATTTCAAAACATTGGATTAATATTCCAGTTAATAACTAGTTCATTTTGATAAAAATATATTTTTATCTTTACAAACGTGGATTTTTTCATCCAAATTCTTTCTAAATCATTTATTATGATTTTACACAAATTAATTTTATCAAGGCCCGTACAGTCGGTTTCCAATAACGGCCACCGAACTGCATCCATTGCGCCCTTTTGCAAATTTGATTTGGACATAGTTCCAAATACAACCACTCAAATTTGAGTATCTTATATTCATTGGAAAGCTCTTTTCGATACGAACCCAATGATTCTGGTTTTAGAAGAATCCGATGGTCGGATCTCCCGTAATGTCAATTTGAAGTCAATCATCGAAATTCGCAAATGGTCGTGGTGCGGCGCGTTCTAGTCAAGCCACTAATATATATATATAATATTTCGTTCAAAATGTATTTTATAAATTCGTTTTAAAAACGTTTCCCACTTTCATTCCAATTTTAAATCAAAATCGAATACTCTTTATCATTATAATATTTAAATGATAATATTTTCAAAATATTAGATTTTGAAATCATTTCCTTTTTGATATTCACAATAAAAATGAATAAAATCGATGTAAATATCGTTCGCGTTAAAATGACGCAAATCTAATCAACACTACTTCACATATTTCAATATTTTCGTGTCCATTCAGACATCAAATTCACATTTTAATCCTTTACGAAATATTAATATAAAATAGTCGTTATTTTAAAATATTTGTTCTTTCTGAATTGGAATCAGACCCAATCAATTACCATATCATTTATTTATATGGATTTCATACATCACATGTACACAACAATAATGATACACTGTCAACCATCATCCAGAGTGCATTACACAACTGCATAAGCATTAATTATAAATAATTAACGCTTACAATAGTCTGTCAACCCATCGATTGACATACAACTAAACAATTGAGATTAGTGTACGCCAAATATCATCCCAATACCCGTGTGGGGTTTCAGCCAACAAATACTGAATATTATTTGTGTAATTGGGTGATGTGTAAAATTTATCGTCCCAATCCATGTCAGTTAAATGAGTGTACATAAACAAATCGTCCGATTTGTAAATGAATATTTATTTTCATCTCAGGAGAATTTTATGTCATTCATATATACGTTAAAAATTATATTTTTAGCGATAAATTATTTATTTTAACACTTGACTATTTTATATAGTTCATACTTCCAATAAAAATGATATTTTTATTGCTCAAACATTTTATTCAACACATGAATATTTTATATAGTTTATCTACACATTAAAAATGATATTTCTAATGAATAAATATTTATTTTATAAAATTTCCGCATTATAACGGCGCGATATTAGAATCGGAGTAATGTCTAGCATTACCTCTCTCCTGATATTGGCTCGCGCCATACACAATAATCAACCAAACCACAATACAATCCACTCAACACAATACAACCAATTATACCACAATTCAATCCAAACAAACATCCATGGTTTGTACAATAAAATAGTGTCTGGAGATACTAAGCCCCGTCTGCAACCTAACATATATTAAACTGTAAAATAATTTGAGTGAGAAGGAGTTCTCACATTGGGATCCACTCTGCCGTTATTTTATGACGCTTTGAATTGCTCTTCTGCTTCCAGAATTTGCAAACGAGCTCCAATCTTCACGCTGTCTTTTTTCTAGCTTAAAGCGACCATTTTGGACAGCTTTCGCCTAGTGGCCTTTCTTCCGAAAATGCTCCATTTCGCCAGAATCTGTGAAAAGACAGTATTTGGACAAACAACTCTTTAATCCAAAATGTGATTTCCTTATACTCAAATCGAAGAGAAAATCGTGCTATTCAATTTTGGTACTGTGGAGGTTTGGCCAGAAGTGCACGGTTGGAGAGTTATTGAGGAAGGAAGGTCAGGGTATTTAATGCAAAACTGAAAATAATAAAAATTGGATTTTTAATTGGACAGGGCCCCACAAGTCGGAGATGGAGGCTGAGGAGGCGGCGCCGGAGTCTGGTTGTCGAGAGGGAGGTGCAGCGATGGTCTGGTGGTGGATAGGGTTTGGATGGCTGCGGTTTTATATGTGTGTGGGTTTCTCTCGTCGGAGGGAGGAGGAGCAGACCGGAGGGGGTCGGAGGGGGGAAGGCGCGAGTGGCGGCGACCAGAGGTAGGGCGGCGCGACTGGGGGGCGCTTGGAGGGAACGGCGGCTGGAGCGATGGGATTCCCCCTTTTTTAATTTCAAATGAACGATGAGAGAGAGGAAGAGAAAGGGTTGACTTTATATAATTTATTATTTTTAATTCCAAAAAGTAACTTTTTAATTCGAGCTCCAAATCGAACTCACCGACTACCGTCCTTAGCTAATTACCTCCATTCCGAACACAATTGGATATGTCCCGTAAGCCAATTTGACTGTTTCGATCAGTTTTCGTTAAAATTAAAATATAAATTAATATAACGTTCAAAATTGATTTCAACGTACATTTTAATTTACTGGGGCCACACACTGACTCCAAAAATTACAGAAAAATAAATCTAGCTATGTTTTGATGATACGACCTTAAAAAAACTAATGTCGTCGAATTTGGATACCGTTCGAAAAATGGTTGTTTTCCAGTTGATTAAATTCAAACTGAAATTACCAAACACGTTTTAGTTCACCACGCTCACATATTAATTCCAAAAATTATGAAAATTGGAATCTAGTAATAATTTAACATTCCGAATCCAACAAAAGTGGTTTCATCGAAAATGAAGGTCGTTTGCAAAATGACTATTTTTAAGGGTTATATATTATACAAAATATATATAAATTACATATAAATTCCATAGCGGCTATTTTAATTTTAAACTGGACATAACTTTCAATTTATATTATGAAATCTAGATTTTCACATTCATTAAAAGATATAATTAAATGGATTCCAACGTTTCTTGTTTTACTGAAATCCGATTTATTTTGAATTCTGTACATTCAATTGAAATTTAAAATCGAATTTTCAAACTACCATGCCATTTCAAGCTCGTTTTATAATTAAATTAAAAATATATTTTCTAACTTTGATTTAAATAAATTTTTAGTCATTATTATTTTAAATAAATCATTTTAAATATCCAAAATCCATTAAAATAGCCAAAATAAAAAATTTAAATTGGTTCTGAAAATCCGGGTTGTTACATTGAGTATGATGTTTTTATCATTTATAATATAAAATTGGATACTTCCCTATTTCCTTATTGGTCTTTTTTAGACAAGTTCAAGCTGATATTATTATAGATTGGTCAATGGCAGCAAAAAAAAGAATTAAATTGTTTCTTTTCAAATTTACCGTGCTATTTGATTATGAAGGTACGACGGACGACTGGACAAATTCTAGAGCAAGAAGCCGATGACTAAAAGTAGAGTGATTGTGTGAGTGACTGTGTACATGTATATGAATGAATGAGTATCTAGTAAGGAGCCAATATATACGAGTGAAATGTAGCGAGGAAGTGTATGCATAAGTGATTGTGTAATAGTGAGGAAACAGTATGTGTATTATTCGAAAGTGTAATAAATATTTGTTTGAATAATTATTTATTATTTGTTTAAAAACAGTGTGGCACCCCGATATGTTCTTCCTAATACCACGACTAAAAAATACCACAAGAATTAGTATTACACTCTTCTTAATACCACACACTTAAAAAATAGGGGCTACCACACTATTTCACCCTATTTCTATTTCGCTCGATATTCGTTCGTCCTCATTTGTAAAATCGAACAACGAGCTAAACCCTATATCTATAACCGATCAACGAGTTCGACACCGCAATATACAAAAGTCACGAATAAGGTTTGAATTAAGCAAACTAGAAGAGGAAGTGAGAGATTAGGGTTTTCAGATCACCAAACAATTGAGAGATTACCATATGAGTTTGAATTTTCCTGCAAGAGATGCATAGAAGACAACGATTACTAGAGATTAAGTTCTTTTGATTAGCTTAGCACGTGATTAGTTTGAAAAATAATGATTGAGAGATTAGAATGGAGAGGTAATGTGGTATTAGGAAGCATACAAAATTTAATAAGTTTTATTTTTTTAGTCGCGGTATTAGGAAGAACATATTGGGGTGCCCTTAGCACCACCCGTAAAAATAAAATTCTGTGTTAAATATTCAATTCTTGTAAATATTTATTTACAGTAAATAATGCCATATGCACTAATCAAATGATGACATATGCACTAATCAAATGATGACATATGGACAAATTATTGTTTGACACATGAACCAACCATTAAATGCCAAGTGTCGGCATTAATATATGTCATGTGTATACTACTACGACAACCATTCAGCAGTCATGTAGGATGACACATCATCAGCCATGTAGGATGACACATCTTCAAACACATCAGATGAAGACTCATAAGTTGAGTCATAACATAGTGGGGTCTATTGGTTATTTTTCAATAAGTGTAGATAAAGGCTCTTTCTCTGCTAACCAGTACCCGTCAATTTCTACCAATCCAATATCGGTAGCTAAAATATATTACCTACCATTATGTTAGTTTTACCTACGCTTACAATTGGTAAGTAAAGACCACATTTTCTTGTAGTGTTACTTAGTTCTCTTAACTAAGGTTTTTCAGTAAGTTTATTTCCATTTGTTATAACCGACATAGTAATTTCCGCTAGTCCCTAGGAAAATCCAACCTATTATATTCCATTCTCATTCATACAATCAGTTATAATAGGTTATATTCCCCGTTCAACACATTTTCTTTGGTTCTTTCGTGTTGACCAAACTTTCACTATTGTAACTTTATCTCTTTATTGTCTTGTAAATCTTTACACATATCATTTATTTTCATTGCATACATATATTTATATATATGTTAGGCACCATACCCCTCACATTAAGTTGACCACTTGTGGATGCTGGATTTGTCGGGCGGTTCCAAGAAGGCTTCTACCAAAAGTTGAACTTAACCTCGTGTAATAGTGCAGTTATTTACAATTTCTCAATTACTGTAAATTTTCCATCCAATTTGGGCATATCTATTCTTCAAATTTTACTGTAATTCTATTTACAACCTTTTGGCATAATAATATTCTTAAGCAATTATTCAAGTTTATCGTAAATTCCATAATTGAAACATTTACAGTAATTTCCCATTCAGACAGATGATAAATTGAAACATGCTTATATATACTAGAAATGTTCTCAGCGGATTTAATTCCAATTACCACAATTATTTGCAATTTCATTGTAACTTGATTTACAATATCCAATTAACAGGCTCTTAGACTAGATCTATATACAACAGTAATCTTTTAAACATAACCTAAATAGGTTTAACCACAATTATCAATTGTTAACAGATTAAATGTAACGGGGAATACAAACGATATATATACCGTTATTCAAAATGGTATAATTTAGGTCCACTCACCTAACAACTTTCCAACCCATGAATCTGATTCAGATCTGTTATTCCATGGCCTTCCTAACTAAATCTATAATCCGAATTACCATGGATTCACAAATCTGATAGTAAAGAAGAGGAAAAGAGAAAGAAAACCTATGTAAATCAGATCCAAGGACTTACCTCACGCTGGTCAGAATTCTGAACATCCATTTGTAGATTTATGCTCTTTTATCTTCAAATCTTGAATAAGAATTACCTAAAACTAATATTCTAATTTTCTGAAAAGATTTGGGGAGAAAAGAGAATGGCGGAGCCTGGGCAGCATCTCAGAAAATATGAGATTTAGGCTAAGCCCTGCTAGTCTATTTACGGGTTTACAAGAAAGTCTGAACCATCGGATTTAATCTATTAAAATCCAAGCCACACACATCAGCAATATACCATGTCACAAAACAGATCTCGACCCGCCCTAGGTCGACCCAGCCCATCTTGGGTCGTCCCATAGGTCGACCCAGGCACAACTTGGGTCGACTCGGGCACAACTTGGGTCGACTCGGGCACAACTTGGGTCGACCCATCTAGGTCTAAGCGCGTTTCTGATTTTAATGTTAGTTGTTAACGTTAATTATTTGTTGTACTTAACATTTTTAATTAAACATTAGATTACTTGCCCATTTTCCTTTCTTCAATTTATTTTATACCTCTTATACATCATCACTAAGTTTGAATTTCAAATTTGTGTGTGTATATACGCATGCAATCTTTCAGTTCCTTGCCCGCTAATTAATGTAATTAATGCTGCCATCAATTAGTTGTTTTATTCCTTTTATGCATTCTAATTTCAAAGGTAGTTAATTTCTTTGTTCATTTTCCATTTATGATGCATCAATTATATTTTGCTCTTTAATTTTCACATTTTGTCTCAATATTTGGATTTGTATGTGTGTGTGTATATATATATATATATATGCAACTTTTATTTCATTTTCAAAATTCAAACGACGTTATACCATCATTTAATTCTTACCTATTTTCATTGATTGCAGGTTTATTTTTGATTTCTCTTTCATATGTATATTTTTTGGGCAAAGCTTACGGGGGTTAAATGGCCCCCTACCATTTTATTGATATAACATAGACGAGTACAAAGGGATACAAAGTTATAGCAGAAATAAAAAGAAAACAAAGAACACATGGCATACCAATGCCTTAAGACGCTAACACAAAACACATATATACGGTTGTAAGCAAAGCGCTTGCCAAAAATACCAGGGTCATAAGTAAAATTAAGATATTTAAGTCCGTCCCTGATGTCACGCTAGACAGTTTGCTTCCATATTGCTTGGTTCAACAATTTATTCGGATTGAAGATGTTGTAGTTTCGTTGCCTCCATATGCTAAAAATAATTTTCTTGAGTACAAAGCAGAAGATCCTAGCTCGCACACTCCTTCCTCTTATATGAGTGTGAATTCTATCCCATTCAGCCGAGCTCGTACTAAGACAAGGCATTTCATGAAGACACTGCATGGCTTCGTTCCGTATAATCTTCGTAGTTGCACACTCAAAAAAAAGATGATGTAGATTTTCCATTTGGGTTTGACATAACAGACAGTTTGAATTCACTTCCATACCAAATCTCGCAAGTTTATCCTTAGTTAAGAGAGCACCAGCTGTCACCTTCCAAAGCAAAACATTTTCTTTAGCATTGTTATCCTTCCGCCACACCACTTTGTGCCACCTGCAATTAACCATAGATGAAGTACCACGCAGTAAGTTATACATGTTGTTAATTTGGATTTTCTCACCTTTGCATTTCCAAACTATACATCCAGCGGCAAAGCCATGAGTTTCAGCAGTTTTAATTCTGGTCCAAAGCGCACTAACATTCCGAAGTGCACTGGATGGAAAAACAAAACAGTTTTCCAAGATATTATCACCAATTTTGCTTGCATGTGGGATACCTGAGAGTTCTAGCTCCATGTTGGTGATGGCTCGACAGTTAATGGTCCCAAAGTCCACCTAGGGATCAGTCCAAAACCGTGCATGTTGAAAAGCTGCAGCTCCATATTTGATGTATGGAAGAGTTTTCTGTCTCAAAATGAGAATACTCTTCAAAGTCCAACTATATTTCAGTAAGATATTTATGTCCCAGAAATAGTTTTGTTTAATTATATTCTCATGAGACCATTGGACCCAAATACTTTTGTTCATGCTTAGTAGATTGTCAATAAGTTTAACAAAAACCGCCTGATTCCAAGCCGTAGTATTAATAATACCAAGCCCTCCCTTTTTTATGGTTTTTTCAAGCACTTTAAAAGCTATAGGAGCCAATTATTTATTGTGAATGTTGCCTTTCTATATAAATCTCATGAAGGCAGTTTTAATCATACTAAGTAGTTTATGCGGGAGAGCGAAAGTTCTAGCCCAATAAACCTGCGTAGAGATTATGACTGACTTCACAAGCGTAATACGCCTCGCCTGATTAGGTAATTTTATGGACCAACACTCAAGTCTAGCGGTGATTTTCTCAAATAAAGGCATGCATTGCGCAGTGGTTATTCTGGTAGTTGCCAGCGGCAATCCCAGATATAAGGAGTTATTGGCGCTACTATTCAGCCCGGTTAAAGTGTGGATTTGTTGAATTCTCAATTGGCTAAATCCAGCTACCATTATTTCAGACCTATTAAAATTTATTTTTAGCCCAGTCATTAAATAGAATTGATCAAGAACAGTCATGATATTTATGAGAGTATTGTCATTTGGTTTGCAAAAGACAACCAAATCATCAGCAAACATAAGAGCTGTCACACGTGGGTTTTTGCATTGGGGTGTAAAGCGAACTTATTATTGTCAGCTAAGTGATTTAGCATACTCGTAAGCAGTTCCATGACCGTAATAAAGAGGTAGGCGGATATCGGATCTCCTTGACGTATACCTTATTTGCTATCAAAAAATCCTATGGAATTACCATTGACATTTACCAGGTAATGCGCAGAGCTAACACATTCATAGACCCAAGCATTAAACTTTTGCGAAAAGTTCATATAGCTCAAAATCCTAATGATAGAATTCCATTGGAGGGATTCAAATGCTTTCTTAATGTCAAGTTTTAACATAACACGCGAAGAAATATTTTTGTTATTATAACCTTTAATGAGTTCATGCGCTAACAAAATATTATCAGTAATGTTACGAGAAGGAAGAAAAGCCGACTGATTATAAGATATTATAAACGGCAGAACAACTTTTAGTCTTCTCGCTAAAACTTTAGAAATGCACTTATAAATAGTATTGCAACAAGAGATTGGCCTATATTCGGTAACTTGATTCGCATTGCTGTTTTTCGGAATTAGCTCAATGGTAATGTTATTGAATGTAGGAAGCATGTTTGATCTAGTGAAAAATTGTTTGACTGCCTTAGTTACATCGTTACTCACAATGTTCCAATTTTGTTGAAATAAAGTCACATTGGAACCATTTGGTCCCCCGCTAGAATTTCTATTAAGTGAAAAAAATAGCATCTTTGATTCCAGTTTTAGTTATAGAAGCGTCCAACAAAAGGCATTGCATTTCATTTAATTTAGGCAACATATACAGGTTAATTTCATCAAGGATGGGGCTAAAGTCATTGCTATTACCAAACAAAGAAGTAAAGTAATCAATAAAAGCATTTTGTATGCCTAACTTAGTGAAATGTACCTGTCCATGCTGGTCTATAACCGAGTGAATATCCTGCTTCTTTTGTTTAGCTTTAAGAGCTGCATGAAAATATGCCGAGTTCCTGTCTCCGTCCTGAAACCACTTGGTTCTCGTCTTTTGTTCATTCATTTGCGCTTTAGTTTTAGAGCATTGGCTAGCTTTATTGAAAGATCGGACTGCATCAAAGCTAGGGTACCATTGGTAGGATTATTCATCATTTGTTGTTGTATGTACGTAAGTTGAGTCATCCAAGTTGATGAAATAAGGCTCCTACTGCCAAATCTATTAGTAGCCCACGCTTTGAGGACGTACTTGAGCGCTTTCAGCTTTTTGTACACAAACATTGGGTTACCATGGCAAGGAGCATTCCATGCGGTGCTAACAATATCTCTAAATTCAAGTTCTTTAGTCCAATAGTTAAAAAATTTAAAACTAGTTCTTCTAATGTTAGTTTGCTCGCCAATATGCAATATCAATGGAGAGTGATCAGATAATATCGGTTGCAATATTTCATTGTTGAGAGTAGGCCAAAGATTCAGGGCACTACTATTACAGAAGGCGTGATCAATTATAGTGTAAGTTCTAGGCCCATCTCGCTTACTATTATTCCAAGTAAATTCGCAACCAAATGCACTAATTTCCATAAGGTCGGATCTGCTAATCGCTATGTTAATGGGTGTAATTTATTGTTGCGAAACATGAGAACTGCCTAGCCTATCAGAAAATTTGAGAGGTGAATTGAAATCACTGCAAACTAACCAAGGTATGTTACTCTATTTTAAAGCGGCATAATGTTAAAAAAAAACCTCCCTCACAGCAGAAGAGTTAAGTGCATACATAAAGGTGTAGAAATAACAGGCGGTCGTGGGCATGTGAAGTATGTGACAGTGTATATGTTGAGTAGAAGAACTAACAGTGGTGAATCTAAGAGCAGAGGGATCATAAAGAATAATAATCCTACCATAACTTGCATAGGAAAAATTGTGGACTATGCCCCTATCAGAATTTATGTACCTGGAAGCTTTGTTAGTGAGCGCTTCATCAAGTTTATTTTCAAGGATGGCGATAGCTCCAAGCTTGTAGTTTCTAATCAGTTTCTTACATTAGTCAAGCTTGGTGTGCGAGTGGGCACCCATAATGTTCCATGAGCATAGATTTTGTATCATTGGATAACCGTATGTTTTTGTTAGCACTACTAGCCTTAGATCTTGTCAGGACTTGAGAAGCTTCTATATGCGTTTGTAAGTTTTTTTAGAGAAGCGATGTCTGTAGGGGAGATTTTACTATGCTTAGTGCTCATGCTATTTTTCTTGTCATTGAATTTCTTGCTTTCGTCGTAGAACTGAGATGCAAGGGGGGATTTATGTCTTGGAGGCAGTGCAATACTAGTTGTAGTAACCTTACTATCCTTGCTGGCTTCCCCTAAAGACTCCAGTGGAGATTCTTGATTGGTACCAGAGAAGACTTCACTAATCCCAATCTGTGTGCTAATATTATTGACTCCTTTTTTAGTATACAATGCATCCTTTAACTGTTCCCTTTTATCTACTGATTCCTGTGTATCATTCTCCATAATCTTCTCTCTCATACTGCTGATAGCCTCCTGATCGTTCGAGAGTAAACCATCAGCTATCGGCAGTACTGCACGTAGTAGTGGATGGAGGGTATATTTACTTATGCATGTATACATATATTTTTATACTCACTTTTATGTATAGTTTTCCTTATATGTGCATTTATACATATTTTCCTCTTTAAACATGTATTATTTTAGCCATTCCTCTAAAATAAAATATGGCTCCAGCCGGACTCAAACTTGCACCACTCACCTGGGAGAGACATGTCTTTACCAACTGAGTTACATAGGCTTTTGTTAACAAGACTAAAAATAATATGATCATTTTTCTTTTCTTATACCTTCTTTTCATGTTTGCTATAATATTTCATTTAAAGATATTTTTTTCATCTTAAATCCGTTTCCTGCAAATTATAGGTCTAAATTAATCAGAAAATAGCTATGGATGAAGTGACGCTAATTTCGTGACCAAATTTTGAATGCCTTTCAAATTTTATTTTATTATTTAATTTAAAAATGTGGGGTATTACAGAGGGGGTTAGAACAAAAGTTCTAGTTAATGGACAAATTATATGTTCTACAAATAACATTACATATATCGTTCTATCACTAATTCATATTTATTAAGTTATTCATGTTTATCTCACAATGTACTTTCAATTTTTTTGCATGAATTGTACCCATTTACTCCCTAGTAGTTTAACCTAATATATAATATATATTGTGGTACTCCCTGTAGTACCCTCCTCAAGTGGTCACCATCATCGTACTATGAAAACGTACCATACCTCCATGCTTCAAAAGCGTACTAGGATACACTATGAAATCGAATAATCCTCTACCGATTCGCCACAAGGACGCCCTAATTCCTGAATTCCTCCACGGAACTCAATCGGGGGCTTTCTACATATCTATAAGGGACAACCTCGTTGAACCTACAATACATATACCCAAAGATAGTTCTGTCTCTTTTGGTGGCTCTTCAAGGCCCTACCTAGCCTACCCCTACTAATGAAAGACAATTCAAAGAGCAAAATGACCGCCCTACCATCCTATCTAAGCAAACATATGGTTCCTCATCCAAAGGCCTGATAGTAAATGATCATTGGCCTCTTGGCTAAGCTCCTGTCTTTCCCTCACATGCTCCGACTAACAATGACACGTATTCGGCGACCTACTATCCCGGGTCTTCACCATGAAGCCTCCCCCTTGAGGCAGCTGCCAAATCATCCTAAAGTCATCCCATCAATCTTTAGGCTACTTGCTATCAAAGATGCAGCCAAAATATACTCACTTAGTGGAACAGTACAGACCATGCCTCTGTGGGTACAGCTTCATTAGGCCTACCACAGAGGTCTATCTTCGAGTATCCTCACTTCCTGTTGAAGTCGTGCACTTGCTTCCCGTCGAATAATAAGCTGGACGTGCCTCCCTCGTATCTCCAAACACCTTTGATGATCTTTACCGTTGAGCCATTCATCCATATGCGTACGGACTGGTCCAAACACATTTCATTATTACGTCATTAAACCACATATCTAATATTCAACTACACACTTGTTTCATTTACCGCATTGCTTGTAAACTTAAACATTCACTTGTTTTTAATGAATTCAAGTTATTTGTTTGTTAAATTTAGTTGGCCACTTAATTTCTCTAATCAGTCTTTCGGTGCCGGAACGGACCAATGCTTATTATTATATTCATTAAACCCCAATTATAAGTTTATTAATAGTAAGTTCACCCTACTCTTTTTCATTTAATTATAACTCGTGTTATAATATTACCACAACTGTAGTTGTGAGTTTCCTTATTAAACTTATTTCCCATAATTTATGTTCATTTATAATAAGCCTCTTACTTTTCTTTTCATATTTTAATTATAACTTGCATGTTATAATCCTACTTGTCCCTAAGATAAGCCTACATATTATATCACATCCCCATCTTATATGATTTATTTTAATAGGTTACATTCCCTGTCCATTACATACTTCTCAGGTTTCTTATTCCTTTTTCTCTACATAATACCTTCCACTAATGCTACCCTTTTTATTTCTATCTTTACAATTTATTCTTTAACAAATTAGACTTATTCCTAATTGATTGGTTATTAAAACTGCACAAAATCTATTTCAATAGCTTAAGGTAATTACCACAATGGAAACCCATAATTGCAAGACATTACTTACAATTATTTTTAGGTTATTGAACGGTGTACAATATGACAAAATTTTTATTTCTCACTAATACACATCTTTATTTATTTTTAAACTAACAATTATGTTTTCCACTTTTTTTAAAACCAAACTATGAAATATATCTCCTTTTTTCTAACCAATCAAGTTAGGCTACTACTAACTTCCTAATTTGATTAATATACATTAATTCCTGTCTCTAACTTATTTTCCCCTTTCGTTTTGCATAACTACAGTAAAATTCGATGTAATTGGGTTTATACCTTCTTTTCTTTCAATCCCTACAAATTATGCATTATTTTCGTTTTAAATCTGAAAAGTGATTTCTTATAAACAACATGAAAATTCTCAAACTTACCCCTTTTTTGCTATAAATTTACTGTACATAACTTTGTTTATGCCATGTCAATCTTTGTCACATTAATTTAGTAAGCCCTGCTAAGTTTTCCTGCTTTCAATTTCCCTTTTATTACAATTTTGGAATAATACATTCATTTAGACCCAAATCATCAAGTGTTCCCCTTTTTATTGCGTAGAACCACAATTAACTTAATTTGCGCCTAACCACAATTCAATTACTTTGCATGTAACCGCAATTCAGTTAAATTTGTGTTAATCACAATTTAATTATTGTGCGCTTAACCACAATTTTATTTATTTTGCACATAACCACAATTTTATTCATTTTGCGCATGATCACCATTTTATTTATTTTGCACATAACTAAGATTTAACATAAACTGTATATTATGATGCGGAAGAGGGGAAAAGAAGAAGAAGAACATATTATAAATTTTAACAGAAATCAAATGATATAATATACCATTATTGCAGAATATAATTTATAAGTCCACTCACCTGAGTTTTGCGCTCTAATATTTAGGATCTGATTTGGATCTACATTATTTTCTTTTCAATTTGGATTTATAGATTTGTCTAGATAGAGGATCTGGGCACTTATAGCTTACATTTACAACCTTCTTCTCCAAATCTTAAACTAGAAATCCTAGAACTAACATATATTTATTTTCTGAAGAATTTGGAGGAGAAAGGAAATGGTAGAGCTCAGGCGCCCTCGAAGAAAATATGGGTTGGACGCTAGGCCCTGCTGGTATATTTATGGCTGCTCAAAAGAACCTCATCTATACGATTTAAAATGAATAAATTAGAACCCTTCAGAATAAAACAAACCACGCTGCTTGACCCGAAGTGGGTCAACCCAGTGCCCAAGTGGGTCGACCCATATATGATTGAAACAATTGTATATTGGGCCGTCCATTCGTGGTTGTCCCTCCAATTAAAATGTTTGTCTACGACGTCATTTTCTTTCCTATTTTCATTCATTCTATTATTAATATCTTCCTTCTTTAATATACGTTCAAATTTCAAATTTAAATTTGTATGCATATATTTACATATAACTCCATTTATTTCAAAATTCAAATAGCATTATCCCGAAATTTATTTCTTACTTGTAACAACCCGCCCTCAATGGGCCTAAATTCAACCTAGAAAAGGCCCATCGAAACTTAGAGCCACTCTGAACGGATTGTTGGTTCCTCTAAGGAATTACATTTGCATAGAATAATAGATAAACAAAGCATTATAGAATCTCACACAGCGGAATAAAAAGTGTAATACCAAAATAAGATGCACCATATTATTAAAAGCCACAGATTCAGATAATAACTATCAATACAATTATATATCTATATTATTCATAATCTTGAGTTTCTATAAGCAAAATACAATGATAAGTAATAATAGCATAATATCTCCATCACCTTCTTCTGGCTCCATCATTGCTTCGTCCATTGAATCGCTACCTCACCCACTGACATGTTAGATATGTTAAGGAGAGGGGTCAGAACATAAATACCCATGTAACTGAAGTAATATTTGCTTAAAGACCATACCGTAGATTTGGCAGGTTATATATGTCAAGGTATATCTACGAAGCACACAAACACACACATATACAAAGAAGTATTTAAGCAATGAGGTGGATATCTGAATTAATCCATTAAGACCTTCATTAGTGCATTTAGGGTGGAGACCTAACAAGGTGGACATTCTTGGTCACTTAAGGCCCATTCTAACATATTTGTTAAGGGTGATTCTCATGATCTCTTATGACCCTAAGGCGGACCCTAACTTAACACCTCGTCCTAATACGTCAACATTCTTAGGTATATATTCTCACAAGTAATATGAGAAGTAGTATCTCACCGCTAAGTACCGGTTTAGGGTAGGCCCGCATGTAACCATTTATGACCCCTCCGACGGACGCCTCATATTACTACTTGATTGATATTATGGTAGAACACCTATACCACTTAAGACTCCCCCATTACTGCAAAATATGCATGTTGCATTGTCTTAATTGCTTTAGTTATGCTCATAGCTAAAGCAAATAGTATCATTTGCTCCAGTTATTTTAACAACCAAAGCAAAATAGCGAAGCAAATAATGTTACTTGCTTCTGTTGTGTTTACAATTGAAGCAAATAGTACCGTTTTCTCCGGTTATGTTAGCAACTGAAGCAAATGACATTATTTTCTTCTGCTCTGCTTACAGTGGAAGCAAATACTGTTATTTACATCTGTTTCTTAGCAATCGAAGCAAATATATTGAATCAAATAGTGTTATTTGCATAGACTCCTCAGAAACAGAAGCAATTGATTTAATCAGAGCAAATGCAAATATGAGTAATCATAAACGACACCTTACAAATATTATTATTATTAATTTATTATAATTAATTATTATCAATGAATAATATATAATTACTAGTTATTATAAATAATCAATGAATATATTTTAGTATATTTGATATTATATTTAACTAGTAATAATTAGTAAATTATGGTTAATTATTAGTTACATTTAATAATTAATAAACAAATATAATCAATATTAAATAATTAATGTTTAACGTTAATATTTAATTAATAATTATAAGTAATTTTTAATAATTAACTATAAATTAATATTCATGAATAATTAAAATAACTAATTATTATATAACAATTCAAACTAACGTTCAGTAATTAATTAGATAACTTAATACTTGTAAAATGACGTTTATTATTTAGTAATTATTTTTTAATGATTATAAATTAATAATGACTATAAAAGGAGATAAATATTCAATAATTAAATAACTCATAATTAATAATTTAATATTTAATAACTCATAATTAAATAAGAAATATAATTAATAATTTAATGGTAACATTTATCATTTAATATTTTATAATTATAATAAATATTTATATTTAATATTTTAAAAAATTAAATTTTAATTTATGCATTAATTATTTCTTTTTAAGAATTAGTAGTTCATATTTAGTAAATTATAATAAATAACGGTTTGTGAAAAACTACAAACACTTGTGTCAACTGGTTGCTTTTTTACATTTTTTCCCAAAGGTTGTAAATATCTATATAATAAAGTTGTTTTACTTATACATTATAAATACATCTTCAAGGAAAATATAACTATAAGGAAATGTTGAATTAATGTAACCAAGGAATGTTGTTTATGTTTAATAATTTATTATGGTTAATTATTAGTAAATTAGAGTTAATATTTATTAACATTTAATAATTAATAATTTTAAAAAATTATTAGCAAACTATTTTCTCAAGAATACGTTAATCATGTATTATTTATAGGAAAACACTTCATATGCGATCCCTTGCCGTAATATTATATAATTGATAATTAACATTGAATAATACTGTTAACTAATTAATAATTAACATTTAACAATATTTTTAAATACTAACTTGCAAAAATAATTAATAATTCATATTTAATTGTTAATACTTGATAAATAACATTAACGTCCAAAGTAAAATAATTAATGATTAATAATTGATATTTAATTGTAAATAATATTCACTAGAACTCCAGTTGCAAATATGAGCTTTATGTAGTATAGAAAGATTCAATAATTTTAGTAAAATAGATATATTCAATATTATATTTAATTATCATTTTTTAATTTCTAATCTAAAATACAAAATATACATAAAATTTAAGATAAAATAACAATTGTAATTTTAGGTAACTTATTTTGAAAAAGAAACAATATTTAAAAATTCTCATAATTCTTTGGATAAAATTTTAAGGTGATAAGTCATAAAACATATAACACCATTGTTACATGGTATAAGGTATAGAAATGAGAATCAAATAATTCTTCTCGATGTTCAACATTTTACGATTAGGTTGGCCCTACATTGAAATGTGGAACTAAAGCCCGACCCGTCTTCTGCAAACCCTAGGTTAGCTGAAATCATCAAACCCACTGCTGGGGATGTTTCCCTGCTGTAAGAGAGCCAAAAGGAAATTGTCTGTTCCAATTATATTCGGCTAAAAAATATATGTATTTCACGTTTCATCCGCTTTCACATCAAATTCTCGTTGCTTTCTCATCTTTTGTCTCCTTCATCAGCCCTGATTTCGCTGCTCGTCTGATTCAAAATTAAACCCGTCCCCAAAAAATCGTCAATGAAAGTTTCTAATCTCAAATCTTTATCGCTTACCATCGGATTTATCAAATCCAGGATTTTTTCCACTTTGGATTTTGTTTTTTCCTCCACTGGATATTTAAAAAAAAAAGGTATGACCTTTGATCTTTATTTTATATTACGTTCATTATGTTGAAATCTCAACTTTTGAATTGATTTTTACTTTACTCCCTAAAAGAAAAATTGCAAAAGCGAATAACCTGCAATGTCAGTATAACATTTTTGAAGTTTGAATATAGATAAGGAAGATATAATGTTTTTCAATGGATTAATTATATTCTATTATATTGTGCAATAGAGTAATAGTCTCAGCCTAATTTAGCAGTTAAATATAAATAATCATTTAAGCAAATAAGTTAATTGTTATACGGTTGATTAATGAGCTACAGCCTTGTGTTTTGAGTAACTGTTGTATTGTGAACACTTGGTCATGAATATGGACCTTATTTCATCAATTTTAAGCACTGGAGCCCCTCATAGTAGAATGAATACAGACATAGACGATGAAGTCTTTCGTCGTGTGGCTACAGTATCAGGTGTTCCTCCACAGGAGGCCCGATGAACAATCCTGAACCTAACATGGCTATCTCTAGGTAGCTGTAATGACCCACCATTTCGAACCATTCAAATCGACAATAATCCACACATGTCAGACTTGAATTTCTCAAAACGATAGATTATTAATAAAAAATTTGGTGAATTAATGAAAACAAAGGCTGAGTAAACTAAGTCTTGCATATAATACCCTAGCATGTAAGTATCATGTGAATAATGCAACACAGGGTAACTGCTACATAAGATAGTACAAATATAGGCCACATGTAGAGGAATATTTCAAATATTTATATGTATTATATGAAACAGTGTACGTAATGGTTCACTTCCTTTCCTGTTGTATTTTTAGATAGTCGGTTCGCAAAACCCGGAAAATTTGAATAACTCAATTGCATAATAAACCTTTTTAAGATAGTAAGAAATTGCAAATTCGGAAAGCCATGGTCATAACTAACTTAGAATAATTAGTAAATACGAGATGATGAGGTAACAAAGGGGTTAAATTCTTTGATGAAAACAGACTCAATTGAAGAGCCATAAAACTGCAGCAAGGGTACACCACAAAACCAATCATGTTTATCCTAACTAACATATAATAGCATAGACATATATTAATATACACAGCAAAAACTAATCAAAGACAGGGAGGAGAGGCTTACACACAAAACACCTATATTTTAACACACATGCATGCACATCCATGTAGGAATCCTCATTTAATTATACTACCACATGGAGCACGTACAGGTAGTGATAATAATTAACATTTAATAGTTTGCATGGCTATGACAAGGGTACCCACAAGGTAAAGAGGAACTACCAACAAATGAACAGATGGTAAAACAGGTGTTGTAGGCATTTTCAAGTTAACAACATATTGGTTCAACTATGATCGAGCAGTCAAATTCCGATGGTCTACATATCTATATTATCCTTGAATGTCAGCAAATGCACAAAGTATGAGGTTACATATAACACAACTATCTTCGGAAACAAAGTTAATGGAAGGGGTACTTCAGTTTGGCAAAGAGAACATAACTGACGGAGACTGAGTTGTTGCAATAGTAAGATATCTATTAAAAAGCAGCAAATTTCCTAACCGCGCTTAAAGGTGAAGATGACATGGTTTAAATGTATGCAGTCGTGGTAGGGAAAGGTACCGAGTTTCGACAAATGCAATACATAAACAGCAAGCAAAGGGTACTTAGGCTCAGGAAAAACGAGTTATATATTGTAACGACCCAGAAATTTCGACAATTGGAATAGACGATTAATTAAAGAATTTACTATTAATAGTAAATTTATGTTGACATTTGAATTTAAAATCAAATATATTGTTTGGAATTGGATTGGATTCCATATTTAATTCAGAATGGTTGATTGGAATCAAACATGTACGATCAAATATTAGAGCTGAATTTGATTAAATATTTGAATTTGATTTGGAATTTGACAGAGAAATATTTATGGTCGAATTTAAAAATAAACGTTATTGATGTTAAAGGAATTGAAGAGTTTATTTTGAAAATATTTCTTTTGATATGTGTGTGTGTGTTTATATAAAGAAAGTGAAACTTAACGTTTAAAAATTGGAATCGAATGGAGTTGTCTGTAAACAAATGGAATAAAATCAGTAAAGCGATAAACATTTTAAAATTTAAAATAATGTTGTATACAAACAAAGTCGGTTTACAATTAGAATTATTTTATTGGGTTCAGAATGTTGAGATGTGACGGTACGTAAAATCTCGTCACGATTAGAGTTCGTTTGGGGTAGTTCAAAAAAAAAAAAAAACATCAACATGATTTGCGGTAGAAAGAAGGGAACCATACATACGCAAATAAAATAAAACGTATGTTACTTCCTTCACACACCAATGATTCCTTGGCTCCCACGAAAACGTGTTGCCCACGGTTTTTACATCTATAAAAGAATCCCTTCCTCATTTCATTCCTTCATCAGAAAATTGTTCCCCTTTTCTACTTCCATGGCCGAAGCCCTAAGTTATTCATCCTCCTAAAAATCGAATTTTGCCCTGCTAAATTCGTGTCCACCTTAAGCCGTCGCCATCGCCTTCGTATCTTTTTCCCAAATCCAAAATCTCCACGACCGATTGAAACCTAGCCCACTTCGGAAGTCAAAAGTTGTCGCCTTTTCCTCGTCGCGGTGAGCCACCAGCCATTGACCGCCCTTCGCATCTTCACCTCCGTCTGTCGTCTATTCTTATTCATTGCTGTCACAGGTGAGCACTCACTCACGATTTAATCATAATTCAAGTTTATTAACTTCGATGATTAGCTTAAATAAAATAGTTAATATGCATTGTTTGGGTTGGATCACTCCACTTCGTGTTGCTACTCTTTTGATTCGGGGTTTGCTGCCCTTTGATTTGGGGTTTGCTGCATTCTTATTGAAATCACCTTGTGCCTGTACCTCTGGCCTTACTGGTGTAGATGGTGATAAATTTAACTGTATATATGTGGCGGCTAAGTTGAATATGGGTATACATATACTTAGTGTATGTATATTCAAATCAGTTAGCATATGTATATACACGAGACCATTATCTGATTGTTCGAAACAAAACACGAATACTCGGATTTACTTGTTGCCTAGTTAAAACTGAAACTACTTTCAGAGTGATCTCCACTGCTTCCCTTTTATATTTTGAGAAAACATGTATTATTCAGTACATATATGGTTTTAAAGAATCTGCTTTCTGATTTATTTCCACTACTTCCCAATCTATTCGAGAAATGGTACAGTTGTATATAACTTATATATATATATATATATCCCATCCCTAGTGAGGAAAGGCTTGTTTAAAATCTGGAAGTAGCTTTGCTTAAGTATCATGTACCCAAAGTGCTTGACATTCTCACCTAGCCGATTAATTCATATACTGGTCATTTATCGAAATTTGTTCATGGATATATGCATGACATTTTGTTCCCGCTTTATAAATGTCAATTTAGATCAGCGAATATTGTGTCATATTGGATTTACAAAATATTAACAGTTTTTGAGCAATGAAATTCTCTACCCTTACCTGATGTTGAAAGTTTTCGAATATAATGTTACTATGCCACTCGTTCAAAATATATACACCACCTGGGTATGCCATCCTGTGTCAAAGTGTATACGATAAGTGCAACTAGTAATAATGCCAGTAACGCATGAAATTGTTAAAGCTTTTGTCTCACAAATTTGTCTAAAATACATACCACTATGTCTTGAAAATCTGGACATATGCATCTTCATTGATAGTTCAGTATATCCATGTACATATGTGTTCTATGACCCCGTCTATAATTGACACTGAGTTGTTAGATTTGGTTCATCACTAATTATACACACTTTATTTGCATTATGAAGTAGTAGCCCATTACTGTAGAATTATTCCAGTTCATCCCTAGTTCCAATGCAGTAAAATGAGATCTGCTTGCATACTATCCATGTATATTTGGGAAAAGAACACGCCCAGGACAATTTATACAGTTTGCCGTGTTCATACAGTTTGCCTTGTTCATACATATACATGTGTGAAAATTGAACCAGTCCTATCTTAAATTAATTTGTGTCTTTTTATCATCTCATTTCGGCACACTGGAACTATGATTTTTATATACCATCTGTCATAATGGGTTTAGTATACTTGGTCGGACGACTGGCACACTTGAGAAAAACTCTACTGTCTTGTACAACCATTTCTTGTTGGTACTGCTACTGTTTTCATGCTTGCACCAGTCTGAAATGTGTGTAACTACTCTATTTTGAACTTGTGGCCAAAACGTATTATAAGAACAGTCCCATCATATATATATATATATTGTTGTTTCCTACTTGAAACCGAACACACTTTCTTTGCAGTACACACTTCTGCGTTATAAACTTGAAAACATTGATCACTTTTGGTCCAACACTTGGATCTGATTTACCACCATTTGTACTATGCAGCTCTCAATATGATTAGTTAACGAAGATCCGCATTTTTTTTAAAGGTTTATGATGTATGTATAGTTTGATTTCAGTCAAACAGACATAAGCTGGATCCTTATATCTACAGTGATATAATATTTAATGACATATTTATAAATGATTTCACTGCAGAATCATCAAACATGTATTTAGAGTCATGACTGAAACCCTCATTTGAGTTTGATTGTTGTATCCTTTCCATTGGTTGATGCATTCTTCTGTTTAAACTTACAATGTCCATACGAACTGGAATTATAAAGAAAATGAGCATCACTTGAAAATTTAGGAAAGGGGAAAAAGTGTAGAGCAATTTAGTTGTAATTAGTCAATGTCAATCCATAAAAGCTGTTGTTTGTATATGGCTCAAATTTTGCCAGTGAGAATGAATATATATGCTTTTCTCCTGACTGTAGAATATGCATGCTTTTGGTGTGTGCTAAGTGGCGTCACTTGACTCCAGTTTGTGTCTGAACTTAAGGGTCACACAAGTTATGTTTGGTTGTACAAAGCAAAACTGCTTTACCCTCATTTGTTCATGGTACTTGATCCCTTATTTCTATACCATATATGACTTGACATAAGGCCTTCTGCCATGCCATGCGTCTGCCCAAATTGATCAACTTAAACACCACTGTTTTGGGTCTGTATATAACCCCCACTGCAGCTAAATTTGAATGTTAATTGTAACCGCTGATTTGTGCCGCATATGCTGTCACTTGGCTACATGTTATAATTTGCATATTCGGGTCATTTGGCTATATGTCATGAACTACAATAGTTGATTATTTGACCACCTTTGTTTACACTACATGTATGGGTACTTGTTAGTAAAGCTGTCGAGACGGTTCGTCCCTGGATCTAGATTGAACTGATATGAACAAACACCACATTTGATCTAGATAGAACTGACATGAACATATACCACACTTGGTCTAGATACGCTGACATGAACAGATACCACCACTGTTTATTTTACATATGACATCGAGGACAAGATTAACTATTATATTTCAGTTTACATTGAAATTAATTTATTTGAACTATGATTTAATCCTGACTCGAGTGTTTTATGTTTTGCATGGAACGCTCGGGTCAGACCCGAGCAGTGCAGTTTTAAAGATTACAGCTTAGGATTCGAAGATTGGTGAAGCTGGGGATTCCAAAGATAACACACTCTGAAGTTATGAACAGTAAATGTTTTCTTTTTACTCGAACTGTATTTCATTCCGCTGTATAGAAAAGGTTTTGTATTCAAATTTCTGATTTATAAATAAAAGATATATTCCGCTGTTTAACACTGTGTCATTTATTTATTCTGCATTTCTGTGTTGATTCTGTTTTTAAACTCTATAAGCTAAAAACGCTCCGTCGATTTGGACGTTTTAAGTTGGTTTAATTACCGGTTTGAAGCGGTCAAAAAAGGCGGGACGTTACAAGTGGTATCAGAGCCAGGTTTATTCAAAGCTTAGCTTATTGAGTTTAAAAACGGATCTTGAAAATAAAGCGATTTTGAAAAATAATTATTTTTGAAATATCAAATATTTTGAAACTAGTGTTTTGAAATTAATACAGCGGAAATAAAAAAAATTATTTTGAGATTTAAAATTTTGTTCGGAATCCCCAGTCTTCAGAAGTCTTCGAATCCAGGTTTGCGAGAATTATTCTTCAATAAGTTCCCTTAGGATTTGAATCTAGAATCCATCATCGGATGGTATCTAGATAGATAGGAGAGAATCAACGAATTAATTTCGTTAAGCGTGAATTTTAGAAATCAAAGATGACTGAAGTTGATTGTAAATGAGAATTCAATTTGAATAGAAAAAGGAAATTTGAAATCATCTCAAAGAATAAATGATGAATTTTATTTTGAAATTAATAATATAAGTTGATGAAATAAAATAAAAAGGGGTTAAGTGAAGAGAGCTAATAAGTGTCAACAAGTATATGGGAATAACGATGTTGTATTTAACATCTGTTGAATCCAAATTACGAATTTAGAAATGTTTTCAAGAGGATAAAGTACATTTTCGTCAGAAAATGAAGATTTGCAAATATATTGAAATGTTTTCCCAATAATAATAAGAGATTTCGTAAAATTGTAAAAATATGAATATGATAATTGGAAATGTTTTCCAGAAAACCGTGAGGGACTAACGAGTTTTGAAAAATCAGAATGGTGAGGACTGAAGAGCAAAAAGCCGCACGTCGAGAACGAAGAGCGGCAGAACGTAAAAGAAAGGAAGAAGTAATGTTGGAATGCGAGAAGAGAATTAAGGAAAAACAGACAGCCGGCCCCTATGACAATGTCATTTGTTACAGATGTCAGAAAAAGGGACATTATGCGGCTACGTGCGGAGAGAGAGACAAGGGAAAGAAGAAAGAAGGAAAAATTTATCGACCCAATATTTTCTGTTTTAAATGTAGAAAGAAGGGACATTTTCCCAGTCGTTGTCTCAAAGTGAGGAAGAAGAAGCCTGCCATTGCTAAGACGTCTGATGAACCAACCACTTGCTATCATTGTAAGCAAGTTGGACATATAGCTCGAAATTGTTCCGAGAGACAACAAGGAAGACAGACAATATTGTGCTCCGCTAGAGAGAAAACTGTGAGGTACGTAGATAAAGACGGCTCCATCTCGTATTATTGTAAAAATTGCAAGGAGTGGGGTCATGTGGATGAGGAATGCACAAATCTTTTTGTGGAGACTCCAGAACCATGAATATCGCAAAGATGTGGATCTTCGATCGGAAAGCAAAAAAAAAAATCATCGAAGATTGTGAATCCTAGTTAAGTCAGCTCTGTTTCGTAATACAATCGTTGTAATTCTAGAACTCCTATGTAGGTATTTTGAATAGATCAAAAGAAGACTATGTATAATTATTTGAATGGAATGGTTATGAAAGATTTTGAACTCTATGAAGTTGCTATTAATGGTTTAATCTTATAAGGTTATTTGAAATCTTGAAAGTGAAATATTTCTGAGTAGAAATTATAATAATATTGTTATAATAAATGGTTTTCATAAAAGTAGATTCGTAAACTGAATTCGAGAGTTACGTGAGAAATAATTTGATAAGAAAGTGAAATTAAGAAACTGGAAACTAACAGGAGATTGGTCAAGTTGGATGACTTTCTAAGTGTCGATCTGATGTTGGTTTCGGCCTTCGGGATTGATACTTAGAGAGTGGTTCGCTTACTAATTTACAGTCGATGGATGTGAAAGAGTAATTGTGTGAATGAAAATTTTGTTACAAGAATGAAAATTCTGGAATTTTGAAAACACAAAAATTTGGGTGATAAACATAATAATTGGAAATCTGGAAGAAAAATTGGTTTATAACCAATAGATCTATAAATCCGAGTTGGAAAGGACATCAAGTATTTGAAGTAGTTAATAGGTCAAAGCTAAAATTTTGAAATCGGAATGAATTTTGAGAATATTCGATTTTGGGTATTAGAGAAATATGATTTCATAACTTGTATGGGAAAATATAGTGAATTGATTTTTTTTTTTTTGGATTGAAAGGCAATCGATTAAAATAAAATCTTATATAACGGAATTTATATAAGACGAGATGTTTGAAATATGATTTGGGAAGAAAATCTTATGTAAATGACATAAGTATGGTTTATGAAATAAAATATTATATGTATATAGTATAATATGTTTTTCAAAGTAAAGATAAGGAAAGTACCTTCCTTCTCTTGAATTTCGAGCTTGGTTGAGATATGCTGCTGGTGGAAGTAGGTTGTCTGGACATAAAACTCATGAGTTACCATTGAGCACGACTGCTAGCGTAATTCGCAGGGCTGCAGATAGCCTACGGCGGTCGGATATTTCTTGAGGGAATCAGGCGTAACCATTGTGATCGCTGCGATCTAGAGTCGTTGGAATTCGACCGTGTAGCGAAATTCGCAGGGCTGCAGATAGCCTACGGCGGACGGATGTTTCTTGGGGGAACCAAGTGTAACCATTGTGACTGCTGCGATCTACAGTCGAATGTAAGGGCGTAATCCGCAGAGCTGTGAAAGCTTACGGGTATGGATGTTTTCTGGGGGACCCAGGCGTAACCATTGTGTACCTGCGGTCCACAGTATTTGAGATATCTTATTGATAGTGAGCCACCTGTTTGATGCAGCAGTTAGTCTTCGTGACTTGATTTGTCTCTGTAACTTGATTGGTCCTTATGACCTGAGTTAAATTCATTTGATGATTTTATTTCGTGATCCTGAGATAGAGCAACTAATGCTCAATGACCTCAGATTGTCTTTTGACTCTTATATTGTCTTCCGTTGATCTGTCCATGACGAAATTCGCAGGGAAGTGATTTCCTACGGATACGGATATTTTCTGGGGGATCCAGACGAAACCATTGTGTATCTGTGATTCATGAACAATCAACATATCAATATCACATTGGTACTTACCGTATCTGTTTTGAAAGAATTTCGAAATATTTTTCACTGGGAGTTGAAGCAAGGATATATGTAGTACTTGGAGATTTTAGTCATGCGTCTGGCCAGCGTATGTCTAACATCTGTGAGAACGACAATATACTTGTCAAACTTCGAGTTATCAAAATTATTTTCAAAGCAGTAATTTGGAATTTAATATACCTAATTTAATAAGTTAAAGGATTTCGAGGTATTTTCAAGTCCATAGCTTTGAGATAATAACACAAATATTTTCTGTAATAAATATGTGTATATATATATATATATAAATGATTTTAGGATTTTTGTCGATAATTGGTGACTTGGAATGGAAATGTTATTTACACTCTTTAAGGAGTGTTGAGAAGATTATATGGATTGAATGTAAAAGGATTAGATTGAACTTGGAGTGCAAGGAATAAGTGAAAATTAAAAGTGTATATTGATATAATTCCCAACGATCTTTCCTTTTCGAGGACGAAAAGTTTTAAAGGGGGGAAGAATGTAACGACCCAGAAATTTCGACAATTGGAATAGACGATTAATTAAAGAATTTACTATTAATAGTAAATTTATGTTGACATTTGAATTTAAAATCAAATATATTGTTTGGAATTGGATTGGATTCCATATTTAATTCAGAATGGTTGATTGGAATCAAACATGTACGATCAAATATTAGAGCTGAATTTGATTAAATATTTGAATTTGATTTGGAATTTGACAGAGAAATATTTATGGTCGAATTTAAAAATAAACGTTATTGATGTTAAAGGAATTGAAGAGTTTATTTTGAAAATATTTCTTTTGATATGTGTGTGTGTGTTTATATAAAGAAAGTGAAACTTAACGTTTAAAAATTGGAATCGAATGGAGTTGTCTGTAAACAAATGGAATAAAATCAGTAAAGCGATAAACATTTTAAAATTTAAAATAATGTTGTATACAAACAAAGTCGGTTTACAATTAGAATTATTTTATTGGGTTCAGAATGTTGAGATGTGACGGTACGTAAAATCTCGTCACGATTAGAGTTCGTTTGGGGTAGTTCAAAAAAAAAAAAAACCATCAACATGATTTGCGGTAGAAAGAAGGGAACCATACATACGCAAATAAAATAAAACGTATGTTACTTCCTTCACACACCAATGATTCCTTGGCTCCCACGAAAACGTGTTGCCCACGGTTTTTACATCTATAAAAGAATCCCTTCCTCATTTCATTCCTTCATCAGAAAATTGTTCCCCTTTTCTACTTCCATGGCCGAAGCCCTAAGTTATTCATCCTCCTAAAAATCGAATTTTGCCCTGCTAAATTCGTGTCCACCTTAAGCCGTCGCCATCGCCTTCGTATCTTTTTCCCAAATCCAAAATCTCCACGACCGATTGAAACCTAGCCCACTTCGGAAGTCAAAAGTTGTCGCCTTTTCCTCGTCGCGGTGAGCCACCAGCCATTGACCGCCCTTCGCATCTTCACCTCCGTCTGTCGTCTATTCTTATTCATTGCTGTCACAGGTGAGCACTCACTCACGATTTAATCATAATTCAAGTTTATTAACTTCGATGATTAGCTTAAATAAAATAGTTAATATGCATTGTTTGGGTTGGATCACTCCACTTCGTGTTGCTACTCTTTTGATTCGGGGTTTGCTGCCCTTTGATTTGGGGTTTGCTGCATTCTTATTGAAATCACCTTGTGCCTGTACCTCTGGCCTTACTGGTGTAGATGGTGATAAATTTAACAGTATATATGTGGCGGCTAAGTTGAATATGGGTATACATATACTTAGTGTATGTATATTCAAATCAGTTAGCATATGTATATACACGAGACCATTATCTGATTGTTCGAAACAAAACACGAATACTCGGATTTACTTGTTGCCTAGTTAAAACTGAAACTACTTTCAGAGTGATCTCCACTGCTTCCCTTTTATATTTTGAGAAAACATGTATTATTCAGTACATATATGGTTTTAAAGAATCTGCTTTCTGATTTATTTCCACTACTTCCCAATCTATTCGAGAAATGGTACAGTTGTATATAACTTATATATATATATATATCCCATCCCTAGTGAGGAAAGGCTTGTTTAAAATCTGGAAGTAGCTTTGCTTAAGTATCATGTACCCAAAGTGCTTGACATTCTCACCTAGCCGATTAATTCATATACTGGTCATTTATCGAAATTTGTTCATGGATATATGCATGACATTTTGTTCCCGCTTTATAAATGTCAATTTAGATCAGCGAATATTGTGTCATATTGGATTTACAAAATATTAACAGTTTTTGAGCAATGAAATTCTCTACCCTTACCTGATGTTGAAAGTTTTCGAATATAATGTTACTATGCCACTCGTTCAAAATATATACACCACCTGGGTATGCCATCCTGTGTCAAAGTGTATACGATAAGTGCAACTAGTAATAATGCCAGTAACGCATGAAATTGTTAAAGCTTTTGTCTCACAAATTTGTCTAAAATACATACCACTATGTCTTGAAAATCTGGACATATGCATCTTCATTGATAGTTCAGTATATCCATGTACATATGTGTTCTATGACCCCGTCTATAATTGACACTGAGTTGTTAGATTTGGTTCATCACTAATTATACACACTTTATTTGCATTATGAAGTAGTAGCCCATTACTGTAGAATTATTCCAGTCCATCCCTAGTTCCAATGCAGTAAAATGAGATCTGCTTGCATACTATCCATGTATATTTGGGAAAAGAACACGCCCAGGACAATTTATACAGTTTGCCGTGTTCATACAGTTTGCCTTGTTCATACATATACATGTGTGAAAATTGAACCAGTCCTATCTTAAATTAATTTGTGTCTTTTTATCATCTCATTTCGGCACACTGGAACTATGATTTTTATATACCATCTGTCATAATGGGTTTAGTATACTTGGTCGGACGACTGGCACACTTGAGAAAAACTCTACTGTCTTGTACAACCATTTCTTGTTGGTACTGCTACTGTTTTCATGCTTGCACCAGTCTGAAATGTGTGTAACTACTCTATTTTGAACTTGTGGCCAAAACGTATTATAAGAACAGTCCCATCATATATATATATATATTGTTGTTTCCTACTTGAAACCGAACACACTTTCTTTGCAGTACACACTTCTGCGTTATAAACTTGAAAACATTGATCACTTTTGGTCCAACACTTGGATCTGATTTACCACCATTTGTACTATGCAGCTCTCAATATGATTAGTTAACGAAGATCCGCATTTTTTTTAAAGGTTTATGATGTATGTATAGTTTGATTTCAGTCAAACAGACATAAGCTGGATCCTTATATCTACAGTGATATAATATTTAATGACATATTTATAAATGATTTCACTGCAGAATCATCAAACATGTATTTAGAGTCATGACTGAAACCCTCATTTGAGTTTGATTGTTGTATCCTTTCCATTGGTTGATGCATTCTTCTGTTTAAACTTACAATGTCCATACGAACTGGAATTATAAAGAAAATGAGCATCACTTGAAAATTTAGGAAAGGGGAAAAAGTGTAGAGCAATTTAGTTGTAATTAGTCAATGTCAATCCATAAAAGCTGTTGTTTGTATATGGCTCAAATTTTGCCAGTGAGAATGAATATATATGCTTTTCTCCTGACTGTAGAATATGCATGCTTTTGGTGTGTGCTAAGTGGCGTCACTTGACTCCAGTTTGTGTCTGAACTTAAGGGTCACACAAGTTATGTTTGGTTGTACAAAGCAAAACTGCTTTACCCTCATTTGTTCATGGTACTTGATCCCTTATTTCTATACCATATATGACTTGACATAAGGCCTTCTGCCATGCCATGCGTCTGCCCAAATTGATCAACTTAAACACCACTGTTTTGGGTCTGTATATAACCCCCACTGCAGCTAAATTTGAATGTTAATTGTAACCGCTGATTTGTGCCGCATATGCTGTCACTTGGCTACATGTTATAATTTGCATATTCGGGTCATTTGGCTATATGTCATGAACTACAATAGTTGATTATTTGACCACCTTTGTTTACACTACATGTATGGGTACTTGTTAGTAAAGCTGTCGAGACGGTTCGTCCCTGGATCTAGATTGAACTGATATGAACAAACACCACATTTGATCTAGATAGAACTGACATGAACATATACCACACTTGGTCTAGATACGCTGACATGAACAGATACCACCACTGTTTATTTTACATATGACATCGAGGACAAGATTAACTATTATATTTCAGTTTACATTGAAATTAATTTATTTGAACTATGATTTAATCCTGACTCGAGTGTTTTATGTTTTGCATGGAACGCTCGGGTCAGACCCGAGCAGTGCAGTTTTAAAGATTACAGCTTAGGATTCGAAGATTGGTGAAGCTGGGGATTCCAAAGATAACACACTCTGAAGTTATGAACAGTAAATGTTTTCTTTTTACTCGAACTGTATTTCATTCCGCTGTATAGAAAAGGTTTTGTATTCAAATTTCTGATTTATAAATAAAAGATATATTCCGCTGTTTAACACTGTGTCATTTATTTATTCTGCATTTCTGTGTTGATTCTGTTTTTAAACTCTATAAGCTAAAAACGCTCCGTCGATTTGGACGTTTTAAGTTGGTTTAATTACCGGTTTGAAGCGGTCAAAAAAGGCGGGACGTTACATATATTTTTAGTGAAGAGTGAAGTTAGATAACCTGAAATAAGTCGAACCGTAAGTTAAAATTACCTTAGGAGCACTGACGGAAATCGTGCGACAGGTGGAGGAGAAACCTAACTCAGTTTGAACGCTAGCAGTGGTGTGGAGCTCCGGACCCCAGAGCAGACCATCATCAAGGGCTTACACCCACGTCATACCTTTCTTTAGTCACGGGTTACTCGAATCTTAGTACGAATTCATTTCATATCCCGAAGTTATAAATATTTCGAAATCATAATTTACAAATTCTTTCAAATCATATTATTGATGGTTTCCAAACATTTCAAAATATCGGGATTTCAAGTCGTCGAACATTCTACTTTTGTAAAACATATTATAAACCATTTCAATTTTCAAGTCGTCTCGAGTTCCCATAAATTTCAAATTATTAAGATGACTTGCCCTCGGATTGATCGATGTAAGGCAAAAGAAACGGTTCAAGAATATGAACTGGACAGTCTTAGAATTTAAGCATGAATGATTCGAAAGATAAACGAAAGGTGACGATAGATCAAAGGAAGGCTAAACGCATCAACCGGCGAAGGGCCAATACTATATTTTCCGAATATTTGTTTCTATTCAAATTATATTCAAATTATTCTTTATTACAAGTTATTAGAACAAAATTAAGTCATATAATTTTAGGACTTGAAAATTTTCTAATGCTCGAATTTACGAAAAATTTCGGCAGCACCTCCCCTGTAGGGTTCGATCGGGAAAATTTTCCCGTACACGAAAACCACAAAACACACATTATATATCTCATCTATATGGTAAGGCATCCCTAATTAGGGGAAAACAACACAAAACCCAAATATGGTATTAAATCCAAGATGCATACCTTTTATTAGCATTTTATAAGCATGTTTGATTAATATTTAATATTTAGCGCAACCGTTGTGTAACTACAATCTATGGAAAACAAACCCACACTCATGATTAACATTCCTAAGTGTTCCAGATTTAAAGATTCGGCTCGCAAACTGGAGAGGAACGTGAAGATGCAAGGCGCATATGCATGCGCGCTCGACAAAAATGTAACATTAATTCTTTTTAATTCATGTATATATTTTATTTTTCTTCCGCTCTAAGATAATTTTGTAAAACTTTGATAATTTTTATGTATAAAATTTCACTTGCAAGATATTGTTTATTTCGGTATGTGATTCTCTGTGCATATTCCATTTAAACCTTGTAAGCTAAATAACGAATCTGTCATTTTGAACGTTCTGAGTTGGTTTAATTACCGGCTTGGAATGGTCAAAGAGGCAGGTCGTTACAGTAGCACATCTCATTGTTCTTATTAGCACATACTGCTTATGAGTTGCTTCCAGAATCAGAAAAGGTTACTGCTTTCAATGTTAATTTACCTATGAAGCAAGCTTTCCATATCCTTTATGAGCAGGGAGTTCCTATGGCTCCTTTATGGGACTCTTTCAGAGGACAATTTGTTGGGATGTTGAGCCCTTTGGACTTCATATTGATCTTGAGAGAGGAAGCATTAAAAATTGAAAATTGCAGATTAGGAGTAATGGGTCTAACTTGACACAAGAGGAGCTTGAGAGACATACTATCACTACACCATATATGCTGAGTAGGCTGTGTTTTTAGCCGTATCTAAAGCCGTTGGGCATGGTAAAAAGCCGTATCAAAAAAGTGGCGCGTCTAATTATTAGATACGGCTACCAACCGTATCTCAATATATTATCATACGGCTTTTATCCTTATCTAAATTCTAATAAGACACGGTCCTTGACCGTGTCTAATTTTATGTGTGTGTGCATATATATATATATATATATATATATATATATATATATATATATATACACACACACCCATGTGTGTGTGTATATATATATCATATATGTGCATATATATAAAACAGAAACTGTATTGCATATGTTCCATAACACAGAGCATACATACCACAAAGTATACACAGGAATAACACAATATATATATATATATATATATATATATATATATATACTTAAAGCTTTACAAGGTTTGTCATATAACACGATGTACATACAACCATATACCATAAAAGGAAACTGTCAAAGATTTTCATCACATTACGTAGTAACAAAAATGAGGTAAAAAGATAACAGCCTGATAAAACTCCAGTCACGACCGGAAGATTGAGCGCGATAGTCAGCGGCCTGGAGATCAAGTTTCCTTTGGCAGCAAAACTGAATCGTGATATATAGCCTGCAGCCTGAGTTCTAGCAACACAAAAGCACCATACTCTCTAACAGGACTGCCTATAAAATACAAGAAACAAGTTACAAATACTTCACAGCTAGACAGTAGATCGACATTGTAACTCACTGTGACTGAGATGCAAACACGAATAAAGAGCTAAGTACTGCATGTTAATACATATATAAAATGAAACTAATTGAGTTTTGTTTTCAAAACATTTATCCTGCTGTAGAATCAGTCCAAAATATGAAATATAAGAACTCTTCTTTACAAGGACTCTTCTTTACAAGATCTGTATTCAGCAGAGTACGTTGAGAATGCGCCATTGAATGTTAATTCTGGTTGAAAAAGTGATAACAACAATGGTAACAAAAAATCAATGTCGCAGGGTATATAGTTGAGGGAATCAGAGTTGGATGTATAGTTGACGGTAGTCGATCAGTGTGTTTGTGTAATTTAACGGTAGTCGATCAGTGTGTTTGTGTGCAAATACTTCACTGGCCCAATAACAACCTAGTTGAATCGACTAGTCGATTAGTCGACTAATTTCTACCCATACGGCCTAAATCTATACAAAAAGAAAGTCCATACTTCATGTCGATGGTTTGATCTCGATTAGTAGACTAGTCGACGACTAGTCGAGCGTCGTCTATGTGTTTGTGTAGTCGATCATTATATGTCTCAAAAATTAATGAATACACATTGTAAACTGATTTTGCTATGTGACCGTATCGTTTAAATGAAATTAACTGTACATACTACATAGGAGTGGAAAATTGATAGTAATTAAAAATGCAAACCCAAAAGAAGAATCACCTGAAGTGTAGTCCATGTGCAACACTGGTAGTTCGTACCCTAGCATACAGAACATCCTCCTATACACACAAAAAGGAACAAATAAACGAAAAGAATATTCAAGACGTGCACACAAGTACATGTCCATTCAATTATTATGTAAGATACTACGTAGAGATAAGTGTAAAATAATATATACCTGCTCCAACGTCTAAAGATATCAAATCATCATCGTAGGATGACACACATACTCGACTTTTTCTGATTAAGAATTTACTGGGCGATCCATCAGGTGGATGCATTTTTGCTCACGTGCAGGGTCAGTAATCCATGCTTATTAGCTTTATTCAAATGTCGAATGTCGCTTCACTTAACCTTTGGAAAAAGCTGCTTTCAATTGCAACTTTCAGTTTCTTTGAAGCAGACTGTGTAGTGCAAGATTACTTACACTAAAGTCTCTGCTACAAAGTAAGGGAAAAGTTGCTAGCGAAAGCATTTTTTACTAAGGCTAAGTGCAGTAACATCCGACATTTGGATAAAGCTAATAAGCGTGGATACCTGACCCTACACGTGAGCTAAAATGCATCCACCTGGTAGATCACCTATTAAAATATTAACCAGAAAGTCTAGTAATAATCCATCGACCAAATTTTTCAGCAAACCTGTTAAATTAAATCAAATAACAAGGTTATAAATGAGTGCATTCTTTTGTTAAAGAATATAGATGATGCATAGATCACCATAAAAAAAATTGATTTTTGCTAGTATGTACTTTGCATCGAGATATTTTATCGGAACATATATCGAATATTTCCCAACATTAAGTCTATATCCAGATTTGCAGACTGCCTACAGAATACCATTTTTTAGGCTACCTCCCTTGAAACCCCGACTATTTAGATAGTTCCCTCGCCAAATTCTGGTCCTAGCTCCGCCACTGTATACCGCAATCTAAAATTATATCATACATCCAATGGCAGTTCTAACAAAAATTATACCGCAATCTAACAAACATTCAGATGTTTTTTACATTATCACAAAACATGATTCGAATTTGATTTCTCTGATTTTAGGGTATAACCACAGATATGTCCCTAACACACTTACACAAACCAATTCAATCGAAACAGCTAACACACGAAGTACTAACACAAAGTAGCAATCAACTATCACACAAAGAATTCAATTTGTTCCCTGCTATCAGTCATGCATGCCAAAATTCAATTGAAACACATACCTGCGCTGTTGAAGGAGGGCTAGGGAGACGTAGGGTTACTGCGTTTCTGGCGAAGGATAGGGTTGTTCGTCCCCGTCGAAGTTGGAGGCACGATTTGGTGACCGAAAACCCTAATTTGGGTTTTCGGTCACCATTAAAGTAAAACAAATAGAAAAGGGCGCGGCCAAAATTTTTATTCGGAGTGCCTAATGGGATGCACAATATGATACAGATTCAATTTGGCCCAAAGCCGTATCAAAATAACTAGTCCGGGGCTTCGTTGATGGACGGTCAGATTTAGGGCGTTTGGGGTGACGCAGACCGCAAAATGTAATTTGATACGGATCTGAGCAACATCAAATATGATACGGCTTTTACCCGTATTACATGTCCGCATCCATCTGTTCCAAATTGGCTAATATGGTGTAGTGTATATCTTCTTGGAAAGAAGGAAAACAAGTTTGACATGGCCAGGTGGATGAACACAGTAGACCAGTTGAGAAGAGCTAGTTAATGCTGGTTCTTCTGACTCTTTGAAAGATGTAGCTCTAAAGTTTTTACAGAACAATGTGGCAACAGTTACCAGAATTGGGGAAATGAATGGCATACCACTTGCTATGTTGAGACCAAGTGCATTACTAGAAGTTGCTTTAGCTTTTCTAGTTAAGGGTGAAGTCTTCTCTTAAAAAAAATTATATTGGGTTTTGTGGCTTGGGTTGCTGTAAAAGTTATAAGTGACATATATGTTGTTTTCTTTATGCACACCAATGGTTCCAAATGTGTTGTTTTCTTTATACACACCAATGGTTTACCTCTAATGATTACATTGTCAATTTATGTGCAAAATTCTTCATTTGATTGGTTCTTTTTGTCAACTTTCTTTGAATAATTTGGTGTTTGTGAGCAATCAAGTTAGATTGATCTTTTATATTTAAGTTTAGACGTTATTAATATGTACTATGATATTCAATCGTTATAGTTACCTAAATCGTTAAATCTTCTTGTTTAATAATGATTTGTTTGTAATGCTTGAAATGTTAAGTAATTATCGAGCACAAATGCAATAGACAATTTAAGCCTAAATTGCGCAATTGACGACATACTACATGCTAAAAAGAAAAGAGAAACCAATGAAGAGTGGGATCTGATCTGGACTAGAATTTAAATCGTATGATTTAAAGATTTTTGACTACAATGCACACATGTGCTTTCATTTTAGTATCTGTTCTTAAATCTCATCTGCTTTGAATTGTATTATAGGTATTATATTTTAAATTGTATGTCTGAGGCATCTGGTTTGTGTTCAGTCTAAAAGTGCACAAATATGTAATATTTGCTTAAGAATCAAATCCTATTGAAATAACAATGCATTAAATTGTTTGGTTCTCAATTTCCAATTCTTCACTGCAATCCATATGGGTTTTGGTACATGCTTTTCGAATTTGGTGATTTTATGCAATTTTAAGGTTATGTGTATATGTTAGAAGAATATGTTTATTTGATTGATTTACCTGACCGACTGTTAGAATCTTTTTGTTTTTACTTCTTTCCTTAACAGTAATAAGCCATAGACGGTTAATTTATCTGGACAATGGACGACTTTGGATGAACATGTACGAGGTATATCTGCAATAATGAGTTATGAGAGTCTTTTCACAAGATAACGTCACATTTTTTCTTTATTTAATTATATGTTCATGTTTCTATTACTGCTACAATTTGCTTTATGACAACATGAGAAAACTTTTATGCAACTATGATGTAGCATATTGTAATTTAATCTTTATACATGGGAAAGGTGATTCAGATTTTGTTGTTGAAAGTTTCCATTGAATATCAAACAATAAGATCACCAAAAACTATAGTTTCTTCTGAAAACCATTTACTTTTGAGTTGGACACAATCCATAGACTTCCTTATGTAAAATTATTTTGTCAACTTCTAACATCTGTGTTTTAGAATTCAATTCTTTTATATGTTACTTAGAATCAACCATAGATAATGAGATAGAATGTACACAGTAATATTCTTCCATTGAAAAAACCTTGTATTAACAAACAAATCGCATCTTTATAAAATCACCATGTTGAAGTGAATAGGAAATTTTAAAAAACATGCTAACATATTTAACTATAGAATGAATTGTTAAATTATTCTTGTAGACCGATCATATTTTCCATTCCTACTATAGTCCTTATAAGGGTGAATTGTGTAAACGTATTTTTAATCTGTTTTTTATAAAACATAAACTAATTTGAAGAAAATTTAAAATAAAATTAAATAACTGCACGCTCCCAACGTCTTTGTTATAGTTTGAGTTGTAGAATATCTTGGAGTATTATAGTTTGTTAAGAACATTTTTGGTTTCAGACTGTGTTTTCACCAAAAAATGGCTTAAACACCAAAGGTACTAGAATTGTACTTCACCGATACGGTAAGAAAATAAATGGAGCCGTACTTAATAACTATTGAAAGTAAAAATGTGAATAAGGAAAAATAGAGATGAGATTTAGAGTGGTTCAGCCTCGTGCCAGGCCTACATCCGCTATGAAGATTACTTGCATTCTTAAAATAGAGATTACAAAATGTACCAACTCTTTTTTTTTATACATCTCTATATTCACTCAACATACTCTATTTATACATATCAACCCTGGGATTTTATGAGAAAATGGTAGAGTTTGAGGAGGAGAAGGATGGATGAATGATTGAGAAGGAGGATGTCTTTGATTTTCCGATTACACGGTTGTACTAGGCGCCATGGCCAAACTGGTGATGAACCTTTAAATGGAGAAGATGGTCCAAATCTTTAAGGAATGATTGAAGATAGAATTTTGAAGCGCTTCGTGGTTCAAAAGATTGGATCCCCTTTACGTTGGTAGCCATGACCTATTTATAGGTGAGCCTCCCCAGAGAAATGAGCTGAAGTTCATATATGTAAGCGATGGATCGTTTCAGCCCGTAATTACCAAAATGCCATTGCCTGGTTGTTGCCAGCTGTCTGTATCTGTATCCAACTATCATGCGCGAGCGAATTTGTAGGAGCGAGTGTTTCAAATAGTCAAGTGGGTGACTTTAGCTAGTGTTCTTCGGGTGTGGCTATCTTCAGTAATTGGTGAGCGGTTATTTGATTCGATTGATTGTAAAATGAGTGGGTGACTAGGATTGTACTTGTGGTCAAGCAACTCTGGAGTGGAGCACGGGACTGCGATCAATTCTTCTTTATGCTTTGGTCGACTAAATTCCTCGGCTTAGGAGCGTGCGACCTTCTCTAATTCAGACGCTCTTAGCAGGTTGCTCAAGGATACTCATTCTTATTGCCTTTTCACCGTGCCATTTCTCGGTATGACTATGCTATGTGGTCACTCCTGATGCTGTTAAGTGAATAACTCGTCTTGTTTTGCTGTTCGAGCGGCATTGCTCTAATACGAACGACCGACCTTTGCTTCCTTGACCGGGCCACGACTTGTGTTTGGCTTTGGTTTGAGACATGGGCACATAAAAAACGTTGTGAGTGCTTGCTTTGTAATTCTAGCCTAGGCTCGGTCCTTTAAGAGATAGACATCTGAATCTATCGCAGTGAAGCGATCCTGAGTTTTGCACGAACGACCCTTCGGTAAATCAAATTAAATCTACCAAACAATGTTACGACTAGTCATGTCGAAGCCAATAATTCTTTGTTAAAAAAATTATTACGGACTTCGAGGGGCAAATGTTGATCCCTTAAAAATCCACACACACATTGAGCTATCAAATCTGAGCAGAAGCCTATTGAACGAACGTCATCAGGGTCGGTCGTGCATAGTTCTGTCCAAGGTACTCAAAATAACTCACAAAAGGTTGGAAGCAACTGCACAGAACAAAGGCCATAGGTCACACATATATTCGATGCCCGCTCTTGGGATAAGCACACTTACATTTCAAATCACAAACCTTGATCGGTCGCCTCCAGACTATAGAGAAAATCGTCCGCTCACTCATATTCAGACATAGCCACATCAGAGAAACAAGATCGTCCGACCGCTTATTCAAATCGCTCATTCTTTTTCTCGCATACGACAACTGGATACAGCTATCAACAGCTGGTTATAGTCGGGCGATGACATATTTGTAATTAATGGGATGAGCGACCCATAGCCTGTATATACGAACTTCAACTCACTTCTCCGAGAAGGCTCACCTATAAATAGGCCATGGCTGCCAACATAAAGGGAATCCAATCTTTTGGAACCAGAGAGTGCTGCTAAATACTATCTTCAGTCATTCCTTAAAGATTTGGACCATCTTCTCCATTCAAAGGTTCATCATCAGTTTGGCCATGACGTCTAGTACAACCTTGTAATCGGAAAATCGAAGACATCCTCCTTCTCAATCATTCATTCGTCCTTATTCCCCTCAAACTCTACCATTTTCTCATAAAATCCCAGGATTGATATGTATAAATGAGAATATGTTGAGTGAATATAGATATGTATGAAAAAAGAGAGTTGGTGTATTTTGTAATCTCCATTTTAAGAATGCAAGTAATCTTCATAGCGGATGGAGGCCTGGCACGAGGCTGAACCACTCTAAATCTCATCTCTATTTTTCCTTATTCGCATTTTTGTTGTATATAACGGTGTTGTATACACAATTATATGATTTTTGTTTGATGATGACAACCAAATATATATTTATATAAATGTGTTTGTTATTGTACTGTTCATTACAACACAGACTGTAATATAACATTTATATTTAAATAGAATACGACTGTATACACATTCATATATTTATACAGTATTTTATTTAAATTGAATATTCTATTTCAACTTTCAAACAATACAATCTTTTATAACTCCACTATTTGAATACATCACTGATATACATTCACAGAACATTGTACTTGTAAATAAACAGAATTTAATAGACAAGTTTATTTGAACATAATAAAATAATATTTTATTTCAATCAAACTGGTTTATTACAATATTCAGTACAATTCACATATTCATACACTGCTCTTCACTACAACTCTCACACTCAGTTACAGTCACACAGTCACTCATATACACTGTCTCTCTGTTCTTCAGTTTCATTGTCTTCTGTCTTCACAGCCTACAAGTCAGTTTAGTCTTTATACTGCTCAGTCCAGTCATCATCTTCATACTGCTCAGTCCAGTCATCATCTTCATACCTGTCACATGAAACAGAAACACACACAGTACACTGCAATAGAATTTAAATTGAATAAATGCAAATATAAATTTTTTTATTTTGCCTCAGTTTTCTGGTGTGTTTCTCATCATTTTTCTGACTTGATCTGATTTGTTAATCCGACTGTGTCTAGACAGTATATAGTACAGGGACAGGAAAATTCGTCTGTTGGCTGCATATACACACGTGTATACACGCGTGCACTGCCTCGCCAATCAGAATGTAGCGAGCAACTGAGGAGTAGCCACGTGGACCTTCTCGACTCAGTGCACTTGAAAGTAAAGTCAAACAGCAAAATCATGAACAAGTACAAATGGAAAGCAAATGGTCGAGTAGCATTTCATGAATGCACAAGGCAAAGCTGACACTCGACAAAATCAGTTTCAGAAATGTCAAACCAAAGTGGCAAGAAGGGATACGCTATGGTGATGCATGCAGCTAACATGAAGTGGCATAACAATACACAATAGAGCAATGTCAAGCAAGAAATTCATGGTGGAACTCAATACAGTTCAAATGGTCGAGACAGTGTAAAATTGGGTGCAACCAAGTCAAGTGGTTAGCACAACATCAATGCAGGCTAGAGTGCAAATGGACAGAGGCAGCTCAACAACGTGCATATGGACTCTACAGCATTTTTTGAAATCAACTCAGCATAGTTTTCCAAAACATACAGTTTGCAAATGTTGTCTATACAGCTAGTTCAAGTGGCAGCATTTGCCAGTACAATAACATGATGTTCTCATCCATAAAATGATTGTGTGGATGCCTCATAAAAGAAAAAAAAAATGCCAAAGCAAGTACTCAGCAAAACGGTTCATACACAAGCATGGCGATATTTTCTCAAAGCAGTTCAAAGAACTAACATAGTGGTGCAGCAAGAAGGCAAGACACTTCACACAAATGGTCGAGCAAATGATGTAACAGCTTCATTCACATGCAGGAATGATATTATGGAGCAAGAACACAATGCAGAAATAATTGGGAATGGTCAAGCAAAATAAAGTGAGGAAAGTCAAATTGAATTACAGATTTTACTCATCAATTTTTGAGCAACAAATAATTTCAGAAATCGTGCCACTGTTTCCAGAAAAATCAAAGGCATGAATGCATCAAATTGAAGTGCACATATGAATGGGAATATATTTCCAGAAATGTTGAAAGAGTAAAATTGCAAATCATCTTTCCAGTTTTTTTAACAGGAAAGAAATAAGTCTTTGGCAAATCAGTTTTGAATTACATGTATAATTTTGGCAAGTTGAAAAACATACAAATTCAATGAATCAGCAAATCTGAAAAATACATATATTGCAAGTGTTTTTTTTTCAAAAGGACCACACAATCATGGCATCATTTCGAGCAAGAAATCAATTCATTCTTCTTCCAGAAAGTCGAGCAACTCAAGAAAATTATGGCAAGGTGTATTTGTTTTCCAGAAATACATTTCAGATTTCAATCAAGAAAATCAAAAATGGAATTTTTACGGCATTTCTTCGAAGGGACCACAATAATTCAATCAGAGAACATTCAAGGGGCATTTAAATCACGCAAGCATTTTTAGCCAAGGATTTTCATAAAAACCGAATTCAATCACAGGAATTAAAAGGGGAAAATCGAGAATCAGACCAAGACATATATGGTGAAATCAGAGTAATCAAAGGATTTAATAATCCTATATAATATCACCAACATCATCATAGGCAAGCATCGAAAAACCCACAAAATAATTTAAGAAATTCAAAGAAAAAATCCAGAACACTCACATCGTTTTCGATCGCTTGAATTTCCCCAAAATGGAGAAGGCCAATTTGAAGAAACACACAACCACAAACACTCGAGCCTCAGTTTAATCATTTCTGTCAACAATCGACTCTGATTTAGGGGATTTGAACAAACCCTAGGAGCCGCCATTTTTGTTTCCAGGAGAAAAGACGTCGGGGTAAAAAGAATAAAGATGGGCCGGCCAGATTATTGAGTGGGCTTGACCTAGTTCAAGTGTTTTTCAAAGGGAGATAGTTTTTTATATTTATTTCCTAGGGTTTTGGTTCTAGTTTAATTTATTTTTATTTTTTTTTTCTTTTTGTAAATCGAAACAATTCTAGAAGTCTGTAAAATTCTAGAGTTCCAGTCAGGGTGTTGACTGGCAGTCTACTAGAGTCTGTAAATTCTAGGGTTACGAGTTACAGGGTTTGTAATTCAGGAAATCTGATCTAGGGGATTGGATCAGTCTATGGTTTTGAGCGTAGGGTTAGAATAGGAGCAGGGTTTGCAAGTGTACATGGTCTTGTATGCGGGATCTGTTCTATCACCTAGTAGAAACCTTAGAAATGCAGCAGTAGGCAGGGTTTTGCCGAAGCTGGGTACATCTGTGTGTGAATTATTTTCTGCATTTTTGTTTCTGCTAATATATAACTCGTTAGATTTTTAATTCAGTTAAAAACTGTGAAAAACCCTATTCACCCCCCCTCTAGGGTTATTCTAGATCCAACATTTGGTATCAGAGTGTAACACCCCGTATGTTGAATAACTTGCTATAATATAAAACAGGGCAGAATTAAATTTAAAAATCTGAATCAGGGGAAACAGGCTATGCCATTGCGTTCGTCTCGGAAAAATACACGAAATAGAGTCCGAGTTTTCGAAAATCGGAGTCCGTATGACCCAGTTAAGGCCCGAAGAAGTTTTCAGAAAATTCAAAACAGATTTAAATATAAATATTTCACATTTCAGAAGAGGCGGGGAAAATTCCCGCCAGGCAGAGGGTGTCGACCCTAGGGTCGACATGGGTGTCGACCCCCTCCCTAGGGGTCGACCCAGGGGTCGACCCCCCCTGTCGGTCTGTGTGACCTGGGTGCAACCTGATGGGGTTTGGTCTACGTTTTAGGGCTAGTGACGAGATCTGACGGCTCTAATCTGATTTAGGGTTAATCTAATGGCCTAAAACACCTAACTACTCTATAAATACACCCTAAGACTACCCTAATTCATACTAAAAATAGATACAACGTCGTTATGCCGTCAAAATGCAACTTGAAGGAGACTCCATCAAATTAAAGAGGAAGATAGCTTCTCAAATCAACCTCTAATCAACTCTAGCAACTTAATCTTCTTCTTAGGAGTGCTAATCAACAAGTTGTGAGTTTCTATAGCCTTAATGACCAATTGTTGAAATGATTATGATAGGATATAATGAGGTTATGGCTATGAATGTGGATCAATGCAAGTCATGTTATCATATGCTATGTGTTAATGATGTTATGCAAGTTATGCAAGTTATATGCTATGTGTTCATGATGTTATGCAAGTTATATGCTATGTGTTCATGATATTATGCAAGTCATATGCTATGTGATCATGATGTTATGCAAGTTATGCAAGTCATATGCTATGTGATCATGATGTTATGCAAGTTATGCAAGTTTTAGGCTATGTGTTCATGATGCTAGTTATGCAAATCACTATGATAAACATTGATCCATTATGACACCATGATTATGCAAGTTTGGTGTATGATTATATGCAAGTCCATATATGATATGTTATGCAAGTTTGGTGTATGATTATATGCAAGTTCATATATGACATGTTATGCAAGTTTGGTGTTTGATTATATGCAAGTAACATGTGCAAGTTTACACCTTAGTATGATATGCATACATATGCAAGTTAACCCCTTTGTATGTCATACATACATATGCAAGTTTACCCCTTTGAATGGCATAAGTAGCTTATGCAAGTTACCCTCCTTATGACATATGTGATTCATGCAAGTTTGGGTTGATTATTTATGCTAGTTGGGTTTGATGCTATATGCATGTTGACACCTTTAAAACCCATGTTGATGCTAATGTTATGCAAGTTGAACCCATTGTATGTGTGATGAATCTTCCCTTTTGAATATGTCATGTTTGCGAATTACGTGGGGAACGATGGGGTTAATATACATGTTAATGAAATGGTGTGAAGTTGGTATGATTATGCATACCATAAAGTGGATGGACATAATTGAGTCAATTATGTGCATCGTTAAATTTGTAATTAATTAGGGATAATTAATACAAATTATGGGGGTGATTAATTAGGTGTAATTAATCGACTAAGACACGAGGTTGGACCCTTTTGTAGCATAAGACTGCCCGGAACCGACCGGCAAATCCAGCGGCTACAAATGATTGGCCCAATGTGAGAGGTCTTAGGCACAAACTAAATACGTGACAAGTGTAAAGACACGAGGTTAGACTCGGTTATGGCGTAAGGCTGCCCGGACCCAACCGGCAAATCCAGCTGCCATAAAAGATAGTCTAATGTGAGAGGTCTTTACAATGGTTACGTTCTTAATTAATTAAGAAACACTTAACCAGATAAGCATGTAGTGGGGCATGAGGGGTTAAGTGGGTGCCTTGGGTGGCATGGGAAATCAAGTAAGTGCCTTGGGTGGCATGTGGAAATCTAGTGGGTTGCCTTGGGTGGCAATAGAAAATACGATTAGAATACTTAACCAAGTGGAAACATGTAATTAATCATGATTAAAGGGTTAAGTGGGATTCACTAGACAAAGGGACAAGCTTAGGGGGTAGCTTGTGGGGGCCCATTTCAACCAGTAACCCATATGTATCTTATTGGGCTCGACCCATGTCGAGGACGGGACACACGTACTGGGCTTGACTATAAGAGGCCAAAACGGGTTAGCGGTGGCAACGCAAATCCAACGGGTTTCATATGCGTGTGTGGACCCGGGCTGGTAGGTAAGACGTTGTTGCATCGTGTAGGTATAAGCCGTGCACCATTGGTTGTATCGGGTTGCCACTTTGGGGAGTGATACACCCCACTGTGGGGCCAACACGGGTATCTACGGTAGGGAGCCGATCGCTTGGGGAGTAGTGGGTACACCTAGTGGAGATAGGGGCAGACGGCACCTATGTAGTCAGCTAGGGGTACACGAAACTACTGGGTAAATTTTCTAAGTCCTTGGGAGGGATCAACCTTTAAGTAGGAATGATTGGTGTGGTGCAGTTAGTAATTACCCTTGGGTGGGTAGATGCGTCTTTACCGTTATCTTAGTTCATCCTATGTCTAGTTGGCTACTTAGTGTAGTCATTTATCCCCAGTCATCACCGCACCAAGTTTATATCATACCCTAATTACTTTAATGATTGTGTAGTTAAAGTTATAGGGCTCACTCAGACTTATGTCTGACCCCGTTGTTTTTATCTTTTTCCCCCTCAGGTCCTCAGGTTGGGCCTAGCACTAGTGGGCTTTGATCAGATTTCTTTATCTATCTTTTGGAGCTTGGACCGTGATGTAAAGCCCAGCTTATCTTTTCTATTATGGCTATTAGTTTATGTAGTGGGATTATGTACTTATGTTTTATCAGGATGGATAGTTGGTACTTGACTCTTTTTATGGTGTTGTAACTAAACATGTTTACCTTCTGCTGCAATGAAATGATGTTTTAGATTTTTCAAGTATTATTTATATCTGTCTTGTTGTAATTTTTCTGTTCTATATTCACTTAAAATGCTCCACCGAAGTTAAGGCATTCCCTTAGTGAGTGACCTTAACGGGTGTGGGGTGTTACACGTGGTATCAGAGCGAAGGTTACCGGAACAGATAAAATTTTTAGAAAACTATTTTTCTAAAAACATTTTTGGAAGAAGTATTTTCAAAAACATGTCTTTTAAGAGAAAAGATTTTGAAAGAAAAGCATAATCCCCAATAGCCATATCTTTATCTTTCGAATTCTCCGTTTTGAATCTTTCCTTTTTCGTTTCAGCATGGCTGAAGATCTTAACTTTCCGGAGGGTGTGACGATACCTGTATGTTATAGGAGATTGATGGAGGCTAGGGCCGCCACTGCGGGTCCAACAAATGTTCCTCCACCAACAGTAGCACCCGAGCTTCCTCCTCCTCCTCCTCCTCGCACGGATACTTTTGCTAATACTTGCAAGGAATTTAAGGCTATGGGAGGGAAACCTTTTCAAGGATCAGAAACTTTTGTGGAGGCTAGAGATTGGATTAAGGAGGTGGAAGAGTTGATAGACATCTTTGAGATGGAAGAAGGAAAGAAAGTCAAGTTAGCGGCTTGGTTGATGAAGGGAGAGGCCTCATTCTGGTGGGAGGTCACTAATGGAGAGCGCCCTGTTGACTCTTGGGCGGATTTCAGGCAAAGGTTTGTGGCAAAGTTTCTCTCAAGGGCGGAAGAGAACTTGTATATGGAAAGGTTCTTGACTCTAAAGCAAGGAAACCTATCAGTGAAGGAATATGTCAACAAGTTTAATCAATTGGCAAGGTTTGGCATAGACATGGTGAATACACCGGAGAAGAAGGCTTTGAGGTTCGTTAAGGGCTTGAATGAACCGATGCATGGATTGGCTATGACTCACATCCCTATGGGGGCCACCTTTGAGAAGCTAGTAGACATGGCACTCATGCATGAGGAAGAGAAGGGTCCCAATGCTAATAAGGCACCCGAGAAGAAAGGAGATCAGAAGAGACCTCAACAGCAACAGCAAAACAAGGGTGGGAAAGGCAACGGTGGCAAGGGAAAGAAGAAGTGCTTCAATTGCGGGACACCAGGCCACCTAAGCAAAGATTGTCGGAAGAAGAAGAAGACTGGCTGCTTCCACTGTGGCGAAGCAGGGCATCTAGTGAAGGATTGCCCTAAGAAGGGGCAAAGGACGGGATCTACCTCAGGGGGACAGGTGCAAGCTCTTATGGCACCAGGTCAGGCAAGGGGGCAAGTTCAGGCTCTCGTGGTTCCACCGATTCAGGAAAGAGGTAGAACTATTTCCGTTGAAAGTCTGGTTTTTCTGTTTGATCATCCTGTCCGTACTTTGTTTGACTTTGGCGCATCGCATTCGTTTATCTCATCATCATTAGTTGAGTCACTGCACTTAGACACCAGTCTAGTAGATGATCCCTTAGTTCTTTCAAACCCAATTGGGGGCTCCACTTATTTGTCCATGATATGTTTGGGTTTGAAGATTTCTATACTTAGCGTTGAATTTAGATGTGATGCTTTTGTTTTGGGCTTCACGGGCTATGGGTTGATTTTGGGCATGGACTGGTTATCCAGTAATGGTGCCGTTCTTGATTGTGAAAGGAGAGTTGTTAGGCTCATGACTCGCTTGGGTAACACTCTCGAGTTCTCTTGTAATCCCATGGATTCTGTTATGCTAAGTTATCTTGAATCGCTCGACGCTTCGGTCGAGAGTTTGCGATCTGTTAGAGTGGTCCGGGAGTACTCGGATGTGTTTGAGGAGGTGAAGGGCTTACCTCCGAAGCGGGAGATAGACTTCCGAATATATCTGGTGGACAATGCTAAACCAGTATCTTTGCCAGTGCGCCACATGGCTCCTCGGGAGAGGAGGGAACTCCATAAGCAAGTAGGGGAGTTGCTTGAGAAGGGGTTCATAAGACGAAGTATATCGGAGTGGGGTGCTCCAGTAGTTTTTGCCACGAAGGCGGATGGGTCCCTCAGACTTTGTGTAGACTATAGAGAACTCAACAAGCTCACAAAGAAGAATAGACACCCATTGCCGAGGATTGATGATCTTTTTGATCAGTTGGTTGGCGCTTCAGTATTTTCGCAGTTGGACTTAGCCATGGGGTTTCATCAGTTGAGGGTGGCTGAGGATAGCATAGACAAGACTGCCTTTAGGACTCCGGATGGTTTCTATGAGTGGCTGGTGATGCCATTTGGTTTGACGAACGCCCCTGCATACTTTGTTGATTTGATGAGTAGGGTGTTCAGGGAGTACCTTAATAAGTTCGTGGTGGTCTTTGTGGATGACATCTTAGTATTTTCTAAGAGTGAAGAAGAGCATGCCCTACATCTTAGGGAAGTGTTGGAGACTCTTCGAGCGCATAGCCTTAAGGCTAAATTCTCTAAATGTCACTTTTGGAGGAAGGAAGTGCGGTTCTTGGGGCACATGGTCTCCAAGGAAGGGATAGCTGTGGATCCCACGACGGTAGTATCCATTCAAGATTGGAAGGTTCCGAAGAATGCTACCGAGGTGAGGAGTTTCTTGGGGTTGGCTGGCTACTATAGGAAGTTTATCAAGGACTTCGCGAAGATATCAGCCCCATTAACTCGCTTGACGAAGAAGAATCTAGTCTTCGCATGGGACGTAGATTGTGATGATGCGTTCCAACGGTTAAAGAGAGCTTTAACCACAGCTCCAGTCTTAGTGTTGCCAGATGGGAGTAAGCCATTTGTTGTTCATACTGATGCTTGTGGGACAGGACTGGGCGCAGTCTTAATGCAAGAGGGAAGGGTAATAGCCTACGGTGGAAGGCAGTTGAGAAAGCATGAGAAAAATTATCCTACCCATGATTTAGAGTTGGCCGCTATTGTTTTTGCGCTTAAGACTTGGCGCCATTATCTTCTTGGAGAGAGGTTCGAATTGTTCACTGACCACAAATCATTGAAGTACTTGTTTTCTCAGAAGGATTTGAACTTGAGACAGCAAAGGTGGATGGAGTTCTTAGCATACTATGATTTCGAGATAGCGTATACCCCTGGCAAGGGTAACGTGGTGGCAGACGCCTTGAGCAGAAAAAGGTTGTCCTTGAGTCCATTGTTCGTGGAACGACGAAGCTTGGAATTTATCTCGATGTTTGATTTCAGACCTTCCGTTGACTTTATACCCGGTTTGCTAGCATCCTTGGAGGTTAGACCTACTCTTTTGGGGCGGATTGGCGAGGCACAGCGGGACGACCCACAGTTGGTTGAGTTGGTAGAGAGGCTCATAAGGGGGGAGTCGTCCAGCCATTTGAGTAGGTACACCCTAGATGATAGGGGGTGCTTGCGTAGAGATGGTAGACTTTGTGTACCGCAAGAAGAGGGTTTGAGGAAGGCTATTCTTGATGATGCGCATCGTTCTAGGATGACCATTCATCCCGGTGGGGACAAGATGTACCAAGACATGAAGCGAGTTTTCTTTTGGACCGGTATGAAGAAAGATGTGGCCGAGTATGTCGCTAGATGCTTGGTGTGCCAACAAGTGAAAGCAGAGCAAAAGAAACCTGGTGGGTTGCTTCACCCATTGGAAGTTCTGCAATGGAAGTGGGATAGCGTCTCGATGGATTTTATTGATGGGTTACCTAGATCGAGGAAGGGTAATACGGGAATTTGGGTTGTGGTAGACAGACTTACTAAGAGTGCCCATTTCATACCCGTGAAGAGCAAGAGGACTGCTCCATGGCTAGCTTCAGTTTATCTTCGAGAGATAGTTCGATTGCATGGGGTACCTTCTAGCATAGTGAGTGATCGAGATCCTATCTTCACTAGCGAGTTTTGGAAGAGTTTGCAAGAAGCAGTGGGGACTCAGTTGTGTTTGAGCACCGCATATCATCCTCAGACGGACGACCAGACCGAGAGGGTGAATCGTGTTCTAGAAGACCTTTTGAGGCTATGTATCTTAGATTTTGGAGGTACATGGGAGGAGCATCTTCCATTGGTGGAGTTCGCGTATAATAACAGCTTTCAGTCTAGTATTGGTATGGCTCCTTTCGAAGCTCATTATGGAAGGCCTTGTCGATCACCTACATGTTGGTGGGAATATACGGATAAGATCTTGCTTGGGCCTGATATGGTTAGAGAGACTTCAGAAAAGATTGATTTGATTCGAAGAAGGATGAAAGCAGCGCAAGATAGGCAGAAATCTTACGCGGATAAGAGGAGGACGGATCTGGAGTTTGATGTTGGGGACATGGTCTTTGTCAAAGTATCTCCATTACGGAATGTAGTTCGCTTTGGGTCCGTTGGGAAGTTGGCACCAAGATTTGTAGGACCGTTTCCTATTAAGGAAAGGATTGGACAGATGGCATATAGAGTGGATTTACCCGAGAGACTTAGTGGGGTACATGACGTATTCCATGTGTCACATTTGAGGAAGTGCCTACACGAGACCGCAGAGGTGGTAGAGCTGAGCTTGCTTAGAGAAGTGGAGGTAGAGCGTGATGCGACTATTTGACGAGCTCCTACTCGCATCCTTGGGTCAGAGATTAGGAAGTTGAGGAACAGAGAGGTGCGACTAGTCAAAGTGCTATGGGGAGAGGATGAGAGCAATGCTACTTGGGAGACGGAAGCGAAGATGCGATCATTATACCCATTCCTTTTTTAGGGTATGTCTTTTAACTTTTCCTTTATCGTTTGTCTAGTACTTATCTTTAGTATGTCCTCTCATTAGTACCTTTGACCTTTAGATAGGGTAAACCTATGGCTGAAACATGTGTTTGAGACATGTTATGATTGATGGATGCGTGTGGATGCAAGTGGTTGCTAGTGGTTGCTCGTGGATGCATATACACACACTTTAGACACTAGATCGGCTCAATCACTTCATATTGCATATTGCATATAACTGTGTGTAGGTAGCTATATTAATGGATGTATAATGGTTGTGCTATCATATGGATGATGCATTTTGGTGTATGATTGTGCACACATGTAGAGATAGTATGTGTCGATAGGGTTCTTTCGCATACATATTGGATGCATGGCACTATCATGGTTTGCATTAAGGAGGTAACCTGAATCAGTAGACCGCCTGATTTTGCATTAGACAAGGAACATATACACACACTCTTTGCATATGTTCATACAGCATTAGAAACTTTAAGGACAATGGATGCCAGTGTTTGATGGTTTGAGTAGATGGTTGTTTGGTTGGTAGGATACGTTCTTCTTGACTTAGAGATTTCGGGGACGAAATCCTTTAATTAGGGGAGAATGTAACACCCCGTATGTTGAATAACTTGCTATAATATAAAACAGGGCAGAATTAAATTTTAAAATCTGAATCAGGGGAAACGGGCTATGCCATTGCGTTCGTCTTGGAAAAATACGCGAAATAGAGTTCGAGTTTTCGAAAATCGGAGTCCGTATGACCCAGTTAAGGCCCGAAGAAGTTTTCAGAAAATTCAAAACAGATTTAAATATAAATATTTCACATTTCAGAAGAGGCGGGGAAAATTCCCGCCAGGCAGAGGGTGTCGACCCTAGGGTCGACATGGGTGTCGACACCCACCCTAGGGGTCGACCCCCCCCTGTCGGTCTGTGTGACCTGGGTGCAACCTGATGGGGTTTGGGCTATGTTTTAGGGCTAGTGACGAGATCTAACGGCTCTAATCTGATTTAGGGTTAATCTAATGGCCTAAAACACCTAACTACTCTATAAATACACCCTAAGACTACCCTAATTCATACTAAAAATAGATACAACGTCGTTATGCCGTCAAAATGCAACTTGAAGGAGACTCCATCAAATTAAAGAGGAAGATAGCTTCTCAAATCAACCTCTAATCAACTCTAGCAACTTAATCTTCTTCTTAGGAGTGCTAATCAACAAGTTGTGAGTTTCTATAGCCTTAATGACCAATTGTTGAAATGATTATGATAGGATATAATGAGGTTATGGCTATGAATGTGGATCAATGCAAGTCATGTTATCATATGCTATGTGTTAATGATGTTATGCAAGTTATGCAAGTTATATGCTATGTGTTCATGATGTTATGCAAGTTATATGCTATGTGTTCATGATATTATGCAAGTCATATGCTATGTGATCATGATGTTATGCAAGTTATGCAAGTCATATGCTATGTGATCATGATGTTATGCAAGTTATGCAAGTTTTAGGCTATGTGTTCATGATGCTAGTTATGCAAATCACTATGATAAACATTGATCCATTATGACACCATGATTATGCAAGTTTGGTGTATGATTATATGCAAGTCCATATATGATATGTTATGCAAGTTTGGTGTATGATTATATGCAAGTTCATATATGACATGTTATGCAAGTTTGGTGTTTGATTATATGCAAGTAACATGTGCAAGTTTACACCTTAGTATGATATGCATACATATGCAAGTTAACCCCTTTGTATGTCATACATACATATGCAAGTTTACCCCTTTGAATGGCATAAGTAGCTTATGCAAGTTACCCTCCTTATGACATATGTGATTCATGCAAGTTTGGGTTGATTATTTATGCTAGTTGGGTTTGATGCTATATGCATGTTGACACCTTTAAAACCCATGTTGATGCTAATGTTATGCAAGTTGAACCCATTGTATGTGTGATGAATCTTCCCTTTTGAATATGTCATGTTTGCGAATTACGTGGGGAACGATGGGGTTAATATACATGTTAATGAAATGGTGTGAAGTTGGTATGATTATGCATACCATAAAGTGGATGGACATAATTGAGTCAATTATGTGCATCGTTAAATTTGTAATTAATTAGGGATAATTAATACAAATTATGGGGGGGATTAATTAGGTGTAATTAATCGACTAAGACACGAGGTTGGACCCTTTTGTAGCATAAGACTGCCCGGAACCGACCGGCAAATCCAGCGGCTACAAATGATTGGCCCAATGTGAGAGGTCTTAGGCACAAACTAAATACGTGACAAGCGTAAAGACACGAGGTTAGACTCGGTTATGGCGTAAGGCTGCCCGGACCCAACCGGCAAATCCAGCTGCCATAAAAGATAGTCTAATGTGAGAGGTCTTTACAACGGTTACGTTCTTAATTAATTAAGAAACACTTAACCAGATAAGCATGTAGTGGGGCATGAGGGGTTAAGTGGGTGCCTTGGGTGGCATGGGAAATCAAGTAAGTGCCTTGGGTGGCATGTGGAAATCTAGTGGGTTGCCTTGGGTGGCAATAGAAAATACGATTAGAATACTTAACCAAGTGGAAACATGTAATTAAACATGATTAAAGGGTTAAGTGGGATTCACTAGATAAAGGGACAAGCTTAGGGGGTAGCTTGTGGGGGCCCATTTCAACCAGTAACCCATATGTATCTTATTGGGCTCGACCCATGTCGAGGACGGGACACGCGTACTGGGCTTGACTATAAGAGGCCAAAACGGGTTAGCGGTGGCAACGCAAGTCCAACGGGTTTCATATGCGTGTGTGAACCCGGGCTGGTAGGTAAGACGTTGTTGCATCGTGTAGGTATAAGCCGTGCACCATTGGTTGTATCGGGTTGCCACTTTGGGGAGTGATACACCCCATTGTGGGGCCAGCACGGGTATCTACGGTAGGGAGCCGATCGCTTGGGGAGTAGTGGGTACACCTAGTGGAGATAGGGGCAGACAGCACCTATGTAGTCAGCTAGGGGTACACGAAACTACTGGGTAAATTTTCTAAGTCCTTGGGAGGGATCAACCTTTAAGTAGGAATGACTGGTGTGGTGCAGTTAGTAATTACCCTTGGGTGGGTAGATGCGTCTTTACCGTTATCTTAGTTCATCCTATGTCTAGTTGGCTACTTAGTGTAGTCATTTATCCCCAGTCATCAACGTACCAAGTTTATATCATACCCTAATTACTTTAATGATTGTGTAGTTAAAGTTATAGGGCTCACTCAGACTTATGTCTGACCCCGTTGTTTTTATCTTTTTCCCCCTCAGGTCCTCAGGTTGGGCCTAACACTAGTGGGCTTTGATCAGATTTCTTTATCTATCTTTTGGAGCTTGGACCGTGATGTAAAGCCCAACTTATCTTTTCTATTATGGCTATTAGTTTATGTAGTGGGATTATGTACTTATGTTTTATCAGGATGGATATTTGGTACTTGACTCTTTTTATGGTGTTGTAACTAAACATGTTTACCTTCTTCTGCAATGAAATGATGTTTTAGATTTTTCAATTATTATTTATATCTGTCTTGTTGTAATTTTTCTGTTCTATATTCACTTAAAATGCTCCACCGAAGTTAAGGCATTCCCTTAGTGAGTGACCTTAACGGGTGTGGGGTGTTACACAGAGCTAGGTATTCGGTTAACTCTAGAGAAATGGTGTTCACTAGCTGTCAGTCTTCTGAGGATCAGTCCAGTCGTATTCCATTTATTTTCAATGGTACCAATTTTTTAAATTGGAAATTAGAAATGGAATTATATTTAAAATCTATTGATATGAAATGTTGGGATACTGTCATTAATGGTTATGATATGGTCAATAGGAATGATATTGGATTTAATTCTCGTGCTATTCACACTTTGTATTCTTATATTGATTATGTCCGATATAACCTCATCTCTCATTGCTTGACTGCGCAGGAAATATGGAATTTTCTCGATACGAAGTATGGAAAGATTGACAACAGCAGCTCAAAATCTAAAATGGACAACTCAGATTCAGATCTATGCTCAGGAGAAGAAACAAATGAAAATTCAAGTAGATCAGACGATGGAGACTCAACAGACAATGAGACTGAGAGCTACTCATATGAAGAGTTGGTTTATATGTGTATTGATTTAACAAAAATCGTTGATAAACTCCATCGTAAAAACAAATCTTTAAAATCGAAAAATCATGAGTTAAATAGCAAAATTAACTGTTTGGAATCAGAATTTACAAATGTCATGAAATTAGAAAATTCTGACTGTGAAGGTTGTTTGAAATTGAAAACTGACCTCGTTCATCTTAATAAAAATATTCAAAGGCTTAAAGAGGAAATTTTGATTTTAAAAGATAACGAGGTTGAGCTAAAAGATTCAAACAATTCTTTACAAAAAGAATTTAATAATTTTAAGGCCATCAAGAATTCCAAACATGAAATTGCTGAAAAAGAAAGCTTGTTGAAAAGTGATTTAATTTTAAACGAGCTTGAAAAAGAGATTGAAAATTTTAAGAAACTTGAATTTGAAAAACAAATTAATTTTGAATCTGAAATCCTTGAGTCCAAGACAAAAGTCAAACTTCTTGAAAACGAAAATTTGCTTCTGAAACAAAATGATACTAAAAGGAGGAAGATCAGCATTAATCGTTGTTCAAATCTGATAAAAGAAAATTATGATCTTAAATCCAAAATTCAACGATTAGAATCAACTTTGGATAAATTTTCTAATGGGGAAAAATCGTTGAATATGCTGTTACAAAACCAATTTACGGTTAGTCATAAACAAGGTCTTGGATTTGGAAAGATAAGTGTTTTTGAAAATTTAAATTCTTTTGTTTCTGAAAAACCTTCGAATTGCTTCAAGAAGGGTCGTTCTGAAAATTTGAATTTTAAAAATTCGAAAAGATTTTTAAGTCACAACAGATATGAGAACTTGTTTTATAATAAACCATTTATACATTCTTCAATCCCAAAAGGAAATAAGACAGGCTTTGTTAAACTCAAACAGAGTTGGGTTCCTAAGGGTACAAAGGTAAATTCAGATGGTTTGTTATACAGACAGGTTTGGGTACCAAAAGTAGTAAACACATTTCAGAGTGGTTTTACAAATTTTGTTAAACCACTTAACCCTCTAAACTGTTAGGTACCGGAGGAGGCTGAGGAACTGCTTTGTTAAAGAGAAACTGAATTCAAACTGCTTCATATCATCAGGTTATTCACAGTTCCTTAGCCAAGACTGTTGAGTTAGAGATTTTGATTTACACTGGATTCTGGTATGATCTCTAAACTCACCTCTGTAAGTATTTTCTGTTTTGATTTTTTTCTTTTGGTTATTTCTTCTTATTCTCACTTCTATCTCTTTCCTCTGTCTTTTCTGATTTGATTTATCACTGCCATATTTTTGTGCTTCTTGAATTGTAGTAGTTGAATTGCAGTATTCATGATATTCTGGAAATTTGTTTTGTGTGTATAGAATTCTGATTGTTTTGAAGTTCTTTTTCTGTTTTCTGAATTCCTAACGGTGTGACGTATTCTTATTATATCTTGAACACTGTTAATCTGAATTCTAAATTGTTTTGAAGATCTGAAAATTATATGGAAATTCACACACCTTTGTTGTTCTAAGTTTATTCTAATTCATTTTAGAAAAGCTCAAGATATTATACTCATTACAGCACACTGTTATTTATCAGTTGTGACAATTCCAGTAATTCTCAGATTGGCTTGAATATTTTTTTGAAATACCTTGTCTCGTGATACATCTTAAAATTCATTTTTATTCATGATTAGTACAGTTGAAATTAGTTTGTTTGAAATCATCTGAAATTCCTGATGTTTTGAATCTCACACACCTCCTAAACTTGAAATTATCAACCTTGTGTGACTGATTCATTATATCCCAGAACTTGACATTGATTCAAGTGATTTCAAATAAATTACTTTAATTTTCTAGTTCATGAATACCTCTCAAATTTGATGTAAATGATCAGAATTTAATCCCACACTTGTCAGAGATACTTGTGAAAAATTCTTTTGTAAAACTGGTCTTAAAATTCTCTGTTATTCCATGATTATTTGATTTAAATATTTGTTTGTTTAAAATCATTTGAAATTATTGATTTATTGAATCTCACACATATCTCGAATCAAAAATTTATAATCCGGTGTGATTGATTCATTAAATTCTGATATTTTCATATTCCTCAAATGATTTTAAGTAAACAGTATTTTAATCATTAGATCATAAATCATTATATATGGCCATCATCTTGACAAGTATGATTTGAAACTATGTTCTGTGTTGCTCTGATACTATTTTGAAAAATGGTTGTTCTGGAATCACATGCTTGCTGTTCTGATACATGTGCATAATCTATTATCTCGTCTGTTTGGAATTGTGAACTCTGCTATAAAGTCAGCCAGAGCTTGCCCCCTGATCGATCTCCGCGGCTGAAAATTTAAATCAAACTGACTTAATTCAATATTCCACTTAATCAGCCGTCCCGATGCTTCGGGTCTTTGCAACACCTGTCTCAGAGGCTGATCAGTGTATATGGTTATTGGGTGAGCTTGAAAATAGTGGCGAAGTTTTCGGGAGGCGATGAGAAGGCTGTAAGCAAGCTTCTCAATCCTTTGGTAGTTACGTTCTGCAGCTGCCAATTTCTTACTTACGTAATATACCGGCCTTTGCACTTTGTCTTCTTCTCGAACCAAGGCGGTGCTAACGGCGTGAGTCGATACTGCTAGATAAACAAACAACTCTTCATGATCCACTGGCTTCGACAAAATCGGTGGTCTCTCTAGTAAGTCCAATAGATTTCGAAAGGCTTCAACATAGTCCGGAGTCCATTCGAAATTTTTCTTTCCCCTTTTTATCAAGTCAAAAAATGGGACGCATTTGTTTGTTGCTTTGGAGATAAATCTACTCAACGCAGCTACTTTCCCCGCAAGACTTTGGACATCTTTGATTCTTCTTGGTTCCTCAATGTTCCTTATCGCTGCTATTTGACTGGGATTGGTTTCAATCCCTCGAGATCTCACGATGAAACCTAGAAACTTTCCAGATGCCACCCCAAACGAGCACTTCAAAGGATTTAACTTCATCCGATACTTTCGCAGGATACCGATGTCTCAATTGGAACCATTTCGGTTTCCTCCGGATTGTCAGAACTAGCCAGCTTCGCTAGCCGGTCTGCCTTCTGGTTTTCAGTTCTTGGAGCATATCGTCCACATAAACCTCCATAGTCTTCCCTATTTGGTTATCAAACATCCTGTTCACCAAGCGTTGGTAGGTAGCTCCAGCATTTTTCAATCCGAACGGCATGACCACATAGTAATACAACCCTTAATTTGTAATGAAGCTCGTGTGCTCTTGATCGGGCATATGCATAGGAATCTGGTTGTATCCGGAATACGCGTCCATGAAAGAAAGAAGTTCATGTCCAGCCGTTGAATCCACAAGTTGGTCTATTCTAGGGAGTGGAAAGCTATCTTTCGGGCAGGCTTTGTTCAAATCTGAAAAATCAATACGTGTCCGCCACTTTCCGTTTGACTTTTTTACCAAAACAGGATTCGATATCCAGTCGGGATATGTTGAATCTCTAATAAATCCGTTCTCTTTTAGCTTCTCCACTTCTTCTTTCAGAGCTGCCGACCTCTCTGGGACCAACACACGTCTCTTTTGCTTTATAGGCGGGTGTTTTGGGTTTATACTCAGCGAATGACTCATGATGGATGGTGATATCCCACATATATCAGCGTGGGTCCAGGAAAACACATCCAGATTTGCCTTCAGAAAGTTAGCCAGTTCTTTGGCTCGGTGCGGATCCAATTGGGATCCAATCTTCAAAACTTTTGCTGGATCAGCTTCATCAATGGGTATATCCACTGTTGTTTCATTAGGAGTTGCTTTTCTATCCTCAGGTTCCTCATCTTCTCTGGGATCCAGGGCTTCAGGCATTACCTTGGGAAACTCCTTCGGGGCCGATCCCTCTAATTGCTACGACGAACCCTCCTTTGGAGGAGGTGAAGTACCTTTAGTCTCGATGTTGAGTCCCTTCATCAACATCTTTAATTCAGCAATATAACAAGCTCGCCCGGAGACTTGGTCTCCCCTCATTACTCCTGTTCCGGCTTCAGTTGGGAACTTTAGCAATAAGCACCATGGTGCGATACAAACCCTGAACTCTGCAAGGGCAGGCCTTCCCAAAAATGCGTTGTAGGGCGAATCGATATCTAGCACTACGAACTGAAGCATTCGTACTCTTCGACGATCCTCTTGCCACAATGTTACGGGCAATTCTATATACCCCATTGGAGCTGTCGATGCCCCATTGAAGCCTCGGATCCAACCTTCATAGGGCTTCAAATCTCTAGACTCAAGTTTCATCTGATCAAACGACTTCTTAAACAAAATGTTGACAGAGCTTCCATTGTCCACTAGTACCTTATGAACCAGTGCCGGCCCAATAGTAGTGGTAATAACCAACGGATCTTCAGTAGGTGACTGGATTCCAGTATCGTCTCTTCTACGGAACACTACATCATCGAACATTGTCTTCTGTTGTTTCACAGGGGTGTTCCAAATCATCGCACTTGTCCACATCTATGTGCTTAACTGCATTAACGTATTGGTCCATTGCTATGAAACTGTGGATAACTGGATGGAGTCCACCTACTATGGTGTTAATGACAATCCCTTTGCCTTTTTGTTGCGCTGTAGGCTTGGGAGCAGACTGACTCTGGTTTGGGGCCTGTCCTCCTTGCCCCCTGTCCTTTGGGGCAGCCTTATACTCATCCAACTTTCCTTCACGCAACAGCTTCTCAACTACGTCTCTCAAGTGTCGACATTCGTTCGTTGAATGTCCATGAGTTCTATGAAATAAACAAAATTTTCCGGTAGCAATTTCTTTCTCTATCGAATCTCGTGGCGGCGGTTTTTTTATATTGCAAAACATTATACGTGTCCAAATAAATGTTCTCTAACGTGTCATTCAACGGTGAATAGTTCTCAAATGTCTGGAACCGGGGTCTTTTGCCAGAATTACTTCCTCGGTTCCTGTTTCTCCTATTTCCATTCCCATTATGGTTGCTGTTGCCCCGTTCCCATTATTATTGTTTCCATGCTTGTTTCCAACATTCACTTCGACTTTGCTAGAGCTTTCTCTAGACTGCTTTACGGCCACATTACTCTGAACAGCTTCTTTTGACACCGCCCCGGACTTCCTCTTTCTGTTTGCCCTTGCTTCCTCCCGTCTTAACTAAATATTGGCCTTATCATAAAATAACTCTCTTGTGGGAGGCGGCTTCCCAGAAAGATAATCTCCAAACTCTGAATCAGGATCAACTCCTTCCATTAAAGCCATCAAGATGGTAGGCTCATGCGGGTCGCTGACTTCTATTATAGCTAAATTGAACGGTCTAGGTACGACTTCAAAGACTCACCCGGTGCTTGCTTAATTCTCGATAATTCGATAACATTCTTAGACTTTCGGGCGTGAAGTCGGAATTGATTCATAAAACGTTCACTTAGTTCTTTGAAATTCGATATCGATCGAGGAGGAAGTCGGGTAAACCATAGTAATGCTACGTCTTCTAAGTAAATCGGGAAAGCCTTACACTTCACAGCGTCAGGGGCAGCGGTAGCATTCATAAGCCATGCATGTCGCATCAAATGTTGTCCCGGGTCGGTTCTCCCGTTATATCTGTCCATCTGCGGCAGATTAAAACATCGGGGGAACTGAAAGTCAAGAATGTCATCAGTAAAGGGAGTATGGCTTCGCTCAATACCATAATCTTCATTGGTGTAGTTTCGACTCTCAGACATGATCTAGCGTACCATAGCCCATACATCAGCATTGGTCAAGGGCCGTTCAGACTCCCTGGCTCTGATGTTCAGGTTTTCTCTAGGCTCCTGATCAGGGTACACCCTCCTTCTTCTAGCGGCTTCTGCTCTGCTTTGCTCCCTACGTTCCCGATTGATCTCGGGAGTAAGGGGATGAAGCATTTGTCCCTGAGTGGGGTTGGTGAGGTTAGGATCTCTAGGCAGAACATGGGATCCTCGCATTGGTAATAGCATAGGCTCTCTTAAGCTCGGGTCATTGGGTCCTAGCACACGAGCAGCGTCCTCGCGGGATCCTAGAGATCCGAAAGTCATTTGTTCCAAATTCTGAGGTCGTTCGAGCGGCCTTCTTTCACGAGGCCGTTCTTCCTTGGAAGAAGAAGACTGATCCGTTGCAGTGTGGTGAACTGGGGAAGGGGTTCTCTGCCTGCGTAGCTCGCCAATTTCCCTACTCATGATTCTCATATTCTCTTGCATCATAAGATTGGTGCGCTCATGGATTCTCATAGCCTCCCTAGTGCTCTCAAGCATGTCGAGAAGGCGCGAAAAATCTCCTTGGGTGACAGGCGCAGATGGATTGATTTGGTCATTGATCCTGGTAGCTAGAGTCGGAGCATTTGGAGGGGCTCGAGTAGAGGTTCCAGCATCACCTAGTGTCGGATCTGATCGGAGCAAAGTAACCTGGCCGGATCAGTTCGGGTTGGGGGAGTGCACCTCTTCAACGTATTCTACTCGGTTCGGATCGGAGCTCTCTCTATGTGATCGGTTCGGATTTCCTGAACCTACCTGATCCGCTCCCGAACTCTGCCCACGAGACCTCGTCACGACCGGATTTTGCTAATCTTCACCAACTTCGTTCCCTCGACTGGTTTGAACTTCCTTGCCTTTTCCTTTGGCCATAATTCTACAATAATCAACCAACAAGTATTTAAAAGCGTCGAAAATTGGGGATTAACTTCTTTGAACTCAACGGTCCAAAAAGTAGAACGATAATCCAGAAAAACAGAGAATTCAAATGACTCTCAGTGAAAGCACCAAAATGTTAGACCAAAAAGTGGTTCTAACACCCTAATTGACTGAATTTACAATAAAATGAGATCAAAAAACAGAAAAGAGACACAGGATTTATAGTGGTTCGGCGTTAAAGAGCCTACGTCCACTTTATATCACTTTGTTTGATGATGTAGATGAAAATACAATAAGATATTCACTCAATCTCACTTACTTTTCATATACATTCACTCAATTATCTCAAAATATACTTTGAATGATGATTTGGATTGTTTGGGAATGCTGGAATTCGGTTCTCAAAAATGTTCAAACTCTCAGAGTGCCAAAAGATCCTTTCAAACGACCCTTGGGGGTCTATTTATAGGTAAGAATTCCTTCGAGTTCCGGTTCGGATCGGGGACACGTGGTCTCCATCCCATGACTTTCGGGATCGGGTGAGTTCTGGTGAGGACAACACATCTGGTTAGTGGCCATCATGGGTAGAAAGTGGTTGTAACTGCCCCGAATATCCAGGAGATCGTGGAGTGAAGTAGCAGGGTACACTGGGTTCGGTTCGGACAGGCTAGTGAATGGGGTTCGGATCAGAGCATCCCATCCGATCCGATCCGGCTTGAATTTTGCCTTTCCTCACTTTGTCTCGCTTTGCTTTTCTCTGACTACACCCGATCCGATCCGGCTTGAATTTTGCCTTTCCTCACTTTGTCTCGCTTTGCTTTTCTCTGACTACACCCGATCCGATCCGATTTATAGGCAGATTATATTCTAGTACTAGATCTTTTAGCTTTGTGTTGCCTCTATTCCTACCCCTGTAATTCCGATCTGAACCGGATGCGTAACAGAGTGTCTTTTGTCTACTTGATCTTCTGACTTCTTGACTTTGTATAGCCTAGTTTACAAAGTAGGCTAACAGGGAGATACCAGCATAAGAAAAGCACAATGAAGGTAATATTACTATGAATGGAAAATTGGATACAGAAGCAAGTAATAGTGAAAAACTTGGAGGAAGCAAGTTTGGAGATTAGCAATAAATTTGACAATCTGCAATTTCTGGACAAAGAGCATCAAAACAGGTCAGATGATCAAGTTATAGTAAACATAATACAAATCAGTGATGATGGGTTGAATGTGCAAGATGTAGATATGACTGAGGGCGTTGCTTCTCAACATTTGAGCACAAATATGGATTGCACTGACGTGCATGTACACAATCAAGAAAGTGGCAACACCATGCAAGCATGTGCAACCAACAGTGAGGCTATACCAATCTTGCAAAGCTCACTACTTCTGCAGAGTTCGATGATGATGAGAGTCTTCACCCTATGTTGCGTGTTGTTCTTCCTTTATCTGGTGATTTACTCTTAAATGATCAGAATGCAATTAATAATATGAGAGAAAATTTAACGGAATCAAGTATGCAAGAACAAGTTGATAAAGAGACGAAAAAATTAGTTGTTTCAACTACAAGTACTGTCTTTGGAAGTTACTGATACTCAAATGGAAATTATTGAAGTGAGTGCCCATAAAAAACAAAGCTTATCTCTTGACACATGCAAGGAATCTAACAAAGACAATAATGGCATATCAAATAACATTTCCTATCCACCAAGGCATAAATCCCCTTTTAAATCTCAGTTCTATGAGGATGGAAAAAAATTCAAAGAAATGTAAGCTAATTTGAGCTCAAACCAAAGAAAAATTTCAACTATAGACACTACATTGCCTAAAAACAATCCAACAGCCATAGAAGCTTCTGAGATCCAAACCAGATATAAGCCAAACAGTGCTAGCAAGAACAAAGTGTTTCCCAATGATGCAAAACCTCTGCGCATGGAACATTCGAGGTGCCCACTAGGACCTCAAACTTGATCAATGTAAGCTTCTCATAAGAAATTACAACCTTAGTGCTATTGCAATTCTTGAATCAAAGCACAATGAAGCACTTTCAATTAGAGCTGCTAGGTACGTTAATTCTAACTGGGACATGTTCCATAACCTGGCTGATGCTGGCTATGGTAGAATTCTTATTCTTTTTGACCTATCGACACATAAATTCACAATTGTTAATTCATCACCTCAACACATACACTGTCATATTTTTCACATACCAGTTCCTACCACATTTTATTACACCTTTGTATATGCACATAATTTTGTTGCAGCCAGGGATTTCTTCTTTGACATGTTACCTACTCTAAGTCAGTGCAATGAACCATGGCTCGTATGCGGTGACTTCAACTCACCACTCAGATTTTCTGATAGGTATGGTAGATCACTGGCATCTGTTCATGAATTTAGATCTATTAATATAACTATTAATAATTCTGATCTTATTGATATCGCTACACCATAAATGCAAAATAGGCAGTGCTAAGGGTCATATCTAATGTGATTAGGCAGTGCTCTGGGCCATAACAAATTTTGGCATCTTTAAATATTTGATGCGTCCCTAAGCCGTATCTAACTGTCAAAAAGATACATCCTTACGCATTGCCTGATTCTCCAAAGATACGGCCTTAAGCACTGCCTGATTCTTAGAAAGATACGACCTTAAATGCTGCATGATTCAAGCTTTATAACCATATCGAATTTTAAATGTACACGACCTTAAGACGTAGCTAATTTAAAAATAATAATATAATTAGCTTTACAACCCATGAGAACTACTTTGGTACCATAATAAAGCAATAATAAACAAAATTAGGTAGCCGTAAAACATAACTCTACAACATACAACAATATCTCACAACGGAATCTTATTTATACAAAATATTAGAGTTAATATAGAATTTCATTTTATACAGCGGAAGATTAATATACAAACATAGATTTTATAACATAAAACAAAAAAGATGAACCAAAGCGATCGTGACTTAACGTGCTTCAAGCTTCGATAGCTGAATATCATTGCACCATCGCATGAATAAGCACAACTGCAGCTTTATGCGTCGAGACTTTGACCATATGGGCATGATTTTGAGCCACATTTTGTTATACTGGTAGAATAAGGTGCACTTCGGGATTGCTAAATCTTGCAATAAACTATGTTTGCCAGTTGGTTGTTGCATACAGGATTATCCACAAGTCTGTGAAGTTTGTAAATGTAATCAAAATAGGTTAACTTAAAATGTGTAGGTACCGTAACCCTATAATTAAAGGGAAAAAATAATAAAAATAGAGAAATAACTGCAAGGTACTTACATTAGAGTTCCTTTATATGTTGGATTTAACGTAAATGATGTGATTAAATTGTTTCGGAAATTGACCAACTGCACTTTAAGATGAAGTTGTATCCCAAGTTTAGGCTACCATTAAATTGATTATTACCCAGTGATCTGCATTATAATGCAATAGGTGAAGTTTACAGACAAATTTAGATCATATATTACTTAGTCCACAGACAAATTCAGATCATATATTACTTCCTTAAGGTGAACATAAGGATGAATATATTAGTTCACATAACAAAAGGAAATTGCCGTTGAGAATGAATTCATATTAAACAAATGCGATAAGTGTAAAGTGTTTGGACACAAGGCTATACTTCATGATATAAATGCAGATTCTAAATGAATTCCTAAAGATCAAATTGAAAGAACTTATTCATCTAATGTTCCTACAAATCCTACATCATCTTCGCGAGACCAGAATTGTAATAACCCGGAATTTTGGTTATATAAGTTATTTAATTAGAATCTCAAAAATAGTAATTTATGCAAATGATGGAATTTGGCCACAAAACTTCAACCACTGCGTTCATCTCGAAATTCTGGTCAACTTTCATGTTTGGAGTTTCGCGAACAGACTTCGTATGAAAAAGTTACAAACGAAATACAAAAATGGATGAAAAATAAATAAATTAGAATATATATATATTACCTTATTAACTAGCCAACCTGGGCATTTGACGACCTACGCGGTTGGACTGCCAAGGATGACCTACTGGGCATTAGTTTGCCCGGTTATGGCTAGGGTTGGTAAGGTTTAGTTTATGATGCATATAAAGCGAATGGATGGATATGAATTAAAATGAATCCAACAGTCCAAGGCCAATTCCACCCCTATAAATAAAGGGGTAAGGCCTCATTCTTTTCCACACAAATCTGTGGGCAGCAGCGAAGCTCTGCCATTTTCCTCCTTCTCCAAACCTAATTCCTTAACCTGAAATATATTATTATACAACAAATCAAATCCAATTCATATGAAATTGAGAGGATTAACAGATCTAATGGAAAAGAATGCAAATTGATGCTCCAAATTAGATTCTCCCCTCTCTTCCTTTTTTTGACATCTCTACAGATCTGGAATTTTCCCCTTTCCAGATAAATTGTAGATTTATATGAATTTGGGGATGGTAGGCCTAAAGGGTTCAATGTTTGGATTTGGATGCTATAAGGTGAGTGGGAAACTTATGAATACAGCTATAATAACTTATCTATTTTGTTTGAATTAGATCTAAATTTTTATGCCTATTTTCTATCAGATCTGTTCATTAAATTATTGTAATTGGATTGACACCCATCAGATCTGATTATAAAAAATTGTTAAAACTTGTGAATGGTCTATTGTGGTTATGCATAATATTAATTGTAGGATTCTTAAACTTGTTTACACATATTCCTAAAGTTATGTTGAAAAATATATTGCAATTGTTGTAAAGCATCGTAAATCTGGAAATCAGTCTCATTAAACACCTTTAGATGTAGTTAACTTCCAGATCTCTAGTTCAGTGTTGAAGAATAAAATTATCTGAATTCGGATAAAAAGATACGATTGGTAAAATATGTGATTGTAATATTAAAAATATACCCGTTTTTACTCAATATTGTTGGGTTTTTGCTTAATTATTGTAAATATGTCATTTCCCTTCTTTTTCATAAAAAAACATCATTTTGAAATCGCAAGAAGTGTGATATAAAGATTAAAATGGGAAAAGTGGTGCAATATATATATATATATATATATATATATATTTGTATGTAATCTGCTTCAACTATTCCAAATTATATATTTAATATATTTCTTGTGATTTTAAAATATGCTAATTCCACCAATTAGGTATAATTTACAATAATTACGGCTAAAAGCCTTTTGTAAGATTGGAACCTTTTGGCAAGATTGAATGCAAAAATGAATGTTTGGTTATTTACTTAACTAAATGACCAAATTTAGAATAATAATAATAATAAATAACTACGTCGATCGCATGAAAACATAAAATATAAACATATACATATTATCCGTCCAAATTGGCATAAAACGACAAAATATACATTGTATGGAATGTTTTATTGTTTAGATAAGGTTCAATTATTGAATTATATGTAAATATAATCCATACTGAATTAATATATTTGTGGTGAACATTGGCAGCAATCAATATAATTAATTGCTATAAATAGGACCGCAAATTAATAAATAACAATTGTAACCAATGTTGATCGGGGAAAATAAATATAATTGGATAATGGTTGCAATTCTTAAATAAATTAGGATGAATGTTGTATGCCCCAAATTAGGAAACTTGAATTATAACCGCATTTAGACACGAGGTTAAGCTCAACTTGTGGTATAAGCCTTCCCAGAACTGACCGGCAAATCCAACAACCACATGTAGTCAGCTTAATGTGAGGGGTATAATGTGTAAATATAAATGTACTAAGGCACGAGGTTAAGTTGAACTTGTGATATAAGTCTGCCCGAAACTGACCGGCAAATCCAACATCCACAAGTAGTCAACTTAATGTGAGAGGCCCGGTACACACACACACACACACACACACACACATATATATATATATATACAACAGTTAACCAATAAATAAATAAATGAATAAGAATAGTAATTGTCTGTTGGGGTACAACAAATAGATACCTTGGGATCGTTAAATAGTTGCCTTAGGAAAATATGACCGTTATGGTCATAAAGGGCAATAAAAATAGAAATAAAAGAAAATGGGTGTCATAAGGGGATTAATGGATATCGATTACCATTTAAATACTAATTCCAAATTAGGGAAGAAATCAAATAAATATCCTAGGAAAAAAGGGGATATAGCCTTCCTTATTTATATTAATGAATACAAAACCTATAATTAAAAATAGAGTTGGACTTAGTAGGTTAATGATGGAGAAATATTATTAACCATAAGAACCTGTGATGAAAATAAATCATGTGGAGAGAGATCAAACGGAAAGGGCGTAATAATGTATCCCACTTTATCCTAATAGGGAAAGACATTAAGGGCTAATGAGGGTACGAACCTAATTTCGTGTATAGTCCGCTTCCTGGGTCTTAAATGGTTTGGGTTGGAGAGTCCACCTGGGGATAGGTCCTTCAGTATAGGGGTCTTAAACAACTTGTGTGTGTATTGCCTACCCAAACCTGAAAACTAAAAACGTTAAATATGGCTACCTACCCATGGGAAGTAGTAAGCGACTAAGGGGGATATCTAATAAGGTCAGCTAGAGGTATAGCGAGCGATATAATACCATCTCTCACCTTATACGGGGTAAGGGTATATGCGTGAATGACGGAAGCCTTAACTAGTAAGGACCGTAGTTAGTGCTCTCTAGCTTATAGGAATGTGGAATAAGTTATCAAGAGGTATTATGTAACAACCCGTATTTTTGAATAACATGTTATAACATAAATCAAGGCAGAATTAAATGTTAAAATCTGAATCAAGGGAAACGGGCTGTGCCATTGCGTTCGTCTCGGAAAAATACGCGAAATAGAGTCCGAGTTTTCGAAAAACGGAGTCCGTATGACCAAGTTATGGCCCAATGAAGTTTTCAGAAAATTCCAAGCCCAAAAACAGTTTTTTCAGCCAAAACAGGATAGGCGGGAATTCTCCCGCCCCAGGCAGGGTCGACACAGGGGTCGACACCCCTGTCGACCCCCCCCCCAATGGGTCGACCCCCCTGTCGACCCAGGGGTCGACACCCATGTCGACCCAGGGGTCGACCCCCTCTGTCGGACCAATTTTTCTGGTGCACCATTTGTGACAAGTGAGTCTTGCTCTAGAAGTTTCTGACGGGATTTGACGGACCTGATGTGTTTTAAGGTTAATCCTATGGTCTAAATTAACCTAATCATCTATAAAAAGACCCCTAGACCTAGCCTAAACTCTCATTAATCATTCCTACAACAAAATGCGGCCCAAATGTTTCTTGATCATGGCCTCCATCTTCATATCATGGCCTCCATCCTCTTCATGAAAGTTTGAGTGTCCTAAGCTAGTAAAAGAGCCACCTTTCTTCATCAAAACAAGGATATTTCTTCATACAAATCAAAGGAGCTTATTGTTTCTCAAGTCAACTTGGAGCTTGTATTCATTTGGGGTTTTTAGAGTTGCTAGTGGCTTCGTCTCAATCTTATTTTATATTTACTCTAGTCTTCATAGCATTGTAAGCCCTTTACTACTCTTAGATTCTAACTATGAAGTTAATATGACATGTTGCAAGTTTGAGTTTGGGCCTAAGTATGATTTGTACATAGAAAACTATGAGCTTTGATCCTATCATGCTATGCATAGATGCATGCTTGTAAAGCTATCACCTTGACCTTATGCATAGAAAACTTTGTGCTTTGATTCCATCATGTTATGCATTGATTTACCCTAGGCAAGTTTGTAAAGCTATCACCTTGACTATGTGCATAGAAAGCTATGACCTTTGATTTGGAATGTTGCATTATGCAACATGAGAACTCTCATAACCTTTATGATAACTTGCATATAATGTTATATGCGAACTTCTAGCCACCATCCTATGTCATTTATGATCATGTTTCACCTATTTGCTTAAGTTGATATTATGCATGTTTTGAGGCCCATGATGTGATATGCAAGCTTATAAACATATTTATGCCTCATATGCCACCATGTTTAACTTGTGGCCAAACCAAATCACCTTATGCTATTATGCATGCTAGTAGCCAAATCACCCTTATGATATTTGATACGTTTGAGGCCAAGTCACCTTTTATGCTATCATACATGTTGAGGCCATATGCTAGTATGTTGAACCCCTTTTGGCCTCAAATATCACCATGTTTGACTTGTGATAGACTTTGCCACCTTATGCCCACCCTGTCATATTGTTATGTTCCCTTTTTGATCTATTTGTGTTGATGCGAATTTACGTGCGATGGGAATACGTTATGGGTAATGGGGCAAACTATAATAACATGAAAACATGACTCGAAAACATGACATGAAATTTTGACATGTGTTTATGCTTGAAAACACGAACGTGGACATGACATGTAGAAAACATGAGAATGGCCAACTCGAGGTTGGGTTGAGTTTGTAGCATAAATCTACCCGGAACCGACCGGCTTAACTAGTGGCTACAAGCAATAGGACCCAATGTGAGTAGTTGGTCATGTCGCACTTAAAACCCGAGGTTAGACTAGGTTGTGGTGTAAAGCTACCCGGACCCGCCCGGCTTAACTAGTAACCACAACAAAGTCTAATGTGAGAGGTTGGGGTGCATTAAGATAATAAATGCCACATGATAGGGTTAAGTCATGGACCACTTGAATATACTTAACCACATGAACATGATGGGTTGATAGGGTTAAGTCAACATGGACACACTTAACCAACCCAATGCTTAGTTGGATAGGGTTAAGTCGTGAACCTTTTTAGGAACACTTAACCAACTTGATACATGGTTTGGATGGGGTTAACCACACTTAACCCACTAGAAAACCCTAGTTACGCGGTCCTTCTCAACAGTAACCCACTAGGGAGTATCAGATACCCTAGGGACTAGGCTAGGGTGGGGCACGATTACTGGGCTGGAGTGTAAGCGACCAAAAAGACGGCAAAAGTGGGTGCGCCATAGTAGATTCCGACGGACCATGGTCGTGCACATTGTCCGGGGATGAAAGACAGACTTGGGCACCAGTAGGTTTTGACTGTGCGTGCTTGTTTCGTGTCAGTGGTTGACACCCTAGGGCCGGATACACCCTAGGGTGGACCTAGCACAGTCGACTACATTTCATGTTTGGACCGTATGACACCGATACACGACGAGTTAGGCTGATAGGGAGCCGATCGACTAGACCGAGTAATTGGACCTCGATTTAGGTCATCTCATGATGTGGGTCAGCTTTGGGCTAAGAGATCATTTCTTGATTATACTTGACATGGATAGGAATACTAGTACACACCTGGTGCAACTTAACCTTGTATATGCGATGCCACACTTGATCTATCTTGTTAACTTTTCACCATGCCAGTTATCACCCCACATCTCATCCCTGTTTACATGTTCAGTTAACTTTATTAGTTTTTATACTAATAGTAGATAGGACTTACCAGTCTTTTTGACTGACCAATTTTCTTTCGCCTCTTTTCTTCCGTTTCCCCCCCTCAGGTTTACAGGGTGGGAACACTGGTACTTAGCTTGGATCTTTAGCTGCTTTTCTGGATAGCTCATGTACGATTTGGACTTGAGCTCGCTTTGGCTTTATTCTACATTGGGGATAGTTACTTTATGTTATTTCCAGTTTTCAGTTTATGTTCTAGACTATGTTTTATGGAAAATAATGACCAAGTACTTTGATGTAACTTGACTATGGTTTTGAAATGCTAGTTTTATCCGCTGCTTTTTGTACTCTGTTTTTACTTATATGTTCTGTCTTGTGATATCTGCATGCATGTTTACCTCGTTTAACGCCCCTCCAAAGCTAGTGTCCTTGCAAGAGTGGCACTGGCGGAGGTGGGGTGTTACATTTGGTATCAGAGCATAAGGTTTACAAGGTCTGAGCAAAAGGTTTTTTTTAAACTTACCTTTTGAAAAACTATTTTCAAAACCAATTAAGTATTTTCCAATAAAAGTCTAGTTATTTTAAATGGCTATTCCCCAAAAGCCATTAGCACTATCCTTCGTTTCCTCGTTCTAAATCTATCTTTTCCTTTTTCAGTATGGCCGATCTTAACCTTCCCGAGGGAGTGACCATCCTCGGATGGTTCCGGAGGTACTTGGAAGCTAGGGCCAACAATGTGGGCCCAGCAAACACTCCCACCGTAACTGAGGTTCCTCCTCCTCCTCCTCAGCATACATAAGCGGATTTCGCGGAGCTTTGTAAAGACTTTAAGGCGATGGGTTGCAAGAATTTTGTCGGAACGGAGACTTCTGTGGAGGCAAGAAACTGGTTAAAGGAAACTGAAGACCTCTTTGCTATCTTTGATGTGGAAGATCGTAGGAAAGTTCTGTTGGCGGTATGGCTATTGAAAGGGGAAGCTGCTCATTGGTGGGTAGTCACCACCACTACTAGACCAATTGAGACTTGGGATGAGTTTAGGAGAAGGTTTGGACTAAGGTTTTTATCATCAGCAGAAGAGAACCTTCAGCTGGAGAGGTTCCTATCACTAAAGCAAGGGGACATGACCGTTAGGGAATATGTGGATAAGTTTAATCAACTTGCTCGGTTCGGTTTAGACTTGGTTAACACAACTCAGAAGAAGGCCCTACACTTTGCTCTAGGATTGAACGAGCCATTACGCAGTTTGGCCATGACTCATATACCCATGGGGGCGACCTTCGAAAATTTGGTGAATACGGCCCTACTTCAAGAGGAAGATAAGAGTGACAAGAAGAAGGTCAAGGCAAATAAGTCTCAAGGCAAGAAGATAGACTCCGGGAAAGGAGGAAAGAACGACAACACGTCAAGTAAGAAGAGGAAATGCAACTTTTGTGGGATCAAGGGGCATCTGGCCAAGGATTGCAGGGAGAAGAAGAGGAAGTTAGGCGAGTGTTTTCACTGTGGAGAGCCTGGACATCTTAGCAAGGATTGCCCCAAGAAGCAAGGGCAGAATCAGCGTGCAGGACCTTCTGGAGGGCAAGTGCATGCTCTCAACGATGCTCCATATCAGGACCGAGGTAGTATTTATGTAGAAAGTCTTGTTTATATTTCTGATTATCCTGTTCGCACCTTATTTGATTCTGGCGCATCGCATAGTTTTATTTCTTCTGATCTTGTTGAAAGTTTGCACCTAAGTACTAGTCTAGTTGAGGATCCCGTTAGTGTTTCAAATCCAATTGGGGGTTCCGCCCATCTACCTATGATTTGTGTGGATTTGAAGATTTCTATCTTGATTGTAGAATTCACGTGTAATTCTTATGTTCTCGGGTTCAGGGGATACGGGTTGATTTTGGGCATGGATTGGTTGTCCAGTTATGGAGCCATCCTCGATTGTGAGCATAGGGTGGTGAGGCTCATGACTCGCCTCGGTAATACCCTAGAAATTTCTTGTAACCCTAGAGGTCCTGTCATGTTAGGTTATCTTGAATCTCTTGACTCGTCCATCGATGATCTGCAATCTGTAAGGGTGGTCCGAGACTATCCTGATGTCTTTGAAGAAGTTAACGGGTTACCCCCTAAACGAGAGATAGATTTCCGCATTTATCTAGTCGATAATGCCAAGCCAGTATCATTGCCCGTTAGGCACATGGCCCCACGTGAAAGGAGGGAGCTCAGTAAGCAAATCAAGGAGCTGCTTGAGAAGAATTTTATTAGGCGAAGCATTTCTGAATGGGGAGCTCCGGTGGTATTCGCTACTAAGGCGGATGATTCGCTTCGTCTATGTGTTGATTATCGAGAGTTGAACAAGATGACAAAGAAGAATAGGCACCCGTTACCGAGGATTGATGATCTCTTTGACCAGCTTGTAGGTGCTTCTGTTTTCTCTCAACTCGATCTAGCCACCGGATTCCATCAGCTTAGAGTGGCTGAGGATAGTATTGATAAGACTGCGTTTAGGACCCCAGATGGATTCTTTGAAGGGCTTGTTATGCCATTCGGTTTGACTAATGCACCCGCATACTTCGTGGACTTGATGAGTAGGGTGTTTCGGGAGTTCCTTAACAAGTTTGTGGTCGTTTTCATGGATGATGTTCTGATCTTCTCAAAGGACGAGGAAGAGCATGCTGCACATCTCAAGGAAGTTAGGGATATGCTTAGAGCTCATCAGTTGAAAGCCAAGTTCTCCAAATGCCATTTCTGGAGAAGGGAAGTTCGGTTACTTGGGCACATAGTTCCTAAGCAAAGTATAGTTGTGGATCCCGCGAAAGTGGGTGTAGTTCAAGACTGGAGAGCTCCTAGGAACGCAACCGAAGTAAGAAGATTTCTCGGTCTTGCAAGGTTTTAATAGGAAGTTCATCAGGGACTTCGCTAAGATTTAGCTCCTCTTACTAAGTTGACGAAAAAGGACTTAGCCTTTGAATGGGAATGGAGTGTGAGCCTGCTTTTCAAAAGCTTAAGAGGACTCTTACCACAGCACCAGTTTTAGCTTTACCCGATGGAGGCAAGATGTTTACCGTGTACACCGATGCCTGTGGTACGGGGTTAGGTGCTGTTCTAATGCAAGAGGGAAGAGTAATATGTTATGGGGTTAGGCAACTCAAAGTTTATGGGAAGAACTACCCCACGCATGATTTGGAGTCGGCGGCGATTGTCTTTGCCCTTAAATCATGGCACCATTATCTTTTGGGCAAGAGATTCGAGTTATATACGGATCACAAGTCGCTCAAGTATCTCTTCTCGCAAAAGGATGTCTATGCTAAGTGTTGAGTTCGGAAGTAGGGATTATGTTTTTGGGCTTTGGGTTGATTCTAGGGATGAAGTGGTTATCCAGTAAGGGTACCATCCTCGGTTTTGAAAGAAGGGTAGTTAGACTCTTGACTTACCTTGGTAATACCCTCGAAGTCTCACGTAACCTTTAGAGTTCTGTCAGGATTAGTTACCTAGAATCTTTTGACCCATTTATTGGAAATTAATGATCTATTCGATTAATGTTCGCGGGTGGTTCATAGAAATCATGTTAATAAGTGCATTTGGCCACATGGATTGGTATTTATTTCCAAAGGAAAGTTCTTCTACGTGGAATACCTTACAGTGAATTTTGGGAAAGCTTGCATGAAGTCATGAGTATACAGTTAAGTTAAGAACCAAGTATGCTAGAAAAATAATAATAAGTGAAAGTGAAATGAGAAGCGACAGTGAAATGAGTTCCAACTCACATTTCTGAAGTAGAAATTAGGAAGCTACGAAATTGAAAGGTTAACAACGGTCAAAGCACAATGGAATTAAGTTCTTAGAAGGTTGAAGACTAGATACACGCATCATATATCTTTTTAGGAGTATATCCTTGATCCCTGTTTTTCCGTGGAGCTTACTTGTATACTATCTTCTCGATCTCTTTTCCTAATTAGCATATCTTTCTTTTGCTATCCATGTTTACCTTGTTTATCTTGTTTATCTTGTTATCTCGTAATCATGTCATGAGAACCTTAGGTAGAAACCCTTTGGATGAAACATGTATTTGAAACATGTTATGCTTGATGTTTGCAAGTGGTTGCAAGTGTTTTCAAGTGGATACTCGTGGATGCATGATACACATTAGGCACTAAGATCGGCTCACACACTTTCATATTGCATATGCATGAGTGTTTATGCTTATTCATGGATGAAACTTGTAGTGCTATCACGTGGATGTTGCATATGAATGAATGTTATGTGCACTCATGTAGAGATTATAAATTATGTTAGGAATTTGCATACATATGGACTCATTTCACTAACATACCTTGCATTAAGGAGGTTTACTGAATCAGTAACCGCCTGATTTTTGCATTAGATAAGTACATATACACACACCTTTGCATATGTTCATACAACATTTAGAATCTTTTAAGGACAATGATTACTTGTGGATGATGTTTTGAGTAGATGGATGATGGATGGTAGGATATGTTCTTCCTAACTTGAAGATTTCGGGGACGAAATCCTTTAAGGTGGGGAGGATGTAACAACCCGTATTTTTGAATAACATGTTATAACATAAATCAAGGCAGAATTAAATGTTAAAATCTGAATCAAGGGAAACGGGCTGTGCCATTGCGTTCGTCTCGGAAAAATACGCGAAATAGAGTCCGAGTTTTCGAAAAACGGAGTCCGTATGACCAAGTTATGGCCCAATGAAGTTTTCAGAAAATTCCAAACCCAAAAACTGTTTTTTAGCCAAATCAGGATAGGCGGGAATTCTCCCGCCCCAGGCAGGTTCGACACAGGGGTCGACACCCCTGTCGACCCCCCCAATGGGTCGACCCCCCTGTCGACCCAGGGGTCGACACCCATGTCGACCCAGGGGTCGACCCCCCTGTCGGACCAGTTTTTCTGGTGCACCATTTGTGACAAGTGAGTCTTGCTCTAGAAGTTTCTGACAGGATTTGACGGACCTGATGTGTTTTAAGGTTAATCCTATGGTCTAAATTAACCTAATCATCTATAAAAAGACCCCTAGACCTAGCCTAAACCCTCATTAATCATTCCTACAACTAAATGCTACCCAAATGTTTCTTGATCATGGCCTCCATCTTCATATCATGGCCTCCATCCTCTTCATGAAAGTTTGAGTGTCCTAAGCTAGTAAAAGAGCCACCTTTCTTCATCAAAACAAGGACATTTCTTCATACAAATCAAAGGAGCTTATTGTTTCTCAAGTCAACTTGGAGCTTGTATTCATTTGGGGTTTTTAGAGTTGCTAGTGGCTTCGTCTCAATCTTATTTTATATTTACTCTAGTCTTCATAGCATTGTAAGCCCTTTACTACTCTTAGATTCTAACTATGAAGTTAATATGACATGTTGCAAGTTTGAGTTTGGGCCTAAGTATGATTTGTGCATAGAAAACTATGAGCTTTGATCCTATCATGCTATGCATAGATGCATTCTTGTAAAGCTATCACCTTGACCTTATGCATAGAAAACTTTGTGCTTTGATTCCATCATGTTATGCATTGATTTACCCTAGGCAAGTTTGTAAAGCTATCACCTTGACTATGTGCATAGAAAGCTATGACCTTTGATTTGGAATGTTGCATTATGCAACATGAGAACTCTCATAACCTTTATGATAACTTGCATATAATGTTATATGCGAACTTCTAGCCACCATCCTATGTCATTTATGATCATGTTTCACCTATTTACTTAAGTTGATATTATGCATGTTTTGAGGCCCATGATGTGATATGCAAGCTTATGAACATATTTATGCCTCATATGCCACCATGTTTAACTTGTGGCCAAACCAAATCACCTTATGCTATTATGCATGCTAGTGGCCAAATCACCCTTATGATATTTGATACGTTTGAGGCCAAGTCACCTTTTATGCTATCATACATGTTGAGGCCATATGCTAGTACGTTGAACCCCTTTTGGCCTCAAATATCACCATGTTTGACTTGTGATAGACTTTGCCACCTTATGCCCACCCTGTCATATTGTTATGTTCCCTTTTTGATCTATTTGTGTTGATGCGAATTTACGTGCGATGGGAATACGTTATGGGTAATGGGGCAAACTTGAATAACATGAAAACATGACTCGAAAACATGACATGAAAGTTTGACATGTGTTTATGCTTGAAAACACGAACGTGGACATGACATGTAGAAAACATGAGAATGGCCAACTCGAGGTTGGGTTGAGTTTGTAGCATAAATCTACCCGGAACCGACCGGCTTAACTAGTGGCTACAAGCAATAGGACCCAATGTGAGTAGTTGGTCATGTCGCACTTAAAACCCGAGGTTAGACTAGGTTGTGATGTAAAGCTACCCGGACCCGCCCGGCTTAACTAGTAACCACAACAACGTCTAATGTGAGAGGTTGGGGTGCATTAAGATAATAAATGCCACATGATAGGGTTAAGTCATAGACCACTTGAATATACTTAACCACATGAACATGATGGGTTGATAGGGTTAAGTCAACATGGACACACTTAACCAACCCAATGCTTAGTTGGATAGGGTTAAGTCGTGAACCTTTTTAGGAACACTTAACCAACTTGATACATGGTTTGGATGGGGTTAACCACACTTAACCCACTAGAAAACCCTAGTTACGCGGTCCTTCTCAACAGTAACCCACTAGGGAGTATCGGATACCCTAGGGACTAGGCTAGGGTGGGGCACGATTACTGGGCTGGAGTGTAAGCGACCAAAAAGACGGCAAAAGTGGGTGCGCCATAGTAGATTCCGACGGACCATGGTCGTGCACATTGTCCGGGGATGAAAGACAGACTTGGGCACCAGTAGGTTTTGACTGTGCGTGCTTGTTTCGTGTCAGTGGTTGACACCCTAGGGCCGGATACACCCTAGGGTGGACCTAGCACAGTCGACTACATTTCATGTTTGGACCGTATGACACCGATACACGACGAGTTAGGCTGATAGGGAGCCGATCGACTAGACCGAGAAGTTGGACCTCGATTTAGGTCATCTCATGATGTGGGCCAGCTTTGGGCCAAGAGATCATTTCTTGTTTATACTTGACATGGATAGGAATACTAGTACACACCTGGTGCAACTTAACCTTGTATATGCGATGCCACACTTGATCCATCTTGTTAACTTTTCACCATGCCAGTTATCACCCCACATCTCATCCCTGTTTACATGTTCAGTTAACTTTATTAGTTTTTATACTAATAGTAGATAGGACTTACCAGTCTTTTTGACTGACCCATTTTCTTTCGCCTCTTTTCTTCCGTCCCCCCCCCCTCAGGTTTACAGGATGGGAACACTGGTACTTAGCTTGGATCTTTAGCTGCTTTTCTGGATAGCTCATGTACGGTTTGGACTTGAGCTCGCTATGGCTTTATTCTACATTGGGTATAGTTACTTTATGTTATTTCCAGTTTTCAGTTTATGTTCTAGACTATGTTTTATGGAAAATAATGACCAAGTACTTTGATGTAACTTGACTATGGTTTTGAAATGCTAGTTTTATCCGCTGCTTTATTTACTCTGTTTTTACTTATATGTTCTGTCTTGTGATATCTGCATGCATGTTTACCTCGTTTAACGCCCCTCCAAAGCTAGTGTCCTTGCAAGAGTGGCACTGGCGGAGGTGGGGTGTTACATATTAAGCCACTAATATGTCCACGGACCCATATGTCCGCCTAGGGTCTTAAGTAATCGGGAGAATCCACCCTATCTATCATCGATAGTGAGGCAGAAACGACAAAGGGAAAGTGGATAAAAAGGTATATGTACATATAAGACTCCACAGTTGGGGTTCACTTCTCGGTTTAATAATCAATTAAATGATGGTTTAAGGGCTTCCTAAATCAAATGTTTTATCTCAGTATTATATCTTAGAATACCACTTTGGAAAGAGTGGTTGAGTCTTGCGTAACTGTTTACAAGTAGGCTAGAACCACTAATCTTGGTAGGCATATATCTTAGGTTGAACCAAACGAGATACATCTGTGTATTATAATCTGTGTTTTACATTCCCTATTCACCAGAATCTTGTTGTTTTGAACCACCTCCTCATTACAACCACCCAGGTTTTCTAGAGAAGGTCGGGTTCCCATAGGTGTTTGAATTTGGCTTTCGGTTCTCGTTATCTTTGATGCTCGATATTGGCAAAATGGCTTACTTTGAAAAAGTATATTGATTATTCACATCCTTAAGTCCAACCCCATAAGAATTATCACTAAACAATGTCTAGTGAAAAACCTGTTACACTGTATAAAATCATAATAAATATGCACTTTAAAAGGCAATCAACCTTAAATGAACAACAAATAACAGTAATTCTGTAAGAATTATTCATCAAAAATAGTAATTCATACCCCCAACTGACTTTGGTATCTCACCAGAAGTCCTCCAAAATTATACTAACTCATATCCCATTTGAATTTGGCATGTTACCAGAAGTTCTCCAAATTTACCATCTCCTCAATTTGGTATGTCACCAGAAGTTCTCCTAAATTATCAAGTCCTCCAGAAACAAAAACCAATAAAATCAAAATTTGATGACTTTGAACCCCCTCTTCAGCATATCCATTAGATAACTTTTACTAAAAGTGACAACATCAAAACACAAAGAACTCCTAGAAGATGAATAATTAGAAAGTCTATATGATATCGAAATAGAATGCCACTATCAATTTCCAATAAAGAACTCTAAGACATAAAAATAAAGGTCAGAATGCACTCTTCTTATATAATTGAAAACAAAATATACTTTTAAGATCGCCATCGGTATCAGGCTCGATAACTTTATTCTCAAGCATGTATGAAATCTTAATGGGCGAAAGAGCAAGTCAAGGTCAATAACTGCAAAATTCACTCTTTGTATCATTAAAAAAACAATCAACAAACAATTAAATGTTGAATGTATTATCATCAAATAGAAACATAAAAAGAAGACAATAGTCACTGATGTAAAAATCAAGAAGACAATTGTCTGCATAAAACTGTCATTTTATTGTACAACAAAATCATTTTCTTTATATAACAAAAATGAGAAAAAACTGATAAAACAAAAATTTTAAAAATTAATATCTCATGACGGTAAAATTGATTACTATAGTCGATCCTCACAAATACTCGTTAACCATAAATATGGTTAACACCCCAAACTGACAAGAAGTTTATATTACGAAGTTCATTTATGATTGATTGATCACACCCTTCTGTTTAAGGAAGAAACCTATTCCATTGACAACTATACTTTATCCCTTTTGAGGGAAAAATATGATGTCGTCGTTCTTTTAGATCTCGTTCATCACCATAGACTTTGTAGTACAACTCAGGATAAGATCAAGAAAATTGAAATGTGAATCATAATAGTCAAAAAGATTGATCTCCCCTTTCTTGAAATTATGACCCATGAGCTTTAATTCTTAGTTTTCCATCTGTATTATCAATCATTGAATACGATTACCAGGATACAAAATTTCCCTAAATCGATTGCTAATTTAGGGTTTACACTCAGCAATTGTATTTTCAATTTTTGAAATGAAAAAGTTGTCCCGATTTTGGACCTCTACGACCGTATTTATAGATACAGCTTGACCCCCCCTCTCTACCTTAGTGCCTTTGTCTTAATCCTTTCGAAAGTGGTTCAAAGGCCAAATTGAAATGGCTTCAATGATGTGTGGCTGATGCTCCTAATATATCATGGGCGACGACGTATCAACTAGGGTGGAAGTGAGTTCTTCTAAGTGTGTTTTTTAATAAGAAATCACTGTAGAGCCTTCGGATCTTCCGAAAGGAACCTTTTGGATAGTAGACTTGGCAATTGTGAGAAGGAAAATTTTCAACAGGCTTTTGGCTTCTATGTCACCGAAAGGTTGTCTTCTTTCAGACGAGGCCTTCTATGTCACCGAAAGGTTGCCATCGAACCGTCCTCTTCGAATGAATCAAAGAGTGCATTTGATTCATAGGTCACAGTTTAAATCCCTTTTCTAGGTTGCCTTGAAGGTTGTTGCCTTCGTGGATTATGCAGGCGACTAGCCAAAAGGGATTGTCCTTGCTCCAACAACCTCTTACTGCCTTCTTGCTTTATTCTCTATGTTAATTCAATGAGGTTTATGTTTTTAAGTTTTCTCGAAAGCTTTATTATATTGGGCTTTATTGGCCTTCTTTCATAACCTTTTGCCTTCGAGGATGTTTTTGGTTAACAATACTAAAGTCGAAGCCGGACTAATTTCATAACATGTTATGTATTTGTATCATATTTTCAAATAGGTTAATGTACATTTTATTGAATAAAAATTAAATAACAAATGATTTAAAACACATAAGAGAATAATAGTGCATCAAAAAAATTTAAGATACCTATCGTTGCTTTCTAAAATTCTCATAGAATAGTGCAAAAGCTAACATAGCAATTTGAATTTTGAATCAAAACATTAAAAGGAAAAAAAAATAGAAATGACGTAAATCAAAGAATCAAAAAGCATATAACAGAATAACAAAAACATAAAGCAGAGCCATATCTAAATATAAAATGGCAGGGCCAATAGAAAACTAGAGAAAAATAACCAGGACGAAGAATAAATTCATGTCCTAGGGTAGAGAAATAGTAAAATGAAATTAAGTTTTTGAACGTGAATGATAAGAACATAATAATAAAAGAAATGCACGACCATTAGGATTTGATATCAATTTTAGCATTTTATCCTTAAAACAAAAGTATTACTGGATTGTCTTGAATTCTGAAAATAGCATTAAAAATTATTGTTGAGAATATGTTTTTCATATAAAATATTATATATATATATACACACACATATCAAAATTTATTTTCTAAACTCCGAGCCGCTCACATGAGAAAAGTATGGACCAACAAATATTTTGGTAATTTTAGGTTCAAAGGGGCATGTCAAAGTCATTTTTCGATGGTTTTTGCTAATGATAAGTCCTGCTTGGTGATATGGACTTTATGTTTATAAGGGCATATCGAAAAGTAAATGGACTGGATCTAACTTCGAGTTTGTTATGCATTAGACCAACCTTGAACATCCGACCTTACTCTTAAGTTGTAAAAACTCCCATGCTAATCTTGAATTTTGAGCGTCTTTTCACATTTCCACTCCAATTAAATTTTTGTTCGACTCCTCTTTTCTCAAATTCTATGTGATGCCCTAAATTAATTATTTAAGTGAAAATTAAAATACATTCTTCGTTTTTAAACTTATTAATTTTAAACCATTTATTTTTAAAACTAATTTTATGTTCTACTTATTTAATTCATAGTTTTTTTTTGTTTTCAAATATAAAAGTAATTCTAACAGTTATGATTTGTGGATATATACTCAAAAAGCACATATAATTAAGTTCAATAAAATTAACTAATTACACATTTGAAATTGTTTAGAATTTGCAATGTAATTTATAAATGAATATCGAGATGGAAGTAAAGTTAAGGCGGTGTTTGATTCACGCTTTTTAGTGTTTAGTTTTCGTCCACACTAAAATGTGAACGATGCATTTATAACGTCAAAAACGGTCGTTTTAGAAAACAAATTTAACACACAAAATAGAAAACAACTTTTATTTGTTTTTCTTATTTTGGGAATTAACACAAAAAAGAAAGATAATATATCATTGGTCGGTCTTCCCTCTCGCTTTTATGTGGTCTTCTCCATCACTCTTTCACTCCCTTCGTCGTTCCAGTGAAAACTCAAAACTCAAAATTATTTTAAACCAAACAACATCTAATAATTTTTTTTTTTAAATAATCTCTAAGATGTGTATGGTAAATTTTCTTATTAAGTGATTAGTATGATTTGGTTTTTCAATCTTCACTACCTCTCTACCTTTCTTTGCAAGGATATTCAAGCTCAAAAACAAATCGGTGCTTCTTTCACGTGAGATAAACCACCTTGTGTGCTTACCCTTGCATGGTATTAAACTAAACATTTGTCTACTAATCTCACGAGCATCCCTTCACGATGCTACGTGTAAACTCACATGTAGGGCAAGTAATATTAAACGATGACTTAAATAATACGCTTTAATTGTACACACTGAGTTAAATAATCCATTTGTAAATATATATACATATCCCTGTGTGCAGGGCCTTGTCGGGCAAAAGAGAAGTTTGATCGTCTGGAATGATCTGGAACACCACCATGAAAGGAATCAAAATGTCCTTTCATCATAATATGATAACACAACTCTAACAATTGCACTTGCTTTAATATTCACATCGATTGATAAAATAGATTTGTGGGCAATTAGCTAGCCCATGTTTCTAAAATCCGGCTATACATATGATATAAGTATAGTTTATATATGAACATATATACATCTCTACTGCCATACATATTGTTCATCCAAGAGATGATGATCCATTTTATTCATCCAAGAGATCTTGTACTTGGAGATGTGGGTATCTTGTATCTTTGTGCTATCTTTCTGATTCACTTTTTCACATGGAGAAATACTGAAAGCTGCGATGTGAAAATAAAAATAGTTATAGGTGAACTGCTTATTTTAATAACGTCATTATTATTAGATTAGCTAATATTGTATACATGCATGCATGTTTTAATCAAAGATTGCATAGTACTATGGTAGGTTGGTGTGATAAAAATATAAACAACAAACGCCATTTGTTAGGATGTCTTAATTCATGCGGTTTAATTAAGAGGTTACATATAGGCTTAATCTGCCGTTTAAGCATCTAATTTTAAAATGATAATAATATGAAATAGTACATGGTACGTGGAAAAGAATGCTTTGCGTATGCATAAGAAGGCATTGTCTGTTTTCTCATGCTGATCAGTGCATGATATGTAGTGATATGTTTGTATATTATATATAATTGGAAGGCTACAGCTAGGATGAGCATGTTGCGGTTTGGTGCGGTTTTGACTTAAAACCGCAACCGCTATGGTGCGATTTCTAAAAGTAGAAACCGAAACCGGACCAAAAACCGTTCGTACGGTTTCGGTTCCAAAACCGTTTGACAAAAAAAAACATTGTTCCCTAACCTGCTCATACAAAACAACAACCATTATATACACGCACAGGAAACTCATGCTTTACTACATACAAAATCATGCATCACACAAAAACCCACACAACAACAACATGAACATAACGCTAGCATATATGAACACAACCCAGCCGCAACAATCAATATTTGCCTAAAAATATAACTTGTACCAGTCTCATATTTACTTACTGAAATGCTATCAGTATTATAGTCTGGGATGGAGTCACTCCCACTATAATTCGTTATTGTAATCTTCATGTTGATTTAGTAATTAAATATGCAGATTACAATAAAGAATCGATACTTGCACGCTTGCAGCATAAAAACACCAAAAATGAGGGCACACATCTACAAACAAATGCATGCACCACTGTAAAAACACACACAATACTTCACATATGTTAATGCATGTACGCAAAAAATGCAAGGTAACATTAAAATTTATATATAAATAATATTCGGTGCGGTTTCGGTTTTGCGGTTTGAAAAAGGATAGAAACCGAAACCGGACCGTACTAATGGTGCGGTTTCATCGGTTTTGCGGTTTTACGGTTTTACTTCGGTGCGGTTTTTTAAAATACGGTTTTCATCGGTTTTTTGCGGTTTCGGTTCGGTTTCGGTTTGTAATCGGTTTTTCTGCTCATCCCTGGCTACAGCTACAAAATAAAGAATCCGACGACGGACAAAACAATTCACAAACAAATGGTTGTAAGGTGACGTACAATGATAATTAGTAAACTGCATACATCATAATATCCTATATATAATTGGCTTGAAAACATATATTTTTAACCCACAAAGTTCCGTAAATGCCTAGAAATTTAGATCTAAAATAAACAAAAATTAAAATATATCTTTAATCAGAGAATTTCAGACAAAAACAAAGTTACAAATTCAAATATTATTTCAGTAGAGAAACTGTTAAAATTTGATATAGAGAGGAAGATAAAGATTAAACGTAGAATAAATTGAATGACTACATTTTTATTTCTTCACTTTTCTTTCATTACACAAATGAGAAAGTACAACCCTTTTATAACATAACCAACTATTTAGAGTTTTCTTATTCTAGAGTTTTCTTTTATTCTTTAATTTCTACTTTTCTCAACAAACCAATTTTAGAATTCTCCATTTAATAAATCTAAAATTTCTTACCATATATTTTAACATTTTCTTAATACAATAATTAACTTTATTCCATAGTGTTTCCTGTTAAAACCAAATTTATTTATTTTTTATTAAAACCAAGTATATATATTGTTTGTTTTTTCTCAGTTATTTTCGTTGAACTTCGTGAAAACTACAAATTTAATAAAAGTCCTTTGTAGTCAAAAATTCATACACATAATAACACCTGCAGTCAAGCAACAATACTCAGTTTACAACAAATGTAAAACACTTTCAACCATATTTAGCGTGATTAAACCAGAAACATTTTTTGTTCATAACTTTTGGAGACCTGTCTTTCTCCCTTAGAACTCAATTATCTTAGCTGCTCTTTATAAAATTCTTGAGTATCCATTAATATGAATTGATCAACCTCTGTATTCAAATCTTGATGTTAGACAGCTTCTTTATCACTCCATTAATTTGTCAATGTGGATATGTCTACCTACAATATTATTGTTGGAACACATTTGACAAGGTATGAAGCACACGAATCAAACCAGTTGGAATATAAAAGATTGAGTTTTGAAGAAGCACCTGGATCAAAACCACGTCTCAATCCAAACACAGATTAAAAGATGTCCATCATCTTAAAAATGGTCGTCCACCTGACCGATATAGGCACAATTTATGGAGCCATCAGGTATGATGACTCCCTGATGAAATGACCTAAGGGGACGGAATGTTCTATTATACGATGCAATGTTATAAACAGTAGAAGTTTGTTCACATCTTTTTAACAGATGTGAACATAACACCACTAACGGTGTTAGTGGTGTGAGGTTATGATTGACCCCTGAATTCCACCTTTTAATCTCAGCCGCACAAATCCAACACCGTTAGTGGTGTGAACATAACATCAGTTAAATAAGTGTGAACAAACTAGCTCTCTGTTATAAATAAGATTTGAAGATTTTCTCTGATTTTCTCTGATTTAGAATGACAGAGAATATTGTATTTGTTATTGAGAGGAGAACTGAAATGAATTCATAAAATGAGTAATCTGTTTTCAACAGTACAGATAATTACATGTACAGGCTACATATAGCCGCAAATAATAATGTAACTGGGCTAAATGAGTTGAGGCCCAAAAGAAAAGAACAAAGAAAGAAAATAAAAGGTGACAGCCGACACTACTTCCTACATTATATCTTATATTTCCCCCCTTCGAAACTATGTCTCTCTAAACCCTAGTTTCGAGATTCATGGCGGCTGCACTAATTCCTACTAGTATTACCGCACAACGGTGGGAAAACCGACCGTTAGATTATTTGGTATCAAAGAAAAAAGTTATATTAACTATATTCTCATACAATAAATTAATTAAAATTTTGCAATGCTATTTAAAAAAATAAAAATAAGTGCAAATATGTAAATTATATTAATTAATATATTTTAATTCATTACCGATTTTATAAAATAAGTTAGAAATCAAACAAATGTTAGCTTATAACACATCATTATATTTGTGAATTGCCAATTAAAAAATCCAGATAATGCAATAATAAGTGTAATAAATAATAATTTAAATGATTATAGGGATTTTTGATGAATATTGTATATGAGGGGGTAATTTTAAATAAATTTGGAGGTATATATTGATTCATGGGACAGGTAACGCAAAAAAATGAGACTGTTTCAATTCACTTATTATTCCAACCAAACCACAACAAAAGCATCTTCACTCTTGTGGTACAGACTAACAATATGCCCATAGATGCCATAGAAAATTAAAAAATAGGTACAGAATAACCCTTTTCATATCCATAAAATTTTGTTGTTCAAAGTAAGCTTTTTGCTTAAATGAAAGTTCAGAAAAGCTTTTTAAATTGTTATGTTTATGAATTCATCCATGCACGAAGGCTATTACTTAATATGTATAATATAAAAATCCACGCAATCAAAGTAAACGGATGATATATTCATGCAACTAAGATTTTGTAAAGTAAGTGGAAAAGCTAACCTCAAGTTAAATTAAAACAGTATCATAAAGTAGAGAAAACTTGACAATTTTTTTCTTTTCTTTTTTGAAACAAACAGCAACCTAAATGAAGTTAAACACTGAAATGTGTAAATCTTCCAAGGATAATAACATACGAACAAATACAATAATATGTTGCTATATGGATATAAGTGTGAACATATTTGTATTATTAAGCAAACAGCTAATTCATGGTGTTCTCACATGGACGAACAAGAGATGTCAAAAGTTCACAATTCACCGCCAACTGATTCCTTGCAAAACGAGCATGGAAAATTTTCAGTTTCACAACAAAATCATAACACATCAACACTATAGTTCTAACTTCTAACGATCAGAATTCAGGTAAGTTATACAATGAACTCGTCCAAACCATTCAAAATTTATTTAACAGATCTGAATAAACTTTAAGATCGACTGCCATTTATTCAAACCCAATAGACAATAAATTTCGTTTCGTCTAAGTAAGGCCCAGCCATCTGATTCAGAGCAAAGCAAGTGATATATTCTTCTACTCGTCCAAAACTCTGTTGATCTATTGAGCAATTATGCCAGTATCTTTCACCTAAAAGAACATTTAGAACTTGTATCAGCAATTGTGATCATTATTGTTTAAGAAACGTGCTTGCAACACATTTAAAGAGAACACAGAACAAATATGAAGAGTGCAAATGCACCATGATATTTATTCTTTTGTTTTTCCACCTTCCATATTCTACTTTTTAATATAAAATCAACGTTACAAGATTATGCCATTTAATGTGTCATCATCACATTTTAGAAAAGAAAATCAAACTTCCCTTAATATACTTTGCATCTAAAACTATTCACAGCCCATTATATTCAGTATCTTTTGATGTATCAATTATGGAGCTAGCAATAACCATGCTATTATCACCCTAGTTATCAAGCTGTTGCACACGTTCAGAAGTTTGCAAAAGCATTTATACTATTGAACAATAAAACAAAAAAAAATCAAAATGATACATGGAACTAATTAGAAAGATAGTCACGTAACAGAGGTGCAACTTAGAAATGACACTAGAATGCATGCCACACTATTTGTGCATGCCTTTGCTACGTGGTAGAAGCAGAACATTATGGTTTATTCAAACTAGTTTATATTTTATATTTATACAAACAAAAATAAAGTTTGCCACATATAGGATTAGTCTGTGGTTGCATTCGGTAATGAAACGAAAAAGATAAGTAAACAGAGATTGTGTAAAAAAATTCAAATTACATTTCGCAACCTATTTACAGTAGTTTAAATAATGTAAATATGACTTGGTATTGATTGTTTTACATGCCATAGCCAAAAAAATGATTTTAGAATACAGAAAAACTTCCCATTATCAACCTATTATCACACACAGATGAATGCAGTACTTCCAGAAAATGATATTCTGATTTATCAACCACATGACACAACAGAGTGTATGGTCATCAGCATGAACAATAGCCCTTATTTTTCATTTAAGAGAAGCAATATAACAATGGTGTAAAAAAAAAATCGATGTTTACCTGGCCAAATTCAGAAGGAAGTGAGTTCATGAGAAACATAACCAGAAAATAATCACTCATGTCTATTCCATTGGCCTTCAGCTTTGCCGCTAGATTTTCCGTTTCATTTACATGTTCATGAATGGGCTGGGACCAGTTAAACTTCTTATTCTTCAGGCTCAGTCGTTAGAGTACTCACAACAGACTTGTGACTATGGGTATTCCTTCACCTCTCTCATAAATTGCTTGGCATCATCTGCTTTGGACATTGATGGGTTGACATTTTACGTCATCGTCGGTCTCATCAAGTTCAAACACAGCCTACTAAGCTGCTACCAAGCCTCATAAAGAGACCTTTTGGCTTCAGTACTGGTCTTTGTATCAACATATACATATAACATTAATCTAAAACTGACATTTCAAACAAAGAGGGCAAAAACATACATCATTTGGAAGCATGACACATTTAATAATTCCACTGCAGCATGCTCCATGGCATTTTCCACGATGACATGTAATTCCATTTCTTCTTTTAGCCTTTTCTGAAGCACTTGGACCTAAAATAAGAAATTCATGTTATGTACCCTCAAGTATTAGAGCCTATAAACCACACTAGATAGCACTGGTTTCTAAGTGATCCTACCAAGTATAAAGAATATTGGCTAACCAAGCATAGTCAAAATAATCAAAACAGAATACAATTTTACTGTTGGTCACGAATGACAAGAAAAATATACTAAAAGGACAATAGTCAAAAAATAAGTTGGGACAATGGTGTCATCACACTCTTAAATTCAATAATAAATAGTCAAAGGAGTTTAGTTGCCACAAGACAACCTAATGTTTGTATTAATTTTCTACACATTAGTGATATCTACACATAGATTCATATATTGATGAGTTTAGATTAATGTTCTAAAAAGAGGTTACTAAAACAGTAGCTTGTTTTCAAGTAAAAATATGTTCTTAAATGAAAAAGGGAAGAAATAAACCAAATTAATTATTAAAAATGCCAAAAATGCAATTGTAATTTTATTTCATTTTAAATACTATAAGATATTAAATAATTATTCAAAAATCATTGATCAAAATTATAAAATTCAAGGGTAAAATGAGTACACAGTAATAAAATCACAATGAAGAACATCATATTCATCCAGAAATTATATACTGAATAATCTGCTCTAATTTAGACACCTCAACCAATGTGAAATCATAACTCAGTCAAGTACCACGTTTCTCATCAACTCAATTCACTGCTCTTACTCTACTGTATGTAATTTGGTAATAAAACAATATTAAAAAAACAATCAAAATATAATATAATTTTTATCCAAATAGTATAAAATTGGATAAGAAAATATAATAGATTGGTCAGAAAATAAATGTTTATGCACAAAGCAATAAACCTCATTAACCCACCATATATTAAAAAGGGAAATATCATCAAATTAAACTCCCCAAGATCATATATTAATTACCGAACTTACAAGTTAATCACATATGAAGAAGAAGAAGAAGCAACATCATTAGTCAAAATGCAAACCCAAACTTGAACCATTTTCATCTGCCTCCTAATCCTTCCTCTTCATATCCTGAACCTGCTCCACCACAAAAAAGCATCACCTATTCGTACACGTTAACCCCAAAAAATAAAATCTGATTATAACATAATTACAGCATCTACCTCCTCGTCAGCTTCCCCACCTCAAGGTTATCAATGTTCCCAACTTCCACAATAACAAAATTGTAACAACCCGAATTCTAATAACATGTTGAAACAAGAAATCAAGGTATAACTAAATTTTAAAATAAGAATCAGGAAAAACGGGTTGCGACATTGCGTTCGTCTCGGAATTCTGCATGATATCGAGTCTGAGTTTTCGAAAAACGGAGTCCGCATGAGGGAGATATGACCCTCCGAATTTTCAGGAATTTTCAGAATTGAAAACAGCTCGAAATTCGAATTCAAACCCCAGCGCAGACTGGGCGGGAATTTTCCCGCCCAGGACCAGGTCGACCTGGGGGTCAACATTATGGTCGACCTCCCAAGGGCCAGGTCGACCCTATGGTCGACCTGGTGCTAGAACCCAGTTTTGAGCCTGGGTTCATTCTGATGTATCTAGACTCATTTCGTGACCAAATTTTTGACCCTAAACCTATATAAACACCCTCCTAGCCCCATTCTCTCTACATCAATTCTCTCTAGCCTTATGCTGCTCAAATTCTAGTTATAATTAAAAGAAAAAAGGGACTACTTCTTCTCCATCAAGACTACGCATAGAGATTTGCAAATTGGGGGTTTTCAATTAGAACACGATTAATCAAATAGAGATTTAACATTAACTTATGCGTTCTAATTCTCGATCCGCGCACTGTAAGTCCAAGTTACTTTTAGATTAAAACTATAACTTAATATGGACATGTTATAAATTGGAATTGGACCTATGTATGATAATTGATTCATATATATTCTTGTTCATCTTGGATCTTGACTTTTGGGAATATTTCTATGAAATTAATTTGGGCCTATTCATGTTGTAAATCAAATCCTTTCATGTCCATAATATTATCATGCCTGTGATGTTGAATCAGCTATTATTCACAAGTTTGAGACTATCACCTTATGTCAACTTTTATTGTGACTATCACGTTATTATGCTAGATTTGAAATCCTAATGTTTTGAGGCTATTATTCCATATGCCAGTGATGTTGTAACCAATTATCTCAAGTTATATCATGCTAGACTTGTAATCCCTTTTATCACTTTATGCTCGTCCTTTTTTGATGTTATTCCCTTATTCTGGATTTAGATTTATTTGTAATTTGGATCGATTCGAGTTTACGTGCGATGGGAATACGATTTGGGTAGATTAGGCAAAACATGAATTGGTTATGAACATGAAACATGAACATTGTTATAACTTGAATCTGGATATAGACATGAAACTTGCCATGAAACTTGACACGAACTTGACATGAAACTTGAACATGGACATGACACTAGAATGAACTTGAAAATGGCCAACTCGAGGTTGGGTTGAGTTTGCAGTGTAATTCTGCCCGGAACCGCCCGGCAAATCCAGTGACTGCAAACAATAGGATCCAATGTGGGTAGTTGGTCATATCGCGCTTGAAACCCGAGGTCAGACTGAGTTGTGGTGTAAATCTGCCCGGAACCGCCCGGCATATCCAGTGACCACAACAACAGGTCTGATGTGAGAGGTTGGGGTGCATTAATGAATTAATGCCACATGATAGGGTTAAGTCATGAACATGAAAGACAACACTTAATCAACTTGACACCTGATTCGTAGGGCTAAGTCATGAACTTGAACGACCACACTTAGCCAATTTGACATGACACGTAGGCGGGTTAAGTCACAAACTTGAATGACAACGCTTAACCAACTTGACATGCTAGACTAATAAGGGTTAAGTCACGAATTTAAATGACAACACTTAACCTGTTGGACGAAAACCCTAGTTACGCGGTCCATTTCAGTAGTAACCCACTTAGATGTATCATGGTACCCTGGAACTAGGCAAGGTGGGGCACGATTACTGGGCTGATTGTAAGCGACTAGAACGATGGCTGAGTTGGTGCGCCAGCGTAGGTTCGGGCGGACTATGGTCGTGCACGTAGTCCGGAGTTACAAAAGCAGGCATTGGGCATCAGTAGGTTTACACTGTGCATGCTTGATTCGTGTCGGTGGTTGGCACCCTAGGGCTTGATACACCCTATGGTGGACCTAGCACAGGTAACTACATTCGTGATAGGGCCGTATGACACAGACATATGAATGAGCTAGGACTTGTAGGGAGCCGATCGATTAATAGATCGTTTTGTGGGACCAAGTAATGGGTCATTTCATGACATTGGGCAAGGGATCATTTTATAGTCAGCACATGACACGGGTTGGGATACTAGTACGGGTGGTGTAGAGCAAATAGATATCATAGAAATATTTTAATGGTGAAGCAAAGAAATATTGCGATGCTTGATAGAAATCTTGCGAAATTATACTTAGTTTATCTTGAATGGGAACCTTGCGATGTTATACTTGACAAAAATCATATGATGCTATTCTTAGTTATCGTGCCTGTAGCTTATCTTGTCATCATGCTTATGTTTACTTTCAGTTTATTCATGCCATGTTATCCTTACCTGTTTTTATGCTGAAAGTCACTAGGTCTTACTCAGTCTTTATGACTGATCCGTTTTGTTTCGCCTCTTTTTCTTCCGTTCCCCCCCAGGTTCGCAGGGTGGGAATATAGCTTAGTTCGGATGTTACCAAGCTTCCAGGCTCTTTCATGTACGGCTTGGATCTCTCTTAGTATGGCTTGCTTTGCTTTATTGGGGAATACTACAATTCATTTTTATGCTTCTTTGTTTTTTAGCAAGACATATATTTTAGCTATGTATTGGGTATTGGAAGTTGATGGGCTTTTATTGTAAACAATTATATTTAATAAATGATTTGAAGTACTTCTACCTTACCTTCCGCTGTTTTATATATGTCTGTCTTGTAATATTTCTGTTCCAGTACCCATAATGCTTCATTGAAGTTAAGGCATTCCCTTTGTGAGTGGCCTTAACGGATGTGGGGTGTTACATTTGGTATCAGAGCAGAAGGTTACCGGACTGGGTAAAGGCTTTTAAAAACCTTCTGAAATTATTTTCAAAACGTTTACAAAGAAGCATTTTTCTAAGAAAAGTTTTGTTTTACGAAAGGCGCATATTCCCCATAGCCATATGCACTATCTTTTGATTCTCTCTTTGAATCTCTTCTTTCTCTCTTTTCACCATAGTTTTGTAGGCGTACGACACATGTCGGAGGGCAAAGGAGTGCCCAACCTCCATCTATAGCCGTAGTAGTTTTACTTGCGACTAATCTTATTTCAAGCTTTGTAGGGTTGCCGTGCGATGGAGGTAGCTTTCGAGAAACTTGTCAACAAGCTATACAAGGATAGTAAGAACGAGGATAAAGAACACAAGCCTAAGGATGAGAAACTTGTTGATATGGCTTAATCCACGAAGGAGGAAAAGGTGAAAGGGGAGAGGCCAAAGTGAAAGAATAATAAAACCCATGACAAGAGAGAGTATCATTAGTATGGTAAAAAGGGACATGCAGTTAAGTGTTATAGGACAAGGGCAAAGAACAAGATCGTCGAGAGGGCAATTGTATGCTCTCACTACAAGCGTACCTAAGATAGGTGGTAACGTTTATGTTAAAGGTTTAGCTTTTCTTTTCTATCATCCCGTTAGAACTTTGTTTTTGTACATTGCATCCTTTTAATTCTGCTTTGATAGTTGAGTCTCTGCACCTTAGTACTAGCGTGGTAGAGGATCCCATTTTTGTCTCAAATCCTGTTGGGGAATCAGCTCATTTATTCATGACTTGTTTGGATTTGAGAATGTCTATGCTAAGTGTTGAGTTTAGAAGGAATGCTTATGTTTTTAGGCTATGGGTTGATTCTAGGGATGGAGTGGTTATCCAGAAATGATACCATTCTCGAGTATGAAAAGAGGGTAGTTAGACTCTTGACTTGTCGCGGTAATGCCCTCAAAGTCTAGTGTAACCCTTAGGGTTCTTCCATGCTTAGATTACCTAAAATCCCTTGATGCATTCATTGATCCGCTCGAGTAGTGTTCGCCACTAAGGCGGATGGTTCATTTCGCTTATGCATGAGTTGTAGAAAATCACCTTAGTAAGTACATTTGACAACATGGTTGACATTTGTTTATTTTCAAGAGATAGTTCTTCTGCGTGGAAATACCTTATAGTGAGTAGACGAGATCCAGGATTCACTAGTGAATTTTGGAGAGCTTGCATGAAACCATGAGTACGCAGTTATGATTGAGCCGAGTACACTAGAAAAAGAATAAGTGAAAGTGGAACGAGGGGCGACAGTGAAATGAGTTCCAACTCATATTTTGGGAATAGGAATTAAGAAGCTGCGAAATTGTGAAGTTAAAGACGGTCAAAGCGCAATGGAGTTAAGCTCAAGGAAATGCGACTTAGAAGATTGAAGACTAGATACGCGCATCATATCTCTTTTTAAGAGTACATACCTGATCCCTCTTTTCCTGTAAAGCTTACTTCATGCTATCTTTTAAGTATATCCTCTCGGTCCTACTCTCAATCCTATTTCTGTTGCAAACACCATAGGGAGTTTGACTCATCTGTTAGTAATACATGTTGGGGCTTGAAGGTGTTCGTTGGGTTGACTAAACTTTTTGGGTTTTATAGAATATGGGTTAGTTTTAGGAAGGGATTTCTTGTGACTTAAAAGGAGTCCATCATGCTTAGTTTCCTAGAAACATATATATTGGTTGGGTTGAGAAATTCTTTGGGTATCAGTCTGATGTTGATTTCGGTCTTCGGGGCTCGTGCTCAGGGAGTTCTTCTCCTAATCAGTATATATGTGACATAGATTTCCAGTTTTGACATTGCCTAATGGGCACAAAGTTTTTACTTGCTTCTATCATTCGACTATATCTTTAGGTAGGAACAATTGGGAGTAAACATGTGTTTGAGACATGTTATGATTGATGGTTGCAAGTGGTTGCAAGCGGTTGCTAGTGGTTGCTCGTGGATGCATATACACGCACATTAGACACTAGATTGGCTCAGTCACCTTTTATATTGCATATGCATGAGTGTTTATACTTGTTTATAGATGAAATTGAATGTGTTATCATGTGGATGTTGCATATGGATGGATGTTTGTGCACACATATAGTGTTTATGTGAATAAGACTATTTGCATACATGTTGGACTCATGGCACTAAACATATTTTGCATTAAGAAGATCAATCAGGCCTGATCATTTGCATTAGATAAGGAACATATACACATACCTTCTGCATATGTTCATACAACATTAGAAATCTTTTAAGGACAATGATTGCTTATGGATGATGTTTTGAGTAGATGGATGATTGGATGGTAGGACACGTTCTTCTCAACCTGAAGATTTCGGGGACGAAATTCTTTAAGGAGGGGAGAATGTAACAACTCGAATTTTAATAACATGTTGAAACAAGAAATCAAGGTATAATTAAATTTTAAAATAAGAATCAGGGAAAACGGGTTGCGTCTCGTCTCGGAATTCTACATGAAATCGAGTCCGAGTTTTCGAAAAACGGAGTCTGTATGAGGGAGATATGACCCTCCGAAGTTTCAGGAATTTTCAGAATCGAAAACAGCTCGAAATTCGAATTCAAACCCCAACGCAGACTGGGCGGGAATTTTCCCGCCCAGGACCAGGTCGATCTGGGGGTCGACACTATGGTTGACCTCCCAGGGGCCAGGTCGACCCTATGGTCGACCTAGGGGTCGACCTGGTGCCAGAACCCAGTTTTGAGCCTGGGTTCATTCTGATGTATCTAGACTCGTTTCGTGACCAGATTCTTGACCCTAAACCTATATAAACACCCTCCTAGCCCCATTCTCTCTACACCAATTCTCTCTAGCATTATGCTGCTCAAATTCTAGTTATAATTAAAAGAAAAAAAAGGGACTACTTCTTCTCCATCAAGACTACACATAGAGATTTGCAAATTGGTGGTTTTCAATTAGAACACGATTAATCAAATAGAGATTCAACATCAACTTCTGCTTTCTAATTCCTGATACAAGCAGTGTAAGTCCAAGTTACTTTTAGATTAAAACTATAAACTTAATATGGACATGTTATAAATTGGAATTGGACCTATGTATGATAATTGATTCGTATCTATTCTTGTTCATCTTGGATCTTGACTTTTGGGAATATTGCTATGAAATTAATTTGGGCCTATTCATGTTGTAAATCAAATCCTTTCATGTCCATAATATTATCATGCCTGTGATGTTGAATCAGTTATTATTCACAAGTTTGGTACTATCACCTTATGTCAACTTTTATCATGACTATCACCTTATTATGCTAGATTTGAAATCCTAATGTTTTGAGGCTATTATTCCATATGCCAGTGATGTTGTAACCAATTATCTCAAGTTATATCATGCTAGACTTGTAATCCCTTTTATCATTTTATGCTCGTCCTTTTTTGATGTTATTCCCTTATTCTGGATTTAGATTTATTTGTAATTTGGATCGATTCGAGTTTACGTGCGATGGGAATACGATTTAGGTAGATTAGGCAAAACATGAATTGGTTATGAACATGAAACATGAACATTGTTATAACTTGAATCTGGATATGGACATGAAACTTGCCATGAAACTTGACACGAACTTGACATGAAACTTGAACATGGACATGACACTAGAATGAACTTGAAAATGGCCAACTCGAGGTTGGGTTGAGTTTGCAGTGTAATTCTGCCCGGAACCGCCCGGCAAATCCAGTGACTGCAAACAATAGGATCCAATGTGGGTAGTTGGTCATATCGCGCTTGAAACCCGAGGTCAGACTGAGTTGTGGTGTAAATCTGCCCGGAACCGCCCGACATCTCCAGTGACCACAACAACAGGTCTGATGTGAGAGGTTGGGATGCATTAATGAATTAATGCCACATGATAGGGTTAAGTTATGAACATGAAAGACAACACTTAACCAACTTGACACCTGATTCGTAGGGCTAAGTCATGAACTTGAACGATAACACTTAGCCAATTTGACATGACACGTAGGCGGGTTAAGTCACGAACTTGAATGACAACACTTAACCAACTTGACATGCTAGACTGATAAGGGTTAAGTCACGAATTTAAATGACAACACTTAACCTGTTGGACAGAAACCCTTACGCGGTCCATTTCAGTAGTAACCCACTTAGATGTATCATGGTACCCTGGAACTAGGCAGGGTGGGGCACGATTACTGTGCTGATTGTAAGCGACCAGAACGATGGCTGAGTTGGTGCGCCAGTGTAGGTTCAGACGGACTATGGTCGTGCATGTAGTCCGGAGTTGAAAAAGCAGGCATTGGGCATCAGTAGGTTTACACTGTGCATGCTTGATTCATGTCGGTGGTTGGCTCCCTAGGGCTTGATACACCCTATGGTGGACCTAGCACAGGTATCTACATTCGTGATAGGGTCGTATGACATAGACACATGAACGAGCTAGGACTTGTAGGGAGCCGATCGATTAATAGATCGTTTCGTGGAACCAAGTAATGGGTCGTTCCATGACATTGGGCAAGGGATCATTTTATAGTCAGCACATGACACGGGTTGGGATACTAGTACGGGTGGTGCAGAGCAAATAAATATCATAGAAATATTATAATGGTGAAGTAGAGAAATCTTGCGATGCTTGATAGAAATCTTGTAAAATTATACTTAGTTTATCTTGAATGGGAACCTTGCGATGTTATACTTGAATCATATGATGTTATTCTTAGTTATCGTGCCTGTAGCTTATCTTGTCATTATGCTTATGTTTACTTTCAGTTTATTCATGCCATGTTATCCTTACCTGTTTTTATGCTGAAAGTCACTAGGACTTACTCAGTCTTTATGACTGATCCGTTTTGTTTTGCCTCTTTTTCTTCCGTTCCCCCCCAAGGTTCGCAGGGTGGAATACAGCTTTGTTCAGATGTTACCAAGCTCCCAGGATCTTTCATGTATGGCTTGGATCTCTCTTGGCTATGGCTTGCTTTGCTTTATTGGGGAATACTACAATTCATTTTTATGCTTCTTTGTTTTTGAGCAAGACAGATATTTTAGCTATGTTTTGGGTATTGGAAGTTGATGGGCTTTTATTGTAAACAATTATATTTAATAAATGATTTGAAGTACTTCTACCTTACCTTCCGTTGTTTTATATATGTCTGTCTTGTAATATTTCTGTTCCAGTGCCCATAATGCTCCATTGAAGTTAAGGCATTCCCTTTGTGAGTGACCTTAACGGATGTGGGGTGTTACAAAAATATTATAATAAAATTAATGAGCAATTATTTGACATAACAACAACATGATTTATGGACCAAATTCGAAATGATTCTAAAGTGAATCGATTTCCAAATCGATTCATTAATTGATTGTCAAATAAACTTATGAGTCAAATCCTTTTAAGTGATCTCGTACGTACAATTTTACCTCATTTTGCAACTTCTGACTTTGCGTTGATCATCTGCCGTTGAATAGTGGAATCTGAAAATATACGAGGGTTTCTTAATCACAGTAGAAAAATGAATTAGAAAAATAAAAGCGAAAAAATTAGGAATTATGCTTGATTGGATTGCAAGGACGGAGGGAGGAGAATACATTTTGCATTTGAATCGCGATTATAATCTGGTGGAGAAGAAAGCGGAGGGAGAACGTGTTTACGTGAGAATGAGTTCAGGAAATTGATTTCATTTGAAGTAGGCAAACACGCAGAATTACTCAGCAGAGGAAGAATCGGATAAGCAAGAACATCGAAGAAAGTTTGACGGTAAATTAGATATTCTATCCTAAATTCATTGGGACGGACAAATTGGCTTTGGTCCTCTTACAGTAGGGAAACCTCCCTAACGGTCGGTTTGATGATAAACAACTTATGAGTGAGCGGTAGCACATATAGTGTGAAGATCTATGAAGTTATAGTGCAGCTGTCTTTGAAATGCCTGGTATGTGATTTACTCGTACTTCTCCTCTTTGTACCATTTCTCTAACAAAATGCAAGTCAATTTTAATATGCCTTGTTCTTGCATGTTGTATGAGGTTTCCTGACATGTAAACAATAATTTTATTATCACACCAAATTTTAGGTTTGATGTTAGACTTTAAATTAAGTTCTAATAGCATAGATTGTAGCCATTTTATTTCAGTTGCAGTATTGACTATACTTGGGTACTCAGCTTCAGTATTGGATCTTGAAATTGTTGGTTGCTTTTTTGAGTGCCATGAAATTGAACTCTGTCCAATGTAAATGCAGAATCCAGTTGTAGATCTTCTATCATCCGGATCTGAGGCCCAATCAACATCTGCATAAGCATTTATGTTTAGATGTTGACTGTTCTTCAGTGTTAAACCATGATTAACAGTTCTCATCAGATATCTGAGAATTCTTTTGACTGCCTTCCAGTGAGTCTGCAAAGGTTTCTATATAAATTGTGATACTTTATTAACACTGTATGCAATATCAGGTCGTGTTATAGTTGCATATTGCAATACCCTACAAAACTCATGTATTCAGTGATATTTGATATAGCATCACCCCTATATTTTGAGCAGTTAGTAATCATTGTTGTTGAATGGGGATTCACTACAAGAAAACATGTCTTTAGATGCTTCTATTGGCAGCGTTTATGGTGTGAGAGCAACTAATACTATTTTAGTTCTTTTTTTCCTTTTATTTTTGTGCTGGGAGAACGTGAATGTAATTTACAGCCTATAGCCAACCTTGTCACGTTTGTTTAACTTTCCCTTTTCATTCCCTCCAATCGAAAATTTCCCCCCTCAATTTTCATCGCTTCACAACATATTCACGTTTATTCGCTTCATCTTCCATTTTCATCTCGATTTTCCCCTCTGATTTCCCTTTCGATTCGCCTTGATTTCCTCCCCGATTTTCCCGTCTATCTCTTCCCTCCCGGATTTTCCTCCCGATATCCTTAGCTACCGAATTGTAATTTGGGTGCGTTCTTATCGCGGGTTCGATTGATGTTTTGGTTTATTTTAGATTCAGAAATCGATTTAGATTGCATTTCAGATTGAGTTTTTGGGTGTTTTTCAGATTGTGGAATGGTCGACGCAACCGATTCAGATCTAGATCCATTGTTAAGTTACGTAAATTATAGTTAATATAATTTTTTAAAGTTTTAATAGTTGATAGCTCGAGTGAATGAAGATAAACGATCTAGATTTGTATGAGTTCAGATAAAAAATAATGCAGGGTGGAATAATGGTTTGACAATTTTGAAGTGTACCATGTAAGTTGTCGTTCTTGTTATATATTGGAGAATCAATTAGTGTTCGTTATAAGATACAACAAGGTGGCATGAATTTGACTTCATGTAACTTTGAGCTTTACCGTGTAAGTTGCTTAAATTCATTGTTGTTCTTATAAGTAACTACCTGAATATTATTACTGCTCTTAAAACTGTTGCTGCCTTGTTCAGTCAATGTTATTAATATGTTTTTTCTTTCTTAACCAAGCAATTTAATTTGACAGTGAAAAGGAAAATAAACAAACTGCAGAGAAAACATTATGATATAACAAATGCTTAATGGCACTGCAATTTTAAGATGAAAGTGAAACACAACATCAAGCTTAGTACAGCTAGCATGATATAAATAAACCCCTCTTATCAGCTACTACCTGAATATTACTACTTTCAAAACCACTGCTACCTTGTTCAGTCAAATGTTTTTTTGTTATTAACATAATAATTTCACACTTAATTCTAAGCCATTGTTAAACTGTTTTTTCTTGCTTAAAGCTTGCAGAACAACGCAGCTTAACCAAGTAAGTTAAATTTTAACAATAGAATGGAAAACAAACAAACCACATAGAAAACATTATGATATATAAAAGCTTAATATGGTACCGCAATTTTAAGATAAAACATAACATCAAGCTTAGTACAGTTAGCAGCTTAGCATGATAATTGATTAAGCACAATAATCTATATACGGATTCAACCCAAAGGAAGCAAAAACTCAAACGACAGCATCTATAACTTCGAAAACGTTATGTCCAGAGCTCATAGTAGGCGAGGGAGGACAGACGGGAAAGCTAACTCACTTCACGACAGGCTCTTTGCAATATTAATGTCTAAGCTGCTATACTATAGTATAGTAGTAAACTACTATTGGATGGAAGGTACTACTTGGATCGTAAGACCGATGGAAGCAAAGCTAAGCTATGGTAGTTTACGACTATTAGAAGGGTTGTTCAACCAACAGTGACAATACCATACATATGTACCGTACTGATCCTTGAAAGTCACTAGGGACGTTGATCAGATGAGCGGACGAACACTGGTGAAACTGGAGCAAGGAGTTGTCATGAGAAAGCGTGTAGAACTCATGGTCAAAATTACGTACCTTGTATGATTACGAGCTAGAAGACCATAACCTTGTATGATTTAAAAGGCTTCTCATATTCTGTATATACTCAGTAAGTGGAACATGTGGGCCAAGGACGGATGGATGAGCTCCAACTGAATCGTTTCCACCGAAATAAACAGTAACTAGAGAAGGTTGAACAGATGCTTCCTTGGGGAAAATTCGATGGACGAATTGTCACTATCATCAGGCTTAAATCGTAAAGTATGTCTATGTAGAATGACACAAAACAATATAGGAAATGCCTATGTCATAACAGTAGGAATGGACAAATACAGGTTTTCCTTTCCTTTTCTTTTTGAAATGGTTAATTTATGTTGGTAGGATTTTGTCCTAAGACTTCTAGATAAACAGTTTAGAAATACATCATCCCTTAGGGGATATCCATATACCCGTTAGCTTTGATTTGACATAAAAAAGAGTTATAATGGTCATTTCCTGTGTTAGTACACATTCATTCATCTAGGCACAAAACAAATTTTCTTATATATGACATATCAACTTGAAAAAAAGGTGTATGATGGAAATTATAAACAAGTTTGTGTCCTAATGTAGTTAAAACTCATAAAGTTGTACAATATATATGTAATGATCTGAGGTTTTTGCTGTAAGTTTCATCAAGTTAGAAGTGCCCTCAGCCTTTCTCTTCCAGGAAAAATTCAAAACTGAGAATGCTACCCCCCAAGTTAAAAGTGAAACAATGACAGAAAACAGAGGAACAGAATCAAAGGATCAAGCAAATGAAATTTAAGCAAGAAATAACAATGTTGTTAACTATTTGAAACCCATTCAGGCATTCCGTCGAACAATATAAGCGCTTTACACCAACCGTGGTCGTGCATTAGCTCCACCATTGGTCAAGCATTTCATTAGCTCCGGGTCGTTCATGTCACCAAACAGCAGCTCGAGCACAGCAGTTGGTCGAGCAGCTTCTCTCCTACCTGGTCGAGCAGCATCCGGTGTGAAGGGTCGAGCAGCGGTCACCAGGGGTCGAGCATACTCACCACATGATTGTTGAACGTTCTAGCAACATGATCCAACACCACATAGGGTCGAGCAGATCAGCTTCAGGGTCGAGCACGCCACCACCAGTCCAGGGGTCGTGCAACATTCCATCACTGTAGAGAAGTGGTCAAGCGGTGTACTTGCATGAAGGCTCGAACATGGTTCTATTTTGAGGACGAGCGGGTTTGCACAAAAGAATTAAAGAAGAGATGGCAATATCGTAATTATTGAACCCCATTTTGCATAGTAAAAGTATACAAAGGCAATTGCAAAAGCGTGATTTCCGATCCCACATTTTAGTAAAGGACAAAGTGGCTCATGTAGTAAACAAAATAGAGGGTCAGTCAGCATTCAATTTACTCTTTGATTACCTCTGCAAATTTAAGTCAAAAAAAGGTTTTACAGTTCTAGTTTACGTATTAATTGTATAGAACAAATTATATAATTCAACAACCATTCGAAAACCCATCTTCTCTTAACTCCTTAAATATTTCCAGCAACCGCCATTTTCTATAATTCAACAAATTATATAAAATCAATTACTTAATGAAATGGAGCGATGTTTGATTCATTGAGTTTGTGGGATCACTCGTTTCAGTGGGATGCACATAGAATTTTGTGTGATAGGGTATCATCTTGTTGGAGTTGGGTACAAACGACCTAGGGCTAAGGGGGATTAGCCTCTCAGATGATGTTGGATGAAGGTGAGGGAAGCGCCGTTCTGGTGAAGGCAAGGCATGTCACATGGTGTAGTTTGGTGGGATTTCATGCTAAAAGAGGCCGCACATTTTGGAGGAAGGGCTGCTGCTGGCTGGGGGTCGCGATTTGATATTGAGGGTCGGAGTTCGTTGAAAGGTGACAGGAAAAAGCAGATCAATGTGAGAAGTTAGGTAGCAGCGTCAAATTGTGGAATCAAGGAGTAGATAGTGGTGCCAGTGCTCAGAGATGCACACGTTTGTGCGTGTACAGGCGAAGAGCTTGTTTTAGAAATTGAATTAGTGAAGAAGGAGTAAGGGCAACACGTGCATGAGAAAGAGGGGTGAGGTTTATTTTTATTAAATTAATTTAAGTTAACATTGTTTTTTTAAATCATGTATTAAGATGTAACAGCTGTATCTAGTTGTATATAGTCGGATTGACACGCCGTCAGTTGCACAGGGATCGTATCAAAATTTTGGACATTTTGGCATTGATCTGGACGAATTCTGAGACTGTCGAATTTTGGGCCTACATAGGAATTTCGTACGGACTCGAAGTCAAAGGTGAGTGATTATACCTACATGCTTAACTAAACTATCTGATTATTAGTTAAATTAAAATCATATTATGATATGATTGTATTGGTTGTTGTTTGATAAATAAAAATGCATATTTATGTTGATTTGCATCGATAGTATAAATTTAATTTAACTGTTAATTTAAATTTTACAGGTAGGTTAAATTTGAAATTTAATTGCTAGCTAAACCCAAGACTTGATAACTAGTAAATTGGTGTGATCTTGAACTGTTTTGGATGGATTGATTTTTTATGGATGTCTTGGATTGATATGTTTGATATATCTTTGTTTAATTACGCGATTCACCTTGTTATTTATGTTAATCATATATGACTATTGTTTGTGTTGGTTAATCCAAACTTTTTTTCCTAGATGTTATGGGCATCAAATTAACGCGTGATGAATCATTTAAAATAAATTAAGAATATAGATTGAAATGATAAATACTTTTGGCCCCTGATTTGAATTGAAATGATATATCCATTTGTGAAGTACTAAAATTAAATTTAAGTATCTCTTAGCCATAGGATTGAAAATTTTATAAGGACACCAGTTGGTTAAATTAAATGATTTTGAATAGTGATTTGAAATTATTTAATTTTGAAAAAAAAAATCGAATTTACGTGAATTAGAATATTTTCAGACTGGAGTTCGAAATCTTGAAATTTAAACTTGGTATTAAAATTACTTAATAATCGAACATGAGAATATGAAGTTATAATCAGCATGTGACTTGGAATTCATAAATTGATTTGTTTTAAAAGATTAGATCTTTAGTCTAACTTTGGGTATTGCTAAGTAAAAGTATAATAAGACAATATTTTGAAATCTGAGCTCGAGATTGAATTATAATTTAAGTTTTGGGTTCTAAATTGGATATTGAAGAAAATTTGATTTAAATGTTTTAAATCAACAAATTTGGATATCGCACTCGGAATTATATAAATTGAAATTTATTTCGAAATTGAAGTAAATTTGAATTTGTAATTAATATGAAATTGGAGTCAACATTTTTTTGGAATTCAAATTAGCTTAAACTTGAATTGAAGTTAATTTGTAATTTAAACGGGAATTAGTTAAAAGAAATCGTTTAAAGAATTGAATTGGAAATAGGAAGTTATGAATGATGTATGGATTTAATTCTAAAATGAGTTTATTTAAATGTTTGAACTTTAAGGATTTAAAAATGGAATTTAATTCGATTTACGTGTTTTAAATTGTTAATTTGAAATTTTACTTAAAATTGATAGATATCGAAATGGTTTGGAATAACAGTGGATTTTCGAATTTTAAATCATGAAAGTAATTTGTTGAGTCGAACTTAATTTTTCATTTAAAGGATGAAATTTATTCCAGTCGAGATTTACTCATGGGTCGAAGCTAAGTAGAAATTTAGTCAAAATGGAATTGTAAGAAATCGATAATTGAGTTTATTGATTCGAAATTTGTACACGATTCCAGATTGTTGGAATGAAAGAAAACAGTTTGATTTGACATATTTTTATAATTTATATTTAATATAAATTGTTTTAAAACTTATTTTATGACTATTCAAATTATTTTAATATATAAATCATTTTAATACTCAAACTATTTTAAACTATTTATTAATATTCAAACTATTTTTCTAAGAATTTCAAACTGTACACGGTGGAATGTTATATTCAAACCATGGGTTTAAATGCAATTGCGGTTAGTGATGTATAACTTAAGCTCGAAACTGAAATAATATTTTCAAGTGTAATGACATATTTGGGTGTATTTATATGACTTTGAATGCAGTGATATTTTGAAATAAATATGATGATTTCGAAATGGATTTGGTTTTTGAAATGATTATAATACTTTGATATCAAATGTGAATCTTTGTGAAATGCAAAAGAACCAACCGGTTCGTAAATTTAGAATGGTTATTAATGAGACTGAGGCCTCTTATTGGCATACTCTCTGTTAATATTGGAACCATTTTAATAACCACATACACAGTGGATGATATCCAGATGTATGGTCTAATTGGTGAACATTTACTTGAATGATGTAAAAGAACGATGATGAATAGCCTTGATGTAACAACCCGTATTTTTGAATAACATGTTATAACATAAATGGAGGCAGAATTAAACTGTAAAATTTGAATCAAGGGAAACGGGCTATGCCATTGCGTTCGTCTCGGAAAAATACGCGAAATAGAGTCCGAGTTTTCGAAAATCGGAGTCCGTATGACCAAGATATGGCCTCGCGAAGTTTCACGAAAAATTCACAAATTAAAGTATACTTAATTAAGTGAAATGGGTTGCGCAGAGAAATATATATATATATATATATATATTGATATATATATAATTGAAAATTAAATAAATAAATATGCAAAAATGTTCAAAACAGCGAATTGGGAGAGGGGAATAACCGAACCGGCCGATTTTTGAGGTCGACCCGAGCTCGCTGGGTCGACTAGGGGTTAATCCAGGGTGTTTGGCTGTCAACCCGTGGGCCGATTCGCTCAAATGCAGATTTTGCATTTGAATGGTTCTCATGGTTCAGCTTTAATCTAAAGGCCCTAGATGGTTCCTACACTTGACTTCTTCCCCAAGACATGCTTTGATGGCTTGGATTGAATATAGGGTTAATCCTATGGCTAATACTATCCTAATCCTCTATAAAAAGACCCCAAACCTAGCCTAAATCACCATTATTCAATCCTACAACTAAACTATGTCAAATTTGTTCCTCTCATGGCCTCCACTCTCATGCTAAAATTTCTAAGTTAATTTCTATGAGAGATTTTGAGTTCATACAAGTGTTTTCAAACTTGTATGAGTGTTCTTAGCTTGCATTCAAGTCAAGTTGCAACATTTCTATTTCAAAGCAAGGGTTTTTATTGAATTGGCTCAAGGATTTTCATTTGGAGCTCGCATATTTGGGTTTTTGGTGCTTGCATAAGGGCTTCGTCTCAATCTTTATAATAAATATTTATTTGTGTCTTCATAGCATTGTAAGCCCTTTTCTACTTTCTTTCTTTGAACTCTAAAGTTAAATGAATGATGCAAGTTTGGGGTTGATCATTATATGCAAGTTTGGTTGATCATTATATGCAAGTTTGGTTGATCATTATATGCAAGTTTGGTTGATCATTATATGCAAATTTGGATGATCATTATGCAAGTTGGTTTAATCATTATGTATGACACATGTTGCTATGTTATGCAAGTTTGGGTTGATCATGTTATCATGTTATGCAAGTTAAACTTGAGGTTTTGAGCATAAAGCTCCAAGTTTTATATTAAAGGTTGCATTTTGGCAACATGAAATTTACTATATCCCTTATGATAACTTGCATGTGAGGCAAAATGCGAACTTCTAGCAACTTCTACATGTTATTTATCACCATGTATCACTCATATGCTAAGTTTGGTTTTATGCATGCTTTTGAAGCCTAATAATGCAATATGCAAGTATATGAACATATGTACATTTCATATGCCACCATGTTAAACTTGTGGCTTCAACACCTTTATGTCATGGTTATGCCAAGTTCCCTATTTTATCCTTTATGCGTTGTTGCGATTATGTAAACGATGGGATTACGTTGGGGTTGGGTAACATAATGACATGAACATGATTTTTGTAACATGACGTGATATGTTAACTTGTAATTATGTTTTGGAAACATAATGGACATGACACTTAGAAAATATGAGTGTGGCCAACTCGAGGTTGGGTTGAGTTTGTAGCATAAATCTACCCGGATCCGCCCGGCTTAACTAGTGGCTACAAACAATAGGACCCAATGTGAGAAGTTGGTCATGTTGTGCTCGAACCTGAGGTTAGACCTAGTTGTGGTGTAAAGCTACCCGGACCCGCCCGGCTTAACTAGTAACCACAACAAAGTCTAATGTGAGAGGTTAAAGCGCATTAAGTTAATTAATGCCTCCTGATTAGGGTTAAGTCATGGTCCACTTAATACTTAACCAATTTGGGCTTGATGGATTAATCGAGGTTAAGTCAGGAGCCTTGGGTACTCTTAACCGATTTAATCCACGTTTGGATCGGGTTAACCACATTTAACCCGTTAAGAAACCCTAGTTGCGTGGTCCTTTTCAGCAGTAACCTTCTAGATGTATCATAAGACCCTAGGACTAGGCTAGGGTAGGGCACGATTACTGGGCTGATTGTAAGAGACCAAAAGAGACGGCTGAATGATGCCCCGGTTGTTCAGGCGGACCATGGTCGTGCACATCGAGTCCGGAGTTGAACACGGGCAACGGTAGGTTTGGACTGTGCATCATGGTATGGTGTCAGAGGGTTACACTGTAGGGCCAGATACACCCTAGGGTGGACCCTGCATAGTCAACTACATTACATGATTAAGCCGCATGACACCGACACTTGACGAGTTAGGCTTATAGGGAGCCGATCGACTAGACCGAGTAGTTGGACCCTGATTTAGGCCATCTCATGATGTTGGGCCAAGCTTGGGCCAAAGGATCAATTCTTGTTTTTACTTGACATGTTAGAATGCTAGTACACCCGTGGTGCAAAACTTAACCTTGATTATGCGATGACACCTTTATCTATCTTGTTAGTTAATCACCATGCCTGTATGTTGTTATCCTTATGTTCATCTCAGCTTCTCATGCCAGTTAACTTTACTAGTTCATAGACAGATAGTAGTAGGGCTTACCAGTCTTTTTGACTGACCCGTTTTCTTTCGCCTCTTTTCTTCCGTTTCCCCCCCCTCAGGTCCTCAGGGTGGGAACATTGGAGCTTAGCTTGGATCTTTACAGCTTGCTTACTGGATTTGCTCATGTATGGTCTCGGACATTGAGCTAGTTATGGTTTATCACTTCATTTTGGGGATAGTACTTTATGTATTTCAGTTTTTAAGTTTATGCTAGACTTTGTTTGTTGGAAAATAATGATCAAGTACTTTGTTGTAACTTAACTATGGTTTTGAAATGCTAGTTTTATCCGCTGCTTTACTACTCTGTGTTACTTATATATTCTGTCTTGTGATATCTGCATGCATGTTTACCTTGTTTAAACGCCCCTCCGAAGCTAGTGTGCTTGCAAGAGTCACCCTGGCGGAGGTGGGGTGTTACATTTGGTATCGGAGCATAAGGTTTACAAGATTTGAGCAAAAGTGTTTTTGAAACTTACCTTTTGAAAAACTATTTTCAAAACCAATTAAGTATTTTCCAAGAAAAGTCTAGTTATTTTAAAAAGGCTATTCCCCAAAAGCCATAGCACTATCCTTCGTTTCTTCGTTCTGAATCTATCTTTTTCTTCGTTTTAGTATGGCCGATCGCTTTAACATTCCGAAAGGCGTACAAGTACCCGTCTGGTTCTGGAGATTTATGGAGGCAAGGGCGAATGAAGCCGTCCCCGCGAACATTCCTCCTCCTTCCCCCGTCGCTAACATCTCTCCTCCTCCCGTAGCTGAGGTTCCTCCTCCCCCTCAGCATCCGCAAGAGGATTTCGCAAAGCTTTGCAAAGACTTTAAGGCGATGGGTTGCAAGAATTTTGTCGGAACGGAGACTCCCGTGGAGGCAAGAAACTGGTTAAAGGAAACTGAAGACCTCTTTGCTATCTTTGATGTGGAAGATCGTAGGAAAGTTCTGTTGGCGGTATGGCTATTGAAAGGGGAAGCTGCTTATTGGTGGGTAGTCACCACCACTACTAGACCCATTGAGACTTGGGATGACTTTAGGAGAAGGTTTGGACTAAAGTTTCTATCATCGACAGAAGAGAACCTTCAGCTAGAGAGGTTCCTATCACTAAAGCAAGGGGACATGACCGTTAGAGAATACGTGGATAAGTTTAATCAACTTTCTCAGTTCGGTCTAGAATGGGTTAACACGGCTCGGAAGAAGGCCCTACGCTTTGCTCTAGGATTAAATGAGCCCTTGCGCGGTTTGGCCATATCTCATATACCCCTGGGGGCGACCTTCGAGAGTTTGGTGAATATGACCCTACTTCAAGAGGAAGATAAGAGCGACAAGAAGGAGGTCAAGGCAAATGAGTCCCAAGGCAAGAAGGAAGATACCGAGAAAAGAGATAAGAACAACAACAATAGCAAGGACAACAAGTCAAGAGAAAGAAGGAAGTGCAACTTCTGTGGGATTACTGGGCACATAGCCAAAGACTGCAGGAAGAAGAAGAAGAAGTTGGGCGAATGCTTTCACTGTGGAGAGCCTGGACATCTTAGCAAGGATTGCCCCAAGAAGCAAGGACAAGGGCAAGGGCAGAATCAGCATGTAGGACCTTCTGGAGGGCTAGTGCATACGCTCAACATCGCTCCAGTTCTTGATCGAGGTAGTATTTCTGTAGAAAACCTTGTTTACATTTCTGATTTCCCTGTTCATACCTTGTTTAATTCTGGCGCATCGCATAGTTTTATTTCTGATATTGTTGAAAGTTTGCACCTAAGTACTAGCTTAGTTGAGGATCCTGTTTGTGTTTCAAATCCAATTGGGGGTTCCGCCCATCTGTCTATGATTTGTGTGGATTTGAAAATTTCTATCTTGGCCGTAGAATTCACGTGTAGTGCTTATGTTCTCGGGGTCACGGGATATGGGTTGGTCTTGGGCATGGATTGGTTGTCCAGTTATGGAGCCATCCTCGATTGTGAGCATAGGGTGGAGAGGCTCATGACTCGCCTCGGTAACACCCTAGAAATTTCTTGTAACCCTAGAGGTCCCGTCATGTTATGTTATCTTGAATCTCTCGACTCGTCCATCGATGATCTGCAATCTGTAAGGGTGGTTCGAGACTATCCCGATGTCTTTGAAGAAGTTAAGGGGTTACCCCCTAAACGAGAGATAGATTTCCGCATTTATCTAGTTGATAATGCCAAGCCAGTATCATTGCCCGTTAGGCACATGGCCCCTCGTGAAAGAACGGAGCTCAGTAAGCAAATCAAGGAGTTGCTTGAGAAGAATTTTATTAGGCGAAGCATTTCTGAATGGGGTGCTCCGGTGTTATTCGCTACTAAGGCGGATGGTTCGCTTCGTCTATGTGTTGATTATCGAGAGTTGAACAAGCTGATAAAGAAGAATAGGCACCTGTTACCGAGAATTGATGATCTCTTTGACAAGCTTGTAGGTGCTTCTGTTTTCTCTCAGCTCGATCTAGCCACCGGATTCCATCAGCTTAGAGTGGCTGAGGATAGCATTGATAAAACTGCGTTTAGGACTCCAGATGGATTCTTTTAATGGCTTGTCATGCCATTCGGTTTGACTAATGCACCCGCCTACTTCGTAGATTTGATGAGTAGGGTGTTCAGGGAGTTCCTTAACAAGTTTGTTGTTGTCTTCGTGGATGATATTCTGATCTTCTCAAAGGATGAGGAAGAGCATGCTAGGCATCTCAAGGAAGTGATGAATACGCTTAGAGCGCATCAGTTGAAAGCCAAGTTCTCCAAATGTCATTTCTGGAGAAGGGAAGTTCGGTTTCTTGGACATATAGTTTCTAAGCAAGGCATAGCGGTGGATCCCGCGAAAGTGGTTGTGGAAGACTCCTAGGAGTGCAACCGAAGTAAGAAGCTTTCTCGGTTTGGCGGGCTACTATAGGAAGTTCATCAGGGACTTCGCTAAGATTTCAGCCCCTCTTACTAAGTTGACGAAGAAGAACTTAGTCTGTGCATGGGACTTGGAGTGTGAGCTTGCTTTTCAAAGGCTCAAGAGAGCCCTTACCTTAGCTCCAGTTTGGCAACGTGGATTGGCACTGTTTTCAAGAGATAGTTTTCTGCGTGGGATACCGTATAGTATGTAAATGAGATCCAAGATTCACTAACGAATCTTGGAAAGCTTGCATGAACCATGAGCACGCAGTTATGTTTAAGCCAAGTATTTTAGGCAAAGAATAAGTGGAAGTGGAACGAGAAGCAACGGTGAAATGAGTTCTAACTCATATTTTGGGAACAAGAATTAAGAACTACGGAATTGCGAAGATAAAAGACGGTCAGGGCACGATGGGATTAAGCACAAGAAAATGCGGCTTAGAAGATTGAAGTCTAGATACGCGCATTTAATCTCTTTTTAAGAGTATATCCTTGATCCCTATTGTTCCGTAGAGCTTACTCGCATGCTACCTTTTAAGTATATCCTCTCAGTCCTATCCTCAATCTTAGTTCTGTTACAAACCCCCTAAGGAGTATGGCTAGCCTATTTGTGATATATGGTTGGGGTGAAGAAGTTCGCCACCAAACTATTCGGGCTTTATGGGATATGGGTAATAATTGATAGATTTACAAAGAGAGCCCATTTTATTCCGGTGAAAAGCAAGAGGACCGTATCGCGGCTAGCATCTGTTTATCTTCAAAAGATAGTGCGGCTGCATGGAGTTCCTTCTAGCATAGTTAGCGATCGTGACCCAATTTTCACTAGCCAGTTCTGGAACAGTTTGCAAGAAGCAATGGGTACGCGATTGAATCTGAGTACAACCTATCACCCCCGGACGGATGGCCAAACCGAAAGGGTGAATAGAGTGCTAGAAGATCTTTTGAGGTTTTGTGTTCTCGACTTCGGTGGTACTTGGGAAGACCACCTTCCTCTTGTAGAGTTTGCTTATAATAATAACTATCAAGCCAGCATAGGCATGGCACCATTTGAAGCTTCATATGGGAGGCCGTGCAAGCCACCAACATGTTGGTGGGAAGACGACGGATAAGCTTATAATTGAGCCCGACATGATAAGGGACACATCCGAGAGGGTTGAATTGATTCGAAGACGGATAAGAACGGCCCAAGACAGACAGAAATCCTATGCAGACAAGCGAAGGACAGACTTGGAATTTAAAATTGGAGATATGGTCTTTGTGAAGATTTCTCCTTTGCGAAATATGGTTCGCTGACACCAAGGATCGTAGGACCCTTCCCTACTATAGAAAGAGTCGGGAAGATGACTTATAAGGTGGAATTGCCGAGAAGCTGGCCGGAGTGCATAATGTCTTTCATGTCTCGCATCTCCGGAAGTGTTTGCACAGACCCGCCAAAGTGGTTGAACCAAGTATTCTTGAAGACATGGAGGTAGAGGATGAAGCAACCCTGAGATGAGCTCCGATTCGTATCATGGAAATGAAGACAAAGAAGCTAAGAAGCAAAGAAGTTAAGCTTGTTAAGGCGCAATGGAGTGAAACAGAGGGAGACGCAACTTGGGAAACCAAGGAGAAGAGGCGCGTGCTTTATCCATTTCTCTTGGAGGATACATTTTCAATCTCTTTTCCTAGATTGGTATATCTTCCCTTTGCTATCCATGCTTATCTAGTTTATCTTGTTTCGTAAATCTTGTCATGAGAACCTTAGGTAGAAACCCTTGGTTGAAACATGTATTTGAAACATGTTATGTTTGATGTTTGCAAGTGGTTGCAAGTGTTTGCAAGTGGATACTCGTGGATGCATAATACACGTTAGGCACTAAGATCGGCTCACACACTTTCATACCGCATATGCATGAATGTTTATGCTTATTCATGGATGAAAACTTGTTATGCTATCACGTGGATGTTGCATATGGATGAATGTTATGTGCACTCATGTAGAGATTATAAATTATGTTAGGAATTTGCATACATATGGACTCATTTCACTAACATATTTTGCATTAAGGGGGTTTACTGAATCAGTAACCTCCTGATTTTCGCATTAGATAAGTACATATACACACACCTTTGCATATGATCATATAGCATTTAGAACCTTTTAAGGACAATGATTGCTCGTGGATGATGTTTTGAGTAGATGGATGATGGATGGTAGGATACGTTCTTCCTAACTTGGAGATTTCGGGGACGAAATCCTTTAAGGAGGGGAGAATGTAACAACCCGTATTTTTGAATAACATGTTATAACATAAATGGAGGCAGAATTAAACTGTAAAATCTGAATCAAGGGAAACGGGCTATGCCATTGCGTTCGTCTCGGAAAAATACGCGAAATAGAGTCCGAGTTTTCGAAAATCGGAGTCCGTATGACCAAGATATGGCCTCGCGAAGTTTCACGAAAAATTCACAAATTAAAGTATACTTAATTAAGTGAAATGGGTTGCGCAGAGAAATATATATATATTGATATATATATATATAATTGAAAATTAAATAAATAAATATGCAAAAATGTTCAAAACAGCGAATTGGGAGAGGGGAATAACCGAACCGGCCGATTTTTGAGGTCGACCCGAGCCTGCTGGGTCGACTAGGGGTTAATCCAGGGTGTTTGGCTGTCAACCCGTGGGCCGATTCGCTCAAATGCAGATTTTGCATTTGAATGGTTCTCATGGTTCAGCTTTAATCTAAAGGCCCTAGATGGTTCCTACACTTGACTTCTTCCCCAAGACATGCTTTGATGGCTTGGATTGAATCTAGGGTTAATCCTATGGCTAATACTATCCTAATCCTCTATAAAAAGACCCCAAACCTAGCCTAAATCACCATTATTCAATCCTACAACTAAACTATGTCAAATTTGTTCCTCTCATGGCCTCCACTCTCATGCTAAAATTTCTAAGTTAATTTCTATGAGAGATTTTGAGTTCATACAAGTGTTTTCAAACTTGTATGAGTGTTCTTAGCTTGCATTCAAGTCAAGTTGCAACATTTCTATTTCAAAGCAAGGGTTTTTATTGAATTGGCTCAAGGGTTTTCATTTGGAGCTTGAATATTTGGGTTTTTGGTGCTTGCATAAGGGCTTCGTCTCAATCTTTATAATAAATATTTATTTGTGTCTTCATAGCATTGTAAGCCCTTTTCTACTTTCTTTCTTTGAACTCTAAAGTTAAATGAATGATGCAAGTTTGGGGTTGATCATTATATGCAAGTTTGGTTGATCATTATATGCAAGTTTGGTTGGTCATTATATGAAAGTTTGGTTGATCATTATATGCAAGTTTGGTTGATCATTATATGCAAGTTTGGATGATCATTATGCAAGTTGGTTTAATCATTATGTATGACACATGTTGCTATGTTATGCAAGTTTGGGTTGATCATGTTATCATGTTATGCAAGTTAAACTTGAGGTTTTGAGCATAAAGCTCCAAGCTTTATATTAAAGGTTGCATTTTGGCAACATGAAAGTTATCATATCCCTTATGATAACTTGCATGTGAGGCAAAATGCGAACTTCTAGCAACTTCTACATGTTATTTATCACCATGTATCACTCATATGCTAAGTTTGGTTTTATGCATGCTTTTGAAGCCTAATAATGCAATATGCAAGTATATGAACATATGTACATTTCATATGCCACCATGTTAAACTTGTGGCTTCAACACCTTTATGTCATGGTTATGCCAAGTTCCCTATTTTATCCTTTATGCGTTGTTGCGATTATGTAAACGATGGGATTACGTTGGGGTTGGGTAACATAATGACATGAACATGATTTTTGTAACATGACGTGATATGTTAACTTGTAATTATGTTTTGTAAACATAATGGACATGACACTTAGAAAATATGAGTGTGGCCAACTCGAGGTTGGGTTGAGTTTGTAGCATAAATCTACCCGGATCCGCCCGGCTTAACTAGTGGCTACAAACAATAGGACCCAATGTGAGAAGTTGGTCATGTTGTGTTCGAACCCGAGGTTAGACCTAGTTGTGGTGTAAATCTACCCGGACCCGCCCGACTTAACTAGTAACCACAACAAAGTCTAATGTGAGAGGTTAAAGCGCATTAAGTTAATTAATGCCTCCTGATTAGGGTTAAGTCATGGTCCACTTAATACTTAACCAATTTGGGCTTGATGGATTAATCGAGGTTAAGTCAGGAGCCTTGGGTACTCTTAACCGATTTAATCCACGTTTGGATCGGGTTAACCACATTTAACCCGTTAAGAAACCCTAGTTGCGTGGTCCTTTTCAGCAGTAACCATCTAGATGTATCATAAGACCCTAGGACTAGGCTAGGGTGGGGGCACGATTACTGGGCTGATTGTAAGAGACCAAAAGAGACGGCTGAATGATGCCCCGGTTGTTCAGGTGGACCATGATCGTGCACATCAAGTCCGGAGTTGAACACGGGCAACGGTAGGTTTGGACTGTGCATCATGGTATGGTGTCAGAGGGTTACACCATAGGGCCAGATACACCCTAGGGTGGACCCTGCACAATCAACTACATTACATGATTAAGTCGCATGACACCGACACTTGACGAGTTAGGCTTATAGGGAGCCGATCGACTAGACCGAGTAGTTGGACCCTGATTTAGGCCATCTCATGATGTTGGGCCAAGCTTGGGCCAAGGGATCAATTCTTGTTTTTACTTGACATGTTAGAATGCTAGTACACCCGTGGTGCAAAACTTAACCTTGATTATGCGATGACACCTTTATCTATCTTGTTAGTTAATCACCATGCCAGTATGTTGTTATCGTTATGTTCATCTCAGCTTCTCATGCCAGTTAACTTTACTAGTTCATAGACAGATAGTAGTAGGGCTTACCAGTCTTTTTGACTGACCCGTTTTCTTTCGCCTCTTTTCTTCCGTTTCCCCCCCCCCTCGGGTCCTCAGGGTGGGAACATTGGAGCTTAGCTTGGATCTTTACAGCTTGCTTACTGGATTTGCTCATGTACGGTCTCGGACATTGAGCTAGTTATGGTTTATCACTTCATTTTGGGGATAGTACTTTATGTATTTCAGTTTTTAAGTTTATGCTAGACTTTGTTTGTTGGAAAATAATGATCAAGTACTTTGTTGTAACTTAACTATGGTTTTGAAATGCTAGTTTTATCCGCTGCTTTGCTACTCTGTGTTACTTATATATTCTGTCTTGTGATATCTGCATGCATGTTTACCTTGTTTAAACGCCCCTCCGAAGCTAGTGTGCTTGCAAGAGTCACCCTGGCGGAGGTGGGGTGTTACACTTGACATTCGTGTCCTAATTAAAATTACTAAAACAGGAGCCTACGTTTAGCCAATGAGGTTTGCTATCTCTAGCGACTTGATCACTTGTATTTCTACCATGATTTTGTACTCGATGGATGCACCCTTTTTCGTTGGGTTGATAGTCGACCACAGATGCTTTACGACCAACCAGAAAGGGTAAACTGGTAGAATATTACCTTGAGCATTATCTCAAGTGCCTTATCATGTTTTCCTTATACGAGCCCGTTTTGACTTTGGTAGCCAAATAAAACAGGTTAAGTGGATCAATGTAAATCCTTAACGCTATTTTGACATTTATTTTACAGATAGACATTATCCATTATAGCGTATACTATTGTATGTAAATAGTTTAACAGATCCTTGGAAGATGGAAATTCTTGTAACATCTCTTAATTTATTGTACTCATGGACATACTGGATATAAGGCGTGAATTACCGTAAGCATCTCTGATGTCGTGATACTCGTATTATTACATGATTTGATTTGACTGATATGAGAATATTTTAGTTATGATCCGAGTGTTTTTTCTTTTCATTGATGTCGTGATACTCGTATTATCAGTTAGCGAAGACCACATTATATTGGAGAATGAAGACAGAGTTTTGATATGTTATCTATAATATATTCACACTGTATCATTTCTGTTTTGCTGTATAATTGTATTATGTATAGGTATATACAATTCTGATAATTGTTGTAAAGTATAAACAAATGCGTATTTTAACTACTTCATGAACTGTTATTTGATTATTATACTTCATCCTTCTGCTATGAGATTATGTGATTGTTTTTCCTCTTCTTGCTTTGTTTTTTTTTCTTCTTATTTTACCATAATAACTATATATATTTTGGATTTGTTTGGGTTGATTTATGTGGATTATTGTCGACTTGAACGGTCAAAAATGCAAGTCATTACAAAATGTCTAAAAGGAACCTTGAAACCTTTTTTTTTTCCTTTACATAAATGTTATTACTAAAAGGATTAATTGACAGGAATAATCTGAAGTTTGACGTGTCTTCCTATATTAATCCAAAGTTTGGATTATTTTTAAATAATCCCAAGTTTAGGGGGTCCCTTCCGATATTGATCTCGATGACTTATTAACTTGTTATAACTGGTTATCAAACTTAAATTTGTCTTCCCCAAATGATTTTTTGGAGTGGGAAACTAGTTTTGGGAAGACAAACTTAAGTTTGATAACCGGCTATAATAAGTTAATAAGTCGTCGGGATCAATATGGGAAGGGACCCCCAAATTTGGGATTAATTAAAAATAATCCAAAATTCGGATTAGTATGTAAAGACAAGTCAAACTTCGGATTATTCCTGTCAATTTATCTTTATTAAAATCCCTAAGAACAAGGCTTGGAATATTCATCTGATTTGTTTCTTTAGCAATCTTGAAATAAAAGCAAGTCTACAAGTCAGGTCGCCTGCATTTTCAACAAGAATAGAGATGTGGTGATAGGATTTAAATTCAATATTAATAGACTAAACGGTTGAGTTCCACAATAAGAAAATCTTACCTTTACATCCGCAGTCATTACTATCCACGTTAATCCAATTTAGCCAATTCCTTTTTGGATCCAGAAATATGTTCGGTAAAATTTTCGTCTTGGAAATCAATCCAGCCTTCTACAAGACCTTTAACTCTCTCACAGGAGTTTGAGATCATCTTGAATTCCACATGCATCTGTAATCGTCTCATTGGTCTCTTTTCTAAGAATTTTGGAAGGGATACTAAGCCTATCTACAACAACTGGTTCGTTTTTATAACGTTGCTTTGAGTAACACTGCCATCATCATCCTCCAAGCAGTTTGAAACTAGCACATCGAACTGATTATATGTAAATGAGTCATTAGAACCCACTTTATCCGACTGTAATAATTCAGTTCGCATGGTACTTAAAATTATGGTCATCTGCCCTTGTTTGAACATCAACTGCACCAATTAAAGCTTCATTTTTGTTACTTGTATACATGTTATTATCATGTAAACGCTGCTTTATGTAAAGAGATTCAGTAAATTTGTATGCTCAGCTAAATTCGCATCAGAATTGCATTGATTAACCACATTAACGTTATCATTCAAATTACAAGAAATACTGATTGTCCCGACTAAAGTTGTTTATCTACTTCGTTACTACCATAATTTGCCAATTTACTCATCACATTATCAGTCTCGGCGGTCACACAATTTTAAGGAATAATCGTATTATTATCAAACAGATATGATCACCCTTCAAAATTCTCTTATAATGAAAATTACTTTCAAATCGAACGATTAAAAAACTGTTATCCTTTGCTAGCAATTGAGTTTTTTGCTGATAATTTCCATATTAGTTTTGCTTAGCTCTTCAAATTTAAGTTATATGGCCCAGATCCGTATACATGAAAAATTAATTTAAAATTTCCACTTATCTATAGATCTACTAGCAGCCAATTTGAAAACACACGCTTTCCTCGCTTTACTAACATGATGGGTTTAATAAATGTTGGATAAACATAAATGCTTTATTAGTGGGAAATGAAAAAGGTGAATGGTTATGTCTTTTAAGTGAAGTGTCATGTCCTTTGAAGTGAAGAGTCATGTCGGTTGAATGAAAAGTCGTGTCTGTTTGTGAAGAGTTATGTATGTTCGTCAAGGGTCATGTCCATTAGTCAAGAGTTGTGTCTATTCGTGAAAGGTCGTGTCTATTGATGAAAAGGTGTCTATTGGAATTGAAAGGTCATGTTGACCACTATATAAATATGGGTATGGTCATTTGTGTGGTTAAGAGAAAAGTGTAAGAAAAAGTGTGAGGGGATAAGTCTTAAAAGAAAAAAGAGAGAAAAAGAAAAGAAGGATTGTAAGGAAGATTGAAGTTGAAATAATAAGAAATATTTCTTCCTCTAAATAAAATCATCTACTTTCCTCCTCTTCTCAATTCTACAAACTAGTATCAGAGCTTCCGTTTTTACAAATTGGTATCGGAGCTAGGTCGAAATAATGGGATTTCTATTCTTTATGCCGTTCGTTCTCACAAAGGAAAATTATGAAAGATGGAGTAACAAAAAAATGGAAGAGTTGATCTCCAAAGGGTTATGGGAGATTGTTGAGAGTGGCTATGAGTGGCCAAAAGATGTCAAAAACATGACAGATAAAGAGAGCAAAGCATTTGTAAGCTTGAGACGGAGAAATCATCAAGCTCATGTTTTGATGAGTGAGAACGTTGATGGAGAAGCATGGAGTCATATTCATGGAGAAAAATTCGTGAAAGATTCGTGGGAATTATTGAAAGAGGTGTATGGAAAGGATGAAACAAAAATAAAAGAAGAAGAAGCTGAAAAAGAAGTTGAAGAAAAGCTCGAAGTAGAGAAAGGAGATGATAGTGTTGATGAAAATGGACAGGAAGAAAAGAAAGTTCAAGAACATGATTCAGACGAAGAGAGCGTACTAGCAAAAGAAACAGATCGTGTTGAAAAGCGGACAATGCAAAACAACGAAGAAGAAGTAATTGCTGAAAGAAAGCAAGAGGCTAGAATTAAGAATGCTACATGCAATGTTGAGGAGATACTAATGAAAAATGAAGGAGAAGGGAGCCTTGACGAGGAAGCAAAACATCGATTATCTGAGATAGCGGACTCGGTGATAGTCCAATCTCCAAAGGAAAAATCAGATGAGAGCGTTGTAGACCAAGAGAAGAACAAAGTTGGAAAAGTCATTGAGGAGGTAAAAGAAAGCAACAAACAAAAGATTACAGAAGTTTCCGGTGAAGTGAAAAGCAAGATGGAGAAAATAAGAAAGAAAATAAATAATATGAGACAAGGAGAAAAATGGGATGCTGCCAATTTGTTCAAATCAATGTTAGCTAGAGGGCAACTGAGGTGCATTGGTGCAATCACATTGGAAGAGAGCGGGAAGTGTGTGGAAAATAATGCTGCTAAGGAGGAGACGCCTCCGTATGCTGATTTGGTCGATGACGTATACAAACCCCCTTGGAGGAATAAAGCATTTAAGTTTACGGGGGAGTTTTGTTGGATAAACATAAATGCTTTATTAGTGGGAAATGAAAAAGGTGAATGGTTATGTCTTTTAAGTGAAGTGTCATGTCCTTTGAAGTGAAGAGTCATGTCGGTTGAATGAAAAGTCGTGTCTGTTTGTGAAGAGTTATGTCTGTTCGTCAAGTGTCATGTCCATTAGTCAAGAGTTGTGTCTGTTCGTGAAAGGTCGTGTCTATTGATGAAAAGGTGTCTATTGGAGTTGAAAGGTCATGTTGACCACTATATAAATATGGGTATGGTCATTTGTGTGGTTAAGAGAAAAGTGTAAGAAAAAGTAAGAGGGGATAAGTCTTAGAAGAAAAAAGAGAGAAAAAGAAAAGAAGGATTGTAAGGAATATTGAAGTTGAAATAAAAAAATTATAAGAAGTATTTCTTCCTCTAAATAAAATCATCTACTTTCCTCCTCTTCTCAATTCTACAAACTGGTATCGGAGCTTCCGTTTTTACAATAAATTTCAGATCTACATACCCATCTTAATGTTACCCCATGCCACTGATGTCGCTCAACCAAGACTTTGAAGATCGACTGGTTTGGTATTTTTCTTTTTATGCACCTGTGCTGAAGATAGGGACAGAGTTATAAGTGACGACCCTGTAATCATTCATAACAAGCTATTTATAATAAGGCCATGCGATGTTAGCTTAGTTGATCTGTAATGTCCCACGTCACCTAATACGGTACCGGTGATGACCATATAACCCATTAGGCACCCTACCCCTTTGAGCTAGCTTTTGGGGTGTAGTTCCACCTAGTGGGGGCATAACAAATAGTATCAGAGCAGGCCACCATGATAGAAAAAGTTCGAAACCCGTTGGCGACATGTATGGGCATGGACGACATGTATGGGTGTGTCATCATTCAATTGGTCGTTGACATTGTATGGGCGATGTATTGGCCATAGAGCCCCGACGTGGGCAATGGTATAGAAGTAACTCCTAAGGATGACCTACGCACTGAATTTATGGCCAAATTGTTTAATGTTAGTGAGCAAGTAGTATATGTTACTTATCTGTGTTGTCCTGGTATTTGTGTTAATTGTGAGTCATTTAGGAATACTGCTGTGAACTGTGCTAAGCATAAGGAATGCTCTACTGTGGTAGATGCTAACTTAAAGCAGACTGTTATAGTTAACAAGCCAGTCAGAAGTGTAAACAATGTCCAGAATGTGGAGAAAGTGACAAGAAATGAGGGTGTACAGCGAAGGAATAAGTTTGTGTGGAACAAAGTATACAAAAAGAAGAAAGTGATATGTTACTCAACTAAACCCTTGATGAACAAAGATAAAGTTGTGGCTACAAATTTGATCCTTGTTACAAATAAATTTTCGGCGTTGGTCGATTGTAACGATGAGGAAGTGGAGATAAGAAAGGGGATTGATATTGAGGATGGTGAAACCTACCAAATCAATGCACTGTTCACAGAAGCATTCTCCCCTGTTTTATGTGGTAACACCATTACTAAGATTGTATGTAGTGGTTATACTCAGAAAATTCATGAGACTGATGATAGTAGTGGGCGTGTTGAAGTAGATGTAACAGTTCATGCTGAAGAAATGGATAATCATGATGAGGAAGCTCTAAACATTCATGTACCTCCTATTGACATAGGAAAAGATGGCACTGGTCCAGTTTGTGTGCAATCTGGAATTGTTGTGTCCAAGCTTACTGCAAAGAATAATATGGAGTATGGCAAGTTTAAGGGGCGCAATGATGGTTTACTGGTCAACAATGATATAGAGGAAGTTAATAAAGAGAAAGATTGCGTGGGTAAAAACATAGATCACTTGGCAGCAGTTTCAAATATTACAAAGGTTGGTTCAATGATGCCAAACATAGGTTTAGCTGTTAATTGGTTTGCCGATGACATAGGCCATGATTTAGTTGGAATTAATGCATGTGGGGATGACAATGTTAACAAACAACATGGTTTTTCTGATGTACAAACTGGGTTGCTCCATGAAGACCTTGCTAAGGCTGCTGCAACTATAAGCAAAAGTTACAAGGACAAGAATTCGCTAAAACCAGGTTTCCTTAATAAGCAAAAATCAGTTTCGCCATCCGTTCAACATCCCATGACACATGGAACTGTTTCAAATGAGAAAAACTGTATTCAAAGCCAAAAACAAGGAAGCCCAACCCTTATGATCATATACCCTCCTCCTCCAGGACACAAAGCTCCTCTTGAGACCTTATTTAGCTCACTGATTTCTGCTTCTGGCCGTAAAGTGAGTGGTGCTCTGCTCATTCGAAGCAAGAAGAACGAGCTACTCAAAGAGCTCAACGATGAAAAATATGAAAGCGGCAGGTAGCTTCAATATGCTAGGTTTGTTAAGTCAGTATAATATGTAATGAGTAGAATGTAATGTGTGTGTGAAAGATGATTATGTAAGTTAAACTCTTCCCTGTGTGGTAGCTGCCAGTTGATATGCAATCTGCATATTACCTGTACGCTATAGTGGATGATCCACTTTAAAAACCGGTGTAACTTAAAAAACCGGATAGTTTTGCCAAAATAATCAGATGGCCTATGTTACTAAATCCACTACCATAAATACTACATGCTTAAAGTGTATTATAATTTAGACTTCAGATTCATTTCCTAAGTGGGTTTGGTTGATGTATTAAAATTTAATGATTCACATTGTTTTATTTAATATCATAAATATTTTGATTTCTCTACTTTATTCTCACTATGTTAATTGCCTTTTAATCTCGCTACTTTAATTTCGATTTCTTTCATATTTTTAATAGTTTTAGTTTAAATACAGTTTTGGAAATTTTTGTCTCCTTGTGGGATTAACCTATACTTGCATATATACAAAATTATATGTCATTCGCTTGTACAATATTAATTTAGAATTTCGGTAGTTTTCTAATCGATAGAAATCCGTTTTTCGAATTCAAACACGATATGTGATTCATCCTCTGATCAATCATAATACTAATATAATAGTTGTGTTGCACATATTATATACATAGCTCTATAAGAAATATATTAGAGATATTTTTCTCATTTTTATGCAAAAATAGGGTTATTGGTAGCTTTTGATGTGAAGCCAACGTTGTAAAGCGCGTTGGTTCTAGTTAGCAGAAGGAAAATGAGTTAGCAAATACTATTGAGAGGATTGAAAAAGGTGAGTCGTTTGAGGCATTGTGCCATTAACACAAGAGGATGATTATAGAAGAATGATATGCATTGTGTTCCTCTTAGTATGAAAGATGCAATACTAGCCGAATTTCACTGTTCTAGGATGATCATTCATCTAAGTGATGACAAGATGTGGCTGACATGAAGCGAGTTTTCAATTGGCCTGAAATCAAGAAGCATGTAGCAGAGTTTGTTGCTCAATGTATGACTTGTCAAGTGGTAAAGATGGAGCAAAAGAAGTTAAAAGGACTATTGCAACCATTAAATATTCCTTGGTGGAGATGGGAGAGTATCTCTATGTACTATATGGATGGTCTTCCAAGGAATAGGAGAAAGAGTAAGAGATTTGAGCTATTATTGATCGACTGACCAAGTGTGCTCATTTTATATCGATAAGGAGTAATAGGACTGTGACATCGTTGGTGGCTATAAATGTGAGAGAGTTGTTAGGTTACATGGTCCAACTACTGTAGTTAGCAAGCGTATCCAATTTTTACTAGTGGTTCTAGAGGATTCTATAAGAGGCTTTTAGGAATGAGCTGAGTTTGAGCACTGCATACCATTCACAAATGGTTGGCAGATGGATAGAGTAAATTAAGCATTAGAGAATTTACTCTAGATGTGCATCTTGTATTTTGGAGATTATTGGGATTATCACTTGCCACTGATGGAGTTTACCTATAACAATAGCTATCAAGAAAGCATTGAGATAACACTATGCAAGGTGTTTAACGAAAATTTCTTTAGATCACTATCATGCTGGTGGGGTACTACACATAAGACTGTTATTAGATCGTTCGTGGTAACGTTGTAGAAGATGAACACGATCCGTTGGAGAATGAAGACTGTTATAGGTCGGGAGAAATTTTATGTTGATAGAAGACGTACAGAGCTTGAGTTTGCAATGAGAAACATGGTGTTCATGAAGGTTTCTCTGTTTAGGCATGTTATGAGGTTCGTTGGATCCAGGAAGCCAGATATGAGGATTGTAGGGCCTTTCCTAATAGTCGTTAGAGTAGGGAATCTAGCATATAAAGTAGAACTTCCTGAGAAGATGAAGGGGGTACATGATGTTTTGCGTATTTTGCACTTGCAAAAGTACTTGCATGATTAAAACACCATAGCGAAATCAAGTCAATTAGGGAAGGTGGAGGTAGAGTGGGGAACGTCACTCATCCGCCATGCTTCACTTGTATTGTTGTGCATGGTATATAAAGACCTAGCACCAAAGAGACTAGACTTGTTAAGGTCGAATGAGAAGATGATCCAGCAGAAAGCACATATGATCCTGAGGAGAGCATATGAGCTACCCACCCATAACTCTTTTCTAGTAGGATAATTTAAAATATATACACTACAACAAAAATACCCTATTACAACGTCCATTTTACAACGGGCATGGGTTGCCTGTTGTAATAGAATGATATTACAACAGTCACATTCTGGACCGTTGTAATAGATGCCTGTTAAACACCCTTTTACAAGGGGCATAGACTGCCCCTTGTAATAGAATGCTATTACAACGGTCGTTTCTGGACAGTTGTAATAGATATCCTTTACAACACTCTTTTTACAACGGGTAAAAACTGCAGGTTGTAATAGAGTGATATTACAACGGTCATTTCATGCCCGTTGTAATAAACACCAATATTACATTAATAATTACTAATCATTATAGTATATTATTTATTAATATTTAATAATTAATCATTTATAACTTGTAATAATTAATTAATTCACATTTTCACTAATTAACATTTGATAATTTATTATTTACTACTTAATAATTATAATTGATAACTACGTTTAATTCTTAACAAAATTTAACAATCTTAAATTATCTAACAATAAATTTAAAATATTTATAAAATTCATTTTAAATAAATTCAAACATCAAACAACAAACAATAAACAAATTTAAACTATAAAAATAAATGGATATAACGGTATATCAAATAATATATCTCTAAAAACAAACAACAACTAACAAACTAATTCACTTTATAAATGATATATCTTATTTATTGTTTGAATTTGAGTTCAAACTACAAACAGACAAAACGGTTGAGACTATTTGCTTGTATTTAAATGGTTTTCGAACGATAGACAAATTCAGACTCTAAAAGTAAAAAAGTTAATAATGTTTTAACTTTAGATAATATTCAAAATTTATGTTTTGAAATTGCTAAAAAGAAATCTGGATTTGTAAAGTACAAACTTCAAGTTTTAAAATGTCATTTTTATATTTATTTAAAAAATTTGTTTTGTTACGTGTACCATAAATAATTTTCTGCTAACATCTCGTTTGCAAATTTACTTCTCTCGAATCTTCTTCCCGCTTTGATTTTTTTTCTCGCTCACCGCTAAAACATTTCAGAGCCCGCGTTAAAGTAAATAACCATTTATTCTAACGTAACAGGTCCAAAGCTGAATTCTCAACTCATACGCTGGTCCTCCTTCAAAACCCTAATCCCCAAATTTCCTAAACTTCTACGCAGGTCCTCTTAATCTCTACTTCCTCCCTCTCTTTCTTACATAAGATTCTCTAAACCATAGTCGGCCCCCTCGTCCTCCCTTCCGTTCCCCTGTTCTCCCACTCCTCCATCAACATCTACCACATCGCGCAATCGGAAACCCTACTCGCCGCCTTCAACTGTCCCGTTCTGCCCTGTCAATCCAAAGAGGTTGCCAAACTAGTTCGAAAGAGTTCGACCCCGAAATCGCGATCATATTCGATGTGCTTAAGGCGGAGAACTATAGGGGAAATTTGGGAACGAGGAGGAGGTATTCAAGTTGCAAAAAAAGAGGGCAAGAGAGGAAGGGTTGGTTGTGGAAATTAGGAGTTTTCAAGTGAGCTTGCTCCTGTAATTTTGCTGACGTAGAGGTATGATACTAATTTTAAAATACTGATTTTTTACTCTCTTTTAAATTTTGAAAGACTGATTTATGTTCATGGACTTTTCAAGTGAGCTTCACATTCGCTTTCATGGGCTTGTTCTCTTATATGCTACTTAATCCACAAGATTTGATAATTGACCTTAAGCACTCCACTTTTTCCTCATATGCTGGTGTTGGCTTCTCATTTTGTTTATTCAACCTTGGCTGCTACTTTCGTTTTTTGACAGTCACTTTCATCTGAGTCTACTTCTGATGGTTGTACATACTATTCAAATTTTGATTTGTGCGTTCAGATCTCTGAACGAGATTTCCTCTGGTCGCTCAGATCTTTCGATCGAAAAAATCAATGCTGGAAACGCATAAAGGAAGTTGTCTTCTTCAAAATTTCTGTCTATCTCTGGAATCATGTTTATGAATAGTTGAATACTGATAAGAGAAATCCAAACTCTACATCATCTAAACAGCCCTTTCCCTCGTTTTCGAGATAACCAGATCTGAATTCATGCTTTTGCCTTAATCTCGTTTGCGATTCCAGATATCACACCATTCTGAATGGATAACTTAATTTAGATGATTGAAGATCCGAAAACCCTTGTTGTGTTTTTAGTTTCAAGAGTTAAGTCGATGCAAACTTGGTTATGTTTGTATGGCACACACAATAAATAAGCCTGTGCAGTTCTTATGTACAAACTGAGTGATGGCTGAAGAAGAACCAATAGCAATGAAAATAAAAATCAAACCAATTTCCTAAGTGCCACTGGTCCGATTGAATTGCTAACATAACTTTGTACCCATATTACGTTAGGATTTTACTGTTCATGCGTGTTAAGCTTTTCGACAAAAATGAAAACATAACTTTGTACCCATATTGCGTTTTATGTAAAAAAAAAGTTGGTATAAATGTTATGTTGAATATCATAGTTATTTCCTGCACTTTCTATTGCAATTTACATTTTAGTTTGATCTATTGAGCCTAGTTATATAGCTGTCCTTGTTTGATTTTAATATTGGTATCATCCCATCATTCTTGCATTGCATTTGATCGTGTTTCAGGTAGCATTTCAATTATATTTGTTTCACCCATTTCAGTTTCAATCTGTTACAAAATTAATCCTAACTTATATATACAAATCATCTCAGTTGTATCTTGAACTCAGTATACCCTTGTTGAACCTATTTCTCCATTTTCTCGCATAATCAGTGATTTCTCTTTTTACTTGTTTTCCTAAGTTTGTAGTTAGCATGCATGAATATTTAACATGTCAGTTTTTAGCTTACCTGCTCCATCATGCTATACATGGTTTGTTCAGTCCACTGGAAAAAAAAGAAGTTATTTGTGCCCTTTCAACTTGCAACCAAGCAATTCAGCTGCAGCCATTTTTGTTTGTTCCTAAAGTAAATGAGTTATTGCAATATAAACGTGCTTCTCCATCCCCTACTAGTTTTTTGTCACATTTAGGAATAGAAAAAGTGCACTGTAACCTGCAGGTTATACTTGTTCAGAAGCGTGCGATGTTTTTATTCGTAACATGGCTAACTAGTCACCATCTTGTTTTACAATGCAGAGCAGTTACCAGAAGTATCTAAAGTTAAAAGCTAGAGTTGAGCATATGCAGCATTCCTGGAGGTAAATCAGTAATGAACCTTAAAGTTGATAATACGATGTTTTTTTTACTTTAACGGGATTTTTAATATTAGATATCTACTTGGTGAGGACCTCGGCCAACTCAACACTAATGAACTCGATCAAATCGAGAACCAACTAGAAGAGTCAATGAAGCAGATAAGATCCTCAAAGGCAACATACTTTGCATTTATATATTTTCTTATTGACATATCATTGTAGACTTCTCAAATATTCTTATACAAAATATCAAAGTATATGTTCTGATTCTATGTGCTTGCAGACAAAGATTTTGCTTGATCAGCTTTGTGATCTAAAGAGAAAGGTGGATTATACATAAAATTTATCAAATGTATTATAAGTATACTATTTCATAACAATAGAATTTGAATCGATCATTTCTTTGAAGCACTATGTTTTGGTTAATGCAGGAGCAAATGTTACAAGACGCTAATAGAACACTAAGTCGGAAGGTATGGTACTAGTTTCTTTAGCGATTTTCTGTGTAATTTTCTAGTATAACTTGTGTGTTTAGGGAAGTATTTAAACACAAAATATAAACAGAATTGGTGACATAATTAATTTCCATCTTAAATTTTCACCTTTCATATAAGAACAAAAAATTCTAACAGTTTAGATGAAATCCAAACATGGATGTACAGTGTAATCACCCATCTCAATCCGAAGATTTCTTCCAGCTTGTTCAAGGATGCAACTCACGTTTACAGATTGGGTAATTGCCAGCTTAGCTTTGTTCAATTGACATTCTATTTCATAATGCAATTGTAAGTGTATACCTATATCATTTGCCTGATATATGCATTTATTATGCAGATTTAGTCCGATGTCAATGGATAACCTGAATGATGAAGTGCCGAACCATAATGAGACTGGGTATGCCTCTGAATGGATGTGATGTTATCACAGCTGTGTTAGCCTTTGATATATATATCTCCTAGTGTGTATGGTACTGCAAAATTTTCTAGCAGAAGCTGATGTTTGGAAGATATGTGTGAATGTAGCGGTGGAACCAGAAGCTTTTTTGTTTAGGCCAAATTTGGAGATGTCCATTATCAAACATGCCGTTGGATCTACCATCACGTAGCACAAAGATTATGTTTCCTTGGTCTAGTGTAGGTACTTATGAAACTAGTTATGTAATTTATGTTAGAACTATGTCGACGTAACTTATCTAACCTTTTGTAATGTAAACTTATCTAGTCTTTTGGAGTGTAAACTTATCGAACTTTTTGAAATGTGTTGGAATTATATGACTTGCTTTCGTCTTTTAGTATGTGTTATTATGTGATTTCGATTGTTGCATTACAGTATTTATTGCATGTTAAAATATTCATTATTATTATGGATGTATATCACAGTAATTATATTTAAATCTGCATTTATTTCGCAACGGGCAAAAACCGTTGTTATATACTGTATTACAACGGGCAGAAGCCACTTGTAATTAATCAGCTATTACAACGGGTTTATAGCCATTGTCATAGAGCCCGTGCACGTGATAGAGACACGTTATTACAACGGTCTTTTACAACAGTCTGTGACCGTTGTAAATTAGAAAGGACCTATTACGACGGTTCATATTAGGACGGGCTTTTGCCCGTTGTAAAAAGCATATAACAATGGTTTTTGCCCGTTGTAAAAGGAGTGTTTTGTTGTAGTGATAGTGACTAAATATGATTTAGCTTAGTATACCATCAAAGTAGGGACCACTCAATGGTAGGAATGATTGTAAACTTGTCATTAGAATATGTTATAAATGATAGAAGCTAATGGTGTTATGGTTTGAATTGTTTTTTCACACATTTAGGGCAATATATCCTCTAGGTAGTGGAAAAACTCATATTACCACTTGAATGTTGTTTTTTATTAGATATTATATATATGGTTGTTGCATATGGGTAGAATGATTATGCATACATGTATGCCTATTCACTTAGAATGTTTGGATGGCATAGGCATTTGCATGACGGAAGGTTGACTAAATCAGGAGATCACATATTCTTTACATTAATATACAATCATCTACATTTCACGTTGCATATTTATGCACACATCGACGTTAAAAAAGATCTAAGGAGAATTATTGCTTGTGGATAATGGTTCAGTAAATAGTTGCAGCTATTGATTAGTGTGTATAGGTTGCATTTTTTCGTCCTTTGGGATTTCAGGGAAGAAACCATTTTAACGGAGAGAATAAAACACTTCAATATTTTTGTTGAAATTAGTTTAAATAAAACATGGATTTAAATGTAATTTTCTAATACGTTCAAACTCAACTACAAAAGTTTCACATTATATTATAACGATTTTCTAGAAAACTTTTATATATAGAACGTCAAAATCAGGGTTAGTAATGAGAACTATATACATTTAAAAGTTTGAATAGAAAATAAATTAAAAACTAAAATTTTCCTAACTGAATACAGGGCGGTTGACACCTGGGTCTCCTTGGTCAATCGTAGTGGTCAACTGCTAGCACGTGGGAGTCAACTAGTAGCAGTTGAGTGCTAGCTTGCGAGGGTTGACAGTTTTTCGTGTTGATAGGAGGATTTTGGAGTGTAATCAAATGAGTTTATTTGACCAAAATTGTAGTGACCTGCCATTTCGACCATCGAAAGTCGACGTCAGATATTGTATTTCATTGTTGAACATCCAATCATTGAAAAATTAATAACATATAATAATAGTAATAATTAATGACTTGTCACTCCAGGATGCAATGTACACGAGAGTGAAAACAAACCCATCAACTGGACAGTTTTAAATTTTAAACATTATAATTATCATAGGTAAATGTAATACAATAGAAAATAAAATATTATGACGGAGAGACATTCGAATTTACTTCAAAACCTTAATACCCAGCTGACGACAACCTGAAAACATGTCTGGTATAATCCAAACGTTATAATGAATAACGCACGGGTCAGTCTAGAAAATCAACTTAAGTAAACTTATGTAAAAAAAGACATAGTATTTCTATGAGACCATGTCGCTAATCAAAATGAGTTTTCACCTCTTAAGAACAACATATATATAAGCATGGACAACAATAAAAACACACAAAGGGGTTTGGTTTAGGTTTCCAACCGTAAATGGCGACAGAGCAATTGCCATTTTCTTCCTATTCTTCGCTTTCTCCTCTCCTCATACTTTCCATTCATGCTTCCGTGTCTCTTACCACTAAACAATCCACCATCTATCTTATCATCTACCATCTCAACCCTTCTTTCGTCTGCGTGGTTGGAACCTTAAATTGATTTTTTTTCATATCTTGACTGCATCAGATTTGGATCCCCTTTTATGTCTCCAGAATCCCCATTACCTTTCTGATCTGCCTCCCCTTCATTCTTCCTAGTACCTTGCTTTCTCCAGTAACCCTACTATGCTTTGTGTGTCTCCCATCCAAGTCTTTTCATCCACCTCGATGTCGCCATTACAAATTTCCTTCACGACTTCCTGTCTCCCATTCCTGCAATCCGCAAAGCAAGGTAACCTAGCGATCTACTATAATTCATTGCTCGATGAAATTATGTCCTGCGTTTGTCTGGCTTATGTCAGTTGGGATTGGGTTTTAGTGTTTGTTAGTGACAACCTGTGCTGGTTTCGATTATGGTGTTTTGGGAAATTTTGGATGTGGTCTGACTTGCCGAGTTATAGTAGTTCGTCTCCTTCGCGGAGCTCCCTTGAGTTCACTTCCGGTCTTACTTCATGTGTTCGCTTCGCCAAGCTTCTTTCCTCCTTTTCTAGTTAGCCGAGGGCTAAATCTCATTGTCTATCAAGTAGCTATGGGGAAGCAGTGAACCGTCTCAAGCTTGGTGAGCCAAATTTGGGATTGCTTGATTGTATGGAACTATTGTGGAAGGAATGCAATGGTGCTATATGTGGTGTTTGATTGTTATGTGAGCTTTGGTTGTCGTCTTGAGGGAGTCTGAATTGGTTTCCATGAGTTTAGTTTTGGATAGGATGATGTTGTTTAGTGGTGAGGCTGTGATTCCCTGGAACGTTTTGGAGATTGAGATGAGCTTCAGGTTGAGCTATTGTCCAAATTGGTGGTGGTTCCCCTATAGTTGCATGACCATGGGACTTACAGATGGAATTTGAGCATGTTCTCAGATTGCTTTTTGTAAATTGTTGCATTGCTCATGGTAGTGTTGTATAGTTTAGTGACAGTGTTATGTTTCTTAGTTGCTGATGCATTCGTATCACTTTCTAGGAAATGTAATATGCTTTCTCGTAACTTGTCCGCCCATGCGTGGGTATGTAATAGCAGTCTAGTCACCTACCAGCTCTTATACTATAAGCTAGGTTAGTAGCAACGACTATCCCACTTTAAAAACGTCTGTAGTGGTCGGTCCATCTCAAAACTAGATATGTAGTAGGTTAGTAATCTGTCAATCTCCATTAGTTGTTATAATAATAAGTGTTTGCGGTCACTTCAAAAAGTGGTAGGCTCTACTAAAAAATATATCAAAAATACTGAAATAAACAAGGATTGAATGTCATATATAATAATGCCAACAAAAGGGAAATAACAAAATAGTGACTCATAGAGAAGAGCGCACGAATCTTCCAAATGCAAATAAAGAAACTGATCCAAAGATATGGGATCAGACAAGAAAAGATTTTAATCCTACGCTCAAAACCATAGACTAATCTTTATCCCCAAGATTAGATTTTCCCCGAATTACAAACCTGTGATCCGTAAACCCTAACTATAAATCTTATAGCTAGTAAACCCTCATTTTAAGACAAACTAGAAAAAAGTTGATAGATGATTACAAATGAAAATAAGACAAAACTATATAAAGTAAAATAAAATAAGCAAAAAAAACCCCTTGTCTAATTAAAATGTCGGCCACCACCTTTAACACTTAAATCAATTTGGCTTTCTCTTTTGTTTAATGGCGGCCAAAATAAAAATAGGGGTTTGCCCTTCCCAAATCAATTCGCGATGCCTGCTGATCTCCAATTTGTTCTTTTGATTTGCTTCAGATTCTAGCTGCTTCCGTGTCCACTGATTTGGGTTGCGTGTAATCAAAATCAAGAGTGAGTAATTCTAATTTAGATTTGTTTGCCCTTCAAATTTTGTTCTGTTTGATTTCGATACCCTTAGTCGATGATGAATGGTGTATATATAGGGCTACAGAAAACCGTAAATCATTCTCTGATTTCACGATGACTTTCTTTGATTTCTACGCGATTTTGTTGCCTTGATTTAAAAAGATTCTCCATGAATTTATCTTGGTTTGATTGAATTTTATGCCCATAAAACATGTCATGAAAGCTGAGTGATAACAAGAAATTTATCAATTTGTTTCATGCCCAAAACTGGTTGTTTGACTCATGAGAGTCAGATTGTTTATATGCCCAAAATATACACTATGACTACTGGAAAAATTTTCTGTAAACATGGAATGCTATTGCCACAATTAATTGCTTCTTTCTAGAAACATTGATTGCTTGGCTAAAATGTGATTGTGATTTTTCCTTTTCATCATGACGGCTTTCTCTTATATTCCTGAAATGAATTCTTGTCTTTCATATCATTTGTCGAGAAATGTTCAAAAAACTTGCCAAATATAAATTGTTCAAAAACTGGAAACAAAGCAGTTTGTTTCTTGCCAAATTTTTATCATTTGAAAAACATGAATTCCCAGAAATAAATGAATGATACCATGCGAGATGAATTTATTTCTCCAAAATTTCTTGCATGACAATTTTATTGCTTTCTTTTTGCTATGAGCATTCAAGGTACCATTAATTGTTTTCTTTCTATAAAAATTCGAGCACCGAGTTTGTTAAAATCCGGCTTGAAATGTGTTGCATGTATTTATCCCTTGACCAGACACACCCTTTGAACTGCAGACCTTTTGTTGAACCATCCACCCACCCACACACACACACACACACACACACACACATACATATATATATATATATATATACACACACACGCAAAACCATATATGTATACGTATGTGTGTAATGCTTTGAGTTGCGCATTGTGTGTGATCATATATCCTTTGTGCATTTTCTCTTGTGTGATCTAGTGTATACTGGCTTTGTGTATGTATGACATGTACATGTCACTGGCATGCATTTCTTAATCTAGCTCGACCTATTTTTGCAATGTGCAGTATTTGAGCTGTTTTGTTGTGAACATGCACTTGCTGGATACACCATGCATGCTTTTGATGTTACCCCATCCTGTTGCCATGTAAACTCTTGTACTTTTTCCATTTATTGAAAAAATCTTGCCTTTTTCTTTAAAACAACTGCATATCACAATATTCCTTGCACAACTGAAATTATGCCACATTCTTTGTGCATGCCAGTGCCTTATTTGTTGAGTCTGGTTGGACTTGTTTTTGTTGCACACTAGCTCGAGTTTCACTGTATACAAGCATGTAACATGTGTACATATATAGAGTTGTGTTTGTGTACATAAATTGCTGCTACCCCTTGTCAACGCATAATTTCTTTTGTATTTTTAACTGGCTCGACTTACTTCATTTGCACTGTCACGTATCCCCTTGCCATTCTCCACTCTTGTGTTATTTTGTTGTGTATACACCATGGATGCACAAAGTACTTGTGTTGTTCCCTTTTCATCTGTATGTGTTTATGCAGCATCTTAATCTTTGAACTTGACCTTTGCTTTAGTTTTATAAATACATGCTATGTAGAACTTCATGTGTGTATATATACATAACAAGTATTATATATATGTGTGTATGTGTCTTGAGACTTGCTGTTTTGTGTATTCTTTGCTTGGTTCTATAGAGACTTGTACTTGCATATCCATGCTCATGCACATGCCACTTTTCTTGGGATTGTTGTTGTATGGACATGAACACATGTGCTATTCTTTGTATCACTAGCTTTGATGGGATCTTGTGCTTGTACCATGCTGCTTGTCACATCTTGTATTGGACTGAATCAATCTTGACTTATGCCTAAGTATTCATGTATAAATATATGTATATATACATATGCATGTGTGCGTATATGTGTGTCACTCCATATTACATTACTGAGCCATGAATTGTTGCACTTGTGTGTTCATGGACACTTGCAGCATAAAAATGTGGTCAAGCTTCACCTGACACATCATATTTGATATATTTGTCCCAATCTGACCATATTGCCCCTGCAAAGAATATATGTGTGTATACATACACATATATGTGTATACATGTATGCTCAGAATATATATATATATATATATTTGTGTGTGTATGTCTGTGTATGTGAGCACAAGAGACGATGTCTATCTTGTGGTATTTACAGTGAATCACTATGATATCACAAGAAGTCTAGACATAATGTGACACCCCACGTCCGTTATCGTCAGTCATTAAGAGAATGCATTAAGTTTCGTGAAGCGTTATAGGTAAAAATAATCATAAATATTACAAGACAAATATAAAATAACAACGGAATTTAAAACTTTATTAAGCAGAAACATCGTGGTTCTAAACATAGTTACATCATGAGTTTGAAATACATAAAACCCAGTACATCAACTTAAAATTTCTGTCTTGTACTAAAATCATCAGAGTACAATAAACATGAAAAGAGCATAATCCCCAAAAGCATAGCCATAGTAGAAAAGGTACGGAATCAAGCAGTACATCTAAGCAACTCCAAGCAGAAGGAAAGAAGAATCATGATCAAGCTTGAGTATTCCCACCCTGAGAACCCATGGGGGGCGGAGGGGAGGAGAGAAAGAAGAGGAAACAAAATAGGTTAGACATAAAGTCTGGTGAGTCCAGTTAGTTTTAGCATATAAATAAGTAAAAGTATCATGACAGGCATATAAACTGGGTAAGAGAGATAACAACATATAAGGCAAGTATGACAAGGTAAACAGGATAAACTGAATAGATGTATATGTATAGCGCTTCTCTAATACATTTCTCTTTCTCTGCACCAATACTAGTATCACTAGAACAAGATGATCCCCAACAAGTATAAGGTGGTAGACTTAGGCGTACTTATAGTGAGAGGTTTAACCCCATACAATAACAGGTAGCCCAACTGAACATACTGGAGTTACCCCTAAGGATAATAACGGGCTCCTAAACATACCAGAGTCTAGATGTACCCTAATTGCTACCCCAGTAGATTGGCTCCCTACTCCGTAGATACCCTGTGCTGGCCCGACAGTAGGATGTATCACCCACTAATGTGGCAACCCTTCATTTTCAGAATGTGCACAACCATATCTACCGATGTTACACCGTCTTAGCCTCCTCTTGTCCAGACCCATGCACACACATGAACCCGCCGGAATGCACAACCCACACCGTCCCCTCTTTTGGATCTCTTACAATCAGTCCAGCAAGCGTGCCCCGACTCTGACCTAGTTCGGAGTACTCGTTTGATACTTATATATGAGTTACTGACTGAAACGGGCCCCACACACAAGATGATATAAGATTCCCCCTACGCTTGCATCCCCACTACTAGGATTTCCACATATTATGCCATACCAGTGTAAAAAGATTGCATAACCACACAGGTTAAGTTTGTGGGCCTATATATAAATATTAGCCACCATCCCAAGATATACTTAACCCACCCACTATTTCAAGCAAGTTAAGTAAACCCCTACTCAAGTTAACATGTTCATGTAATCCTTATGGATTCAACCAGGTTAAGTATTCCAGTTCATTAACATTTATTCATTTATGGTTATGATGCGCTAGACCTCCCACATTAAGCCTACAACTCATGAATGCTGGATATGTCAGGCGGGTCCGCGCAGACTTCTTCCACAAGTCAGACTTAACCTCGTGTCTTAACCCGTTACGTGTTTATTCACTTAGTCCCCTCACATTAAATTTACCACTTGTGGTTGCTGGATATGTCAGGCGGGTCCGGGCAGACTTCTACCATAAGTGTAATTTAACCTTGTGTCTAAGTGTGGTTACAGTTTCTAATTACTACAATTCTAGGCATTTCATTCTTTAACAATTATCCCTATTTCATTATAGGTTTTCATGTCCCTTATTCAAGTCATATTCATCATATACCATATGCCCCAAAATTAAGATCTTTAATCACAGTTTCGTTTATGCCCCAAATCCATATTCATACATTTAATTCAAGTTATGCCCAAATTTCCTAATACAGGTTATGCCCCAATTCTAATGTTTTCCCTCATTTACAATTTCACGCGTTCGCATATTTCAGTGGTATGCCTAGGCTCGAAGGTAGCCTGACTATAAAATAAAATGAGAAAATAAGAGGGGAAGAGAACAGAAATAAACATAATAACAGGATTGACATATGATGGCAGAAATAGGCATAGCAACTAGTAAACATATAGTGATAAAATTGGGCATAATGACAAGATAGGCATAAAGGAACATATCTGATGAACATGTGATAATAGAACTGATTAGGCATAGTGTCATGATCATAAACTGACATGATGAGATCTAATCAGTGAATAAGATGTACAAATAATGGCAGATTTCACATGATAAATAGGCATAGGCTTAGATCCAATTCATAGTCATGTCAAAATAACTTAGATACCCAGGTTATGGCAGATCAACTAGTCACAGGCTTAGATCCAATTCATAACATTTCAAGATTAACTTTTAAGTGTTCATATCCAAAAATAACGTAGAATCACAGAGAATGGATCTAAGAAACAGAAGAATAATTGCAGATGTTGAAGCACAGATCTCTGAATTTGAATGACTTGATTGTTGAAGAAGAATAAGCTATTTTAATCTAGGCAGAGACAACATCTAGTGCTGCATTATTTTTGGTGTGTAAAAACAAGAGAAATGGGGTCCTATTTATAGCCTAAAGCCAACGAATCTAGCCAAGAATTCAATCCACATACACAAAAATGTATTTCACCCGGATTTGGGGGGTGTCGACACGTCGACATGGGTGTCGACACCCTTCTTATGGTGTCGACCCATGGGTCGACACCTCTAGTGTATGTCGACCCCCAACGGGTCCATTTCCCTCCCAGACTTCCCACTTCTGATTTGAATTATTTTGAATGGTTTTGACTTGGTTATGTATATATATATATCTTAGGGTGCGTTTTTTACAGGTTCCTATTAAGTTTCAAAATATAAAAAAAAACCGGCGATAAAAGTAATATAGAAAACATCCCTATTTTTGAATTTCCGCTAAAAAAATTCCAGATCTACCCTTACATACCTAAAAAACTATCCAACAACTATTTGTCCTCATTTACTTAGTCTATCGCTCCTATTATCTCGCTCATAAACCTAATCCAACAATTCTGGAAAACATTCAATCACTCCAACGTGGTTTTTTTTTTACGAAAAACTAGACAAATATATACATAAATTACGTAAAATGAATTTTTTATTACTTTTTTTTTAATTTTTACGAAAAACTAGACAATTATATACATACATTACGTAAAATAATTTTTTTTATTACTTTTTTTTTTATTTTCACGAAAAACTGGACAATTATATACATATATAACGTAAAATTGCATACATTTATGCAACTAAGTGTAATAATTGCATAAATATAGTAATATTATGCAGAAAATAAATTATTAGTTTTGCGCAACTAAGTGAAATAATTGCATATATATACAGAACTGTACTGCATAATTGCTGAAACAAAAAAAATGACAAAAAAGTAAATACAGATAATTATAACAAAATGCATATATATATGCAAATAACAGAAATATGTGCATACTTACATGAAAAATTTCATATCATTTACATGTACTACATCAAAAAATAAGTACATACCACATTTACATGTACTACATCAAAAATTTCAGAACATTTACAAAGCAGAGATGATGGTCTTTTGAAGAACAAGTTATTTTGTTAAGACCCAGCTTATTGCGTAAACCACATATAGTAGTCTCTGTAGAAACAACAAATGTGTTCAATCATTTGGAAAAAGATGGACGACCGAGCTTCAACAACACCAGTACACCAATATCCGTCGGAACACTGTTATCAAAAAAAGAAAATCAATATTAATAAGCTTAATGTGCAGTAACCTAAATTACAAAAACTGCTTCAGAATAATATAAATACATGCGTACAATTCAGCAAAATAACAATAATTTCTGAATATTTATATGCAAGTATTCCAGATATATGCATAGAAATACGAATATATTTGTAAAATAATATGTTTTTCTGTTTGTTTGATAAAAAATTGCATACATATATGCATGTATTAAGAATAGCAGCATATTTGTCCGCAACTTTTTAGCAGAAGTTCAGCAAAAATCAAAGATATTTTCCTACATCTTACACAATAATTTCTGAATATTTATATGCAAGTATTCCAGATATATGCATAGAAATATGAATATATTTGTAAAATAATATATTCTTCTGTTTTTCTGTTTGTTTGATAAAAAATTGCATACATATATGCATATATTAAGAATAGCTGCATATTTGTCCGCAGCTTTTAAGCAGAAGTTCAGCAAAAATCAAAGATATTTTCCTACATCTTACACAATAATTTCTGAATATTTATATGCAAGTATTCCAGATATATGCATAGAAATATTAATATATTTGTAAAATAATATATTCTTCTGTTTTTCTGTTTGTTTGATAAAAAATTGCATACATATATGCATATATTAAGAATAGCTGCATATTTGTCCGCAGCTTTTTAGCAGAAGTTCAGCAAAAATCAAAATTTTCCAGCATTGAGAATAAGATCTCAACAGCAATTTAGCATTGATGTACAAATTTCAAATATCAACACAAAGATCTATTCATTACAATAATCTAAAGCAGTATAGTATTTAAAATTTTAAATATCACGAAAGCTATCATTTTCCAGAACCTACCACAATTTAACAGACATATCAACATACATTGTCAAAAAAATCACTGACCTTGCAGCAAAGATGCACTTATCGTCCAATCCTTGAGAAGGAGAAAAGCCGCTCGTATTTGCGCCCAAAAGAGAAGGGGACCGAGGACTAATATAATTCGTCATCACTTCCTGCAAACCTTTGAACGCAGCCTTAACTCTTCGTTTTTCCTGATCAATCGCTATCTTATCTTCCTTCAGTTTTATGTACTCGTCCAATATATCGTCCAATCCCAACAACCCTTTTGGCAACTACATGATTGAAATTAATCAAAATAAATAGACAAACATATTTTAAGGTTTACGAAAAATGAATCTACTAAAAAAAAACATACCTCTTTGGTTTTGACCTTGGGCAAGACCCCAGCAGCGTCGGATCGGAAAGCAGTGAGGGCATTTGATTCGGCGGCGGTTTGATTTTTTTTCAAGGATTGGGGAAAAGGGTTACGATGGAGAAGGGTGATTTGAGATGAAGGGAACGATGTAAGCAGTGGAGTTTTGGATCTGGAGCCGCCGCCGCCATGGATTGCTCAATTTTGTTTCTGTACAATATAAAACCTAATACGTAACCTATAAACAATCCATACACCGTTAAAATTGAATGAGGGTATTTCCGGAAAAATAAAACCTACGATTCAAAAATAGGGATGAGATTTAGATGTTTCAAAAGGGGAGGATGTGAGCCTAATTAACTTTACTTTTAAGGATGTGAGCCTAATTTTCACTATATCTTATGCATATACAAACTTCAGTCCTTAACAACTTCTTCATACGATGTCCATTTTACGCTAACTCGGAGTCTATCTCAAGAAAAATTCCGAGATGGACGCAATGGCGTATTCCGTTTGACTTAATTACCAGTATTTAATTAAGTATTCCTTATTTTATCATCTTAGTGTGTTGTAGAATTACGGGGTGTTACGTTCTCCCCTATTCAAAGGATTTCGTCCTTGAAATCTCCAAGTTAAGAAGAATGTATATCCTAACATCCAACATCCAACATCCATCTACTCATCCACCAATGAAAGGCATCCATTTTCCTTTAAAGATTACTAATGCTTATATAAACATATGCAAAGGGGTGTGTGTGTGTGTCCTTATACTAATACGAAAGACTAAGCAGTCTACTGATTCATTCGACCTCCTTAATGCAATGTATGTTAGTGCCGTGAATCCAACATGTATGCAAATAGTCTTAGTATAACATGTAATTTCTATATGTGTGCACAATCATTCATCCAAATGCAATATCCACATGGTGATACACCCACTTTCATCCATTAAAACAAGAAAAATGCACACATATCCATATGCAGTATGAGAGTGATTGAGCCGATCTAGTGCCTAATGTGTGTGTATATGCATCCACAAGCAACCACTAGCAAACACTTGCATCCACTTGCATCCATCAAACATAACATGTCTCAAACACATGTTTACATTCATGGGATTCCTACCTAAGGTCGAAGATTCAGTCGATAGGATAAACTTACACGATAGAAACAAGCATGCATAAAAGCTTTGGAAAAAGAAGTTCAGACCATACCCTTGAAAAGAAAAGGGTATGAAGCGCGAATCTTGTCTTCGATCTCCCAAGTTGCATCCTCTTGGTTATTTTCCCACTGAACTTTCATCAACTTGACTTCTCTGTTGCATAGCTTCTTAACCTCTGATCCAAGAATACGGGTAGGAACTCATCTAACTGTCGCCTCACGTTCCACCCCTACTTCCTCCAGTATACTCGGCTCAAATACTTCTACAGCATCATGCAAGCACTTCCAGAAATGAGAAACGTGGAAAACATCATGAACGTCAGATAGTCTCTCTGGTAACTTTACTCTATAGGCCATTTGGCCAATCCTTTCTATTATAGGAAATCGCCCTATGAATCTTGGTGCCAATTCCCCTGTAGATCCAGAGCGAACAACAATCCTTAATGGTGATATCTTAATGAAAACCATGTCTCCTTCCTCGAACTCAATATCAGTCCTCCTCTTATCTGCATATGACTTTTGCCTATCCTGATCTGTCTTCATGCATCTGCGGATAAGATCAATCTTTTTTTAAGTTTCTCTAACCATATCCGGTCCAAGTAGAAGTCTTTCTGTAGACTCCCACCAATAAGTCAGTGATCTACAGGGTCGTCCGTATAATGCTTCGAAGGGTGCCATGCCAATACTAGCTTGATAACTGTTTTTGTAGGCGAACTCTAATAAAGGAGAATGCACTTCCCAAGTCCCTCCAAAGTGTAGGATGATAAGCGATACTCAAACACAATTGTGTACCTAATGCTTCTTGCAAGCTCCTCCAAAATTCACTGGTGAAAATGGGGTCACGATCACTTACAATACTGGAAGGTACTCCATGAAGACGGACTATCTCACAAATGTAAACTGCTGCCAACCATGCTATCGTCCTCTTGCTCTTAAATGGAATGAAATGAGCGCTCTTGGTAAGTCTATCTACTATAACCCAAATGTTGGTGTTGCCTTTCCTTGATCTAGGCAAACCATCGATGAAATCCATAGAGACGCTCTCCCACTTCGACTGTGGGACCTCCAAAGGATAAAGTAAACCACCGGGCTTCTTTTGCTAAGCCTTGACTTGCTGGAAAATCAAACATTGAGAAACAAACTCTACCACATCTTTCTTCATTCCAGCCCAAAAGAAAACTCTCTTCATATCTCTATACATCTTATCACCGCCTGGATGAATAGTCATCTTAGAATGATGGGCTTCCTCTAGAACTGTCTTCAACAAACTCCCAACTCGGGGAACACGAAGCCTTCCGTCTCGTCGCAACCACCCTTTATCGTTAGTAGAATATCTACCGAGGTGACTAGAAGTCTCCCCTCTGTTGGGCCTATCAAAGATGTCTGAAATCTATGGATCCTCTCGCTGTGAAGCTCCTATCTGATCCATAAGAGTAGACCGCATTTCTAGTGATGCCAATAAACCAAGTATAAACTCGGTGGAGGGTCTAAAATCAAAAGTCGATATAAACGCCAAGCTTTTCCTCTCCACAAACAGAGGACTTATGGCCATCCTCTGCCTACTCAATGCGTTTGCCACCACATTACCCTTGCCAGGGGTATAAACAATCTCAAAGTCATAGGATGCTAGGAACTCCATCTACCTTTGTTGCCTTAAATTAAGATCCTTCTGTGAGAACAAGTACTTGAGTGTTTTATGATCGGTGTACAACTCGAACTTCTCTCCAAATAGATAATGGTGCTATGTCTTAAGTGCGAATACTATGGCAGCTAGCTCTAAGTCATGGCTAGGGTAGTTCTTCTCATGAACTCTTGGCTGTCTACCTCCATAACACACTACCCTTCCCTCTTACATTAGAACCGCACCAAGCCCTGTACCACATGCATCAGTGTATACCGTGAACACTTTGCTCCCATCAGGCAAGGTCAAGATTGGGGCTGTTGTCGGAGCCCTCTTCAATCGCTGGAAAGCATCGTCATAATCTACATTCCAAGAAAATGTCAGATTCCTCTTCGTTAGCCTGGTGAGTAGGGCTGATATCTTTGCGAAGTCCTTAATGAACTTTCTATAATAGCCTGCTAACCCTAGAAAACTTCTCACCTCTATTGCATTCTTTGGGATCTTCCAATCTTAAACTGCAACTACCTTTGCGGGATCTACTGTTATCCCATCTTTAGAAACCTCAATAACATTCTTTAGGATTCACCTTAAGCTGATGCACACATAGAGTTTTCAAAACTTCCCTTAAATGTCGGGCATGCTCTTCCTCGCTCTTCGAGAAAATCAAGATATCATCAACAAAGACCACAACGAACTTATTTAGAAACTTCTGAAACACCCTACTCATCAGATCAATAAAATAGGCGGTGCATTCGTTAACCCAAAAGGCATAACAAGGCACTCAAAGAAACCATATGGAGTTCTAAAAGCGGTCTTGTTTATACTGTCCTCGGCCACCCTCAGTTGATGAAACCCCATGGCCAAGTCTAATTGAGAGAAAACAGATGCACCAACAAGCTGGTCAAACAGATCATCTATGCTCGGGAGTGGGTGCCTGTTCTTCTTAGTAAGCTTATTCAACTCTTTATAATCTACACATAAGTAAAGCGAACCATCCGCCTTAGTTGCGAATACCATCAGCGCACCCCATTCAGATATACTTCGCCTAATAAACCCTTTCTCAAGTAGCTCCTCTACTTGCTTGCTGAGCTTCCTTATTTCTCTTGGAGCCATGTAGCACACATGCAATGCAACTGGCTTTGCATTGTCCACCACGTATACATGGAAGTCGATCTCATGCCTTAGAGGTAAGCCCCGAACCTCATCAAAAACATCAGGATACTCACAGACTACTGGTACCGATCGCAGATCATCTATAGATGCATCAAGTGATTCTAGGAAACTAAGCATGATAGACCCTTTTGGGTCACAAGAAATCTCGAGGGTCCTCCCATGGCAAGTCAAAAGTTTAACGACCCTCCTCTCACATTCCATAATGGCACCATACATGGCTAGCCAATCCACCCCTAGAATCAAACTATAGCCCTTGAAACCAAGCACATATGCGTTGCACTTAAACTCGACGCCCAACACAAATATTCTCAAACCCCGACAAATCATAGACAAATGAGCCATACCACCAATGGGCTTTGAGACAACAACGGGATGAAAAACCATACTAGTACTAAGGTGCAGAGACACAACCACAGAATCAGATATAAAAGAATGCAAAGCACCAGAATCAAAAAGATTTCTAACAGGATGATTGGAAAGAGAAACCAAACCTTCAAAAGAAACTTTCCTACCTCTATCAGGAGCACTGGTCACGAGAGCATGCACTTTCTCTCTAGAAGATCCTGCCCTTTGACCTTGTCCTTGCTTCTTTGGGCACTCCTTAGAAAAGTGTCTGACCTCTCCATAATTGAAACAAGCATTCTTCCTTCTTTTGCAGTCCTTAATCAAGTGACCTTCGCGTTCCAATTATGACACTTCCTCTTATCTTTAGCCTTGTCGTTCTTTCGGCCCTTCTTTTGTTATTGTTGTTGTCCTTTCTTGGGGCATACTTTCTTGTTTTGTGTTTCCTCAACCTTAGCTTCTTTCTTTTCACCTTTATCTTCCTCATGCATCAATGCCATATCATCGAGCCTTACAAAAGTTGCTCCCATTGGAATACGAGACATAGCTAACCCAATTAGGGGTTCATTTAATCCTCTAGCAAACTGCAAAGCTTTCTTATACGGGGTATCAACTAGATCCAAATCAAACCTCGCCAGTTGGTTGAACTTGTCAACATACTCTGTGATAGTCATGCATCCTTGCTTGAGTGCCAGAAACCTTTCCATTTGCATACTTTTCTCATCTTGAGAAAGAAACTTCATTTCAAATCTCTGCCAAAAATCATCCCACGTCTCCACTAGACGCCCTGCTTGCATCACTTCCCACCAGAATGAAGCCTCATCTTTCAGCAGCCAAGCGACCAACTGAATCTTCATACGATCGTAAACTTCAAAATTTCCAAACAAGTCCTTCGTCTCTTTAAGCCAATTCATTGCTTCTACAAGTCTCAGCTCATGGAATGGCTTTCCGCCCATAGCACAAAAATATTTGCAGATCTTAGAGAAATTATCTGCTCGTGGAGGAGGATGAGGAACAATGGGTGCAGCTGGGGGAGGGACGCCTGCTTGACCACCGACAGGCGCCGTAGCCTCTAGATACCGACGTAACCAGCCTGTTATCGTAACACCCCCAGGAATATTAGGTTCCCCAGACATGCTGAAAAGAAAAGGAAAAAGGGATTCAAACAGAGAATCGAAAGATATTACCTATGTCTTTGGGAAATATGTTTTTCAAAACAGGCTTTTCTTTTGAAAATGCTTTCTTTAAAACCTTTTTGAAAATAATTTTCAAAATCTTTTATCAGATTTGTTAACCTTCAGCTCTGATACCATGTGTGACACCCCACGTCCGTTAGTGTCAGTCATTAAGTGAATGCATTAATTTTTGTGAAGCGTTATAGGTGAACAAAAATAGAAATATTACGTGATAGATATAAAGTAACAACGGAATTTAAAACTTTATTAAGTAGAAAACATCATGGTTCAAAACATAGTACATCATGAGTTTGAAAAACATAAAACCCAGTACATCAACTTAAAATATCTGTCTTGTACTAAAATCATCAGAGTACAATAAACATGAAAATAGCATAATCCCCAAAAGCATATCCATAATAGAAAAGGTACGAAATTAAGCAGTACATCTAAGAAGCTCCAACGGAAGGAAAGAAGAATCCTGATCAATCTTGAGTATTTCCACCTTGAGAACCCGGGGTTTGGGGGGGGGGGGAACAGAAGAGAAAGAAGAGGGAAAAAATAGGTCAGACATAATGTAACACCCCGTAATTCTGTAACACTAAGATTCACAAATCCAAGCAGAATTAAATTTTAAAATCAAAATCAAGGGAAACGGGTTGCGCCATTGCGTTCGTCTCGAAATTCTACTTGGAAACGAGTCCGAGTTTGCGAGAATCGGAGTTCGTATGAGGGAGATATGACCCTCCGAAGTTTCAGGAATTTTCAGAATCGAAAACAGCGCGAAATTCGAATTCGAATTCAAACCCAGAAGCGGGCTAGGCGGGAAAATTCCCGCCTAGGACCCAGGTTGACTGGGGAGTCGACTGGGTAGTCGATCCCCCCTGACCAGGTCGACTGCTCAGTCGACATAGGTGTCGACCGGGGTGCAGAACCCACTTTTGGGCCTGGGTGCATTCTGATGTACCTGGTCTCGTTTTCTGCCTAGATTCGTCCGCCTAATCCTATATAAACAGCCCTTAGTCTCCTTCTCTATTCACAATTCTTAGCTAACCTTATGCTGCAAAGATTCTTGGTGGACATGGCTTCTTCTCCTCCTCTAAATTAAATAATAAATAAAATAATATGTAAAATAAATCAAGACGAGGGAATGCTGCTCAAGACTTTCAAGAGGAGATTCAAAACAAGCTAGGATTCAAGTGAAGATTCAAACGACTTCAACGACTGTTTTTCTACGAATCTAATATAATCTCTGTAAGTCGGTTACTTTTTAGATTTGAACGTTTTCTATTCGTGACATGAAATTAAAGGAATAAAGGAATATGCCTAATCTCTTCACTTGGATCTGTGTTTATACATGTTTCTAGACTTGATTAAGGACTGATCGTGATTCGATGACCAATTAGGCCTTGCCTATGACTATGAACATTGCCTATGACTATGAACATTGCCTATGGCTGTGACTCATGACTATGAGAATTATTTCCTTTGACTATGAACACAAGCCTATGCCTTTGCTTAGGAAACATAAACTATTGCCTATGACATAACAAGGACAACTGTGACTAAACACCTATGATTCATGAATAGGAAAGTGTTGCTTAAGTTTTGTGACTGTGAAATTGGGTCTAAACCTGATTATCTATTCTGTTTATTCTTGATTTTCTTTGGTTTTTGATCTTGGGAATTTACCTATTAAGTTAGGTCTACCCATGTTCTTGAACCTACATCGTTATTCAACCCTTTTTTATGTCATAACATTTTCAGATCTACAGGCCTTCGATGTTTTAGATCAATTTATTTCAGTGTAATTCGTTAGGTCTGTAATTAGTAAATTATCATTTTATGCCAGTTATTATGTCTATCTTTTTCATAGCATCTTTGGTTCATTCCCTTTTTATCTACGAATCTAGATTTATCTATAATCTAGACTGAATCACGATTATACGAACGATGGGAATACGATTTGGGCAAAATATGAAATTTATTAAAACGTAGTTATAAACTTGGAAATTGGCATAAATTGGGAACATGTATTATGGCATGTTTATAAAAATGCAAATTGGATAAATTTGACATGAATTATAGGATGTGTAATTTGAATCTGGTATTGACTTGTAAATCTAGCATTTACATGAACTGTGAACTAGAATAATAAGTCTAGTTTGACATGAACTGCAAATTAGAATGTTAAATCAGAATTGGATTAGCTAATTTGGCATAATAAGTATACTGGCATAAATTTGAAATTGGCCATAATTGTGAGTAATTGTCATGTTTAGCAAAATCATGGTTAATGACACTTAATTTGGTATAGTTTACATACCAAAAAGCATAAATATGATATAGAGGGGAAAATGGGCCATAATAATAAATGTTGACAATTCACATTAAAAGAGTAGTTATGAAATAAGTAAATTAGGAATAATTTACTTATAGAATTTGTCCTAAATGAGAAAATGTAAATTTAGACAAATTAATGGTTTATTAACGACATCTCTTTTAATAATACATACACCAGAAAGTTCTAGGGTGACAGAGAGGATAGTGTCTAGGCTTGGGTTTGGAAAATACAAGTTTCCTGCTCTCCCTGGCTATCCCTAACTGATCCGACGGACGGGATGGTTACTTTCCAAACCTGATTTGAAAATTAATCAAAACCCTTTGAACTTAGAAAACACAAATATGCCTAACCCGAGGTTAGACTGAGTTGCGATGTAAACCTGCCCGGAACCAACCGACACATCCAGTATTCGCAACAATACCTGTCTAATGTGAGTGGTCGCGGCTTTAATTTATTTAGTTAAAGCTAGAATGGTAGGGTTAACCAATTCAACACGATAACCAAACTTAACATCGTAACAAGACAAGATTTGTAGGGGTTAAGTAACTAAGAAAACACTTAGCCAAATTAACATGTTAACTAGACTAGAGGTTAGGGTTAAGTAAAATTTAATACACTTAGCCAATTTGATATGTTAGCCGGACTAGACCGTAGGGTTAAGTAAACTCGAACACTTAACCATCAGATTGTGATAAAGGAATAGGGTTAAGTCTAAAACATGAAGGGATAATACTTAACCATTAATAAAATGTTAGTTAAAAACAGATGGGCAAGGTTAAGTTAAAAAGGAACACTTAACCAATACAGGACGAATGGGTAGGGTTAAGTAATAAGAAACACTTAACCAATATAACTTGGTTTGTGGTAGGTTTAAGTCAACATGAATTACTGATAACACTTAACCAGTTTATCAGGATAAATGAAGAGGGTTAAGTTAGCTTGAATTGACTAATGACACTTAACCAATCCAAATTGGCGAGAAAGAGAACTAAGTAGTAAACCTTAGTTAAAAGGAGCTAAGTAGTAAACCTTAGTTAAGAAAACAACGATTCTGGAAACTAAGTGGTAAACCTTAGTTAGCAAAACTAAGTAGTAATTCTTAGTACAACACGGGAAGGAGCGAACGTCCATCTAATTTTAAAGAAAGCTCCAACGAATTGGGTTACGAAGCCCGAGGCTTCGAGGGGACGTAAGGGTACTCTTGGTATCCCTCTGTGAGGCTGCAGATGATCCTCCTGGGCTCACAGAGGTTAAGGTCTGTGTTAGAAGAACCAAGGGTATGCCTTGGTTGCAAAATATGGCAACCTAAAGACTAGGATGGACCAGCGTGATTCGGCGAGAAGCTGATAGCCCTGTGATAGCAACTCGTCGTCTACCATCCATCTTGAGTCAATCGAGATACGTGAAGCGGAAAGGCGAAGAACTCCGAAAGACCATATACTTGCTATCTAGTTATGGGTGAGGATGGCCATAGGTTAGTGGGGCATAGGGGGCCTGCGTATAGTTCTCATTTTTCAAGGTGTGCCTTTCATTAGTTAAGGGAGGGGTCAAGTGGGACCATAGCCACTGGAATAAAAACAGACCTTAGCATCTGCATCGGCAGATATCTGAAAGCTCCCGACCGAGTTATGTGTTTCTTGATTTGCCCTGCCACAGGACTCGGGCCGCACATTACAGGACATGTGCATCTAGACAAGCGTTAACGATTCGCGATACATGCGTGGGGAAGTCTAGGAACATATACCACTCTAGGTAGTGTGTCCTACAATTGGGGGCATCGTTCGACAGGTAGCATAATCCCTAGTTGGACTAGGTGGCATAAACCCTGAATCCGAGAAGCGTTCAGCAGATAGCGTAAACTCTAGTTGAATCTAGAAAGCACTTGATAGAAAACCCTAGATTAGATCTAGGTAATAAATAATAAATGTATGCCTGAAGGCAACGGAAACTACAGGGATTGGGATCACGTTATCGTTACTAGTTGGGACACTAGTTAGGTGGTGCAGAGATATAGAAACCAGCATAACAAGGAAATAGCGAAGCGGCGAAAGTATTAGAGCATATCCAGTTTATCTTATCTTAGCATATCTTGTGTTAATCTTGTCTAATACTGCTGACCCTATCATCATGGTGTTATCTTGTATTCAGTTTATTCATGTCGTTTTGTTTTTCCATGTTCACATGCTAGAAGTAACTGAACTTACTCAGGCTTTATGTCTGACTCTGTTTTTCTTTCGTCTTCTTTTCTTCCGTTCCCCCCCAGGTAGTAAAGGAGGGAATAGTATAGCTCAGGTTAAGTTGGACTGTCACTCTTTCCCAGCTTGAAGATTTGTCGAAGTTTTGCTTGGATTCTCTTTTCAGATGCTATGGCTGGCTCTTGCTGCATTGGGGAATATAAATGTTGTTTTATGCTTCTTTATTTTGTAGGACAGATGATACTCTGATATTGTAAAGAAATCGTTGTACAAACTATCTTATCAATAAAGTAAAGTTTTATTTTCCGTTGTTTAATTTTTGTCTGTCTTGTAATTTATCTGCATCTTTTACCCTAAATGCTCCACAAAACTTAGTGCATTCCTTTTGTGAGTGACACTAACGGATGTGGGGTGTTACACGTGGTATTAGAGCTGAAGGTTACTAGATCAGATAAAGGATTTGAAAAATTATTTTCAAAATGGTTTTAAAAGAAGCATTTTCAAGAGAAAGATTTGTTTAAAAGGCATATTCCCCAAAGCCATACGCACTATCTTCTCTTCATCTGTTTGAATTCTTGTCTCCTTCTTTCTTGAGTCTCTGGGGCTCCTGGCTTTCTGGGAGGTAACTTCATCGATGGGCAAAGTCATGCCTGGCTTCCATCCATAGCCGTAGTTGTTTCACCTACGGCCAGTTTTCTTTCAAGCTTATAGGGTTTTCTGTACGATGGAAGCAGCTTTCGAGAGATTTGTCGACATGACTACACACGGAAGAGGATGAGGAATTCATGGATGTAGATTTAGCTCACAAAGGAGGAAGGAATTATAAAACCTAAGACAAGAGGAAGTATGTTTACTATGGTGTAATAGGGTATGTAATCAAGGGCAAAGGACAAGCTTTTCCGAAGGGCAAGTACCTACTTTCGCCACCAAGCGTACCTAGGAGAAAGGTAGTAAAGTTCTGTTGGAAGAGTCTAGTTTTGGCTGTTCGTACTCTTTCCTTTGGTTTTAGCGCTTCGCATTTGTTCATATCCACTTCCATAGTTGAGTCTCTGCACCATAGTACTTGTATAGTAGAAAGATCCCACTAGAGTCTCAAAATCCAATTGGTGGTCCGACCAGTTTATTTTTGGTTAGTAGGGATTTAAGAATAGCTATCGAGTTTGCTTATATCATCTCACGTAGATCATCTAAATTCGGAGGAGATATTCCTTGGGTGCTTGACTGATATTGGTTTAGGCCTTTGGGGCTTGTACTTGAGGAATGTCGAGTTCGATTAGGATGGTTTGCGTGAGAGATGAATAGTTGTGGCAGACACTCTAAAAGGCACGTAGTGACCTTTTGACCCTCATAGTTATGGCGTGATGGATAAGCTAAGAGGAGATACCTCAAACCATCTTGGTATGTACACTTGGTACCGTGATTGACATCTGTTTATTTTGGAAATGGAGGTCAGAAACTTCACAATCATGAAGTTAAATTAGTTAAGATACAGTGGAGTAAAGCTCAAGAAGGCTAGATACTAGCATCATACCCTTTTCCTTAAGAGTGCATCCTTGATTTCTTTTTTTGTAGGAGCTTTACGCATAATTGTTTCTCTCTTTCCAAAGTATATCCTCTAGGTCGTATCTTCGATCCTTAGGTAGAAACTCTTTTGGATGTAAACATGTATTTGAAACATGTTATGGTTGATGGTTGCAAGTGGTTGCTAATGGTTGCTCGTGAATGCATATGCATACGTATTAGGCACTAGGTCAGTTCAGACGCTTTCATATTGCATTTATAGATATGTATTTGTTTGTAAGTTGAAATTGATATGTTATCATATGGATGTCGCATATGGATGAACGGCTATGCACACATGTAGTATTTACATAATTAGGGATGCTTGCATACATGATTGGACGCATGGCACTGACATGATTCGCATTAAGGAGGTCAACTGAATCAGTAGACCGCCTGATTTTGCATTAGATAAAGACATGTACACACACTATGCATATGAAAGCATTAGAAATCTTTTAAGGACAATGAATGCCTGTGATTGAATGGTTGAGTAGATGGGTGATTGGATGGTAGGACACATTCTTCCTAACTTGAAGATTTCGGGGACGAAATCCTTTTAAGTGGGGGAGAATGTAACACCCCGTAATTCTGTAACACTAAGATTCACATATCAAGGCAGAATTAAATTTTAAGATCAAAATCAAGGGAAATGGGCTGCGCCATTGCGTTCGTCTCGAAATTCTGCTTGGAAACGAGTCCGAGTTTGCGAGAATCGGAGTCCGTATGAGGGAAATATGACCCTCCGAAGTTTCAGGAATTTTCAGAATCGAAAACAGCGCGAAATTCGAATTCGAAATTCGAATTCAAACCCAGAAGCGGGCTGGGAAGGAAAATTCCCGCCCAGGATCCAGGTCGACTGGGGAGTCGACTGGGTAGTCGACCCCCCTGACCAGGTCGACTGCCCAGTCGACATGGGTGTCGACCTGGGTGCAGAACCCACTTTTGGGCCTGGGTGCATTCTGATGTACCTGGTCTCGTTTTCTGCCTAGATTCGTCCGCCAAATCCTATATAAACAGCCCCTAGTCTCCTTCTCTATTAACAATTCTTCTCTAACCTTATGCTGCAAAGATTCTTGGTGGACATGGCTTCTTCTCCTCCTCTAAATTAAATAATAAATAAAATAACGTGCTCCTTGATGTCGATGTCTTGAGGCATGTAAGTCTGCTTTATCTCTTTTTTCTTCAACCATATCAAGAGACTCTAGAAGGAGTGTTCTATTTGTCATCGGGTCATAGTATGTGACTCGATGAGAAGGGACTTCCAATTCTACCAGGATTACTGCTTCTGACCCGAAGGAAAGTGAATAGGGAGTATGAATTGTGGCCATCTTAAAGGTTGTCCTATAGGCCCACAAAGCTAGTGGCAACTCATCTGCCCACTTGGCTTTGGCATGTTCCAACCGCTTCTTGAGAATAGATTTAATGACCTTGTTTATTGCTTCGACCTGGCTGTTTGACTGCGGGTGAGCTACAGCAGTATACCGTTTATCAATCTTGTACTTCTAGCAGAAGTTTCTGAATTTGACGCTGTCAAACTGTGTCCCATTATCATTTATGATGGTCTTCGGTATCCCAAATCGACAGATAATGTTTCTGACCACAAAACTGATCACCTTTCTTGCCGTGATCGTTGTTAAAGGTTCAGCTTCCACCCATTTCGTGAAATAGTCCACGACGACGATCGCGTACTTTGCTCCCCCTCTGGCAATAGGTAACACTCCAATAATATCAATTCCTCACATAGCAAACGACCATGTGCTCACCATCGACTTGAGCTGAGTCAGAGGCGCTCTGGGAATCTTGGCAAATCTTTGACATTTGTCGTAGCGTCGTGAATAATCAGCCGCCTCTTTATTCACAGTAGGACAAAAATATCCATACCGTACTACTTTCTTTGCTAGGGTTTGGCCCCCGGTGTGATCCCCACACTCCCCTTAATGTACTTCTTGCAGTACACGTTTGATGTCGTCGTGTGCGATACACCGTAGTAGGGGCATTGCAAACCCTTGGCGATAAAGGACGTCGTCCTGTAAAACGTATCTTGCAGCCTTACGTCTTACAGCTCGTCTTTCACTCTTCTTCAATAGGAGGGTTCCATTCTTGAGAAAATTCTTGATCGGTGCATCCATGATTCTCTCTCTGGATCAACTTCCAAGGCTAGTTCCACTTCCATCAGGTCGAAACTCGGTGATTCCAAAACCTCTATCGGAACCATTTCAGTTTCTTTGGGATTATCAGAACTTGCTAGCTTTGCCAACCGATCTGTTTTCTGATTTTCTATTCTTGGAATATGTGTTATGCTGTAATGCTCCAAACTACCTAGCAACTCCTTTACCTCCTTTACCTTTTTGAGATAAGTAACGAGTCGAAGCCCTTTAGCAATAATTTCCTCCCGAACCTGGCATACAACTATCTTGGAATCACAACATATATCCAGTGTCTTCACCCCCAGTTCCTTAGCGAGTTTTAGCCTGACAATCAGGGCTTCATACTCGGAATCGTTATTGGTAGCAGCAAACTCTAATCGCAATGCATAGTAAATAGATCGTCCTTCAGGAGTTATTAAAACAACTCTGGCACCGGACCTTCGATCATTTTTGGCTCCGTCCGTGTATAGCTTCCACGGACTAAGCTCTAACTCTTGGCCCAAAGTAACTACCTTGTCACCCGCCGTTTCCTCTTTGGAAATTGCGAATTCAGCTATAAAGTCGGCCAATGTCTGCCCTCTTATTGATTTCCGTGGTTGAAAATTTAAATCAAATTGACTTAGCTCGATGTTCCATTTAAGTAACCGCCCCGATGCTTCGGGTTTTTGCAACACTTGTCTTAAAGGTTGATCGGTGTATACAACTATCGGGTGAGCCTGAAAGTAATGACGAAGTTTGCAGGAAGCAATCAAGAGGCTATCATCAAGGTTTTCTATCTTCAGATAATCATGTCCTGCAGCAGCTAGCTTCCTGCTCACGTAATATACAGGCCTCTGGACTTTATCCTCTTCACGTACCAATGTTGTACTGACGGCATGAGATGATACCGCTAGGTAGACAAACAAATCCTCATGTTCCACGGGTTTTGATAATATTGGAGGCTTTTCTAATAAGTCTAGTAAATTCTGGAACGCCTCCACATAGTCAGGGGTCCAGTCAAAATTTTGTTTTCCTCGTTTTATTAGATTGAAGAAAGGTACGTACTTATATGTGGCTTTGGAGATAAACCTGCTCAATGCAGCAACTTTTCCAGCTAGGCTTTGAACATCCTTGATCTTTCATGGTTCTTCAATATTTCTTATTGCTGCTATTTGACTAGGATTTATCTCAATTCCTCGAGAACTCACGATAAACCTAAGGAATTTTCCTGATGCGACCCTAAATGAGCATTTTAGGGGGTTTAACTTCATTCCAAACCTTCAAAGGATATCAAACATTTCAGTTAAGTCCCTTGTATGGTCGGAAGATTGTTTAGACTTCACAAGCATGTCATCCACGTAAACCTCCATGGTTTTCCCGATTTGATTATAGAACATGTGGTTGACCAAGCGCTGGTACGTGGCTCCTGCATTCTTTAACCCAAATGGCATTACCACATAACAATATAACCCTAAGTCTGTGATGAAACTCGTATGCTCCTGATCTAGTATGTGCATGGGAATTTGATTGTAACCCGAATAGGCAACCATAAAGGATAAAAACTCGTGTCCAGCAGTCGAGTCTACTAGCTGATCAATTCTGGGAAGAGGAAAGATATCCTTTGGGCAGGCCTTGTTCAAATCAGAGTAGTCCATACATGTACGCCACTTACCGTTATATTTTTTGACCAGGACAGGAGTTGATATCCAGTCGGGATATTTCGAATCCTTAATGAATCCATTATCCTTTAATTTCTCTACCTCTTCTTTCAAAGTTGCTGACTGCTCTGGGCCTAACATCCGCCCTTTCTGTTTGACTGGTGGGTGCTTCAGATTAATACATAAAGAGTGGCTCATAATGGCAGGCGAAATCTCACACATGTCAGCGTGAGTCCAGGCAAACACATCCAGATTTTCCCTTAAAAAATCAGCCAACTCTTTCGCTCGAAATGGATCTAGTTGCGAGCCGATCTTTGGTACTTTTGTCGAATCTGTCTCATCAATAGGTATATCTTGTTATCTCGTTGGGAGTCGCCTTCCTATCCTCGGGTTCTCTATCCTCTCTGGGATCTATATCCTCGAGCACATCTAAGGGCAACTCTCTTGGGGCTGGACCCCTTAATTGCTATGCTGAGTTTTCCTTCGAAGGGGGAGAATCATCCTTAGTTTCTATATTCAACCCCTTCATTATCATCTTCAACTTCGTCATGTAACAAGCTCGTCCCGTAGCTTGGTCGCCTCTTATCACCCCAATTCCTGCGTCAGTCGGGAATTTAAGCAGCAAACACTAAGGTGCAATACATGCCCTAAACTCGGCAAGGGCCGGTCGGCCTAGGAAAGCGTTGTAGGGTGACTCTACATCCAAAACTACAAATGGAAGGATCCTCACTCTCTGGCGGTCTCCCTGTCCTAATGTTACTGGTAATTCTACGTAGCCCATCGGAGCCGTCGACGCCCCATTGAAGCCACGTATCCATCCTTCGCAGAGCTTTAGATCTTTTGCTTCGAGTCTCATTTGTTCAAAAGCTTTCTTGAAGAGGATATTGACCGAGATCCCGTTGTCCATCAACACTTTATGGACTAAAGTAAGGACGATGATCGTGGTAATTACTAGTGGATCTTCAATTGGGGATTGAACTCCGGAATCATCTCTACTACGGAATATGACATCGTTTGACATCATCTTTTGTTGTTTTACTGGAGTGATGTCTTTGAGGTTACTGCATTCTCCTACCTCAAAATGCTTGGAGGCGTTGACGTACTGATCCATCGCTTTGAAACTATGACTAGCTAGGTGGGGTCCGCCTATAATGGTATTGATAACGATCCCCTTACCTTTCTGCTGGGCTGTGGGTTTTGAAGTAGGCTGGTTTTGGTCCGGGGCTTGTCCCCCTTGCCCCTGTCCCTTGGGGCAACCTTGTACTCGTCTAACTTCCCTTCCCACAGCAATCTTTCAACTATATCTCTCAAATGACGGCATTCATTGGTGGAATGACCGTGGGTTCCATGGAACAAACAAAACTTTCCCGTTGCGATCTCTTTTTCAGTGGAGTCTCTGGGTGGTGGTTTTTTGTATTGCAATATGCTATATGTATCCAAGTAAGTATTCTCCAACGTATCACTTAACAACGTATAGTTTTCAAAAGTCTGGAATTTGGGTCTTTTACTAGACTTATTCCCTCGGTTCTTGTTCCTTCTTTTGTCGTTCCCATTCCTGTTGCTATTACCTCCGCTCTGATTGCCGACGTTTACCTCAACTTTCCCCGATCTTTCACCGGATTGCTTCACAACAACATTACTTTGGACACCTTCCCTTGAGGCCCCTTCGGACTTTTTCTTCCTATTTGCATGAGCTTCTTCTCATCTTAAGCGAATGTTAGCCTTTTCGTAAAACAATTCTCTAGTAGGAGGCAGTTTCCCAGACAAGTAATCCCCGAATTCTGTGTCAGGGTCAACCCCTTCTATCAAGGCCATCAGAATAGTGGGCTCATGAGGGTCACTAACATCGGTAACGGCCAGATTGAAGAGGTCTAAATATGACTTCAAAGATTCTCCTGGGGCCTGTTTAATACGTGACAACTCTATGACGCTCTTGGACTTTCGGGCGTGAAGTCGAAACTGGTTCATAAAGTGCTCACTCAATTCTGTGAAATTTGATATCGACCGACGAGGGAATCGGGTGAACCACATTAACACCACGTTTTCAAGATAAATTGGAAACACTTTGCATTTTACAGCATCTGGAGCTGCTGTGGCATTCATGAACCATGCATAATTCATCAGATGTTGCCCTGGGTCCGTTCTTCCTAAATACCGATCCATCTGAGGAAAGTTGAACTGCCGAGGGAACTGGAAATCCAATATATCATCTGTGAAGGGGGTATAACTTCGCTTAATACCCTAGTCCTTATTAGTGTACCGCCGACTTTCGGACATAATCCGACGCACCATCGCCCATACATCGGCATTTGTTAATGTTTGCATAGGTTCTCTAGGTCTGATATTCGGATTACCCCTGGGCTCCTGATTAGGGGATAACCTTCTGTTTCTAGCGGCAACTGCTCTATACTACTTCCTATGCTCCCGGTCAATCTCAGGAGGAAGGGGTTGGAGAAGTTGCTATTGCGTAGGATTAGTAATGTTAGGATCCCTAGGTAGAACATGGGATCCACGCATGGGCAACAACATAGGCTCTTTCAAGCTCGGGTCATCAGGTCCAAACACACGAATGGCATCTTCTCGGAATCCTAAAGATCCAAAAGTTAGCTGATCAAGATTCTGAGGTCGTTCAAGTGGCCTTCTTTCACGAGGACGTCCCTCATCTGAGGAAGATGAATCGTCTACATCAAGGCTGCGTGTTGGGGAAGGTGTCTTTTGCCTCTGGAGCTCCTGGAGTTCCCTACTCATAGTGATCATGTTCTCTTGCATGTGAAGACTATCACGCTTATAGGCTTCCAATGCCTCCTTAGTAATCTGGAGCATGTCAAGAAAGCGTGAAAAATCTCCTTGGGTGACGGGTGCAGATGGGTCAAGCTGATCATTGGTCATAACGGCTGGAATCAGAGCATTGGAGGGAGCTCGAGTAGAAGTTCCAGCTTCATTCTGGTTCGGATCGGAGCAAGGTAGTAGGACCGAAACGGTTCGGATGGGGGAGCGAGTGACCTCAACGTCTTCTGATTGGCTCGGATTGGAGTCACCTGCTTGGATCGGACCTTCCTGACCGGAGCGGCCTGCTCCAGAGTCTTGTCCACGCGACCTCGTCAATACCATGGCTTGTTGATCCTCTCTAGCATTGTTCCCCTAGCTCCTTGCACTTCTTTTCCTTTCGTTTTGGCCATAGTGTTCAATTCTTCAACGGTTCACCAAAAGGTACTTAAAGATGTCGAAAACAGAGGATTAACTTCTTTGAACTTGAACGCCCAAATAGTGAACGATAATCCTAAAAAGCGAAGAATTCAAAGAGTTCTTAGTGAAAGCACCAAAATGTTAGATCCAAAATTGGCTCTAACACCCAAACTAATAATAATTCTACTGAAATGAAATCAAAAACGACGAAAACACACAACTTATAGTGGTTCGGCGCTAAATAGCCTACGTCCACTTTCTACTCTTTGGATTGATGATTTGAATGCAAATACAACAGTAATTCTCACTCAATTTCTACTCATACAATGTATTGATTCACTCAGTCTCCTTCACAATATGCTTCAAAGGATGATTATGATCTGAATAGGTTGGTGAAATTCGTATAGCAATAGAGTCTGAGTTCTGAAAATGCCAAAAGATCCTTCCAAATGCCTCTTGATGGTGTATTTATAGGTGAAAAATGCTCCTGGGATAGCTCCGGTTCGGATCCACGTGGCCTCCATTCCATCACTTGCGGGTTCGAATATCACAAGATGGTGCCAACACATTGAGTTAGAGGATGAACGTGGGAACGTGGCCTTCTAACCGCTCCAAACTTTAAGGGAACGTGGGTGTGATAGTTGCAGTTATGAGTGCATGGGTTCGGATCGGAGTCCTTCGGTTGAAGGGACAGATCGGGTTTGTCTTATCCGATCCGGTTTGACCCAAGCTCCTTCTTTCTCTGCTTTATGCTGACTTGCTCTGACCAAACGATCTCCGATCCGATCCGGTCCTTGGAGTTAATGTTCTTCATTACTTGATCATCTAGATTTTTGTAGCCTAGTTCACAAAGTAGGCTAACAAAGCCCAAGCAAGAATATCCAATTACCAAATCCAAGAGATAAATCTAACAAGACAGATTTGTTTATCAGAGCAGCAGGACAATATGTTTCAGACCAAGATTCTCAAGAAATTTTTTTAGAGCTATTTCTAATAAGCTCAAGAGACAAATTAGAGAGGCACAAGAGAATTTTTCAGAATATTTACATTAAGCATGAGAGATAATTCATGATCTAGAAATAAAAGCAGCTTATTTGAAATCACTTGAATAGATGTAAATTTTGAGAAATCAATCACGCACTATTATTAATTACAAATCTAAGAAGTGTGTGAGATTCAAAATATCAAAAATTTCAAATGATTTCAAACAATCAACATCTAAGTCATATGATGTAACACCCCCTAATTTTGTTAACATTAAAGAGAATAAATTAAATAATAATTAATATAATATTCGGAATTACGGGAAAAGGACTTCGCCATTGCAATCGTCTCGAAATTCTGGTTAAGATAGACATTTAGTTTGCGTAAAACGGATACCGTATGAAGAAGTTATGAGGATTTTATGTTTGTATACACGCAGAAGAGATATATATATACATATGAGTCAGATATGAGTCAGAACCTTATCCAGAATCATTCAAAAATCAAAATTTCATATGACAGCAAATTTCCCACTCTAGGGGGTCGACCCCCTAGGGGGTGTCGACACCGGGGTCGACCCCCCTACAGAGGTGTTGACACCCCTAGGGATGACATGGCAGACGGTTTCGGAGGGACTGACGGCTATAAACACATGGTCATTTCTCTTGTTTTCTTCATTGGAAATCATGGAGGCCAAATGTTGCCGGTGTCTGAACTGAGACGAATCTTTTCTTCAACAATGATCAACTAAAGCTAATCAAATCCAGAGATTCGAGTGTAGATCGAACCTCAACTATTTTCTAGGTTTTCTTTTGATGCAAACGCTGTGAGTTCTAGGTTACTATTAGATTTAAATGATTAAAAGTAAAACGTGATAGTACTGTGATTTGGATCTATCTTGAATCATGAATCTATGTTATTCTTGAATCTCAAACTTTATTATGATAGATCTATTTTTATAGATCTAGTTTATCATGTCACCTTTGTAGATCTAAACCTTTGTCAAGTTTATGGTTAATTTGGGATTATCATTGTATGGACAATTGAACCTTTGTTTAGATCTAGATCATCATATCGTGATTAATTGAGATCTGACATTATTGGACATATGAATTTTTATTTGGATCTGTTCATCCTAAGTATGTTGGATCTAGTTTTATCATTACCCTTTTCACTACATTTGTTTTATGTCCACCTTATTATGCCAATTACTTGTCTATGCCATTATATATGTTTATGTCACTTTTGTTAGAATGATCATTATTGTCATTTGTCCCATCATCTTTCCCTTTTATTGTTTATGGATAGGCTACTTTCTAGCCTAGATCCCGCCAAATATATATGAATGCGTTAGTGAGGGAACAGAGGAAAATATTAGAATTGGCATAACCTGTTTAATGGATATGAATATGGACATATAATTCACTTTGTATAAAATTAGGGAAAAAGGGGCATAATCACCTAAGAAAACATAGGTGAGAATTTGGATAATAATGAAATGTTTAAGATTACAATTAGAAATTGTAATTGCACTTATGACACGAGGTTAGGTTGCATTAGTTGTGGAAGTCTGCCCGGACCCGACCAACATATTCAGCAACCGCAAATGTTGAATCTAATGTGAGGGGTCTAAGTGCACAAATACGAGATGGGCTAAGACACGAGGTTAGGCCCAACTTATGGAATAAGTCTTCCTGGACCCGACCGGCATATCCAACATCCACAAGTTGTAGGCCTAATGTGGGAGGTTTAGCCTATTATAACCATAAATGGACTTGGTAACGAATTGGAATACTTAACCTGGATGAATCCATAGGGATTGTATGATTATGTTAACTTGAGTGAGGGTTTAGTAAACTTGGTTGAAGCAGTGGGTGGGTAAAGTAAATCTTGTAGCGGTGGGTAATATTTATATATATAGGCCCACAAACTTAACCTATTTTATACTTTGAGGTTATGCAACTTTGTTAAGTAAACTTGCTTGGATCAGTGAGGGTTAAGTAAATCTTGTGCCATTGGGGTAATATTTACATATATAGGCCCGACAACTTAACCTATTTTACATGTTGGACTATTAGGCATAACAAGTTGAAATCCTAATGGTGGGGATGCAAGCCTGGGGGAGCTTGTATCATCTTTTGTGTGGGACCCGTTTCAGTCAGTAACCCATCTAGGTATCAAACGAGTACTCCGTACTAGGTCCGAGTAGTGGTACACTTACTGGGCTGATTGTAAGAGATCCAAAACGAAGGGGCGGTGTCAACAGCGCAGGAAACCAACAGAGTCATGTGCGTGCATGGGTCCGACTTGCCATGGAAATTAAGACGTTGTGACATCAGTAGATATGGTTGTGCACATCTTGAAAATGAAGTGTTTCCACTTTAGGAAGTGATACATCCTACTGTGGGGCCAGCACAAGGTATCTACGGACTAGGGAGCCGATCGATTAGGTAGTAGTTAGGGTACATCTAGACTTTGGTAAGTTGAGGAGTCTGTTATTGGGGCTGCCTGTGGATTGTATGGGGTTAAAACCTCTCACCAAAAGTATGCCTAAGTCTACTATTTCATACATGTTGGGGATCATCTCATTCTGGATATACTAGTAGTAATGCAGAGTAATCATTAGAGAATCATATACACCTTATCCTGTCTGCCTTGTCACACCTGCCTTTTTATGTATTAATCTCCCTTATCCACTTTATATGCCTATCATGCTACTTTTATTTATTTACTTGCTAAAAGTAACTAGATTCGCCATACTTTATGTAACACCCCGTAATTTTATAACATTAAAATTCACAAATTAAAGTATACTTAATTTTTAGAAAAGAATTAAGTGAAATGGGTTGCGCAGAGAAATATATATATATATGTATATTGATATATATATATAAAAATTAAAAAAATAAATATGCAAAAAAGTTCAAAACAACGAATTGGGAGGGGAAATAACCGAACCGGCCCATTTTTGAGGTCGACCCAAGCCCCGCTGGGTCGACTAGGGGTTAACCCAGGGTGTTTGGCTGTCAACCCGTGGGCCGATTCGGTCAAATGCAGATTTTGCATTAGATTGGCTCTCATGGTTCAGGGTTAATCTAATGGTCCCAAATAACTTCCTACACCTATAAATACATCCTAATGCTAACCCTAAACCAAATTAAAATAGAATAGTTACCGTCATACCGTCGCCATGGAAATCAATGGAGCCGCCTCCAACTAAGAAAGAAGAAAAGCAAATTCAATTCTAATTCTCTCAACCCTAAAGCAAAGCAAAACTCTCTCTTTTCTTCTCTAAATTGTGAGTATGATGATCTTAACAAGATTATTATCATTTTAATTAGGTTGAGTTATGAATGGATTATGAGTAGATGATGTGAATTATCATATATGTTGTTGTAAACCCCTTTTGCTATCATGTATATTGTAAATCCAATGTTATGTGATGATGATATCTTACATGTTGTAAATCATGCTATGATGATGTTATGTATGTTGAAAGTTTCTATGCTAAGTTGTGATGAATCATACATGTTAAAAAGGCCATGATGTTACCATCTATGCTAGTTAGTTCATATTAATTAAATCATCATGTTTGGGTTATGTTGATCTATATGACAAGTCAAGTATGCAAGTTAGATTGATTAGAAAAGTTATGAACATATACCAAGACATCTATTATGACATCTAGAATTATGCTATGACATATGTGATATCCTATGCTAGTTCACACCATCATTATGTTGCCTAAAAACCCCATATGCAAGTTTGTGTATAGATTTGGGCTATGATCATATCATATAAATTGAGACATTTAACAAGTTGACACCTTTTGATCCTTAACATGTGTAGTTTATGCAAGTTTCACCCCTATTATGATTAGATTTATTTTAATTGTCTATATGTTGTGATAATTTATCTTTGTGCTAGGTGTTAGACTATACAAGTCTAGCCTATATTATGCGTTGAATAAGCGAACGTATAAACGTGGGGTAGGGGTAATATTAAGGATTTAATATTAAAAAGTTGGGGTGCAATTGATATGATTCTGCATGCCATAAGTGGATGGCCATAATTGAGTCAATTATGGACATCATTAAAAGTTGACTTAATTAATAGTTTGAATAGGGAATTATTAAAACTGGGGCAAAAGATTTTAAGTGTTAATCAATGCTTAGGACACGAGGTTGGACTCGTTTGTGACGTAAACCTGCCCGGACCCGCCCGGCAAATCCAGTGGTCACAAATGTCAGCCCAATGTGAGAGGTCCTAGGCCTAAACTAAAGCATAACGGTTGTAAAGACACGAGGTTAGACTCTTTTATGGTGTAAGACTGCCCGGACCCGCCCGGCAAATCCAGCTGCCAAAAATGCCAGTCTAATGTGAGAGGTCTTTATGAGGTTATGGCCTGAATGAATTAAGAAATACTTAACCAGATAAACATGTAAGGTGGGACATGGGGGTTAAGTAGGTGCCTTGGGTGGCATGAGGAATCTAGGGGGTGCCCTTAGTGGCATGTGAAATACGATTAGTAAGACTTAACCAAACACACATGTAAATGAACATGACTAAGAGGGTTAAGTGGGATATATTAATGACAAGCTTAGGTGGGTAGCTTGTGGGGGCCCATTTCAACCAGTATCCCAAACGTATCTTTGTGGGCTCGACCCAAGTCGAGGACGGGACACGCATACTGGGCTTAACTATAAGAGGCCAAAACGGGGAGCGGTGGCAACGCAAGTCCAACGGGTTTCATATGCGTGTGTGGACCCGGGCTGGTAGGTAAGACGTTGTTGCATTGTGTAGATTTAAGCCGTGCATTCTCAGTTGTATCGGGTTGCCACTTTAGGGGAGTGATACACCCCACTGTGGGGCCAGCACGGGTATCTACGAGTAGGGAGCCGATCGAAAGAGGGTAGTAGGGTACACCCAGTGGAGATAGCGGCAGACGACACCTATGTAGTCAGCTAGGAGCACACGAAGTTACTTATAAAATTTCTAAGAGGGTAGTGGGGTACGTCTAGTGGAGATAGGGGCAGACGACACCTATGTAGTCAGCTAGGGGTACGCAAGGCTATTTATATAGTTTCTGTGTGAAGCATGCGGGATCAACCTTTAGGGTGACTGGTGCGGTGCAGTGTAGTAATTGGCGCGGTATAGTGTAGAATGTGCGGTGCAGTGTAGTAATGTGCAGTATTGTAATTATTCGTTAGTAATTAGGTATGCCTTTACCGTTATCTTTAACGTTATCCTTATCTGTTCATTCCATACCTAATAGTTCATAGACATTTACTTGTCTTCCAGCTTATCCCTTAGTCTTGTTATTTTGATAATAGTATTGTTAGAATTGTCATACTCGCCAGATTTTATGTCTGACCCCCTCCATTTCTATCCTTCTCCCCTTCCAGGTCCTCAGGTTGGGCCCAGTTCTAGTGGAGTTTGATTGGATTGCTCATCTCTCTTTGGAAAGCTTGGACCGTTGAAGTAAGGTCCAGCTTATTATCTTCTATAATGGCTATTTGTGTAATGGGATTATGTATTTTGTTTTATGAAGATGGATAATGTACTTGACTCGGATTAATGGTTTTGTGATGTAATAAACATGTTTCCGCTGCAATAAAAATGAAGTTTTATTTTTCAAGTACTACTTATTATCTGTCTTGTTGTAATTTTTCTTTTCTATATTCACTTATAACCTCCATGGAAGTTAATGCATTCCCTTTGTGAGTGACATTAATGGACGTGGGGTGTTACACGTGGTATCGGAGCTTAAGGTTATCAGAACTGATAAAAATACTTTAGAAAAATAGTTATTTTTGGAAGAAGTGTTTTCAAAAACATGTTGTAATGAGAAATTTAAAGAGAAAAGTTTTTAAGAAAAAAAAACATAATCCCCAATAGCCCATATCTTTATCTTTCGAATTCTCCATTCTGAATCTTTCCTTTTTCGTTTCAGCATGGCTGAAGATCTTAATCTACCCGACGGTGTAACGATACCAGGATGGTATCGGAGGTTATTAGAGGCTAGGGCCGCTGCAGGTCCAACCAATGTTCCTCCACCACCAGTTGCACCCGTTCCTCCTCCTCCTCGCGTAGATACTTTTGCAAAGACGTGCAAAACATTTGTGGAAGCTAGAGATTGGCTTAAGGAGGTGGAAGAATTGCTAGAAATCTTTGAAGTAGAAGAAGGGAGGAGAGTTCGTTTAGCAGCTTGGTTGATGAAGGGAGAGGCCTCGTTTTGGTGGGAGGTCACTAATGGGGAGCGTCCTGTTGACTCTTGGGCGGATTTCAGACGTAGGTTCGAGGCGAATTTTTTCTCAAGGGCGGAAGAAAATCTATATATGGAAAGGTTCTTGACATTGAAGCAAGGAAGCTCATCAGTGAAAGAATATGTCAATAAATTTAATCAGTTAGCAAGGTTTGGCTTGGACTTAGTAAACACGCCGGAGTAGAAGGCTCTAAGTTTCGTGAATGGCTTGAATGAACCATTGCAAGGGTTGGCTATGACCAACATCCCGATGGGGGCCACCTTTGAGAAGTTAGTATAAATGGCGCTCATGCATGAGGAGAAAAGCGCTAAAGCTGATAAGGCACCCGAGAAGAAGGGGGATCAGAAGAAACCACAACAGCAAAACAAGAAGGGTGGAAAAGACAATAACGGCAAGGGAAAGAAGAAATGTTTTAACTGTGGGACACCAGGCCATCTCAGCAAGGATTGCCGAAAGAAAAAGAAGACAGGCTGTTTTCATTGTGGCGATGCGGGACATTTAGTGAAGGACTGCCCAAAGAAGGGGCAGAGGGCAGGAGCTACCTCGGGAGGACATGTGTAGGCTCTTATGGCACCAGGGCAGGCAAGGGGACAAGTTCAGGCTCTCGCGGTCCCACCGCTGCAAGAACGAGGTAGAACCATTTCTGTTGAAAGCTTAGTTTTTCTGTTTGATCATCCTGTCCGTACCTTATTCGATTCGGGCGCATCACATTCGTTTATCTCTACATCATTAGTTGAATCACTGCACTTAAACACCAGTTTAGTAGAGGATCCCTTAGTTGTTTCGAATCCAATAGGGGGCTCAGCTTATTTGTCCATGATGTGTTTGGATTTGAAAATTTCCATACTTAGCGTTGAATTTAGATGTGATGCTTATGTGTTGGGCTTCACGGGCTGTGGGCTAATTTTAGGAATGGATTGGTTATCCAGAAATGGGGTCGTTCTTGATTGTGAAAGGAGAGTAGTTAGGCTCGTGACTCGCCTTGGCAACACTCTCGAAATCTTTTGTAATCCCATAAATTCGGTTATGCTAAGTTATCTAGAATCGCTTGACGCGTCTGAGGAAAATCTACGATCTGTTAGAGTGGTCCGAGAATATTCGGATGTGATTGAGGAGGTGAAGGGATTGCCTCCGAAGCAGGAGATAGATTTTCGAATATATCTTGTGAATAATGCGAAACCAGTATCTTTGCCAGTACGCCACATGGCTCCACGTGAAAGGAGGGAACTCGGTAAGAAAGTGAAGGAGTTGCTTGAGAAGGGGTTCATAAGACGAAGTATATCGGAGTGGGGTGCTCCAGTAGTATTTGCCACGAAGGCGGATGGGTCCCTTAGACTTTGTGTGGACTATAGAGAACTTAACAAGCTTACTAAGAAGAACAAACACCCACTGCCGAGGATTGACGATCTCTTCGATCAGTTAGTTGGCACCTCAATGTTTTCGCAGTTGGACTTAGCCACTGGTTTCCATCAGTTGAGAGTGGCCGAGGATAGCATTGACAATATTGCCTTTAGGACTCCGGGCGGTTTCTATGAATGGCTAGTGATGCCCTTCGGTTTGACAAACGCCCCAGCATATTTTGTTGATTTGATGAGTAGGGTGTTTAGGGAGTACCTTAACAAATTCGTGGTAGTCTTTATAGATGACATCTTGATCTTTTCTAAGGATGAAGAAGAGCATGCCCTACATCTTAGGGAAGTGTTGGAGACTCTTCGAGCGCATAAGCTTAAAGCTAAATTTTCTAAGTGTCACTTTTGGAGGAAGGAAGTACGGTTCTTAGGACACGTGGTTTCCAAAGAAGGGATAGCTGTAGATCCCGCGAAGGTGGTGGCCATCCAAGATTGGAAGGTTCCTAAAAATGCTACCGAAGTGAGAAGTTTCTTGGGGTTGGCGGCTACTATAGGAAGTTTATCAAAGACTTCGCAAAGATATCAGCTCCATTGACACGCTTGACGAAGAAGAACCTAGTTTTCACATGGGACGTAGATTGTGATGATGCGTTCCAACGTTTGAAGAGAGCTTTGACTTCAGCCTTAGTCTTAGTATTGCCAGACGGGAGTAAGCTGTTTACCGTTTATACTGAGGCTTCTGGGACAGGACTAGGCGCGGTCTTAATGCAAGAGGGTAGGGTAATAGCCTATGGTGGAAGGCAATTGAGAGTGCATGAGAAAAATTATCCTACACATGACCTAGAATTGGCCGCTATTGTTTTCGCGCTTAAGTCTTGGCGTCATTATCTTCTTGGCGAGAAATTCGAATTATTCACTGATCACAAGTCTTTAAAATACCTATTCTCTCAAAAGGACTTGAACTTAAGGCAGCAAAGGTGGATGGAGTTCTTAGCGTCCTACAACTTCGAAATAGCCTATACCCCTGGCAAGGGTAACGTGGTGGCAGACGCCTTAAGTAGAAAAAGATTATCCTTAAGTCCTTTGTTTGTTGAGTGGCGAAGTTTAGAATTCATTTCGATGTTTGACTTTAGACCTTCCGTTGACTTCGTACCCAGTTTGCTAGCATCCTTGGAGGTCAGACCTACGCTTTTGGGACGGATTGGCGAGGCACAGCGAGACGACCCACAGTTGGTTGAGTTAGTAGAAAAACTCAAAGGAGGGGAGTCATCAAGCCATCTCCGTAGGTATACCCTAAACGATAAGGGTTGGTTACGTAGGGACGGTAGACTTTGTGTACCAAAAGACGATGACCTAAGGAAGACTATTCTTGACGAAGCACATCATTCGAAGATGACCATTCATCTCGGCAGGGACAAGATGTACAAAGACATGAAGAGAGTTTACTTTAGGGCCGACATGAAGAAAGACGTGGCCGAGTATGTCGCTAGATGCTTGGTGTGCCAACGAGTAAAAGCGGAGCAAAAGAAACCCGGTGGGTTGCTTCACCCATTGGAGGTTCCATTATGGAAGTGGGAAAGTGTCTCGATGGATTTTGTGGATGGGTTACCGCGATCGAGGAAGGGTAATACGAGTATTTGGGTTATAGTACATAGACTTACTAAGAGCGCCCATTTCATTCTCGTGAAGAGTAAGAGGACTGCTCCATGGTTAGCTTCTGTATACGTTCGAGAAATAGTTCGTTTGCACGGTGTTCCTTCTAGCATAGTGAGCGACCACAATCCTATTTTCACTAGCGAATTTTGGAGAAGCTTACAAGAGGTGGTAGGGACTCAGTTATGTTTGAGCACTGCATATCATCCTCAGACGGACGGCCAGACCGACAGGGTGAATCGCATTCTAGAGGATCTTTTGAGGCTATGTATCCTAGACTTTGGGGGTACATGGGAAGAGCATCTTCCACTGGTGGAGTTCGCATATAATAACAGCTTTCAGTCTAGCATTGGTATGGCACCATTCGAAGCTCTTTATGAACGGCCGTGTCGTTCGCCTACATGTTGGTGGGAATCTACCGATAAGATCTTACTTGGGCCCGATATGATTAGGGAGACTTCAGAGAAGATCGACTTGATTCGAAGGAGGATGAAAGCAGCACAGGATAGGCATAAATCTTATGCGGATAAGAGGAGGACAGATCTCGTGTTTGATGTTGGGGACATGGTCTTTGTCAAAGTGTCTCCATTACGGAACGTTGTTCGCTTTGGGTCCATTGGGAAATTAGCACCAAGGTTTGTAGGGCCGTTTCCTATTAAGGAGAAAATTGGACAGATGTCATATAGAGTGGAGTGGCCCGAGAGACTTAGTGGTGTACATGACGTATTCCATGTGTCACATTTGAGGAAGTGCTTGCACGAGACCGCGGAAGTGGTAGAGCCGAGCTTGCTTAGAGAGGTGGAGATAGAGCGTGATGCGACAATTCGACGAGCTCCTAAGCGCATTCTTGGGTCGGAGATCAAGAGGTTGAGGAATCGAGAGGTCAGACTAGTCAAAGTGCAATGGGGAGATGATGAGAGCAACGCTACTTGGGAGACGGAAGAGAAGATGCATTCACGATACCCTTTTCTTTTTGAGGGTATGTCCTTTAATTTCTCCTGTATCGCTTAGCTTGTACTTATCTTATCTTTAGTATATCCTCTCGCTAGTATCTTTGACCTTTAGTTAGGATAATCCTATGGTTGAAACATGTGTTTGAGACATGTTATGTATGGTGGATGCAAAGTGGATGCAAGTGTTTGCTAGTGGTTGCTCGTGGATGCATATACACACACTATTAGGCACCAGATTGGCTCAGTCACTTCATATTGCATATTGCATATATATGGATGTATTTAGTAAAATGGATGTATAATGGTTGTATTATCATATAGTTGCTGCATTCGGGTGGATGGTTGTGCACGCATATAGAATTAATATGTATCATTAGGAATCTTTTGCATACATATTGGACGCATGGCACTATCATGAATTGCACTATGGAGGTCGACTGAATCAGTAGACCGCCTAATTTTGCATTAGATATGGACATATACACACACTGTGCATATAAACATTAAAGCATTAGAAGTCTTTTAAGGACAATGGATGCTGGTGTTTGATGGTTGAGTAGATGGACGATTAGATGGTAGGATATACATTCTTCTTGACTTGGAGATTTCAGGGACGAAATCCTTTAAGGAGGGGAGAATGTAACACCCCGTAATTTTATAACATTAAAATTCACAAATTAAAGTATACTTAATTTTTAGAAAAGAATTAAGTGAAATGGGTTGCGCAGAGAAATATATATATTGATATATATATATATAAATAAATTAAATATTAAATAAATAAATATGCGAAAAAGTTCAAAACAGCGAATTGGGAGGGGAAATAACCGAACCGGCCCATTTTTGAGGTCGACCCAAGCCCCGCTGGGTCGACTAGGGGTTAATCCAGGGTCTTTGGCTGTCAACCCGTGGGCCGATTCGCTCAAATGCAGATTTTGCATTTGATTGGTTCTCATGGTTCAGGGTTAATCTAATGGTCCTAAATAACTTCCTACACCTATAAATACATCCTAATGCTAACCCTAAACCTAATTAAAATAGAATAGTTACCGTCATACCGTCGCCATGGAAATCAATGGAGCCGCCGCCAACTAAGAAAGAAGAAAAGCAAATTCAATTCTAATTCTCTCAACCCTAAAGCAAAGCAAAACTCTCTCTTTTCTTCTCTAAATTGTGAGTATGATGATCTTAACAAGATTATTACCATTTTAATTAGGTTGAGTTATGAATGGATTATGAGTAGATGATGTGAATTATCATATATGTTGTTGTAAACCCCTTTTGCTATCATGTATATTGTAAATCCAATGTTATGTGATGATGATATCTTACATGTTGTAAATCATGCTATGATGATGTTATGTATGTTGAAAGTTTCTATGCTAAGTTGTGATGAATCATACATGTTAAAAAGGCCATGATGTTACCATCTATGCTAGTTAGTTCATATTAATTAAATCATCATGTTTGGGTTATGTTGATTTATATGACAAGTCACATATGCAAGTTAGATTGATTAGAAAAGTTATGAACATATACCAAGACATCTATTATGACATCAAGAATTATGCTATGACATATGTGATATCCTATGCTAGTTCACACCATCATTATGTTGCCTAAAAACCCCATATGCAAGTTTATGTATAGATTTGGGCTATGATCATATCATATAAATTGAGACATTTAACAAGTTGACACCTTTTGATCCTTAACATGTGTAGTTTATGCAAGTTTCACCCCTATTATTATTAGATTTATTTTAATTGTCTATATGTTGTGATAATTTATCTTTGTGCTAGGTGTTAGACTATACAAGTCTAGCCTATATTATGCGTTGAATAAGCGAACGTATAAACGTGGGGTAGGGGTAATATTAAGGATTTAATATTAAAAAGTTGGGGGTGCAATTGATATGATTTTGCATGCCATAAGTGGATGGCCATAATTGAGTCAATTATGGACATCATTAAAAGTTGACTTAGTTAATAATTTGAATAGGGAATTATTAAAACTAGGGTAAAAGATTTTAAGTGCTAATCAATGCTTAGGACACGAGGTTGGACTCGTTTGTGACGTAAACCTGCCCGGCAAATCCAGTGGTCACAAATGTCAGCCCAATGTGAGAGGTCCTAGGCCTAAACTAAAGCATAATGGTTGTAAAGACACGAGGTTAGACTCTTTTATGGTGTAAGACTGCCCGGATCCGCCCGGCAAATCCAGCTGCCATAAATGCCAGTCTAATGTGAGAGGTCTTTATGAGGTTATGGCCTGAATGAATTAAGAAATACTTAACTAGATAAACATGTAAGGTGGGACATGGGGTTAAGTAGGTGCCTTGGGTGGCATGAGGAATATAGGGGGTGCCCTTAGTGGCATGTGAAATACGATTAGTAAGACTTAACCAAACACACATGTAAATGAACATGACTAAGAGGGTTAAGTGGGATATATTAATGACAAGCTTAGGTGGGTAGCTTGTGGGGGCCCATTTCAACCAGTATCCCAAACGTATCTTTGTAGGCTCGACCCAAGTCGAGGACGGGACACGCATACTGGGCTTGACTATAAGAGGCCAAAACGGGGAGCGGTGGCAACGCAAGTCCAACGGGTTTCATATGCGTGTGTGGACCCGGGCTGGTAGGTAAGACGCTGTTGCATCGTGTAGGTATAAGCCGTGCATTCTCAGTTGTATCGGGTTGCCACTTTAGGGGAGTGATACACCCCACTGTGGGGCCAGCACGAGTATCTACAAGTAGGGAGCCGATCGAAAGAGGGTAGTGGGGTACACCTAGTGGAGATAGGGGCAGACAGCACCTATGTAGTCAGCTAGGAGCACACGAAGTTACTTATAAAATTTCTGAGAGGGTAGTGGGGTACACTTAGTGGAGATAGGGGCAGACGGCACCTATGTAGTCAGCTAGGGGTACACAAGGCTATTTATATAGTTTTTGTGTGAAGCATGCGAGATCAACCTTTAGGGTGACTGGTGCGGTGCAGTGTAGTAATTGGCGCGGTGCAGTGTAGAATGTGCGGTGCAGTGTAGTAATGTGCGGTGCAGTATAGTAATTATTCGTTAGTAATTAGGTATGCCTTTACAGTTATCTTTAACGTTATCTTAAATGTTATCCTTATATGTTCATTCCATACCTAATAGTTCATAGATATTTACTTGTCTTCCAGCTTATGCCTCAGTCTAGTTATTTTGATAATAATATTGTTTGAATTGTCATACTCGCCAGACTTTATGTCTGACCCCCTCCATTTCTATCCTTCTCCCCCTCTAGGTCCTCAGGTTGGGCCCAGTTCTAGTGGAGTTTGATTGGATTGCTCATCTCTCTTTGGAAAGCTTGGACCGTTGAAGTAAAGTTCAGCTTGTTATCTTCTATAATGGCTATTTGTGTAATGGGATTATGTATTTTGTTTTATGAAGATGGATAATGTACTTGACTCTGATTAATGGTTTTGTGATGTAATAAACATGTTTCCGCTGCAATAAAAATGAAGTTTTAATTTTCAAGTACTACTTATTATCTGTCTTGTTGTAATTTTTCGTTTCTATATTCACTTATAACCTCCATGGAAGTTAATGCATTCCCTTTGTGAATGACATTAATGGACGTGGGGTGTTACACTTTATGTCTGACCCTTTTTGTTTCCTCTTCTTTCTTCCGTCCCTCCCCCCCCCCCAGGTTCTCAGGGTGGGAATACTCAGACTTAGTCAGGACTCGGTTATGTTTTCTTTCAAGAATTTATGTACTCTGATAGAACACGACAGTAGCTTTTATGTTGCAATCAGTTTTTGTATTTCAGACGTGTGAATTTTTGGACCACGGTGTTTTATGGTAAATAAAGTTTTATTCCGCTGTTTTTTTATATATCTGTCTTGTAATATTTCTATTCTGTTTACTTATAATGTTTTACGAAACTTAATGCATTCCCTTTGTGAGTGACATTAATGGGCGTGGGGTGTCACACTTGGTATCAGAGCTGAAGGTTACCAGATTAGATAAAAGTTTTTGAAAACTATTTTCAAATAGGTTTTATAAAGGAAGCATTTTCAAAAGAAAGGTCTGTTTTAAAAAACATTCCCTAAAAAGCCATAAGTAATATCTTTCGATCCCTTGTCTGAATCTCTTTCCTTTTCTTTTTCAGCATGTCCGGGGAACCTAATATTCCACAGGGCATTACGATATTAGGCTGGCTCCGTAGGTATCTAAAGGCGAAGGCACTTGCCGAAGGCTAAGGAAACATTCCTCCCCCAGCTGCACCCGTTGTTCTTCCTCCTCCTCCGCGTGCAGAGAACTTTTCCAAGATTTGTAAAGATTTTCATGCTATGGAAGGAAAGCCACTCCATGGAACCGAGACATTCGTAGAGGCAAGGAATTGGCTCAAGGAGACTGAGGACTTGTTTGTAATCTTTGAAGTGGAAGATCGAAGGAATATTCAATTGGTTTCCTGGCTACTGAAGGATGAAGCTTCATTCTGGTGGGAAGTAACCCAAGCTGGGCGTCCGATGGAAACTTGGGATGACTTTAGATAGAAGTTTGAAATGAAGTTTCTTTCTTAAGCTGAGAAAATCATGCAATTGGAGAGGTTCTTAGTGCTCAAACAAGGAGAAATGACTGTTAAAGAATATGTGAACAAATTCAACCAGCTAGCTAGATTCAGTTTAAAACTAGTAGACATTCCGCACAAGAAGGCCTTGCGATTCGTTAAAGGACTAAATGAACCCCTTCATGGGTTAGCTATGTCCCATATTTCAATGGGAGCTACTTTTGAAAGACTCGTTGATATGACATTAATGCATGAGGAATATAAATCTGAAAAGGAAGAAGTTAAGGTTGAGGAAACACAAAATAAAAAGGTATGGCCCAAGTAAGGATAGCAACAACAACAGAAGAAGGGCAGAAAGAACGACAAGGCTAAGGATAAGAGGAAGTGCCGTAATTATGGGCGAGGAGGTCACATGGTCAAGGACTGCAAGAAGAGGAAGAATGCTTGCATCAGTTGTGGAGAGACTGGACACTTTTCTAGGGAGTGCCCAAGAAGCAAGGACAAGGTCAAAGTGCAGGAACTTCCAGAGGGAAACCGAATGCTCTCGTGGACAGTGCTCCAGATAGAGGTAGGAAAGTTTCTGTGGAAGGTTTGATTTCTCTTTCCAGTCACCCTGTTAGAACCCTTTTTAATTCTAGTGCTTCACATTCATTTATATCTAGCTCTGTAGTTGAATCTCTGCACTTAAATACTAGTATATAGTGGATACCGTTGTTTTCTCAAACCCCATAGGTGGTTCGGCTCATTTATCTATGATTTTTTTGGAATTTGAGAATATCAGTGTTGGGCGTCGAGTTCGAGTGCGACGCGTATATGCTTGGGTTCATGGGCTATGGGTTGATTCTAGAAATGGATTGGCTTACCATGTATGGTGCCATTCTGGATTGTGAGAGGAGGGTCGCAAGATTGTTGACTTGCCAAGGGAGGACCCTCAAGATTTCTTGTAACCCCAAGGGGTCTGTTATATTGAGTTTCCTAGAGTCACTTGACGCATCTATCGATGATCTAAATCTGTTCTAGTAGTCCGTGAGTATCCTGATGTCTTTGATGAGGTTCAGGGTTTACCCCAAGGCGTGATATCGATTTCCACATATATTTAGTGGATAATGCAAAGCCAGTTGCATTGCCCATGTGCCATATGGCTCTAATAGAAAGTAGTGTAGCTACTTGAGAAAGGGTTTTCTTTTGGGATGGGATGAAGAAAGATGTATCAGAGTTTGTTTCTTAATGTATGATTTTCCAGCAAGGCGAAGCTGAGCAAAGGAAGCTCGATGGTTTACTTCATCCTTTAGAGGTCTTGTAGTGGAAGTGGGAGAGCGTCTCCATGGATTTCATAGATGGTTTCCTTGATCAAGGAAGGGCCACACCAACATTTGGGTGATAATAGACAGGCTTACTAAGAGCGTTCATTTAATACCAGTTAAGTGTAAGAGGACGACTGAATGATTGTCAGCAATCTATGTCCGAGAGATAGTTCGTCTTCATGGGGTACCTTCCAACATCATGAGCGATCGTAACCCTATCTTTACCAGTGAATTTTGGAGGAGCTTGAAAGAAGCATTAGGTACACAGTTGTGTTTGAGCACCGCTTATCATCCTCAGACCGATGGGCAGATGGAGAGGGTGAACAAAATTCTTGAAGATCTTTTAAGGCTGTGTATCCTAGACTTCGGAGGGACTTGGGAAGAGCACCTTCCTTTAGTAGAGTTTGCAAATAACAACAGTTATCAAGCTAGCATCAGCATGGCACCCTTCAAAGCATTGTACGGACGACCCTGTAGATCACCAACTCGTTGGTGGGAATCTGCAGAAAGTTTATTGCTTGGACCAGACATGGTTAGAGAAACATCCAAGAAGATTAACCTTATTCGACGGCGGATGAAGACAGCTCAAGATAGGCAGACATCCTATGTGGACAAGAGAAGGACTGACATCGAATTCGAAGTGGGAGACTTAGTTTTTATCAAAGTGTCACCTCCGAGGAAGGTGGTTCGCTTTGGACCGGTAGGGAAGTTGGCACCTAGATTTGTGGGACCATTTCCCATAACCAAGAGGATTGGCCAAATGGCCTATAGACTAAAGCTTCTAGAAAATTTATCCGGTATTCATGATGTTTTCCACGTTTCTCATCTGCGGAAGTGTTTGCATGACACCGCGGAAGTGGTTGAGCCAAGCATATTGGAAGAAGGGGAAGTAGAGCGGGAGGTGACAGTCAGACGAGTCCATACCCCTATTCTTGGATCAGAAGTTAAGAAGCTACACAATAAAGAGATCAAGATGATAAAGGTTCAATGGGGAGATAACCCAGAGATGCGACTTAGGAGACCGAAGACAAGACTCAGGCTTCGTTCCCTTTTCTTTTCGAGGGTATGTTCTTAACTTCTTTTCAAAAAAATTATCTGTGCTTGTTTCTATCATTTGAATATATCCTATCCATAGTATTTTCGACCTTTAGATAGGAATCCTATGGATGTAAACATGTGTTTGAGACATGTTATATTTGATGGATGCAAGTGGATGCGAGTGTTTTCTTGTGGCTTCCTGTGGATGCATATACACACACATTAGGCACTAGATCGGCTCAATCACTCTCATTCTACATATGGATGTGTGTGCATCTTCTTTTCTTTTATGGAAGGAAATGGATGTATTAGCATATGGATGTTGCATTTGGGCGAATGAATGTGCATACATATAGAACTCACATGTATAGAATTATTTGCATACATATTGGATACATGGCACTAACATACATTGCATTAAGGAGGACAACTGAATCAGTAGACCGCCTGATCTTTGAATTAGTATAGGGACATACACACAAACCTTTGCATATATCCATATAAGCATTAGAAATCTTTAAGGACAATGGATGCCAGTGATTGATGGATGAATAGATGGATGATGAATGGTAGGATACACATTCTTCTCAACTTAGAGATTTCGAAGATGAAATCCTTTAAGTAGGGGGGAATCTAACACTCCGTAATTTTTTTAACATTAAAGAGAATAAATTAAATAATAATTAATTTAATATTTAGAATTAAGGGAAATAGACTTTTCCATTGCGTCCGTATCGAAATTATGGTCAAGATAAATATTTGGTTTGCGTAAAATGGACACCGTATGAAGAAGTTATGAGGATTTTAAGTCTGTATACGCACAGAAGATATATATATATATATACATACATATGAGTCAGATATGAGTCAGAACTTATCCAGAATCATTCAAAATTCAAATTTTCGTATGGTAGCAAATTTCCCGCTCTAGCGGGTCGACCCCCCTAGTGGGGTGTCGACACCCCTAGGGATGACGTGGCAGTCGGTTTCAGAGGGGCTGGCGGCTATAAATACATGGTCGTTTCTCTTATTTTCTTCATTGGAAATCATGGAGGCCAAATGTTGCCGGTGTCTGAACTGAGACGGATCTTTTCTTCAATAATGATCAACTAAAGCTAATCAAACTTAGAGATTCGAGTGTAGATCCAACCTCAGCCATTTTCTACCTTTTCTTTTGATCCAAACATTATGAATTCTAGGTTACTTTTATATTTAAATGATTAAAAGTAAAACGTGATAGTACTGTGATTTGGATCTGTCTTGAATCATGAATCTATGTTATTCTTCGATCTCAAACTTTATTATGCTAGATCTATTTTTATAGATCTAATTCACCTATGGTTAGTTTATCATGTCACCTTTTTAGGTCTGAACCTTTGTCAAGTTTGTAGTTAATTTGGGATTATCATTATATGGACAATTGAACCTTTTTTTAGATGTAGATCATCATATTGTGATTAATGGAGATATGTCATTATTGGACATATGAATTCTTATTTGGATCTGTTCATCATAAGTATGTCGGATCTAGTTTTATCATTACCCTTTTCGCTAGATCTGTTTTATGTCCACCTTTCTATGCCAATTACTTGTATATGCCAGTATATATGCTTATGTCACTTTTGTTAGAATGGTCATTATTGTCATTTATCCCATCATCTTTCCCTTTATTGTTTATTGCTAAGCTACTTTCTAGCCTAGATGCCTCCAAAAATATACGAATGCATTAGTTAGAGAACGGGGGAAAATATTAAAATTAGCATAACCTGGTTAATGGATATGAATATTGACATATAATTCACTTTGTATAAAATTGGGGGAAAAAGGAAAAAATCACCTAAGAAGACATAGGTGAGAATTTGAACAATAATGAAATATCTAAGATTACAATTAGAAATTGTAATTGCACTTATGACACGAGGTTAGGTTGCATTAGCGGTGGAAGTCTGCCCGGACCCGACCGGCATATCCAGCAACCGCAAATGTTGAATCTAATGTGAGGGGTCTAAGCGCACAAATACGAGACGGGCTAAGACCTGAGGTTAGGCCCAACTTGTGGAAGAAGTCTGCCGGGACCCAACCGGCATATCCAGCATCCACAAGTTGTAGGCCTAATGTGGGAGGTCTAGCCCATTATAACCATAAATGGACTTGGTAATGAATTGGAATACTTAACCTAGATGAATCCATAGGGATTGTATGAACATGTTAACTTGAATAGGGGTTAAGTAAACTTAGTTGAAATAGTGGGTGGGTTAAGTAAATCTTATGGCGGTGGGTAATATTTATGTATATAGGCCCACGAACTTAACCTATTTTATACTTTGGAGTTATGAAACTTTGTTAAGTAAACTTGCTTGGATCAGTGAGGTTCAAATAAATCTTATGGTAGTGGGGTAATATTTACATATATAGGCCCAACAACTTAACATGTTTTACATGTTGGACTGTTAGGCATAACCAGTTGAAATCCTAGTAGTTGGGATGCAAGACTAGGGGAGCTTGTATCATCTTGTGTGTGGGACCTGTTTCAGTCAATAACCCAACTAGGTATCAAACGAGTACTCCGAACTAGGTCGGAGTAGGGGCACGCTTACTGGGCTGATTGTAAGAGATCCAAAACGAAGAGGCGGTGTCAACTGCGCAGGAAACCAATGGAGTCATGTGCATGCATGGGTCCCGCTTGGCATGGGAATTAAGACGCTGTGACATCAGTAGATATGGTTGTGCACATCTTGAAAATGAAGGGTTGCCACTTTAGGAGGTGATACATCCTACTGTGGGGCCAGCACAGGGTATCTACGGAGTAGGGAGCCGATCGATTAGGGTAGTAGTTAGGGTACATCTAGACTCTGGTAAGTTTAGGAGTCCGTTATTGGGGCTGCCTGTGGATTGCATGGGGTTAAAACCTCACACCAGAAGTACGCCTACGTCTACGGTTTCATACATGTTGGGGATCATCTCATTCATGATATACTAGTTGTAGTGCAGAGTAATCATTACACATTATCCTATCTACCTTGTCACACCTGCCTTTTTATGTATTAATCTCACTTATCGACTTTAAATGCTTGTCATGCTGCTTTTATTTAATTACTTGCTAAAAGTAACTAGACTCGCAAGGCTTTATGTCTGACCCTTTTTGTTTCCTCTTCTTTCTTCCATTCCCCCACCCCCCAGGTTATCAAGGTGGGAATACTCAGGCTTAATCAGGACTCGGTTATCATCTTGGTAGGAGCTTCTTTCGAAGTATGGCTCAAGTTCTTATCTCTACTATGGCTTTGTCTCTTTTTGGGGAATTATATTTTCTTTTAAGCATTTATGTACTCTGATAGAACAAGACAGTAGCTTTTATGTTGTAATGGGTTTTTGTATTTCAGACATGTGAATTTTTGGACCACGGTGTTTTATGATAAATAAAGTTTTATTCCGCTGTTATTTTATATATCTATCTTGTAATATTTCTTTTCAGTTTACTTATAACGCTTCATGAAACTTAAAGCATTCCCTTTGTAAGTGACATTAACGGACGTCGAGTGTCACATATGATCATGAATGATAATAAATTTCAGGATGCAACACAATGATTCAAGCCAAATGTATTTCAATTCATAAATATCGAGATGACAAATATACCTCTATCGTCTCCGAAAACCAATGAAATTACTACAATTGAAAAATAGTATTTTGCTGTAATGAGTATAACTTTTCAAATCTTTCCAAAATGAATTAGAAGAAACTCAAAACCAAGTCAAGTCAAGTCAAAAGTTGCATGAGATTCCCACAACTTATGTAAAATGGTTTAAAGAAGTGCGATGTATAGAACGCAGATTTAAAAGGCTTTCCAAAATGAATTAATAGAAACTCAAAATAGTAAAGTTGTGTGAAATTTCATTAGCTTTTTAGATCATCAAAAAAAATTTAAATTCCAAGCAACAAAGTTCAAGATATGATTAGATTACTGCAACATTCTTAAAAATTCGGTGACCAGTCTACAAATTAATCTTCAAAAGAACTGCAAATTTTCACCAATTTAAGTTCATAATCTAGAAATACTCAAAACATGAAAGTTGTAGACAATTGAATCTAGTTCCCAGAACTGAAGGATTTTGCAATTTGAAGTTAATAATCCCAAGATATGTCAAAATTACTGTGGAAGTGTCAAAGCGAATCAGCAATAACAGAAAGGAAGGAAAAAGAAACACGAGCTTAGAGATCATACCTAACTTACCATTGAAGATGTGGATTCTCTAACTCAGCAATAAAAATTTGGAACTCTGAAAATCTAGTTCAATAAAAATTTGGAACAAATTAAATTTTATCTCTCTTACAAAATTTCTCCTTAGCCGCCTTTGTACCTAATTATTTATAGGATCGAGTGGTCTAAAAAAACCGTTTTACCCCTCTCAACTTCATTTAATTATTTTGGTACCCAAACTCATTTATATAACAATCCGTTAGTGTCCACTAAAGTACTCTTAGGAATTCAAATTCATTTAGTCTTACTAAAATTCATTTCATTATCTTTTGGGATCCAAACACGTTTAACTGGATTGTTTCTAAACGAGTACTTATCACGTTTATGTTCAAAAAATCCTTTGAAATTATTAGAGTTCAAAATTCCAATCTGATAATAAATTAAGCCATTTGAAGAATCTTTGAAATTATTTGAATTTCCCTTTTTCATCAATTTTTCAAAAACCAAGTCCATTCTTATTTTCAATAGAAAATTGGTTCTTCAATAACATATTCAATGATTTCTTTCCATTTGAAAATTTAGCAATGTTGATTCAAGTCATTGAATTTTAGATTTAAGATCTATATTTTCCATCATCAAATTTAAGCAACAATCAATAGTGATCTTTCTCTTTTTCACAACAGTTTGTTTCAAAATCACATTTCCATTTTCAAGCGCTTTGATTTTAGCATTTGATTCAGAAATCTCAATTTCAAATTTTTATGCTTTTCAATTTGAAGTTTTTCAAAATCCTTGAATTTCTTTATTTCATATCTCGTATTGTGATCTATTTGAGAAATTTCAGATTCGTTATTTTTCAAAATCACATTTTTGTTGTCAAACGTTTTAAAATTCTCTTTTATTTCAAATAATTCTTTTTGAAAAGTCGCACAACCCTTGCAATTGAGATTTTTGATTTTCTTTATTTCAATTTCAAGCCAATTCAAAATCGATTCAGTTTTCAGAATTTGTTGCTCGGCAAATTCATATTTGAAAATTTTAATGATCTTAAAATTTTTCAGCTCTTTTTGCAAAAGATTGTTTTTATAAATAGTTTGTCTTCTTTTCTTTTTAAAACCGTAATTTTCATTACAAGCTTTCGAAAATTTTCATTAATATGAACTAGATTGATTTCCAAATTTGAACAATTTTTGCAACCAAGGTTTGATTTTTTTTAATGCTTTCAAGTTTTAATTCCAAAACATCAATTTTTCTAGTCAACTCAAGATTCTCATATTTTAGATTTTTATTCTTCAATTTGAGACTCTCAACAGATTCAGTTAATCTATCACACAGAAGAATTAAATCTTTAAATGAAAAATTATTTAGCCCATCATCTGTTGAGTCTCCACTATCTGATTCATCTGAATCATCATTTGTAATCTTGTTAAGCACACATCTGAGCTTTAGTTGGCTATTGAGGGTTTTTAGTTTGTGTTGTCTTTTTTCCATACATTGCATTGAGAGCTTTCTAAATTTTCTGCGTAGTTAAACAATGAGAGATATGGTTAAATTGATGAATAATAATATAAGAATATATAATATGATAGCACGAGTATTGATAACAATGTTTTTCTTAACATATCACACATATTTTCGATAATATCCCAACATTGAAGATTAACAGATTTTAAATAAAATTCCATTTTTAGTTTCCAATTTAGAAAATCTGTTCCATCAAAAATAGTTGGGGTTATATTGGAAAATTTCTCCCTAGATTAACAACTAGAAATACCACTATTAGGGAAATCCATGACTCTAGAGTTATTTAAAATAAAAAATACCTGCTCTGAAACCACTTGTAGGAACTAGATTAACCCTAGAGGCGGGCTGAATAAGGTTTATTGTAATCTTAGCAGAATATAAAAATTATCACAGCACAGATCACATTAGAATAAATAAATACAGAAAATAAACGACATAGAATTTACCCAGCTTCGGCAAACCCGTGCCTACTACTGCATTCCCCAAAGTTTCTACTAGGTATTAAAAACATTATCCCCCATACAACACTTGTATACTCATGACCCCTTGTTGTTGTTCTAATCCTATGCTCAAAATCCTGCACTGATCTCAAACCCCAAGATTAGATATTTGGAAATTAGGCTAACATACCTATTTCCAAACTTAATTTGGCTTACATCCCTCCCATCTTTTTAATGTAAACCCGCCCTCTATTTTTAAAAGTTTCGCCTTTTACATTTTTTAGTCAAAAAAAAGTGCTGTTAGGTTAAAAAAATTCTAAAATCTGGAAATATTTTCGGAAGTCCACGCAAAAAAAAAAAAAAAAATGTTGCATACATGTATGCAACTATTACATATAGTTGCATACATATATGAAACTATTTGAATACACATGCATGTATTTATGTACGATGCTTGAATAACTGCATACATGTATGCAACTTTTTTTTTTTTTTTTTTTGTAAACTTCATACATGTATGCAGATATGTCAAAATCTATGTAAAAGTGAAAAAATTGCATGTATGTATGCAACTTTTAAATAAATACATCAGAAGATGCATGTATTCACAGTATGAGCATACATGTATGCATTTATACTATAGTTTGATGCAAAATTGTAATAAATGCATACATGTATGCAACTATTTGAAATATATGCATTTGTTGATGCATTTTACTGCATTTCGTTGCTTTTCATATAATTTTTTATTTTCACATGGTTTTTGATGTTTTTTGCCTGAATTTTTTTCCAAATAATCGTTTTAAGTAATTACGAATTTACGTGAATTTTCAAATTTTTTTTTGAATTTTCTTAAAATAAGGACTAAATTTACATTAAGTTTATGACCAGATGTGAGCCTAATTTTGAAACTTAATCGGGACCTGTAAAAAATGCACCCATTTGATTTTCCCTAACTACAAACCTTGTAGTTACACGACCAAAAATAAAAACAAGTTTTTGACACATAAAAACTAAAAAGAAAACACACTAAAAGTAAATAACCCCCAAAGAAACATTAAAATGAAAAATACAGTTGACTCCTCTTCTTTTATTTATCACTTGAAAAATCGGCTTCCTTATTTCCCTTTGTAAAGCAATATCGACTCCTTTTTTCTGAAATTTGGGTTCTGGATCTCTTTGAATTATGGCTTTAAATCTTCGACTGAAATCTAATAATATTGTCATGCATCGATTAATTGTTTCTTTTCCATGATTGAACCAAAGAATGATCAAAATCCTAAATTATAAGAACTTTGATTTTTTTTCCCATTGATTATTTGAGTTGTTTACTTTGTTTTGATACATTTTGCCAGTGATGAAATGGTGTTTTTATAGGGTTTTCCAAACCCTATCCACTCTGATTTCAAAGATACTTGTCGTGAATAATCGCTTGAATTATAGAAATAAGTGATTGATTTTCTTGCTCAAAAATTTCCCTTGCGATTTCAGTGTGTTCTTGAATAACATCTGGTTTTCAAGTTTTATTTGATTTGCCAGTAACAGAAAATTTTAAGTAGCTAAAATTGTGGCTTTGAAATTCTCTACATATTTTGACAACTGAAAAATTATCGAAATAAAAACTTGACATATGTTTCTTATTTGAGATTTTCAAGCATTTAATATTAAGGAAGAAACTTTCTTCCTTTATCCATGGGAATTTTAATGCTGCACTTGTTTCTTTCTCTTGATGCTGCACATGCACATTTGAACAGGTTCTACACTTTATTTCTTGTTGTTCATTGTTGCTTATATTAACTTGACAATTATGATAAGTACAGATACTTCATTTGATCTTGCTTGTTGCTCTGATGTTGACCATACACACACACACATTCATTCATATATATACAATGTATTCATATGTGTGTTTGTGTGTTGACCTTTGATGCTCATGTTGTATCTGTTCATGTTGATCTGCTCTAGCCACTATTGTTGCACCATGTCTTCTTGCCATGTATGCCAGACTATGTATTCAAAAAGAAATTTATTTTCAAATAATATTTTCCTAATAATCTTAAATTTGATTTCTTGAAATATCTTGCCAAATGTATTCACTTGGCGAAAATAAAATTTTCCAAAATTAATTCTTGCAATTCTAGAAATTTGGAACTTGTCCAGTTCATAAATTTCACCAAAATTAAAACTTGGAATTTTCGAAAATTTGAAAACTCTCCTTGTGAATTTGGAAACTACTCTGCCCTTTTTTTATTTTCATTTACAAGAACATATATTATGCTTGCACACTTCATCTTGTTCATTGTGCCATTCATTGTTTGCTTCTACTGTATATGTACTGCATCGTACATGTGCACTACCGTGTCTACCTGACATTACTTCATTTTCCATGTTGAACTGTCATGCATATTAGAACTTGAAGACTGTCTTTAGCAAATGAACTTTGCATGCACCATCTTGCTTTAACAGTTGTTGCTTATGCTTCCATGCTCGTATTACTTGCTTTGTTCTTGCATGCCATTGTGCTCTTGAAATGAGCCTTGATTAAGTGCATTTTCACATCCTTGTTAGCAATGGCATTTGAACTTTGCTCCTTGTTCACTTGATGATTTTTGCCTTTTTTTCCTTTGTTATATTGGCATGGCTCTGTACATTTGCTACTGACATGTGCATGTCGCATGCTTGCTCCTTGCTGCTATGCTCAATGTTACCAGACCTTGTTGTTTAAACCAAAAATGGTCCAAAAACCAAAGGTACATAAACTGTACTTCACCTAATGGTAAGTAGTAGAAAATGAGACCATAATTGCAAAAAGTAAGTAAAGACACAAGAATTATTGTTGTGGTTCGATCAAAATTAGATCTATGTCCACTTTGGAGGCAATTTCATTATCATGGAGAAATTTACAAAGTGCATTGTTCCATACATCTCATTTATATCACTCATTCTCTCTCTAAAAATGATCTTCTACTTTCTACTTTCTTTTAGCTTTAGATCTCATTTGAATTCGGGAAGAAATGGATTAGATTTCACGACTAGATGATCTTCCTCGATTTCATCATGAAATTAGTGTTAGATCTGAGCTTTAAAGAGGAGTAATGGCGTTGGAGATCACTTCAATTGAACTTAAGTGAGAATTAATGGAGTTTGGAGAAGATGAGACCCACTTGATGTTGGAGGAAGATGGAGTGAGCTTAGGAAGCCATTAATGGAGCTTGGGAAGATTGAGAATGGTGGAAAACCGAAATGACAACACTTCAAGGTGGCTTCGATCGGTCCCTTGAATGGTGGTGAAATTGGTATTTATAGACAAAGTTGGTAACATGTGGCAATTCTGTAACTATGGTGTACATGGTAGGGGTCATTCGCTCATGTATTTACGGAACTACCACTGGACAGCTGGGGCTAACTTTGAACAATTGTCACATTCGACCATAAAATTATGCGCGAGTGACTCACAATATGATGCGAGAGCAACCCACTTTCATCTTGCTGAGATATGTGCGAGCCATACATGATTGATCCCATATAATTTCTGAAGTTGTAACATGTCTGTTTATCTCATTTTAACGACCGACTCGTCTGATGCTTATCCTATTTCTTCACTTTGGGATTAAGCCCATTCCACATGGCAAGCTGAAGTCAATCCCATGCGTTGTCCATTCTTTGTTATCCACAATGCTTCGTGCTATACATTTCATTAAAATGATCACAATATGATGCACGAGCAGGACGCCTTGTACGACCGAGCACTTTGAATTAGCTGCTATTATAATGGTTGCGCGATCAATGGCATATGTTTTGTCTCATACGTGTGAATTGCCACTGATGTGCACGTAAAAATGCACATTTATATTCACATATTTATTGTTATTAGTTGGATAAATGATCATTTTTAGGTATTTTGTATGATCAAACCATGTTTTAAATATTTTCAAAATCATCACTTATTTTGGGAAAAAGTGGTCACTCGTGCATGTTTTAATTTGTGAAATCTTTTACTTATTTCTTGTGATTATCTCTTATAGCAATTTTGGAGTTGAAAGGATATATATACATGACGAGATGAGGGAAAGCATGCATTTACACAAAAGATGGCAAAGAATTAATTCATTTTACGGATAGTGGAGGCCCACACCTTGCTCTTAAGTTTCATATTGAAGACTAATTGAATGAGACAAAAGACCTCATGCATTTTAATGACTTATTACTTGCTAATGGAAATTTGAAGATTCATGAATGGGAATTTTGGGGATTTCCCAAGGAAAGTGATTAGGGTTTTAGGGTTTTTGATCTTGTATATATACCTTTTGTTTCATGCAATTTACGATCTTTTTTTAGCAAATGAAAGTCTACGTGATCAAATAAACAAAAATGGCCTCCAAGCCTCTTTCTTTTATGTCATGTTTATGTTCTATTTAACGTTCATGTCTATTCATACTCTCTCTTTTTATTGTTAGTGGTTTAGATTTATTTTCACGCAAGTAATTAGTAGTTAATATCTTTTCTTCATTGTTTACTCTCTATTTTTGTTGTTCTTCAATGTTGAAATCTATTTGTGTTGAAATAATCACAAAATGAGAAGCTAAACCCCTACAATTTAGGGGTGACGAAGCTTTTCCTCTCATTAATGTAGATTCAACATAAATTTGTATGAATGATCTCTTTTAGGTTTAATGAGACTGGATGTTTTTGTGTATTTGTGTTTCATGTTGCCTTTAATAGCCTCTTTTGTTCATTTCATAACATTGAGGCTATGTTTATGACATAAACAACAAATTGCCTCTTCATCTAAAAATGTTATTATGGCAATGAAATGGGGTTTATATTGAAATTTGATGATCTATGTTACTAACCAATAGTAAATAGATCATACTTAAATTAGATTCATTTCAATGTCATGTTTCATAAAAGTTAATAAGTTAGATTAATTATGTATTATTGCTTGATGACTTATTTTATGTTAATTAATAGCGCAAATAAGTCATTCTTATGATAATTACATAATTAATCTTACTTAGATTATTGAGAGATCTTCGTATTATTTTATGTTGAACCATGTTGAAAGAGAGAAAAGTGAAGTTGCCTTTAAATTGGTTTTAATCCGTGAATCGACTCATACTCGCTAACGTACTACAAGTGTACGCCGTGCGCTTGCGGTTTATTACACTTCGCGACGGTTTTCTAATTCATGGGATATTCGTCGTCGAACAAGTTTTTGGCGTCGTCGCCGGGGAAGGAATTTGATTTTAATTTTATTCTTTGGATTAATTTTGTTGTTCTTAAAAAAATTGCATGCATTTTGTGTGCTTGTTTTGTCATAGTTTAGTTGTGTTTATTTCACATTAATCTTGATAAAAAAATTGTTGTGTTTTTTATTTTCTTGTGTTTATGTGTGTATTGAATTGTGCATTGTTTGTTTTTGGTATGTGTATTTGTGTTTTTCTTCATTAAAAAAATATATACACTTGCCTTTTATTTTCAATTTCTTTCCTATTTTCAATACAATTTGCTCCCTTTCTTTCATTTATTTCTTTACTTTCTTTCATCTATTTGTTTCCACCTTCAATTCATTTTCAATTCTTACAAATAAAAAAAAATCGTTCCATTTTTCTCTTTTATTTCCTTCGTTTCTCTGATATCTTTTCCAAATTCTCTTTATAATTACTTTCCTTCCCCAAAAACTGTAGCAATTCAGGACCCCAAGTCAAATAACTCGCCGTAACCCCAAATCGTAGCAACCGTGACCAATCCAGCATTCGTCGATTTGAAATTGGATTTATAGTTCGGAATTTCATTCAAAAAATCATTCTGGAATTCCAAAAGTTTGTTTCAGCAAGGGTAAAAATTGTTTTGGAAATTACCTTAGGAGATTGTTATAATAGTCGGTCGGTTTGGGTATTGGGCTGATTTGGGTGGGCTGCGTCTTGTTTTGTATATTCGTTATTGTTGAGTTTGGATTTCGAAAGGGGAATTAGTTGTTTAATTTGCTGAGTTGGTAGGATTTTTCTTGTTTTGCCGAATTCTTGTGTTTTATATTGCTTGTTATAAGTCTCTTTAAAAAAAAATCAATTTCCACTCATCTTGTTTACTTATCTTTGTTTTTATTTTTATTTTTGATTTTCACTCATCTTGTTTTCATTTTAATTTCATTTTGCTTTTAGATTCATTTTCTTTCTCTAAAAAAAATCAAGAGAAATCAAATTCACTCATGATCGGAAGAGACAGACTTCAATCAACAAACAGGAATTTCAGAGGTCAAGCAAGTTACAATTAACAAATTTGAATTGTTGGAGCGGTTGCACACCAAGTGGGGTGTGAACACACTAGCGCTACTCAGTTACATTGGATGAACTGCCAATCTAGGTGAGAATTTTCTAAACTCTACAGGGCATGCTGATGCTTGAATATATATATATATATATATATATATATATATTGCTTGTGAAGATCTCGTGCAGGTGCCGCAGCTTGCTTGTAAAAATTTTATTTCTGCAATTTATTATTCTGTGACTGTTATGTGATTGAAAAAAATTGCATTCATCTTAGTTTTGTTTTTATTTTCTAAGGACTTCATTATATTATGACAATTTTTTTTAATTTCTAATGGATTATTTCTCGATGTCTAGACTACGGCAGAGTAATAACCGTTTATAAATATTACAGTGATTCGTAAATATTATATCGGTTGTTCCTCTGAAGGCACTTAAACCTTCGGTTGCATTGCTAGGGTGATTCCTGGTGCACCGATAACTCTTGTCCGTTAACATGCTGAGAAATCTTTTGATTGAAATAAATCTAACCGTCATTATATAATTCTAGAAAAATTGTAAATAAGTAATTTTCATTCGGTTCATCCATATTTAAAAAAAACCAAAATAAAAAAAGAAAATATTCATTTGTGAGTATTTTGTTTTCTCTTTGAAAAAAAATTTCAAAACAATTTTTGTTTTGTAAAAAATAGTTTCGCTTCTATTCTCTTCTCAAAATTGTTCTTTCTCGTCTTCCCTTACTCTTCTCGCTTGTGCATGCATAGTTGGACCCGTGATCCGTCGTTTAGTTCGAACAAACATTCCTTTAACCATGGCCGAAGAAAATTCCCCTCGAACTCTTATGGATAGATACTTTCTTGATCGGGTTTATGTTCCTTCTTACATCATATTGCCTACCCCAATGGGTAACCACTTTGAAATTCATTTGAATCACATAAATACTCTTCTAAAATTTGGCAATCTTGAACGTGATGATCCTTTACTTTTTTAACCAAATTTGAACAAGTTTGTGCAACCATGAAATTTCAACAACTAAGTGACGATGGAATCAAACTTAAGTTAATTCCATTTTCACTTACCAATTATGCCGAAAAATTGTTGTATATCTTGCCTTCAGATACTATTGGAACTTGGAATGAATTTGTGAATGTTTTTCTAAAGAAATTTTACCCCTTGAAAAAACATCCAAAATTCGAACCGAAATCGTTAATTTTCATCAATTTGGGGGTGAACCCTTTGCAAAATATTTCGAAAGATTTAAAGAACTACTAGTCAAATGTCCACATCACAATTTCCAAAAATGGTCTCTTTGTCAAATTTTATACGACGGTCTCAAAAATTACTCTCGAACCATGCTCGAATCGATGTGCCAAGGAAACTTTTTAGCCTAAAATCACGATGCCGCTTGGCAGTTTCTCGAAAATTTAGCCAAAAAATCAGCTCAATGGGAAAGATCTAACAAGAAATCGATTTATTCCTGATTAAATGCTCATTCGGTAGGATCCTCAATGACTTTAGAAGTGAAAATAGACGCGATGTTAACCAAATTTGCTAATCTCCTTTCATCAATTCAAATAAATCAAGCTCAAGCGTCTCAGCCTTTATGTTACAAATGTAACGATCCTAACCACATTTCCGATCAATGGCCACATTCGTTAGAAAAAATCAACTCATTTAATGAAGTTAGAAACGTCCCATTCTCCCCAACAAACAATCCTGGCTGGACAAACCATCCTAACTTCTCTAGGGCCCAGAACAATGCAAATTTGAGTTTGGTTCGACCCCCTTTTCAACCATTTTCAAATAATCCTTCGAATCCTCCCTTTCAACAAAATCAATTCCAGAATCTTGCGCTACCTTCTCAAAATCAAGCACAATAATCTTTTGTACCCCAAAACGATAAACGATTGATGTCACTTGAGAAAAGTCTTGAAGCATTGACTGAAGCAACTACTCAAAATCTCCAATCAAATAGCAATCTGCAAAATTTATTGACTTCGCACATGCAAAACACGAGTCAATCGATCGCTAAACTTGAAATGCAAATGAGTCAGTTGACCACTTCTACAAGTGAACAGGAAAGAGGCACTTTCCCGAGTCAACCCATTCCAAACCCTAGGAGTCAAAATCCTAATCCAAACCAAGCTCATGTCATCAAGGATAGCAATCAAACTCAGTTGAATGCTATAACAATTTTACGATCCGGTAAGAAAATCGATAATCAAGTTGAAAATCCAAATAACTTACCAAGTGTTTCTCAAGAATGATCTTGATCCAAATTCTGAGTCTAGTCCTGCTCCAAACCAAGTTCTTTGATCGAGAAACCACCAAAGTTGGATCTTAAACCTCTTCCCGATCACCTAAAGTATATATACTTAGGTGATAACGAAACTTATCCTATCATAATTTCTTCAAATTCAACTAGCGATCAAGATATTTCTCTTCTCTCGACTCTTTCTAATACCAAAGATGCAATCGGTTGGTCCATTTCTGACATCAAGGGAACTAGCCCCGCAATCGATCAACATCGTATTCACTTAAACGATGAAGCCAAACCCACTCGTGAAGCGCATCATAGGCTTAACCCTAAGACGAAAGAGGTAGTTCGTGAAGAAATTCTTAAACTTCATGACAATGGTTTCATTTACCCCATTTCTGATAGCTTATGGGTCAGCCCCATTCACATTGTTCCTAAAAAGTCCGGACACACCGTTGTCGCAAATGACCAAAACGAACTTATTCCAACTCGTACTCTAAAGATTGGTGTGTTTGCATCGATTATTGAAAATTGAATGCTGCAACGCGTAAAGACCACTTTCCTCTTCCTTTCAACGATTAAATGCTCGAACGTTTAGCCCGTCATGAGTTCTACTGCTTTCTTGATGGTTATTCCAGTTATACCCAAATTCCAGTCTCTCCTGAAGATCAAGAGAAAACAACTTTCACATGTCCATTCGGTACCTTTGCTTACCGACGTATGCCTTTCGGTCTTTGCAACACTCCTGCAACTTTCCAACAATGTATGGTTGGAATTTTTTCTGATATGATCAAACGCTTTCTTGAAGTCTGGATGATTTTTCGATCTTTGGAGATTCTTGTTCATCGTGCTTACATCATCTTGAACTTGTTTTAAATCGATGTAAAGAAAAACACTTAACATTGAATTTGGAAAAATGCCACTTTATGGTCAAACAAGGCATTTTCCTTGGACATGTAATTTTATACAATGTCATTGAGGTAGATAAAGCAAAAGTTGATGTTATTTCAAAACTACCCATTCCAAAATGCGTTAAGGACATTCGGTCATTTCTTGGGCATGCTGGCTTTTACCGACGCTTTGTGAAAGATTTTAGCAACATCGCTTGTTCTTTGACTACTCTTCTAGGAAAGGACATCCCATTCGAATTTAACTCTGAATGTGTCGCTTCTTTTGAACATCTTAAAAACGAACTCATTTCGGCCCCAATAATCTACTCGCCCAATTGGGAACTATTTTTTGGAATCATATGTGATGCTTCTAACTTCACGGTTGGTGTTGTCTTACGAAAACGCATCAACAAAATTATTCACATCATTTACTACGCGAGTATGACCTTTAACGACACTCAACTTAATTATATGTCCACCGAAAAAGAACTTTTAGCTATCGTTTTTGCGCTCGAGAAGTTTCAATCTTACTTGATTGGTTCCCACATCACAGTCTACACTGACCATTCTGCTCTTCGACACCTTTTTGCTAAAAAGCATGCTAAGTCACGCTTAATTCGATGGATCCTTTTACTTCAAGAATTTGATATTACAATCAAAGACAAAAAAGGATCCAATAACGTCATAGCTGATCACTTATCGCGTCTTCCGAATGAGCCATCTTCTTTGCCAATCAATGAAAACTTTCCTGACGAACAACACCTTTCTATTTCAATCGATCCTTGGTTCGTTGACATAGTGAACTATCTAGTCACCAAGGAAACCCCCTCATTTTGGTCCAAACAAGATAAATACCATTTTCTTTCCCAAGTGAAATACTTCTACTGGGACGACACATACTTGTTTAAGTATTGTCTGGACCAAATCATTCGTTGATGCGTTCCTGATAGCGAAATTAGGAGTGTTCTCTCATTCTGTCTTGATCATGCGTGCAGTGGACATTTTGGTCCTTGGAAAACCGCTGAAAGGGTGCTTCAATGTGGTTTTTATTGGCCTACTCTCTTTAAAGGCTCGTTTGAGTTCTGTAAAACTTGCAGTCGTTGCCAAATGCTAGGAAAGATTTCACGACGAAATATGATGCCTTTGAACCCTATCCTTGCGATTGAGATCTTTGATGTATGGGGTGTTGACTTTATAGGACCTTTCCCAAACTCCTTTGGAAACTTGTATATTCTATGATGCCTTTGAACCCTATCCTTGCGATTGAGATCTTTGATGTATGGGGTGTTGACTTTATAGGACCTTTCCCAAACTCCTTTGGAAACTTGTATATTCTTCTCGCCGTCGACTATGTTTCGAAATGGGTCGATGTCGTTCCACGTAAAACAAATGATCATAAAATTGTTGTGAAATTCCTAAAAGAAAACATCTTTTCAAGGTTCAGCACACCTAGCACAATAATAAGCGACAATGGAACATATTTCTATAATCGATCTTTTGAATCCTTAATGAAGAAATACTCAGTAACCCATGAGTTATCCACTCCTTGTCATCTGCAAACTTGTGGTCAAGTCGAAGTGTCAAATCGTCAAATAAAACAGATTTTGGAGAAAACTATAAATAAAAATCGAAAAGATTGATCACTAAAATTGACCGATGCGCTTTGGGCTTACCATACTGCTTTTAAAACAAATATTGGAATGTCCCCTTTTCGATTGGTTTACAGTAAAGCCTGTCATTTACCCATTGAACTTGAACATAAAGCGGTTTGGGCAATAAAGAACTTAAACTTTGATCTTGAACAAGCTGGCGAAAATCAAAAATTGCAACACAACAAACTAGAAGAAATTAGGAATGACGCATACGAAAACGTGAAAATTTACAAGGAAAAAACCAAAGTTTTTCATGACAAGTCCATCCTAAGAAAAACGTTTTTTCCAAACCAAAAAGTTCTATTGTATGACTCACGACTTCATTTATTCCCCAGGAAGTTAAAATCGAGATGGACCATACCATATGTTGTTCGAACTGTTTTTCCACATGGTGCTATTGAAATAGAAAACCCGAGGGATGGATCCATATTCAAAGTCAATGGTCAATGTCTAAAACCATTCTTGGAATTTCCTACTGATCCAGAGGAGGAGCTCTTGATTCTTCATGAGCCATGCTACGTGAAGTAAAAAAGTTAAGTTTAATCCTCCTTTGTAAATATGTAAGTATTTCTCTTCCGTTCACTCATTGTGTCATGCATTGACCGTGGAGACACGGTCGAAATCAAGTGTGGGGAAGTCTCATTATCATTCTGTTTTTCATAGTTTAAGTTTGCAATTTTTCGACTTTTACTTAAAAAAGAAAAGAAAAAAAGTTTAGCACTTCTATTTACTTTTAAATAAGACATGATGGAGTTAGCATATAATTTTGGTTGTTCGATTAAAATGTTTGGAAATTACTTTTCTTAGTGGATAACGAAAGGAAAGTTTGAATTAGGAGCAAAGTTGGTGTAATTGGTATATAGGGAAATTCGTAGGTGATGAGTATGAAATGTTTTCAGAATTGTAATCTGATTAAATGAATGGTTGATTTAGACTACTTACGATAACATTTTAAGATCTTTCAAGTGAAGTTGTGCTAAGATATTCCCTCTAAACTCTCTCTCTCTCTCTTATGTTAAAATAAAAAGAAAAATAAAGAGAAAAAAGAAGTGCATATATATATATATATAATAATCCAAGGGTATCCAACATTTCTAGTACATCTAGCGTTGGTGTGCCAACCCGCCAAGCTCTTTCCGACATCTTGTTGGCAAAGTCAGCATCGGTATACCTTGTTCTCATTTTATGAGTTGGACACCTTAGGATTACTGACCCTCACGTAAGTCGTAATGCAGTGTAGGGGTAGTATACCAAGGTATTTGTAAATAATAATAATGTGAATATTTTGTAATAAAGAGAGAGTTAGCACTTAAAATCCAAGCACACTCTTCACTTAATCGACCTAACTTGTTAACAAAAAGGAAGTTGAGTTGCCGTTTTCAAATGTTGATATAGATTATAGAATTCATTTCATATTTGGACTATGTTTCTACCAAAACAACTAACCAAGCTGGAGGAGTTTGTGATGATAACATGACTTTTTTTTGAAGTTTTGATTAGTATTAGACTCAAATTTCATATTGATGACCCAAATTTGTGTTAACTCATTCGTGTAAAATTTAAAAGTAAATTGCCCATTTGTAAATATTTTTTTTTGAAAATTTGCATTCATCTTGAAAATATTTTCGAATCTTGCATTTTGTAAATATTTTTTTTTTTTGCATTTAACTTTTGGATTTTGTTGGTACTATCCGCTGAAAACCCTCACAAGATAACACTCGTCTACTGGGGACACCTAGAAGTTTAACGGCTTGTTGCATACGCTCAATGAAATCGTGCTCCCTACGAAATAGGATCTAGCTTAGTTTTTTACTTTATTCGAGGATGAATAAAAGGATAAGTGTGGGAGTATTTGATGTGCACGTAAAAATGCACATTTATATTCACATATTTATTGTTGTTTAGTTGAATAAATGAACATTTTTTGGGTATTTTATATGACCAAACCATGTTTTAAATATTTTCAAAATCATCACTTATTTTGGGAAAAAGTGGTCGCTCGTGCATGTTTTAATTTTTGAAATCTTTTACTTGATCCTTGTCATTATCTCTTGTAGGAATTTTGGAGCTAAAAGGATATATACACATGAAGAGATGAGGGAAAACATGCATTTACACAAAAGGAGGCAAAGAATTAATTCATTTTATGGATAGTGGAGGCCCATAACTTTCAACTTGCCCACTAGCTCTTAAGCTTCGTATTAAAGACTAATTGAATGAGACAAAAGGCCTCATGCATCACACATGACTTATTAGTGGCTACCGGCAATTTGAAGCTTCATAAATGGGCATTTTGGGAATTTACCAAGGAAAGTGATTAGGGTTTTAGAATTTTTGATCATGTATATAAACCCCTTTGTTTCATGTATTTGAGGATCTTTTTTTAGCAAATGAAAGTGTAAGTGATCAAATAAACAAAAATGGCTTCCAAGCCTCTTCTTTTTTTTCATGTTTAAGTTCTATTTAACATTCATGTCTATTCACACTCTCTCTTTTTATTGTTAGTGGTTAGATTTATTTCTACGCAAGTAGTTAGTAGTTATTATCTTTTCTTCATTATTTACTCTCTATTTTTATTGTTTTTCAGTGTTGAAATCTATTTGTTTTGAAATAATCACAAAATGAGGAGCTAAACCCCTACAATTTAGGAGTGATGAAGCCTTTCCTCTCATTATGTAGACTAAACATAAATTTGTATGAATGGTCTCTTTTAGGTTTAATGAGAATGGATGTTTTTGTGTATTTGTGTTTCATGTTGCCTGTAATAGCCTCTTTTGTTCATTTCATAACATTAAGGCTATGCTTATGACATAAACAACAAATTGCCTCTTCATCTAAAAATGTTATTATGGCAACGAAATGGGGTTTAAGTTGAAATTTGTTGATCTATGTTACTAACCAATAGTAAATAGATCATACTTAAATTAGATTCATTCAATGTCATGTTTCATAAAAGTTAAAAGGTTAGATTAATTGTGTATTATAGCTTGATGACTTTTTTTGCGTTAATTAATGGCGCAAATAAGTCATGCTTATGATAATTACATAATTAATCTTACTTAGATTATTGAGAGATGTTCGTATTATTTTATGTTGAACCATGTTGAAAGAGAGAAAAGTGAAGTTGCCTATAAATTGGTTTTAATCTCATAGTTTTATTCTATATTTTAGTTTACTTTTTGTTTCTAGTACTTAATCACAATTTAAAATTAGGTTAATTTGATTGAGTAAAATAATTGAAATTACTTCTTTTCCGTGGATCGACCCGTACTCGCTAACGTACTACAAGTGTACGCCGTGCACTTGCGGTTTATTACACTTTGCGATGGTTTTCTAATTCATAGAATATTCATCATTGAACAAGTTTTTGGCGCCGTCGCCGGGGAAGGAATTTGATTTTAATTTTATTCTTCAGATTAATTTTGTTGTTCCTAAAAAAAATATTTGTGTGCATTTTGTGTTCTTGTTTTGTCATAGTTTAGTTGTGTTTATTTCGCATTAGTCTTCATAAAAATAACTTGTTGTTTTTTTTCTTGTGTTTGTGTGTGTATTGAATTGTGCATTGTTTGTTTTTGGTATGTGTATTTGTGTTTTTCTTCTTTAAAAAAAATACACACTTGCCTTTTATTTTTAATTTTTTTCGTGTTTTCGATACAATTTGCTCCCTTTCTTTCATATATTTCTTTCCTTTCTTTCATCTATTTTTTCCACCTTCAATTCATTTTCAATTCTTAGAAATAAAAAAAAATATTTCCAGTTTTCTCTTTTGTTTCTTCCCTCTCTCTGATTTCTTTTCCAAATTCTCTTTATAATTACATTCCTTTTCCAAAAATAAAACAAAATAACAAAAAAAAATCTTTCTAGAATTCTTCCTTCTTGCTGTAATTCTGCTATAAATTTTCCAGCTTTCTCTTTAAATATCCACACCAGTCACGCACCTCATCTTCAGAAATTCATTTTTCTTCCACCATATTCTGCCTCTTGCTCCTGTTTCACATACATAACGCAATTTCCCAATCTTCACGTTTAATACTTCAACCTTCACGTAAACATCATCCTCACATCTTCAATTCCTATCCATACTTCATCTTCTATCAGCAAATCCTCTATTCACCCTCCCATACAAGTGCTTGGCCTCCTGCAACCTGCAAACACCACCCATACGTAAACCCTTGAACCCATACCGATCATCAAATATACACCTCACTGCAGCTAAACCACTTCTACTACCCTATACCAACATTTCAGCCACTTCATCACAATATAGCCAGTAATAGCCACCTGCAAGAAGTTTCTAAAATAATAAAAAAAAATTCAAAATTGCACGTCGATTTTCCTTGCTCAGCACAAAACAATTCATGCACCTCCTGCCATTTTCTCTTTCCGATCACCCCTACCACTTCAACAAACAGCCTAGTCCTTTCACCAAAAACCCATCACCAATCACTTCACTTCCTCCACCTGCAAGGCTCTGCAAAAAACCCAAACTCCTCATCACCAAACTACAACCCTTAACTGCAACAATTCGGGACACCAAGTCAAACAACTTGCCGTAACCCCAAATCGCAGCAACCATGACCAATCCAGCATTCCTCGATTTCAAATTGGATTTATAGTTCGGAATTTCATAAAAAAAATCATTCTGGAATTTCGAAAATTTGTTTCAGCAAGGGTAAAATTTGTTTCGGAAATTGCATTAGGAGATGGTTTGTAACAACCTGCACCTCCGTTCATGCAAGATATTGTCCCCAACTTAGCCACCATATAGTTATGGGGTTTTGTTCCTCAAAAGGCCTCGGCGTTAGTAAGAGATGGACTCTACTATATAAGTACCCACTTCACACAGGCTTCCACAATGTGGGACTTAGGGGTGTTACTGTGGTACCAGAGCCAATACCCAGCCAGAATTGTGGCTCCTGTATGGACCACAACGCCTGGGTGAGGTGTTTGTGTGCCAACGGGGACGTTGGGCTCTGTAGGAGTTGTTAACAAAATGAAAATATCATTTTTATTCTTTTTGTTAAACTAGAATTGTCAACAAAAATGAAAATATTCGTTTTAATCATTTTTTTGAAATAGAACGGTCAACAAAATGAATGAGTCACTTTTTAATCATTTTGTTGAACTAGAATTGTCAACGAAAATGATTGTATCACTGTTTAGGCATTTTTATTTATTAGGTTATACATTGAAACTATATATACAAATAAAATATTTCTTTTTATTTGTTAAAGTTAAAAATAGAAATTTCATACAAATAATGAAAATAAAAATTATCTTTTTATTTGTCATTAGCAAAGACGTCATGTGAATAAAATACATACTTGTTTGCCATTAGAAACACATAGGAATGAACGTAAATAAAATACATATTTATTTGACTTTATGAACATGTAGATATGATATGCCAGTTAAAACATTCTTTTATTTGGCATGTTAAATACTAGTGAAATCGTCGAGTGATTTATATATATAATTATATATATAAATTAAAATTAAATGAATCGCGCGCGGTAGTTCGCGTTTCGGAATCGTAACTTTAAACGATTATATCGAAAGATCCGACCGTCGGATTTTCCAAAAACTGGAACCGTTAGGACCGCTTTGGTATGATCTTTCCAATGGTATAAAATTTATTAAAATCCAACGGTTAGATTTCGAGAAATGTGTAAATAAAAATTTGATAAAAACAGCGTCAGGGCCGCTTGTTGACCTGAAGCGTCATTAAATTAAATTGGGCTATTTTTATATAAATAAAAATAGTGATGAATCGTTATAAAATAATATTAACGATATGAAATGGTTTAAATTATATATATGCAAGAATTATTTGAAAATACCGAGTTCAATCTCATTTCAAATAATTATACGACGATTTAAATCGAAGATTTTGAAGACGCTGATTGAAGACCAACGATCTTCACATCGAATGGATGACTACTGATGCCCGGTATTGGGTAGCTCCCAGTAAAGGGTTAAAGTGGTAGATGTCTGAATGTACTTGTTGATTGTTCGGATAAGCGAGCACCTCTCTTCCGTATTGGACATACGGGACGAGGAATAAGGTGTCTCTGGTTTCGTTCAGACCCAGAACAGACTTGTAAATGGATGTGTGTTTGACACTGGATTTCATTCCATGTAAATTTATTTCTATTTAATATATATCTGTTTGGTGGCAGAGAATTTATTCTCTTGCTTAACACCCTTCTCTGAGATGCATGAGCTCAGAGGTTATATATCGATAGTTATTGATCGCATGACATGAATTGTCAATGTGGTATGCCAAGATGCAAATGATAGAGGCTTTTGTTGAAAAGCTGAGCCTTGTGGTTGATGATCAAAGCATGGCTTATTTCGGCATAACTTTGTGTATAGCGTTACTTCGCGAGCCTCACACCCCGGTAAGACTCACGAAGAAGGGATTTATAATTATCTGTTGGCGATTATGTGTACTTTAAGGTTTCCCCACTGAGAGGTGTAGTTCGTTTTGGGAAGACTGAGAAGTTGGCACCGAGATTCATTGCTCCATTCCCTATTCTCGAAAGGATTGGTACTCTCGCTTATAGGGTGCAGTTGCCTGACTGGTTACCAGGGTGCATGATGTATTCCATGTGTCTCAACTCCGGAAGCATGTACATGATCCAGACTTGTCTTCATATCGACAAGCCATCTCGATCACCTCATTAAATTGGTCCTAAATAAAATTTATGATATTATTAATGGAATTAATTAATTTTTGCTGAAAGATTGTTTGGAAACAATGTGTTCATTATAGATGAAATAAATTCCAATACATACATGTATATATCTTTGTCTATCGTCTTTAATTCTTTCCCTATTTGTTTAAAATATAACGTTTAAGAATTTGGAATGGAATTACATGTGAATATCTGCATTTGTTTTTAGTGTCCTCCTCTCTTCGTTGTTTCATTAATACTGCACCATTCCTCTCTTTCAAAATTGACACATTCTTTTATTTATTTATTTATCCTTTCCTATATATTGCATGATATTTCCTTCTTCTCCTCTTCTTTCCCTTTTCATTTCTATCCCTTGCAACTTCTCAATTAATGTCATGTTTTCTTATTAAAATTTTCTTAGGAAAATAAATAAATAATGCACAACATTTCTCTATTCACATTTCATGCAAATTAAAATAATATTTTGAGAAATATAAATTATACATATTCCCTTTTAAAGTTAAGGATAACTTTATAAAGAGAATAAACCTAAATTATGAAAACAATATTTTATAGTCACTGAATAATTGCTGTAAACGATATAGAAACGATCTTGACGTTACACCTAAAATTTTTAATTTTGAATTTGAATTTGGATTGCATGTGTTTAGTCTAATTTAAATAAATTGGATCGATTGCTAAATTACATATTCCATAATAAAATTTCCATAATGCCACCATTGAATAAGATACTAAGCAGATATGGTATTTAACAATGTTCAAATAAGTAATCGTACAACCCTAATGTTCAGCTAGGTATTACAAAAGAATTTTTTTTCTTTGAAGGAATTAATTATCCCCTTTTGATTTTTGAATTAGAAATAAATACTAAATTACCTTTTTAATTACTCTGTGGACTCTTAATTTATTTGCATGTGTTCTTCCTTATCTCTTTCCCACTTTAACGTGAATCGTTTCCTTCAGTTTTGAAAAGAAATAAGTGTTTATTTAATCAATACAAAAATTTCCTAATTATTACCTTATTTTTGAGTAATCAACTAAAGAAAAACTTTTCCAAAATAAATAAGTACTTGGAATCCTATTAATGATGTAGGTTGAATTAAGATAATAAGTGTAACATTTATAACAGTAAATTTTAACAATACAGATATGTATTTTAGATATGTTAGTTGCAATAATGATGAAACATTTATTAAATTAGAAATTTGTACCTATTGTTTGTATATCGTAATTTTAAAATAATTTTTAATTAGTATAAGTAGAATACAACCTTTGATTATCTTCCTAGTAAATGTAATCTATTTTTAAATTTAAGGTGGAACCTCAATTGGAATTCTTTAGGAAAAAAATTGAAAATAAATGTGAGTGATTGTTTTAAAAAGAGAAATACATGTTTATGTTTGTATGAAAAGAAAACAAATGAGTATAAATTTGTATATAGTAGTTAAGGATATAAATTAGGGGTTCCTCATATGATTTATAATCAAGCATTGAATACATTCCCATTTTTCTCCTTCTTATTTTATTTTTAATTTCGAATAAGAAATAAGTACGCTACTTCATGCTTAGTCAGCTAAATTAATTTTTTTTCGTAACCTACTATATATGAAAGGACACATTAGAGAAATAAATATAACACCTTTCTCAGTTTCCTTCAACATTCTTTTTTTCTTCTCTCCAATTGTCTTCTACAAATGTTAGAACTTCTTACTCCTCTCCCTATAAAAAAGGAAAGTAAATCTAAATTCCTTTCTACCTTCATCAACCTCATCTTCCCTAAAAAAAAATCATGGTGTCCTCTTCTTAAAATTTTGTCCATCCTCCTTCTCAAAAGAAACAAAGGATCCTCAATTTGCAAATTTGCTGCTCAAGATTGATTGTTGTCCGTGTTTATTTCTTGTCTTCATCATATCCACGCAAGGTGAGAATTCTAAACTCACTTTAAAAATATGAGTTTAATTTATACATTCGATGTGTAAAGTTATGTATGCTATGAATAAAATTATCATGCGATGAAATAATTATTGGTTAGTTAAAAATATGATTTTTAACTTATGTGTGCTATGAATAAAATTATATTCATGCGATGTAGAAAATTGTAATGTCATGGAATAATTCCTAGTTCGATAAAAATATGATTTTTTACATATTCATGCGATGTAGAAAATTGTTGTGAGAATCCTAAACTCACATGAAAATAGAAAATAAAATTAGTCATGTTATGTAGAAAATCATGTGTATGGTAAAAATTGTTTGTGAGAATTCTAACTCACATAAAAAGGGTTTATAAAATTATATTTTTTCAATGTAGAGAAATTGGTTATGCGATAAAATTGTTCATGTGATAAAATTGTGTGTGCGATAAAAGTTGTTATGAGATGTGAGATTTCTCAATCTATAATTAAAATATATATATATATATAGAGCTATATATATGTATATATGTATTTAAATTGATTGTGATTGTGTTATTAATATACGCTATATAAAACACATATTTATGTCATATAAAATTGAGGTTGATTGATTTATTGTGGTTGTTATGATTTGTTGAATTATATTTTTGTAAGATAAAAATATAATCTTTAACATGTGAAATAAAAGTGTCATTTTGTTACATAATGTCATGTGAAATAAAAGTGTCATCTTGTTACATAATGTCATTTAGTTAGAATAATGTTTGTTAAATAAAAATGTCATTCAGTTAGAATAATGTTATGTTAAAATAAAAATGTCATTCAGTTAGAATAATGTTTGTTAAATAAAAATGTTATTCAGTTAGAATAATGTTTGTTAAATAAAAATGTTATTTTGGTTAGATAATGTTATGTTAAAATAAAAATGTCATTTTGTTAGAAAATGTTATGTTTGAATAAAAACGTCATTTTGATTAGAAAAGGTTATGTTGAAACAAATATGTCATTTATGTAGAAAACATATTTTGTAAATAAATATGTCATTTAGTTAGAAAACATATTTTGTAAATAAATATGTCATTTAGTTAGAAAACATATTTTGTAAATAAATATGTCATTTATGTAGAAAACATATTTTGTAAATAAATATGTCATTTAGTTAGAAAACATATTTTGTAAATAAATATGTCATTTAATTAGATAACATATTTTGTAAATAAATATGTCATTTAGTTAGAAAACATATTTTGTAAATAAATATGTCAATTAGTTAGAAAACATATTTTGTAAATAAATAAGTCATTTAGTTAGAAAACATATTTTATAAATAAATATGTCATTTAGTTAGAATATGTGTTCGTTTAATAAAAATATCATTTAGTTAGAATATGTTTTTGTCAAATAGAAATGTCATCTTGTTAGAATACATTTTGTTAAATAGATTTGTTGTAACAACCCGAAAAATCAAAACCAATTTAAAATTTTTATTTTGGCAATTTTAATGAAATTTGAATATTTAAAATGAATTATTTTAAATAATAACGACGATAAATTTATTTTCGATGAAGTTAAAACAAATAAATTTATTTTAATTATAAAACGAGCCTGAAATGGCGCGGTAGTTTGAAAATTCGATTTCAAATTCAATTGAATATACAGAATTCAATTTAAGTCAGAATTGGACGAAACCAGAAATATTTGAATCTTTTTAATCATATATTTCTAACAGATATAAGAAACTGAGATTCGTTTTATTAGTTGAAAGTTACGTCCAATTTAAAATTCAGAAAAGTCGTTGTGGAGTTTATATATATATATATGACTCTTAAAAATAGCCATTTTGCAAACGACCTCCATTTTCGACGAAACCTATTTTGTTGGAACCGGAATGTCAAATTATTGTTAGATTCTAATTTTCATAATTTTTGAAATCAATATGTGAGCGTGGCAAAGGAAAACGTGTTTTAACACTTTAAGTCAATTTGGATCAACTAGAAAATGGCCATTTTTCAAACGGTCTTCAAATTGGACAAAATTAGTTTTGTTAGGACCTACCGTCAATACGAAGCTAGAAATATTTTTTCTAAAATTTTCAGAGTCTGTATGTGGCCCCGGTAAATTAAAATGTAAGTATAAATTCAATGTAAATTGATTTATATTTTAATTTTGACAAAAACTGATCTAAACAATCGAAATGGGTTGTGAAACAAATCCTATTGTGTACTAAATGGGGGTAATTAGTAAGGGGCATTAGTCGTTGAGTTTGATTTAGAGTTAGTATCAACAAACAAGTATTTTCGAAGTTAAATAAATTAAATATATAAATATATATTTTCCAAAGCCCTAGAAAAGTCACTTATTGGTCAACGCTAGAGAAAATATCGGGCTGCTCGTTCTAAGCCAATTCATGGCGGTTTATGCTCAAATCTTCCCGTCTATTTTCCTCTTGATCCACGCTATGAAATCCAAAGATTCCTGAATGAAATTTGTATAACTTCTTCCCCTCTTTTGTAACGACCCAGAAAATCTGAGCCAATTTAAAAATTTTAAATTGGCTAAAATAGTGGATTTTAAATATTTAAAATAAATATTTTAAATAATAAAGATGAAAACTAAGTTTGAATCGACAATTGAAAAGGAATATAATTAATTCTAATTATAAACAAGGCCTGAAATGGCACGGTAGTTTCAAAATTTGAATTCAAACTTGACTGACTATACCGGGTGCAAAACAAAACGGATTTGAGTAAAACCAAAAATATTTAAATCTGTTTGTGAATACCTTTCTAACGAATCTGAAAAATCAAAGTTTCATAGCGGATAGCAAAAGTTATGGCTAAATGAATTTTCAGAAAGGTCGCTATGGAAATTATATAGCCCGTGAAAATGGCCATTTTGCAAACGGCCTCGGAATTCGATGAAACCACTTTTGTTGGATCCGGGATGTGAAGTTATTTCTAGGTTTCAAATTTCATAATTTTTGAAGCTAGTATGTGAGCGTGGCAAAGGAAAATGTGTTTTGGTCAATTATAGTTAAATTGGATCGACCAAAAAAGGGCCATTTTACAAACGGTCTCAGAATTCGACGAAACTAGTTTTGTTGCGACCGTATCATCAAAACATAGCTAGATTTATTTTTTTGGAATTTTTCGAATCAATTTGTGGCCCTGGCAAATTTAAATATACGTTCAAATTGAGTATTGAATGTTATATATTTTAAATTTAAGGAAAACTGACTAAAACAGTCGAATGGGCCTACGAAACATATCCCATTGTGTTCGGAATGGGGGTAAAACGTTGGTGACGACAGTCGTTGGGTTTGGATTGGAGGTCGTGTCAGAAAACCCCTTTAAAACCTTCCAGGCCAATTAGAAATTTTATAATTAATAAAAATAATAAAAAAACCCTCGTTTCTCTCCCCCCGACCTGCGCTCCACGGCGGAAACTGTTCCGACCTTCCCTCCCATTTTCTGGCGAATCCAGGCCGAGTTAGACTCCCCTCCAGTTAAGCTTTTTGAAGTGCTCCGTCTCCTCTACAAATCCATACCTGGAGCTCCACCCCTCGTCGCTCCAATCGAGAGAACCACCGCCACGAAGTTCGGGTCTTCGAGGCGCCGCCGACATCAGCTCCGACCACCGAGCTGGACCCACCACATCGCACAGACGCGCCTCTCCTCCCCCTTCGACCTCGCGCAACCCGATCGTGGAACCATTACATGGATTGATCGAAAAATCCAAACCTAGTTTGGAACCATTTCAGAAAAGGTTCGGCTGTTTATTTTGAACTGATTTTAACACTTTTAAGTGTTGCAAACTTGTAAAAATCATATCTTTTCTGTTTTTCGACGAAATTCAGTGAAACAAGAGATAGTGGACTCGTGTGGACGTCTTCTACATTCTGGAAGAGACTGCATATTTTTCTGAGCCTTCTGCTATTTTTGGTGGAGTGGAACCCAATGTGAGATTTCTAATTTAGGAACGATATGGAAAACGACAATGTATAAATTATATAGTCGATGTATGAGTTATATAAGCGTTGTACACCTCTTGTATAAGCGTTGTATAAGTTGTACGTTCGATGTATAAGTTATATATGCGCTGTAAAAATTATATATGTGTTGAATAGAATTGAAATGCTATATATAAATATATATATATATATATATATATACGCCCCTCGTCCACAAACCATGGTCGATATTTATTGGTTGTGATTGGTGTGAAAATTGGTTGATTAGAATTGTTTGTGGTTGAAATTGATTGATTGTGGTTGAAAAATACCCGTTTGTGGTTGAGAATATTTGGTTGAAACGAAACCACATAGGATTAGTTTGTGGACATGAAAAAAATATACATGCCGCCTGCGTGCGAACTAGCTGCATGATTCCCCATTGTCAAAAGCTGCGAGGCTTCAAGGTAGAGCGAGGAGCCGTACTAGGGACGGTCCCGGTTTTAAGTACCCTGCCGTTATGCTGCCGAAATTTTGAATAATATTCATGTGTTAGAATTATTTTCCTGTATTGAAACTATATTCGTCTGTTGAATAGAAAACCTTCATGTGTTGAATCGAAATTCATTCGTTGAATTGAAATTCATGTGTTGAATGGTATTCGTGTTTTAAATATAAAAATCACCTTTTTATCTATATATACCAACTATAGAAAACCTTCATGTGTTGAATGGAAATTCATTCGTTGAATTGAAATTCATGTATTGAATGGTATTCGTGTTTTAAAATATAAAAATCACCTTTTTATCTATATATACCAACTATAGAAAACCTTCATGTGTTGAATGGAAATTCATTCGTTGAATTGAAATTCATGTGTTGAATGGTATTCGTGTTTTAAATATAAAAATCACCTTTTTATCTATATATACCAACTATAGAAAACCTTCATGTGTTGAATCGGAATTCATTCGTTGAATTGAAATTCATGTGTTGAATGGTAATCGTGTTTTGAAATAAATTGTTTTATAATAAAAATCATATTTTTTATCATCTATATGAACTATATAAAATAGTCGTGTTTTGAAATAAATTGTTTACACTAAAAATCACATTTTTATTATATACATGAATTGTTAAAAATAGTGAAGTGTTGAAATAGAGGACAGTTAGATAAAAATATCATTTTTATCAAATGTATGAAAATCGTATAGTTTTGAAATCGAAGAATCGATACATATATATATATATATATATATATATATAGAATTGAAATATATCGAATAACGAAGCTGCAGTTCGTATTTTGAAACCGTGATTTCAAACGATTAGTGCAGGAGATCGGACCATCGGATTTTCCCGAAACCGCAACCGTTGGGTTCGCTTTGGAAATATCTTTCCAACGGCACCAACTTTGTAAAAATCCAACGGTTGGATTGTCTGGAATGTTTAATTCAAATCTGAAGAAAAACAGCGGCAGAGTGGATTATATTTATATATATATATATATAAATATAATTATATTAAATCGAACAACGACGCTGCAGTTCGTATTTTGAAATCGAAACTTCAAACGATTATACCGGGAGATCTGACCATCGGATTTTCCCGAAATTGGAACCGTTGGATTCGTTTTGAAAAGATCTTTCTAATGATGTAAATTTTGTGAAGATCCAACGGTTAGATTTTCAGATATGTATAAAACAAATCTGAAGAAAAACAGCGCCACGGCCGCATTATGGCCCGAAGCGTCGTTTTGAATAAATTGGCTATTTTAAAATAAATAAAAATAGCGATAATTCATTATAAAATATTATAAATGATATGGATGTGAAATTTAGAAACTAACTGAAGGTTGGCTAACTCGAATGGTTTCCTGGGTGTTGATCTGATGTTGTTTCGGCCTTCGGGGTTAATATTTGGGTAATCATTCTCTTACTGATTTACGGTTAGCGACTAATGAATTGAAATGATGTGTATGTGTGTTTGTGTTGCACTTGTTTATTATATACGCGAGTTGCTCAGAAAGACCGGGTTTATCCCATTCTGAATAACTGAATCGACGATAAGTAATCGAAGATGAAGACGGTGGTCGAAGACCGATCTTCACCTCGTTTGGATGGTAACTGATGTCCTGATTAGGAGGCATCCCGAAATATGGATAATGAGTGGTGATCGTCTAGACGTACGTGGAGATCGATGGATATGCGAGGTATATAGTGCCTCCGGTTTCGTTCCGACCCAGAACGGAGTTGTAAATGGATTGTGTGTCTAACATTGGAATTTATTCTATGTGATTGATAGCCATCAGTTGCATGGTGTGAATTGTCTGTGTGACATGCTAAGATGCAGTGATCAGGGCTTCTGTTGAAAAGTAAAGTCTTGCAATTGATGATCAAAGCACCGCCTGTGTGGTGTAGCTTTGTGTATAACGTGAATTCGCGAGCCTCACACCCCGGTATGAACCAGAAACGGGAGAAGGACCTCAGGGAGGGCATGCGTTTCTTTCTATCTAGGAGTTGTGTTAGTGTTTTTACACGGCCTGACATTTTACTTATGTGGATGATGGATAGCGAGGCGCCTCGGTTATATCGGTCGATCCGGGACCGATGGAGTCATTCGTTGGCTCATTTACGCCCCATAGGGCGGAGAAACGTAGTGTTCAGGCATAATAATCCACATCGGTGGACCGGCCCTGACGATCCAAGGCTTACCTGAGACATGTGCTAGATTGTCTCGAATTCGGTAAGGACTATCTTTTGCCTTGGTTCATGACGGAAGTCCAATTTCCAAATACGTGACTGTGCGGTTTTGATTGTATACCTATATATGGCGACATAGTGGTATGGGGGCATTAATGCCGTCTATGATTGATAGTTATGATTCGAAATTGTTTTTGGAACATATAAACACTAGTAGTAATATCAAATGCTTTTGTTTTATTCGTATCAAACATATCTTGGCCATTATAAGGTAAAAACTCTATCCTCCGGTTTGCGTTGCATTGTGTGATGGGAACTGAGTCTTATAATGGCTTCATTTTTATAAAAAGCATTGCGATGTTTAAAAGAAAGATTTGTTTTTAAAGCACTGGCAATCCAATGGAGTAAACCCATTCCACGAAAGTGGCGTGGTCCTGTGGTTAGCCATATTATAAATGTGTTGAGTAGATTTCTTATACCAGTCCCATGACTGACTCGTAGTTTGTTTCACTTTCAAACTCGGGTGCCCCTTTTTCTACACGGGCAGCCTTGTATTCAGGTTTTAGCTGGCTTTCTCTGAATAGCTGGAGCTGAAGATGGATTCTATCATTTATCTCTTTTTATGTTGTTCAGCTCCTATTGTACATATTATGTTTGTTTCCGCTGTAGACATTTATGTATAGCTGAACTGTATTTGTACTAAGTATGATCCTGTATACTGTGTAACTCTGATGATTACATTTATACAGTGTATTATTTGTTCATTATCTGGTGTATTTATTTAATTCTTGTTTTGCTATTATCTGTTTATGTGTTGTATTCCAAGGATTACCCTTGCCACCGTCAGTACGGGGTTCGGGGTTGTCACATCTTTAAATCCATACCGGAATCAAGTATTATCGTTGAGTAATTTTGGAGATATATGGGTTCAAAGTCAGCTCGTTCGAGCTTGGACTACGCGCGACAGGGGGATTCGAGTTAGTTGTCAACGGCGGTGGGGGTGCGCCACTCGTAGGCGCGACGCGTGGTAGGTCCCGATCCGATTCTGGTGGGTCAAGGCGTAGGCAGCGATGAGGTTTGGGTTTTGAGCGAGTGGGTTTCACTGTTCAGAAAGATGGAAGAAAGGTAACGGTTTTAACGTTATTGTTAAATGTTGCAAAATTTAGTTAGCTAAAATTTAAACGTGAATTTTAATATATATATATATATATATATATATAAGTATGATTTTTATTATAAGTATAACATTGTTTTTAAATTTATATAAAATTGTTTTAAAAATGGAATTTTTACATATATAAAATTGTTTTAAAATGGAATTTTTACATGAATAACAACGTGATTTTTTTTATTAAAAGCGTTGAGGAGAAAAATGTATTTTTGAAAATAAAAGGAGCATTATTTTTTGAAAATAAAAAGGAGCATTATTTTTGAAAATAAAAATATGATTTTTAAGTTATATACATTGTTTTAAAAATATCGTTGAGTTAAAAGTACGATTTTTAAAATAAAAATAACATGGTTTTAAAAATATAAAAATATGATTTTTATATATAGAATGGCGATATAAAAATGTGATTCTTATTTATATTGTAGCATAATAAAATTGTGATTTTTAGATAAATAGCACTATATTAAAAATGTGATTTTTAATATCAACTGCGTGAAATAGATGGCGATGGAACGGACTGAAATCAAAATGGAATCCAAACCGTTCGAATAAGTAATGGAGGAGTGGATCCCCAAGGTTAGAACTCCTCACTAAAATTATTTATGTACAGTTATTTATTTTATAACAGCATATATGAACTGCTCCCCGTCATCCACAAACCATGGACGACTTGTTTACTTGATTGTATTGTGTTGTTTGAAATTGTTTGTGAGGTGAAATGGATTGTCTAAAATATTCATATGTTGAAATAAATATTTTAGAGTTAAAAATATAATTTTTAACGTGTATATGAATAAAATAAATATTCATTTACAAATCAGACGATTTGTTTATGTACACCCATTTGACTGATATTGATTGGGACGATATACTATGCACATCGCCCAACTGCATGAATAATATTCAGTATTTATTGGTTGAAACCCCACACGGGTATTGGGATGATATTTGATGTACGCTAATCCTAATTGTTTAGTTGTATGTCAATCGATAGGTTGACAGACTGTTGAAAGCGTTAATTATTTATAATTAATGCTTATACAGTATAGAATGCAATTTGGATGATGGATTGTTGTTTTCTTTGTTGCTATATACATGTGTTGTATGTAATCCATATAAACAACATTATATGGTAATTGACTATGTCTGATTCCAGTTCAGAAAGAATGAGTATTTTAAAATAACGAATATTTTAAAATAAGGAATATTTTAGAATAATATTCAGAAAAGAATCCAAATATGATTTTGATGTCCAATTTGGGATGGACACAAATATATTTAAGTATATAAAGTCGTGTTGATTGGATTAACGCCATTTTGACGTGAACGATATTTATATTGATTTTATTCATTTTTATAATGAATATTGGAAAGGAATTGATTTCAAAATCTAATGTTTTGAAAATATTATCATTTATATATTGATGATATGGAATATTCAATTTTGATTTGAAATTGAATATGAAGTTAATATTGTTATGGAAATTTGAAAGATTTATTTATATCGTTATTTCCAAACGATATTTGTTGGTTGTAGAATTTGATATTGAATATGCCGATATATTTTCCATCCAGAGTCTTGTATTTAATATCAAATTGGATTTTGGGTTTGTTGTGAACGGTGTTTTCAGTAACACTGTTCTTGAACCCCATGTGAAGAGAATAAATCTTTTAATTAAGATTGTTAGAGTTTCCAAATATATTTAATAATTGGAATAAAATGGAATGTGAATTGGGTTTATCGTGAACTGTGTTTTAACGACATTTGTTCTTTAACCCGATTTACATTGAAATGTGATTTGGAATTTATAAATCTTTTGTTAAGATTAAAAGGAGATTTTTCCAAAGTAAAGTTTTCCAGTTTAACATATTAAATTGGAATTGAATGGAATTCGGTTTGGTAATAATCGAAGTGAACTTTTATGGTGGAAAGTTGTTACTATATATGGAATTTAAAAGGCTTTGCCGTTATTCCATTTATATTATCGGTTGGATATGAAAGCCACGGTGTCAAGGGTAATCTTTGGAATATAACACATAAACAGATAATAGCAGAACAAAATTAAATAAATACACCAGATAATGAACAAATAATACACTGAATAAACATAATCATCAGAGTTACACAGTATACAGGATCATACTTAGTACAAATACAGTTCAGCTATACATAAATGTCTACATCGGAAAACAAACATAATATGCACAATAGGAGCTGAACAGCATAAAAAGAGATAAATGGTAGAATCCATCTTCAGCTCCAGCTATCCAGAAAGAGCTTGCCATAAACCTGAATACAAGGCTGCCCGTGTAGAAAAAGGGGCACCCGAGTTTGCAAGTGAAACAATCTACGAGTCAGTCATGGGACTGGTATGAGAAATCTACTTAACACATTTCTATAATATGGCTAATCACAGGACCACGCCACTTTCGCGGAACGGGTTTACTCCATTGGATTGCCAGTGCATTAAAACAATTAAATCTTTTAAACATCGCAATGCTTTTTATAAAAATGAAGCCGATATAAGACTCAAGTCCCATCACACAATGCAACACAAACCGGAGGATAGAGTTTTACCTTATATCGACCAAAATATGCTTGTTACGAGCGAAACAAATCATTTAAAGTGTAAACTTTGTCATTTAATTCTTAATCAGACTCCAACTGTAAATTAGCAAGAGGACGACCCCCTAAGTATTAACCCCGAAGGCCGAAACCAACATCAGACCAATACCCTGGAAACCACCCTTCCTAGCTCGTTTCCAGTTAGTTTCTAATTTTATAATCAATCATAAATATCAAACATAGACGACATTAATGCCCCATACCACTATGTCGCCATATATAGGTATACAATCAAAACCACAAAGTCACGTATTTGGAAATTGGATTTCCGTCATGAACCAATGCAAAGGATAGTCCTTACCGACTTCGAGATTGTAACAACCCGTATTTTAACAACGTGTTAAGACAAGAATCAAGGAAGAATTAAATACTAAAATCTAAATCAGGGAAAACGGGTTGAGCCATTGCGTTCGTCTCGAAAAAATACGCGAAATAGAGTCCGAGTTTTCGAAAAACGGAGTCCGTATGACCAAGTTACGGCCCAATGAAGTTTTCAGAAAATTCCAAGCCCGAAAACAGTTCAAATTCGAATCCAGATTTAAATTACAACCAAGACAGAATGGGCGGGAATTTTCCCGCCCCAGGCAGGGTCGACACAGGGGTCGACCCCCCCAATGGGTCGACACCCATGTCGACCAAGGGGTCGACACCCATGTCGACCCAGGGGTCGACCCCCCCCCCCCGGTCGGACCAATTTTTATGGTGCACCTGTTTTGGCTCCTAGGTCTTGTTTTAGGGGCTTGTGATGATTTTGGATGGCTCAGACCTATTTTAGGGTTAATCTAAAGGCTGAAATCAATTTCCTACAACTATAAAAAGACCCTAAGACCTAGCCTAAATCATACTATTTCATTTTAGCACTCATGCAGCCGCCATTAAACCTAGAACTCTAAATTAAAAATACAAAGAACAACAATTAAAGAAGACGAAGGATGATTCTTGAAGGCTACAACTAGAAGCTACAACAACTACGATGCTTTAGACAACGGATTTGGGGCTATTTGATTTAAAGTTTTGATTTGGGTTGCTTGCTTCATATTGTAAGTTCTATGTCACTGTTTAGGCAAAAACGCTGAAATAACATGGACATGCTATGAATTGAAACCGGATTTAGGAACTATTATTAATCCATGTTTATATTGTTTAACTTTGAATCAAAATTTGGGAATATTGCTATGTTAATGTTGCAAGTTAAACTTATCATGATGTTGATGTTGTTACGAATCACTTGGGCTTAATTTTATTGCAAGTTGAACAAATACATGTCCATGGAATCATTATTGAAATCCTCATGTTGATTAAACCATGCCTATGATGCTAATTAAACCATGTCTATGATATTAATGAAACTATGCCTGTGATGTTAATATACCTATCATGCTAATGACAAATTGGGAATTGCTAAGTCATGATGAAAAGTTGGAATCATTATGTTTATAATGCTAGATGAGAATCATTATGTTAAAAATACTAAATTGGAATCCACTATGCCTATTAGAATTACATGGCTTTAATGTTTCATGTTAGTAATAAAATTATTATTATGCCCGCAATGATTATTATGCCTAGGATGTAAAGTTGAATTCATCATGTTGAACTAAGTTGGAACCATTACTATGCCAAGTTATCATCATGCTAGTATTGAAACCATGTGATATGTTATAGCCCGTTTATTATGCAAGTGATGTTGGAATTGTCACGTATGCCTATCACATGTCTGGTGTTATTCCCCTTTATCTCTTGAATTGTTTATGCTTGTGAACGAAGTACGTTTATATGCGTTGGGGATAAGATTGGGTAGAATAGGCAAAACTTGAATTGGTTATAATCATAAACCATGAAATTTGGCATAAGTAGAACATGAAATATGGCACGAAAAACTTGACTTGAATATTCTATGACTTGACTTGAAACATGCCTTAGTTGGGCACGAAATTGACATATGAACATGCCATGAAAATAGCACGAATCTGATAAGAACATGGGCATGACTTTAGAAAACAAGAAAGTGGCTAACTCGAGGTTGGGTTGAGTTTGTAGTGTAAATCTGCCCGGAACCGCCCGGCAAATCCAGTTGCTACAAACAATAGGATCCAATGTGGGTAGTTGGTCACATCACGCTTGAAACCCGAGATTGGGTTGAGTTCGTAGCGTAAACCTGCCCGGAACCGCCCGGCAAATCCAGTGGCTACGAACAATAAGATCCAATGTGTGTGGTTCGGTGCATTAACGAATCAATTAATGCCAATTAGAGTTAAGTCATGAACATGAAAAGACAACTTAACCAACTTGAACACGATTTGTAGGGCTAAGTCATGGACTTGAAACGACAACACTTAGCCAACTTGACATGACACGTAAGCGGGTTAAGTCACGAATTTAAATGACACACTTAACCATCTTGACATGACTAGACTGGAAAAGGATTAAGTCACGAATTACATGACTTAATCGGTTAGGCGGGTTAGGTCACGAATTACATGACCTAATCTGTTAGGCGAAACCCTAGACACGACCCTTTTCAGCAGTAACCCTCTAGATGTATCAAGGTACCCTGGGGCTAGGCCGGGTGGGGCACGATTACTGGGCTGATTGTAAGAGGTGAACGACGGCAGTGGGGTATGCCAGTGTAGGTTCGGTGGACTACGGTCGTGCACGTATTCCGGGGCAGGCACTGGGTATCTGTAGATTTATATGTTCATCTTGAATCGTGTCAGGGGTTGACACCCTAGGGCTGATACACTCGAAGGTGGACCCAGCACAGGTGACTACATTCGTGATTAGCCGTATGACACGGACACTTGACGAGCTAGAACTTGTAGGGAGCCGATCGACTAGATAATCGCTCCATAGGACACCGTACTTGGGTCAGACCCCGTTTCAGGGTCATTTCATGATATTGGGCCATGGGATTTATTTCGTGATTAACTTGTGATATGGGCTTAGTATACTAGTACAGTCGACGCAACGAATCTCGAACATGTGATGCTTTACTTGACTTGTCTTGACTTATCCTGATCACCTTAGTCTATCTTGTTCACCTTGACACCATTCTTAAGTTTAGTTCCAGTTCATACATGACAGGTTGTTTTAACCGTTTTTACACTGAAAGTCACTAGGACTTACTCAGTCTTTATGACTGACCCTTTTCCTTTCGCCTCTTTTTCTTTTGTCCCCCCCCCAGGTTCTCAGGGAGGAAACACTAGCTCTTAGCTTGGATATCACTTGCTTTGGCTCAGCATGTACGGTTTGCTATGGCTGCTTCTTTTTACTGCACTTGGGGAATAAGCTATTTTTCTGTTTTTAAGTTATTGCTTCTTTGGCTATTATTACAAGACAATTGTAATGAAGTTATTTGAAATGTTTGTAAAAGACATGGTTTATTTCGGAATGAAATGAAGTTCCGTTTTGCTCATAAATTCTTCCGCTGTTTACTTAATTATTTATTTATGTTCTGTCTTGTGATAATTCTGTGATGTTATCTCGATAATACCTCTCCAAAACTAGTGCATTCCCTTTGTGAGTGACCCTAGCGGAGGTGGGGTGTTACACTTGGTATCAGAGCAGAAGGTTACCAAGACTGGGCAAAAGTTTTGAAAACCTTTTGAATTTTTTTTTCCAAACCATTTACAAAGAAGCAAATTTTCAAGAAAATTTTGTTTTGATTAAAAGGCATATTCCCCAAAGCCATTAGCACTATCTTTGTTTCCTCGTTTGAATCTTTTCCTTTTTCTTTTTCAGCTTATCATGGCCGACGACCTTAATCTTCCCGAGGGGGTCAATATACCCACTTGGTTCCGTCATTTCCTCGAGGCTCGGGCTAATGTGGCCGGCCCAGCCAATCCGCCTCCTCATCCTCCTCAACCTCCGCGAGAAACCGCTTTTTCAAAGATATGCAAGGACTTTAAGGCCATGGGCGGAAAGTATTTCCTAGGAATTGAGACTTCTGTTGAGGCATGGAATTGGTCGAAGGAAACAGAAGACTTGTTTGTTATCTTTGAGGTAGAGGACAATAGGAAAGTACAGTTGGCAGCGTGGCTCACGAAAGAGCAAGCTTCTTATTGGTGGGAAGTCACCAACGCTACTAGGCCCATTGAGACTTGGGCGGACTTTAGAGGGAGATTTAGGCTTAAGTTCTTGTCATCGGCAGAGGAGAGTCTCCAAATGGAAACGGTTTCTGGCCCTTAAACAAGGAAATATGACAGTTAAAGAATACGTGAACCATTTCAATCAGCCTGCTCGCTTCGGATTGGAGTTGGTCAACACTCCTCAGACAAAGGCGCTACGTTTTGCACGAGGCTTGAACGAGCCACTACATGGTTTGGTCATGACTCATGTGCCCATGGGGCGACCTTTGAAAGCTTGGTGGATATGGCCCTACTGTATGAGGAAGATAAGAAGGGCAAGAAAGAGGTCAAGCCCAACGATTCTCAGAATAAGAAGGTAGACCCCGAGAAAGGAGGCAAGAACGACAACTCACGTGATAAAAGGAAATGCAATTTCTGTGGTACGGAAGGGCACATAGCCAAGGATTGTAGAAAGAGGAAGAGAAAGCAAGGTGAATGTTTTCATTGTGGGGAGACTGGACACATCAGCAAGGACTGCCCTAAAAAGCAGACCGGACCTTCTAGGGGTACATCGTTAACTTCTTTTTCTAGATGCTTTGTTTTATCTCGTTATCTCCTCGATCCTATCTTGAGAACCATAGGTAGAATCTTTTTGGATGTAAACATGTAATTGAAACATGTTATGATTGCGAAATGGTTGCAAGTGGTCGCAAGTGGTTGCTCGTGGATGCATGAATACACATTAGGCACTAGATCGGCTCAGTCACAGTTTCACTTGCATGTGCATGAGTGTTTATTTTGGAAACTTGGTTGTACTATCATTTGGTTGTTGCATATGATTGAATGTTTGTGCACTCATGTAGAAATTATGAATTATAATAGGAAATTTTTTGCATACATATTGGATTCATTTCACTAAACATATTTTTCATTTAGAAGATCAATCAGGCCTGATCATTAGCATTAGCTAAGGAACATATACACACACTCTTTGCGTGTGTTCATAAAACATTAGAAGTCTTTTAAGGACCATGGTTGCTTGTGGATGATGTTTTGAGTAGATGGATGATTGGATGGTAGGACACATCCTCCCTAACTTGGAGATTTCGGGGACGAAATCCTTTAAGGAGGGGAGAATGTAACAACCCGTATTTTAACAACGTGTTAAGACAAGAATCAAGGCGGAATTAAATATTAAAATCTAAATCAGGGAAAACGGGTTGCGCCATTGCGTTCGTCTCGGAAAAATACGCGAAATAGAGTCTGAGTTTTCGAAAAACGGAGTCCGTATGACCAAGTTATGGCCCAATGAAGTTTTCAGAAAATTCCAAGCCCGAAAACAGTTCAAATTCAAATTTAAATTACAACCAAGACAGAATGGGCAGGAATTTTCCCGCCCCAGGCAGGGTCGACACAGGGGTCGACACCAGTGTCGACCCCCCAATGGGTCGACACCCATGGGTCGACACCCATGTCAACCCAGGGGTCGACCCCCCCCCCCCCCCGGCGGTCAGACCAAATTTTTTGGTGCACCTGTTTTGGCTCCTGGGTCTTGTTTTAGGGGCTTATGACGATTTTGGATGGCTCAGACCTATTCTAGGGTTAATCTAAAGGCTGAAATCAATTTCCTACAACTATAAAAAGACCCTAAGACCTAGCCTAAATCATAATATTTCATTTTAGCACTCATGCAGCCGCCATTAAACCTAGAACTCTAAATTAAAAATACAAAGAACAAAAATTAAAGAAGACGAAGGATGATTCTTGAAGGCTACAACTAGAAGCTACAACAACTACGACGCTTTAGACAACGGATTTGGGGCTATTTGATTTAAAGTTTTGATTTGGGTTGCTTTCTTCATATTGTAAGTTCTATGTCACTGTTTAGGCAAAAACGCTGAAATAACATGGACATGCTATGAAATGAAACCGGATTTAGGAACTATTATTAATCCATGTTTATATTGTTTAACTTTGAATCAAAATTTGGGAATATTGCTATGTTAATGTTGCAAGTTAAACTTATCATGATGTTGATGTTGTTACGAATCACTTGGGCTTAATTTTATTGCAAGTTGAACAAATACATGTCCATGGAATCATTATTGAAATCCTCATGTTGATTAAACCATGCCTATGATGCTAATTAAACCATGTCTATGATATTAATGAAACTATGCCTGTGATGTTAATATACCTATCATGCTAATGACAAATTGGGAATTGCTAAGTCATGATGAAAAGTTGGAATCATTATGTTTATAATGCTAGATGAGAATCATTATGTTAAAAATACTAAATTGGAATCCACTATGCCTATTAGAATTACCATGCCTTTAATGTTTCATGTTAGTAATAAAATTATTATTATGCCCGCAATGATTATTATGCCTAGGATGTAAAGTTAAATTCATCACGTTGAACTAAGTTGGAACCATTACTATGCCAAGTTATCATCATGCTAGTATTGAAACCATGTGATATGTTATAGCCTGTTTATTATGCAAGTGATGTTGGAATTGTCACGTATGCCTATCACATGTCTGGTGTTATTCCCTTTTATCTCTTGAATTGTTTATGCTTGTGAACGAAGTACGTTTATATGCATTGGGGATACGATTGGGTAGAATAGGCAAAACTTGAATTGGTTATAATCATAAACCATGAAATTTGGCATAAGTAGAACATGAAATATGGCACGAAAAACTTGACTTGAATATTCTATGACTTGACTTGAAACATGCCTTAGTTGGGCACGAAATTGACATATGAACATGCCATGAAAATAGCACGAATCTGATAAGAACATGGGCATGACTTTAGAAAACAAGAAAGTGGCCAACTCGAGGTTGGGTTGAGTTTGTAGTGTAAATCTGCCCGGAACCGCCCGACAAATCCAGTTGCTACAAACAATAGGATCCAATGTGGGTAGTTGGTCACATCGCGCTTGAAACCCGAGGTTGGGTTGAGTTCGTAGCGTAAACCTGCCCGGAACCGCCCGATAAAATCCAGTGGCTACGAACAATAAGATCCAATGTGAGTGGTTCGGTGCATTAACGAATCAATTAATGCTAATTAGGTTAATTCATGAACATGAAAAGACAACTTAACCAACTTGAACACGATTTGTAGGGCTAAGTCATGGACTTGAAACGACAACACTTAGCCAACTTGACATGACACGTAAGTGGGTTAAGTCACGAATTTAAATGACATACTTAACCATCTTGACATGACTAGACAGGAAAAGGATTAAGTCACGAATTACATGACTTAATCGGTTAGGCGGGTTAGGTCACGAATTACATGACCTAATCTGTTAGGCGAAACCCTAGACATGACCCTTTTCAGCAGTAACCCTCTAGATGTATCAAGGTACCCTGGGGCTAGGCCGGGTGGGGCACGATTACTGGGCTGATTGTAAGAGGTGAACGACGGCAGTGGGGTATGCCAGTGTAGGTTCGGTGGACTACGGTCGTGCACGTATTCCGGGGCAGGCACTGGGTATCCGTAGATTTATCTGTGCATCTTGAATCGTGTCAGGGGTTGACACCCTAGGGCTGATACACCCGAAGGTGAACCCAACACAGGTGACTACATTCGTGATTAGCCGTATGACACGGACACTTGACGAGCTAGAACTTGTAGGGAGCCGATCGACTAGATAATCGCTCCGTAGGACCCCGTACTTGGGTCAGACCCCGTTTCAGGGTCATTTCATGATATTGGGCCATGGGATTTATTTCGTGATTAACTTGTGATATGGGCTTAGTATACTAGTACAGTCGATGCAACGAATCTCGAACATGTGATGCTTTACTTGACTTGTCTTGACTTATCCTGATCACCTTAGTCTATCTTGTTCACCTTGACACCATTCTTAAGTTTAGTTCCAGTTCATACATGACAGGTTGTTTTAACCGTTTTTACACTGAAAGTCACTAGGACTTACTCAGTCTTTATGACTGACCCTTTTCCTTTCGCCTCTTTTTCTTTCGTTCCCCCCTCCCCCCCCAGGTTCTCAGGGAGGAAACACTAGCTCTTAGCTTGGATATCACTTGCTTTGGCTCAGCATGTACGGTTTGCTATGGCTGCTTCTTTTTACTGCACTTGGGGAATAAGCTGTTTTTCTGTTTTTAAGTTATTGCTTCTTTGGTTATTATTACAAGACAGTTGTAATGAAGTTATTTGAAATGTTTGTAAAAGACATGATTTATTTTGGAATGAAATGAAGTTCTGTTTTGCTCATAAATTCTTCCGCTGTTTACTTAATTATTTATTTATGTTCTGTCTTGTGATAATTCTGTGATGTTATCTCGATAATACCTCTCCAAAACTAGTGCATTCCCTTTGTGAGTGACCATAGCAGAGGTGGGGTGTTACAGAGATTGTCTAGCCCGAGTCTCAGGCAAGCGCGCAGGCAAGCCTTGGATCGTCAGGGCCGGTCCACCGATGTGGATTATTATTCCTGAACACTACGTTTCCCCGCCCTTTGGGGCGTAAATGACCCAACGAATGACTCCATCGGTCCCGGATCGACCGATATAACCGAGGCACCTAGCAACAGCAACAACCACATAAGTGAAAATAATATAAATGTCAGCCAGTTTAAGCACCGACACCACCTCTAGCTAGAAGGAAACGCATGCCCTCCCTGAGGCCCTTCTCCCCTTTTTGGTTCATACCGGGGTGTGAGGCTCGCGAATTCACGTTATATACAAAGCTACGCCACATAGGCGGTGCTTTGATCATCAAACACAAGACTTTGCTTTTCAACAGAAGCCCTGATCACAACATCTTAGCATGCCACACAGGCAATTCACACCGTGCAACTGATGGCTATCAATTACACAGAATAAATTCCAATGTCAGACACACAATCCATTTGCAAGTCCGTTCTAGGTCTGAACGAAACCAGAGACACTATATACCTCGCAAACCCATCGATTTCCACGTACGTCTAGACGGTCACCACTCATTATCCATATTTCGGGATGCCTCCCAACCAGGACATCAGTTACCATCCAAACGAGGTGAAGATCTCCGGTCTTCGACCACAGTCTTCATCTTCGATTTCTTATCGTCGATTCAGTTATTCAGAATGGGATAACCCCAGTCTTTCTGAACAACTCGCGTAGATTATAAACAAGTGCTATATAAACACAACATACACTTTATTCCAGTTCAATAGTCACTAACCGTCAATCAGTAAGAGAACGATTTCCCAAATATTAACCCCAAAGGCCGAAACCAACATCAGATCAAAACCCAGGAAACCATTCGACTTAGCCAACCTTCAGTTAGTTTCTAAATTTCACATCCATATCGTTTATAATATTTTATAATGATTTATCGCTATTTTTATTTATTTATAGCCAATTTATTTAAACGACGCTTCAGGCCATAACGCGGCCGTGGCACTGTTTTTCTTCAGATTTGTTTTACACATATCTGAAAATCTAACCGTTGGATCTTCACAAAATTTATATCATTAGAAAGATCTTTTCAAAACGAATCCAACGGTTCCAGTTTTGGGAAAATTCGATGGTCGGATCTCCCGGTACAATCATTTGAAGTTTCAATTTCGAAATACGAACTGCAGCGTCGTTATTCGATTTAATTTAATTATATATATATATATATATAATCGATTCTGGCGCTGTTTTTCTTCAGATTTGAATTAAACATTCCGGACAATCCAACCGTTGGATCTTTACAAAATTGGTGTCGTTGGAAAGATATTTCCAAAGCGAACCCAACGGTTCTGGTTTCGGGAAAATCCAATGGTCGGATCTTCCGCACTAATCGTTTGAAATCACGGTTTCAAAACACGAACTGCAGCTTCGTTATTCGATTCATTTTAATTATATTTATACATATATGTATAAATATAATCTAGTCTTCGATTTCAAAACCATATTCATTTCGTACCTTTGATAAAAATGATATTTTTATCAAACTAACTTCCATTTCAACACTTCCCTATTTTTGACAAATCATGTATATAATAAAAATATGATTTTTATTGTTAAACAATTTATTTCAAAAAACGACTATTTTATATAGTTTATATGGATGGAAAAAATATGATTTTTATTTTAAAACAATTTCTTTTAAAACACGGCTATTTTATATAGTTCATATAGATGATAAAAATATAATTTTTATTATAAAACAATTTCTTTCAAAACACGGCTATTTTATATAGTTCATATTGATGATAAAAATATGATTCTTATTATAAAACAATTTATTTCAAAACACGAATACCATTCAACACATGAATTTCCATTCAACGAATGAATTTCTATTCAACACATGAAGGTTTTCTATAGTTTATATATATAGATAAAAAGGTGATTTTTATATTTAAAACAGGAATACCATTCAACACATGAATTTCCATTCAATGAATGAATTTCTATTCAACACATGAAGGTTTTCTATAGTTTATATATATAGATAAAAAGGTGATTTTTATATTTAAAACACGAATACCATTCAACACATGAATTTCCATTCAATGAATGAATTTCTATTCAACACATGAAGGTTTTCTATAGTTTATATATATAGATAAAAAGGTGATTTTTATATTTAAAATACGAATACCATTCAACACATGAATTTCCATTCAACGAATGAATTTCTATTTACTACATGAAGGTTTTCTATAGTTTGTATATATAAAGTAAAAAAATGTGATTTTTACTGAAAAACAATTTATTTCAAAACTTGAATGTCGTTAAATAGATGAATTTTTTATTCAACACATGAATATAGTTTCAACACATGAAAATAATTCTAACACATGAATATTATTCAAAATTTCAGCAGCATAACGACAGGGTAGTTAAAACCGGGGTCGTCCCTAGTACGGCTCCTCACTCTACCTTAAAGCCTCGCAGCTTTTGACAATGGGGATTTCATGCATCTAGTTCGCACGTAGGTGGCATGTATATATTTTTCATTTCCACAAACTAATCCTGTGTGGTTTCAACCAAATAATTCTCAACCACAAACAGGTATTTTTCAACCACTATCAATCAATTTCAACCACAAACAATTCTAATCAACCATTCGCTATCAACCAATTTTCACATCAATCACAACCAATAAATATCGTCCATGGTTTGTGGACGAGGGGCGTATATATATATATATATATATATATATATATATATATATTATATAAGCATTTCACTTCTATTTCAACACATATATAATTTTTACAATGCATATATAACTTATATCGAACGTACAACCTATACAATGCTTATACATGAGGTGTACAACGCTTATACAAGTCATACATCGACTATATAATTTATACATCGTCGTTTTCCATATCGTTTATAAATTAGAAATCTCACATTGGGTTCAACTCCACCAAAAATAGCAGAAGGCTCAGAAAAATATGCGGTCTCTTCTAGAATGTAGAAGACATCCATACGAGTCCACTGTCTCTTGTTTCACTGAATTTCGTCAAGAAACGAAAAAGATATGATTTTTACAGTGAAATCAAAAACCGTAGTGCTTTAAACTGATGTTAAATAGTTTAAAATAAAAACAGCCGTACCTCAGCTGAAATGTTCAAAACTAGGTTTTGAATTAACTTCCAATCCGAAGAACGTTGTGTCGATCAGACTACACAACGTCGAAGGGGGTGGAGAAGGCTTTCCACGCAGGGTGGTTTCACCCAGATCGACGGCGCCTGGTGTCCTCGGCGGCGTTCGAAAGTCTTGGACTTTGGGGAGCTCGATCTCGAAGCTGGGGCGACGATAGGTCATGCAGTTTGTCTTGATTTGAAGAGGGAGAGGAGGACTTCAAAAAGTTGCAAAGGGGCGTAGGTTTTTGATGCGTGGTTGGAGAGATTCGGAGGAGAGAAGTTCTGAGAGCTTTCTGTCGTCGGTTATGAAGGTAGCGGGTTGAACGATGAGTGAAGCGGATTTCTATTGGCCAAGGGAATTTATATTTTATTTTTAATTTAATTAAATCCTAAATTTTGATTTTTTCATCCGAACTCCTTTTCAAACCCAATGAATGTCGCCCACAGCTAAATACCCCCATTCTGAACACAATGGGATATGTTTCGTCAACCCATGCGACTGTTTCAGTCAGTTTTTCTTTAAGTTAAAATTTAAAACATTCAACATTTGATTTGAACGTACATTTCAATTTGCCGGGGCCACATACTGATTCTAAAAATTCCTGAAAAATAAATTTAGCTATGTTTTGACGATATGGTCCCAACAAAACTAGTTTCGTCGAATTATGAGACCGTTTGAAAAATGGCCCATTTCTGGTCGATCCAATTTAACTGTAATTGACCAAAATACGTTTTCCTTTGCCACGCTCACATATTTACTTCAAAAATTATGAAATTTGAAACCTAGCAATAGTTTAACATCCCGGACCCAACAAAAGTGGTTTCGTCGAATTCCGAGGTTGTTTGCAAATGGCCAATTTCTGGCCGATCCAATTTAATAGAAATCGACCAAACACATTTTCATTTTCAATGCTCACATACTAGCTTCAAAAATTATGAAATTTGAAACCTAGCGATATTTTAACATCTCGGATCCAACAAAAGTGGTTTCGTAAAATTCCAAGGTCGTTTGCAAAATGGCCATTTTCACAGGCTATATAAATTCTACAGCCACCTTTCTGAAAATTCATTTGGCCATAACTTTTGCTTCCTGCTATGAAACTTTAATTTTTCAGATTCGTTAGAAAGGTATTCACTAACATATTTAAATATTTTTGGTTTTACTCAAATCCGTTTTGTTTTGCACCCGGTACAGTCAGTCAAAGTTTGAATTCAAATTTTGAAACTATCGCGCCATTTCAGGCCTTATTTATAATTAGAATTAATTATATTCATTTTCAAATGTCGATTCAAACTTAATTTTCATCGTTATTATTTAAAATATTTACTTAAAATATTTAAAATCCACTAAAATAGCCAATTTAAAAATTTTAAATTGGTTCAGATTTTCTGAGTCGTTACAGATTATATATATCGATCTGTTTTTCATGAAAATTCCATTATTAATGTAATGTGATTTTGGGTTTATCATGAACTGTGTTTTAAATGATATTGGTTCTTTAACCCAGTTAAAGATAAGATTAATTTCTTAGCTTTGAATAATCATTAATATTGATTGTTGGGAAGATTAAAACTAAATGGGGTTTTAATGAATCTTTGATTAGATTGAAAAGTGAATGTGATAATTTTTAATTCAAGAAAATGATCGAGAATGGAGTATCACCAGTTTATCTCCAAGCGATAGTTAAATCCTTAATTAGATTTGAACGTGAAATGGTAATTAATATTACCGATAACACCGTGGTATTAGATATGAAGTATTACCAGTTTTACTTCATGGGATGAATAGGTGGGGATTGGGAAATTAAACAAATGATTACTTCGGTAAGGTTCGCTAATCCCGACTAGTTTGGATAAATCATTATTTGGGTTGAATTGATATCCAAAGGAAGATTAAAGAATAAACTTAAAGAATTTATCTTTGATAAAATTAATGGGAACCTTTCCCAAAGTATAAAAATATTTGAATAAAGAAATATTCTGGATTGGAATGAGGTGTATGTTATGTTTTTATAGCACTTGTTTATTATATACGCGAGTTATTCAGAAAGACCGGGTTTATCCCATTCTAAATAACTAATACGACGATAAGTCAAAGATGAAGATGGTGGTTGAATACCGGAGGTCTTCACATCGTTTGAATGATTACTGATGTCTTGAATGGGTTGTACACCCATGACGAGGTAATAAGTGTTGATCGTTCCAGACGTACTTGGAGATCGACCGGATATGCGAGGACATCTCTCCTGTATTGGACATATGGGACGAGGAATAAGGTGACTACGGTTTCGTTCAGACCCAGAACGAACTTGTAAATGGATGTGTGTCCAGCATTGAATTTCATTCTATGTGATTGATAGACATCGGTTGCATAGCGTGAATTGCCTGTGTGGCATGCTGAGATGCAAATGATCAAGGATTCTGTTGAAAAGCAGAGTCTTGTGGTTGATGATCAAAGCACGACTTTAATATAGCGTAGCTTTGTGTAGCGTTAATTCATGTGCCTTGCACCCCGGTGTGAACCAGAAACGGGAGAGCACTTCAGGGAGGGCATGCGTTTCCTTCTAACTAGGGGTGGTGTCTGGGTTTTGCACGCCCAGATGTTTTACTTATGTGGATGATGGATAGCGAGGTGCCTCAGATATGTCGGCACTGTGGGGCCGACGGATAGTATGGTCTTTATACAGACCATATTGGTGTCCCATAGTGTGGGAAAACATAGTGTTCAGAAATTTTAATCCACATCGAGTGGACTGGCCCTGACGATCCAAGGGCCCACCTGAGTCTGGGTCCTGAGACACGGGCTAGAGCGTCTCGAAGCAGTAAGGACGATCCCTTGCCTTGGTTCACAGATGGAAATCCAACTTCCAATACGACATTTTGCGGTTTTGATTGTAGATCCTAGTATGACGACATAGTGGGATGGGGCACTCATGCCGTCTATGATTGAAACATTTATATTTGAAATTGTTTGACACTGTACACTTATAGTAATAGTAAAATATGAAATTTCACGTACTCTGTAATATTTATCAAATGTATATTATTTATTCATACTTTGTAATATTCTCGTATTCTGATGGAATTGTTGTAATAAGCAATGAAATGTAATTCTGTTTGTGTTCTGATTTGTCGCGTTTTCAATAGAATCCAGGTTTCCCTTCATGGGGAAGTTTGGGTCATTATATTTGGTATCAGAGCTTTGGTTTACAGAGCTTGAGAACAAGGCACATTAGAACCAAACGAAAGAATTCATCAGAGATTGGATTAGTAATATCCAATGAGAATGACTCGTTAGAGATAGGATCAGTAGTATCCTAGAACGAGTGTGAAGAGTAGTGTCTTTAAAATAAAAATGGAAACAAACGTAGTTTTGAAATTTAAACCACATTATACATATTTGAATATTTATTTTATATTGAATTTGGACAATCTAGTATATAGAGATTTTGATATATGTCTGATCCACATGTATTTGAAGTCTCAAATATACTGGATTGATATAGAATTACACTCTAATCGCCCGGGGATGATTCTGATGATTGATATATCATCATAAGAATTTATGTTCAAGCGACGAAAGTGCGATACCTATATGTTTCCAATTGACTGATGTGAGAACCAAAACTTACATAGGATTATTTGTTGTGATTTGGCATCAAAAATATGATTTTTGACTTCGTATTAAAGTTATGTGTTTGAAACGTTAATCAACTAATTGATTGCGGATTTCTGATTGCTGATTTCATTGTGTAATTATTCATTTGAACCAACATGTAGATGTATGGTAAATTTGGGCCAAACTGATCAAATATTGAACTGAATTGGAAATTGATTGAAATTGCATGCATATACATGTATATACATTGAACATGTCATAACAAGGAGGCTAGAGAAGATGAATAAAATTGCATGCCCAACAAATAGGTACATGTTTACTAATTTATTGGGTTTGGATAATTTTATGAGCCGATTGGCCAGCCCCTTGGCTTTTTCTTTTTCTTTTTTGAGATGAGAGGGCCTGTATGGCAGTTTGGAGATTTTCCGGTGCTCCCCGTACAAAGGAGGTTATGGCAAAAAAATTCGAAAATTTAGGGTGTTAGCCAAATTTTTGAAAAATTATAAATTCTTATAAACTGAAAAGTTGAAGAATGAAAGCCAAACTGAAAGTTGAGTTGATTAGTTAAACAACTTTCAGCTCCGTTCCTTTTCGAGGACGAAAAGATTTAGGGAGATTGTAACAACCCGGAAAATCAGAACCAATTTAAAATTTTTATTTTGGTAATTTTAATGAATTTTGAATTTTTAAAATGAATTATTTTAAATAATAACGACGATAAATTTATTTTCGATGAAGTTAAAATGAATAATTATAAAAACGAGCCTGAATGGCGTGGCAGTTTGAAAATTCGATTTCAAATTTCAATTGAATATACAAAATTCAATATAAGTCAGAATTGGATGAAACCAGAAATATTTGAATCTGTTTAATCATATCTTTCTAATGGATGTAAGAAACAGAGATTTCGTTTTATTAGTTGAAAGTTACGTCCATTTTAAAATTCAGAAAAATCGATGTGGAGTTTATATATATTTTAATATATATATATATATATATAACCCTTAAAAATAACCATTTTGCAAACGACCTCCGTTTTCAACGAAACCACTTTTGTTGGAACCATAATGTCAAATTAATTTTAGATTCGAATTTTCATAATTTTTGAAATCAATATGTGAGTGTGCCAAAGGAAAACGTGTTTTAACAGTTTCAGTCAATTTGGATCGACCAGAAAATGACCATGTTTCAAAGGTCTTCAAATTTGACGAAATTAGTTTTGTTAGGACCGCATCATTAATACGAAACTAGAGATATTTTTTTTGAAATTTTCAGAGTATGTATGTGGCCCCGGTAAATTAAAATGTACGTTTAAATTCAATATAAATTGATTTATATTTTAATTTTGATAAAAACTGATCTAAACAGCCGAAATGGGTTGCGAAACATATCCTATTGTGTTCGGAATAGGGGTAATTAGCCAGGGGCGATGGTCGTTGGGTACGATTTGGAGTTAGTATCAACAAACAAGTATTTTCGAAGTTAAATAAATTAAATATATAAATATATATTTTCCAAAGCTCTAGAAAAGTCACTTATTGGTCAACGCTGGAGAAAATATCGGGCCGCTCATTCTAAGCCGATTCACGGCGGTTTATGCTCAAATCTTCCCATCCATTTTCCTCTTGATCCACGCAATGATTCTTGAACGAAATTTGTATAACTTCTTCCCCTCTTTAAATCTATATCGGAATCAAGTATTATCGTTGAGTAATTTTGGAGACATATGGGTTCAAAGTCAGCTCGTTCGAGCTTGGACTGCGTGCGACAGAGGGGCTCGAGTTAGTTGTCAATGGCAGTGGGGGTGCACCACTCATAGGCGCGACGCATGGCAGGTCCCGATCTGATTCCGGTGGCTCTAGGCATAGGCGGCGACGAGGTTTGGGTTTTGAGCTAGTGGGTTTCGCTATTTAGAAAGATGGAAGAAAGGTAACGATTTTAATGTTATTGTTAAATGTTGTAAATTTAGTTGATTAAAATTTAAACGTGAATTTTAATATAAATATAAAAGTATGATTTTTATTATAAGTATAACATTGTTTTTAAATTTATATAAAATTGTTTTAAAAATGGAATTTTTACATATATAAAATTGTTTAAAAATGGAATTTTTACATCAATAACAATGTGATTTTTTAATTAAAAGCGTTGAGGAGAAAAATGAATTTTCGAAAATAAAAAGGAGCATTATTTTTTAATATAAAAAGGAGCATTATTTTTTAAAATAAAAATATGATTTTTAAGTTATATACATTGTTTTAAAAATATCATTGAGTTAAAAATATGATTTTTAAAATAGAAGTAACATGGTTTTAAAAATATAAAAATATGAGTTTTTTAATATATAGAATGGCGATATAAAAATGTGATTCTTATTTATATAGTAGCAGAATAAAAATGTGATTTTTAGATAAATAGCACTGTATTAAAATTGTGATTTTTAATATCAACTGCGTGAAACAGATGGCGATGGAACGGACTGAAATCAAAATGGAATCCAAACCGTTCGAACAAGGAATGGAGGAGTGGATCCCCAAGGTGAGAACTCCTCACTAAAATTATTTATATACAGTTATTTATTTTATAACTGCATATATGAACTACTCTCCGTCGTCCACAGACCATGGACGACTTGTTTGCTTAATTGTATTGTGTTGTTTGAAATTGTTTGTGAGGTGAAATTGATTATATAAAATATTCATATGTTGAAATAAACATTTTAGAGTTAAAAATATAATTTTTAACGTGTACATGAATAAAATAAATATTCATTTACAAATCGGACGATGTTTATGTACACCCATTTGACTGATATTGATTAAGACGATATATTTTACACATCGCCCAACTGCACAAATAATATTCAGTATTTGTTGGTTGAAACACCCCATAAGTACTGGGATGATATTTGATGTACACTAATCCCAATTGTTTAGTTGTATGTCAATCGATAGGTTGACAGATTGTTGAAAGCGTTAATTATTTATAATTAATGCTTATACAGTATAGAATGCAATCTGGATGATGGATTATTGTTTTCATTGTTGTTATATACATGTGTTGTATGAAATCCATATAAATAACATTATATGGTAATTGATTGATTCTAGTTCAGAAAGAATGAATATTTCAAAATAACGAATATTTTAAAATAAGGAATATCTTAGAATAATATTCAGAAAAGAATCCAAATATGATTTTGATGTCCAATTTGGGATGGACACGAATATATTTAAATATATAAAGTCGTGTTGATTATATTAATGCCATTTTGACGTGAATGATATTTATATCGATTTTATTCATTTTTATAATGAATACTGAAAAGGAATTGATTTCAAAATCTAATGTTTTGAAAATATTACCATTTATATATTGATGATATGAAATATTCAATTATAATTTGAAATTGAATATGAATTTGAAATCATTTTGAAAATGAATTTAAAATGATTTATAAAATACGTTTTAAATGGAAATCGATGAAATATATAATATATAAAATATATATATATTTAATGGCCTGAATAGAACCCGCGCCGCGGCAGTTCCCGAATTTTGACCATTAACTTCGAATGGACATTACGGGAGATCCGACCGTGGGATTCTCCTAAAATCAGAACCATTGGGTTCGTATCAAAAAAAGCTTTCTAAGAATATAAGGAATTTGAAATCTAATGGTTGGATTTGGAATTATGTCTATATCAAATTTGGAAAAGGTCGTTGTAAGTGCAGTTCGATGGCCGTTTATGGAAATCGACTGTACGGGCCTTGATAAAATTATTAAAAATAGAAATAATTTGTGTAAAATCATAATAAATGATTTGGAAAGAATTGGGATGAAAAATTTCATATTTGTAAAGATAAAATTATATTTTTATCAAAATGAACTAGTTATTAACTAAATTTGAAATCCAATAATTTTTAAATAAAATAAATTGGATTTGGAATGTTTTTAAAAATAACCAGGATTTCCAATATGTAAATTGGAATGGATTTGAATCGAAATTGTCTTCGGAATATTTCAATGTTGGATTTCGTGATTATACAGATATTGTTATGGAAATTTGAAAGATATATTTATATCGTTATTTCCAATACGATATTTGTTGGTTGTAGAATTTGATATTGAATATGCCGATATATTTTCTACCCAGAGTCTTGTATTTAATATCAAAAGGGATTTTGGGTTTGTTGTGAACGGTGTTTTCAGTAACACTGTTCTTGAACCCCATGTGAAGAGAATAAATCTTTTAATTAAGATTGTTAGAGTTTCCAATTATATTTAATAATTGGAATAAAATGAATGTGAATTGGGTTTATCGTGAACTGCGTTTTAAAGACATTCGTTCTTTAAACCAATTTACAGTGAAATGTGATTTGGAATTTATAAATCTTTTGTTAAGATTTAAAGGAGATTTTTCCAAAGTAAAGTTCTCCAATTTAACATATTAAATTGGAATTGAATGGAATTCAGTTTGGTAATAATCGAAGTGAACTTCTGTGGAGGAAGGCTGTTTCTATATATGGAATTTAAAAGGCTTTGCCGTTATTCCATTTATATTATCGGTTGGATATTAAAGTTTATATCGATTATATATATCGATCTGTTTTCCATGAAAATTTCATTGTTAATGGAATGTGATTTTGGGTTTATTGTGAACCATGTTTTAAATGACATTGGTTCTTTAACCCAGTTAAAGATAAGATTAATTTCTTAGCTTTGAATAATCATTAATATTGATTGTTGGGAAGATTAAAACTAAATGGGGTTTTAATGAGTCTTTGATTAGATTGAAAAGTGAATGTGATAATTAAAATTATCAATTCAAGAAAATGATCGAGAATAGAGTATCACCAGTTTAGCTCCAAGCGATAGTTAAATCTTTAATTAGATTTGAACGTGAAATGGTAATTAATTTTACCGATAACACCGTGGTATTAGATATGAAGTATTACCAGTTTTACTTCATGGGATGAATAGGTGGGGATTGAGAAATTAAACAAATGATTACTTCGGTAAGGTTCGCTAATCTCGACTAGTTTGGATAAACCATAATTTGGTTTGAATTGATATCCAAAGGAAGATTAAAGAATAAATTTAAAGAATTTATCTTTGATAAAATTAATGGGAACTTTTCCCAAAGTATAAAAATATTTGAATAAAGAAATATTCTGGATTAGAATGAGGCGTATGTTGTGTTTTTATGGCACTTGTTTGTTATATACGCGAGTTATTCAGAAAGACCGGGTTTATCCCATTCTTAATAACTGATATGACGATAAGTCGAAGATGAAGACGGTGGTTGAAGACCAGAAGTCTTCACATCATTTGGATGATTACTGATGTCTTGATTGTGCTGTACGCCCAAGACGAGGTAATAAGTGGTGATCGTTCCAGACGTACTTGGAGATCGACCAACCTCTCTCCTGTATTGGAAATATGGGATGAGGAATAAGGTGCCTCTGGTTTCATTTAGACCCAGAACGTACTTGTAAATGGATGTGTGTCCGACGTCATATTTCATTCTTTGTGATTGATAGACATCGGTTGCATAGCGTGAATTGCCTGTGTGGCATGCTGAGATGCAAATGATCAAGGCTTCTGTTGAAAAGCAGAGTCTTGTGGTTAATGATCAAAGCACGGCTTTAATATAGCATAGCTTTGTGTAGCGTTAATTCGCGAGCCTTGCACCCCGGTGTGAACTAGAAACGGGAGAGCACTTCAGGGAGGGCATTCATTTCCTTCTAGCTAGGAGTGGTGTCTGGGTTTTGCACGCCCAGATGTTTTACTTATGTGGATGATGGATAGTGAGGCACCTCGGATATATCGGCACTGCAGGGTCGATGGATAGTATGGTCTTTATACAGACCTGACTGATGCCCCGTAGGGCGGGGAAACGTAGTGTTCAGGAATTTTAATCCATATCGAGTGAACCGGCCCTGACGATCCAAGGGCCCACCTGAGTCTCGGTCCTGAGACACGGGCTAGAGCAACTCGAAGCGGTAGGACGATCCCTTGCCTTGATTCACAGATGAAAACCCATCTTCCAATACGACATTTTGCAGTTTTGATTGTAGAGACTAGTATGGCGACATAGTGGGATGGGGCACTCATGCCGTCTATGATTGATACATTTATATTTGAAATTGTTTTGACACTATACACTTATAGTAATAGTAAAATATGAAATTTCATGTGCCAAGCATTTTTTGGCTACTATAAGGTAAAAACTCTATCCTCCAGCTTGCGTTGCATTGTGATGGGACCTGAATCTTATAATAGCTTCATTTTCTTTATTTAGCATTGCGTTGTTGTTATATGCACTGGTATTCTTGGGGTTAAAACCCGTTCCGTGATTACGGCGTGGTCCCTTGATTTACTTAACTTTAAAATCAAATTAATAACTGTTTTAGTTCTCACACCAGTCACATGACAGACCTGGAGTTTATTTCAGGCCTTATTTATAATTAGAATTAATTATATTCATTTTCAAATGTCGATTCAAACTTAATTTTCATCGTTATTATTTAAAATATTTACTTAAAATATTTAAAATCCACTAAAATAGCCAATTTAAAAATTTTAAATTGGTTCAGATTTTCTGAGTCGTTACAGATTATATATATCGATCTGTTTTTCATGAAAATTCCATTATTAATGTAATGTGATTTTGGGTTTATCATGAACTGTGTTTTAAATGATATTGGTTCTTTAACCCAGTTAAAGATAAGATTAATTTCTTAGCTTTGAATAATCATTAATATTGATTGTTGGGAAGATTAAAACTAAATGGGGTTTTAATGAATCTTTGATTAGATTGAAAAGTGAATGTGATAATTTTTAATTCAAGAAAATGATCGAGAATGGAGTATCACCAGTTTATCTCCAAGCGATAGTTAAATCCTTAATTAGATTTGAACGTGAAATGGTAATTAATATTACCGATAACACCGTGGTATTAGATATGAAGTATTACCAGTTTTACTTCATGGGATGAATAGGTGGGGATTGGGAAATTAAACAAATGATTACTTCGGTAAGGTTCGCTAATCCCGACTAGTTTGGATAAATCATTATTTGGGTTGAATTGATATCCAAAGGAAGATTAAAGAATAAACTTAAAGAATTTATCTTTGATAAAATTAATGGGAACCTTTCCCAAAGTATAAAAATATTTGAATAAAGAAATATTCTGGATTGGAATGAGGTGTATGTTATGTTTTTATAGCACTTGTTTATTATATACGCGGGTTATTCAGAAAGACCGGGTTTATCCCATTCTAAATAACTAATACGACGATAAGTCAAAGATGAAGATGGTGGTTGAATACCGGAGGTCTTCACATCGTTTGAATGATTACTGATGTCTTGAATGGGTTGTACACCCATGACGAGGTAATAAGTGTTGATCGTTCCAGACGTACTTGGAGATCGACCGGATATGCGAGGACATCTCTCCTGTATTGGACATATGGGACGAGGAATAAGGTGACTACGGTTTCGTTCAGACCCAGAACGAACTTGTAAATGGATGTGTGTCCAGCATTGAATTTCATTCTATGTGATTGATAGACATCGGTTGCATAGCGTGAATTGCCTGTGTGGCATGCTGAGATGCAAATGATCAAGGATTCTGTTGAAAAGCGGAGTCTTGTGGTTGATGATCAAAGCACGACTTTAATATAGCGTAGCTTTGTGTAGCGTTAATTCATGTGCCTCGCACCCCGGTGTGAACCAGAAACGGGAGAGCACTTCAGGGAGGGCATGTGTTTCCTTCTAACTAGGAGTGGTGTCTGGGTTTTGCACGCCCAGATGTTTTACTTATGTGGATGATGGATAGCGAGGTGCCTCAGATATGTCGGCACTGTGGGGCCGACGGATAGTATGGTCTTTATACAGACCATATTGGTGTCCCATAGTGTGGGAAAACATAGTGTTCAGAAATTTTAATCCACATCGAGTGGACTGGCCCTGACGATCCAAGGGCCCACCTGAGTCTGGGTCCTGAGACACGGGCTAGAGCGTCTCGAAGCAGTAAGGACGATCCCTTGCCTTGGTTCACAGATGGAAATCCAACTTCCAATACGACATTTTGCGGTTTTGATTGTAGATCCTAGTATGACGACATAGTGGGATGGGGCACTCATGCCGTCTATGATTGAAACATTTATATTTGAAATTGTTTGACACTGTACACTTATAGTAATAGTAAAATATGAAATTTCACGTACTCTGTAATATTTATCAAATGTATATTATTTATTCATACTTTGTAATATTCTCGTATTCTGATGGAATTGTTGTAATAAGCAATGAAATGTAATTCTGTTTGTGTTCTGATTTGTCGCGTTTTCAATAGAATCCAGGTTTCCCTTCATGGGGAAGTTTGGGTCATTATATTTGGTATCAGAGCTTTGGTTTACAGAGCTTGAGAACAAGGCACATTAGAACCAAACGAAAGAATTCATCAGAGATTGGATTAGTAATATCCAATGAGAATGACTCGTTAGAGATAGGATCAGTAGTATCCTAGAACGAGTGTGAAGAGTAGTGTCTTTAAAATAAAAATGGAAACAAACGTAGTTTTGAAATTTAAACCACATTATACATATTTGAATATTTATTTTATATTGAATTTGGACAATCTAGTATATAGAGATTTTGATATATGTCTGATCCACATGTATTTGAAGTCTCAAATATACTGGATTGATATAGAATTACACTCTAATCGCCCGGGGATGATTCTGATGATTGATATATCATCATAAGAATTTATGTTCAAGCGACGAAAGTGCGATACCTATATGTTTCCAATTGACTGATGTGAGAACCAAAACTTACATAGGATTATTTGTTGTGATTTGGCATCAAAAATATGATTTTTGACTTCGTATTAAAGTTATGTGTTTGAAACGTTAATCAACTAATTGATTGCGGATTTCTGATTGCTGATTTCATTGTGTAATTATTCATTTGAACCAACATGTAGATGTATGGTAAATTTGGGCCAAACTGATCAAATATTGAACTGAATTGGAAATTGATTGAAATTGCATGCATATACATGTATATACATTGAACATGTCATAACAAGGAGGCTAGAGAAGATGAATAAAATTGCATGCCCAACAAATAGGTACATGTTTACTAATTTATTGGGTTTGGATAATTTTATGAGCCGATTGGCCAGCCCCTTGGCTTTTTCTTTTTCTTTTTTGAGATGAGAGGGCCTGTATGGCAGTTTGGAGATTTTCCGGTGCTCCCCGTACAAAGGAGGTTATGGCAAAAAAATTCGAAAATTTAGGGTGTTAGCCAAATTTTTGAAAAATTATAAATTCTTATAAACTGAAAAGTTGAAGAATGAAAGCCAAACTGAAAGTTGAGTTGATTAGTTAAACAACTTTCAGCTCCGTTCCTTTTCGAGGACGAAAAGATTTAGGGAGATTGTAACAACCCGGAAAATCAGAACCAATTTAAAATTTTTATTTTGGTAATTTTAATGAATTTTGAATTTTTAAAATGAATTATTTTAAATAATAACGACGATAAATTTATTTTCGATGAAGTTAAAATGAATAATTATAAAAACGAGCCTGAATGGCGTGGCAGTTTGAAAATTCGATTTCAAATTTCAATTGAATATACAAAATTCAATATAAGTCAGAATTGGATGAAACCAGAAATATTTGAATCTGTTTAATCATATCTTTCTAATGGATGTAAGAAACAGAGATTTCGTTTTATTAGTTGAAAGTTACGTCCATTTTAAAATTCAGAAAAATCGATGTGGAGTTTATATATATTTTAATATATATATATAACCCTTAAAAATAACCATTTTGCAAACGACCTCCGTTTTCAACGAAACCACTTTTGTTGGAACCATAATGTCAAATTAATTTTAGATTCGAATTTTCATAATTTTTGAAATCAATATGTGAGTGTGCCAAAGGAAAACGTGTTTTAACAGTTTCAGTCAATTTGGATCGACCAGAAAATGACCATGTTTCAAAGGTCTTCAAATTTGACGAAATTAGTTTTGTTAGGACCGCATCATTAATACGAAACTAGAGATATTTTTTTTGAAATTTTCAGAGTATGTATGTGGCCCCGGTAAATTAAAATGTACGTTTAAATTCAATATAAATTGATTTATATTTTAATTTTGATAAAAACTGATCTAAACAGCCGAAATGGGTTGCGAAACATATCCTATTGTGTTCGGAATAGGGGTAATTAGCCAGGGGCGATGGTCGTTGGGTACGATTTGGAGTTAGTATCAACAAACAAGTATTTTCGAAGTTAAATAAATTAAATATATAAATATATATTTTCCAAAGCTCTAGAAAAGTCACTTATTGGTCAACGCTGGAGAAAATATCGGGCCGCTCATTCTAAGCCGATTCACGGCGGTTTATGCTCAAATCTTCCCATCCATTTTCCTCTTGATCCACGCAATGATTCTTGAACGAAATTTGTATAACTTCTTCCCCTCTTTAAATCTATATCGGAATCAAGTATTATCGTTGAGTAATTTTGGAGACATATGGGTTCAAAGTCAGCTCGTTCGAGCTTGGACTGCGTGCGACAGAGGGGCTCGAGTTAGTTGTCAATGGCAGTGGGGGTGCACCACTCGTAGGCGCGACGCATGGCAGGTCCCGATCTGATTCCGGTGGCTCTAGGCATAGGCGGCGACGAGGTTTGGGTTTTGAGCTAGTGGGTTTCGCTATTTAGAAAGATGGAAGAAAGGTAACGATTTTAATGTTATTGTTAAATGTTGTAAATTTAGTTGATTAAAATTTAAACGTGAATTTTAATATAAATATAAAAGTATGATTTTTATTATAAGTATAACATTGTTTTTAAATTTATATAAAATTGTTTTAAAAATGGAATTTTTACATATATAAAATTGTTTAAAAATGGAATTTTTACATCAATAACAATGTGATTTTTTAATTAAAAGCGTTGAGGAGAAAAATGAATTTTCGAAAATAAAAAGGAGCATTATTTTTTAATATAAAAAGGAGCATTATTTTTTAAAATAAAAATATGATTTTTAAGTTATATACATTGTTTTAAAAATATCATTGAGTTAAAAATATGATTTTTAAAATAGAAGTAACATGGTTTTAAAAATATAAAAATATGAGTTTTTTAATATATAGAATGGCGATATAAAAATGTGATTCTTATTTATATAGTAGCAGAATAAAAATGTGATTTTTAGATAAATAGCACTGTATTAAAATTGTGATTTTTAATATCAACTGCGTGAAACAGATGGCGATGGAACGGACTGAAATCAAAATGGAATCCAAACCGTTCGAACAAGGAATGGAGGAGTGGATCCCCAAGGTGAGAACTCCTCACTAAAATTATTTATATACAGTTATTTATTTTATAACTGCATATATGAACTACTCTCCGTCGTCCACAGACCATGGACGACTTGTTTGCTTAATTGTATTGTGTTGTTTGAAATTGTTTGTGAGGTGAAATTGATTATATAAAATATTCATATGTTGAAATAAACATTTTAGAGTTAAAAATATAATTTTTAACGTGTACATGAATAAAATAAATATTCATTTACAAATCGGACGATGTTTATGTACACCCATTTGACTGATATTGATTAAGACGATATATTTTACACATCGCCCAACTGCACAAATAATATTCAGTATTTGTTGGTTGAAACACCCCATAAGTACTGGGATGATATTTGATGTACACTAATCCCAATTGTTTAGTTGTATGTCAATCGATAGGTTGACAGATTGTTGAAAGCGTTAATTATTTATAATTAATGCTTATACAGTATAGAATGCAATCTGGATGATGGATTATTGTTTTCATTGTTGTTATATACATGTGTTGTATGAAATCCATATAAATAACATTATATGGTAATTGATTGATTCTAGTTCAGAAAGAATGAATATTTCAAAATAACGAATATTTTAAAATAAGGAATATCTTAGAATAATATTCAGAAAAGAATCCAAATATGATTTTGATGTCCAATTTGGGATGGACACGAATATATTTAAATATATAAAGTCGTGTTGATTATATTAATGCCATTTTGACGTGAATGATATTTATATCGATTTTATTCATTTTTATAATGAATACTGAAAAGGAATTGATTTCAAAATCTAATGTTTTGAAAATATTACCATTTATATATTGATGATATGAAATATTCAATTATAATTTGAAATTGAATATGAATTTGAAATCATTTTGAAAATGAATTTAAAATGATTTATAAAATACGTTTTAAATGGAAATCGATGAAATATATAATATATAAAATATATATATATTTAATGGCCTGAATAGAACCCGCGCCGCGGCAGTTCCCGAATTTTGACCATTAACTTCGAATGGACATTACGGGAGATCCGACCGTGGGATTCTCCTAAAATCAGAACCATTGGGTTCGTATCAAAAAAAGCTTTCTAAGAATATAAGGAATTTGAAATCTAATGGTTGGATTTGGAATTATGTCTATATCAAATTTGGAAAAGGTCGTTGTAAGTGCAGTTCGATGGCCGTTTATGGAAATCGACTGTACGGGCCTTGATAAAATTATTAAAAATAGAAATAATTTGTGTAAAATCATAATAAATGATTTGGAAAGAATTGGGATGAAAAATTTCATATTTGTAAAGATAAAATTATATTTTTATCAAAATGAACTAGTTATTAACTAAATTTGAAATCCAATAATTTTTAAATAAAATAAATTGGATTTGGAATGTTTTTAAAAATAACCAGGATTTCCAATATGTAAATTGGAATGGATTTGAATCGAAATTGTCTTCGGAATATTTCAATGTTGGATTTCGTGATTATACAGATATTGTTATGGAAATTTGAAAGATATATTTATATCGTTATTTCCAATACGATATTTGTTGGTTGTAGAATTTGATATTGAATATGCCGATATATTTTCTACCCAGAGTCTTGTATTTAATATCAAAAGGGATTTTGGGTTTGTTGTGAACGGTGTTTTCAGTAACACTGTTCTTGAACCCCATGTGAAGAGAATAAATCTTTTAATTAAGATGGTTAGAGTTTCCAATTATATTTAATAATTGGAATAAAATGAATGTGAATTGGGTTTATCGTGAACTGCGTTTTAAAGACATTCGTTCTTTAAACCAATTTACAGTGAAATGTGATTTGGAATTTATAAATCTTTTGTTAAGATTTAAAGGAGATTTTTCCAAAGTAAAGTTCTCCAATTTAACATATTAAATTGGAATTGAATGGAATTCAGTTTGGTAATAATCGAAGTGAACTTCTGTGGAGGAAGGCTGTTTCTATATATGGAATTTAAAAGGCTTTGCCGTTATTCCATTTATATTATCGGTTGGATATTAAAGTTTATATCGATTATATATATCGATCTGTTTTCCATGAAAATTTCATTGTTAATGGAATGTGATTTTGGGTTTATTGTGAACCATGTTTTAAATGACATTGGTTCTTTAACCCAGTTAAAGATAAGATTAATTTCTTAGCTTTGAATAATCATTAATATTGATTGTTGGGAAGATTAAAACTAAATGGGGTTTTAATGAGTCTTTGATTAGATTGAAAAGTGAATGTGATAATTAAAATTATCAATTCAAGAAAATGATCGAGAATAGAGTATCACCAGTTTAGCTCCAAGCGATAGTTAAATCTTTAATTAGATTTGAACGTGAAATGGTAATTAATTTTACCGATAACACCGTGGTATTAGATATGAAGTATTACCAGTTTTACTTCATGGGATGAATAGGTGGGGATTGAGAAATTAAACAAATGATTACTTCGGTAAGGTTCGCTAATCTCGACTAGTTTGGATAAACCATAATTTGGTTTGAATTGATATCCAAAGGAAGATTAAAGAATAAATTTAAAGAATTTATCTTTGATAAAATTAATGGGAACTTTTCCCAAAGTATAAAAATATTTGAATAAAGAAATATTCTGGATTAGAATGAGGCGTATGTTGTGTTTTTATGGCACTTGTTTGTTATATACGCGAGTTATTCAGAAAGACCGGGTTTATCCCATTCTTAATAACTGATATGACGATAAGTCGAAGATGAAGACAGTGGTTGAAGACCAGAAGTCTTCACATCATTTGGATGATTACTGATGTCTTGATTGTGCTGTACGCCCAAGACGAGGTAATAAGTGGTGATCGTTCCAGACGTACTTGGAGATCGACCAACCTCTCTCCTGTATTGGAAATATGGGATGAGGAATAAGGTGCCTCTGGTTTCATTTAGACCCAGAACGTACTTGTAAATGGATGTGTGTCCGACGTCATATTTCATTCTTTGTGATTGATAGACATCGGTTGCATAGCGTGAATTGCCTGTGTGGCATGCTGAGATGCAAATGATCAAGTCTTCTGTTGAAAAGCAGAGTCTTGTGGTTAATGATCAAAGCACGGCTTTAATATAGCATAGCTTTGTGTAGCGTTAATTCGCGAGCCTTGCACCCCGGTGTGAACTAGAAACGGGAGAGCACTTCAGGGAGGGCATTCATTTCCTTCTAGCTAGGAGTGGTGTCTGGGTTTTGCACGCCCAGATGTTTTACTTATGTGGATGATGGATAGCGAGGCACCTCGGATATATCGGCACTGCAGGGTCGATGGATAGTATGGTCTTTATACAGACCTGACTGATGCCCCGTAGGGCGGGGAAACGTAGTGTTCAGGAATTTTAATCCATATCGAGTGAACCGGCCCTGACGATCCAAGGGCCCACCTGAGTCTCGGTCCTGAGACACGGGCTAGAGCAACTCGAAGCGGTAGGACGATCCCTTGCCTTGATTCACAGATGAAAACCCATCTTCCAATACGACATTTTGCAGTTTTGATTGTAGAGACTAGTATGGCGACATAGTGGGATGGGGCACTCATGCCGTCTATGATTGATACATTTATATTTGAAATTGTTTTGACACTATACACTTATAGTAATAGTAAAATATGAAATTTCATGTGCCAAGCATTTTTGCCTACTATAAGGTAAAAACTCTATCCTCCAGCTTGCGTTGCATTGTGATGGGACCTGAATCTTATAATAGCTTCATTTTCTTTATTTAGCATTGCGTTGTTGTTATATGCACTGGTATTCTTGGGGTTAAAACCCGTTCCGTGATTACGGCGTGGTCCCTTGATTTACTTAACTTTAAAATCAAATTAATAACTATTTTAGTTCTCACACCAGTCACATGACAGACCTGGAGTTTATTGTTTTGACCTAAACTCTGGGTGCCCCTATTTTCCACACGAGTAGCTAGAAGTTGGGTTTTGTAGATATTATATTCACAGGATCCAGGTTTATAACTGAAGGGATATTCGGAAAGCTTTGTATCCGTGTATTTTTTCATTTGTGTTTTGTATTAATTTTCCGCTGCAGTAATGTATTTAAATCTATGGTATTTATCAAATGTATATTGTTTATTCATACTCTATAATATTCATGTATTCTGATGGAATTGTTGTAATAAGCAATGAAATGTTCTTCTGTTTGTGTTCTGATTTATCGTGTTCTCAACATAATCCATGTTTCCCTTCACGGGGAAGTTCGGGTCGTTATATTTGTGTGAAAACAAAAATAACATTTTTGTTAAATAGATTTGCGTTAAAACAAAAATGTCAGTTTTGTTGAATTAGATTATTGTAAATAAAATGAAGTCGTCACTTTTATTCATTTTGTTAAAATTGAATTATTAACAATATGAAGTTGTTATTTTTATTCATTTTGTTAAAATGGAATTATTAACAATATGAAGTTGTCATTTTTATTCATTTTGTTAAAATAGAATTGTTAACAATATGAAATATCATTTTTATTCATTTTGATTAAAATAGAATTGTTAACAACATGAAGTTATCATTTTTATTCATTTGGTTAAAATGGAATTGTAGATAAAATTAAGTTATCATTTTTAATCATTTTGTTGAAATAGAATTGTCAACAAAAATGAGAGAATCATTTTTAATCATTTTGTTAAAATGAAATTGGCAACAAAATAGAAATATCATTTTTATATGTTTTGTTGAAATAGAATTGTAACACCCCGTGTTTTCTGTTAACATTAAACTAACGAATTGAGGAATAACTAATTTTAAATGTAAGAATCAAGGGAAATGGGTTACGCCATTGTGTTCGTCTCATAATTCTGGTTGAGATAGAGTCCGAGTTTGCATAAATTGGACTTCGTATGAAGAAGTTATGGCTGTCGGAAGTTTCCAAAAATTCAAATTTAAATTCAAAAACGAATTCAGACTCAAAACCGGGAAGGGCGGGAAATTTCCCGCCCCAGGCTAGGTCGACTAGGGGGTCGACCTAGGGGTCGACCTGGGGGTCGACCTACCCCCCTCGGACAGATTTGAATTAAGCCTAATTCTGAGCCGCTGCTGAGTCATTAGGGCTGAGTTCGCTTTTTGGATCGTTCAGGTCACTTCTAGGTTGATCGGATGACTTAAATTAATCCTAATTTCTATATAAACACATGTAGACTCAAACCCTAAACCTAATAAAAAATTAGAACCATGGTCGTCATGCTATCACTCCGCAACCTAGAGTAGCCACCAGCAACTAGAAGCAAAGAAAAGCTAATCAACTCAATTCAACTCAAGTCTATAACAACAACAACAACGAATTTGTCTACTTCGAAGGGGAGTTAAATCAATTTCTGAATACAGATTCCAGAAAGACAAGACTATTCTTTTTTATTGTGAGTATGATAGCTTTCACAAGATAATTCGTTAATTTAATTATGGTAAGATATAATTGGGATCATAAGAATATGATTGTGAATCATGTGATGTAAATTATATGTATGTTTGTGGTGTTGAATCATATGTTAGTTCTTATGTGAATTTTATGCAAATTGGATCATATGTTAGTTCTTGTGTAAATTTTATGCAAGTTGGATCATATGTTAGTTCTTATGTGAATCCTATGCAAGTTGAATCATATATCTTATGCAAGTTTGTGGTGATTCGATCATATATTCTTATATGAATCTTATGCAAGTTGGGTTGTTAAAATATATGTGAAACATGTATATGCACATGCTAGTTTATGTGACATTAATCTATATGTTTAGATTCATATGCAAGTTCACACCTTTATGATTAGATCCATAAGAAAAATTACACCTTTATGTTTAGATCAATATGCAAGTTCACACCTTTATGTTTGGATCTATAGAAGTACATAAGCTATGCAAGTTTATATCCATCACCTATGCTACTTTTGTATCATATGCTAGTTTGAATGAAATTCATATGCAAGTTATTGGCTATGTAATCTTATGTCATGATCCTTAGATCTATTTTATGTGTTATGTGATGTTAGTTTTCTTTTTATGAGTTAGACTATTTGCGAGTCTAACGTGTGTCATATGAAAACGTATGAATAGCGTGGGGAAGATGGGATAATATTGAATATACATAAAAATGGTGAAATTGGCATAAATGGTTTTGAAAAGGCATATAATTAATTTAAGACATTAATTGGCATAATTGGTATTTATGGACATAATTTTAAGAGACAATTATGGACAAAAATAAATTGGAATTTATTTACAAATTTGAATAGGGATATTAATCCAATTTGGGGTCAAATAAAGATGTGTAATAATAAACCGCTTAAGACACGAGGTTAGGCTCTTTTGTGGTGTAAGACTGCCCGGACCCGCCCGGTAAATCCAGCAGCCACAAATGCCAGTCTAATGTGAGAGGTCAAAAGCATGAATTAAATGTGTAACAGTTGTAAAGTCACGAGGTTAGGCTCGTTTACGGTATAAGACTACCCGGACCCGCCCGGCAAATCCAGCAACCGCAAATGCCAGTCTAATATGGGAGGTCTTTACAAGGTTACGGTTCTAATGAATTAAGTAACACTTAACCAGATAAACATGTGGTGGGACATAGGGGGGTTAAGTGGGTGCGTTGGGTGGCATGTGAAATTTAGTGAGTCCTTGGGTGGCGTGTGAAATACGATTAGATGCACTTAACCAAGTTGAAACATGTAAAAAGATATGAATAAAAATGGGGTTAAGTGGGAAACCTTAGTGGGGACCAAGCATAGGTGGAAAGTTTGTGTCGTGCATGGGGGGGGACCCTTTTCAAACCAGTAACCCATTAAGTATCTTTGTGAGCTCGACCCAAGTCGAGGACGGGACATGCTTACTGGATTTGATTGTAAGAGGTCAAAACGGGTTAGAGGTGGCAATGCAAGTCCAATGGGGTCATGTGCGTGCGTGGGCCCGGGTTGGTAGGTAAGACGTTGTTGCATCGTGTAGATATAAGCCATGCATCTTTGGTGGTATCGGGTTGCCACTTTGGGGAGTGATACACCCCACTGTGGGGCCAGCATGGGTATCTACGAGTTAGGGAGCCGATCACATGAGGGTAGTGGGTACACCTAGTGGAGATAGGGGTAGGCGGCACCTATGTAGACAGCTAGGGGTACACGAAACTATTATTATGATTACTAAGTTTAGTAGGAGGGGATCAACTTTTAAGGTGTTTGGTGTGGTGCAACGTAGTAATTATCTTATAGCGATTAGGTGCGCCTTTAACGTTATCTTTGTTCATCTTATTTCCTTTGTTTGCTCTATCATGCCCATCTGTTCATAGTCATTTCCTTATTTACCAGCTTATGCCTTATCCTAGTTACTTTAATGATTTAATGTCAAAGTTATTGCACTCACTAGACTTTATGTGTGGCCCCTTTGTTTCCATCTATTTTCTTCCTCTCTCCCCCTCCCCCCTTAGGTGCTCAGGGTGGGACTAGTACTAGTGGAGCTTGATTTGGACAGCTTTATCTCTTTCTTTTGGATGTTGCTTGGATTGCTGAAGTAAAGTTCAGCCTATCTTATTTATGGCTATTTTATGTTGGGGTTATGTCTTTTATTTTATGTACTCAGAACTTATTTGTCAAGATGGATAATAAGTGTATTTGGTTTTGTAGTTGGTTTTTGATGTGATGTAACCAAACTATTTCTCCGCTGCAATAAAAGTTGTTTCTATTTTCCAGGTACCAATATATTTATCTGTCTTGTTTTCTTTTCTGTTCTATACACAATAAACGCTCCACCAAAATTAAGGCATTCCCTTTGTGAGTGACCTTAATGGAGATGGGGTGTCACACGTGGTATCAGAGCTGAAGGTTACCAGAACAGATAAGATTTTTTGAAAAATTATTTTTTTTCAAAAAGCATTTTCATAAAGGATACTTTCAAAAATACATTTTAAGGAGAGCATTTTCAAGAGAAAAGTTTATTTTAAAAACATAACCCCCAAGAGCCATATATCTTTCTTTCGAATTCTCCGCTTGAATCTCTTCGTTTTCTTTTCAGCATGTCTGGAATTCCCGGGATACCCGAGGGGATACCGATACCAGGATGGTTTAGAAGGTATCTGGAAGCTAGGGCCAATGTCATAGGCCCAGTAAATGCTCCTCCTCCTCCTCCCCGTGTTGATACTTTCGCAAAGATATGCGAGGACTTTCGGGCAATGGGCGGAAAACCTTTTCACGGGTCGGAGACATTTGTTGAAGCTCGAAATTAGCTAAAGGAGGTGGAAGAATTGTTTGGAATCTTTGAGGTAGAAGATGGAAGAAAGGTCCAATTAGCTGCCTGGTTAATGAAGGATGAGGCCTCATTTTGGTGGGAGGTCACTAATGGAGAGCATCCAGTTGATACATGGCCGAATTTCAGGTGTAGGTTTGAGGCAAAGTTTCTCTCACGGGCCAAAGAGAATCTATACATGGAAAGGTTTATGGCATTGAGGCAGCGAAATCTATCAGTGAAAGAGTACGTCAATAAGTTCAATCAGTTGGCTAGATTTGGCTTGGACTTGGTGAATACACCCGAAAAGAAGGCCCTGAGATTTGTTAAGGGTTTGAACGAGCCGCTACATGGGTTAGCTATGACCCACATCCATATGGGGGCCACCTTTGAGAGACTGGTTGACATGGTGCTTATGCATGAAGAGGAGAAAGGCGCCAATGCTAATAAGGCACCTGATAAGAAAGGGGATCAAAAGAAACCACAACAGCAACAGCAGAACAAGAAGGGTGGTAAAGACAACAATGGCAAGGGAAAGAAAAGATGCTTTAATTATGGGACACCAGGCCATCTGAGCAAAGACTGTAGGAAGAAGAAGAAGACTGGTTGTTTCCACTATGGCGAGGCAAGACATCTGATTAAGGACTGCCCAAAGAAAGGGCAGAGGGCAGGGCCTACCTCTGGAGGGCAGATTCAGGCTCTCATGGCACCAGGGCAGGCAAGGGGTAGGTCCAGGCTCTCGTGGCCCCACCGCTGCAAGAACGAGGTAGAGCGATTTCCGTTGAAAGTTCAGTTTATCTTTTTGATCATCCTGTCTGCACACTCTTTGATTCTGGTGCATCACACTCTTTTATATCTACTGCTTTAGTTGAGTCACTACACCTAAACACCAGTATAGTAAAGGATCCCTTAGTTATTTCAAATCCAATCGGGGGCTCAGCCTATTTGTCGATGATTTTTTTGGATTTGGAAATTTCTACACTTAGCGTTGGGTTTAGATGTGATGCTTATGTTTTGGGCTTCACGGGCAATGGGTTAATTATGGGCATGGATTGGTTACCCAGTAATGGAGCCGTCTTAGATTGTGAAAAGAGAGAGGTTAGGCTTATGACTCGCTTAGGCAACACTCTCGAAATCTCTTGTAATCCAATGAATTCTGTTATGCTAAGTTATCTAGAATTGCTTGACGCGTCTGTTGAGAATTTGCAGTCTGTTAGAGTGGTCCGTGAATACTCGGATGTCTTTGAGGAAGTAGAGGGCTTGCCTCCGAAGCGGGAGATAGACTTCCACATATACCTAGTTGATAACGCAAAACCCGTTGCTTTACCCGTTAGACACATGGCTCCAAGGGAGAGAAAGGAGCTTAGCAAGCAAGTTAAGGAGCTGCTAAAGAAAGGGTTTATAAGGCGGAGTATTTCTAAATGGGTGTTCACAACCAAAGCGGACGGTTCACTTCACCTATGCGTTAATTATAGGGAGCTAAACAAGCTGACCAAAAAGAATAGGCACCCACTGCCAAGAATAGACGATTTGTTCGATCAGCTTGTAGGTGCAACAGTTTTCTCCCAATTAGATCTGGCTACTGGATTTCATCAGCTAAGAGTGGATGAAGATAGCATTGATAAGATCGCATTTAGAACCTCGGACGGTTTCTTCAAATGGCTCGTCATGCCTTTCAGCTTGACAAACGCACCTGCTTATTTCGTCGATTTGATGAATAGAGTGTTCTGGGAATTTCTCAATAAATTTGTGGTGGTCTTCGTAGATGATATTCTGATTTTCTCGAAGAATGAGAAAGAGCATGCTTTGCATTTAAGGGAAGTCATGGATACTCTCTGTGCACATCAGTTAAAAGCAAAATTCTCCAAGTTCCACTTCTGGAGAGAAGAAGTAAGATTTCTTGGGCATGTGGTGTCCAAAGAAGGGTTAGCTGTGGACCCTGCAAAAGTAGTTGCGGTGCAGGATTGAAAGGTTCTAAAGAATGCAACCAAAGTCCGAAGTTTTCTTGGACTAGCAAGCTTTTATCGCAAGTTCATTAAAGACTTTGCGAAAATTTCAGCTCCACTTACAAGGTTAACGAAGAAGAACCTGACTTTCACTTGGGATTTGGATTGCGAAGTCGCTTTCCAACGGTTGAAGAGGGCTCTGACAATAGCCCCAGTTTTGACATTACCAGATGGGAGAAAGATGTTTACGGTATACACAGATGCATGCGGTATGGGACTAGGCGCTGTTTTAATGTAAGAAGGGAAGGTAGTAGCTTATGATGGAAGGCGGTTGAAAGTGCATGAGAAAAACTACCCAACCCACGATCTAGAGTTAGCAGCCATCGTTTTTGCGCTTAAGTCTTGGCGCACTATCTCTTAGGTGATAAATTTGAATTGTATATTGAACATAAATCATTGAAGTACCTTTTCTCGTAGAAAGACCTCAATTTAAGGCAGCAAAGATGGATGGAGTTTCTTGCCTCATACGACTTTGAGATCTGCTATACTCCTGGCAAGGGAAATGCAATAACAGATGCCTTAAGTAGAAAGAAGCTGACCTTAAGTCCTCTCTTTGTAGAAAGGCAAAGTTTAAAGTACATAGAAAATTTTGATTTTAGACTCTCTGTTGATTATGTGACTGGCTTGATGGCAATGCTAAAGGTGCGGCCTACTTTGTTGGACGCAATAGGAACCGCGTAACGTGAAGACCCTCAGCTAGTTGATATTATAGATAAGCTGATTAGGTTAGAGACTTCTAGTCACCTCAATAGATATCCATCGATGATAAGGGTTGGTTGAGACGGGATGGAAGACTATGCGTCCCACAAGCAAGAGATTTGGTGAAGATGGTTCTGGAAGAACCACACCATTCCAAGAGGACCATACACCCCGGCGGAGACAAGATGTATAAAGATATCAAAAGAGTTTTCTTTTGGAATGACATGAAGAGGGATGTAGCTGAATTTGTTTCGAAATGCATGATATGCCAGCAAGTCAAGGTGGAGCAGAAGAAGCCTGGTGGTTTGCTTCATCCTCTAGAAGTTCCACAATGGAAATGGAAAAGCATCTCGATGGACTTTGTTGATGGGTTGCCTAGGTCAAGGAGGGGCAATACCGAAATTTGGGTAATAGTGGACAGGCTCACAAAAAGCGCTCATTTTATACCTGTCAAAAGTAGGAGGACCGCCTGGTCTTTAGCCTCCATTTATCTTAAGGAGATAGTTCGGCTCCATGGTATACCCTCCAGCATAGTGAGTGATCGAGACCCTATCTTTACAAGCGAGTTTCAGAGGAGTTTGTAAGAGGCTGTAGGCACATATCTATGTTTAAGCACATCCTATCACCCTTAAACCGATGGTCAGATGAAAAGGGTGAACGAAGTACTAGAAGATCTTTTGAGACTGTGCATTCTTAACTTTGGAGGATATTGGGAGGATCATCTCTCTTTGGTGGAATTCGCTTATAACAATAGCTACCAAGCCACTATATGCATGGCACCCTTCGAAGCTTTATATGGAAGGCCATGTCGATCGCCAACTTGTTGGTGGGAGTCCACAGATAAACTTATACTTGGGCCGGACATGATTAGAGAGACTTCAGAGAAAGTGGACTTGATACGAAGGAGAATGAAGACTGCCCAAGATAGACAGAAATCCTACGCAGAAAAGAGAAGGACCGACCTTGAGTTTGAGGTTGGGGATAAGGTGTTCCTTAAAGTATCTCCTTTGAGGAATGTCATCCGCTTTGGGTCCGTAGGAAAGTTGGCACCACGATTCGTAGGACCATTTCCTTTCATCGAAAGGATTAGGACGATGGCCTACAGAGTAGAGCTGCCTGAAAGACTGACTGGAGTTCATAATGCTTTTCATGTCACTTAGCTACGAAAGTGTTTACATGAGTCGGCAGAAGTTGTGGAGCCAAGCATACTAGAGGAAGTCGAAGTGGAACTAGAAGCGACTGTGAGGAGAGTTCCAACTCGTATCTTGGGGATGGAAGTCAAAAAGCTATGCAACCGTGAAGTTAAGCTTGTTAAAATTCAATGGAGCGATGCCGAGGAAGACGCGACTTGGGAGACTGAGGCCAAAATACATGCAGCCTACCCTTTTCTTTTTGAGGGTACATATTTGATCTCTTTTTCCTTAAGTTTATTCAAGCTTGTATCTACCTTCTTAGTGTATCTCCTCGGTCATATTCTTTATCCTTAGGTAGAGACCAATGGATGTAAACATGTATTTGAAACATGTTATGATTGATGGATGCTAGTGGATGCAAGTGTTTGCTAGTGGTTGCTCGTGGATGCATATACAAACATATTAGGCACTAGATCGGCTCAATCACTTTCATACTGCATATAAATGTGTGCTTATTTAGGTTAATGGATATATAATGGTTGTGTTATCATATGGATGCTGCATTCGGATAAATGGTTATGCACGCATATAGAAATAATATGTATCATTAGGGATCTTTTTCATACATAATGGACGCATGGCACTATCATAATTTGCATTAAGGAGGTCAACTGAATCAGTAGACCGCCTGATTTTGCATTAGATACGGACATGTACACACACTATGCATATAAACATGAAAGCATTAGAATTCTTTTAAGGACAATGGATGCCTGTGTTTGATGGTTGAGTAGATGGACGATTGGATGGTAGGATATGTATTCTTCATAACTTGAAGATTTCGAGGTCGAAATCCTTTAAGGAGGGGAGAATGTAACACACCATGTTTTCTGTTAACATTAAACTAACGAATTGAGGAATAATTAATTTTAAATGTGAGAATCAAGGGAAACGGGTTATGCCATTGTGTTCGTCTTAGAATTTTGGTTGAGATAGAGTCCGAGTTTGCCTAAATTGGACTTCGTATGAAGAAGTTATGGCTGTCGGAAGTTTCCAGAAATTCAAATTTAAATTCAAAAACGAATTCAGACTCAGAACCAGGCAGAGCGGGAAATTTCCAGCCCCAGGCCAGGTCGACCAGGGGGTTGACCTACCATATAGGTCGACCTGGGGGTCGACCTAGGGGTCGACCTGGGGGTCAACCTACCTCCCTCGGGCAGATTTGAATTAAGCCCAATTCTGAGCTGTTGCTGAGTCATTAGGGCCGAGTTGGCTTTTTGGGTGGTTCAGGTTGCTTCTAGGTTGATCGGATGGCTTAAATTAATCCTAATCTCTATATAAACACATGTAGACTCAAACCCTAAACCTAATAAAAAAATTAGAACCATGGTCATCATGCTATCACTCCGCAACCTACAGTAGCCGCCAGCAACTAGGAGCAAAGAAAAGCTAATAAACTCAATTCAACTCATGTCTATAACAACAACGAATTTGTCTACTTCAAAGGCGAGCTAAATCAATTTCAAAATACAGATTCCAGAAAGACAAGACTATTCTTTTTTATTGTGAGTATGATAGCTTTCACAAGATAATTCGTTAATTTAATTATGATAAGATATAATTGGGATCATAAGAATATGATTGTGAATCATGTGATGTAAATTATATGTTTGTTCGTGGTGTTGAATCATATGTTAGTTCCTTTGTGAATTTTATGCAAGTTGGATCATATGTTAATTCTTATGTAAATTTTATGCAGGTTGGATCATATGTTAGTTCTTATGTGAATTCTATGCAAGTTGAGTCATATATCTTATGCAAGTTTGTGGTGATTGGATCATATATTCTTATATGAATCTTATGCAAGTTGGGTTGTTAAAATATATGTGAAACATGTATATGCACATGCTAGTTTATGTGACATTAATCTATATGTTTAGATCCATATGCAACTTCACACCTTTATGATTAGATCCATAAGAAAAATTACACCTTTATATTTAGATCCATATGAAAGTTCACACCTTTATGTTTGGATCTATAGAAGTACATAAGCTATGCAAGTTTATGTCCATCACCTATGCTAGTTTTGTATCATATGCTAGTTTGAATGAAATTCATATGCAAGTTATTGGCTATGTAATCTTATGTCATGATCCTTAGATCTATTTTATGTGTTATGTGATGTTGTTTTTCTTTTTATGAGTTAGACTATTTGCGAGTCTAACGTATGTCATATGAGAACGTACGAATAGCGTGGGGACGATGAGATAATATTGAATAAACATAAAAATGGTGAAATTGGCGTAAATGGCCTTGAAAAGGCATATAATTAATTTAAGACATTAATTGGCATAATTGGTATTGATAGACATAATTTTAAGAGACAATTATGGACACAAATCAATTTGGAATTTATTTACAAATTTGAATAGGGATATTAATCCAATTTGGGGTTAAATAAAGATGTGTAATAATAAACCGCCTTAGACACGAGGTTAGACTCTTTTGTGGTGTAAGACTGCCCGGATCCGCCCGGCAAATCCAGCAGCCACAAATGCCAGTCTAATGTGAGAGGTCAAAGGCATGAATTATATGCGTAACAGTTGTAAAGACACGAGGTTAGGCTCATTTGCGGTATAAGACTGCCCAAACCCGCCCGACAAATCCAGCAACCGCAAATGCCAGTCTAATGTGGGAGGTCTTTACAAGGTTACGGTTCTAATGAATTAAGTAACACTTAACCAGATAAACATGTGGTGGGACATAGGGGAGGGGTTAAGTGGGTGCCTTAGGTGGCATGTGAAATTAAGTGGGTGCCTTGGGTGGCATGTGAAATACGATTAGATGCACTTAACCAAGTTGAAAAATGTAAGAAGACATGAATAAAAATGGGGTTAAGTGGGAAACCTTAGTGGGGACCAAGCATAGGTGGAAAGCTTGTGTCGTGCATGGGGGGGGACCCTTTTCAAACCAGTAACCCATTAAGTATCTTTGTGAGCTCGACCCAAGTCAAGGACGGAACACGCTTACTGGATTTGATTATAAGAGGTCAAAACGGGTTAGCGGTGGCAACGCAAGTCCAATGGGGCCATGTGCGTGCATGGGCTCGGGCTGTTAGGTAAGACGTTATTGCATCATGTAGATATAAGTCATGTATCTTTGGTAGTATCGGGTTGCCACTTTGGGGAGTGATACACCCCACTGTGGGGCCAGCACGGGTATCTATGAGTTAGGGAGCCGATCGCATGGGGGTAGTGGGTACAACTAGTGGAGCTAGGGGCAGGCGGCACCAATATAGACAGCTAGGGGTACACGAAACTACTATTATGATTACTAAGTTTAGTAGGTTGGGATCAACTTTTAGGGTGTTTGGTGTGGTGCAACGTAGTAATTATCTTTTAGTGATTAGGTGTGCCTTTGACGTTATCTTTGTTCATCTTATTTCCTTTATTTGCTCCGTCATGCCCATTTGTTCACATTCATTTCCTTATTTACCAGCTTATGCCTTATCCTAGTTACTTTAATGATTATATTGTTAAAGTTATTGCACTCGCCAGACCTTATGTTTGAACCCTTTGTTTCCACCTCTTTTCTTCCTTTATCTCCCCCCCTTAGGTGCTCAGGGTGGGACTAGCACTAGTGGAGCTTGATTTGGACAACTTTATCTCTTTCTTTTGGAAGTTGCTTGGATTGTTGAAGTAATGTTTAGCCTATCTTATTGATGGCTATTTTATGTTGGGGTTATGTCTTTTATTTTATGTACTCAGAACTTATTTGTCAAGATGGATAATAAGTGTATTTGGTTTTGTAGTTGATTTTTGATGTGATGTAATCAAACCATTTCTCCACTGCAATAAAAGTTGTTTCTGTTTTCCAAGTACCAATATATTTATCTGTCTTGTTTACTTTTATGTTCTATACACAATAAACACTCCACCAAAATTAAGGCATTCCCTTTGTAAGTGACCTTAATGGAGATGGGATGTCACAAGAATTGTCAACAATAATAGAAATATCATTTGTATATGTTTTGTTGAAATAGAATTGTCAACAAAATAGGTGTCAATAAAATAAAAGAATCTTTTTTATTTGTTAGGTTAAAAATAGAAATTGCATACAAATAATGAAAATAAAAATTATCTTTTATTTGTCATTAGCGACATTTTATGTGAATAAAATACATATTTATCTGCCATTAGAAACATGTAGAAATGTATGCAAATAAAATACATTTTTATTTGACATTATAAACATGTAGAGATGTTATGCAAATAAAACATTCTTTTATTTGGCATGTTAAACACGTTAGTGGAATCGTCGAATGATTTATATTTATATATAATTATATATATATATATTAAAATTAAATGAATCGCGCGTGGTAGTTCGCGTTTCATAATCGTAATTTTAAACAATTATACCGAAAGATCCGACCATCGGATTTTCCCAAAACTAGAACCGTTAGGTCCGCTTTGGGAAGCTCTTTCTAACGATATAAATTTTGTTAAAATCCGATGGTTAGATTTCGAGAAATGTGAAAATCAAATTTGGGTAAAAACAGCGCTAGGGCCCCATAGTGACCTGAAGCGTCGTTAAATTAAATTGGGCTATTTTTATATAAACAAAAATTACGATAAATCGTTATAAAATAATATTAACAATATGAAATAATTTTAAAATTATGTATATTTGAGAATTATTTGAAAAGACCGAGTTCAATCTAATTTCAAATAATTATACGACGATTTGTAGTCGAAGACATTGAAGATGGTGATTGAAGACCGGCGATCTTCACATCGAATGGATGACTACTAATGCACTGGACTGATTTTCTCCCAGGAAAGAGTTACAGTGGTGGTTGTCCGGATGTACATGTTGATTGTCTGGATAAGCGAGCTCCTCTCTTCCGTATTGGACATACAGAACGAGGAATAAGTTTTCTTCAGTTTCGTTCAGACCCAGAACGGACTTGTAAATGGATGTGTGTCTGATGTTGAATTTCATTCTATGTGAATTGATTTCTATTTAATATATATCTGTTTGGTGGCGGAGAATTTATTCTCTTGCTTAACACCCTTCTCTGAGACGCACGAGCTCAAAAGTTTTATATTGATAGTTATCGATCGCATGGCATGGATTGTCAATGTGGCATGCCAAGATGCAAATGATCAAGGCTTTTGTTGAAAATCAGAGCCTTGTGGTTGATGATCAAAGCACAACCTGTTTAGGCATAGCTTTGTGTATAGCGTACTTAGCGAGCCTCACACCCCGGTATGAGTCAAAAAAGGGATAAGGGAACTCAGGGAGTGCACACGTTTCTTTCTAGCTAGAAGTGGTGTTATGGTATGGAGCCCAGACATTTTTACTTATGTGGATGATGGAAACATGTGTTCAGGCATAACTAATCCACTAAGGTATATTTGTGGACCGGCCCTGCAGGATCCAAGGGTTTACTACGGGGGATCCTGAGACATTTGCTAGAGGGTCTCGAATCGGTAAGGAGATCATCCATAGCCTTGACTCATGATGGAAACCCAATTTCCAATACGACATTATGGATTTGATTGTAAACCTATATATGGCAACATAGTAGGATGGGGTACTATGCCGTCTAGGATTGATACATTTACTTTGAAAGTATTTTGAAACTGATTAGACACTAATAATAATATTAAATATTGTTTTATACGTATCAAGCATGTTTGATCATTACAAGGTACAACTCTATCCTCTGGTTTGCGTTGCATTGTGTGATGGGACTTGAGTCTTATAATGATTTCATTTTCAAAAAAGCATTGCGTTGTTTTAAAAGATTTATTTAATTTATGCACTGGCTATCCAATGGAGTAAACCCATTTCGCGTTAGCGGCGTGGTCCTGTGATTAGCCTTATTATTAGGTAAGTTAAGTAAAGATTTCTCTTGCTAGTCCTTGTTTGGCATACCTGTTAATAGGATGCGGCATGATGGGGGGTTCTCGCTTTTTACTGTTTGGTGGCGACATGAGACTCTTACCCACACATGTCCCTTTTTAGGGTTGGTTAGGCTGTGGCCTGAAGGCTCGAAAGGGTCACCGTAAAACAAGGTGTCTGGGGTACCAATGTAAGCCACGGTGGGTGTTACCTGTTGCACTGGGGGATGAAGGGATGGGTGCAAAGCCTACCGGATTTCGTCATGTTATTACACTGGTATCAGAGCCAATACCCAGACGGAATTGTGGCTCCTGTGTGGACCACAGCGCCTGGGTGAGGTGTTTGTGAGCCAACGTGGACGTTGGGCTCTATAGGAGGGGAGAATGTAACACCCCTAAGTCCCACATCGTGGAAGCCTGTGTGAAGTGGGTACTTATATAGTAGAGCCCGTCTCTTACTAACATCGGGGCCTTTTGAGAAACAAAACCCCACACCCATATGGTGGCTAAATTGGGGACAATATCTTGCGTGAACGGAGGTGCGGGTTGTTACATGGTTATAATAGTCGGTCTGTTTGGGTATTGGGCTGCGTCTTATTTTGTATCTTTGTCATTGTTGAGTTTTGATTTCGAAAGGGGAATTAGTTGTTTAATTTGCTGAGTTGGTAGAATTTTTCTTGTTTTGCCGAATTCTTGTGTTTTATTTTGCTTTTTATAAGACTCTTTTAAAGAAAAATCAATTTCCACTCATCTTGTTTTCTTATCTTTGTTTTTATTTTGATTTTTGATTTGCACTCATCTTGTTTTCATTTTGCTTTCAAATTCATTTTCTTTCTCTAAAAAAATCAAGAGAAATCAAATTCACTAAAGATCGGAAGAGGCAGACTTCAATCAACAAACAGGGATTTCATAGGTCAAGCAAGTTACAATTAACAAATTTGAATTGTTGGAGAGGTTGCACACCAAGTGGGGTGTGAAACACTAGCACTACTCAGTTGCACTGGACAGACTACCGATCTAGGTGAGAATTTTCTAAACTCTGCAGGGCTTGCTAGTGCTTGAATATATATATATATATATATATATATAAATTGCTTGTGAAGATTTCGTGCAGGTGCCGCCGCTTGCTTGTAAAAATTTCATTTCTGCAATTTATTGTTCTATGACTGTTTTGTGATTGAAAAAAATTGCATTCATCTTGGTTTTGTTTTTATTTTCTAAGGACTTCATTATATTTTGACAAATTGGTTTATTTCTAACGGATTATTTCTCGGTGTCAAGACTATGGCAGAGTAATAACCATTTATAAATATTACGGTGATTCGTAAATATTATATCGGTTTTTACTATGAAGGTACTTAAACCTTCGATTGCATTGCTAGGGTGATTCCTGGTGCAGCGATAACTCATGTCCGTTAACTGACCGGGAAATCTTTTGATTGAAATAAATGTAACCGTCATTATATAATTCTAGAAAAAGTGCAAATAAGTAATTTGCATTAGGTTTATCCATTTTTTAAAAAAAAAACCCAAAATAAAAAAAGGCAATTTTTTTGTGAGTATTTCCCTTTCTCTCAAAAAAACGATTTTCAAAACAATTTTCGTTTTACAAAAAAATTTAGCTTCTATTCTCTTCTCAAAATTGTTCTTTCTCGTCTTCCCTTACTCTTCTCGCCAGTGCATGCGTAGTTGGACCCGTGATCCTTCTACTAATCGTTTAGTTCGAACAAACATTCTTTAATCATGGCCGAAGAAAATCCCCCTTGAACTCATATGGATAAATACTTCCCCCATCAGGTTCTATTACTTCTTGCATCATATTGGCCGCCCCAATGAGCAACCACTTTGAAATTCATTCGAATCACATAAATACTCTTCCAAAATTCGATAATCTTGAACGTGATGATCCTTATACTTTTTTTAATCAAATTTGAACAAGTTTGTGCAACCATCAAATTTCAACAACTAAGTGACGATGAAATCAAACTTAGGTTAGTTCCATTTGCACTTACCGATTATGCTGAAAAATGGTTGTATATCTTGCCTTTAAATACGGTTGGAACTTGGAATGAATTTGTGAATGTTTTTCTAAAGAAATTTTACCCCTGGAAAAAACATCCAAAATTCAAACCGAAATCGTTAATTTTCATATTTGGGGGTGAATCCTTTGCAAAATATTTCAAAAGATTTAAAGAACTTCTAGTCAAATGTCCACATCACAATTTCGAAAAATGGTCTCGTTGTCAAATTTTATATGATGGCCTCGAAAATAACTCTCGAACCATGCTCGAATCGATGTGCCAAGGAAACTTTTTAGCCCAAAATCACGATGCTGCTTGGCAATTTCTCGAAAATTTGGTCGAAAAATCAACTCAATGGGAAAGATCTAGCGAGAAATCGATTTATTCCCGATCAAATGCTCATTCGGTAGGATCCTCAGCAGCATTAGAAGCGAAAATAAATCAAGCTATAACAACTTTACGATCTGGTAAGAAAATCAATAATCAAGTTGAAAATCCAAATAACTTATCGAGTGTTCCTCTCGACTCTTCTAAAATCACAAATAATCTTGATCCAAATTCTGAGTCTAGTCCTACTCCAAATTAAGTAGACCGACCTACTGAGTTTCGCGTTCCATTTCCTCATCATATTCGATCAAAGAAACATTCCGACCAAATGGAAAAGATATTGGAAATTTTAAACAACTGAAAGTTAACATCCCACTTCTTGACATCATTCAACAAGTCCCCACATACGCTAAATTTCTTAAAACCTTGTGTACCCAAAAATGACACAATCATGTACCCAAGAAAGTCTTCTTAGCCGCTGGACTTAGCTAAGTCTTGACCCTATCAATCCCGATCAAATACAAAGATCCTGGATGCCCTACGATCACATGCATGATAGAGGATAAAACAATTAACAAATGCCTAGTTGATTTGGGTGCGATTGTCAATTTGATTCCATATTCCGTTTACTGACAACTTGGTTTGAGTGAACTTAAACCGACGAAGATAACTCTTCAATTTGCTGATCGTTCAATTAAGAAACCCGTTGGAGAAATCGAGGACGTACTCATCAAATTTGGTCAATTCATATTCCCTGTCAATTTCATTATTTTGGAAACTCAACCTATCAATAATACAACGAGTCAAATTCCATTGATTTTAGGTCGAACCTTTTTGGCTACTTCAAATGCTCTAATAAATTGTCGTAATGGCTCAATGAAAATCTCTTTTGGAAACATGACTTTAGATCTTAATATTTTCAATCTTGAAAGTTGTTTGAATGAATCATGTGCCCAAACCTTGAAAGTTAATGCCATTCACGAGAAGTCCGAAAACGAATCGGTTGACCTTAATGATGAGCATGAGGCTGAGTACGAAAAATTGTTCCAAGACTCTCCTAACGAAGTCAAACACATGCTTCCATTTGAATCGCTTTCAGTTGAGTCCAAATCTCAACCAAGTTCTTTGATCGAGAAAACACCAAAGTTCGATCTTAAACCTCTCCCCGATCACCTGAAGTATGTATACTTAGGTGATAACAAAACTTGTACTGTCATAATTTCTTCAAATTTAACTAGTGAGCAAGAAATTTCTCTTCTCTCGACTCTTTCTAAAAACAAAGATACAATCGATTGGTCCATTTCCAACATCAAGGGAATTAGCCCCGCAATTGTTCAACATCATGTTCACTTAAATGATGAAACCAAACCCACTCGTGAAGCGAAACGTAGGCTTAACCCTAAGATGAAGGAGGTAGTTCGCGAAGAAATTCTTAAACTTCTTGACAATGGTATCATTTACCCCATTTCGGATAGCTTATGGGTCAGCCCCATTCACGTTGTTCCTAAAAAGTCCGGACTCACTGCTATCGCAAATGACCAAAACGAACTTCTTCCAACTCGTACTCAAAAGGGTTGGTGTGTTTGCATCGATTATCGAAAATTGAATGTTGCAACGCGTAAAGACCATTTTCCTCTTCCCTTCATCGATCAAATACTCGAACGTTTAGCCGGTCATGAATTCTACTGCTTTCTTGATAGTATGGTTGGAATTTGCAACGCTCCTTTGCTTACGGATGTATGCCTTTCGGTATTTGCAATGCTCCTGCAACTTTCCAACAATGTATGGTTGGACTTTTTTCTTCTATGAACGAACGCTTTCATGAAGCCTTTATGGATGATTTTTCGATCTTTGGAGATTCTTTTTCATCTTGCTTACATCATCTTGAACTTTTTTAAATCGATGTAAAGAAAAATACTTAACATTGAATTTGGAAAAATACCACAATATGGTCAAACTTACATGCAACAGATGATGTTGCACATTCAAGAAGCATACATCAACTTTTTATATTCAAGACGGTCCCATGTGACATGGTGAGTATCAGTTGTCCATGCATTTTTAGGAAGACTTGTACATATCTTACTGTACTAGTGAAAACGTGCTTGACCAAATGCTGAAGAATATTGCTCGACCCTTCACGCTTCAAAATGATGAGTGACTTATGGGATAAGCCTTACTCGATCGACCAGACATCTAGGTGATGCTCGACCAAGGCCACACGAGCACGCTGGAGTGTTGTGACTCAACCATACATGTGTTATTACTATGAAGGCTTACATAAGCTCATTGAAGCCAATCCATAGTTCTAGCTTGTATTCTTTATTACCAAAGTTTGGGCAAGTTTAAGGGTTCATAAACATATGGAGCTAGCCGATCCACATATATTCAAGCTGTCACCATTTGGACTTCACATTGTGTTTGATTTAGATGTGTTGAAGTTGTTTGGTCCTTAGCTATTTGGTCGACCACGTGAAGGTGGTGTTGCTTGACCGACCCACGCGGGTGAGGACTGCTCTACCAGAAGTGCACGACCCCAAGGGCGCTCGACCATCAACGTGGTGCTCGACCCAGGGTGCTCGAGCAGTGACGTAGCATGCGATCAGGTCTATGAGCTTGCGCGACCGATCCTTCAACAAAGATGTGGCCGACCGTATAGAGCTCGACCGACCCCTGCAGATCACATCGCGCTCGATCAATCTAGTGCTCGTATGCTTTGAGATGTGTCATAACTATTGTTTTCCATGTCGCGTTTCACAATGGGGTTAACATTTGCTCCTCGAAGCTCGTGTTATCGAAGATAGCATGGGCTTCGAAATGAACACAGTTTGCATTGAGATCCAGCTGTAGCTTTTGTTTACTATACTTTGAATTCATATGCTTCATGTCACCTATTCTGTAATTAAAACAACCGACTGCATGATTCTGGACTTATACTCACCATCAATGTCTGTATCGATAGTGGATTAGATTATCATTAAAAATGACTTATAGCGAATTTCATTTTGAATTGAATAAAGTGTTTGTATAGGATTGTTTTACTCAGTGGTTTATAACTCATGGAATATTATTTGCACAAGCATGATATTATAATTCAAATTTAGATTCAAATTCGCGTTAATGCTTAAAATTAATTAATCGGCTAAAGCCGACTGTGGATTTCGAATGTCATCGTTTAACAACTTACATGATGGTGCACGACATTCCACATTTGGAAATACGTATCTACGATTTATTTTCTGCTTCCTTTTGGAGAAGTCTTGGAAATTTATGCCCCTCTCTGGGAGGTCTTTATCTTCCACCGTTGTGGGAAGTATTCTGGTCTTTGCTATGGAAAGGAATATTGGTGCTCAATGTTCGTCTTTTTTGTTGATCGGTTCTGACATTGGAGACTCCATTGGATGCCCCGTATTTTGGAGAGGTTGTTTCAATCCAACGTTTGTCTTCTTCTGTAGACCGAATTAACATTATAGAGTTCATCAAGCATTGTTGATTTCTCTCTTGTGGAGAAGTTGCTTTTCTATGAAAAGGACTTCTGAATTTCATATCTTTGCTTAGGTTAAAATCTAACACTTGTCATGCCTGAGGTATTTAGACACTACACAAGTTAATTGATTAGTGTCCAACACTGTCGCATCTGAGATATTCAGACACTACACAAATTAATTGGTTAAGATCCAACACTTGTCGCATCTGATATATTCAGACACTATGCAAGTTAATTGGTAAAGATCCAACCCTTGTCGCATCTGATATATTCAGACAATATGCAAGTTAATTGGTTAAATTTGAACTTCGTCTACAATCCAGCTTGGTTAATTCAGGCATAGGATACATTCGTCACTCAATCATACTGATTAATCCAAGCATGGGTAGGTTCAGAAGAAATGCCCCCGGGGAGGTCTTTGGTTACAGCCCAACATTTGTCGTAATCGGTTCAGGTACTTCCTGATATTGATGATAAATTTGGCGTCCCCTGGAGAGGTCTTTGGTTAGTACCCCAATGTTTATCCTAATCGGATCAGGTACTTCCTGATACTGACGATCAATTGGGTGCCCGACAATCTTCACATCTGAGATTTCAGATGTTACGCAAATGGATTTTCATTCTTCACATCTGAGATTGCTACGTAGATGGATTTTCATTCTTCACATCTGAAATTGTCAAATGCTATGCAAATGGATTTTCATTCTTCACATCTGAGATTATCAGATGCTACGCAAATGGATTTTCATTCTTCACAATTGAAATTATCAGATGCTATGCAAATGGATTTTCATTCTTCACATATGAAATTATCAGATGTTATGCAAATGGTTTACATCTTTCACATCTGGGGATTCCATATGCTATGCAAATGGATTGGGCATTCTTCACATTTGGGATTCCAGATGCTAAGCAAATAGTTTTTCATTCTTCACATATGAAATTATCAGATGATACGCAAATGGTATACATTCTTCACATCTGGGATTCCACATGCTACGCAAATGATTTAGTCATTCTTCACATCTGAGATTTTCAGGTGCTATGCAAATGGTTTAGTCATTCTTCACATCTGAGATTTTCAGATGCTACACAAATGGATTGGGACAGTTGTTGTATTGTTCCAGGGGGCAACCATTAGTTCCTTTGTCGAAGCTTGACTTGGCAGGCTATTATTGTAACAACCCTGAATTTTAGGGTAAATTTAAAAATTTATTTTAAGTAATTTTAATGAGTTTTTGATATTTAAAATAATTTATTTAAAATAAAAATGATTGAAAATTGATTTAAATCGAAGTTAGAATGAATAATTCAATTCTAATTATAAAAAGAGTTAGAAATAGCACGGTAGTTTGAAAAGTCAAACTTGAACTTTGACTGATTGTACAGGACGCAAAATTTAACGGATTTTAGTGAAACCAAAAATATTAGAATCTATTTAAAACTATCTTTCCAACGAATCCGAAAAATTGAAATTTCATAGCGGAAATCAAAAGTTACGGCCAATTCAATTTTTAGAAAGGTCGCTAGGTAATTTACATAGGTCAAAAATGCTACTTTTTGCATGCAAAGGAATTTCGACTCGAAACCATTTCCATTGAGTTCGGAATGACGTTTCTGCATTGAAAAACAGTAAACACTTATATATTTCGAGTTTTAGAAATTATTTGTTTAAAAATGTATTTTTAATATTAAATATATTGGCCTTAAAAATAGTCATTTTTCAAACGACCTCGGTTTTCGACGAAACCACTTTTGTTGGAACCGGAATGTCAAATTATTGCTATATTTCAATTTTTTGAATTTTTTGAATTAATATGTGAGCGTAGCAGAGGAAAATGTGTTTTGACTATTTCAGTTAAATTTAAACGCCTTAAAAATAGCCATTTTTCAAACTGTCTCAGAATTCAACGAAAATAATTTTGTTTGATTCGTATCGTCATAAGAAAGCTAAAAAAAAAATTTTAGAATTTTCTGAGGTCGTATGTGGCCCCGACATATTTTAATGTACGGTCAATATTTAATTAATTAATTTTTAATGGAATTTTAAATAAAATATATACAAATTTCGGAATTGGGTCCCGAGACCTATCCCATTGCGCTCAGAAGGTGTCAAAACCTAAGAACGATAGTAAGCAGGCCAAATTCCGAGTTAGTGGTCAAACGGACCTTTATTGGGCTAATTGATTATTTAATACCATTATTTTATTATAAAAACACTATTCACTCATCTTCCCCATCGCGTTTCAGCCGCCAATGAACCCATGAACATCAAATTTTCAAACCCCCATAACCCTTTCATTTCTCAACGAAATCCAGCGCTGCAGTACAACTTTTTGAAGGATTTTCCGAGAGCTTCGATTCTAGACAAGTTTCAACCCTTCTCGTTGCCTGTAGCTCGCGCACGAACCACAAGAACGCAGCACGTTCTCAGCCCCGCCGCCCCCTGTACATGCCGCCGCACCCCCCTAGGCTCCCGGCGTGGATGCACCTCTCGTAGCTCTCCAATCTCTCGCAAACCGTTCGCAAAACCATCGACTATAGCTCCCGAAATCTGGATTCAAAGTTTTGAACATTTCTGAAAATTTAAGGTATGAATATTTCAGATTTTGCGACGCTTTTAAGCGTTACAGCGACAGTTGTTAAAAGTCAGTTTTGATTTATTTGTATGAACTTCGAATCGAAATCTTTCAGATCCGTAACTGCTGTGACTTTAAACACGAGATCTGATTGAATCCAAACCTTCTTTTCAAATCCGAGCTAGGTGAGAATTTATTTTTAATTTAATTTATTTAATTATTAATTCTTAGTTATTAAAAATATTTATTAATAGATCTGCTATGTCGTGATATTTTAAATATGGATCTGAATTGTTTATACCGTATGATGTTAGATCTGCAAATCTAAATATTAGATCTGAATTTATTGATTAATTAGAATTAATTATTTTTTAATTTTATTGAATCATGCCTCGTTGATTTGTCATATGCCAATATAAACATCACCCTGTATATTACCTTGATGTGAATTGTTAGATTTAGTCATGTTGGTTTATTCGAATGTTGTTGTTGATTGGATGTGACATGAAATACGATGTGGTAAATGGTAAAGGCTTAATCTTTACATTGTAAATAGAAAGGCTATTTTTTTTTTTATATATTGAATTTTTGATTGAAATTATTAACGGCTGAATTTTCAATTGAAATATTAAAGATGTAAATTTTCATGAAAATATTAAAAGATGAAATTTTTCATGTAAATATTAAAGGATGGAAAATTTACATGGTAATTTAAGAATAAAATTTACATTGTAATTTAAGAATAAATTTTACATTGTAAATGAAAGATGAGATTTTTATATTAAAAATTAAAAGATATGTTCATTGTAAATAATAAAAGATATGATTTTTCATTGTCTATGAAAGGAATGAATTTTTGCAATGAATCATTAAGGAATGAATTTTTGCAATGAATCATTAAGGAATGAATTTTTGCAATGAATTATTAAAGAATGAATTTTTCAATGAATCATTAATGAATAGATTTTTCATTAAATTATTAAGTAGGATTTACTTTGAATATAAAAGTAGGACTTATAATGTAGAATTGAACGTTGAAATTAAGATGACTTTTTTTATGTTATTTTAATGTATAATTGAACGTTGAAATTAAGATGACTTTTTTTTATGTTATTTTAATGTATAATTGAACGTTGAAATTAATATGACTTTTTTTTATGTTATTTTATTGTATAATTGAACGTTGAAATAAAGATGACATTTTTATATGTTATTTTAATGTAAAATTGAACGTTGAAATAAAGATGACATTTTTATATGTTATTTTAATGTAAAATGGAACGATGAATTAAAGGTGACATTTTTATATGTTGTTTTAATGTAAATTAGAACGATAAAGTATAAATGACATTTTTAGATGTGATTATAATGAGGGATTTCACCATATGTAAAGTTTACATTTTTATTAATGTGAATATATAAGCATTTCACCATATGTAAAGTCTACATTTTTTTTAATATAAAGTAAATAAGCATTTCACCGTACGAAATTTTCATTATTTTTTTATGTAATTAAAATAGAAATTTCATCGATTGTCAAAATTTACATTTTTATATGTAAATTATAAAGTGAATCAACGTTGTATGTTAAAAATTACATTTTTCTTCGTAATTATAAAGCGAATTTCATCGTATGTTAAAATTTACATTTTTATATGTAAATTATAAAGTAAATTCCATCGTATGTTAAAATTTACATTTTTATATGTAAATTATATAGGGAATTACACCGTAGGATAAAATTACCTTTTTATATGTAATTAAAACATGAATTTACATTATGAGTTAAATATTACATTTTTATTTGTAATGTCTATAGGAAAGTATACCGTATGACAAAACTACATTTTTCTATGCAATTAAAGGATGCAATTTCATTGTATGATAGAATTTGCATTTTTCTTATATATATTTGTAACATAAAATGAGAGTGAACATTAGAAATAAAATTTATTTATTTTATATGTAATTTAGATGTAGAAAAGTGACATTGTAATTAAAAATCATATTTTTACAATGTGAATTAGATGTAGAGTTTGCATTGTAATTAAAAATCATATTTTTACAATGTAAATTAGATGTAGAGTTTGCATTGTAATTAAAAAATCATATTTTTACAATGTGAATTAGATGTAGAGTTTGCACTGTAATTAAAAATCATATTTTTACAATGTAAATTAGATGTAGAGTTTGCACTGTAATTAAAAATCATATTTTACAATGTGAATTAGATGTAGAGTTTGCATTGTAATTAAATATCATATTTTTACAATGTGAATTAGATATAGAGTTTGCATTGTAATTTAAAATCATATTTTTACAATGTGAATTAGATGTAGAGTTTGCACTGTAATTAAAAATCATATTTTTACAATGTGAATTAGATGTAGACTTTGCACTGTAATTAAAAATCATATTTTTACAATGTGAATTAGATGTAGACTTTGCACTGTAATTAAAAATCATATTTTTACAATGCGAATTAGATGTAGAGTTTGCACTGTAATTAAAAATCATATTTCTACAATGTGAATTAGATGTAGAGTTTGCATTGTAATTAAAAATCATATTTTTACAATGTGAATTTGATGTAGAGTTTGCATTGTAATTAAAAATCAAATTTTTTTAACAATGTGAATTAGATGTAGAGTTTGCATTGTAATTAAAAATCATATTTTTACAATGTGAATTAGATGTAGAGTTTGCATTGTAATTAAAAATCATATTTTTACAATGTGAATTAGATGTAGTGCTTGCCTTATAATCAAAAATCATATTTTTATAATGTAAATTAGGAGTAGAGTTTGCATTATAAATAAAACTTACATTTTTATATGTAAATCTAAAATAGGATTCACTGCAAATATAAGTTTCATTTTCATAATGTAACTAAGATAAGAATATACATTGAAGTTGAAATCTACGTTTTTTATATGTAATTTAAAAGTAGGATTTTGAATGTATCAAAATTTACATTTGTTTTACATGTAAATAAAGAATATAGGAATTTGCATAGGAATTAAAATTACATTTTTATGTAAATAAAAAGGATGGAATTTACGTTTTCAATGTAAGGAAAGAATGAAGTTAGGATGCGGTAATATTATCTTCATTTTCAAATGAATTAAAATTTAGTAAGTATCGGTAATTGTGTAGAGCGTTGTTTTAATCAAACGACGTTATTACGATTCGATGATTATATATATATATATATATAAATATAATTAAAATTAAACGGATTGGGCGTGGTAGTTCGCGTTTTGAAATCGTACTTTTAAACGACCATACAAGAAGATCCGACCGTCGGATTTTCTTGAAACTGAAACCGATAGGACCATCTTGGAAAAATCTTTCCAACGATATATACTACGTTAAGATCCAACGGTTAGATTCTGAGAAATGTGAAAATCAAAATTGTTGGAATGCAGCGCCATAGTCGCCTATGGACTTAAGGCGTCGTTATATTAAAATTTAATCATTTTAAATAATTAATATAGAAATGAATTGTTAATAAAAATAATTATTAATGTGTAAGAAGGATTTTAAATATATATATATATATACGAGGATTATTTGGAAAGTCTAAGTTTATCTCATTCCAAATAATTAAACGACGTTTAGAAATCCAAGATTGGAAGACGGCGATTGAAGACCGTCAAATCTCCACATCGAATGGACGATGATGACTGTTGCCTTAGAATAGCTCGCTACCATGATAGGGTTAATAGTAGGAGTTGCCCGGACGTAGTGTTGATTTGTACGGGTTTGGCTTTCGCTCAGACCCAGAGCATAAGCTTATAAATGGAATGTGTGTCTGACATCATACTCTATTAAATATCACGTTATTGATCTTTTGTCGAAGGTATGGATGTTTGGTGGCGGGGAATTTGTTCTCTTGCTTAACACTCGTTCATATATTTAGGCAAAGGATTGGTAGTGTGATATGGAGTGATGATGTAGCATGCTAAGATGCATATGATCAAGGCTTTGTTGAAAAGCAGGCCTTGTGGGATGATCAAAGCATAGCCTGTTTAGGCATAGCTTTGTGTATAGCGTGACTTCGCGAGCCTCACACACCGACGGAGTCTAAAACGGGAGAAGGGAACGCAGGGAGAGCAGCACGTTTCTTTCTAGCTAGAAGTGGTGTTTGGGTTTTAACACGACCCAACATTTTACTTATGTGGATGATGGAATGAGGCGCCTCGGATGATAGGTCCTATAGGACTGGGAAACGTGTGTTCAGGAATAACTAATCCGCAACTCGTATGGCGGACCGGCCCTGCAGCTTTCCAAGGGTTCACTGCGGGGGATCCTGAGGCATTAGCTAGAGTGTCTCGAATCGGTAGGAGCTCCTCCCTAGACTTGACTCATGATGGAAACCAAAATCCAAATACGACCCTACAAATTTGATTGTATTACTAGTATGGAGGCATAGTATATGGTAGCTATGTTTCCTAGGATTGATACATTTACTTTGAAATGTTTTTATATATACTAATAATATTAAACTCGTATTTGCCGTATTTAGCATGTTTAATCACTATAAGGTAAAACCCTATCCTTTGGTTTGTGTTGCATTGTGTGATGGGACCTGGGTCTTATGGTGATTCCATTTTTCTAAAAAGCATAACGTTGTTGTACGATTTACTTATTAGTTATTTTTGACACTTTTATGCACGACAATCCATTAGAGCAAACCCATTCCGCGTTAGCGGCGTAGTCTTTGGATTGTCCTATCAATAGTGATTAATTAGTTAAGAATTCTCACACCAGTCCCACGACCGACCCGTTGTTTGTTTCCACCTTTTTGCCAACTCGGGTGCCCTCTTTCCACACGGGCAGTCGAGCAGTTTGTCTACAGGTTTATCTCTTTAGCAGGATCCTAGATTGAAGCTTAAAGCTGTGTCCAGAACATTGGAAGTTTTCTGCTGCCTTAGTTATTTTACTTCCGCTGCAATGTATTATAATATTGTAATTTACCTACCACTGTATTATTAGTCAATATACTCTGATATTCTGTACTCTGATGTAACATTTATTATTGATGTTATAAAAGTCTGCTGTTGTTGTTCTGATGTATGGTATTCCCAAAGTTAACGTAGGCGGGATTTGAACGGTTTTGATCGATTTTGCGATCGATTAAGGCCATGCAAAATCCGACTCGTTACAATTATAGTTTAGGAACTGAGGCTTTGAACCTCCCACTTGGGGAAGTGCCCCTTCGACAAAAGTTATGGCTCCCTCGTTTATTTGTCGTGGCGCTTGCTTGTTGTTTGAATCTTTGCGACTCTTCCCATTTACTTTTCAAGGCGGTGCTTCTCTATTTTCGCATTTGTGCATGTTGATATTTATAGCATTTGGCATTTGAACTAGCATTGTTCTATGTTCCGTCAGATTCTAAAGGAACAAGCGCTTGACAGATAACTTGCAATAAGAAATCACCTTTTAAGCAAATTTTGATTTGTTATATTTGCAAGTAAGAAGTTCATTCAAGCATATATGTCCTTAATCACAGAGCTAATGTTCGATACAGTATTTGTAAAACATTACAAACTTTTGTACATGAAGTTCTGAATATAGCGGAAAGAAAACATGTAGTAAAGCATGAAGAACGAGAAGTGGCGATGTTGATTGCTTATTCCGAGCCATTGAAATTGGAGCACCATTAATGGTATCAGTTGATGATCAACATTGGATTGGTTTTAGTAGGAGCTCCTTGCTTGGATCTGACTGATCATTTGATGCCCCCGCCTACCCTGGGGAGTTGCAGAAGGATTCATGGTCTGCGGATTCTTTACATACTACTACAGCCTATTTTTCCTGATCAATTCCTTGATAAGGTTCCTTAGGTGCCGGCACTCATTAGTGTTATGACCAGGCTGGTTGTGAAATCTACAGAATTTTCCCGAGTTTGCTGCTTTGTCGCTTTTCCTTATCGGATTTGGCTTTGTATACTCTTCAGAATTCTTTGTTGCAAGATAGACATTTTCAGGAGTGTCGTTCAAAGGCGTCAGCTCTGATGAGTTGAAAAGCGAGACTTCTTATCAGCCTTGTTGCCGTTTCGGTCATTGGCTCACTTCTGTCCCTGAGTATTCTTCTGATTATATCGAATTGCAGCATTTTTAGAAGCTCAATAAGTTGCTATCATCAATAATCTGAAGAGGCATAGGATTATTGTCCACTTTCCTATACTCCTCGGCTTTTTTATAGATTTTTTCAAGCATGTTTGGTTCTTTCTGTAACACCCCGCATTTTTAACTAAAGATAATAAAATAAGATTAACTTAATTTAACATTCTGAATTAAGTAAAACGGACTATGCATTGCATCCGTCTCGAAATTCTGGTTAAGATAGACACCTGGTTTGCGTAAAACGGACACCGTATGAAGAAGTTATGAGCATTAGAAGTTTGTATACATATAAGGAACTTATATGTATATATATTAAATAGATATATCCAGAAAATTCGAAAATCAGTTCAAAAATCAAAATTCACGATCGAGCGGGAAATCAGGAAAGAAAATGACCCGTTGGGGGTCGACCCCGGGGGGTCGTTCCAGCTGAAGGGGGTGGACCCCACCGCAGATCTGGGCAGATTCCTAAAAATGAACGTGGACTATTTTCTAATCTAAATTCGTTGCTGAACACCTATAAATAAGCTTGTAGAGCCCACTCTAAATCTCATATTTCTGAGACAACGTAGAAGCTCTGCCGTTCCTGTCCCTCCTCAAATCTATTTAGAAAATTAAGATTATTATTTTACGAAAAATTATGAATCCAGATCTGAAGGAAAGGAACGTATGTTTGTAAATGGGTGTTCAGATCTCTTATCGAAGTGAGGTGATTTTGTAGATCTAGTCTATTTTAAATCTCCTCTCTTTCTTTCTTTTTCTTTTAGAAAAAATAATGAATCCATGGTTGTTAGGTTCTGAATCCAATTAGGAGAAAAGCCAATGAATGATAATATATGGGCCAGATCCAGGATTTGGAAAGCATATGAGGTTAGTGGATTTAAGCCATATAATTTTAGATAATGGTATATTAACGTTTAGCAATCCTCATTATGACTAACTAAAATATGACATGTTAAGATGCCTAAACATATGTTAACAATGATATAAAGTGGTGAATATGACATGGCGGAATGATTCACATGATATGACATCAAATTGTTGGAAAGAAAAATTCATAATGTTGAAATGAAAACTGGTCAAAATAAGTGTAGTGATTACTGTTGTTAAAATTACATAATTCACTTGTGGCATACTATGTATTTGAATTATTGGATGTAAAATTGAGAAAATGACCCGTTACCTTGTCACATTTATATACATGAATCCTTATTTGTATATATTGGAGCAGTCATATGATTAAACGGTTTTATGTTAGCATAGAATCAAACATATGTTAAAAAGTACATGCGACAAAATATAGGCATAATTGGACGACATATAAATTAGATTACTGTAAACTAGATTACAATAAAAAGGATAATATGCCTAATATTTACATGAAATAGATATAATTGTTAAAGAATGAACATGCTTAGGTTCACAGTAATTTGACACTGTAACGCTCTTAGACACGAGGTTAGATTGCACTTGTGATAGAAGTCTGCCCGGAACCGCCCGACATATCCAGCATTCACAAGAGGTAAATCTAATGTGAGGGGTCTAAGTGCATAAATAAAACATGTAATGATGCTAAGACATGAGGTTAATTCAACTTGTGGTAGAGTCTGCCCGGACCCTCTGGCAAATCCATCGTCCATAAGTATAGGCTTAATGTGAGAGGTCAAGTTCATATATATAAATATATATGTATTACAAGATATAAATAAATGGAAATGATGGTAACTAAATGTCTAACTCAGAAAATAAGAAAGGAAGGGATGTAATGGACTAAGTTAGTGCGACGCGAAGGAAAACTGATATATTTCCCTAAATGACCTATTTCTGAGAACGTGGTTGCAAGTAAGCCACATTGAATAAAGTAAGAAAAAGGAAAGAAATTACTTGCCACCATGGATTTAGATGGGAATATGTTATAAAAATAAATCACTGATTCCTTCTATACATCAAAATGATAAGGTGCATGTAGTGTTTTCCTTAATTAAAATAAGGAACATAGATTATTGTGAATGAAGACTAATGGGTTACAACAGTAAACGGTTTAAACAGGGAATGATAATAACCTATTATAAATAAATAACATTAATGAAAATGTTGTATAATAGGTAGACTTATCCTAGGGACAAGTGAAGATTATAACTTAGGTTATAATAAACTAGTAAGGAAATAGGATAACTAGTGAAATGAGATAAGGGGCACTTAATTGTAAATTAAGTAATCGGTAAATGGGGAAAGCCAGAAAACAGTTGAAAAAAGGGGGAAAATATTTGAAATATAAGAAGTTGTACTTAATTATAAATTAAGTAATCTGTAAACTTGGAGTCTGAAACTCGCTGATAAGAATAACATGTTTGGACTTGTCCTAGGGACAAGGGTAAATTATAACATAAGGTTATAATAAATGGGTAGAGAAACTTATTAATTGGCCTTAGTTAAGAGAACTAAGTTAATAACTAAACAACGATAAGTTGTAGTAATGGTGTAAAATGGGATTATGGTTAAATGAGAAAGAATGAGGAAAACTTTATGAAATAAGTTATATTTGATCATAAATGATAAGTGACATGTTAATTAGAAAACATGTGAATTGAGATATACTTAATAACATATTAACCTTGAAAATCAAACAAGAATATAAAGGGTTGTGGATCATATACCTTGGGCCACAATCTAGAGAATAACATGTTGTGGGCTTAGTAATAAACTTAAACGGGTTAAGTTATAAAGCTGGAATTAATAAACAAGAGGAGCTTGGTAACTTGATTAAGAATTCAATATGAATGGGAATAACTAAGTTAAATGGAAATTTGATGAGGTAAGGCAAGCGCGTAAAATAATGTTTAGACATAGGGTCTAACAACATATTAAAGGGAGGCGCTTGGACCAGTCCGTACATTTGAGGGTGAACAACCCAGCAGGCTAGATCATCGTGGTGTTATAAGGCACGAGCGGAGGGCACATTCATCTGATTTTTCTGACGGCTCCGAAGGACTGGAAGGGTATGCAAGTGGATTCCTGAGATATGTAAGGTGCTCTTAGTAGTCCTCTGTGCAGTGGCATATGCTTAGGCTGTGCTCGCAGGGGTTGGATCTGCGCGTAACTACTAGGTGGGTGGGCCTTGACTGCATAAGTAGCTATGCAGTCAGAATGCTGTGACACGGCGACACTAGGGTGATTTGGCGGTTGCCTCAATAGGCATGCAAAGGGCCATGACCAACTAGGATAGTAGATCTTCGAATACCTATTATTGGCAGCCAATAGGATGCAGAAAGACTAGAGTTAAAACCAATAGACCATTCACCTTTCACTATTGCGGTATGGTGGTTGAGGGAAGACGCCAAATGGATGTTTTGATTGTTTTTTTAGGGGCATTCGTTTAGATCTTGTAGTCTTTACTAGTTGAGGGAGGGGACGAGGTGGGGCAATAGCCACCATGAAAACATACCCTAGGAATATCTATATATAGAGGCTCTTAAAGATGGGCCCGTACAGATATGGAAAGCTCCCGACCAGTTCCGTGTTTCTTGTATCGCCCTGCCACGGAACTCGGTGCACATTAGAGGATGCGTGGTTGAGGCATTGAGCTACAATTAATGGTACGTATGTGGGACAGTCTACGTACATTCATATTTGCTCTGGGCAGCGTATCGCAGAATTGAGGGCATTATTCTGATATGAAATCTGATTCGATCGACAGTGGCAGTCCGTACGCTTACGTAGCGTAGTAATATGCGGAACGTAATATTGTTATATAGATATTCGTACGTCACTACGGTGTAGGATGCGGGACTGCATTCATTTTCGTGGCCTTACGGTGGAGAACATGCGAGTGGGGTACCATGGGATGTACCTCAATATTGAGGGGTAGCTACATATATATTTTATTAGGTTAATCCACTGGGAAGTAAATGGGTATGACGTGTATGCAAGCCTTGAGTTTTGTTAACCAAGTAACCTAATGAATAAGAAAATTTGATTGAATGGCATATGCAGTGTTACCTAAAGTGTATAATTTAAATCCAGTCACCAAAACTTGTGTTCTGACCCCCTCCTCATAACATACTCGTAAGTTAGATTTGTGGCAGAGACATGAAAGCTTTGGATACTGGTTAGGCAGTATTATTAATACGGTAAGGCTATACTTTGAGTATATTATATTTTGTCCATTCCACTGTGAGATGTTTTCTGAGCTCTAACATATTTTATGTCTCTATATTTTCTGTAGGATACCAGAGAAAACCAACTTTAATTTCGAGAGATTAGAATTTTGAAAAAAAAATCGGTTTGTCAGAATTTGGGTTGTTAAACTTTCATTTTAATCCGCCTATCAAATTCGGTCTTCTCATCTATGGCGCCGATTTAGGACATGAGGATTATGCGAGGCTCTGAATTCCTTACTTCGGACAAGGAAACATTCAATCGGCTGAGAAAAGCCTTAACGGATTCCTCTGGATTCTGCTTCATTGCTGAAAGTGTTATGACATCCTTGGCTTTAGTAGCATACAAGCATAACTGCACCTTGAATTTGTTGGTTAAGTCAGAGAACCGGTCTACGGAGGTGGGTGGCAGCTTTGTGAACCATAGTGATGCAGCACCTTCTAGATAAAGAGGGAAATATAAGCATCTCTTCTCGTCTGTTACTTTTGCCGTACTCATATGCCACTCGTACTTGAACAGAAAGTAGTTAGGATCTAGAAGGCCGTTGTACGGAGGCAAAGTTGGAGGATTGAATTTCTTCGGACACTCTGTTTCTTGGATTCTCTCAGTAAATGGAGTCCTGTTAGAAGAGAAATCCCATTCCTTATCATCATCATTGAGAGCTTGATTCTTTTCATGATTTTTTCTATCATATCCGAGATGTACTCTTCAGTAGTATGTCGCTCTGCGAAGCTGAGCTCTTTAACAAATGTTCATCTAGGCATGCATTCCTAGCTAGAGAGCTTAGGTCCTTTACCTTCTCGATGAGGATGTGCCCCCGTGACGGAACTGGTAACCCTTCGAGCTTTCATCTCAGAATGATTATTAACTTTTGGCTTCGAGTTTTCGATGTTAGCCTCGTCTTTTCGCTCAACCATTCGTTATCATCTTCCGTATTGTTGTTGTGATCATGGTCAGAAGCGGACGAATTGGGATTTTCGTCAAGATCAACATGAACCTTTTGAGGTGGTGGATTTGGTTGAGCATTAAGGATGGAATCAAGTGTTTCCATCATCGCCATGGTAAAGCTATCCACTCGTTGGTTAATATTGGCAATAGCGTCGCCCAACTCATTCCTGGTCACACAGGCTCCACCTACCGAGTTTTCGCTAATTTCAAAACGGTTAGTAAGCAGTGTAACTTTGTTGTTAGCAACGTTGTCGGCTTCTCCAATGGTTTTTCTTGTAATTTTCTTAGATTAAGCCATGATTTCGGACAAGGCTTTGAATTTGGAAGAGAGTTCGTCGATTGGCTTAGATCTTAGACTTGTAGAATCTATGTTAGAAGTAGGCTTAGAACTTCAATGGTAGGCTCTTAAGATTGAGAGAAGTGCGAACATGGCCCTACGTGAACCAAAAATGGTCCAAACACCAAAGGTACGTAAACCGTACTTCACCAAATGGTAAGTAGTAGAAAAAGAGACCACAATTGCAAAAAGTAAGTAAAGATACAAGAATTTTTATAGTGGTTCGATCTAAAATAGATCTATGTCCACTTTGGAGGTGATTTCACTATCATGGAGAAATTTACAAAGTGCATTGTTGCATACATCTCATTTATATCACTCATTCTCTCTCAAAAAATAATCTTCTACTTTATACTCTCTTTTAACTTTAGATCTCACTTGAATTCGGGAAGAAATGGATTAGATTTCGTGATTAAATGATCTTTCTCGATTTCATCATGAAATTAGTGTTAGATCCGAGCTTTAAAGAGGAGAAATGGCGGTTGAAGATCACTTGGATTGAACTTGAGTGAGAATTAATGGAGTTTGGAGAAGATGAGATCCACTTGATGCTAGAGGAAAATAGAGTGAGCTTAGGAAGCCATTAATGGAGCTTGGGAAGCTTGAGAATGGTGGAAAACCAAAATGACAGCCCTTCGGCTTGGCTTCGATCGGTCCCTTGAATGGTGCTGAAGTGGGGTATTTATAGGCGAAGTTGGTACGAGGTGGCAATTCTGTAATTATGGTGTATAGGGTAGGGGTCGTTCGCTCATGTATTTATAGAACTGCCACTAGACAGCTAGAGCCAACTGTGAACAGCTATCATGTGCGACCCTAATATTACGCGTGAGCGATTCACAACATGATGTGCGAGCGACCCACTTTCATCTTGTTGAGATATATGCGAGCCATACATGATCGATCCCCTATCATTTCTGCAACTTGTCCATTTGTCCTATTTTAATGACTGGCCCATCTGATGCTTATCCCATTTCTTCACTTTGGGATTAAGCCCATTCCATGTGGCGAGCTGAAGTCAATCCCATGCGTTGTCCATTCTTTGTTATCTGCAATGCTTTATGTTGTACACTTCATTAAAATGATCATAATATGATGCATGAGCAGGACACCTTGTACGACCGAGCACTTTGAATTAGCTGCTGCTATAATGGTTGCACGGTCAATGGCATATGTTTTGTCTCACACATGTGAATTCCAACGTGTACACACTTTATATCTTATATATCACATATGTTTTTCGTAACCAAATATAAGGACTCTTGTCCTTTTCTCTTGGAACCAAACATAACTTGCATGCAACAGATAATGTTGCACATTCAGGAAGCATACAACAACTTTTTATATTCAAGATGTTCCCATGTGACGTGGGGAGTATCAGCTGTCCATGCATTTTTAGGAAGACTTGTGCATATATTATTGTACAAGTGAAAACATGCTTAACCAAATGCTGAAGAATATTGCTCGACCCTTCATGCTTCAAAATGATATGTGACTTATGGGAGAAGCCTTGCTCGACCGACCTGGCATCTAAGTGATGCTCGACCAAGGCCACACGAGCATGCTGGAGCGATGTGATTCAACCATACACGTCTTATTGCTATGAAGGCTCATGTAAGTTCATTGAAGTCAATCCATAGTTCTAGCTTGTATTCTTTATAACCAAAGTTTGGTCACGTTTAAGGGTTGGCCACGTGTACTTCTTCTTTGTTAACGAGAAAGCCCCTTTTCTCTGCATAACATAAGCCAGTTGGCACACTTTTTTCGAAGCCAACTTGTGTGTATGTTTTCCACATAATGTGTTCATCTTATTACCGAAGTCAATAGAGCTGACATATGTTTATATATTCTATTTTTGTATGGATCATAAACATATGGAGCTAGCCGATCCACATATATTCAAGCTGTCACCATTTGGGCTTCACGTTATTTTGATTTAGATGTGTTGAAGAGTCTTGGTTCTTAGCTATTTTCTCGACCATGTGAAGGTGGTGCTGCTTGACGAACCCACGTGGGTGAGGACTACTTGACCAGAAGCGCACGACCGCAAGGCCGCTCGGTCATCAACATGATGCTCGACCTGGGGTGCTCGAGCTGTGACGCAGCATGCGATTGGGTCTATGAGCTTGCGCGACCGATCGTTCAACAAAGTTGTGATTGACCATATTGAGCTCGACGCCCCCTGCAGATCACATCGCGCTCGATCAGGCAAGTGCTCGTATGCTTTGAGATGTGTTCGAACCATTGTTTTCCACGTCGTGTTTCACAATGGGGTTAACACCTGTGTTGCAATATTTTTGTACTTAAAGCTTTATACTATTTTTGTTTTCCATTGCTGCCTGGTTTGTGTTATTATCTTGCTTCTTGACTTTTGCACTTCTCTTGTTTTGTTACTTGTTTCAACCTTGGTTGTTGAAAACTTTGTCCACTTGCTTCCTCCTGCTCCACTTTTGTATATTGTGCTTAGTATGTTGTCATTTGCTTGCATTTGAGGTTGTCGTGCTTGCATCTATGATTGTTGTGATGTACATTTTGACATCCTAGTTGCTTGTATTAAGTGCTTTTTGTACATTGCCATAATCACTTGGTGTAGCACCACTGACCTTGTGCAGGCTCCTTGGTTTTGTGCATGTTCACCTAAAAAATCACTGTATACATGTGCATATATGTATATTTAATATTTCTAATCCAGCAAACCAGTTCTGGTTATGTTGAGGTTGATCTGCGAGCACTAGTATTCAGTCTACCTGTGGTATTTACAATGAATCACTGTGAATATCACAAGTTGTTTAGACTCAAATAAATATAATTAGTTGACCAAGTCTACAATGATGATGAGAAACACACCAAAAATCCAAGACAAATAAAATTAAAAATAAATATATATTTTTCTATAGTTAATTTAATTTTGTTCTAGGTTACTGTGTGTATGTTTCTATAAAAGGTATGTAGGTGATTGGACAGGCTCTGAAGCACATGAAGACTCAGTGTGTGTATATAAATGTATATGAGAAAGTGTATATGTATGACCGAGTGAAATGGTTGAATTGTAGTGAGGAAACAATGTATATGAATGTGATTAGTGAAATGTACAGAAAAGAGTTTTGAAAGTTGTACTACTCTGAATACTTGAAATAAAATATTTTGTTGAATAATAAATATTATTTGAATATTAAAATTCTATGCAATAGTATTGTTATTCAATATTAATATTTATTTTTGTATGAGATGAAATATAGAATATTACAATTACAAACCCATTTATAGAATAATATATGTCTATTATCATCAAATAAAAAATCATATTGTTATATTCAACAAAACTTGTATTATCTCTTGGTTTAAAATAATGTTGCAAAAGTAAAGATAGTGTTACCTCAAGGCATCACCATAATAGTGCCTTTAATCTTTGAGATAGGAAAAAGTTTCATACTCCGGCGTGTAAGGACAAGAGTATAACTAAATATTTTACATATAAGCGATATCGTTTATGAAAATTTCATTTCCATATCCATATCGAAAACTTTTAAGCTTCAAAATTCAAACATGTACTTTCTTTTTGCATTTTTAAACATTTGAAAAAAAAGCTTTTAACACTACTCTTTAAATACTATTTCTAAAGAGCTAGTTATAATTATAACTGTATTTAAAGTTATATCATAAACCCATGTTATTTAAACATTGTCTCGATGAGCCCACAAGAATTTACACCTAAATTTAATTTCGAACCATTTCTATCTAAAAGGGTTTCTTAGCGTTCCTAAAATGTAAACAATAACACTTTTCCCTAAAGGATCACAAACTAAATTTAAATGTTTTTTTTTGGCAAGGTCAACCGGTTTTCAAAAAGACTTGTAACACTTTTTATTATAACAAATTTTAAATATAATAAGTACAAGAGTTTTGCATATTGCATTACTACTACAGTTGGATTTTAGAGTGTACTATCCATTTAAACTATCCTAGTTTACAACAGAGGAGTTGGTCTAATCATGACTACTATAGATTGCTTATGCAACTAGCACTGTGTAGGGAACAACACATAATAACTACAAGAGAACAAATAGAATATCTTCACGCAGGAAGACAAATCACAAACAAAATTACATTAGGCTAGAGGTCAGTACATGACAAAAAAACACCCAAGATGAAAAGCAGTCATTTGGTAAACACAACATGCATTTGATATAGGTAGAAACTGGAATAACATTACATAGAATAGGCAGAGAAGCATCGAAATATGGAGAAGATGAAGGGAAACCACTATTAGCCACATGATGGGTCATCGCTATCGTTGCAATGCAATTTCCACGGAAAACGAACATGGCACAGTGAACTCAGACCAACAACCAACCAATCCTAAACAACTCTACCAAGAAAACACACTAGCATCCAAATACAAGAATTCCAACAGATTGTCACATACAACGCAATACAAACCCCAACAATATAAAAGAATCTACTACTCCACAACAACCTAACATAGTCCAAGAAAACCAACAACAATAACCCGAACTACAAATCCTAAAACAAGTCAACACACAAATGACAACCAACAAAACTCTTCTAGATGAATAGAAGCTCAAAAATAACACCAAAAAATTCCAAATAACCACAACATCTCTAGAAAAAATATGCCAAGAAAAAATGAGAATACTGTATAGGCAGCTCACCGAGCAAAGAAGGCAAGCTCAAACCGTAACTTCCCAGAACTTAGACAATAAACCGCCAATGCGGTTGTGAGCATAAGAGGTGAGAAATCACCATCGGATTACATCGTGCTTCAAATTGTCAGCAAAATACCCAGAGATATTCAGACTGAAGGAAAAGTCGCAAAAAAAGACTAAATATAAGGCCAAGGGGGTATAATTGATAACAGGAGGGCACACCACGAATGTAACATCCCAGAAATTTCGACAACTGGAAAAGGAATTGATTAAAGATCTAAATATGAATAATCAACTTTATATTGATATTTAGGTTAGAAATTTAAAATCATATATATGGTTTTTAGTATGAATTGAATATTTAAATTAAAATGGTTGTTGGAAATAAAATATTTATTGTTGAATATTCAAATTGAATTTGGTTGGATGTTTGAATCGGATCTGAAATTAGATGGGAAAATATAAATGGTTGAATCTAAAAATAAATGTTGTTGACGTTAAATAAATTTGGCATTTTATTTGTTGAAAATATGGAAATTTGGCTTGGATATATAAATATTCGTGTGTATAAAGAAAATTTAACTTGACTTCTCAAATTTGGAATTGAACGGAGTTGTTATTATACAAACGAAATAAAATCGATAAACTAATAAATAATTCTTAATTAAAGTATCATTGTTATATAAATAAAGTCAAATTACAGCCAGATTAATTTTATTGGATTCAAAATGCGGAGATGAAGAGGTACATATAAATTGTCGTCGCGTTTAGAGTATGTGTTGATAGTTCAAATATAGCCACAATTTAATTAACCAAAGATATAGATATCTCTCAATGGTGAACCAAAGATATAGATATCAATAACCCCTTTGCACACATCCCACAGCAAAGCCCAACTCTAGAAGTTAACTCGTTGGTTCCCATCTGGATCCTGAGCAATAACTTCTCATCTGGACTTCCTTTGCATCTTGGGTTCTGGTCGAATTGGAATTGATCTTCAGAAGAGTTCACGGTCATCATCGGTTCATTCGTGATCCAGGCCCGAAAGCCGGCTCGATGCCCCTAGTATCGGCTCATTGTTTGTGAGAACAAGCAGCTCATGGTTAGTGTCCCCAAGCTCCGGTTCGTGGGTCCTGCTCGTGGTGCAAGTGGCTCAGCTCGTGAGGCTCATCCCGGTTTGTGAATGGCAGTTTGTGACCCTTGAAGTGGTTCGGCTCGTGGTCGTGAGGATGCTTCACGAGTGGGGCCATGATGCCTAGGTCACGGGCTGCACTTCCTGACAGTCTTCTAGCAAGCTATTTATGCTACATGACGGCATTTTCAACCCTTCTAACTTTTCTAAACAATCATAAAACATCACAGTAGTAACAACATATAGGATCAATCAAAAACATTAAAACACCAATCACATGTGTTACTTAGGATCAAACGTACCAAAATATATGATTTTCCCCTTAATTTCCTTAACCATGTTGAACTATAGGGTTAGCAAACTTAATCCAAATTAACCCAAATTTTTACCAGAGGCATAAAATAATATTTTAGAATTTCCACATATTTTTCCAGATTTTTATGAGGCATAATTTCACTAATTATCACTAATCAACCCTAACTAGCCGTAATTAGTGAATAAAAGTAAAAATCACTCACCTTAGCCATAAATAAATTTCAGATCTGAAACTCTAACTGATTTGGCATGGATTCCAATGTGTTTCGGTAGCTCTGTCTTGATTTTGATGCTTATCCGCTTTGATTTGATGTAGATTTGCTTAATATGTGATTAGAAAGTTATTAAAGGGTGATTTGGAAGATGGAGGCCATGATTAGGATTAGAGGAATGTTTGTGGCAGTTGGAAAAATGAAAAAGAACCATTATCTAACTCCTTTCAGCCCTCCCATAACCTAATCCCGAAATGGGTTATGGACCTAGCTGCAAATCACCCTGTAAAGCCCGATTAGGCTGTTTTTTCCATCTCCAAATCTTATTTTAGGCATATCTCCCAAACGATAAGTCCGTTTGATTAATGTGACCACTCTACGGAAAGATAAACCATCATCAGAATCCAATGGAAGCAGTTTTAGGTAAAAACTCCTTACTAATCAAAAGTTATAGGCGAAACAAGATTCGCTAGGAGCAAAACGGTCTTTTAAAATTCGACAAAAATCGTGAACATGGGAAATGACCCCAATAGTCGTTTCCAAAAGTGTAACACCATGAATTTTGTATGTCTATAAAAAGAACGAATTAAAGAATACTTAATTTTTAAAGTGAGAATTAAGGGAAACGGGTTACGCCATTGTGTTCATCTCGAAATTCTACTTGGAATTTGAGTCCAAGTTTTCGTAAATCGGACTTCTTATGAGGAAGTTATGGCCCTCAGAAGTTTCAGAAATTTAAATAAATTAAAACAGCTCAGATTTAAATTCAAAATTCAAATGAAAATAAAGAAGCGGGCTGGGTGGGATTTTTCCCGCCCTAGGCCGGGTCGACCAGGGGGTTGACCAGGGTGTCGACCTCCCCTATACAGGTCGACCTAGGGGTCGACCTACCCCCTCTCCCAGATCCAAACAGTGACGATTTTCTGACCTGTTGTTGAGTCTTTTCTGACTTGCTGCTGAGTCACTAGGGCATAGGTGGCAATTCTGGATAACTCTATCTAGTCTGGACGGTTGTGATTGCTCCTAGGATGATCTAACGGCTCACATAAGTTTAAACCTCTATAAAAGCAACCGTAGTCCTCAACCCTAAATCACACAAATTCATACCAAGGAGCCACCATGTTGTCCATGATCGTCCTAGCCTAGCCACCATTTCTTCTTCAACTAGAAAGCAAGTTAGGAGCTACGAATCAAATCAAAATTAGATAGTCTTCGTCAAGGAATTACTTTTCAGTTTCAAAAAATAGATTCTAGAAAACAAGACCTTCTTTTGTTTGTAAGTCATGTTATTATTTAGATGTGAATGATTAAAAGTTATGATTTGTAATAAAGTGAAAACTAGAGTTGTGCGTAAGTTGTAAGATAATGGTGATGCTGATCCATGTCTATTCTTATAATGATTCTATCATATATGCATATGGGACTATTGTGGTTTATTGGACTGATTATGTATGTTAAACCAAGTCGTGTATCATGTAAATTTGGTGACTCTTTCATGTTATATTACATGTAAGTGTTTAGGCTAAGTTATATATATATATGTTTAGACCTAAATTCTCATATGTTAGATCTATGATTATTGGATCCAAAATACAAGTTCATATCTACATGCCTAATTGGATTTGTGTAATTCTATGTAAGTCCCCATTTATATGCTTAAGATTTATATTCATTGGATCCAAATTGCAAGTTTGCATTTACCTGCCTAGTTAGATTGGTGTAATCTCATATGCTTAAGATTCATATTAATTGGATCCAAATTGCAAGTTTACATTTACATGACTAGTTGGATTTGGGTAATTTCATATGCTTAAGACTCATGTTAATTGGATCCAAAAATGCAAGTTCATTGTTTATGCCAAATTTACATGACACATGTTTAGTTAAATCCTTATTATGTTGTATGAATGATACATGCTCCTTTTATTTCCCCTTTGTATATAAGTTAGGCTATGTTGCGAGCCTAACATTCTATGTGAATTTTGCGAACGTATAACGGGGGTAACGTTGGGAAAACCTTAAATTTCATATTATTGGCATAATTTGGCCCATAAATATATGAATTATTAGTGGCATAAAAATGGTATAATTTATATACCTAAAAATTATGAACATGATTTAGTGGGTAAATGGGGCATGACTTGAATGGCAATAATTGTGGATAATTTACATATAAATACGAAAGGTAAATATGTAAATTAAGTAAAAGACGAATATGCGTAACCCGAGGTTAGATTGAGTTATGGTGTAAGACTGCCCGGAACCGCCCAGCACATCCAGCAACCGTAACAATATAGATCTAATGTGAGAGGTTAGTGCATCAATCTTAAAAGAACCCGAGGTTAGATTGAGTTTCGGTGTAAGACTGCCCAGAACCGACCGACACATCCAGCGACCGCAACAATACATATCTAATGTGAGTGGTTGGTGCTTTAATGAATGAATTAAAGCTAAGACAGGAATGGTAGGTTTAAGTTAATTAAGGCAACACTTAACCGATACAACATGTTAACTAAACTGATGGGTGGGATTAGGTTAATTTGAGAACACTTAACCATTTTAACATGTTGATTAGGAAACCCTAGTAACGGGGACCCATTTCAGCAGTAATCCACATAGATTTATCATGGTACCCTGAACTAGGCAGGGTGGGGCACGATTACTGGGCTGATTATAAGCGGTCAAAACAATGGCGGGTGGTGCCTCAATGTAGGTTCCGACGGAGTGCGTGTGTGCATGTACTCCGGAGTGGAAAAAGCAGGCACTGGGCATCAGTAGTTATACACTGTGCATCTTGAATTGTGTCGGGTTGCCACCATAAGATTTGATACACCCCATGGTGGAACCAGCACAGGTATCTACAATCATGCGGGGCCGAACGACATAAGTGGTAAACGTATACGAGTAGGAGCCAATCGATAAAAAGGGGATCATTTATCTTGAACACATGGTGCTAGTTGAAACACTTGTAAGGGGGTGCAGAAAAGTTGAAATTAGTGCGATAGCATATTCAGTCTTATTATCTTATTTCTAGGGTGCTGTCTTAGATTCAGTTTATTCATGTCATAATCCTTTCTCTTTTTTACATGCTAAATAATCACTGGACTTACCAGACTCATGTCTGACCCATTTTTCTTTCGTCTTCTTTCTTCCGTTTCCCCCCCGGTCCGCAGGGAGGGAATACTTCAGCTTAGATTGGACCATTTCCAGCTTGAAAAGCGTAGATGTGTTGCTTGGATTCTCTTTCCTTGGGCTATGGCTTTGGATACACTCTTATTGGGGATTTGTGCTACCTTTGTTATTTTATGCTTCTTTATGTTTTAATCAAGACAGTGATTTTTTTGTAATAATTTGGAAGTTGGTTTGAGACAGTTGTTGTAATGTTTTAACTGGGCCACGTACTTATGAAATAAATTTAGTTTTTCCGCTATTCATATGTTTGTCTTGTAAATTATCTGTATCTTTTACCTAAAATGCTCTAGCGAAGTTAAGGCATTCCCTTTGTGAGTGACCTTAACAGAGGTGGGGTGTTTCACTTGATATCAGAGCTGATGTTTACCAAATCAGATAAAAATTTTGGAAACTAATTTTCAAAAAGATGTTTAAAGAAGCGTTTTCAAGAAAAAGTATTGTTTTAAAAGGCATAATCCCCCCAAAGCCATATGCACTATCTTTTCTATCCTTTGTTTTGAATCTTTTATTTTCCGTTTCAGCATGTCTGGGGATCTTAACTTTCCAGAGGGCGTACCGGTACCTGGCTGGTTCAGAAGGTACCTAGAGGCTCGGGCTAATGATGCAGGCCCAGCAGACGTTACTCCTCCCCTAGTTGCAGCTGTTCCTCCTCCTTCTCCTCCTCTTGCAAATGCTTTCTCAAAGATTTGTAGGGATTTTCGAGCCATGAGTGGAAAGAACTTTAATGGGACTAAGTCATTTGTAGAAGCAAGAAATTGGCTCAAAGAAACCGAGGACTTGTTTGTTATCTTCGAAGTGGACGATAGGCAGAAGATACAGTTGGCCATGTGTTCGCTTAAAGACGAAGCCTCTTATTGGTGGAAAGTTACCAATGCTGAGAGACCAGTTGAAACTTGGGAGGATTTCAGAATGAGGTTTGAAATGAAATTCCTCTCACAAGCAGAACGTAGCCTATAGATGGAGAAATTCTTAGCTCTCAAATAGGGAAGTATGTCGGTCAAGGAATACGTCAACCAATTCAACTAGGCCGCAAAATTCGGACTGGAGTTAGTGAACACTCCCCATAAGAAGGCTCTCCGTTTTGTTAAAGGGTTGAATGAGCCACTGCACAGCCTAGCTATGTCCCATATACCTATGGGTGCAACTTATGAGAGACTGGTGGACATGGCACAGTTACAGGAGAAAGACAAGGATGGCAAGAAAGAGGCAAAGGTGGAAGTACCTTAAGATAAGAAAGTGGAGGGATCACAGAATAAGAAGACGGGCCAAAGAAGGGCGGGAAGGACAACAAACCCCATGACAAGAGGAAGTGTAATTTTTGTGGCATTCCTGGACATCTGATTAAGGACTGCAGAAAGAAAAAGAGGAAGATGGGTGGTTGTTTTAACTGCGGCGAGACAGGACACATGGCTAAGGACTACCAAAGAATGCAAGGGCAAAGGCATAGGACTAGATCTACTTCTAGAGGGCAGGTTCACGCTCTCATAGCACCTCCGCAAGAACGAGGTAGAAATATTTCTATTGAGAGTTTAGTTTATCTTTTTAATTATCCGATTCGTACACTCTTTGATTTTGGCGCGTCGCACTCTTTTATATCTACTGCTTTAGTTGAATCTCTGCACCTAGACACCAGTATAGTAGAGGATCCCTTAGTTGTTTCAAATCCAATTGGGGGCTCGGCTTATTTGTCAATGATTTGTTTGGATTTGGAAATTTCTATACTAAGCATTGGGTTTAGATGTAATGCCTATGTTTTGGGCTTCACGGGCTATGGGTTGATTCTAGGAATGGATTGGTTATCCAGTAATGGTGCCATCCTCGATTGTGAAAAGAGAGTGGTTAGACTTATGACTCGCCTCGGTAACACTATCGAAATCTCTTGTAATCCCATGAATTCTAATATGCTTAGCTACCTAGAATCTCTTGATGCGTCTGTTGAAAACTTGTAGTCTGTTAGAGTAGTCTGTGAATACTCAGATGTATTTGAAGAGGGGAAGGTCTTACCTCCAAAGTGGGAGATAGACTTCCGCATATACCATGTTGATAATGCAAAACCCGTAGCTCTACCCGTTAGACACATGGCTCCAAGGGAGAGGAAAGAGCTCAGAAAGCAAGTTAAAGTGCTGCACGAAAAAGGGTTCATAAGGTGGAGTATTTATGAATGGGGTGATCCAGTAATATTCGCAACCAAAGCGGATGGTTCACTTCGCCTATGCGTTGACTATAGGGAGCTAAGCAAGCTGACCAAGAAGAATAGGCACCCACTTCCAAGAATAGATCACTTATTTGATCAGCTTGTAGGTGCGTCGGTTTTCTCCCAACTAGATCTGGCTATCGGATTTCATCAGCTTGGCTGAAGACAGCATTGATAAGACTGTGTTCAGAACCCCGGATGGTTTCTTCGAATGGCTTGTCATGCATTTCGGCTTGACAAATGCACCCGCTTATTTCGTTGACTTGATGAGCTGGGTGTTCAGGGAATTCCTTAATAAATTTGTGGTGGTCTTCGTAGACGACATTTTGATATTCTCAAAGAATGAAGAAGAGCATGCTTTGCATTTAAGGGAAGTCATGGATACTCTTTGTGCACATCAGCTGAAATCCAAATTCTCCAAATGTCACTTTTGGAGAGAAGAAGTGAGGTTTCTTGGACATGTGGTGTCCAAAGAGGGGATAGCTGTGGACCCAGCAAAAGTAGTTGCGGTGCAAGATTGGAAGGTTCCACGGAATGCAGCCGAAGTCCGAAGCTTTCTCGGGCTAGCGGGCTTTTACCGAAAGTTCATTAAAGACTTTGCGAAAATCTCAACTCCACTTACAAGGTTGACGAAGAAGAACCTAACTTTCGCTTGGGATTTGTATTGCGATGTTGCTTTCCAACGTTTAAAAATGGCTCTAACAACAGCCCCAGTTCTAACATTGCCTGATAGGAGCAAAATGTTTACCGTCTACATAGACACATGCGGTACAGGATTGGGCGCTCTCTTGATGCAAGAAGGCAAGGTAGTTTGTTATGGGGGAAGGCAATTGAGGGTACATGAGAAGAACTACCCAACTCATGATTTGGAGCTAGCTGCCATTGTTTTCGCTCTAAAGTCATGGCGTCATTACCTACTAGGAGAAAGGTTTGAATTGTTCACTAACCATAAATCGTTAAAGTACCTTTTCTCGCAAAAGGATCTAAACTTAAGACAACAAAGGTGTATGGAGTTTCTTGCCTCATATGATTTTGAGATTTCTTATACCCCTGGCAAGGGCAATGTGGTAGCAGACGCCTTGAGTAGAAATGGGCTGACCTTAATCCCTCTCTTTGTAGAAAGGAAAAGCTTGGAGTACATAACAAACTTTGATTTTAGACCCTCCTCTGAATTTGTACTTTAGCATCGCTAGAAGTGCAGCCTACTCTTTTGGACTCAATAGGGACCGCACAATGTGAATACCCTCAGCTAGTTGATGTAATGGATAAGCTAATTAGTGGTGATACTTCTAGTCACCTCAATAGATACTCCATCGATGGTAAGGGTTGGTTGAGACGGGATGGAAGACTATGCGTCCCACAAGTAAGGGATTTGGTGAAGACGGTTCTCGAAGGAGCACACCATTCTAAGTTGACCATACACCCAGGTAGAGACAAGATGTATAAAGACATGAAAAGGGTTTTCGTTTGGAATGGCATGAAGAGGGATGTAGCTGAATTCGTTTCTAAGTGCTTGATATGACAGCAAGTCAAGGCGGAGCAGAAGAAGCCTGGTGGTTTGCTCCATCCTCTAGAGGTCCCACATTGGAAATGGGATAGCATTTCGATGGACTTTGTTGATAGGTTGCCTAGGTCAAGAAGGGGCAATACTTAGCATTTGGGTAATATTGGACAGACTCACTAAAAGCGCGCACTTTATACTTGTTAAGAGTAGAAGGACTGCGTCTTTAGCATCCATTTATATAAAAGAGATAGTTAGACTCCATGGGATACCCTCTAGCAAGTAAGTGATCGAGATCCTATTTTTACAAGCAAGTTTTGGAGGAGCTTGCAAGAGGTTGTGGGCATATAGCTATGCTTAAGCACGGCCTATCACCCCCAAACCGATGGTCAGACAGAAAGGGTGAACAGAGTATTAGAAGACCTCTTGAGACTATGCATTCTTGATTTTGGAGGGACATGGGAGGATCATCTTCCTTTGGTGGAATTCGCTTACAACAATAGCTACCAAGCCACCATTGGCATGGCTCCCTTCGAAACTTTATATGGAAGACCGTGTCGATTACAAACTTGTTGGTGGGAGTCTACAGACAAGCTCATACTTGGGCCAGACCTGATTATAGAAACTTCAGAGAAAGTAGACTTGATAAGAAGATGAATGAAGACTGCCCAACATAGGCAGAAGTCCTACGCAGACAAAAGAAGGATTGACCTTGAGTTTGAGGTTGGAGATAGGGTATTCCTTAAAGTATCTCCTTTGAGGAATGTCATTCGCTTTGGGTCCGTAGGAAAGTTGGCACCAAGATTTGTAGGACCATTTCCTATCATTGAAAGGATTGGGACGATGGCTTACAGAGTAGAGCTACCCGAAAGACTGGCTGGAGTTCATAATGTTTTTCATGTTTCTCAACTATGAAATTGCTTACATGAGTCTGTGGAAGTTGTGGAGCCTAGCATACTAGAGGAAGTAGAAGTGGAACGAGAAGCGATTGTGAGAAGAGTTCCAACTCGTATCTTAGGTACAGAAGTCAAAAGGCTACGCAACCGTAAAGTCAAGCTTGTTAAAGTTCAGTGGAGTGACGCTGAGCCTAACATACTAGAGGAAGTAGAAGTGGAACGAGAAGCGACTGTGAGAAGAGTTCCAACTCGTATCTTAGGTGCAGAAGTCAAAAGGCTACGCAACCGTAAAGTCAAGCTTGTTAAAGTTCAGTGGAGTGACGCTGAGGAAGGCACGACTTGGGAAATTGAGGACAAAATACATGCAGCCTACCCTTTTCTTTTTCAGGGTACATCCTTGATCTCTCTTTCCTTAAGTTTATGCATGCTTGTATCTACCTTTTAAGTATATCTCCTCGATCCTATTCCTTATCCTTAGGTAGAAACCAATGGATGTAAACATGTATTTGAAACATGTTATGATTGATGGTTGCAAGTGGTTGCTAGTGGTTGCTCATGGATGCATATACACACACATTAGGTGTTTGATCGTCTCAGTCACTTTCATATTGCATATGCATATATGTATTTGTATATGGATTGAACTTGATGTGTTATCATATGGATGTTTCATTTGTATGAGCGATTGTGCACTCATGTAGAAAGAATGATTAGGAATAATCGCATACATAATGGACTCATGACACTGACATAATTCACATTAAGGAGGTCAACTGAATCAGCAGACCGCCTAATTTTGCATTAGATAAGGACATGTACGCACACTATGCATATGATCATGAAAGCATTAGAAGTCTTTTTAAGGACAATGGATGCCTGTGTTTGATGGTTGAGTAGATGGACGATTGGATGATAGGATATACATTCTTCTTAACTTGAATATTTCGGGGATGAAATCCTTTAAGGAGGGGAGAATGTAACACCCTGAATTTTCTATGTCTATTAAAAGAACGAATTAAAGAATGCTTAATTTTTAAAGTGAGAATAAAGGGAAACAGGTTACGCCACTGCGTTTGTCTCGAAATTTTGCTCGGAATAGAGTCCAAGTTTTCGTAAATCAGACTTTGTATGAGGAAGTTATGGCCCTCAGAAGTTTTAAAATTTTAAATAAATTAAAGTAGCTCAGATTTAAATTCAAAATTCAAACAAAAACAAAGAAGCGGGCTGGGCGGGATTTTTCCCGCCCTAGGCCAGGTCGACCAGGGGGTCGACCTCCACTATACAGGTCGACCTGGGGGTCGACCTACCCCCTCTCCCAGATCCAAACAGTGATGATTTTCTGACCTACTGCTGAGTCTTTTCTGACTTGCTGTTGAGTCACTAGGGCATAGGTGGAAATTCTAGATAACTCTTTATCTAGTCTGGATGGTTGTGATTGCTTCTAGGATGATCTAATAGCACACATAAGTTTAAACCTCTATAAAAGCAACAGTAGTCCTCAACCCTAAATCACACAAATTCATTCCAAGGAGCCACCATGCTGTCCATGATTGTCCTAGCCTAGCCAACATTTCTTCTTCAACTAGAAAGCAAGTTAGGAGCTACGAATCAAATCAAAATTAGACAGTCTTCGTCAAGGGATTGCTTTTCAGTTTCAGAAAACAGATCCCAGCAAACAAGACTTTCTTTTGTTTGTAAGTCCTGTTATTATTTATATGTGAACGATTAAAAATTATGATTTGTAATAAAGTGAAAACTAGAGTTGTGCCTAAGTTGTAAGATAATGGTGATGCTAATTCATGTCTATTCTTGTAACGATTCTATCACATATGCCTATGGGACTATTGTGGTTTATTGGACTTATTATGTATGTTAAACCAAATTGTGTATTATGTAAATTTGGTGGCTCTTTCATGTTATGTTGCATGTAATTTTTTAGGCTAAGTTATATATATGTTTAGACCTACATTCTCATATGTTAGATCTATGATTATTGGATCCAAAATACAAGTTCATATCTACATGTCTAATTGGATTTGTATAATTCTATGTAAGTCCCCATTTATATGCTTAAGATTCATATTTATTGGATCCAAATTGCAAGTTTACATTTACATGCCTAGTTGGAGTTGTGTAATCTCATATGCTTAATATTCATATTAATAGGATCCAAATTGCAAGTTTACATTTACATGACTAGTTGGATTTGGGTAATTTCATACGCTTAAGACTCATGTTAATTGGATCCAAAAATGCAAGTTCATTGTTTATGCCAAATTTACATGACACATGTTTAGTTAGACCCTTATTATGTTGTATGAATGATACATGCTCCTTTTCTTTCCCCTTTTGTATATAAGTTAGGTTAAGTTGCGAGCCTAACATTCTATGAGAATTTTGCGAACATATAATGGGGGTAACGTTAGGAAAACCTTAAATTTCATATTATTGGCATAATTTGGCCCATAAATATATGAATGATTAATGGCATAAAAATGGTATAATTTATATACCTAAAAATTATGAACATAATTTAGTGGGTATTTGGGGCATGACTTGAATGGCAATAATTGTGGATAATTTACATATAAATATGAAAGGTAAATATGTAAATTAAGTAAAAGGCGAATATGCCTAACCCGAGGTTAGATTGAGTTATGGTGTAAAACTGCCCGGAACCGCCTGGCACATCTAGCAACCGTAACAATATAGATCTAATGTGAGAGGTTAGCGCATCAAGCCCAAAAGAACCCGAGGTTAGATTGAGTTGCGGTGTAAGACTTCCCGGAACCGACCGACACATCCAGCGACTGCAACAATACACATCTCTAATGTGAGTGGTTGGTGCTTTAATGAATGAATTAAAGCTAAGACAGGAATGGTAAGGTTAAGTTAATTAAGGCAACACTTAACCAATACAACATGTCAACTAAACGGATGGGTGGGGTTAGGTTAATTTGAGAACACTTAACCATTTTAACATGTTGATTAGGAAACCCTATTAACGGGGACCCATTTCAGCAGTAACCCACATAGATGTATCATGGTACCCTAAACTGGACAGCGTGGGGCACGATTACTGGGCTGATTATAACCGGTCAAAACAATGGCAGGTGGCGCGTCAGTGTAGGTTCCGACAGAGTGCGGACATGCACATACTCCAGAGTGTAAAAAGCAGGCACTGGGCATCAGTAGTTATACACTGTGTATCTTGAATTGTGTCGGGTTGCCACCATAGGATTTGAAACACCCCATGGTGGGACCAGCACAGGTATCTACAATCATGCATGGCCGAATGACACAAGTGGTAAACGTATACGAGTAGGAGCCGATCGATAAAAAGGGGATCATTTATCTTGAACACATGGTGTTAGTTAAAACACTTGTAAGGGGGTGCAGAGAAGTTGAAATGAGTGCGATAGCATATTCAGTCTTATTATCTTATTTCTAGGGTGCTGTCCTAGATTCAGTTTATTCGTGTCATAATCCTTTCTCTTGTTTACATGTTAAATAATCACTGGACTTACCAGACTCATGTCTGACCCATTTTTCTTTCGTCTTCTTTCTCCCGTCCCCCCCCCCCAGGTCTGCAGGGAGGGAATACTGCAGCTTAGTTCAGAGCATTTCCAGCTTGAAGGGAGTAGATGTATTGCTTGGATTCTTTTTCCTTGGGCTATGGCTTTGGATACGCTCTTATTGGGGATTTATGCCACCTTATTGTTATTTTATGCTTCTTTATGTTTTAATCAAGATAGTGATTTTGTTGTAATAATTTGGAAGCTGGTTTGAGATAGTTGTTGTAATATTTTAACAGGGCAACGTACTTTTGAAATAAATTTAATTTTTCTGCTGTTCATATGTCTGTCTTGTAAATTATCTGTATCTTTTACCTAAAATGCTCCACCAAAGTTAAGGCATTCCCTTTGTGAGTGACCTTAACGGAGGTGGGGTGTTTCAAAAAGTTACACGACTATATGACTTCGTATGTGAATGAAATAAATATTCTATGATCCTCTGGTGCGTGGAATGCGGGTCGTTACACTCTCCCCTCCAAGAAATTTCGCCCCCGAAATTCCTTAACCAAAACATACAATGGTGGCCCGCGTGCCTATCAACCATTTACAAACAATCAAACATATGTAATAACATCACAAGCCTATCCTAGAAAGTGGTTTTCTAACAAAGGAATAACTATATCGCGATTAAAACCTTACCAAACAAAGAGTTATGGATATGACTTCCTTATGCTATCCTCGGTTTCCCAAGTACAGTCATTCTCATTATCTCCCCACTGGACCTTAACCAATTTCACCGTCTTCCTTCGAAGTTGCTTTGTATCATGTCCGATAATACGAATCGTTCAGTGGCTCCCAACTGCCTCAGATTCCACCTCGATATCATCCAACTGATCTGGTGAAATAGTCATATCAGAATCATGCACAAATTTCCTTAACTGGGAAACATGAAATATGTTGTGCACTCCCTCCATCTCGTCTGGTAATCCAACTTTGTACGCTAAATTCCCCACTTGCTCGAGAACTGGAAATGGACCAACAAAACTTGGTGCCAACTTACCTCTCCTGCCAAAACGAATCACACTCTTTAATGGAGTGATCTTGACGAATACCAGGTTGGCAACGGATAATTTCAGATCTCTTCGCCTTTTATCAACATAACTCTTCTGCCTATCTTGGGCAATCTTCATTCGCTGTTGAATAACCTTGATTTTATCTAAAGTCTCTCTTATTACATCTTGCCCAAGCACAAATTTCTTACCGGTTTCTAACCAACATGACAGTGAGTAACACGGTCTTCCGTACAAAGCTTCAAATGGCGCCATACCAATATTGGACTGATAACTATTATTATATGAGAACTCAACTAGATGCAAATGGTCATCCCATGACCCTCCAAATTCCAATATACAAGCTCTCAAGAGATCCTTTAATACACGGTTCACTCTCTCTGTTTGACCGTAGGTCTGGGGATGGTACGCAGTACTGAGATGTAACTCTGATCCTAAAGCCTCTTGTAAGCTCTTCCAAAACCCACTAGTAAATAACGGATCTTGGTCACTCACAATACCTCTAGGTACTCCATGAAATCTCATTACCCACTTCATATATAGTTCTGCTAACTTAGTTGTCATTCTATTCGACTTGACCGGTATCAACCTTGCATTTTTGGTCAATCGAACCACAATCACCCAAATACTATCATGACCTGATCTAATCCTTGGTAAACCATCAATGAAATCCATTGAGACTTGTTCCCATTTCCATTTGAGAATCTCCAACGGTTGTAACAAACCACTAGGCTTCTTTTGCTCGGCTTTAACTAGCTGGCAATTCATGCATTTGGATATAAACTTCCCAATGTCTCTCTTCATTCCTTCCCAATAGTTGGTCTGCTTCATGTCTCGATACATTTTGTTACCACCGGATGGATAGTCAGTTTCGAGTGATGAAACTCTCTGAGCACTTCATATCTTAATCCATTTACGTTGGGTACAACCAACCCCTCATTCTTTCGAAGCCATCCTTCTCTATCAAGTCCATACTTGTTCATCTTCCATCATCGATACCCATCTCTACCTTGGAGATGATTTCCAATAGGTTAGGATCATTCCTCTAACTAGAACCGATACGCTCAATCAAATTCGGTCTGATCGTCAAACTTGCTAACATCTTTGGATCTAGTTCACACTTAAGTCTGAAATCATATCCGGCGATATATTCTAGTTGCTTCCATTCCAGAAACATAGCCCCTAAACTGTCATGTCTCCTACTCAATTCATTAGCAACCGCATTACCCTTCCCAGATATGTATGCGATATTGAGATCATATGAAGCTAAGAACTCTAACCATCTCTACTGACGAAGATTTGAATCCTTTTGAGAGAAAAGATACTTTAATGACTTATGATCGGTAAACAACTCGAATCGTTCTCCCAAGAGATAGTGTCTCCACATCTTCAAAGCAAACATGATGTTGCCAATTCCAAATCATGGGTAGGATATCTTTTCTCATGCGGTTTCAGTTGCCAACTAGCATAAGCTACAACCCTACCTCCTTGCATCAGTACATCACCTAGTCCGGTACCACCGGCATCTGTGTACACCGTCGTCTCTTCGTTCCCTTTAGGAATAACTACCACTAGGGCGCATGTTAACTTTTCTTTTAGGCTCCTAAATGAATTCTCACACCTTTCATCCTAGATGAAATCTTGATTCTTCTTGGTCAACTGAGTTAACGGTGCCGCTATCTTGAAGAAGTCTTGGATAAACTTACGATAATATTCAGCTTACCCCAAGAAACTTTCTTACGTCTGTTGCATTCTTGGGCATAGAACAATCTTGCACCGTAGCCACCTTCACAGGATCCATGGCAATACCATTCTCTAAAACAACATGGCCCAAGAACCTTACTTCCCTCCTCCAGAAGTGACACTTAGAAAATTTTGCTTTCAATTGGTGTTTCCTCAACACCTCCATCACTGTCCTCAAATGTTCCTTATGTTCTTCCTCTGTCCTCGAGTAAACCAGGATATCATCCACAAATACAAGAACAAACTTATTTAATTGTTCCCTGAAAACCCTATTCATAAGATCAACGAAATATGCGGGTGCATTGGCCAACCCGAATGGCATGACCAACCACTCATATAATCCAGACGGCGTCCAAAATGTCGTTTTAGGTATACTCTCCACTGCTACTCGGAGCTGATGAAAACCCATCGCGAGATCTAATTGGGAGAACACTCTTGCTCCATTTAATTGGTAAAACAAATCATCTATCCGTGGAAGAGGATACTTATTCTTCCTAGTCACCTTGTTCAACTCGCGGTAGTCTACACATAAACAAAGGGAACCATCTGCCTTAGTGGCAAATACAACTGGTGCTCCCCATTCTGAAACACTCATTTGGATAAATCCCTTCTTTAAAAGATCGCCCACTTGCACGTCGAGCTCTCGCTGCTCCCTTGGCGCAAGTGGAATCACTATAGGTACGGCATCTTTCACTAAATCAATCTGAAATTCAATCTCTCGGTGTGTTGGATGTCCGGTCAATTGCTTGAAGATGTCCGGATACTCGCCAGCATTAGGCACATCAAATAACTCATCCTGCGGGATGTCGAGGGAATGTAGAAAACTAGACATCACCTCATCACTAGGTAGGCAACCCAATACCACCCTCCATCCATCATCCGCTCTAGTGGTCACCGAAGACCCCTCACAGTCTACCACCACCCCATATCTTTGGAGTCAATCGACTCCCAAAATAATTCCAAACCCAGTAAAGCCCTAAACAAAGAAATCATAAGCCAATCCATATTTCCAGCTTGTATTCTTTGTAACCAAAGTTTGGGCACATTTAAGGGTTGGCTACATGGACATCTTCTTTGTTAATGAGAAAGCCGTTTTCCCTGCATAACATAAGCCAGTTGCCACACTTGTTTTGAACCCAACTTGTGTGCATGTTTTGCACATAACATGTTCATCCTATTACCTAAGTCAGTAGCACTGACATATGTATATATTCTATTTTTGTATGGTTTATAAACAAATGGAGATAGCCGATCCACATATATTCAAGTTGTCGCCATTTCGGCTTCACATTATGTTTGATTTAGGTGTGTTGAAGTTGTTTGGTCCTTAGCTATTTGCTCGACCATGTGAAGGTGGTGTTGCTTGACCGACCCACGCGGGTGAGGACTGCTCAACCAGAAGTGCACGACCCCAAGGCCGCTCGACCATCATTGTGGTGCTCGACCCGGGGTGCTCGAGCAGTGACGCAGCATGCAACCGGGTCTATGAGCTTGCGTGACCAATCCTTCAACAAACATGTGACCAGCCGTATAGAGCTCGACCGACCCCTGCAGATCACATCGCGCTTGATCAGGCTAGTGCTCGTGCGCTTTGAGTTGTGTCTGAACTATTGTTTTCCAAGTCGCATTTCACAATGGGGTTAACATTTGCCCCCTCGAAGCTCGTGTTATCGAAGATTGTATGGACTTCGAAATGAGCACAATTTGCATTGAGATCCAGCAGTAGCTTTTGTTTACTATACTTTGAATTCATACACTTCAAGTCACCTATTTTGTAATTAAAACAAGCGATTGCATGATTCTGGAATTATACTCACCATCAATGTCTGTATCGATAGTGGATTAGACGATCATTAAAAATGACTTATAGCGAATTTTATTTTGAATTGAATAAAGTGTTTGTACATGACTGTTTTACTTAGCGGTTTATAACTCATGGAATATTATTTGCATAAGCATGATATTCTAATTCAAATTCAGATTCAAATTCAAATTTGCGTTAACGCTTAAAGTTAATTAATCGGCTAAACCAGACTGTGGATTTCGAACGCCATCATTTAACAACTTATATGATGGTGCACGACATTCCACATTTGGAAATACGTATCTTTGATTTATTTTCTGCTTCCTTTTGGAGAAGTCTTGGAAATTTATGCCCCTGTCCCGGAGGTCTTTCTCTTCCACCGTTGTGGGAAGTATTCTGGCCTTTGCTATGGAAAGGAATATTGGTGTCAATGTTCGTCTTCTTTGTTGATCAGTTCTAACATTGGGGACTCCATTGGATGCCCCGTATTTTGGAGAGGTCGTTTCAATCCAAAGTTCGTCTTCTCCTGTAGACTGAATTAACATTATAGAGTTCATCAAGCATTGTTGATTTCTCCTGTGGAGATGTTTCTTTTCTATGAAAAGAACTTTTGAATTTCGTATCCTTGCTTAGGTTAAAATCTAACACTTGTTGTGTCTGGGGTATTCAGACACTACGCAAGTTAATTGGTTAATGTCCAACACTTGTCGCATCTGAGATATTCAGACACTATGCAAGTTAATTGGTTAAGATCCAACACTTGTCGCATCTGATATATTCAGACACTACGCAAGTTTATCGGTAAAGATCCAACACTTGTCGCATCTGATATATTTAGACATAATGCAAGTTAATTGGTTAAATCTGAACTTCATCTACAATCGAGCTTTGCTAATTCAGGCATTGGATACTTTCATCACTCAATCATACTGATTAATCCAAGCCTGTGTAGGTTCAGAAGGAATGCCCCTAGGGAGGACTTTGGTTACAGCCTAACGTTTGTCGTAATCGGATCACGTACTTCCTGATATTGACGATAAATTGGGTGCCCCCAAGAGAGGTCTTTGGTTAGAAACCCAATTTTTGTCGTAATCAGATCAGGTACTTCCTGATACTGATGATCAATTGAGTGCCTGACATTCTTCATATCTGATATTTTCAGATGCTATGCAAATGGATTTTCATTCTTCACATCTGAGATTATCAGATGCTATACAAATGGTTTACACTCTTCACGTATGGGGATTCCAGATGCTACGTAAATGTATTTTTATTCTTCATATCTGAAATTATCAAATGCTACGCAAATGGATTTTCATTCTTCACATCTGAGGTTATCAAATGCTACGCAAATGGATTTTCATTCTTCACATCTAAAATTATCAGATGCTACGCAAATGGACTTTCATTCTTCATATATGAAATTATCAGATGTTACGCAAATGGTTTACATTTTTCACATCTGGGGATTCTAGATGCTATGCAAATGGATTGGGTATTCTTCACATTTGGGATTCTAGATGCTACACAAACGGTTTTTCATTCTTCACATATGAAATTATCAGATGCTACGCAAATGGTTTACATTCTTCACATCTGGGATTCCAGATGCTATGCAAATGGTTTAGTCATTCTTCACATCTGAGATTTTCAGATGCTACGCAAATGGTTTAGTCATTCTTCACATCTGAGATTTTAGATGATGTGCAAATGGTTTAGTCATTCTTCACATTTGAGATTTTCAGATCCTACGCAAGTGGATTGGGGAGGCTATTGTATTGTTCCAAGGGGCATCCATTAGTTCCTTTGTCGAACGCTTGACTTGGAAGGCTATTCCAGTTTAGGAACTGAGGCTTTGAACCTCCCACTTAGGGAAGTGCCCCTTGGAAAAAAGTTACAGCTTCCTCATTTGTTTGTCATAGCACTTGCTTGTTGTTTGAATCTTTGTGACTCTTCCCATTCACTTTTCATGGCAGTGCTTCTCGATTTTCTCATTTGTGCATGTTGATATTTATAACATTTGGCACTTGAACTAGCGTTGTTGGGGTCTCTATGTTCCATCAGATTCTAAAGGAACAAGCGCTCGACAGACAGCCTGCAATAAGAAATTACCTTTTAAGCAAATTTTGGTTTGTTATATCTGCAAGTAAGAAGTTCATTCAGGCATATATGCCCTTAGTCACAAAGCTAATGTTCGATACACTATTTGTAAACATTACAGACTTTTGTATATGAAGTTATGAATATAGCGGAAAGTAAAACATGTAGTAAAGCATGAAGATAGAGAAGTGGCAATGCTGATTGCTTATTCCAAGCCATTGAAATTAGAGCACCATCAACGGTTATTGGTTGATGATCAGCATTGGATTGGTTTTAGTAGGAGCTCCGTTGCTTGGATTAGACTGATCATTTGATGCCCCCTGCCCCTGGGAAGTTGCAGAAGGATTCATGGTCTGCGGATTCTTTACATACTACTGCAACCAATTTTTCCTGATCAATTCCTTAATGAGGTTCTTTAGGTGTCAGCACTCACTAGTGTTATGACCAGGCTGGTTGTGAAATCTACAGAATTTTCCCGAGTTTGTTGCTTTGTCGCTTATCCTTATCGGATTTGGCTCTGCATACTCTTCAAAAATCTTTGTTGCAAGATAGACATTTTCTGGAGTGTCATCCAAAGGCATCAACTCTGATTAGTTGAAAAGGCGAGACTTCTTATTAGCCTTGTTGCCGTTTTGGTCATTGGCTCGCTTCTGTCCCTAAGTATTCTTCTGATTATACCGAATAGCCACATTTTTAGAAGCTTCAATAAGTTGGTTAGCATCAATAATCTGAAGAGGCAAAGGATTATTGTCCACTCTCGTATACTCCTCGGATTTTTTATAGATTTTTTCAAGCGTGTTTGGTTCTTTCTGTAACACCCCGCATTTTTAACTTATGATAATAAAATAAGAAAAATATAATTTAATATTCAGAATTAAATAAAACGGACTACGCCATTGCATCCGTCTCGAAATTCTGGTTAAGATAGACACCTGGTTTGCATAAAACGGACACCGTATGAAGAAGTTATGAGCATTAGAAATTTGTACACATATAAGGAACTTATATGTATATATATTAAATAAATAAATCCAGAAAATTCGAAAATCAGTTCAAAAATCAAAATTCACGATCTAGCGGGAAATCTGAAGGGAAAATGACCCGTTGGGGGTCGACCTACCAACAGGGGACTCGACCCATGGGTTGACCCACCCGAATGGGTGGACCCTACCGCCGATCTGGGTAGATTCCTGAAAATGAAGGTGGACTGTTTTCTAGTCTAAGTTCGTTGATGAACACCTATAAATAAGCCTGTAGAGCCTACTCTAAATCTCATATTTCTGAGACAACGCAGAAGCTCTGCCATTCCTTTCCCTCCTCAAATCTATTTAGAAAATTAAGATTATTAGTTTAGGAAAAAATATGAATCCAGATCTAAAGGAAAGGAGTATGTTTGTAAATGGGTGTTCAGATCTCATATCGAAGTGAGGTAATTTTCTAGATCTGGTCTATTTCAATTCTCCTCTCTTTCTTTCTTTTCTTTTAGGAAAAATTATGAATCCATGGTTGTTAGGTTCTTAATCTAATTAGGGGAAAAGCCATGGGATGATAAGATCTGGACCAGATCGAGGATTTGGAAAGCATATGAGGTGAGTGGATTTAAGCCATATAATTTTAGATAATGGTATATTATCGTTTAGGATTCCCCATTATGAAAAACTAAAATATGACATGTTAAGATGCCTAAACATATGTTAATAATGATTAAAGTGGTGAATATGACATGGGGGAATGATTAACATGATATAACATCAAATTGTTGGAAAGAAAAATTCATAATGTTGAAATGAAAACTGGTCAAAATAAGTGTAGTGATTACTGTTGTTAAAATTACCTGATTCACCTGTGGCATACTATGTATTTGAATCATTTGATGTAAAATTGAGAAAATGACATGTTAACTTGACACATTTATATACATGAATCCTTATTTATATAAATTGGAGCAGTCATATGATTAAATGGTTTCATGTTAGCATAGAATTAAACATATGTTATAAAGTACATGCGATAATATATAGGCATAATTGGACGACATATAAATTAGATTACTGTAAACTAGATTACAGTAAAAAGGATAATATGCCTAAAATTTACATGAAATAGGAATAATTTTTAAAGAACGAACATGCCTAGATTCACAGTAATTTGACACTGTAACGCTTTTAGACACGAGGTTAAATTGCACTTGTGATAGAAGTCAGCCCAGAACCGCCCAGCATATCCAGCATTCACAAGTGGGAAATCTAATGTGAGGGATCTAAGTGCATAATTAAAACATGTAATGATGCTAAGACACGAGGTTAAGTCAACTTGTGGTAGAAGTCTACACGGACCCGCCTGGCAAATCCAGCGTCCACAAGTATAGGATTAATGTGGGAGGTCTAGTGAATATATATAAATATATATATGTATTACAAGATATGAATAAATGGCAATGATGGTAACTAAATGTCTAACTCAGAAAATAAGAAAGGAAGGGATGTAATGGACTGAGTTAGTGCGACGCAAAGGAAAAGTGATGTATTACCCTAAATGACCTATTTCTGAGAACGTGGTTGCAAGTAAGCCACGTTGAATAAAGTAAGAAAAAGGAAATAAATTACTTGCCACCACGTATTTAGATGGGAATATGTTGTATAATAAGGAACTGATAAGGTGCATGTAGTGTTTTCCTTAATTAAAATAAGGAACATAGATTACTGTAAATGAAAAATGATGGGTTACAACAGTAAACAGTTTAAACGGGGAATGATAATAACCTATTACAAATAAATAACATTAATGAAAATGTTGTATAATAGGTATACTTGTCCTAGGGACAAGTGAAGATTATAACTTAGGTTATAATAAACTAGTAAGGAAATGGGATAACTGGTGAAATGAGATAAGGGGTACTTAATTGTAAATTAAGTAATCAGTAAATGGGGAAAGCCAGAAACCAGTTGGAAAAGGTGGGAAAATATTTGAAATATAAGAAGTTGTACTTAATTATAAATTAAGTAATCTGTAAACTTGGAGCCTGAAACCCGCTGATAAGAATAACTTGTTTGGACTTGTCCTAGGGACAAGAGGAAATTATAACATATGGTAATAATAAATGGGTAAAATGGGATTATGATTAAATAAGTAAACAATGATAAGTTGTAGTAACGGTGCAAAATGGGATTATGATTAAATAAGAAAGAATGAGGAAAACTTTATGAAATAAGTTATATTTAATCATAAATGGTAAGTGACATGTTAATTAGAAAACATGTGAATTGAGATATACTTACTAACATTTTAAGTAGAACATGTTATTGTAACCTTGAAAATCAAACAAGAATATAAAGGGTTATGGATCACAGACCTTGGGCCACAATCTAAAGAATAACATGTTGTTGGCTTATTAATAAGCTTAAATGGGTTAAGTTATAAAGTTGGAATTAATAAGCAAGAGGAACTTGGTAACTTGATTAAGAATTCAATATGAATGGGAATAACTAAGTTAAATGGAAACTTGATGAGGTAAGGCAAGCACGTAAAAGAATGTTTAGACATAGGGTCTAACAACATATTAAAGGGAGGCGCTTGGACCAGTCCGTACGTTTGAGGGTGAACAACCTAGCGAGGTAGATCATCGTGGTGTTATAAGGCACGAGGGGAGCGCACATTCATCTGATTATTCTGACGACTCCGAAGGACTGGAAGGGGAAGCGCGTGGCTTCCTGAGATACGTAAGGTGCTCCTAGTAGTCCTCTGTGTGGTGGCATATGCTTAGGCTATGCTCACAGGGGTTGGATATGCGCGTAACTACTAGGTGGGTGGGCCCTGACTACAGATGTAGTTATGCAGTCAGAATGCTGTGACACGGTGACACTAGGGTGATTTGGTGTTTGCCTCACGGGGAGGCGAAGGGTCACGACCGACAAGGATAGTAGATAGTTAGATACCCATCATCGGTAGCCAGTAGGATGCGGAAAGACTAGAGCTAAAACCAATAGACCATTCACCTTTCAATATCGGGGTATGGTGGTTGAGGGAAGACGATAAATGGATGTTTAGATTGTTTTTTTAGTGGCAGCCGTTTAGCTCTTGTAGTCTTTACTAGTTGAGGGAGGGGCCGAGGTGGGGCCATAGCCACCTTGAAAACAGACCCTAGGAATATATGTATATATAGGGTCTTAAAGATAGGCTTGTACAGATATGGAAAAGTTCCCGACCGAGTTCTGTGTTTCATGTATCGCCCTGCAACGGAACTCCATGTACATTAGAGGACATCTGGTTGAGGCATCGAGCTACAATTAATGGTACGTACATGGGACAGTCCAGATATATGCATATCTGCTCTGGGTGGTGTATCGTAGACTTGAGGGCATTATACTGATATGAAATCTGATTCGATCGGCGGTGGCAGTCCGTATGATTACGTAACGTAGTAATATGCGAAACGTAATAATGTTATATAGATATTCGTACGTCACTCCGGCATAGGATGAGGGACTGTGTCCATTTCAGCGCCATTACGGTGAAGACCGTGCGAGTGGGGTACCATGAGGTGTACCTCAATATTAAGGGGTAGGTACATATATACTGTATCAGGTTAATCCACTAGGAAGTAAATGGGTACGACGTATGTGCAAGCCTTGAGTTTTATTAACCAAGTAACTTAATGAATAAGAAAATATGATTGAATGACATATATAGTGTTACCTAAAGTGTATAGTTTAAATCCAGTCACCAAAACTTGTGTTCTGACCCCTCCTCATAACATACTCGTATGTTAGATTTGTGGCAGAGACATGATAGCTTTGGATATTGGTTAGGCAGTATTATTAATACGGTAAGGCTATACTTTGAATATATTATATTTATCCATTCTGCTGTGAGATGTTTTTTGAGCTCTAACATATTTTATGTCTCTGTCTTTTTTGCTGGATACCAGAGAAAACTAACTTGAGTTTCGATAGATTGGAATTTTGAAAAAAAAATCGGTTCGCCAGAATTCAGGTTGTTAAACTTTCATTTTAATCCGCCTAACAAATTCGCTCTTCTCATCTATGGCGCCGATTTGGAACATGAGGATTATGCAAGGCTCTGGATTCCTTACTTTGGATAAGGAAACATTGAATCGGCTGAGAAAAGCCTTAACGGATTCCTCCAGATTCTACTTCATTGCTGAAATTGTTATGGCATCCTTGGCTTTGGTAGCTTACAAGCGGAACTGCTCCTTGAACTTTTTGGTCAAGTCAGAGAACTGGTCTACGGACTTGGATGGCAGCTTTGTGAACCATAGTGACGCAGGATCTTCTAGTTAAAGGGGGAAATATAAGCATCTCATCTCGCCTGTTGCTTTTGCCGCACTTGTATGTCATTCATACTTGAACAGAAAGTAGTTAGGATCAACAAGGCCATTGTACAGAGGCAAAGTTAGAGGATTGAATTTCTTCGGACACTTTGTTTCTCGGATTCTCTCGGTAAACGGAGTCCTGTCGGGGGAGAAATCCCATTCCTTATCATCATCATTGAGAGCTTGATTCTTCTTCATGATTTTTTCTATGATATCCAAGATGTACTCTTCAGTGTTATGCCGCTCTGCGAAGATGAGCTCTTTACCAAATGTTCGTCTAGGCATGCGTTCCGAGCTAGAGAGCTTAGGTCGTTTACCTTCTCAACGTGGAGGTGCCCCCATGACGGAACTGGTAACCCTTCGAGCTTTCATCTCAGAATGATTATTAACTTTTAGCTTCGAGTTTTCGATGTTAGCCTCATCTTTGTCGCTCAACCATTCGTTATCATCTTCCGTGTTGTTGTTGTGATCATGGTCAGAATCAGACGAATTGGGATTTTCATCAAGATCAACATGAACCTTATGAGGTGGTGGATTTGGTTGAGCATTAAGGATGGCTTCAAGTTTTTCCATCATCGCCTTGGTAAAGCTATCCACTCGTTTGTTAATATTTGCAATTATGGCGTCCAAATCATTCCTGGTCACACAAGCTCAACCTATCGAGTTTTCGCCAATTTCAAAACGGTTAGTAAACAGTGTAATTTTGTTGTTAGCAACTTTGTTGGCTTCTCTAACGTTTTTTCTTGTAGTTTTCTTAGATTTAGCCATGATTTCGGATAAGGCTTTGAATTTGAAGAGAGTTCGTCGATTGGCCTAGATCTTAGACTTGTAGAATCTATGTTAGAAGTAGGCTTAGAACTTCAACGGTAGGCTCTAAAGATTGAGGGAAGTGCGATCGTGGCCCCACATGAACTAAAAATGGTTCAAACACCAAAGGTACGTAAACCATACTTCACCAAATGGTAAGTAATAGAAAAAGAGACCACAATCGCAAAAAGTAAGTAAAGACACAAGAATTTTTATAGTGGTTCGATCTAAAATAGATCTATGTCCACTTTGGAGGCGATTTCATTATCATGTAGAAATTTACAAAGTGCTTTGTTCCATACATCTCATTTATATCACTCATTCTCTCTTTAAAAATAATCTTCTACTTTATACTCTCTTTTAACTTTATATCCCACTTGAATTCGGGAAGAAATGGATTAGATTTCATGATTAGATGATCTTCCTCGATTTCATCATGAAATTTGTGTTAGATCCAAGCTTTAAAGTGGAGTAATGGCGGTTGGAGATCACTTGGATTGAACATGAGTGAGAATTAATGGAGTTTGGAGAAGATGAGATCCACTTGATGTTGGAGGAAGATGGAGTGAGCTTTGGAAGCCATTAATGGAGCTTGGGAAGCTTGAGAAGGGTGGAAAACCGAAATGATAGCCCTTCGGGGTGGCTTCGATCGGTCCCTTGAATGGTGATAAAATGGGGTATTTATAGGTGAAGTTGGTACCAGTGGCAATTCTGTAATTATGGTGTATAGGGTAGGGGTCGTTCGCTCATGTATTTATAGAACTTCCACTGGATAGCTTGAGCCAATTGTGAACATCTATCATGTGCGATCCTAAAATTATGCGCGAGCGACCCACTTTCATCTTGCTGTGATATGTGCGTGCCATACATGTTCGATCCCATATAATTTTTGAAATTGCAACTTGTCCATTTTTCCTATTTTAATGACTGACCCATCTGATGCTTATCCCATTTCTTCACTTTGGGATTAAGCCCATTCCACGTGGCGAGCTGAAGTCAATCCCATGCATTGTCCATTCTTTGTTATCCGCAATGCTTCATGCTATACACTTCATTAAAATGATCATAATATGATGCATGAGCAGGACACCTTGTATGATCGAGAACTTTGAATCAGCTGCTGCTATAACGGTTGCACGATCAATAGCATATGTTTTTTCTCACACATGTGAATTCCCATGTGTACACACTTTATATCTTACATATCATATATGTTTTTCGTAACCAAATATAAGGACTCTTGTCCTTTTCGCTTGGAACCAAACAAAACTAGCATGCAATAGATAATATTGCACATTCAGGAAGCATACATCAACTTTTTATATTAAAGATGGTCCCATGTGATGTGGTGAGTATAAGCTATCCATGCATTTTTAGGAAGACTTATACACATATTATTGTATAAGTGAAAACGTACTCAACCAAATGCGGAAGAATATTGCTCGACCCTTCATGCTTCAAAATGATGAGTGACTTATGGGAGAAGCCTTGCTCGACTGACCAGACATCTAAGTGATGCTCGACCAAGGCTAAACGAGCATGCTGGAGCGATGTGATTCAACCATACACGTGCTATTACTATGAAGGCTCACGTAAGTTCATTGAATCCAATCCATAGTTCCAGCTTGTATTCTTTATAACCAAAGTTTGGTCGCGTTTAAGGGTTGGCAACATGGACTTCTTCTTTGTTAATGAAAGCCTTTTTTCCCTACATAACATAAGCCAGTTGCCACACTTGTTTCGAAGCCAACTTGTGTGTAGGTTTTGCACATAACGTGTTCATCTTATTACCAAATTCAGTAGCGCTGAAATATGTTTATATATTCTATTTTTGTATGGCTCATGTTAGATCAAAATTTGGCTCTAACACCCAAATTGTTCTGATTCGTAGAGAGTTATAACTTAAAAAAAGGAAAAAACAGAAAACACACACGGTTTATAGTGGTTCGGCGTTAACGAGCCTACATCCACTTTATATGCTATTGATTATACTTTGGATGCAAGTACAACTAATGATTTCTCTCAGACTCACTCTTACAATTACGATCTCTTTCGGTAATCTCGAAGTAAAACTTGTAAGAAATAGAGGTATGACAGTAATGGTAGAATCCGTCCTTAAAACTGCCAAAAGATCCTGAAAAATGCCAAGTTCTGGGCTATTTATAGCTGATTTCTTTAGGCGGATCGCGGTCATACGTGGCCCACATCCCGAGGATCTCGGAATGGTTCATAGCTTAAGGAATAATTGGTCAATATGACAGTTGTGGACAAGTGTCGCGAGATCCTGCCTTCTCGGATCGTGAATGACTCGGTCTTGACCTTCAACTTAGTATCTGGAATGGGATCGCCTCGTGGTGAAGAGGAGAGGACGGGTCTTGGCTACAGGTACAGATCGGATCGAGGCTACGAGGGGCGATCGGGTCGCATGCTGGCGCAGCGATCCAGGGGAGTGTCACGATTCAGGGGTGACGATATGACCACGATCGAATGCTCGAGGGGTCGGACCCTTAAAGACTCATATTTCCTTTGCTTTTGGACTTTGGTGGCTAGGTCAAAAATCTAGCCAACATTTTGCCCCTCGAAGCATGTTTTATCGAGGATGGAACATGCTTCGAAATTTTTGAACTGTCTTTTCCTGAAGTGATGTGAATCAAAGGTCGTATCCGTTTGTTCGTATCATCATGTCATTTTAAAGAGTTGCATTCCCTGATCAGTATATATATCCAGATATACCATCGAGTATTTCTTTATTCGTCAGATAAACTTCTTTTCTGCGATCTTTTGGAGATTTCATCGCAAGATTGTCGGGTGACTGTCAGGTAATTTTTTTTTAATCCTTTAAACTTCATTCATATTCTTCTATTAATGATCGTTATTGGGTTCAGATCGTCGTTATGTGGTGCGGATCGTGGAAAGGAGGCTCGTCGTGATCCATCATTCAGATGGGTCTTCAGTGAAGCAGGCCGCGCCCCCTTTCTCCGATGGGCTTGGACTCGTGGCCCACCAGGCTCCCATGGTTCGATCGAGACAAAAAAGGGAAGATTAACAGTCACGAACCCATCTATATAAACCCGACCTCTATTCCTTCTTCTCTTCTTCTTCTCTCTTCGCTCCGCCGCCTGAAGCTCTGACCAAACCCACATCTTTTCTGATTTCAAAAGAGAAAAACTCAAATTTCTTCACTTTTAAGAAAGGTTATGTCACAAAAAACATAGTCTAGCGTCTCTATCTTCGTTTTACTTGAGTTTCAATCGATTTGAGTGAAGAGTTAGTGGAGTTTTGTGAAATCTGTGACTTTTGGGAGAGCGGTGGTACTGGTTTCATGAGTAGGGAGGAGAATCGAAGGAGAAGAAGAAGAAGAAGAAGAAGAAGAAGGAGGCTGGATCAGATCGTGGTGATGACGAGGCAGTGGAATTCAGATAGAGGATCAGGTCGTGGTAGCAGGGACGGATCAGATCAAGGAGGATGAACGAATGCTTCCATGTTGAAATGTCGGTTTGGACCGAGATGATCGAGGCGAATCGTGAGAGGTTAGAGAGATCCCTCCGATTTCCACGATCCAGCGCTCTTACTCGAGCTGATGTTTTTTCCACAAGTCTGTGTTTGCTTCGCGATCCGTAAATGCTTCGCGATCCGATCCCTGTCTTGCGATCGGAGGAGACATGCGATTCGAGGAGTTGTGCGATCTGATTTACTTGCCACATAAACAATGCGACTTGACTTTAATACACCCATGGATAGTTAGGTTAGAGCCTTTGAGACGAACTTTCTGGACTGAACAACAGTTTAACTTGATAGTGGACAATGACTGACATCTCGACGATCTTATTATCCCTATGCTTTTCCTTAATGCATACACAAGCACACACTTGCACTTGCACACACGGGGGGAAGGGTAGTTGTATTCTAATTCGTTATACTTGCCAACACAGCCATGTCAGATAAACAAGTGATTGAGACGCCGGAGAAAGACACTGAACCGGAGACATTGACGCATCATGACCCTGATGTGGCTCCCGCAACTTCAGATCGGGAGAAATCCGATCCAGACTATGAGGTAGACTCCGGTGCGGAGTCGTCGCCCTCAGACGATACATCCTCCGAAGAGGCGGACGATCAGGCTCCCGATGAGCTTCCGGGAGCTAAGGGTATAGATAAGTTCACTGATTGTCTGGCTTTCAATTTGGAGGACACCAAGCTTCGGAAACTATGCTTGAAGCATGGAATATCTTGGGCTGTTGTCAAAACTCCAGGCAAGGACGATAGACCTAATTATGCCCCAGCTGGGTACATGACCATTCGTAGATGTGTATGGTAGGCGCTATTCCTCCGTTCCCGCCAATCGTCGTCGAAACTTTATGGCGGTTGCGTATTGCTCCAATGCAGCTCCACCCCAATGCTTATGCAGCTCTATACACTTTATCCGTTGCGTATCCAGAGGTTCTAGGGACTGAGCTTACCTTTAAGGATTTAAAGTTCTATTACCTTTTTAAGCATCGTTCTAAGGCAACTCCAAATATATCCTTCTTTGAATCAGTTGTCAACAGGAAGGTCGTAACTGACAGTTACACCAATATAGGGGATCCCAAAGCCGATTGGTTTTACATAAAACTGCAGGCGGGATGCGCACAAGGATGGCTTAAAGCAAGTGAGTTTTAATTCTCCAGATTGGCGACTTGACTAAATAATCAAGACGCTAACATGTTTCTTTTCTCCATTCAGATCAAACTTTCCCCAAGACAAAAGGCTCGGTGTATGAAAACCGATTGTCTCGTCTTCTCAAAAGCGAATCAGATTTCTTGAGAATAAAGTTGTGTCTCACCGACGAGAATCTTCACAAGCACCGTCTTCTGGATATAAGATTCGGACTGGGCAAGGACGGCAAACCTTATAAATATGTGCTTCTGGTTGGGGGAGAGGGAACCTCACGGGCTACAGAAACAGCTAGACTCCACAAGAGTCCTTTACCGCTCATTGATGAAGACGATGAAAATCTGAATAAGTATAAGGGAGATGAGATCCGGGCGGACGAGCCTAAAGAAATTCCGGCCTCTAAAGAGTTTTCTCCCTCAAGAGCTTCACTACCGGTCGATCCCGTCCTTCATGATGATTTCACGGAGGAGCAGATAATAGGGGAATTAAACAAGATTCCTCTACCAGATGCCATTTACTCTCATGAAGACTTTGATGAGGAACCATTCTTTATTTCCTCCGAGGAAGCGAATGCCCCCGTTGGAGAAAAAGAAACTACACAGACGAGCCTAGCTCTGGGCCCTGGTCCATTAGGGGATTATATGGGATGCACAGATCACATGCACCACTCACCATAGCACTTTCTACACTATTGTTGTTCATAGTTCTAATATATGCTTGTTTCATTTGCAGGAAGGATGACTCGCAGACAATCTTATTCTTATCGTCCCCTTCGTGCGGGCACCCCGAGTCTTTGTTCAGATCCTGAGCGTGCTCGTAGCAGCAGCCGAGGGGGAGACGGCCATTGGTCCCGGGATTCTCACAAGCCTCATTCTTCACGGTCTAGATCTCCGTCAAAACAAACCTCTGGAAAGCCCCATAGTCATCCAGTGCCACATACAGGGGTAAAACAGCTTCCCAAAGACTTAACTCCTCTGAAGAGCGCGCCATCTCACAGCAGATCATCCAAAAAACACCACCAGCCTAAGGATAAAAACAAAGATCCAAAAAAGGATTCTGAGAAGGAGAAAACTGACATCGTCCCCTCTAGTCCACAAAGTTTAAGTGCCCCCGGGGCGCGAGACTATGTTTATGGTCCTGAGGCTTAGGCTAAGTTGGGGAAATTGCGAGAACAATTCCCCAATATCTTCTTCGAGAGGATGATGTTCGTTCCAGCTCTGGAACTAGTTCCTGGGAATTGGGATATTGAAGTCATTGGACATGTTCGCCATGTAGCCAAGCAATATGAGGCGATGAAGAAACACGCTGCCAACCTTTCAGACGTTATCCGAACGCTAGAGATGGAAGCGCACAGGTCCAAAGTGAGGATAGATAACAATGACAGGGCCAGGGTGAAAATGGAAAGGACTTGGAAGATGCACAATCTCTGCTTGCCTTGGCTCAACGAGATGCTAAAAATTACAAGACAGAGATGGAGGAGGTCAGGCAACGTTTTCATAATGAGCTCGATTCTAACAGCAAAGAGCGTGTGTCATTAAAGAAGGAGGTGGAAGATCTCAAGATGGCCAACACTGAACTGAAAATAGCACAGGATCATTTCGAAGCTGAAAAAGATGCTTGGGAGAAAGAAAAGGCAAGCTTGAAAGATAGTTTAGCTCTGGCCGAAAAAGAGAGGGCGATTCTGAATGATCAACTCGCACGTGCAGAGAAGCGCGCGGTTCTTGCTGAAAATAATGTGGAAAGTGCCATTGAAATGGTTACTGTTTCTAATGAAAAGCTCCTCGAGAGAGAGAAATATATTGAAGGATTTGAAGAAATGATGTTTGACTTCCTTGGCCAGGTCATCAAGACCCGTAACATCTCCTGGATCCCGGATTACCACGTCACTTTAGCCAACATATGGGATGCAATTGTCCAGGGCGAGAAACGGCGATTAGGAGTCGATGAGATTGATGAGAATGAGTTGATGCGGACCATTCTTAAGGATAACGAACCCGAGGATTTAGAGAAAGGCAAACGCCTACTCCAAGAAAAGATGGATAAGGAGAAAACTCTGGCCAAGGGCAAAAATAAAATTGAAGAAGGCTCGAGCTCAGCTGTAGAGCCCAAGGCCTCCAAAATTGAGGAATACAGTCCCGATGATCCATTGATTCCTCTGGGTTCGACTCCTCCAGTTGTCGGAGCTTCTGCTGCTAGCTTGGATGGAGGATCTGCGGAAGGTATCTCTATATTCTCTCCGCAATTTGTCAAAGAAATCGTCACTTGTCGTCGTCTTGCCGAACAATCAACTGAGCAAACCGCATTCTCTCCTGAAATAACATTTGTTTCTCGTGTTACAGGTGGCGTGCCAGCCAATAAGGATGCTGAGAAGAAGACAGAGGCGGAGAAGATTGTCATCCCGCCAAGTGCTAGTGCTGATGCTCCCATGTAGTCCGAAGGTGCGACAATGGAGAAAGTCATTCTCGCACCCAGTGCTGATATTTCCCGAGATGCTGAGCCCATCGAGGCTTTGAGAGATATGGACGGGCACCACGAAGACGATGAAGAGGAAGTCGCCATTACCAAAGAAATCAGAGGCGATGATGAGGAAACCTTGGCTGAAAGGAAGACTAGGCAAGAAAAACAGCTGGCCTTGAAAAAAGATGAGCAAGAACCTTTGAATGTGCCTCCGATCTCAGAGTTTAATCCCAAAACTGGGTTGGTACTAAAACTCCAACCCAAATCAATTACCAAACAGCTTGCTTCCCAGTCTTCTGATGATCCCTCAGCTCCCCTTATTGACAAAAGAAAAAGAAAGAAGAGTGATCAATCTGATGCTGGCAAGGCGAAGCTGGAACAGCAGAAGAAGGAGAAAAAATCCAAGCTGTCTCCCAAGCATAAGTAGGATGTAGTCGTTTGTCCGTATTTTGTTTTTAGGCTTTCCACTGGCCATGAAATGTAATTGTGAGAATGGCCCTCACTTTTGTTTAGGTTCCTCTTTATCTTGTAAGCTTGTAGTTTATGAATGAAAGTTTATTTCTTTTGCATCATTGTGTACTTGCATTCAATAAACTCTTCACATTTAGTCACAAGTCATTTGACTATAATCAAGTTGAAATTATATGACAAATCCTTCAAGCGACAGAAAAAATTTAAATTTTTTAATGCATGTTGCCCCCTATCTCTGAATACGGGGGACTTGGAATTCTTAGTAGGATTATAGTCCTTGAGGCGCCAAATCTCCGGTACCTCTATACTTTCCCGATCCATCAGCGGGTTAAAGTTCGAACTCGTACCATGATCCGCTCACTGATCCTTCAACGGGGCAGAAATTCTGGGGGCGCTGAGTCTCCAGCATCCTTCTCAACGCTTAATCATAGACACTTTTATACTCTCCTGGCAGTCGCCAAGGTTAGATTTCGAGCTCAGCTGTTCAGTCGCTCCCCGATCCTTCAGCAGGGTAAGAGCTCTTTCTCAGTGCTTAATCACAGATGCTTTTATACTCTCCAGGCGGTCGCCAAGGTTAGAGTTCGAGCTCAGCTGTTCAGTCGCTCCCCGATCCTTCAGCAGGGTAAGAGCTCTTTCTCTGCGCTTAATCATAGACGCTTTTATACTCTCCTGGCGGTCGCCAAGGTTAGAGTTTGAGCTCAGCTGTTCAGTCGCTCCCCGATCCTTCAGCAGGGTAAGAGCTCTTTCTCAGCGCTTAATCATAGACGCTTTTATACTCTCCTGGCAGTCGCCAAGGTTAGAGTACTGTCAAGGCGGTTCTTATCATGGTGCATCACCTTGCCACGTGGATGTTGTTTTCGCGTCCTTTATGTTATCTCTCGGCTCTGGAGAGTTAGAGTGCAATCAATGGTGTAATTCACTTTACTGCACCTTCGGCGTTTTGGCTACGGATTACTTTCCATTCTGATGGAAGGCACCTAGAATTACACGTTTCTGTGATCGCTGTATGGTTTTACAGCAAACTTTATAAAGATAGAAGAATAGATAAATAATAGTGCAAATAAAGGTAAATGATACACAATATTTTTATAGTGTTCCGGTCGAATCGTGACCTACGTCCACTTTATAATCCTTTGCTCAAAACATTGGACTATTCTAGGCAAGTCATGCCTTTTACATGGTCCTATGAAACAAAAGGATAAATCTGACAACTTTACGTCAGATAGGGCCGCAAATGTTGGGCATTCCACACTATGGGGATTTCTTCTCCATCTACGGTTGCTAGCTTGAAGGTTCCATTATCAAGCCTTGGTAGAACGGAGTATGGTCCTTCCCACTTCGCACCCATATGAGTTGGGGGTGGAAAGACACGCTTCAGAACCAAGTCTCCAGGTTCAAAGGTTCGGGCTCGAACTCTTTTGTTGTAGTATCTAGCGCCCTGTTGCTTGTGTCTCAAGGCACGCAGGTCTGGTTCATCCCTCTTCTCCTATATTGTATCTAGGGATTCAAGGAGCAACTCGTTATTAGTCATCGGATCGTAGTAGGTGACCCGGTGAGATGGTACTTTTAGCTCAACTGGGATGACTGCCTCTGCTCCAAAAGCAAGAGAGAAAGGAGTATGGCCTATCGCCGATTTATACGTTTTCCTATAGGCCCATAATGCCAAGGGTAATTCATCGACCCACATGGCTTTGGCCCGCTTCAATCTTCTTTTGATAATGGACTTAACCACCTTAATTGCTGCTTCAACCTGTCCGTTCGACTGCGGATGTACCACAGAGGTGTACTGTTTCTCGATGTGGTACTTCTGGCAGAAGTCCCTGAATTCGTTGCTATCAAACTGGGTTCCATTGTCAGTTATGACGATCTTCGGGATCCCAAACCGGAAAATAATGTTCATAACAACAAAATTAATCACTCGCTTGGTTGTGATTGTAGTTAACGGCTCAGCCTCGACCCATTTGGTGAAGTACTCTACAACTACAATAACGAACTTCGCTCCACCCTTTGCTATATGGAGGCTTCCGATGATATCAATTCCCCACATAGCGAAAGGCCATGGACTCGTCATTGTCTTTAACTGGCCAGATGGTGCCCTGGGAATTTTTGAAAATCTTTGGCATGCATCACAACGTCGCGCGTATTTTGCCGCATCTTTGTTTATGGTAGGCCATAAGTAACCATACCGCAACACCTTTTTTGCCAATGTTTGTCCTCCAGTATGGTCACCACATTCACCCTCATGTACTTCCTGCAGTACACGCTTGATGTCGTCATGGGCTATACATCGGAGAAGAGGCATCGAAAATCCCTGTCTGTACAGGACTCCGCCTTGCAGAACGTATCGGGAAGCTTTACGGATTATTTTACGCCTCTCGCTCTTCCTGGTCGGAAGCGTTCCATTCATCAAGAAATTCTTTAGAGGGGTCATCCATGACTCCCTTTCTGGCTCAGTCTCTAGTATCAGATCAATTTCCATCTGACCTATGCTAGGGAACTGAAGTACTTCAACTGGGGCTAGCCCGGCTTCTTCAGGATCGTCGGACCTAGCCATCTTCGCTAATTTATCCGCCTGTTGGTTCTCTGACCGTGGAATATGAGATATACTGTAGTGATCAAAGCCAGTCAGCAACTCCTTCACTTTCCCCAAATACGAAATCAATCTTTGGCTCTTAGCTCGGAACTTTCCAGTGACCTGATTTACAACCAACTTGGAATCATAAAATATGTCCAGCTTTGCGATCTCTAATTCCTTTGCGATCCTCAGCCCGGCTATCAGGGCTTCATATTCGGAGTCGTTGTTAGTGGCGTGAAATTCCAACCGAATAGCATAGGATATCAGTCGTTTCTCAGGAGTTTCAAGCACCACTCCGGCACCAGATCGTTTATCATTCCTAGCACCATCAGTATACAATTTCCATGCACTAGGATCGAGAAGTAGTTTTGGTGGGTCAGCCTCTTCGTTTACTATGTCATCCTCCGGGACAGTAAATTCTGCTATGAAATCTGCCAGCACTTGCCCCCGTATCGATCGTCGGGGCTGAAAATTCAGATCGAATTGACTCAATTCAATGTTCCATTTGAGCAGTCTTCCAGAAGCTTCTAGTCTCTGTAGAACTTGTTTGAGTGGATGATCAGTGTACACGGTGATAGGATGAGCTTGGAAATAATGACGAAGCTTCCTAGATGCAATCAATAAACTGTATGCCAGCTTTTCTATCCTCAGATAATTGCGCTCAGCTGCCGCCAATTTTTTACTTACGTAGTACACTGGCCTTTGAACCTTGTCTTCTTCTCTCACTAATGCTGAGCTGATCGCGTGGGACGACACTGCTAAGTACACGAATAAATCCTCGTGGTCCACTGGCTTAGACAGTATCGGAGGCCTCTCCATATGATTCAACAGGTTATGAAATGCTTCTATGCAATCAGGAGTCCATTTAAAATTGCGTTTTCCTCGCCTTATCAATTCAAAGAATGGAATGCATTTGTCTATCGCTCTAGAGATGAATCTACTTAATGCTGCTACTTTCCCTGCAAGGCTTTGCACTTCTTTGATTTGTCTAGGCTCCTGAATGCCTCTGATTGCTGCGATCTGGTCTGGATTAATCTCAATCCCGCGCGAGCTGACAATGAATCCAAAGAATTTCCCGGAGGCAACCCCAAATGAGAATTTTGTTGGGTTGAGTTTCATCCCATACTTTTGAAGGATACCAAACATCTCTGCCAAGTCTGTAGTGTGATTGGATGATTGTCTGGACTTAACCAACATGTCGTCAATGTATACCTCCATCGTTTTCCCAATCTGGTTATAGAACATTTTGTTCACTAACCGTTGATATGTAGCACCTGCGTTCTTCAAACCAAAAGGCATTACCACGTAGTAGTATAATCCCAACTCCGTAATGAAGCTAGTGTGCTCTTGATCTGGAACATGCATAGGGATCTGGTTATATCCTGAATAAGCATCCGTGAAAGAGAGAAGCTCATTACCCGCCGTTGAATCTACCAACTGATCAATTCTGGGTAATGGAAAGCTATCTTTTGGGCAGGCTTTATTCAAATCCGAAAAATCAATACACGTACGCCACTTCCCATTGGCCTTCTTTACCAAAACTAGATTTGAAATCCAATCTGGGTAGGTTGAGTCTCTGATGAATCCGTTACTTCTTTACTTTTCAACTTCTTCTTTTAAGGTCGCGGACCTCTCTGGGCCCAGCATTCGCCTTTTTCGTTTTACAGGGTGATGCTTTGGGTTAACGCTTAATGAGTGACTCATGATTGATGGAGATATCCCACACATGTCCGCTTGGGTCCAAGCAAATACATCCAAGTTATCTTTCAGGAAATCCGTCAGTTCTTTAGCTCAAACTAGATCCAACTGGGATCCAATCTTCAGTACCTTCTCTGGGTCACTATCATCGATCGGTACATCCACAATCGTTTCGTTGGGAGCCGCCATTCTGCCCCCAGTCTCTTCGTCCTCTCTGGGATCTATATCCTCGGGCAGTTCTCTGGGCGACTCACCCATAGTCATTCTCTTTAATTGCTATGACGTCTCCTCCCTTGTGGGGGAAGAAGCGTCTTTAGCTTCTATATCTCTTCCTTTACGGAGTAGCTTTAGCTCTGCAATGTAACATGCTCGTGCGACAACCTGATCTCCTCTGACTATGCCAACACCAGCTTCCGTAGGAAACTTCAATAACAAGCACCAGGGGGCTATACAGGCTCTAAACTTTGCTAGGGCCGGTCAGCCCAAGAAGGCATTATAAGGCGATTCAATACCCAAAACCACGAAGGGAAGAATTCTCACTCTCTGGCGTTCTCCTTCCCCAAGTATTACCGGCAGCTCTACATATCCCATTGGAGCAGTTGAAGCTCCGTTAAATCCACGGATCCATCCTTCACACGGCTTTAAATCTTTCAATTCAAGGTTCATTTGATCGAACGTCTTTTTGAATAGAATGTTGACTGAACTCCCGTTATCCACTAAAACTTTATGAATAGTGGCCGGGCCAATAGGAACTGTGAATACAAATGGATCTTCGGTCGGAGCGTGGACTCCAATACTCTCTCGATCGCGGAAAATGACGTCATCTGACGTTATCTTTTGCTGTTTTACCGGGACATTGTCCTCAGGGTGGCTACACTCTCCTACCTCAAGATGCTGCTTTGCTGCGTTTACGTACTGATCCATCGCCTTGAAACTATGCCCGGCTAGGTGAAGCCCTCCGATTATGGTATTGATAACAAGATCCTTTCCTTTTTACTGAACAGTTGGCCTGGCAGTAGTTTGATTCTAGTTTTTGTTTGGGGTCTGAATAGCTTGCCCCCTGTCTCTAGGAGTCACCCTGTACTCATCTAATTTCCCTTCCCGGAGCAGCCTCTCAACTACGTCTCTCAGATGACGGCATTCATTTGTAGAGTGGCCGTGAGTCTGATGGAAGAGACAAAACTTCCCCGTCTCATGTTCTTTCTCCGTCGAATCTCTTGGAGGAGGCCTTTTATGTTGGAGAACGTTGTACGAGTCTACGAAGATATTCTCTAAAGTATCATTTATTGGCGTATAATTTTCGAAAGGCCTGGGATGGGTCCTTCTCTGGGAGTCGTTCCCCCGATTTCTCTTTCAATTATTGCCATTACTGCTATTACCATTGTTTCCTGACTGGCGGCCGCCGCCCTGGTTTCGATTTCCAACATTGACTTCAACCTTCCCCGAGTCGTCTTCGGTTTGCTTGATGGCCACATTACTTTGGATTTCCTCCTTATTTGCCATTTTCATCTTCCGGTTAGCATATACCTCCTTCTGACGTAAGCGTACGTTTGCTTTCTCGTAGAAAAATTCTCTAGTATGCGGTGGCTTGCCGGCCAGGTATCTCCCAAATTCAGTATCTTTATCTACCCCATCAATCAGGGCTGCCACAATTGTTGGCTCATGGGGATCCTTGACTTCAGTGGCGGCTAGGTTGAAACGATCCAGATACATCCTCAAGCTCTCGCCCGGTCGTTGTTTGACAAGGAACAGATCAATCACACTCTTTGTCCTCTGTGCATAAATGCGGAATTGTTCCACGAACCTTTCACTCAACTCCCTGAAACTGGAAATTGATCTTGCTGGTAAGCGAGTAAACCATAACAACGCTACATCCTCCAGGAATATAGGGAATGCAAAGCACTTTACAGCGTTAGAGGCTGCGGCAGCGGTCATTGACCAAGAATATCTCATTAGATGTTGGACTGGATTAGACCTACCCGCGTAACGGTTCATCTGAGGCATGTTGAAGCGCCTCGGGAATGCTAGGTCTAGAATGTCATAATTAAAAGGGGTGTGACTGCGGTCAATTCCCCAATCTTCATTCCTTTATCCACGGCTATCCGCCAGGATTTGATGGACCATAGCTGCAACATTTGCACTGGTCATCGGAGGCTCGGGATCAGCGCTTCTCGCTCGGTGGAATTCTCCGATCTCTCTTCTAGGAACAGCCACGAAATCTGGAGCTCGGATTGGGCTTCATTGCCCCCTGTTACCATGAGTATTTGTACGGCGAAGGGGCTGAGGTGGTCTATTCTCAACAGGATTGTCCACAACTCAAGCTCTAGGAGTTGCGGCATGATTATTCAAGTTGTGGTTTGAGGGTCCTGCACCAAGTGTCTCTTCCTCTCGTGATGGCAGGGTTCCAAATCGGAGTTGCTCTATGTTTTTAGCCCTCTCAGACGGTCGCCGCGGAGGTCTTGGCGATTCCTATGACGAAGAAGAGTACTCGGGGGTGAGAGGACGAACTGAGAGTGTTCTTTGCCTTGCGAGATCATCGATCCTTTTATCCATAGCAGTTAAGTTCTGTCGCAGCATAGAGCTTTGCTACCTTTGAGCAGCTAATTCATCAAACAGCCTATCCCACATTTCAGAGAAGCGAGAGTTCAGTGACCAGAGCAGAGGGGTCATATTGATGATCAACATTTTCTCTTATGCGCAGAGAACTTGAGCCAGCTCGAACAGAGGTACCGGGACGGGAAGAGTGAGCCATAACCTCCTTTCCAGGTCAAGTTGTAGTCTGGTCATCACTTCGGATCGCAGTGGACCAGTGTCTGTGGCTCGTAGCACCCCCTGGGGTCGGATCATGGTAATATTAGGGGGAGGGTTCACGGCGTTGTCGTGGGATCGAGTGACGACCCCTTCAGTTCGGATCGTGGCGCACGCTTCAGACTGGTTCGTGACGCCACGTCCAGATCGGTCCGCCCCTATGTCACCGCGATCCGCGAGGCCCTCCTCAACCTGCTCATGTACACTTTCTTCAACTTCTTCATTCGCGACTTCAATCGCCTGCGAAGCTCGTACTTCCTTAGACTTCTTTCCGGCCATGATATCAGATGCCGCTGGAATCTTCAAAAATCCGAACAGTGAAGTTTCAGGATTGTTTCCTTCGGACTTGAATATCCAAACAACGGAGCAATAATCCAATATGCTGAGAAATCAATTCTCAGTCAAAGCACCAAAATGTTAGATCAAAATTTGGCTCTAACACCCAAATTGTTCTAATTCGTAGAGAGTTATAACTGAAAAATGAGGAAAAAACAGAAAACACACACGGTTTATAGTGGTTCAGCGTTAACGAGCCAACGTCCACTTTATATGCTATTGATTATACTTTGGATGCTAGTACAACCAATGATTTCTCTCAGACTCACTCTTACAATTATGATCTCTTTCAGTAATCTCGAAGTAAAACTGGTAAGAAATAGAGGTATGACAGTAATGGTAGAATCTGTCCTTAAAACTACCAAAAGATCCTGAAAAATGTCAAGTTCTGGGCTATTTATAGCTGATTTCTTCAGGCGGATCGCGGTCATATGTGGCCCACATCCCGAGGATCTCGGACTGGTTCGTAGCTTAAGGAAGAATTGGACAATATGACAGTTGTGGACAGGTGTCGCGAGATCCTGCCTTCTCGGATCGTGAATGACTCGGTCTTGACCTTCAACTTGGTATCTGGAATCGGATCGCCTTGTGGTGAAGAGGAGGGGACGGGTCATGGCTACAGGTATAGATCGGATCGAGGCTACGAGGGGCGATCGGGTCGCATACTGGCGCAACAATCCGGGGGAGTGTCACAATTCGGGGGTGACGATATGACCACGATCGAATGCTCGAGGGGTCGGACCCTTAAAGACTCATATTTCCTTTGCTTTTGGACTTTGGTGGCTAGGTCAAAAAGCTAGCCAACAGCTCATAAACATATGGAGCTAGCCAATCCACATATATTCAAGCTTCCACCATTTTGGCTTCATGTTATGTTTGATTTAGATGTGTTGAAGTTGTTTGGTTCTTAGTTATTTGCTCGACCATGTGAAGGTGGTGTTGCTTCACCAACCCACACGGGTGAGGACTGCTCGACCAGAAATGCACGAGCCTAAGGCCGCTCGACCATCAACGTAGTGCTCGACTTAAGGGTGCTCGAGTAGTGACGCAGCATGCGACCAGGTCTATGAGCTTGGGCGACCGATCCTTCAACAAAGTTGTGATTGACAGTATAGAGCTCGACCGACCTCTGCAGATCACATTGCGCTCAATCAGGAAAGTGCTCGTACGATTTGAGACGTGTCCGAACCATTGTTTTCCACATTGCGTTTCATAACAGGGTTAACACCTGTGTTGCACTATTTTTGTACTTAAAGCTTTGTACTATTTTTGTTTGCCATTGCTGCCAAGTTTGTCTTATTCTCTTGCTTCATGACTTTTGCACTTCTCTTGTTTTGTTACTTGTTTCAACCTTGGTTGTTGAAAATTTTTCCACTTGCTTTGTCCTACTCCACTTTTGTATATTGTGCTTAGTATGTTGTTATGTGCTTGCATTTTTGGTTGTCGTGCTTGCATTTGTGGCTATTGTGATGTATATTTTGACATCCTAGCTACTTGTATTAAGTGCATTTTGTACATTGCCATAATCACTTGGTGCAACACCATTGACCTTGTGCAGGCTCCTTGGTTTTGTGCATGTTCACCTGAAAAATCACTGTATACATGTGCATATATGTATGTTTAATATTTCTAATCCAGGAAACCAGTTATGGTTATGTTGAGGTTGATCTGCGAGCACTAGTATTCAGTCTACCTGTGGTATTTACAATGAATCATTGTGAATATCACAAGTAGTTTAGACTCAAATAAATATAAATAGTTGACAAGTCTACAATGATGATGAGAAACACACCAAAAATCAAAGACAAATAAAATTAAAAATAAATATATATTTTTCTACAGTTAATTTTATTTTGTTCCAGTTTACCGTGTGTATGTTTCTATGATAGGTACGTAGGTGACTAAAAAGGATTTGAAGCACATGAAGACTCAGTGTGTGTATGTAAATGTATATAAGAAAGTGTATATGTATGAACGAGTGAAATGGTTGAATTGTAATGAGGAAACAATGTAAATGAATGTGATTAGTGAAGTGTACAGAAGGGAGTTTTTAAAGTTGTACTACTCTTAATACTTGAAATAAAATATTTTATTGAATAACAAATACTGTTTGAATATTAAAATTCTATGCAATAGTATTGTTATTCAATTTTAATAATTATTTCTATATGAGAGGAAATATAGAATATTACAATTACAAACCCATTTATAGAATAATATATGTCTATTATCATCAAATAAAAGTCATACTGTTATATTCAACAAAATTTGTACTATCTCTTGGTTAAAAATAATGTTGCAAAAGTAAAGATAGTGTTACCTCAAGGCAACACCATAATAGTGCCTTTAATCTTTGAGATAGGAAAAAGTTTCATACTCTGGCGTATAAGGACAATAGTATAACTAAATTTTTTACATATAAGCAATATCTACGAAAATTTCATTTCCATATCCATATCGAAAACTTTTGAACTTCAAAATTCAAACATGTACTTTCTTTTTGCATTTTTAAACATTTGGAAAAAGCTTTCAACACTACTCTTTAAATACTAGTTCTAAAGAGCTAGTTATACTTATAAGTGTATTTTAAAGTTATATCATAAACCAATGTTATTTAAACATTGTCTCGATAAGCCCACAACAATTTACACCTAAATTTAATTTCGAACCATTTCTATTTAAAAGGGTTTCTTATCGTTCCTAAAATGTAAACAATAATATTTTCCCTAAAGGATCACAAATTAAATTTAAATGGTTTTTTTGGCAAGGTTGACCGGTTTTCAAAAAGACTTGTAACACTTTTTATTATAACAAATTTTAAATATAATAAGTACAAGATTTTGTAACATTGCATTACTACTACAGTCGGATTTTAGAGTGTACTATCCATTTAAACTATCCTAGTTTACAACATAGGAGTTGGACTAATCATCTAGACTACTATATATTGTTTACGCAACTAGCACTGTGCAGGGAGCAACTAATAATAACTATAAGAGAACAAATAGTCTATCTTCACGCAGGAAGACAAATCACAAACAAAATTACATTAGGCTAGAGGCCAGTACATGAAAAAAAAACACCCAAGATGAAAAGCAGTCATTTGGTAAACACAACATGCGTTTGATATAGTTAGAAACTGGAATAACATTTCATAGAACAGGCAGAGAAGCATCGAAACATGGAGAAGATGAAGGAAAACCACTATTAGCCACATGAAGGGTCATCGCCATTGTTGCAATGCAATTGCCCCAGAAAATGAACATGGCACAGTGAACTCAGACCAACAACCAACCAATCCTAAACAACTCTGCCAAGAAAACACACTGGAATCCAAACACAAGAATTCCAACAGATTGTCACATACAACGCAATACAAACCAACAATATAAAAGAATCCACTACTCCACAATAACCTAACAAAGTCCAAGAAAACCAACAACAATAACCCGAACTATAAATCCTAAAATAAGTCAACACGCAAATGACAACCAACAAAACACTCCCAGATGAACAGAAACTCAAAAATAACACCAACAAATTTCAAATAACCACAACGGCTCTAGAGAAAATATGCCAAGAAAAAATGAGAATACCATATAGGGAATTCACCGAGCAAAGGAGGCAAGCTCAAACTGTAACTTCCCCGAACTTAGACAATAAACCGCCAACGCGGTTGTGAGCATTAGAGGTGAGAAATCATTATCCGATTACATCGTGCTTCGAATTGACAGCAAAAGACCCAGAGATATTGGGATTGAAGGCAAAGTCGTGAAGTAAGACTAAATATAAGGCGAAGGGGTTCTAGTTGATAACAGGAGGGGACACCGCGAATGTAACATCCCAGAAATTTCAACAACTGGAAAAGGAATTAATTAAATATATAAATATGAATAATCAATTTTATATTAATACTTAGAATAGAAATTTAAAATCATATATATGGTTTTTAATATGAATTGAATATTTAAATTAAAATGGTTGTTGGAAATAAAATATTTATTGTTGAATATTTGAACTGCATTTGGTTGGATGTTTGAATCAGATCTGAAATTCGATTGGAAAATATAAATGGTTGAATCTAAAAATAAATGTAGTTGACGTTAAATCAATTGAGAATTTTATTTGTTGAAAATATTGAAATTTAGCTTGGATATGTATGTATTCGTGTGTATAAAGAAAATTTAACTTAATGTCTCAAATTTGGAATTGAACGGAGTTGTTGTTATACAAACGGAAAAAAATCGGTAAACCAATAAATAATTCATAATTAAATTTTGTGTTGACAATTCAAATATAGAGCGTTTAGAGTTTGTGTTGACAGGTCAAATATAGAGCGTTCAACAATAAATTCGTGATAAAGATTAATATTTAACTATACTCGAATAATACCTATCCCAAATATCACCTTATCACCTTCCTCAGTTAAATATTGCGTCGTCCTACATCTGAGAAACATGCAGTTACCCTCTAACTCTACTGATTGTATATTGTTCTTATCTTCCCTCTATAAAAATTAGCATGCCCTAAATTCCCTTAGTAAAAATAAAAAAGCTTTTCTCTTTTGGCGGCTAAATGACTTTTTCCCCCAAAATCAAAATTTTACGTCTTTTCCCAAATTTAATCACACCCAAATTATTGCCATCAAGCCTCAAACCACCGCCAAGTTCAGATCATCATCGCTGCCTTGAAATTGAACCATCATTGTTCGCCTCCTCCTTTGATTGATTGAAAATCGAAGCCACCAACCTTCGTAAAACCCAACTCCATCAATCGAAGACCTATTCACCATAGTTTTATGTGATTTCAAGATGTCACAGACCACCGATTGCTATGATTAACGCGGTTCTAGGATGAGTATTTTTGCTCATGATAATTTTTTTTTTCAAGTAGTTAATTTTAGTTCAAATTAGAATTTTGATGATTATTGGTCTTGATAACTGAATTGTTGTCGTGTTGCCTCAGCAAATTTGTTCCTTACTGAGTGATTTACCTTGTTTGTGTTGATTTGGCTACCTTATATGCTTTTTATTTGTGGACCACTTACCGTATTGAGTTTGTGATGGCCCGTCCCGAACCAGCCGACATTTCCCCAAAATGCATTGTGTCAATGCCCGACTAGCACGGGACCGTCGTCAAAGAAAAAGGGTTTTGAAACGATGAATCACCAAGAACCTATAATATATCTCATAGCGCATGGAATAAAATATAATAATAACATAACTTGATATAAAACAGGCGAGACAATGCATAAGCTGAAGCTAAACCATAACCATCAAAGTAGCGGAATCCAAAATACAGCTTATGAACCAAATCATTATTACAACTTCAAAGTAATATCTCTAGAAAGGAAATAAAGGAGGTGCACTACTAATGCCCAAAGCAGTGACCATCAATAACACAGGGAGAATATATGTATACAATACGTGGAATCTTCATGCTCGTCTCCGGACAGCTACTCGCGTATCACCACCTAACCTGCCTTTAGTCTGCTCATTTAGGAGCATGCAGAGTAATAAGAAGAGACATAAAACTCTGGGTCAGATGAAAGTCTGTTATGAGTGATAGCAGTAAAATAAAACAATAATAGGTATAAATAATCATACCTGAACCTGGACCTGCAACCAAAGAGTTAGCAAAATGAGATGTACAGTACTCTAAGGTAACACTAACATATAGTGAAAAAAATGGAAGTGTGCGTGTCATAGTGATAGCAAACATCAAACATGGCAATCATCCTCATGTCTCTGACCCAGTGCGTAAAGCATACGATATCCACCGCTTTGATCACCAAATCTATTGGGGCCATGACGGCAAGTCCGTACAACTATTGCTACTACCACTTTGCCCATTGGGGCCATGATGGCAACTCCGTACAACTATTATTCTGACCCTACTGCACTGGCCCATAGTAAAATAAACCTAACGGGCCGACCAGTCCACACTTCCCTGGCTCAGGTTCGTCTACATGCTCCCTCTCTCAATGGTGAACCAAAGATATAGATATCAATGACCCATTTGCACACGTCCTGCAGCAAATCCCAACTCTAGAAGTTAACTCGTTGGTTCCCATATGGATCCTGAGTAAAAAATTCTCATCTGGACTTCCTTTGCATCTCAGGTTCCGGTCGAATTGGAATTGATCTTCAAAAGTGTTCAAGGTCGTAATCGGTTCATTCGCTATCCAGGCCCGAAGGCCGGCTCGTGGCCCCCTAGTATCGTTCGTGAGAACAAGCGGCTCGTGGTTAGTGTCCCCAAGCTCCGGTTCGTTGGTCCTGCTCGTGGTGCAAGTGGATTGGCTCGTGAGGCTCATCCTGTTTCGTGACCGGCAGTTCGTGACCCTTGAAGTGGTTCGGCTCATGGTCGTGAGGGTGCTTTACGAGTGGGGGTCGTGATGCCTAGGTCACGGGCCACACTTCCTGACAATCTTCTAGCAAGCTATTTACGCCACATGACGGCGTTTTCAACCCTTCTAACTTTTCTAAACAATCATAAAGCATCACAGTAGTAACAACATATAGGATCAATCAAAAATATTAAAACATCAATCGCATGTGTTATTTAGGATCAAACATACCAAAATGTATGATTTTCCCCTTAATCCCCTTAACCAAGTTTAACTATAGGTTTAGCAAACTTAATCCAAATTAACCGAAATATTTACCAAAGGCATAAAATAATATTTTAATTTTTTCATATATTTTTCCAGATTTTTATGAGGCATAATTTCGCTAATTATTACTAATCAACCCTAATTATCCGTAATTAGAGAATAAAAGAGAAAATCACTCACCTTAGCCATAAATAAATTTCAGATCTGAAACTCTAACTGATTTGGCATGAATCCCAATGTGTTCCAGCAGCTCTATCTCGATTTTGATGCTTATCCGCTGTGATTTGACGTAGATTTGCCTAATATGTGATTAGAAAGTGATTAAAGCGTGATTTGGAAGATAGAGGCCATAACTAGGGTTAGAGGAATGTTTGTGGAGGCTGGAAAAATGAAAAAGAACCATTCTCTAACTCCTTTCAGCCCTCCCATAACCCTAATCCTGAAATGGGTTATGGGCCTAGCTGCTAATCACCCTATTAAGTCCGTTTAGAATGTTTTTTCCATCTCCAAATCTTATTTCAGGCATGTCTCCCAAATGATAAGTCTGTTTGATTAATGTGATCACTCTATGGAAAGATAAACCATCGTGTGAATTCAATGGAAGTGGTTTTAGGTCAAAACTCCTTACTAATCAAAAGTTATAGGAGAAACAAGATTCACCAGGGGAAAATGGTCATTTAAAATTCTAAAAAAATCGTGAACATAGGAAATGACTCCAGTAGTCGTTTGCCAAAATTACACGACTATATGACTTTGTATGTGAATGAAATAAATATTTTACGATACTCCGATGCGTAGAATGTGGGTCGTTACACTCTTCCCCCTTAAGAAATTTCACCCTAGAATGCGGGTCGTTACACTCTTCCCCCTTAAGAAATTTCACCCCCGAATTTCCTTAACAAAAACATACAATGGTGTCCCGCATGCCTATCAATCATATACAAACAATCAAACATACATAATAACATCACAAGCCAATTGTAACACCCCGAAATTTTAACGATGCTAAAGATAATGAATTAAAGAATAATTAGTGTAAAATACATTGTTAATAATGAATTAAGGAAAACTTAATTAAATATTCATAATTAAGTAAACGGACCATGCCATTGCGTCCGTCTCGGAATTCTGGTCAAGATAGAGACCTGCTTTGCGCAAATCGGACACCGTATGAAGAAGTTATTAAGGTTTGAAGTTTGTATGCATATAAGGAAGATATATATACATATGAATTCAAAAATATTCAAAAATCAGCAAAACTAGAAATCCGACGCGCAAATCAAGGAATGGCTGATCGTTTGAGGTCGACCCGAGACCCGGCTGGGGATTTAGAAGCTTCTCTTACATGGACAATTCTGATGGCTTCTGGTCCAATGTGAAGGTCTTGGTTGCTCCGTTACTCCTATATAAAGGACCCTAAACTTAGGTTTTATTCATCTAAAAATGGCGGTGACGGCGGAGCTCTGCTGCAACAAAAATTGGAGGGCCTAATCTTCACCAAATCCAATTCAACAAACATTATACAAATTCAACAGTTGCTACAACAACAAATTCAATGTGTTCTTCGCAGTAATTTGGATCCATTTCCTTAGATCTGTTCACTGTGAGTTCGTGTTATTTTTAGATCTAAATATTTAAATAGTAATTGTGATATGTATATAAAAAATTGGATCTTGAATCAGTGCCTAATCAGTTCTATTATGACATATTCCTCTGATCTGTTCCTATATGTTTATATCGTCTCCAAGTCTAATCTTGTCATACTTGTCATAATATGTCCATTCAGTTTTTATGCGTATTTCTACCATTATGTTATTGATTCGTTATTATGCATGTTCTGATTCTTTTCTCTCCCTCTTTTCCCTTTTTATTTTTATATAGCTAGGCTACCTTCGAGCCTAGGCCTAACGCTGAAAAAATGCGAACGTGAGAAATTGGGAAAGACATAAATTGGGGCATAATTGGTATTGGAAATTATGAATGTAAATTTGGGCATAAAATTGGAAAATATACGAATATGGATTTGGGGGCATATTTTATATTGGATAATATAAACATGAAGTTAGGCATACATTGGAAAATAGGTGAATATGAATTTGGATAAAATTTGTATTGGAATGTGTAAACATTGAATTGGGGAATAAATTGGAACATATGTAATTGTGAAATTGGGCATAGATTGTAACATATGTAAATGTCAATTTGGGGCATAAACTGGAACACATGTGAATATTGATTTAGGGCATGGAAACCTATAACTGAAACAGGATAATTGTAAATATGAATTGAAAAGGGGGCATGAAAGTCTATGTTTGGAATAGGGAAATTTAGTTGAATATGCCTAAAATAATGGAGCCCTAGTAACGCTTAGACACGAAGTTAAGTTGCATTAGTGGTGGAAGTCTGCCCGGACCCGACCGACATATCCAGCAGCCACTGATGTTGAACCTAATGCGAGAGGTCTAATTGCGCAAATACGAGATGAGCTATGACACGGGGTTAGGCCCAAATTATGGAAGAAGTTTGTCCAGACCCAACTGGCATATCCAGCATCCATAAGTTGTAGGCCTAATGTGGGAGGTCTAGCCCATCATAAACCATAAATAAACATGGTAGTGAATTGGACTGCTTAACCTAATTTAATCCATAGGGATTGTATGAATATGAACTCAAGTTGGGGTTAAATTGGTTGAGCAGTGGGTGGGCTAAGCAAATCTAAGGGGGCGGGTAATATTTACATTTAGGCCCATAAATGTAACCCGGTAAGGTTATGTAATTAAAGACACCTAGTGGTATATGTAACCGATAGAAATGATAAAGTTATGTAAGTAAAGACACCATTTAGATTAAGCATAACTTGTAAGGAAATGAGACAACCTGTGTAATAAGATAAGAGGTACTTAATTATAAATTAAGTAATCTAGAAGTATGGAACCCGCTGATAAGAATAGCATGTTTAGACTTGTCCTAGGGATAAGAGGAAATTATAAAATAGATTATAATTAATGGGTTGAGAAACTTGTTAATAGGCGTTAGTTAATATAACTAAGTTAACAAGTAAACAATGATAAGTTGTATAGACAATGTAAAATGGAATTATGATTAAATGAGAAAGAACGAGGAATACTTATAAGATAAGTTATATTTAATCATAAATAATGACTGACATGTTCAAAAAAGGAAACTTGTAAAATGAGGTGTACTTAATTACACATTAAGTAAGAACATGTTATTGTAATGATGTAACCAAGCAAGAGTATAAATAGATTGTGGGTTATAAACCTTGAGCCACAATCTAGAGAATAACATGTTGTAAGCTTATTAATAAATTTAAATGAATTAAGTTGTATGACTGAAATTTATAAGAAAGAGAAACTTGGTAATTTGAATAAGAATTCACTATGAATTGGAATAACCAAGTTAATTGGAAACCCGATGAGGTGAGACAAGCCTGTAAAAGAATGTTTAGACATAGGGTTTAACAACATGCTAAAGTAAGGCGCTTAGGCCACTTCGTACGGTTGAGGGTGAATAACCCAACGGGGTAGACCATCGAGGTGTTATAAGGCATGAGAGGAGTGTGTTGACAGCAAAAAATGTCGTAAACACCAAAGATTCCTATTATTAGGAATAGTTAATTTGGTCTCAAGACTAAGTAAGAGAAAGCGGTAAATGACACGAGAATTTATAGTGGTTCGGCCGCGGATTAGGCCTACGTCCACGTTGGAAGGATGTCGAACTTTTATTAATCACTTAAGAATTACAAGATAAAGCCATGCTCATTACATTCACTTTTATAATTGCCATATGCTAGGTATTTGGGAAAAAGAATATTTAATTCTCCTTCTTCCTCAAATAGGATATGCCATTAATGAGGCTTATGAAGCTCTAGGAAGGTCTCAAATGAATAAAATCCAACCCTTTTGAAGTGTGAGGCGATGGGCTATTTATAGGAGTGGGAGTAGGTAGGAGTAGGTAGGATTATGTGGAAATATGGACCACATGCAGGAAATTCGAACCCACCACGCACGGCCTCGAAATTTCGAACCCGGGCACGGGTTTGAAATTTCGAGTCCCCTGGGTTCAAAATTTCGAACCCGCTGGGCTCGAAATTTCGAACCCAGGCACGGATGAGAAACCTCGCTCCCGCCAGGCTCGGAATCTCGAACCCAGCCATGGGTGCGAGATTTCGCACCCGTTGGGCTCGAGACCTCACATCCACTAGGTTCGAAATTTCGAACCCAGGCATGGGTGCGAATTCCGCGTCATGCCTGGGTGAGGTCCTTCCAAGGGGCGCGAGGATCCCGGGACTGGGTGGTCGAGGCTCGTAACTCCTTCGGGGTCCGAGACCTTGGTTTGCGGATGTTTTCTGGATGTCGTGGGGTTACAAGTGGTGTAATCCCTTCTTGATCCTGTTTCCTTCACTCCGGTGCATCCCTTTTCAGCCTCAGCTTCACGAGGTATGTTGAGTTGAGCGTGTCTGATGCTCTCCTGGGAACCAGACCAAAAAGTCGGTTAACATTTTCCACCCAAATTACGTCTTGTCTTTGACATGATGTGCTTTGCGTAGGTTGAAGTAGTGGCGAAGCTAAAAATTTACCTATAATTCAAAAGGTAAGTAGGTGTTAGCCGCAGGGCTTATTCCCCCTAGCGGTGCAAATGAGCCATCGCTTGGAGGATGTGCCATGCTTAAATTGTTGAGTGTCCGTAGTGCGTTGTCTCCGTGGGTGCGTGGGAGTCAGCATGCGCGCGTGCGGAGTATGTACACGAGGCAGCTTGTCGCTGCGCTCCCGATCCTAGAGGTGCGACGCGACCATCATCACCATCGTCATTTTTTTAGGGTCGAAGATTTCTGGTCCCGAGGGGTATTGAAATTTCGAGCCCAAGGGGATCGAAATTTCAAACCCAGGGGATCGAAAATTTGGTCCCCTGTGGTTCCGAAATTTCAAGCCCATGGGGGTCGAAATCTCGAACCCAGGGGTTTGGAAATTTGATCCCCTGAGGGTTCAAAATTTCGAACCCATGGGTTCGAATTTTCGAACCCATAGGTTTGAATTTTCGAACCCATGGGGTTCGAATTTTCGAACCCAGTGGGTTCAAAAATTTCGAACCCATGCTGGAATACGAAAAGACACGTTTTTCCTTTATAAATAGGCCCCCTTTCACTTTTTTCCTTCTGTTTTTTCTTTCTCTGGCCGCCATTGCTGAAAGCTTCGAACCCGATAGTTTTGAGCTTGATAATTTCAAACCGAGCTAGGTGAGGCCACGAAACGAGGAGTTGAGAAGGGAAGGAGGTTGAAGGGACATGGCGGAGTCCTCGAGACCTCGCGGGTTCGAATTTTCGAACCCAGCCAGGTTCGAATTTTCGAACCTTAGTAGGTTCGAATTTTCGAACCCACCGGGTTTGAAATCTCGAACCCTAGGTGGTTTGAATTTTCAAACCCAGGGCCTCGAAGCATCAAACCCTTATGGGTTCGGATTTTCGAACTCCGCTGGTTCGAATTCCTGAGCCCCTGTCTGGGTTCGAAATTTCGAACCCAAAGGGGCACGTGTTTTCGAACTCAGGAGGGTTCAAAACTTCGAACCCTTCTGGGTTCTTAATTTTGAACCTGGAGCTTGTATTTTTGAGCCCGACAAGGTTCAGGATATGGACCTTGCCTGGTTTCTAATTTGTCACGCTGATGGAGTTTAATTTCTGAATATTCGCCTTTGGATCTGCATGCTTAGCATATATTGTTAACCGCACGAGCGAGTTTAGGATTGTTCACATAGGATAGAGCATACAACCGGACTGGGACCTGGACTATTATGAATCATTCTGAACTTTCTTTATGTAGCTCATCCTTGCATAGCATTACACGCACATATTAGTTGCTACCAACACGAGGGGTACAGGTCACTATATTGTCCGCTCTAACATTGATGTGTTAAAGTATAGCTAAAGATGCAGACCAGATCAAGGACCGGAAAGACTATGGAGTCGGAGGCTTCCCAGCCCGCCTTGCACACGTCCAACCCTACCCCTAGAAGTAGCTCGTATGGCAGTGAGCTTGAGACCACCACCGAGGGATCGTCTCCTTCTCATTCGACCAGCTCGCCCAAAGCGTTTGAGCACGGGGAGCAACCTGAGCGACAATATTCCCCGGTCGTAACTGAAGAGGCCGAGAACGTAGATATCATGGGCGAGGATGAGCCCGTACCTCCGGTAGCTCCGGACATGTTGCCCGATGCGGTGATTTTGGAGAATCCCATCGATTCAGTACCATCATCCCTGGATGCTACTACGGTCGGGAAAATGGCAATGCGATTTAACATATCGGTGGATGATGCCCATGCTTCTGGGAGAGATGGCAGAGCCCATATGCCAGCCGAAGACCTCACTGCTTGGAACCTTAAAGCTTGCCTCGCCGGGTGTGTGACCCCGGCTATTAACTTTATTCGGGATATGTTGTTCTATTTCCGCCTCGTGCCATCACAACTACATCCCAATGCTTACGCTTCTCTTCTGGGTACTTATGTCCTCTTCCAGGAGTTTCTGCACAGGGAACCCACCGGGGAAGACATTCGATATTTATTCCACCTAAGGAAAACGAGCACTACCTCCCCCTCCCAATGTTTTCTGGAAGCGATGGCTGCCACAAAATTATTTGTCGGGACATGGTCGAGGCTTTTTGTGTTTAAGCGCGAGTGGTTTTTTGTTAGATGCCCTCCCGGATTTGCTAGAAGGTGGACTGAGGGAAGTAAGTGTTTCTATAACTCCGTTCCTTGCCGTAATTTTAGGATTCCTTCCATTATTCATGGTCTTAAATGGAACATGATAGGAAATCCAAAGGCACCTACTAGAGACAAATATCAGAAACGCCTCAATACTTTGCGGGCGATATCATAGAATCTCCGCGATATCAGCACCGTAATAAGTCAGGATCGCCTCCACCGCGTCGGGTTGCTACCGAACAATCGGGTTGTGATCAGGCCCGCGGTTGCCATTAGTGTGCCAAAGGAAGGATTTGTGGCAGATTCTACCCCTATTGGGCGGAAGAGGAAAATGCCCCTAGTGGGAGGAGAATTGCAAAAGATTGCTCCGCCTCAAGGAGATGTGCGCGTAGGCGAGGTACATGTTGAAGAGGAGACTGCCGGAGATGAGGGGTTGTCGAGCACTCATGTCCCGCCTCCGACAAGAGAGGGGGAAGAAGTGTTGGCTAGACCACAATCTCCTGCGACTCACTCATGGGCCACTGCCTCACCTGAACCCATGGGCTAGTTTGATGGCTTAAAAGGACTTGCTTTAGTAGCAACTCCATGGCCAAATACGACGAGCCTGGAAGAACTTTCTTGCGCTGCTCTAACACCCGTATTTTCTGTTAATGTTATATTAACAAATCCAAGAATATTCAATATCAAATGTGAGAATTAAGGGATACGGGTTACGCCATTGCGTTCGTCTCGGAATTTTGCTTGAGATAGAGTCCTAGTTTGCGTAAAACGGACACCGTACGAAGGAGATATGGACGAAAGAAGTTAAATAGAAAAACTAGAGGATTAGAAAGAAAAAAAATGCACTGGCGCACTTGGGAAGTGCGCCAGTGCAAAATTGCACTGGTGCACCTGCCAAGTGCGCCCAGGCCGAGCAGAAAGCCTGCATAGCTTTCTGGTGTGATCTGATCCATACTGTGACTCATTGCTGAGTCTTTCTGACTCCTTGCTGAGTCATTAGGGCTGAGGTGTCACCCTATCCTGACTGGGTGGTTATGATTAACCCTAAGTTCATCCGACGGCTCAAATTAAATTGAATATTCTTGGATTCGTTACTATAACGTTAACAGAAAATATGGGGTGTTACAGCTGCCGAGGGTTAACCCCCTCGATCGGACCGCAATTTGATCTGATGAGAGAACACTTAGGGCATACATCCATAACACTGCATAGCATAGACGTTTGCCTTCGTGAGTTACTTGACTAACTTCAGCTTGTTCCATTGGCAGGTGTCATGGTAGGAGGATGCAGCCGACAAAGTTATGGGCGCTCGGATCGCTAGCCTCCCCAGAGTTCTTCTTTCGAGAGATTACGAAGATCCGCCAGCTTGTATGGTGCTCTGCCTCCATTAGAACAAGGCAGCAGTCATTGAGATTGGGGTCGATCGAGGCGATCACCGACACCCCCTCCCCTCCTCCTATTCGCGTGTCTGTGGCTGATGCTCGGCTCAATATAGGTGGATCCCGATCTCTACCTTTGACAACTCCCCCGTCGATCGCCACTCCGGCTCCCGTTCAACCTGCTAAGGGGAGGGAGCTGCTGTTTGGTCAACCGAGGTCGGGCATGGAAGTCGTGACGGGAATGCAAAATCTGACAGAGTCCCAAATCCGAGCGTTTTCTGTAGAGGAGAGGAGGATGTTTTTGAAGCTGTACATCCCGCAATATCATTTTAATGAGCTACCGTCTCTCCTTGATCTCCGTTCTGCTCCCAGTAGGGAATCCGGAGACATATAGATGCATGTACAAGCTGCGTATCACTAGGCTAACGAACTTTCCAAGTATTCCCTCCATCTTTCTGAGTTAATCAAGAGGAAAAGCCTGGAGCTCATCAACCATCAACTGACTATTAATGGTGAAAAGACCTCAGTTACCCACTTGGAAGCCGAGATAGGTGGCTTTCTCTGCTGCGTCATGACTAATTTACCGCTACCCCGTGTGTTTCCCAGTCTTAACTTTTGACTATGTTATTGCAGCGGAGCTGAAGCGAGCCTATGCGACTTTAAAGGCAGGGGCTATGCGGGACCGTGAAATTTTTAGCGATACCATAAGTCGCTTGACCCTTGAAAACATAGCCCTTAAGAATGATAAGGATGAGTGGTTCAAAGTATGCGCTGACATGGAAAAGGAAATTGGGAAGGTTACTCAGCTCCAGAATGACAATACCGCTTTAAGGGAGGAAAACGAGAGGTTGCGGGATGAGAATGCCGAGGTTGCTGAGTTAAAGAGGCAGCTCGAGGCAATGAGGAATGCGAAGGAGGATGCTGAGGCTAGCAACAGGGACATACTGAGTGCAGCTGAGGGTATAAAATCCGAACATGAAAGGGAGATAAAGCAGCTGAGGGGACAGCTGAGTGATGCAGACTTCCGTGTTGGGTCCTCCTTCGAGGAGAGTATACATGATATGTACGTGAAAGCTTTGGGATTTCAAGGGATTTCGTGGGTTGAAGACTACCCCCACGAGCTAGCCAGAACCTGGGAGATGTTAATCCCTTACGACGCCTTCTTGCGTCAAGTGGACGTAAGCACCCTGGACGAGCGCCAACTCGCGAATGTCCTTCTGAACAACGACGAATATGAGAGGCTGGAGAAGGGAAGGAGGCTGTTGCAGGAGGATGCTGAGAACGAAAGGTTGGCGAGGCTTGTTGAAGAGAAGGAAAGTTTGCGGTGACCGGGAGGGCGGTTACGGGAGAAACACTTGTAGAGGGAAGCTCTTATCCGCCCCTGGGCCCCGGGTCTGTCATGGCGAGTGGTCCTGGGGATTTTTCCCAAACTGCTATTGAGTATAATCCTGACTTCCCGGCACTGGTGGATACCAGATTCACCTTACCTACCATCGCAAGCATCCTTCCTATCATTCCTACACCATCCTTGACCATAGGTGAATTCCCTTTACCCTGCATCCCTGAGAACGAAGTTATTACCGAATTTATGGACTAAAAAAGGTTGTCTTTTCTTATGCAGTTTCTCCTGAGTCTACGACGGCAGCGGACCCCGCTCCCATAATCCCTCCGATGACTGAAACTAGGCCGGGCCTCATAGGGACACAGGCTGGAGAGGACGGCGACCCACTAGACACCTTTTTTGACATAAGAGTAACTTCTAGCATGGTCGACATTCTTAACGAAGAAGGAGAGGTGGTCGATGGGAAGAGTGCCCCTGCCAAAGGCCTGATGGAAGCTGATGTGGCTTCGATGGCGGCTCTGGTGGCAAGTTAACCGGTCAAGATGGCGGCCAAGCGTGAAGAGGCAGAGGATAAGTGAGGGCATAATGAGGCTGCTAAGAAGGAGATCCTAGTGAAGACTCAGCAGGAGGCCGAGGCGAGGGATGCTGACACTGTCACGAAGAAGAGAGCCGATGAGGAGGCTGAGAAGAAGAGGGCTAACGATGAGGCCCAGAAGAAGAGGGAAGATGAGGAAGCACATCAGAGGATTACTGAGGCCCTTGAGAAAACCAAAGCTGGCGACATCACGCCTCATAAGTCCCAAAAGCTCGCTGCTCGGAAGGCCGCCAGAGAAGCTAAGGAGAAAGCTGAGCGGGAGGGAAAAGTGGTCCTGGTGACGAGTGACGCTGTGGTCAGCCTCGCTGCTGGGGGTGCCGCCAAGCCTATGCCGTAGGACACCCTTATTGATACTACCGTGGTTTCTAGTGGCGACGGAACGGGCGAGAGATGCATCTCGGCTTCTCATGAATCGATGACTTCTCGGAGGGCCCGAGATGGATAGAGCGAATCTGGTAAGAAGAGGCCCGGAGCCAAGGATGAACCGTCAAGCATGGAATCTGCAAAAATGGACAAGCACAAGCACAAGAAAAGGAAACATGGTTAGTGTTAGTAACATAAGTAGGAGTTACCATTATTTTGGTAGTGTAAGCCGATAGTTTACGCGAGTACGACCCTCGCTTTTGGTTTTTCAAGACACGATGTGGTTCTCATATACACCCTGTCATTAGAAAGTAAAAGTGTTAGACACATAGTTTGTTTAGCGTGTGTGTGTGAGAAGAAAATATGAATTAGTAAAGATCACTGTTTATGTCAAGTGTTCAGATGTTCTTTCTATGTTTTCTAGTGTCCTGTACTTGCATAAACTTACTTATCATTACACTTGTCACAAAAGCGATTAGGGGCCGTCTCTGGGTAAATTATTCCAGAGAGGTGAAATAGAGCGCTGGTTTCAGTAAGTTCCCCTCAGCTCAGGGAACCCGTAATTTGCGAAACCAGGCTGTGCACCTGCTGTTTTGGGTGGCCCGGGGTTAAACCTAAGTATACCGAAGGCATTGCGTTGTGTGGTCCTCCAAGTGGGTGGCTCTCCCATCGTTCATCGGGTTGAGGCGAGCCGTCAGATGTTGTTTATTCGCCGGTGTAGTTTTCAACCTCAATCATCAGCTCGTAAGGTCCGATCATGGCTATGGGCTGCCCCCTAGCCTTGAGAGCTAAGGGGAAGAAACGATTTAAGGTTAGTCTTGGTGCTGCGCCAAGATTCGACCGGCACCTGCAACCGACGAAGAGAGATTTGCATCGATCTTAGTCAGTTGCTGAGTGGCGCCAAGCCGCCTGGACTAGGGGGCCTCGGCACTGGGCCGAGGTTCGAATTAGAGATTGTTTATACTTGGTCGCGCCGCAAGTCGGCGATTCGAGTAGCGTTACCGGCTCCCGTGCTCGGGGTGCCGAGCATAGCTTAGTGTCCCAGACTCGATGTTGCTTAGAAGTTGGAATGGCCGTGCCGGCTCCCGTGCTCGGGGTGCTGATGCGGCAGTCGTAGGCGTGAATCGAGCTAGTTATTGGAACTAACAGGACACATTACATGAGAAGTAAACAACGAGGAGATAGGAAATTGAACATCATTTCAACTAATAACATTGGAAGTAACAGCCTTTACAATGCTTTGGATTTCTGAAAAATCAGAACATTGTTCGAAAAGCATAAACAACCATAAACTGAGTTATGTAAATAGCGGCGGAGATGTTTGTTGTTCCGCGCCCTTCGGAGTTCGGCTCCGTCGACGGTGGCGAGCTTGAAGGTTCCATCGCTGAGCTTTCGATGTATGGAGTACGGGCCTTCCCAGCGAGGCGCTAGGCCTGTTGGCGGGGGGAAAACCCCGCTTGAGGACGAGTTCGCCGATATTGATATCCTTGTGGCGGACCCTGGAGTTGAAGTATCGGGCCACTCACTGTCGTTGGGCGGCGGCTCTGATATCGGCCTCGTTCCTTCTTTCTTCCAGCAAGTCGAGTGATCCCAGAAGTAAATCTTGTTTCATCTTGGGATCAAAGTACATGACTCGATGGGATTGCAACATGAGCTCAATGGGAATGACGGCCTCAGATCCGTATGCGAGGGCAAATGGAGTATGGCTGGTTGCTATCTTGTGGGTGGTGCGGTAAGCCCATAGAGCTAGAGGAAGTTCGTCTTCCCACATGCCCCCAGCCTTTTCCAGATGTTTCTTGATGATGGATTTGATGACCCTGTTTACTGCCTCGACTGGCCCGTTGGCTTGAGGATGAGCTACTGCTGAGAATCTTTTATTGATGTCATGGCGCTGACATGAGGCTTTAAATTCGGTACTCTTGAATTGAGTGTCGTTGTCAGAGATGATAGCTTGAGGCACTCCATAGCGGGTAATGATGTTGCGGACAACAAAGTTGATCATTTCCTTCGTGGTGATGGTGGCGAGAGCTTCAACTTTTGCCCACTTGGTGAAATAGTCCACTGAGATGACGGCGTATCATGCCCCGCCTCTGTCTATTGGAAGAGTTCCGATGATGTCGATTCCCCACATGGCGAATGGCCATGGGCTAACCATTTGAGACAATTCGGCAGGCGGGGATCATGGAATCTTGGAGAAGCGCTGGCACTTGTCGCACTTGCGTGCATAGTCCGCGGCATCTTGATCAAGTATGGGCCAGTAATAACCTTGTCTAAGAATCTTTCTGGCCAGGGTCTGCCCCCCAGTGTGATCGCCACATTCGCCTTCATGCACACTGCTTAGCACTCGGAGGGCATCGTTGTGAGCTACGCACTGGAACAAGGGAACAGAGTAACCTCTGTGGTAGAGTACCCAGTCCATAAGAAGGTAACGGACTGACTGGCAGGCAGGATCCTGTGCTGCAGTTAATTTCTGATCGGTGTCATCCAGGACTCGGGCTCGGATTCAGTGCTCATGATCGTCTCGTCTTGCCCTTGCTTGATGCTTGGAGAGTTGTGCACTTCAACCGACGAGAAACCGTTAAGTTGCGGATCTTCGAAGCTTGCCATTCTGGTGAGGGAATCTGCTTTTTCATTTTGTTCGTGTGGGATATGGGTAATCGTGAAATGCTTGAGGTAGACGAGTAGCCCCTGAACCCGGGCTAGGTTTTGGGCAAGCCGTCCCTCTTTCGCTTGATACTCTCCCAGTACCTGTCGGATGATAAGCTGTGAATCAGAGAAGATGTGGAAAGTCTCTAGCTTGAGTTCGATCACGATTCTAGGCCCAGCGATTAAGGCTTCGTACTCCGCGTCGTTGTTAGTAGCGGGAAATTTAGCCTCAACGCGTAATACATCGGGCGTTCTTCAGGGGTGGTGAGCACGACTCCGACCCCAGAGCATTTTCTATTAAAGGAGCCACCTACAAAAAAAATCCACTTGGCGTCGGGAGTTCCGGCGTTCACTGTGTGATCCTCCTCGGGGGCTGTGAACTCCACGATGAAATCTGCAAGAGCTTGGCCGAGGATGGCTCGTCGGGGGATGAAAGTTATCTCGAACTGGCTTAACTCGATGCTCCACTTTAATAATCGTTCTGACCCCTTGGGTCATTGTACGACCGGAAACAGTGGTTGGTCAGTGAAAACTTTTATGGGATGCGACTAGAAGTATGGTCGGAACTTTCTAGAGGAAATCAATAAGCAGAATGCTAGCTTCTCTAGCTTCGGGTAGTTCTTCTCTTCCCCCGTTAACCGCTTGGTGATATAGTAGATAGGCCATTGAGTGCGGTCTTCGAGACGTATTAGTGCCGAGCTGATTGCCTGCGCAGAAACAACCATGTAAATATATAAGTCCTCATGGTCTATAGGCTTAGAGAGGATAGGTAGTCGCTCTAAGTGATCCAGAAGTTCCTTGAATGCAGAGACGCATTCGGTGCTCCACTCGAAGTAGCATTTCCCTTTGCGGAGTAAATCGAAGAAGGGGATGCACTTGTCGGTGGCCTTAGAGATGAACCGACTTAAAGCGACGACCTTTCCATTCAGACTTTGAACATGCTTATGTTCTCGGGGACTCGGATGTCTCGAATAGGTTGGATTTTTTCTGGGTTAGCTTCGATGCCCCGTGAATTGGTAATGAAACCCAAGAATTTTCCTGAGGCGACTACGAAGGAACATTTCAGGGGGTTGAGTTTCATGTCGTACTGGCGAAGGACATCGAACATTTCGGAGAGGTCGTGGACGTGGTCGCTTGATATTTTAGACTTTACCAACATATCTTCCACGTACACCTCCATGGACTTTCCAATTTCATTTTTAAAAAGCCGGTTAACCATTCATTGGTAAGTGGCCCGACATTTTTGAGGCCTAAGGGTATAACACGGTAGCAGTAGAGCCCGAGGTCGGTTATGAAAGAGGTATTGTCTTGGTCACAGAGGGTCATCGGGATCTGGTTGTAGCCTGAGTAGGCGTCCATGAAAGATAATAGCTGGTATCCGGCGGTTGAGTCGACTAATCGGTCGATCTTCGGGAGTGGAAAGTTGTCCTTGGGCATGCCTTATTCAGATCGGAGAAGTCTATGCATGTTCGCCATTTACCGTTGGCTTTCTTAACCAGAACTGGATTGGAAACACATTCGGGATAGTCAGCTCTGCGGATGAAGTTATTGTTGAGTAGACAGTCTACCTCTTCTTTGGGTGCCTTGGGCCTCTCGGGCCCTAAAAAACGGCGCTTCTGTTTGATTGGAGGCATTCTGGGATCTAAGCCAAGGGAATGGCAAGCAATTGCGAGGTCGATGCCTTTCATGTCAGAGTGAGTCCATGCAAATACATCTAAATTGGCTTTCAGGAAGAATATGAGATCTTCTTTAATTGCTGGGTGGAGCTGCGACCTACCTTCAATACCCTTGTTGGGTTGTCGAGGTCGACGGGAACGTCCATTATGGATTCGACCGGGGTAGCCCTCTCGTATTCGGGTTCTTCGTCCTTCTGTGGGTCGAGGTCATCGGAAAGACAGGATTGGCGCCTGTGCCAGGGTCCAAATGTCGCTGATTGCTATGTTGAGACGTTTTTGGCGCAAGAAGGCATGGGCATGGCTTTTCCCTTGTCCTTATTGCACGCGTTCTTCCACTCCACTGCGTAACATTCCCTAGCGCTTACTTAGTCACCCCTAATGGTTCCGACCCTATCTTCCGTTGGGAATTTCATTAGGAGAGACCATGATGCCATGTAAACTCAGAATTCGGTGAGAAAGGGGCACCCTAGAAAAGCGTTGTAGGAGGAGTCGATGTCTATGACCATGAAAGTGAGAATTCGGACTCAGCTTCGGTCCCCCTCGCCCAGTTCTACGGGTAGGTCAATCATCCCTACGGGGGAACTAGAAGCCCCATTGAAGATGTGAATTGCGGCATGGCATGGCTTCAAGTCGTTCGCTTCCAATTTCGTCTGGTCGTAGGCGGCCTTAAAGATGATGTTGACCGAGCTCCCTGAGTCGATAAAAACCTTCCGAAGGGAAGCGGCACTGATCTGGGCAGTGATGACAAATGGATGGGTGGTCAGGATTTCCACCCCTGTCGATTCTCTTTCTCGGAAGACAATGTCGTCCCGCATGGTTTTTTGTAGCTTGGATTATATGGATTCAGGGAGAGCTGAGCAAGCTTCATAAGTAGCATACTTTATGGAACTCACATATTCCTCCATTTTTTCAAAAGTTGTTATGTGTGGGGTAAGGTCCACCACATATGGTGTTGATCACGATTCCTCGCCTTGGGTTAGATGGTCCTGGAGCTCCCTTAGCGGCTGCTTGCGGAGCTGGCACTGGAGGCTGCGAGTTTGCTTCGGGGGGAATGGTTCTTGGACATACTGCTCGAGCCATTTCTCGTAGATAAGTTTCTTGATTGCATCACTAAGTTGGTGGCATTCGTTGATGTCGTGCCCGTACACATCGTGGTATCGACAGTACCTCTTGGTGTTCTTCTCGCGGTCAGATGATTCTCTGACGCGCGACTTCTTGTATGGCAGCATGTTACACGTTTCTAAGTAGATTGTCTCTATGTATTCATTCAACGGGGTGTTGGTCTCGAAAGCTTGGTGAGGTCCAGGATTTCTTAATTCTGCTGAGGCTTGCCCGTTGTTTCATCCATCCGGCCTGCCATTGTTTAGTTTTTGCCTTTGGGGACCTGCTCCCCTGTTTTGGTTGAAGGGATCCCTACCTCGCCTGCTTCTAAAGTGATTTTTGGTGGTATCCACTTGGGGATCATTGGGACGACTTGTGGTGGATAGCCGACTCCATCTGCCCTCTTCTTGGCACAAATATTGATTTGCCTTCTCACAGAAAGCGTCGAGGCTTTTGGGCTGTTTTCGATCGATCCATGCCCCGAATTCAAAAGTAGGGAGGACACCTTTCGCTAGTTGAAAGAGTATGGTGCGAGGATCTGGATCCTCGACCTTGGCGATAGGTGTGTTGAACCGGGAAAGGTAGCTTCTAAGCGACTCGGCGGGCCCCTTGTATATATTGGATAAAGTGAGGGAATTCTTCGGAGTTGGGATGTGCACCCTGAATTGCTTGACTAGCTCCGTTGCTAGTTGTCCGAAGTTGTTAATGGAATCGAGAGGGAGGCACGAGAACCAAAGTAAAGTGGTAACAGAAAGGAAGACCGAGAAGCATTTGCATTTGGCTGGATCGCCACCCCGGCTCGAGGCCATTTGCCATTCATAGCGATTCAAGAAGGAACAAGGGTCAATGTTACCATCATAGAGTGGCATTTGTGGCATGCTAAAGTGCCTCGGCTATTCGGCCTCATTTACTCTTCTCATGAAGGGGTTATGCCTAATGTAGGCTTCCCATGCATCGTGTACGCCCCCTCGAATTTCCCTCATGACCCTTCGTATCATGTAGGGAAGGTAAGTTGGATGGGGATCCGCCATTGGGATCCATATATTTTGGCGCGGCTCCGGAGTCCTGTTGCGGGGTCGTCTTCTTTGATGGATGTATGGATCATCTTCCTCTATGTCCTCGACGTCTATGGTTGGTCTTGGTGTGGATGGTAAGGTGGAGAGGGGTGATGCGGATCCTGTTCTGGAGGAGCGCGGGCCGTTGGAATAGCGGGCCCTTCACCCTGATTAGTGACAATTGGGTTGTGTGGAGGAAGAGGTTGGTTTGTAGGATCGGGTCCGTCATTGATAATCATGCGAGAGCGGTTTTCGTACTGTGCCCCCTCGATGTACGTGACTATAGTTCGGTCGCCGTTGCCATTCCCATTCCCGTTGGCATTACCGTTACCATTATCGAGGTCATTGGTATGAGCAGCGACATGGTTGATGAGCGTGAATCTACTCCTTTGGTATGGGCTCCTTGACTCGAAAGAGGAAGTTTCTGAGGCGGTTGGTCGGGGTCGAGCATAGTTCCGATTAGTTGAAGTTGGGCGACAACGCATTGACTTTTTTGAAGTTGTCGCATAAGGTCAATGTTATTCCTTAATTCTTTGTAGAGCTCAACCGCGGTGTTCTCATATCTTTCATTAAGCGCGCAGATTTGAGCTTGGGTAACAGGTGTTTTAGGGTCCACAACAGGAGGGATGGTTTCATTAGGGGTCAGGACATCTACCGGTTGAGGTTGTTGGGAGGTACCGGCCTCGGCTGCGACTCAAGAGCCGACCATTATGTTATTTGACTTCTTTACCATTGTAAGCGGACACGACAGCAGGTTGGGCAAGGAACCTTAAGCTTGTCGAAGTTGAGATGATAACGTGGAAGAAAGACGTAAATCTTGAATTCTGAATATTAGTGAAAGCACCAAATGTTGACGGCAAAAAATGCCGTAAACACCAAAGATTCCTATTATAAGGAATAGTTAATTTGGTCATAAGACTAAGTAAGAGAAAGCGGTAAACGACACGAGAATTTATAGCGGTTGGGCTGCGGATTAGGCCTACATCCACTTTGGAAGGATGTTAAACTTTTATTAATCACTTAAGAATTACAAGGTAGAGCCATGCTCATTACATTCACTTTTATAATTGCCATATGCTAGGTATTTGGGAAAAAGTATATTTAATTCTCCTTCTTCCTCAAATAGGAGACGCCATTAATGAGGCTCATGGAGCTCTAGGAAGGTCTCAAGTGAAGAAAATCCAACCCTTTTGAAGTGTGAGGCCATGAGCTATTTATAGGAGTGGAAGTAGGTAGGAGTAGGTAGGATTAAGTAGAAATAGGGACAACATGCAGGAAATTCGAACCCACCACTCGCGCGCCTTGAAAATTCGAACCCACGCATGGGTTCAAAATTTCGAGTCCCCTGGGTTCGAAATTTCAATCCTGCTGGGTATGAAATGTCGAACCCAGGCACGGGTGAGAAACCTCGCTCCCGCTGAGTTCGGAATCTCGAACTCAGCCATGGGTGCAAGATTTCGCACCCGCTGTGCTCGGAATCTCGAACCCAGCCATGGGTCCGAGATTTCGCACCTGCTAGGCTCGAGACTTCGCACCCACTGGGTTTGAAATTTCGAACCCAGAGGCATGGGTGCGAGATTTCGCACCCGGATGGGTGCGAATTCCGCGTCATGCCTGGATGAAGTCCTTCCGAGGGGCACGAGGATCTCGGGACCGGGGTGTCGAGGCTCGTAACTCCTTCGGGGCCCGAGGCCTGGGTTTGCGATTGTCTTCTGGACGTCGTGGGGTTACAAGTGGTGTAATCCCTTCTTGATCCAGTTTCCTTCACTCCGTTGCGTTCCTTTTTCAGTCTCAGCTTCACTGGGTACATTGAGTTGAGCATGTCTGACGCTCTCCTGGGAACCGGACCAAAAAAGCGGTTAATAGAGTGCACATTTATCTGATTGTTTGACGGCTCCAAAGGACTGGAAGGGGAAGCATGCGACATCCTGAAGTACGTAAGTGCTCCTAGTAATCCTCTGTGTGGTGACAGATGTCTTAGGTTGTACTCGCAGAGGTTGGGTCTGCGCGTAACTACTAGGTGCGTGGGCATTGACGCAGATGTAGCTATGCAGTCAGAATGTTGTGACGAGGTGGCACTAGGCTAGTTCGGCGGTTGCCTCATGAGGAGACGGAGGGTCACGACCAACAAGGATAGTAGACCGTTGGATATCCGTCATCGGCAGCCAGCGGGATGCAAAAAGACTAGAGCTAAACCCAAGATACCATTTCACCTTTCACTATTGAGTTACGAGGTTGAGGGTAGACGCCACATGGATGTTTAGATTGGTTGTTATTAGGGGCGGTCGCTTATCTCTTTTAGTCTTTACTAGTAGAGGGAGGGGCCAAGGTGCGGCCATAGCCACCATAGAAAACAAACCCGAGGAGTATCTGTATTTGGAGGCTCTTAAAGGCAGGCCTGTACAGGTATGGAAAAGCTCCCGGCTGAGTTCCGTGTTTCTTGTTTAGCCCTGCCATGGAACTCGGTGAACATTAAAGGACGTTCGATTGAGGCATCGAGCTACAATTACAGTACATACATGGGATAGTCTAGATGCATGCATATCTGCTCTGGGTGGTGTATCGTAGACTAGAGGGCATTATTCCGATAAGCAATCTGATTCGATCGTTGGTGGGAGTCCGTACGCTTACGTAGCATAGTAATGACAGGTATATGCGGAATGTAAACATTGTTATATAGAGATCCGTACGTCACTCCGGCGTAGGATAAGGGACTGCGTTCATTTCGGTGGAGAGCGTGCGACTGGGTTACCATTGGGTGTATCTCAATATTGAGAGATAGCTACATATATTGTATTAGGTGAATCCATGGGAAAGTAAATGGGTACAATGCGCGGATAAGTCTTGAGTTCTACTAACCCAAGTAACCTAATAATCAAGAAAATGTAATGGAACGTTATTGGTAGGGATCATTTTATTTCTGATATACTAGTATCGGTGTGGTGTAGAGAAATGTATTTAGGAAGCGCAATATATCCTGTTCATCTTATCTTGCTCAGTTCACACTTGTTATTGTTACTATTATCTTGTTCTTCCAGTTTTATATAATTATTTATATTTAAAAGTAACTGGACTCGCAGACTTTATGTCTGACCCTTTTTGTTTTCTCTTCTCTCTATTCCGTCCCCCCTCCCCCGGTTCTCCGGGTGGAAGTGCTTAGAGTTGATATGGATTCTTTCAGCTTAGCTTGGGTTTTGGATGTACCACTTTGACCTCTGGTCAACTCTCTTATGGCTTCACATGGGAAATAAGGTTTTATGCTTTTGTACTCTAATATTTTTGGCAAGACAGATTATTTATGTAATTGGTTACTTCAAAATTATGATGTAAACTCAGTATTTGGGACCATGATGTTTTGATATAAATAAAGTTTTTAATTCCACTGCTATTTTACATGTCTGTCTTGTGATATTATGTTCTTATTTACCTATAACGCTTCGCGAAACTTAATGCATTCCCTTAGTAAGTGACATTAACGGACGTGGGGTGTCACATTTGGTATCAGAGCATACAGTTATAAGATCGGATAAAGTATTTTGAAAATGGTTTTCAAAAAGGTCTCAAAAACAAAATATTTTAAAATAAAAAGTCTGTTTTTGAAAAGCATATTTCCCAAAGCCATAAATATTTTCTTGATTCTTTACTTGATTCCTTTTCCTTTTTGTTTGGGGATCCGTTTCTTCCCGAAAGGGTATCCCTATTTCGGCATGGTTCCATAGGCATGTCAAAACTATGGTACATGTCAAAGGGCAAAGAAGTGCCCAACCTCCATCTGTAGCTGCATTAGTTTCACCAGCGACTTATTTTCTTTCAAGCTCTATAAGAATTTCCAAGCGATGGAGGCAGCTTGTAACACCCCGTATTTTCTGTGAATATTAAAATTAACAAATCTAAGAACACTTAATTTTTAGAAGAAGAATTAAGGGAAACGGGTTATGCCATTGCGTTCGTCTTGGAATTCTGCTTGAGATAGATTCCAAGTTTGCGTGAATCGGACTCCATATGAAGAAGTTATGGAGTTCAGAAGATTTCAAGAATAAACAGAAAATAATAATTAAATAATAAATCCAGTTCAAAATTCAAAATTCGGACAGAACAGGATGAGTGGGAAAATTCCCGCTCAGGGTGTTGACCCCCCTAGGGGGAATCGACATAGGTGTCGACCCCCCTATAGGGAAGTTGACATAGGTGTCGACCCCCCTAGTAGGGAGTCGACCACTTTGAGATTTGCTTCCTGTGATGAATTTCTTTAGTCTTGAGTTGATGTGGCCTTCTCTAATTGGCCAATGACTAATTTCTAAGGTGTTAGGGCTTATATGTCGTGCTATGGTAGGCTAGATGACACATCTCTTTGGTTTGATGGCTCTGATTTCTCCTAGACTAATCTAAAGGCTAGAATTAATCCTAGATAGCCAAAACCTAGTCCCTAACCTCATAACCCTAAGACTATGGTGTCTTCATGTTGTTAGTCTACAAGCTAGCCTAGCCTCCTTCATCTTCTCCTAACTAGAAAAATAAATCCAAACTAGTAATCGATTAGATGAACTTCAAATCAAACGTCTACATCAAAGGATAGCTTTTCAAATTCATAAATCAGATCCCAGAATACAAGATCCGTCCTTTTTCTGTAAGTTTGGTTATTATTTAGATTTAAACATCTAATAAAAATCATGATTGTAATAATCGGATCTAGAACGATGCCTAATTCTGATTCGTGCCTATCCTTTTGTCTAATCTAAATTGCTTATGCCTATGAGACTATTTTGATTGATGTAATGGCACCTATCATGCCTACGAGACTGTTGGACTGACATAATAGAACCTATCATGCCTATGAGACTGTTGGACTGGCATAATAGAACCTATCATGCCTATGAGACTATTGGATTGACATAAATGAACCTATCATGCCTGTGAGATTGTTGTGATTGATAGGATGGAACTTTTCATGTTGTACAACCTATGCCTATGAGACTATTGTGATTTATCAAATGGGACTTATCATGTTGTACATTAAATTAGTAATTCTCTTAAATCCAATTTTATCTAATCTTTATACCTATGGTGTGAATTGCTTAGCTTGTCTATACATAGTGTTAATGTACAACATTAAAACATGATTCTTGAATCTGGTACATCTTTACATGCCTATTTTTCCTTATGTCAATTCTTAATGCCCTTCTCTAATTTCCCCCTTTTTACTTGCTTTTGTGAATACTAAGTTCATTCGGAACTTAGATTGAATCTCGTTGTATGTGCGATTATAACACGGGGAAAATTGGGTATAATTTAATTTAGCAAATTTTGGGCATAGCTTAGAAATGTGGTAAAAACTTGTATTTACTAGACTTATGGAAAATTTGACACATAGATTTGGACACATATAACAAATATGTAAATTGGCTAAAGATGAACATGCCTAACCCGAGGTTAGATTGAGTAGCGGTGTAAGACTGCCCGGAACCGCCTGGCACATCCAGCGACCGCAACAATATAGATCCAATGTGAGAGGTTGGTGCATTAAGTCCAAAAACCGGAGGTTAGATTGAGTTGCAGTGTAAGGCTGCCCAGAACCGCCCGACACATCTAGCGACCGCAAAAATATAGATCTAATGTGAGAGGTTGGGGCTTTAATGAATGAATCAAAGCTAAGGAGCAGATAGACTAAAATGGTAGTGTTAAGTTAATTAAGGCAACACTTAACCAATACAACATGTTAGCAAAACAGATGGGTGAGGTTAGGTAAATTTTGAGAACACTTAGCCATTATAACATGTCAATTAGGAAACCCTATTAACGGGGACTCATTCAACAGTAACCCACATAGTTGTATCACGGTACCCTGAACTAGGCAGGGTGGGGCACGATTACTGGGCTAATTATAAGCGGTCAGAATAGCGGTGGGTGGTGCAGCAGTGTAGTTCCGATGGAATATGGGCGTGCACATACTCCGGAGTGGAAAAGCAGGCACTGGGCATCAGTAGTATACAGTGTGCATCTTGAATCGTGTCGGGTTGCCATCATGGGAATTGATACACCCCAGGATTGGGGCCAGCACAGGTATCTACACACAAGCGAGGGCCGAATGACACAAGTAAGAAATGCATGCGAGTAGAAGCCGATCGGGAAAGGGATCACTTTGTTATGAACACATGATGGTAATTGAAACATTCGTTAGTAGGTGTAGAAGAATGGAAATCAGTGTGATAAGTATATTCAGTTTATCTTGCCTTGTCTTATGTTATCTTATTTGTATGGTATTGTCCTTTGTTCAGTTTATTCATGTCATGATCCTTTTACTTGTTTACATGCTGAATAATCACTAAACTTACCAGACTTATGTCTGACCTATTTTCTTTCGCCTTCTTTTCTTCCGTTCCCCCTCCCCCCCGCCCCCCCCCCCCGGTCCGTAGGGAGGGAATACTTCAGCTTAGTGCAGACCTTTTCCAGTTTGAAGAGAGTAGATGTATTTCTTGGATTCTCTCTTCTTGGGCTATAGCTGTGGTTACACTTTTATTGGGGTTTTATGCTGTTTTACTACTGTTTTATGCTTCTTTATGTACTTAGAGTTTTAAATCAAGAAGGATGTTTCATTGTAATAATTTAGAAGTTGGTTTTGAGACAATGCTTGTAATGTTTTGACTGAACCACGCTATTTATGAAATGATTTTAGTTTTCCGCTGTTTATATGTCTGTCTTGTAAATTATCTGTGTCTTTTACCTAAAATCTTCACCAAAGTTAATTCATTCCCTTTGTGATTGACCTTAACGGAGGTGGGGTGTTTCATTTAGTATCAGAGCGATGGTTTACCAGATCAGATAAAAGTTTTTGAAAACTATTTTTCAAAAAGAAATTTAAAGAAGGACTTTCAAGAAAAGTATTGTTTTATTTTAAAGGCATAATCCCTAATGCCATATGAATTATCTTTCTATCCTTTGTTTTGAACCATTTCTTTTCGTTTCACCATGTCTGGGAATCTTAATCTTCCCGAGGGCGTACCGATACCTAGCTGGTTCAGAAGGTATCTGGAGGCTAGGGCTAATGACGCAGGCCCAACAGACGTTCCTCCTCACCCAGCTGCAGCCGTTCCTCCTCCTCTTCCATGGGTGAATGCTTTCTCGAAGATATGTAGGGACTTTCGAGCTATGGGTGGAAAAAACTTTAATGGGACTGAGTCATTTGTGGAAGCAAGAAACTGGCTCAAGGAAACAGAAGATTTGTTTGTTATCTTCGAAGTGGACGATAGGCAGAAGATACAATTGGCTGTATGGTTACTTAAGGAAGAAGCCTCTTACTGGTGGGAAGTTACTAATGCGGAGAGACCAGTTGAAACTTGGGAGGATTTCAGAAGGAGATTTGAAATGAAGTTCCTCTCGCAAGCAGAATGAAGCCTACAGATGGAGAAGTTCTTAGCACTCAAACAGGGAAACCTATCGGTTAAAGAATACGTCAACCAATTCAACCAACTGGCTAGATTCAGACTGGAGTTGGTAAACATTCCACATAAAAAGGCTCTCCGTTCCATGAAAGGGTTGAATGAGCCACTGCACAGCCTAGTTATGTCCCATATACCTATGGGTGCGACTTTTGAGAGACTGGTGGACATGGCACTGTTACAGGAGGAAGACAAGGGTGGCAAGAAAGAGGCAAAGGTGGATGAACCTCTAGACAAGAAAGTGGAGGGATCGCAGAATAAGAAGACAGATTCCAAGAAAGGCGGGAAGAATCACAAACCCCATGACAAAAGGAAGTGTAAATTTTATGGCATACCTGGATATTTGATTAAGGACTGCAAAAAGAAGAAAAGGAAGATGGGTGGTTGCTTTCAATGCGGCGAGACAGGACATATGGCAAAGGATTGCCCAAAAATGCATGGGCAAGGGCAGAGGACTAGATCCACTTCTGTAGGATAGATTCACGCTCTCATGGCACCTCCGCAAGAAAGAGGTAGAAATATTTCTGTTGAGAGTTTAGTTTATCTTTTTGATCATCCAATTCGTACTCTTTTTTATTCTGGCGGATCACACTCTTTTGTATCTACTGCTTTAGTTGAATCTCTGCACCTTGATACCAGTATAGTAGAGGATCCCATGGTTGTTTCAAATCCAATTGGGGGCTCGGCTTATTTATCAATGATTTGTTTGGATTTAGAAATTTCTATACTAAGCGTTGGGCTTAGATGTAATGCTTATGTTTTGGGTTTCATGGGCTATAGGTTGATTCTAGGCATGGATTGGTTATCCTGTAATGGTGCAATCCTCAATTGTAAAAAGGGAGTTGTTAGACTTATGATTCACCTCAGTAACACTCTCGAAATCTCTTGTAATCCCATGGATTCTTTTATGCATAGTTACCTAGAATCTCTTGATGCGTCTATTGAAAACTTGCAATCTGTTAGAGTGGTCTGTGCATACTCGGATGTCTTTGAAGAGGTGAAGGGTTTACCTCTGAAGCGAGAGATAGACTTCCGCATATACCTTGTTGATAACGCAAAACCTGTTGCTTTGGTGTTTGCAACCAAAGCAGATGGTTCACTTCGCCTGTGCATGGACTATAGGGAGCTAAACAAATTGACCAAGAAGAACAGGCACCCACTTCCTAGAATAGACAACTTGTTCGACCAGCTCGTAGGTGCCTCAATTTTCTCCCAACTAGATCTGGCCACCGGATTTCATCAGCTAAGAGTGGCTGAGGACATCATAGATAAGACTGTGTTTAGGACCCTGGATGGTTTCTTCGAATGGCTTGTCATGTCTTTCGGCTTGATAAACGCACCTGCCTAATTCGTAGACTTGATGAGTAGGGTATTCAGAGAGTTCCTAATTAAATTTGTAGTGGTCTTCGTGGACGACATTTTGATTTTCTCAAAAACTGAGGAAGAACATGTTTTGCATTTAAAGGAAGTTATGGATACTCCTTATGCATATCAGCTAAAAGAAAAATTCTCCAAATGCCATTTTTGGAGAGATGAAGTAAGGTCTCTTGGACATGTAGTGTCTAAAGAGGGGATAGTTGTGGATCCCGTAAAAGTAGTTGCGGTGCAGGGTTGGAAGATCCCACGGAATGCAACCGAAGTACAAAGTTTTTTCGAGCTGGCAGGCTTTTACAGAAAGTTCATTAAGGACTTTGCAAAGATCTCATCCCCACTTACTAGGTTGACAAAGAAGAAGCTAACTTTTGCTTGGGATATGGATTGCGATATTGCTTTCCAACGATTGAAAAGGGCTCTAACAACAGCCCCGGTTTTGACATTGCCTGATGGGAGTAAGATGTTTATAGTGTACACAGACACATGCAGTACAGGATTGGGTTGTGTCTTGATGCAAGAGGCCATATTAGTTTGTTATGGAGGAAGGCAATTGAAGGTACAAGAGAAAAACTACCCAACTCATGATTTGGAACTAGCTGTCATTGTTTTTGCTCTTAAGTCATGGCGTCATTAGCTGTTAGGAGAAAGGTTAGAATTGTTTACTGACCATAAATCGTTAAAGTACCTTTTCTCATAGAAAGATCTTAACTTAAGGCAACAAAGATGGATGGAATTTCTTCCCTCATACGATTTTGAGATTGCTTATACCCCTGGCAAGGGCAATGTGGTAGCAGATGCCTTAAGTAGGAAAAATCTGACCTTAAGTCCTCTCTTTGTAGAAATGCAAAGCTTGGAGTACATAACAAACTTTGACTTTAGACCCTCCTTTGAATTTGTACCTGGTTTGTTAGCATCGCTAGAGGTGCGGCCTACTCTTTTAGACTCAATAGGAACCGCGCAGCGTGAAGACCCTCAGCTAGTTGATGTGAGGGATAAGCTAATTAGAGGTGAGACTTTTAGTCACCTCAATAGATACTCCATCGATGACAAGGGTTGGTTGAGACGGGATGGAAGACTATGCGTCCCACAAGCAAGGGATTTGGTGAAGACCGTTCTCGAAGAGGCACACCATTCTAAGTTGACCATACACCCAGGCGGGGACAAGATGCATAAAGACATAAAAAGGGTTTTCTTCTGGAATGGCATGAAGAAGGATGTAGTTGAGTTTGCCTCTAAATGCTTGATATGCCAGCAAGTCAAGGCAGAGCAGAAGAAGCCTGGTGGTCTGCTTCATCCTCTAGAAGTCCCACAGTGGAAATGGGATAGCATTTCGATGGACTTTATTGATGGGTTTCCTAGAATGAGAAGGCGCAATACCAGTATTTGGGTAATAGTGGACAGGCTTACTAAAAGCGCTCACTTTATACCTGTTAAGAGCAGGAGGACTGCCTCATCGTTAGCATCCATTTATCTTAAAGAGGTAGTTCGACTGCATGGAATACCCTTCAGCATAATAAGTGATCGAGACCTTATCTTTACGAGCGAGTTTTGGAAGAGTTTGCAAGAGGGTGTAGGCATACAGCTATGCTTAAGCACTGCTTATCACCCTGAAACCGATGGTCAGACGGAAAGGGTGAACAAAGTATTAGAAGATCTCTTGAGATTATGCATTCTTGATTTTGGGGAACATGAGAGGATCACCTTCCTTTGGTGGAGTTCGCCTACAACAATAGCTACCAAGCCACCATAGGCATGGCACCCTTTGAGGCTTTATATGGAAGACTATGCTGATCACCCACTTGTTGGTGGGAGTCTACAGACAAGCCCGTACTTGGGCCTGACATGATCAGAGAAATTTCATAGAAGGTGGACTTGATACGAAGACGAAAGAAGACCGCACAAGATAGACAGAAGTCCTACGCTGATAAAAGAAGGACCGACCTTAAGTTTGAGGTTGGGGACAGAGTTTTTCTTAAAGTATCTCCTTTAAGGAATGTCGTTCGCTTTGGGTCCGTAGGAAAATTGGCACCAAGATTTATAGGGCCATTTCCTATCATTGAGAGGATTGGGAAGATGGCTTATAAAGTTGAGCTACCCGAAAGATTGGTTGGAGTACATAATGTCTTTCATGTCTATTATCTACGAAAGTGCTTACTTGAGTCTGCGGAAGTTGTGGAGCCAAGCATACTAGAGGAAATAGAAATGGAACGAGAAGCAACGGTGAGAAGAGTTCCAACTCCTATCTGGGTGCAGAAGTTAAAAAGCTACGTAATTGTGAGGTCAAGCTAGTTAAAGTACAATGGAGTGATGCTGAGGAAGACGCGACGTGGGAGACTGAGGACAAGATACGCGCAACCTACCCTTATCTTTTTGAGGGTACATTCTTGATCTCTTTTTCCAAAAGTTTATGCATGCTTGTATCTATCCCTTAAGTATATCTCCTCGGTGCTATTCTTGATCCTTAAGTAAAAACCAATGGTTGCAAACATGTATTTGAAACATGTTATGATTGATGGTTGCAAGTGGTTGCTCGTGGATGCATACACACACACACACACACACATTAGGTACTAGGTCGGCTCAATCACTTTCATATTGCATATGCATATATGAATTTATATACGGATTGAAACTTGATGTGTTATCATGTGGACGTTGCATTTGTACGAATGATTGTGCACTCATGTAGAAGTTACAAAATACAATTAGGAATAATTGCATACATGATGGACTTATAGCACTGACATGATTCACATCAAGGAGGTCAACTGAATCAGTAGGCCGCCTGATTTTGCATTAGATAAGGACATATACACACACTATGCATATGATCATGAATGCATTATAAGTCTTTTAAGGACAATGGATGCCTGTGATTGATGGCTGAGTAGATGGATGTTGGATGTTAGGATACATTCTTCTTAACTTAGAGATTTCGGGGACGAAATCCTTTAAGGAGGGAAGAATGTTACACCTCGTATTTTCTGTGAATATTAAAATTAACAAATCTAAGAACATTTAATTTTTAGAAGAAGAATTAAGGGAAATGGTTACGCCATTGTGTTCGTCTCGGAATTCTGCTTGAGATAGAGTCCGAGTTTGCGTGAATCAGACTCCGTATGAAGAAGATATGGAGTTCAGAAGATTTCAAGAATAAAAAGAAAATAATAATTAAATAATAAATCCAGTTCAAAATTCAAAATTCGGACAGAACAGGCTGAGCGGGAAAATTCCCGCTCAGGGTGTCGACTCCCCTATAGGGGAGTCGACTTAGGTGTTGACCCCCTCTGCAGGGAGTCGACCCCTTTGAGATCTGCTTCCTGTGACGAATTTCTTTAGTCCTGAGCTGATGTGGCCTTCTTCGATTGGCCAATGACTAATTTCTGAGGAGTTAGGGTTTATGTGTCGTGCTATGGTTGGCTAGATGACACAACTATTTAGTTTGATGACTCTAATTTCTCCTAGACTAATCTAAAGACTAGAATTAATCCTAGACATCTGTATATACATAGCCAAACCTAGACCCTAACCTCATAACCCTAAGACTATGGTGTCGTCATGCTGTTAGTCTACAAGCTAGCCTAGCCCCCTTCATCTTCTCCTAACTAGAAAAATAAATCCAAACTAGTAATCGATTAGAAGAACTTCAAATCAAATGTCTTCATCAAAGGATAGTTTTTCAAATTCAGAAATCAGATCCCAGAATACAAGATCTGTCCTTTTTCTATAAGTTTAGTTATTATTTAGATTTAAACATCTAATAAAAATCATGACTATAATAATCGGATCTAGAACGATGCCTAATTCTGATTTGTGCCTATCCTTTTGTCTGATCTAAATTGCTTATGACTATGAGACTATTGTGATTGATGTAATGGCACCTATCATGCCTATGAGACTGTTGGACTGACATAATAGAACCTATCATGCCTATGAGACCGTTGGACTAACATAATAGAACCTATCATGCCTATGAGACTGTTGGACTGACATAAATGAACCTATCATGCCTGTGAGATTGTTGTGATTGATAGGATGAAACTTTTCATGTTGTACAACCTATGCCTATGAGACTATTGTGATTTATCAAATGGGACTTATCATGTTGTACATTAAATTAGTAATTCTCTTAAGTCCAATTCTATCTAATCTTTATACCTATGGTGTGAATTGCTTAGCTTGTTTACACATAGTGTTAATGTACAACATTAAAACATGATTCTTGAATTTGGTACATCTTTACATGCCTATTTTTCCTTATGTCAATTCTTATGCTCCTTCCCTAATTTCCCCCTTTTTACTTGCTTTTGTGAATACTAAGTTCATTTGGAGCTTAGATTGAATCTCATTGTACGTGCGATTATAACGCGGGGAAAATTTGGTATAATTTAATTTAGTAAATTTGGGCATAGCTTGGGAATGTGGTATAAACTTGTATTTACTAGACTTGTGGAAAATTTGACACATAGATTTGGACACATATGACAAATATGTAAATTAGCTAAAGATGAACATGCCTAACACAAGGTTAGATTGACTTGTAGTGTAAGATGCCCGGAATCGCCCGGCACATCCAGCAACCGCAACAATATAGATCAAATGTGAGAGGTTAGCGTATTAAGCCCAAAAACCCGAGGTTAGATTGAGTTCCGGTGTAAGGCTGCCCGAAACCGCCTAGCATATCCAGCGACCGCAACAATATAGATCTAATGTGAGAGGTTGGGGCTTTAATGAATGAATTAAAGCTAAGGAGCAGACAGACTAAGAATGGTAGTGTTAAGTTAATTAAGGAAACACTTAACCAATACAACATGTTAGCAAAACAGATGGGTAAGGTTAGGTAAATTTTGAGAACACTTAACCGTTATAACATGTTGGTTAGGAAACCCTAGTAACGGGGACCCATTTCAGCAGTAACCCACATAGATGTATCACGGTACCCTGAACTAGGCAGGGTGGGGCACGATTACTGGGCTGATTATAAGCGGTCAAAATAGCAGCGGGTGGTGCAGCAGTGTAGTTCCGACGGAGTATGAGCATGCACGTACTCCAGAGTGGAAAAGTAGGCACTGAGCATCCATAGTATACACGGTGCATTTTGAATCGTGTCGGGTTGCCACCATGGGAATTGATACACCCCATGATTGGGGCCAGCACAGGTATCTACACACAAGCGAGGGCCGAATGACACAAGTAAGAAATGCATGCGAGTAGAAGCCGATCAGGAAAGGGATCACTTTGTTATGAACACATGATGGTAGTTGAAACATTCGTTAGTAGGAGTAGAGGAATGGAAATGAGTGCAATAAGTATATCAAGTTTATCTTGCCTTATCTTATGTTATCTTAATTCTATGGTATTGTCCTATGTTCAGTTTATTCATGTCATGATCCATTTACTTATTTACATGCTGAATAATCACTGAACTTACCAGACTTATGTCTGACCTATTTTCTTTCGCCTTCTTTTCTTCCGTTTCCCCCTCCCCCCGGTCCGTAGGGAGGGAATACTTTAGCTTAGTGCAGACCTTTTCTAGTTTGAAGAGAGCAGATGTATTGCTTCGATTCTCTCTTCGTGGGCTATGGCCGTGGTTACACTTTTATTGGGGATTTATACTGCTTTACTACTGTTTTATGCTTCTTTATGTACTTGAAGTTTTAAATCAAGACAGATGTTTCATTGTAATAATTTAGAAGTTGGGTTTTGAGACAATGCCTGTAATGTTTTGACTGAACCATGCTATTTATGAAATGATTTCAGTTTTTCGTTGTTTATATGGCTATCTTGTAAATTATATGTGTCTTTTACCTAAAATGCTTCACCAAAGTTAATGCATTCCCTTTGTGAGTGACCTTAACGACGGTGGGGGTATTTCACAGCTTTCAAGAGACTAGTTAGCATGTGGCAAAAAGGAGAATAAGGGAATTAGGGCTAAGGAGCATAGCCCAAAGATGAAAGAAAATGGTGGCTTAAGAAGGGAATATAGATAAAAGGAGAAAAGAGGAAATACCATAACTTCGGAATGGTGGTTCATCTGAAAAAAAGGATTGTAGAAAGAAGAAAGGCGTTGTTACCACTCTGGTAAGGCGGGACGCCTTATTAAGGAGTGCCTAAAGAGACAAGGACAAGGCCAGAAGGCAGGAACTTCTAGGGGGCAAGCTAATGTTCTCATAGCTGGTGGACAGGGTAGGGTAGAAAAGTTTCCGTCGAAGGATTGATTTTTATTTCTAATCATCCAGTTAGGATTCTTTTTCTAGCGCTTCATATTCTTTTATATCTAATCCTTTAGTTGAGTCTCTGCACCTAGGTACTAGTATGGTTTTGGATCCCGTTATTGCCTCAAACCCCATTGGAGTTACGGCTTATTTATCGAGGATTTGTCGGGGGTTTGATAATCTCTGTGTTAGGCGTCGAGTTTGTTTGCGATGCATATGTTCTTGATTTCATAAGATACAGTTTTATTCTAGGGATGGATTGGTTAACCACATATATGGAGCCATTCTAGATTGTGAAAGGAGAGTCGTTAGACTTCTGACTTGCCATAGAAAGACTCTCGAGATTTCTTATGACCACAAAAGGGTCTGCCACACTTAGTCTCCTAGAACCTCTTGATATGTCTATCGATGGCTTGCGATTTGTACCAATAGTTGTGAGTATCCTGACGTTTTGATGAGGTTCGGGGTTTACCCCCGAGGCACGAGATTGGTTTCCGCATACACTTGGTAGACAATGCAATGCCAGTTGCATTGCTTGTGCGACATATGACTCCTAAAAGAAAAGAAGGAACTTTGTAAGCAAGCAGTAGACCTACTTGGGAAGAGGTTTGATAAGTGAATTATATCGGAATAGGAAACCTATTGAAGAAAGTCCTTGAGGAAGCCCGTCATTCTAAGACAACTATTCATTGAAGAGGCGATAAAATATATAGAGTTCGAGGTAGTGAAGCCAAACTTGCGAGAGGAAGTGAAAGTAGAGAAGGAAGCAATTATTGGACGAATTCTGACTTGCATACTTGGATCGGAGGTTAAGAAATTATGCAACAAAGAAGCGACACTAGTAAGAGTGCAATAGGGAAAGGACTGCAAGAACACTACTTGGGAGGCTTAAGACAAGATTCGCACTTCATATCCTTTCCTTTTCGAGAATATGTTCTTAACTTCTTTTCCCAAGATACGAATTAGTACTTGTATCTATCGTTTGAATATCTCCTGTCGATCGCGTCTTTAGATAGAAAACTAATGAATGTAAACATGTGTTTGAGACATGTTATGTTTGATGGATGCAAGTGTTTGCTCGTGGATGCATATACACACAATAAGCATTGTATCGGCTCAATCACTTACATATTGCATATTAATATGTGTACATTTTAAATTTTTATGGATGAAAATGGGTGTGTCGTTACATTAGTGTTGCATTTGGATGGATGATTGTGCATACATATAGAACTTACATGTATTAGGATAATTTGCATACATTTTGGTTACATGGCACAAAAATACATTGCATTAAGGAGGTCAATTGAATCGGTGGACCGCCTGATCTTCCGCATTAGTTTACGGACATATACACACACACACACACTATTGCGTATGTTCATAAAAGCATTAGAAATTCCTTAAGGACAATGGATGCCTGTGATTGCTAGATGGATGTATGATCGTTGGATGTTAGGATATACGTTCTTCTTAACTTAGAGATTTCGGGGACGAAATCCTTTGAGTAGGGGAGAATGTAACACCCCGAAATTTTAACGATGCTAAAGATGATGAAATAAACAATAATTAGTGTGAAATACACTATTAACAATGAATTAAGGAAAATTTAATTAAATATTCAGAATTAAGTAAAACGGACCACGCCATTGCGTTCGTCTCGGAATTCTGGTCAAGATAGACACCTGGTTTGTGTAAATCGGACACCATATGAAGAAGTTATTAAGATTTGAAGTTTGTATGCATATAAGGAAGATATATATATATACATATAAATTCAAAAATCAGCAAAACCAGAAATCCGGCATGCAAATCAAGGAAGGGCCGACCGTTTGAGGTCGACTTGAGTCCCGGTTGGGTTGACCTAGGCTCATGGGGGTCGACCCCAGGGTCGAACTAAGGGTCGACACCGCTGAAGGGGGATCAACCTAGGGGTCGACCCACCTGAAGGGGGGTCGACCAACCTAAAGAGGGGTTGACCCACCTGGGGATCTGGAAGCTTCTCTGACGTGGACGATTTTTATGGCTTCTGGTCCAATCTGAAGGTGTTGGTTGCTCCGCTACTCCTATATAAAGGACCCTAAACCTAGGTTTTATTCATCTAAGAAAGGCGGTGATGGCGGAGCTCAGCTACAACAAAAATTGGAGGGCCTAATCTTCACCAAATCCAATTCAGCAAACATTATACAAGCTCAATGGTTGCTACAATAACAAATTCAATGTGTTCTTCGCAGTAATTTGGATCCATTTCCTTAGATCTATTCATTGTGGGTTCATGTTATTTTTAGATCTGAATATTTAAATAGTAATCGTGATATGTATATAAAAGATTGGATCTTGAATCGATGCCTAATCAGTTCTGTTATGACATATTCCTCTGACCTGTTCCTATATGTTTATATCATCACCAAGTCTAATCTTGTCATAATATGTCCATTCAGTTTTCATGCCTATTTCTACCGTTATATTATTGATTCGTTATTAAGTCTATTCTAATTCTTTTCTCTCCCTCTTTTCCTTTTTTATTTTTATATAGCCAGGCCACCTTCGAGCCTAGGCCTAACGCTGAAAAATGCTAACATGAGAAATTGGGAACGATTAGGAAAGATATAAATTGGAGCATAATTGGTACTGGAAATTATGAATGTAAACTTGGGCATAAAATTGGAAAATATACGAATATGGATTTGGCGGCATATTTTCTATTCGATAATATGAACATGAAGTTAGGCATATATTGGAAAATAGGTGAATATGAATTTGGGTAAAATTCGTATTAGAATGTGTAAACATTGAATTGGGGTATAAATTGGAACATATGTAATTATGAAATTGGGTATAGATTGTAACATATGTAAGTGTCAATTTGGGGCATAAACTGGAACACATGTGAATATTGATTTAGGGCATGGAAACCTATAATTGAAATAGGATAATTGTAAACATGAATTGAAAGGGGGCACGAAAGTCTATGTTTGGAATAGGGAAATTTAATTAAATATGCCTAAAACAATGGAGCCCTAATAACACTTAGACACGAGGTTAGGTTGCATTAGTGGTAGAAGTCTGCCCGGACCCGACCGACATATCCAGCAGCCACTGATGTTGAACCTAATGTGAGAGGTCTAAGTGTGCAAATACGAGATGAGCTATGACACGAGGTTAGGCCCAACTTGTGGAAGAAGTCTGCCCGGACCCGATCGACATATCCAACATCCATAGTTGTAGGCCTAATGTGAGATGTCTGGCCCATCATAAACCATAAATAAACATGGTAGGGAACTGGACTTCTTAACCTAATTTAATCCATAGGGATTGTATGAATATGAACTGAAGTTGGGGTTAAATTGGTTGGACAGTGGGTGGGCTAAGTAAATCTGAGGAGGCGGGTAATATTTACATTTAGGCCCATAAACTTAACCCGATAAGGTTATGTAATTAAAGACACCTGGTGGTATATGTAACCAGTAGAAATGATAAAGTTATGCATGTAAAGACACCGTTTAGGGTAGGCATAACTTGTAAGGAAATGAGATAACTTATGTAATAAGATAAGAGGTACTTAATGAATTAAGTAATCTAGAAGTCTTGAATGATAAGAATGGCATGTTTAGACTTGTCCTAGGGACAAGAGGAAATTATAACATAGGTTATAATCAATGGGTCGAGAAACTTATTAATGGGCCTTAGTTAATAGAACTAAGTTAACAAGTAAACAACGATAAGTTGTATTGACAATGTAAAATGGAATTATGACTAAATGAGAAAGAACGAGGAAGACTTATAAGACAAGTTATATTTAATCATAAATAATGACTGACATGTTAAAAGAAGGAAACTTGTAAAATGAGGCATACTTAAATACACATTAAGTTAGAACATGTTATTGTAATGATGTAACCAAGCAAGAGTATAAATAGATTGTGGATTATAGACCTTGGGCCACAAGCTAGAGAATAACATGTTGTAAGCTTATTAATGAACTTAAACGAATTAAGTTGTATGACTGAATAAGCAAGAGAAACTTGGCAATTTGAATAAGAATTCAATATGAATTGGAATAACCAAGTTAACTTGAAACCTGATGAGGTGAGATAAACTCATAAAAGAATATTTAGACATAGGGTCTAACAACATGCTAAAGTAAGGCGCTTAGGCTAGTCCGTACGGTTGAGGGTGAATAACCCAACGAGGTAGATCATCGAGGTGTTATAAGGCACGAGGGCATCGCACATTCATCTGATTGTTTGACGGCTCCAAATGACTGGAATGGGAAGCACGCGGCTTCCTAAAGTACATAAGGTGTTCCTAGTTGTCCTCTGTGCAGTGACAGAGGTCTTAGGCTGTACTCGCAGATGTTGAGTCTGCGCGTAACTACTAGGTAGGTGGGCCTTGACTATAGATGTAGCTGTGCAGTCAGAATGTTGTGACGAGTTGACACTAGGGTAGTTAGGAAGTTGCCTCACGAGGAGGCGGAGGGTCACGACCAACAAGGATAGTAGACCGTCGGATATCCGTCATCGGCAGCCAATGGGATGCGAAAAGACTAGAGCCAAACCCAAAATACCATTTCACCTTTCACTATCGAGGTACGGGGTTGAGGGTAGACGCCACATTGATGTTTAGATCGGTTGTTATTAGGGGCGGTCGCTTAGCTCTTGTAGTCTTTACTAGTTGAGGGAGGGGCCGAGGTGGGGCCATAGTCACCGTACAAAATAGACTCGAGGAATATCTGTATTTGGAGGCTCTTAAAGGCGGGCCTGTATAGGTATTTGGAGGCTCTTAAAGGGGCTCAATTCACACTTTTTATTGTTACTGTTATCTTGTTCTTCCAGTTTTATATACCTGCCATGATACTTTAATTTATTTACATTTAAAAGTAACTGGACTCGGCAGACTTTATGTCTAACCCTTTTTGTTTCCTCTTCTCTCTCTTCCGTCCCCCCCCCCCAGGTTGTCCGGGTGGAAGTGCTTAGAGTTAATTTGGATTCTTTCAACTTAGCTTGGATTTTGGATGTACCGCTTTGACCTTTGGTCAACTCTCTTATGGCTTCACATGGGAAATATGGTTTTATGCTTCTGTACTCTGATATTTTTGGCAAGTTAGATTATTTATGTAATTGGTTACTTCAAACTTATGATGTAAACTCGGTATTTGGGACCATGATGTTTGATTTAAATAAAAAAATTAATTCCACAGCTATTTTACATGTATGTCTTGTGATATTATGTTCTTATTTACCTATAACGCTTCACGGAACTTAATGCATTCCCTTAGCGAGTGACGTTAACGGACGTGGGGTGTCACACCTATCCTAGCATGTGGTTTACTAACAAGGGAATAACTATATCACGATTAAAACCTTACCAAACAAAGAGTTTTGGATATGACTTCCTTATGCTATCCTCGGTTTCCGAAGAACAATCATTCTCATTATCTCCCCACTGGACCTTAACCAATTTCACCGTCTTCCTTCAAAGTTGTTTATCATGTCCGACAATACGAATCGTTCTGTGGCTCCCAACTGCCTCAGATTCCACCTCGATATCATCCAACTGATCTGGTGAAATAGTCATATCAGAATCATGCACGAACTTCCTTAACTGGAAACACGAAATACGTTGTGCACTCCCGCCATCTTGTTTGGTAATCTATTATACGTTAAATTCCCCACTTGCTCGAGAACTGGAAATGGACCAACAAACCTTGGTGCTAACTTACCTCTTCTGCCAAAACGAATCACACACTTTAATGGAGTGATCTTGACGAATACCAGGTTGCCAACAGATAATTTCAAATCTCTTCGCCTTTTATCAACATAACTCTTCTGCCTATCTTGGGCAGTCTTCATTCGTTGTTGAATAACCTTGATTTTATCTGAAATCTCTCTTATTACATTTGGCCCGAGCATAATTTCTGACTAGTTTCCAACCAACATGATGGTGATTTACTTTTGTTATATCATATTATTCTTAAAAAAATGATGGTGATTTACATGGTCTTCTGTACAAAGCTTCAAATGGAGCCATGCCAATACTGGACTGATAACTATTATTATATGCGAACTCAACCGATGCAAATGGTCATCCCATGACCCTCCAAAATCCAATATACAAGCTCTATAGAGATCCTCTAATACACGGTTCACTCTCTCTGTTTGACCGTCCGTCTGGGGATAGTACGCAGTACTGAGATGTAATTCTGATCCTAAAGCCTCTTGTAAGCTCTTGCAAAACCCACCAGTAAATAATGGATCTTGGTTACTCACAATACCTCTAGGTACTCCATGAAATCTCACTACACACTTCATATATAGTTCTGCTAACTTAGTTGTCGTTCTATTCAACTTGGCCGGTATAAACATTTTTGGTCAATCGATCCACAATCACCCAAATACTATCATGACCCGATCTAGTCCTTGGTAAACCATCAATGAAATCCACTGAGACTTGTTCCTGTTTCCGTTCGGGAATCTTCAATGGCTGTAACAAACCACTAGGCTTCTTTTGCTCGGCTTTAACTAGCTGGCAATTCATGCACTTTGATATAAACTTCCCAACGTCTCTCTTCATCCCTTCCCGGTAGTAGGCCTGCTTCATGTCTCGATACATTTTGTTAACACCGGGATGTATAGTCAGTTTCGAGTGATGACACTCTGTAAGCACTTCATCTCTTAATCCATTTACGTTGGGTACAACTAAACTCTCATTCTTTCGAAGCCATCCTTCTCTATCAAGTCCATACTTGTTCATCTTCTCATCGTCGATACCCATCTCTACCTTGGAGACGATTTCCAATAGGTTAGGATCATCCCACTGACTAGAACCGATCCGCTCAATCAAAGTCGGTCTGATCGTCAAACTTGCTAACAACTCTGGATCTAGTTTACAATTAAGTCTGAAATCATATCCCGTGATATATTCTAGTTGCTTCCATTCCAGAAACATGGCCCCTAAACTGGCATGTCTCCTACTCAATTCATCAGCAATGCATTGCCCTTCCCGGGTGTGTTTGCGATATTGAAATCATATGAAGCTAAGAACTCTAACCATCTCTGCTGACGAAGATTTGAATCCTTTTGAGAGAAAATATATTTTAATGACTTATGATCGGTAAATAACGCGAATCTTTATCCCAAGAGTTAGTGTCTCCACATCTTCAATGCAAATCGGATCGTTGCCAATTCCAAATCATGGGTAGGATATATTTTTCATGCGGTTTCAGTTGTCAACTAGCATAAGCTACAACACTGCCTCATTGCATTAGTACATCACCTAGTCCAGTACCACCAGCATCTGTGTATACCATCATCTCTTCGTTTCATTTAGGAATAACTAACACTGGTGCGCACGTTAACTTTTCCTTTAGGCTCCTAAATGCGTTCTCACATCTTTCGTCCCGAACGAAAGCTTGATTCTTCTTGGTCAACTGAGTTAATGGTGCTGCTATCTTGGAGAAGTCTTGGATAAGCTTACGATAATATACAGCTAACCCCAAGAAACTTCTTACGTCCATTGCATTCTTGGGATAAGACCAATCTTGCACCGTAGCCACCTTCGCAGGATCCATGGCAATACAATTCTCTGAAACAACATGGCCCAAGAACCTTACTTCCCTCCTCCAGAAGTGACACTTAGAAAATTTTGCTTTCAATTGTTGTTTCCTCAACACCTCCATCATTTTCCTCAAATGTTCCTTGTGTTCTTCCTCTGTCCTCGAGTAAACCAAGATATCATCCACGAATACAAGAACAAACTTATTTAATTGATCCCTAAAAACCCTATTCATAAGATCAACGAAATATGCGGCTGCATTGGTCAATCCGAATGGCATGATCAACCACTCATAGAATCCAGACGGCGTCCGAAATGCCATTTTAGGTATACTCTCAACTGCTACTCGGAGCTAATGAAAACCCGTCGCGAGATCTAATTGGGAGAACACTCTTGCTCCATTTAATTGATAAAACAAATCATTTATCCATGGAAGAAGATACTTATTCTTCCTAGTCACCTTGTTTAACTCGTGGTAATCTACACATAAACGAAGGGGACCATCTGCCTTAGTGGCAAATACAACTGGTGCTCCCCACTCTGAAACACTCCTTCGGATAAATCCCTTCTTCAAAAGATCGCCCACTTGCACCTCAAGCTCTCTCTGCTCCCTTGGTGCCATACGACGAAGTGGCATCACTATAGGTCTGGCATCTTTCAATAAATCAATCTGAAACTCAATCTCTCGGTGTGGTGGAAATCCGGTCACTTCCTCGAAGATGTTCGGATACTCGCCAGCAGTAGGCACATCTGATAACTCATCCTGTGGGATGTAGAGGGAATGTAGAAAACTAGCCATTACCTCATCTCTAGATAGGCAACCCAATACCACCCTCCATCCATCAACCGCTCTAATGGTCACCGAAGACCCCTCACAGTCTACCACCACCCCATATCTTTGGAGTCAATCGACTCCCAAAATAATGCCAAACCTAGTAAATCCCAAAACAAAGCAATCACAAGCAAACATACATCCATATCTGGCATCGACTCGCGGTTCGTGAGAATAGGCGGCTCGTGGTTAGTGTCCCCAAGCCCCGATTCGTGGGTCCTGCTCGTGGTGCAAGATGCTTGGCTCGTGAGGCTCAACCCGATTCTTGACTAGCATTTCGTGACCCTTGAAGTGGTTCGGCTCGTGGTTGTGAGGGTGCTTCACGAGTGGGGGTCGTGATGCCTAGGTCACGAGCCGCACTACCTGACAGTCTTCTAGCAAGCTATTTATGCCACACGACGGTGTTTTCAACCACTCTAACTTTTCTAAACAATCATAAAGCATCCCAAACAATAGTAACAACATATAGGATCAATCAAAAACATTAAAACATCAATCACATGTGTTATCTAGGATCAAACATACCAAAATCTATGATTTTCCCCTTAACCCCTTAACCATGTTTAACTATAGAGTTAGCAAACTTAATCCAAATTAACCCAAATTTTTATCAGAGGCATAAAATAATATTTTGGAATTTTCATATATTTTTCCAGATTTTATAAGGCATAATTTCGCTAATTATCACTAATCATCCCTAATTAGTGAATTAAAGTGCAAATCACTCACCTTAGCCACAAATAAATTCCAGATTTGAAACTCTAACTGATTTGGCATGGATCCCAATGTGTTCCAGCAGCTCTATCTCGATTTTGATGCTAATCCTCCTTGATTTGATGAAGATTTGCTTAATATATGATTAGAAAGTGATTAAAGGGTGATTTGGAAGATGGAAGGCCATGACTAGCGTTGCAGGAATGTTTGTGGCGGCTAGAAAAATGAAAAAGAACTATTCGCTAACTCCTTTCAACCCTCCCATAACCCTAATCACGAAATGGGTTATGGGCCTAGCTGCTAATCACCCTATTAAACCCGGTTAGGCTGTTTTTCCATCTCCAAATCTTATTTCAGCCATATCTCCCATATGGTGAGTCCGTTTGATTAATGTGACCACTCTACGGAAAGATAAACCATCATCTGAATCTATTGGAAGTGGTTTTAAGTCAAAAGTCCTTGTCAATCAAAAGTTATAGGCGAAATAAAATTCAACAGGGGCAAAATGGTCATTTAAAATTCGGCAAAAATCATGAACATGGGAAATGACCACAATAGTCACTTCCCAAAGTTACACGACCATATGACTTCGTATGTGAATGAAATAAATATTCTACTATCCTTCGACGCGTTGAATGTAGGTCATTATAGAGTTTGATTAGCTCACTGCCCGTCTATCACACTCATTACTAGCTTACTTGGAATTTTCGATAAAACTGGCTCATGGATTGGTTGGGTCTGGCTATAACATCAGTTCTATAACCTGAAAGAAGGGGTTTCATATGTAGGTTGTCCCTGCATATATGTATTAGTTACGCCCATATCTTGGACCTATGTGTGTGGTGCATTTTCACCCGAGGCATGTACACATGTAGTTGAATACTATAGTAAATTGATTAGTGGTTGTTTCAATTTTTTGTTCTAAGTTGGAGTATTCCTGGAAATTGGATAAAAGCGTGACTTGCCTTGGTTAACTACTGTTATGCCTTCCCTTGTATAAACTGATGATTGTCTTTCCCTACTTAGTACCATGTTCATTTGATATATAATATAAGTATAATTGGTTGTCCTATGCTACTAGTTTGACTATACCCTTAAATTTCGAAACTAATATTTTGTTTTGCTGTAACGACCCGTATCCTACGCATCGGAGGATCGTAGAATATTTATTTCTTTCCCATATGAAGTCGTATGGTCATGTAACTTTGGAAAACATCTATTAGAGTCATTTCCCATGTTCATGATTTTTGTCGGTTTTTAAATGACCATTTTGCCCTAGCTGATCTTGTTTTGGCCATAACATTTGATTGGAAAGGAATTTTGACTTGAAACCACTTCCATTGGATTCGTTTGATGGTTTACCTTTTCGTAGGGTGGTCATAATAGCCAAACGGACTTACCGTTTGGGAGATATGGCTGAAATAAGGTTTGGAGGGTGAAAAACTGCTTAACCGGGCCAAATCGGGTGATTAGTGAGTAGGCCCATAACCCATTTCGGGATTGGGGTTATGGAAAGGCTGAAATGAGATGGAGAATCATTCCATTTCAGTTTTCTAGCCTCCACATATCACCAAGGAACCCTAAAAATGGCCTCCAACCTCTAAATCACCTCCAAATCATCTTTTAATCAAGGATCAAGCTTAGCAACATCTAATCAAGGGAGATCTACACCAAATCAACATTGGGGCTGCTGTTTAGTATTGGGATTTGCATCAAATCAGAGATTTATTTCAGATCTTAGTTTATTTGTGGCTAAGATGAGTGATTTGTATAGTTTTGCACTAATTATGGCTAATTAAGGGTAATTAGTGTTAATTAGCGAATTTAAACGTGAAAATTCTTGAAAAATGCTCATAAATTCTTAAATGATGTTTTAAACCTCTGATATGAATTTGGTTAAGTTTTGCTAACCCTATCATTAGTTTCACCTAAACATGCTTAAGGGGAAAATATGGGGTTTTGGGTATGTTTGATCCATTTTAACCTCTCATATTGATGTTTTGATGTTTGTGGTTGATCATGCATGTTGCTATGACTGTATGATATGCTTTGTGATTGATTTCAATAGTTAGAATGGTCGAAAACGTCGTCGAATGGCGTAAACACTTGCTGGAACAGTTTCAGAAAATAGTGCATGTTTCGGATCGGATCGGATATGGGGCTCGGATCGGATATGTTGAACTGGGTAAGGGATTCGATCGGATCGGAACCTGACACTTGAGAAAATTGGCAAAAAAGAAGGCCATGCTAACTGAACTGGGATCGGATCAGATAAAGGAGAAGCGATCGGATCGGATAAAGGAGGAGCGATCGGATCGGATAAAGAATGAGGGAGCGGATCGGAGCAGAAGCACGAACTGGAGGGGAAATGGCACCCGACCCGACCCGAGGTGGGACACCCGACCCGACCTGAAGTGAGACAACCGACCCGAGGTGACGCGATAGAGAGGACTCGACCCGAACCGTACCAGAAGAAGAACCGAACCAAAGGAGGACACCCGACCCGAACCGATGGCTTGAAGGGAACCCGACCCGACCTAGTACTGACCAATAACCCGAGATGCAAAGGTAGTCCAATATGGGAAGTTAGAGCTCAGGATCCAGTTGGGAACCAATGAGTTCACTTCATGGTTGGGCTTTGCTGCGGGACGTGTGCTAAGGAGTTGTCGACGTTCATAACTTCGATCCACCACTAAAAATGAATGATGGGCTACTTATCAGTGCAGTAGAGTCATTATGACTCGAGGGGCAAGGTGATGGTAGCAAGACTACGTTATCAGTGCAGTAGAGTCATTACGACTCGAGGGGCAAGGTGATGCGTAGTAAGACTATGAGCCAGAGCAGATGGGGTGAATAACTCCATGGGGCAAGTGGACATAGCAAAGGATTAGTGGCTACGTTATCAGTGCAGTGAAGCCATTTATGACTTCATAGGGCAAAGTGATCGTAGCAAGGGTGGGTGATCGAAGTGGTGAATATCGTATGCTTTACGCACTGAGTGAGAGATGTGAGGATGGATGCTATGTTTGATTGTTTTCCATCACTATGACATGCACACCTTCCCCACCTCCGTATCTTTGCACCGTTTGATATGGCACCTTAGAGTGTTGTACAGTATGTAGTGCTAACTGTTTGGTTGCGGGTCCAGGTTCAGGTATGTTTTAGTCTACCTGTTATTGTTCACTTTAGATGCTTATCGCTCATACCAGGCTTTATGTCTGACCCAGAGTTTTATGTCTCCTCTTATTACTCTGGGTGCTCACACGAGCAGACTAGAGACAGGTTAGCTGGTGATGCGAGAGTAGCTGATTCGGAGGCGGGCATGAGGCTTCCACGTATGATATATATGTACACATTCTCCCTGTGTCGGTGGTGGTCACTACTTGGGCATTAGTAGTGTACCTCCTTTATCTTGCTTTTGTTTTGAGACAGTTTGAAAAGTTGTAATAAGCTATATTTTGGATTTCCGCTGCTATGATGCTTAGTTCTGGTTTTTAGCTTATGCACTGTCTCTCCTGTTTTATGTCAAGTATGTTATTATTATATTTTGTTCTATGCGCTGTGAGACATTCTACAGGTTCTGTGTTAGTTCATTTTCTTCTTCCTTTTCCTTCTGACGACCCGTTCCGTGCTAACTGGACATGTGTACAGCGCACTTCTGGAGTAAATGTCGGTTGGTGCGGGGAGGGCGGTCACACTTGGTATCAGAGCTCTAGGTTGCGTAGTTAACCTAGGGAAAGACACCAGGGAGAGATAGTACGTATATGATAGCGCGTATTTGTAATTACTTTGGTTTTCAAAAGCTATATATATATGTACTATTGGTAGTATAAGAATGAAGTCGCACTGCACTAGCACCACTATGGGGTCGTTAATCGTTTCCCTTTTCAGATTGACGATGAGCCGAGACACGAGGGGTGCTGGTAGAGGAACCAACTATGGGAATGTTACTGACATGAGGGCGATGTTTACTGACCTCATGAGAGACATGCTTCGAGAAGTGCAAGGGGCAGCTCCCAATCCCGGAGTTGGTGCTGGCCCAGTAGTGCAGGCGCCTGGGGTCGATTTCGCCAAGTTGTGCAAGGATTACACTAACCTTGGTGGGAAGCCGTTCCACGGGACGGAGTCGGCCACAAATGTTCAAGACTGGATGGATAGCTGTGACCGTATCTTTGATGACTTGGGTCTTGAGGATGCGATGAAGAGAAGGCTAGCGTCTCTTCAGCTGCAAGGGCGAGCGATGAATTGGTGGAATTCCATTAGAACAGCTACTCCAGAGGACCAAGTTACTTGGGTTCAGTTCAAGGCTCGCTTTAGCGAGAAGTTTATTCCAGCTGCCCAGAAGTCAGTGTTGTTCAAGAGGTTCTTGGAACTCAAGCAGAATGGAAGGGCAGTTTCTGACTATATTGTTGAGTTCGACACTTTGTCGAAGTATGGACTGTCTCTCATTGACACTCCTGAGAAGAAGAATGAGAAGTTCATTACTGGTTTGGATGGATACTTGGGGGAAAGGCATATCAATCACATCGATGAGACTTTTGAATCGATTGTGGGGAAAGCTTTGAGATCAGAGAATCTTTACCCTAACTCAAAGACTGAGGCTGCATCTGCAGAAGGGCCAAAGCCGCAAGCAGGCGGTGGAGGCAAGAATAATTCTCAGAATAAGAGGAAGCAAGACCAATCTAAAGGTGGCCAGAAAATGAACAGGAAAGATGTTGAGTGCTTCAGCTGTGGAAAGAAGGGCCATTATGCTAAAGATTATCGGGCCAAGCCAGCGGATAAGAAGTGCTTCAACTGTGGTCAAGTGGGACATTTCAAGGATAAGTGTCCGCAACCTCTTAAAGAGAAGCAGATTGTGAAAGCATATGCTATTGATGTTATTCCTTCTTCGTCGAATGCCCCAACTGCGGTGGAGAAAGGAAAGAATGTTGTTATTCAAGGTATGCTTTCTATTTATGATGTACCAGTTCGAGTTTTGTTTGATACCGGGGCTTCCCGTTCCTTCATATCTAGTGACCTGGTAGATAGGTTGGGACTAGAACCCGAGATAGTCGATAGACCATTGGTTGTGACGAACCCGATCGGTGGTTCGACTAGCCTTAGTATGATTTGCAGAAATTTGGTCTTATCGAGTCATGGATGTATGTTTGTTTGTGATTGCTTTGTTTTGGGCTTTACTGGGTATGGCATTATATTGGGAGTCGATTGGCTCCAAAGATACGGGGTGTTGGTAGACTGTGAGGGCTTTTTGGTGACAGTGAGGGCGGATGATGGGCGGAGGGTAGTGTTTGGTAGTCTACCTAGTGATGGGGTTATGGCTAGTTTTGTAAATTCCCTCGACATCCCGCAGGATGAGTTGTCAGATATGCCCGTGGTTGGCCAGTATCCGGACCTCTTCGAGGAGGTGATCGGGCTTCCACCACACCGAGAGATTGAGTTCCGTATTGATTTAGTGAAAGATGCCAGACCTATAGTGATGCCACTTCGTCGCATGGCACCAAGCGAGCAGCGAGAGCTCGGGGTGTAAGTTAGCAATCTTTTGAAGAAGGGATTTATTAGAAGGAGTGTCTCCGAGTAGGGAGCACCAGTTGTGTTTGCCACTAAGGAAGATGGTTCCCTTCGTTTGTGTATAGACTATCGCGGGGTTTGATTTCAGACCAAGGTGCGAATTGGATCCAGTCATGCTAGCTAGTTTGACAATCAGACCCACTTTGATAGAGCGGATTGGTTCCAGCCAGAGGGACGATCCTAATCTATTGGAAATCATCTCCAAGTTAGAGATGAACATCGACGGTGAGGAGACGAATGTGTATGGGCTTGATCGAGATGGATGGCTTCGGAAGAATGGAAGACTAGTTGTGCCCAACGTGAATGGTTTGAGGGATGAAGTGCTTGGAGAATGTCATCACTCAAAACTGACTGTACATCCCGGTGGTAATAAGATGTATCGAGACATGAAGCAGACTTACTACTGGGAAGGGATGAAAAGAAACGTTGGGAAGTTTATATCCAAATGCGTGAATTGCCAGCTAGTTAAAGCCGAGCAAAAGAAGCCTAGTGGGTTGTTGCAACCATTAGAAATTCCCGAATGGAAATGGGAGCAAGTCTCGATGGATTTCATCGATGACTTACCAAGGACTAGATCGGGATATGATAGCATTTGGGTAATTGTGGATCGATTGACTAAGAGTGCAAGATTTATACCAGTCAAATCGACCAGAACGGCAGCTAAGTTAGCAGAATTGTATATGAAGTGGGTAGTGAGATTTCATGGAGTACCCAAAAGCATTGTGAGTGACCGAGACCCGTTGTTCACTAGTGGGTTTTGGAAGAGCTTACAGGAGGCTCTAGGGTCAGGATTACATCTCAGTACCGCATATCATCCTCAGACCGACGGTCAGACGGAGAGGGTGAATCGTATATTGGAAGATCTCTTGAGAGCTTGTATATTGGATTTTGGTGGATCATGGGATGACCATTTGCATCTAGTAGAGTTTGCATATAATAATAGCTACCAATCCACTATCGGTATGGCTTCATATGAAGCTTTGTACGGAAGACCATGCAACTCACCATCATGTTGGATAGAGACTGGCGAGAAGTTTGTGCTTGGACCAGATGTGGTGAGGGAAACTTCAGATAAGATCAAGATCATTCAACAACGAATGAAAGCTACCCAAGATAGGCAGAAGAGTTATGCTGATAAGAGGAGAAGAGACTTGAAATTCTCCATTGGTGACTTGGTGTTTGTCAAGATCTCTCCGTTGAAGAGCGTGATACGATTTGGCAGGAGAGGCAAGTTGGCACCAAGATTTGTTGGACCATTCCCTTTTCTTGAATTAGTCGAGAATTTGGCATATAGAGTTGGCTTACCAGAGAAGATGGCGGGTGTAACACCCCGCCTCCGCTAGGGTCACTTGCAAGGGAATGCACTAGCTTTAGAGGGGCATTATTGGTAAACATCCACAGAAATATCACAAGACAGAACATATAAAAATAGCGGAAGTAAAAACAAACTTTCATAACATTAATAAATGAGGTCAAAAGCCTTTTTACATCAGAGTACATCAAAACCTGTCTTGCTGAAATAAAGAAGCATGAAACCTTTTTCATAAATTATTCCCCAATTAAAACAGTAAAGTAGCCATAGCCAAGGAAAGTCCAAGCCATCCAAGATGACCTTCAAGCCGAAGAAGTCTGAACTAAACAACAGTATTTCCTCCCTGTAACCTGGGGGGGAACGGAAGACAAGAAGCGAAAGAAACGGGGTCAGTCATAAAGACTGGTAAGTCCTATCTACTTCCAGCATAAAAACAGATAAAGGTGACATGACATGCATAAACTGAAAGTAAACACAAGGATGATGTCAAGATAGATAAACTGAACCAAAATAACAGGATGAACTACTGTACCCAGATAAACTAAGGTGTCATGATAAATTACGATGTCAGATAAAACAAGGTATCAGGCCGTCAGGTTCCTATCAAGCATCACGTCCCATGGTATCTATTTAGTCTAACGTTCTATGGAATTTTTCATATATATATATATATATATATATATATATATATCTTTACTGGTTTTTACATGTATATTTGCTCTGCACCCTCCGTACTAGTATCCCAGCCTTGTTATGTGTTAACCATGAATGTCCCTTACTCAAAGTCGTGTAATGGTCCATGTCAACCTAATATATCGCATATATAGGTTACTCAAATCATATGTTTCTTTCCATGTATATAAGTTCAGTCCTTTGCCGTACCTCGTACGGGCTTCCTCATGTCGTATTATCCTTGAAATCGTTTGGACTGTCACCCTTGTTATAGCTAGGCTCTTCCCTATGAATCATCGTTTGAACTACTAGGACTTACACCACCTAGCACCACTAGGGATTACGCTTACCTATTGCACGCTTTCGTATTTCGGTTTGGGTTAAACCACCTAGGCCACTAGGGATTACGCTAACCCTCAACCGCGCCCTTTTTCCCACGCATTCCTCGTGAACCGTTTTTCTATAACTGTATGCACATGTATCACATCGTGCCATCCGAGTCCTGTCACAGGGAAAAACAAGAAATACAGGACTCGGTCGGGAGCTTTAGATTTATCTGCCGATGCAGATACTAAGGTCTGCTTTTCTACACGTGGCTATGGTCCCACGAGACCCCTCCCTCAACTAGTGAAAGGCAACACAAGAGAAAATCTTGCATGAGAACTACACTCCGGCCAGCCCACATCCTACGGCCTACCTCACCCATAATTAGATAGCAATTATGGTCTGTTGGGTGTTCCCTGCCTTTCCGTACGTACACGCTTGACTCAAGATGGTAGATGATCGACGAACTTGCTATCTCGGGCACCTTATGTATTCGTCGACTCACTGCTATCCACCCCAGTCTTTAGGTCGCTCGCATAGCAACCAAGGCATATTCTTGGTTCTTCTACCGCAGACCTCAACCTCTCGTGAGCCTAGTATAATGACCTGGCAGCTCACAGAGGGATCCCAAGAATATCCTCACGTTCCCCGAAGCCGCTGCTTCGTTACCCAGTTCGTTGGAGCCTTTATCTAAATCAGATAGCCTGCTCCTACACGCATACTTAAACGTTGACCTAACGTATCGGGTTACTAATCTATCTAAGAAATGGTCCAAATTTCCTTGACTAAGAATTATTACTTAGTTTCCCTTAACTAAGGTTTACCACTTAGCCTTATTTCCATAATCCTTGTTAACTATGGTTATTTACCTAATCCTCCGAATTAGGGTTTATCTAATGGGTTAAGTGTCACTTAAGTTCATAACTTAGCCCGTCTACAAACCATGTCAAAATTGGCTTAGTATCCAAGTCCAAGACTTAACCCTACAAACCATGTGTCAAGTTGGCTAAGTATATTAAGCAATCCATAACTTAACCTCGTCTAATTATCATTTTAGATTGGTTAATTATATAAATTAACTGGACCTTGTCAAATTACCGAGTCAAATCGGTCAAGCGTATTCAAGTGATTCGTGACTTAGCCTTATCATGTTTTCACGTTAGATTGGTTAAGTATAGGTCACTTAACCACATCAAACTAACGAGTTGGATTAGTTAAGTGTAAATTAACTTAACCCCGTCCAATTACCATGTTTAGATTAGTTAGGTCTGAGTTGACTTAACCCCATCCATTAACTGTATTAAACGGTTAAGTGTTACTAAGAAAATTTACTTAACCTTATCAAGTTATCGTGTTGGATTGATTAAGTGTTGGTTAACTTAATCCCGTCCCCTCGTCGTATAAAAATGATCAAGTGTCATTAGGCAAATCAAGTTACTTAACCTACCCAACCCTGTCATGTTTTGTTAAGTATCATTAGCCTAATCAAATTACTTAACCCATTTGTCCATGTCATATTTGGTTAAGCCTCATTAATCAAATTAACTTAACCCTATTATGTGGCATTAATTATTTAATGCACCCCAACCTCTCACATTAGACTTTGTTGTGGTTACCTAGTTAAGCCGGTGGGTTCCGGGTAGATTTACACCACAACTTGGTCTAACCTCGGGTCTTAGGCACAACATGACCAACTTCTCACATTGGATCCTATTGTTTGTAGCTACTAGTTAAGTCGGGCGGGTCCGGGTAGATTTATGCTACAAACTCAACCCAACCTCGAGTTGGCCACTTTCATGTTTAGCCTAGTGTCATGTTCATGGTCAAGTTTTCAAGCAATTGGGTAGACCTAACTTAATAGGTAAATTCCCAATGGGTAGACCTAACTTAATAGGTAAATTCCCAAGCCCATGTTTTTATGCATATTTACATGTTAACTTCCATGTTTATATTTCAAGTCATATTTTCAAGTATAAACACATGTCATATTCAAGTTAAGATTTCGCGACATGTTCATGTTTATCTAACTACCCAAAATCGTGTTTTCCCAACGCAAGCAAAGCGAGTCAACATAGTAAGGATACTATGTCACATATTGGTCTCAAAACATGCATGATGCCGAAAAGGGCTTGGCTTCCACATGCATAACATCATAAAGGGATTGGCCATAAACATGCATAGTGTCATAAGGTAATTTGGCCACAAACATGCATAGCATAAAAGGGGATAACTTGCATAAGTGTTCATGTCATAAACCTATCATGAAGGGATAAATATGCACATGTCACTTATGTCATAAGAAGGGGTTGGTTTTATGTACATGCATAAGCTCCAAAGTTCAACTTATGCAACTATTTCACAAGTCAAAGTGGCTCTAAGTGTTCATGCTATCATACTACAAGTAAAGGTCCAATCTTGCATGGCAAACTAAGTCCAATGCAACATGAATAGCATGGTTTAGTCGCTACAACATCACCCAAAGTCATATGTTCATGTTAAAGAGGCAAACTAGGTTCCCATAGGCTAACATACTCATGTTACTTTGCCTTTTATCCCGTGTCACATCAAAATCATCGTTTAAATCTACAAGTAGCTAGAACTTACATAGGCAAGGCTTAGGAAAGGGATCATGCATCATCTTGACGAAGAAAGGTGGCTCCTTTGAAGAAGAACCATCATGAAACTCGCATAACAATGTTGATTTGGCCTCTATTTGGTGTAGCAAGCTTGCATCTTTTGATTTGAACCCGATTTGAATGCATAGGCTCTAGGGATTGGAGGTGGAGGCCATGATCAAAATTGATTTTGGCAGCACTTAGTTGCTAGGTTTGATTTTTAGGGATTTAGGTTAGGTTTAGGGTCTTTTTATAGAGATTAGGATAGTTTTAGGCCCTTAGATTAACCCTAGGATAGATCAGGACCATCAGATCTCGGAAGCTTCCAGAACCAGCCCAAGAACAAGACCAGGTGAGACAAACAGGTGCGCCAGGCAACTTGCCCCGACCACCCCCTGTCGACAGGCAAGTCGACAGGGCTGTCGACTTGGTCTGGACCCAAGTCGACAGGCCTGTCGACGTGGCCTAGGCGGGAAACTTCCCGCCTAGCCCCAGATCTGATTTTCAAAGCTATTTCCGAAGTTCAAATTTGCAGAAATCTTCTTTGGGCCTTTAACGGGTCATACGGACTCCGATTCTCGAAAACTCGGACTCTATTTCGCGTATTTTTCCGAGACGAACGCAATGGCACAGACCTTTTCACTTGATTCAGAATTTATAATTTAATTCTGTCTTGATTCTTGATTTAATGTGTTGTAAAAATTCGGGTTGTTACATTCTCCCCTTCTTAAAGGATTTCGTCCCCGAAATCTCAAAGTTAGGAAGAACATATCCTACCATCCATCATCCATCTACTCAAACCATCATCCACAAGCAACCATTGTCCTTAGACGACTCCTAATGCTTTATGAATGTATGCAAAACGTGTGTGTACATGTTCCTTAGCTAATGCTAATGATCAGGCCTGAAAAATCTTTTGAATGCAAAAATATGTTTAGTGCTATGAATCCATCATGTATGCAAATAGTCCTAGTCATATACACTATATGCGTGCACAAACATTCAACCATATGCAACATCCGCATGATAACACATTCAATTTCATCCATAAACAAGTATAAATACTCGTGCATATGCAATATGAAATGTGACCGAGTCGAGCTAATATCTAATGTAAATTCGCGCATCCACGAGCAACCACTTGCAACCATTTGCAACCATATCAACCATAACATGTTTCAAATACATGTTTACATCCATAGGGTTCTACCTAAGATTCCCTGAAACAGGGTCGAGAAGATAAACAAAACAAACTTCGTACGGGGTTTGTAACAGAGACAGGACCGAGAGGATATCCATAAAAGATAGCCTACGAGCAAGCTCAACAGAAAAACAGGGATCGAGGATATATTCCCAAAAGAGATATCATGCACGTATTTAGTCTTCAGTCTCCTGAGTCGCATTACCTTGAGCTTAGTTCCATCGTGCCTTGACCGCCCCTTTTACTTCACGATTTCGCAGCTTCTTATTTCCTGTTTCCATAACATGAGTTGGAACTCATTTCCTCGTCGCCTCTCGTTCCACTTGCACTTATTCTCCTTCTAGAATACTTGGCGCAAACAGGACTGCGTACACATTATTCCATGCGAGCCCTCAAAATTCACTAGTGAATCCTGGACCTTGTACCATAAGGTATTCCACGTAGAAAAACTTTCTCTTGAAAGTAAACAAGTTACCGTGCGCACTTACTAGGGTAATTCCCATAACCCATACATAATCGAAGTAAACCATCCGTCTTATTAGCGAACACCATTCGATCGGGTTTCTAATTTCCAACAAAGGCATCTAGGGATTCTAAGTAACTAATCATGACAGAACCCAAAAGGTTACGCGATACTTCAAGGGTATTACCAAAGCAAGCCAAGAGTCTAACTACCCTCCTTCTAAAACCGAGAGTGGCACCCCTTACTGGATAACCACTTCATCCCTAGAATCCATCCACAACTTATAAACATAAGCATTATTTCCAAGCTCAACACTTGATATAGACATTCTCAAATCCAAACAAGCCATGAGTAAATGGACCGATCTTCCAATAGGACTTGAGACAAAAACGGGATCCTCTACTACGCTAGTACTAAGGTGCAGAGACTCAACTATCGAAGCGGACTTAAAAGATGCGGTGATCAAAACAAAGTCCCGACAGGATGATAGAGAAGAAAAGCTAAACCTTTAACAAGATCGTTGCCCTCCTTCTGAGGTACCCTAGAAATGAGAGCATACTATTGCCCTCCGAATGATCTTGTCCCTGTTCCATGATACTTAACTATCTGTCCCGTTTCACCATGCCAAAGGTACTCTCTCGTCATGGGTTTCATTGTTCATCTTTCTCCCTCCTTTTAGGACTCAGCCATACCAACATGTTGCTTATCCCTGAGCTCGTATCCTTTATCCTTGTTCTTACTATCCTTTCATGCATAACTCTGCAACGGTCTCTCGAGAACCACCTCCATCGTACGGGAAACACTTACGCAGCTAGAAAGACTAGTCGCAGTCAAAACCACTGTGACTACAGATGGAGGAAAGAAAGGAAAAGAGATTCAATCAAGGAAACAAGGATAATGCTAATGGCCTTTGGGGAATAGCCTTTTTCTTTTTAAAAGAAAATTTTCTTGAAAAATGCTTCTTTGTAAACGGTTTTTCAAATAATTTTCAGAAGGTCTTTAAAAACTTTTGCCCAGTCTAGTAACCTTCTGCTCTGATACCAAATGTAACACCCCGCCTCCGCTAGGGTCACTCGCAAGGGAATGCACTAGCTTTAGAGGGGCATTATTGGTAAACATCCACAGAAATATCACAAGACAGAACATATAAAAATAGCGGAAGTAAAAACAAACTTTCATAACATTAATAAATGAGGTCAAAAGCCTTTTTACATCAGAGTACATCAAAACCTGTCTTGCTGAAATAAAGAAGCATGAAACCTTTTTCATAAATTATTCCCCAATTAAAACAGTAAAGTAGCCATAGCCGAGGAAAGTCCAAGCCATCCAAGATGACCTTCAAGCCGAAGAAGTCTGAACTAAACAACAGTATTTCCTCCCTGTAACCTGGGGGGAACGGAAGGCAAGAAGCGAAAGAAACGGGGTCAGTCATAAAGACTGGTAAGTCCTATCTACTTCCAGCATAAAAACAGATAAAGGTGACATGATATGCATAAACTGAAAGTAAACACAAGGATGATGTCAAGATAGATAAACTGAACCAAAATAACAGGATGAACTACTGTACCCAGATAAACTAAGGTGTCATGATAAATTACGATGTCAGATAAAACAAGGTATCAGGCCGTCAGGTTCCTATCAAGCATCACGTCCCATGGTATCTATTTAGTCTAACGTTCTATGGAATTTTTCATATATATATATATATATATATATATCTTTACTGGTTTTTACATGTATATTTGCTCTGCACCCTCCGTACTAGTATCCCAGCCTTGTTATGTGTTAACCATGAATGTCCCTTACTCAAAGTCGTGTAATGGTCCATGTCAACCTAATATATCGCATATATAGGTTACTCAAATCATATGTTTCTTTCCATGTATATAAGTTCAGTCCTTTGCCGTACCTCGTATGGGCTTCCTCATGTCGTATTATCCTTGAAATCGTTTGGACTGTCACCCTTGTTCTAGCTAGGCTCTTCCCTATGAATCATCGTTTGAACTACTAGGACTTACGCCACCTAGAACCACTAGGGATTACGCTTACCTATTGCACGCTATCGTATTTCGGTTTGGGTTAAACCACCTAGGCCACTAGGGATTACGCTAACCCTCAACCGCACCCTTTTTCCCACGCATTCCTCGTGAATCATTTTTCTATAACTGTATGCACATGTATCACATCGTGCCATCCGAGTCCTGTCACAGGGCAAAACAAGAAATACAGGACTCGGTCGGGAGCTTTAGATTTATCTGCCGATGCAGATACTAAGGTCTGCTTTTCTACACGTGGCTATGGTCCCACGAGACCCCTCCCTCAACTAGTGAAAGGCAACACAAGAGAAAATCTTGCATGAGAACTACACTCCGGCCAGCCCACATCCTACGGCCTACCTCACCCATAATTAGATAGCAATTATGGTCTGTTGGGTGTTCCCTGCCTTTCCGTACGTACACGCTTGACTCAAGATGGTAGATGATCGACGAACTTGCTATCTCGGGCACCTTATGTATTCGTCAACTCACTGCTATCCACCCCAGTCTTTAGGTCGCTCGCATAGCAACCAAGGCATATTCTTGGTTCTTCTACCGCAGACCTCAACCTCTCGTGAGCCTAGTATAATGACCTGGCAGCTCACAGAGGGATCCCAAGAATATCCTCACGTTCCCCGAAGCCGCTGCTTCGTTACCCAGTTCGTTGGAGCCTTTATCTAAATCAGATAGCCTGCTCCTACACGCATACTTAAACGTTGACCTAACGTATCGGGTTACTAATCTATCTAAGAAATGGTCCAAATTTCCTTGACTAAGAATTATTACTTAGTTTCCCTTAACTAAGGTTTACCACTTAGCCTTATTTCCATAATCCTTGTTAACTATGGTTATTTACCTAATCCTCCGAATTAGGGTTTATCTAATGGGTTAAGTGTCACTTAAGTTCATAACTTAGCCCGTCTACAAACCATGTCAAAATTGGCTAAGTATCCAAGTCCAAGACTTAACCCTACAAACCATGTGTCAAGTTGGCTAAGTATATTAAGCAATCCATAACTTAACCTCGTCTAATTATCATTTTAGATTGGTTAATTATATAAATTAACTGGACCTTGTCAAATTACCGAGTCAAATCGGTCAAGCGTATTCAAGTGATTCGTGACTTAGCCTTATCATGTTTTCACGTTAGATTGGTTAAGTATAGGTCACTTAACCACATCAAACTAACGAGTTGGATTAGTTAAGTGTAAATTAACTTAACCCCGTCCAATTACCATGTTTAGATTAGTTAGGTCTGAGTTGACTTAACCCCATCCATTAACTGTATTAAACGGTTAAGTGTTACTAAGAAAATTTACTTAACCTTATCAAGTTATCGTGTTGGATTGATTAAGTGTTGGTTAACTTAATCCCGTCCCCTCGTCGTATAAAAATGATCAAGTGTCGTTAGGCAAATCAAGTTACTTAACCTACCCAACCCTGTCATGTTTTGTTAAGTATCATTAGCCTAATCAAATTACTTAACCCATTTGTCCATGTCATATTTGGTTAAGCCTCATTAATCAAATTAACTTAACCCTATTATGTGGCATTAATTATTTAATGCACCCCAACCTCTCACATTAGACTTTGTTGTGGTTACCTAGTTAAGCCGGTGGGTTCCGGGTAGATTTACACCACAACTTGGTCTAACCTCGGGTCTTAGGCACAACATGACCAACTTCTCACATTGGATCCTATTGTTTGTAGCTACTAGTTAAGTCGGGCGGGTCCGGGTAGATTTATGCTACAAACTCAACCCAACCTCGAGTTGGCCACTTTCATGTTTAGCCTAGTGTCATGTTCATGGTCAAGTTTTCAAGCAATTGGGTAGACCTAACTTAATAGGTAAATTCCCAATGGGTAGACCTAACTTAATAGGTAAATTCCCAAGCCCATGTTTTTATGCATATTTACATGTTAACTTCCATGTTTATATTTCAAGTCATATTTTCAAGTATAAACACATGTCATATTCAAGTTAAGATTTCGCGACATGTTCATGTTTATCTAACTACCCAAAATCGTGTTTTCCCAACGCAAGCAAAGCGAGTCAACATAGTAAGGATACTATGTCACATATTGGTCTCAAAACATGCATGATGCCGAAAAGGGCTTGGCTTCCACATGCATAACATCATAAAGGGATTGGCCATAAACATGCATAGTGTCATAAGGTAATTTGGCCACAAACATGCATAGCATAAAAGGGGATAACTTGCATAAGTGTTCATGTCATAAACCTATCATGAAGGGATAAATATGCACATGTCACTTATGTCATAAGAAGGGGTTGGTTTTATGTACATGCATAAGCTCCAAAGTTCAACTTATGCAACTATTTCACAAGTCAAAGTGGCTCTAAGTGTTCATGCTATCATACTACAAGTAAAGGTCCAATCTTGCATGGCAAACTAAGTCCAATGCAACATGAATAGCATGGTTTAGTCGCTTCAACATCACCCAAAGTCATATGTTCATGTTAAAGAGGCAAACTAGGTTCCCATAGGCTAACATACTCATGTTACTTTGCCTTTTATCCCATGTCACATCAAAATCATCGTTTAAATCTACAAGTAGCTAGAACTTACATAGGCAAGGCTTAGGAAAGGGATCATGCATCATCTTGACGAAGAAAGGTGGCTCCTTTGAAGAAGAACCATCATGAAACTCGCATAGCAATGTTGATTTGGCCTCTATTTGGTGTAGCAAGCTTGCATCTTTTGATTTGAACCCGATTTGAATGCATAGGCTCTAGGGATTGGAGGTGGAGGCCATGATCAAAATTGATTTTAGCAGCACTTAGTTGCTAGGTTTGATTTTTAGGGATTTAGGTTAGGTTTAGGGTCTTTTTATAGAGATTAGGATAGTTTTAGGCCCTTAGATTAACCCTAGGATAGATCAGGACCATCAGATCTCAGAAGCTTCCAGAACCAGCCCAAGAACAAGACCAGGTGAGACAAACAGGTGCGCCAGGCAACTTTCCCCGGCCACCCCCTGTCGACAGGCAAGTCGACAGGGCTGTCGACTTGGTCTGGGCCCAAGTCGACAGGCCTGTCGACAGCCCTGTCGACGTGGCCTAGGCGGGAAACTTCCCGCCTAGCCCCAGATCTAATTTTCAAAGCTATTTCCGAAGTTCAAATTTCCAGAAATCTTCTTTGGGCCTTTAACGGGTCATACGGACTCCGATTCTCGAAAACTCGGACTCTATTTCGCGTATTTTTCCGAGACGAACGCAATGGCACAGACCTTTTCACTTGATTCAGAATTTATAATTTAATTCTGTCTTGATTCTTGATTTAACGTGTTGTAAAAATTCGGGTTGTTACAGCGGGAGTTCACAATGTATTTCATGTTTCCCAACTAAGGAAGTTCGTTCACGACTCAGATGCGACTATTTCACCTGATCAATTAGAGGACTTCGAAGTAGAACCCGAGGCGGTTAGGAACCGCAAGCCGATTCGTATTGTGTGGCATGATACGAAGCAGCTTCGAAGGAAGGCGGTGAAGCTAGTCAAGGTTCAGTGGGGCGAGAGCGAGAATGATTGTACTTGGGAAACAGAGGAGAGCATTAGGAAGGCGTATCCAGAACTCTTTGCCTGGTAAGACTTACTTCATAATTTAGTTATTCTGCATGCTAGGATAGACTTGCCATACTTGTTTTGCATGTTTGATTGTTGTTTTATGGTTGATAGGCATGCGGGAACCTTTGTGTGTGTTTTGATTACGGAATTTCGGGGGCGAAATTTCTTAAGGGGGGAAGAGTGTAACGACCCGTATCCTACGCATCAGAGGATCGTAGAATATTTATTTCTTTCCCATATGAAGTCGTATGGTCATGTAACTTTGGAAAACATCTATTAGAGTCATTTCCCATGTTCATGATTTTTGTCGATTTTTAAATGACCATTTTTCCCTAGATGATCTTGTTATGGCCATAACTTTTGATTGGAAAGGAATTTTAACCTGAAACCACTTCCATTGGATTCGTTTGATGGTTTACCTTTCCGTAGGGTGGTCATAATAGCCAAACGGACTTACCGTTTGGGAGATATGGCTGAAATAAGGTTTGGAGGGTGAAAAACTGCTTAACCGGGCCAAATCGGGTGATTAGTGAGTAGGCCCATAACCCATTTCGGGATTGGGGTTATGGGAAGGCTGAAATGAGATGGAGAATCATTCCATTTCAGTTTTCTAGCCTCCACTTATCACCAAGGAACCCTAAAAATGGCCTCCAACCTCTAAATCACCTCCAAATCATCTTTTAATCAAGGATAAAGCTTAGCAACATCTAATCAAGGGAGATCTACACCAAATCAACATTGGAGCTGCTGCTTAGTATTGGGATTTGCATCAAATCCGAGATTTATTTCAGATCTTAGTTTATTTGTGGCTAAGGTGAGTGATTTGCATAGTTTTGCACTAATTATGGCTAATTATGGGTAATTAGTGTTAATTAGTGAATTTAAACGTGATAAATTTCTGGAAAAATGCTCATAAATTCTTAAATGATGTTTTAGACCTCTGATATGAGTTTGGTTAAGTTTTTCTAACCCTATCATTAGTTTCACCTAAACATGCTTAAGGGGAAAATATGGGGTTTTGGGTATGTTTGATCCATTTTAACCTGTCATATTGATGTTTTGATGTTTGTGGTTGATTATGCATGTTGCTATGACTGTATGATATGCTTTGTGATTGATTTCAATAGTTAGAATGGTCGAAAACGTCGTCGAATGGCGTAAACACTTGCTGGAACAGTTTCAGAAAACAGTGCAGGTTTCGGATCGGATCGGATATGGGGCTCGGATCGTATATGTTGAACTGGGCAAGGGATTCGATCGGATTGGAACCTGACACTTGAGAAAATTGGCAAAAAGGAAGGCCACGCAAACTGAACTGGGATCAGATCGGATAAAGGAGAAGCGATCGGATCGGATAAAGGAGGAGCGATCGGATCGGATAAAGAATGAGGGAGCGGATCGGAGCAGAAGCACGAACTGGAGGGGAAATGGCACCCGACCCGACCCGAGGTGGGACACCCGACCCGACCTGAAGTGAGACAACCGACCCGAGGTGACGCGATGAAGTGGACTCGACCCGAACCGTACCAGAAAAAGAACCGACCCAAAGGAGGACACCCGACCTGAACCGATGGCTTGAAGGGAACCCGACCCGACCCAGTACTGACCAATAACCCGAGATGCAAAGGTAGTCCAATATGGGAAGTTAGAGCTCAGGATTCAGTTGGGAACCAATGAGTTCACTTCATGGTTGGGCTTTGCTGTGGGACGTGTGCTAAGGAGTTGTCGACGTTCATAACTTCGATCCACCACTAAAAATGAATGATGGGCTACTTATCAGTGCAGTAGAGTCATTATGACTCGAGGGGCAAGGTGATGGTAGCAAGACTACGTTATGAGTGCAGTAGAGTCATTATGACTCGAGGGGCAAGGTGATGCGTAGTAAGACTATGAGCCAGAGCAGACGGGGTGAATAACTCCATGGGGCAAGTGGACATAGCAAAGGATTAGTGGCTACGTTATCAGTGCAGTGAAGCCATTTATGACTTCATGGGGCAAAGTGATCGTAGCAAGGGTGGGTGATCGAAGTGGTGAATATCGTATGTTTTACGCACTGAGTGAGAGATGTGAGGATGGATGCTATGTTTGATTGTTTGCCATCACTATGACATGCACACCTTCCCCACCTCCGTATCTTTGCACCGTTTGATATGGCACCTTAGAGTGTTGTACAGTATGTAGTGCTAACTCTTTGGTTGCAGGTCCAGGTTCAGGTATGTTTTAGTCTACCTGTTATTGTTCACTTTAGATGCTTATTGCTCATACCAGGCTTTATGTCTGACCCAGAGTTTTATGTCTCCTCTTATTACTCTAGGTGCTCACACGAGCAGACTAGAGACAGGTTAGCTGGTGATGCGAGAGTAGCTGATTTGGAGGCGGGCAGGAGGCTTCCACGTATGATATATATATACACATTCTCCCTGTGTCGGTGGTGGTCGCTACTTGGGCATTAATAGTGTACCTCCTTTATCTTGCTTTTGTTTTGAGACAGTTTGAAAAGTTGTAATAAGCTATATTTTGGATTTCCGCTGCTATGATGCTTAGTTCTGGTTTTTAGCTTATGCACTGTCTCTCCTATTTTATGTCAAGTATGTTATTATTATATTTTGTTCTATGCGCTGTGAGACATTCTACAGGTTCTGTGTTAGTTCATTTCCTTCTTCCTTTTCCTTCTGACGACCCGTTCCGTGCTAACTGGACATGTGTACAGCGCACTTCTGGAGTAAATGTCGGTTGGTGCGGGGCGGGCGGGCACATTTGCTCTAGATTCACGCTGCTTGGATATATTGACATCTGTATGCACTAGTAAATGTCATGCACACAACTTGAGTACTGCTGAAAGTTGAACATATTTGGGTACCCTGAAACTTTCAGTCTACCTTGTTTTAAAGTGGAACTTATATGGACACATAATTGTAAAACTGTAGGTGACACATTCTTCCACTATATCGCCATTGTGTGATCGTTACATACTATTTTGTTGTTTTATCATACAGTAAACCTTGATTAACTTTACATTTACATGCATTTGCTGATCAATGGGATACTGGACAACTGCATATGAAGACTATGCATATCTGAACGTTAAACCCCCTATAAAGAAAAAAAATAGCCATTTTAAGCAAGTAAATAGGCTAAGACTTGAAAAGAACTTTTATTAATGATTATCAGAGCATTTTCATGTTAGAAGTTGCAACAACTTGTTTGTTGTGGATGCATGCTACTCAAATCGTAGATTATATATATACATACACACACATACATATATATAAATATATATCAATGTGTCTTGCCACTTTAACAAAAATGTCATAATTTAATTCTGTACTATATTAGATGATTGTTTACCTACAGCTAGCCTGCATGAGATAATATAGATGCATGGCAGTGCTTATTTTGTGTCCAGTAATAAGTTCAAAGACGCATCCTAGTATTCTTGATTTCCGGCATGTCAATAATGAACAGAGATCCTTGTGTAAATTAGATGTAAAGAAATAGAAAATTGGTTCGTTCTTCATTTCTTTATCAAGTTGTATAGAATCAGTAATACTTGAGTTCTTTGATGAGAGTCTGATTAAATGTTAAAACATTCTTATTAGCAACTATTGCTAGTTTTTGGATGACATAATTCTTGCAGAAAATGAAATTAATGATTCTTTCCCGCTAAGAAAACTTATACAGTTCTTATTTCTGCAAATATACAAAGTGCAATGTTAGCTTATGAAGCATCTATAATTGATGGCATTCATGCATTCCAATTGAGTGGTGGTGTTTGTGAATTATTATGCATATGTGTTTCTTATTAATTGAACTTATGCGTTGTTATTGAACTTGGTTAATGTGCATATCTTAGAGCTTGAACCCAAGACCTCTAGGAACTCGTACCAGGTGACTGCGATAAATGGCGAATGAGTTTACATATTGATCAAGAGAAACAAAATAATTAATTTTAAATTCATGACACATATTCAAAGCATGATTTTTGGATATATGTAGTGGTCGATGTATACATTTATATATATACCACTGTATGTGCATATATTTCATCGGTATACGTATATATGTTTTCAGTATATATATGTGGTGGCCGGTGTACACATATGTAAATATATACCACTGTATATGTATATATATGTCATCAGCATACATATATATGCTTTCAGTATATATATGTGGTGGCCGGTGTACACATATGAATATATATACACACACACACACACCCCACTATACGTGCGTGTATATGTCATCGGCAAACGTATATATATAAATCCATATGTTGTCCTATCTTGTTTCGTCCCAAGTCACTATGCTACATCTTAGCGGTCTTTCATGGGTTTGATGTACTCTAAGTTTAATAATGTGTTAGGATTAACAATATTATTTTTCAGATTATATTGAAATAAACTTACTTGAACAAATGGTTAATCCTGACTCGAGTGTTTTATGTTTTTGCATGGTACGCTCGGGTCAGACCCGAGTATTACAGATTTAAAGATTACAGCTTAGGATTCGAATATTGGCGAAGCTGAGGATTCCAAAGACGGCGCAATCTGAAGTCTTAAAACAGTAAAGATTTTTCTTGTATTCAAATAGATTTTTTAAATTCTGTTGTATATAAAATAAATCTTGTATCAAATTTTTTGATTAATATATATAAAGGTTATTTCGATGTTCAATATTCTGTTATCTATTTATTATGTATTTTATGTGTTGATTCTGCTTTTAAACTCTGTAAGCTAAATAACAATCTGTCGATTTGAACGTTTAAAGTTGGTTTAGTTACCAATTTGAAGAGATCAAAAAGGCGGGACGTTACAAGTGGTACCAAAGCCTTGGATTATTCAAAGCTTAGCATATTGGGTTTAAAAATGGATCTTGGAAATAAATGATTTTGAATTATAAATATTGAAAGTGAAAAAAAAATTGAAAGGTAAATTATTTTTGGAAATGTTAAGTATTTTGAAACCGGTATTTTGGAACTAATACAATATAACCAAAATTATTTTTAAGATTTTAAATTCTTTGGAATCCCCAGCGTTTGGATATAGAATTGTCAGAGCTCTTCGTTAAGGTCCCCTTAGTTTGAATCTTGAATCCATCATCGAAGGGTATCAAAGGAAGATAAGCATAAGAGAATCAATGAATTGATTTCTCAAATCGCGTATTTTAGAAATCAAGGACAACTTAAATTTATTGAAAATAAGAATTCCGATGGGAATTTGAATGTAAAGGATAAATTTGAAATCATTTCAAAAAATTGATACGATGAATTTTATTTCGACATTCGGAATACAAGTTAATGAAAATGAAAATAAAAATAAAAATGATTATAATTGGAATTTGATTATGTTAAATTTTATTACTCAGAAATAGGCAAGATAAATTATAATTGGTTTCAGACCAATACTGTATGATCGAAGAATTGAATTCGATAGTAAGTTATAAACTTGTTAATTAATTAACAAGAAGTGAATGGTAAACGAGAGTTATAAATGAAACGAAATATGGATGAAGATTTTTTTTAAGAGATTTAAACTTATATGAAATCAAAACTAATTTGATGTGATGAGTTCAGACTCCTATAAAAGGAATAATATTTTTAGAAGTAAATAACATGTGAAAGAAAAAATGTTGCAAATTGAAATTAGAAATAAAGAAAATGGAGTTGACTGGTACGATGAAATTATTCCGAAATTCGGAATATGGTATCGAATAACAGATTATTCGAAAGGAAGTTATTTATGAGAGAATTATGTCAAATTTTAGGAATGTACCATTTATTTTCCCTTTTTAATTTAAATTTAATGTATTATTAATTAATTGTTTATGTAATCAGATTAATGAACAAAGTATATTTTAAAGTTAAATATTCCAGAGGCATAAATTATTGTAATAATCAACGATTTTCATAAAAGAAGTGAAACTTTTAACTTGAATTCGAAAGTTAGGAGAATGAATGTTTTGATGGTGTTTGAAGCTGTGAACTTTATCTATTTCGAAGTTAATAATGTTATTTAGTTAAGGTCTGAGAGGTAACTATACCCCAACTTGATTGACTTCATTGTTGACTAAGAAATGGTTAAGGCTCGATATCAAGAGTTGGTTAAGTGAAGTAAGTTATTGAGTGACAACAGTTAAGTGGGAATAGCGATGTTTTATTTAATATCTTTTTTTAATCCAAATAACGAATTTAGAAATGTTTCCCATGAGGATAAAGTATATTTTCTATAATATATAAAGATTTGCAAATATATATGATAATAAGTGATTTTCTAGAATTATAGAAAATAAATATGATAATCGGAAATGTTTTCAAAGGATAGTGAGAGGCTAACATAAATTAGAATGGCAAGAACTGAAGAACAAAGAGCCGCACGTCCAAAATGAAGGGTGGCAGAACATAAAAGAGGTGGATTTGTAAATTGAATCTAGGATTTGCGAAAGAAATGATTTGATAAGAAATTAAGAAATGGAGTTCAGGAAATTTGGAACTGACTGGAGATTAGTCAAGTTGAATTACTTTCTGACTGTTGATCTGATGTTGGTTTCGGCCTTCAGGATTGATACTTAGGGAGTTGTTCGCTTGCTAATTTACGGTTGAAGGTTGTGAATATGGAAGGGCAACAATGCGTGAATGAGAAATTTCTATAAAAATGATAAATTCTGAGTTTTGAAAGCACAAAGACCTGAAGTAGGTGATGAGCTTGATAATTGGAAAATTGGAAGAAAAATGGTTTATAGCAAAATCTGAGTTTGAAAAATCTGAAATGGATAAGAAGTCAAAACTAGAATTTTGAAATTTGAACTTATATGAGAGATATATAAGAACATGGTGAATTTGAAAACTACTGGATTGGAATGTGATCGATTTGAGATAAAATATTATATAACAGAATTAATATAAGAATGATATATTTGGAAATATGATTTGGAAAGAAAATATTATGTATGATTTATGAGGAGTATGAAATGAAGTACTATATGTACATAGTATCATATGTTTTCAAGTCAAGATAAGGGAAGTACCATCCTTATCGTTCGAATTTTAAGCTTAGTCGAGATGTGTTGCTGGTGGTAGTAGGTTGTCAGAACGTAAAACTCATGTGTTGTCATTGTTCCTGGAAGAACACGACCATGTAGCGAAATTCGCAGGGCTGTAGATGGCCCACGACGGACGGATGTTTCTTTGGAGAACCAAGCGTAACCATTGTGTCTGCTGCGATCTACAGTCGTGCTAATGGCGCAATTTGCAGAGCTATGAAAGCTTAAGGGTATGGATGTCTCCTGAGGGACCCAGGCATAACCACTGTATACATGCGGTCCACATGGCATTTCTACAAGTGAAAGAGATGTAACCACTAGAGTTATTGAAGGTAGAATGGAGCCATGTGATGTGTGGGATATCTTAGTGATATTGAGCCACCTATTTTATGTAGCACTGTGTCTTCGTTACATGATTTGTCGTTGTGACATGGTTGATCCTCGTGTTTTGATCTATTTTCATGATTTTCTTTCGTGACCCTGAGATAGAGTAGTCAACGCTTAGTGACCTTAGGTTTCTTTTGATTCTTAAATATCTTCTATTGATCTGTCCATGACGAAATTTACAGGGAAGTGATTTCCTATGGATACAGATTTTTTTTGGGGGATCTAGACGAAACCATTGTGTATATACGATTCATGAACAATCAACATATCAATATCACATTGGTACTTTCCTTATCTGTTTTCTTTTAAAAAGAATTTTTGAAATATTTTCACTGAGAGTTAAAGCAAGGATATTTAGTACTTAGGGATTTTAGTTGTGCGTCTGGCCAATGTATGCCTAACATCTGTGAGAACAACAATAGACTTGTCAAACTTCGAGTAATCAAATATTTTTGAATCGATAATTTGGAATTAAAATGTACCTAATTTAATAAGTTAAGAAAGAGGATTTCAAAGTATTTTCAATTCCATTCAAATATTTTTGCACAAATTTCGTCTTATATATAAAAGTTACAAAAGATTTTTGATTTTGGAAATTATTAAGTTTTCAATTTAAAAATTGTCAACTTGAAGAGGAGATGTTAATTACACTAATCAATGAGTGTTTAGAAAGATTAAATGGATTAAATGTAAGAAGATTGAGTTGAACATGAATAAGTAAACAATGACAGATGAGGTTTATAAAGAAATTTGGAATAATTTGAGACGCATAAATCCAACTTATGCAGAAATTGAAATTTAATAAGAGATCCGTTTTGAAAGGAAATTACATGATTTTGAATCTCTTAGAAGATTAGATAGAATGAGAAATCGAGAGATATCTCAAAATAATTTGAGATAGAAATTGGTCTGAGAAAATTGAATATTGTTTAAAAAGCGTGGAAATAAATAAACCCGATTCGGAAGATAAAGAAAAATTGTGATAGATTAAAATTGATCTCCAACTATAAGAAATGAAATTTGATTTCGCGAGTTAATTGAATATGATGGAGAAATAAAGAGGATCGATGACTTAAATATCAATATTTAAATTAGTTATGAAAAAAATTCACACAAACATGAAAAATTGAAGTATACGTTCGTATAACTCTAACAATCTCTCCTTTTTTAGAACAAAAAGTTTTAAAAGGGGGAGATTGTAACGTCCCAAAATTTGGATAACTGGAAAATAAATTAATTAAATATTTAAATATAAATAATCAATTTTATGTTGATACTTGGGTTAGAAATTTAAAATCAAATATATGGTTTTGAGTATGAATTGTATATGTAAATTAGAATGGTTGGTTGGAAATCAAATATTTATTGTTGAATATTTGAATTAAATTTGGTTGGATGTTTGAATCGGATTTAAAATTCGATTGGAAAATATAAATGGCTGAATTTAAAAATAAATGTAGTTGATGTTAAATAAACTGGGAATTTTATTTGTTGAAATATATGGAAATTTGGCTTAGTTATGTGTGTATGTGTGTGCATAAAGAAAATTTAACTTAACGTCTCAAATTTGGAATTGAACGGAATCATTGTTAGACAAACGGAATAAAATCGGTAAACCGATAAATAATTCGTATTTAAAGTATCATTGATTAATTTTATTGGATTCAAAATGCGAAGACGAAGAGGTAGGTATAAATTTTCATTGCATTTGGAGTTTGTGTTGACAATTCAAATATAGAGCGTTCAATGATAAATTCATGATAAAGATTAATATTTAATTATACCTGAATATTAGCTATCCAAAGTATCACCTTCCTCACTTAAATATTGCGCCGTCCTACATCTGAGAAACGCAGCTGCCCTCTAACTCTACTGATTGTACATTGTTCTTATCTTCCCTCTATAAAAATTAGCGTGCCACAACTTCCCTCAGTAAAAATTAAAAAAAGCTTTTCCTTTTTGTTTAATGGCACCCGAATGACCTATTCCCCCAAAATCAAAATTTCACGTCTTTTCCCAAATTTAATCACACCCAAATCATGGCCATCAAGCCTCTAACCACTGCCTAGTTTAGATCATCGTCGCTGCCTTGAAATCGGACAACCATCGATTGCCTCCTCCTTTGGTAGATCAAAAATTGAAGCCACCAGCCAACACAAAACCCGATTCCATCAATCGAAAACCTGTTTGCCATAGTTTTATGTGATTTCACGATGCCATAGACCACCAGTCGCTGTGATTAACGCGAATCTAAGGTGAGTATTTTTTCTCATGATAAATTTTTGATCAAGTAGTTATTTTGAGTTCAAATTAGAATTTTGATGTTTAATGGCCTTGATGAATTGTTTCCTTGTTGCCTCGGCCAAATTTGTTCCTCACTAAGTGGTTTACCTTGTTTGTGTTGATTTGGTTGCCTTATATGCTTCCTATTTGTGGACCATTTACCGTATTGAGTTTGATTAGCTCACTGTTCGTTTACCACATTCATTACTAGCTTATCTGGAATTTTCGATAAAACTGGTTTATGGATTGATTGCGTCTGGCTAGAACATGAGTTCTATAACCTGAAAGAATAGGTTTCATACATAAGTTGTCCCTGCACATATGTATTAGTTACGCCCATATCTTATACCCGTGTGCGTGGTGCATTTTCACCTGAGGCATGTACACATGCTGTTGAACACTATAGTAAATTGATTAGTGGTTGTTTCATTTTCTTTTTTTAGTTGAAGTATTCCTGGGAGTTGGATAAAAGCATGACTTGCCTTAGTTATCTACTGTTATACCATCCCTTGTATAAACTAATGATTGTCTTTCCCTACTTAGTACCATGTTCATTTGATATATAATATAAGTATAATTGGTTGTTCTATGCTATCAATTTGGCTACTCCCTGAAATTTCGAAACTAATATGTTGTTCTGCTCTAGATTCAAATTGCTTGGATATATTTACATCTATATGCACTAGTAAATGTCATGTAGACACTTGGGTACTGCTGAAAGTTGAACATATTTGGGTACCCTGAAACTTTCACTCTACCTTGTTTTAAAATGGAACTTATTTGGACACATAATTGTAAAACTGTAGGTGACACATTCTTCCACTATATCGCCACTGTGTGATCGTTACATACTATTTTTGTTGTTTTATTATATAGTAAACCTTGATTAACTTTACATTTGCATGCATTTGCTGATTAATGGGATACTGGACAACTGCATATGAAGACTATGCATATCTAAATGTTAAACTGCCTATAAAGAAAAATATTGCCATTTTAAGCAAGTGAATAGGCTAAGACTTGAAAATAACTTTTATTAATGATTATCAAAACATTTTCATGTTACAAGTTGTAACAATTTGTTTATTGTGGATGCATGCTACTCAAATTGTAGATTTTTTATATAAATGTGTCTTGCCACTTTGACAAAAATATCATAATTTAGTTATCATTAAAATGATTATTAACTTTAGGCATCATTAAATTAAATGATTATATTTTTTTGGCAAGGCCGACCAATTCTCATATTTTTGCGTAGCACTATTATTATAACAAATAAAAATTACAAATAGGTATAGGAGAATGGCAAAATAACAATCTACTACATTCGTTTTTTAAGTAACACCGACCACGAAAATGGGTTTTATAGTGGACTGTCCATTGGAACTAAACTAGTTGCAGTGCTGGGGATAGACAAAATTATCTAGGCTATAAAACATATCACACTCCACGCAAGAAGCAAATAACATTACATTCCCTACGTAGGGAGACAAATTACATTGCCAAAGGAAACATGTATCATATTATATAAACTTACACCTAAAAGAGGGTAAGCCTAAACAATGCTTACTAGATGCACAAGTACAACAACATGTTTACAATTTCCAGTAGCATAGAGGCATGGAAAGAACATCGTAAAATAAGCACATCACTTCCAACAAGTGACATTTCAGCAGACCAATCTCATAACAAGTCATGTCTTTGAGTAACAACAATAAACCTGTAGTAGAATATGCACAGTGTACCTAAAAAGGTACAATGCAACCAAGAATGCATGTAACACCCCGAAATTTTAAAGAAAACTATAATGATAAACTAAAGAATACTTAATTAAATATTGGGAAATGTAACAACCCGTATTTTGATAACATGTTATAACCATAAATCTAGGCATAATTAAATTTTAAAATAAGAACCAAGGGAAACGGGTTGCGCCATTGCGTTTGTCTCAGAATTCTGCATGAAATCGAGTCCGAGTTTTCGAAAATCGGAGTCCGTATGACCAAGTTATGGCTCCCCAAAGTTTCAAAAATATTCAGAGTTCAAATTAGCTCGAATTCGAATTCAAAAATTCGAATTTCAAACGCAGAACAGACTGGGCGGGAAATTTTTTGCCCAGACCCAGGTCGACTGGGGAGTCGACTAGGCAGTCGACACCCCCAGGACTAGGTCGATTGCGCAGTCGACCTGGTCCCCGAGCCCATTTTTGGGCCAGTGTTCGTTCTGATGTATCTAGTCCAATTTCTGTCCTGATTCATCTGCCTAAACCTATTTAAACAGCCCCAAACATAGTCTTCTCTACACACAATTCTATTCTGCTTCTACTCTGCCTCTGTTCTAAATAAAAATAAAAATGGCGTCGCTACTCTGCTGGAATCAAAACTAGAAGCTAATCAACATCAACCTAAGCAACTCAATTCAAACTAGAGATTAAAGCTTCTGCAACGATCTTACGACAATTTCTGTTCTTAATTCTCGATCCACGCACTATAAGCCCCAGTTACTCTTAGATCTAAACTGTAAATTTAACATGAACACGATGTAAACTGAAATTATGCCAAACATGATAACTAGGTTGGATCTATCATTGTAAATCCTTGATCTATGACTATCCTTTTTAGACCTACTATTTTAGATCTAATTTTGCACACCCTAGATCTATTCATGTGAAACTTTGACTTGTGGATTATTGTATGAACTTTATTTGGGACATATTCATGTTATTAACCTAAAACCTCTCATGACCTTTATCTAAACATTACCTGTGATGGTTAAACTATTATTGGGGATATTATCTTATGTCAATCCATTACCATGTCTATCACCATATTCTGCCAAGTTGATGTTGAGACCCTTATTCATATGCCTGAAATGGTATAATCGTCATGCTTAACTTGTAAACACCTTTGCCATCCTATGACTATCCTTTTTGTGTTGTTCCCTATCTGGATATTTTGTGTTGATGCGAATTCACATACGTTGGGGATACATTTTGGGTAGATTAGGAAAACTTGAAATTGGCTATGAAATTAACATGATATGACACGAAAACATGACATGTAAACTTGACATGAAATTATACTTGAAAACTTGAATCGTGAACATGGTTAACACGAACTTGAACTTGACATGAAAAATTAAGCATGGACATGACACCTAGATAACTTGTACGTGGCCAACTCGAGGTTGGGTTGAGTTTGCGGTATAAACCTGCCCGGAACCGCCCGGCGAATCCTGTAACTGCAAACAATAGGACCCAATGTGAGTAGTTGGTCATATCGCACTCGAAACCCGAGGTTAGACTAGGTTATGGTGTAAAACTGCCCGGACCCGCCCAGCACATCCAATAACCATAACCAAGTCTAATGTGAGAGGTTAGGGGTGCATTAAGTAAATTAATGCCACTGGATAGGGTTAAGTCATGGACCACTTGAATATACTTGACCAATTTGACACGTTGATTTGATAGGGTTAAGTCATGAACCGCTTGAACACACTTAACCAACCTGACACATGATTCGTAGGACTAAGTCTTGAACTAGAACGACACACTTAGTCAATTTTACATGACACGTAGATGGGATTAAGTCTCGATTTTAAATGACAACTTAACCTGCTGAACGAAACCCTAGTTAAGCGGTCCTTTTCAGTAGTAACCCACTAGATGTATCACGGTACCCTGGGACTAGGCTGGGTGGGGCATGATTGCTGGGCTAATTGTAACCGACCAGAACGACGGCTGAGTTGGTGCGCCATTGTAGGTTCAGGCGGACTAGGGTCGTGCACTTAGTTCGGAGTTGAAAAAGCAGGCATTGGGCATCAGTAGGATTATCTGTGCATTCTTGATTCGTGTCGGTGGTTGGCACCCTAGGGCTTGATACACCCTATGGTGGACCTAACACAGGTGACTACATTCGTGATAGGGCCGTATGACACAGACACACGACGAGCTAGACTTGTAGGGAGCCGATCGATTGGATCATACCATTGGACACTGAATTGGGTCACTTCACGATATTGGGCCAAGGGATTATTTCTTGATTTATAATTGACACGGGATTAGTATACCAGTATAGTTGGTATGGCGAACCTTGAATACGCAATGTTAGACTTGAGTTATCTTGTTAGCTTAGTTATCACGTCAGACTTATCATCATTCCTATGTTTAATTCCAGTTTATTCATGTTTTGTTAACTTAATTAGTTTCTATGCTGATAGTCACTAGGGCTTACCAGTCTTTTTGACTGACCCGTTTTCTTTCTCCTCTTTGTCTTTCGTTCCCCCCCTCCCCCCCTCCCCCCCAGGTTCTCAAGGAGGAAACTCTAGCTCTTAGCTTGGACTTTGCTTGCTTTCTGACAGCTCATGTACGGTTTGGTCTTGAGCTATGCTATGGCTGCACTCATGCTCTTTTTGGGGAATAATATTTTACTTATGTTGTTTTAAGTACTTTGCTTCTTTAGAACTTTATGTAATGAAATAATGTCTTAAGCACATTTGATGTAAGAGGTTTTGACTCTATTTTTCAGTAATGAGATTTGGTTTTTAAATTTATATCCGCTGCTTTATATACTCTGTTTTATCTATGTTCTGTCTTGTGTTATCTCTGTGCCTGTTTACTAGATAATACCCCTCCAAAACTAGGGCATTCCCTTTGTGAGTGACCCTAGCGGAGGTGGGGTGTTACATTTGGTATCAGAGCAGAAGGTTACCAGACTGGGCAAAAGTTTTAAAAACCTTCTGAAACTATTTTCAAAACCGTCTATAAAGAAGCATTTTTCAAGAAAAGATTTATTTTTAAGAAAAGGCTATTCCCCAAAAGCCATTAGCACTTTCCTTTGTTTCCTCGTTTGAATCTTTTTCCTTTTCGCTTTTCAGCTTGTCTGATCTTAACCTTCCTGAGGGAGTACCCATACCTGGCTGGTTCCGAAGATACTTGGAAGTTAGGGACAACAGCGCGGGCCCAGCAGATATCCCTCCTCCTCCTCCCCCGGCGGCCGCGGTTCCTCCTCCTCCTCCTCCGGGTACCGCCTTCGCCAAAATATGCAAGGACTTTATAGGAATGGGCGGCAAGAACTTCGTTGGAACTGAAACCTTCGTTGAGGCGCGAAACTGGCTAAAAGAGACTGAAGACTTGTTTGTTATTTTCGATATGGAGGATCGTAGGAAAGTTCAGTTGGCAGCATGGTTGTTGAAAGAGGAAGATGCATTTTGGTGGGAAGTCACCAACGCTACCAGGCCAATTGAGACTTGGGCAGACTTTAGAGAGAGGTTTGGGCTTAAGTTTTTATCATCCGCAGAAGCGAGCCTTCAGATGGAGAGGTTCCTGGCACTCAAGCAAGGGGACATGTCAGTTAGGGAATACGTGAATAAGTTTAATCAGCTTGCTCTGTTTGGTTTGGACTTAGTCAACACGGCTGAGAAGAAGGCTCTACGCTTTGCTCGAGGATTGAGCGAGCCACTCCACACTATGGCCATGACTCATGTACCCATGGGGGCGACCTTTGAAAGCTTGGTGAATATGACCCTACTTTATAAAGAAGACGAGAATGGCAAGAAGAAGGTCAAGGCGAATGAGTCTCAAGACAAGAAGGTAGACTCCGAGAAAGGAGGAAAGAACAGCAACAACAAGAACGACAAGTCACGTGAGAGAAGAAAATGCAACTTCTGTGGTATTGACGGGCATATAGTCCAGGACTGTAGGAAGAAGAAGATGAAGATAGGAGCATGTTTTCAATGCGGTGAAACTGGACACATCAGCAAGAACTGCCCTAAGAAGCAAGGGCAAGCCCCGCAAGAAGGACCTTCTAGGGGTACATCTTTAACTTCTTTTCCCTAGATACTCTGTTTTATCTTGTGTATCCTTTCGATCCTGTCTTGAGAACCTTAGGAAGAATCCTATGAATGTAAACATGTATTTGAAACATGTTATGCTTGATGTTTGCGAATGGTTGCAAGTGGTTGCAAGTGATTGCTCGTGGTTGCATAACACATATTAGGCACTAGATCGGCTCAGACACATTTTCATATTGCATATGCATGAGTGTTTATACTTATTTATGGATGAAATATAATGTGTTATCATATGAATGTTGCATATGGACGAATGTTTGTGCACACATATAGTGCTTACATGACTAGGATTATTTGCATACATGTTGGATTCATGACACTAAACATATTTTGCATTAGAAAGATCAATCAGGCCTGATCATTTGCATTTGAGAAGGAACATATACACACACGTTTTGCATATGTTCATACAACAATAGAAATCTCTTAAGGACAATGTTTGCTTGTGGATGATGTTTTGAGTAGATGGATGATGGACGGTAGGATACGTTCTTCCTAACTTATAGATTTCGGGGACGAAATCCTTTAACGAGGGGAGAATGTAACAACCCGTATTTTGATAACGTGTTATAACCATAAATATAGGCAGAATTAAATTTTAAAATAAGAACCAAGGGAAACGGGTTGCGCCATTGCGTTCGTCTCGGAATTCTGCATGAAATCGAGTCCGAGTTTTCGAAAATCGGAGTCCGTATGACCAAGTTATGGCTCCCCAAAGTTTCAAAAATATTCAGAGTTCAAAACAGCTCGAATTCGAATTCAAAAATTCGAATTTCAAACGCAGAACAGACAGGGCGGGAAATTTCCCGCCCAGAACCAGGTCGACTGGGGAGTCGACTGGGCAGTCGACACCCCCAGGACCAGGTCGACTGCGCAGTCGACTTGGGTGTCGACCTGGTCCCCGAGCCCATTTTTGGGCCAGCGTTCATTCTGATGTATCTAGTCCGATTTCTGTCCAGATTCATCTGCCTAAACCTATTTAAACAGCCCCAAACCTAGCCTTCTCTATACACAATTCTATTCTGCTTCTACTCTGCCTCTGTTCTAAATAAAAATAAAAATGGCGTCGCTACTCTACTGGAATCAAAACTAGAAGCTAATCAGCATCAACCTAAGCAACTCAATTCAAACTAGAGATTAAAGCTTCTGCAACGATCCTACGACAATTTCTGTTCTTAATTCTCGATCCACGCACTGTAAGCCCCAGTTACTCTTAGATCTAAACTGTAAATTTAACATAAACACGATGTAAACTGAAATTATGCCTAAACATGATAACTTGGTTGGATCTATCGTTGTAAATCCTTGATCTATGACTATCCTTTTTAGACCTACTATTTTAGATCTAATTTTGCACACCCTAGATCTATTCATGTGAAACATTGACTTGTGGATTATTGTATGAACTTGATTTGGGACATATTCATGTTATTAACCTGAAACCTCTCATGACCTTTATCTAAACATTACCTGTGATGTTGAAACTATTATTGGGGATATTATCTTATGTCAATCCATTACAATGTCTATCACCATATTCTGCCAAGTTGATGTTGAGACCCTTATTCATATGCCTGAAATGTTATAATCGTCATGCTTAACTTGTAAACACCTTTGCCATCCTATGACTATCCTTTTTGTGTTATTCCCTATCTGGATATCTTGTGTTGATGCGAATTCACATACGTTGGGGATACGTTTTGGGTAGATTAGGAAAACTTGAAATTGGCTATGAAATTAACATGACATAACACGAAAACATGACATGTAAACTTGACATGAAATTATACTTGAAAACTTGAATCATGAACATGGTTAACACGAACTTGAACTTGACATGAAAAATTAAGCATGGACATGACACCTAGATAACTTGAACGTGGCCAACTCGAGGTTGGGTTGAGTTTGCAGTATAAACCTGCCCGGAACCGCCCGACGAATCCAGTAACTGCAAACAATAGGACCCAATGTGAGTAGTTGGTCATATCACACTCGAAACCCGAGGTTAGACTAGGTTATGGTGTAAAACTGCCCGGACCCGCCCGGCACATACAGTAACCATAACCAAGTCTAATGTGAGAGGTTAGGGGTGCATTAAGTAAATTAATGCCACTGGATAGGGTTAAGTCATGGACCACTTGAATATACTTAACCAATTTGACACGTTGATTTGATAGGGTTAAGTCATGAACTGCTTGAACACACTTAACCAACCTGAGACATGATTCGTAGGACTAAGTCTTGAACTAGAACGACACACTTAGTCAATTTGACATGACACATAGATGGGATTAAGTCTCGATTTTAAATGACAACTTAACCTGCTGAACGAAACCCTAGTTACGCGGTCCTTTTCAGTAGTAACCCACTAGATGTATCACGGTACCCTAAGACTAGGCAGGGTGGGGCACGATTGCTGGGCTAATTGTAAGCGACCAGAACGACGGCTGAGTTGGTGCGCCATTGTAGGTTCAGGCGGACTAAGGTCGTGCACTTAGTCCGGAGTTGAAAAAGCAGGCATTGGGCATCAGTAGGATTATCTGTGCATTCTTGATTCGTGTCGGTGGTTGGCACCCTAGGGCTTGATACACCCTATGGTGGACCTAGCACATGTGACTACATTCGTGATAGAGCCGTATGACACAGACACACAACGAGCTAGACTTGTAGGGAGCCGATCGATTAGATCATACCGCTGGACCCCGAATTGGGTCACTTCACGATATTGGGCCAAGGGATTATTTCTTGATTTATAATTGACACGGTATTAGTATACAGTATAGTTGGTATGGCGAAACTTGAATACGCAATGTTAGACTTGAGTTATCTTGTTAGCTTAGTTATCACGTCAGACTTATCATCATTCCTATGTTTAATTCTAGTTTATTCATGTCTTGTTAACTTTACTAGTTTCTATGCTGATAGTCACTAGGGCTTACTAGTCTTTTTGACTGACCCGTTTTCTTTCGCCTCTTTGTCTTTCGTTCCCCCCAAGGTTCTCAGGGAGGAAACTCTAGCTCTTAGCTTGGACTTTGCTTGCTTTCTGACGGCTCATGTACGGTTTGGTCTTGAGCTATGCTATGGCTGCACTCATGCTCTTTTTGGGGAATAATATTTTACTTATGTTGTTTTAAGTACTTTGCTTCTTTAGAACTTGATGTAATGAAATAATGTCTTAAACACATTTGATGTAAGAGGTTTTGACTCTATTTTTCAGTAATGAGATTTGGTTTTTAAATTTATATCCGCTTCTTTGTATACTCTGTTTTATCTATGTTCTGTCTTGTGTTATCTCTGTGCCTGTTTACTAGATAATACCCCTCCAAAACTAGGGCATTCCCTTTGTGAGTAACCCTAGCGGAGGTGGGGTGTTACAGGAAATAAGGGAAACAGACTGCTTCATTGCGTTCTTCTTGGAATTCTGCTTAAGATAGATCCCAAGTTTGCGTAAAACGGACACCTTATGAAGAAGATATCAAGGTTTGAAGTTTGTATACATATAAGCATAATATATATAAATAAACTAATTCAGGAAATCAAAATCAGAGAGCATTAGAAGGAGGGAATTCGACCCGTTAGGTGTCGCCCCCATGCCCCATGGGTGTCGCCCCATGCCCCATGGGTGTCGACCCATGGGTTGACCCCTACACGAGGGGGAGGGGGTCGACCCCAGCCAGACGTGGGGCAGATCCGATTTTGTGAACGTGGAATCATTTCTTGACCATATTCGTTGACATTAGGCTATAAATAAGACCTCATTTCCATTGTTTTATTCACCGAAAACAATGGAGACAACGAGGTGCTGCCCCAACTCAAATTGAACTAGCATATTCTTCTGCAATAACAAGTTATACGTATTCAAGAATCTCTGCTACAACATCAACAGTCAATTCTCTGTTCTTTAGATCTAGTCACAGTGAGTTTATGTTATTTTTAGATGTAAATATGTAAAAAAAGTAATCTCGACATGTTCATAAGTTGGATCTAAATCGGTGCCTGTTAATAACTTGAATCATAACTAACCAGATCTACTATTACTTATTCACCTAATCTACTGATTAGTTCTTATATGCCTATTCCTAATATGCATGTTCTGTTATCATGCCTAATTTTGTCATCATAAGCTCATTTTGCTACTATGCCTATTTCTATCACCATATGTCTATACAGTTAGTATGCCTATTTCTGACATAGTATGCTTGTTTTGTTATTATTCTTATTCCTGTTCTCTTCTCTCCTTCCTTCCCTTTTTATTTTTATAGCCAGGCTACCTTCGAGCCTAGGCCTACCGCTGAAATATGCAAACGAATGAAATGGGGAACGATTGGGAATGGAAAATTGGGGCATATATTATTGTAAAACATGATTGGGTTTTGGAGGCATAATCTATACCTTGATCTAAAACTTTAACTTGGGGGCATAACTTGTATTGTGGATCAGATTGGGATTTGGGGAATAACCTTGGATAAATATGAAAAATTGTTTAATAATGAACATGCCTAAATTACAGTAATTAGAAACTGTAACCGCACTTAGACACGAGGTTAGATTATAATTGGTAGAAGTTTGCCCGGAACCGCCCGACAAATCTAGCGTCCACAAGTGGTTAATCTAACGTGAGTGGTCGAGCGCATAAATGTACATGTAACAGTGCTAAGGCATGAAGCTAAGTCTGACTTGTGGTAGAAGTCTGCCCGGAACCGCCCGACGCATCCACCATCCATAAATGGTAGACTTAATGTGAGAGGTCTAGTCCATTAATAGCCATAAATGGAAATATGGTAATAAGGTGTTAACCTGAAATACTTAAGCTATTCGAATCTGTGGGGGTCACACGAATTTGTCGAATTAAGTGGGGGTTAAGTAAACTTGCTTGCATCAGTGGGGGGTTAAGTTAATCTTGTTAAAGCCGACAAACTTAACCTGTATTACATGTTGGGGTTATGCAACCTTGTTAAACTGTTAGGCATAAACTGTTAAAATCCTAGTAGTGGGGATGCAAGCCCGGGGGTAGCTTGTATCATCTGTCGTGTGGGACCCGTATCAGTCAGTAACCCATCTTGGTATCAAACGGGTAACCCCAAACTAGGTCGGGGTCAGGGAACGCTTACTGAGTTGATTGTAAGAGGTTCATATAGGTGGAGGTGTCGACAGTACAGGATCCAACGGAGTCATGTGCGTGCATGGGTTCAGCTTGTTTGGGAAAATTAAGATGTTGTGACATCAGTCGATGGATGTGCATCTCGTTAATAAAGGGGTTTCCTCTTTAGGAAGTGATACATCCTACTATGGGGCCATCACAGGGTGTCTACAGGGTAGGGAGTCGATTGATTGGGGGTAGTAATTAAGGAACATCTAGTCTTGCTTGTTAAGAAGCCCATTATTCTCATTGGAAGTAACACCTGTCATTTCTGTTAGGCTGCCTAGTATTATTACTGGGGGTAAAACCCGTCACTAGAAGTACACCTAAGTCTGCCATCGGTTTCTGTAGGGATCACCTTTTTCTGTTATACTAGTATTGGTACAGAGAAAAGTATTAGAGAAGCATAACCTATTCTGTTCTGATTATTCTGCTCATTTTGTTATACCTATCCGATGATACTGTTATATCTCTCATCCTGTTTATATGCTTATCATGATGCTTTTACTTATTTATATGCTAAAAGTAACTGGACTCACCAAACTTTATGTCTGATCCATTTTGTTTCCTCTTCTCTCTCTTCCTTCCCCCCTCGGTTCTCAGGGTGGGAATACTCAGGCTTGACTTGTATTCTCTCTTTCATTCTGCTTGGAGTTGCTTAGATGTACTGCTTTGATTTCCTATCTTCTCTGATATGGCTATATTTTGGGGACTATGCTATTTATATATTATTGTACTCTGATGATTTTAGTACAAGACAAAAGTTTTAAGTTGATGTAATGGGTTTTCTGTATTTTAGACTTATAATGTAACTGGGTTTTAGACCACGATGATTTCTATTTAATAAAGACTTAAAATTCCGCTCTTATTTTATATATGTCTTGTGATGTTTCTGTTTACCTATAACGCTTCATGAAACTTAATGCATTATGATAAAGAGTGACATTAACGGATGTTGGGTGTCACAAAGCACTTGCAACTGAATTCTTGCATTGGCATACCTAAAGTTAACCAACGACAAGGCTAGACATGGCACAACTTAGAGTTTCAACAAATAATTTCCTCAAACATAAGACACTGACTGTACAAAAAAGCATAACCAGCCCAAATTGCATAGCAAAAATGATTTAAACAAAATTACTTTACTCCAGCAGTAAGACAAGCCAAAGAAACATAGCAATGCACAACGACTTCAATAAGGAAGAAACAAGGACATTAAGCAATAAAGACGTGACAAAAGGAAAAACTTACTGGTAAACAAAAAGCAGCCACAGGCGTAATAGAGCCATGATCATCACAGTTAAGATGTTGCATCAGACAAAGTTACGGTAAGGAGATGGAAAGCAGTATTAGGGAAACCACCATTAGATTAACAAAACAAAGCTATGATTTATATTGTTGATGCTAAGCATGATGGTGGAGGACAAGTGAAAACAACATGCTAACCATCTCTAATAACTCCACTCTTAGTAAACAAAACCAGATCCTATGTAATGCGCTTTACCAGACCCTAAAAAATGAAGACGCAAACCATGACACTAACAACTCATAGCCAACACAGTAAATTGATCATTAAACCAGACACTATTTGGGACTCATTACAGATGCATGATGATTTTTTTTTGAAAACAAACAATGTTTTATTGGAAAATGGGGAGAACAGTTGCATGACATCAAGTATGTTACATAGAGAGAATTTGGAGACAATAATGATGCGAGATGGTTTGATATAAGTTGATTGTGAGTTAGATGTTTATGTTAGTGCTGATGGGGATTATTATACGAAGTTAGTGAATTATGGTAGTTTGGAAAGAGATAGAGAATTTGAGTTTGGCAATAATGGAATTTTTGTTAATGACTTTAGTTTTACCATGATGTCGGACAAAATGGGTAGGATGACTATTTTCTTTTTGCCTTGTTGTTGTTATTTTCTGTCACCAGTGGCCAGTGAGATGGTGGAGAGAGTGGATGATTTGTCAGATCCGGTTAGTGATGCAGATGCATTGGTTGCGATGGAGAATTGTTAAATTCTTCTCCTAGTAGTGCTATGGTCTCGTTAGCTACTTCGTTTAGAAGGGGTAGACTTAAGAGGGTGGTCCCTGCGAGTGGACTTATTCTTCACAGTGCCAGGATTAGATCCATTACCTCTTCACCTTATGGTGAGTACCCTGATTCGAGTACTGATAGTAGCTCTTCGAATACGTGCTCAGGTATGATTCATGTTTATGGTAGTAATTATACTTCATTTGCTTTGGGTAGTTTATCCACTAGACAGTTATGTCAGTTTGCTGATGATACTGCTTTTGTTTTTTCTGATATTAAGTTAGATGCTGATTTTATTAGGAGTAGAGAATTAGAGAGGGCAAACTATTTTAGATGACGAGATTAGTTAATTGGAACATCCATGGCCTTATTGACCTTACAAAATGTGATAAAGTTAGAGCATTTTTTAAAGATTATCATATTGATTTAGCCTAATTGCAAGAGTCAAAAAATGGTAATCCTAATTTAAGATTTTATAGAAGATTGGGGTTTTTCATTTTTGTAATTGGGCATGTTTACGTACTATTAGTAGCTCAGGGGACTTGTTGATTGTTTGGCAGGAAATTCAATTTTGGCTTCTTAAGGCTATTCCTATGAAGCATCCCTTACATGTTATTTTATCTTCCCTTGATGATAATTCTATCTTATGTATTTCCAATGTTTATGGCCTTCATACTAAAATTGAGAGGAGAGTTTAATGGGGGTGAATGTTCAAATTTATGACATCTTGCCCCAGGTCAATGGATTGTGGGTGGTGATTTTAATGTTATTAAGGCTGTCAATGGATACCCGAAAAATTCGAAATCCATCCGCATCCATATCCAAAAAGCGGATAATATACGATATATGAAAAAATGGATGCAGATATAGATACGTTAATATCCGCATCCGAAAATTACTCATCTGATTTTTTTAATGTTCTACTCAAAATTATATGTATTTTAGTGTAATGAATGAGATTTTTTATTGCTTTATTAAGTTAAAGGTTTATATCATATGCACGAAATGCACATTAGGTTCTCAAATCTTTTTAATTTCATCATATTTGTTTATTTTTAATACTTTTGTGATCAATAGAATTGAAAAATATTTATGTTAAATCAAACAACTTCATTTACATTTCTTGATTTATCGATCATTGGTAGATCAGATAATTATCTGATATTCATTCGTATTCGCGGAAATGGATATATGATATCCAAAAATGGTTTTAGATATGGATACAAATATAGCACTACCCATATCTGAAAGTACCCGTTGACATCCCTAAATGTTACTAGGTTTTTGGGGGGAGAGATCACCTTGTGAAGGAGACTTCTCTAATATGGAAGAATTTAATGATTTTGTTTTAGTTAATAATTTGACTAAATTACCTTTGAATATTATATAGTTTACTTGGTTTGAGTTTAGAGATTTTCCATCTATTTCTCTTTTAGATAGATTTTTTTATTAGTAGTGAGATTTGAAGATAGGTTTTCTTTCTGTAAAATTAAGGGGTTGCCTTTTTATACTTGGATCATTGTCCTATTATCCTTTCATGCGAGTCTAACAATTCTATTAACAACAACTTTAAATTTGAGAAAATGTAGCTCTAAGATCCCAGTTTTTCTAGTTTGATTGCTTATAAATGAAATTCCTTGTTTTATTTAAATAGTTTGTATGATGTAATTCTGCTAAGATTTTTGTTTTGAAGCTAGGTAAGCTTAGATTTTTTTCTTGAACGTTGGAATAAGTATTTCTTTGGTATTAGAATTAGGAAGGATAGGATTATGTGTGAGATGTTCGATTTAAATAAGATTGGTGAGGTTGGACTGCTTAGTCCTAACGATCAAGATAAACTTCGTTGTCTTAAGAGTGATCTTAAGTTGGTTCTTGAGAAAGAGGAGGTTATGTGGAAGCAGAGAGCTCGTATTCAGTGGATTAAAGAGGGTTATAATAATACGAAGTTTTTTCATAATGCGCCCAATAAGAGAAGGCGTAACAATTTCATTCATTTTATTTTTGTCTATGACATAGAATTGTTTGCTCAAAAAGATTTAAACGAGGCTTTTACTAACTATTATAGGCAGTTTTTTAGCTCTAAAATTAAGAGGAGGATAAACGTATGATTTAAAGATATATATATCCTTCTTATTCTATAAATGGTTTAGTAGATTTAACATGCCATTTGATGAACAGGAGATTTGAAAGGCTATTAATGATATGCCTAGTGATAAAGCTCCTGGTCCAGATGAATTTTCTATTCTTTTTCAAAAACATTTTTGGTATTTTTTAAATTTGATATTATAAATTTATTTAATAATTTCTTTAGTGGGAATTTACAGTTGGGTAGATTTAATTTTGCGAATGTTATTTTTATTCATAAGAAAATAGGATCTAATAAATTAAAAGACTTTAGACCCATTTCTTTAACTAATTGTTCTGTTAAGATTATTACTAATGTATTAGCTAATAGACGTAGTTGGAAGATAAATGATCTTATTGATCGTTCTCAAACTAATTTTATTAAAGGTAGAAACATAGCAAATGGTGTAGCTGCTGTCCAGGAATATATTAATTTATGTTCTAAGAACAATTTTTCGTTTGCTATTTTGAAAATTGATTTTGAAAAGGCTTTTGATTCTTTAGATTGATATTTTATTTGTGATTTATTATTAGTTAGAGGCATTAGTGTGAGATGGGTTATTTGAATTATTATATTACTTAAACCTGGTTGTGCTAATATAGTGGTTAATGGGATTGTGGGGGATTATAGGGAATAAAATTCAGTCTAAGAGAGGTCTTAGACATGGAGATCCTTTATCACCTCTTTTGTTTAATCTTGCTACTGATGTATTCACCAAGATTATTAAGAGAGCAGTGGAGAATGGAGTTTAAGGATATATAGGTAATGGGGTTTTTAGTAATGTAGTTTATATTCTTCAATTTGCGGATTATACTTTTTTATTTTCCTCTGATCAATTACCCAAACACGTTATTGCTTTGAAGTTTATTCATTACTGTTTTGAGATGCTTTCTGGACTTAAAAATTAATTTTGATAAGTTTGGTTATGGCTCTAAATGATTTTGATAATGTTGAGAGTCAATTTGCTAATACTTTGAATTGTTGTATTATGATTTTCCCATTTGATTATTTGGGTTTTATGATTAGACCTTCTAAACTTAAGAATGATGATTGGTTGATTATTTTTTATAGGATAAATAATAGACTCTTTAGTTGGAATAACATATTTTTATCTGGAGTTGGTGGGTTAGTTCTTATTAACCCTGTTTTATCTGCTATTCCAACTTATTAGATATTTATGCATTGTCTTCCCAATTGGGTGATTGATAGGATTATGCGTAATTTTCTTCAGTGTGGGGAAAACACTTCTAGTGGATACAAGTGTTTGGTTAATTGGGATGTTGTTTGTAGATCTAAGAAGAATGGTGGTCTTGGGGTTATTACTTTACATAACTTTAATTCTTCTTTGTTAGCTAATTGGCTGTGGAAACTTAGAAATCCAGAAATGATAGCAGTTTGGAAGCAAATTGTGTCTAAATTTTATTATGATAGTGGTAGAATTATTTTTGATGCTGATTATATTTTGGCTAATAGACTATCTTCTTTCTGGAATTCTATTTTAAAATGTTTTAACTATTTTTTTAGCTTAGGATTTAATTCGATTGTTCATTCAGGGGATAATACATTCTTTTGGCATGACTCTTGGGTTTCTCGTTTGCCACTTAAAATTGAATTTGAAGAGCTCTTTGAGAATTGTCATTTTAAGAATGCTTTAATTAAGGAGGTTTATAAGGAGAATTTAGATCCTCCATGGGAATTTTCTTTTGATGGTATTTTAGAAGGTTTAGTTTTCAGGCAATCTGCCTTGTTACGAGCTAAATTGTCCTTGTATCATATATATAATAATTACGACAATATTTATTGGGATTTGGATGACAGGTTGAAGTTCTCTTCTAAATCAATGTATAAGCTTCTTAATTTTACTGGTACTTCGTTTTTGAAATTCAATTTTATTGGAAGGTCAATGCTCCTCCTAAAGCTAAGTTTCATATGTGGTTGATTATTCACAAGAAGTTATATACTATAAAGCAGTTAAGAAAGAAAATATTCATTTTGATTCTAAATGTTGTTTTTGTAGTTTATTTAGTGAAAATGTGGATCATTTATTTATTTTCTTTTGTTAAAACTTTTTATATTTTAAATATTGTTTCGAGAATTTATAATTTTAATTTTTCTTCTATTTTATGAATTGCAACTTTTACTGGAATTTTTTTAGGTTTGATTATAATTTTAATTATAGGTATGTTCTTGATACTTTAGTAACTATTATATGTTGATTTATTTGGTTTGATAGAAATTAGAGAATGTTTAATTCTAATTCTGGTTCTGTAGATAAATTAATTATTATGATTCTTTTTTATTGTTTAGATTGGATGTTTAATCCTTGTTATAAGATGTCTAGGAATCCTATGTTTGATAGATTTCTAGTTAAGGTTAGAAATAACTTATATTTGTTTATGAGGATTATTAAGCATTTTAGCTTCAATAAAATCTGTATTTGTAATTGTTATCTGTTGTAGTGAATCCTTATTTAGATCTGACATTAGTTGGATAGCTAAATCCTTATTTAGATCTAGTCATGCCTAGTATGACATCCCTACTATGTTAGAACCTGTTTTATTATCACAAGTTCACCGATCTATTCTTATATGTCCATCCTATCATTATGCCATCATATGCTTATGTCAGTTTGTTAGAATAAACATCTCTGTCATCTTCCCTTCACCCTTTCCCTTTTTATTTTATATAGCCAGGCTATCTAGGCATGCCGCTAAATTATGCGAATGCGTTAGTTTGGGAACGAGGGAAAAAACATTGAAATTGGGCATATCTTGTGAATTGGGAATTTAGGCATAATAGGTAAAAAGGTGGAGATTGACATAACTTGAATAATGATTATGTATATGAATTTGGACATATAATTCACTATGAACATAATTGGGGAAAAAGGGGCATGACACTTATAACCTATAACGACATAGGAAAAATTGGCTTATAACGGAATGCCTAGGGTTACAGTAATAGAAACTGTAACTGCGCTTACGACACGACGTTAGATTACACTTATGGTGGAAGTCTTCCTGGAACCACCCGGCATATCCAATGACCACAAGTGGAGAATATAATGTAACAGGTCTAGGTGCACAAATATGAGACATGCTAAGACACGAGGTTAAGCCTAATTTGTGGAATAAGTTTGCCCGGACCCGCCTGGCATGTCCAGGATCCACAAATGGTAGGCTTAATGTGGGAGGTCTAGCATACCATAAATGAAAATATGGTAATAAACCTTGAATGCTTAACCTAGTTGAATCCACAGGGATTGTATGAATATAAACTAAAACTAGGGTTAAGTAAATTTGGTTGAAAAGTGGGTGGGTCAAGTAAAACTGAGGGGGGATGGGTAATATTTACATATAGGCCCACAAACTTAACCTGATAGGGTTATGTAATTAAAGGCACATACCGTTATACATAACCTATGGAAATAGTAGAGTTATGTAATTAAAGAGACCTTTTTAGGGTAAGAATAACTTGTAGAAATGATAGGGTTGTGTAATTAAAGACACCTAGTGGTATACATAACCGATGGAAATCCTAGTGGGGATACAAGACAAGGAGAGAGCTTGTATCATATTAGGTGGGACCCATTTCAGTCAGTAACCCTTAATAGGTATCAACGAGTACTCCGACTAGGTCGGAGTTGGGGCACGCTTACTGGGCTGAATGTAAGAGAACTGAACAAGGAGGACCGTGTGGGCGGCGCAAACCGATCGGGGACATGTGCGTGCATGGGCCGGGTAGAGGGGGCTTGTAACAACCCGTATTTTTGAATAACATGTTATAACATAAATCAAGTCAGAATTAAACTGTAAAATCTGAATCAAGGGAAACGGGCTGTGCCATTGCGTTCGTCTCGGAAAAATACGCGAAATAGAGTCCGAGTTTTCGAAAAACGGTGTCCGTATGACCCAGATAAGGCCCGAAGAAGTTTTAGAAAAATTCAAAACAGATTTAAATACTAAAATTTCAATTTTCAGAAGTGGCGGGAAAATTCCCGCCAGACCCAGGGGGTCGACCTGGGGGTTGACTGGGGAGTCGACCTGCCCACCAGGTTGATTGGGGTGTCGACCCTAGGGTCGACCTGGGGTTCGACCTCCCTGGTCGGCCAGGTCGGCCTGGTGCACTTGATTGGGTTGTTTGGACCTATTTTGTTGGCTAGTGATGGGATTTGATGGCTTGGATTGGATCTAGGGTTAATCCTATGGCTAATACTATCCTAATCTTCTATAAAAAGAGCCCTAAGCCTAGCCTAAATCATCATTATTCAACCCTACAACTAAACTATGCCAAATTTGTTCCTCTCATGACCTCCACTCTCATGCTAAAATTTCGAAGTTTATTTATATGAGAGATTTAGAGTTCATACAAGTGTATTCAAGCTTGTATGAGTGTTCTTAGTTTGCATTCAAGTCAAGTTGCAACATTTCTATTACAAAGCAAGGGTTTTTATTGATTTGGCTCAAGGGTTTTTCATTTGGAGCTTGCATATTTGGGTGATTGCATAAGGGCTTCGTCTCAATCTTTATAATAACTATTTATTTATGTCTTCATAGCATTGTAAGCCCTTTCTACTTTCTTTTTTTGAACTCTAAAGTTAAATGAATGATGCAAGTTTGGGGTTGATCATTATGATATGCAAGTTTGGTTGATCATTATGATATGCAAGTTTGGTTGATCATTATGCAAGTTGGTTTAATCATTATGTATGACACATGTTGCTATGTTATGCAAGTTTGGGTTGATCATTATACACATGTTATCATGTTATGCAAGTTAAAATTGAAGTTGTGAGCTTAAAGCTTCAAGCTTTATGTTGAAGGTTGCATTTTGGCAACATGGAAGTTATCATATCCCTTATGATAACTTGCATGTGAGGCTAAATGCGAACTTTTAGCAACTTCTACATGTCATTTATCTCCATGTATCACTTTTATGCTAAGTTTGGTTTTATGCATACTTTTGAAGCCTAATAATGCAATATGCAAGTATATGAACATATGTACATTTCATATGCCACCATGTTAAACTTGTGGCTTCAACACCTTCTTGTCATGATTGAGCCAAGTTCCCTATTTTTCCTTTATGCGTTGTTGCGATTATGTAAACGATGGGATTACGTTGGGATTGGGTAACATTATGACATGAACATGGTTTTTATAACATGACGTGATATGTAATTATGTTTTGGAAACATAATGGACATGACACTTAGAAAATATGAGTGTGGCCAACTCGAGGTTGGGTTGAGTTTGTAGCATAAATCTACCCGGACCCGCCCGGCTTAACTAGTGGCTACAAACAATAGGACCCAATGTGAGAAGTTGGTCATGTTGTGCTCGAACCCGAGGTTAAACCAAGTTGTGGTGTAAAGCTACCCGGACCCGCCTGGCTTAACTAGTAACCACAACAAGGTCTAATGTGAGAGGTTAAAGCACACTAAGTTAATGAATGCCTCCTGATTAGGGTTAAGTCATGGTCCACTTAATACTTAACCAATTTGGGCTTGATGGGTTAATCGGGGTTAAGTCATGAACTTTGGGTACACTTAACCAATTTAATCCACGTTTGGATCGGGTTAACCACATTTAACCCGTTAAGAAACCCTAGTTGTGTGGTCCTTTTCAGCAGTAACCCTCTTGATAGTATCATAAGACCCTAGGGACTAGGCTAGGGTGGGGCACGATTACTGGGCTGACATGTAAGCGACCAAAATGACGGCTGAGTAGGTACGCCGGTGTAGGTCCAGGCGGACTATGGTCATGCACATAGTCTGGAGTTCGAAAATCAGGCACGGGTACCAGTAGGTCTAGACTGTGCATACTTGATTGGTGTCCGAGGTTGACACCCTAGGACTTGATACACCCTAGGGTGGACCTAGCGCAGTTTAACTACATTGCATGTTTGGGCCGTATGACACCGACACTTGACGAGTTAGGCTTGTGGGGAGCCGATCAACTAGACCATGTAGTTGGACCTTGATTTAGGTCACCTCATGATATTGGGCCAAGCTTGGGCCAGGGGATCAATTCTTGTTTTTTTACTTGACATGTTAGAATGCTAGTACACCCGTGGTGCAAAACTTAACCTTGATTATGTGATGACATCTTTATCTATCTCGTTAGTTAATCATCATGCCAGTATGTTGTTATCCTTATGTTCATCTCAGCTTCTCATGCCAGTTTACTTTACTAGTTCATGGACTGATAGTAGTAGGGCTTACCAGTCTTTTTGACTGACCTGTTTTCTTTCGCCTCTTTTCTTCCGTTTCCCCCCCCCCAGGTCCTCAGGGTGGGAACATTGGAGCTTAGCTTGGGTCTTTATAGCTTGCTTACGGGATTTGCTCATGTACGGTTCTGGACATTGAGCTTGCTATGGTTTATCGCTTCATTTTGGGGATAGTACTTTATGTATTTCAGTTTTTCAGTTTATGTTTTTCTCTAGACTTTGTTGTTGGAAAATAATGACCAAGTACTTTGTTGTAACATGACTATGGTTTTGAAATGCTGGTTTTATCCGCTGCTTTACTGCTCTGTTTTAGTTATATGTTCTGTCTTGTGATATCTGCATGCATGTTTACCTTGTTTAAACGCCCCTCCGAAGCTAGTGTGCTTGCAAGAGTTACCCTGACGGAGGTGGGGTGTTACATTTGGTATCAGAGCATAAGGTTTACAAGATTTGAACAAAAGTGTTTTTAAAACTTACCTTTTGAAAAACTATTTTCAAAACCAATTAAGTATTTTCCAAGAAAAGTCTAGTTATTTTAAAAAGGCTATTCCCCAAAAGCCATAGCACTATCCTTCGTTTCTCCGTTCTGAATCTATCTTTTTCCTATTTCAGTATGGCCGATCTTAACCTTCCCGAGGGAGTGACCATTCCCGGATGGTTCCGGAGGTACTTGGAAGCTAGGGCCAACAATGTGGGCCCAGCAAATACCCCCAATATAACTGAGGTTCCTCCTCCTCCTCAGAATCCGCAAGAAGATTTCGCTAAGATTTGCAAAGACTTTAAGGCGATGGGTGGCAAGAACTTCATTGGGACGGAGACTTTTGTGGAGGCACGAAATTGGTTGAAAGAAACTAAAGATCTCTTCGCTATCTTTGATGTGGAAGACCATAGAAAGGTTTTATTGGCTGCATGGCTATTAAAAGAAGAAGCTGCTTATTGGTGGGAGGTCACCAATGCTACCAGGCCTATAGAGACTTGGGCCGACTTTAGGACGAGGTTTGGGCTTAAGTTTCTATCATCAGCTGAGGCAAATCTGCAATTGGAGAAGTTTATATCTTTGAAGCAAGGGGACATGACAGTGAGGGAGTATGTGAATGAGTTTAACAAGCTCGCCCGATTCGGTTTGGACATGGTTAATACTCCCCAGAAGAAGGCTTTACGCTTTGCACGAGGGTTGAATGAGCCATTACAAGGTTTAGCCCTATCTCATATACCCATGGGGGCCACTTTTGAGGGACTAGTTGACATGGCATTGTTTCAAGGAGACAATAAGAATAGCAAGAAGGAAGACAAGACTAATGAGACTCAAGCCAAGAAGACAGACTCCAAGTGGGGAGGAAATCAGAGCAATCAGAACAACAAGAACAACAAGGGCAACAAGGCCAAGGCAAAGGATCCAAGAAAATGTAACTACTGTGGGATTGTTGGGCACATAGCTAAAAACTGTAGAAAGAAGAAGAGGAAGACGGGCGAATGCTTTCATTGTGGAGAGACCGGACATTTTAGCAAGGATTGCCCCAAGAAGCAAGGGCAGAATCAGCGTGCAGGACCTTCTGGAGGGCAAGTGCATGCTCTCAATGCTGCTCCAGTTCAGGACCGAGGTAGTATTTCTGTAGAAAGTCTTGTTTATATTTCTGATTATCCTGTTCGCACCTTATTTGATTCTGGCGCATCGCATAGTTTTATTTCTTCTGACATTGTTGAAAGTTTGCACCTAAGTACTAGCCTAGTTGAGGATCCCGTTTGTGTTTCAAATCCAATTGGGGGTTCCGCCCATCTATCTATGATTTGTGTGGATTTGGAGATTTCTATCTTGGCCGTAGAATTCACGTGTAATGCTTATGTTCTCGGATTCATGGGATATGGGTTGATCTTGGGCATGGATTGGTTGTCCAGTTATGGAGCCATCCTCGATTGTGAGCATAGGGTGGTGAGGCTCATGACTCGCCTCGGTAATACCCTAGAAATTTCTTGTAACCCTAGAGGTCCCGTCATGTTATGTTATCTTGAATCTCTCGACTCGTCCATCGATGATCTGCAATCTATAAGGGTGGTCTGAGACTATCCTGTGGTCTTTGAAGAAGTTAAGAGGTTACCCCCTAAACGAGAGATAGATTTCCGCATTTATCTAGTCGATAATGCCAAGCCAGTATCATTGCCCGTTAGGCATATGGCTCCACGAGAAAGAAGAGAGCTCAGTAAACAAATCAAGGAGCTGCTTGAGAAGAATTTTATTAGACGAAGCATTTCTGAATGGGGTGCTCCGGTGGTATTCGCTACTAAGGCGGATGGTTCGCTTCGTCTATGTGTTGATTATCGAGAGTTGAACAAGCTGACAAAGAAGAATAGGCACCCTTTACCGAGGATTGATGATCTCTTTGACCAGCTGGTTGGTGCTTCTGTTTTCTCTTAGCTCGATCTAGCCACCGGCTTCCATCAGCTTAGAGTAGCTGAGGATAGCATTGATAAAACTGCGTTTAGGACTCCAGATGGATTCTTTGAATGGCTTTTCATGCCATTCGGATTGACTAATGCACCCGCCTACTTCGTGGACTTGATGAGTAGGGTGTTCATGGAGTTCCTTAACAAGTTCGTGGTTGTCTTTGTGGATGACATCTTAGTATTTTCTAAGAGTGAAGAAGAGCATGCCCTACATCTTAGGGAAGTGTTGGAGACTCTTCGAGCACATAGCCTTAAGGCTAAATTCTCTAAATGTCACTTCTGGAGGAAGGAAGTGCGGTTCTTTGGGCACGTGGTCTCCAAGGAAGGGATAGTTGTGGATCCCGCGAAGACAGTATCCATCCAAGATTGGAAGGTTCTGAAGAATGCTACCGAGGTAAGGAGTTTCTTGGGGTTGGCTGGCTACTATAGGAAGTATATCAAGGACTTCGCGAAGATATCAGCCCCATTAACTCGCTTGACAAAGAAGAATTTAGTCTTCACATGGGATGTAGATTGTGATGACGCGTTCCGACGGTTAAAGAGAGCTTTAACCACAGCTCCAGTCTTAGTGTTGCCAGATGGGAGTAAGCCATTTGTTGTCTATACCGATGCTTGTGGGATAGGACTGGGCGCAGTCTTAATGCAAGAGGGAAGGGTAATAGCCTACGGTGGAAGGCAGTTGAGGGCGCATGAGAAAAATTATCCTACCCATGATTTAGAGTTGGCCGCTATTGTTTTTGCGCTTAAGATTTGGCGCCATTACCTTCTGGGAGAGAGGTTCGAATTGTTCACTGACCACAAATCATTGAAGTACTTGTTTTCTCAGAAGGATTTAAACTTGAGACAACAAAGGTGGATGGAGTTCTTAGCATCCTATGATTTCGAGATAGCGTATACCCCTGGCAAGGGTAACGTAGTGGCGGACGCCTTGAGTAGAAAAAGGTTGTCCTTGAGTCCATTGTTCATGGAACAACGAAGCTTGGAATATATCTCGATGTTTGATTTCAGACCTTCCATTGACTATATACCCGGTTTGATAGCATCCTTGGAGGTCAGGCCTACTCTTTTGGGACGAATTGGTGAGGCACAACGGGACGATCCACAGTTGGTTGAGTTGGTAGAGAGGCTCATAAGGGGGGAGTCGTCCAGCCATTTTAGTAGGTACACCCTAGACGATAGGGGGTGTTTGCGTAGAGACAGTAGACTTTGTGTACCGCAAAATGAGGAGTTGAGGAAGGCTATTCTTGATGATGCACACCGTTCTAGGATGACCATTCATCCCGGTGGGGACAAGATGTACCAAGACATGAAGCGAGTTTTCTTTTGGGCCGGTATGAAGAAAGATGTGGCCGAGTATGTCGCTAGATGCTTGGTGTGCCAACAAGTGAAAGCGGAGCAAAAGAAACCCGGCGGGTTGCTTCACCCATTGGAAGTTCCGCAATGGAAGTGGGATAGCGTCTCGATGGATTTTATTGATGGGTTACCGAGATCGAGGAAGGGTAATACGGGAATTTGGGTTGTGGTAGACAGACTTACTAAGAGCGCCCATTTCATACCCGTGAAGAGCAAGAGGACTGCTCCATGGCTAGCTTCAGTTTATCTTCGAGAGATAGTTCGATTGCACGGGGTGCCTTCTAGCATAGTGAGTGATCGAGATCCTATCTTCACTAGCGAGTTTTGGAAGAGTTTGCAAGAAGCAGTGGGGACTCAGTTGTGTTTGAGCACCGCATATCATTCTCAGACGGACGGCCAGACCGAGAGGGTGAATCGTGTTCTAGAAGACCTTTTGAGGCTTTGTATCTTGGATTTTGGAGGTACATGGGAAGAGCATCTTCCGTTGGTGGAGTTCGCGTATAATAACAGCTTTCAGTCTAGTATTGGTATGGCTCCTTTCGAAGCTCTTTATGGAAGGCCTTGCCGATCACCTACATGTTGGTGGGAATCTACGGATAAGATCTTGCTTGGGCCTGATATGGTTAGAGAGACTTCGAAGAAGATTGATTTGATTCGAAGAAGGATGAAAGCAGCACAAGACAGGCAAAAATCTTACGCGGATAAGAGGAGGACGGATCTGGAGTTTGATGTTGGGGACATGGTCTTTGTCAAAGTATCCCCATTACGGAATGTTGTCCGCTTTGGGTCCGTTGGGAAGTTAGCTCCAAGGTTTGTAGGACCGTTTCCCATTAAGGAAAGGATTGGACGGATGGCATATAGAGTGGATCTACCTGAGAGACTTAGTGGGGTACATGATGTATTCTATGTGTCACATTTGAGGAAGTGCCTACATGAGACCGCAGAGGTGGTAGAGCCGAGCTTGCTCAGAAGAGTGGAGGTAGAGCGTGATGCGACTATTCGACGAGCTCCTACCCGCATCCTTGGGTCAGAGATTAGGAAGTTGAGAAACAGAGAGGTTCGACTAGTCAAAGTGCAATGGGGAGAGGATGAGAGCAATGCTACTTGGGAGACAGAAGCGAAGATGCGTTCACTTTATCCATTCCTTTTTGAGGGTACATTCTCAATCTCCTTTCTTAATTAGCATATCTATCTATCCGTGTTTATCCTGTTTATCTTATTATCTCGTTAACCTTGTCATGAGAACCTTAGGTAGAAACCCTTTGGATGAAACATGTATTTGAAACATGTTATGCTTGATGGTTGCAAGTGGTTGCAAGTGTTTTCACGTGGATACTCGTGGATGCATGATACACATTAGGCACTTAGATCGACTCACACACTTTCATGTTGCATATGCATGAGTGCTTATACTTATTCATGGATGAAACTTGTTATGCTGGATGTTGCATATGGATGAATGTTATGTGCACTCATGTAGAGATTATAAATTATGTTAGGAATTTGCATACATATGGACTCATTTCACTAACATATTTTGCATTAAGGGGGTTTACTGAATCAGTAACCTCCTGATTTTCGCATTAGATAAGTACATATACACACACCTTTGCATATGATTATACAACATTTAGAATCCTTTAAGGACAATGACTGCACATGGATGATGTTTTGAGTAGATGGATGATGGACGGTAGGATACGTTCTTCCTAACTTGGAGATTTCGGGGACGAAATCCTTCAAGGAGGGGAAAATGTAACAACCCGTATTTTTGAATAACATGTTATAACATAAATCAAGGAAGAATTAAACTGTAAAATCTGAATCAAGGGAAACGGGCTGTGCCATTGCGTTCGTCTCGGAAAAATACGCGAAATAGAGTCCGAATTTTCGAAAAACGGAGTCCGTATGACCCAGATAAGGCCCGAAGAAGTTTTAGAAAAATTCAAAATAGATTTAAATACAAAAATTTCAATTTTCAGAAGTGGCGGGAAAATTCCCGCCAGACCCAGGGGGTCGATTGGGGAGTCGACCTGCCCACCAGGTCGACTGGGGTGTCGACCCTAGGGTCGACCTGGGGGTCGACCTCCCTGGTCGGCCAGGTCGGCCTGGTGCACTTGATTGGGCTGTTTGGACCTGTTTTGTTGGCTAGTGACGAGATTTGATGGCTTGGATTGGATCTAGGGTTAATCCTATGGCTAATACTATCCTAATCTTCTATAAAAAGAGCCCTAAGCCTAGCCTAAATCATCATTATTCAACCCTACAACTAAACTATGCCAAATTTGTTCCTCTCATGGCCTCCACTCTTATGCTAAAATTTCTAAGTTTATCTATATGAGGGATTTTGAGTTCATACAAGTGTATTCAAGCTTGTATGAGTGTTCTTAGTTTTCATTCAAGTCAAGTTGCAACATTTCTATTACAAAGCAAGGGTTTTTATTGATTTGGCTCAAGGGTTTTTCATTTGGAGCTTGCATATTTGGGTGATTGCATAAGGGCTTCGTCTCAATCTTTATAATAACTATTTATTTGTGTCTTCATAGCATTGTAAGCCCTTTTCTACTTTCTTTTTTTGAACTCTAAAGTTAAATGAATGATGCAAGTTTGGGGTTGATCATTATGATATGCAAGTTTGGTTGATCATTATGATATGCAAGTTTGGTTGATCATTATGCAAGTTGGTTTAATCATTATGTATGACACATGTTGCTATGTTATGCAAGTTTGGGTTGATCATTATACACATGTTATCATGTTATGCAAGTTAAACTTGAAGTTGTGAGCTTAAAGCTTCAAGCTTTATGTTGAAGGTTGCATTTTGGCAACATGGAAGTTATCATATCCCTTATGATAACTTGCATGTGAGGCTAAATGCGAACTTCTAGCAACTTCTACATGTCATTTATCACCATGTATCACTTATATGCTAAGTTTGGTTTTATGCATACTTTTGAAGCCTAATAATGCAATATGCAAGTATATGAACATATGTACATTTCATATGCCACCATGTTAAACTTGTGGCTTCAACACCTTCTTTCATGATTGAGCCAAGTTCCCTATTTTTCCTTTATGCGTTGTTGCGATTATGTAAACGATGGGATTACGTTGGGATTGGGTAACATTATGACATGAACATGGTTTTTATAACATGACGTGATATGTAATTATGTTTTGGAAACATAATGGACATGACACTTAGAAAATATGAGTGTGGCCAACTCGAGGTTGGGTTGAGTTTGTAGCATAAATCTACCCGGACCCGCCCGGCTTAACTAGTGGCTACAAACAATAGGACCCAATGTGAGAAGTTGGTCATGTTGTGCTCGAACCGGAGGTTAGACCAAGTTGTGGTGTAAAGCTACCCGGACCCGCCCGGCTTAACTAGTAACCACAACAAGGTCTAATGTGAGAGGTTAAAGCACATTAAGTTAATGAATGCCTTCTGATTAGGGTTAAGTCATGGTCCACTTAATACTTAACCAATTTGGGCTTGATGGGTTAATCGGGGTTAAGTCATGAACCTTGGGTACACTTAACCAATTTAATCCACGTTTGGATCGGGTTAACCACATTTAACCCGTTAAGAAACCCTAGTTGCGTGGTCCTTTTCAGCAGTAACCCTCTTGATAGTATCATAAGACCCTAGGGACTAGGCTAGGGTGGGGCACGATTACTGGGCTGACATGTAAGCGACCAAAACGACGGCTGAGTAGGTACGCCGGTGTAGGTCCAGTCGGACTATGGTCGTGCACATAGTCCGGAGTTGGAAAATCAGGCACGGGTACCAGTAGGTCTAGACTTTTCATACTTGATTGGTGTCCGAGGTTGACACCCTAGGACTTGATACACCCTAGGGTGGACCTAGCGCAGTTTAACTACATCGCATGTTTGGGCCGTATGACACCGACACTTGACGAGTTAGGCTTGTGGGGAGCCGATCAACTAGACCGTGTAGTTGGACCTTGATTTAGGTCACCTCATGATATTGGGCCAAGCTTGGGCCAGGGGATCAATTCTTGTTTTTTACTTGACATGTTAAAATGCTAGTACACCCGTGGTGCAAAACTTAACCTTGATTATGCGATGACATCTTTATCTATCTCGTTAGTTAATCATCATGCCAGTATGTTGTTATCCTTATGTTCATCTCAGCTTCTCATGCCAGTTTACTTTACTAGTTCATGGACTGATAGTAGTAGGGCTTACCAGTCTTTTTGACTGACCTGTTTTCTTTCGCCTCTTTTCTTCTGTTTCCCCCCCCCCCCTCAGGTCCTCAGGGTGGGAACATTGGAGCTTAGCTTGGGTCTTTATGGCTTGCTTACGGGATTTGCTCATGTACGGTTCTGGACATTGAGCTTGCTATGGTTTATCGCTTCACTTTGGGAATAGTACTTTATGTATTTCAGTTTTTCAGTTTATGTTTTTCTCTAGACTTTGTTGTTGGAAAATAATGACCAAGTACTTTGTTGTAACATGACTATGGTTTTGAAATGCTAGTTTTATCCGCTGCTTTACTACTCTGTTTTACTTATATGTTATGTCTTGTGATAACTGCATGCATGTTTACCTTGTTTAAACGCCCCTCCGAAGCTAGTGTGCTTGCAAGAGTTACCCTGGCGGAGGTGGGGTGTTACAGGGCTAAGACGACTGTGACACCTGTAAATATGGCTGTGCATATCAGCGAAGGGTTGCCACTGTATAATGTGATACATCCAATGGCGGGGCCGGCATAGAGTATCTATGCGTAGTAGGGAGCTGATCAATTATGGTAGTAGTTAGGATACATCTAGACGTATGCCTAAGTCTACCATCTTATAGTTGTTGGGATCATCCATTCTGGTGGTACTAGTATTAGTGTAGAGTGATCTTTAGAGAAGTATATACACTCTATCATGTTTACATTGTCATACCTGCCTTATATATTGTTATCTCTCTCTTGTCCACTTTATATGCCTATAGTGCTACTTTTACATATTTACTTGCTATAAGTAACTGGACTTGCCAGACTTTATGTCTAACCCTTTTCGTTTCCTCTTCTTTCTTCCGTTCTCCACCCCCCAAGGTTCCCATGGTAGGAATACTCAGGCTTGACTGTGATTCTGCTTTCATTTTGCTGGAGATGCTTAGAGGTATGGCTCAAGCTTCTATCCTTGCTACTATGGCTATATTTTATTTAGGGAATTTTTCTTCTTTTATGTACTCTGATGTTTTAAAGTACAAGACAATAGTTTTGATGATGTAATGGTTTTTATGTATCTCAAACATGTGATATTTTCAACCCACGTTGCTTTTTAATTAAAAAAAGTTTTTTACTCCGCTGTCATTTTATATCCATCTTATAATATTTCTGTTTCTGTTTACCTGTAACGCTTCACGAAACTTAATGCATTCCCTTTGTGAGTGACATTAATAGACGTGGGGTGTCACACTTGGTATCAAAGCTGAAGGTTACCAGATTAGATAAAAGTTTTTGAAAACTATTTTCAAAAAGGTTTTAAAAGGAAACATTTTCAAAAGGAAAGTCTATTCTGAAAAACATATTCCCCAAAGCCATATAAAATATCTCTCGATTCTCCGCTTGATTCCTTTTCCCTTTTTATCCGGGGAACCGAATCTTCCCGAAAGGTGTCCCTATTATGGCATGGTTCCGTAGGCATGTTAAAATTATGGCACATGTCGAAGGGCAATGAAGTGCCTAACCTCCATCTGTTGTCGCGGTAATTTCACTTGCGGCTAATTTTCTTGAGCTTTGTAAGGATTTCCGTGCGATGGAGGCAGTTTTCGAGAGACTTGTTAACTTGTTACGCAAGGATGGTAAAAAGGAGAATAAGGGAGTTAGGGCAAAGCAGCACTTCCCCAGGAGGGGAAAAGTGATGGTGCAGGAAGGAAACATAGACAAAGTTAAGTTAAAGGTGAAATAAAGGCGCTAAGCTGAGGAAACAACGCAAAATAAGAAGGTATGGCCCAAGAAGGGACAACAACAATAACAACAGAAGAAAGGCGGAAAGAATGACAAGGCTAAGGATAAGAGGAAATGTCACAGTTGTGGACGAGAGGGTCACTTGGTCAAAGACTGTAAAAGAAGGAAGAATACTTGCTTCAATTATGGAGAGGTCAGACACTTTGCTAGGGAGTGCCCGAAGAAACAGGGACCACAGGGACAAGGTCAAAGGGCAGGGGCTTCTGGAGGGCAGGTGCATGCTCTCGCGATCAGTGCTCCGGATAAAGGTAGGAAAATTTCCGTGGAAGGTTTGATATCTCTTTCTAGTCATCCTATTAGAACTCTTTTTGATTCTGGCGCTTCATATTCATTTGTATCTAGTTTTACGGTTGAATCTTTGTACTTAAATACTCGTATGGTGGTGGATCAAATTATTGTCTCGAACCCCATTGGTGGTTCGTCTCGTTTATCCATGATTTGTCAGGGTTTGAGGATATCTTTCTTAGGCGTCGAGTTTGAGTGCAATGTGTATGTGCTCGGATTTATGTGCTACGGGTTTATTCTAGGGATGGATTGGCTAACCATGTATGGTACCATCCTAGACTGTGAGAGGAGGGTCGTTAGGTTCTGACTTGTCATGGGAGGACCCTCGAGATTTTTTGTGACCCACAATGATCTGTTATTCTTAGTTTCCTAGAGTATCTTGATGCATCTATCAACGATTTGCAATCTGTTCCAATAGTCCAAGATTATTCTGATGTTTTTGATGAGGTACGGGGCTTACCAAGACGGATGGTTCGCTTCGCTTGTGTGTGGACTATAGAGAGTTGAATAAACCCACTAAGAAGAACAGGCACCTGCTTCCGAGGATAGATGCCTTGTTTGACCAGCTTGTTGGTGCTTCGGTATTTTCTCAGTTAGACCCGGCCACGGGGTTTCGTCAGTTGAGGGTGGCTGAGGACAGTATAGATAACACCGCTTTTAGGACTCCGGATGGTTTCTTTGAATGGCTCGTAATGCCTTTTGGGTTGATGAATGCACCCGCCTATTTTGTTGATCTTATGAGTAGGGTGTTTCGGGAGTTTCTAAATAAATTTTTCGTGGTCTTTGTTGATGATATATTGATCTTCTCAAAGAGTGAGAAAGAGCATGCCCAACATTTGAGGGAAGTTTTGGAAACTCTCCGTGAGCTTCAGCATAAAGCTAAGTTCTCCAAATGCCATTTTTGGAGAAAGGAGGTGAGATTCCTTGGGCATGTGGTTTCTAAAGAAGGGATAGCAGTAGATCCCACAAAGGTGGTTGCAGTTCAGGACTGGCAGGTTCCAAAGAATGCAATGAAGGTGAGAAGCTTTCTGGGTTAGCAGGCTACTATAGGAAGTTCATTAAGGACTTCGCAAAGATATTAGCCCCACTCACTAGGCTGGCGGAGAAGAATTTGGCATTTTCATGGGACATAGAATGTGATGTTTCTTTCCAATGACCGAAGAGAGCTCTGACAACAACCCTAGTCTTGACCTTGCCTGATGGAAATAAAGTGTTCACGGTTTACACAGATGCACGTGGTACAGGGCTTGGTACGGTTCTGATGCAAGAAGGGTAGGTAGTGTGTTATGAGGGTAGACAGCTAAGAGTCCATGAGAAGAACTACCCTACCAATGATTTAGAGCTAGCTACCATAGTATTCGCGCTTAAGATGTGGCATCATTATTTTCTTGGAGTGAGGTTCGAGTTGTACACTGATCATAAATCTCTCAAGTATTTGTTCTTGTAGAAGGATCTTAATTTAAGGCGACAAAGATGGATGGAGTTCTTAGCTTCTTATGATTTTGAGATTGCTTATTCCCCTAGTAAGGGTTCTGTGGTGGCAGATGCACTAAGTAGGCAGAGGACGACCTTAAGTCCGCTGTTTGTGGAAAGGAAAAGCTTGGAGTTCATATCGACCTTTGATTTTAGACCCTCCACCGAGCTTTTTCCTGGTTTGTTTGCATCGCTAGAGATACGACCTACTCTCATGGGTCAGATAGGAGCTTCGCAGCGAGATGATCCCTAGATTTCAGACATCTTGGATAGGCTCGGTAAAGGGGTGACTTCTAGTCACCTCAATAGATATTCCATTAACGATAAAGGGTGGTTGTGATGAGATGGAAGGCTTTGTGTTCCTCAAACTGCAAGTTTGTTAAAGGCGGTCTTAGAAGAATCTCATCACTCTAAGATGACTATTCATCCAGGCGGTGATAAGATGTATAGGGACATGAAGAGGGTTTTCTTTGGGGTTGGGTTGAAGAAAGATGTGGCAGAGTTTGTTTCTCGATGTTTAGTTTGTCAGCAAGTCAAAGATGAGCAAAAGAAGCCCGGTGGTTTACTTCATCCTTTGGAGGTTCCACAATGGAAGTAGGAGACCGTCTCTATGGACTTCATAGATGGTTTTCCTAGATCAAAGAAAGGCAACACCAGTATTTGGGTGGTAGTAGATAGACTTACTAAGAGCACTCATTTTATTCCAATTAAGAGTAAGAGGACGACAACATGGTTGGCAGTGATTTATATTCGTGAGATTGTTCGTCTTCATGGAGTACCTTCCAACATCATAAGCGATCATGACCTCATTTTCACCAGTGAATTTTGGAGGAGCTTGCAAGAAGCATTAGGTACACAGTTACGTTTGAGCACCGCTTATCATCTTCTGACCGATGGACAAACGAAGAGGGTGAACAGAATTCTTGAAGATCTTTTGAGGCTGTGTATCCTAGACTTTGGAGGGACTTGTAGAGTTTGCCTATAGCAATAGTTATCAAGCTAGCATTGGCATGGCACCCTTCAAAGCGTTGTACGAATGACCTTGTTGGTGGGAATCTACAGAAAGGTTATTGCTTGGACCAGATATGGTTAGAGAAACGTCCGAGAAGATTGATCTTATTAGACGACGAACGAAGACTGCTCAAGATAGGCATAAATCCAACGCAGACAAGAGAAGGACTGACATAGAATTCGAAGTAGGAGATATGGTTTTCATTAAAGTGTCGCCTTTGATGAATGTGGTTCGCTTCAGATCTATAGGGAAATTGACACCAAGATTCGTAGGGCCATTTCCCATAATAGAAAGGATTGGCCAAATGGCCTATAGAGTAAAGCTACCAGAGAGACTAACTGGCATTCATGATGTTTTCCATGTTTCTCATTTATGGAAGTGCTTGCATGATACAACAGAAGTAGTTAAGCCAAATATATTGGAAGAAGTAGAGGTGGAACAGGAGACGACAATCAGATGAATTCCCTCCCGTATTCTTGGGTCAGAAGTTAAGAAGCTATGCAATAAAGAAATCAAGTTGATGAAGGTTCAGTGGGGATATAACCTAGAGAATGCACCTTGGGAGACCGAAGGCAAGATTCGTGCTTCATATCCTTTTCTTTTCGTGGGTATGATCTTAACTTCCTTTTCAAAATCTTTTATTTATGCTTGTTCCTATTATTTAAGTATGTCCTATCGATAGAATCTTCAACCTTTAGGTAGGAATCCCATAGATGTAAACATGTGTTTGAGACATGTTATGTTTGGTGGATGCAAGTGTTTGCTAGTGGTTTCTCGTGGACGCATATACACACACATTGAGCACTAGATCGGCTGTGTGTGCATTTTCTTTTCTTTTTATGGATGAAAATGAATGTATCATCATATAGATGTTTCATTTGGATGGATGTTTGTGCACCCATGTAGAACTTACATGTTATAATAGGATTTTTGCATACATGTTGGATTCATGCCACTAACATACATTGCATTAAGAAGGTCGACTGAATCATTAGACCGCCTGATTTTCGCATTAGTATTGAGACACATACACACACCTTTGCATATGTTCATATAAGAATTAAGAAGCCTTTAAGGAAAATGGATGCCTATGATTTATGGATGGTTGGAAATGCAATCTTCTTAAGTTGAAGATTTCAAGGACGAAATCCTTTGAGTAGGGGAGAATGTAACACCCCATATTTTAACAACACTAAAAGAGGATAAATTAAATAATAATTAATTTAATACTCAGAATTAAGGGAAACGAACTGCACCATTTTGTCCGTCTTGAAATTCTGGTCAAGATAGACATTTAATTTGCGTAAAATGGACATCGTATGAAGAAGTTATGAGGGTTTGAAGTTTGTATGCATGCAAGATAATTATATATATATATAATTAGGGTCCAAGAATTCAAAATTAGGTCCAGAAAGTTCAGATAGTTCAAATTCCAGAATTCGGGTTAAGCGAGAAAATTCCCGCCTAGGGGAGTCGACCCCTTAAGGGGGTGTCGACCCCAGGGTCGACCCCCTAAAGGGTGGGTGGACCCCCCTAGGGCTAACGTGGCTAAGTCGGTCCTGGGGCTGGCAGCTATATATAGGCTTATTTCTCTTGTTTTCTTCACTGAAAATCAATGGAGGCCTAAATGTTGTCGGTGCCTAGACTGAATCAAATCTCTTTCTTTTACTGTAATCAAAGTTTAAAGATTCAAGCGTAGATCTGATATTCATCAATTATTTTTCTCCTTCTATTGTTCTAGATCCAAACGTTGTGAGTTTCAGTTTCCTTTAGATTTAAATAATTAAAAGTAAACATGATACGACTGTAAATTTGGATCTATGCCTATGACTGAATCATATCAGATCTATTGTAATTTGCGAATATACAACATTTTGAATTGGTTATGACCTGGATCTCAATCTTATCATGTCAGGTCTACTTTTAATTACGGATCTAATTTGTTATTTGGATCGTCTTATGATTATCATGTTGTGGTCAATTTATATCTGACATTAGTTGGATATCTAAATCCTTATTTAGATCTAGTGATGCCTATTATAACATACCTACTATCTTATAACCTGTTTATTATCACAAGTTCACTGATCTATTCTTATATGTCCATCTTATCATTATGCCATCATATGCTTATGTCAGTTTGTTAGAATAAACATCTCTGTCATCTTCCCTTCACCCTTTCCCTTTATTTTATATAGCCAGATTACTTTTGAGCCTAGGCATGCCGCTAAATTATGCACATGCGTTAGCTTGGGAACGATGGGAAAAAGATTGAAATTGGGCATCTCTTGTGAATTGGGAATTTGGGCATAATTGGTAAAAAGGTGGAAATTGGCATAACTTGAATAGTGATTATGTATATGAATTTGGACATATAATTCACTATGAACATAATTGGGGAAAAAGAGGCATGATACCTATAACCTATAATGACATAGGAAAAATTGGCTAATAATGGAATGCCTAGGATTACAGTAATTAGAAACTGTAACTGCGCTTACAACACGAGGTTAGATTACACTTGTGGTGGAAGCCTGCTAGGAACCGCCCGACATATCCAGCGGCCACAAGTGGTGAATATAATGTGAGAGATCTAGGTGCACAAATCTGAGATATGCAAAGACACGAGGTTAAACCCAATTTGTGGAATAAGTCATCCCGGACCCGCTCGACATGTCCAGCATCCACAAATGGTTGGCTTAATGTGGCAGGTCCAGCATACCATAACCCTAAATGAAAATATGGTAATAAACCTTGAATGCTTAACCTAGTTGAATCCATAGGGATTGTATGAAAATAAATTAAATTGTGGTTAAGTAAATTTGGTTGAACAGTGGGTAGATTAAATAAATAAAACGAGGGTGGGTAATATTTACATATAGACCCACAAAGTTAACCTGATAGGGTTATGTAATTAAAGACACCTAGTGGTATACATAAGCTATGGAAATATTATAGTTATGTAATTAAAGATGCCTTTTTAGGGTAAGCATAACTTATAGAAATGATAGGGTTGTGTAATTAAAGACACCTAGTGGTATACATAACCGATGGAAATCCTAGTGGGGATACAAGACAAGGGGGAGAGCTTGTATCATATTGGGTGGGACCCATTTCAGTCGGTAACCCATAATAGGTATTAAACGAGTACTCCAAAGTAGGTCGGAGTTAGGGCACGCTTATTGGGTTGAATGTAAGAGATCCAAACAAGGAGAAGAGTGCGGGCGGCGTAAACCTACCAGGGACATGTGCGTGCATGGGCCGAGTAGAGGGGGTTAAGACGACCGTGACACCTATAGATATGGTTGTGCATATCAGCCAAGGGTTGCCACTGTAGGACATGATACATCCTATGGTAGGGCCAACACAAAGTATCTACGTGGAGTAGGGAGTCTATCGATTATGGTAGTGGTCAGGATACATCTGGACGTATGCCTAAGTCTACCATCTTATAGTTGTTTGGATCATCTCATTCTGGTGGTACTAGTATTAGTGTACAATAATATTTAGAGAAGTATATACACTCTATCATGTCTACCTTGTCATACCTACCTTATATGTTGTTATCTCTCTCTTATCCACTTTATATGCCTATCATGCTACTTTTACTTATTTACTTGCTAAAAGTAACTGGACTCGCCAGACTTTATGTCTGACCCTTTTTGTTTCCTCTTCTTTCTTCCATCCCCCCCCCTCCGGGGGGGGGGGGTTCTCAGGATGCGAATACTCAGGCTTGACCATGATTCTGCTTTCATTTTGCTAGAGCTGCTTAGATATATGGCTCAAGCTCCTATCCTTGCTAATATGGCTATATTTTATTTGTGGAATTTTTTCTCTTTTATGTACTTTGATTTTTTAAAGTACAAGACAGTAGTTTTAATGATGTAATGGTTTTTATGTATCTCAGACATGTGATGTTTTCAAACCATGTTTCTTTACGATTAAATAAAGTTTTTAATTCCTCTGTCATTTTATATCTGTCTTGTAATATTTCTGTTTTTGTTTACCTATAATGCTTCACGAAACTTAATGCAATCCCTTTGTGAGTGACATTAACTGACTTGGGGTGTCACATTATGTAACGCTTGTCAATTAGGGAAATTAAAAAAAGTTCTTTTAAGTCAAAAGATGAGATTACCACTTCAAATCCTTTAGAATTACTTCATATGGATTTATTTGGTCCATCTCAAACACAATTAATAAACCACAGTAGATATGTTTTTGTTATTATTGATGACTTCTCTAGATTACCAGGACATTATTTCTTAAATATAAAAGTGATACTTATGAATTATTCAAAACTTTTGATAATAGAATTCAAAATCTATCATCTTTGATAATTAAGAATATACGGAGTGATCATGGTGAAGAATTTGAAAATGATTTTTTTTAGAAATTCTGCAATAAAATAGGAATTACTTGTAAAATTTCTTTTCCAAGAACTCCTCAACAAAATGGTGTAGTTAAGTGTAAAAATAGGACGATGCAAGGGTAGGAGAAATATGTTATCTAATCGTAATTTACCAAAAAGTTTCTAGGCTGAAGTAGTCGCTATAGCTTGCTACATTTTAAATAAAATGTTAGTTAGACCATTAACTAACAAAACTACATATGAACTTATGTATAAAAAGAAACCAAAGGTCTCTTATTTTAGAATATTTGAGAGTAAATATTTTATTTTAACTACTAAAGATAATTTAGATAAATTTGACCCTAAGTCAGATAAAGAAATATTTATTAGATATTCAAATAGAAGTAAAGCTTACAGAGTTTTTAATTTAAAAACTAATACTATTGAAGAAACATTGAATGTATATTTTGGTGAAAATTATAAAGATTAATCAAAATGAACATGAATTTGATAACAATGATGAATCAAATGAAATAAATAATGAAATTAGGTAACCTAATAAAAGAATCAATCTAATAAAAGAATTAGGCTTTTAAGAGATCACCTTGTAGAAAATATTCTAGGAGATATTGAATCTGCAGTTAGAACCAGAAATCAATTCATTAATATGAGTAATATAGCTTTTATATCAACTATTGAACCTAAAAATCCAAAGGAAGCCCCAACTTATGATTCATGGATACTTGCTATGTAAGAGGAATTGAATCAGTTTACCAGAAATGATGTATGGGAACTTGGTCCCAACAGGGGACAAAACTTTAATATGAACTAAATGGGTATATAAAAATAAAATGAATGAACTTGGTGAGCCACTAGAAATAAAGCACGATTAGTTGCTCAAGGATATCGTTTGGAAGAAGGAAGAGGTTACGACGAAACCTTTGCCCCCGTTGCAAGATTAAAAGCTATTAGAATTTTACTTCCTCTCTATAATCATAATAATTTCAAATGTATGTAAAAAGTTCTTTTCTAAATGGATACATTAAAGAAGATGTTTACGTTGAACAACCCCCGTTATTTTAACATGAAAAATTTCCTAATCATGTTTATAAATTAAAGAAAGCCTTATATGGTTTAAAATAAGCTCCTAGAGGCTGGTATGACCATTTAAGAACTTATTACAATTAAATTTTGAAATTGATAAGGTAGATAATACACTATTTATTAAACGAAATGGAAATGATATTCAATTAGTACAAATCTACGTAGATGATATAATTTTTGGATCCACTAATAATAAAATGAACCAAAAATTCTTAGAAATTATGACTAAAGAATTTGAAATGAGTCACATGGGAGAACTCACTTTCTTCCTAGGATTACAAATTATACAATTAAGTAACATAATATTTATTAATCAAAAAATATATGCTAGGGATTTAATTAATAAATTCAGTATGGCTAGTACTAAAGGGAAACCCATTCCAATGGCAACTAATGAAGCCTTAAGTAAAGATGATTCTTCAAAAGATGTAGACCAAAAACTTTATAGAGGAATGATAGGATCTCTATTATATATAAATGCAAGTAGACCATAGATAATGCATAGCATTTGTCTTTGCACTAGATATCAATCATAAGCTAACTCATTTGAAATCTGTAAACCGTATTTTAAGGTACGTTAACATACATTAGATTTTGGCTTATTCTATCCAAAGAATGATTCATTTGATGTAATTTCATATTGTGATGCTAACTATGCCAGTTGTAAATCAGACCGAAAAAGCACAAGTGGAATTGCCAATTTTTGGGTCATTCCTTGGTTTTAAAGTTTAGTAAAAAAGAAAAATACCATCACCTTGTCAACAACTGATGTAGAATATATATCTGCTGCTTTGTCTTGCTCTCAAGTAATATATATGCAACAAACTCTAACAAATTTTGGTTTAAATACTACCAAATCACCAATTTACTGCAATAATATTGGTGCCATTAATCTGTCTAAAAATTCTGCATATCATGCTAGAACAAAACATATTGATGTGAGGCATCATTTTCTAAGAGATAATGTAAATAAAGAAAATATTTCACTAGAATTTATTAACACAGAAAATCAAATTGCAGATATATTAACTAAACTATTAAACAAAGCAACACTTACTAAATTAAGAAGAGAACTAGGAATTTGTTGTCTAAACGAAGTAAAATAATCAAATAGTTTAATATAAATATAGTATAAAATATAAGAAAACTAAAAAAATAAAAATGAACACATATATGTTGAAATAGGAAAATGTATATGTCAACATATAACAGAAAAAATTTAAAAATAAAATTCCCCCCAAAGTTAGTTATAACTCTTATTTAAACTCTTCACTTCGAAAATTCTTTTCTTCTCACTCATTTTCTTTGTAACAAAAATTTTGAAACATAAAAATAATGGCGTCCAGTTCAAATACAAACCAAATTGATTCCCTTTCGTATCCTAAGCCTTAGAACTGTTTCAACAAATGAGGCATGTTAGGGTAATAAAAATAGAAGATACTATGAAAGACGCCCTTCGGTTACTCATTGAAATTCAACTTCTTCAACTCCGGATGGCTAGAGAATCAAGGGAAGATCATTAGTAATCTTTAAAAATATATAATGGATAATCAAGAGTAATCCAACTATTATTGAAGATGATTCCTCCAACATTCAAGTTCATAATCCCATGGAGGAAGATGAAGAAGATGAAAAAGAAGAGGAAGATCAAAATCAAGGAATAGACGCAGACAATCTAGTAATCTGTGTTGGCGAAGTATGTTTTGATAAGGATGGCAACATGATTGAACAAAATGGAGAATTATGTCTCTATTACCCAAATTGTCCAATTCACTAGTCTCCAAATGTAAAAAACAACTAAGTTTTGTATATTCATGTATTTGTATAAATTGTTAATTAATTTATCTAATTAATTCGTACCATCCTGTATGTTTGTAAACAATAAATTAAAATAATTGAAATTTGTGTTTATTATAATAGTTGTCTAGTTTATTTTCTTAAGGATTGTGTTAGAAATTAGGTTCTGTCTTAGTTATTATTAGATTAGATTAGTTACATTCATTTTAGTTTTACTTTTAGAATTATGTCTTAGTTTTATGATAATAGACTATTTTGTATAGTTAGGATTATATAGTTTTTGTTGATGACAAAGGGGGTAATTATAAAATAGGGTTTAGATTAAGCGGGAGTTAGTAGCTTCAAGGGGAGTTAACAGAGTAAGGAGGAGTAATCGAAGAATCGAGACATCAGGTATAAATGTTTTGTAACTAAGGTTGTTATCATCAAAAAGGGAGAGATTGTTAAGGACCGAGATGTTGATGATGATGGTTTTAATGACAACAATCTTATTTCTACTTTGTTTCAATTATTATTGTTATAAAATATATACTAACACAATTCTCAAGAATATATATATATATATGTGTGTGTGTGTGTGTGTGTGTGTGTGTGTGTGTATACAGGAAATATATGCAGGTATTTTATAAGTGAAGAATGTATAGTTTACAAGAATCAAGATTTTAAATAGAAGAGTTCCAGTTTCAAGGCTCATGAGTATAAAGAAATCAAGAGTTCAAGAACTATAGAGTCAGTATGTCTAGAAATTCTATTAAAACTCTGGTTAGCACTTGACACTATTTTCAAATCTAAATTCTGGTTTTAAAATTCAAATCTTGATGTCAAACTTGGTTTCAAAATAATTTCAAATTTACTTCGTTATTCAGAATATATATACTTCTTTGTTTTAATAATATTTTAACTCTTGATAATTATTTTTTAAACTTCTGAAAACTAAGTTTATATTCAAATTTATATTTTAAATTTCAGACATGAGTTTTTCTTAATTACTTATATTGTTTAAACCATCAAGTTTATTATAAGTTTAATATATATATGTATAAATTTTCTTTTATATCATTTTATATTTAATTTCTTAATGTATCTTTATATAAGTTTTAAAATATATTTTATACTTTGAAAAATGTTTAAATATAAAGAAATTAGTTTTTTTATCTCTGGATTTACCATAGTTTATTTAAACATAATTTACTTTGCTTTGAAATATATTTTTTGTTTTACACTAGCATAGGTCGACATATGCATATAGGCATGTCGACATACTAGCCGTTAGGGTATGTTCTAAATTTTGAAAAGAGGTGTCTTTTGAATTCAAATCCTTTCAGAAACGTTGTAACTATTTGAAACCTATAAATACCTTCCAGAATTCGAATTTCTTTTATCAATTTTTCATCTTCTTCTTCCTCTCTTAACATCCTACCATTATACTACTTTAATTCTTGATTTTCTACACTTTTACTCTATCGATTTCAATAGAAATCATATCACTCTTCTTCTCTTTTAATTCTAAATCAAAATCTCTTTGAATTCAAGTACTTAAGTGATATAGGTTGTTTGTAATCAATGATCTCAAAATAAATTACTATAGAGTCAATGCTATAAAAACTGATTAGAGAAGGTGTGGCCCTGTCCTGTTTAAAGTGTCTGGGTGTGATTTTATCCCAGAAATCGATTGGATGAAAAATTGTGGCCTGTTAAATCAACTAAGTCTCATTACACTTAGAATTAGTTGGGGTGTATACTTATAGCCCTGAAATCAAGGATTGTAATTGGATATTGTTGAATAAAATTCCACATCAACCTAGCGTTGAGTGGGACTGGATGTAGGTGTAACAACCCGTAAATTCTGGGCCAGTTTAAATTTTTTATTTTGGCAATTTTAATGAATTTTTAATATTTAAAATGAATTATTTTAAATAATATCGACGAGAAATTTATTTTGAATATAATTCAAACCAATATATTTATATAGATCGTCGTTAGAATATAAATATTTTATTTTAATTATAAAAGGAATTGAAAATGGCACGATAGTTCGATTTCAAACTTCAATTGAACGTACCAGGTGCAAAACAATCCGGATTTTAGTGAAACAAAAATTAATGGAATCTAATGGAGAATATCTTTCCAATGAATCCGGAAAATCAAAATTTCATAGCAGGAATCAAAAGATATGTCCTGTTGAAAATTCTGAATAGTCGCTATGGAATTTCCAGCCCTTGAAAATAACCATTTTGCAAACGACCTCGAATTTCAACGAAACCACTTTTGTTGGATCCGGGATGGAAAATTATTGTTAGATTCCAAATTTCATAATTTTTCGAATCAATATGTGAGCGTGGCAAAGGAAAACGTGTTTGACCAATTTCAGTTGATTTTAATCAACTGGAAAATGATCATTTTTCCAACGGTCTCAGAATTTGATGAAACTAGTTTTGTTAGGACCGTATCGTCAATACGAAGCTAGAAATATTTTTCGGGAATTTTTCGAGTTCGTATGTGACCTCGGTAAATTGAAATGTACGTTTAAAATTCGATATAATGATTTAAATGTAAATTTAACGAAAACGGATCGTAATGATCGAATTGGCTTTCGTGGCATATCCCATTGTGTTCGGAATAGGGGTAATACGCTAGGGACGAAAGGCGGTGGGTCTCGTAACGAGGTCGTAAATAAAAGTTGCTTTTTGGAATTAAATTAAATTAAATTAAATAAAAATAAACCCTTCCCTCTCATCCTCCCTATACCCTCCAGGCCCCCCCTTCGATTAATTGCAAATAGGAAAAAAAAAAGATAAAGGAAGGGGCGACCGGGGGGGGGGGCGCCGCCGCCACGTCCATCGCGGCCCCCCCAGGTGCCGTGACCCCCCACCCCCGCATCTCCTCCTCCAGCCTCCACCTCGCGCCCCCAATCCACCTCGTGCCCCCCCCAGAAACCCAAATCGAAGCAAACCCTAGCCGCCGGAGATCGCCCGCCCACCGACTCCACCAGTCCCCACTCCACCCTGCCGCGACCCCCCTCATCCTTGCGCCACCAACTGTGCTGCGAAGTCCCCCCCCTTTCCAATCGATGAAGTAAGTTTTTCGTATTTATTTCTTTTATTTATATATGATTTTTTCAGTTTATTTAGCAACCGATTTTCATTTTATTTAACATAGGATTTTCAGTTTTAATACCCAAGAATAGGAAGTGAAAAAGATTGGATTTTTATATATATGTTAGCATGAAAAAGATTTGATTTTTAGCTACATAGAGTTATCATCTTTACGAACATCAAGTTATGATTTTTATTTCATTAAAAATATAATTTTTATTATGGTAGAAGGTTAAAAATATAATTTTTATACTAGTGGCATATTAAAAATATAATTTTTATATAGGTAGGATAGTAAAAATATGATTTTTATTCATGTAGAGTAATAAAAATATAATCTTTATTAGGAGGAGAACAATATAAAAAAATAATTTTTATAACAAAGTGGAGAATAAAAAGAATGGTTTTTATAAAAGGCGAAATCTTTAATATTGAAAAGGCGAAATCTTTAATATTGAAAAGGCGAAATCTTTATATTTGAAAAGGCGAAATCTTTATATTTGGAAAGGCGAAATCTTTATATAGAGAATAGCGTGATAAAAATATAATCTTTATTATAGGAACATCGGTGTAAAAATAGAATTTTTATCTATATAGTAGCGGTGTAAAAATAGAATTTTTATCTATATAGTACCAATGTAAAAATAGAATTTTTGTCTATATAGTAGCGATGTAAAAATAGAATTTTTATCTATATAACATCGATGTAAAAATAGAATTTTTATCCATATAGTAGCAGTGTGAAAATAGAATTTTTATATACATAGCAACAATATAAAAATGTGATTTTTATATATGTAGTGGCTACGGACAACGAAAGTGACAAAAGGCGAGAGCAGTGATGATTCCCTACATTGGAAGTGTCGTGGAGTTAGGATAGCTTTGGTGAGAACTTCTCACTCTAAATTTCTTTTTCTAGTTATATATATATACTAGGATGTAGACGGTGCTTAGTAGCACCCGACACCTGTCATCCACAGACCATGGATGGTGTAACGTCCCGGACTTTTCGGCCATTTAAATTAGAATATTTAAATTTGTTTATATATTTTATAATGGATTTTTAATCGAATTTATTTATTTAAATGGAGTTCAAATATTATATTTATATATTAATTAAAACGAGCTCGAAAACGTCGCGGTAGTTTAAAATTTTCTATTTGAACTTTAACTGAGTATCAGGATCCGATATAAGTTGGATTTCTGCGAAACAAGAAACATTGGAACTGTGTTGATGATACTTTTCATATCAAAGAGAAAAATTCAGATTTCGTGTTATAGATGATTATTTACAGCCAAATCAAAATTTAAAATAATCGCTATAGAAAATCGTTATAAAACGATAACGTTTAATAAATAAAATATTAAAAGTTTTTATATATATATATATATTCGGATATTGTTTAAACTGAATTTCAAAATGTCGTGTTTGGAATCCAACTTAGCCTTATTTGAAGTAAGCGGTATTTCATTTGAGTATATCGGTGATCCCGGACTATTTTATTAAACTGTTTGTACCATAGGCCATCAGCTTTTAGACATGGTTCGCAAATCAAATAAAACCCCATTACATTCTCATACAACAAGTTAGAATAAAGGTAAAAGCTGCTGCATATTAACTTAAACAATTCATAGCATTTCTATTTATGTAAAACAAACAGAGGAAACGACTACCATATAGATGATTCTTTGATTTAAACTTTACAAGGAAATCATTCTGCACTCATCACATGCTGAAGAACTTGTCAATAAATAAATAAAACCATCAATACAATTAGTTATCAGACAAGGAATTGACTAGTAATCAAAACTAATTCTATGTACACGTCATGAACAACTCAATGTACTAAACAGTAAGTCTGAAATTTACCAGAGGACCCTATAGCCTAAACTAATTCTATGTATACGACAACACATGAGATTCAATATGTATTCTTCCCAAAATCTTCAAATTTTGCTCGGCAAAGCACCACGCAACCACCAAGCTTAAATCGTCCAGACCAATCATGCACCTAACATATAGCACCTAAGAAATGAAAGAAAAATAGCACGTTAGAAACAGAAAAGATTTTGAACAACTAAAAAGAAGAAAAATCAAATCAGAATAGATAAACAAATACAATATGAACCCAAAAACAATACAATGTAGTAAAACAGGAAAAGCAATGTATTTGTACACATGATAGTCTAAAAGAACCAAAGAAAATTCATTATAAAATTCAATGTCAGCATGTCCAGTTCCTTTCAACAAACAGCAGGATCCGAGTACAGATAAGGGAAGATAGTGTACAAATAGCTATAGACAGGGACATTACACAGATAAGAAGAAGAAAACAAATATATGTGTTTTCTTTCCACAAATCAGTACAAACTGATCGAACAGATATATATATATATATATATATATGTATATATATTGATACTGGAAATCAGATGTATACAAAAAGAAAAGAAAAAAGATGGACATACATATATATATATATATATATATATATATATATATATATATATATTCATATAACAACTAAGGGACAGAAGGAACAGAGCATAAAACAACTAAACAAAACAGTAAAATTCATAGCTGTAAGAATTAAATATATTGATATACCAAATCGAAACAAAACAGTGATAAGGTTCATATATCAAAATCGAATAGCTAATATATATATATATATATATATATATAGAAGTTTCATGTGCTTTCAATGTTGCCATGTGCTTCAAGACCTGAACATAGAATTGATGGTACGATTTCAGTTCTTTGTTGAATCAACAAGTCATGGCCCAAATCTCACATAATCTATATACATACACATATCGATCACACTATATGTGAGCAGACCAATAGTACCACTGAAATCAAATACTAAATTCAACCAAATCTCTGCTATAATCACACAACCGGATTTCTAGTTCGTTCACATGAATGACAGAACAATACAACACCTAAGAACTAGGTTCAGCTATGATCAACTCTAAGATTTCACAAGTGATTTCGACATTGATCCAATCCATACATTTACACAACTATAAATACGCACCACAATTCGTTTCAAGAACAAGCAATATAGAAGAAAAATCCGAATCACTTATAAAAAAAAAAACGAAAATAATATAGAAAACAAAATTCGAGTGAATACTTATCTGCACTGGTGAACCGAAGGCCTAGGGTTCGGGGGTTGTGAAATTAAAGCCTCGGGTTGGATTTCGTGGTAGGGAGTAGTTTTACTTCTGGAAGTTGGGTTGCTCGACGAGGTTCGCAAGGCGCTCCATCGCTGGATGGGCAGGATTGGGGTACGATGGAGTGACAGGTACTCGCACGCGAAGGGAGGGGCGGAGCAATGGAAGAGGCGACGGCCTGACGTTGGAATTTGCTGAAGAAAAAAGGGATTTAGGGTTTATCTTCTTTGGTCATGAACGATGAAGTTAGGGCGGCGGATTAAAATGAAAATAAGGGTTACGAGGGAGGGTTTTAAACAAGCGGGTCGGGTGTAACACCCCACGCCCGCTATGGTCACTCACTATGGGAATGCCATAGCATCGGTGGAGTATTTTAGTGAATATAGAACAGAAAAATTACAACAAGACAGATATAAATAGTACTTGAAATTTAAAATATCATCTCATAACAGCGGAAATAAACATGTCTGGTTACATCATAAAACCACGATAAAAGTCAAGTACAATATCCATCAAAATAAAGAAGTACATAATCCCACTCTCTCATTCAATAGCCAGAACAAAAGAAAAGATAACTGGATAACTGGAGCTTTACATCTACCCAAGCTCCTAAAGACTGGAACAGCAATCCGATCAAGCTCTACTACCGCTAGGATCCACCGTAGGACCTGAGGGTTGGAAAAAAAGATAAAAACAACGGGGTCAGACATAAGTCTGAGTGAGTCCTATAACTTTAACAATACAATCATTAAAGTAACCAGAGAAGACATAAACTTGACCTACGGTAATATCTGGGGATGAATGGCTACACTAAGCAGCTTGGTAGACTTAGGATAAACTAAGATAACCGTCAGGACGCATCTACCCCCCCAAGGATAATTACTAACTGCACCACACCAGTCATTCCTACTTAAAGGTTGATCCCTCCAAGGACTTAGAAAATTTCCCCAGTAGTTTCGTGTACTCCTAGCCCACTACATAGGTGCCGTCTGCCCCTATCTCCACTAGGTGTACTCAGTAATTCTTACCCAGTAGTTTCATGTACCCCTACATAGGTGCCGTCTGCCCTTATCTTTATTAGGTGTACCCACTACTCCCCATCGATCGGCTCCCTACCGTAGATACCCGTGCTGGTCCCACAGTGGGGTGTATCACTCCCCTAAAGTGGCTACCCAATACTATCAACGGTGCACGGCTTTATATCTACACGATGCAACAACAGCTTATCTACCAGCCCGGGCCCACACACGCATATGAAACCCGTTGGACTTGCGTTGCCACCGCTAACCCGTTTTGGCCTCTTATAATCAAGCCCAATATGCGTGTCCCGTCACTCGACATGGGTCGAGCCCACAAAGATACGTTTGGGATATTGGTTGAAATGGGCCCCCACAAGCTACCCACTTAAGCTTGTCATATATCTAGTGTATCCCACTTAACCCTTTAATCATGTTTAATTACATGTTTCCACTTGGTTAAGTATTCTAATCGTATTTTCTATTGCCACCCAAGGCAACCCACTAGATTCCACATGCCACCCAAGGCAACCACAAAATTTCCACATGCCACCCAAGGCACCCACTTAACCCCTCATGTCCCACTACATGCTAATATGGTTAAGTGTTTCTTAATTAATTAAGACCGTGATCTCCCGTAAAGACCTCCCACATTAGACTGGCTGTTATGACCGCCTGGTTAAGCCGGTAGAGTCCGGGCAGTCTTACGTCATAACAGAGCCTAACCTCGTGTCTTTACTTTAATCACGTATTTAATTTATGCCTAAGACCTCTCACATTGGGCTGACATTTGTAGCAACTGGTTAAGCCGGTCGGGTCCGGGCAGTTTTACACTACAAATGAGTCCAACCTCGTGTCTTAGTCGATTAATTACACCTAATTAATCACCCCCATATTAATTATCCCTAATTAATATCAAGTTTTCCATAACATGGGTAGACCTAACTCAATAGGTAAATTCCCATGGGGTAGACCTAACTCAATAGGTAAATTCCCACTTATGGTAATTTATTTTTATGGTATGCTTAATCATACCCAATCATACATTTATTAACATATTTACCAACCCCATCGTTCCCCACGTAAATCGTTCTCATTTCATGACATAATAAAGGGGAAGATCCATCACAAATATCATGGGTTTAGCATATAACTTTGTCATGGGTTAAGAGGATGTCAACTTGCATATATGAGCATATATTAACCCAACTACATTTAACCCAAACTTGCATATTATGATACACATGATTTGCATAACATGTTGCATATGAGCTTGCATATTATCATACACATATCTTGCATAACATGTTGAACTTGCATATAAGCATTCTCATAACTTGCATAACATGTTAAACATGCATTTAAGCATACACATAACTTGCATAAGCATCCACATACTTGCATAAGCATGCATAACTTGCATATCACATTAAACTTGCATTTAAACATATACATAACTTGCATAAGCATCCATATACTTGCATAAGCATGCATAACTTGCATATCACATTAAACTTGCATTTAAACATATACATAACTTGCATAAGCATCCATATACTTGCATAAGCATGCATAACTTGCATATCACATTAAACTTGCATTTAAACATATACATAACTTGCATAACTCATTTTGTTAAACATGCATAAATCCACTTATTAAATATGCATAAACCCACTTGTTAAACATGCATAAACCAACTTATCAAGCATGCATAAACCAACTTATCAAACATGCATAAACCCACTTATTAATTATGCATAAACATAGAAAAACATAGAGTAGCATATCATTATAAATGATTCAAACTCACTAATCCGCATTTAAGACCATAGGTCTCATTACACCCAATCTACTTACTTTAACAATTGATGTTAAAGTGATAGAAACTCACCAAACCCAAAATTAACCCACTTATGAAGTGGAATTAGTTGCTAAATATGAAGATGGTGATGATTAGAGAATGATTTGAGAGGGATTAGCTTGCAACTTCCTTCTTAGATTAGTGGAGACTCCTTCTAGGATTTAATTTGGCGGCATGAGGCCTTCATTTCTATTTTTAGTATGGATTAGGGTAGGTTTAGGGTGTATTTATAGATTAGGAGAGTGTTTTAGGCCCTTAGATTAACCCTAGATTAGATTAGGTCCGTTAGATTTAGGAAATCTCTAGAACCCAGCCCAGCCCTAGCCAGAAAACCAGATCTGGTGCACCCAAGCACCCTGGTTCGACACGCCGTGTCGACAGGCAAGTCGACAGGCAAGTCGACACCCCTGTCGACAGGCCAGTCGACAGCCCTGTCGACATGCCTAGGGCGGGAATCTTCCCGCCTGGCCCCGCTGGTTCTAATTTTAAAATCTAAATTTAAATTTCTAAATCTGTTTTTAGCTTTAAATTTTCTGCAAACTTCTTTGGGCCATAACCGGGCCATACGGACTCCGATTCTCGAAAACTCGGACTCTATTTCGCGTATTTTTCCGAGACGAACGCAATAACGCAGCCCGTTACCCCCAATTCCCACATCTGAGATTATTTATCCTGTAATTAGTGAATTTTAGTATTAACTAAAATTCGGGGTGTTACATCGGGTTCTTGATTGGGCCGGCTAAAGTTAAGGTAAAGCCCCATGTTTATTTTAAAAGAAAATTTATGTTTTAAATTTAATCATTTATAAAACTTGTTTTAATGACTTCTCGAACATACGTTATCAGAATCTAGCGCGGTCGGTTGCGTTGAGACCGTGGAGACGAGTACTTCGAGATGGAGCAAGTCTAGTCCAGATCTGAAGTGACTGGAATTTTTATTCAAATTAAACGTCAGTTTAATTTGATTAAATCCAGACTGTTTATCGTCAGATTCAAATCAAGGTGAGTTAAACTCACTCAGCCCTTCCCATTTATATTTTATATAAATTGGGTTTTTAATTTGCATGTTCTGATTGCTAGTGATTGTCTGTTTGCTAGTAATATGTATATATCGTTGATTGAATTTCTGAAATTAAACGGTCATTTAAGTTCAGTAAAACACCAATCGTTATGGTTTGACCCGAATAGAGTAAATTCCCCGGATTGGTCACGTTTGTAAACGTGATTGAAATTGTTTGAAATTTGTTTGAATGGTTTGAATTGATTGTTGATTGATGATCGATATAGGACTTATTAGTCAAATAAAAAGAAATGATTGGTTATTATTGACTATTGAAATGTTTTTCAACATTTATGCTGATATGGGTTGGGTAATTGGCATCACCTGGCTTATAAATCAATCGATTTATAAAATATGGTTTATCGGTAGTGGATCAATGACATTTGAGTTATAAATGCATTTTATAACGAAAATAGATTTTTGAAAGATACTATCTGGAAAGGGTATTTAAAAAGGGGAAATAAATATTTAATTAATTATTTATTTGAAGTTTATATAGAAATTATGAAATGGTAAATTTTCTTATGTCGATAAGAATTATAAAGCAGGAATTAACCTGGTAGTTAAGTGTTTAATCGTGAATGATTAAATAAAGTTACTTAAATTAATTATCTTTTAATTAATTTAAAGAAAGGGGTTAAATAGAGTTGGTTAAAAGAATAACCATATTTTGTGCCGACCATTTTAACTTGATTAGACCTTAGAGTAGTGAAAGGATTAAATAAATAGTTGGTAAATCCTAGTAAAGGTTTTAAAAGGGAATTTATTATTCATTCTAGTAAATAAAAGAGTTAGTTTATTTGAATGATAAATGTTGAAATAAATGGTTTGGTATGGTAATGAAATACCCTTAAGTAACCCAGTTTGAAATGAAATGGTCGAGTGTTGGAAAGAGGCTAGGAACAAGTTTTAACTCAAGTTGTATAACGAAGCAAATAAGGGGTTTAAACGAAGGTATATAACTTAAATGAAGAGTTTTACTTAACGTTGGAGTTAAGAAGGTGAAAAGGTTTATATTAAATTTATAAACAAGGTTTATACATGGAATGTGGATTAAAGCTTGGAAACACTTAATAAGGATATTAAGTTGAATCAATGGTTTTAAAAAGGGGTTTTTTTCGAAAGAAAAGGGAAATTGTTAAAAAGCAATTTAATGTGAGATTTGTAAACGAGATTGAAAATAGGAATTGAAATAATAATATCGGGTTCTTGAATTACAACTAGTATTTATCTGAAGATAAGAACGTTGTTGGTCAAGGTCTGAGAGGTAATTAAAATACCCCAACTTGAACGACTTCAGGATTATCCAAGGATGATACTAGTTGGTAATGGCGAAAGTGTTCGATAAGATTTCCAAAGTAACGGAAATGAGATGAGATGATATTTTCTCTAGTAACGGGTCAGAAAGGAAATTGGGTGATAAATTTTAAGAAGCCAAGTGATGCTGAGTACTAGACCAGTGAATCTATTTTTGTGATTTCATGGATGTTCACTTGATAGTTAAGAACCGACTACCAAGTCTGACCTTTACGATTGTTGTTATGGAAAGACCGGGATCGAATGAATATTCGAAAACCATTCCAACCAACAAATACGAAATATATAAAAGGGGTCAAGCGACAATCGAGATGGAGCATGTGAAGACCATAGATCTTCATAAAGCGGAAGGACCACTTACAGTCTCTGATTCGCGCCGGAGATATACTTGGGTTCTGTCGTGGTTGGAATCTGTGGATTGCAAGGGCTATCGCTACTGATCCATGGGGTGATTCCTATATTGGATGCAGTAGGAGAGTACCTTCGGTTCATCCTGTTCCTATGTGACTTGTATGGACGGATGTCTGACAGAGTAGTTCTTAAGAGTCACGTACGTTGATTTTTACAAACGTATCTCTGTTAGTGGCGGAGAGGGGCACCTCTCTAGTTTAACGAGCAGAATATTTTAGTGAGCGTCAATTAGTGATTTGGCAGATCTGACGATGTGGCATTCAAAATATATGATGACCAGATGTGTTCTGACCTTAAGCCTCATCAATCGGGGGATGACAAAAATCGGGCAGGCAGCATGGCTACGTGGGTCGCTCCCTTTAGGGTGTATAATCATCTATCTAGAGAAATTCCTTTTGTTTCTTATTCTATCGATTCTGCCCATTCGGGAACTGTGGTTTGAGTCCAACCGTTGATGATATACATTCGATACACTCAAGTGAAATGAGTGGTCGGTCATGTGAGGGCCGGGTTGCAAGATGTTCTTGTTGAACCCAGTGTATTCGCCTCTAGAGATACACGATCGGCAGGTGGTCCCATACCTTATCAAGGTGGAATCCAATTTCCAATAAGTACCAATGGTTTTGTTTGTATATATATATATACGTGGAGCGTGAGATGCAAGCGTTCCACTAGATTGATAATTACTTGTACTTAGACATTATTATAATATCAGAAAATATATTGATTTCAAAAATATTTTGGGTTATCGTAAGATAAAAACCGTCCGTGTTTATGTGTGGATTAGTCTTACGATTATCCTTTCCTTTCGAAAGGATTTTAACTTTAGAATCAAGTTGTGTGTTACCATAAATACTGTGCGAGATTTTCTCACTCTGGTCCACCAGACTGACCCGGTGTTTTGTAAATGCTCGGGTTAGCCCGGGTTGTACAAGTTCAGGTTATCAGGTACGGTGAAGTCCAGTGACGGGCTGAAGGTGTTCAGACGTATGATATGGTTTCTATTCCGCTGTGTGATATATATATGAGGACAGATTATTATAACTGTCCAGAAATGTTGATGTACTCTGATATTGTAAGTATTTTCAAAACTCTCAATAAAGATTTATTTCTGTATTATATTTTGCTCCGCTGCGATGTGAGACTCTGTGTTGGTCCTTCTTCTTCTTCTATTCTAACTTTCTTTCTTTCTTATCTCACCCTCTAATTTCTTTCTATAAACGTTCCAGTGTTTTCGGTGTTGGAAGATCGTCATGAGTACGGTAAAGGGTATTTATGTCGATTTTCGGGCCGAAAATTCGCTGGGTCGTTACAGATGGCTTGTATGTTTGTTTGATGTGTTGTGGAATTTGTTTGTGATGTTGATGTGAAATTGATAATAAATTGTAGATGGTTGAAATTAATTAATTATCGTTAAAAATATAATTTTTAACGTGAATATGAATATAGTGAATGTGAGTAAATAAATATTTATAAACAAATCGACCGATTTGTTTATATGCACTGATTTGACTAATATTGATTGGGACGATATATTTTACACATCGCCCAAGTGCACAAATAAAAATCTGTATTTGTTGATTTGAAACCCCACACGGGTGTTGGGATGATATTTGGCGTACACTAGTCCCAATTATTTAATTATATGTCGATCGATTGGTCGACAGGCTGGGTAAGCGTTGATTATTTACATTTGATGCTTATGCAGTTGTGTGGTGCACTTTGGATGATTGTTGATTATTTATCGTTGCTATTTATATACATGTGTTGTATGGAATCCATATAATTAACATTATATGGTGATTGATTGGGCCTCATTCCTATTGGGAAAATAATGAATATTATAAAAGAAAATTCATGTGTTGAATATAAAAATAGTCATGTGTTGACAATGTTCATGTGTTGAAACTATTTATGTGTTGAGTAAAATATTTTAATAATAAAATTTACATCTTTATCATATTTACGATTAGAATCTACTTTACGGTTGGAGTCTAATTAAAAAATCAAACGATAGATGCCATAATTTTATAAAATATATTACATAACAAAAATAGTTGTGTGTTGACAGTACTCTTGTGTTGGGATTAGTCGTATGTTGAAAGAAATATAGATTCATGTGTTGAATAGAATATATATTCATTTGTTGAATAGAAATGAATTTATTGAAATATATAAAGCCGTGTTGATTAGAGTTGCGCTATTTTGACGTGAACGGTATTTATATCGATTATATTTGTTTTTATAATGAATATAGAAAACGAAGTGATTTTCGAAATATAACGTTTTGAAAATATTATCATTTATATAGTAATGATATGAAATATTCAATTTTGATTTGAAATTGAATATAGAGTTGAAATGGTTTTGAAGTTGAATTTAAAATGATTTATAAAATACGTTTCAAAAGGAAATCGACGAAATATATAATATATATATATATATTATATAAATAATGGCCTGAATAGAACGCGCTGCGCCGCGGCTGTTCGTGAATTTCGACCATTGATTTCGAATGAACATTACGGGAGATCCGACCGTCGAATTCTCCTGAAACCAGAACCGTTGGGTTCGTATCGAAAAGAGCTTTCCAATGAATATTAGAAATTTGAAATCTAATGGTTAGATTTGGAGTTATCTCCAAATTAATTTTGAAAAAGGTTGCTGTAAGTGCAGTTCGATGGCCGTTGATGGAAATCGACTGTACGGGCCTTGATAAAATTATTAAAAATATTGATAATTTGTGTAAAATCATAATATGTGAATTGGAAAGAACTAGGGTGAAAATTTCCACATTTGAAAAGATAAAAATAGATTTTTGTTGAAAGGAGCTAGTTTTGAACTTGAATTAAAATCAATTTATTTTTGAAATAAATAATTTGAATTTGAAAGTGATTTTAAAAATAATCAATATTCCCAATACGTGAATTGGACTGGAGTTGAATCGAATTTATCTTCGGAATATTTCGATATTGGATTTCGTGACTATACAGATATTGTTATGGGAATTTGAAAGATATATTTTATATCGTTATTTCCAATACGATATTTGTTGGTTTCAGGATTTGACATTGAATATAAGCCGGTATATTTTCTATTCAGAGCCTTGTGTTTAATATCAAATGTGATTTGGGTTTGTCGTGAATGGTGTCTTCATTAACACTATTCTTAAGCCCAATAGAGAAAAAGATTAAATCTTTCTATTTAGATTTAATGAAGTGTATCAATTAAATAATATTTAATTGGATTCGAATTTGAATTGGTTTTTGGGTTTATCGTGAGCGGTGTTTTGAACAACACCTGTTCTTTAACCCGATTAACCATAGAGTGTGATTTTGGGTTTACCGTGAATCGTGTTTTAGATGCAATTGTGTAACACCCCGTAATTCTGTAACATTAAGATTCACGAATCAAGGCAGAATTATAATTTAAAATCAAAATCAAGGGAAACGGGCTGCGCCATTGTGTTCGTCTCGGAATTCTGCAAGAAAACGAGTCCGAGTTTGCGTAAATCGGAGTCCGTATGAGGGAGATATGGCCTCCGGAAGTTTCAGAGTTTAGTTTAAAATTCGAACAGACAGAAAACAAATTCAAATTTCAAAAATCGGGCCGGATTGGCCAGGGCGGGAATTTTCCCGCCCAAGACACCCAGGTCGACTGGGTAATCGACCTGGGGCACCCAGGTCGACTACATAGTCGACCTGCGGGTCGACCCCCTATTTTTCCAGCTTTCTGCAGCTGTTTCGTTCTGATGTATTTGGTCGCGTTATCTGACCAGGTTCGTCCTCCTAACACTATATAAACAGCCCTGGTCTTCTTCTCTATTCACAATCTCCTCTACCCTTATGCTGCAAAGATTCTTGGTGAAACATGGCCTCTTCCTCTCTTCTTAACTAAATAAATAATATATATAAAATAAATCAAGACGAGGAGATGCTGCTAAAAGACTTTCAAGAAAAGGTTCAAGTCAAGCTAGGATTCAAGAGGAGGTTCAAACGACTTCAACGACTGTTTTTCTACGAATCTTAGCAACGCCATCTTTCTGTTCTGATCTAATCTCTGTAAGTCAGTTATTTCTAGATTTGAACGTTTTTCTCTGTTCGTGACATGAAATTAACGGAATAAAGGAATATGCCAACTCTTTCTATTCGAATCTGTGCCTATCTCTTTGAACCTAATTAAGAACTGTTATGATTCGAGGGCAAAATAGACCATGACTATGAAACTATGGACCTTAAAACCATATGCCTACGACCATGAATATTTGCCTATGACTATGACCATATGCCTATGACTATGGACATTGCCTATGACTATGAACATTGCCTATGACTGTGATTGTGACTATGAGGATTATTTCCTTAACTAAGCCTATGCCTTTGATTAGGAAACATAAACTATTGCCTATGACAAAACAAGGACATCTGTGATTAAACACCTATGATTCATGGCTAGGAAAGTGTTGCTTAAGTTCTGTGATTATGAGATTGGGTCTAAACCCGATTATTTATTCTGCTCGTCCTTGGTTTTCTTTGGTTTTAGACCTTGGGAATTTACCTATTAAGTTAGGTCTACCCATGTTCTTGAACCTGCGTCTCTATTCTGTCTATCCTTGGTTTTAGACCTTGCGAATTTACCTATTAAGTTAGGTCTACCCATGTTCTTGAACCGACGTCGTTATTCAACCCTTTTTATGCCAGTTATTATGTCCATCCTTTTTCATAGCATCTTTGGTTCATTCCCTATTTTCTATGAGTCTAGGTTTATCCATAATCTAGATTGAATCGCAATTATACGAACGGTGGGAATACGATTTGGGCATAATGTGAAATGTACTAGAACATAGTTGTAAAACTTGGAATTTGGCATAAATGGGGAACATGTATTATGGTATGTTCATAGAAATGCAAATTGGATAAATTTGACATAAATTATAAGATGTGTAATTTGAATCTAGTATTGACGTGTAAATCTAGCATTTACATGAATAGTGAACTAGAGTAATAAGTCTAGTTTGACGTGAATTAGAATGTTGAATCGGAATTGGATTAGCTAATTTGGTACGGTAAGTATATTGGCATAAACGTGAAATTGGCCACAATTGGGAATAACTGTAGGTTTAGCAAAATCATGGTTAGTGACACTTAATTTGGTATAGTCCACATACCAAAAAGCATAAATATGATATAGAGGGGAGAATGGGCCGTAAGAATAAATGTTGACGATTCACATTAAAAAAAGTAATTAGGAAATAAGTAAATTAGAATTAATTTACTTATAGAATTTGTCCTAAATGAGGAAATGTTAATTTAGACAAATTAAAGATTTATTAACGACAACTCTTTTAATAACACGCCAGAAAGTTCTAGGGTGACAGAGAGGATAATGTCTAGGCTTGGGTTTGGAAAATACAAGTTTCCTGCTCTCCCTGGCTATCCCTAACTGATCCGACGAACGAGATGGTTACTTTCAAAACCTAATTTGAAAATTAGTCAAAACCCTTGAACTAGAAAACACGAATAGGCCTAACCCGAGGTTAGACTGAGTTGCGATGTAAATCTGCCCGGAACCAACCGGCACATCCAGTAGTCGCAACAATACCTGTCTAATGTGAGTGGTAGCGGCTTTAATTTATTTAGTTAAAGCTATAACAAGAATGGTAGGGTTAAGTTAACTAAGACAGTTAACCAGTTCAACATGATAACTAGACCGATGGGTGGGGTTAGGTTCAGACTGACACTTAACACAGTTGAGCTAGAATGGGAGGGTTAAGTCCATAAGAACACTTAACCAACTTAACACAGTTAAGCTAGAATGGGAGGGTTAAGTCCATAGGAACACTTAACCAACTTAACACAATTAAGCTAGAATGGGAGGGCTAAGTCCATAGAGACACTTAACCAAACTCAAGGTAGCAAAACGAGACTTGTAGGGGTTAAGTAAAGTTAATACACTTAGCCAAATTAATATGTTAACTAGACTAGAGGTTGGGGTTAAGTAAAATCTAATACACTTAGCCAATTTTGATATGTTAGCTGGGCTAGACCGTAGGGTTAAGTAAACCTGAACACTTAACCATCAGGTTGTGATAAAGGAATGAGGTTAAGTCAAAAACATGAAGGGATAATACTTAACCATTAATAACATGTTGGTTAAAACAGATGGGCAAGGTTAAGTTAAAAAGGAACACTTAACCAATATAGGATGAAGGGGTAGGGTTAAGTAATAAGAAATATTTAACCAATATAACTTGGTTTGTGGTAGGGTTAAGTCAACATGAATTACTGATGACACTTAACCAGCCTAACAGGATAAATGAAGAGGGTTAAGTTAGCTTGAATTGACTAATGACACTTAACCAATCCAAATTGACGGGAAAGAGAACTAAGTAGTAAACCTTAGTTAAAAGGAGCTAAGTGGTAAACCTTAGTTAAGAAAACAACGATTCTGGAAACTAAGTGGTAAACCTTAGTTGACAAAACTAAGTAGTAATTCTTAGTATAACACGAGGAGGAGCGAACGTCCGTCTGGTTAAAAAGAAGGCTCCAACGAATTGGGTTACGAAGCCCGAGGCTTCGAGGGGACGTGAGGGTACTCTTGGTATCCCTCTGTGAGGCTGCAGATGATCCGCCTGGGCCCACAGGGGTTAAGGTCTGCGTAGAAGAACCAAGGGTATGCCTTGGTTGCAATACATGGCAACCTAAAGACTAGGATGGACCAGCGTGATTCGAAGAGCAAACGGTAGCCCTGTGATAGCGACTCGTCGTCTACCATCCATCTTGAGTCAATCGAGATATGTGAAGCGGAAAGGCGGAGAACTCCAAAAGACCATATACTTGCTATCTAGTTATGGGTGAGAATGGCCACAGGATAGTGGGGCACCAGGGGCCGGCGTATAGTTCTCACTTTACAAGGTGTGCCTTTCATTAGTTGAGGGAGGGGTCAAGTGGGACCATAGCCACTGAAATAAAAACAGACCTTAGCATCTGCGCCGGCAGATATCTGAAAGCTCCCGACCGAGTTCTGTATTCCTTGATTTGAACTATCACAGGACTCGGACCGCACATTACAAGACATGTGCATCTAGACAAGCGATAGCAATTCGCGATACATGCATGGGGAAGTATAGGAACATATACCACTCTAGGTAGTGTGTCCTAGACTTGGGGGCATCATTCGATAGGTAGCATAATTCCTAGTTGAACTAGGTGGTATAAATCCTGAATCCGTGAAGCGTTCAGTAGACATCGTAAATTCTAGTTGAGTCTAGAAAGTACTTGGTAGAAAACCCTAGATTAAATCTAGGTAACAAATAAATAAATGGATGCCTGAAGGCGATGGAAAATACAGGGATTGGGATCACGTTATCGTTACTAGTTGGGACACTAGCTAGGCAGTGCAGAGATATGGAAACCAGTGTAACAAGGAAATAGTGAAGCGGCGAAAGTATTAGAGCATATCTAGTTTATCTTAGCTTAGCATATCTTGTGTTAATCTTGTCTAATCTTGCCAACCCTATCATCATGGTGTTATCTTATATTCAGTTAATTCATGTCGTTTTGTTGTTGTTCCATGTTCATATGCTAGAAGTTACTGAACTTACTCAGGCTTTATGTTTGACTCTGTTTTTCTTTCGTCTTCTTTTCTTCCGTTCCACCCCCCCCCCCCCCCGGTAGTAGAGGAGGGAGTAGTATAGCTCAGGTTAAGTTGGACTGTCACTCTTTCCCAGCTTGAAGATTTGTCGAAGTTTTGCTTGGATTCTCTTTTCAGATGCTATGGCTGGTTCTAGCTACATTGGGGAATATAAATGTATTTCTATGCTTCTTTATTTTGTAAGACAGATGACACTCTGATATTGTAAAGAAATCTTTGTACAAACTATTTTATCAATAAAGAAAAGTTTTATTTTCCGCTGTTTAATTTCTGTCTGTCTTGTAATTTATCTGCATCTTTTACCCTAAATGCTCCACAGAACTTAGTGCATTCCCTTTGTGAGTGACACTAACGGACGTGGGGTGTTACACATTGGTTCTTTAACCCAGTTAAAGACAGAATATTGATTTTTAAGAAGATTAAAACTAAGTGGAGTTTTAATGAATCTTTAATTAGATTGAAATGTGAATTGATAATTTAAATTATCAAATCTGAAAGGTGATCGAGAATGGAGTACCACCAGTTTTGCTCCAAAGCGATAGTTAAATCTTTATTAGATTTGAATGTGAAATGGTAATTAACTTTACTGATAACACCGTGGTGTTAGATATGGAGTATTACCAGTTTTCTCCATGGGATAAATAGGTTGGGATTGGGAAATAAAATAAATAATTACTTCGGTGTGGTTCGCTAATCCCGACTAGTTTGAAATGATATCCAAAGGAAGATTAAAGAATAAATTTAGAATAATTTATATGGGAACCTATTCCCTAAAAATGTGATTTTGTGAATAAAAGAATATTCTGAATTGGAATGAGGCGTTTGTTGTGTTTGTGTAACATTTGTTTATCATATACGTGGGTTATTCAGAAAGGCCGGGTTATACCCATTCTGAATAACCGATTCGACGAGATGTCGAAGATGAAGACGGTGGTTGAAGACCGGAAGTCTTCACATCATTTGGGTGATTACTGATGATCTTGATTGGGCTGTACACCCAAGATGAGGGAAACAGTTGGTGATCGTCCAGACGTACTTGGAGATCGATGGATATGCGAGGAAAGTGCCTCCGGTTTCGTTCAGACCCAGAATGAATTTGTATATGGATTGTGTGTCTGACATTGGATTTTATTCTGTGTTGATTGATCTCTATTAAATATACAACTGTTTGGCGGTGGAGAATTTATTCTCTTGCTTAACGCCCTTCTCTGAGACGTATGAGCTTAGAGGTTGTATATCGATGGACATCAGTCGCATGGAGTGAATTGCCAGTGTGGCACGCGTAAGTGGCAATTGATCAAGGCTTCTGTTGAAAAGCATAGTCTTGTGGTTGATGATCAAAGCACGACCTGTGTGGCGTAGCTTTGTGTATAACGTGAATTCGCGAGCCTCACACCTCGGTATGAGTCAAAAACGGGAGACGGACCGCTGGGAGAGCACGACGTTTCTTTTTAGCTAGGGTGGTGTCAGTGACCTACCAGCCCTGACATTTATATACTTTTCACCTGTGTGGTTGTTGGAATGTGAGGCGCCTCGGATATAGGTCTGTTAGGACCGGGAAACGTGTGTTCAGGAATAACTAATCCTCAAAAGTAAGAGAGGACCGGCCCAGCCGATTCCAAGGATCAAAGTGGGGTCCTGAGACATTTGCTAGATTGTCTCGAATCGGAGAGGAGCTTGCCCCTTGCCTCGACTCATGACGGAAATCCAATTTCCAATACGTGATATTGCGGTTTTAATTGTAGAACTAGTATGGCGACATGATATATGGTACCCATGCCACCTATGATTGATATTTATGATTGAAATTGTTTTGACACTATACACTTATTATAGTATCAAATGATTTGTTTTAAACGTACCAAGCATGTTTGGCTATTATAAGGGAAAACCTTATCCTCCGGCTTGCGTTGCACTGTGTGATGGGACCTGGGTCTTTTAATAGCTTCATTTTTTCAAAAAGCATTGCGCTGTTTTGTTATATGCACTAGTATTCTTGGGAGGAAACCCGTTCCGTGTTATACGGCGTGGACCCTTGAATTACTCTCTTCTAAAGTAAAGTTTTAAATAACTGTTTTAGTTCTCACACCAGTCCCATGACTGACCTCGAGTTTATTGTTTTAACCTAAACTCTGGGTGCCCCTATTTTCTACACGGGCAGCTAGTAGTTTTGGTTTTGCAGATTTATATCCACAGGGTCCTGATTTGCAGCTGGAACGATGCTCGAAAAGCTCTGTATCCGCGTATCACTTTTAGTTGTGTTTTGTATATTTTTTCCACTGCTATGTAATTTGTTGTAATCTCTGATATTATTCGAATGTATTTTATTCATTTATACTCTGTATATTCTTGTATCTGATGGAATTGTTGTAATAACAATGAAAAGTTCTTCCGTCTGCGTTCTGATTTGTCTTGTCCTCAACGCCATCTGTGCTTTCTTTCACGGGGAAGTTCGGGTCGTCTCAGTAGGGGAGTCCTAACCAGTATAAAATCTCGGTAAGTGCTTTCCTTTTATTTCTTTTACTTTTACTTCCTACATTTAGTGTTTGTTTATTTCAACATAATTAAGTATACAAATTTATTATTTTGTAAAGTTGAAGGCCTACTAAATCCATGTTAATTGCTCAAAATTATATGTTATTGTCATACTTACTTATTTTATGCATTTTAGTAATTAATTAGTTGAAAAAACTGAATATTATTAGGTGTTTGTGGTCACCTTAAAAACCAATCAGCTTTGCCAAAAAAACTGAGTATTAAACTAAAAATATCATTTATGTTCATTGATTTATCAATTGTTGGTAGAGCGGATAATTATTCGATATCCGTCCGTATCTATGGACGTAGATATCTGATATCTGAAAATAATTTCGGATGTGGATGTGAATATGACACTATCCGCATTCGAAAGCATCCGTTGATAGCCCTAGGATTCATAGAAAACTTCGCAAATAGAAAGAATCGTGTGACTCATCATGATGTTTAATCACAAGATTTTGATCAATGACAAGATGACAATCAACTCAACAAGATGTCTCGCAAACATGACAAAAGGCTCTAGAAGTATGTCAGTTCTTTATAATAAACAGAGTCTAGTCTTAGATTATAATGTTAAAATCTCTCCTCGAAGTTTCTATTTTTTAATTATCTCGATATTCTATGTAAATACAAGTGAATCTAGAAAATACATTTTCCAGTCGATTGGTTTAAGCAGGTCAGTCGACTGAATATGTATGCACATGAAAGTAGTGTGCATGTTCTATATTCAGTCGACTAAATATACGTATTCAGTCGATTGAATCTGAATGTATACAAAACTTTTATTTGTTCCCAGATTCAATCAACTGACTATGAATAATCAGTCGACTGAACTTAGTTCCAATTGTCATATTCTGAAGAGACATGACTTTTTTTTGAAGATGTGTCTTTAATCTAAATTGGTGAAACTACGTGATTTCAGCCATAATTCTTCACCTACAGTTGTAACTCTTTATTCACTATATATACATATAATGTAACATCCTGTATTTTTGGTAACCAAACATTTAAATTATTTTATTATTTTAAATATTTATTTGGAATTATAATGGATTTATAATAATGAATTCGTTTATTAAACGACATTTGAACGTATAGTTTATATATAATTATAAACGAGCTCATAACATCGCGGTAGTTCGTAATATTGAGTTCTGAACTTTAATTAAATATACAGGATTCGATATAAGTCAGATGTCTGTGAAACAAGAAATGGTTGAATATAATAATTTTCTAATGAAAAAGAAAAATCGAGATTTCATCGTATAGATTGTAAGATATTTTCAAATCGAATTTTCCGATAGTCTCTATGGAATCATTTTTAAATTACAACGATTTATTTATAAATATAAAATGGTTTTTATGTAAATAAAATATCGTTTAATCCGAATTTTTGAACGTTGAGCTTTGAATCTATAATTGGTTTAACTTGGAACTATATGGTATTCCATTTGAACATATTTGGTAATAATAATTTATTATTATTAAACTGAATTATTTTGGATTTAGTGTATATATATATTATAGATATTATATACGCTTTAGAAATAGTTGGTTTTTAAACAACCTCTGTTTTTGATGAAACGGGTTTTATTGGAATACGTATAGCTAGTTATTGTTAGATTTCCAGTTTGGAGATGACTGGAGTTGTTTTATTCGTAGGTGCAATTTAAAGATGAACCGATAAGCTATAATAACGTCGTTGTGCAAACAAAGTCGGGTTTCAATGAAATTAATTTCGTTGAGACCAGAACATCAAAACGTTGCAGTGTGTCCAGTTACGTTGTATTTGGAGTTCGTGTATGTTGGTGAAAATATTAAACAGTGGCGTTAAATAGCGGTGGAATTAACCGTATAAATAATAAAAATAATAATTTTAACATAAAAACTTCATGTGAAAGCCAAGTTTTGAAAAATCCACCTGAGCATACACCCTATTTCAGCATAAACCATGTCGTACTTTTTCTGTTCGACCAACCTAAGAACAAAGCTTGCACTTACTTTTCTTTTCAAATTAAATTTGGATAGGAAAATGTACCCAACGTAACCACCTACAAACCTATCCTACGTATTTTCTTTTCAGTACATACAAATCGTGTCGACCAAGCCTTCGAGATTCCCATCCAAGAAATAGCTACCCTAAATCATGCCTGCATACCTATGTTTTATATATACTACATAAGTACATATTTTTAACACGACCACCACGTTTTATTCTTCAATATACGTGGCCACTTTCTGTTTCTTTTTGCAAATTGAAAGGAACCCGAAGCTTCCTCCTCAAGAAATTAAAACGCAAGCCTCCTTTACTTTTTTTAAAAAGTGACCGAACCTTCCTATGAAAATGAAGCTACCAGACTTTTAACGCAAGCTTAAAAAAATAACGCAAATGTGGGGAAGTTTGCAATATTAAATAACAGGTTGCGATTGGTGTGAAAATTGATTGGTAGCGAATGGTTGTTTGGAATTGTTTGTGGTTGAAAAATACCCATTTGTGGTTAAGAAATATTTGGTTGAAACCACATAGGATTAGTTTGTGGAAATGAAATAAATATATACATGCCGCTTGCGTGCGAACTAGATGCATGATCCCCATTGTCAAAAACCGCGAGGTTTTAAGGTAGAGCGAGGAGCCGTACTGGGGACGGTCCCGGTTTTAACTACCCTGCCGTTATGCTGCCGAAATTTTGAATAATATTCATGTGTTTGAATTATTTTCATTTGTTGAAACTATATTTATTCGTTGAATAGAAAACCTTCATGTGTTGAATCGATATTCATTCGTTGGATAGAAATTCATGTGTTGAATGGTATTCGTGTTTTAAAAATAAAAATCACATTTTTATCTATTTATATAAACTATAGAAAACCTTCATGTGTTGAATCGATATTCATTCGTTGGATAGAAATTCATGTGTTGAATGATATTCGTGTTTTAAAAATAAAAATCACAATTTTATCTATATATAGAAACTATAGAAAACCTTCATGTGTTGAATCGATATTCATTCGTTGGATAGAAATTCATGTGTTGAATGGTATTCGTGTTTTAAAAATAAAAATCACATTTTTATCTATATATAGAAACTATAGAAAACCTTCATGTGTCGAATCGATATTCATTCGTTGAATTGAAATTCATGTGTTGAATGGTATTCATATTTTGAAATAAATTGTTTTATAATAAAAATTACATTTTTATCATCTATATGAAATGTATAAAATAATCTCGTTTTGAAAGAAATTGTTTTATAATAAAAATCCTATTTTTACTACCTATATGAACTATATAAAATAATAGAGTTTTGAAAAGAATTGTTTTACAATAAAAATCACATTTTTATTATATACATGAATTGTTAAAAATAGTGAAATGTTGAAATAGAAGACAGTTAGATAAAAATATCATTTTTATCAAACGTATGAAAAGAATATAGCTTTGAAATCGAAGAATCGATATATATATATAAATAGAATTAAAATATAACGAATAACGACGCTGCAGTTCGTATTTTGAAACCGTGATTTCAAACGATTATACCGGGAGATCCGACCATCGGATTTTCCTGAAATCGCAACCGTTGGGTTCGCTTTGGAAAAATCTTTCCAACGGCACCAACTTTGTAAAAATCCAACGGTTGGATTGTCTGGAATGTTTAATTCAAATCTGAAGAAAAACAGCGCCAGAGTCGATTATATTTATATATATAATATAAATATAATTATATTTAATCGAAAAACGACGCTGCAGTTCGTATTTTGAAATCGAAACTTCAAACGATTGTACCGGGAGATCCGACCGTCGGAATTTCCCGAAACTGGAACCGTTGGATTCGTTTTGAAAAGATCTTTCTAATGATGTAAATTTTGTGAAGATCCAGCGGTTAGATTTTCAAATATGTGTAAATCAAATCTAAAGAAAAACAGCGCCACGGTCGCGTTATGGCCCGAAGCGTCATTTTAAATAAATTGGCTATTTTAAAATAAATAAAAATGGCGATAAATCGTTATAAAATATTATAAACGATATGGATGTGATTTAGAAATTAACTGAAGGTTGGCTAAGTCGAATGGTTTCCTGGGTGTGATCTGATGTTGGTTTCGGCCTTCGGGGTTAATATTTGGGAAATTGTTCTCTTACTGATTGACGGTTGGTGACTAATGAATTGAAATGATGCGTGTATATGTTAGTGTTGCACTTGTTTATTATATACGCAAGTTGCTCAGAAAGACCCGGTTTATCCCATTCCGAATAACTGAATCGACGATAATAAATCAAAGATAAAGACGGTGGTCGAAGACCGGAGATCTTCACCTCGTTTGGATGGTAACCGAGGTCCTCATTGGGAGGCATCCCGAAATATGGATAATTAGTGGTGATCGTCCAGACGTACGTGGTGATCGATGGGTTTGCGAGGTATTTAGTGCCTCCGGTTTCGTTCAGACCCAGAAAGGACTTGCAAATGGAAAGTGTGTCTGACATTGGAATTTATTCTGTGTGATTGATAGCCATCAGTTGCACGGGGTGAATTGCCTGTGTGGCATGCTAAGATGCAGTGATCAGGGCTTCTGTTGAAAAGCAAAGTCTTGTGGTGATGATCAAAGCACCGTCTGTGTTGCGTAGCTTTGTGTATAACGTAAAATCGCGAGCCTCGCACCCCGGTATGAACCAGAAACGGGAGAGGACATCAGGGAGGGCCTGCGTTTCTTTCTAGCTAGAAGTGGCGTCAGTGGTTTTACACACCCTGACGAGTTTGACTTATGTGGTTGTTGCTGTTGCGAGGCGCCTCGGTTTGATCAGACGATTCGGGTCCGATGGAGTCATTCGTTGGCTCGTTTACGCCCCCAAAGGGCGGGGAAACCTAGTGTTCAGGTATAATAATCCACATCGGTGGACCGGCCCTGACGATCCAAAGGGTCGATGCACTCCGACCCTGAGACATGGGCTAGATTGTCTCGAAGTCGGTAAGGACTATCTTTTGCCTTGGTTCATGACGGAAATCCAATTTCCAAATACGACATCGTGCGGTTTTGATTGTGTGTGTGTGTGTGTCTATATATATATATATATATATATATATGGCGACATGATATATGGTACCCATGCCGTCTATGATTGATAGTTATGATTCGAAGTTGTTTCGAAACATGTAAACACTAGTACTAATATCAATTGTTTTTGTTTTATTCGTATCAACCATATTTTGGCCATTATAAGGTAAAACTCTATCCTTCGGTTTGCGTTGCATTGTGTGATGGGAACTGAGTCTTATAATGGCTTCATTTTTATAAAAAGCATTGCAATGTTTAAAAGAAAGATTTGTTTTTAAAGCACTGGCAATCCAATAGAGTAAACCCGTTTCACGAAAGTGGCGTGGTCCTGTGATTAGCCATATATTAAATGTGTTAAATTGATTTCTCATACCAGTCCCATGACTGACTCGTAGTTTGTTTCACTTTCAAACTCGGGTGCCCCTTTTCTACACGGGCAGCCTTGTATTCAGGTTTAGCTGGTTCTTTCTGGATAGCTGGAGCTGAAGATGGATTCTATCATTTATCTATTTTTATGCTGTTCAGCTCCTATTATACATATTTTGTTTGTTTCCGTTGTAGACATTTATGTATAGCTGAACTGTATTTGTACTAAGTAAGATGCTGTATACTGTGTAACTCTGATGATTACTTTTATCCAGTATATTCTATTGTTCATTATCTGGTGTATTTATTTAATTCTGTTCTGCTATTATCTGTTTCTGTGTTATATTCCAAAGATTACCCTTGTCTTCGTCTGTACGGGAAATGGGGTTATCACAGTAAGCTTAACCTCAAGCCTCATCAATCGGGAAATGAAAAAAATCGGGTAGGTCACATGGCTAGTTAGGTCGCACCCAAGCGGGGTGTATTATCACCATCTAGAGAAATTTTGTTTTGGTTCTTCTTTCGCTTCTGTATCTTCGGAATACGGTTATGTTGGCCAACTGTGGGTGATAATGCATTTGGTCCACTCAAGCTAAAATGAGTGACCAGTCATGTTTAGCCTGGGTTGCAAAATGTTCTTGTTGAACCCACATTGTATCCCATCTTGAGTACACTGATCGGAAGGTTATACCTTGTCATAGTTGGAATCTAATTTCCAATAAGTGCCCTGTGGTTTTTGATTTTATACTGTATATGGAGTGTGAGATGCAAGAGTTTTGCTATTTGGTTATTTATTTGATAGTCATTGTTACAATACCACTGATTTTCCATATCAAAAACGTTTTGGGTTATTGTAACGTAAAAACCGTCCATGTTTATGTGTGGTTGGTCTTAGTATTATCCTTTTCTTTCAAAGGGAATTTTTAAAGTTAAGCAAGTTAGATGTTACTTAAACTTAATGAGTATTCCTCACGGAGGTTCACCAGACTGATCCTGGCGTTTGCAATGCTCGGATCTGACTGAGTTTTACAAGTTCAGGTTTAAGATGCTATGAGTTTCGGAAGACGAGCTAGAGGAGTTCATTTGTATGATTTATTATTCCATTGTGTATTGTATATGAAGACATGATATTATAACTGTCAAGATTTGTCTGTTGTACTCTGATGTATGTAAGTATATTATTCAAGTTCTTTATAAAGAATTATTTCTATATTATATTTTATTCCGCTGCGATGTGAGACTCTATGTTGTTGTTAGTTGGTTCTTCTTCTTATTCTTCTATTCTAATATTTCTTTCTTATCTTTTCCCATCCTATAACTTCTTTCTTTCGCTTTCTGGATGTTCGATACTAAAGTTTAGACACGGGATGTATTTGTGTCGAAAATTAGAGCATTGAATTTTTTGGGATGCTAAAGTTGGTATCAGAGCTATTGGTTAAGCGATAACCTTGGCTCTATAGGGCCCAAATTTTCGTACCCTTTGGGTTGACTAATTACACCTCACTTTCAACCCAAATTGCACAGAAATACGAATCATTAATAGAAAGAAGCTAGAGGATGAGAAATAGAAAGAAAGAAAAATTAGAATAAAAAAATGAAGAACTCAAATCTCACAGCGGAACAAATAAAATATATTAAATAACATAACCTTTGAAATACATATCATTAACTTTATATACATACCATCATTAGAGCACAACAAAACACATCACATCATAAATAAATAATAGTTATCTAATGCTGAAGCCTCCTGCTCCAAGCTCCTCCAAGTATATTTGTAAAATACCGACTACTTGAGTACTCGTACAAATTTTGTGGACCTAAGAGCTTAGGGTAAAACAAAACAAAATAAACTCTGGATCAGTCATAGGACTAGTGTGAATAAACTCCAAACATTGGTTTAACTTTCAAAAATCCTTTTGAAAGAAAAGATAATCGTAAGACCGATCCACACATAAACATGGATGGATTTTACCTTACGATAACCAAAAAAACTTTTTATATCAAAATCCAATGATATTGTAATAGAGTCTAATCAAATAAGTAACAATCTAGCAGAACACTTGCATCTCATGCTCCACATATATAATATAAAATTAAAAACCGTAGGGCGCTTATTGGAGAACGGAATTCCAACTATGACAAGGTATGAGACCACCTTCTGATAGTGCATCTCCAGAAACGGAAACACTGGGTCCAACAAGAATATCTTGCAACTCGGCCACACATGACCACTCATTTAACTTGAGTGTACCAAACATATTATCATCAACGGTTGTGATCAGCAACTGTTACCGAAAGCATACAGCAGCGAATAGAATAAGAAGCAAATGAAATTTCTCTAGATCATGTAACGACCCGCCATTTTGACCATGCCAAATCGACAAAACATGTCAACTCGAACCATCCAAAACAATAGATTGTTATTAGCTTCAGAGGTAAATAAAAGAAATCACAGAATCACAGATCATAGGCACAGATATAGAGCAATATGATATCTCACAGCGGAAAATAAATAACACAATAGTAGTTCATGAAGCTACTAAATAAAAATTTTACATCATAGTTTACATAAATAATACAACAAAAGTTTAATACAATAAATTTCTAATACAGGAATAAATGTAATTATTTGAAATAGAAATGACAGAAATAAGTGGATGACTTGAACAACTGATCAATAAGTGGATATAGGATGATAAAAACCCAATATAACTTCAGACTCCAAGAGTGAGTCTCGAAAGCAGTAATAATCGATCTGATTCGAACCATAACGCAAAACAAAATAATTAGGACTAGGACTAACATTCTCACGAAAGTAAATCAACTCAAATGTAATCAGTAACTTAAAGCATGTTTGGGATCACCATCCTTTAAGGATTCGTTAAACTAAAAATCCAATCACTTGGTTCAAATTCTCCTTATATAATACTAGTCAAATCTTATAATTCGATTTAAACCAAATCATATCATATATTATAACTCAAGTCATACCATTCAAATTCGCAACTTATAAATTAGAATCAACATCTTATATTCTAATTCAAACAATTCTTAATATTTAAACCATTCTTATAAAATTCGATTTAACAAATTTCCAAATTCAAGACCAAACGATCTATAAAATCAATTCTATATATATATATATATATATATTATATATATATTCAAATTCACGTCTAGTCACTTAAATCGAATTCATTTCATATCACTTATAATTCCAATTAAACATCATTTACGTAGTTCAAGATCATTCTTTCAATATTTAAACCATTCAAATTCGCATTCAATTGATTTAAAATCAAATTCATTCCTAAATTTGGAAATTCAATTTCAAAACAAATTTCACAATTCAAGTTCGTCTTCTATAAGTTCAAATCAGTTCGAATTCAAATTCATATCTTATATCAATTCATTCGTTAAATCAAATATCGTTATATAAATTAATATCTTAAACCTCAAATTCAAATCTCGGAAAAATCTTTACTTAGACACCCTCTAGTTTATTATTAAAGTTTATAAAATATATATAAGAGAAAATATTAACTTTGGAAACATATATATTTAATTTTATAAAAATTCTAAAATAAATTAGAAAATAAATTATAAACATATATAAGATTTAAATAATATAGAAGTTGGTTTAAAAGAAATATTTATTATAATATTAAAGGTTTAAAATACTTACATGATTAATTTATATAGTTTAAAAATGAATAAAATTATAAGTAAAATCTTAATTAAGGATTTAAATCTGTATTTACTCATAAAATCATTTTAAAACATATAATATAAAATTTACAAAATATAAGTTTAAGATTGTTAAATATAAATATAAATATAAATCTTAAGTTATGATTTAAAAAAAATCAAATTTTCAAATCATTTTACTTCATAAACATATAACCAATGGTGTCCGTACACTTTCCTACCCTATAGTCAAGTGATATGGATATTTATCATTTCAATCCGCAAATCTAAAACTTCTACGAGTATATATCATTTCAACCCGCAATCCCAAATTAAGTAAAAATCGTTCAGGTCTATCATTTCATCCCATAACGATTTTTCCTAATCTAATGTCCATTCGGGTATGTATAATTTCAACCCATAGTGATTTCCTACAACTATGGCAATCAACAATCATAGACCACAATCATATAGCATCAGTCACAGCATATATCATCAGTGCACCTACGTGCCATACGAATATATCGTGTCACATATGAAATGTGCATATAGCAAATGATTTCTGCTAGTAATCTTATACATTTTATATAACAATTCATTATTGATCTAACATCCATGAATAATGTAAGTCAAGTGTGAGATAAACTCACCTTTCGTGACACAAAAATGGAGACGACAATCGACGGATTGACATTGAATGGGACGACAACTTCCAGGCACGACTCAGAATGATTTCAACTCGATGATCACTCAATATTATAATTTAATTTATACGAGGAGGTTAGGGAATGTGTCAATGGATCGGAACGACTATTGGGTATTGGACGGTACGGTATTGGGTTTGGAAAGGTTTCGGAACTCAACACTAAATTCAATCCAACAAAAATAAACACAAAACTCTTTTATAATAAAATATTGTATAAATATTTCTATATTGGTATACACAGAAAACCCTTAATATATATCTTATTAAATTTATAAACGTCGTTTATAATTGACTTCTTATTTTATCATTAAAAAAAATTTCTAGTTCCAGGTCCTTTCAAAATTAAACTTCTATTTTGCAAATAATTTTTTTCTTTACATCTTAAATTCCTTTTCTACATCTGAAAATATTTTACAATATTTAAAATACCAAAGTTCTAGGGTCAGGGTTATTCAAACACAATATAACCAATCAGAGATCATATATCATAATCAATGAATAAACAATAATATAAATATTGAGGAATCCAGTTGGATCCCTCCAACCTGTTTCCCTTCATCAACAGATGTTAATCGACATAAATAATATTAATCTCACTTCAATATAAGATATCATGGTATACAGAATCTATATTCAACCAATGCTTAAATATATATAACTAATCAATCGTTTCAACTAATTTATCAACCATTCATCCAAACAACCATTACATAACATCTAATTATCATTAAAAAAATACGATTATAAAACTATAACTGGACAAGGTTAGTGAGTTTACTCAACTTGTTTCATATGCTTTGTTTCATTTTAAATCAAACAAGCATTTGATTTTATCACGAAATTCCAGTTGGTTTGTTCTCACCCATCTTAGCCCCATAACAAAGATTACTTCGTTACGATCCCAACATGATTTGTTTTGCGTGCTTTTGTGCACGTATGAAGTAATTATGATCATTATAATATTGTCTTGAATTAAAAACTATTTATTCCCTAATTATCACCATTAACTATTTATTACTGTTTAACATAATAATTAACCTTCTTCTTATCATTGTTAATTCTCGACTGTCATCGTTCTCTAGGAACGAATGGAAAAACTCAACTCCACATCTCATACTCGTTGCTTCCTCCTTATGCCGGAGCTGACCCATAGTCCACCATCGCCTTCTCCAACTTGAGCAGCCTCTCCGACACTAGCTCCAGCTCCTGAAAAAACCCTAATGTTGTCAGAATTCGACGGAGACCACCCTCCATTCACATCGGCCTTCAGAGTGCCACAGCCCGTCGCCTCCTACCAAAACAACTCATGTAACGACCCGCATTCCACGCATCGGAAGATCGTAGAATATTTATTTCTCTTTGATACGAAGTCGTATGGTCATGTAACTTTGGGAAACGACTAGTAGGGTCATTTCCCATGTTCATGATTTTTGCCGATTTTTTTAAATGACCGTTTTGCCCCTAGTTGATCTTGTTTCGTCCATAACTTTTGAATGGTTAGGAATTTTGACCTGAAACCACTTCCATTAGCTCCGGATGATGGTTTCTCTTTCCGTAGAGTGGTCATAATAGCTAAACGGACTTACCGTTTGGGAGATACGGCTGAATTAAGGTTTAAAGGGTTATTTTCAGCTAATTGGGCTTAACTGGGTAATTAGCAGCTAGGCCCAAAGGGAGATTTCGGGATTAGTGGTATTTAAGGGCTGCTAGGGTTATGATATCGGTTTTTACTTCATTTTCCAGCCGCCTAAGACATTCCTTCAAGTATAGCCATGGCCTCCACCTTCTAATTTCACTCCAAATCACCTCTAATCACTTTCTAATCAAAGATTAAGCAAAAATACATCAAACCAAAGGGGTTTAGCACCAAATCAGAGAGAGAGTTGTTGGAACACATAGAGATTGGATCTATATCAGAGGAGTTTCAGTTCTGAAAGTTTAATTGTGCCAAAGGTGAGTGATTTGCTTAGTTTTTTCACTAATTACGGCTAATTAGGGTAATTAGCGAAGATTAGCGAAATTATGGCTTAGAAAAATCTAGAAAAATTCCCAAAATTCTAAAACATCATTTTATGCCTCTGATATGAATTTGGGTTAATTTGGACTGATTTTGTTAATCCCGGAATTTAGGGGATTAAGGGGTGATTAGTGTTAATTAGCGAAATTAAGCGTGATAAAATTCTGGAAAAATATTCAGAAATTCATAAATATTGTTTTAGACCTCTGTTAGAAAATTTGGCTAATTTGGTTAAGTTTTACTAATCCTATCATTAGTTGTTCTTAAATATGCTTAAGGAGAAAATATGGATTTTTGGGTATGTTTGATCCGTTTTAACCTATCATATTGTTGTTTTGGTGTTTGTGGTTGATTATGCATGTTGCTATGACTGTATGAAATGCTTTGTGATTGATTTCAATAGTTAGAATGGTCGAAAACGTCGTCGAATGGCGTAAACACTTGCTAGAACAGTCTCAGAAAACAGTGCAGGGTTCGGATCGGATCGGACATAGGGCTCGGATCGGATATGTTGAACTGAGCAAAGAATCCGATCGGATCGGAACCCAACACTTGGGGAAAAATGGCAAAAAGGAAGGCCACGCTAGCAAAACTGGGATCGGATCGGATCGAGGAGGACGGATCGGATCGAGGAGGACGAATCGGATCGAGGAGGACGGATCGGAGTGAAGGCATGAGGATGGATCGGATAGGAGCATGTGAAGGACGAGGGCACGGATCGGAACGGATGCACGAGCTGGAGGGGAGATGACACCCGACCCGACCCGAGGTAAAGCACCCGAACCGAACCGATGGAGGACAACCGACCCGAACCGCACTAGAAGAAGACCCGACCCGAACCGCACTAGAAGAAGACCCGACCCGAACCGCACCAGGAGAAGACCCGACCCGAACAGATGAAGGACACCCGAACCGAACCGATGGCTTGAGAAGGAACCCGACCCGACCCAGTATTGACCAATAACCCGAGATGCAAAGGTAGTCCAATATGGGAAGTTAGAGCTTAGGATCCAGTTGGGAACCAATGAGTTCACTTCATGGTTGGGATTTGCTGCGGGACGTGTGCTAAGGAGTTGTCGGTATTCATAACTTTGGTTCACCACTGAGAGATGGATAGTGGGCTTGTAGTGATAGTTGCACGGGATTGGATTCCGTCATGGCCCAAAGTATTAGGTGACCAAAGTAGTGGATATCGTATGCTTTACGCACTGAGTGAGGGATGTGAGGATGATTGCTATGCTTGATTGTTTGACATCACTATGACATGCACACCCCCACCCCCGTATCTTTACACCATTTGAAAAGGGCACCTTAGAGTGTTGTACAGTATGTAGTGCTAACTCTTTGGTTGCAGGTCCAGGTTCAGGTATGATTGGATTATACCTGTTATTATTCTGTTTAGATGCTTATCGCTCACACCAGGCTTTATGTCTGACCCAGAGTTTTATGTCTCTTCTTATTACTCTGGGTGCTCACACGAGCAGACTAGAGACAGGTTAGGTGGATGCACGGGTAGCTGTACTGGAGACGAGCAGGAGGCTTCCACGTATGATATTTATGCATTATCTCCCTGTGTTATCGATGGTCACTGCTTGGGCATTAGTAGTGTACCTTTTCCTTTCTTTTGTTTAGAGACAGTATTTTTGAAGTTGTAATAAGGATGTTGGATCATAAGCTGTATTTTGGATTTCCGCTGCCATGTTAGACATGATTTAGTTTTTCAGCTTATGCACTGTCTCGCCTGTTTTATGTCAAAGTTATGTGATTATTATATTTTATTCCATGCGCTGTGAGACATTCTACAGGTTCTATGTTAGTTCTTCACCTTCTTTCTTTCTTTCCGACGACCGTTCCGTGCTAGTTAGACATGTGTACAACGCACTTTCGGAGGAAATGTCGGCTAGTATAGGGCGGGCCGTCACATTTGGTATCAGAGCTCTAGCTTGCGTAGTTAACCTAGGGAAAGTCATCAGGAAGAGATATTATACGTATATGAGAGCGCGTATTTGTAATTATTTTGATTTTTCAAAACTGGTTTTCAAAGCTATATAGATATATATATACTATTAGTATAGTTAAGGATGAAGTCGCACTGCACTGACACCACAAAGAAGATAGTTAATCGTTTTCTCTATACAGATTGAACGATGAGCCGATACGTGAGGGGTACTGGTAGAGGAGCCAATAATGGGAATGCTGCTGAGATGAGGACGATGTTTACTGACCTCATGAGAGAGATGCTTAGGGATGTTCAGAGGGCAGCTCCTAATGTTGCTAACGGTGGTGGTGCAACAGTGCAGGCGCCTAGGGCCGATTTCGCCAAGCTTAACAAGGATTATACTAGTCTTGGTGGGAAGCCATTCCACGGAACGGAGTCGGCTACGGTTGTTCAGGATTGGTTAGATAGCTGTGAGCGTATCTTCGAAGACTTGGGTATTGAAGATGCCATGAAGAGGAAGCTAGCATCCCGTCAGCTTCAAGGACGAGCAATGAATTGGTGGAATGCTATTAAGGCAGCAACTCCAGAGGATCAGATCACATGGGATCAGTTTAAGGCTCGTTTTTGCGATAAGTTTATACCAGCTGCTCAGAAGTCAGAATTGTTTAGAAAGTTTCTGGAGCTTAAGCAGAACGGAAGGGCAGTTTCAGAGTATGTTGCTAAGTTCGATACTTTATCGAAATATGGGTTATCTCTTATCGACACTGCCGAGAAGAAGAACGAGAAGTTCATAACTGGTTTAGATGGGTACTTGGGGGAAAGGCTTATAAACCACATCGATGAGACGTTTGAATCGATTGTAGGAAAGGCATTAAGGTCAGAAAGTCTTTACCCTAAGCCTAAGACTGAGGTTGCTACTGCATCTGCAAAGGAGCCAAAGCCGCAAGCAGGCGGCGGAGGCAAGAAAAATTCCCAGACTAAGAGGAAACAAGACCAAACCATGGATGGCCAAAGTAAGAAGAATAAGAAAGATGGTGAGTGCTTTAGCTGTGGCAAGAAGGGCCACTATGCCAGAGATTGTCGAGAAAAGCCTGGGGAAAGGAAGTGCTTTAATTGCGGCCAAGCGGGACATCACAAGAATGAATGTCCACAATCTCCTAGGGAGAAGCAGATCGTGAAAGCATATGCTATCAACGTTATTCCTTCTTCGTCGAATGCCCCAACTGCGGCACAGAAGGAAAAAGGTGTTGTTATTCGAGGTATGCTTTCTATTTAAGATGTTTCTGTTCGAGTTTTGTTTAATAACAAGGTTTCCCATTCCTTCGTACCTAGTGACCTGGTAGATAGGTTGGAATTGGAACCCAAGATAGTCGATAGACCTTTAGTAGTGACAAACCCGATAGGTGGTTTGACTAGCCTTTGTTGGATTTGTCGTAATTTGGTCTTCTCGAGTCATGTATGTATGTTTGTTGTGATTGCTTTATTTTGAGCTTTACTAGGTTTGGCTTGATTTCGGGAGCTGATTGACTCCAAAAGTATAGAGTGATAGTAGATTGTGAAGAGCCTTTGATGACTATTAGAGTGGATGATAGACGAAAGGTGGTATTGGATCGCCACCTTATCATGAAGATGACAACGGGGAGTTAGAGAAGCAAATGTATATTGGATGTACAGTAGTTTGGTCAGGACTTGGTCATGCGATCGACGATAGTTTCAAGCAAGATTGGCGAGGATAGCCAAAGTCAGTTATGGATGCTTGAGTGTTCGGATGTTTTGCTCATATCATCTCACGTAGATTGTCTGAACTCGGAGGAGATGTTCCTTGGGTGCTTGTCTGATATTGGTTTAGGCCTTTGGGGCTTGTGCTTGGGGAATGTCGAGGTCGACTAGGATGGTTTGCATAACAGATAAGTGGTTGTTGTGATTCTCATTGGATGATATCTTGGTGCACTCGGGGAGTGATGTGCAGCTCGTAACATGGTAGGAATGTTCGATGGTATAGATTTCCCGAGTTAGACTCAATAAGGGTATGAGATGACTCGAGTGGGACTCGAGAAAGATGCAAAGTAATGGATTGTTTAGGACCCTATGTTGATGTTCTTTTTGAAAGAATAGGATGTGCTCGTTGATCATGGAAGATGCAACGAAGGTTAGGACGATTCAAGTTGGACTTGAACTCGTAAAAGAAGATAGATGTTTGATTGATCTTAGAGATGCAATAAATAGGGAGACGACTCATGTTAGACTAGAGTTTGTCGGTAATGGATACTCAAGACTGGGTCTGAGTTATAGATTGGCTCGAGTTAGACTCGAGAAGGCTGCAAGGAATTGGATTTGGCTCGAGTTTGACTCGAGAGAGCAGCAAGATAATGGGTAGACTTGGGTTGGACTCAGGTACTTTAGGAGGACTAAAAGCAGGGGTACATGGGGACGCCCATTACCTTGGATCCGTTGGACGTGATCTAGTTATCCTTGGAGGATAAACGTACGTTGGACGTACGGTAGTCCATTTGGAGGCTGGGCTTCCATTAGTTATTGATGTTGGTTAGACCAGACATACAGGTACAGACGTATTCATGGCTTTAGCAGGTGATGGGTAGGATTTGTTTGATGGATGCTATGGTTGCTATGTTTGTTCCTATCTTTCTTTTCTTAGGTAGACTATCACCTGTAGGATCCCGTTGAATGAGAAATAGGATAAGTTCGTTGATCATGGTGATATGACGGGTGTAAGATACTTTACGTTAGACTTGAAGTATGTTTGGGCATTGTGGAGTGTCCGTTGATTTTGGAGATTCGGCGGATATAGGAGCTTCAAGTTGGACTTGGACTCATAGGTAGGGTACCTAGATTCATTGGATGAGTCTAGTTCACCTTTGGAAGGTGGATGTACGTTGGACGTGCAGTACAGATATAGGTAGAGTACCTAGATTCATTGGAGGAGTCTAGTTCACCTTTGGAAGGTGAATGTACGTTGGACGTGCAGTACGAATATGGGTAGGGTACCAAGATTCATTGGATGGATCTAGTTCACCTTTAGAAGGTGAATGTGCGTTAGACGTACAGTAAGGATATGGATGTAGTGCCTAGGGTCATTGGATGGATCTAGTTTGCCTCTAGGAAGTGAATATACGTTGGACGTGTAGTATGGATGTAGGCAAGATTCGGGTTAGACTTGAAAGGACATTTGGAATGTAGTTGGTAATTTGACAAATGGGGTTGGCTTACCTAAAAAGATGCCAGGAGTACATGACATATTTCATGTTTCTCAGTTAAGAAAGTTTACGCATGATTTTGATTTAGTTATTTCGCCAAACCGGTTGGACGATATCGAAATATAACCCAAGGCGGTTGGGAACCGCGAGACCGATTCGCATTGTCGAGGACGATACGAAGAAATTACGAAGGGAGACGGCGGAATTAGTGAAAGTCCAAGGGGCGATGGTTCTTCCCTTGTTAGTAAACCGCATGCTAGGATATGCTTGTTGTGCTATCATGTATGTTTAATTGTTTGAAATTGGTTGATACGCATGCGAGACCCATTGTTTGTTTCTTAGTTAAGGAATTTCGGGGGTGAAATTTCTTAAGGGGGGGAGAGTGTAACGACCCGCATTCCATGCATCGGAAGATCGTAGAATATTTATTTCTCTTTGATACGAAGTCGTATGGTCATCTAACTTTGGGAAACGACTAGTAGGGTCATTTCCCGTGTTCATTATTTTTGCCGATTTTTTTAAATGACCGTTTTACCACTAGTTGATCTTGTTTCGTCAATAACTTTTGATTGGTTAGGAATTTTGACCTGAAACCACTTCTATTAGCTCCAGATGATGGTTTCTCTTTCCGTAGAGTGGTCATAATAGCTAAACGGACTTACCGTTTGGGAGATACGGCTGAATTAAGGTTTAAAGGGTTATTTTCAGCTAATTGGGCTTAACCGGGTAATTAGCAGCTAGGCCCAAAGGGAGATTTCGGGATTAGTGGTATTTAAGGGCTGCTAGGGTTATGATTTCGGTTTTTACTTCATTTTCCAGCCGCCTAAGACATTCTTCAAGTATAGCCATGGCCTCCACCTTCTAATTTCACTCCAAATCACCTCTAATCACTTTCTAATCAAAGATTAAGCAAAACTACATCAAACCAAAGGGATTAGCACCAAATCAGAGAGAGAGTTGCTGGAACACATAGAGATTGGATCTATATCAGAGGAGTTTCAGTTCTGAAAGTTTAATTGTGCCAAAGGTGAGTGATTTGCTTAGTTTTTTCACTAATTACGGCTAATTAGGGTAATTAGCAAAGATTAGCGAAATTATGGCTCAGAAAAATCAAGAAAAAATCCCAAAATTCTAAAACATCATTTTATGCCTCTGATATGAATTTGGGTTAATTTGGACTAATTTTGTTAATCCCGGAATTTAGGGGATTAAGGGGTGATTAGTGTTAATTAGCGAAATTAAGCGTGATAAAATTCGGGAAAAATATTCAGAAATTCATAAATATTGTTTTAGACCTCTGTTAGAAAATTTGGCTAATTTGGTTAAGTTTTACTAATCCTATCATTAGTTGTTCTTAAACATGCTTAAGGAGAAAATATGGATTTTTGGGTATGTTTGATCCATTTTAACCTATCATATTGTTGTTTTGGTGTTTGTGGTTGATTATGCATGTTGCTATGACTGTATGAAATGCTTTGTGATTGATTTCAATAGTTAGAATGGTCGAAAACGTCGTCGAATGGCGTAAACACTTGCTGGAACAGTCTCAGAAAATAGTGCAGGGTTCGGATCGGATCGGACATAGGGCTCGGATCGGATATGTTGAACTGAGTAAAGAATCCGATCGGATCGGAACCCAACACTTGGGAAAAAATGGCAAAAAGGAAGGCCACGCTAGCAGAACTGGGATCGGATCGGATCGAGGAGGACGGATCGGATCGAGGAGGACGAATCGGATCGAGGAGGACGGATCGGAGTGAAGGCATGAGGATGGATCGGATAGGAGCATCTGAAGGACGAGGGCACGGATCGGAACGGAGGCACGAGCTGGAGGGGAGATGACACCCGACCCGACACGAGGTAAAGCACCCGAACCGAACCGATGGAGGACAACCGACCCGAACCGCACTAGAAGAAGACCCGACCCGAACCGCACCAGGAGAAGACCCGACCCGAACAGATGAAGGACACCCGACCCGAACCGATGGCTTGAGAATGAACCCGACCCGACCCAGTATTGACCAATAACCCGAGATGCAAAGGTAATCCAATATGGGAAGTTAGAGCTTAGGATCCAGTTGGGAACCAATGAGTTCACTTCATGGTTGGGCTTTGCTGCGGGACGTGTGCTAAGGAGTTGTCGGTATTCATAACTTTGGTTCACCACTGAGAGATGGATAGTGGGCTTGTAGTGATAGTTGCACGGGATTGGATTCCGTCATGGCCCAAAGTATTAGGTGACCAAAGTAGTGGATATCGTATGCTTTACGCACTGAGTGAGGGATGTGAGGATGATTGCTATGCTTGATTGTTTGACATCACTATGACATGCACACCCCCACCCCCGTATCTTTACACCATTTGAAAAGGGCACCTTAGAGTGTTGTACAGTATGTAGTGCTAACTCTTTGGTTGCAGGTCCAGGTTCAGGTATGATTGGATTATACCTGTTATTATTCTGTTTAGATGCTTATCGCTCACACTAGGCTTTATGTCTGACCCAGAGTTTTATGTCTCTTCTTATTACTCTGGGTGCTCACACGAGCAGACTAGAGACAGGTTAGGTGGATGCACGGGTAGCTATACTGGAGACGAGCAGGAGGCTTCCACGTATGATATTTATGTATTATCTCCCTGTGTTATCGATGGTCACTGCTTGGGCATTAGTAGTGTACCTTTTCCTTTCTTTTGTTTAGAGACAGTATTTTTGAAGTTGTAATAAGGATGTTGGATCATAAGCTGTATTTTGGATTTCCGCTGCCATGTTAGACATGATTTAGTTTTTCAGCTTATGCACTGTCTCGCCTGTTTTATGTCAAAGTTATGTGATTATTATATTTTATTCCATGCGCTGTGAGACATTCTACAGGTTCTATGTTAGTTCTTCACCTTCTTTCTTTCTTTCCGACGACCGTTCCGTGCTAGCTAGACATGTGTACAGCGCACTTTCGGAGGAAATATCGGCTAGTATAGGGCGGGCCGTCACAACCCAGATCGATGCGCTACCATGCATCTCACCACTAATCATGTTTGCTCAGCACCAATGAAGCCCCTTCAGTTATCTTCCCCGATTCGCGTTCCCCAAACCGCACACCCAGACATTGATTTTATTTTTTTATTTGTCACAGTACTTGACCAAAGTTCTCCTACTGATGCTCCTCCTTCCTCGAAGCCCAACGCCATCCTCCGATCCGCAAAACTACGATCCCAGCTCCAATAATTTCCGCGAAAACCTTCCATGGTTCTAGAAAATAAAAGTGCGAACTTTGTTATCTCGAACTTAGAAAAACTCCCATTCGCGATTTCGGATTACCCTCCCTTTTTTCCTGTTTGAAGCTTTTGAAAAAAATGGTTTTGATTCTTCTTGGTTTCTTTCCTATTGTTGTTTCGTGAAAAGCACAGGGGTTTGAAATCTATAATTTCAGTGTAGGAGTGTTATTTGAGTTTATATGTATTGTTTTTCAAATCTATAGCTTGCATTTTTTTTCATTTTCTAGAAAGATTTAGCAGTGATGGGTATATATGGAAGAAGAAAGGAAACGTCCCTTTTCTTTCAGTACAAAATAGATGTAATATTTTCTAATTAAGGCATGTGCCTGTAGGACTTAGGTCTACTGCATTCATTTTATTTCCATGTGCATTTCATTAAAATTTTCCTGCTTGGGACAGTGTAATAAATGTGTTGGTATTAATGTTGATTTTAATGAATAGGGTGCAGCTTAATTCTAGCATTAACAGTTTAGGTGCATTAGCTGTAAATAAGCAATTTCCAAATATTTTTATATTGCAGATACATGGCCAAGTGCACTGCATGGGAACATCAACTACAATATGTCGAGTTTAACATTTTACGTAGGAAGGCTTTTGAAATAATTTCACTATGGATACCCAGTAGTTGGATATGGAATATGGTTTGGGATAGGTGTAACGATACGGATTTCGCTCGGACCTAATCGATCGCTAAATCGACCAAGACCATTCAAAACTCGGATACGCTAACTCTGGGCATACAACATAGCAGAACAAATAATAGAAGACTTTTATAAATGTCATAATAATATTCCATCAGAGTACAGAATATATCATCGTATACTGAAAATAATACAACGGAAGATTAATTTACATCAAATGTAATACAATGTAGTGGAAACAAATAAACTAATACAGCGGAAGACTATCAATACTCTGGACACAGCTTTAAGCTTCGATCCAGAATCATGCTTATATATCTGCAAAATAAACTACTCGACTGCCCATGTGGGAAATAGGGGCACCCGAGTTTGCAAGGGACTAACAAACTACAGGTCAGTCATGGGACTAGTGTGAGAAACTCTACATTTCTAATTAACTTATTTAATAATAAGGCAAATCACAGGACCACGCTGCTAACGCAGAATGGGTTTACCCCCATGAATGCCGGTGTATAAACAACAATCAGTAATAGATATATGGACCTACTATGCATCAATCAACATGCAATAGCCCAATATACCCATTTAGATTAATCACCATACTTAGATTTTCCAAATCCAATTTCAATTTACAAAAATTATACCGTTGGACTTTATTTCCCGATTCCTATTTCAAATCATTTGAAATACATATCTAGCTTTATATCAAAGTATATTTCACTTCGAGATCTCAGACAAAAATCTTTGGAAATATGAATTCCAAATCATAACAATGCATACAAACAAGTATGCAACCAAATATCAGGAATATTCCCTCAGACAAGGTTGTACGCGCCTCTCCAACTTGATATATATATATATATATATATATATATATATATACACGCATGTGCGTGTGTGCACCTCCCACTATGGAGTAGGCTACACGTCGACCACTCAACCTAAGGTCCTGGATCCAGCCCATACTTTTAGTCGTCCAGGTCACCCGATCTTTAACCACATACTTGCTAAATCATTTCATATCCCGAAGTAGGGAATATCATTTCACCACAGAATAATCACAAGTACTTTCAAACTATAGTACTTCACATAAGCAATTCACACATATGATCAGTCATTATTAATCACATAAGCTTCAAGCTCGTACGTCTCAAAGAAGGGTGTTAAGCAAGAGAATAAATTCTCCGCCACCAAACAGATATATCATTAATAGCAACTAATCGGTTATGTGTTGAACTACAATGTAATACATAATACTTTTCTAAATCATTTTAGAAATCATCGGGCTTAGGCCTCGAAATCCTTTCTGTTTTATAAAACATTTTTTTAAAACATTCCCTGCCCAAAATCGGGAATACATTTCTTTTCACTTAAGAAAAATATCATTTCTAAATCATTCATTAAATTTTAGATGAACACAACAACATCGCTACACATCTCATAGTCAAATTGTGAAGTGTTTCACAAGATGTTAGCATACCAGTATTTCTACCCGAACCAATGCTAAATGTAAAAGCATATCTTGCCCATAAACTAGTTGAGCACAATCTAAACAATCAATCAATCACAATCATGAATATCAATAACCATGTAAATTTGGTTTAATCACATCATGTGTTTACGTAAATTCAATTACCATTTATTTGTTCACAATCTAATTTAAGATTTATTCAAACTTTAATTGGTTTTAATCCCAAAAATCATTTCTTATTGATTGTTCAACTTTCTGGAAATTAATCCTGCTTTTACTCGGGTTAAAGAACTAATGTCATTTAAACATAGTTCACGACAAACCCAAAATCCAATTTCAATTCAATTCCAATTAAATATTAATTAATTGGTAAACTTCATTAAATCATTTAAAAGATTTATTCTTTTCTCAACTGGGTTTAAGAACAGTGTTAATGAAGACATCGTTCACGACAAACCCAAAATTCAATTTGACATCAAATACAAGGCTCTGAATAGAAAATAATATCGGCTTATATTAAATATCAAATTCTGAAATCAACAAATATCGTATTGGGTATAACGATATTATATCTTCCAAATACCTCCATAATATCCATATAGTCATGGAATCAAATATTGAAATATTCCAAAGATTATTTCCATTCAAATCCATTCCAAAATTTTGGTTATTTTAAAACCATTTCAATCCAATTTATTTATATAAAAAATATTGGATTATTATTTCTAGTAATTAACTAGTTCATTTCGATAAAAATATATATTTATCTTTACAAAATTGGAATTTTTCATCCAAATTCTTTCCAAATCATTTATTATGATTTTACACAAATTATTAATATTTTTAATAATTTTATCAAGGCCCGCACAGTCGGTTTCCAAAAACGGCCACCGAACTGCATCCATAGCGACCTTTTTCAAATTTGATTTGGACATAATTCAAAATCTAACCATTAGATTTCAAATCTCATATATTCGTTGGAAAGCTCTTTTTGATACGAACCCAATGGTTTTGATTTTAGGATAATCCGACGGTCGGATCTCTTGTAATGTCAATTCGAAGTCAATGATTAAAATTCATGAACGGTCGCCGCGCGACGCGTTCTATTCGGGCCAGTAAATATATAATATATATATATCATCGATTTCCATGCAAAAAGTATTTTATAAATCGTTTATAAATTCGTTTTAAAAATGATTCCAACTTCCATTTCAATTTTTAATCAAAATTGAATATTACATTACATGATAATTTTATACATCTCATATATATGTTAAAAATTATATTCTTAACAATCCAATAATTATTCCATTGCACGACAATTTTATATATTGCATATATATGTTAAAAACAGTAATTTTACCAATCCAATAGTTATTCCATTTCACGACAATTTTATACATCGCATATATAAGCTAAAAATAATATTTTTAGCAAACAAATATTTATTTCATTACATGACCATTTTATATATAGTATATAAATTTTTCACATCACATTAAATATATATATATATATATATTTTACATTTAATATATATATTATTTCCATTTCATATATATTTATATATTATTTTCATTTCATATACATATATATATATATATTATTCACACTTCCTATATATATATATATTTCACTTTTCATATATATATATATATATATATTATTTTCATATATATATATTATTCACATTTCCTATATATTTTTCACATTTCATATATATATTATTTCCATTATATATATATATATAATTTTCCCATCGTATATATACATAATTTTCATACCATATATGTATATTTCACATCGCAAATATATATTTTATTCACATCGTATGTATATATATAATTTTCACATCGTATATATATATTACATATCGTGTGTATATATATATATATCATTCACACCACAATCACAACACAATACAGTCAATTATGGTTTGTACAATAAACAGTGTTGGGTGCTACTAAGCACTGTCTGCAACCTAGAATATTTTAACTATAAAATAATTTCAGTGAGAGAGAGTTCTCACATTGATTGCTTTCTGAAATCATTATATAACGATTGTTCTAATTAAATTAAACCGATAGTTTAATTCAATCAGAAATTTCCCACTAGCTCTGCTTCTGTTCTGGTCTTTTCCATGTTGTAGTGCTCTAAAAGAGGATTCCAACGCAAATTAAATTTCTCGATTCTGATTCCGAATGAAAAAGATATGAATATTCATAGCTTTATCACTTTTATTAATTAATTAATAGTTAAAAAAACCCTAATTATATTTGGAAAGAAATATGGCCATTCAAATTTAATTACTTCCCAACGCTCCTTCTTCCTCATGTGTCACTACAGGAAACCGGAACCATACTTCGTTGCTTTCCATCATCTGCGCGTGGAACTAGAGGGGGCTGGAACTTCATCAGCAACTGCCAAAAGAGGCACCATATCCCTATCATCCCACGACATGAGTCTCGACTCCCCTACCTCCGGCGTTTATCCGCAGTTTTACCCAAACCGCCGCGAAGTTCACAGAAGATTCTGGCCAAATCAGGGAACTATACTCGATCATGACTATTGGAAACAATGCTCTCTTCGCGCTAATGAATTTCGTATTGGTGATTTCATGAGTTGGTGTATGGATTTGGAGATCTGTAGGAGAAAGCTTGCGTGTTTTCATTCGTTCGTTTTATGAAGGAGGCAAAAATGAATTGCTGCGTTGACTAAGGAACTTTTGACCTAGGGTTTGAACAAATAAGGATAATATAATATATTTATTAATACTATTTAGTTCGTTTAAATGTGAATTTTCATTCGAACACCAAACAAACCCAACGACTGTCGCTCCTAGCTAAATGCCCTCATTCCGGACATAATGGGATATGTTTCGTAAGCTAATTCGACTGTTTTTCATTAAAATTACAATATAAATTATTATAACGTTCAAAATTGATTTTAACGTACATTTAAATTTAGTCGGGCCACATACTGACTCCAAAAATTCCTGAAAAATAAATCTAGCTATGTTTTGATGATACAACCCTAACAAAACTAATTTCGTCGAATTTGGAGATTATTTGATAAATGGTCAATTTGCAGTCGATTAAATTCAAATTTAAATTACCAAATACATTTAAATTTACTGTGCTCACATATTAGTTTCAAAAATTATTAGAATTTGAATCTAACAATAATTTGACATTCCGGATCCAACAAAACTGGTTTCATCGAAAATAGAGGTTGTTTGCAAAATGGCTATTTTTTTATATTAAAATATATATAAATTCCATAGTGACTATTCTGAATTTTAAACTGGACATAACTTTTTATTCTCGTTATGAAATCGGGTTTTTTCACATTCATTGGAAAGATATTTTAAAATAGATTCAAATATTTCTAGTTTTACTGAAATCCGATTCATTTTGAATCCTGTACATTCATTTAAAGTTCAAAACCAAATTTTCAAACTACCGTGCCATTTCCAGTTCCTTTTATAATTAAAATAAATATTTATATTCTAACTTCGATTTAAATAAATTTATACGTTCTAATTCCATTCAAAATAAATTTCTAGTTGTTATTATTTAAAATAAATCATTTTAAATATTTTAAATTCATTAAAATTGCCAAAATAAAAATTTTAATTGGTTCTGATTTTCCGGGTTGTTACAATCTCCCCCACTTAAAATCTTTTCATTCTCGAAAAGGAATGGAGCGGAAAGTTGTTTGACTAACCAACTCAACTTTCATTCTGGCATTTATTTTTCAACTTTTCAGTTTCTAAAGAATTTTCAAATTTTTCAAAAATTTGGCAAACACCCCGAATTTTCGAAAAATTTCGCCTTAACCTCCTTTGTACGGGGAGACATCTAAAACCGCAACTAGCCAGGCAGGGCCCTCACCAATCCAAAAGAAAATGAAAAAGCCAAGCGGCTCATAAAATCATCCAAACCCAATAAATTAGTACGCCTATTTTTCAGGCATACAATTTTGTTCCTCTTCTTAGCTTTCGTGCTATTACCTGTTCAATGTATATACAAGCACATGTATGCAATTTCAACCAATTTTCAATTAAGTTCAAATATGATTCTATTTGGATAAATTTTACCTTTCATTTTCATGTTGGTTTCAATAATTTTATTAGTTACTAATAATCACACATTAAAACCAAAAATCAATTACTTGTCACTCTCAACTCATTCTGGGGCATTTATAACCCCATCTCTAATGAGTCAGTCATTCTAGAATGCTACAGATTCTATCTCTAATGAGGATTCTTCTATAGGATATTACTAATCCTACCTCTGATGAGTCTTTTATTCTGTTTTAATGAGTTGTACCCCGAAGATTTGGGTTAACCAAAGCTTTGATACCAGCTATAACGATAGGGTTTTCGCTCGGACCTAATCGATCGCTAAATCGACCAAGACCGTTCAAAACCCGGATACGCTAACTCTGGGCAAATAACACATTAGAACAAATAACAGAAGACTTTTATAAACATCATAATAATGTTACATCAGAGTACAAAATATATCAGAGTATATCAAAAATAATACAGCGAAAGATTAATTTACAACAAATGTAATACAATGCAACGGGAACAAATAAACTAACATAGCGGAAGTCTATCAATGCTCTGGACACAACTTTAAGCTTTGATCCTGAATCCTGCTTATATATCTGCAAAATAAACTACTCGACTGCCCGTGTGGAAAATAGGGTACCCGAGTTTGCAAGGGAAAAACAAGCTACAGGTCAGTCATGGGACTGGTGTGAGAAAACTCTACATTTCTAATTAACTTATTTAATAATAAGGCAAATTACAGGACCACGCCGCTAACGCGGAACGAGTTTATCCCCATGAATACCGGTGTATAAATAACAATCAATAATAGAGATATGGACCTACTATGCATCAATCAACATGCAATATTCCAATATACCCATTTAGATTAATCACCATACTTAGATTTTCCAAATCCAATTTCAATTTACAGAAATTATACCTTTGGACTTTATTTCCCGATTCCTATTTCAAATCATTTGAAATGCATATCTAGCTTTATATCAATGTAGATTTCACTTCGAGATCTCAGACAAAAATCTTTGGAAATATGAATTCCAAATCATAACAATGCATACAAACAAGTATGCAACCAAATATCGGGAATCTTCCCTCAGACAAGGATATATGCGCCTTTCCAACTTGATATATATATATGCACCTCCCACTATGGAGCAGGCTACACGCTGACCACTCAACCTAAGGTCCTGGATCCAGCCCATAATTTTAGTCGTCCAGGTCACCCAATCTTTAGCCACATACTTGCTAAATCATTTCATATCCCGAAGTAGGGAAAATCATTTCACAACATAAAAATCACAAGTACTCTTCACATCAGCAATTCACACATATGATCAGTCACTATTAATCACATAACCTTTGAGCTCGTACGTATCAAAGAAGGGTGTTAAGCAAGAGAATAAATTCTCTACCACCAAACATATATATCATCAATAGCAACTAATCGGTTATGTGTTGAACTACAATGTAACACATAATACATTTCTAAATCATTTTAAAAATCATCGGGCTTAGGCCTCGAAATCCTTTCTGTTTTATAAAATATTTTTATAAAACATTCCCTGTCCAAAATCGGGAATACATTTCTTTTCACATAAGAAAAATATCATTTCTAAACCATTCATTAAATTTGAGATGAACACAACAACATCGCTACACATCTCATAGTCAAATCGTGAAGTGTTTTATAAGATGTTAGCATACCAGTATTTCTACCCAACCCAATGCTAAATGTAAAAGCATATCTTGCTCATAACTTGGTCGAGCACAATCCAAACAATCAATCAATCACAATCATGAATATCAATAACTAAGCAAACTAGGTTTAATCACATCACATGTTTTGGTAAATTCAATTACCATTTATTCATTCACATTCTAATTAAAGATTTATTCGAACTCCAATTGGTTTTAATCCCAAAAATCATTTCTTATTGATTGTTTAACTTTCTGGAAATTAATCCTTCTTTTATTCGGGTTAAAGAACTAATGTCCTTTAAACACAGTTCACGACAAACCCAAAATCCAATTTCAATTCAATTCCAATTAAATATTAATTAATTGGTAAACTTCATTAAATCTTAATTAAAAGATTTATTCTTTTCTCAACTGGGTTTCAGAACAATGTTAATGAAGACACCGTTCACGACAAACCCAAAATCCAATTTGATATTAAATACAAGGCTCTGAATAGAAAATAATGTTGGCTTATATTCAAAATCAAATTCTGAAATCAACAAATATCGTATTGGGTATAACGATATATATATATCTTCCAAATCCCTCTATAATATCCGTATAATCACGAAATCCAATATCGAAATATTCCGAAGATTATTTACATTCAAATCCATTCCAAAATTCTGGTTATGTCAAAACCATTTCAATCCAATTTATTTATATAAAAATATTGGATTATTATTTTTGGTGAATAACTAGTTCATTTCGATAAAAATAAATTTTTATCTTTACAAATTTGGAATTTTTCATCCAAATTCTTTCCAAATCATTTATTATGATTTTACACAAATGATTAATATTTTTAATAATTTTATAAAGGCCCGTACAGTCGGTTTCCAATAACGGCCACCGAACTGCATCCATAGCGACCTTTCCCAAATTTTATTTGGACATAATTCCAAATCCAACCGTTAGATTTCAAATCTCTTATATTCAATGGAAAGCTCTTTTCAGTAAGAACCCAACGGTTTTGGTTTTAGGAGAATCCAACGGTTGGATCTCCCGTAATGTCAATTCGAAGTCAATGGTTGAAATTCACGAACGGTCGCGACGCGTTCTATTCAGGCCAGTAAATATATATATTTCATCGATTTCTATGCAAAACGTATTTTATAAATCGTTTGTAAATTCGTTTTAAAAATGATTCCAACTTCCATTTCAATTTTTAATCAAAAATGAATATTCCATTACATGATAATATTATACATCTCATATATGTCTTAAAAATTATATTTTTAACAATCCAATAATTAATCTATTTCACAACAATTTTATATATTGCATATATATTTTAAAAACAATATTTTTAACAATCCAATAATTATTCCATTTCACAACAATTTTATACATTGCCTATATAAGCTAAAAATAATATTTTTTGCGAACAAATATTTATTTCATTACATGACCATTTTATATATCGTATATGTATTTTTCACATCGCATATAAATATATATATATATATATATTTCACATTTCATATATATATTATTTCCATTTCATATATATATATATATATATTATTTTCCTTTAATATATATATATATATATATAATTCAAACTTCCTATATATATTTTTCACATTTCATATATATATATATATTATTATTTTCATTTCATATATATATATATATATATTATTCACACTTCCTATATATATTTTTCACATTTTATATATATATATTATTATTTTCATTTCATATATATATATATATTATTCACACTTCCTATATATATTTTTCACATTTCATATATATATATATTATTTCCACTTCATATATATATGTATATATGTATGTATGTATATATTTCACATTGTAAATATATATTTTATTCGCATCGTGTGTATATATATATATTTCACATCTTATATATATACATATATATTTCACATCGCAAATATGTATTTTATTCGCATCGTATATATATAATTTTCACATCATGTGTATATATATATTTCATATCGTATATATATATATATTTCATTCACACCATAATCACAACACAACACATTCAATTATGATTTGTAAAATAAATAGTGTCGCATGCTACTGAGCACCATCTGCAACCAAGAATTTTTTAACTGTAAAATAATTTCAATGAGAGAGAGTTCTCACATTGATTGGTTTCTGAAATCGTTATATAATGATTGTTCTGGTTAAATTAAACCGATCTTTAATTCAATCAAAAATTTCCCATTAGTTTTGTTTCTATTCTGGTCTTTTCATGTTGTATTGCTCTTCTGGAGGATTCCAACGCAATTTGAATTTCTCGATTCTGATTCCGAATGAAAAAGATATGAACATTCATAGCTTAATCACTTTTATTAAATAATTAATAATTAAAAAAACCCTAATTACATTTGGAAAGAAATCTGGCCGTTCAAATTTAATTACTCCCCAACTCTCCTTCTTCCTCACGCATCACTACAGGAAACCGAATCCATTCTTCGTTGCTTTCCATCATCTGCGTGCGGAACTAGAGGGAACCGGAACTTCATCAGCAACTGCCAAAAGAGGCACCATAACCCTGTCATCCCACGATGTGAGTCTCGACTCCCCTACCTCCGGTGTTTATCTGCAGTTTAACACAAACCGCCATGAAGTTTAGAGCAGATTTTGGCCAAATTAGGAAACTATACTCGATCATGACCGTTGGAAACAAAGCTCTCTTCGCACTGATGAATTTCGTATTGGTGATTCCATGAGTTGGTGTATGGATTTGGTGATTTGGAGGAGAAAGCTCGCATGTTTTCATTCATTCGTTTTATGAAGGAGGCGGAAATGAATTGCTGTGTTGACCAAGGAACTTTGGCCTAGGGTTTGAATAAATAAGGAAAATATAATATATTTATTAATACTATTTAATTCATTCAAATGTGAATCTTCATTCGAACACCAAATCAAACCTAACGACTGTCGCCCCTAGCTAAATACCCTCATTCCAGACATAATAGGATATGTTTCATAAGCCAATTCGAATATTTCGTTCAGTTTTCGTTAAAATTACAATATAAATTATTATAGCATTCAAAATTGATTTTAACGTACATTTTAATTTACTGGGGCCACATACTGACTCCAAAAATTCCTAAAAAATAAATCTAGCTATGTTTTGACGATACGGTCCTAGGAAAACTAATTTCATCGAATTTGGATACCGTTTGAAAAATGGTCAATTTGCAGTCGATTAAATTCAAATTTAAATTACCAAACACATTTAAATTACTGCGCTCACATATTAGTTCCAAAAATTATGAAAATTGGAATCTAACAATAATTTGACATTCTAGATCTAACAAAAGTGGTTTCGTCGAAAACGGAGGTTGTTTGCAAAATGGCTATTTTTTATATTAGAAAATATATAAATTCCATAGCGACTATTCTGAATTTTAAACCGGACATAACTTATTATTCCCGTTATGAAATCTGGATTTTTCACATTCGTTGGAAAGATATTTTAAAATAGATTCAAATATTTCTATTTTTACTGAAGTCCGATTCATTTTGAATCCTGTACATTCATTTAAAGTTCAAAACCAACTTTTCAAATTACCGTGCCATTTCCAGGTCCTTTTATAATTAAAATAAATATTTATATTCTAACTTCGATTTAAATAAATTTATACGTTCTAATTCCATTCAAAATAAATTTCTAGTCACTATTATTTAAAATAAATCATTTTAAATATTCAAAATTCATTTAAATTGCCAAAATAAAAAATTTAAATTGGTTCTAATTTTCCGGGTTGTCATAATAGCCAAAGAAGTAGAGGTCCAATATATAGGTTTAAATAATTAACCCAATCAGCTGCCCATATAGGAATAAACCCAATGGGTACCAGTTAGCCCATATAAAAAGAAGAAATAATAAGAAGACGTAGAGAATCAAAAATCCAGTAAGGCATATTGATGGCCTCACAACATAGATTTATAGTTTAGAAACAAATGAACTACTACTGAATACCTGAAATGAATGATAAGCATATATCTAATGTCGTGGACCCTAAAATGAAATGATTTTCTCAGTCATGTAAGATTGGAAGCTCCGAAACAAACAAACGACATCTTATATTCATGAATATAGTCGGGAAGCAAGTTCGGAAACATCTTTAACTAAGCGACGTTATGATGTCTTTAGTGTCAAATAATGTGCTAGCAAATTAACTTATTTTGTGAAGTTCCAAAAACGTTGATATAGGGTGTAAATTATTTTAAACGAAAAGATGCTTAATTTCCAAATTAAAAATTTACGAAAAATTATTAAAATTAAATTAATAATACGTCACTAAAAACCTTGTTGGAACTTGAAATCAATATTTTATTATATTAAATAAATCATTATAGTTTATAAACGATTACGCAGCGACTTTTTGAAAATTTAATTTGGATGTAACTCTCAATCTTTTATACGAAATCTCGATTTTTCACTTACATTTGAAAAATATAATCCAATAGATCCAGACATTTCTTATTTCAAAGAAATTCAATTATATTGGATCTTTTATATCCAACTAAAGTTCAAAATGTTAAATTATGAACTAGCACGACGTTATGAGCTCGGTTTAAATTTAATTATAATTAATACGTTCAATCGTCGTTTAATTAATAAATTCCATATAAATTTCCATTTATTTTCTAATACAACATTTAAAACAAATTTAAATTTTCAAAATTGAATGGCTAAAAATCCAGTTCATTACAAACTGGATACGAAATAAGGTAATAAAAAACCTTATTATGGGTTTGAGTGTATATACATATATATGAGAGAGCGTATTTGTAGATTTTATATACAAATGTTTTGTTTGTGTTGTTTGATCAGTTCAAGTGTTGAGAAGTATTTGAACTAGCAACTAACACAATATTGTTTTGTAAAGTGGGTAAATGAAATAATTTTTCCCAAATTATTTTTTTATATAGAAAAGAAATAAGTTTTTTTCAAGTTATAGTAGTATTGGTTGATTGGTTAATTTGATTGAAATGAAAGTGTTAATTAGTTAATTGAATATGAAATAAGATTTAATTTGGTTAAGTAAATATTGATGTTAAATATTAATTGAATTTAACCAAACTAATTGAAATTGATAAAAATAGGATGATTTGATTAAGTTCATTTTGCATAGGATAATGGACTGGTTGGATAAAATTTATTAACAATTGAATGAATTAAAAACTAAGAGAATAAATTCCAGTATAATAAATTTGAAAAGAATCGCTTATGAAATAAAACTAAATGATTTAACCTTGTATTGAGTGAAGTGCAGAAACCAGAAGGCTAATGTAACAGCCTGCATTTTACGTATTGAAAGATCATAAAATATTTTATTTCCTGAGGGTTGGATCATTCTCGTCTTTTAATATGTTGCTTATAGGGATGTGAGACATGTCCATAATTTTTACCAATTTTGTTTGTGACCATTTTGCCCCTATCAGTCTTGTACATGGCATAGCTTTTGACTCAGGTCGAATCAGAGGGTGAGACCTGTGCCATTGGAAAGGAATTGATGATTGCCTTTCTGTACAGTGGTTACAATAAGGATTTGGCTCAGCGGTTTAGGAGAAATCATTGTTTTAAGGTTTTTCAGTTGGTTGTTCAGCTTTTGAATAGCCTAATGGGCTGAATTGGGGAGGCACATTAGTGGGCTGGTGGAATCCTATAAATAGGGGGTGAGTGGAGGGAAAAGGTTTACTTTCTCATTCTCTCATTTTGAGGCATTGATCTCCTTCTTCCTCTAACACCTTTCCACCATTAAAAATCCAAATCTAAGGAGGGAAATCAAAGATCAACATCATTGCAGACTAGATGTACATCATTTCAAAGGTGAATTCATCGGATTGAGGAGCTTGGTTCGAATTGCTCGCTGTTCGAATTCATAATTCTATCATTTTAGCTTGTATTGGAGAATCGGTAAGTGAGTTACATCTCTCACCTCAATAAAGTGTATGGGTAGTAGATCATGTTTTTCATCAATTTCAAGTGCTTTTCCTTAGATCAATGCATTGGTAAGTTCATTTTCATATAAATCTCCCTAGGATCCGATTTAGTAAGTTTAGATAGGTAATTTCTATGATATTTCACACAAATGTGCAAGTTAGATCCATGATTTTTGTTCATATGCATATTTGTGGTGATTTTGGTGAATTTGACATTATCCTTGGTAGAATTGTCGTATTGATGATATCGTTGATTTCATAACATGCTTGTAATCCTTTTGGATGAATTGGATAAGTTAGTTTCGTCGGATTTATCATTTGGCGAAGTTTTGGTCGAAATCGGAGTTGAATTGCAATATGCAGGTTTTGGATCAGAACAAACTTGGATCGGACCGAAGTTGGATCAGACCGAAGTTGGGTTGGAGCGAAGTTGGGTCGGACCTGAAGTCGGGTCGGACCGAAGTCGGGTCGGACCGAAGTGGGATCGGACCGAAGTTGGGTCGGACCAAAGTTGGGTCGGACATAAGTTGGGTCGGACCAAAGTGGGTCGGCCCATTCTAGTCAGCCATTTTTTGCCACTTCTGGTCGGCTATTTCTGGTCGGACACTTCCGGTGATGATGTGACTTCAAAGTGAATTCAATTGGGAAGTTTGGAAGTGTTGAAAAGTGTTTGTTGTTCATTATGTGCAACAAATGGGGAGACAACTCAACGATGTATTGAGTTCGTGTGAAGTGACAGTTCTAAGGTGTTCCAAGCTAATTAATAGTCGTAATTGATAACAACTAGAGAGATAAAGGCCAAGGAGTTATCGTTGTCGTAGGTTCTAGCGGACTCAAAGCAGAGGTACAATTGCGGACCAATTGTAGGTCGAGTGCCATGGGCGTCGTGTATGGCCCAGACACGTGTTGAATATAGCGTGTAGCATGTGTTAAGTATAGCATGTGGAGTTTTGATAGAACCAGGGCATCGTGTGTGGTCCTTGACAATTGATGGCAAATTGTTAGCCAGTCATACGATAACAAGGGTTCCAAAGCAAGGTTGGCGGTGATAGCCAGAGTCAGTCATGGTTTGAATGCATGTTGTAATCATGATTGAGTTGCTTTGCCATATATGAATGGATGCTTTAATTCCCGTGACTAAATTGTTATTACTTTGGGTGTATGGATTGTAAAGGCTATCACTTTCATGTAATGGAGAAGGAAATTGAGAGTTCTTCTCTGAAGCTAGGTAGATTAGTTAATTATTTACCCATTCTCATATACTTTATTGATGAAGTTTGTTAGTTGTTTTATCGCTCACTAAGGCTGTTGTCTGACTCAGGGTTTTATGTTTCCTCTTATTACCTTGGGCTGTTCATCCGGTTGTGGATGGTCAGATTGAGCAACAGGTGGCAGGTATTGCTTTAGTGAGGACGACGATGCTGATCGATGGTGAGCAGGAGGCTCACGTACCATTTTTATTACTATCTACTATTTGTTTCAGTTTTTTGTTATTTCTCTGAGTGTTGTCGTAAGGCAAATTGTACAAACACTATTGTTGTTATCTACGTGTATGATAAATACTTTCTAGTTGTCATGAAAGTTTAGTGTTTTCCGCTCCACTATCACTACTTGTTGTATATGTTCTATTATATTTTATCCTTGCGCTATGAGTTTACGACAGGTTTCGTTTATCTACCATACCTTGATAACCATCCATAGCTTCCTGGCACACGTTTTAGTGCATTATTCCTCTTGTATAGTGCGAGGGCTATGGGCGGTCGTCGTAGCTATAAGAGTTAATTGGTTACAGAGATTGGGATACAGGTCGGAAGAAGATGAAGAGCTATCACTCCTTTTTCTTCATAATTGGAGATTGAGTTGCCCGACAAATAGGTAAACCTTAATATTGTTGATGGGAGTGATTGGTTTTTTTTACCCCTGGGTTAGGTAGCCATTTAGCTTTTAGTTTTCTTTTGGTAAAGTTGAGGCCCAGAGTGGCAGTTGTAGTTGTACCGATCGAGCCACGCATAGGAGGTGTTAGCGATTTTTTCGTAAAATTTTAGGAGTTAGAATATTTTTTGATAATAATTCTAAAATGATTATTTTGAAATTCATCGGGTTGTAGCACTCTTCTTACTTAAGTAATTTCGGGAACGGAATTCTTTTAAGGGGGAAGAATGTAACGTCCCGTATTTTTGGTAATCATACATTTAATTTATTTTATTATTTTAAATATTTATCTGGAATTATAATGGATTTATAATAATGAATTTGTTTATTAAACGACATTTGAAAATATAGTTTATATATAATTATAAACAAGCTCATAACATCGCGGTAGTTCATAATGTTGAGTTCCGAACCTTAATTGAATATACAGGATCCGATATAAGTCAGATTTCTGTGAAACAAGAAACGTTTGAATCTATTTGATAATAATTTTCTAATAAAGGAGAAAATTCGAGATTTCATCGTATAGATTGTAAGATATGTTCAAATCTAATTTTCAAATAGTTGCTATGGAATCATTTTTAAATTATATCGATTTATTTATAAATATAAAATGGTTTTTATATAAATAAAATATCGTTTAATCCAAATTACTGAACGTTGAGTTTTGAATCTATATTTGGTTTAATTTGAAACTATATGTTATTCCATTTGAATATATTTGATAATAATAATTTATTATTATTAAACAGAATTATTTTGAATTTAATATATACATATATTATAGATATTATATACGCTTCAGAAATGATCGTTTTTCAAATGACCTCCGTTTTCGATGAAACAGATTTTATTGGAATACATATAGCTAGTTATTGTTAGATTTCAGTTTGGAGCCGTTTTATCCATAGGTGCAATTTAAAGGCGAACCGATAAGTTAAAATAACGTCGTTGTGAAAACAAAGTTGGTTCTCAACGAAATTAATTTCATTAAGACCGGAACGTCAAAACGTAGCGAGGTATCCAGTTTCGTTATATTTGGAGTTCGTGTATGGTGGTGCAAATATTAAACAGTGGCATTAAATAGTTGTGGAATTAACCATATAAATAATAATAATAATAAATTTAATATAAAAGCTTCACATGCAAGCCAAGTTTTGAAAATTCCACCTAAGCATACACCCTATTTCAGCCTAAATCATGTCATCCTTTTTCTGTTCGACCGACCTAAGAACAAAGCCAACCGTTACTTTTCTTTTCAAATTAAAGTTGAATAGAAAAATGTACCCAACGCAGCCACTTACAAAACTAGCTTACGTATTTTCTTTTCAGTATTTATAAACAGTGCCGACCAAGCCTTCGAGATTCCCATCAAGGACCAGCTACCCTAAATCATGCCAACATACCTACATTTTATATATACTATATAAATACATATTTTTAACATGGCCACCATGTTTTGTTCTTCTATACATATGTCCACTTTCTATTTCTTTTTGCAAATTGAAACGAAGCTAGAACTTCCGAAGCTTTCTTCCTTAAGAAATTAAAACATAACCTCTTTTACTTTAAAATAAAATGAGACCGAACCTTCCTCTGAAAATAAAGCCACTGGACTTTTAATGCAAGCTTAAAAAATGACGCAAACGTGGGGAAGTTTGCAATATTAGACACCATGTTGTGAATAATATAATAGAACACGAGTATAAGCGGTGGTTGTATGGCCTAGCTCCACGCTATATTAGAGGTTTTCGCGGCCAGTTTTTAACAAATGGAGTCATACGTGTGGCGGATTCGCCAGAGCATGATGATGATGCGTGATGGCAGCATGGTGTGTTGAATAAAGGAGCGGATGGGTTCGAGTTTTTTTGTGGGTTGATGGTGGCGGAGAGGGAGCGAAGGTCTGAAGCAGTCAGTAGATGGTCGGGGTTCTAACGACGACGACGTTCGGGTGAGGAGCTGCAATGTCCCGGATTTTTAGTCGATTTATTTTGAATGTTTAAATTTTTAAATGTTGAATTAGAAATATAAATGACTTTTTATATTAAATTTATGATTTAATAATCGATATACGATTTAATATATGAAAGATTAATAATTGAATTCATAGATAAAATTGAATCAAAATGATTCTAATGACTAATATAAATTCTATAATGAATTATAATGATAATATTTATTTATTATTGATGAATTTGATTGTTCTGAACCGATTTATATTTTAAACAATTTAATTTAACATATGAAAACGGTGATTCTTCAAATGACCTCAGAATTCAATGAAATCTGTTCCATCAGATCCGTGATAACGTATTATTATCGGATTTCGAATTTCGTGGCATTTGGATTTATCGTCTGATCGTATGGTTATTAAATGCTCAGTAATAATTAAATGGAATTTAATTTAATCTTCGTTTTAAATTAATATCTTCCACATACAATCGAATTAGGCCACGAAACCTGTTCCAGTGTGTTCAGAATGTGGTATAACCCTAGAGATGTCGATCGCTACGCTAAAATCAGATTTGAACACACAATATATTTTAATTTGATAAGTCCACATCATTTCAAATCAAAATTTAATTATATAATATAATGTTGGTACTTAAGCCAACAGTCCAACCTAATCTATTAAATCACGCAGCTCGTTTTCCTTCTTAGGCAAAAAATGTGTCTCTCTCCTTCAATATCTACGAAACAGGATTTCAATGGCTGTGTACCTTCTGTCTGCTCTTGCACCTATAAATTTAGCTATCGCGTTCGTTATCCTTCCCGTTCAAAATCCAACAAGCATCCCAATTCATTTCATTTCCTCTTTTCCCTGGTAAATTCGTAAATCGATTTCCACCGAAAAATAATAAATAAAAAAAGAAATCGAAATTGGAAGGAGGAACACGATCGAAGACTGCGAGGCTCTGGAATCTCGAACCAACGGGAGGCGCTCGTGATTTTGGGAATGAAGCTGGGTTGGGGTGCCTTATTTCAAGAAGCATTCGGTAGTTAAAGGAGGTGAAGATAAGGCGTGTGGAATCGGTTGCGGGCGAGGGTTCTCCTGGCAGAGATGAAGGCAATCAAGTAACCTATAAGGGTCAATATCTTGTAGTTCGATGTCCACGCAGTGACGCTAAGACTGGTGGTTGTGGAGTTGTTAGGCGACGAGAGGGAGCTCGAGGTTAAGGGTTCGGTTGCAGGCATTTCTACATTGGCATTGCATACAAGAAAGAAGAAGGAGGTGGAACCCTTTCATCTGTTGCGTCTATTGATGGTGAACTAGGTTGCTTTGTTCGAAAATATGCGATTTTTGAAATTCGGTAGTTGGGAAAAGAGGGAGATCGGTCTGCGTGAGTTTGGGTGATTGTGCATGCATTGTTGAAGTGAGGAGGTAGTCTGGGCAGCATGGACTGATGGAGTGCTGGAATTACGGTGGAATTAAGTGGTGATCGGATGTCGATCCGATGGTGAGGAGGGTTTGGAAAAAGTCGAGGGGACGGGGACTGAAAATATGCAATGGTGGTGAGTTGATTAGGTAGTGCAGTAGCAATTGGAAGTAGCTAAGGTGATTAAAAAGGGACTAAGATATACGTTGTTTTCAATTTAAAAATAGATAGATTAATTTATTTATGTTTTAGGGCAGTTTAAATTAATAATCGGTTAATGATAAATAAAAGTAAATAATAATAATAGGTGCAAAGTAAATTCATTCGAGATGATTCGAGAAAATTCGTTAGCCGCACGATGCTGAATTTAAATGGATATTCAGCAAAGGAAAAATTAAGGTGAGTAAACTCACTCTATGGTTCGATTAATTATAATCGAAATTTTTATTTAATACAAATATTTGTATGTTGCTTGTTGGTTGATTGGTTGCATTGTTGTTTATTGATAAATTTTGGTTATAATATATATACTTATATTCAAGCTTGGTGGTTGTTGCTATTGATATATATATTGGATATTTACTGCAGTATCATTAGCGGATGACCCTATCACCCACGATATATTGAGTGGATGACTTTCTATGCCGTGATATCCTGCCTTGAAGCAGGATTGGTATTATTCATGTTGTCTAACATCTGTAGATATAGGAAAACAAGTTGGAGGGATCCACTTGGATTCCTCAAAGTTAATTATTATTTGTTTCCGTATATATTATCATATATGATGTGTTATAAAACCTATGATTGGAAATTGGGTGTTTTGGATGTTTGAATATCACTTTCTCTAGATAATTATATTTAAAAATATTAAAAAGGGATTTTTTGATTCAAAAAGGAAAATGTACTTTTCGAAATAGAAATGGAATTTCGAATGGATTGAGAAATATTAACTTGTTTTTAATAATAAAAACAATTCGCTGAATTTATAAACAATATTATAAATGAAAAGAAAATTATCATTTGATAATTTGGAAACATAAATTCAAGTGTGAACTTAAAAAGAAAATTTAATTCTTCGAAATAGAAATGGAATTTCAAATGAAATTTGAATTTTTTTCTTTAATATTTAAAACAAGAAGTAAAATTTATAAACAATGTTTATAAATAAAAGAGAGAAATTATCGTTGGATAATTTAAAAATTTAAATTCAAGTATGAATTTAAAAAGGGAATCGGAGATCGTTTTCAAAGGAAGTGATGTAATTTATTCTGATGTTCGGAATGTAAAATGAATTGAAATGATTCCATACTGATTTATGATTAGAATTCGAATACGTCAAATTTATATAAAAAAAAATTCCAGATAAGTTATTGAGGTTATATTGACTAGATTACTAAAATAAACTATTCTAAAATGGAAATCAATTTCAAATAGATTACTAAAATATAAGTTTGTTTAAATAAGGTAGTTAGTTTATAAACAACGTTTATATACGTGATGAAGTTATTTTCATCGGGTAAATTGGAAATAGATTTCCAAGTGTAAGAAATGGAATAGAATGTGAGATTTAAATAAAGTTTTTGTATTACAAGCTTTTATTTATCCCAAGATAAGAACATTGTCGGTCAAGGTTTGAGAGGTAAATAAAATACCCCAACTTGAACGACTTCACTATTATCATGGGATGATATTAGTTTGTAACAGTAAAGAATGTTGAATAAATTGATTATTCCCATAAAAGAAATTTATAATTGGTATTGGATTAGATCGAATTTTATAAATAATTTAACTCCAAGTGGATTGGAATTGAATATAGAATTTGAGTTTCGAATAAATTCATAGCCGAATATGAATGTGGAAATAAATAATCGACAAGTTTGAATGATCAGGGTTGTTAAGTTAAATTTGGGTAACGGGCACAATTTGTTTTAAAATATTGAAAATGCAGTTGAAATTTATTTTATAAATGAATTTAACGTTTATATTTAAATTATAACTAAAACGAACTCTCCTTGGGCGGTAGTTCGCAATTTGCTGGTTCGAACTTCAATTGAGTACATAGAACTCAATATAAGTCAAAATTCGATGAAACAAGAAACATCCGGACCTATTGAGTAATAAATTTCTAACGAAAGAGAAAAATCTGGATTTTGTCTTATAGATTTGGAGTTATATCAAAATCAAATTTTCGAAAAAATAATGCTATAATCGTTTTTAAATTATAATGGTTTATTTAATAAAATAAAAGGATTTTGAGAGATTAAAAATCCAAATTTCCATTAAAAAATACAGATTTGAGTTATAAATTAAATATGAACTCAAGTGGAGTAAATGGATTGATTTTTGGAATAAAAAAATCAGATTTTTAATTATCGAATGAAGTTAACTAATTTCGAAAGAAATTAGTCAACAGAGTTTTGAATCGAACTTAACTGTGTTTAAGTGAATTGAATTAATTAATAAAAATTAGGAATTCGAACATAAAACTTAGATTAAATTTGGAAGTGAGCAAGGAGATTGAATTTGAATTTGTGTATAAGTAAAATATATTTTGAACATGATATGTCCAAATTGAAAGTATATGAAATTAAGAAGCTAATTAGAAAATTAATTAGCAAATGGAAAGCGATTAAAGTGAAAAGTGTTGAATTGATTGAATAAATTGTGAATGGTTGGATATATGTTAGATAGGTATGGAAAGAAGAGAATGAAGATTATAATTTGAGTGCCCGATAAAAAGGTACATGTTTAAACTTCTATATGAGATTTTATGAGCTTGTTGGGCAAGCCACTTGGCTTTTTAATTTTCTTTTTGAGTTGAAAGGGCCTAGAGATGCATTTTGTAGATGTACCGATTGAGCCATACAAAAGAGGAACTAGTGAAATTTTTCCGAAAATTTAAAGCATTAGAATATTTTTAAGAAACTTTGATAACCAAAAATCAATATATATATTAAATATCAAAAGGAATTTGGGAAGTGGTTTATTTAACGAAATATTAAAAGGGCCAGTGATTGTTTGATGGATGTTTTGTTTTCTTAGACAGTTAAATAACCGGCTATCGAAGTTTTTGACCACCGTTGTCAATACAGAGAGACCGGTAGGATTTATTTTTCGAAAAACCACTCTGTATAGGCATAGGCGTTGCGAATTAGATATGCTAAAAATAATTGAAGATGGAGTAAAGTGCAAGGGCTATTCTATTAATCCTAGGTACAAATTGCCTAAGATAATTTGATGGAATAGTGCCTTCAGTTTGTCTAGACTCTGGATGATCGATGGTTTTAGTTATTAACAAAAACCACGATTTTATTTAATCGCAAGCACACGACATTTGTTGTAATAATTGTGCGAGTACGAGTCGAATTCACAGGGAGCTGTATAATCTGCTAATGTTTATTTAAATTCAAGGCGAGTTAGACAAATTCAGAATTAATGTTTTAATTAAGAATTAGAAGAGAATAGCAATGATTTTGCAGAGAATATGTAAGAGCTCTAAGAATTAGAGATGAGATCTATTAACCTCTTAGCAAATCAATAGATTTCAAGAAATTAAAAATAGAAAATACAATGAAAGCAAGAAGAAAAGTTAAAATAAAACAAAAGAGAGCACAGATTGAAAGGTACAAGAAGAATTTAATAGGAAGAAATATAATAAAGAGAAGAACAAGAAGAAAACCAAATTTTATTAATGAAGTAGAAGTTGATTACAAGAGAATACACTAAAAGAAAAAAAAGTAAATCTAAGTTGATGCCCTATTGGCGTCTAATGCCAAGATGTCTAAACTAATGCTAGGTAGGGGTATTTATAGTGCTCCTTGGATCTAGATCTAAAAAGAAGATTTTTTCTATAAACTTGGACATGATCTTCCATTCTTTTCTCCTTCTTTATTATTCTGGAAATCTCTTTCTTTGTATTTCTAGGAGCTTCTTACTTAACACATTCTAGAAACTTTTGAATTGATCATTTTGCAGATGCTTCTTGATCTTGCTCATTCCATATTCTTCTAGAAGCTTCTTTCTCTAGTATATTCTAGAATCTTCTTGAGTTGGCCCTTTCTAGAAGGAATTTCTTCTTATTCTGAAAATAAAGTACTTACAATAAACACAACTAAATAGACCGATTAATACTATTTTAGAATAATAAAATGCATAATTAAGCAAAATAAAATTTACGCAATTTGATGTTCATCACTGGACAACTTGTATGGACAAATGTCTGACAGAGTATGCCTAACAGATTATATAAGATGATCTTTTCAAGGTATTACGTTTGGTGGTGGGGGAATTCGTTCCTTTTATCTTTTTAAACTCGTAATATTTTTAGGAAGATCAACTAGTGATTTGATGGGTTTGAAGATGTGACATTCAAACTGAATGGTGGTCAGATGTTCTAAAAAGATAAACGTAGCCTCAAGCCTCACGATCGGGAAAATGACAAAAATCGAACAGGTAACAAGGATAGTTGGGTCATACCCAAGTAACCGATCTAGAGAAAATTCATTTATTCTTCTTTCGCTTCTGTATCTTATGGGTTATGGTTGAATGGCTAACAACCGTGGGTGATAATACATTCGGTCCACTCAAGCAGAATGAGTGACTGGTCATGTGTGGTCGGTTTGCAGGATGTTCTTGTTGATCCCCAGTGTATCCCCTCTAGATTACACTGATCGGGAGGTGGTCCCATACCTTGTCATAGTTGGATCCAATCTCTAATAAGCGCCCTGCGGTATTTGATTTTATGATATGTATGTGGAGCATGATATGCAACCGTTCTGCTAGATGATTATTTATTTGATTAGACATTATTATAATATCACTTGATTTTGATATCAAAAATGTTTTGGGTTATAGTGAAGTGAAAATCGTCCATATTTATGTGTGGCTTGGTCTTACTAATATCCTTTTCTTTCAAAAGGTTTTTCAAAGTTAAACAATATGGTTGGAGTTAACTCACACTGGTCCCATGACTGACTCGGAGTTTATTTTGTTTTTTTTACCCTAAACTCTTGGGTGCCCAAATTTGTATGGGCAGTCAAGTGTTTCAGGCTTTATAGATACACTTGGATAAGCTTGAAGCAGGAGGCTTCACCATTAGTTGTTTAGAGTTATTTCCAATGTATCAAATGTTGTGTTGTACTATGATAATGGTATGTATGTATGATACAATTTTTTTTTATTCCAAAGGTTATGTTATATATTATATTTGGTTCAATACTTTTATGAGATTCTGATGTTTTCTTTTGTTCTATCAATTCCTATTTCTTTAACCCTAATGACTCGTAATTCTATGTTATTTGGGTTGGACGTGTGTGATATTTAATCAACTCAGATAGTACATATTTGCGGGCCTTTATAATTGGTATCAGAACTTAGGTTGAGCGGACACTTAAACTTTGGTGGGGTTTGCTCATAAGAGATAGTGTTAGTAGCACCCTAGAATGAGTATAAGAGATTATATATGAGAGAGCGCATTTGTAAATTGATATAAAAAAAATTTATATTGTGTTGATTGATCTGTTGAGTGGTATAAAAATTCCACATCTGCGCGTTTAGCTCACGTGGCCGATAGGGATTTATAAACACTTGAATAGAGTAATTTGACACACTGTTGTTTTAAAAGCTGGGTAAATGAAATAATTTTGCCCAAAACTATATTTTATATAAAAGGCATAATTTTCCAAATTTATATGGATGTGTTGGTTGAGATTATAATCAAATAAGATTATAAAATTGAAATGGTTATATATAACCAAATAGAACTTGTATATACAAATAAGATAAATTAAAATTGGATTGAAACCAGAATTTGGAATTTAAATCCCGAATGTTTGGAAAATATTTTCTGAAATGTTATAAATAATATAGCACTACTTTGGAAGGATTTTTGAATAAAAATCATTTTGAATGGATTTTGAAAGTAATAAGGCACTGAACTCACTTCAATCCCTGGAAAATAATTTTGTTGATGAATGCAGCATCATCGGTGTTTATTTTCCAGTTTCTAAGTCATGGATTTCTACCTTGGAAAAAAATATCAATAGAGATTTGTTTGAAAGAAAACAAGTTGTTTTGGAAATTTTAAATGTTTCAATTTGAGATGGGAATAAATATATGTATATATATTTATATGATTTCAAAGGGAATTGGAAATAACTACCGGGTATTTGAATTCTAGAATGTAAAATTTAACATAAGCAAGTTAAATGGATTGAGTTGGTTAAATTGATTTGAAATCAATTTAATATTAGCCAGAAAAATAAGTGTTTTATATTAACCAAATAATATCAAAGATAAGTAGAATTTTTTTGTAAAGACCCGCAACTCCCCCGTAAAGGAAAGCGTCGGATAGTTCGAGAACAAGCCACAACAGAACGCATACAAAGAACATTTCATTGTATATTACAACAATGCATCAGATTACAAGAATATACAGAGTTTAAAAGAATATTACACAGAATTATCAGAGATTTAAATTACATTTAAATACAACGCAGCGGAAAATAATACAATAAACAACTAGAAGAAGATATACGGATACAAAGCTTTCCGGATATCGTTCCAGCTGTAAACCAGGATCCTGTGAATATAAATCTGCAAAACCAAACTACTAGCTGCCCGTGTCGAAAATAGGGGCACCCAGAGTTTAGGTTAAAACAATAAACTCCAGGTCAGTCATGTGACTGGTGTGAGAACTAAAACAGTTATTAATCTTTATTTTAAAGTTAGGTAAATCAAGGGACCACGCCGTATAACACGGAACGGGTTTCCTCCCAAGAATACCAGTGCATAAAACAAACAGCGCAATGCTAAATAAAGAAAAATGAAGCTGTTATAAGACCCAGGTCCCATCACACAATGCAACGCAGTCGAGGATAGGGTTTTCCCTTATAACAGCCAAAGAATGCTTGATACGTTTAAAACAAATCATTTGATACTATAATAAGTGCATAGTGTATAAAACAACTTCAAATCATAAGTATCAATCATAGGCGGCATAAGCGCCCCATCCCACTATGTCGCCATATATAGGATATACAATCAAACCCGCAAAGTCTCGTATTTGGAAATTGGATTTCCATCTATGAACCGAGGCAAAAGATAGTCCTCAACCGATTCGAGACTGCCTAGCCCCAGCCTCAGGATCAGAGCTCGAGTGACCCTAGGAGCGACAGGGCCGGTCCACCGATGTGGATTAAAATGCCTGAACACTACGTTTCCCCGCCCTTTGGGGCGTAAATGAGCCACTAAATGACTCCATCGGTTCGAGAACGACCGATCAATCCGAGGCGCCTCGCAACAGCAACAACCACATAAGTCAAACTCGTCAGGGCGTGTAAAACCACTGACGCCACTTCTAACTAGGAAGAAACGCAGGCCCTCCCTGAGGTCCTTTCTCCCGTTTTTGGTTCATACCGGGTGTGAAACTCGCGAAGTAAACGTTACACAAAGCTACGCCACAAAGGCCGTGCTTTGATCATCACCACAAGACTTTGCTTTTCAACAGAAGCCTTGATCATTTGCATCTTAGCATGCCACACAGGCAAACCACTCTATGCAACCGATATCAGTCACACAGAATGAAATCCAATGTCAGACACACAGTCCATTTACAAGTCCGTTCTGGGGCTGAACGAAACCGGAGGCACCTAGTACCCCGCATATCCATCGATCTCCAAGTACGTCTGGACGATCACCAACTGTTTCCATCTTCTTGGGTGTACAGCCCAATCAAGATCATCAGTTATCACCCAAACGACGTGAAGACCTCCGGTCTTCGACCATCGTCTTCATCTTCGACTTATCGTCGTATCAGTTATTCAGAATGGGATAAACCCGGTCTTCCCGAATAACTCGCGTATATTTTATAAAAGTGTTACACAAACACAACATACGCCTCATTCCAATTCATCAGTCACTAACCGTAAATTAATCAAGAGAATAATTCCCCAAATATTAACCCCGAAGGCCGAAACCAACATCAGATCAATATCCAGAAAACCATTCTGCTTGGCTAACCGACAGTTAGTTTCTAAATTTCACGTTCAAATCTAATTAAAGATTTAACTATCGCCTGGAGCAAAACTGGTGATACTCCATTCTCGATCTTTTCAATCTAATTAAAGATTCATTAAAACTCCACTTAGTTTTAATCTGTGACTGGGTTAAAGAATCAGTGTCATTTAAAACACGGTTCACGATAAACCCAAAGTCACATCCCATTAATTATCGGGTTAAAGAACAAGTGTTATTTAAAACACTGTTCACGATAAACCCAAAAATCAATATCATTTCAATTCCAATTAAATATTATTTAATTGGTGAACTTCATTAAATCTAAATCAAAAGATTTAATCTTTTCTCAGCTGGGTTCAAGAACAGTGTTAGTGAAGACACCATTCACGACAAACCCATATCACATTCATTAATTATCGGGTTAAAGAACAAGTGTTATTTAAAACACTGTTCACGATAAACCCAAAAATCAATACCCATTTCAATTCCAATTAAATATCATTTAACTGGTACACTTCATTAAATCTAAATAAAAAGATTTAATCTTTTCTCAACTGGGTTTAAGAACAGTGTTAGTGAAGACACCATTCACGACAAACCCAAATCACATTCGATATTCAATACAAGGCTCTGAATAGAAAATATATCGGCTTATATTCAATATCGAATTCTACGACTAACAAATGTCGTATTGGAAATAACGATACAAATATATCTTTCAAATTTCCATAACAACACCTGTAATATCACGAATTCCAACATCGAAATATTCCGAAGACAATTTCGATTCAACTCCACTCCAATGCAATCATTGGAAATTTTGGTTATTTTCAAAACCATTTCAAATTCAATTTATTTATTTAAAAATAAATAGAATTATAATTCTAGTTCAAATCTAGTTCATTTCGATAAAAATCTATTTTTATCTTTTCAAATATGGAGTTTTTCATCCCAAACTTTCACAAATCACTTCTTATGATTTTACACAAATTATTACTATTTTTAATAATTTTATCAAGGCCCGTACAGTCGATTTCCATTAACGGCCATCGAACTGCACTTACAGCGACCTTTTTCGAATTTGATTTGGACGTAATTCCAAATCCAACCGTTAGATTTCAAATTTCTAATATTCGTTAGAAAGCTCTTTTCGATACGAACCCAACGGTTCCGGTTTTAGGAGAATCCGACGGTCGGATCTCCCGCAATGTCCGTTTGAAATAAATGGTCGAAATTCACGAACTGCCGCGGCGCGGCGCGTTCTATTCAGGCCATTATATTATATATATAATATATATAATATATACTTCGCCGATTTTTATTTAAAACGAATTATATAAACAGTTTTAAATTCATTTCAAAATTTATTTCGACTTCCATTTCAATTCAAAGCAAAATTGAATTCTTCTTTATAAATTCGTTTCAAAATTCATTTCTGTTCAATTCAAATTTCAATTCAATTTGAATTCATATTCAATTCAATTCATTTCGAAATCGTTTTCAATTCAATTCATTTCGAATTCGTTTTCAATTCAATTTATTTCGAAATCGTTTTCAATTCAATTCATTTCGAATTCGTTTTCAATTCAATTCATTTCGAATTCGTTTTCAATTCAATTCATTTCGAAATCGTTTTCAATTCAATTCATTTCGAAATCGTTTTCAATTCAATTCATTTCGAAATCGTTTTCAATTCAATTCATTTCGAAATCGTTTTCAATTCAATTCATTTCGAAATCGTTTTCAATTCAATTCATTTCGAAATCGTTTTCAATTCAATTCATTTCGAAATCGTTTTCAATTCAATTCATTTCGAATTCGTTTTCAATTGATATAAATATCGTTCACGTCAAAATGGCGTCAATCTAATCAACACGGCTTCATATATTCCTTTATTTTCAAATATTCTATTTCAAATATTTCTTTTTCAAATATTTCTTTTTCAAAACTGGAATGAGGCCCAATCAATTACCATATAATGTTAATTATATGGATTTTCTACAACACATGCATATATCAACAACGATGAATAATCAACCATCATCCAAAGTGCATTCTACACTGTATAAGCATCAAATATAAATATTCAACGCTTATAACAGTCTGTCAATCAATCGATCGACACACAACTAAACAATCGGGATTAGTGTACGTCAAATATCATCCCAACACCCGTGTAGGGTTTCAAACAATCAAACACAGATTTTATTTGTGCAGTTGGGCGATGTGTAAAATTTATCGACCCAATCAATGTCCTTCAAATAAGTGTACATAAACAAACCATCTGGTTTGCAAATGAATATTTTATTTATTCACATTCACGTTAAAATTTATATTTTTAACGACAAAACATTTTATTTCAACATATGAATTTCTCTTCGGTTCATTCTTTAAAAAAAATGATATTTTTATTTTTCTAACATATTTTAGAAAATTTCGGCAGCATAACGGCACGATACTAGAAACGGGACGAGGCCTAGCCTTATCCCCGGTCTAGTGAAGGCCCACGCCATTCACTCATCAATCAAATCAATTTCATTTTGCAAACCACAAAATTTGGAGTAAGGGTCTAACCTAGCCTTACTCCTTCGCCTTATAACGGCGCACGTCTAATCCTAACCAATTTATCGATTCGATTTTTCACACCACAAACCACATTCAAACCAATATCACAATCAATCACCAAACAATCAAACAAACAAGTCCATGGTCTGTGGACGATTGTGTCGGGTGCTACTAAGCACCGTCTGCATCCTAGTATATATATATAACTAGAAATAAAATAGAAAGGTGAGAAATTCTCACTTATAGCTATCCAGCTCCACGGCTCTTCCTTTGCAGAAGTCTTCGTCGTTTCGCCTTTTTGTCACCTTCGTTGCTGCTTTCACTACATACGTAAAAATCACATTTTTACTTCGCTATTCAATATATAAAAATCGAATTTTTAGTTCGCTATTTAATATATAAAAATCGAATTTTTAGTTCAAAGTTCAATATATAAAAATCGAATTTTTATTTCAAAAAGTTCAAATCCTTTCCTTTTTAAAATCTAAACCTTTCACTTTTAAAGTTTAAATCTTTTCACCTTTAAAGTTTAAAATAACTTTTTCAAATCAAAGTTTTAAAATTCCTAAAATCAGTTTTATTCTTTTATTTTAAAATCAGTTTTAACCTTTTATTTTCAGCTTTATACTTTATAAAATTTCAGTTTTACTTTAAATAAAATTTCAGTTTTACTTTAAATAAAATTTCAGTTTTTAACTTCCTAAAAATTCAGTTTTTTAAAATCAACAAAATTTTACAGTTTAAATGAAAATAAGTAAATAAAAAAAAACCAAAACTTACAGGGGCTCGTCGAGTGGTCGGGGGGGCTTCATCGAGGCTTGCAGATCGGAGGGGGGGCTCGACTTCATCGGCGGCGCTAGGGTTCGGGGGGGGGCGCTCGCTGTCCTCGCGTGGAGGAGGGAGGAGGAAAGAGTCGCGAGGGGGAGGAGGCCGAAGAGGGGACAGGGGCTTCAACTGAGTGGCGGGCGATTGGAGGAGGAGGCCGACGCGGGGGTGGCGGCTCCGACGAGGGAAAGGGGCGATTTCGATTTCGTTTCCCTTTTTTTTTTTTTTCTTTTTTAGTTTTCTGTAAAAGGAAATCGGGGGGGGGGGGGCCTGGGTAGTAAAGGGGGAGATAATATTCTTTTTTTTTTTTTTTTTATTTAATTAATAAATTTTATCCTAAAGAGTTGACTTTCACATTCGACCTCGAAACGAGGCCCACCGCCTGTCGTCCATAGCGTTTACCCCCATTCCGAACACAATGGGATATATATCGCAAGCTGATTTGATTGTTACAATCAGTTTCCGTTAAATTTACATTTAAATCATTATATTGAATTTTAAACGTACATTTCAAGTTACCGGGGTCACATACTAACCCTAAAAATTCCCGAAAAATATTTTCTAGCTTCGTATTGACGATACGGTCCTAACAAAACTAGTTTCGTCGAATTCTGAGACCGTTAGAAAAATGGCCAATTTCCAGTCGATTAAAATCAACTGAAATGGTCAAAACACGTTTTCCTTTGCCACGCTCACATATTGATTCGAAAAATTATGAAATTTGAAACCTAGCAATAACTCGACATCACGGACCCAACAAAAGTGGTTTCGTCGAAATCCGAGGTCATTTGCAAAATGTCCATTTTTAAGGGCCTGAATTCCATAGCGACTATTCAGAATTTTCAACTGGACATATCTCATCATTTATAAAGTGAAATCTCAGTTTCTCAACTTCGTTGGAAAGATATCATCAATTAGATCCTAATGTTTTTGGTTTCACAAAAATCCGGATTGTTTTGCACCCGGTACATTCAATTGAAGTTTGAAATCGAATTTTCGAACTACCGCGCCATTTTCAATTCCTTTTATAATTATATATAATTATTTATATTCTAACGACGACGTATATAATATATACGTTCGAATTATATTCAAAATAAATTTCTCGTCAATATTATTTAAAATAATTCATTTTAAATAATCAAAATTCGCTAAAATTGCCAAAATAAAAATTTTAAACTGGCCCAGATTTTACGGGTTGTTACAATCTCCCCCACTTAAAACTTTTCGTCCCCGAAAAGGAACAAAGTCGAAAGTGGTTTGATTAATCAACTCTACGCTCGATCTGGCTTCCATTCTCCAACTCTTTAGTTTCTGAGAATTTTCAAAACTTCAAAATTTTGGCTAACACCCTAAATTTTTGAAAAATTTCGCCATAACCTCCCCTGCACCGGGAGCATCGGGGAATTTCAAATAGCTTCCCCGGTCCTTCAGATCTCAAAAAGAAAAAGAAAAAGCCAAGCGGCTAGCCAATAGGCTCACAAAATCATCATCACCCAAACAACGCAGGAAATTATGTAGTAAACATGTACCTATTTGTCGGGCAAACAAATTTTATTCTCGGCTCTAGCCTCCTTGCTATGACCTGTTCAATGTAAGTACATATATGCAAGCAAATGCGACCAATTTTCGATACAGTTCAATATTCGATTTAAATTATGCATAATGGTTCAAAATTAGCAAACAATTAACCAAACAACACAAACATCAATCAATTAGTGAATTTAAAGTTTCAAATTCATAATTTTGATACATAGACAAAAATCAGATTTTTGATGCTAAATCACAACAATAAGCCCTATCTAATTTTGGTTCTCACACCAGCCTATATGGAAATATATAGATAACCCACTCTCGCCAGTCGAACACAACACAGATGACGATGCCTCATCATCAGAATCATCCCCGGGCAACTAGAATGTGATTCTATATCTACCCAATATATTAAAACTTCGAATACAAGCCGCTAAGCGTGTATGCAAAATCTTTATATACTCGATTGCCCAAATTCAATTTAAATAGACTATTCAAATACGAATACTTAAGATTTGAATTTCCAAAACAAAGTGGGTTTTCACTTTTATTTTCAAAAACAACACTCTTTCGACTCGTTCTAGGACACTACTGATCCCATCTCTAACGAGTCATCCTCATTGGATATTACTAATCCAATATCTGATGAATTCTTTCATATGTTTCTAATGTGTCTTGTTCTCTGAGCTTTGTAAACCAAAGCTCTGATACCACGTGTAAAGACCCGCAACTCCCCCGTAAAGGAAAGCGTCGGATAGTTCGAGAACAAGCCACAACAGAACGCATACAAAGAACATTTCATTGTATATTACAACAATGCATCAGATTACAAGAATATACAGAGTTTAAAAGAATATTACACAGAATTATCAGAGATTTAAATTACATTTAAATACAACGCAGCGGAAAATAATACAATAAACAACTAGAAGAAGATATACGGATACAAAGCTTTCCGGATATCGTTCCAGCTGTAAACCAGGATCCTGTGAATATAAATCTGCAAAACCAAACTACTAGCTGCCCGTGTCGAAAATAGGGGCACCCAGAGTTTAGGTTAAAACAATAAACTCCAGGTCAGTCATGTGACTGGTGTGAGAACTAAAACAGTTATTAATCTTTATTTTAAAGTTAGGTAAATCAAGGGACCACGCCGTATAACACGGAACGGGTTTCCTCCCAAGAATACCAGTGCATAAAACAAACAGCGCAATGCTAAATAAAGAAAATGAAGCTGTTATAAGACCCAGGTCCCATCACACAATGCAACGCAGTCGAGGATAGGGTTTTCCCTTATAACAGCCAAAGAATGCTTGATACGTTTAAAACAAATCATTTGATACTATAATAAGTGCATAGTGTATAAAACAACTTCAAATCATAAGTATCAATCATAGGCGGCATAAGCGCCCCATCCCACTATGTCGCCATATATAGGATATACAATCAAACCCGCAAAGTCTCGTATTTGGAAATTGGATTTCCATCTATGAACCGAGGCAAAAGATAGTCCTCAACCGATTCGAGACTGCCTAGCCCCAGCCTCAGGATCAGAGCTCGAGTGACCCTAGGAGCGACAGGGCCGGTCCACCGATGTGGATTAAAATGCCTGAACACTACGTTTCCCCGCCCTTTGGGGCGTAAATGAGCCACTAAATGACTCCATCGGTTCGAGAACGACCGATCAATCCGAGGCGCCTCGCAACAGCAACAACCACATAAGTCAAACTCGTCAGGGCGTGTAAAACCACTGACGCCACTTCTAACTAGGAAGAAACGCAGGCCCTCCCTGAGGTCCTTTCTCCCGTTTTTGGTTCATACCGGGTGTGAAACTCGCGAAGTAAACGTTACACAAAGCTACGCCACAAAGGCCGTGCTTTGATCATCACCACAAGACTTTGCTTTTCAACAGAAGCCTTGATCATTTGCATCTTAGCATGCCACACAGGCAAACCACTCTATGCAACCGATATCAGTCACACAGAATGAAATCCAATGTCAGACACACAGTCCATTTACAAGTCCGTTCTGGGGCTGAACGAAACCGGAGGCACCTAGTACCCCGCATATCCATCGATCTCCAAGTACGTCTGGACGATCACCAACTGTTTCCATCTTCTTGGGTGTACAGCCCAATCAAGATCATCAGTTATCACCCAAACGACGTGAAGACCTCCGGTCTTCGACCATCGTCTTCATCTTCGACTTATCGTCGTATCAGTTATTCAGAATGGGAGGGATAAACCCGGTCTTCCCGAATAACTCGCGTATATTTTATAAAAGTGTTACACAAACACAACATACGCCTCATTCCAATTCATCAGTCACTAACCGTAAATTAATCAAGAGAATAATTCCCCAAATATTAACCCCGAAGGCCGAAACCAACATCAGATCAATATCCAGAAAACCATTCTGCTTGGCTAACCGACAGTTAGTTTCTAAATTTCACGTTCAAATCTAATTAAAGATTTAACTATCGCCTGGAGCAAAACTGGTGATACTCCATTCTCGATCTTTTCAATCTAATTAAAGATTCATTAAAACTCCACTTAGTTTTAATCTGTGACTGGGTTAAAGAATCAGTGTCATTTAAAACACGGTTCACGATAAACCCAAAGTCACATCCCATTAATTATCGGGTTAAAGAACAAGTGTTATTTAAAACACTGTTCACGATAAACCCAAAAATCAATATCATTTCAATTCCAATTAAATATTATTTAATTGGTGAACTTCATTAAATCTAAATCAAAAGATTTAATCTTTTCTCAGCTGGGTTCAAGAACAGTGTTAGTGAAGACACCATTCACGACAAACCCATATCACATTCATTAATTATCGGGTTAAAGAACAAGTGTTATTTAAAACACTGTTCACGATAAACCCAAAAATCAATACCCATTTCAATTCCAATTAAATATCATTTAACTGGTACACTTCATTAAATCTAAATAAAAAGATTTAATCTTTTCTCAACTGGGTTTAAGAACAGTGTTAGTGAAGACACCATTCACGACAAACCCAAATCACATTCGATATTCAATACAAGGCTCTGAATAGAAAATATATCGGCTTATATTCAATATCGAATTCTACGACTAACAAATGTCGTATTGGAAATAACGATACAAATATATCTTTCAAATTTCCATAACAACACCTGTAATATCACGAATTCCAACATCGAATATTCCGAAGACAATTTCGATTCAACTCCACTCCAATGCAATCATTGGAAATTTTGGTTATTTTCAAAACCATTTCAAATTCAATTTATTTATTTAAAATAAATAGAATTATAATTCTAGTTCAAATCTAGTTCATTTCGATAAAAATCTATTTTTATCTTTTCAAATATGGAGTTTTTCATCCCAAACTTTCACAAATCACTTCTTATGATTTTACACAAATTATTACTATTTTTAATAATTTTATCAAGGCCCGTACAGTCGATTTCCATTAACGGCCATCGAACTGCACTTACAGCGACCTTTTTCGAATTTGATTTGGACGTAATTCCAAATCCAACCGTTAGATTTCAAATTTCTAATATTCGTTAGAAAGCTCTTTTCGATACGAACCCAACGGTTCCGGTTTTAGGAGAATCCGACGGTCGGATCTCCCGCAATGTCCGTTTGAAATAAATGGTCGAAATTCACGAACTGCCGCGGCGCGGCGCGTTCTATTCAGGCCATTATATTATATATATAATATATATAATATATACTTCGCCGATTTTTATTTAAAACGAATTATATAAACAGTTTTAAATTCATTTCAAAATTTATTTCGACTTCCATTTCAATTCAAAGCAAAATTGAATTCTTCTTTATAAATTCGTTTCAAAATTCATTTCTGTTCAATTCAAATTTCAATTCAATTTGAATTCATATTCAATTCAATTCATTTCGAAATCGTTTTCAATTCAATTCATTTCGAATTCGTTTTCAATTCAATTTATTTCGAAATCGTTTTCAATTCAATTCATTTCGAATTCGTTTTCAATTCAATTCATTTCGAATTCGTTTTCAATTCAATTCATTTCGAAATCGTTTTCAATTCAATTCATTTCGAAATCGTTTTCAATTCAATTCATTTCGAAATCGTTTTCAATTCAATTCATTTCGAAATCGTTTTCAATTCAATTCATTTCGAAATCGTTTTCAATTCAATTCATTTCGAAATCGTTTTCAATTCAATTCATTCGAAATCGTTTTCAATTCAATTCATTTCGAATTCGTTTTCAATTGATATAAATATCGTTCACGTCAAAATGGCGTCAATCTAATCAACACGGCTTCATATATTCCTTTATTTTCAAATATTCTATTTCAAATATTTCTTTTTCAAATATTTCTTTTCAAAACTGGAATGAGGCCCAATCAATTACCATATAATGTTAATTATATGGATTTTCTACAACACATGCATATATCAACAACGATGAATAATCAACCATCATCCAAAGTGCATTCTACACTGTATAAGCATCAAATATAAATATTCAACGCTTATAACAGTCTGTCAATCAATCGATCGACACACAACTAAACAATCGGGATTAGTGTACGTCAAATATCATCCCAACACCCGTGTAGGGTTTCAAACAATCAAACACAGATTTTATTTGTGCAGTTGGGCGATGTGTAAAATTTATCGACCCAATCAATGTCCTTCAAATAAGTGTACATAAACAAACCATCTGGTTTGCAAATGAATATTTTATTTATTCACATTCACGTTAAAATTTATATTTTTAACGACAAAACATTTTATTTCAACATATGAATTTCTCTTCGGTTCATTCTTTAAAAAAATGATATTTTTATTTTTCTAACATATTTTAGAAAATTTCGGCAGCATAACGGCACGATACTAGAAACGGGACGAGGCCTAGCCTTATCCCCGGTCTAGTGAAGGCCCACGCCATTCACTCATCAATCAAATCAATTTCATTTTGCAAACCACAAAATTTGGAGTAAGGGTCTAACCTAGCCTTACTCCTTCGCCTTATAACGGCGCACGTCTAATCCTAACCAATTTATCGATTCGATTTTTCACACCACAAACCACATTCAAACCAATATCACAATCAATCACCAAACAATCAAACAAACAAGTCCATGGTCTGTGGACGATTGTGTCGGGTGCTACTAAGCACCGTCTGCATCCTAGTATATATATATAACTAGAAATAAAATAGAAAGGTGAGAAATTCTCACTTATAGCTATCCAGCTCCACGGCTCTTCCTTTGCAGAAGTCTTCGTCGTTTCGCCTTTTTGTCACCTTCGTTGCTGCTTTCACTACATACGTAAAAATCACATTTTTACTTCGCTATTCAATATATAAAAATCGAATTTTTAGTTCGCTATTTAATATATAAAAATCGAATTTTTAGTTCAAAGTTCAATATATAAAAATCGAATTTTTATTTCAAAAAGTTCAAATCCTTTCCTTTTTAAAATCTAAACCTTTCACTTTTAAAGTTTAAATCTTTTCACCTTTAAAGTTTAAAATAACTTTTTCAAATCAAAGTTTTTAAAATTCCTAAAATCAGTTTTATTCTTTTATTTTAAAATCAGTTTTAACCTTTTATTTTCAGCTTTATACTTTATAAAAATTTCAGTTTTACTTTAAATAAAATTTCAGTTTTACTTTAATAAAATTTCAGTTTTTAACTTCCTAAAAATTCAGTTTTTTAAAATCAACAAAATTTTACAGTTTAAATGAAAATAAGTAAATAAAAAAAAACCAAAACTTACAGGGGCTCGTCGAGTGGTCGGGGGGGCTTCATCGAGGCTTGCAGATCGGAGGGGGGGCTCGACTTCATCGGCGGCGCTAGGGTTCGGGGGGGGGCGCTCGCTGTCCTCGCGTGGAGGAGGGAGGAGGAAAGAGTCGCGAGGGGGAGGAGGCCGAAGAGGGGACAGGGGCTTCAACTGAGTGGCGGGCGATTGGAGGAGGAGGCCGACGCGGGGGTGGCGGCTCCGACGAGGGAAAGGGGCGATTTCGATTTCGTTTCCCTTTTTTTTTTTTTTCTTTTTTAGTTTTCTGTAAAAGGAAATCGGGGGGGGGGGGGGCCTGGGTAGTAAAGGGGGAGATAATATTCTTTTTTTTTTTTTTTTTATTTAATTAATAAATTTTATCCTAAGAGTTGACTTTCACATTCGACCTCGAAACGAGGCCCACCGCCTGTCGTCCATAGCGTTTTACCCCCATTCCGAACACAATGGGATATATATCGCAAGCTGATTTGATTGTTACAATCAGTTTCCGTTAAATTTACATTTAAATCATTATATTGAATTTTAAACGTACATTTCAAGTTACCGGGGTCACATACTAACCCTAAAATTCCCGAAAAATATTTTCTAGCTTCGTATTGACGATACGGTCCTAACAAAACTAGTTTCGTCGAATTCTGAGACCGTTAGAAAAATGGCCAATTTCCAGTCGATTAAAATCAACTGAAATGGTCAAAACACGTTTTCCTTTGCCACGCTCACATATTGATTCGAAAAATTATGAAATTTGAAACCTAGCAATAACTCGACATCACGGACCCAACAAAAGTGGTTTCGTCGAAATCCGAGGTCATTTGCAAAATGTCCATTTTTAAGGGCCTGAATTCCATAGCGACTATTCAGAATTTTCAACTGGACATATCTCATCATTTATAAAGTGAAATCTCAGTTTCTCAACTTCGTTGGAAAGATATCATCAATTAGATCCTAATGTTTTTGGTTTCACAAAAATCCGGATTGTTTTGCACCCGGTACATTCAATTGAAGTTTGAAATCGAATTTTCGAACTACCGCGCCATTTTCAATTCCTTTTATAATTATATATAATTATTTATATTCTAACGACGACGTATATAATATATACGTTCGAATTATATTCAAAATAAATTTCTCGTCAATATTATTTAAAATAATTCATTTTAAATAATCAAAATTCGCTAAAATTGCCAAATAAAAATTTTAAACTGGCCCAGATTTTACGGGTTGTTACATTTTTTCATTTATCATAAATGAAAATAAACAAATTGATTTAAATCAATTTGAATGCATATACATGGAATACGATTTGAATGTGAATATATTGATCGCAAATCAGTCAAATAAAGTAAATGTGAGTAATATGGTGTGTAATCTGAATAAAATGAGGTATATACTTATAATTGGACTTGTAAAAACATATACGGTTTATATAGACATGATGCAATTTGTTTGGAAATGAATCCATGTGGTTAACCAATTAACTAAATGAAAATTATTGAAGCCTTAATATTATGAGGTTGGTGAGTTTAAATTGAGTAAGTATAGGTACATGAGGCTACCTGACTTGATTTTGGATATGCAGATTGCTTATATGCTAAGCATGCGTGCTTAATAAATGCTTATATAAGGTACTCCTATGCAAAATTATCAAATTAGGATATATGAATTGTTTTCCGACCATATGGGTCAATGTATTATTTTTCATCTCATTTGGTATATTGTAAAAGCTTATCCGTACAGGGAAGACACTGCCAAAAAATTTCCAAAATTTAGGGAGTTGGAATTTTTTTCAAAAAGTTTTGAAAATTTTGTAAAGATAAAAGAGACGATTTTCAAATTGAATTCAATTTGAAGATTTTTAAATAGGAAATAGGGAATTAAATTTTTCAGTGAAAACTTAAAATTAAATGGGACTTGAGTTATAAAATATGAAATACTGAGTTATAACAAAGTGGGCTTTTGAAAAGTTAATGGGTCTATATCATTTCTTCTACCTTAATAATTTCAGAGACGAAATTCTTTTAAGGGGAAAGGAATGTAATGCCCCAGATTTCTAGTCAATTTATTTTGAACATTTAAATTTATTTTAAATGTTGAATTAGAAATATAAATGGACTTTTATATTAAATCTAACGATTTAATAATCAATATACGATTTAATATACGAAAACGATTAATAATTGAACTCATAGTTAAAATTGAATCAAAACGATTCTAACGGCTAATATAAATTCTATATTGAACTATAACGATAATATTTATTTATTATCGATGAATTTGATTGTTTTGAATCGATTTATAATTTAAACGATTTCATATAACATATGAAAACAGTGATTTTTCAAACAACCTCAAAATTCAATGAAAATAGTTCCATCAGATCAGTAATAATGTATTATTATTATCGGATTTCGAATTTCGTAGCATTTGGATTTATCGTTTGATCGTACGGCTAGTAAATGCTCAGTAATAATTAAATGGAATTTAATTTAATCTTCGGTTTACATTAATATCTTCTATATACGAACGAGTTAAGCCATAGAACATGTTCTAGTGTGTTCAGAATGATGGTATAACCCTTAGGATGTCGGTCTCCATGCTAAACTCGGAGTTCAAACACATAAGATATTTTAATTAGATAAATACACATCATTTCAAATCAAAATTTAATTATATAATATAATGTTGGTACTCGTTGGCCTACTTTGTAGTTAGCCACACAAAGTCCAGATGATCACTTGCGGGTATCAGAGAAGGAATCTCAATTGCTGAGGCAAGGTCGTGTCAGATCGGAGAAGCAGTGACCCGGTCCCCTCCCATGTACTGCATACTCAATTCTATCAAGCAAGCAACAGCTCTATTCGGCCATCCAATCCCCTCAATGCATTATCCAGCAGGTACCTCACTGTCAATAAAACATGGGTCGTATGAATACCGACCCGAACTCCTTTACCTGCTACCTGATCCACTTCTACTACATTAAATTGATTGCAACACATCCCTACAAGAGCAGGGCGATAACTACCCACTTACGCACGATGCTGATGTGATGTCTTCATCATGGGGCATCAAATTCCGAGATTTGTGGGATGGGACCCATGTGGCATCTGACCCTCCTGTGCTCTGAACCTATAAATACATCAGAACACATCATTTTGAAGGATCTTTTGGCTCTCCGTCTACTCAAACTTCACCATAAACACCATCTCTCTATTTTTTTCCAGATTAGATTCCATATCCTCGAGTGTAATTCTACAAAGTTTGGATATCGTTGATTGTACTTGTGAGGTTGAGTGATTATATATATAGTACTTGTAATCAAATCATCAATCTAGGAGTTAAAAAGTGGACGTAGGATGGTTAACGCCGAACCACTACAAATCTTGCGTGTTGATTGATCTTTATTTGTTTCTAGATCACAGTTGTCTACAATTTCAAGTCAATTGGGTGTTAAAACAACTTTTTGTTCTAACATTTTGGTGCTTCCACCGAGAAATCGAATTCTCAGCCTTTTGGGTTATCATTCTACTTTTGGATTTTCAAGTCCAAAGAAGGTAGTCCACATTTCCATTTTTTTTGAAGTTTTCGCTGATTTTAAAAGACTCAGATTTCATAACTCCTAAAAGAGGAAAGGAACCGCAAACTTCCCGGGTGAATAACGCAAATGAAGATCAGCCAGATAATTCATAGGTAGTCATAGCTACCAATTCACGGGAGGGGATTCGGACTCGAACTGATCAAACTGACCTGAAGGAGATAGGGTGATCCGATTCGAAGGCTTAAATGTGGCCCGTGACACTCCTTAGATCCGCACTAGTAATGCTTCTCTGACCCGACCCGGTGACGCTACTACAATATGATCCGACCCAAATACAGTTGAAGACGGTATTTCTACTCGAGCCAATGCAAATGCTCCGACTCCAACTGCGACAACTAGTAATTAACCTACTGCTTCTGCACCCGTCTCGCATATGGATTTTTCACGCTTACTCCATACGTTGGATAGAACTAACGACGCGTTAGAGGCCTAGAGATGTGATAATGTTGCAATGCAGGAAAACATGAATGAGATGACTAGGCTGATAGATGAGCTTCATAGGCGAAGAACTCCCTCCTTAGCTCATCACCTTGCTGCAGGAAATTCATCATCCTCAGAAGAGAATGAAAGACCCTCAAGACAGTCGTATGAAAGACTTGAGAGCCTCGAGCAAATGACGTTAGGATCATTGGGATCCCACGAAGATGCAGCCCATGTCTTCGGACCTAATGATACCTGCGTAAGAGAGCAAATATTGCTACCTATGCGGGGATCTCACGTCCTTCCCAGGGACCCAAATATCACTAATCCTACCCAGCGCCAACTCCTTCAGCCCACTAGTCCAGTGAACGACAAGGGCCATAGGGGGTAAGGGATTGCCGCCCCTGCCAAGAACCAGGGAACATTCCTTGATGTGGAAATTGGAAGAGTAAGGAGGATAAGGAGTGCTGACCCTGAGCCTACACTAACCAATGCCAAAGTAGAAGATATGGTACGCCAAATTATGGCTGATAGTAGGGGTTACTCTAATGAAGACTAGGGCATTGGTCGTAGCCATACACATTTCACTGATGACATTTTGGATTTTTAGTTCCCTTGATGTTTCAATCTAACCACAATGGATCGATATGGAGGAAGGATTGATCCGAGGCAGCATTTGATGAGATACTCTTGGTACATGAATGCCGCAGCGGCTTCTGACGCTATGAAATGCAAGGCTTTCCCGATATACCTTTGATGACATTGTGCTAATGTGGTTTACTCGGCTTTCGCCTCGATCGATCTCCAATTTTAGAGAGCTAAGCGAGAGCTTCGTGGATCAGTTTCGACTCCATGCACGGAAATCCAAGAGCGTCATCGAGCTGTCTACAATCAAACAAGCTTCTGGCGAAACCCTAAATTCATATTGGGATCATTCGATCTGGTAGTTACAGAAGTGAGTGACCCACATGAGCAGGCCATCCTGATGGCACTCATAGATGGAGTTGATAAAGACACTGAATCCGAAAGGTACTTGACCGGAAAACCACTGTTAACTAGGGAGTTGTTTTATGAAAAGGCAAACATTCGTCTACGATGGGATGAGATATATGCCAATAGAAAAAGAAAGTCCGATGAAATCCCAAGAGAAGATATTCAGAGCAACGTCGCCATCAAGCAATCTGGTGACAGTGCAGGAAAAGTTGAAGTGAATGTTGGCAACAAGAACGGAGGAAATGGCCGCCAAGGCAGGAATGGCAGCAAGAGAAGTAAGAATCGGAGAAAAGATTCCAAAATGTGACCTTAATTTCAATCTTTTTAGAATTACACGCAGCTGAGTGATACTTTGGAGAACTTTTATTTGGATACTTATAATTTTGTCCAATACAAGAAGCCTCCACCCAGGGATTCGACTGAAAAAGAACGTGAGATCGGGAGACTTACAACCACTCGACGAATGAGTGTCGCCATTTGAGGGATGTTATGGAGAAGTTGCTTTGAGTAGGGAAGTTAGACGAGTACAAGGTCTCCCCTAAGTATAGGGGAAAGGTGGGTCTGCTCCGAATCAGAACCAACCTACCCTTAGGCCTACTTCCCAGTAAAAAGGGAAAGACATAGTTATCAATATCGTGGTCGAGGGACCATATCCAGCTGACTTTAGCAATAAAACAATGGAGCAGTATGTTAATGCCGCTAAGCACCTGGAAGTAGGAGAATGTAGCAATCTTAAAGATACTGTGCCCGTGAAACGGCAAAGGACAGTGATGGATGATGTTATCTTCCAAGACATAGAAAGTGTAGGAGTTGAAACATAAAGTGTCGATCTGATAGTGATAACTACTACCATCAGACCTACATTGGTATGAAAAGTCCTTGTGGACTGTGGGAGCTATGTCAACATCCTATTTAAAAAAGCGTTTTACCAAATGAAGTTAGAACTTAAGGATTTAAAGCCATGTGGAGGCTAGATACATGGTTTTAATGGATTGTCAACTGCTCCAATTGGTATGGTAAATTTATCTGTAGAACTACGGGAAGGACATCACCGAAGAGTAAGGATTCTCGTTCATGGTTATGGACATTGATTCGTCCTACAATGCCTTTTTAGGCCGATCGACCCTTGCAGAGTTCAGGACCTACCTCGCACCCTAGTGCCTATTGCTGAAGTTCCCAACTGAAGCTGGAGTGGGACTGGTTTGCGGCGACCAAGTCACTAGAAGAGCTTGTTATATGGCAGAATCGAAAATGCTATGCAATGGAAAAGACATAGAGCCCGAGAAACCTTCCCTCCTGTAGAATATTGCCGAGGAAGTCGCCTGACGTCCTGCCTACGGACATCCATCCTATAGAGAACGAAGAACCGGGATGCAGGAAGGCGACGCTTAATGAAGCAACTGTGGACCTTTCCAATTGACAATAACGACCCAACGAAGGTCTTAAGGATTAGATCTCACTTGTACATCCTCCTGACGAGGGAACTAGCAGACTTTCTACGAGTGAACTTGTATGTGTTTGCTTGGACCCACGCCGATATGTATGGAATTTCTCCCTCGATCATGGGTCATTCAATAAGCATAAACCCAAAGCATCCTCCTGTGAAACTAAAAAGGCATATGTTGGGCCCAGAGAGGTCAACGCCTTGAAGGAAGAAGTAGAAAAGTTAAGGGATAAATAATTCATTAGAGACTTGACATATTCTGATTGGATATCAAATCCCGTCCTGGTTAAGAAAGCTAATGGAAGTGGCACACATGTATTGATTTTTCAGATCTGAACAATGCCTGCACAAAGGACAACTTCTCGCTCCCCAGGATTGACCAATTAGTGGACTCGATAGCGGAATACGAACTTCTCTCTTTCATGGATGCATATTCGGGTTACAATCAGATTCCTATGCACATTCCGAATCAGTAACACACCACTTTTATCATTGACTTAGGGCTGTATTGCTATGTGGTGATGCCCTTCGGATTGAAAAATGCCGAGCAACATACCAAAGCTTAGTGAACCGTATGTTCTACAACCAAATAGGGAAATCCATGGAAGTTTATGTGGATGACATGCTTGTGAAGTCCAAGCAATCGACCAACCATACGAAGGACTTGGCAGAGATGTTTGATATACTCCGACGTTATGGAATGAAGCTGAACCCATTGAAGTGCTCATTCGGAGTGGCATCAGGAAAATTCCTTGGTTTCATCATCTTCTTGCATGGGATTGAAATCAACGCTGATCGGATTACAACAATCAAGAATATTAGTGAGCCACGAAAGAACAGGGATGTACAAAGATTAGCAAGGAAGATTGCAGCATTGAGCGCATTTATTTCCAAGGTCACTGACAAAAGTGTTCCTTTCTTAAATTTGATAAAGCGAGGTAAATGCAATTTCGAGTGGACCCTAGACTGCATAAGAGCCTTCCAAAACCTGCTGGATCTTTTAGAGAAACCTCCAATATTTTCGAAGCCAGTGGACCATGAAGATTTATTCGTGTATTTGGCAGTATCATCTCATGCGATTAGCTCGGCCCTAGTACGTGAAGAGGACAAAATTCAAAGACCGGTGTACTATGTGAGAAAAAAGTTGGAGGCAATGGAGCGTAACTACCCCAAGTTAGAAAAACTTGCCTACATCGACCTGAAACATCTAGACGGTTGCTCAAGTGGAATATTAAACTAAGCCAGTTCGACCTAAACATCCAACCTAGAAAATCGATAATGGAGAAAGAATTATTTGATTTCATTGTTGAATTCACCATCCTTGAAGAGGATGTGCTAGATGAAGAAGCTGACCCCTCAGAGCGAAAGTTGGAATCAAGCACCTGGAAGTTGTACATAAATGGTGCTAAAAATGATTGACGGTTCGGCGCCGGGTTGTTTTGATAACTATTGAATGGTCAATTTACTATGTTCTAAGATTAGAGTTTTCCGCTACTAACAACGACTCAGAATAGAAGCCCTGATTTCCAGGCTGAAACTCGCTAAGGAATTGGGAGTAGCGACGCTGAACATTTTCTATGATTCTAAAATTGTTATTTGTCAAGTTTGGAAGGAGTTTCAGGCGAAGGGACCCTGACTCGCTGTCTACCTAGAAAAAGTGGAAGAGTTACTGAACAGTCTGGAGCATTATAGCATATCCCACATCCCTCGCACAGGGAATCAGAATTTGGATAAGTTGATTAAGTTAGCAAGCTATGATAACCTAGAAGACACTGAGATGGTCCCAATCGAGGTACTAGAGTCTCCAAGCATTGATCAGATGGAAGTTGATCCGGTACCGGAAATCGAGCCAGAAAAAGAGTCACAGATGACGCCAATAAAGATCTTCCTTCAGAACGGAACACTCATAACAAAAAGGAGTGAAAGGCAAGCCGTTATTCGCAAAGCTTCAAGATATATCATGTAGGGCGAAGTCCTCCACCGATAAGGATTCTCAATGCCTCTCCTCCAGTGTATAGCACAAGATAACGTCAAACAAGTGCTGAAAGAAGTGCACGAAGGCATGAGTTGAGATCACACCGGAGATCAAATGTTCGCTTAGAAAATATTGTGCCATGACTACTTCTAGCCTACCGTAAATTGGGATGCAGCTGATTATTCACAACATTGCGATAGGTGCCAGAAATTTGCAAAAGATTCCCCGAGTGCCTCCCGCCGACTCAATTTAATGGTGAGCCCATGATCGTTCGTTGTGTGGGGAGTAGACATTATCAAAAGCCTACCAATCGCCAAAGGTAGAGCGAAGTATGCAATCACGGTTGTAGATTACTTTACCAAATGGGCAGAAGCTAAGCCATTGACTGCAATCACGACAAAGTGGGTGATTAATTTTGTTGTCAGAAACATAATTTGCCGATTTGGGATCCCCAAAACAATCATAACCGACAACGGAACCCAGTTCGATAATTCAAGATTCAAAGATTTTTATCAAAAGTACAAAATTGAAAAAAGACACACTGTTCTAAAGAAACGTAAAGCAGGAAAAAGCCATGTAGGTCGATGATCTACCTTTAGGACCATGAACTTACAGAACGACCTATAAATCGGCAACTAGTTATACTCCTTTCTCACTTTCATTTGGATCAAAAGCGGTTATTCCAGTAGAGTTGGAAGTCCCCTCTCATAGAATAACATACTATGATCCAATGACGAATAAAGCGCTTCTCCTTGAGTCCTTAGACATGATTAAGGAAAAGAGAGATGAAGCAGATTTACGTGCCTTGAGGCACAAACACCAGGTCACTTAGTATTACAACAGAAAGGTTCGACCCAGGACCTTTGAATCTGGAAACATGGTTTTGAAATGCGTCTTCCCGACCCTCGTGTTCATAAATCCGAAATGGGAAGGACCGTATGTCATCCAATGGAAACTTGATAAGGGAGTCTTCAAACTAACTATAACAACCTGAATTTTAATAACGTGTTAAGACAAGAATCGAGGCAGAATTTAATTTTAAAATAAGAATCAAGCAAAACGGGTTGCGCCGTTGTGTTCATCTCGGAATTCTGGTTGGAAACGAGTCCGAAATTTCGTAAATCGGAGTCCGTATGACCGAGATATGGCCTCTAGAAGTTTCACGAAAAATCAGAAAACGAAAACAGATTTTCGAAATTCGAATTTAGCCCCAAACAGACTGGGCGGGAAAATTTCCTGCCCAGCCCCAGGTCGACTGGGGAGTCGATCCCCCAGGGACCAGGTCGACTGCCTAGTCGACCTGGGTGTCGACTTCCCTGGTCGGACCAGGTCGGCCTGTGTGCACCTGCAGGGTCTTGTGGTCTGGTTTGTTGGCCTGTGATGATTTTTGATGGATCAGATCTAAACTAGGGTTAATCTAAGGGCCTAAACTAGTCCTAACCTCTATAAAAACACCCTTAGACCTAGCCTAATTCACTACAAACCATCCTAACAAAAAAGTGCTGCCCAAATGTCTCTTGATCATGGCCTCCATCTTCATCTTCAAAGGCCTAATCATGCAAACTTGATTCAAGTCAAAGGAGCAAGCTTTCTACATCAAATCAAGGAAGTAGAGCATCATCTCAACACCGTTCTACGACAAATGCTTGCTCATAAATCTCTAGCCATGCTTTGTAAGTTCTAGCTACTTTTAGATCTAAATGGTAGTTCTAATGTTGACATGGAATAAAATGAGATGAAAACCTAAGCATGTTTGAACCTATGACTTTGGGCTAATTCTTAGTGATTAAATCATGCCACTCATGTTGCGTTTGACTTAGTTTATCATGCAAGATTGAATCTTGACTTGTGGAATGTTGACATGAACCCTTAAAACAATTTGACTTGTGGAACATTCATATGAACTTGACTTGGGGCTTATGCATGTAAAAGAACTTAAACCCCTCATGACCATTTACATGCCTATGATGATGAACCTAGTGTTATGCTATTATACATGTTTGAGGCCAATCCCTTTATGTTATCATATATGTTTGAGGCCAATCCCTTTATGCTATCATATATGTTTAGGGCCAATATGTTGTCATATTATTCCTACTATGTTGACTCGCTTTCGCTTGCGTTGGGAATACGCCTTGGGTAGTTTAGGCAAACTTGAGATGGGCTAAGAAACTTAACATGAATTAAGTAATGGGGCAATGGGCATAAGTGGAAAACATGGACTTTGTCGTAGCCTAAATTTGACATGAACATGACAAGTAGGAAAACGTGAAAGTGGCCAACTCGAGGTTGGGTTGAGTTTGTAGCATAAATATGCCCGGAACCGCCCGGCAAATCCAGTAGCTACAGCTAATAGGACCCAATGTGAGAAGTTGGTCATATCGCGCTCAAAACCCGAGGTTAGACTAGGTTGTGGTGTAAAGCTGCCTGGACCCGCCCGGCGTAACCAGTAACCACAACAAAGTCTAATGTGAGAGGTTGCGGTGCATTAATTTACTTAATGCCACATGATAAGGTTAAGATAGTTTGACTAATGGCACTTAACCGATATGACATGGATGGGTAGGTTAAGTAAGACCGGACTTGATTACTTAAAGACACTTAACCATATAACATGATTAGTGGATGGGTTAGTTTAACCTAAATGGGTTGATAACACCCGACTGGGATAGCGCGATGCGTGGTAGAGTTAAGAAAACCCACAAGAATGATACTTAACCATTATAAATACGACTAGTGGATGGGGTTAAGTTAACCTACACTTAACCAATCCGACTCGGTAATTTGATGGGGTTAAGTTAACTTACACTTAACCAATCTGACTTGATAATTTGATAGGGTTAAGTCACGAACCTCTTAAATATACTTAACCAATCCGACTCGATAATTTAATGGGGTTGAGTTAACCTACACTTAACCAATTTTACTCGATGATTTAATGAGGTTAAGACAACCTATACTTAACCAATCTGACGCGGTAGCTTGATAAGGTTAAGATAACCTATACTTAACCAATCTGACACGGTAATTTGATAGGGTTAAGTTAACCTATACTTAACCAATCTGACACGGTAATCTAGGGTTAAGTCATGAACTTCTTGATATACTTAACCAACTTGATACATGGTTTGTAGGGCTAAGTCTTGAACTTGAATACTTAGCCAATTTTGAAATGATTCGTAGGCGAGGTAAGTCATGAACTCGAAGGACAACACTTAACCCATTAGACAAAACCCTAGTTCAGGGGACTAAGTGGGAAATCGTAGTTAATAAGGATAATGGGAAGGGAAACGAAGTGATAAACCTTAGTTAAGGATAACTAAGTAATAATTCTTAGTCAAGAGAATTGGACCAGTTCACAAATAGATGAGTAACCTGATACGGTAGGTCATCGTTTAAACAAACACGCGAGGAGGAGCGAATGTCTATCTAACTTAGATAAAGGCTCCAGCGAACTGGGTGACGAAGCGGTAGCTTCGGGGGACGTGAGGGTACTCTTGGTATCCCTCTTGAGGTTGCAGATGATCCGTCTGGGCTCACAGAGGTTAAGGTTTGCGGTAGAAGAACCAAGGGTATGCCTTGGTTGTTGTGCGAGCAACCTAAAGACTGGGGTGGATTAGCATGGAGTCGGCGATACTTAGTTTAGCTCTGTGATAGCACGTCGTCGACTACCTACCATCTTTAGTCAATCGTGTACGTATGCGGAAAGGCAGAGAACTCCCAACAGACCATATACTTGCTATCTAGTTATGGGTGAGGTTGGCCAATAGGAAAGTGGGGCATAAATGGCCGGAGTATAGTTCTCGTGCATGATTTTCTTGGATTTCCTTTCAGTAGTTGAGGGAGGGGTCACGTGGGACCATAACCACCGGTAGAAAAACAGACCTTGATATCTACATCGGCAGATAACCTAAAGCTCCCGACCGAGTCCCGTATTTCTTGATTAGCCCTGTCACGGGACTCGGATGGCACATTGAGATACATGTGCATCTAGACATGGAAAACGATTCACGATACATACGTGGGAAAAAGGGCGTGGTTGACGGGTAGCGTAATCCCTAGCGGTCCTAGGTGGCTTAAACCCAAACCGAGTTACGAAAACGTTTAGTAGGTAGCGTAATCCCTAGTGGTCCTAGGTGGCATAAATCCTAGCCGAACATTCGAGAATTCATGGTAAGAAAATACAGCCAGATCAAGGGTGACAGTCCAAACGATTTCAATGATAATGGAACTACGTTGAAGTAGTATAGAACTACGTGAGGAAGCCCGTAGGATTTACGGCAAAGGACTAAACATATACATGGAAAGAAACATACGAGTTGGGAAAATCTACATTAGGTTGACATGGACCATTTCATTGGGCAAGGGACATTTTGTAGCTAACACATGACACGGGTTGGGATGCTAGTACGGAAGGTGCAGGGCAAATATATTCGATAGAACCTTGGGTTGTTATACTCGATAGAACCTTGGGATGTTATACTTGATTCATAGTGACCGTAGTTTATCTTGATACAGTAGTTCATCCTGTTACCCTGGTTTAGCTTGTCTATCTTGTCATCATCCTTATGTTTACTTTCAGTTTAAGCATGTCATGTTACCTTTACCTGTTTTTATGCTGGAAGTAGATAGGACTTACCAGTCTTTATGACTGACCCCGTTTTCTTTCGCCTCTTTGTCTTCCGTTCCCCACCAGGTTTTCAGGGAGGAAATACTGTTATTTAGCTCGGATTTCTTCTGCTTCAAGGTCATCATGTATGGCTTGGATTTTTCTTGGTTATGGCTGCTTTACCGTTTTACTTAGGGAATATTTTAAGGCTGTGGTTTTATGCTTCTTTAACTATTGCAAGACAGGTTTCCAATGTAATGGCTTTTAAAGGCATTTTGATGTAAAAGGCTTTAGACCTTATAATTTTATGAGGTAATGAAATTTGGTTTTTCTTCCGCTGTTTTATATGTTCTGTCTTGTGATATTTCTGTGCATGTTTACCTAGACAATGCCCCTCCAAAGCTAGTGCATTCTCTTGTGAGTGACCCTGGCGGAGGTGGGGTGTTACACTAACGATCGTAGATGGCAATGAAGTCTTTAGAGCATGGAATTCCCAGCACTTGCGGCATTACTTGACTTGAGATTGTAATTGATTCTTTTGTTTTATAAACAATATAAAAAGGCACGACTTGCCTAGAACAGTCTAGTTGATATAAACAAAAGAATATAAAGTGGACATAGGGTAAAAATATTGCATGTCATTTGCTTTTCTTGCATTCATTTCTTTAAGTCTTGTGATTATTTTTATCTTGTTTTGAAACATAGGACAAATTAAAATCGAGCGATAACGGCACTCGAACCGGCGAGATCCCAGCCGTTGAAATAAGGTGTAGAAGAGAAGCCGAAGCGAACGGAATGATCATTTGCATGATCGACTCTAACTCTCATGATCCGAGAAAGAATATAAAGGACGGGAAGATGACATTCACAGGGCATGAAGGTGCACCACGATTAAAGACCTCCTTGACCACACTCTAACCTGGGCATACAATAGGAGAGTATAAAGGCACTGAGAACAAGTGTTGATGAAAATGGGTTCCTATCGGCCTAAAGGATTGGGGATAAAAATGAAAGATGAGCATGAATTCCACACGGGAGGATTAGGGGAAATCTAATGTCAATCCTAATCAATCCTGAACTAGCCATAGCCAGTCAATTTATTTAAGACTGCTTGGGGGAATACACATACATATCACACCCCCTGTTGTTTATTACCAAATTTAGTAATGATGTTTTATTGAAGAAATTATTGTTTAAAACTTTTGTCTGAATTGTGATGTGATTTATTGTTTATTACTCATATTAGTAGTGTTTCGACTACAACTGCAACTGATTGAAATAAATGACAAGCTTGCAAATATTTGACATTGTAGGGAAACTACTTTATTTTAAAAAGCGTAGATTTACATAAAGGAACTAATCAAAAGTGCGAGGGCCGCACTCACTACAACAACAGAAGGCTAGTGGTTAAACAAAATGAAAAGACTAGACCACATTTCACTTGGAATTTAAGGAAGGCTTGGACTTCTTGGCTGCTTTAAGCTTCTCCTTCTCCTCTCTCTCGGTGTCAGAGAGAATACGCTTTTTCCTTTTCTTATCCTAAGGAGGTGCACTTAGATCAGAAGATGATTCCTAAGCCATCTCTCCAGTGATTGATCGAGAGGAAAGCTTAACAATCAGCCTAGACCAGGGAGCAACTGCTTGGATTGGATCTATGTTGAGGGGTTCTTCGGATTCTTCCTCGATTTAGCTTTTAAAAGTTCATCATTCTTTGCCATTCTTTCCGCCAAAGTCATATCCTCGGTCTCACCCGAGTCCTCAGTCATAACGACATCGTCGTCAATATCTTTTAAGGCTCCTGTCACATCCCCATCTTTGGGAACTTCAGCACTGTATGACATGATTGCTTTGTCAGCAGCCTCCTCTTGCTTCTCCTTAGTTTCCTAAGCAGGTTTTGCACCTCAATAATGAGAAGCAATGGTTATTAGCTCGAGAGAGATCATGGGCTTTTCAATTGTTTGCTCAACAATGCGATGACAGGTTATTATAGCTTTAAAAAATTAAGGCAAGAAGGTGGAGATACCTTCAGATGACTTCTCAGCTAGGATAGCAGAAGTTTCAGGAGATGATTCGGCAATAGGAGATAGAAGATCTTTCTTTGGAATCTTAGGACACGCTTGTACCTTTCTATTTCAGTAGCCTCAGAAACGGTAGACGAGCTAGAGCCGCCCTTGAGAGCATCCTTCCCTTTGGCTTGACGCATATCCTCCTCCATAACTGCATGGATTAGACTCCTACCTTCAAATAGATGCTCTGGCTCCTCGCCTCTTAAATATGTCCTCATGAGCTCTTCTTCATCAATGGTGTCAACCTTAAGCCGCCGCTTTTCATCATCAATGATCTAATCACACACATCGAACAAAGTTGTCAGTTAATATTTGATCCAAGAAATGTCCCGAGTTTGAATCAAATGAGCAAAGAACTTGACCATAATCTCGCAATATTCATCAATGTCCTTTTAGGCTTTGGCTATTTGCACACTGGAATCGGCAGCTGACATGATGGCAATGTTGGCATTTCCCTCAGCTAAGACCCTAGCCTCTACCTCTGCTAGTCTGGCCTCTGGATCGGCATTTTTCTTTTCGAGCTCTACCTTCTCCTGTTCGAGGCGAGAACAACTTAACCTTGCCTCGGTACTTTCCGATTTAGAATCCTCAATGTGCTTCTTTAAAGCTGTGCGCTCCTGACTATGAGAGTCAAGCTTGGTGTAGTATCATTTCTATAATTCTTCATGCTGCTTTCTGTTATTCTCAGCATCACGCTGCGCAAGGGCAAGGTGATCCTATGTGTCCTTGAACTCTTTCTCTGTATTCTCTATAAACTTCGCATCATATTCAGCCATCTCCTTCATATGACTTACATCAACTAAAAAAACTCGGATGATTTTTGAAAGATTCCATGAATATTTATGCATTTCCTTGTATTGTTTGTCTATAAAGTCAATCATATCTTCGACTTCATTCACCCAAAATGATGTTCTGGAAATTTTTTCTTCAAAAGTTTCAGTCCGGCCTTATTACCGAAGTCAAGTATAATAGGCCACATTGTGGTAATATCAATGTTCCAACTCTTAGTCGGCAGAAGAGTTGTTTTACTTTTCTCTGCCTCTTTTCCCAATTCTTTTGGCTTGTCATTCGGGTCAGTACGTTTCTTCGATGGTTTTTCCTAGGGATGTGGTCTTTGGAAGAAGTTGGAGCCTTAGGAATGTACTTATCTCCCAGATGATGAGTGGAATGACCTTTGTACTTCTCTGAATCTGCACGATGCGGAGACCAAGAGCGGGAGCATCAATGATACTAGGATTGATGATGTCTCCTCTCATCTCTCCCGCGGCCTTCATGTTGATCATGATCGGTGACAGAGTCGTATCTAGGCAAGCTCGCACGGACACCCCAGAGACTGTATCTACGACGAGGCATCTCTCCTGCAAAATAATGCAAGTAATCATTAGAAATCGGTATTAATATAGTACAAAATGAGTGTTGTGACGTGCAGTGCAAGTTTAGTATATGTCCTAAGTGATCCCCCCGACAGACAGATCTTGGAGTTAGGCTTGTCTGCGTAGTCTTCCCGACTTTTATAAGAGTGGTTTCTTCCCCGAAAGAAAGGAAAAAGGATCCCATTCCGATATCTTTGGAAGTATAGATTTTGTCAGGAAGATGAAGTTTTGATAAGGCCCCGAATATGGGATCTACTGAAGGGGATCTAACGACAGGCGACCTAGTGGGAGACGGAGTCCTTGGAGAGGGTTGTCTCTCTGAAACAGAAGCATCTTTCGGATCATCGTCTTGTTATTTATCCCCAGCGGGCATGTTCAAAGCTTCGTCATCTTGGATCAGGTTTGAAGAAGGGCTTTTCGGAAGTGCAATTGGATTTTCCGCTTCTGTTGATCTTTTGTCTCCCAACTACAATTCCTGGCTGAAGCCTACGAGTTCTTGACTTTTCGAACTCTCCCCCATCTAGATCGAAGTTATATCTTGTCCCTTGGTTGGGGGCACATAAACATAAACACCGCCCCCGTGGCCTATACTCTGACTCATGGCAAGCAGATGGTGACGATGAAGAGAATCGTCCACCAAACATTTTCTGACATTTAATAGATCTGGGTCGCCATTTAATAGACCACTCAGATGATCCCAATATACTTGATGCTCTTCCTTCTTCGGGTTTGCAACTACAAAAGAATAAGATAAGTTAGCCAGTTCATTATGAAGATTAAAGTGAGAACGTCAAGATTTGAAGCTTACTCGACTGGAGCCATCGCCTATAGCATCCAGTTCGATGTTGATGTAAAACCATTCAGGCCTCATGTCACCCACTTTATTGAATCCTTCGATGACGAATTTCCATTTTTGCACAGACTCGAAGTATATAAGGGACAGAGTTTCCTTTATTCGATGTTTGAAATGATATAAGAAGTTTACATCTTCAAAAGTGAGCTCTACTCCTAGGATTTTCATGTATGCGACATATAAAGTATACAAATAGGCATAGGCATTGGGGTGAAGTTACATGGGGGCAATATGCTTGTCTTAGAAAGTTGACGTCGAATGGCGGAAATGAAGGAATGGCCCCTACAATACACATCGGTCGGCTTATTGCCATATATCCCTTTGGTGGAATATGGGGCCTATTTGTCTCAGTTTCTAATTTGATTCCTTTCCAAGAAATTCCGTATTTTAAGCATATACGTCTAAGCTTGGGTTCATCAACTATGGAACGAACGGAATCACAGGGTGCCCCCAGGATGGTTACACTTCCAAATTCGTCGGGAGCACGATTATCTCCTACCCCTCTGTAATGACCCGCATTGTCAGAGGTATTATAATTAATTTATTTAATTATTTAAAATAGTGATATAGTGAATTAAATGGTGGTTTAATTAAATAAGTGATTATTTAATTAAATTAAATAATAGAATAATATATTTAATTCAGAAATAATAAAAAATATTGGAAATCACAAGATTCTGTGAACTGGGTCATCCCTACGATTTAATTCAGCTTAGAGTTGAATTATATTGACGAATATATTCAATCGACGTCAGTTTGAACGTAGGATTTTAATATAATTAAAATAGAGCTTGAAATGGCGCAGTAGTTCGCTATTTGGCGATTTGAACTTCAACTGGATGTACAGGGTCCGTTTTAAATCAGATTTCTGTGAAACAAGAAACATGTGGAGCTGGTAGAGTATATCTTTCTAGTGGATGAGAAAAATCGGGATTTTGTTGTGTAGATTTTGAGTTACGTCCAAATCAAATTCTCAGAAATGCAACGCCCTGACCATAACGATTTAATTATATTTTATATTAGGATTTAAATAGAAATCGAACATCGATATAACTCTGACGATGTGATATCGAGTTAAAAATATATATAGGATTTTATCTGAGCTGTACGGTATTCCATGTGAATATAGATGATAATATTTATTTTTAAATATTAAATTTAATTATATTTATATATTTAAATAGGCTATTTAGAGCTTTAAAAATAGTCACTTTTGCAAAAGAAGTCAGAACTCGACAAAACAAATTTCATTGGATCTGCAATGTCGAATAGTTGTTAGATCTCCAGTTTCGTGATTTTCAGAGTCACTGTATGGCCGTACGGATTTTTAGAGTGAAAAACAGTCAGTATTTCGACAGTTAAAAATATGCTGTATGAGCATACGGAGTCGGAATTCGACGAAACCAGTTTCGTTGGGTTCGTAATGTCGAACTCTAGCTACATGTCCAGTTTCGTGATTTTTGGGTATCGTGTGTAATCACACGGATTTTTAAAAGACAAAAATAGAATATAAAAGCTAAAATATCTAGATATTTGTGTTCATTATAAATAGCCCTTAATACATTTTCTAAACCTAGGGTATTCTCCTTTCCACGATGAAAAACTTTGGCCGCCACTACTGTCTTCCTCTCAGCTAAAAACCAAATCAAAGAAAATCAAAGAAAAATAGAAATCAAATTCCATAACTCTTAGTTCATATATATCCAAGTTCCTACACTTATCGTCTTCGTTTTGATGTCAGTTTCGGGGGGTCCGAACTGATTTTGGGTTCGATGTTCTCAGGCGTGCGTTGCTGGGGTGGCTAAAGATCGAAGTAGGAGCATCGAATTGGAGTTTGTGGTAGGAAATCGCATTTGGTTGTGAAGGCTTGGAGTATTCGGTGATTGAAGGTGACGATGCACCGATGGAGTGTCGTGAGTGGAAGTCCGACGATGGAGGAAATGGATGTATCGAGTTGTTCCTTTTTGGCTTGGGTAGATAGCGGTTTTGTTGGGTATTCAATGACATTATCAATTAGTTAAATTTGTGAGGTTAGGTGGAGATTTTGTTCGATCCTTCCCTGTTGTCGACAGCCAGTAGCAGGGAATTGCAAGAAGGAGGAAGCATTCGAACAACTTGAAAATAGTATGAGATGGTAGGGATCTTGAAGTGAGGAAGTTTAGATGCTTTGTTGGATTTTTTTCACAAAGAAATGAATGCTATAACGGTGTTTAAGGAGTGTGGAATGGGCCATTGCTTTCCACGGTGATGTCCTGGAGGAAATGGTTTTGGGAGAGACGCAGTAGGGAGCTGGCCGAAGTATTTGAGTGGGCCTGGTTGGAAGGTAAAGCCCAAGGTGGAATTTAATTAAGTTAAAATATAAAAGTGCGTCAACTTGAAACGATCGTAACTTTAGCATACGTGATCAGAATTCATTGAAACAAGATCCGTAGGGACCATATGGACGAGAGCTCTGAAATGGAACTGACTGGGAGTGATTTGGAGCTCGTCCCAATTTATGGTGAAAAAAATTGTTTGATTCAAATCAAATAACAGTTTATCATTCTTTAACGATGAACTACCAATGTGAGTAAAACTCACCAACTCTGAACAGTTCTATTTTTATAACATATATTTAGAACTGATAAATGATGACTGATTGTTGTGTGTTAACTGTTGGTTGAGTTGTTTGTGTATTGATTGAAATCATAGATAATAATATATATATATATATATCGTTAATCGAATATTGATTCTGTTTTATCAGAATATTTTATATATGTGTTGTTTAACGCCTGTGATGCAGGGGAACAGGTTGGAGGGGTCCAACTAGACTCCTCAATATTTATGATACTGTTTTGTTCATATATTGTAATATATGATGTGATATACAATCTGTTCGATTATGTGTGTTTTAAATGATATCGATCATTGTGGTTTGCTATTTTAAATATCATAAAAGACCCTGGGATGTGAAAAGGGATATTTCAATGTATATTGAAATAAAGGAATTTTATAAAATCAACCGATTTTATAAAAGGAAATAATTTGAAAACAAAGCATTTATAAAATCATAGGATATTATAAAGGAGAATATTTATTTAGAAAATAAATGGAATTGTAAAAGGAACATTTACTTAGAAAATAAATAGGATAAAAGGAAATTAACGAGATGGGAAAGAGTTATTCAATTAGAGTTATCAAATAGAGTTATCAAAAAGAAGTTAATCAAATATAGTTTATTCGAAGAAGTTAGTCAAACATAGTTATTTAAGATAAGTTGCCATTTAGCACGACTGCTAGCGTAATTTGCAGGGCTGCATATAGCCTACAGCGTTCGGATGTTTCCTGAGGGAATCAGGCATAACCATTGTGATCGCTGCGATCTAGAGTTAAGCGAACGGAGTTAAATCAAATATAGTTATTCGAAATAAAGTTAAAACATATACTAGTTATTCGAATTAGAGTTAACCAGTTAGAGGTAATCAAATAGAGTTAATCGATTAGAGTTAAAAACGAACTAGAGTAAATCGTATAGAGTTAAAGAAATAGAGTTAATCGATTAGAGTTAAAAACGAACTAGAGTAAATCGTATAGAGTTAAAGAAATAGAGTTAAGCAAAATTTGAAAATGACTAGAGATTAATAAGTTGAATGGTTTCCTGAGTATCGATCTGATGTTGGTTTCGGCCTTCGGGGTTTATATTTAGTTATTCTCTTGTTAGTTTATAGTTAGAGTCTGATAGATGTGGAAGAATAGTGATACATAATTAAGCAATGGAAATGTTTTCCAGTGTTAATAACGTATATTTTCTGAACATAGAAAATGAGGATATATATATATATATATATATATGTTGAATGATTGATCGATAAAATTTCCATCTGGAAATAGTATCGTTGTTTGCACACTTGTTTTCTTTGATAGTTAACTCACAGACTATCGAAGTTTTGACCATTTTAACGTTGTTAATATGGAGAGACCGGTTGGATTATTATCCAAAGAACCACTCTGTATTGGCATAAGCGTTGCGAATCATTTATGCTAAAGATAATTGAAGACGGAGTAAAGTGCAAGGGCTGTTGTATAAGTCTTAGATAACAGCGACTAAGATGGATATACTGAATAGTGCCTTCGGTTTGTCCAGTCCCAGGACAACTTGTATGGACGAAGGTCTGACAGAGTATATCTGGTAGATCACGTAAGTTGATCGTTTCAAACGTATTTACATTGGTAGCGGAGGAATTCGTTTCTCTTAGCTTATACCCGTGGTATTTTTGGGAAAATCAATTTGTGATTTAGAGGGTATGACGATGTGACATTCTAAGTGAATGAAGCTGTGGTATGTGAAAAGATAAGCGTAGCTTCTAGCCTCTCATCCGGTAAATGACAGAAATCAGGCAGGCAGCATGGCTAAGTCGATCGCACCAAAGTAGGGTGTATAATCACCTATCTAGAGAATATTCATTTGTTTCTTTAGTCTATCAATGCTATCCCATATATATATATATATATATATATGGGAACGTTTGCTGATCCCAACCGTTGGTGATGTACATTCGATACACTCAAGTGAAATGAGTGGTCGGTCATGTGTGGCTGAGTTGCAAGATGTTCTTGTTGAACTCCAGTGTATCGTTCCTAGAGTACACTGATCGGAAGGTGGTTCCACACCTTGTCATAGTTGGAAATCCATTACCCAATACGTGCTTGCGGTTTTGATTGTATACTATATATGTAGAACGTGAGATGAAAGCGTTTCTGCTAGATGATTAATATATTGTGGCTGATAGACATTATTATAAAATTAAAAGGTTTTTGATATAAAGATATTTTGGATTCTCATAAGGGAAAAACCCGTTCCGTTATACGGCGTGGTCTTATGAGATATCATTTACCTGCTTGAACTGTTTTTAAACTGTTTTACTCATACCAGTCCCATGACTGACCCGGAGTTTATTTTGTTTTGTTTTCCCTAAACTCTTGGGTGCCAAATTTTGTACGGGTAGTCAAATAGTCAGGATTTACAGATATATCTGAAGAGCTGGAGCAGGAGGCTTTAGGATCATATAGCTATAGTTTATTTCCGCTGTGTTGTATGTGCTATACTTTGATAATGATGTATATTCAAATACAGATGTATATTTCAAGTTATGTTATATATATATATTATATGTTATTCGTTCCGCTGTGAGGTTCGTGTTACTCTGATGATGTAAGTTTTTCTTCTTCTTCTATTCTAAGTTTCTATCTTGTCTATCCTCATCCTCTATCTTCTTTCTATTAATTTCTTGAATTTCCAGGGCAATTTGTGGCTGGACTTGTGTTATTTAGTCAGCTCAAACTGGTCCAGATTTTCGGGTCATTACAGTTGGTATCAGATCTTAAGTTAAGTATTACCTTGGCTCTGTGCCGTGACTCAGTAGAGATAGGGTTAGTAATACCCTAGATTGAGTTTGAGTGTATATATATGAGTGAACGTATTTGTTATTTGATATAAAAATTGTTTTATATTGTGGGGATTCATTGGTTTAGTTGTTGATGAGTTCTGATCGATCAGTTTGATCCATTGTATTGGTAGGAGTTTAAAAACACTCGAATACGATGGGTCGACACGATAGGTTTTGAAAAGAGGATAAATTAAAATAAGTTTACCCAAGGTATATCTTGATATAGAGAAGATATATTGAAAATATATATATTGGATATATTGGTTGTTATTATAATCGAGTAAGATTATAAATTAAATGGTTATGTAAGTAAACAATCAAAATTCATATAAGTGAAATATGTGAAATCAGATGAGTTAAATCTAAAATTTTAAACCAGAAATTGAATTAAAATTATGGAAAATTGGATAAGTGTTTGTAAATGTATTTGTATTAAAAATAAGGAAATTTTAAAATCCTGGGAGATTTTAGATTGTTTAAAGCATTGCATAAAATATTTTGAACTGATTTCAAAATAGAAGTGTTTAGAAATGGTTTTGAAAGTGATATAATATTGAACTCACTTTGATAACTGGGAAATAACCCTGATGATGAATCGCGACATCATCAGTGCTCATTTTCAAGTTGTTAAGTGACGGATTACTACCAAGGATTTTGTTTTGAATTTGTTTTGGAAAAACAAGTTGTGTTGAATTTCAAAAAGGAAAAATTGACTTTTGAAAGAGGTAAACTGTTTAAAAACTTCCAGGAAGAAAAGTCTGTTTAAGATAAAAACAAATTAAAGTAAAATTTGTAAAATCCAATAAAATTGAGATGGAATTAAAAGCCAGTAAGTGAAAATTGTATGGAAATAGATTGATGTCATGTGGAATTATACTTGATTAGAGATAATCTAGAATTATATTAGACTGGTGAGTTATGGATTGGAAATCAAGAATAGTGCTTGAGTTTGAAATGAAATTCGACTTAGGTATAAGCGAATGGTTGTGTTAAAGATAAATTGATTTGAGATCAAGTTGGAATGACATTGGTATATGTTGAATTGATAACAGATGCAAAAGGACATAGTGATATGCCCGACAAAAAGGTACAAGTTTACATTTTATATAAGCATGAGATTTATGAGCCGAATTGGCAAGGCGCTTGGCTGTTTGATTTTCTTTTGGGTTGGAGAAGGCCTAGAGAGGCGAGTTGTGGTTTTATCGATAGGGCTGTACAAAGGAGGTTATGGCGAAATTTTCTGAAAATATAAAGTGTTAGGAAATTTTCAGAATTTTTGAAAATTTTAGTTAGTCGGAATGAATAAATATTTTAGTCGATATTAATTGGTTCAGTTGAAATCAGAAATAAAGGGTAAACAAATCTTAGGAATTCCAATATATTGGGTCGTCCTCTAACTTAGCAATTTCGAGGACGAAATTATTTTAAGTGGGGAAGATTGTAATGATCCGCATTGTCAGAGGTATTATAATTAATTTATTTAATTATTTAAAATAGTGATATAGTGAATTAAATGGTGGTTTAATTAAATAAGTGATTATTTAATTAAATTAAATAATAGAATAATATATTTAATTCAGAAATAATAAAAAATATTGGAAATCACAAGATTCTATGAACTGGGTCATCCCAACGATTTAATTCAGCTTAGAGTTGAATTATATTGACGAATATATTCAATCGACGTCAGTTTGAACGTAGGATTTTAATGTAATTAAAATAGAGCTTGAAATGGTGTTGTAGTTCGCTATTTGGCGATTTGAACTTCAACTGGATGTACAGGGTCCGTTTTAAATCGGATTTCTGTGAAACAGGAAACGTGTGGAGCTGGTGGAGTATATCATTCTAGTGGATGAGAAAAATCGGGATTTTGTCGTGTAGATTTTGAGTTACATCCAAATCAAATTCTCTGAAATGTAGTGCCCTGACCATAACGATTTAATTATATTTTATATAAGGATTTAAATAGAAATCGAACATCGATATAACTCTGACGATGTGATATCGAGTTAAAAGTATATATAGGATTTTATCTGAGCTGTACGGTATTCCATGTGAATATAGACGATAATATTGATTTTTAAATATTAAATTTAATTATATTTACATATTTAAATAGGCTGTTTAGAGCTTTAAAAATAGTCACTTTTGCAAACGAAGTCAGAATTCGACAAAACTAATTTCATTGGATCCGCAATGTCGAATAGTTGTTAGATTTCCAGTTTCGTGATTTTTAGAGTCACTGTGTGGCCGTACGGATTTTTCGAGTGAAAAACAGTCAGTATTTCGATAGTTAAAAATACGCTGTGTAAGCATACGGAGTCGGAATTCGACGAAACCAGTTTCGTTGGGTTCGTGATGTCGAACTCTAGCTACATGTCCAGTTTTGTGATTTTTGGGTATTGTGTGTAATCACATGGATTTTTCAAAGACAAAAATAGAATATAAAAGCTAAAATATCTAGATATTTGTGTTCATTTTAAATAGCCCTTAATACATTTTCTAAACCTAGGGTATTCTCCTTTCCACGATGGAAAACTTTGGCTGCCACTACTGTCTTCCTCTCAGCTAAAAACCGAATCAAAGAAAATCAAAGAAAAATAGAAATCAAATTCCATAACTCTTAGTTCGTATATATCCAAGTTCCTACACTTATCCTCTTCGTTTTGATGTTAGTTTCAGGGGGGGTCCGAACTGATTTTGGGTTCGCTGTTCTCAGGTGTGCGTTGCTGGGGCGGCTAAAGATCGAAGTAGGAGCATCGAATTAGAGTTTCTGGTTGGAAATCGCATTTGGTTGTGAAGGCTTGGAGTATTCGGTGATTGAAGGTGACGATGCACTAATGGAGTGCCGTGAGTGGAAGTCCGACGATGGAGGAAATGGATGTATCGAGTTGTTCCTTTTTGGCTTGGGTAGATAGCGGTTTTGTTGGGGTATTCAACGACACTATCAGTTAGTTAAATTCGTGAGGTTAGGTGCAGATTTTGTTCGATCCTTCCCTGTTGTCGACAGCCAGTAGCAGGGAATTACAAGAAGGAGGAAGCGTTTGAACAACTTGAAAATAGTATGAGATGGTAGGGATCTTGAAGTGAGGAAGTTTAGATGCTTTGTTGGAATTTTTTCACAAAGAAATGAATGCTAGAATGGTGTTCAAGGAGTGTGGAATGGGCCATTGCTTTCCACGGTGATGTCCTGGAGGAAATGATTTTGGGAGAGACGCAGTAGGGAGCGGGCCGGAGTATTTGAGTGGGCCTGATTGGAAGGTAAAGCCCAAGGTGGAATTTAATTAAGTTAAAATATAAAAGTGCGTCAACTTGAAATGATCGTAACTTTATCGTACGTGATCAGAATTCATTGAAACAAGATCCGTAGGGACCGTATGGACGAGAGCTCTGAAATGGAACTGACTGGTAGTGATTTGGAGCTCATCCCAATTTATGGTGAAATAAATTGTTTGATTCAAATCAAACAACAGTTTATCGTTCTTTAACGATGAACTGCCAATGTGAGTAAAACTCACCAACTCTGAACAGTTCTATTTTTATAACGTATATTTAGAACTGATAAATGATGACTGATTGTTGTGTGTTAACTGTTGGTTGAGTTGTTTCTGTATTGATTGAAATCATAGATACCAATATATATATATATATATATATATATATCGTTAATCGAATATTGATTCTGTTTTATCAGAATATTTTATATATGTGTTGTTTAACGTCTGTGATGCAGGGGAACAGGTTGGAGGGGTACAACTGGACTCCTCAATATTTATGATACTGTTCTGTTCATATATTGTAATATATGATGTGATATATAATCTGTTCGATTATGTGTGTTTTAAATGATATCGATCATTGTGGTTTGCTATTTTAAATATCATAAAAGACCCTGGGATGTAAAAAGGGATATTTCAATGTATATTGAAATAAAGGAATTTTATAAAATCAACCGATTTTATAAAAGGAAATAATTTGAAAACAAAGCATTTATAAAATCATAGGATATTATAAAGGAGAATATTTATTTAGAAACTAAATGGAATTGTAAAAGGAACATTTACATAGAAAATAAATAGGATAAAAGGAAAAAGGAAATTAACGAGATGGGAAAGAGTTATTCAATTAGAGTTATCAAATAGAGTTATCAAAAAGAAGTTAATCAAATATAGTTTATTCGAAGAAGTTAGTCAAACATAGTTATTCAAGATAAGTTGCCATTTAGCACGACTGCTAGCGTAATTCGCAGGGCTGCAGATAGCCGACGGCGGTCAGATGTTTCCTGAGGGAATCAGGCGTAACCATTATGATCGTTGCGATCTAGAGTTAAGCGAATGGAGTTAAATCGAATATAGTTATTCGAAATAAAGTTAAAACAGATACTAGTTATTAGAGTTAACCAGTTAGAGGTAATCAAATAGAGTTAATCGATTAGAGTTAAAAACGAACTAGAGTAAATCGTATAGAGTTAAAGAAATAGAGTTAATCGATTAGAGTTAAAAACGAACTAGAGTAAATCGTATAGAGTTAAAGAAATAGAGTTAAGCAAAATTTGAAAATGACTAGGGATTAATAAGTTGAATGGTTTCCTGAGTATCGATCCGATGTTGCTTTCGGCCTTGGGGGTTTATATTTAGGAAGTTATTCTCTTGTTAGTTTATAGTTAGAGTCTGATAGATGTGGAAGAATAGTGATACATAATTAAGCCATGGAAATGTTTTCCAGTGTTAATAACGTATATTTTCTAAACATAGAAAATGAGGAAATATATATATATATGTTGGATGATTGATCGATAAAATTTCCATCTGCAAATAGTATCGTTGTTTGCACACTTGTTTTTCTTTGATAGTTAACTCACAGACTATCAAAGTTTTGACCATTTTAACGTTGTTAATATGGAGAGACCGGTTGGATTATTATCCAAAGAACCACTCTATATTGGCATAAGCGTTGCGAATCATTTATGCCAAAGATAATTGAAGATGGAGTAAAGTGCAAGGGCTGTTGTATAAGTCTTAGATAACAACGACTAAGATGGATATACTGAATAGTGCCTTCGGTTTGTTCAGTCCCAGGACAACTTGTATGGACGAAGGTCTGACAGAGTATATCTGGTAGATCATGTAAGTTGATCGTTTCAAACGTATTTACGTTGGTAGCGGAGGAATTCATTTCTCTTAGCTTATACCCGTGGTATTTTTGGGAAAATCAATTTGTGATTTAGAGGGTATGACGATGTGACATTCTAAGTGAATGAAGCTGTGGTATGTGAAAAGATAAGCGTAGCTTCTAGCCTCACATCCGGTAAATGACAAAAATCGGGCAGGCAGCATGGCTAAGTCGGTCGCACCAAAGTAGGGTGTATAATCACCTATCTAGAGAATATTCATTTCTTTCTTTAATCTATCAATGTTGTCCAATATATATATATATATATATATATATATATATATATATATATATATATATACGAGAACGGTTGCTGATCCCAACCGTTGGTGATGTACATTTGATACACTCAAGCGAAATGATTGGTCGGTCATGTGTGGCTGAGTTGCAAGATGTTCTTATTGAACTCCAGTGTATCGTTCCTAGAGTACACTGATCGGAAGGTGGTTCCACACCTTGTCATAGTTGGAAATCCATTACCCAATACGTGCTTGCGGTTTTGATTGTATACTATATATGTAGAACGTGAGATGAAAGCGTTTCTGCTAGATGATTAATATATTGTGGCTGATAGACATTATTATAATATCAAAAGGTTTTTGATATAAAGATATTTTGGATTCTCATAAGGGAAAAATCCGTTCCGTTATACGGCGTGGTCTTATGAGATATCATTTACCTAATTGAACTGTTTTTAAACTGTTTTACTCATTCCAGTCCCATGACTGACTCGGAGTTTATTTTGTTTTGTTTTCCCTAAACTCTTGGGTGCCCAATTTTGTACGGGTAGTCAAGTAGTCAGGATTTACAGATATATCTGAAGAGCTGGAGCAGGAGGCTTCAGGATCATATAGCTTTAGTTTATTTTCGCTGTGTTGTAAGTGTTGTACTTTCATACTGATGTATATTCAAATACAGATGTATATTTCAAGTTATGTTTTATATATTATATGTTATTCGTTCCGCTGTGAGGTTCGTGTTACTCTGATGATGTAAGTTCTTCTTCTTCTTCTATTCTAAGTTTCTATCTTATCTATCCTCACCCTCTATCTTCTTTCTATTAATTTCTTGAATTTCCAGGGCAATTTGGGGTTGGACTTGTGTTATTTAGTCAGCTCAAATTGGTCCGGATTTTCAGGTCATTACACCCTCCTTCCTCCTCTTCATCCATGGAGACCTCACCTCCAGATGATTCAACATTCTCGTGTATTTCAATTTCGAAGTCTGAACCTGCGTTGTCCCACTTCGGATCTGAGGTTGATGAGATATCCTCAAGATTGGGGTTATCAGATGATCCTAGAGTTGTAGTCTTCTATGACAATCTTGTTGATCGTCTCCTAGAAATGATTACTATACTATCAAAGCGATAGCGAAGATTAGAGTATAGTTTCCTGTGGCCTCCGTGTGTGTGTATTATTGTGTGCTAGAATGTGCAATGCTGAAATTAGAAGATATAAAGTAAGCAGGAAAGCAAGTAGTTAATCAGTGTGCATCGAGCAGTCAAGCAATTTATAAATTCGTTAAGTCCAGAATGTTTAGTTTAAAAGGCTCTATACTAACTGACAACGAGTTTGTAAGTTGTACGTGAACTTGGTGGAATTATATTCAAGATTGTGTTATGAGTCTGCATCAACAAAGTTCCCAGTTTCAAACCATGTCCAATATTATTAAATAAAATGTGTGTTTCACACTAAAGGCGTGCAGAACGAATCGAAACTTTTAAAAGGGAAATTGCAGCGGATTGGGTCGGAATGATTGGGAAGCTACTTCGGGTCAGATTGTTATAGAGGGTTACGTCAGATCGGAAAAAACCGACCTAAACTAATCCAGATTGTTGTGACTTGCTCCATTCACTCAAGCATTTTTGACTTTTCCATGGCATCACCTACTCCAACCCGACCAGCTCTTGTTCCTTCCCATCCACTGTCTTCTTCTTTCTTTCATTTATCCAATCCCTAAATCGCCATTACTTCCTATTTATCCAAATAAGAAGGTAACCCTTGGATCGAACTCCTCAACGCCAAGCATGGTTCACTAGCACCACCGCTTTGAGGCGACAAGGAATCGCCATCGACGGCGGTGGACCGAATGAGGACGATACTGGCGTCGCCATCAATTTGGCTAGAACGACGTAAATCAACATAAGAATTCGAGTACCTTTTTAACCCAATTCCAAAATTAAAGAGTGCGAGATAAGAAATTCAAGTATACATATATCCGAATTTGAAAATCTTGATGAAATTGGTGAAAAATGGATTAGGTTTTTTTCTCCAAATTTGGGGAAAACCAGTTCGATAAAAGGAATAAATGAAGAGGAGAGTATGGAGTTTAGTGCAATTTATATAGAGAAGTAATAGGCTCTTCGTATTCTGGTTAGAGTACGACCCAATCTAACCCGATCCGCGTAATGAAAGAAGACGTAATTTGAGATAGAGCCTTCGGCCCAACCTAGAGCCTATCTAGAGCCTTCGACCCGACCCTATCTAGAGCCTTCGACCCAACCTTAAAATAATGATTGACTAGAATATGAAGAAACTTAATTGTGGGTGTGATACAATCGAATTAAACGGATTCACAAAAAAATAATGAAATTACCTGAAAACTCTCTTAGACCCTGGTTAAAGTTTTCAATTCATTGAACGTGAGGAAGATGGTAGTGATCTGAATCTCCTATTTATACTTGACGCACAAATTAGGAAGTGTAACTTCACAAAACATTGCGACTGTGCAAACAGATACGATCATTGGTTACTGCCAGTTCAAGGACAGACAGGTGGACTATTTCGAAGCACGTTCTATCTCCAATAAAATGTACCTCGAGGGGGCAAAATGTTGGCCTACATTGTAGCTAGGAAACACAAGTCCAGATGATCACTTGCGGGCATCGAAGAAGGAATCTCAAGTTATAGAGGGAAACCAAATACCAATAGGTGATGAACAAGGTCGGGTCAGATCGGAGAAGTAGTGACTCGATCCCTCACATGTACTAGAGACTCAATTCAATCAAGCGATCGGCGGCTTGGTTCGGCCATCCAATCCCCTCAATGCACAAACCGACATGGCTCCTCACCGCCAATAAGATCGGTCGGGTCGTATGAATATCGACCCGAACCCCTTTGCCTATTACCTGATCCACTTCTACTACACTAAATTGACTGCAACACATCCCTACTGGAGCAGGGCGATAACTACCCTCTTAAGCACAATGATGATGTGTTGTCGTCATCACAGAGCTTTCAATTCTGAGATTTGTGGGATGCGACCCACGTGGCATCCGACCCGCCTATGCTCTACACCTATAAATACACCAAAACACATCATTTTGAAGGACCTTTTGGCTCTCCATCTACTCAAACTTCACCATTAACACCATCTCTCTGTTTTATTCAGATTAGATTTCATATCCTCGAGTGTAATTCTACAAAGTTTGAGAGATCATTGATTGTACTTGTGAGGTTGAGTGATTATATATATTTTGTACTTGTAATCAAGTCATCAACCTAAGAGTTAAAAAGTGGACGTAGGCTCTCTAATGTTGAACCACTATAAATCTTGCGTGTTGATTGATCTTTATTTGTTATTAGATCATAGTTGTCTACAATTTCCAATCAATTGGGTGTTAGAACCACTTTTTGATCTAACGGTACTTAAGCCAACAGCTCGACCTAATCTATTAAATCGCACAGCTCATTTCCTTTTCGAGCAGAAAAATGTGCCTCCCTCCTTCAATAACTACGAGACAGGATTTCAATGGTTGTGTACCTTCCATCTGCTCTCGCACCTATAAATTTACCTTTCGCATTCGTTATCCTTCTCATTGAAAATCCAACAAGCATACCAATTCATTTCATTTCCTCTTTTCCTCAGTAAATTCGTAAATCAATTTCCATCGAATAATAATAAGAAGAAGAATAAATCGAAATCGGAAGGAGGAACCTATGTGGTTAAAGCACTTAGCGATGGAGGTGCAAAAAGGTGTAGCGGAGATAAAACGGGTAAATAGCTGGGATATAGCGGAGGCGCAAAAAGGCTCATTAAATGTAAAACTAAATATTTAAAAATTAATTAATCATCATTCTCACATTATGTGTGTTGAAAAAATTAATATTAACTAATCTTATGTAACAAAATCGAATAATATCATGGTTATGTACTTTAGATTTACCGACTACAATAGATTTATAACATATATTAGGCAGTTATTCCTTAAACTAAGCTCTTTACATCAACTTTATTGATATTTGAAAAAGAGAAATAGTCAAATCAAGCTTCGTATATTAATACTGCTAAAGTTGGTGCTAAAAAGCATTGATTTAGCGGATGCAGCGGAAAATAGTGGGGATAGAAGCAGATTTATTGTTCATCAACACTAAATTGAAATAGCGTAGCGGTTGAAGAGCGCTACGAGCTATAGCGGGGATTTTGCGGGGTTTAGCGGGGCTTTAACTGCATAGGGAGGAACACGATCGAAGACCTCGAGGCTCTGGAAGCTCTAACGAACGGGATGCGCTCATGATTTTGGGAATGGATCTGGCTTGGGGTGCCTCGATTTTAGGAAGCGTTCGTAGTTGAACGAGGTGAAGGTGAGGCGCGTAGAATCGGTTGAGGCTGAGGGTTCTTCTGGCAGAGAATAAGGCGATCTATTCACCTTTAAGGGTCGATATCTGGTTGTTCGATTCCCACCGCGGTAATGCTAGGAATGGTGGTTGTGGAGTTTTTAGGCGACGAGAGGGAGCTCAAGGCTAAGGGTTCTGTTGCAGGCATTTCTACATTAGCATTGCATACAAGAAAGAAGAAGGAGGAACCCTTTCAGCTATTGCGTTATTGATGGTGAATTGGGTTGCTTGGTTCGAAAATAGGGGATTTTTGGAGTTTGGTAGTTGGAAAAAGAGGGAGATCGGTTTGTGTGTGTTTGGGTGCTGGTGCATGCATTGTTGAAGTGAGGAGGTGGTCTGGACAGCAAGGATAATGGATTTTAGGCATTGCGGTGGAATCAAGTGGTGATCGAATGCTGATCCGATGGTGAGGATAGTTTAGAAAAAGTCGAGGGGACGGGGGACTGAAAATATGCAATGGTGATGAGTTGATTTGGTAGTGCAGTAGCAATTGGCTGTAAGTGGGGGTGATTAAAAAGGGACTAAGGTATACGTTGTTTTCAATTTAAAAAAACATAGATTAATTTACTTATGTGTTAGGGTAGTTTAAATTAATAATCGGTTAATGTTAAATAAAAATGAATAATCGCAGGTGCAAAGTAAATTCATTCGAGATGACTCAAGAAAATTCTTTAGCCGCGCGATGCTGAATTTAAATGGATATTCAGCAAAAGGAAATATCAAGGTGAGTAAACTCACTCTCTGGTTCGATTATAATTTATTATAATCGAAATTTTTATTTAATAAAAATATTTATATGTTGTTTGTTGGTTGATTGGTTGCATTGTTGTTTATTGATAAATTTCTATTATAATATATATTAGTTATATTTAGGCTTGGTGGTTGTGGCTATTATATATATATATTATATATATATATATATATATATTGGATATTTCCCACATTATCATTAGCGGATGACCCTATCGTCCTACGATAGGGTCATCCACGCTAGGCGAGGTCCTGGTTTTTTTGCATGTGTATATATTAAACAATAGAAAGAAAAAAGTCCAATTTCTCTCTTTACTTTAACAACCATCGAGCCTTTTCTTTTTCCCCAAAATCCCTCTTTCATTGAGTGGTTGACCTTCTACTGCGTATCCTACCATGAAGTAGGATTGCAATTATTCATGTTGTCTAACATCTGTGGATGCAAGAAAACAGGTTGTAGGGATCCAACCGGATTCCTCAAAATATATTATTATTTGTTTCCATATATATTATCATATATGATGTATTATAAAACCTTTGATTGGAAATTGGGTATTTTGGATGTTTGAATATCACTAGCCATAGATAATTATATTCAAAAATATCAAAAAGGGATTTTAAGATTTAAAAAGGAAAATGTACTTTTCAGAATAGAAATGGAATTTCGTATGTATTGAAAAATACTAACTTGTTTTTAATAATAAAAACAAGTAGCTGAATTTATAAACAATATTATAAATGGAAAGAAAAATATCATTTGATAATTTAGAAATGTAAATTCAAGTGTGAATTTAAAATGGAAATTTATTTTTCTGAAGTAGAAATGGAATTTCAAATGAAATTTGAAATAGAAACTTGTTTTAATATTTAAAACAAGAAGTAAAATTTATAAATGATGTTTATAAATAAAAGAGAGAAACTGTCATTAAATAATTTATAAATTTAAATTCAAGTGTGAATTTAAAAGGGGAATTGGAAATCGTTTTCAAAGGTAGTGATGTAATTCATTCCGATGTTCGGAATGTAAAATGAATTGAAAAAATTCCATACAGATTTATAATTAGAATTTGGCAATTCGAATTTATATAAAAAAAATTATTTCCAAATAAGATATTGAGGTTATATTGGATAGGAACAAAACTTAAAAATTTAAATATGAAAATATATTCCATGTTTATATATATGTATATATATAAGTATAAAAATAAACTATTCCAAAATGGAAATCTAGTTTTAAATAGATTACCAAAATAGAAGTTTGTTTAAATAAGTAGTTAGTTTATAAAAATGTTTATATATGTGATGAATTAATTTTCATCAAGTAAATTGGAAATAGATTTCCAAGTGTAAGAAATGGAATAGAATGTGAGATTTAAATCGAGTTTTTGTATTACAATCTTTTATCTATCTCAAGATAAGAACGTTGTCAGTCAAGGTCTAAGAGGTAAATAAAATACCCCAACTTGAACGACTTCACTATTATCAAGAGATTATATTAGTTTGTAATGGTTAATGATGTTGAAAAAAATGTGTATTCCCATAATAGGAATTATAATTGGAATTGGATTAGATCGAATTTTAAAAATAATATAACTCCAGGTGGATCGAAATTGACTATAGAGTCTGAGTTTTGGATAAATTCATAGTCGAGTATGAATGTTGAAATAAATAATCGACAAGCCTGAACAATTGGGTTGTTAAGTTAAATTTGGGTAATGGGCTCAATTTGTTTTAAAATATTAAAAATGCAGTTGAAATTTATTTTATAAACGAAGTTAACGTTTATATTTAAATTATAATTAAAACAAACTCGTCGTGGCATGGTAGTTCGCAATTTGATGATTCGAACTTTAATTGAGTATATAGAACTCAATATAAGTCGAATTCTATAAAACAAGAAATGTTTGGACCTATTGAATGATAAGTAAGAGAAAAATTTGGATTTCGTCTTACTGATTTTAAGTTATGTCAAAATCAAATTTTCAAAAAAATAGTGCTATAATCATTTTTAAATCATAAAGGTTTATTTAATAAAATAAAAAGATTTTGAGAGATTACAAAACTGAATTTCCATTAAAAACTCCAGATTTGAGTTACAAATTAAATATGAACTCAAATGGAGTAAATGGATTGATTTTTGGAACAAAAAAAAAATCAGATTTTCAATTATCGAATGAAGTTAACTAATTTCAAAAGAAATTAGTTAAAAGAGTGTTGAATCGAACTTAACTGTGTGTAAGTGAATTGAATTAGTTAATTGAAATTGGGAATTCGAATATGAAATTTGGATTAAAATTAGGAAGTAAGCAAGGAGATTGAATTTGAATTGTGTATAAGTGAATACAAATATATTTGAACGTGATATATTCAAGTTGAAAGTATTTGATATTAATAAGATAATTAGAAAATTATTTAGCAAATGGAAAGCAATTAAAGTAAAAATTGTTGAATTGATTGAATAAATTGTGAATGGTTGGATATATGTTAGACAAGTATGGAATGAAGAGAATGAAGATTATAATTTGAGTGAACGACAAAAAGGTACATGTTTAAATTTCCATATGAGATTTTATGAGCCTTTAATTTACTTTTTGAATGGAAAGGGCCTAAAGAGGCATTTTGTAGTTGTACCGATTGAGCCGTATAAAGGAGACATTGGCGAAATTTTCCGAAAATTTAAGGAGTTAGAATATTTTTAAGAAACTTTTTGAAAGGCAAGCCATTTTTTTAGTAGACCGTGCCACTTTTATTAGAAGAGGAAAGCAGAGAGAGACACTAGATAGGCTCAGAGCTCAAACTAGTTTGAAGTGCCAGTACACTAAATAATTAAATCAGCACATCTGTCTAATGATAGAGAGCAGCATTGAGTGTTTACTTGTACTAACACCATTAAACACTCTAATGTTCCTCTCCATCCATAATAAATATATAAATATCTTAATCAACTTCACAAGCAATATTCCTTTTGCATTTTTCCATCTGGCAGATTTAAAAATTGTGAACCATTCTATCCCAGGATTGCAAGAGGCGTATGAAGATAGAAGTGCAGAAGCACTTTAGTCCAAACAAAATAAGAATAATCATATTCAAAAAACAAATGGCCAACCAATTCTTCCCCCCTCCCACAAAGACAACAACTTGCATTATCAATAATGTGTAACCTCTTCAACCTGCTAAGAGTAAATAAACCATTATTAAGTACCTGCCACATCATCATATTCTGTTTGGGCGCAGCGCAACAGTGCCAAATCTTAGTAACCCAAGGAAATATAGCTAAGTTATCATCAATCAAGAAAGCTTTATAAACCGTACTATTTTTGTTAGCACCACCATTCCATGGAGCATAGATAGAAGTATCATTGTAGTCATTATTTTGAATAATATTCCATGTTGATCTAACTGCAAATGAGCTACTGTAGGGTAGGGTGACCATTCCATCACACCAAAAATCTGCAACCCTGGCATGGAATGGTGATGCACACAAAATCAGTACAGTTTTTAATAAAATTTGATAACTAGAAATCAATATATATATAATATCGAAGGAATTTGGAAAATGGTTTAATTAACGAAATATTAAAAGGGCTGGTGATTGTTTGATGGATGTTTTATTTTCTTCGATAGTTAAATAACCGACTATCGAATTTTTTGACCATTGTTGTCAATGCGGGGAGACCGGTTGGATTTATTTTCTGAAAACCACTCCATATAGGCATAAATGTTGCGAATTAGATATGTTGAAAATAATTGAAGATCGAGTAAAGTGCAAGGGCTGTTATGCTAATTCTAGGTAGAAATTTCCTAAGATGGGTTGATGGATTAGTGCCTTCAGTTCCAGACCCAGGACAACTTGTATGGATGAATGTCTGACAGAGTATGCCTAATGGATCACATAAGACGATCTTTTCAAGGTGTTATGTTTGGTGGCAGAGGAATTTGTTTGTTTTAGCCTTTTAAACACGTAATATTTTTGGAAAGATCAACTAGTGAATTGACGGGTTTGACGATGTGACATTCAAAGTGAATGGTGGCCATTTGTTCTTTAAAGATAAACGTAGCCTCAAGCCTCACAATCGGAAAATGAAAAAAATCAGGCAAGCAACATGGCTAGTTAGGTCATACCCAAGTAGGGTGTATTATAACGATCTAGAGAAAATTCATTTATTCTTCTTTTGCTTCTGTATCTTACAGATTACGGTTGGATGAACAACAACCGCGAGTGATAATACATTCGGTCCACTCAAGCTGAATGAGTGACTAGTCATGTGTGGCCAGTTTGCAGGATGTTCTTGTTGAACCACAGTTTATCCCTCTAGAGTACACTGATTGGGAGGTGGTCCTATACCTTTTCATAGTTGGAATCCAATCTCCAATAAGCGCCTTGCGGTTTTTGATTGTATACTATGTATGTGGAGCGTAAGATGCAAGCGTTCTGCTAGATAATTATTTATTTGATTAGACATTATTATAATATCACCTGATTTTGGTATCAAAAATGCTTTGGGTTATAGTAAGGTAAAACCGGCCATGTTTATGTGTGGGTTGGTCTTACTTTTATCATTTTATTTCAAAAAGTTTCTCAAAGTTAAACAACATGGTTGGAGTTTACTCACACTAGTCCTGTGACTGACCCAGAGTTTATTTTGTTTGCTCTACCCTAACCTCTTGGGTGTCCAAATTTGTACGGGAAGTCAAGTGTTTCAGGCTTTTGCAGATACATTTGGAGGAGCTTGAAGCACGAGGCTTCATCGTTAGTTATTTAGAGTTATTTCTAATGCATCAAATGTCATATTGTACTTTGATAATGGTATGTATGTATGATAAAAAAATTGTATTCCAAAGGTTATGCTATACATTATATTTTGTTCAGTTCCGCTATGATATTCTAATGTTTTCTTTTATTCTATCTGTTCATATTTCTTTAACCCTAATGACTCGTAATTCTAGGTTTTTTGGGTGGGACGTGTGTGGTATTTAGTCAGCTCAGATAGTATGGATTTGCAGTCCTTTACAGGAGCTAGGCGAATTTCGCAATGCAGGCATGCTTTTGGGAAGAGGGTGCATGCGAGGAACATTTGTACAACAAGAGGATGGAAGAAAAGAAATATGGGGAAGGTTTTCATGGGGGAAGAAGATACGCGGTAGTGAGATGACACTTTTTGAATGGGCTTTCGGGCTTTAAAAGGAAGAAAAATGGGTACGCTGAAAATTGGGATGGGAAGGTCACGGTATGCATTGGAATGTAAGCTATCATTTCTGCAATGGGCTTTCAGGCCTTAACCAAAGAAAAAAAATAAAGAGAAGAAAGAAAAGTAAGGAAAAATGGAAGATTAACGTGTGGGGAAGGAGAGGTTAGAAAAATGGGGAAGGCTGCATTTGGGAAAGGAAAATGAAAATAGGAAGGAACTGGGATGTTTCTGCGCACGGACTTGGGCCATTTGGGCTTTCAGATTAAAAAAACAAAAATATGGCACGTTGTATTGATGGAAGAAGGATGTAAGAGGTAAGCTGCTGATCGAAGTAATTGTGGCAAGCAGGTATAAGAAATAACGGCCCCGATTTATTTTCATGCCTAATCGTAGAGTTTAAGGGCCTAACTAAATCTATAATATGCCTAATCATACATTAACATTTTGATTAGGTTATTAGATTATTAATTATAAATCGTATGGCTTATAATTCATAGACATGAAAAGAATTGGTCCAAAACAAGTAGCGTTGGAACCAAATGAATGGACAATACAATCTGGAGTTGGAATGGTCGGAGCTGGAAGCTACTGATTTTTTTTAATTAAATTAAACACTTGTTTAATTTAATTAAGATCAATCATTTAATCGACAAACGGAAACCAATGTTAGTTAAACTCACTCAGTTCTCCCACTTATCATTATTGTAAGTCGGATTAAAATGTTGTGTGCTATGTTTGCTAATTGTTGGATGATTTGATGATCGTTTGGATGTTTTCTGAATATTCTTTTATATATTGTTTAAATTAAACGTTTGTTTAATTTAATGAAATTGTTATTTTAACGATTAGTTCCAATTGAGGTAACTTACCTTGTTGGTTACGTTTATAATAATATAAACATATTAAATAAATTGGATGCTTGAATTGTTGATTGTTATTAGTTGAATTAATCATTCATGTTTATTATAGTAGAGATCATATTATCATGGATTGTTTTAATTGAGATAACCTATTTGGATGCAGGGAAAACAGGTTGGAGGAATCTAATTGGATTCTTCAAATTTATTATTTATTTTCGTATCATCATTATATGAATTATTTGACCAGTATAATTAAATGACTGTTTTGGTTGTTGACTGTTCAACGTTTATTAAGTTATTAACCAATGGGGAATAACTGGTTGAGTAATGGCAGCGGATGGCCAATAAAATCCATCGTTTATAAATATAGATTTGCCGTCAGGTGAATTGACTGAAATGAAGTTGTAAATTTATTTCTTAACTAAAAACAGATTTTGAAATCTATTTATATAAGTTATTTTAAATAAAGATTTTACTAAAAGAAAATTCAATATTATAGGATCTAAATTAACCCTAGAGGGGGGGTGAATAGGGTTTATCGCAGATTTTCACAGAGTAATTAAATAATCACAGCACAGATAATAATCAGAATAAATGCGGAAAATAAATAACACACAGATATACCCAGCTTCGGCAAAACCTTGCCTACTGCTGCATTCCCCAAGGTTTCTACTAGGAGTTAAAACAATCTCTACGCTTACAATCCCCTGTAAACTCGTGACACTCGCTCCCAACTGTTCTTAACCCTACGCTCAAAACCCTGCACTGGTTTCTATCCCCGAAACCAGATTTCCCCGAATTATAATTCCCGTAATTCGTCTCCCTAGTTTTCAGAGAGAAACTAGAAAACTACAGATTTGATTACAAATTGAAAAACGAATAAGAAAATAAAAACCTTTATAAAACAAAGTTAGAAATCTTTAGGAGTTTAAATTAGGGTTATCCCCCTTTTAAAAAGTAGGCCGACCTCTTTCATATTTGCTTTATTCTTTATTCCGATCTCCTTTGTCTTTGAAGAAAGTAAATGGCGGCTGGTGATTTGCTATCTAGGGTTTCCTTCTGGAATCCGATGATTGACCGTACTCGTGCTCTGATATTTTCCGATGTCGATCTCGTGCTCTGATGTCCTTCGATTTGCAATCTTACTTGATTTAGATCTAAGTAAATATTGGTATGATTTTTCACTTCGAATTTCTCTTTTAATTGCGATGGAACTTGGATAATCAAGAGCCGATGATGATGTGGGTGTTTTTATAGGATTGAAAATCTGAGATAATCTCCGATTTCATCTAGTGACTTGGTTATGATATACACGAAAATATTGGGGTTTTTGAAATACACGGCTTTGAATTTTTCTTGTGATTTCTCTGGAAAAATCACTAGTAAAAAACAGTCCATTTGCGATGCCTTATTTGCGACGGTTTACCTAAAAACAGTAGCACATATGTTTATATGCGACTGGTTTAGTTCCAAACCGTAGCAGGTTGTCAGGGAAATGATACAGGAGAAAAATTTGCGACGGTTATTTTTAAAAATAGTAGCAAATATTTTATAATTTGCGACTGTTATATATAAATCCGTGGCATATAAACGGAGTTTGGAATTTGGTCAGGTATAAATTTGCTACGGTTAAGTAAAAACAATCGCATTTGTTCATCTTTACAATTTTGTGACAACTTTACAATAATCCGTAGCACAAACCATGATACAGTCGCACATAACATTTGGGTTAGCTAACTCTGAGATCAACCAATTAAACCAATTATGCGACCGTTAACAAATAAACATAGAAATTACCCTATTATCCATTAAACAAAACAGTGACATACAAAATAAAACCCATTTTTAATCGAACAAAGAATCAGATCCACTGCTTGTTCTATCGAACAAAATTAAATCTCATCCAATTTCGATCAAATAAAATCTCCTCCTGTTTCGATCGAACACGGCCTCCAATCATCGTTTCGATCCACTGAGAAGAACGAATTCGATTTCGTCGATCTCCTCAAAAGCTGCATTCCAGATCTTGGTAAGTTATTGTGGTTTACTACAGAATTTTAATGGTTGGTTTTAGGTGTTGATGGTGCCTATACAATGAATACTGCAGGTGTTGATGGTTGGTTTTAGGTCTCTCTATAAAACCCTATTTTATTTAGTTTCTGTTTAAGTTCAGATGTCTGAATATTTAATTCCTCCTTAAGGTCATTTAAACAGAGTAGATAACGGTTGTGGCAGTTCTAGAAGATTTATTTGATGCAGTTTTGAACCGTTTTGTTTTGAACTTGAGAGTGCATAATGTTTTGGACCAGATAATATTTGTGATGATGGTTTATGGGATTTGGATTCTGACCGAAGGTCTAAATTGGAAGATGTTAATGCCCGGATTGTGCTTTAGGATCTGTGCGTGTGAGACTACTGCTATTGCACAAGTTATTGTTATTTGTTTATTTTTTTATTACTTTTCAAATGAAATATTTACTTTTATTCATGTTCTAAAAAGAATGAAAAATTGTGGTGATTCGCTTTGTACCTATGATTAAATACTAATTTCTTTGTTCATAAGGCTTTTTTCGAAAAAAGTTTGCGTGTGTAGATATTCAGTCAGGTCCTTAAGCAGTGGTCAGTTGGGCAGAAATGTTATTCCTGTTCAACTACAACCAAGGAAGTATCTCAATATGAGTCTACTTTTACCAGCTTCAAACTATTAGTATTTCCGTAAATTGTTTAAAATTAGAATTCATTTAGTAATAAAAGCATGCAATTGTTGTCTTTCTCTATATGATGTCATGCCTTTTAGTTGAACAAAATAACACAGAGTTGTAAGTTTTTGAACATAGAACACAGATTTGTTCAACTATACATATAGAAATCTTACTTTCTACAAAAATTAGCATTATCTCTATTGGACTCACAAATGCATGATGTATTTTATTAAAAGTTATACAAGTACTCGAAATATTGCATATTTCCTACATGTCGAGCGATTACTGATGTAAATTTGTTGTGGAAATCGATGAATAGGAAACTGAATGATAAACATTCAAAGAGAATGAGAGAAAGCATGCATTTTGTACTCATATATAGGAAACACAATTTGAAATTGTCTTTCATAATTTACATAGCCAATTATTTTTTAAGCAGAATGCAAATCTTAAGCAAAGGAAAATTATCATATGCAAGGAAAAGAACAGAATTTTTCATGTCTCAAAGAAAAACCCAAAACTGCACATTCTTTTAATAATACAATCTAATATTTGCAATTATGCCTATGCAGGTTCAAAGTTAAACAAAAAGAAAAATAAGAACTTACGCTATCCAGTAATTGATTTAGGGATCTATAAATCACTGTTCAAGTATGAAATGGAGAAAATAGGCATAAAGAACTAGAAGCAATCCACGAATTGGCAGGTACCTGCAATCAATTCTCGATCTAGATCTGCCAAGCATTCTGGAAACCAATAAACAGTGTATTAGATTCCTCTTTTAACATATTTTAAACAACCCACAAAGTTCAACAATTTTAAGACATGAGAGGTCAATATTAGTTATGGGATCAACAAATTATAGTTAATATTTAGAATCACTTATTTATTTCTACAATGCGCTCTCTGTTCAGCTCTAGATCCCGTGCCTACGAGTTTTAGAAAACAAGTGAAACTGGAGAACTGGTTTACTTTGGAAATAAGTAAGTCATCATTTGTATGTTGCATGATCTAATACTTTAACAATATGATTTTATTTTTAATGGTCTTAGCGCTAATGTTAAAAGAAGCAATTTAAAATATAAATCTGGAAACATTTAATTTTCTGTATTATATTTTGTTAAAAAAAGCTTAATCAAATAAGCACTTATTTTTTTAAAAAAAAGTACTCATGTTCTGAATACATGAGTTTTAGCTTTAGATAATTTTAAGTTTTCGTGGCTGTTTTGATATCAATTTAGACATCAAACCGTGATCCTTTAAAGATTAGAACAATTTAGATTTTGAATGGTAAAAGAATCCAAGTTTGATACTTATAATTGATTGTTCATAGTTGTCAAATTACATTGATTTTCTTTCTTTAATTGTCCAAATAAACAGCAATTAGTTGTAAATTTAAGTAAATTGTCAAAATAAGCAAACTGCAAAATTTCCTACCGTGGAATTTATGTGTTTGGTTCATTGTTTATAGCAAACATCACCCATTACTTATCCAAATTTATGTGTGAGGCCTACGCTTGTGGAGTTATAAAAAAAATATCAATGCAAATTTTAGACGGTTACAATGTTGCATTTAATCCTACTAAGGGAGAAAGCCTTCTCTTACTGTGCGGCCGCGAACTTCTCTTGAACTTCTAGATTTAAACATGCCTTCAATTTTTTTTATTACTTGAAATATTTGATTTGATGTGCTACTATGTTAGCACTACTGTATTACTTTGTATCGTGCATGACATGTATGCTACAATTAATAAGAATGTACATGTTATACCTAGACATACTTAAATTTGATTAGCTGGGTATAAAATAATTTTCAACATGTATTTATGCTTTTATCCAAATTCGAAATATATTCATACAGTTTTAAACCTATATACAAAAATAACGCGAGAATGACAGGATTTACAAAAGAAATATTAATATCCCATTAGAAAAATTTAAATTTTTTAGTCTCACATAAAGTATTATCAATTTTGTTAATCATGAAAATACTATAAACAAATAAATATAACTATAGTAGATAGTTTTAAAAAGTTAGCATATGCTTGACGTGTATATTATAAACTTCCAACTTAATTAAAAAATATATTATATTAACATACACATAACCTAAACTATAGTCTTGAAAGGGAAAAAACATAATTTTCATATGTACACGTGTCTATTTCTAACTTCATTTTTTTGAATATTAGATATTTTATTTTATATTTCGAATTGTTCGGATATTCATCAATAGTATTATTTTAAATATAAACCTCCATTTCCCCTTATCTCCTCTATCATTGAATTATTATTAGTCCTTTAATGATACTTTTGGTCAGTAAGCTACATTTTCTTCCTAGATTATTCACATATCATTTAGCATAAATTCCAAAACGATTAATGTTCTTTAGGTGAACAAATTCAATTTTTTGTTGGTAAATTGTAGTTCAAGATTCAAATAAACGACTGAAACGACCCGGACTTCCCCGGTCTCCGAAGAGAAGAGAAAGAACGAACTGTTTTGAGAACACGACAAAAAGAAACGCAGACGGAAGAACATTTCATTTTAATTACAACAATTCCATCAGGATACAAGAATATACAGAGTATAAATGAATATTACACAGAAATATCAGAGATTTAAATTATATTTAAATACATCGCAGCGGAAATAATACAAAACACAACTAGAATGAGATATACGGATACAAAGCTTTCCGGATATCGTTCCAGCTGTAAACCAGGATCCTGTGAATATAAATCTGCAAAACCAAAACTACTAGCTGCCCGTGTCAAAATAAGGGCACCCAGAGTTTAGGTTAAAACAATAAACTCCAGGTCAGTCATGGGACTGGTGTGAGAACTAAAACAGTTATTAATCTTTATTTTAAAGTTAGGTAAATCAAGGGACCACGCCGTATAACACGGAACGGGTTTCCTCCCAAGAACACAGGTGCATAAAACAACAACACAATGCTAAATAAAGAACAATGAAGCTATTATAAGACCCAGTTCCCATCACACAATGCAACGCAAGACAGAGGATAGGGTTTTTACCTTATAATAGCCAAGAATGCTTGATACATTTAAAACAAATCATTTGATACTGTTATAAGTGCATAGTGTATAAAACAACTTCAAATCATAAGTATCAATCATAGACGGCATAAGCGCCCCATCCCACTATGTCGCCATACTAGGATCTACAAATAAAACCACAAATGTCACGTATTTGGAAATTGGATTTCCATCTATGAACCGAGGCAAAAGATAGTCCTCAACCGATTCGAGACTCTCTAGCCCGAGCCTCAGGCAAGTACTCAGTCAAGCCTTTGGATCGTCAGGGCCGGTCCACCGATGTGGATTAAAATGCCTGAACACTGCGTTTCCCCGCTCTATGGGGCGTAAGTGAGCCAACGAATGACTCTATCGGACCTGGATCGTCCGATCAAACCGAGACGCCTTGCAACAGCAACAGCCACATAAGTCAAACTCGTCAGGGCGTGTAAAACCACTGATGCCACTTCTAACTAGAAAGAAACGCATGCCCTCCCTGAGGTCCTTCTCCCGTTTTTGGTTCATACCGGGATACCACTAGCGCGTTCTATTCAGGCCATTATATTATATATATAATATATACTTCGTCGATTTCCTTTAAAACGTATTTTATAAATCGTTTTAAATTCGTTTTCAAAACGATTTCAACTTCTTTTCAAATTCAAATCAAAATTGAATTTTTTTCTTATAAATTCGATTTAAATTCATTTCAAATTGATTTCAATTCAAATCGATTTTCTTTCAATTTCAGTTCGTTTTCAATTCAATTTCAATTCGAATTCCTTCCTATTCAATTTCAATTTGAATTCATTTCTATTCAGTTTCAGTTCGAATTTCAATTCTTTTCAAAACATCAGATTTTGAAATCACTTTTGATATTCATTATAAAATGAATAAAATCGATATAAATATCGTTCACGTCAAAATGGCGTCAATCTAATCAACACGGCTTCATATATTTCTATTTCCAAATATTCTATTTCAAATATTTCTATTTTAAATATTTCTTCTTCTTTTTTCAAATATTTCTATTTCAAATATTTCTTTTTTTTCAAATATTCCTTTTTCAAATATTTATTTTTCAAATATTCCTTTTTCAAATATTTCTATTTTCAAATATTCTATTTCAAATGTTTCTTTTTTAAATATTTCTATTTTCAAATATTCTATTTCAAATATGGAATGAGGCCCAATCAATTACCATATAATGTTAATTATATGGATTTTCTACAACACATGTATACAATAACAACGATGAATAATCAACCATCATCCAAAGTGCATTCTACATTGTATAAGCATCAAATATAAATATTTAACGCTCATAACAGTCTGTCCATCAATCGATCGACATACAGCTAATTATTGGGACTAGTGTATGTCATATATCATCCCAATACCCGGGTGGGGTTTTCAAACAATCAAACACAGATTTTATTTGTGTAGTTGGGCGATGTGTAAAATTTATCGTCCCAATCAATATCAGTCAAATGTGTGTATATAAACAAATCATCCGATTTGTTTATTTTTATTTCATTTCATATACACGTTAAAATTCTATTTTCAACTGTAAAATATTTTTAACTATATAATTATTTTATTTTGTTTCACATCACATCACACAATCAACTACACATCAAAATCAAACAAACAAGCATACAAGCCATCCATGGTCTGTGGACGACGGGTGTCGGGTGCTACTAAACACCGTCTGCATCCTAGTATATATTTATAACTAGAAAAATAAAAATAAAATTAAAAGTGAGAAGTTCTCACAGAGGGTTCCACTCCGTCGTGCTTTGCTGTTGAACTGCTGAATCGTCTGGATCTGTTTGAAATTCCAATTCAATCCTTTTTCATGCTGTTCAAATATAAAAATATTATTTTTATTGTTCCATTTCAATAAATAAAAATTCTATTTTTATTTCTCCTTTATATATATATTTTTACAACGTTTATTTATATATAAAAATTTTATTTTTATATTTCTACTTCTTATATAAAGATCGAATTTTTACTATCCATAATTATAAAAACCATATTTTTATTCTTTATAGAAATATTTCGAACATACGATGAAAATCAAATGTTTATCTTCATAAAAATATTATTTTTATCTATTGAAAATCATATTTTTATTACGCTACTTCTTAAATAAAAATCAAATCTTTTTGTTAATGTTCACATAAGAAAAATATAATCTTTCTATATTTCCTTCAAATAAAATCTAACCTTTTTTCTACTAAAAACCTAAGCTTTTCATTTTAAAATCATTAGAAAACAAAGTGAGAGAAAAAGAAAGAAAGAAAGAACTTACATTGATTTTTGAAGAAAAATGGGGGTTTCCAATCGGAGTCGACGTGGCAGAGGGGGTCGGAGGGGCCAGGCGCTGGCGGAGGGGTGTCGGCGGTCGCGGTCGAGGTCAGGCAGTGGCTCGGGCTCATCTCCGGTGGAAGGAGGTCGGAGCGACTTCGAATTTGGCTGTAGGATTTTGGGGGGCAGCGTTTTTCACGACGAGGGGGCGGCTAAGGGTAGGGATCGGAGCTGCGATGGGGAGGGGTTGGCCTCCGGCGATCGATGGCGGCGGCGAAGTCCTGGGGGCGGCTAAGTCTGGAGCTCGAGCGTTTTTTTCTCTTTTTGTTTTTGTTTTTTTTGTTTTGTTAACTGACGGGGGAGGGAGAAGAAAAAAAGGGGGTGCTATATGTAAATTTATATATTTTATTTAATTTATTTAATTCCCTCATAAAGCAACTTTTTAATTCGAACTCAAAACGAGACCCACCGCCTGTCTTCCCTAGTGTATTACCCTCATTTCAAACACAATGGGATATGCTGCGTAAGCCAATTCGGCCGTTTCGATCAGTTTTCGTCAAAATCAACATATAACTCTATATATTGAATTTGAACGCGCATTTCAATTTACCGTGCCCACATACTAACTCGAAAAATTCCCGAAAAATATTTTCTAGCTTCGCATTGACGATATGGTCCTAACAAAACTAGTTTCGTCGAATTCTGAGACCGTTTGAAAAATGGCCATTTTCCAGTCGATTAAAATCAACTGAAACTGGTCAAACGCTTTTTCCTTTGCCACGCTCACATATTGATTCAAAAAATTATGAAATTTGGAATCTAGCAACAGTTTGACATCACGGATCAACAAAAGTGGTTTCATCGAAATCCGAGGTGTTTGCAAAATGGCTATTTTCAATGGCCAGAATTCCATAGCGACTATTCAGAATTTTCAACTGGACATATCTTTTGATCCCAGCTATGAAATTCCAATCTTTCAGATTCGTTGGAAAGATATTAACAAATAGATTCTAATATTTTTGGTTTCACTAAAATCCGGTTTATTTTGCACTCGGTACATTCAATTGAAATTTGAAATCGAATTATCGAACTACCGCGCCATTTTCAATTCCTTTTATAATTTAAAATAAATATTTATATTCTAACGACGATCTATATAATATATACATTTGAATTCCATTCAAAATAAATTTCTCGTTGATATTATTTAAAATAATTCATTTTAAATAATCAAAATTCACTAAAATTGCCAAAATAAAAATTTTAAATTGGCCCAGATTTCCGGGTTATTACAACGACAATTATGAAGGCATTTGAGCGGAACTTGATTTCTTTTGAAAAGGTGTGTGGAATTAAGTAGTAAATTCTCTGTTTTGTTTGTTCCTTTGTCGTACGGAGAACTTTTTTTTTATTCTGTCTTCATATGGTGGCTAAAGTCGTATTTCCTAAAGTTAGGCAATCCATGAAAAATCAACACCAAATAAAGGATAAAAAGGTAAAAAGATCTTGGGCATGAGAATATTAGACAAGAAACCCAAATCGTTGTATAAAAGATGAGGTTGAGTAGGCCTGTGAGGAATCTGACCTACCATCAATTTGTGTGTATATATATATATATATATATATATATAGTATATAGGACAACCTTAAAAGTAGGCGTAGCTTATTTGATTTGTGCTCTCACTGCTTTTTCATATTTAATTGCCTTTGAATTATTGTTACGATTTGCTTGATTGTATCTTCCCTTGTCATTTTATAATAAGAACATACGTGTAAAGCAAAATAGCTGATTCTATAATAAGATTAGAAATAGAAAAATAGATTAAGGAAACACAAAAGCTGGTTAATTTGTGTTTTGCTTTGAACTTTAATTGGAAAAATCAATGCCAACCGAAGTCAAAATAAGCCAATTAGATTGATTCATGTGGCGGCAAAGCAAGACTATACCTCGCTATTGATAAGGTTAGGAAGTATAAAGCGGAGAAGAAATAAAATACCACTGACATAACATGCGTCTTGGACTGAGGATAAATGCCAAAAATAATTAAGTCTTGAAGTTTGACAGGATTTAAGAGTTTATAGCTTTTCTGAGGTAGATAACATTGTTTGAAAGCTAGTTTAATGTGAAACACTAAATATTTGTTTTTCTTGTGTAGTGTGTCTCTGGCATTTGCTCATGGATCGTAGTTGGATGTACAATGTGAAACGTAGCGATGCTGAATTCTTAACTAAGAATAACGAGTTCATATACTGTTCGTTGATCAATCAATCAAGAAGAATGGAAGAAACTATTTTATGTCCTAATAGACTTTGTAAAAATACAAAGAGGTTTCGTAACGTAGATCAGATTAAGGATCACATAATTCGTAATGGATTTAAGCAAAATTATACATGTAACGACCCAACTTTCGAACACATCTCAAGTTGTGCCATTAATAAGAAAAAGAAATAGAAAGAAGATAAAACACAAACATCAGAATCTCACAGCGGAATTTTCACAAAAAAAAGATAATACTTTATAATGTTACACAACAGTACATAATACATCAGATCATCACATGTCCAGTGATACAACTATTTCATAGTACATCAGTAATTATACATAACCTTCTTGACTAACTGCAGACTTATAATTATACAGTAGATAGGGTAGGTAGACCAGCACACTGATAATCTTCATTCAGCTTCACAAGTTTATCCGAATCCTGATTCACTTGTCTATTCATAACAAGCGTTATGAATACCCAAGAGTTTAAGGGAAAACACAGAAAAATAAACTCCGGGTCAGTCAGGGGACTGGTATGAGTAAACAGTTTGAAAACAAATAAAAATATCTCATAAAACCACGCCGTGAAGACGGAACGGGTTTTTACCTTATGAGATCCAAAACACTTTGTATACTTGAAAACAGATATTTTCATAATGTCTAGGTATTTTCACAAATAATTTAGAATCTAGGAAAATGCTTGCTTCTCACATTTTCCGATATAGTATACAAATACAAACCGCTTGGCTCTTAGGGAAATTGGATTTCCAACTCTGACAAGGTATGGGACCACCTTCCGCTGATGTACCTCTAGAGGCAAGTACACCTGGGTTCAACAAGAACATCTTGCAACCCGGCCCTCACATGACCGACCACTCATTTCTCTTGAGTGTATCGAATGTATATCACCGATGGTTGTGCGCTGCAATCATCCCCGAATGGGCAGAATCGATAGATTTAGAAACAAAAGGAATTTCTCTAGATAGGTGATACCACACCCTAATGGGAGCGACCCACATAGCCATGCTGCCTGCCCGATTTTTGTCATTTCCTGGATGTGAGGCTTGAGGTTAGACTCGCTTCATCATCACTGGTTCATTACTTTGAGTGCCACATCGTCCAGACTTCCCGATCACTAATTGACTTCCTCAAAAATACATTATAGGTATACGGCGAGAGAAACGAATTCCTCTGCCACCATATAATTACGTTTGAAAAGATCAACGTACGTGACCAGTCAGAATTACTTTGTCGGACACCCGTCCATGCAAGTTGTTCTGGGTTTGAACAAACCGAAGGCACTATTCTGAAAACAGAACAGCCCTTGCACAACTCCGTCTTCAATTATCTTCGATAATTTCTGACGCGCATCGTAGAATCAATTCAAAGTGGAATATAGATTCCGGTCTCTTTGAAATGATTAACGAACAAATTTCACTTCAAATTATAATTCTAACAGGATTATAATCTAATCTGTATATATGGTTACAGTCAAACCAAACAGTTCATGATTATCTTATCAATATCTGATATATTGATCATACTTTCAAAACAGTCAATTTTAGCATGTGCGACGCACGGGTTTTCTCTTTTCGTTTTGCTCGTCACTTCTAAAAATAAATTCTTACTTTATTTATCTTCAGAACAATATATCTCATCGATATTTGGTTATTCATGAACGAACAGATTCGATGATTTATAATCGATTCTACGACCTTTACACTTTGCGTCGTTTTGTCAAACTTCTCCATCGACACTTATTCTCGATCTTCCTTTCCTTCTCTCCATACTGATAAAAATTCTCCTCTTTTATTTTATCAGTTTAAACATGATCAAATTATTTATTCACAGTTCTTGTTTAAAAATACAGAACTGTTCATGATCAGATTCTTATACCTGGTATTTAGATTTCAGATAAAACCGACCGTTTCTAGCGTATGTGTCACATACGATTTCTTTACCTTGTTTAAATTTGAATACATCAAATATTCTATCCGAAAATAGATTCTAATTTTAATTATAAAATAAACTTATACTTTATTTGAAATAACCGCTCCGGTACTGTCTTCCCGTCGTCCGTTAAGATCATACTCGATCTGTTACTCTAGAACGACTTTTCTTGGTTTGACTCTACCATTAAAATAATTTATTTGAAAATGAACTCAAAATTTAAAATTTATAAATTAAAATTCATAATTACAGTTTCTGTTTGAACCTTTCGACGTCCGACAAAACCCCATATCCGTTCAGCGATTCTTGAACGACTCTTTTGTCAACTTTACCGTTGACATATCTCGTTAGAAAATTATTTCTAACTTCCATTTCAAATTAAATTATGATTTAATTTAAACTAAAATTTCTGTTTTAAATTTCAGACTCTTGACGAAAACAATATTCGGAAATCCTGATTCACTTTATCTACTCTTGCTCTTGCAGAATAAAATAAAAATATATTTTTACAATTTAAATATTTATTTTACTATTTTATTTAAACCAATAGTAAATTTAAAAACTACTTTAAATAAAAAAAATATAATTTAAACCCTTTGTTTTTGAACTAACATTAGCAAAGTACCAGGGTCAACAAAGTACCAGGGCCAGACACCGATGTTTTCTGCCCTGATCACCACGAAAACACACAAAATCCTTAGTACCAGGTGGTAGTACCACTGGTAGTGCCACACACAAAAATCACGGTGGATCCTCTCCAAAAACCCATCGTCCACCCTTGCTTTTCACTTCTCCCCTTCACGCCATAGCTGTGCACGTGCACACGCACGTGGGTCCCCTCCAGTCTCCGACGACCCTCGCCACACACCACCCTCCGACACCGGATCACATCACAACCACCAGAACCACCTCCCTTTGCACTGAACGGAATTTGCCCTGGCCCCTCTTCTTCCAGTAAAAAGCATCATCACGGAAAACCCATCCGACCTCCGCCCACCGACCACCGGACGTCGCTCCTGCTTGGCCACGCCAACACCCGACCCCGACGCCCCTTTTCCCCCTATACCGCACCACCCTACCGTTCCCTAGGCCGAGCAGTTCCGACGCAAACCTCATGAACCCAACACAGTTTAAAAACCTAATTTCTTTGATTTTGCAAAATCTATGAAACTAAAAATTTAATCCGCATTTTTCCCATAATCTACACTTCCCCATGTTCCTCCCGACCAAGTGCCATCTCCTCCCATCAATTGATGCGCCGGAATTCAGTCAATTTGTAATTTCTGATCATCTTAGAATTCCCGATTATCCATGTTACTAAAAATCACCAAATTACTTCCTAAAATCATCATTTGATCCCCTTGTTATGATTATGTAATAAAAATTTGTTTTTATTCAGTTTGAATTTCCATTATGAAATCTTGAGGCAGAGAGCAATACTGATGTTCTGTTTTCAAAATAACAGTGAAGTTTTGCCTAGTAGATTTCACTTTGAACTTTGTATACTCATGTAAAAGGTTTTACAAAGGGTCTGGTATCATCACATCGGCTACTAACCCAAATCCAGTTAGCTACCTAACTATAGGGATTTACTATTAAAACATTTCCTGATGACCATAGCTAACAGTACAGGCAGTATTGCTTTTAATCACAAGAACTTAAGGCTTCTACATTTAAAATGATGATCACTTAACCATCATTAACAAACACAACAAACATGACAGGGGCAAGATTTTACAAACAATGCAAGATCACTTCATATTTTAAACAACCAAAAACTGCAGAAAATGAACACAGAAAACAAGGTGCAGTTTTACTCACTTTCAAGCTTCCAAACTCTTACTTCTTCTTTGCTAAACTCTTAGAACTGCTGTGTTTGTGTGTGTATGAAATGGTGCATGTGTTGGTCTTTATATAGGGCTGAGAAATGAAAAAAATACTGTGCATTTATTGTTGATGTGAACCAATATAACAGCCCTCTTTTCTTGTCAATGAAAAACCAGACAAACACCTCTTTCTCTCTCAATATCTTTGCAGTTTTCACATGGCATATTTCAGCCTATATACCTCTCTAAACCCCTAAGTATTGTACCAGTGTCTCCCCTTTAGCCTTGACAAAAAAACACACATTAAATGTGCTATGTACCATCCCTCTTTCTACCCATTTTTCCTCTTTTGTTTAATCTAAATGTATGATCCTTTTGTACCGAATGCACTCAGCTTTTCACATGCATATAGCTCACATTTCCTTATGCAACACATGCTGATTTAACAACAACTATATAATACAATTCCTTGGCTCCCAAGGTAGGCAAAATTCTGAATTTTCTGTACCTAGTTTCTCACGGCCATGTGAGTTTTGCAAAGGAAAAACTTGCAGAAAATCACCTCTTAAGGGTTTAACTAGTGTAGGCAATGTGGTGATGTTTAAACATGATTTTGTGGATCATCATACCCATGTGTTTTCTTGACACAGTGGCCGTGACATTGAAAGTAGTAAAGGTTCTTTTATTTTCAGAAACTCAGTTGAAATGAAATGATAAGATTTAAATCATAAAATGTTGCAACCATATTGATTTTATCATGTGCAAATATACATGTTTTCCCATCATTTTCTAGTGTATAAATCTAGGGTAGTTGTATATGGTGTAGGTGTATTTTGGGGTGCATATGAGAAAGGAAATATATGTATAAATAAATAAACAAAACTGAAATTGTCTTCATCAAGATCTATGTTGTCATGCGCCTAAAATATCCTTATTTGCTAGCATGTTCATAGTGATACAAGGGTGTAAGTATGATTTGCAAAGATGTTGTTTTATATAACCACGCAAATGCTGTTATATATACATGCTATTATATACTGGTTGATAGTTCTGAATTTCTTTAAATCTTGTTTTTTTCAAATTGTATTTGTACTCAAGATAAATTAAACTGTTGTTTGTGATTGACGTAAATACCGGGTCATTACATTCTATCCCCCTTATAAAAATTTCGTCCTCGAAATTTGTAAGTAGTGGATTTATAGTTATCGACTTATAAACATATATCAATAAATAAAACAAACATCAGCAATTATTCCTATTCAAAAATATCTGTCCAAATCCCCTTTCTAACTCATCGGCCAATTTGCTTAACTCCGTTGAGTATTATCCAAAATCTTTATTCACGTACTTAACGATCTTTATTTTGGAATTCACAATCTGATTTGACTTCACAAATCGACCAATTCACTTTTGCCCGAGTTCATATCCAATAAATTTTCAAGTCCAGCCTCGATCCCAGGAAATCCAAATTTTAACTCAATTTAAAATTCTAACTTGATTTCCGGTATCAATATGAATGGATATTCTACTATTTTAATCCAACCATATTAAATTATCTCGTGGCTGACCCTAGTAAATTAACTCCCTTTTATAAGAAAAGAGTAAAGTACCTTCTGAAGCTCCTTCCATTTTCACATCCTCAGAAGTTGACGACTTATCCATCAAAGCGTAGACCTTTGGTTGATGTGCCTTCTTCAGTGGACAGTCTCTAACCAAGTGTCCCGGCTGATGACAATGGTAGCATGAAAATTTTTGGGGAATAACGTCACTTGTTCTCTTTGGTTGCTGTTGCTCCAGCTGCTGAGTCGGCTGTGACTTTTCTGCTGCTAGCTTGGTGCAGAATTTGGCAATATGTCCTTTCTGCAAACAGTTGTGGCATATGGTATCCTTGAATCGTTCTTTGGCCTTTACTCCCATCTTAGGTACTTCCTTGTTGTTGTTGTTGTTCCAGTTCGGATTGAACTTCCTTTTGTTTGGATTCTCACCACTAGGTCCTCCTATCTGTGCTGCTTTTGCAACTGGCTTCTTACCCTCCAGTGCCTCATAACGAACTGCCATATCTACTAGATCAACGAATGAAATCTTGAGATGTCCAATCATCTGAACTTGCAGGCTATCCTTCAATCCTGCTATGAACATTTCATTTTTCTTCAGTGGAGTGTTGATCAGCTCTGGGCCGAAACAAGAAAGTGCATTGAATTTGTTCACATATTCTGATACTTTCATATTTCCCTGCTTGAGATCAATAAAATCTCGATACATCCTAGTCTTTCCTGCAGCAGGTAGAAACTGTGCTTCGAAAGCTTCTTTGAACTTATCCCAAGTAAAACTTTCCTCAGGAACATTAGCGGTTTGAGCGTCCCACCAAGTTCCAGCAGCTTCTTGAAGTTGCCATGATGCCAAAAGACGTTTCTGATCGTCATTCAACTTCAACCCTTTGAAAATCCTTTCACAAGACCTCATCCAAACTTGGACTTCACTAAAAGACTCAGTTCCTTTGAAAACTTTTCCTACCAAAGTCGTATACTCCTTACAAATAGTCGCAAAACTCTTGTTCTGTTGAACTGGTGCAACTTCTTCTACTGCTTCCCCTTGGTCTTGGGATCCAGCAGTACGACCAGTAACAGTGGAAGATCCCCTAGCTCGACCTCTCCGTGCACGGGTGCTCATTTTGATCACCTGACTATAACAGGTTATCAATCGAGTCTTGATAGGATATAACTACCTTAGGTATATCATCCAAGTTGTGTTAAATTCATTTTAAATTTTATCTAAAAATACGCTCTCTCACACTCACCCAAAGCCTAGGTAATCAGTAACCTAAGCTCTGATACCAACTGTAACGACCCAACTTTCGAACACATCTCAAGTTGTGCCATTAATAAGAAAAAGAAATAGAAAGAAGATAAAACACAGAACATCAGAATCTCACAGCGGAATTTTCACAAAAAAAAGATAATACTTTATAATGTTACACAACAGTACATAATACATCAGATCATCACATGTCCAGTGATACAACTATTTCATAGTACATCAGTAATTATACATAACCTTCTTGACTAACTGCAGACTTATAATTATACAGTAGATAGGGTAGGTAGACCAGCACACTGATAATCTTCATTCAGCTTCACAAGTTTATCCGAATCCTGATTCACTTGTCTATTAATAACAAGCGTTATGAATACCCAAGAGTTTAAGGGAAAACACAGAAAAATAAACTCCGGGTCAGTCAGGGGACTGGTATGAGTAAACAGTTTGAAAACAAATAAAAATATCTCATAAAACCACGCCGTGAAGACGGAACGGGTTTTTACCTTATGAGATCCAAAACACTTTGTATACTTGAAAACAGATATTTTCATAATGTCTAGGTATTTTCACAAATAATTTAGAATCTAGGAAAATGCTTGCATCTCACATTTTCCGATATAGTATACAAATACAAACCGCTTGGCTCTTAGGGAAATTGGATTTCCAACTCTGACAAGGTATGGGACCACCTTCCGCTGATGTACCTCTAGAGGCAAGTACACCTGGGTTCAACAAGAACATCTTGCAACCCGGCCCTCACATGACCGACCACTCATTTCTCTTGAGTGTATCGAATGTATATCACCGATGGTTGTGCGCTGCAATCATCCCCGAATGGGCAGAATCGATAGATTTAGAAACAAAAGGAATTTCTCTAGATAGGTGATACCACACCCTAATGGGAGCGACCCACATAGCCATGCTGCCTGCCCGATTTTTGTCATTTCCTGGATGTGAGGCTTGAGGTTAGACTCGCTTCATCATCACTGGTTCATTACTTTGAGTGCCACATCGTCCAGACTTCCCGATCACTAATTGACTTCCTCAAAAATACATTATAGGTATACGGCGAGAGAAACGAATTCCTCTGCCACCATATAATTACGTTTGAAAAGATCAACGTACGTGACCAGTCAGAATTACTTTGTCGGACACCCGTCCATGCAAGTTGTTCTGGGTTTGAACAAACCGAAGGCACTATTCTGAAAACAGAACAGCCCTTGCACAACTCCGTCTTCAATTATCTTCGATAATTTCTGACGCGCATCGTAGAATCAATTCAAAGTGGAATATAGATTCCGGTCTCTTTGAAATGATTAACGAACAAATTTCACTTCAAATTATAATTCTAACAGGATTATAATCTAATCTGTATATATGGTTACAGTCAAACCAAACAGTTCATGATTATCTTATCAATATCTGATATATTGATCATACTTTCAAAACAGTCAATTTTAGCATGTGCGACGCACAGGTTTTCTCTTTTCGTTTTGCTCGTCACTTCTAAAAATAAATTCTTACTTTATTTATCTTCAGAACAATATATCTCATCGATATTTGGTTATTCATGAACGAACAGATTCGATGATTTATAATCGATTCTACGACCTTTACACTTTGCGTCGTTTTGTCAAACTTCTCCATCGACACTTATTCTCGATCTTCCTTTCCTTCTCTCCATACTGATAAAAATTCTCCTCTTTTATTTTATCAGTTTAAACATGATCAAATTATTTATTCACAGTTCTTGTTTAAAAATACAGAACTGTTCATGATCAGATTCTTATACCTGGTATTTAGATTTCAGATAAAACCGACCGTTTCTAGCGTATGTGTCACATACGATTTCTTTACCTTGTTTAAATTTGAATACATCAAATATTCTATCCGAAAATAGATTCTAATTTTAATTATAAAATAAACTTATACTTTATTTGAAATAACCGCTCCGGTATTGTCTTCCCGTCGTCCGTTAAGATCATACTCGATCTGTTACTCTAGAACGACTTTTCTTGGTTTGACTCTACCATTAAAATAATTTATTTGAAAATGAACTCAAAATTTAAAATTTATAAATTAAAATTTATAATTACAGTTTCTGTTTGAACCTTTCGACGTCCGACAAAACCCCATATCCGTTCAGCGATTCTTGAACGACTCTTTTGTCAACTTTACCGTTGACATATCTCGTTAGAAAATTATTTCTAACTTCCATTTCAAATTAAATTATGATTTAATTTAAACTAAAATTTCTGTTTTAAATTTCAGACTCTTGACGAAAACAATATTCGGAAATCCTGATTCACTTTATCTAAATTTGCTCTTGCAGAATAAAATAAAAATATATTTTTACAATTTAAATATTTATTCTACTATTTTATTTAAACCAATAGTAAATTTAAAAACTACTTTAAATAAAAAAAATATAATTTAAACCCTTTGTTTTTGAACTAACATTAGCAAAGTACCAGGGTCAACAAAGTACCAGGGCCAGACACCGATGTTTTCTGCCCTGATCACCACGAAAACACACAAAATCCTTAGTACCAGGTGGTAGTACCACCTGGTAGTGCCACACACAAAAATCACGGTGGATCCTCTCCAAAAACCCATCGTCCACCCTTGCTTTTCACTTCTCCCCTTCACGCCATAGCTGTGCACGTGCACACGCACGTGGGTCCCCTCCAGTCTCCGACGACCCTCGCCACACACCACCCTCCGACATCGGATCACATCACAACCACCAGAACCACCTCCCTTTGCACTGAACGGAATTTGCCCTGGCCCCTCTTCTTCCAGTAAAAAGCATCATCACGGAAAACCCATCCTACCTCCGCCCACCGACCACCGGACGTCGCTCCTGCTTGGCCACGCCAACACCCGACCCCGACGCCCCTTTTCCCCCTATACCGCACCACCCTACCGTTCCCTAGGCCGAGCAGTTCCGACGCAAACCTCATGAACCCAACACAGTTTAAAAACCTAATTTCTTTGATTTTGCAAAATCTATGAAACTAAAAATTTAATCCGCATTTTTCCCATAATCTACACTTCCCCATGTTCCTCCCGACCAAGTGCCATCTCCTCCCATCAATTGATGCGCCGGAATTTAGTCAATTTGTAATTTCTGATCATCTTAGAATTCCCGATTATCCATGTTACTAAAAATCACCAAATTACTTCCTAAAATCATCATTTGATCCCCTTGTTATGATTATGTAATAAAAATTTGTTTTTATTCAGTTTGAATTTCCATTATGAAATCTTGAGGCAGAGAGCAATACTGATGTTCTGTTTTCAAAATAACAGTGAAGTTTTGCCTAGTAGATTTCACTTTGAACTTTGTATACTCATGTAAAAGGTTTTACAAAGGGTCTGGTATCATCACATCGGCTACTAACCCAAATCCAGTTAGCTACCTAACTATAGGGACTTACTATTAAAACATTTCCTGATGACCATAGCTAACAGTACAGGCAGTATTGCTTTTAATCACAAGAACTTAAGGCTTCTACATTTAAAATGATGATCACTTAACCATCATTAACAAACACAACAAACATGACAGGAGCAAGATTTTACAAACAATGCAAGATCACTTCATATTTTAAACAACCAAAAACTGCAGAAAATGAACACAGAAAATAAGGTGCAGTTTTACTCACTTTCAAGCTTCCAAACTCTTACTTCTTCTTTGCTAAACTCTTAGAACTGCTGTGTTTGTGTGTGTATGAAATGGTGCATGTGTTGGTCTTTATATAGGGCTGAGAAATGAAAAAATTACTGTGCATTTATTGTTGATGTGAACCAATATAACAGCCCTCTTTTCTTGTCAATGAAAAACCAGACAAACACCTCTTTCTCTCTCAATATCTTTGCAGTTTTCACATGGCATATTTCAGCCTATATACCTCTCTAAACCCCTAAGCATTGTACCAATGTCTCCCCTTTAGCCTTGACAAAAAAACACACATTAAATGTGCTATGTACCATCCCTCTTTCTACCCATTTTTCCTCTTTTGTTTAATCTAAATGTATGATCCTTTTGTACCGAATGCACTCAGCTTTTCACATGCATATAGCTCACATTTCCTTATGCAACACATGCTGATTTAACAACAACTATATAATACAATTCCTTGGCTCCCAAGGTAGGCAAAATTCTGAATTTTCTGTACCTAGTTTCTCACGACCATGTGAGTTTTGCAAAGGAAAAACTTGCAGAAAATCACCTCTTAAGGGTTTAACTAGTGTAGGCAATGTGGTGATGTTTAAATATGATTTTGTGGATCATCATACCCATGTGTTTTCTTGACACAGTGGCCGTGACATTGAAAGTAGTAAAGGTTCTTTTATTTTCAGAAAATCAGTTGAAATGAAATGATAAGATTTAAATCATAAAATGTTGCAACCATATTGATTTTATCATGTGCAAATATACATGTTTTCCCATCATTTTCTAGTGTATAAATCTAGGGTAGTTGTATATGGTGTAGGTGTATTTTGGGGTGCATATGAGAAAGGAAATATATGTATAAATAAATAAACAAAACTGAAATTGTCTTCATCAAGATCTATGTTGTCATGCGCCTAAAATATCCTTATTTGCTAGCATGTTCATAGTGATACAAGGGTGTAAGTATGATTTGCAAAGATGTTGTTTTATATAACCACGCAAATGCTGTTATATATACATGCTATTATATACTGGTTGATAGTTCTGAATTTCTTTAAATCTTGTTTTTTTCAAATTGTATTTGTACTCAAGATAAATTAAACTGTTGTTTGTGATTGACGTAAATACCGGGTCATTACAATACACGATGGATATGGCATGGTGAAAGCATACTCAATAGAACTAGTTCTAGTAATCATGAGAACAATAATAATGACATGAGAGATAATGTGAATAATGAGGTGAATGATGAGGATATTGAGAATGATCATCTTCATGAGATGTTTTTTGATGTTGAAGAACAATTGATGGAAGAGCCAAAGTTGCATGAAAAAATATTAATTGATGATGAGAAGCCTTTGTTTCCCGATTGTGATAAGTATTCAGTCTTGTCTGCTGTGCTCAAGCTTTTTAATCTAAAGGAAAAATATGGGTGGAGTGATAAAAGTTTTACATCAATGTTGGAACTTTTGAAAGACATGCTTCCAGAAGGTAACGAGCTTCCTATTTCTAATTATGAGGCTAAGAAGATTATGGGTCCAATTGGCATAGGATACAAAAAGATACATGCATGCCCAAATGATTGTATATTATATCGAAATGAATATAAAAGCTTGCATGAGTGCCCAAAATGTGGATTATCCCGTTACAAGGCACGAGGAAATGTTCGTAATGACTCAGGTAAGAAAGGAACTCCAACAAAGGTGTTATGGTATTTGCCCATTATACCAAGGTTTAAACGATTATTTGCAAATATGGATAACGCAAAAAATTTGAGATGGCATGCAGAAGTGAGGAAGGATGATGGGTTTCTAAGGCATCTAGCCGATTCTCCACATTGGAGAAACATTGATACAATATGTCCTAGTTTTGGCAAAGAAATTAGAAATCTCAGACTTGGTCTTTGCACGGATGGCATAAATCCATTTGGTAACCTTAGTAGTCAACATAGTACTTGACCTGTTCTTTTGGTGATTTACAATCTTCCACCATATTTGAGTATGAAGCGCAAATACATAATGTTGTCTCTTCTTATCCCGGGACCACGACAGCCAGGGAACGATATTGATGTTTATTTAGCTCCTCTAATTGATGATCTAAAACATTTGTGGGAAGAAGGTGTGCAAATGTTTGATGCATACAGCAAAAGTTATTTCACATTGCGCGCCATGGTTTTTTGCACCATAAATGATTTTCCTTATATGGTAACTTATCTGGCTATAGTACAAAAGGTGCTAAAGCATGTCCAATTTGTCAAGACGATATGGTTGTTGAACGTTTGCATTTTTGCAAGAAAAACGTGTATATGCATCATCGTAAATTTCTCCCTATCAATCACCATTATCGTAAAAAGAGGAAACCTTTCAATGGAGAGGTAGAAAATAGAGTTGCTCCTTTGTCGTTAACAGGAAATGATGTTTATGAACGGGTCAAGAATATTGAAAATGTATTTGGAAAAGCCTTTCCTCTTGTAGAAGGCTCGTGGAAGAAAAAATCTGTATTTTGGGAACTTCCGTATTGGAGACACTTACAAGTTAGACATTGCCTAGATGTAATGCATATTGAAAAAAATATTTGTGACAGTATCATTGGGACGTTGCTGAATATACCTGGTAAGACAAAGGATGGTGAAAATCTAGACGAGATATGTTGAAAATGGGTATTCGAAAGGAGTTAGCACCAGTAGAAAATGGTAAACGTGTTTATTTGCCTCTTGCTTGTCACACATTGTCCAAAAAAGAGAAAATTAGTTTTTGTGAGTGTCTTCGCGGTGTTAAGGTTCCAACAGGTTATTCTTCGAACATTAGCAGTCCTGTATCGATGGAGTATTTAAAATTGACGGGCATGAAGTCTCACGACTGCCACGTGTTGATGCAACATTTGTTACCTGTTGCAATTAGAGGTATATTGCCCAAACATGTTAGACTTGTTATTACTAAACTTTGTTTCTTTTTTAATACAATTTGTAGCAAGGTGGTTGATCCTCATACGTCGGATGAGCAACAAGATGACGTTATTATTTCTTTACGCCGATTTGAGATGTATTTTCCTCCTTCATTTTTTGATGTTATGGTGCATTTGGTGGTTCATCTAGTCAGAGAAATCAAGATTTGTGGTCCTGTGTTTATGAGATATATGTATCCGTTCGAAATGCACATGGGAACTTTAAAAAGGAAAACAAAGAATAGATATAGACCCGAAGCCAGTATCGTAGAAGGTACTGTAGCTGAAGAGGTTATTGAGTTTGTCACTCAATACTTAGCAGGTGTTGAACCCGTTGGACTTCAAAAATCTAGGCATGATGGACGACTTGATGGTCAGGGCACAATTGGGTTTAAATTGATTAACATTGGTGATGAAATGATGCAAAAAGCCCACTTACTTGTTTTACAACACCTCAGTGAGGTTCATCCTTGCTTGGAGGAACACATGACAACTCTAAGATCTGAGAATCCTTCAAAGACCGAAAGGTGGTTAATAAACGAACACAACCAATCCTTTATTGACTGATTTAGTGAAAGGGTAATGACTCAAATAAATAAAACAAATCATGGTATTTCCGATTCAATAAGATGGTTGGCATATGGGCCTCAGAGCTTAGTCCGCTCTTATGAAGGATATGATATTAATGGGTATGTCTTTTATACGAAGCGTCAGTATGAAAAGAGCAAAATGCAAAATAGTGGAGTTAGTGTTGTGGCATCTTCAAGAGAATTTGCTAGTGCTAAAGATAGCAGACCAATAAATTTGACAATGTCATATTACGGGATAATTGAAAATATTTGGGAGCTTAAATACAAAGGCTTCACGATCCCTCTATTTCAATGTAAATGGGCTGATAATCATCATGTTGTGCGAGAGGATGAGCATGGGTTCACACTTGTTGACTTTGATCGAGTGAGTCATGATAATGATCCACTCATCTTGGCTTCTCAAGAAAAACAAGTTTTTTATGTAACCGATCCCGCTGATCATAAGTGGTCCGTTGTACTTCCTGGTAAAAAGCGCATTGTTGGAATTGGTGATCTGATAGATGCAGAAGAGTATAATCAATTTGATGAGAATCCGCCTTTCTCCGTCGGCGTAAGTTCACACGAAGAAGAAGGTGATTTAAATGCAAACTATGCACGTTCTGATCATAATGAAGGAGTTTGGATAGCGGGTTACAATCATGTTGAAGAGTAGTTGTTTTTTTTTCAATTGAAAAGGAATTTTCACTTATGTTACGAGCGCATGAAATCAAAGTCCAAACTTATTCAGTTTAGTTACATGTTTGTAAGTTTCATTTTAATAATTTGAGCTAATTTGAATTCATTTTAATAAGGTGGTTTATTTTTCTGGACTCATAAATGGTTTAAAGTAAGTTTGTCTTAAAATTCACATAAAAATCTAAGAATAGCGTGTTAGATGAGAATGTTGTGATTTTTGGGTCATTGCTTGCTTTGGTCGAAGTTACATTATCAAACATGTTCAGCTAAATCATGCTTTTAAACTAGTACTTGAAGAAAAGTGTGGATTCGTATTTTTCTTAGAAGTTCACTAATTAAACTCCTCGGCATGCTTTTAAACAAGTATGAAGACTGAGCTAATGTTTCCTGTTAACTGCTGTAGTGCAACTGTACACCAATAATGCTTCAAGCTGAAGCGTGCTTTTACGGTATTTGTTGCCCTCTATACAATATCAGTGTGTTATATACAAATGGTTTGCAAGTCTGTTAGGGGCCAAAATATATTAATTTCAGGAATATTAGCCAATGTTTGAGTTTTGACAAACGTATTCACAGCACAGTCCTTTACTGCTAATATTGTTTCTGTTTTTGTAGTACTGCACTATGCCTTTTCCCATTTTGAACTTTTCTTAATCTTATACACAATTTTCGCATGATCTTTGTTTTTGCAAGTAACGGTCTCATGTGCTCCTGTGAGTATACGTGTATATATGTGTGTATGCTTAAGGTGTTAATTGATTGTTGACAATTGAAACGTTTTTGCCCCAGTTCGAAATAAATTTTGCAAGGTGTCAATTTTATTCAAACGGTGCTACTGTAAGGCTTCACTGTCTGAGACAAGGTAACAGAGTGATAGGTATTAAAAAAGAAATTCCTCTCTTGCGTCGTAACGTAGTTCGCTAATTCCTTTCTTGCGTCATTACGTGGGTTGCTAATTGCTATGTCCAATTTGCCCTCTGAATTTTGTGCTTGATCGATTTTATCATGCTTAAAATTCTCTTATATACTTGCATCTCCTCTGTGACTTACTTTTTAATTATCTGTTTTCTTATTATTATAGTCCATACGAGATATTTTGATAGTCTATCTAATTTACCTGTAGGCCCTAGGGCTACCATTCTACAAATTTTATCGTCCTTGCTATGGAAGTATCTCAGCTCTACTCTCTGCCCAATCCCTAAACTTCCACGTATACCTGCCTCATTTCTTACAAACACCTATTTTGTGGTTATATGCATCTGTTGTAGATATAAGGTTTGTACCCACCGCTGCTTGTCTATCCTTGTAAGCTGACGATTAACGTCTACTCTGTTCTATCTTCAGTGTCCTATTTATGAACATATATATATATATATGTTTTTTTAAAATAATTTATGTTGATTCTTTTGCTTAGTATGTTCCTTTCTACAAATTTCATTGTACTTTTCATTTCATTGAATTCTTTTAATCCTTGATTACTTTTTCGGACCAAGTTATTATATGATATCACATTGTTCTTCCCCCGACGTTCTGATAATAACCTCTCAGATATTATTCTAATTACATAACATTTGTACCTTGGTGCATAGTCTGGACACTGTTATACATGATATGGTAGTTAAAAAGTAGTTGACAGCTTTTCCCCAGCACATTAGTTTCCATTTCTTTAATAGTACTGGGAATTTGCATACTGTTACTCTGCTACTCTTTTGTTTGTGTGGTATTACTAAGAGCATCTCCAAAAAAGAAGAAATTGAGCTTCTGAATTCGGAATCGTGCAAAAAAAACTCTTTCAACAGCCTATATTTTCCTGAATATTCAGGCAAATATTCAAGCATTAGTTTATCATCCTGAATTGATCCGAGCGTTGATTAAATCAACGTCTTTTGTTGGGCTCTGATTAAATCAGCGCTCAGCGAAAGATGCTGATTTAATCGGCAGCTAAAGGGAAAAAAATCGGAGCTTGACTATTGTTTTTAATGAGTTTGGGCTCTGATTAAATTAGCGCTTTATACATGGACATTGATTAAATCAATGTACACGTTAGAATGCTGATTTAATCAGTGCGCTTATGTTGGGTTGTGCACTTAATATTAAACTTGAATACTACTAATCATAAGATTACAAAGTGTAATTTGTTGGTGATGCTTAAAGAAAATTTGTTGAACCAATTGCCTGCATACATTAATTTTCTTCCCTATATTTGTTGCCATGTTTTATAAGACCACAAGCGTAACGGCACACGCTTCGCGCGTGATGACGGCACGCACTTCGTGCGTGATGAAGACGCGCTTCGCACGCGATCAAGGCACACGCTTCGCGCGTAATTCCAAATTTGAATGCAATCTAATTTTTTGAAGATGTGCTTTATTAAGCTACACATGTTCTACATAATGTGTACACTTGAATTATTAAATATATTAGGACCATATAGACATAATTTGATACAACAAGTAACCAAATATCAGTGCACTATTGGCAGTCAATATAAATAACTTCAAGATTTTGTGTACATGAAGGTTTGATTCATAAATAATGCAGGAAAATTCATATTTTTTGCTTTTTACATAGTAGGTGTAATAGGCTAGAAGAGGTAGGAAGTTCAATGGCAGCAATGGAAGTGTACATGTTGATAATTATTAAAGTAAAAAATTCTAATGGAAACTGCATCAATCCTAAGTTAAACTTTTTTTGTCAGCCATGCTAAAAGTATAAAGAATAATATCATAGTAGTCATCATGTTAATGCAAATAAGTTTTTAAAAAATCTTTATTCAAAATCAAATGAAGAAGGGGAAACACAAATAATTAATTTGTGTCAATTGTAAAAGATTCTTGAATCTGAAAGCATTAGTTTGGAACTGATGAGTGAAGAGCAATGGCATTGAAACTAAGAAGAAATATAGCAAAAAAAATTGCAGTACCTCAGTCTATTGTCTGTCTGTGCAACACCGGCTATCATCCGCCCATTATGTGGTATGTGGTGTAATCTGAATCGCTGCATTGACCGCAGAAAATAGCAAAGTGAGAATTTGGATATTAAAATAAATAAGTTCAAAACCTAAAAATTAAAACCAACATGGATCTATACACATCACCTCTCCAATATTGATTTAACAAAGAAGCAACCATCGGAGCAAAATATTAGAAAAGAATAAGACGAAAACATGAAAAAGCCAGTCATCAGCATCAGACTTTCATCACATCTAAAACCTGATCGTGGATTGCAATCATCACACCCAACTTAAATATTAAATTTAGTGAAGATAGTGAGAATAACCATATTTAAGTTTAGAAATATACTATCTTATAGGGATTATGTAGCGACCCGGGAATTTCGACACTAGAATCCAGACACTAACACTTCCGTGTCCAAACCCAAGTACCGAAAACCCAGAAAGCTAATAGAAAGAAGTTAGAGGGTGAGAAAAGAAAGAAAGAAATATTAGAATAGAAGAGTAAGAAGATCAGAGTCTCACAGCGGGATGGACAAAATATAATCATCAATAATACTTTTAAAAGAACTGTATATTACACATCAGAGTATACATTCAGATCAATACAACACACAACGGAAATAAACTAGTACCAGTATATATATGGAATACGTCTCGACTTCAACTCCATCTTTGTTGCTTCCAGCGGAAACCTGACCTGTAAATATGCTTGGTCTGACCCGAGCACATTTGATTTAAAACAAAATTCACCCGGATCAGTCTAAAATACTATCAGTGATAAATTCATACAGCAACCAACTTGTTTAACTTTGAAATCCTTTTGAAACAAAAGGATAATAGTAAGACCAGTCCACACATAAACACGGACGGTTTTTACCTTACTATAACCCAAAACAATTTGAAATCAATATCTTATTCTGATATTATCATAGTGTCTAAATACAAGTAAATAGAATCTAGCAGAACGCTTGCATCTCACGCTCCACATATATAGTATACAATCAAAACTGCGGGCGCTTATTGGAGATTGGATTTCCAACTATGACAAGGTATGGGACCACCTGCCGATAGTGTATCTCTAGAGACGAATACACTGGGTTCAACAAGAACGTCTTGCAACCCGGCCCACACATGACCGACCACTCATTTCTCTTGAGTGTATCGAGCATATTGTCACCTTACGGCTTTTTGTCGCGCGACCACCGTAATCCCCGGGAGATACAGAAATGAAAAGAAGTAACAAATATGAATATTATCTAGATGGTGACAATACACCCTAATGGGTGCGACCCACATAGCCATGCTGCCTGCCCGATTTTTGTCATTTCCCGGTTGATGAGGCTTGAGGCTATAATCGACTTTTGAAACATCTGGCCACCATTCACATCGTCCATACACGTCATCCAGGAACAGGATGAACCGAAGGCATCCTCCTATCGCATCCAATATAGGAATCACCCCATGGATCAGTAGCGAGAAATCCTTGCAACCCGTAGATTTCAATCACGACGGAATCACAGTATATCTCTAGGGATCAGCCAGAGATTGTAAGTAACTCTTCCGCTTCATGAAGATCTACGGTCTTCAATTTGCTCCATCTCGAACAGCGTCCTCGACGTATTCGTATTTATTGGTCGGAATGGTTTTCGAATATAAATTCGATCCCGGTCTTCCCGTACCAATAACGTTGGGTCAGATTTTGATAGTCGGTTATTTAACTATCAAAATAAACAACCATAAAACAAACAGATCCATTGGTTTATACACAGCATCACTTGGCCCTTAAAATACTATATCAGTTGAAACCCCCAAAATAATATATTGGTTTAACATATAATTATGCTCGAATCCTTTTAATTATATACTAGAAAATATCTTAAAATCATACCTAATTTGTCCTTTAACTAGCTTTTCAAAAACATGGCGATAACATTTCTTATTATCGATTCAACTTATCATTTAACCATTCCGACATCTTCGTTGGCTTTGTCATTTGAACACCAAAATCACTACTCGTCCCTTTAGACAAGCCCATTTAAATCTCATTTCTTAACTTTGAATATATCATTATATGTCCACTAATCCCCTTTTATTTCTTTTATCATGGGGATATCATTTCATACCATCAAGCCCCTTTTTATTTCCTTCCATTTCGAAATCTCGTTATAAATATATTTCCAAATCCCTCGAATAACGTTACACTATCTTCATCATTACGACTAATACCATCTTTTGACAATCCTGAAGTTGTTCAAGTTGGGGTATTTTAATTACCTCTCAGACCTTGATCAACGACGTTCTTATCTTAAGATAAATATTAGTTGTAATACAAAAACCGGCACTCATTTCCAATACGACCAACCCCATTATAATTCCATCTTGATGGAATATTATCTCTTCTTTAAAAATGGCGGTTCTATATCGAATCCTTATAACTTATCTCGTTTAACTACTCTAATTCAACCGTTTTGTTTCCCATTTCATATCTTCGCCAGTTTACTTAAATTTTCAATCTTGGCTTTTACAAATGTCACTTCAAATAACTCGATCCATTTATATATTCAATAAAACTCTGGTTATATAACTTTGTATAACTTGGATTCTTAGATTCCAATATAATTCAATTCAAATCAAGTTAAAACTTCGATTGCACATAAATATTAAATAGCTTTATAAACTATAAACATGGTCTTAAACTTCACAAACTTTCCTTAATATATTTCATCATTCCAAATTACCCCTTCGATTATTATTAAATGACTAATAATCAAGTGTCCACATTTATTAAAATAAAAAAAAAACTGGTTTCATTACCATTAACTATCCCCTTCAAATTAATGATCTAAATTAATAACAAGTTCAGCTAACGCCGTTACTTGTTTTTCTCTAAACGTGACTAACCTGTTAGTCAATCATTATTGATCTTGCCATTTAAATTAATAATTTATTAATCTAAATAAATTTTATTTACTTTGATCAATATCAATATAAATCCATTCTAATTGTTATGTCAAATCTGGCCACCTGAATTAGCTAAATAAAATTGGTTAACAATCACTTATATAAGCACGCGCTTCGCGCACAGTAGATTTATGTTAAACCAAACAAGGTATAGATGGGGTCGGTTTATTCTCTTTTTAAGACTTCATTAAAAATATATATTTAAAAATATATATACGGTGAAAATAAAATTTTATAACTTCTTTTCTAGTGATTCACCTGACGATGAATCGATCTTTGTAAAACGGTGTACATCTAGGCCATCTGCTATTTATTTATCAACCATACTATTTACTGATTCAAAACTCAACCATATTCAACAATCAACAGGGTTTAGAGTCAACGGGTCTTGAACAGTTCATATAAAATATGAAATAACAACAAAATAAATATTTGAGGAACCGGTTTGGTTCCTCCTACCTGTTCTTCCCTGCAACACAGACCATTAAAATCTTTCATATCAGTACATAGAGATATTTTAGCAACGATAATATAATTAACGTCAATCGTTAAAGCAACCATAGGCATCCAAGGCAACCAATTAAATTATATGAATTTAACACATCCAAGTATTTCAGAAATGTGTGAGAATAAACTCACATTTGTTTTCGGTCGACGATTCAGCGTTGTTTTCATTTAATTTTAAACAGTCGTTTAAAATTAAACGAGGATTTTGACTGCATCCGGTCCCGTTTGAAACTGCTCAACAGCGTAGTATTTTTTCCTGTGATCCCAACGCTACTGGTTTCGCGTGGTTCTTAAGAACCAACCCGTATCCGCACGTTTCCTTTGCTTGCGCCATGCTTCCACCTTGACTATCCATCACGTTTTGTTTTTTTTTTTTTTTTTTTTTTTTTTTTCATGCATCAGCTCCTAATCCACGTCCCTCCTCAACGCCTCATCTCCTTCTTCTTTTTCCTGTTAATCCCACGTTTTACACTCTACAACACTCCTCTTCCAAACAAGAAACGCACACCTCCAATCCCTGCTTCCTTTAAACTGATGCCGCTACTTCTAAATGCTTCTCCTTCCATGTTACTGAAACCGCACTTCACCCTTTTGCCCCTCGCACAAGACCAAATCGCTGCCACCTTCTTCTTGCATTTCATTCTTACGGATTTTTTTCTTTTCTCTCGTAGTAAAACGTGAAAGGCCCAAACCCAAAACAAATTGAACAGCCGTCCCCCCCTGCATTATTTCTCCTACGCCCCTTTTATTTCCAGGCGTCATTTTACTTTTTTTTTTTTTTTCATTCTTTTTAGTTTCTGAAAATGGACGAACTCGCTGTATTTATAAAGGGTAGTTCCTTGGCGCCCAAGGTTTAGACTAGTAGCTGTAGCAGCGAGGTAAGATAGGTAGCGTTGTGTTGAAATTTTGGTCGACATCAGTTTTGATAAGGACTAAAAATGTATAGCACAGAGTAGCAGAAGTTTCAGCGTAGGCATGCAGCTGCATGTTCCCCATTATATTTTTCCTTTCCAATGGTACGTTTTTAGCTGTTTAGGAAGGGAAAGTGTAGATGGGCTCGTTTAACAAGGAGAACAGCGCAGTGTTTTTTTTCATATGAGGTACGCACAGTATAGATATGTTTTGTGTAAGTACACCTTGCATGTGACCTTTAATGTGTAGTAAAGTATTTGAGTTGCTAGTCACATTTTAGGGGTAGCTGAATATAGGCTGTGTATTTGTGTATACTTGGTGTGTGATTTAACATATAAACAGTTGTGCTTGAGTATGGAACCATGTGCTCTGTATTAATTAGATTAGATATGGGTGCATGTTTTAAAGAATGGCCAACAGTAGGGCGTAAGTTTTGGATTCTTTCATATAGTCCTTACTTTATTTTAAAGACAGCATGCACAACGTCCCCCTTTTATTTTATGTTTTAAACTTTTAGTGCACCGCGTCATGTAAGGTTTCGTTCATGTTCATGCCGCTACAGACAGAAATAGAAACACCGTTGTGTCGAGCATTGCCTCACGACTTCAAAAATATAATAATATCGGTAGGTTAAATTATATTGTGAAACCCCAAAATATTGATACAGGGTGCAAAATACCCCAAATAAAAAGTTGCTTATTTAATTAAATAAAAATTTCAGTAAAATTCTAAAAATTAAATTATCACTACGTCTCAAAAGAACCTTGTCTAAATTCGAATCCAGTATGCAGTTATTTCAAATAAACTGTTACGGTCGTTGAACGATTCTATAGCGACTATTTGAAAATTTGATTTGGACGTAAAATAAAATTTACAATACGAAAACTCGATTTTTCTCTTCTATTAGAAAAATATTATCAACTAGATTCAGACGCTTCTTGTTTTACCAAAATCCGACTCAACACGGATTCAGTATAGTCAATTGAAGTTGAAATTCAATTTTACGAACTACCGCACTATTTCGAGTTCGTTTTATATTAAATATAAATATACACATTTTATCGTCGTCTTAGAAACGAATTCCATGTCAATTCCCTTAATAAAATATTTAAACCAATTTAAATATTCAATTCAAATGGTCGAAAAATCCAGGTCGTTACAGATTAGTTTTTCTTTTTTTTATTAACAGGCTCTGATTAGTTTTGCGTTGTCTGCATTTTATAAATGAACCATTAAGGTGAACCATTAATGTGTGTTCTGGAATTTATAAATGAACCATTAAGGTGCATAAAATCTGGAATTTAGGCACATGATATATGCTGAACACTTAAGATTTCTCTTTTTAGTTTCATATAGTGTCTCTTTGGTACAGGAACATGGAAGTAGAACCACATACAAACAATGAAGAACCTTATTCGTCTGCTTCACAAATGTCTACAAAGAAGAAAAGAGGACCGACAACTGGAAAGAAATATAGAACACAAGAGCCAAAATATATTGAATGGAGCGGCAATGGAAACCCCATTGGAAAATGGGCGAATTCTTATAAGGCATTTGTGGGCGAAATATGTAGATCCAGAATTGATATCAACATTAAGAATTGGGATGGTGTTATTCCGGGGCTTAAGGACACTATTTGGGAAGACACTAAGGTATTCATATTTAGCTTGCCAACTAGTTGTATACTTATCGCCATTTAATAAGAATTATAAATACTTGTGAACTTTCATAATATACAATAGCATGTTGAAAACAACTTCAAGTTTGGCTTTAAAAGAGTTTTCGTCTCATGTTTTCCAAAACTTGCACAAGAGTTTTTTTAACATTCAAGAGCCTTTAATCTGACATATTTCCATATATACGAATTGCCTTAATATCAGAAGATTTCCAAACGCATTTAACTTCAAAAGATTTAAAGTCTTGCATGTTCTTTATCATTTTCAAAAAGTTATAAAGTCATTGTTTTTATTTAGTTTATTATCTCAATACTACAGTACCACAACATATTTAAAAATAAACCCTAAAGTGCACTGCTTTTAGATGCAAATTATAAGCAGTAGTCTTATTTTTCACTTCTCATGTACACAATCTTATATACATTAAAATAGGTTTTACGTTAAAATAGGGAAATCGATAGGTTTCGAATATACACACATAAATGATGACAATTCCAATATTTTAGGCAAGTTTTTTTTTAAGCATAGATGAGTATTTGTGCAGTTTCACAACTAGTTTTTGCATATCACACATATATAAATTGGTTTCAGAAAATAGAGTATCTATGAAATTTCAAACATCTTAAATAATTACATTATATTTTTAAAGTTTTTTTTGGTTTTAATGTGTAAATTAAAACATATATAAGTTTTAAAGTCTAATGTGCAAGTAAATTGTTGCTTGTTCTTTGATTATCTCAGACCGAGTACCACATAGATGACAACATGAAAGACATCGTTTTAAGAAATGTTAATGAGCGATGGAAGGATTTCAAATCAAGATTGGTTACTGGGTGGATTACAAAGGCAAGAAAGCTTGCAGAGGACCATAAAGAGCCGTATGAATTTTATGATGGTATTACACAAGCGCAGTAGGAAATATTTAAGGAGAATTGTGAAACTGAAGAATTTAAGGTATATTTGTATCTTTAAAACTTCACCGTCAAGTTGTCATTAAGTAGTAAACGTGTTTGCCCATCATTAATTTGTAGCTTTATATTCAAATCATTTTTGTAATCAATTTTCGTGGTCATATATCTCTTCTTAACTAATCCATCAGAAAACATGTGTAGATTTTGGAGATAAATCATAACCTTGTATTTGTTAATGTCATAAAACAGGAAAAAAGAGAGAAGGCTAGAAAGAGTCGAGCATGCAATGAACATCCTCATTATTTGGGACAAGCAGGATATGCCGGGAAGAGGGCAAAATGGATAGCCGAAGGCCATGATTCCACAATCACACTTCCAAGTGGGTTTGCTTTAGATCGAAGCGTTGATTGGGTTATGGCAAGATCAAAGAAAGGGGCTGATGGAAATTATACAATCCCCAATGAAAAAACCAGGATAATTGCTGATAAAATAGTATGATTTTTTATTGTTAATTCAATACTTTCGTATCATTATTTGTACAATGTTACAATTGATTATTTTGCAAAATATAGCAACAAATTATTGAGAAATCTTTATTTTGACAGAATGATTTGAGAGAAAAAGCCACCGAAGGGACATGGGTTCCATATAGACATGATGATATCTTGACTCGTGCTCTTGACACAAAAGAGCATCACGGCCGGGTTAGAGGAATTGGTGGGATGGCCGGTATCAAAGATATATTTGGAAGGGGAAGGAGAAATGAAGGTCCAAGTGGTGTAATATCGGCAGATCAATTACATCTTATCGCCGAAAGATTCAAGTCTATAGTGGATGCCAGAGTAGAACAAAAAGTTGCTGATATTCTGAGCAGATTGGGTATGCACATGCCCAATGTTGCGATAGTTGACGACAACATACCATCAACTAGTCGTCGTAGCAGTTGTCAATCAGTTCAGTTGGGTAAATTACAATCCACAAGCAAAACGCAAGAGACGGATCCGTTTGCAGACTTGCAGGTATATATGTGCATTTAATAGGTTCGTCTGCCAAATCATCTTGTTATCCACATGAAAAGGTTTGGCATATATAACCATATGTCCTTTTGTTTCATTAATTTTTAGAAATTCTGCATCAAACTATAAAAAAAATTTAAAAGTATGCAACAATTATACATTAAAAACTTTATGAAACCTTGTGACCTTATTCTATTTTTTTTCGTGCCATTTCAGAAACCTACGAAATGCCGGTTAGCCATGAATTTCAACTCCAAAATTGTCATAGTGGCTCATGGCAGGGTACATCCTGCTTCAAGGTTCGGTGATCAGTGCCACAACCAACAAATGTTGCTTGATCATGTAAAGGTTGGGATTGACGCAGTGGAGCCTCTTCATGTAGGGACCTCACTTCCCGTTCCAACTAAGCATCACATTATGATAGGAGAAGCAGTTGGTAGTTTTGTTCAATGGCCTAAAAATCTTGTTCTTTTAGGAGATAATGATATGGTAAATAAAACACTTCTGTTATTTTGTTTGTTGAGCTTTGACATTTCAAGTTTGTTTTGTATAATAATTGTCATAATATCCTGCATTGTGTGCAGGCTCCACCTTCTGCGAGCAAAAACAAAGCGACAGAGCGTGTCGCTGAGACTAATGATATGGTAAATAAAACACTTCAGTTATTTTGTTTGTTGAGCTTTGACATTTCAACTTTTGTTTTGTATAATAATTGTCATAATATCCTGCATTGTGTGCAGGCTCCACCTTCCGCGAGCAAAAACAAAGCGAAAGAGAGTGTCGTTGAGACTAATGATATGGTAAATAAAACACTTCTGTTATTTTGTTTGTTGAGCTTTGACATTTCAAGTTTGTTTTGTATAATAATTGTCGTAATATCTTGCATTGTGTGCAGGCTCCACCTTCCGTGAGCAAAAACAAAGCGAAAGAGTGTGTCGCTAAGACTAATGAAAATGTCATGAATATGATGACAAATGAATCTCCAAAGCGCAAAATAATCGTTGGCGAAGAGATCTTCAAAAATTTAATGGACAAGTGTAGATATTTTCATGACCTGGTAGTTCAGGCGCCATCCGATGATGATGCCATCAATGCAATTCAAGTAAATAAGGATTTATTTAAGTATGATGGGGACGTTGAAATCCGTATCACGATAGATGACATTATCCAATTTCTTAGTATGGCACGGTTGAATGAATCATGGTTGCAGATTTACATCATGTAAATATTTTTTTCACAAATATATATATATATGTTTAAATAATGTATAAATAATGTTGATTATACATTTAAATAATGTGTAGGTGGTTAAACCATATGTGTAATGATCTCGAAGTGGAGACCATTGGGTTTATGTGTCCTCAGAAGCTTTCCCAAGTGCGCAAACATCCAGACGCAACAATTACATATATCATAAACACATGGAATACGTCGCAATCTAAGAGATTAATTTTAGCCCCGTACTATGAAGGGTATGAAAATTAAACTTTTAGTAATTAACTAGTTTACATATTTATTGATGATTTTAACTTTTTTATAATGCAGGAAAAATTGTGTACTGCTTGTTTTTCAGATGGAGAAGAATGAAGTTTATGCTTTGGATCCACAGTCCGAACGCAAACGTAGATTGGAAATTAAGCCGCAAGTGAACATATATGTTGTATTACTAATTTAAAAAAAAAATTTACTTCTTTCATATTTTTGAGATCGTTGTTTTTCACAGTTTTATTTATTATGGCGAGTAAAAATTTCATCCTTTTGCATTTTCACACAAATGTTTTACATGGCGGTATTCAGTGATCAGCAAACTTGGTATATCAACTTTAAAGCTTTCTCAGCAAATAAAATAATTGTTGCATATGTGTAGGCCTTTAAAGCTTACAAGTACGGCAGTAGACTTCGAGGAATCTTCTTGAAATGGATTAATGTTCAGGTGATTCTTTTTCTTCTAACAAAAAAAAATTGTATATTGTTTGGTATAAAACTTCATCTTAAACTGATTACTGAATCATTTTGTGACATTGTTGTAGTGTCCTCAACAGTCTACATCAATAGATTGTGTATATTTTGTGATGAAGTATATGCATGAAATAGTACAAAACCACTGTCAAAACAATGATCTAAATGAGGTAACATTTTAATCTTTCCTTCATATTTTATGTTAAACAATTATATGTTTAATGTTTTGAAATAATCCCTTTATTGCAGTACTTTAAACAAGTTGATTCTTATAGCCAAACGGAGTTGGATGAGGTTCGAGATAATTTAGATGATTATATCATCCATAACTGGATGTAGTTTTCTTATTCAAGGGAGCAATTTTGGTGAGCATTTCCTATATAATAACTTTTTTAGCTTGCATTTTTTTTTAATTTTGAAGTGGAAATAGTCCTATAACCATGCATTTAATTTTGCTAAACATGCCTCACTCAACATAATGTATAACCATTTAATTTTGTGAAACTTTAGATTTTTATTATACCCCACGTAAATTCTTAGGTATAATATTTCCAAATGTTACAGCAACATTGAATATTTTTTGTAAAGCATTTATTTTAGAGATATCTGAATGGTTGTGTTGGGTAGAGTAGATTAGACTTCAGTGATAGAACCATGTGCAATGTGCCGACCATTTGCTGAAATGGAATGACATTAAGGCTTATCGTCATAATCAATAATGAGTAATAGGATTCAAGAAGGGATTGAAAGGTTTACATCGTGACATATTCATCATGAATTGGGGGTCGTCGAAAAGGGAACATATGGAAAGGTAACGACAATTAAGAATGCCACGGTCTGACGAAATTATATGGCGAATATGAATTAGCCCTACATAAATCTAAGATTCATTATCTATGGCTTGGCTACACTGTTTCAACGTGGAGTAGTATTTAAAATGACCATGCACATCTTTACAGTAAACTGAAATACGAATATATACAGTACCATTAGAGAATAAGAATAATGAGGATGTATACATATCCGAACGATTAAATGATTATAAGAAATAAGACGATATTCATGTAAAGGCCTTTGTGAAGTTGAGAAAATTTGATATATGACAACGTAATTTGCATCATTAAAGTGCGAAAGTTGATAAAATTACATTCACCATTATAATAAATACATAATCTATATGTTATGTATTTAAGACATGGCACTCCTCCTGGTAATCCATCTCATCGATATATATTAAGTTGACAATGTTATTAAGATAATTTTATGTATTTAAGAAATGTATTTAAGACATGGCACTCCTGCTAAAGCTCTTACATGCAACACTTACAAAGGCGAAATTTGAGGGACTTTGTGTTGATCTCCTCGATATATATTACGTTGATAATGTTATCGGTACTGTTTAGAGTAGCTAACATATGTTCTGAATTCTTTATTTTTATTCATTTTTTGAAAGCTTAAAACACCTGTTGAGAATGCTTTAAGATAGGCAAACTATTTTTAAAGACGTGGATGAGGTGATTCTAGTTGGTTGATCATCTCATGTTCCTGCTTTTCAGGAGATTGTGCAGAAGACTGGAAATCAACTCATTATCACGGTTATCCTGATGAATTAGTTTCTCTTGGAGCTGCAGTTTAGGTAAGATATTTTTTTCCCTTTTAAACATACAAGTATAGATTTGAAGTTCAAGTTTTTATTTTAAAGAAATAACTAAAAGTTTAAAAATTCTGAAGTTCGAGGATGTTGGCAAAAAATAAGCAATCCTAACACTAGATTAATTGAGATCACGTGTGATAATAATACCAACTTCTCTATTGCTAACATATTCTAAAATACTGGCAGGAGTTTTATCTAATGATGCGAGTGACGTAGTTCTGTTAGATGTTAATCCTTTTTCAATCTAAGAATCTTAGGTGGTGTGACGTAGTTCTGTTAGATGTTAATCCTCTTTCAATCTAGGAATCTAGGAATCTTAGAATGAAAGTGACAATTGACAGGTCGTTTACTTCTCAAAGAAACTTTAGGGGTACGTCCATCACATTGACTCTTTTATTTTATGCGCCTTCATAGTATTATTCTTTAAAATAGGTAAAAAATAATTGAAGAAGAACGAGAAGAGCGACTTGATAAGTTTACTGCTTAATGTTACTGTATGGTAGAACCCAGCAAGGATTAGATCATGAGATGTTGAACTGAGAATGAACTGGATACTTGGGGATATTAAATAAGAAGACAGAGGAACTGAACTATCTTTTAAGTGCTTTCCAATAACATATCTTATGATAAATGTTATTGCATGTGTATTTTGTTAAAAATGCTCTTTTGATGTGTAAGACAGTAAGAATTAAAAAGATAAACAACCAATTAACGTCCCTAAATGAGTTTATAAACCCTGAATTTGATTAGTTTGTTTTGCAATTAACAGTGGCTCTGGTAGTTTACCAATTAACAACCAGTTACCATGCTTTGTGGCTTTGGTGGTTTACCAATTAAAATATCCATACAGATGTAATATGTGCAAAAGAATAAAGGATTCTAGCTATATTTAGAATACTAAAAACTTTATGTTTAGGCCACAGGCCTACTGCTAGGGCTCAGCAGTAGGTAGTAGTAATAAAGTTACTTGTTTGGTTGTGATAAAGTTACCTACTGGGGCTCAGCAGTAGGTAGTAGTAATAATGTATTTCAACTGAGAAGCATAACATTTTGGTTAAAATCCTATTTTTCTAAGGTAGCTGACATAATAATATAAGGCTTATTGTTAGTTCAAATGACCTGCATGATATCCCCATCATATAACATAACTCCATGTAGAAAATCATACTTATTTGTTAGCCAACAACTGTTTACTCTGATTAGTTTGTTTTCCCATTTGTTTTTAAGTTCTTTTAGATGTTTTTAACATCCCTAAATGAGTTTATAAACCCTGAATTTGACATACAAAAGTTTCAATCTGGACACTTCATATTTGCATCCTTGTTAGTTAATTCGATAAGTATTGCCACTATCTGTGATGATGCTGCGTGTAAGAACAAGTAAAATAAAACACTACTTTTTTCACATTACAATTCACATCCCAGAAAGCTTTGATCCCAGTGATACTCATATTTATTTTAAATGATCTGGATCTAGAAATTGGGCAGTATGATGCTTGAGTTATTAGTATTAGAAGTTACTTTTATATTATACCATATGGTGCATACATTATAATTTGTTTGATACAGTGAGAGTTATAAAATTGAAATATGTCTTTTTCCCTGATATAGGAAGATTGCAGTTTTATGATGATGAAGTAGCGTGCAACAACTATGATCTCTTGGAAGCATTTTTGGGTTTGGATATGACATCTAATATTTTGGATTTGGATATGACAGCTAAGGAAATTATTATGAATTTGTGGACTTGTGTTGTCTTGTACAAGTTAGATGGTAATCTCAGTATTATGAAGTTAATGATAAATTATATAACATGTGAATTTGTGTTAATTATGGTAAATGAGACCATTGATATTATTTTGATTTATGTTGAATGTTGGAAGTATGCTTGATGTTCATTCATTTATAGTTTCTGTTGAAATATGTGGGATAATAAATCTATATGGGTGTAAATCTGATGATATTACCAATTTTTAGCATATGCAGTAGCATAATTTGCGACGGATTTTAATAAAACCGTAGTATAATCAATCAAAAACGTAAATCTTTTGCGATGGTTTTTTATAAAAACAGTATCATAAGATGACATTTTTGCGGCGAATTTTCATAAAAAACTGTCGCATAACGTGCAATCTTTGCGACGGATGTTACAAAACCGTAGCATGCTAGAGGAAGTCAGAACTAAAATAATGTTCATTTGCGACGGTTTTTCATTAACACTAGTCGCAAAACAGTAAGTTTTTGCGATGATTTTTAAAAATCCGTAGCATACCAGTCAAATTAAAAACTAAAATCTTTTTCATTTGCGACGACATTTAATAAAAACAGGTCGCAGAAAATGAACTATTTGCGACCGTTTTAAATTAAAATCCGTCGCACAAAAGGACATTCTGCGATAGTTTTTAACCGTCGCAACAGTTTTTTGTTATTTGCGACGTTCGCATTTGCTACGGTTGTAAAACCGTCGCAAACCATAATAAACAACCGTCGCAAATGGCCTGTTTTGTAGTGGTGAATCCTTTTTGCGAGGCCTTAAATTTTTGAACTTTGAAGTCTTCAACCACTTTGGAATTTTATGTTAACACATTCGAAACCATTAAAAATGGTTTCTTCTTAAAAATCTGTCTTGTACTTGCTGCTCCAATGATATTCCTTATGAACTGACATTACTCTTAGATTTGCCTCGACCTTGAATTGATGCTTTGACTTTGATAAGAACTGATATAATTCTTGATCATGCCTTACCTACTTTTGAACTATTTCTATATGATTAGATAAGAATAGATACTATACTCGAGATGACTAGTTGAACTTGTATCCTTGAGATGAGAACAAATACTATACTTGTTTCACTTGTATCTTTGAGATGATCAGTTGCATTCTTGTTGGTCTGTTGTTGCTCGAGTAGTCTGTTGCCCAAACACTTTGCTATACACTTTGCCAAGTCTAATTTGAACAGATAAGAACAGATGCTACATATGCTTTGGTCTTGCCGAATAAAACTGTTGTTATACTTTTCATGACTTATCAGACAATATAGTTGATCTTGCCATATCATTTTCATCTTGTTATTGCCTGTAGTTTCAAAACTATTATACTATGCTGTTATATGATCTTCTACCTGAAATTGAACCATGCTAAATTCTTACTTGCTTGATCATTGCTAACCTGAATTTCCTGACATTGTTCCTTCTACCATCATTGCTTAGATGCTTGGTGCCTTAAAAAAGACTTGCTATGAGCTTAATTTGTTTTGTACCCTTAATATGCTTGTAACTTGCTCGGCCTGCTGGTTACACATGAAATTTGAACTGTAAATTGCTGACTGCTGCACCACCTTGATTATATATGCATCATTTTAAACTCATATGAAAATGCCGTGATCTTGAGTATATGTGCTTCGACCATTCTCACCACTTAAAACTGTTGCACCATTTTGTATGTTTGTGAAATGCTTGAGCTCTTGTTTGTTTGAACTGAAAATTTCTATGCCATTTTTTCCATGCTTATGAACCTGCACCAACTTTTATTACACTTGTGCTCCATGTAGTCTTGTGCTTGTGTACTCGATCCTGATTTTAGTTGTTCTGTGTTAAGTCTTCATGTATGTTTGGGTTGCCTTGATCACTTGTAAACTATACCCATGTGCTCGACCATGAGAAATATGTTTGCACTTGTTCCATGTAGTGTTGCTGTGTGTACATGCCACTGAGTTTTGGGCTGAACCATCAATTCTAATTTACTTGTACACATCCACCAGATATGTAGTACTCGACCACTCTGTTTCACTTGTGCCTTGTTATGCCTGCTTGTATTTTAATACTTAACACTTGACACTTTCTTCACCATATAGCTTGAACCTATTTTGTTGGTGTGGCCTTTGCTATCTAAAATCTGCCCTCTTGCTTGTGTTGATCATGCTACCTTAATGTGCTTTGATTATTTTTGTCCATTTTCAGTTTGCATTTGTTCTTGGTTTATTTTTTAATGTGCACTGAGTCTAGACGGTCATTGTGGCTACTCCTCAGTTACTCCCTGATTGGCGAGGCAATGCATACATGTGTATACATACACGTGTGTATATGCAGCCATCAGACAGTTTTTCCTGTCCCTGCATATCAGACCAAGTCTAGAAAAGTGATGAGAAACACACCGTAATTCTGAGGCAAATAAAAATTAAAAAATAATTTTTATTTGCTTTTATTTAATATTCTTTTTGTTGCAGTCTACTGTGTGTGTTCTTATTTTATGTGACAGGTGAGCAGATGGTGTCTAGACTGACTGAAAGCTGTGAATACTGGACTGACAGAAGATAGAGTGCAGAGTGTATATGAGTCGGTGAATATGAGTCAATATGAAACTGTATGTATATATGAATTGGATAGAGATGTAAATGAGTGTTGAATGAACTGTAATGAGGAGGTGATGTACAGAAAATAGAAAGTTGTACTGATATTTGTAATAAACAGATTTGGTTGAAATAAAATATTATTTTATTGTGTTCAAACAAATTTGTCTATCAAATTCAGTTTATTTACAAGTACTATTCCTGTGAGGTGTTTAAATAGTGGAGTTATAAATACTTGTACTGTTCGAATGTTTGAAATATAATATTTAATTTAAATAAAATACTGTATGAAAATATGAATGTCTATACAGTCGTATTTTATTTAAATAGAAATATTATATTCCTATCTGTTGTGTAGTATACCGGTATATTTACAAACACATTCAATAATAAAATTTATTTGGTTGTTATCATCAAACAAAAATCATATAATTGTGTATACAACACTGTTATATACAACAATCTCCCCCTTTTGATGACGACAAACAAATAAAAAAAATTGAATGTGTTTGAACGTGAGATATATTACTCCCCCTATTTGTATGCTCCCCCTACAACTGAACTCCCCCTATATTTATGGAAAATATGAATGATGAAATCCAATTGACCATTCTCCCTCTAGATATTTAATTTCCAATCTTAAAATATTTTTGAATTAAATACTCATCAATCAAAATCTTGACCATTCTCCCCCTTTTGTTATCATCAAAAGAATAATAAAAATTGAAACAGTGATGAATATAGGCTATAAATATAAATTCAAATTAAGAGAGAGACTATATATCATAAAACCCATTTAATCAAACAAAAATCATAATAATCTTTAAATCAGAAGCAAAATTTCACTTTCAGAATGAATGGATTTACGATGGATTTTATTGAATAAGGAGAGTTCAATAAAAAATTGATATTTGAATATGAATTTTGGAGATTTTAAAAATGCAAGCACTTTCAAACCACGCATAGCCCAAAGGTCTTTTAAATGGGGTTAGTAGTAACTTAACTTTATCTTCTCTAATGAGTTCCATCCATGCACAGCCCAAGGGTCTTTTAGGTGAGAATGGAAGCACATAGAGATTAAGGTAATTCACCCACGCATAACCGCGAGGACTTTTAAATGAGAGTGAATACCAAGGATATTTTTTTTATTTTTTTAAATTCCAAGAATAATTAGAACTCCCCAAATTAAATAAAACCATGATGAATGACAAAAATATGGTTGATATAGAAGATGGTCGTGAAATAAGCTCTAATTCAAAGATATTATAAAATCTATCCAATCATCATTAGATTTAAAATAACATCTCCTCTAGTTATGAATTATACCTAGTCACAACTCATCACAATTTCATAAATCTATTAATAATTTTGATGGGTCACAAAATGGTTCAAATTAATCAATAGTTTCAATTTTGAATAAATAATCAAAAATAATTTTAAAATTGAAAATATCAATCCCAAGAGGAGTTTTTGAAAATATCAATGCAAGTTTGAAAAACAGTTTCAAAAAATCAATCAGTAGAATATGAAATTATCTAATATTTCTAATGCTGATTGTTCCTAGACAATTTTAAAATCACTTATATATTCAATTACAATTTTTTATGGAATTTAAAGATATTTAATCACTGATTTTTTTGACCCATCGTCCAGTCACTAAGATATTTAAACGAATCAAATCAATTTTCTTATAAGAACAGCACAAAATCATTTTCAAAGCAAGAATCACAAGTGAATTTTTCAGAATTTTTTAAACAAGCACAAGAAACATTCAATGATCAAATCTGAAGATGATTATTTAAAAAAAATCAATTTTTTTTTATATAATCTAGGAAATTCAACAATTAATAACGAATGATTTCAAAATCAGCCAAGTAAAAAATAAAGAAAACGAAAGAAATAAAAACTAAAAAGGAAATTAAACTAAACAAGAATTGAAATAAAAAATACGAGTTTAGAGATCATACCTGACTTACCATAATCGACGTGATCCAATGAATCTCCAACTCTGAATCTATGGCTAAGGAATTCCAAATAATTCAATATATGAATCAATTTTAATTTTATCTCACTTAAGCACAGTTGTTCCTTAGCCTCTCACAGTACCTAAATGTTATAGAATCGAGTGGTCTAACAAAAATTGTTTTACCACTCTTATCTTCATTTACACGTTTTGGTACCCAAACCTGTTTATATAACAATCCATTACTATCCACTACAGTACCCTTTGGAACCCAAATTCATTTAGATTTATTCAAAAACATTTTATTCTTTTTTGGAATCCAAACATGTTTAAATGAATTGTTTTTAAATGAGTTATTATTTTGTTTATGATTTAAAAACCCTTTGAAATTATTAGATTTCAAAATTTCAAATTGATCGTTTTCAAAACCATTTAAAGAATCATGGGAATTTCGTTTTTCAACCTGATCAGATCCAAAGCCAAGTCTCTTTTTATTCTGAACAAAAAATTGGTTTTTTAACAACATATTCAACGATTTCTCTCCTTTAGAAAATTTAGTCAAAGTTGGCTCAAGTTGTTGAATTTTAAATTTAAGATCGCTATTTTCTTTCATTAAATTTGAACAACGATTAACAGCGATTTTCCTCTTTTCATCATTAGTTTGTTTCAAAACCAAATTTTCATTTTCAAGTGCTTTGATTTTAGCATTGGACTTAGAAATTTCAATTTCAAATTGTTTTCGCTTTTTAAAATCCAGTTTTTCAGATTCTTTAAACTTTTCAATCTCCTTCTCAAAATCTCGATTTTCGTTTTTCAAATTCTCGTTTTCACTTTCGAGTAATTCAAAATCTGTTTTGAATTTCAAAGGATCATTACTCAAAAATTGACATTTTTCGCATTTTGAAAACGGTGAATTCTTAGATTTTTCAAGTTTTCTTTCTAAACTTTTATTTTCTTGAACTAGTTTTGACCTATCAGATTTCAATTTCTTAACTTTTAGTTCAAGAGAATCAACGGTTTTTGTGAGGTCGTGACACATTAGAATTAATTCTTTAAAGGTAAAATTCGATACTTCATTAGAATCCTCTTCACTACCTTCCAAATTAGATTGAGCCATAAGACACAAATTAGCTTCCTCTTCATCACTTTCAGAAACTTCTTCTCCTTCCTCATCATACCATGTAGCAGCAAAAGCCTTCTTCTTTCTTCTGAACTTCTTCTTCTTTTCATTTTTGAGATGTGGGCAATTCAGCTTGATATGTTTGGGTTTCTTGCAATTGTAGAAAAACACATCATCGTCTGAACTATTTGAACTTTCGGACTTGTCGGTTTTTGATTTCTTCTTTCGTGGCTTGTAATTTCCTTTGGCCCACTTACTCAAAACCATGGCTAGCTCTTCAGCGGAATCTTCATCATCACTTTCAACAGTATTATTTAGAGCGATCGTCTTTTTCTTTGATTCAGAATTCTTTCGTTCTTCTCTTGCTTTTAACTCCATCTCGTAAGTGATGAGATTACCATTCAACTCCTCCATGCTTATTTTATTCAGATCTTTTGATTCTTGAATCGCCGTCACTTTTGCTTCAAAATTCATCGGTAGCACTCACAATATTTTTCTGATCAATTCCACTTTGGTATAGGTTTTGCCAAGAGCTTTTACATTGTAGACTAGTGACGAGAAGCGTCCATACATCTCTTTTATATCTTCATCTCGTTGCATAGAGAAATTTTCATGTTCATTGCTGAGAAGAGCGAGACGAGATTCCTTCACTTGAGATGTTCCTTCGTGTGTGACCTCCAATGTATGCCATATTTCCTGTGCAGTTTCACAATGAGAAATTTGATTAAATTCAGTTTTATCAAGAGCACAAATTAAATCATTCATCGCTTTGGCATTGGCTGAAAATAATTTTTTATCATTAGCATCCCACCTGTCTTTTGATTTAGGAATTTCAACACCACTAACAATAACAGTGGGAGATCTATAACCCGTTTCAATAATATCCCACACATCATAATCGACTGAACTCAAATAAATTTTCATCCTAGCTTTCCAATATGCATAATCAGTTTCATTAAACATTGGTGGCCTAGCTATGGACTGACCCTCAGAAAAAGCATTGTTAGACAAATTCATGACTCTAGAATTAAAAATACGGGCTCTGATACCACTTTTAGGATCTAAATTAATCCCAAAGTGGAGGTGAATAGGGTTTATCGCAAATTTTCATAGAGTAATTAAATAATCACAGCACAGATAATAATCAGAATAAATGCGGAAAATAAATAACACACAGATATACCCTGCTTCGGCAAAACCCTGCCTACTGCTGCATTCCTCAAGGTTTCTACTAGGAGTTAAAACAATCTCTACGCTTACAATCCCCTGTAAACTCCCGACACTCGCTCCCAACTGTTCTTATCCCTACGCTCAAAACTCTGCACTGGTTTCTGTCCCCGAAACCAAATTTCCCCGAATTACAATTCCCGTAATTCGTCTCCCTAGTTTTCAGAGATAAACTAGAAAACTACGGATTTGATTACAAATTGAAAAATGAATAAGAAAATAAAATACCCTTATAAAAAAAGTTAGAAATCCTTAGGAGTTTAAATTAGGGTTATCCCCTTTTAAAAAGTAGGCCGGCCTCTTTCATATTTTCTTTATTCTTTATCCCAATCTCCTTTGTCTTTGAAGAAAGTAAATGGCGGCTGGTGATTTGCTATCTATGGTTTCCTTCTGGAATCCGATGATTGACCGTACTCGTGCTCTGATATTTTCCGATGTCGATCTCGTGCTCTGATGTCCTTCGATTTGCAATCTTACTTGATTCAGATCCAAGTAAAAATTGGTATGATTTTTCACCTCGAAATTCTCTTTTAATTGCGTTGGAACTTGGATAATCAAGAGCCGATGATGATGTGGGTGTTTTTATAGGATTAAAAATCCGATATAATCTCAGATTTCATCTAGTGACTTGGTTATGATATACAAGAAAATATTAGGGTTTTTGAAATACATGGCTTTGAATTGTTCTTGTGATTTCTCTAGAAAAATCCTTTTTGCGAGGCCTTGAATTTTTGGACTTTGAAGTCTTCAACCACTCTGGAATTTTATGTTAACACATTCAACACCATTACAAATGATTTCTTCTTAAAAATCTGTCTTGTACTTGCTGCTCCAATGATATTCCTTATAAATTGACCTTACTCTTAGATTTGCCTCGACCTTTAATTGATGCTTTGACTTGGATAAGAACTGATATAATTCTTGATCATGCCTTACCTGCTTTTGAACTGTTTCTATATGATTAGATAAGAACAGAAACTATACTCGAGATGATTAGTTGCATTTATATCCTTGAGATGAGAAAAAATACTATACTTGTTTCACTTGTATCTTTGAGATGATCAGTTGCATTCTTGTTGGTCTGTTGTTGCTCGAGTAGTCTGTTGTCCAAACACTTTGCTATACACTTTGCCAAGTCTAATTTGAACAGATAAGAACAGATGCTACATATGCTTTGGTCTTTCCGAATAAAACTATTGTTATACTTTTCACGACTTATCAGACAATATACTTTATCTTGCCATATCATTTTCGTCTTGTTATTGCCTATAGTTTCAAAACTATTGTACTGTGCTGTTATATGATCTTCTACCTGAAATTGAACCATGCTAAATTGTTACTTGCTTGCTCATTGCTAACCTGAATTTCCTGACATTGTTCCTTCTACCATCATTGCTTAGATGCTTGGTGCCTTAAAAAAGACTTGCTATGAGCTTAATTTGTTTTGTACCCTTAATATGCTTGTAACTTGCTCGGCCTGCTGGTTACACATGAAATTTGAACTGTAGACTGCTGACTTCTCCACCACCTTGATTATATATGCACCATTTTAAACTCATATGAAAATGCTGTGATCTTGAGTATATTTACTTCGACCATTCTCACCACTTAAAACTGTTGCACCATTTTGTATGATTGTGAAGTGCTTGAGCTCATGTATGTTTGAACTGAAAATTTCTATGCCATTTTGTCCATGCTTATGAACCTGCACCAACTTTTATTACACTTGTGCTCCATGTAGTCTTGTGCTTGTGTACTCGATCCTGATTCTAGTTGTTCTGTGTTAAGTCTTCATGTATGTTTGGGCTGCCTTGATCACTTGTAAACTATACCCATGTGCTCGACCATGAGAAATATGTTTGCACTTGTTCCATGTAGTGTCGCTATGTGTACATGGCACTGAGTTTTTGGCTGAACCATCAATTCTAATTTACTTGTACACATCCACCAGATATGTAGTACTCGATCACTCTGTTTCACTTGTGCCTTGTTATGCCTGCTTGTATTTTAATACTTAACACTTGACACTTTCTTTACCATATAGCTTGAACCTGTTTTGTTGCTATGGCCTTTGCTATCTAAAATCTGCCCTCTTGCTTGTGTTGATCATGCTACCTTAATGTGCTTTGATTATTTTTGTCCATTTTCAGTTTGCATTTGTTCTTGGTTAATTTTTTAATGTGCATTGAGTAGAGACGGTCATTGTGGCTACTCCTCAGTTGCTCGCTGATAGGCGAGGCAGTGCACACGTGTATATACATACACGTGTGTATATGCAGCCATCAGACAATTTTTCCTGTCCTTGCATATCAGACCAAGTCTAGAAAAGTGATGAGAAACACACCGTAATTCTGAGGCAAATAAAATTTAAAAGTAAATTTTTATTTTATTTTATTTTTGTTGCAGTCTACTATGTGTGTTCTTATTTTATGTGACTGGTGAGCAGATGGTGTCTGGACTGACTGAAAGCTGTGAATACTGGACTGACAGAAGATAGAGAGTGCAGAGTGTATATAAGTCAGTGAATATGAGTCAATTTGAAACTGTATGTATATATGAATTTTATAGAGATGTAAATGAGTGTTGAGTGAACTGTAGTGAGGAGGTGATGTACAGAAAATAGAAAGTTGTACTGATAATTGTAATAAACAGATTTGGTTGAAATAAAATATTATCTTATTGTTTTCAAACAAATTTGTCTATCGAATTCAGTTTATTTACAAGTACATATTCCTATGAGGTGTTTAAATAGTGGAGTTATAAATAGTCGTACTGTTCAAATGTTTGAAATATAATATTTAATTTAAATAAAATACTGTATGAATATATGAATGTCTGTACAGTCGTATTTTATTTAAATAGAAATATTATATTCCTGTCTGTTGTGTAGTATACCAGTACAGTTACAAACACATTCAATAATAAAATATATTTGGTTGTTATCATCAAACAAAAAGCATATAATTGTGTATACAACACTGTTATATACAACAAATATTTCTTATTTTTAAGAAATGATTTTATAAGGAAATTCTTGTTGTTAACCAAGTTTTATAAACAAATAAAGTTTGGTATTAACCAAAGGATTAATTGACAATAAAGTGGGTAAATGGGTTAATAATGTAAACGATTTCAATAATCGAAAGGCTTATAATTCAATTATAAACTTATGGAAACCCATAAATTGAATTTAAAATTCTAAAGGTGGAAAGTATGAAGCTAAATTTAAGTTAGAACTTAATGTATTTGAAAGCGGAGATGCAAGCTAAGTTTAACAATTTGATTTAAAGTGAAATATTTCAAAAGGAAGTTTTATTGAGATGAACTCAAAATAAGTTTAAATGGACTTATAAGAAGTTTTATTATGAAAATTAGGGCTCGCGTATAATGCATGAAAGATGTTTAAAGGTAATAATTATAATTCTAAATTAAGTAAAGTTATGGAGATTTGGGGTGATGTTTTCAAAGAAGAATATGGTTCTAAGCCCATATTTTTAAATCAAATAGTCTGTGGAGATTTTCATAATATTGTTGAATGTTGGGTTTTCGTTAACAAACTTTTGTTATTCTGAAGGTAAGAATGTCGTCAATCAAGGTCTGAGAGGTAATTAAAATACCCTAACTTGAATTACTTCATGATTATCCAGAGGATGATATTGGTTTGGGTAACGAGGGTAGGTGAGGGAAATCTAGTACTTCCATAAATTTCATGTTTTTATAAGTTAAGTAAAATGATTCTTAGAATATTCTTATTTTTAAATAGGAAGTAAATGGGTTGATCCAAATATTGGAAGATTTAAGAGTTTGATTAACTAGTAATAAATTTAAATAGTCCAAGTGACGCTGTGTACTGACCCAGTAGATCCATCTATGTTGTGGATGAATGATTGTTTATTTGATAGTTAAATAACCGACTATCAAATCTCGCCTATACATTGTTGGCTCGGAAAGATAGGGATCGAATTTATATTCGAAAACCGCTCTAACCAACAAACACGAAAGATATCAGATGCAGATTGAAGATGGAGCTTTGAAGACCGTTGATCCTCATGAGCGGAAGAACAACTCGTTAAATTTCTCTAGCTAGTTACCAGAGTTATGATGACTTATGATTCTGTCGTGATTTAAATCTTCGGGTTGCAAGGATTTCTTGCTACTGATCCTTCGAGTGATTCCTAGGATGTGGTAGGACAGTGCCTTCGGTTGATCTTGTTCTTGGATGACTTGTATAGATGAACGTCTGACAGAGTATTTCCAAAGGGGTCACGTACGTCGATTTCTTCAAACGTATCAAGTTTGGAGGTGGAGAAGGCAACTTCTCTCCTCTTAACACCTAGAGTATTTTTGTGGAAATCAATTAGTGATTTCTGACGGATCTAATGATGTGGCATTCAAAGTGAATGGTGTTGTGTTGTTCTAAAATGATAAGCTTAACCTCAAGCCTCATCAACCGGGAAATGACAAAAATCGAGTAGGTCGCATGGCTAGCTGGGTCGCACCCAAACAGGGTGTATTATCACCATCTAGAGAAATTTTGTTCTGGTTCTTCTTACACTTCTGTATCTTCGAAATATGGTTATGTTGGCCAACCGTGGGTGATAATACATTCGTTCCACTCAAGCTAAAAGAGTGATCGGTCATGTTTAGCCTGGGTTGCAAGATGTTTTGGTTGAACCCACAGTGTATCCCTTCTAGAGTACACTGATCGGAATGTGGTCCCATACCTTGTCATAGTTGGAATCTAATTTCCAATAAGCTCTCTACGGTTTTTGATTTTATACTATGTATGTGGTGCATGAGATGCAAGCTTTCTTCTATTTGGTTATTTATTTGATAGACATTATTATAATACCACCAGATTCTCATATCAAAAACGTTTTGGGTTATAGTAAGGTAGAAACCATTTATGTTTATGTGTGGGCTGGTCTTTATTACACTTTTCTTTCAAAGGGAATTTTCAAAGTTAAGCAAGTTGGATGTTACTTAAACTTAGTGAGTATTCCTCACATTGGTTCATTAGACCGATCCATGGCGATTGCAATGCTCGGGTCAGACCAAGTTTTACGGGTTCAGGTTTAACATGATACGAGTTTCAGAAGACGAGATGGAGGAGTTTAGACGTATGATTTATTATTCCACTTTGTATTGTATACGAGGACAAAATATTATAACTATCTAGATTTTTCTGATGTACTATAATGTATGTTACTACCATAATTAACAATGAGGTAAGCTGGCAGTGAAGGGGTATCGGATGACCGAAAGCTCGCATGAAAAACTCTTCAGAAAGTAGGGCCAAGAACAAGGAAGAACCAAGAGCAGGAAGAAATAATCCGAAAAGCTGCATCAACTGAAACCCTCCTAGGGGAAAGGGTCGTAAAAACTACAGGACGTAACCGACAGGATCTATCCGTCAGTGCCAATCCAACAAAATCCTTCTGACAGTATCAGTTCGATAGAAGATTCTATGACAAAGAATCATCCTAATCCAGAACCAAGAAAGTCTAAAACAATAAATCCGTCAGGTGAAGCTTAAATGGACCTTCGATAATGACCCTCCGAAGAACCGATACACCTGAAGGTGAGGGCGTCGAAGGCACTAAACTAAGAAGACGCAAGGATCTTCCAGGGCCAGCTTCCAAGGATTTTGCAGTACGAATACCGGAAGGCTAAATCCACAAATAAAATAGAAGTGACACCAGAATCCACCCTTTTGAGGATCAAGGATGCTTCATAAGAACATCGTCAAAGAACTAATTGAGACCTAAGTAGAGATACAGGCTACCCGTACTAATCTACCTAGTACTGAAACCCGTAGTGGTTTCGAACTGGCAGTTATCAACATACACCATGAGGTCAAGCCCCTCTATGTATTCATGATAAAGCCGGAAGCCTACATCCAAACGCTTACGTCCGAGAGGCTACATTCAGAAGCTGATGTCAATGATTCAAGTACCATCCAAAAACCATAACTGATACTCCGAAGATGGCCAGAATTCAATCACCCGAAGCCAAGGATAGAACGACCGGCCAAGACCCTCACGGGCCCAATAGCCCATCAGCAGAAGGAGTGTTAAACCCCTATAAATAAGACCCCAGAGTTCCCATTTTGAGGGATCGGATTTTTCCTAAATGCTTGTACTCTCAAAAATAGCTTAGAACTAAAATTAATTGAGTGATTTCCCTATGACATCCATGTACACACAGCGAACGTTGAATAAAAAGATATCTTCTTATGAGAAAATTGCTCTATAAGTGTATATTGTCGGTTTCTGATCATCACCGTTGTAGTTTACTATTCATTTTTCAGATAATCATGGATTTCCGTCCCAATATGTCCTCGAATGATCGGATGTACTTCGTTCTCTTAGTTCAAATCCATTCTGATTGTCCTTGGAATTCCCATACCTCCGAGCTTTAATATATAGGGTGGTAATCCAATTTAACCTAAAAAATTTCCAATCCACCATTTCCTCTTTTGAATCCGTCCCTAGTAACCCATATCTGGTGTTGATGAAAAATATCGTAAACATTCTGGCGTTAGAATGAGGGCTCGAACCTCTGACCTTGTGGTTAACAGCCACATACCACCTATGCTGTTACGTCTCGGATTGGATTGAACCTTAAGAAGGCGAAAATTCTGGATAACAAACCTGTACCAGTTGCCAACGGATTTCCCATGGCCGGGGCAAGTATTAACGAGCCATGGGCGATCGAAAGATTCAAATTAGAAGCCCTCTATATCCAAGAGAAAGAGAAGGATGTAGAACCCTATGACTCTGATCGATGGAGCATTAACCCCTTCCACGTAGGACCATCTCCAATTTTTTCTCTTTACCAACCCTCGACTGAGAGATATAACTCCTTTCTCCTTACCAAAGAAGTCATCCTCACAAAGGCTAGAGGAACCATATTCGAACAAAGCGTTGACAAAACCCCTTTGGCGGATAAAAAGTAGGAAAGAGATATATCCCCATGTCGAAGGCGGTAAAAAGGAAGTGTAGAGATAAGGAAGGAAGGAAAAATTGAGTAATAAAAAGTCCAAAATGCAGCAACGGAAGAAGAATTTCGAGTCAAAGTTACCAAAGGGTTGTAAGCTCACTATATTGATTGAGGGTATCCATTTCCTAACTAGAAATGAGTTAAACTTTTGGTCGTCGCCCAAGAAGAAACCCAAGAACGAAGCAAAGAGAGAAGGATCGTATTGCTACTACCATATGGTAAATGGGCACAAAACAAACCACTGCAGAGTTCTAGAGGGGATAATCATCAAATTCTTAGACCAAGGAAAATTACGAAGTTATGTAAAGAAAGCATAGGAGGCCACGTCGCTGAGAACCTCATGAAATAGTAAGGAAAGAATTATTCTCCCAGTTGCAAAGGAGAGAAACTCTACAAAAAAATGACCAAGGAAAGGTCAAGTCATAAATGGATAAAGAGAAGAAAAACCCTTGTCAGCACTAAATTAGTCCGGGCAAGGAATTCCCCGGAGGGGGATGGTGTGTTAGTCTTTCTCCATGCCCAAATCAGAGGGGGCAGGGTTAAGGCTTCAAAAGCGTAAGCCTCCGTTTCACACCAGAAATGGTCATGGCAGTGCATCTAACTTTAAGCACGCCCTGCCTCTGCTCGTAGAAGAGTACGCTCTGCCTCTGCTAGAACTAAGCACATCCTACCTCTGCTCGCAGAAGAGCACGTGCTACCTCTGCTTATGTTCCGCGTTACCCGTAGAAGGGAACGCAAACCCCTATCATCGCCTACGATGGTCAGGATAGGGCACCCCTTGGAGGGGGTGGAATATAAGCCTCTATCAGTGCCTACGATGGCCCATATAAAGCATCAAAAGAGAAAACCCTAGTTCTGTGCCTACGTGGCCCCCGTCTAAGTTTGTAAGACCTTATCATCGCCTATGATGGTCAGGATAAGGCGCCACCTGGAGGGAGGTCGGGTAAGTCCTTGGGCCCTGCTTGTGGATAAGCTAGCCAAGCGCGCCAGATGCACAGGGCCAGAGAGTGGCCAACAAAGCACGTACATCCTTTGCTTTGACACCAAAATCCCAAGGAGTGGCTCAAGAAGTACGTACAAGCTCTGCTTCACAAATCAAATCCAAAGGGGATACCGAAACGATAAAAACCGGAGGAGGTTCCGGTCTACTATTATTAATACCCGAATCCGGGTTGATTCGGTGTTTCACAAATACCGGAGGGGGTTCCGTTCTACTACTATTAATACCCAAATCTGGGTCGATTCGGCGTTTCACAAATACCGGAGGGGTTCTGGTCTACTACTATTAAAACCCAAATCTGGTTCGATTCAGCGTTTCACAAATACCAGAGGGGGTTCTGATCTACTACTATTAATAACTGAGTCTGGGTCAATTTGACGTTTCATAAATACCGGAAGGGGTTCCAGTTTACTACTATTAATACCCGAATTTGGGTCGATTCAGCGTTTCACAAAAACTGGAGGGGGTTCCGGTCTACTACTATTAATACCTGATCTGAGTTGATTCGGCGTTTCGATCTTCTATTATTAATGCCTGAATCTGGGCCGATTCGGCTCTGCACAAATATTGGAGGGGGTGCCAGCCTTCTACATATTGACACCCGAATCTGGGTTGAAAAGACCCTTCGCAGGCGTTAGAAGAAGGATTTGACCGTCAGTATATGATTGTCCGAAGATCTCCAAGGTAATTATCTCAAATCAAAGCATCCATAGGTATACCCACGGGAAGGGCCCACAAAGTTTGGGAACTTGACAGAAAGCTCATCGTCAAGAACGAGTCCAAATAAAAAAGGTTGTATCTTCTCTTACTTAAAGAAAACCTCTTAGATCGTTCCTTATGCAAGAAATTTTTACTCATGTTTCATACCAATAGTTATTTACATGTTAAACATCATCAATACACAGGTTTATTCACCAGAAAATTACATTCTCAGTACCTATGGGTATAATTGCGTGTCATCATTACAAAATGTTTCTGAATGTCAAGGTCCTCTCCATTATCGGACAAAGGAGGGTCGATGGTATGACGAAGTGCAACGTGTAGTAGCTTGTTAAGTCTTCGTACTTTCCTGCTCGTTCCGCTTAAATGATCAAAAGGTCTAATTTGTAGTTTTAAGGATCTGTTGTAAGCCCTACACATTGCCCTGAGAGAATTATTTTCCTTTTCCAATTCAAAAACGTTTATACGCGAATCATGATTTTCTTCTTGCAAATGTCTGATTTAGTCGATATACCTGACGACACGGTCATGAGAATTCTTTATTATCTTAGTATCATAAATTCCTTTCATCTTAGCTACCACTATTTTGAACCACTCAGAAATAATTGATTCCTTTAACCCCAGAGGAGGGTTATTCAAGTAATAACACTTCTGAAGAGCAGGAGCCTTACGAGCTGTCGCGTTGCTAGGGGACGAAGCTATTCTTGAAACAATGTTCCTACGTCTTGCACTTTGTAGTAGCATTGTTTAAATCAATTTCCAAATCGACGACACGTTGACGTAGACTCCTTAACTCATCCTCGAACTTGATAGAGGGTTTAGCCTTTATGTAGGTCCTCATTCCAAGAATATAATTATCCCTCTCGTCTAGCTGTCCTTTCAAAGTGTTCATCCTCTCAGTCAAGTGTTTGATGGATAAATTCTGATGTAAGACCTTCCTTTCATGAGACATAGGGAGAACATCTCTCGTAGGCAATGCTTCACCCCAGGAGGAAAGAATCCCGCGTTGATCAACCTACCAACAGACATACGAGAAAGTGATTACAATTTTTTTTCAATTTACTCCCCCTTCTTTATACATCTCTACATAGGTTACTCCGAGGACCAACCTGCTACGACATATAGACAGAAGGACGAATCACAAAAATATCACTTCTTCATACGTTTATTGTTTACATAGCGTCTCAGCATGTTTAATCCTAAAACTCTTTAACATAGCTTCACGATCCCCTCTCAGAAAGTTAAAAGAGAGCTAAGGAAATGCAGTGTAAACGCACTTAAGTCCCTCGAGGAGATGCTTTTCCCTGAAAGCATGAATAGGCGTCGCGCGCAATTCTTTTTTCAGTCTATAAATCATGAGTAATGTGTCCTCATAATAAACTAAACTCGGTCATAATGCAAACGATCGTATTAGTCCTTCCGAATAATGAAGGGGAACCCCATACAAGTGTTGCATAGGTTGCGGAATTAAGTATACAAGTGTACCACCTACCCAACATAAAAATGGTTGAACTTTTCATTTCTTAACTCTGCTTAAGACAGGAAAACAGTTTTTCTCTTGTCTATTGTAACGACAGGAACTATTCAAAGTCAAATATCTAGGAAAAGAGAAAACGTCCAGAGTAAAAATTATACCCGAGGGGAGGGAACTTCATGACCAACAGCTTTCTTCCCTCTCGAAAAACCGAAGGGGCCACCTTCTCTGAGCAATGATGATTCAGAATTATGGACAAAATGCTCGCCTAGGAAGTCGCCATCTCTTAGACTGTTATCCCCATTCTCGTTATTGCTACCAACAGGGATGGGAGCCTCCCCTTCCTCGCCTAAATCATCCGGAAGACGGTCAATGTATAAAAGGTCCTCTATTATAGGATCACTCCTTTGCGGCACCTCGATTCCTTCCTCACCCGACTTAATTCTCTCCATAACCCAATCCCGGATGAAGGAAGGAATGTGGGTGGTTCAGAGTTCAGAAAGATTCTGAAGGTTGTCGGAAAGGAGATGAAATAGGGCATCATCATAGCAGTTGGATTTAATTTGTGAAAGATGGACTTGCAAGAAATTAGAAACCCTGTCCTTGGCTGCATAGATTATCTGGGTGGAAGGAGAAAGATTTCCATCCTTCTTCCGAAGCTCATCAACATCGGTAACAACGTCCTCCACTATCTGGTGCTCTAAGGCCGACACATTTTTAGGTGTTACATCCCTAGCCTGCCTCTCATTCTCCAAAGCTAACTCAGCATATTCCAAGGAAGCCTTCAATCTCTCACACTCATCGCTTAGGGCTACGTTTGCCTCCTGAAGCCGAGTAATTTCAATAGCAGAGGAGGAAGGAATGGGCTTAGACAATTTCCATTTCTTAATAGCCTAGGAAGTTAGAAGCATTCAGCATACAGCTGTAATAAGTGGAAAGCCCAAAGTAAAAGGAAAATATTATACCTTAAGCTGTTGAATTATCAAACACTGATAAAAATCCATCGTGTTAGAAGAAGTGGAAGGCAACGAGATAACAGAAAATTCAAGTCCAAAAAGGACAAGTTTCACAAGGTCAGTAAAATCTATTGGAGAATCAAGGAGCCCCGAAGGTTCGGCAGGCTGAGAAGAAAGAGTACGCGGCATGGCACCTACACCCGCTCCGGATGACCTTGGAGGAGACGATGGGAGAACGCCACTCCCTAATCCTCTATCGGAAGCACTCCCGGAAACTACAGAGGCATGAGTATTGAGCTTCAACTCTTAGCTGGTGGATCGACGGTAATTTGGCCAACCTCTTGATAGTGACAGTCGTAGATCGATTCAGGCATTAGCAAAAATAGGGGCTTCCAAAACCGAAACTCCTAGTCAAACAGAGGACCAAAGAAAGATTCAAGAACATGGAACGTTAGTGTCAAAAAAGACCTCAAAGAGAGAGAGAGAGACTATTGGATTAACAAAACACACTTGGAAATAAAGGAGTCGAGGGAGCAAACACTTCTAAACCTACTAATAAACGTTTAGAGCCAGGAAGAAGAACAGGTGGATGCCCCAAGATCTTCTGTCCGTCAGGGAGAAGGTTATAAAGACACAACTTATCCTTGGTTAACAGAGTGGACCGACCTGGCGGCTTCTTAAGTAATTTCAAAATAAGCTCAGATATGCGAGATTTGCTTTCGATCAGGGACACTCCCTCAAAAGCAAAATCTGAAAGAAAGAAATTAAAGACAAGTTACGAATGGAAAAGTAAACAATTGCGGAGGGTTAAGAAGACTCACTACGATCAGCAAATTGGCCAGAAATACCAGTAGGACATTTAATGAAGAAAAACTGGTCCTCCCAAGGTACAGCCTTGCCCGTGCCATCATTGACAATCTTCCGCAAGGAGGCAGCGTGGAATATAGGGAAATCGACACCTCTTGAAAAATGCATCAGGTGTCAAATAAGGTTCGAAGCAAGAGAAGCCTGGCCTGATTCAAGAATAAGTACTTCCAGACATAAGAGCAGTGTGTAAGTGGTTGGTAAAAGTTGAATGGGCGCAATCTCCAAATCCCGTAGAAGTTAAAACACAAAGGAAGGAAAAGGAAAGAAGCCTCCATGCTAGATATGTACATCCGAGTAGGCAAAATATCTTCAGGAGGATGCATAATGTCATTATGATAGGTGGCGGGAATAACCTCCACATTCTCCATCCCAAAACTGGCAAGAATAGAGTTTACTTCATCATGAGAAGTAAACAACAACTTCTTCAAGATGAGAGACTTCCTCTTCTGAGAAAGACCACAAGCATCAATGGAAGAAAGACCGGAACTCCTTTTATCAGACATGGTGCTGCCAGGTGATATAATTTCATAAAAATGTAAAGTTCATATCCCACTTATTAGAACATTCAAAGATGATAATATGAAAACCTATTAGCAATGGATAGTCAAAGTAATGAATGTTGGGGTAACTTTACCTACCATTAGAGCCATCAATTGGAGGGATATATTCTTTTATACAATTGCATGTCCTAAACCTTGGAATTAATATTTGGGGAAAAAGGTGTATGGACGGGTCGCCATGAATTTCTTCTCAGGTTATTAAAATTCAAAAAGTTTGTACCTGATACATAAAACCCTAAGCAAATTTGGGCAAAACAATTCAATCCCTAGATTAAAGATCGAAGCAGTGATACTTAACAGAGATTTAAGCAATGAGTTCTCCACAATAAATTTGAAATCCTCAGCGAACAAATAATCTGGTGCGAGAAATTGAAGTTATAGTAAAAAGTGATGAAGAAGCAGTGGTAATTATGCAAGGAAACTTGCTTAAGGCCCCACCGTACAAACAAAGACCAATCAGCGCCCCCCTGTCAAGGAAGATCAAAAGAGCTCTGACATGACACTTCGGAAAAGACCAAAAGTTTGACTTGGAAAGCCGAAAATACCCCTTTATTAAGGGGGGAAATGTAACTACCATATTTAACAAAGAGGTAAGCTGGAGGTGAAGGGGCATCACATGACCAAAAGCTCACCTGAGAAACTCTTTAGAAAGTAGGGCCAAGAACCAGGAAGAACCAAGAGCAAGAAGAAATAATCCGAAAAGCCGCATCAACCGAAACCCTCCTAAGGGAAAAGGTTGTAAAAACTACAGGGCGTAACCAACAAGATCTATCCGTCAGGGTCAATCCAACAAAATCCTTCTGACAGTATCAGTTCGACAGAAGATTCTATGACGAAGAATCATCTTGATCCAAAACAAAGAAAGTCAAAAACAATATACCCGTCGGGTGAAGCTCAAATGGACCTTCAATAATGACCCGCTGAAGAACCGATACACCTGAAGGCGAGGGCGTCGAAGGCACTAAACTAAGAAAATGGAAGGATCTTCTGGGGCCAGTTCATGGGCTTTTGCAGTATGAATACTGGAAGGCTAAATCCACAAATAAAATAGAAGTGAAAGCAGAAGCCACCCTTTCGAGAATCCAGGATGCTTCATAAGAACTCCATCAGAGAACTAATTGGGACCCAAGTAGATATACAGGCTACCCATATTGATTTACCTAGTACCGAAACGCGTACCGATTTCGAACCAGCAGTTATCAACATACACCATAAGGTCAAGCCCCTCTAAGTATTCACGATAAAGTCAGAGGCCTACATCTGAAAGCTTACGTCCGAGAGCCTACATTTAGGAGCTGCTGTCAAGGATTCAAGTACCACCCAAAGACCATAACTAATACTCCGAAGACGGCCGGAAGTGAAGCACCCGAGGCCAATGATAGAACGACCGGCCAAGTACCTCACAGGCCCAATAGCCCATCAGCGGAAGGAGCCTTAAACCACTATAAATAAGAACCCAGAGGTCCCATTTTGAGGGATCAGATTTTTCCTGAATGCTTGTACTCTCAAAAATAGCTTAGCACTGAAATTTATTGAGGGATTTCCCTATAACATCATGTACTCACAACGAGCATTGAATAAAAAGAGATCTTCTTATGAGAAAATTGCTCTATAAGTATATATTGTCATTCTCTGATCATAACCGTTGTAGTTTACTGTTCATTTTTTTAGATAAGCATGGATTTCCAACCAAACATGTCCTCGAATAGTAGAATGTGCTTCGTGCTCTGAGTTCAAATCCATCATGATTGTCTTTGGCAATCCCATACCTCCCAGCTTCAATATCTAGGGTGGTAATCCGATTTAACCCAAAAAATAGCCAATCCACCATTTCCTCTTTTGAATCCGTCCTTGCTAACCCATCTCCGGTGTGGACGAAAAATATTGTTAACAATGTATGTAAGTATAATTATTTAAGTTTTTTATAAAGATTTATTTCTATATTTTATTTTATTCCGCTGCGATGTGAGACTCTATGTTGTTGTTAGTTGGTTCTTCTTCTTATTTTTCTATTCTAATATTTCTTTATTATCTTTTCTCATTCTTTAACTTTTTGGATATTAGGCACTCGAGTTTAGACACGAGATGTATTTGTGTCAAAATTTCGAGCATCGAATTTTCTGGGATGCTACATACAAGAACAACATCTCAAATCACCTTACTTGATAACATTCTTATCTGTTCCATTGAATTCAAGTTCTTGCATATTCTAAGAGCTAATTTCTTGCATTCTTGATCTCTTTGAATTTTGTGATTGTATTTTCAAACTTTGTTTGAATTCCAAAGTGATTATAATCCTATTCTATCTCCACTTACTCACATTTCTTAATCTATAAAATAGTGGAGAAGATTATAGAATACTGTACTTCATTTGTGACAAATCAGTGTCGTACTAGAGCGCAAACAAGTCATTTATACTCTTGTAACAAAGTCCTGTAAAAGCGGTAGAAAATCCTGAAGGCAATTCATGTGCTGAAGTCTTGTAAGCAAGTCCAAGCGCAAAAATCCTAGCTAGTAGAGTCTAGCTGGAAAGAAGTCCTGTAATGGCAGTAGAGACATGTTCCTCCGGTTGAAATGAAGGTTTATAGTGAAAGGCCTAAGGGTATCTTAGGGACTGTACGTAGGATCGTGCTCCAAACCTATATAAAAATTCTTGGTGTCTTTACTTTTACTTACATTTTTTATACTTCTTATCAATGATATTATTTATATATATATTTCTCATTAAATATTTACTTGCATATAACAAGTTAATAAGTCATCTGTTAGAACTTCCGCATTTAGTATAAAACACATACTTCCATATTAGTTGATCTTACTAGGTTTTTTTCATTTGGCATCATAGCAAGGTCATCCTATAACCATAAAATCAATATTTGATATCTAGTTAATATGGAAAATAACACTAGTACAAGCACTAACACTAGTTTCACAGAAGGTCAATCAACTACACGACCTCCACCATTAGTGGTTTAAATTATAATTATTGGACTAACGAATGAGGATCTATATGCAAGCAAATAGTTTTGATTCATGGAATATGACTCAGAAAGAATATACACCTCATACTACTAAGTATTCTGAATGGTCAAATGCATAAAAAAGTATATGCTATTGCAAATGCTAAAGCTATGAATATGTTGCACTGTGCCTTAAATAGAAATGAGTTTAACTGTACTCGCATGTGTAATACTACATATGAGATATGGAGAACACTCAAAGTAACTCATGAAGGAACCAACATGGTTAATCAAAGAAAGATATCCATGCTTAAGAGTCAGTTTCAAATTTTAGGATGAACGAAAATGAATCCATTAATGATATGTCTTCTAGGTTTCAAGATATTTATCGTTCATTGCTAGGGTTAGGAGAAAAGTATTCTGATTTTGATACAGTTTCAAAAATCCTAAACTCTTTAATGGAAGAATGGGAAAGGAAAGCCTTGGCTATCGAAGAAGCTAATGATCTCTCAACTATAAAACTAAAAGAGTTAATAGAAAATCTAATGTCATATGAAGTAAATTTACAGGCAAAAAGAATTAATGCACAAGATAAAAAAGAATCTTGCATTCCATGCTGAAAAAGAAGAAGATTCGGATTCCGATAACGAAGAAGATTTAGCTTTCATTGCTAAAATTTTCAAGAAATTCTTGAAATATAGAAAAGGAATAATGATTTCTTCAAAAGAAAATCCAACAACAATAACCCATCAAAACCATCAGCCTCGGTTTTAGAATGCTATAACTATGGAAAGAAAGGCCATATGAAGAAATATTGCCCAGAGAAAAAGAAAGAACATCAAACTAAAAAGGATAAATCCAAGAGGAAAGCTTTCACTATAACATGGGATGATTTTGATTCATCATCACCAGACAGTGATATTGATAATGAACAAGAAAATGTATGCTTCATGGCTAAAGAAAATGAAATATATTATTTTTATTATGAAGATATAGTAGAGATAAATTCAAAATTGTTAAAATCTATAAATAATTACAAAAGAAAATATAAAAAAGCAAATGAGGATAAAAAAGGCAGAATTTTAAAGAGATATGCTGAAAGATGAAAAAGAGTTATTAGAAGAAGAAATTAGAAAACTTCAAGAGTCTCTTTCTAATGCAAATTCTCAACTTTATTTATTGGGTCAAGAAATTGAAACTCGAAAAGAAAAGAATAATGTACTTATTTCTAAAAATTATGATTTGAAAACTAGGATTAAAATAGTTGGATTGGATAATTCTAGTCTTAAATCAAGTTAGATGATATCACAAAAAATGTTTCTAATTTTAATAAAGGTAGAGAGAATTTATCTAAAATTATAGAAAATTCTCAGCCTACATATAGTAAAAAGGGATTAAGATATAAAATAAAGGCTGATATTTAACCGAGGAAGAAGTTAAATAAAAGAAATTTAACCTAATAATTCATCAATACCTTCCACAAAGGTAAAAGTTTTTAAACTATAAATATATGGGTTCCTAAAACAAATAATTCTTTGATTAGGAACAAGTATATAAAATCATTCTTAGAAACTGTTCATAAAAATAAGGACTATTTTTTAAAAGGGACACTAAACCCTCTTGGGTTTGGTTTCCCTAAGACCTAATTCTTAGGACCCTAATGGAGGAACTGGGTACCAATGACATTACATATTTTTTGCAGGTCCTACTCAAGAAAATAGGAAAATGGATACTCGACAACGGTTGCTCAAAACATATGACAGGAGACAAAGAGATGCTTACTAATATTATCGACTCAAAGGCGGAACTGTCACATTCGAAGATAATTCCAAAGGCTATATCATCAGCAAAGGCGATGTGAGCAAACATCTAATTTACCTCTAATTACTGGTGTTTTGTTAGGTAAAAAATTAAAACATATTCTGCTTAGTATTAGTCAATTATGTGATAAAGGTTTTAAGATATCATTTTCAGAAAATAAGTGTAGTATTTTTAGTAAAAATCATAATCTAATTTTTAAAGGAAATAGAGATAAAAATATTTAAATTATAAATATGAAAATAAATAATAATCCAAATTTGTTTTTATTAGCCAAAGAAAATGATCTTTGGATATGGCACAAAAGATTTTGTCATATCAATTTTAAAACAATAAAAAAAATTCAAAAAACGAATTAGTAAAATGTCTGCCAAAAATGAAACTTAAAGTAGATAACCTTTGTGACGCTTGTCAATTAGGAAAACTGACAAAATCTTCATTTAAATTTAAAAATGTCATTTCAACATTACAACCATTAGAATTACTACATATGGATTTGTTCGGACCAACCCAAGTTCAGTCTATAAACCATAGTAGAAATGTATTTGTAATTTTTGATGCTTTTTCTGGATTTACTTGGACAATTTATATGAAAAATAAAAGTGGTACTTTTGAACATTTTAAAATGTTTGTTAAAAAAATTCAAAATTTAAAGGGATTTAAAATAAGTATTAGAAGTGATGACGGAGGAGAATTTGAAAATGAAATATTTGATCAATGTTGTAAAAAGAAAGGTATTTTCATAAATTTTCATTTCCTAGAACTCCAGAATGAAATGGAGTTATAGAACGAAAAAACAGAACTTTATAAGAATATGATGGAACATTATTTAACGGAAGTACATTACCAAAACATTTCTAGCCAGAAGTTGTTTCAACAACCTCTTATTAATTATGTTTCCATCCGGAGACTTACAAAAAATACGCCATATGAACTATTCAACGGCAGAAAACAAATTATTTCATATTTTAAATTTTTTAGATCGAAACGTTTTGTTTTAAATACTAAGATCAGCTTGGTAAATTTGATTTGGAATCCGATAAAGGAATGTTTCTAGGATATTCTGATCGAAGTAAAGCTTATCGTATTTTTAATAAAAAGAACAAATAAAATCGAAGAATCTCTTCATGTATCATTTGACGAAAATTTTATTCAAAATTTATATAATAATGAAATTATGAAAATAATCTTAAGAAGATGATAACATAATATATAACGTTATAGAAGATGAAAATGTTATTCATAACAATAATAATGAAAATATCATGTCTAATAACATGGAAAATCGAGATTTAACCAAAAATAATGTTCAAAATGTAAATACTACATGTAAATACTACAATAGAAAATGAAAAATATTATCCATAATACTAGAGAGGATGAAAATATTGTTCATAATAATAATGAATTACAATATTCACCAAGAATATTACGAGGTCATCCAATCGAAAATATTATTGGAGAAATTAACTCAAATGTAAGAATAAGAAATCAATTAAATTTGGTAAGTCACATAGCATTTTTATCCAATATAGAACCCAAAAATCCAAAAGAAGCATCTTCCGATGAAAATTGGATTATAGTCATGTAAGAAAAACTTAATCAGTTCGAACACAATGATGTTTGAGAGTTAGTTCCTAGACCAAGTGATCAGGCTGTCATAGGTAAAAAATGGGTATATTAAAATAAAGCTGAAGAATTAAGAAATATAATTAGAAATAAAGCTAGACCAATCTCACAAGGAAATAATCAAGAAGAAGGAATAGACTATAAAGAAACATTTGTTCAGGTCGCTGGATTATAAGCAATTCATATCCTACTAGCTATGCATATTTTCACAATTTTAAATTATATCAAATGGATGTAAAAAGTGCATTTTTAAATGGATATATAAATAAGAATGTCTACGTTGAAAAACCGCCTTTATTCACACTTGAAAAATATCCATATTACATATATAAATTTATAAAGGCATTATATTGTAATGACCCGAAAATCCCCGCCCTTTGAATTGACCATAAACTATACAGGTCTGATCTAAAAGTAGGAAATCCTCGAATGTACTAACTTTGGGCAAACAACACATTAGAATAAATAACAAATGACTTTTATTACATCATAATAATGTTACATCAGAGTACAGAATATATCAGAGTACATCGAAAAATAATACAACAGAGGAAGATTAATTTACAATAATTTTAATACAACGCAGCGGAAGGTTATCAATGCTCTGGACATAGCTTTAAGCTTCGATCCAGAATCCTTCTCAATATATCTGCAAAATAAGCTACTTGACTGCCCGTGTGAAAAATAGGGCACCCGAGTTTGCAAAGTGAAACAAACTACGAGTCAGTCATGAGACTGGTATGAGAAATCTTTCCTAACTTATCTAACAATATGGCTAATAACAGGACCACGCCGCTAACGCGGAATGGGTTTACTCCATGGAATTTCCAGTGCATAAATTAAATAAAGTTTTATTCAAAACAACGCAATGCTTTTTAGAAAAATGAAATCATTATAAGACTCAAGTCCCATCACACAATGCAACGCAAACCGGAGGATAGAGTTTTACCTTATAATGATCAAATATGCTTGATACGTAGAAAATAATATTTTAATATTATTATTAGTGTCTAATCAGTTTTAAAATACTTCAAAGTAAATGTATCAATCCTAGACGGCATAGTATCCCATCCTACTATGTCGCCATATATAGGTTTACAATCAAAACCGTAATGTCGTATTGGAAATTGGGTTTCCATCATGAGTCAAGGCTAGGGACGATCTCTTTACTGATTCGAGACACTTTAGCAATGTCTCAAGATCCCTCGTAGTGAACCCTTGGATCCTGCAGGGCCAGTCCACAAATATACCTTAGTGGATTGGCAATTCCTGAACACACGTTTCCCGATCCTGTTGAACTTATAATTTGGTCACTATCGACCAATAAATCCGAGGTACCTCATAATCCATCCACATAAGTAAAATATCAGGGCTTGCAAAACCCAGATATCACTTCTAGCTAGAAAGAAACGTGTGCACTCCCTGTGTTCCCTTGTCCCGTTTTTGATTCTTACTGGGGTGTGAGGCTCACGAGGTAACGCTATACACAAAGCTAAGCCTAAACAGGCCATGCTTTGATCATCAACCACAAGGCTTTGCTTTTCAACAAAAGCCTCGATCATTTGCATCTTGGCATGCCACATTGACAATTCACGCCATGCGATCAATAACTATCAATATATAACCTCTGAGCTCATGCGTCTCAGAGAAGTGTGTTAAGCAAGAGAATAAATTCTCTGCCACCAAACAAATGTATATTAAATAGAAATCAATTCACATAAAATGAAATTCAACGTCAGACACACATCCATTTACAAGTCCTTTCTGGGTCTGAACGAAACCAGAGACACCTTATTCCTCATCCCGTATGTCCAATACGGAAGAGAGGTGCTCGCTTATCCGGACAATCAACAAATACGTCCGGACAACTACCACTTTAACCCTTTACTGGGAGCTATCCAATGCCGGGCATCAGTAGTCATCCATTCGATGTGAGGATCGCCGGTCTTTAATCACCGTCTTCAATATCTTTAATTTAAATCGTCGTATAATTATTTGAAATGAGATTGAACTCGGACTTTTCAAATAATTCTCGCATATATAATTTAAAACCATTTCATATCATTAATATTATTTTATAACGATTTATCTCTATTTTTATTTATATAAAAATAGCCTAATTTAATTTAACGACGCTTCAGGTCAATAGGCGGCCCTGGCGCTGTTTTTATCAAAATATATTTTATTTACATGACATTTTTTACTAATGACAAATAAAAAGGTAATTTTTATTTACATTATTTGTATGCAATTCCTATTTTTGACTTTAACAAATAAAAAGAAATATTTTATTTGTATGTATTTTCAATGAATGTTTTGGCAATAACAATAATTCTTTAACTTACATACAAATTCTAATGTAAGTTGTGACAATGAAATGATTCTTTAATTAACATAAAAATTCTAATGTATATTGTGACAGTAAAAATGATTCTTTAATTAACATACAAATTTTATTTCAACAAATGCATAAAAAGTGATACATTCATTTTTGTTGACAATTCTATTTCAACAAAATGATTAAAAAGTGATTCATTAATTTTGTTGACAATTCTATTTCAACAAAATGATTAAAAAGTGATTATTCGTTTTGTTGACAATTCTATTTCAACAAAATGATATTTTCAATTTTGTTGACAATTTTGGTTCAACAAAATGATTAAAAAGTGATTCATTCATTTTGTTGACAATTCTATTTCAACAAAATTAATATTTTTGCTCAAAAACAAATCCATTTAACCAAAATATTATTTTTGTTATAACTCCAATCTATTTAACAAAAATGTAAATTTTGTTATAACTCAAATCTATTTAACCAAAATGTAATTTTTGTTTTCAACCATCATATTTTGATAAAATGTAAATCTTTGTTTCAACTAATATGTTTTGACAAAATGTACATTTTGTTTCAACCATTGTGTTTTCACAAAAATTTACATTTTGTTTCAACTAATATGTATTGACGAAAATGTATATTTTGTTTCAACTATTCTCATTTGACAAAATGTTCATTTTTGTTTCAATTAATCTTTTTGACAAAGATGTATATTTTGATTAAACTAATCTATTTTGTCAAAAATGACAATTTTAATCCAATAATTATATTTTGACAAAAATGATAATTATAATTCATCTATTCTATTTTTTCAAAATGACAATTTTATTTCAACAATTCTAATTTGACAAAAATGTATGTTTTTGTTTCAACCATTCTAATTTGACAAAAATGTATATTTTTGTTTCAATAATTCTAATTTGACAAAATGTTCATTTTTGTTCTATAATTATATTTTTACAAAAATGTATATTTTGTTTCAACCATTATGTTTTGACAAAAATGTGAATTTCTATTCAACTATTCTAATTTAACAAAATGTTCATTATTGTTCAACAATTATATTTTTACAAAAATGTATATTTTGTTTCAACCATTATGTTTTGACAAAAATGTACATTTCCATTCAACTATTCTAATTTGACAAAATGTTCATTTCTGTTCAACAATTATATTTTTCAAAAATGTATATTTTGTTTAAACCATTATGTTTTGACAAAAATGTACATTTTGTTTCAACTATTCTCATTTGACAAAATGTTCATTTTTGTTCAACAATTGTATTTTACAAGAATGTATATTTTGTTTCAACCATTATGTTTTGACAAAAATGTACATTTCTATTCAACTATTCTAATTTGACAAAATGTACATTTTTGTTCAACAATTATATTTTTACAAGAATGTATATTTTGTTTCAACCATTATGTTTTGACAAAAATGTACATTTTGTTTCAACTATTCTCATTTGACAAAATGTTCAATTTTGTTCAACAATTATATTTTTACAAAAATGTATACTTTGATTCAACTATAAAAATGATAATTTTTGTTTTAATATCTTCTTACAACAAAAAGTCCCTTTTTATTTTCAACTATTTTATTACAACAATAAGGTCTGTCCTTTTTATTTCAACTATTTTAATTTGACAAAATGGCAAATTTAATTCAACAATTATATTTTGACAAAAATGTCAATTTTGATCCAATAATTATATTTTGACAAAAATGATAATTTTAATTCCATTATTCTAATTTGACAAAAATGATGGTTTTTGATTCAGTTATTCTAACTAACAAAAATGATGATTTTTGTTTAACTCCATTCTAATTAACAAAAATGTTAATTTTTGTTTAATTCAATTCTAATCAACAAAAATGTTAGTTTTTGATTCAACTAATCTAATAAACAAAAATGATAATTTTTGTTTAACTCAATTCTAGTTAACAAAGATGTTAATTTTTGATTTAACTAATCTAATAAACAAAAATGATAATTTTTGTTTAACTCAAATTCTAATTAACAAAGATGTTAAAGTCAACAGATCTACATAATACATCAATCACAGATCAAATCACGTATGACAATCAACAGAATATTACAGCGTATGAGTAATACTATAATTATGATTAATAAATTTTAATTATATATAAAAAAGAGTATAATTTCTCACATCAAAATCAATAACAATTTTTATTTTAAAATTAAAGATCTTACAACAACTTTCTACATCGCATACATAATTTTATCACACACACAATTTTCTACATCGCATGAATATTTTTATCGCATTCACTACTTCATAGCATGATTATTTTATCGCATTCACAACTTCATAGCATGAATATTTTATCACATACATATATTTTATAAACAATATTTAACAATCAATGAACAAGCAATTAATTTTTAATAGAGCTTTTCAATAGGTGAGTTTAGATTTCTCACTTGACATCTTGTTTCGCTTCTCTAATTTCTTCCTCTAATCTCTCTTCTTTCTCTACATGTTCACAAAATTTCATGGCCTAACTCTTTACGGTTTGGGAGATATAAATTATTTAATTTTGAGGGGCTTTCCTGTAAATTTTCGAGAAAGAGGGAGAGGGAGAGAGAAAAAGAGGGCTGCTGTTAAATTTTTTTGAGAAAGAAGAGAAAATGAGGATTTGTGGAGAGGAAAAGATATTATATAGTGGAGGGTTTTAATTCTTTCCCTTTTTTGATTTTTCTATGACATGTCCATTTTTTTTATATATACGAAAAGCTGCTGATGTATAAATATATAGGAAGAAAACAAAAAGAGACTGACATAGTCTATATTAAATTTCCTTGGGACCATGCGTGTTTTGGGAAGAATTGAATGGTTTGTATAAAAAGGGTAAGAGGCCAATAGCAATGAACAGTTTACTTCTTCTTCCTTTTTTTTTTTTCGAGAACACTCAAGGAAAGAAATGATATTAATGAATGAATGTTAAACCTTAAATGGTAAACATCAATTGTAAATTAAAAGAAAATTATAGATATTAAATTCACATGGTTTTTGGCAACAATTCAAATGAGCGGATAAGGCAAATTGAGAATGAAACGGATTTGCAAATGGGAACGAAAATAATGCATTGCTTATATAAATATGCATTATATTTTTAGTTTAATGACACCATTTGTACATCAAAAATTCATAAACTTTATCAAAATTAATACTGTAATAAATTTAGATTTTAATGATTTATTCAAAACAAAATTTATTACTATTAATATTAAAAATTTCAACTTGTAAATTAAAATTTGATTTCAAACATATATTTTCTTCTTATCAAGTTGCATGATAAGTATTAAATTCATTTCTAAATTTATGACTGTACTACTCTTTCCATAATATTCATTTTTAAACAACGAAGAAATTTTAACGCTAAATATTCAAATCGGTTAGTAATGTAAACCACTTTTGTTTATAAATTTATGAAATGGTTCGCACCTATTGTTCACGAATTGACAAAATCTCAAATACAAATATTTATTTTACATTGCATCTTAATTTAATTTATATTTTAAATCTCAAAATGAATATCATAAATTGACTTATACAGTCAAATCAAAATTAACTATTTTGAGTATTCGTTCATGAAATTTATTCATAAATAATTCAATTGTTTATAAATCACCATTTATCTAATTACAAATTTTTTATTAGAAACAAAATTGAAATCATTCATTAATAATGTAACGACCCGGATTTTTAGCTGTTTTGTAATGAATATTTAAATTAGTTTAAATATTTAATTGGAAATATAAATGAATATTTATATTGAATTTATCGATTAAATAATCGATATAGATTTAATTTCGAACATATCGAGAAATCAACAAACAATTAAATTCGTAGTTTAAAATTTAATCGAAACAAGTCAGTCGATTTATGTAAACTCTATATTATATTAGAACGATAATAGTAATTTATTATCAGTAAATTAGATTGGTTTGAATTTAAAATAAAATCGTTGATTTAAATAGTGTCTTTTCCATACGATCAAAATAGCGGTTTGGAACCTCAAATATTATATATATATATATATATATATATATAAAATGAATAAGATCGAACTCAAATCGCTGTCAAAACAAAATCAGATCAGATTTAATACTCTCGTACATCAGCCACCCTATAATCTGTACTAAAGCCGACCTATTATCTGTACAACGCTCAACATTTCGTTCTTCGAGCAAAATTCTGTCTTCCACTTTTAATATCTAGGAAACAATGAAATTAATGGTGTAGTACTTATGTCTGTTGTTCGCCCTATATAATGACCATCGGCCTTGTTACCTTTTCACCCATTTTCTCAAAACAACAGAATAAAACTCTTCCTCTCCGTTCTTTTCTTTCAGTAATTCAAAAATGAATTCCACCGATTAAAAAAAAAAAAAGAAGGGGCGAAATCAAGTATCGCGACTCAAAAATCACCAAGCTCTTGAAGCTCGACAACCATCTACGATTAGGGTTTGTCGCAGCCATGGATTTGGGGAAATCTCGACTTCGATGTTGAGAGCGATGGGAATTAGTTGGTAGCCGACGCTGGTCTACTGGGAAGGAGGAGCGATGCTGGTAAGGTGCGACGCCTCACAATGCTTCGCGATCTTCAGGAGAGGTCGACTGGGATGTTTGTAGGATCGACAGTAAGTGTTTTTGGGTTCGGTATTCGTTATTGGGATATGGGCGGTATGGATGTCTGGATTTTTAGCAGTGGTGGTGTCGGTTTTTACTGTGAGCGATTTTGAAGAGGTCCCGAAACTTCGCGCCTGTAGTTGGGGTGGTGATGACGATTTGGATTGATTACCGGAGTAGTTTGAACTGAGGAAATTTGGGAAGGTATATACTTGAATTTTGAAATTTAAAATTTATATAGAAATTACTGTATAAAATTAGTAGCTGATAGAATAAATCTGTATAAACCAATATATCTGGCTAGTAAAGTAATTTAATCGTAAACTAACTATTTGTATATGGAATGGAGAAAAAAGTAGATTTTTATTTTATTTTTATCATTAAATTAAATGGTTAATCAAGAAATTAGAGTTTACGATGGTGGTTAGATTCAAGTTTATTGTTATCACATAAATATGATTAAATAATAATGTATAACCTTCGTATGTATTTCCAGAATCAAGTGAAATTTATGACGTTGGAATTGAATTGGAAAAGCTTCGCAATGATTCTAATTCGGAACAATTTAGAGGCAGTTGGGATTCTCGGTTAAATTAAACATCAGTTTAACCGAAAAACAAATCGCCATTTCGACTATTAAAAACAGGTGAGTAAATCTCACTCACCTTTAGAATTATTTTTATTTCATTAAAAATAATTGTTTGCTGCTTGTGTTGTTTTCTGGTTGTTTATATATATTAGTTATTTAGGCTATATATATATATATTGGGTTGATTGGTTGGTTGGATTCCCGCAGTCTCATTAGCGGATGCCCGCAGTTTCATAGCGGATGATTACCCTATACGCCCCACGCTATGATTAGTGGATGACCTTCTATACCACGATATTCTGCCACGAAGCAGAATGGGTATTATTTATGTGCTAACCTCTGTGGATGCAGGAAAACAGGTTGGAGGAATCCAACTGGATTCCTCAAAAATATATTATCTGTTTGTTTATTTGTTTGCATATATATTGTTATATATGATGTGTTAGAAAAATAAATAATTCGTTGCTTTGTGTGTTTAAATATCACTGGGCTTAAGTAATGATATTTAAAAATATCGTGGAAGGATATTTGAGATTTAAAAAGGAAAACTCTATTTTTAAATAGAATTTGAATTTTAAATGGGAATAAAAGTATAAACTTGGTTTGAAATAAAACGAGTAGTTTCTTTTTAAACGGAGTTTAAGAAATAGTTCTTTTATAACGAAGTTATAAATGAAGTGAAAAGAATTATCATTTGATAATTCAGAAATAGAAATACAAGCGTGAAATTGGGATTTGAAATGAAATTTCAAAATAGGATGTGAAATGAAATTTTTAAATATATAACTCAAATGAAAGTCGAGTATAACATTTGAATTTTAAAGGGAGTTAAATATTTGAATTTTAAAAGGATTGAATATTAGAAATTCAAATAGAAGTTCAAATAGAATTTGAATAGACGAAATTAGAATGAAAAATAGAATTTGAATTCAAGGAATTAAAATAAAATTTGAATTCAAAGGAAGTCGAATAAAGAAATTCAAATAGAGATTTGAATGTAGAATTTCAAAATAGAATTTGAAATAAACTTTGAAAATAGGATTTTCAAAGTAGAATTGGAAATAGGATTTCAAAATAGGAAATCCAAATGGTTTTGAAATGGAATTTGAATTTAAGGGAATTCAAATGGATTGGAGTGAAGAAACTCAAATGGTGTTAAAATAAGTTTGAATATTAGAATTCAAAATGGGGTTGGAAATGAATTTGAATATTAGAATTCAAATGGAAAAGAAAAAATGGAATTTAAATATAGAGTTTGAATAAGAGAATTCAAATGAATTCAAACATCGAATTTGAATATAGGAAATTCAAATAGAAATTCAAGTATTGAATTTGAATATCAAATTGAAAAGGAATTGGGATTTGAATATAGAATTCAAATAAAAGTGAGATTGGAATTTGAATCAAGGAATTCAAATAGAGTTAAAATGGAATTGAATTCATTTTAAAGAAGTTTAAAAGTTTATATATATAAATATAATTAAAACGAACTCGCCGTAGCGCTGCAGTTCGTAAAATAGCGATTCGAACTTCAATCGAGTATACAGAACTCAATTGAAGTCGAAATTCTTTGAAACAAGAAACGTCAGGACCGGTTTGATAATAGTTTTCTAATGAAAGAGAAAAATCTGAATTTCGTCGTATAGATTTCGAGTTACGTCAAAATCAAGTTTTCAGAAAAGCAGCGCCAGAATCGTTTTAAAACCATAACGGTTTATTCTATTTTATAAAAGGATCTTTAAGCGGAAAAATCCGAATTGTCTATTTAGAAAATCTCAGAGTTGAGTTGTAAAATATATGGGAATTCAAGTTGTGTAAATGAATATGATTTTTGAAACAGAAACCAGATTTTGATTTATTGAATAGAATTAACTAAATTGAATAGAAATTAGTTAATGAGATTTCGAATGAATATTGGGGTTTGAATAAGTAATTTCGATTTAAAAATTTATATTCGAAATCAAAAAGGGAAACTAGAATTGAAATTGAAATTCAATTTGGTTGTGAGCAAGTTAAACATTTTATTTGAACGTGCTATGTTCAAACGAAGAAGTGAAATAGGCAAAATGACTAATTAAAGAATAAATGGGCGAAACTGAATTCAAACGATTAGATGGTATTGAATTGAATTGAAAACAGGTGAACAGGTGTTAGACAGATATGGGTTGAGGTATATGAAGTTTATAAACGTAATGCTCGACAAAAAGGTACATGTTTAATTCATATATGGGTTTTATGCGCCGTATCGGCAAGCCGCTTGGCTTTTTCTTTTTCTTTTTGAGATTAGAAGATACCGGGAAGCTATTTGAAATTTCCCGATGCTCCCGATACAGGGGAGGTTATGGCGAATTTTTTCCGGGAATTTAAGGAGTTAGAATATTTTTAAGAAATTTGACAATTAGAAATCTATATATCGATATATATAGAATTCGATAAGGAAACGAAATCAAAAATAGTGTAAAGGGCCAAGATTGATTATTGAAATATTTGGTAAACAAATATTGATAAGGAAATGGAGAAGAGATTTAATTAATGAAATATTAAAGAGCCCAGTGCCGAGGGAGGAAAGGATGGTTGAAAAGCCTACTCGAATCCCGGGGTCTTTACAGTTGGTATCAGAGCTTAGGTTGAGTGAATACCTAGGCTTTGTGGAGTTGTGCTCATTAAAGATAGGGTCAGCAGTACCCTAGAATGAGTTGAGTATATATATACGAGAGAGCGTATTTGTAAGTTGATATAAAAGTTGTTTTATATTGTGTTGGCTAGTCTGTGAGTGGTTTATGAATTCTGGTCGAATCGTGGGACGCCGCGAAGTCGATAGGAATTTCTAAACACTTGAACAGGAGATTGAACACAATATTGTTTTAAAGTGGGTGAATGAAATAATTTTACCCAAATTTCTATTTTTATATAGAAGGAATAATTTTCTGAATTTATTATATTATATGGATGTGTTGATTGTTAGGATTATAATCAAACAAGATTTTAAAATTTAAATGGTTATTTATAACCAAATAGAATTTGTATAGGAATTAAATATACAAATGAGATGAATTAGAATTAAATTCAAACCAGAATTAAGAATTCAAAATCCTGGGAAGTTGAATTTTTTTTTTTTTCAAAGTATATTAAAATAATATAGATTTGTTTTAAAGGATTTGAAAGAAAATCATTTTAGATGAATTTTGAAATAATAAAGCACTGAACTCACTTCAGTGGCTGGGAAATAATTCTGATAATGATTGCAACATCATCAGTGTCCATTTCCGAGTTTCTAAGTGATGAATTGCTACCTTAGAAAAAGTTTTTGATGGAAATTTGTTTGAAAGAAAACAAATTGGTTTGAATATTCAAATGTTTTGAATTTGAAATGGAAATAAATATACATGTATATATTTAAGTGATTTCAAAAGGATTTGAAATGAAAACCCTGGGATTTGGATTCTGGAATTGGAATTTAACTTAAGCTAGTTAAATGGATTGAGGTGAATCAATTAACTAGAATCAATTTGAATAGGATTAATGAAATATAGATTGAATATAAATGGATTGATCGTAGATCATTCGAATTGAATAAAGAAGACCAAAGGTTTTGGTAGAATTAGATTTGTTGAAATATGCGGAGTTGAGTTTCAACATAAGTGAATTTTTGAAAAGTAATAGATTTGTACCATTTTTCCTACCTTAGCAATTTCGAGGACGAAATTATTTTAAGGGGGAAGGAATGTAACGACCCGGATTTTTAGCTGTTTTGTAATGAATATTTAAATTAGTTTAAATATTTAATTGGAAATATAAATGAATATTTATATTGAATTTATCGATTAAATAATCGATATAGATTTAATTTCGAACATATCGAGAAATCAACAAACAATTAAATTCGTAGTTTAAAATTTAATCGAAACAAGTCAGTCGATTTATGTAAACTCTATATTATATTAGAACGATAATAGTAATTTATTATCAGTAAATTAGATTGGTTTGAATTTAAAATAAAATCGTTGATTTAAATAGTGTCTTTTCCATACGATCAAAATAGCGGTTTGGAACCTCAAATATATTATATATATATATATATATAAAATGAATAAGATCGAACTCAAATCGCTGTCAAAACAAAATCAGATCAGATTTAATACTCTCGTACATCAGCCACCCTATAATCTGTACTAAAGCCGACCTATTATCTGTACAACGCTCAACATTTCGTTCTTCGAGCAAAATTCTGTCTTCCACTTTTAATATCTAGGAAACAATGAAATTAATGGTGTAGTACTTATGTCTGTTGTTCGCCCTATATAATGACCATCGGCCTTGTTACCTTTTCACCCATTTTCTCAAAACAACAGAATAAAACTCTTCCTCTCCGTTCTTTTCTTTCAGTAATTCAAAAATGAATTCCACCGATTAAAAAAAAAAAAAAAAGAAGGGGCGAAATCAAGTATCGCGACTCAAAAATCACCAAGCTCTTGAAGCTCGACAACCATCTACGATTAGGGTTTGTCGCAGCCATGGATTTGGGGAAATCTCGACTTCGATGTTGAGAGCGATGGGAATTAGTTGGTAGCCGACGCTGGTCTACTGGGAAGGAGGAGCGATGCTGGTAAGGTGCGACGCCTCATAATGCTTCGCGATCTTCAGGAGAGGTCGACTGGGATGTTTGTAGGATCGACAGTAAGTGTTTTTGGGTTCGGTATTCGTTATTGGGATATGGGCGGTATGGATGTCTGGATTTTTAGCAGTGGTGGTGTCGGTTTTTACTGTGAGCGATTTTGAAGAGGTCCCGAAACTTCGCGCCTGTAGTTGGGGTGGTGATGACGATTTGGATTGATTACCGGAGTAGTTTGAACTGAGGAAATTTGGGAAGGTATATACTTGAATTTTGAAATTTAAAATTTATATAGAAATTACTGTATAAAATTAGTAGCTGATAGAATAAATCTGTATAAACCAATATATCTGGCTAGTAAAGTAATTTAATCGTAAACTAACTATTTGTATATGGAATGGAGAAAAAAGTAGATTTTTATTTTATTTTTATCATTAAATTAAATGGTTAATCAAGAAATTAGAGTTTACGATGGTGGTTAGATTCAAGTTTATTGTTATCACATAAATATGATTAAATAATAATGTATAACCTTCGTATGTATTTCCAGAATCAAGTGAAATTTATGACGTTGGAATTGAATTGGAAAAGCTTCGCAATGATTCTAATTCGGAACAATTTAGAGGCAGTTGGGATTCTCGGTTAAATTAAACATCAGTTTAACCGAAAAACAAATCGCCATTTCGACTATTAAAAACAGGTGAGTAAATCTCACTCACCTTTAGAATTATTTTTATTTCATTAAAAATAATTGTTTGCTGCTTGTGTTGTTTTCTGGTTGTTTATATATATTAGTTATTTAGGCTATATATATATATATTGGGTTGATTGGTTGGTTGGATTCCCGCAGTCTCATTAGCGGATGCCCGCAGTTTCATAGCGGATGATTACCCTATACGCCCCACGCTATGATTAGTGGATGACCTTCTATACCACGATATTCTGCCACGAAGCAGAATGGGTATTATTTATGTGCTAACATCTGTGGATGCAGGAAAACAGGTTGGAGGAATCCAACTGGATTCCTCAAAAATATATTATCTGTTTGTTTATTTGTTTGCATATATATTGTTATATATGATGTGTTAGAAAAATAAATAATTCGTTGCTTTGTGTGTTTAAATATCACTGGGCTTAAGTAATGATATTTAAAAATATCGTGGAAGGATATTTGAGATTTAAAAAGGAAAACTCTATTTTTAAATAGAATTTGAATTTTAAATGGGAATAAAAGTATAAACTTGGTTTGAAATAAAACGAGTAGTTTCTTTTTAAACGGAGTTTAAGAAATAGTTCTTTTATAACGAAGTTATAAATGAAGTGAAAAGAATTATCATTTGATAATTCAGAAATAGAAATACAAGCGTGAAATTGGGATTTGAAATGAAATTTCAAAATAGGATGTGAAATGAAATTTTTAAATATATAACTCAAATGAAAGTCGAGTATAACATTTGAATTTTAAAGGGAGTTAAATATTTGAATTTTAAAAGGATTGAATATTAGAAATTCAAATAGAAGTTCAAATAGAATTTGAATAGACGAAATTAGAATGAAAAATAGAATTTGAATTCAAGGAATTAAAATAAAATTTGAATTCAAAGGAAGTCGAATAAAGAAATTCAAATAGAGATTTGAATGTAGAATTTCAAAATAGAATTTGAAATAAACTTTGAAAATAGGATTTTCAAAGTAGAATTGGAAATAGGATTTCAAAATAGGAAATCCAAATGGTTTTGAAATGGAATTTGAATTTAAGGGAATTCAAATGGATTGGAGTGAAGAAACTCAAATGGTGTTAAAATAAGTTTGAATATTAGAATTCAAAATGGGGTTGGAAATGAATTTGAATATTAGAATTCAAATGGAAAAGAAAAAATGGAATTTAAATATAGAGTTTGAATAAGAGAATTCAAATGAATTCAAACATCGAATTTGAATATAGGAAATTCAAATAGAAATTCAAGTATTGAATTTGAATATCAAATTGAAAAGGAATTGGGATTTGAATATAGAATTCAAATAAAAGTGAGATTGGAATTTGAATCAAGGAATTCAAATAGAGTTAAAATGGAATTGAATTCATTTTAAAGAAGTTTAAAAGTTTATATATATAAATATAATTAAAACGAACTCGCCGTAGCGCTGCAGTTCGTAAAATAGCGATTCGAACTTCAATCGAGTATACAGAACTCAATTGAAGTCGAAATTCTTTGAAACAAGAAACGTCAGGACCGGTTTGATAATAGTTTTCTAATGAAAGAGAAAAATCTGAATTTCGTCGTATAGATTTCGAGTTACGTCAAAATCAAGTTTTCAGAAAAGCAGCGCCAGAATCGTTTTAAAACCATAACGGTTTATTCTATTTTATAAAAGGATCTTTAAGCGGAAAAATCCGAATTGTCTATTTAGAAAATCTCAGAGTTGAGTTGTAAAATATATGGGAATTCAAGTTGTGTAAATGAATATGATTTTTGAAACAGAAACCAGATTTTGATTTATTGAATAGAATTAACTAAATTGAATAGAAATTAGTTAATGAGATTTCGAATGAATATTGGGGTTTGAATAAGTAATTTCGATTTAAAAATTTATATTCGAAATCAAAAAGGGAAACTAGAATTGAAATTGAAATTCAATTTGGTTGTGAGCAAGTTAAACATTTTATTTGAACGTGCTATGTTCAAACGAAGAAGTGAAATAGGCAAAATGACTAATTAAAGAATAAATGGGCGAAACTGAATTCAAACGATTAGATGGTATTGAATTGAATTGAAAACAGGTGAACAGGTGTTAGACAGATATGGGTTGAGGTATATGAAGTTTATAAACGTAATGCTCGACAAAAAGGTACATGTTTAATTCATATATGGGTTTTATGCGCCGTATCGGCAAGCCGCTTGGCTTTTTCTTTTTCTTTTTGAGATTAGAAGATACCGGGAAGCTATTTGAAATTTCCCGATGCTCCCGATACAGGGGAGGTTATGGCGAATTTTTTCCGGGAATTTAAGGAGTTAGAATATTTTTAAGAAATTTGACAATTAGAAATCTATATATCGATATATATAGAATTCGATAAGGAAACGAAATCAAAAATAGTGTAAAGGGCCAAGATTGATTATTGAAATATTTGGTAAACAAATATTGATAAGGAAATGGAGAAGAGATTTAATTAATGAAATATTAAAGAGCCCAGTGCCGAGGGAGGAAAGGATGGTTGAAAAGCCTACTCGAATCCCGGGGTCTTTACAAATAACATCATAAAGTTTATAAAAATCATTTAATTTACAAATGGAATTTTTAAATTTTGACGTGTTTTCTAACAAAATTTCCTTAAAATAAATTTTTAAATTGGTTCTGATTTTCCGGGTTGTTACAATCTCCCCCACTTAAAATCTTTTTATCCTCGAAAAGGAAAGGAGCTAAAAGTTGTTTAACTAACCAATTCAATTTTCATTCTTTTATTGGTTTCAATAATTTTATTATTTGAACTAATAATCATACAACACAATCATCAATCAATTAGTTGATTAGCTTTTCAAATATATATAACTTTTATATATTTAAAAATCATATTTTCTAAAATCGGATTATATATATAATCACAAATATGTTAATTATAAACTTGTCACTCTCAACTCATTCTAGGGCATTTCTAACCCCATCTCTAACGAGTTTTCTCATTTAGGATACTACTGATCCTATCACTAATGAGTATTCTTTTATAGGATATTTCTAATCCTACCTCTGATGAGTCTTTTGTTCAGTTCTAAAGAGTTGTACCTCAAAGATTTGGATTAACCAAAGCTCTGAAACCACGGGTAATGACCCGAAAATCCCCGCCCTTTGGATGGACCATAAACCACACAGGTCTGATCCAAAAGTTGGAAATCCTCGAATGCACTAACTTTGGACATATAACACATCAGAACAAATAACAGAAGACTTTTATTACATCATAATAATGTTACATCAGAGTACAGAATATATCAGAGTACATCGAAAAATAGTACAACAGAGGAAGATTAATTTACAATAATTTTAATACAACGCAGCGGAAGGTTATCAATGCTCTGGACACAGCTTTAAGCTTTGATCCAGAATCCATCTCAATATATCTGCAAAATAAGCTACTTGACTGCCCGTGTGAAAAATAGGGCACCCGAGTTTGCAAAGTGAAACAAACTACGAATCAGTCATGAGACTGGTATGAGAAATCTTTCCTAACTTATCTAACAATATGGCTAATAACAGGACCACGCCGCTAATGCGGAAAGGGGTTTACTCCATGGAATTTCCAGTGCATAAATTAAATAAAGTTTTATTCAAAACAACGCAATGCTTTCTAGAAAAATGAAATCATTATAAGACTCGAGTCCCATCACACAATGCAACGCAAACCGAAGGATAGAGTTTTACCTTATAATGATCAAACATGCTTGATACGTAGAAAATAATATTTTAATATTATTATTAGTGTCTAATCGGTTTTAAAATACTTCAAAGTAAATGTATCAATCCTAGACGGCATAGTATCCCATCCTACTATGTCGCCATATATAGGTTTACAATCAAAACCGTAATGTCGTATTGGAAATTGGGTTTCCATCATGAGTCAAGGCTAGGGACGATCTCCTTACCGATTCGAGACACTTTAGCAATATCTCAGGATCTCTCGTAGTGAACCCTTGGATCCTGCAGGGCCGGTCCACAAATATACCTTAGTGGATTGGCAATTCCTGAACAAACGTTTCCCGGTCCTATTGAACCTATAATTTGGTCAATATCGACCAACAAATCCGAGGTACCTCATAATCCATCAACCACATAAGTAAAATGTCCGGGCTTGCAAAACCCTGATACCACTTCTAGCTAGAAAAAAATGTGTGCACTTCCTACGTTCCCTTGTTCCGTTTCTGACTCTTACCGGGGTATGAGGCTCGCGAGGTAACGCTATACACAAAGCTACGCCTAAACAGGCCATGCTTTGATCATCAACCACAAGGCTCTGCTTTTCAACAAAAGCCTCTATCATTTGCATCTTGGCATACCACATTGACAATTCATGTCATGCGATCAATAACTATCAATATATAACCTCTGAGCTCATGCATCTCAGAGAAGGGTGTTAAGAAAGAGAATAAATTCTCTGCCACCAAACAGATATATATATTAAATAGATATCAATTCACATAGAATGAAATTCAACGTCAGACACACATCCATTTACAAGTCCGTTCTGGGTCTGAACGAAACCAGAGACACCTTATTCTTCGTTCCATATGTCCAATACGGAAGAGAGGTGTTCGCTTATCCCGACAGTCAACAAGTACATCCGGACAACTTCCACTTTAACCCTTTACTGGGAGCTATCCAATGTCGGGCATCAGTAGTCATCCATTCGATGTGAGGATCGCCGGTCTTCAATCACCGTCTTCAATATCTTCAATTTAAATCATCGTATAATTATTTGAAATGAGATTGAACTCGGTCTTTTCAAATAATTCTCGCATATATAATTTAAAACCATTTCATATCGTTAATATTATTTTATAACGATTTATCGCTATTTTTATTTATATAAAAATAACCCAATTTAATTTAATGACGCTTCGGGTCAATAGGCGGCCCTAGCGCTATTTTTATCAAAATTTGGTTTACACTTTTCTCGAAATCTAATCGTTGGATTTTAACAAAATTTATATCGTTGGAATGATCTTCCCAAAACGGACCTAACAGTTCCAGTTTTGTGAAAATCCGACGGTCGGATCTTTCGGTATAATCGTTTAAAGTTACGATTCCGAAACGCGAACTACCATACGCGATTCATTTAATTTTAATTTGTATTTATATTTATAAAATTATATATAAATATAAATTACTCGACGATTCCACTAACGTGGTTTAACATGCCAAATAAAAGAATGTTTTAATTTGCGTAACCATTTCTACATGTTTTGTAATCTCAAAATAAAATGTATTTTATTTACATGACATTTTTTACTAATGACAAATAAAAAGGTAATTTTTATTTTCATTATTTGTATGCAATTTCTATTTTTGACTTTAACAAATAAAAAGAAATATTTTATTTGTATGTAGTTTCAATGTATGTTTTGGCAATAACAATAATTCTTTAACTTACATACAAATTCTAATGTATGTTGTGACAATGAAAATGATTCTTTAATTAACATACAAATTCTAATGTATGTTGGGACATTAAAAATGATTCTTTAATTAACATACAAATTCTTTTTCAACAAATGCATAAAAGTGATACATTCATTTTTGTTGATAATTCTATTTCAACAAAATGGTTAAAAAGTGATTCATTCATTTTGTTGACAATTCTATTTCAACAAAATGATTAAAAAGTGATTACTCGTTTTGTTGACAATTCTATTTCAATAAAATGATTAAAATGATATTTTCATTTTTGTTGACAATTCTGGTTCAACAAATTGATTAAAAAGTGATTCATTTATTTTGTTGACAATTCTTTTTAAATAAAAAGATTAAAAAGTGATTCATTCATTTTTGTTGACAATTCTGTTTCAACAAAATTAATATTTTGCTCAAACACAAATCCATTTAACCAAAATATTATTTTTGTTATAACTCCAATTTATTTAACAAAAATCTAAATTTTGTTATAACTCAAATCTATTTAACCAAAATGTAATTTTTGTTTTCAACCATCATATTTTGACAAAATGTAAATCTTTGTTTCAACTAATATGTTTTGACAAAATGTACATTTGGTTTCAACCATTATGTTTTGACAAAATTTGTAATAACCCGGAAATTTTGGGCCAGTATAAAATTTTTATTTTGGCAATTTTAGCGAATTTTGAATATTTAAAATGAATTATTTTAAATAATATCGACGAGAAATTTATTTTGAATGTAATTAGAACGTATATATTTATACGCGTCGTCGTTAGAATATAAATATTTATATATAATTATAAATAGAATTAAAAATGGCGCGGTAGTTCGATAATTCGATTTCAAACTTCAATTGAATGTACCGGGTGCAAAACAATCCGGATTTTAGTGAAACCAAAAACATTAGGATCTAATTGATGATATCTTTCCAACGAATCCGAAAAATCGAAATTTCATAGCGGGAATCAAAAGATATGTCCAGTTGAAAATTCTGAATAGTCGTTATGGAATTCAGGCCCTTAAAAATGGGAATTTTGCAAACGACCTCGGATTTCGACGAAACCACTTTTGTTGGATCCGCAGTGTTAAATTATTGCTAGATTCCAAATTTCATAATTTTTCGAATCAATATGTGAGCGTGGCATAGGAAAACGCGTTTGACCAATTTCAGTTGATTTTAATCGACTGGAAAATGGCCATTTTTCTAACGGTCTCGGAATTTGACGAAACTAGTTTTGTTAGGACCGTATCGTCAATACGAAGCTAGAAAATATTTTTCTGGAATTTTTCTAGTTAGTATGTGACCCCGATAATTTGAAATGTACGTTTAAAATTCAATATAATGATTTAAATGTAAATTCAGCAGAAACTGATCGAAACGATCGAATCATCTTACGATACATATCCCATTGTGTTCGGAATGGGGGTAATACGCTATGGACGATAGGCGGTGGGCCTCGTTTTGAGGTCGAAAATAAAAGTTACTTTTTGGTGGAAAATTAAATAATTAAATAATTAAAATAAAAAAAACCTTCCCTCTCCTTAACTACCCAGCCCCCCCCCCCCCCCCCCCGTTAATTTCAAAACGAAAAGAAAAAAAAATCCTATGCCCTAATCGACCGACGCGCCGCCGTCTAGGCGAGGCCCTCGCCTCCCCATCGCCACCTCCGAACCACCGCACCCCCCTGCTGCTCCCCCACCTCCGTCGCCCTACCACCCGCCACCTACTTGCAGGTCGTGCCACCCTCAGGCACCCCCCTCGAATCCACAGTACAACCAGCGACGCTCCACCCTCGTTTCTCCCCCCTTTCTAAAACCGCACCCCTCCCCCTAGCCTCTCCTCCCTTCCAGGCACCCACCCAAACCCTCCTCCGCCAGTAAAGGCCGCCGCCGCCCATCCATTCGCCCACCGCCGCGTCATACTTTTCACCACCCCTCCGACGAACTGCGAAACCCTTTCCCCTTTAGAAACAAAGGTAAAGTTTATTTATTTTAGCTTATTTATTTCAGTTTCTTTTAATTATTACTTTTATATAAATCCGAAAATAAAGTTTAGATTTTTACATATGGAAAACTGATTTTATTTTATAGGAAAACTTTGGTTTTTATTTATAAAAAGAATAGATTTTGTTCATAGAGTTGTTCATAGAAAAGAATAGATGTTTGTGCATAAAAAGATTCAGTTTATATATACATATATTTTTTATGATAAAAGATCTGATTTTTAATCGATTAAAAATATAATTTTTATTGTAAGTGAAGATTAAAAATATAATTTTTATATCGTGGAAAGAATAAAGATATAATTTTTATATAAGGAAGATAATCAAAATATGATTTTTATGTTTTTAAAGTATTAAAAATATGATTTTTATATTTTTAAAGTGTTAAAAATATAATCTTTATTAAGTAGAAGATGTAAAAAATGATTTTTGTTTAGGTAGAGAATTGAAAATATAATTTTTACATGATAGGAATATTAAAAATATCATCTTTATATGTGTAGTAAACTAAAAATGTGATTTTTATAATATATATTTGAAAAGGCGAAATCTTTATATAGAGAATAGCGAGGTAAAAATATAATTTTTATCAATATAGTAGCAATGTAAAAATAGAATTTTTATCCATATAGCGTGAAAGTAAAAATTCGATTTTTATATATTGAATAGCAAAGTAAAAATTCGATTTTTATATATTGAATAACGAAGTAAAAATTCGATTTTTACATATGTAGTGGCTACGGGCGACGAAAGTGATAAAAGGGCGAGAACGATGAAGATTTCTATCAATGAATATTCGTGGTATTGGATAACTATTGGTGAGAATTTCTCACCTTTCAATTTCTTTTTCTAGTTATATATATATACTAGGATGTAGACGGTGTTTAGTAGCACCCGACACAATCGTCCACAGACCATGGACTTGTTTGTTTGATTGCAAAAATTAGTTAGATTATTTGGTTTGAATTGAATTGTGTGGTGAGATGAATGGATTTGATTGATGTGTGAATGGCGTGGGCCTTCACTAGACCGGGGATAAGGCTAGGCCTCGTCCCGTTTCTAGTATCGTGCCGTTATGCCGCCGAAATTTTCCAAAATATGTTAGAAAAATAAAAATATCATTTTATTTAAAGAATGAACTGAATAGAAATTCATATGTTAAAATAAATGTTTTGTCATTAAAAATATAATTTTTAGCGTGAATATGAATATGTGAATAAATAAATATTCATTTACAAACCGGACGGTTTGTTTATGTACACTGATTTGACTGACATTGATTGGGACGATAAATTTTACACATCGCCCAACTGCACAAATAAAATCTGTGTTTGATTGTTTGAAACCCCACACGGGTGTTGGGATGAAATTTGAAGTTCACTCATCCTGATTGATGAAATATGTCGATCGATTGATGGACAGGCTGTTATAAGCGTTGAATATCTATATTTGATGCTTATGCAGTGTAGTGCACTTTGGTTGATGGTTGATTATTTTTCAATGCTATTATATACGTGTGATGTATGAAAATCCATATAATTAACATTATATGGTGATTGATTGGGCCTCTTTCCAATTTAGAAGATAAAGAATACTATAAAATAAAGGTTCATGTGTTGACTGTACTCATTCATTGAGATTAGTCATGTGTTGAACGAAATATTTTAACAATAAAGTTTATATCTTTATCACTATAAAATAAAGGTTCATGTGTTGACTGTACTCATTCGTTGAGATTAGTCATGTGTTGAATGAAATATTTTAACAATAAAATTTATATCTTTATACTATAAAATAAAGGTTCATGTGTTGACTGTACTCATTCGTTGAGATTAGTCATGTGTTAAACGAAATATTTTAACAATAAAATTTACATCTTTATCATATATAGAATTAGAAATCAACTGGAAAATAGATGAGATGAGTGGTCTCCTGGATATTAATCTGATGTTGGTTTCGGCCTTCGGGGTTAATATTCAGGAAATCGTTCTCTCACTAAATTACGGTTGGAGTCTGATTCAATATCAAACGATAGATACCTTAATTTTTATAAAATATATTAAATAACAAAAATAGTCACACGTGGACAGTACTCATTCGTTGAGATTAGTCATGTGTTGACGAAAATAAATATTCATTTGTTGAATAGAATGTTTGAAAATAGAAATATATGAAGCCGTGTTGGTTAGATTGACGCCATTTGACGTAACCGATATTTATGTCGATTTTATTCATTTAAAAATGAAAATTGAAAAGCGATTTCGAAATGAATTGAATATAAACCGATTTCGAAATGAATTGAATATAAATCGATTTCGAAATGAATTGAATATAAAACGATTTCGAAATGAATTGAATATAAAGCGATTTCAATTTGAATTGAATCGAATAGAAAACCAATTTGAATTGAATCGAATAGAAAACCAATTTGAATTGAATCGAATAGAAAACCAATTTGAATTGAATCGAATAGAAAACCAATTTGAATTGAATCGAACAGAAAACCAATTTGAATTGAATCGAATAGAAAACCAATTTGAATTGAATCGAATAGAAAACCAATTTGAATTGAATCGAATAGAAAACCAATTTGAATTGAATCGAATAGAAAACCACTTTGAATTGAATCGAATTGAAAACGCATTCGAATTGAATTTAAAACGAATTGAAATGAATTCAAATTGAATTGAAACCTGAATTGAATAGAAATGAATTTTAAAACGAATTTATAAGGAAAGATTCAATTTTGATATGAATTGAGATGGAAGCTGAAATTGTTTCTGAAACGAATTCAAAACTATTTATAAAATTTGTTTTAAATAGAAATCGACGAAATATATATTATATATATAATATAATGGCCTACATAGAACGCACCGCGCCACGACAGTTCGTGAATTTCGACCATTTATTTCAAACGGACATTACGGGAGATCCAACTGTCGGATTCTCCTAAAACCGGAACCGTTGGGTTCGTATCGAAAAGAGCTTTCTAACGAATATTAGAAATTTGAAATCTAATGGTTGGATTTGGAGATACGTCCAAATCAAATTTGAAAAAGGTCGCTGTAAGTGCAGTTCGATGGCCATTGTTGGAAATCGATTGTACGGGCCTTAATAAAATTATTAAAAATAGTAATAATTTATGTGAAATCATAAGAAATGATTTGGGAAAAATTGGGGTGAAAAACTCCATATTTGAAAAGATAAAAGTCGATTTTTATCGAAATGAACTAGTTTTGAACTAAATTTAAAACCCAATTGTTTTTAAATAAATAAATTAGATTTAAAAAGGGGTTTTAAATAATCGGAATCTCTAATATATTTGATTGGATTTGAAATGGGTTTATCGTGAACGGTGTTTTATATAACACTAGTTCTTTAACCCGATAATAAATAGAATGTGATTTGGGTTTGTCGTGAACTGTGTTTTAAATAACACCTAGTTCTTTAACCCAGTAAAAGGAGTTTTAACGAATCTGCAATTAGGTTGAAATGTGAATTGATAATCTAAATTATCAAATTCGGAAAATGAACGAGAATGGAGTATCACCAGTTTTGCTCCAAAGCGATAGTTAAATCTTTAATTAGATTTGAACGTGAAATGGTAATTAATTTTACCGATAACACCGTGGTGTTAGATATGGAGTATTACCAGTTTTGCTTCATGGGATGAATAGGTTGGGATTGGGAAATAAAATAAATAATTACTTCGGTGTGGTTCGCTAATCTCGACTAGTTTAGAAAACCATAATTTGGTTTGAAACGACATCCAAAGGAAGATTAAAGGATAAACTTTAAAGAATTTATCTTGGATAAAATTAACGGGAACCTTTCCCTAAGAATGTGATCTCGTGAATAAAAAGGATACTCTGCATTGGAATGAGGCGTATGTTGTGTTTATGTAACATTTGTTTTTAACATACGCGGGTTGTTCGGAAAGACCGGGTTTATACCCATTCTGAATAACCGATTCGACGATAAGTTGAAGATGAAGACGATGGTCGAAGACCGGAAGTCTTCACATCGTTTGGATAATTACTGATGATCCTGATTGGGCAGTACACCCAAGAGGATGGAAATAGTTGGTGGTCGTCCAGACGTACTTGGAGATGGATGGATATGCGAGGAAAGTGCCTCCGGTTTCGTTCAGACCCAGAACGGACTTGTAAATGGATTGTGTGTCTGACATTGGATTTTATTCTGTGTTGATTGATTTCTATTAAATATACATCTGTTTGGCGGCGGAGAATTTATTCTTTTGCTTAATGCCCTTCTCTGAGACGTACGAGCTTAGAGGTTGTATATCGATGGACATCAGTCGCATGGCATGAATTGCCTGTGTGGCACGCTAAGATGCAATGATCAAGGCTTTTGTTGAAAAGCAAAGTCTTGTGGTTGATGATCAAAGCACGGCCTACGTGGCAGCTTTGTGTATAATGTGAATTCGCGAGCCTCACACCTCGGTATGAGTTAAAAACGGGATACGGACCGCTGGGAGAGCACGACGTTTCTTTCTAGCTTTGGTGGTGTCAGTGACTTACCAGCCCTGACATTTATATACTTTTCACCTTTGTGGTTGTTGGAATGAGGCGCCTCGATTATAGGTCTGTAAGGACCGGGAAACGTGTGTTCAGGAATTGCCAATCCTCTAACGTAAGTGAGGACCGGCCCAGCCGCATCCGGGGTTGCCTAGAGTGCGTAACCCCGAGGCATTTGCTAGAGTGTCTCGAACGCGGAGAGGAGCTTGCCCCTTGCCTCAACTCATGACGGAAATCCAATTTCCAATACGTGTATTGCGGTTTTAATTGTAGAACTAGTATGGCGACATAGTAGATGGTAGCTATGCCACCTATGATTTATATTTATGATTGAAATTGTTTTGACACTATACACTTATTATAGTATCAAATGATTTGTTTTAAACGTACCAAGCATGTTTGGCTATTATAAGGGAAAACCCTATCCTCCGGCTTGCGTTGCATTGTGTGATGGGACCTAGGTCTTATAATAGCTTCATTTTTCGAAGAAGCATTGCGTTGTTTATTCTATGCACTGGTATTCTTGGGAGGAAACCCGTTCCGTGTTATACGGCGTGGTCCCTTGAATTACTTTCTTTTAAAATAAAGTTTTAATATCTGTTTTAGTTCTCACACCAGTCACATGACTGACCTGGAGTTTATTGTTTTAACCTAAACTCTGGGTGCCCTTATTTTCGTCACGGGCAGCTAGTAGTTTTGGTTTTGCAGATTTATATTCACAGGATCCTGGTTTACAGCTGGAATGATATCCGGAAAGCTCTTGTATCCGTATATCACCTTCAGTTGTGCTTTGTATTATTTTCCGCTACTATGTAATTTATTGTAATCTCTGATCTTTATCGAATGTAATTTATTCATTTATACTCTTTATATTCTTGTATCTGATGCATTGTTGTAATATACAATGAAATGTTCTTCCGTCTACGTTCTGATTTGTCATGTTCTCAAACGATCAGGGGTTTCGAACGGTCTAGATCGGTTTAACGACTGATTCGGATCGAGCGAAATTCCCGGCCGTCACATTTGGTATCAGAGCTTTGGTTTACAGAGCTCGAGAACAAGACACATTAGAACCATACGAAAGAATACATCAGATATTGGATTAGTAATATCCAATTAGAATGACTCATTAGAGATAGGATCAGTAGTATCCTAGAACGAGTGTGAAGAGTATATTTTTCAAATGAAAACAATTTTGTTTTGAAAATTTAAATCGTTTTACACGTATTTGAATATTTATTTATTTTGAATTTGGACAATCTAGTATATAAAGGTTTTGCATATACGCGTCATGAACGTATATTCGAAGTTTTAATATACTGGATAGACATAGAATCATACTCTAGTGGCCCGAAGATGATTCTGATGGTTGAGTACTCGTCGTCAGAATTTATATTCGAGTGACGAAGGTGTGATATCTATATATTTCCATTAGACTGGTGTGAGAACCAAAACTTATATAGTTAGAACACATTGTTGTGAATTGGTATCAAAAACATGATTTTTTATAGATATATATCAAAGTTATGAATTTGAAACTCTAATTCACTAATTGATTGATGTTTGTGTTGTTTGTTTATTTGCTTGATAATTTTGAACCATTCAGCCTAATTATATCAAATATTGAACGATATTGAAAATTAGTTGCATTTGCTTGCATATACATATACTTACATTGAACAGGTCATAGCAAGGAGGCTAGAGCAGAGAATAAAATTTGTTTGCCCGACAAATAGGTACATGTTTACTATAATTTACTGTTTTGTTTGGGTGATGATGATTTTATGAGCCTATTGGCTAGCCGCTTGGCTTTTTCTTTTTCTTTTTGAGATCAGAAGGCCTATATGGCAATTTCGGGATTTTCCCGTGGCTCCCGGTGAAGGGGAGGTTATGGCGAAATTTTTCGAAAATTTAGGGTGTTAGCCAAATTTTTGAAATTTTGAAAATTCTCAGAAACTGAAAAGTTGGAGAATGAAAGCCAGATCAAACGTGGAGCTGAATAATCAAACCACTTTCGACTTTGTTCCTTTTCGGGGACGAAAAGTTTTAAGTGGGGGAGATTGTAATAACCCGGAAATTCTGGGCCAGTCTAAAAATTTTATTTTGGTAATTTTAGCGAATTTTGAATATTTAAAATGAATTATTTTAAATAATATCGACGAAATTTATTTTGAATGTAATTAGAACATATATATTTATACGCGTCGTCGTTAGAATATAAATATTTATATATAATTATAAATAGAATTGAAAATGGCGCGGTAGTTCGATAATTCGATTTCAAACTTCAATTGAATGTACCGGGTGCAAAACAATCCGGATTTTAGTGAAACCAAAAACATTAGGATCTAATTGATGATATCTTTCCAACGAATCCGAAAAATCGAAATTTCATAGCGGGAATCAAAAGATATCTCCAGTTGAAAATTCTGAATAGTCGCTATGGAATTCAGGCCCTTAAAAATGGGAATTTTGCAAACGACCTCAGATTTCGATGAAACCACTTTTGTTGGATCCGCAGTGTTAAATTATTGCTAGATTCCAAATTTCATAATTTTTCGAATCAATATGTGAGCGTGGCATAGGAAAACGCGTTTGACCAATTTCAGTTGATTTTAATCGATTGGAAAATGGCCATTTTTCTAACAGTCTCGGAATTCGACGAAACTAGTTTTGTTAGGACCGTATCGTCAATACGAAGCTAGAAAATATTTTTCTGGAATTTTTCTAGTTAGTATGTGACCCCAGTAATTTGAAATGTACGTTTAAAATTCAATATAATGATTTAAATGTAAACTCAGTGGAAACTGATCGAAACGATCGAATCATCTTACGATACATATCCCATTGTGTTCGGAATGGGGGTAATACGCTATGGACGACAGGCGGTGGGCCTCGTTTTGAGGTCGAAAATAAAAGTTGCTTTTAGGTGGAAAATTAAATAATTAAAATAAAAAAACCCCTTCCCTCTCCTTAACTACCCAGCCCCCCCCCCCCCCCGTTAATTTCAAAACGAAAAGAAAAAAAATCCTATGCCCTAATCGACCGACGCGCCGCCGTCCAGGCGAGGCCCTCGCCTCCCCATCGCCACCTCCGAACCACCGCACCCCCTTGCTGCTCCCCCACCTCCGTCGCCCTACCACCCGCCACCTACTCGCAGGTCGCGCCGCCCTCAGGCACCCCCCCCTCGAGTCCACAGTACAACCAGCGACGCTCCACCCTCGTTTCTTCCCCCTTTCTGAAACCGCACCCTCCCCCTAGCCTCTCCTCCCTTCCAGGCACCCACCCAAACCCTCCTCCGCCAGTAAAGGCCGCCGCCGCCCCTCCATTCGCCCACCGCCGCGTCAGACTTTTCACCACCCCTCCGACGAACTGCGAAACCCTTTCCCCTTTAGAAACAAAGGTAAAGTTTATTTATTTTAGCTTATTTATTTCAGTTTCTTTTAATTATTACTTTTATATAAATCCGAAAATAAAGTTTAGATTTTTACATATGGAAAACTGATTTTATTTTATAGGAAAACTTTGGTTTTTATTTATAAAAAGAATAGATTTTGTTCATAGAGTTGTTCATAGAAAAGAATAGATGTTTGTGCATAAAAAGATTCAGTTTTTATATATATATATTTTTATGATAAAAGATCTGATTTTTAATCGATTAAAAATATAATTTTTATTGTAAGTGAGGATTAAAAATATAATTTTTATATCGTGGAAAGAATAAAGAAATAATTTTTATATAAGGAAGATAATCAAAATATGATTTTTATGTTTTTAAAGTATTAAAAATATGATTTTTATATTTTTAAAGTGTTAAAAATATAATCTTTATTAAGTAGAAGATGTAAAAAAATGATTTTTGTTTAGGTAGAGAATTGAAAATATAATTTTTACATGATAGGAATATTAAAAATATCATCTTTATATGTGTAGAAAACTAAAAACGTGATTTTTATAATGATATATTTGAAAAGGCGAAATCTTTATATAGAGAATAGCGAGGTAAAAATATAATTTTTATCTATATAGTAGCAATGTAAAAATAGAATTTTTATCCATATAGCGTGAAAGTAAAAATTCAATTTTTATATATTGAATAGCAAAGTAAAAATTCGATTTTTATATATTGAATAACGAAGTAAAAATTCGATTTTTACATATGTAGTGGCTACGGGCGACGAAAGTGATAAAAGGGCGAGAACGATGAAGATTTCTATCAATGAAGATTCGTGGTATTGGATAGCTATTGGTGAGAATTTCTCACCTTTCAATTTCTTTTTCTAGTTATATATATATACTAGGATGCAGACGATGTTTAGTAGCACCCGACACAATCGTCCACAAACCATGGACTTGTTTGTTTGATTGCAAAAATTAGTTAGATTATTTGGTTTGAATTGAATTGTGTGGGGAGATGAATGGATTTGATTGATGTGTGAATGGCGTGGGCCTTCACTAGACCGGGGATAAGGCTAGGCCTCGTCCCATTTCTAGTATCGTGTCGTTATGCCGCCGAAATTTTCCAAAATATGTTAGAAAAATAAAAATATCATTTTATTTAAAGAATGAACTGAATAGAAATTCATATGTTAAAATAAAATGTTTTGTCGTTAAAAATATAATTTTTAGCGTGAATATGAATATGTGAATAAATAAATATTCATTTACAAACCGGACGGTTTGTTTATGTACACTGATTTGACTGACATTGATTGGGATGATAAATTTTACACATCGCCCAACTGCACAAATAAAATCTGTGTTTGATTGTTTGAAACCCCACACGGGTGTTGGGATAAAATTTGAAGTTCACTCATCCTGATTGATGAGATATGTCGATCGATTGATTGACAGGCTGTTATAAGCGTTGAATATCTATATTTGATGCTTATGCAGTGTAGTGCACTTTGGTTGATGGTTGATTATTTTTCAATGCTATTATATACGTGTGATGTATGAAAATCCATATAATTAACATTATATAGTGATTGATTGGGCCTCATTCCAATTTAGAAGATAAAGAATACTATAAAATAAAGGTTCATGTGTTGACTGTACTCATTCGTTGAGATTAGTCATGTGTTGAACGAAATATTTTAACAATAAAGTTTATATCTTTATCACTATAAAATAAAGGTTCATGTGTTGACTGTACTCATTCGTTGAGATTAGTCATTTGTTGAACGAAATATTTTAACAATAAAATTTATATCTTTATACTATAAAATAAAGGTTCATGTGTTGACTGTACTCATTCGTTGAGATTAGTCATGTGTTGAACGAAATATTTTAACAATAAAATTTACATCTTTATCATATATAGAATTAGAAATCAACTGGAAAATAGATGAGATGAGTGGTCTCCTGGATATTAATCTGATGTTGGTTTCGGCCTTCGGGGTTAATATTCAGGAAATCGTTCTCTCACTAAATTACGGTTGGAGTCTGATTCAATATCAAACGATAGATAGCTTAATTTTTATAAAATATATTAAATAACAAAAATATTCACACGTGGACAGTACTCATTCGTTGAGATTAGTCGTGTGTTGACGAAAATAAATATTCATTTGTTGAATAGAATATTTGAAAATAGAAATATATGAAGCCGTGTTGGTTAGATTGACGCCATTTGACGTGAACGATATTTATGTCGATTTTATTCATTTAAAAATGAAAATTGAAAAGCGATTTCGAAATGAATTGAATATAAACCGATTTCGAAATGAATTGAATATAAACCGATTTCGAAATGAATTGAATATAAAACGATTTCGAAATGAATTGAATATAAAGCGATTTCAGTTTGAATTGAATCGAATAGAAAACCAATTTGAATTGAATCGAATAGAAAACCAATTTGAATTGAATCGAATAGAAAACCAATTTGAATTGAATCGAATAGAAAACCAATTTGAATTGAATCGAATAGAAAACCAATTTGAATTGAATCGAATTGAAAACCAATTTGAATTGAATGAATAGAAAACCACTTTGAATTGAATCGAATTGAAAACGCATTCGAATTGAATTTAAAACGAATTGAAATGAATTCAAATTGAATTGAAACCTGAATTGAATAGAAATGAATTTTAAAACGAATTTATAAGGAAAGATTCAATTTTGATTTGAATTGAGATGGAAGCTGAAATTGTTTTTGAAACGAATTCAAAACTATTTATAAAATTCGTTTTAAATAGAAATCGACGAAATATATATTATATATAATATAATGGCCTGAATAGAACGCGCCGCGCCGCGACAGTTCGTGAATTTCGACCATTTATTTCAAACGGACATTACGGGAGATCCGACCGTCGGATTCTCCTAAAACTGGAACCGTTGGGTTCGTATCGAAAAGAGCTTTCTAACGAATATTAGAAATTTGAAATTTAACGGTTGGATTTGGAGATACGTCCAAATCAAATTTGAAAAAGGTCGCTGTAAGTGCAGTTCGATGGCCATTGTTGGAAATCGATTGTACGGGCCTTAATAAAATTATTAAAAATAGTAATAATTTGTGTAAAATCATAAGAAATGATTTGGGAAAAATTGGGGTGAAAAACTCCATATTTGAAAAGATAAAAATCGATTTTTATCGAAATGAACTAGTTTTGAACTAAATTTAAAACCCAATTGTTTTTAAATAAATAAATTAGATTTAAAAAGGGGTTTTAAATAATCGGAATCTCTAATATATTCGATTGGATTTGAAATGGGTTTATCGTGAACGGTGTTTTATATAACACTAGTTCTTTAACCCGATAATAAATAGAATGTGATTTTGGTTTGTCGTGAACTGTGTTTTAAATAACACCTAGTTCTTTAACCCAGTAAAAGGAGTTTTAACGAATCTGCAATTAGGTTGAAATGTGAATTGATAATCTAAATTATCAAATTTGGAAAATGAACGAGAATGGAGTATCTCCAGTTTTGCTCCAAAGCGATAGTTAAATCTTTAATTAGATTTGAACGTGAAATGGTAATTAATTTTACCGATAACACCGTGGTGTTAGATATGGAGTATTACCAGTTTTGCTTCATGGGATGAATAGGTTGGGATTGGGAAATAAAATAAATAATTACTTCGGTGTGGTTCGCTAATCTCGACTAGTTTAGAAAACCATAATTTGGTTTGAAACGACATCCAAAGGAAGATTAAAGGATAAATTTTAAAGAATTTATCTTGGATAAAATTAATGAGAACCTTTCCCTAAGAATGTGATCTCGTGAATAAAAAGGATATTCTGCATTGGAATGAGGCGTATGTTGTGTTTATGTAACATTTTTTTTTAACATACGCGGGTTGTTCGGAAAGACTGGGTTTATACCCATTCTGAATAACCGATTCGACGATAAGTCAAAGATAAAGACGGTGGTCGAAGACCGGAAGTCTTCACATCGTTTGGATAATTACTGACGATCCTGATTGGCCAGTACACCCAAGAGGTTGGAAATAGTTGGTGGTCGTCCAAACGTACTTGGAGATGGATGGATATGCGAGGAAAGTGCCTCCGGTTTCGTTCAGACCCAGAACGGACTTGTAAATGGATTGTGTGTCTGACATTGGATTTTATTCTATGTTGATTGATTTCTATTAAATATACATCTGTTTGGCGGCGGAGAATTTATTCTTTTGCTTAATGCCCTTCTCTGAGATGTACGAGCTTAGAGGTTGTATATCGATGGACATCAGTCGCATGGCATGAATTGCCTGTGTGGTACGCTAAGATGCAATGATCAAGGCTTTTGTTGAAAAGTAAAGTCTTGTGGTTGATGATCAAAGCACGGCCTACATGGCAGCTTTGTGTATAATGTGAATTCGCGAGCCTCACACCTCGGTATGAGTTAAAAATGGGATACGGACCGCTGGGAGAGCACGACGTTTCTTTCTAGCTTTGGTGGTGTCAGTGACTTACCAGCCCTGACATTTATATACTTTTCACCTTTGTGGTTGTTGGAATGAGGCGCCTCGATTATAGGTCTGTAAGGACCGGGAAACGTCTGTTCAGGAATTTCCAATCCTCTAACGTAAGTGAGGACCGGCCCAGCCGCATCCGGGGTTGCCTAGAGTGCATAACCCCGAGGCATTTGCTAGAGTGTGTCGAACGCGGAGAGGAGCTTGCCCCTTGCCTCAACTCATGAAGGAAATCCAATTTCCAATACGTGTATTGCGGTTTTAATTGTAGAACTAGTATGGCGACATAGTAGATGGTAGCTATGCCACCTATGATTTATATTTATGATTGAAATTGTTTTGACACTATACACTTATTATAGTATCAAATGATTTGTTTTAAACGTACCAAGCATGTTTGGCTATTATAAGGGAAAACCCTATCCTCCAGCTTGCGTTGCATTGTGTGATGGGACTTGGGTCTTATAATAGCTTCATTTTTCGAAGAAGCATTGCGTTGTTTATTCTATGCACTGGTATTCTTGGGAGGAAACCCGTTCCGTGTTATACGGCGTGGTCCCTTGAATTACTTTCTTTTAAAATAAAGTTTTAATATCTGTTTTAGTTCTCACACCAGTCACATGACTGACCTGGAGTTTATTGTTTTAACTTAAACTCTGGGTGCCCTTATTTTCGTCACAGGCAGCTAGTAGTTTTGGTTTTGCAGATTTATATTCACAGGATCCTGGTTTACAGCTGGAATGATATCCGGAAAGCTCTGTATCCGTATATCACCTTCAGTTGTGCTTTGTATTATTTTCCGTTGCTATTTAATTTATTGTAATCTCTGATATTTATCGAATGTAATTTATTCATTTATACTCTGTATATTCTTGTATCTGATGCATTGTTGTAATATACAATGAAATGTTCTTCCGTCTGTGTTCTGATTTGTCCTATTCTCAAACGATCAGGGGTTTCGAACGGTCTAGATCGGTTTAACGACTGATTCGGATCGAGCGAAATTCCCGGCCGTCACAAAATTGTACATTTTGTTTCAACTAATATGTATTGAAAAAAATGTATATTTTGTTTCAATTATTTTCATTTGACAAAATGTTCATTTTTGTTTCAATTAATCTTTTTAACAAAGATGTATATTTTGACTAAACTAATCTATTTTATCAAAAATGACAATTTTAATCCAATAATTATATTTTGACAAAAATGATAATTATAATTCATCTATTCTACTTTGTCAAAACGACAATTTTATTTCAACAATTCTAATTTGACAAAAATGTATATTTTTGTTTCAACCATTCTAATTTGACAAAAACGTATATTTTTGTTTCAATAATTCTAATTTGAGAAAATATTCATTTTTGTTCAACAGTTATATTTTTACAAAAATGTATATTTTGTTTCAACCATTATGTTTTGACAAAAATGTGCATTTCTATTCAACTATTCTAATTTGACAAAATATTCATTATTTTTCAACAATTATATTTTTACAAAAATGTATATTTCGTTTCAACCATTATGTTTTGACAAAAATGTACATTTCTATTCAACTATTCTAATTTGACAAAATATTCATTTTTGTTCAACAATTATATTTTTACAAAAATGTAGTTTCAACCATTATGTTTTGACAAAAATGTACATTTTGTTTCAACTATTCTCATTTGACAAAATGTTCATTTTTGTTCAACAATCATATTTTTACAAGGATGTATATTTTGTTTCAACCATTATGCTTTGACAAAAATGTACATTTCTATTCAACTATTCTAATTTGACATAATGTTCATTTTTATTCAACAATTATATTTTTACAAGAATGTATATTTTGTTTCAACCATTATGTTTTGACAAAAATGTACATTTTGTTTCAACTATTCTCATTTGACAAAATGTTCATTTTTGTTCAACAATTATATTTTTTTTAAAATGTATACTTTGATTCAACTATAAAAATGGTAATTTTTGTTTCACTATCCTCTTACATCAAAAAGTCCCTTTTTATTTTCAACTATTTTGTTACAACAAAAATGTCCTTTTTATTTCAACTATTTTAATTTGACAAAATGACAAATTTAATTCAACAGTTATATTTTGACAAAAATGTAAATTTTGATCCAATAATTATATTTTGACAAAAATTGTCAGTGACTTACCAGCCTTGACATTTATATACTTTTCACTTATGTGGTTGTTGGATGAGGCGCCTCGATTTTAGGTCTGTAAGGACCGGGAAACGTGTGTTCAGGAATTGCCAATCCTCAAACGCAAGAGAGGACTGGCCCTGAAGCATCCAAGGGTTACCCAGAGTGTGTAGTCCTGAGGCATTTGCTAGAGTGTCTCGAAGCGGAGAGGAGCTTGCCCCTTGCCTCGACTCATGACGGAAATCCAATTTCCAATACGTGATATTGCGGTTTTAATTGTAGAACTAGTATGGCGACATGATATATGGTACCCATGCCGTCTATGATTGATATTTATGATTGAAATTGTTTTGACACCATACACCAATAATAGTATCAAATGATTTGTTTTTAAACGTACCAAGCATGTTTGGCTATTATAAGGGAAAACCCTATCCTCCGGCTTGCGTTGCATTGTGTGATGGGACCTGGGTCTTATAATAGCTTCATTTTTCGAAAAAGCATTGCGCTGTTTATTCTAGGCACTGGGATTCTTGGGAGGAAACCCGTTCCGTGTTATATGGCGTGGTCCCTTGAATTACTCTCTTTTAAAGTAAAGTTTAAATAACTGTTTTAGTTCTCACACCAGTTACATGACTGACCTGGAGTTTATTGTTTTAACCTAAACTCTGGGTGCCCCTATTTTCGACACGGGCGGCTAGTAGTTTTGGTTTTACAGATTTATATTCACAGGATCCTGATTTACAGCTGGAACGATGCTTGAAAAGCTCTCTATCCGTGTATTACTTTCAGTTGTGTTTTGTATTATTTTTCCGCTGCAATACTGTATTTAAATATCTGATATTCTTTGTTGTATAATATTTATTCATACTCAGTATATTCTTGTATTCTGATGGAATTGTTGTAATAACAATGAGATGTTCTTCTGTCTGCGTTCCTTTGTGTGTTGTTCTCGAAGTATCCGCTCTTTCCTTCACGGGGAAGTTACGGGTCCTTACATTTGGTATCGGAGATTTGGTTTACAGATCTCGAGAACAAGACACATTAGAACCATACGAAAGAATTCACCAGATATTGGATTAGTAATATCCAATTAGAATAACTCGTTAGAGATGGGATCAGTAGTATCTTAGAACGAGTGTAAAGAGTATATTTTTCAAATGAAAACAATTTTATTTTTAAAATTTAAATCATTTTATACGTATTTGAATATTTATTTATTTTGAATTTGGACAATCCAATATATAAAGATTTCGCGTATACGCGTCATGAACGTATATTCGAAGTTTTAATATACTAGATAGATATAGGATCACATTCTAGACACCCGGAGATGGTTCTGATGATTGATCGATCATCATCAGAACTTATGTTCGTGTTTCGAAGGTGTGATATCTATATATTTCCATTAGACTAGTGTGAGAACCAAAACTTACATCGATAGATTTATTGTTGTGAATTGGCATCAAAAACAGGATTTTCTGTATATATGTATCAAAGTTATGAATTTGAAACTCTAATTCACTAATTGATTGATGTTTATGTTGTTTGATAATTTTGAACCATTATGCCGCCTAATTCTACCAAATAGTGAATTATATTGAAAATTAGTTGCATTTGCTTGCATATACATGTACTTACATTGAACAGGTCATAGCAAGGAGGCTAGAGCAGAGAATAAAATTTGTTTGCCCGACAAATAGGTACATGTTTATCATAATTTACTGTTTTGTTTGGGAGATGATGATTTTATGAGCCGATTGGCTTTTTCGTTTTCTTTTGAAATCAGAAGACCTGTATGGCAATATCGGGATTTTCCCGGTGCTCCCGGTGCAGGTAAGGTTATGGCGAAATTTTTCGAAAATTTAGGGTGTTAGCCAAATTTTTGAAAAATTTGAAAAGTTCTTAGAAACTGAAAAGTCGAAGAACTTAAGCCGTAGTCAAAATAATGGAAGTTGAGTTGAATTGTTAAACAAGTTTCGGCTTCGTTCCTTTTCGGTGACGAAAAGTTTTAAGTGGGGGAGATTGTAATAACCCGGAAATTCTGAACTAGTTTAAAATTTTTATTTTGGCAATTTAGATGAATTTTGATTGTTTAAAATAGATTATTTTAAATAATAACGATGAAAATTTTATTTTGAATAGTAATAGAACGTATATATTATATAGCTCGTCGTTAGAATATAATATTTATTTTATAATTATAAAAGGAATTGAAAATGGCGCGGTAGTTCGATAATTCGATTTCAAACTTCAAATGAATGTACCGGGTGCAAATAAACCGGATTTTAGCGAAACAAAAAATTATAGAATCTATTTGAGAATATCTTTCCCACGAACCCGAAAAATCAAAATTTCATAGCGGGAGTCAAAAGATATGTCCAGTTGAAAATTCTGAATAGTCACTATGGAATTCAGGCCCGTAAAAAGGGAAATTTTGCAAATGACTTCGGATTTCGACGGAACCACTTTTGTTGGATCCGTGATGTCAAGTTATTGCTAGGTTTCAAATTTCATAATTTTTCGAATCAATATGTGAGCGTGGCAAAGGAAAACACGTTTGACCAGTTTCAGTTGATTTTAATCGACTGGAAAATGGCCATTTTTCGAACGGTCTCAGAATTCGACGAAATTAGTTTTGTTAGGACCGCATCGTCAATACAAAGCTAGAAATAATTTTTCGGGAATTTTTAGAGTTAGTATGGGGCCTTAGTAAATTGAAATGTGCGTTCAAAATCAATATATAGATTCATATTTTGATTTTGATGGAAACTAATCGAAACAGTCGAATCAGCTTACGCTACATAGTCCATTGAGTTTGGAATGGGGGTAATCAGCTATGGACGACATACGGTGGGCCTCGTTTCGAGTTCGAATGAAAAAGTTGCTTTAATGAATAAATTAAATAAAATATAAATAATATAAAAAAAACCAACCCCACCTTTCTTTACTATAACCTCCAGCCCCCCCCCCCCCCGATTCATTAGAAAATCGAAATTAAAAAAAAAAGGGACTCGGCGATGACGGAAGCCGCCACCCCATCCACCGCCGGAGCCCCCTGCTGACGCCGCCCCTCTAGCCTCGCGCGCCACCACATCCCCGAGTCCCCTCCTCCTAACGCACCTCTCTCTCCTTCGCAGAAAAAAATCCGATGCCCCACAGTTCTCCAGGCCTACTCCGACTGCCGCCGCCTCTGGATGGACCCCACTGCCAAGCCGACCTCCCCCTCCTTCGCCTGAGCGATGGCGCACCCCCTCCTCTTGAGCAACGCAGTTTCCCCCCTCCATCCCCTCTGAAAATGTGAGCTTTCCCCCTTGTTTTATTTATTTTGTTATTTAGTTTAGACGTATAATTAGCGGGTTAAAAAGGTGGATTTTTTTATATGCTTATAACATTAGCATGATAAAAATAAGGTTTTTATATTATTTTTAGATGAAAGGTTAGATTTTTAAAGGTATCAAAATATAAATTTTTTTGTTATGTGAAGATTAAAAATATGATTTTTAGTGATTTAAAGACGAGATTTTCCTTTGTTTAAAGATATAATTTTTATAATGTTTTCATAGAGAAAAAGGTGCAATTTTTATATGTAGAGATTTTATATAGCAAAGCGATATTTTTATTGGTAGAAAGGCGGAATTTTTATATTATAGAAAGAATAAAAATATAATTTTTATATAGTAGAAATATTAAAGATGTTATTTTTATAGAATAGAGATAATAAAAATATGATTTTTATTAAAGTAGAAGTATTAAAAATATAATTTTTATCTATATAGCACCGTTGTAAAAATATAATTTTTATCTATATAGCACCGTTGTAAAAATATAATTTTTATCTATATAGCACCGTTGTAAAAATATAATTTTTATCTATATAGTAGCGATATAAAAATAGAATTTTTATGCATATAGAGTGATAATAAAAATGTGATTTTTATATACATAGCAACAATATAAAAATGTGAATTTTATATATGTAGTGGCTACGGACGGTGAAAGTGACAAAAGTCGAGAACAGTGATGATTCCCTACATTTGAAGTGTTGTGGGATTGGGATTGCTTTGGTGAGAACTTCTCACTTTAAATCTTCTTTTCTAGTTAGAAATATATACTAGGATGCAGACGGTGTTTAGTAGCTCCCGACACCACTGTCCATAGACCATGGACTTGTTTGTTTGGTTGCATAGATTAGTTAGATTATTTGAGTTGAATTTGATTGTTTGGGGAAATGGAAATTGATTTGATTGATGTGTGAATGGCGTGGGCCATCACTAGACCGGGGATAAGGCTAGGCCTTGTCCCGTTTCTAGTATCGTGCCGTTATGCCGCCGAAATTTTCTAAAATAAGTTAGAAAAATAAAGATATCATTTTATTTAATAAATGAACCGAATAGAATATTCATAGGTTGAATAAAATAATTTGGTCGTTAAAAATATAATTTTTAACGTGAACATGAACAAATAAATATTCATTTACAAACCGGACGGCTTGTTTATGTACACCTATTTGAAGGACATTGATTGGGACGATAAATTTTACACATCGCCCAACAACACAAATAAAAATCTGTGTTTGTTGATTTGAAACCCCACATGGGTATTGGGATAATACACGACATACACTAATCCCAATAATTAGTTGTATGTCGATCGATTGATTGACAGGCTGTTATAAGCGTTAGATATCTATATTTGATGCTTATACAGTGTAGTGCACTTTGGATGATGGTTAATTATGTATCGTTACTATTATATACATGTGTTGAATGGAATCCATATAATTAACTTTGTATGGTAATTGATTGGGCCTCTTTCCAATTTAGAAAATAAAGAATATTATAAAATAAAGGTTCATGTGTTGACCGTACTCATCCGTTGAGATTAGTCATGTATTGAACGAAGTATTTTAACAATAAAATTTACATCTTTATCATATATAAAATTAGAAATTAACTGGAAAATAGATGAGATGAGTGGTCTCCTGGATATTGATCTGATGTTGGTTTCGGCCTTCGGGGTTAATATTCAGGGAATCGTTCTCTTACTAATTTACGGTTGGAGTCTGATTTGAAATCAAATGATAGATACCATAATTTTTATAAAATATATTAAAAAAAACAAAAATAGTCACACGTGGACAATACTCATTCGTTGAGATTAGTCATGTGTTGAAAAAAATATAGGTTCACGTATTGAATAGAATAAACATTCACTTGTTGAATAGAATAACGGAATTATTGAAATATATAAAGCCGTGTTGATTGGAGATGCGCTATTTTGACACGAACGATATTTATATCGATTATATTTGTTTTTAAAATGAATTGAAAAGAAAACGAATTTGAATTGAATTGAAAAGAAACGAATCGAACTGAATTGAAAAGAAAACAAATTTGAATTGAATTGAATAGAAGATGAATTCGAATTGAATTGAATAGAAAACGAATTTGAATTGAATTGAAAAGAAAACGAATTGAATTGAATTGAAAAGAAAACGAATTTATAAGGAAAAATTCAATTTTGATTTGAATTTGAAATGGAAGTTGAAATTGTTTTGAAACGAATTTAAAACGATTTATAAAATACGTTTTAAAAGGAAATCGATGAAATATATATTATATATATTATATAATGGCCTGAATAGAACGCACCGCGCTGCGGCAGTTCGCGAATTTCGACCATTAAATTCGAACGGACATTACGGGAGATCCGACCGTCGGATTCTCCTAAAACCGGAACCGTTGGGTTCGTATCAAAAAGAGCTTTCTAATGAATATTAGAAATTTGAAATCTAATGGTTAGATTTGGAGATACGTCCAAATCAAATTTGGAAAAGGTCGCTGTAAGTGCAGTTCGATGGCCGTTGATGGAAATCCACTGTACGGGCCTTGATAAAATTATTAAAAATAGTAATAATTTGTGTAAAATCATAAGAAATGATTTGGGAAAAATTAGGATGAAAAACTCCATATTTGAAAAGATAAAAATAGATTTTTATCGAAATGAACTAGTTTTGAACTAAAATTAAAACCCATTTATTTTTAAATAAATAAATTGGGTTGGAAATGAGTTTTAAATAGAATTGATTTGTGGGTTTATCGTAAACGGTGTTTTAAATAACACTAGTTCTTTAAACCGATAATAAATAGAATGTGATTTGGGTTTATCGTGAACTGTGTTTTAAATGACACTAGTTCTTTAACCCAGTAAAAGGAGTTTTAATGAATCTGCAATTAGATTGAAATGTGAATTGATAATGAAAATTATCAAATTTGGAAAGTGAGCGAGAATGGAGTATCACCAGTTTTGCTCTAAAGCGATAGTTAAATCTTTAATTAGATTTGAACGTGAAATGGTAATTAATTTTACCGATAACACTGCGGTATTAGATATGGAGTATTACCAGTTTTGCTTCATGGGATGAGTAGGTTGGGATTGGGAAATAAAATAAATAATTACTTCGGTGTGGTTCGCTAATCTTGACTAGTTTGGACCATAATTTGGTTTGAAATGGCATCCAAAGGAAGATTAAAGAATAAATTTTAAAGAATTTATCTTTGATAAAATTAATGCGAACCTTTCCCTAAGAATTGAAATTTAGAAACTAGCTGTAGGTTAGTTAAGAAGAATGGTTTCCTGGGTATTGATCTGATGTTGGTTTCGGCCTTCGGGGTTAATATTTGGGGGATTGCTCTCTTACTGATTTACGGTTAGTGACTAATGAATTGGTATGAGGCGTATGTTGTGTTTGTGTAACATTTGTTTTTAATATACGTGGGTTGTTCGGAAAGGCCGGGTTTATACCCATTCTGAATAACCGATTCGACGATAAGTGAAACACCCCACCTCCGTTAGGGTCACTCTCAAAGGGAATGCCCTAATTTTGGTGGAGGTTTATAAGTATAAGTCACAGATATACAAGACAGATATAAGAACACATATTTGTAAACAGCGGAAAAACAACAACTTTTATTTCATAAAAGCGAATACGTGCTACAACAACATCACCATAATTGTCTTACATCTTTTCCAAAAACATAACGTAACACTTTCATAATCTGTCTTGATTACATTATTTAAAGAAGCATAAATAAAACATAGATAAACTGCAAAAGCCCCATAGTGGTTGTCCAAAGCCATAGTTCAAAACGAAAGAGTCCAAGCAATACATTTCTCTTCTTCAAGCTGGATGTTAAGGCTGGTCAAGCTGCAGTGTTCCCTCCCTGTGGACCTGGGGGGGGGGGGAAACGGAAGAAAAGAAGACGAAAGAAAAGTAGAGTCAGACATAAAGCCTGAGTAAGTCTAGTACTATTCTGTCTATGAATAAAGAACTGGGTATGATAAGTATAAACAAGAAGTGGGAAAGCACTATAAATTTGGTTAAGTTGTCTAGGGTCGAATATACTATCGTACCCCCTGTTAATCTCTGAACCCATATAAACTAGTTTCCAACTGGCACCCCATAATCCGGGTGATGTGATCCATTCTATGATGATCGGCTCCTACTCGCATAGTTACATGTGTCTTACGGCCCCCGATGTTGTAGTTACCTATGCTGGTCCCACCATGGGGTGTATCAAGTCCCATGGTGGCGGCCCGACACAATCCTAGAATGCACAGGTATGCTACTGGTGTCCAGTGCCTTATTTTTCTGCGCCGGAGTGTGTGCACGCCCGCACCCCGTTAGAACCTACACTGCTACACCACCGCCGTCGATTTGACCTCTTACAATCAGCCCAGTAATCGTGCCCCACCCTGCCTAGTTTCAGGGTATCCTAATACACCTTCTAGGGTTACTGCTGAAAAGGGTCCCCCGTTACTAGGTTTTCTATCTCTAGCCAACATGCTAAGTTGGTTAAGTGTTTTCTAACCTAACCCCCACCAGCCCGTTTAGTTTAGCATGTTCCATTTTGATTAAGTCTTTAGTTCACTTAATCCTAACAATCCTGACTCAGCCTTAATTGTCTTATTAAAGCCTTGACCTCTCACATTAGACAGGTATTGTTGTGGCTGCCTGTTGCCGGTTGGTTCCGGGCAGTCTTACGCCACAACTCAGTCTAACCTCGGGTCCTTATTGGGCTCCATGTTTAACCTCCCACATTGGATAGGTATTGTTGTGACTACTGGACAGCCGGGCGGTTCCGGGCAGGTTTACATCACAACTCAATCCAACCTCGGGTTAAACACATCGTATGTTCTACATTTACATATTTTGTCTTTCTTCTTTATTTTCTTATATGTAAATATTTGCGGCCCATTATTAGGTTAATGGTGTAAAGGTTACACCAATCATGGGCCCAACCCATACTTGAATTTGGGCCCTTCTACTTTATGTTTTCATTTATTAATTAATTTAACCCAACGTTATTTTCCCCCGTTTAACACGTCCGTTTATTATATATATGTTGGGCTTAGCCTTTTTAAGCCCAACTTAGCCATGCGAAAAGGGGAGGCTTAAAGCGTGATTACATACACAAAAAGGGGAATGTGAACGCATGAACTTGCAATATGACGTTGGAAATACAAAATAGAAACTGGTGTACTTGCATAGTAGTGACATATACTTTGGTCATAAAGCAAAAGTGACATGAATCAAACCATGTAAACTTGTAGTTAATTTTAAGAATATCACTATCGACACATAGGCTTAACTACAACATAAATCTATATTTTTATTCAGGCATAATATCAAACATAAGCAAATCATGTTCATAAGATTACTACATGTTTACAAAGGTGTTTACTTTTGTTACTAACACAAAAGTATAGTTCAACTTAATCATGATTTTAAATCTATTCACATGGCATAAATATTTCTAACATGAAATCATGATTTTTACTTTAGTCATGCAAACTTGCAAAGGGATTTTTGAACCTAACCTAGCTATGTACCACATATGTCATCATATAATTCTTGTTAAAAATATGGATTTCAATTATGCAAAATATCAATCATAGCCTAGTCATATTCATAAGTTTGCAAATAGATTTTCTAGTACAAAAGCATGACTTAGTACATAGATCATGATGCCAAATTCTCAACATAATTTCATATGGACTATGATAACCCAAACTTATTCCAATTACTTCACAAAAATGATGTTTGTATAAAAATACACATTATGATGGCATAGTAGCAAAACCCCAAACTTGCATGAATTTCAATTATTCAACTACATACATGTAGCTTCAACATAGATTACATAATTCTCGAATATTCCAAACGTATACTTGCATAAAACTACCGCATGTAGTTTTTCATAATTGAATAACATAATTCGAGAATATCCAAACGTATACAATATCCCAAATCGATAAGAATCATAGTAACGCACAAATATGAATTACTTTATCGCCACAATTCAAGTATACAAACCAACACAATTATTTGTTCATACCAAAATAATACTCTACTTACAATGGTGTGGCGAATTCTCCAATTTAGGGATTTGGAGATGCGATTCCTTGTTGATTTGATTTGTTTAGGTTGCTTTATGCTTTAGAATTTGCCTCCTAATCCTCTCTCCAATTGGCGGCTACTCTTAGTCGTTCCTCAGCAACATGACGGCTTTGTTCTTATTTTTGAATGAATAGATTAGGGTGAGTCTAGGGTCATTTTTATAGGGGTTATGAACTGATTAGGACCATTGATGTTGCTTGGATTGATCGTAGCCATTCATTCGAAAGAGAGACCAATTAGAGCCTGCCACCTAGCCCTAATGACAAAGCAAGCTTCTGAAAATCGGCCAAACACAGACCTGGCCAGCCAGGGCTAAACCAGACCTGGCTAGCAGGTCATTTTTGACCTGGGCGCACTTGGCAGGTGCGCCAGGTCAAAAATGTACTGGCGCACTTCACAGGTGCGCCAGTTCATTTTTGTTCTGGCGCACTTCCCAAGTGCGCCAGTGCATTCTGACCCTTCTCCGGTTTTCCCCCAACTTCGTTCGTCCATAACTTCTTCATACGATATCCGTTTTTCGAAAACTCAGACTCTATTTCGCGTATTTTTCCGAGACGAACGAAATGGCGTATCCCGTTTCCCTTAGTTCTTTGATTTGAAATTAATTATACTTTAATTTATGAATTTCACAGTTATAGAATACACGGGGTGTTACATTCTCCCCCACTTAAAAGGATTTCGTCCCCGAAATCTTCAAGTTAGGAGGAATGTATATCCTAACATCCAATCATCCATCTACTCATCCATCAAACACGAGCATCCATTGTCCTTAAAAGACTTCTAATGCTTCATGATCATATGCGAGGTGTGTGTGTACATGTACTTATCTAATGCAAAATCAGGCGGTCTACTGATTCAGTTGACCTCCTTAATGCGAATTATGTAAGTGCCATGAATCCATTATGTATGCAAATTTTCCAATTCATGATTCTACATGAGTGCACAATCATTCAATACAAATGCAACATCCACATGACAACACATTAAAGTTCAACCATATACGAATGCAAACATATATGCATATGCAATATGAAGTGACTGAGCCGATCTAAAACCTAGATTGTGTGTGTATATGCAACCACGAGCAACCACTAGCAATCACTTGCAACCACTTGCAACCATCATCCATAACATGTTTCAACTACATGTTTCCATCCAAAGGGTTTCTACCTAAAAGATAAGGTCGAGGAAATATACCTAAAAAGATAGATAAAAGCGCAACTTAAGGAAAAAGAAAGATCAAGGATGTACCCTCGAAAAGAAAAGGGTAGGCAGTGCGTATTCTAGCTTCAGTTTCCCAAGTCGCGTCTCCCTCGGCGTCGCTCCACTGAACTTTGACGAGCTTGACTTTGCGGTTGCGTAGCTTCTTCACTTCTGTTCCTAATATGCGGGTTGGAACTTTTCTTATGGTTGCTTCGCGTTCCACTTCGGCCTCTTCGAGGATATTTGGCTCTACCACTTCAGCAGACTCATGTAGACATTTTCGGAGATGTGAAACGTGAAAAACGTTGTGAACTCCGGCCAACTTCTCGGGTAGCTCTAATCTATAGGCCATTTTCCCAATTTTCTCGATAATAGGGAATGGCCCTACGAACCTTGGCGCTAGCTTTCCTGTGGTTCCAAAACGAACAACGTTTCTTAGCGGTGATACCTTGAGAAAAACTCTATCTCCAACCTCAAATTCAAGGTCGGTCCTTCTCTTGTCGGCATAGGACTTTTGTCTGTCTTGGGCCGTCTTCATCCTTCTTCGTATTAAGTCTACTTTCTCTGAAGTCTCTCGGATCATATCTGGTCCAAGTATGAGCTTATCAGTAGACTCCCACCAACAAGTGGGCGATCGGCACGGTGTTCCATATAAAGCTTCGAAGGGCGCCATTCCGATGGTTGCTTGATAGCTGTTGTTGTAGGCAAATTCCACCAAAGGAAGGTGGTCTTCCCATGTCCCTCCGAAGTCAAGGACGCATAGTCTTAAAAGGTCTTCCAAAACTCTGTTCACTCTCTCTGTTTGGCCGTCGGTTTGGGGATGATAGGCTGTGCTCAAGCATAACTGCGTTCCTACTGCTTCTTGCAGACTCCGCCAAAACTCACTGGTGAAGATGGGGTCTCGGTCACTAACAATGCTAGACGGTATTCCATGGAGTCGAACGATTTCCTTGAGGTAAAGTGATGCTAGGGATGAGGCAGTTCTTTTACTTTTGACAGGTAAAAAGTGGGCGCTTTTAGTAAGCCTATCCACTATTACCCAAATTCTAGTGTTGCCTCTCCTAGACCTAGGCAGCCCATCGATGAAGTCCATTGAGATGCTATCCCACTTCCACTGCGGGACCTCCAGAGGATGTAGCAGTCCGCCAGGCTTTTTCTGTTCCGCCTTAACCTGTTGGCACACCATACACTTAGAAACGAATTCTGCCACGTCCTTTTTCATGCCGTTCCAGAAGAAAGTCCTTTTTATGTCTTTGTACATTTTATCCCCGCCTGGGTGTATCGTCATCTTGGAGTGATGTGCTTCCTCGAGAACCTTCTTTACTAAATCTTTTGTTTGTGGGACGCATAGTCTTCCGTCTCGCCTTAGCAAACCCTTATCGTCGATGGCGTATCTATTGAGGTGACTTGAAGTCTCACCCCGAATTAGCCTATCAATTGTTTCCACAAGCTGAGGGTCTTCGCGTTGTGCTGTCCCTACTGAATCCACTAAAGTTGGGCGCACTTCGAGAGATGCTAGCAAGCCTGGTACGAAATCGGAGGAAGGCCTAAAGTCGAAGCTGGCTATAAACTCTAGGCTTTGTCTTTCAACAAACAACGGGCTTAGGGTCAATTTCTTTCGGCTCAACGCGTCTGCCACTACGTTGCCTTTGCCCGGAGTGTAGGAGATTTCGAAATCGTACGAGGCAAGAAACTCCATCCATCTTTGTTGCCTCAAATTAAGATCCTTCTGCGAGAAAAGATATTTCAACGATTTATGGTCAGTGTAAAGTTCGAACTTCTCACCTAGGAGATAGTGTCGCCAAGACTTGAGTGCAAAGACGATGGCGGCTAACTCAAGATCGTGGGTTGGGTAGTTCTTTTCGTGCACTTTCAACTGCCTCCCGCCATAAGCTACTACCCTTCCTTCTTGCATTAAGACGGCGCCTAGCCCTGTCCCACATGCATCCGTATAAACAGTGAACATCTTGCTCCCATCTGGCAGCGTCAAAACTGGGGCTGTTGTAAGAGCCCTTTTCAGTCGTTGGAAAGCAAACTCGCAATCCAAGTCCCAATTGAACACTAGATTCTTCTTGGTCAATTTCGTGAGCGGAGCTGAGATTTTCGCAAAATCCCTTATGAACTTTCGATAGAAACCTGCTAGTCCTAGAAAACTTCGGACCTCAGTTGCATTCCTTGGTGTCTTCCAATCCTGTACCGCCACTACCTTAGCAGGGTCCACTGCTAACCCTTGTTTGGATACTATGTGCCCAAGGAACCTCACTTCTTCTCTCCAAAAGTGACATTTGGAGAATTTGGCTTTTAGTTGATGGACTCGCAAAGTTTCCATGATTGCCCTTAAGTGCTGAGCATGTTCCTCTTCACTCTTTGAAAAGATAAGGATATCATCTACAAAGACGACTACGAACTTGTTGAGGAAATCTCTGAATACCCTACTCATCAGGTCTACGAAGTAAGCAGGTGCATTTGTCAAGCCGAAAGGCATGACAAGCCATTCAAAGAAGCCGTCTGGGGTTCTGAATGCCGTTTTATCGATGCTATCTTCAGCCACCCTTAGCTGATGAAAACCGGTTGCTAAATCGAGCTGGGAGAAAACAGACGCTCCTACAAGCTGGTCAAATAAATCGTCAATTCTAGGGAGAGGGTGCCTATTCTTTTTCGTTAGCTTGTTGAGCTCCCTATAGTCAACACATAGACGGAGTGAACCATCCGCCTTTGTAGCGAACACCACTGGAGCGCCCCATTCTGAAATGCTCCTCCTAATGAACCCCTTTTCTAGAAGCTCTTTAATCTGTTTACTGAGCTCTTTCCTTTCTCGTGGAGCCATGTGTCTAACGGGCAACGCAACGGGCTTTGCATTATCTACAAGATATATGCGGAAGTCTATTTCCCGCTTCGGAGGCAAGCCCTTCACCTCTTCGAAGACATCCGGATATTCCCGGACCACTCTAACTGATTGCAAATTTTCAACAGAGGCATCTAGCGATTCAAGATAACTAAGCATAACCGCATACGAGGGATTACAGGAAATTTCCAAAGTATTACCGAGCTGGGTTAGGAGCCTAACAACCCTTTTCTCACAATCAAGGATGGCCCCATTACTGGATAGACAATCCATACCCGAAATCAAACCATAACCCGAAAAGCCCAAAACAAAAGCACTACATTGAAATTCTATGCTTAGAATAGAAATTTTCAATCCCAAACAGATCATAGACAAATGAGCTGGGCCCCCAATTGGGTTTGAAACAATTAAGGGGTCCTCTACCATACTAGTTTTTAGGTGCAGAGATTCTACTAAAGCAGACGAGATAAAGGAGTGTGATGCGCCAGAGTCAAATAAAGTGCGAACGGGGTGATCATAAAGATAAACTGCACTTTCTACAGAAGTATTTATACCTCGCTGTTGCAGAGGTGGCGCTTCCAGCACATGAACCTGTGCCCCTGGGGTTGATCCAGCCCTTTGCCCCTGTCCTCGTTTCTTTGGACAGTCCTTAGCCCTGTGGCCTATCTCACCGCAAGAAAAGCACCCACCATTCTCCTTGGCCTTCTTTTTCCGGCAGTCCTTTACTAAGTGCCCCACTTTGCCACAGAAATTGCACTTCCTCTTCTCTTTGTTGCCTTTCCCGCCCTTCTTAAAGTCTGTCTTCTTAGGCTGCAAACCCTCTTTCTTCCCTTGAGAGCTTTCTGCCTTTGTCTCCTTCTTGCCCTTATCCTCTTCGTTCAGTAATGCCATTTGCACCAGTCTTTCATACGTGGCTCCCATAGGTATATGGGTCATGGCCAAACTGTGTAATGGCTCATTTAACCCTTTGACGAAACGGAGAGCCTTCTTGTGCGGGGTGTTGACTAGGTCAAGCCCAAACCTAGCCAGCTCATCGAACTGATTCACATACTCTCTGACTGTCTTGTCCCCTTGTTTAAGAAATAAGAATTTTTCCAACTGCAAACTTCTTTCCGCATCTGAGAGAAATTTAGTCTCAAATCTTGCCCTAAAGTCCTCCCATGTCTCCACTGGTCTTTCAGCATTAGTGACTTCCCACCAGTAGGAAGCCTCGCCCTTCAATAGCCACACTGCCAATTGTACTTTTTGTCTATCCTCTACCTCAAAGATGATAAATAGGTCCTCCGTTTCTTTCAGCCAATTTCTAGCTGCCACGAAGGACTCAGTTCCATGGAAATCCTTTCCTCCCATAGTTTTAAAATCTTTACATATCTTAGCAAACGTGTTTCCCGCGGAGGAGGTGGAGGGAGAGGTGCTGCTGCAGCTGGATGATTTCCTGCAGCTGGGGGAGGAGGAACGGTAGGACCTGGCTGAGTGGCCCTTGCTTCTAAGAACCGTCTAAACCAACCAGGTATTGGTACACCCTCTGGCAAGTTAAGTTCTTCGGACATGCTGAAACAAAAAGGATAGATTCAAAACGAAGGATAAGAGATAGTACCTATGGCTTTGGGGAGTGGACTTTGCCTTTTTAAAATAAAATAATATTTTTCTTCTAAAATTGCTTCTTTAAATTTCTTTTTTGAAAATAAATTTTCAAAACTTTTTATCTTATCTGGTAAACCTATGCTCTGATACCAAGTGAAACACCCCACCTCCGTTAGGGTCACTCTCAAAGGGAATGCCCTAATTTTGGTGGAGGTTTATAAGTATAAGTCACAGATATACAAGACAGATATAAGAACACATATTTGTAAACATCGGAAAAACAACAACTTTTATTTCATAAAAGCGAATACGTGCTACAACAACATCACCATAATTGTCTTACATCTTTTCCAAAAACATAACATAACACTTTCATAATCTGTCTTGATTACATTATTTAAAGAAGCATAAATAAAACATAGATAAACTGCAAAAGCCCCATAGTGGTTGTCCAAAGCCATAGTTCAAAACGAAAGAGTCCAAGCAATACATTTCTCTTCTTCAAGCTGGATGTTAAGGCTGGTCAAGCTGCAGTGTTCCCTCCCTGTGGACCTGGGGGGGGGAAACGGAAGAAAAGAAGACGAAAGAAAAGTAGAGTCAGACATAAAGCCTGAGTAAGTCTAGTACTATTCTGTCTATGAATAAAGAACTGGGTATGATAAGTATAAACAAGAAGTGGGAAAGCACTATAAACTTGGTTAAGTTGTCTAGGGTCGAATATACTATCGTACCCCCTGTTAATCTATGAACCCATATAAACTAGTTTCCAACTGGCACCCCATAATCCGGGTGATGTGATCCATTCTATGATGATCGGCTCCTACTCGCATAGTTACATGTGTCTTACGGCCCCCGATGTTGTAGTTACCTATGCTGGTCCCACCATGGGGTGTATCAAGTCCCATGGTGGCGGCCCGACACAATCCTAGAATGCACAGGTATGCTACTGGTGTCCAGTGCCTTATTTTTCTGCGCCGGAGTGTGTGCACGCCCGCACCCCGTTAGAACCTACACTGCTACACCACCGCCGTCGATTTGACCTCTTACAATCAGCCCAGTAATCGTGCCCCACCCTGCCTAGTTTCAGGGTATCCTGATACACCTTCTAGGGTTACTGCTGAAAAGGGTCCCCCGTTACTAGGTTTTCTATCTCTAGCCAACATGCTAAGTTGGTTAAGTGTTTTCTAACCTAACCCCCACCAGCCCGTTTAGTTTAGCATGTTCCATTTTGATTAAGTCTTTAGTTCACTTAATCCTAACAATCCTGACTCAGCCTTAATTGTCTTATTAAAGCCTTGACCTCTCACATTAGACAGGTATTGTTGTGGTTGCCTGTTGCCGGTTGGTTCCGGGCAGTCTTACGCCACAACTCAGTCTAACCTCGGGTCCTTATTGGGCTCCATGTTTAACCTCCCACATTGGATAGGTATTGTTGTGACTACTGGACAGCCGGGCGGTTCCGGGCAGGTTTACATCACAACTCAATCCAACCTCGGGTTAAACACATCGTATGTTCTACATTTACATATTTTGTCTTTCTTCTTTATTTTCTTATATGTAAATATTTGCGGCCCATTATTAGGTTAATGGTGTAAAGGTTACACCAATCATGGGCCCAACCCATACTTGAATTTGGGCCCTTCTATTTTATGTTTTCATTTATTAATTAATTTAACCCAACGTTATTTTCCCCCGTTTAACACGTCCGTTTATTATATATATGTTGGGCTTAGCCTTTTTAAGCCCAACTTAGCCATGCGAAAAGGGGAGGCTTAAAGCGTGATTACATACACAAAAAGGGGAATGTGAACGCATGAACTTGCAATATGACGTTGGAAATACAAAATAGAAACCGGTGTACTTGCATAGTAGTGACATATACTTTGGTCATAAAGCAAAAGTGACATGAATCAAACCTTGTAAACTTGTAGTTAAGTTTAAGAATATCACTATCGACACATAGGCTTAACTACAACATAAATCTATATTTTTATTCAGGCATAATATCAAACATAAGCAAATCATGTTCATAAGATTACTACATGTTTACAAAGGTGTTTACTTTTGTTACTAACACAAAAGTATAGTTCAACTTAATCATGATTTTAAATCTATTCACATGGCATAAATATTTCTAACATGAAATCATGATTTTTACTTTAGTCATGCAAACTTGCAAAGGGATTTTTGAACCTAACCTAGCTATGTACCACATATGTCATCATATAATTCTTGTTAAAAATATGGATTTCAATTATGCAAAATATCAATCATAGCCTAGTCATATTCATAAGTTTGCAAATAGATTTTCTAGTACAAAAGCATGACTTAGTACATAGATCATGATGCCAAATTCTCAACATAATTTCATATGGACTATGATAACCCAAACTTATTCCAATTACTTCACAAAAATGATGTTTGTATAAAAATACACATTATGATGGCATAGTAGCAAAACCCCAAACTTGCATGAATTTCAATTAATCAACTACATACATGTAGCTTCAACATAGATTACATAATTCTCGAATATTCCAAACGTATACTTGCATAAAACTACCGCATGTAGTTTTTCATAATTGAATAACATAATTCGAGAATATCCAAACGTATACAATATCCCAAATCGATAAGAATCATAGTAACGCACAAATATGAATTACTTTATCGCCACAATTCAAGTTTACAAACCAACACAATTATTTGTTCATACCAAAATAATACTCTACTTACAATGGTGTGGCGAATTCTCCAATTTAGGGATTTGGAGATGCGATTCCTTGTTGATTTGATTTGTTTAGGTTGCTTTATGCTTTAGAATTTGCCTCCTAATCCTCTCTCCAATTGGCGGCTACTCTTAGTCGTTCCTCAGCAACATGACGGCTTTGTTCTTATTTTTGAATGAATAGATTAGGGTGAGTCTAGGGTCATTTTTATAGGGTTTATGAACTGATTAGGACCATTGATGTTGCTTGGATTGATCGTAGCCATTCATTCGAAAGAGAGACCAATTAGAGCCTGCCACCTAGCCCTAATGACAAAGCAAGCTTCTGAAAATCGGCCAAACACAGACCTGGCCAGCCAGGGCTAGACCAGACCTGGCTAGCAGGTCATTTTTGACCTGGGCGCACTTGGCAGGTGCGCCAGGTCAAAAATGTACTGGCGCACTTCACAGGTGCGCCAGTTCATTTTTGTTCTGGCGCACTTCCCAAGTGCGCCAGTGCATTCTGACCCTTCTCCGGTTTTCCCCCAACTTCGTTCGTCCATAACTTCTTCATACGATATCCGTTTTTCGAAAACTCGGACTCTATTTCGCGTATTTTTCCGAGACAAACGAAATGGCGTATCCCGTTTCCCTTAGTTCTTTGATTTGAAATTAATTATACTTTAATTTATGAATTTCATAGTTATAGAATACACGGGGTGTTACAATAAGTCGAAGATGAAGACGGTGATTGAAGACCAGAAGTCTTCACATCGTTTGGGTGATTACTGATGATCTTGATTGGGATGTACACCCAAGATGAGGGAATCAGTTGGTGGTCGTCCAGACGTACTTGGAGATCGATGGATATGCGAGGAAAGTGCCTCCGGTTTCGTTCAGACCCCGAACGAACTTATAAATGGACTGTGTGTCTGACATTGGATTTTATTCTGTGTTGATTGATCTCCATTAAATATACATCTGTTTGGCGGTGGAGAATTTATTCTCTTGCTTAACGCCTTTCTCTGAGACGTACGAGCTCAGAGGTTGTATATCGATGGACATCAGTCGCATGACATGAATTGCCTGTGTGGCACGCCTAAGTGGCAATTGATCAAGGCTTCTGTTGAAAAGCAAAGTCTTGTGGTTGATGATCAAAGCACGGCCTTTGTGGCGTAGCTTTGTGTATAATGTGAATTCGCGAGCCTCACACCTCGGTATGAGTTAAAAACGGGATAAGGACTGTAGGGAGAGGACGACGTTTCTTTCTAGCTTTGGTGGTGTCAGTGACTTACCAGCCCTGACATTTATATACTTTTCACCTATGTGGTTGTTGGATGAGGCGCCTCGATTTTAGGTCTGTAAGGACCGGGAAACGTGTGTTCAGGAATTGCCAATCCTCAAACGTAAGAGAGGACCGGCTCTGAAGCATCCAAGGGTTACCCAGAGTGTGTAGTCCTGAGGCATTTGCTAGAGTGTCTCGAAGCGGAGAGGAGCTTGCCCCTTGCCTCGACTCATGACGGAAATCCAATTTCCAATACGTGATATTGCGGTTTTAATTGTAGAACTAGTATGGCGACATGATATATGGTAGCCATGCCGTCTATGATTGATATTTATGATTGAAATTGTTTTGACACCGTACACCAATAATAGTATCAAATGATTTGTTTTTAAACGTACCAAGCATGTTTGGCTATTATAAGGGAAAACCCTATCCTCCGGCTTGCGTTGCATTGTGTGATGGCACCTGGGTCATATAATAGCTTCATTTTTCAAAAAAAGCATTGCGCTGTTTATTCTAGGCATGGGATTCTTGGGAGGAAACCCGTTCCGTGTTATACGGCATGGTCACTTGAATTACTCTCTTTTAAAGTAAAGTTTAAATAACTGTTTTAGTTCTCACACCAATCACATGACTGACCTGGAGTTTATTGTTTTAACCTAAACTCTGGGTGCCCCTATTTTCGACATGGGCGGCTAGTAGTTTTGGTTTTTGCAGATTTATATTCACAGGATCCTGATTTACAGCTGGAACGATGCTCGGAAAGCTCTGTATCCGTGTATTACTTTCAGTTGTGTTTTGTATTATTTTTCCGCTGCAATACTATATTTAAATCTCTGATATTTTTGTTGTATAATATTTATTCATAATCTATATATTCTTGTATTTTGATGGAATTGTTGTAATAACAATGAGATGTTCTTCTGTCTGCGTTCCTTTGTGTGTTGTTCTCGAAGTATCCGCTCTTTCCTTCACGGGGAAGTTACGGGTCCTTACATAAATGATAATTTTAATTCCATTATTCTAATTTGACAAAAATGATGATTTTTGATTCAGTTATTCTAATTAACAAAAATGATGTTTTTGTTTAACTCCACTTTAATTAACAAAAATGTTAATTTTTGTTTAGTTCAATTATAATTAACCAAAATGTTAGTTTTTGATTCAACTAATCTAATAAAAAATGATAATTTTTGTTTAACTCAATTCTAATTAACAAACATGTTAATTTTTGATCCAACTAATCTAATAAACAAAAATAATAATTTTTGTTTAACTCAAAATCTAATTAACAAAGATGTTAATTTTTGATTCAACAAATCTAATAAACAATAATGATTTTTTTTTGTTTAATTCAAATTCTAATTAACAAGGATGTTCAAGTCAACAGATCTACATAACACACCAATCACAGATCAAATCACGTATGATAATCAACAGAGTATTGCAGTGTATGAGTAATACCACAATTATGATTAATAAATTTTAATTATACATAAAAAAGAGTAGAATTTCTCACATCGAAATTAATAATAATTTTTATTTTAAAATTAAAGATATTACAACAACTTTCTACATCGCATACATAAATTTATCACACACGCAATTTTCTACATCGCATGAATATTTTTATCACATTCACTACTTCATAGCATGATTATTTTATCACATATACAACTTCATAGCACGAATAATTTTTCGCATACATAAATTTTATAAACAATATTTAACTAGCAATTAATTTTTAATAGAGCCTTTCAATAGGTGAGTTTAGATTTCTCACCTGACATCTTGTTTCGCTTCTCTAATTTCTTCCTCTAATCTCTCTTCTTTCTCTAGATGCTCACAAAATTTCCTGGCCTAGCTCCTTATGGTTTGAGAGATATAAATTATTTAATTTTGAGGGGCTTTCCTGTAGATTTTCGAGAGAGAGAGAGAAAGAGGGCCGCTGTTAATTTTTTTTGAGGAAGAAGAGAAAATGAGGATTTGTGGAGAGGAAAAGATATTATATAGTGGAGGGTTTTAATTCTTTCCCTTTTTTGATTTTTATATGACATGTCCATTTTATTTATATACGAGTGGAAACTCGTGCGATGAACGGAAGCATAAACTTTCAAGTGTTGTAGTTTGCATTTATGAATAAGGTATGAGAACGTGTTGTATGGTAGTGAGAAATATAATGTAAATGATACATGTATTTGTTAGGATTCAACCGTGGACATTAAATTTTCCAGTAAGTAAATGATTCATGTATAGCTAGTGGCTACAGTTTGGACATGGTGTAAACTGTGTTAAATTTCATGTATCTCTATTCAATTGATGAAAAGATGTATATATGAAATGATGAATTAAACAACCATGTATGTGTTAATTTGCATTGATTGAACACAGTGAGCATAGAAGTATGAGTACGGAATTGAAAAAAGCATATGCATAGAAATAAAAGGTTATGTCATATGAAATTAACCACACCATAACAAAGTGAACAGTAGTTACCAACCAAAATGATTTAAACAAAAGAGCAGTAAATAGTAAAAAAATAGCAATCTTAAGATGGAGATAAAAAATTGTAGTAGTTAAGAAGTCAGCATAGTTCAAGATAGTGTATGGTGGCACCATAACATGCAACGTGCAACAGTATAAATATCAGTATGCATTAAATACGTCTATTTGCAAATCAAACAGTAAATATCCTCTTATAAGAAAATACCAATGTTACTATATAAGCAAGAGTATGAATATTGGTGGGCATTAAATATGTCTTACATATATCTTTCTGAACAACGAAAGATATGTTGGAACTATGATTGAAAAAATAACAGTTCATAACAATTATTCTAAAACTAAAGTGAAAAAGTTAATCTTATAAACCATGCAATAATCATATATAATGCCTAATTAATAATGTTGACAAAATAAAATCAGCTTCAACAAAATTAGATTTGTTGGCAAATATAAATAACAGGTCAATTGAAGCTGTTCTCATATAAACTTCCCATTATAGGGGAAGTAAACATATTTGAATGTGCATACATAAACAGAACACTATATGATAACGGATGAATAACTAGCTTCACATTAAAGTAGAAACACACATAGGTTATTTTCCATATATCTGCCAGTTGGGAGCTCAAGTATTCGTGTCTTACTATGCTATCTTGCCTTTGCAATCTCTCGCTTTGTATGATCCAGAGAAGCTGCCAAAAAACTTTTAAACCATAATTTTGCGCTGTCTTTTACAGGCCTATACATAAGCACTGAATTAAGTGACTTATCTCTTTCATATCATACATGTCAAACAATAAATCAAACCTTCAAATACATTAGGAAAAAGTCTCCAATCAGGTGTGAAGTATAAGTTCTTTGGCAAATTAGACCAACAAAAAGCTGAATTTTTATGTTGAAGGCTTGATGGATATAAAGACTTTAAGCTTCATATAAAAATACAAAAATAAAATTCATTGCAAGATCAAAAAACATCAAAAGGATTGTCAACTCTACATTTGTGATATAATATTATCTTTACTGCTAACGCTTTTAGGTTAAAAAATAGTCTGGTCACCATTGCAAAAGGCAAGCGTAACAGTAATGGAAGCAAGAACTTTAACTTTAGTCCCCACATGTGATGCGTCAATATGATACTGTGGATGAAGGTACATAATAGAACATGAACTAAATTTACATTTTTCAGTTTCAATATCCACCTATGTACAATATAATGTATTGGCATTAATCTGATATGTATTCTAGCACACATAGCAGGTGGTGGGACTGCAAACCAACGTTTGAAAGAGGTCAAGTGGGTGAAGGTTTGCTGTAGAAATACATATTTGAATGCATGACATATTCTTTATCTTGTTTGTTTATGGTTTTATGTGTATATATGAAGAAAGTAAATATGGAAAGTATATACGGTGAAAAAGGGAATGTTATATTAGAAAATAACTTACTTACCATTTTTTGTAAATATGACAATTACCATAAAGATTAAAAAAATGTCATTCTGATGAGAACAATGTTCACATTTATGCACCTACCACTTTAACAACACAAAGTATACAAAAGAAAAATCATTGATAATTAGCTTTTATTTCTTGGATTAACATAATACATGATATAGAAAAAGAGTAAACTTCAGCAAAATAAAAAAAGCCACAATAATTTTCGGACGAACTTATAGTTTTAGTAGTAAATAAATCTTTGGTGCAAAACAAAAAATATAATAGCTTAAATTTGTAGGATGTTCCAAACAGTCCTATTTGTATGAGTTTTCGATGACAATTAATCAATACAGTCATTTAAACTGACATATATTACATAATATAGGAATGACAACTACAATTGAGCATAGTTTATGAATACTATGGCCAACAAACAACATAATAGCTTAAGTTTGTAGGATGTTCCAAACAGTCCTATTTGTATGAGTTTTCGATGACAATTAATCAATACAGTCATTTAAACTGACATATACTACATAATATAGGAATGACAACTACAATTGAGCATAGTTTATGAATACTATGGCCAACAAACAATAATAGGTTACTAATAAATCAACTATAATTGGCATAGATATTTCTTCATAAGGATCGTAAAATTTATTATGGACATAAATCTACTGGCGTCAAAATTCTAATTTGTCTTGTTAACATCATATTAAGTTCTATTCAATTAAATTCAAAAGTGACCAGTCCAAAAACAGGTACAATCTGCAGTAGACATGATAATTGATTTTACTACATTTTGATATGAAGAGAATTCTACTAATCAATGTTGCCTGAAGTGCAAAATGAAAATGGATTTTAACATGGTAAACCCCAAAAGTCAATGTGAAAACATATTTGTTTTTGGTTAGCAACGGATAATAGTCCAAAAAAATTTGTCAATAGATAGTAATTAAAATAAATGGGAATAAAATTATTGATTGAAATTGAAACGCTTGTTGAAAAAATGGAGAAGTGAACACAAATGAGAATCAATTAAAGGTGATTTGAGATTTATTATGTTTATTTATCCATAAACATCTTGTTAGCAGTTTTAGAAGTTGCCAAAATGAGCGCATAAATTCAACCAAAGTGCAAAGTTATTAAAGGAACAAAAATCATTGATAATTAGCTTTTATTTCTTTGATTAACATAATAATTACATGATATAGAAAAAGAGTAAACCTTCAGCAAAATACAAAAAAAAGCCACAATAATTTTCGGATGAACTTATAGTTTTAGTAGTAAGTAAATCTTTGGTGCAAAACAAAAAATATAACAACTTAAATTTGTAGGATATTCCAAATAGTAATCCTATTTGTATGAGTTTTCGATGACTATTAATCAGTACAGTCATTTATACTGACATATATTACATAATATAGGAATGACAGCTACAGTTGAGCATAGTTTATGAATATTACGGCTAACAAACAACAATAGGTTACTAATAAATGAACTATAATTGACATAGATTTTCCTTCATAAGGATCGTAAAATTTATTATAGACATGAATCTACTGGTGTCAAAATTCTAATTTGTCTTGTTAACATCATATTAAGTTCTATTCAGTAAAATTCAAAAGTGATCAGTCCTAAAATCAGGTACAATCTGCAGTGAACTTGATAATTGATTTTACTGCATTTTGATTTGAAGAGAATTTTACTAATCAACGGATAGTAACTGAAATAAATGGGAATAAAATTATCGATTGAATCTGAAACACTTGTTGAAAAAATGGAGAACAACACAAATAAGAATCAATTAAAGGACTAATTTGATATTTATTACGTTTATTTACCCAAAACATTTTGTTAGCAGTTTTAGAAGTTGCCAAAATGAGCGCATAAATTCAACCAAAGTGCAAAGTTATTGAAGGAAATTATTTAATTTAATTTTCATAATCGAGGCTAGTATAATTACATATGTTGTAATTAGCATTATATGGCATCTAAAGCTTTAATATAAGTAATTATTATTAAACGAAAAATATGTAAAAACTAATACACACAATTTGATTTCTATATGGAGAAATTAACCTTTCCATTAAGCGATATAATATTTGAAGAGCTAATTATTTAACTTATGAGAAGAAGGAAGATGAAGTACGTAGAGAGGCATAAAGATGAAGCAACTCTAAATCCAGTTCCTCTCGCTGTATTAATTAGCGTGTTGAAAATTTAAAAGGTGTGTTACACGAAACAAATTTACATAACATGTATACATAATCATTCTGTTTGATTATATGTCAATTTAAAGGTGAGTATACGACAAATCGATAAAACAATTAACCGGTGGTTTGGAGTAATTTTTTAATTTGAAGCAAGCAGTGAATAGAATAAGTATATCAAGCTATGACACAGTAAATGAGTTACCTTTCATATAAGTGTGCATGTTTTTCCTATTTGACAATTAGTCTGCAATTATTTAATTTACAGTAATAACTTCACACAGTTTATATTAAATAAAAGATGAAATACATTTTAGGTTAGGAGAAGTAGAAAGACAATGGAGAGAAATGCAATTCCAGCAACTTCGTCATATTAAATACGCAGTAGGAAAAAAAATTAGTTCATCCTTCTTTTATGCTTAATGCTCCTTTATTCATGTGCCTCTGCCAATAATACATATTTAAATATGTCATATTTATATAGTTCGTTTGTTATTATGCATTTCAAAAGTGGGCAAATATTCTTAATACAATATAAATTTAATATTAATGTGTTAATAAATGAAGAAATGCATTGTAAATTTGACTACTGGCATAGCAAATATGGTTAGCAGCAAGAATTACATCAATCAATATAAGGCAAATGCGGATGAGGTGGCAATCAAAATATCAGGGGATGTGTTTAAATTAGGACGGTGGATTTGTTTTTGCGGGATTAAATCTGAACCACTCTTTGTCTTGTTGTTTGTCCAAGGGGGAAATTTTATTATATAGATACGAAAAGCTGCTGATGTATAAATATATAGGAAGAAAACAAAAAGAAACTGACATAGTCTATATTAAATTTACTTGGGACCATGCGTGTTTTGGGAAGAATTGAATGGTTTGTATAAAAAGGGTAAGAGGCCAATAGCAATGAACGGTTTACTTATTATTATTATTATTATTATTATTATTTGAGAACGCTCAAGGAAAGAAATGATATTACTGAATGAATGTTAAAACTTAAATTGTAAACATTAATTGTAAATTAAAAGAAAAATATAGATATTAAATTCACATGGTTTTTTGGCCACAATTCAAATGAGTGGATAAGGCAAATTGAGAATGAAACGGATTTGCAAATGGGAACGAAAATAATGCATTGCCTATATAAATATCCGTTATATTTTTAGTTTAATGACACCATTTGTACATCAAAATTTCATTAACTTTATCAAAATTAATACCGTAACAAATTTAGATTTTAATGATTTATTCAAAACAAAATTTATTACTATTAATATTAAAAATTTCAACTTATAAATTAAAAATTGATTTCAAACATATATTTTCTTCTTATCAAGTTGCATGATAAGTATTAAATTCATTTCTAAATTAATGATGGTACAACTCTTTCAATTATATTCAGTTTTAAACAACGAAGAAATTTTAATGCTAAATATTCAAATCAGTTAGTAATGTAAATCACGTTTGTTTATAAATTTATGAAATGGTTCGCACCTATCGTTCAAGAATTGCCAAAATATCAAATATAAATATTTATTTTACATTGCATCTTAATTTAATTTATATTTTAAATCTCAAAATGAATATCATAAATTGACTTATACAGTCAAATCAAAATTAACTATTTTGAGTATTCGTTAATGAAATTTATTCATAAACAATTCAATTGTTTATAAATCACTATTTATCTAATTACAAATTGTTTATTAGAAACAAAATTGAAATCATTCATTAATAACATCATAAAGTTTATAAATATCATTTAATTTATAAATGGAATTTTTAAATTCTGACGCGTTTTCTAACAAAATTTCCTTAAAATAAATTTTTAAATTAGTTTTTATTTTCCAGGTTGTTACATATATAGATTAAAACAAGCACCCCATGCTTGGTATGAAAGACTTAAAAACTATTTTATAAGTTCACGTTTTCAAATTGGAAAGGTTGATCAAACATTATTTATAAAATGATCTAAACAAGATATTTTAATAATTCAGATATACGTAGATGACAATATATTTGGTTCTACTAATGAAAAATTATGTAAAGAATTTTTAGAAATTATGACTAAGGAATCTGAAATATCCCATATAAGAGAGTTATCTTATTTTCTTGGTCTACAAATTAAACAATTATCAAGTGGTATCTTTATAAATCAATAAAAATACTGTAAAAATTTAATTAAATGTTTCGGAATAGAAAACACTTCTGCAAAACCAACTCCTATGAGTACAACAACACATCTCGATAGAGATGAAAGTGTTAACTAGAAATTACATCATAGTATGATAGGATCATTATTATATTTAACTGCAAGTAGACTTGATATAATGATGAATGTTTGTTTATGTGCTTAATTTCAAGCCAATCCAAAAGAATCACATTTATGATCAGTAAAACATATATTATGTTATCTAAGAAATACCAAGGAATTTGGACTTTACTATCCGAAAGATTGTTCTTTAGAATTAATATCTTAGAGTGATGTTGACTTCGGAGGTTCATAGATGGATCGAAAAAGTACAAATGATACATGCCATTTTATTGGAATATCACTAGCCTCTTGGTTTAGCAAGAAATAGAATTGTGTTTCACTATCTACATGTGAAGTTGAATATATATCAGTAGCATTGGCTTGTGCTCAAGTTATATACATGCAACAAACACTTTAGGATTTTGATATAAATTTATCAAATTCAACAATTTATTGCGATAATACTAGTGAAGTAAATTTATCTAAAAATCCTGTTAATCATTCTTGAACTAAACATATTGATAAACATCATTATTTTCTACATGATGACATTGAGAAAGAAATAGTAAACTTAGAATTTGTTTCTTTAGAAAATCAAATAACGTATATTTTTACTAAACCATTACTTGAAATATGGTTATAAAACTAGGACAAGAATTAGGAATCATATCATTTAAGGATCTCTAATTTATTAATGAAAATTTATTAAAAAAAATTATGCATTAAGCAGGACTTGAACTCTAGTGGCTTGAATACTAGATAGATATCTTAACCATTTTGTTACTTTGTATTTCTTGTTTACCCAGAAAACTAGAATGATCTTATATAACAACTTTTCATCTTAATAAATTTAAATCACCAATTCTTACATCCTATTTATATCATTTATCATAGGTTCATAATTAAACTTTATATAAACCACAAAATGTATTCTTGAAATTATGAAATAGAATCTTATATATATATATAAATAACTTTGTACTCACTTTTTTAAAAATAAAAAACAATTCAAAAAATCAAAAGAGAACATGTCATCAAATGATAATCAATCTTCAATTTAATTTACTCCACCTACTACTGAATCATCTCCATTATCACCATCATGACCAAAGATTCAAACTCCAAGTCAATGCCATAATCTAGTCTATAAATGGTCGAATTATCTCACCGGTTACACACCGGATAACAAAAAAAATGTGAAACAACCTATGATTGTTTCTCCATCAACTAAAGAAAAGATAGACGATATTCATCATTACCAACATCAATAACTGGAGCTTCAACGCGAACTATACTTAGACCAAAAAATCACAACACGTCGCTTAAGCTTTGTTGAACAAATTGCGATAAAATTTTGTGGATCCATTAAACCAGATATACAAGAACCTTCTCCTCAACATTCTTCATCAGGGACTCCATGGGATCAAAGTCCAAAACAACCATCATATTCACCAAATTCTTGGGATAGAAACTATAATGCAAATGAAGGAGCTAACAAGGATAAGAATGAATCTGCAAAGAAGTCGAATTCATCATCATCTAAATAAATATTTGGTTAAAATATGTGTACTCTAAATAAAGAATTCTTGTATGAATACTTAAGCCTCAATAAAGTTCGTTCATCACAAATAAGTTCGAAATATATTCATTCAAAGGGAAATAAATTTGCAGTATTCAGTCGGCTAAAATGTTCACCCCAATCGACTGAATACCTGGTTGCTCTTATGTTAGAAATTCTTTCTAATCAGTCGACTGAATTATAGGCCAAAACTCTCGGGATAATTTTCCTTGTAACTCATTCGATTAAATGCAATAAACCAGTCGACTGAATCAATAAACTTATTCTCGGGTTGGAAATCCGGAACATTTAGTCGACTAAATTTTCTAACTTAGTCAACTGAATTTGTTGTAAAAGTGGCATATACACACTATCTCTTCCTCTTCTCCCTCACTTTATTCTCAATATCAGTTAATTTAGAAATCTTTTACAAACCCTAATATTTCTAAATCACCAAATACCAAACAAAACTCAAATCAATGGCACCAAAAAGACAAAGAGAGCTTTTTCATCAATCGGTCCTTCCAAAACTCAAATAGAATCTTGGCTACTATCTCAAAAAGCGAAATATAAATTCAAGAAAATGAAGAATATCAGGATATTTGAAGGTTCATTTATGAAATTATCTGATTTTGAATCTTATTAAATTCGTCAAATGCTTCAACAAAGTGGCATTGAATCACTCCTGCCATATATTCCAAACAATGTCAATATTTATCCATTATTGCTCAAACTCTTCTTTTGCAAACATGAATCTTGAACCACGAGAACCACAAGATGAGAATACATTACATACTAGTGTTTGTGAATTACATATATATCTCACACCAACGAGACCAAGTCAAATATTTCAATGTCCATTTGAAGGACTTGAGTTATTTGAGGTCGAATGTGGTAGATTAGGACATAATGAGATTAGTCACCAATTCCTTTCTGATGATCTCACCAAACTCAAAGCTATTAATCTTCGACCAAGAGCTCATATGATACATCGTGCCTTGACTCATACGATAAATCCACGAACCGGAAGCTATGATCAAGTTTATCATCGAGATTTCCAAGCGTTGTATGCGATTTGCTAGAATAAACAGATTAACTGGGAGTTACACATAATGAAGGAGCTTCTATCCTTTAATCAATCATGATTACGTGTAATGTACTGTGGAGCCTATATCACTCGTGTCCTTACTCATTTGCAAATCCCACCCTTTGAGATTGAGAACCTTAAGTTGGAGTATTGGGCACTAAGACATTGAGTTTGATGCTTCGTCCTACCGAATCAATGTTCCAATGTATCCAAATTTTTGAGCAATGGAAGAAGTGCAAAGAAGATAATATTCCTTAATCTCTTTCTCTTTATAGAACTCAACCTACGCATCAAATTACTGCACAATCTACTCAATCAACTCATCCTCCCTCCTTCAATCAGCAAACTCAACCCCAAGACTAACCATAAGCTTAACAAGAAACTCATTTTCCATATACTCTTGAGCTTGAGGAAATAAATCCCGATGGCCCTATCAAAAACATTATCATCACTCTAGCTAGCAAAGAATTAAAAAGCAATAGCAACAATGTTCAATTAACGATTATCTATGATTGAAGCAAAAATGGTCATCTCTGATAATAAACAAGACAAAATCATTTCTAAGATTAATGATATCACTTGTAGTCTTCCATCCTTTTTTAAGTCCATTGCAATACTAGATTTTGATCCCACTCATGGCACATATTGAGCATCTGATGACTCGGACAAGGATGAAAAGTTGGAGATAAAAAAGGAGATGAATCAGCTAAGGATAGAGGGGATGATCCAAAGGAATGATCGTACTATATATTTATTTTGGTCTTTTATTTCAAAAACACTTTTTATTAATCGTCTGCTTGCAACTATGGTTTGTAAATATTCTCTTATGGCTACTGTGGTTATGTACTATTATGTGTGAACATGATATGCTATGCTATGATATGATTGAATGTGTTTTAATGCATGCTCACTACATTATATCACCTATGCTTACACACACGATTCGACATATATTTGACTTAATGATGCGTACGTGATATCTACATATAGTTGATTAGAATATATCATAAGTATCTCCTTTTTGTCAATGACAAAGGAGGAGTAATCATATGTGTGCCAACAAATGAATGCAGAATAAGAGCAAAAATTAATGTTAGCAAGCATAAACTCAGGGGGAGATAAACTGGTGTTTTCTCACATCCTATTCAAGTATTGTCATCAATTAAAAATGGGGAGAATATTGAATCACAAGATTTTGATTAATAACAAGATGAACAATGAACTCAACTAAATGTCTCACAAACATGGCAAAGGGTTCTAGAAGTACGTTAGTTTTTATAATAAGTAGAGTCTAGTCTTTGATTATAATGTTAAAATATCTCCTCGAATTTTCTATTTTTTAATTATCTCAAATAGTCTATGTATACAAAAGTGAATCTGGAAAATACATTTTCCAGTCGACTGGTTTAACAAGGTCAATCGACTGAATATGTATGCACATGAAAGTTATGTGCGTGTTCCAGATTCAGTCGACTAAATATACCTATTCAGTCGGTTGAATCTAAACGTATACAAAACTTTTATTTGCTCTCAAATTCAATCGAATGACTATGATTAATCAGTCGACTGAACTGAGTTCCAACTGTCATATTCTTAAGAGACATGACTTTTTCAGAAGATTTGTCTTTAATCTAAATAGATACAACTATCTGATTTCGGCCATAATTCTTCACCAGCAGTTGTAACTCTTTATTCACTATATATACATACAAGAACAACACCGCAAATCACTTCACTTAATCTCATTCTTATATATTCCATTGATTTCAAGTCCCTGCTTATTATAAGTGATAATTTCTTGCATTCTTGATCTCTTTGAATTATGTGATTGTATTTTCAAACATCATTTGAATTCCAAAGAGATTACAATCCTAGTCTATATCCACTTATTCCCATTTCTTAATCTATAAACCCGAGGAGAAGATTATAGGATATTATACTTCATTTGTGGCAAATGAGTGTTGTACTAGAACACAAACAAGTCATATTTACTCTTATAACAAATTCTTGCAAAGGTAGTAGAAAATCCTGAAGGCAATTAAGGTGGTGAAGTCCTGTAAGGAAGCCCAGGCGCAAAAACCCTAGTTCGTTGAGTGTAGGTGGAAAGAAGTCCTGTAACGGCGGTAGCGACCTGTTCCTCTCGGTGAAGTGATGATTTATAGTGAAAGGCCTAAGGATATCTTAGGGATTGTACGTAGGATGGTGCTCTGAACTAGTACAAAAATTTCTGGTGTCTTTACTCTTACTTACGTTTTTATACTGCTTATCTATGATATCATTTCTATATATTTTTATCATTAAATATTTACTTGCATATAACAAGTTAGCAAATATTCTATTAGAACTTCTGCATTTAGTATAAAACACATACTTCCATATCACTTGATCCTACTAGGTTTTTTTTCACGTGGTGGCTTCAAGTCTTTACAGCATCATCGTGAGGACTTAGTAAATTTAGTATTGCATTTTTTTAAAGTTATTATTATGCAAATAATATAGTTAGTAATATATAATATTTTTTGTCAGAGAGACAACGTCTCCGTCCTATCTCATATTTTGAGCTGATTGACCATATATATGCAGCAAAATTGACGGACTATGCAGGAAACCTCACATATTCATAGGAAGACGAGGACAAAGCTAGGTATTTTTTTGAATTTGTTCAGGAGGGAAACCAACCGGAGTCGTAAATCCCTCCCTAGTGCACCTAGCCCGGTCAGCGAGCAACAAATAAGTAGCTGATCTTAGCGTATGCACATGGTAAGATTTTAGCATTCCATTCCGGGTTTCGAACTCGCACCACTATTACCATGGTGCATGTAACAACCTGCATTTTACGTATCGGAAGATCGTAAAAATATTTTTATTTTATTCCCTAAGGGTTGGATCATTTTCATCTTTTGATATGTTGCTTATGGGGATGTGAGACATGTCCATAATTTTTACCAATTTTGTTTGTGATCATTTTGCCCCTGTTAGTCTTGTACAGGGCATAACTTTCAACTCAGGTCAAATCAGAAGGTGAAACCTATACCATTGGAAAGGAATTGATGGTTGCCTTTCCGTAGAGTGGTTACATTAAAGATTTGGCTCAGCGGTTTGGGAGAAATCGTTATTTTAAGGTTTTTCAGTTAGCTCTCCAGGTTTTGGGAGTCTAATGGGCTGATTTGGGAAAGGCCCATTCATGGGTTGATGAAAGGGTATAAATAGGGGGTGTGGGATATGGGAAATGGTTTAGTTTCTCATTCTCCCATTTGGTGTCTTGTGCTTCTCTTTCCTCTAACACCTTTCCACCATTAGAAATCATAATCCAAGGAGGGAAATTGAAGATCTACACCATTGGAGGCTAGATCTACATAAATTGAGGCAAGGATTCATCAGATTAAGGTATTTGGTGCGAGATGCTTGCTATCTGGATTCATATTCCATTGATTTTAGCTTGTTTTGGAGGATCGATGAGCGATTTACATCTCTCACATGAATGCAATGAAGTATATGAGTGTTTGTGCATGTTTCTCATCAAATTCAACTGTTTTTCCATAGATCTATGCCATATTAAGTCCATTTTCATATTAACCACCCTATGGTCTGATTTAACAAGTTTAAATAGGTAATTTCTATGCTATTTCATACGATTATGCAAGTTAGATCCATAATTTAGATCATATGTTCATTTATCATATTTTTTGGTGGAATTTGCATAATTTGATGATAATTGTCATTTTCATGATGCTAGTGGTTTCATAACATGCTTATGATTGTATTGGATGTATTGGATGATTTGATTTCGTCGAATCTATCGTTTGTGGTGGAAATCGGAGTAGAAATTGTGAAGTGTAGGTTTTGGGTCGCACGTAGGGAGGGTCGTTTGCCCTAGGGTGTGATTTCTTGGGAAACAAGACAAAAGGAAGGCTCGAGCGAGCCAAGAGTGGTCGGTCGAGCAAGCTGGGTGTAAGGAAAGCGGACGAGCAAGTCTGGAGCAGAATGGGTTCGGTCGAGCGAGCCTATGGTTGAGTAAAGGAGTCGGTCGCTCCTATCGGGTCGATCGTGAAGCCTGGAAGGGCAAAGTGATGGGCCAGTCGCTCCAAGCTGGGAGGGTCGGTCGCTCTAGTTGGTTCTACCAGTGCGAAGGGTCGGTCGCTCTGATTGGTTCTACCAGCGTGAAGGGTCGGTCGCTATGGTAGGTCGAGCAGTGTTAAGGGTCGGTTGGACAGGGCAAATTTCTGAAAATTTATATTTTCGGGTACGACCCAGGTTTGAGCAAAAAGTACTTTTAAATTTTTTTTTGGATAGAAGTGCCCGAACCCGTGCCGCCGCGCAGTGGTGGTGTAACTTCAAAGTGAATTCAAGGAGGAAGGTTCGAAGTGTTAAAAGGTGCTCGTTGAACGATGTAGAACAATGAATAAGGTGACTATTCAAAGGTTGTGATTTGGTGAATAATGGATTGCTCGAGAAGGTTGCTTGAGCTATGAAAAGTCATCAAGTTGGATGACTAGAGATGAGAAGGATGATAGATTATCATTGTCGTAAGTTCTAGCAGGCTCAAAGCAAGGGTACGATGGGGGCACCCAAAAGACTGGTTGTAAGTCGAGCACCTTTGGTATCGTTGAAAGGCCTAGTTGTCAAGGTTGGACATACATACGTATCGTTGAAAGGTATATGGAGTTTATGCTAGAACTGGGGTTACCATTAGCCCTTGACATATGGCAAGGTTGACCCTCATACGATTAACGATGGTTTCGAAGCAGGATTGGCGGTGATAGCCAGAATTAGTCATGGATGATTAATTGTTTTGTTTGTACTGTCTCATGTAGATTGTCCAACATCGAAGTAGATGTTCCTTGGGTGCTTGTTTGATATTGGTCTAGGCCTCTGGGGCTTGTGCTTGAGGGATGTTGAATTCGATTAGGACAGTTTACGTGTGATATATATAATTTGGATGTTATGAGTGCTTTACCATGATTGATGGGTGTTCTGTTTCCATGGATGAATGGTTGAATTGTTTATTGTAAAGGCTATCACTGTCCGATGTGGGGAAGATAAGGTTGAGTTCTTCTCTGGTGTTGTGGATAGATCAGTATGTTTATCTATCCCTTCTCATATACTTTATTGTTGAAGTTTTTTAGCTGCTTTATCGCTCACTAAGACTGTTGTCTGACTCAAGGTTTTATGTCTCCTCTTATTACCTTGGGTTGTTCATCCGGTTGTGGATGGGCAGACTAAGTAGCAGGTTACAGGTTATTAGTGAGGATGATGTTGTTGTGCGGAGACGAGCAGGAGGCTGGCGTACCAGTTTTATTACTATCTAGTATTTCTATTTCCGCTGTTGAGTGCTCTATGAGTGTTGTAGTGAGGACTTATGTACAAACTTTGGTATAAGTTGGACAACCTTTCAAGATGTTGAGAAAGCTTTCAAAAGTTTACTATATGATGTCTTACTACTATTACCTGTTGTATATATTCTATTATATTTTATCCTTGCGCTATGAGTTATACGACAGATTTCGATGTTGTTTACGTACTCTGATGATCGTCCATAGCTGCCTCGCACACCCATCAGCACATTATTCCTCTAGTTTAGTGCGAGGGTTATGGGCGGTCATCAAATTTGGTATCAGAGCTCTGCTTAACGATTTTAGCCAAAGTTCAAGGACGTAATTACGTATGAGAGATGTACTTGTAGATTTCAGTTGGATGTTTACTATATATATATTAGCATATATAGTGGTAGCGTTTGTACTCCTCTAGCAATTCTCTTGTAGATGGCTAATCATTCTAATTCGCAGATTTAGAATGAGTCTACGTTATACCAGACATTCTACTAGGGAAGAAACCGTGCCTGGAAGGGGTAATGGCTGGGCACCTGATTACCCGACCATGTTTGAAGCTATGATTGAAGCATGTCTTCAAAGGAACCCCACTCCAGTGGCAGCTATAGTTGAGGTTGGGGTCCCAGTGCCTAGAGCTGTAGAATTTGCAAAGCTATGTAAAGACTTTTCTTCATTCGGAGGAAAAAAAATCAAGGGCACCGAACCAGTTTAAGAAGTCCAAAGGTGGATGGATACTTGCATTCGGATCTTCAGAGGTTTGGGCATTGATGATGCAACAAATAGGAAGCTTGCATCAAGGAAGTTAGAGGCAGACCAATAGGCTGGTGGAATTCTGTCACACTTGAGACCCTTGAAGAGGATATTTCATAGGAGTTGTTCCAGGCCAAGTTTGAAGCGAAGTTTATCTCCAATATGCAAAAGTCTATTATGTTTAAGAGATTCATGGAGTTTAAGCAGAATGGTCGCCCAGTTCTTGACTATATATCTGATTTCGAGGCCTTGTCGAAGTATGCTCGTTCATATGTGGATACTCCTTATCAAAAGAACGAGAAGTTTGTCTTGGGGTTGGATGAATATCTTGCGAATCAGCCTGTGGATCCCCTTGATGATAGCTTTGAGATGATCGTCGAGAAGGCTTTAAGAAATGAAAGTCTATTTCGTAAGAAGATGTCTGTTGTTGCACCTAAGGTAGAACAAAAGCCACAGCAGGGTGGTAATAATAAGAAGAGGAAGCAGCAACAACAGAAAGGGAAGAATGGCCAAAATAAGCCTAGAGTGAGGTGGTTTGCTTTAGCTGCCAAAAAAGGGTCATTATTCGAATGAGTGCAAGAATCCCAAAGCTGAGAAGAAGTGCTTCAAGTGTGGGAAGCCTAGGCATGAGAAGAAGGTCTGTCTAGAATCAGCTAAGGGCAAGCAGGTTGTGAAGGCATATGCTTTGGAAGCCGTGCCAACTTCTATGAGAGTCCCTACTGCAGAGGAAAAGGGAAAGGGTGTCGTGGTGAAAGGTGCTCTTTCCGTTAATGGTGTTTCAATTCGTGTGCTTTTTGATACTGGAGCATCACACTCATTCATTTGCAATAAACCTATGTGTCACTTGGGTACGGAACCTGAGATTTGTGATAGACCATTGATCGTGACTAATCCGGTTGGGGGTTCGTCCAATCTTTGCATGATTTGTCGTGGTCTAGTGTTGTCGAGTCATGGTTTCTCTTTTGTATGTGATTGCTTTGTTCTTAACTTCGCTGGGTTTGGGATCATCTTGGGCATGGATTGGCTCAAGAGGTATGCGGCAAGGGTGAATTGAGAGAAGCTAGAGGTGAGGGTCGGGGATGTGGAAGGGCAAAAGGTGTTGATTAGATTTAAGCGCGAAGACGGGTCATCGTGAGTTATCTATATTCGCTTGGGATTTCACAAGAAGACCTGTCATCAGTGCCGATCGCTAATGAGTATATAGATGTCTTGGACGAGGTCAAAGGGTTGTCGCCGCATCGTGAGATCGAGTTTAGGATCGATTCGGTCGAGGGTGCTAGACCAATCGTTATGCCTCTTAGGTGGATGGTGCCTAAGGAACAGCAAGAGTTAGAGGTGCAAGTTAGAGACCTTTTGGGAAAAAGATTCATTCGGATATCCGAATGGTAGAGGTGGCAATTAGACCCGACCCGATAAACCCGGACCTGACCCATCGGGTCTCGGTTCTAGGCGGGTCGGGTTTTGTAGGGTCTAAACTATACATTTCAAAAATCTGGACCCGACCCGAGCTTCGGTTCGGTTCGGGTCGAAGCTCGGGTCTGTTCAGATCCGGTTGAATAATAACACTAAAAATACATATATTTCAATACTTTTTAGTTGGGTCTTTCGAGTCGGGTCTATGCGGGTCGGGTTTAATCGGGTCTTGATGGTATTTTTCATCACCTAGACTCGACCCGAGACCCATCGAGTTCAGTTTGGGTTCGGGTCTTTTTGGGTCGGTTCGGTTCAGGTTTTCAATTATCGGTTCTAATTGCCAGCCCTACCGAATGGGGTGCACCCGTCGTATTTGCAACCAAGGCGGATGGCTCGTTAAGATTGTGTGCGGACTATCATGAGCTGAACAAGGTGACTAAGAAGAACAAGTATCCATTGCCAAGGATTTATGACTTGTTTGATCATCTCCATGAAGCCAAAATGTTTTCTTAGATGGATTTAGCAACGGGATTTCACCAATTGAGGTTGGCTAAGGATAGTGTGCCAAAGACTGCTTTTAGGACACCTTCTGGTTTCTTAGAATGGTTGGTGAAGCCATTCGGGTTGACTAACACGCCAGCGTATTTCGTGGATCTTATGAATAAAGTGTTCAGAGATCAGTTGAACAAGTTCCTGCTTGTGTTCGTGTATGATATTCTAGTTTGTTCTCAGAATGAGGAAGAACATAAGATGCACTTGAGAGTTGTGCTGGAGATCTTGCAAAAGCATCAGCTGAGAGCTAAGTTTTCCAAGTGTCACTTCTGGAAGAATGAAGTGAGGTTCTTAGGTCATGTTGTTTCTGGAAATGGGATGGCAGTTGACCCCGCTAAAGTGGCAGCAATCCAGGACTGGGATAGACCTAAGAATGTGGCGGATGTTCGGAGTTTCCTTAGGTTGGTCGGTTATTACCGACGGTTTATCAAGGATTTCTCCAAGGTAGTTGCACCGTTGACAGGACTGACGAAGAAGAACCAAGTGTTCACATGCGATGCAAAGTGTGAGCAAGAGTTCGGGATCCTGAAAGAGAGACTAATGAGTGCTCCTGTGTTGACCATTCCAATTGGGAATGAAGAGATGGTGGTATACACCGACGCATGTGGTACTGGACTTGGAGCAGTGCTAATGCAGAAGGATAAGGTTGTGGCCTACGCAAGTCGATAGCTAAAGCCGCATGAGAAGAATTACCCAACTCATGATTTGGAGCTAGCTGTGATTGTCTTCGCTCTAAAGATGTAGAGACATTATCTATTGGGAGTTCGATTCGAGTTGTTTACGGATCACAAATCGTTGAAGTATCTTTTCTCCTAAAAGGATTTAAATCTTTGGCAGCAACGATGGTTAGAGTTTCTGGCGTCATATGATTTTGGTGATTTTGGTATAGCCTATATTCCTGGCAAAGTTAACGCAGTTGCAGATGCATTTGAGTCGAAGACACACAGTTTGGGAGCGATGTTTTCAGAATGGAAGAGCCTCGAGTATTTGGCAAGGTTTAATTTCAGGCCAAGGTGTGAGCTGGAACCTGAAATGTTGGCAAGCTTATCGATTAGACCTACTCTTATCAAAAGGATTGGTGAGAGACAAAAGCGAGATGCAAAGCTTGTCGAGATCATCCAGAAGCTGGAACCAGAGAACAAAGAGTTTGAGGTCGATCGGGAAGGTTGGCTTCGAAAACAAAGACGATTAGTTATTCCTAATATTGATGGATTAAGAGATGAGGTTCTGAGAGAATGTCATCATTCGAAATTGACGATTCATCCCAGTGGCAATAAGATGTATCAGGACATGAAGCGAGTCTACTATTGAGAAGGGATGAAGCGAGTATTGGAAAGTTCATTTTCAAGTGCTTGAACTACCAGTTGGTGAAATCTAAACAGAAGAAGCCGGGTGGATTGCTTTAGCCATTAGAAGTTCCTACGTGGAAGTAGGAGCAGATATCGATGGATTTTCTTGATGGACTATCCAGAACTAGGGCAAAAAATGAAGGTATTTGGGTCATTGTTGCTCGTTTTACCAAAAGTGCAAGATTCATTCATGTTAAGTCGACTAGGACAGTGTCAAAATTGGCTGAGCTTTATGTGAAATGGATAGTTCGGTTCCATGGTGTCCCAAAGAGTATAGTATGTGATTGAGATCTGTTGTTCACTAGCGGATTTTGGAAGAGTTTGCAAGAAGCTTCGGGAATCGAGTTATGTTTGAGTACGGCTTACCATCCCCAAACTGATGGCCAAACCGAGAGGGTCAACCGAGTCTTGGAAGATCTCCTAAGAGCTTGTGTGTTGGATTTTGGGGGATCATGGGAGGATCATCTGCATCTAGTTGAGTTTGCATATAACAATAGCTACCAATCTAGCATTAGGATGACACCATACGAGGCATTGTATGGAAGACCATGCAATTCTCCAGCCTGTTGGTTAGAAACTGGAGATAATTTGGTACTTGGGCCAGAGATGATAAGTGAGACCTCAGATCATATCAAGATCGTTCGACAACGAATGAAGGCAGCCCAAGATCGTCAGAAAAGTTACGCCGATAAATGTCGTAAGGACTTGGAATTTGACGTTGGCGACATGGTTTTCGTGAAGATTTCGCCGTTAAAGCATGTGGTTCGATTCAGAAGTAAAGGAAAGTTGGCTCCTAGGTTCGTTGGACCATTTTCGATAGTCGAACGAATTGGAAAGCTCGCATATAGATTGGAGTTACCCGAGAAATTGTCGAGTGTGCACAATGTGTTTCATGTGTCGTTTCTACGGAAGTTTGTGCATGACTCAAATGTGGTGGTATCTCCGGAGCAGTATGAAGACCTAGAAGTAGAGACCGCAGTTGCGAGACCTCGTAAGCCACTTCGTGTTGTTGGGAATGACACAAAACAGCTTAGGAGGAAGATGGTTAAGCTAGTCAAGGTACAACGGAGTGAAGATGGAGAAGATTGTACATGGGAGACGGAAGATAACATGAGGAGGGCTCATCCAGAACTCTTCGTCGGTAGGACCCTTTGATCGTATCATCGTTATATCATTGTATCTTGTTGTTATTTGATAGAATTCTGCGTGCTAGGCTAAGGCTATAGATGCATGACTTGATGGTTGTTAATTTGGATGATAGAATTTGATTCTCATGGATGATAGGCATGCGGAATTGTTGTGGTTGCTTGGAATTTCAGAGGTGAAATTCTTAAGGGAGGGAGAATGTAATAGCCCACAATTTACGTATTAGAAGATCGTAAAATATTTTTATTTTATTCCCTGAGGGTTGGATCATTCTCATCTTTTTATATGTTGCTTATGGGGATGTGAGACATATCCATAATTTTACCAATTTTGATTGTGACCATTTTTCCCCTGCTAGTCTTGTACAGGGCATAACTTTCGACTTAGGTCAAACCAGAGGGTGACACCTGTTCCATTGGAAAGAAATTGATGGTTGCCTTTCCGTAGAGTGGTTACACTAAAGATTTGGCTCAACGGTTTGGGAGAAAACGTTGTTTTAAGGTTTTTTAGCTGGCTGTCCAGGTTTTGGGAGTCTAATGGACTGATTTGGGGAAGGCCCATTCGTGGGTTGATGAAAGGGTATAAATAGGGGGTGAGGGATTTGGGAAATGGTTTAGTTTCTCATTCTCCCATTTGGTGCCTTGTGCTCCTCTTTCCTCTAACACCTTTCCACCATTAGAAATCATAATCCAAGGAGGGAAATTGAAGAGCTACACCATTGGAGGCTAGATCTACATAAATTGAGGCAAGGATTCATCAGATTAAGGTATTTGGTGCGAGATGCTTGCCGTCTGGATTCATATTCCATTGATATTAGCTTGTTTTGGAGGATCGGTGAGCGATTTACATCTCTCGCATGAATGCAATGAAGTATATGAGTGTTTGTGCATGTTTCTCATCAAATTCAAGTGTTTTTCCATAGATCTATGCCATATTAAGTCCATTTTCATATTAACCACCATATGGTTTGATTTAACAAGTTTAAATAGGTAATTTCTATGCTATTTCATACGATTATGCAAGTTAGATCCATAATTTAGATCACATGTTCATTTATCATGGTTTTTGGTGGAATTTGCATAATTTGATGATAATTATCATTTTCATGATGCTAGTGGTTTCATAACATGCTTATGATTGTATTGGATGTATTGGATGATTTGATTTTGTCGAATCTATCGTTTGGCGAAGTTTTGGTGGAAATCGGAGTAGAAATTGTGAAGTGCAGGTTTTCGGTCGCACGTAGGGGGGTCGTTCGCCCCAAGGTGTGATTTCTTGGGAAACAAGACAAAACGCAGGCTCGAGCGAGCCAGAGAGTCGGTCGGTCGAGCAAGCTGGGTGTAAGGAAAGCGGACGAGCAAGCCTGGAGAAGAATGGGTTCGGTCAAGCGAGCCTATGGTTGAGTAAAGGGGTCGGTCGCTTTTATCGGGTCGATCGTGAAGCCAGGAAGTGGCAAAGTGATGGGTCGATCGCTCCAAGTTGGGAGGGTTGGTCGCTTTGGTTGGTTCTACTAGTGTGAAGGGTCGGTCGCTCTGGCTGGTTCTGCCAGTGTGAGGGTCGGTCACTCTGGTCGGTCGAGCAGTGTGAAGGGTCGGTCGCATGGAAAATTTCTGAAAATTTATATTTTCATGTACGACCCAGATTTAAGCGAAAAGTACTTTTTTTTTTGGATAGAAGTGCCTGAGCCCGTACCGCAGCGCAGTGGTGGTGTAACTTCGAAGTAAATTCAAGGAGGAAGGTTCGAAGTGTTAAAAGGTGCTTGTTGATCGGTGTAGAACAACGAATGAGGTGACTACTCAAAGGTTGTGAGTTGGTGAAAAATGAATTGCTCGAGAAGGTAAGCTAACGAAGGAAGAAGGAGAATTTTCAGTCTCTTTGCTGCTTATGTGATCTCGATGGATGCCATGGCCAAGTGGATGAAGGATCTTCCAATGGAGATGAAGATGACGATTGTAATGCTTAAGGATTGGTGGAGGAAAGAATTTCACAGCACTTCGTCGTAGTTAGGAATCCGTCCCCCCTTAAGGCAAGAGTCATGGCCTATTTATAGGTGTACCTTCCTGAAGAAATGATCTCCAAAATCCTCTTTTCAGACCACGGGTTGCTTGTCTCATTAATTACAAATATGTCACCGCTTAGCTGTAGCCAACTGGCGACAGCTGTATTCTCAGAATGACTTCACGGGAGCGAGCGGCTTTATAGGAGTGAGTGACCGCATTGGTCTGGGCATATTGAATGGGCGGGCAAGCGATGAGTGTACATGCGGCCTGTCAAAGCTTCCTAGCTTGTATAAGAATGATCGACCGATAGATTTAATATACCAATATGTGTACGGTTTTTAAGGGATAAACGCATACTTATTTCTTTGGTCATGATTCCCATTTTGTGTTCCATGATGCCAGAGGAGTGGGGAAGGAAGTTTGGGAGGTTTTACAGCCTTGGGTTGAGTTGGGAAGGGCAACGATTCAGGATATTAGGGACCAAGAGATGTATGATGCATATAACCATAATCAATTTTTGGTTGTGCATGATTGTTTGCATAGGTATAGGCATTTTTCCAATTGGACATTTTATTTTGATGTGGATGGGTACATGTATTTGCCTAATGGGAGGAGTATGGAGGATGTGCTTCACGAAATGATTGGTTATACGCAATTTATGATTGAGCAAAACCCAATGTCGAGCAAGCTTTGTATCAATAATTTGGAAAAGGATTACTCTAGGTGAGGTTTTTACTTTCTAAAACGAGAATAATTGTCTGTATATGCTTTCTGAAACTCACTCCATGAAATCTCAATAATTCAAGCATAGAAATCAAAACTTGACCGTAATTTTAAACTTGTAGCGTCTAGTATGGTTATTTTAGGCATTGTTACTCACACTTTAAATTCCGTCAAAGGGTAGCTCATTTTTTATTTATTTTTAAATTTACTAAGGTAGGACACTAGAGTGTAACCCCCTTAAAGATAAATTATAATATGATCAAATTACCCTTAAAGCATTGTTATTGACACTCCAAAAATTGTTAAGGGGGGCACGGATGAAATTCAGCAATGATTTGTCGTATTTATTCATGAAATTCGACATAATTATTTGAGTTTCATTCTTAAATTCGGCAAAGTGCCATAAAAATAAACGAAAAATAGTGGATGTATATCGAATTTTGATTTCGATCCTTAATTTTTTTTAACATTGTGTCGCCTTCAAAATTATTTTCTGGCTCCGCCACTGTGTACCAGTGATAAGGAAGATGGAATAGATGTTTGTAGTAGGTACGGGAAAATTAGGTTTAGAAAGATTAGGGCAAGGATGCATATGGAGGGAACAACTAAGTAGGGAAAACATAAACAAACGCACATAATTGTGGAATTGAGAAAATGCATCGCCCCGGACTGTCCACGCCAAGCAGTGCTTACAGTAATAGTCTTACTACACGTTATTATTTGGTCATCATGCTGCTTATAACTAAAGAACTTGAGCAACACCTTGCCTTGCAACAGTGTAGGTAATAAATGCAGCTACTTGTATAATTTTTAGTCATCCACTTGTGCAAACTTTCCAATTTCATAGTTAGCTTGTAAGCATGCATGCCAAAAGACAGGACGACATAGGAATCTAGCCGCTTAATCTGTGTATGTGATGCAATATATAAGAACTCACCCTCGCTTGTCATGCACTCTTCTTCAATTCAGCAACATATAAGGATCGCACCTCAGGTCACACACTTAAGGTAAGATGGAATTTGCAACTACCTATCACTGCAACATTAACTATATACACCTTCAAATTCACACTTAGTTTAACCATTCATAAGCATGTTTCATATAGCATAATCGCTTAATTTTTGATTAAATTATCCAACTCACCATGGCCTTAAAGGCTTACATTTAAAGATGTATATGTAATATCACCTCAAATCCGTAAGAAGCGTACGATAACTTAATTTTCACGTAATTTTTTAGTGAAATAAATATCTACATCGAAGAACTTATTTTAGTTACATATTGAACTTATTTCTCTTTAATGCCTGAATTTGTCCAGCATCTTTAAAACTTATTATTCTAAAATATAAGCATTAAAAATAAGCATTAGTGTGCAAGATATGTACAAAAATGAAGATATATTAGTACATTGCAATAAATCATTAGAAAACTATAGCTAAAGTTTGGGAACAAAAATTAAGATGAAACCAGATGGATGTAACAATACTTGAAGTAGGTTATGTAATTATAACAGAGGTCATACACTACAATATAACAGCCAATTTAGCACACAACGCCGTGAAGATAAAATATGGATTTTAGCCGTATTATATTTGATAGTGCTAAGATCTGTGTCAAACTACATTTTGCGATCCGCACCACCCTAAACACCCCAAATTTGACTGTCCATCAAGGAAGCTCTAGATCAGTTAATTTGACATGACTTTGGCCCAAATCGAATGCGTATCATATTGTGCATCCCATTAGGCACTCGTAATAAAAAAAAATGGCCGCTCCCTTTTCCCTTTGTTTTACTTTAATATTGATCGAAAATCCAAATTAGGGTTTTTGGTCACCAAATCATGCCTCCACCTTTCTCTGGAATCTCCTCCTCCGGCAGAGACAAGCAGCCCTCTCCTTTGACAGAAACGCAACAACCATTTGTCCCTAGCCCTCTCCTTCGACAGCAAGTGTGTATTTCAATTGAATTGTGGATTGCATGCCTAACAGTAGGGGACAAGTTGAAATCTTTGTGTGTTAGCTAATTGCTACTTTGTGTTAATGTGTTAGCTGTTTCAATTGAATTGGTATGTACGTGTGTTAGCTAATTGCTACTTTGTGTAAGGGACGGATCTGTGGTTATACCCTGGAACCAGAGAAATCAAATTTGAATCATGTTTTATGATAATGTAAAACACATCTGAATTGCTACTGGAAACATGTATGGTATAATTTTAGATTGCGGTATATCCATGAAACAAAGAAATAATAATGAGTTAGTCATAAGGATGGATCTAATGTGTTAGATAATTTTAGATTGCGGTAATCTTTACTAATGTTAAGATGTTTAATGTCAATTGTCAATAACCTGATTCTATTTGCAATAGCTATTTGACTGTTTGTTGTCCATTTCTTAAACTAAATGACAAGCCAAAAATATAGTCATATAATTATAGCTTTGATGTCAAAAATGGCAAACAGACATAATATATTACCTAATGTGGCTGAAACTGTTTGTTTGCCTTATGCTTGAAATTTAAATTTGGTTGTCTTATAACAAGTTTACTCTATTTTAAGAGATAACAAGTTTACTGAAAATATATTAATAGGTTTGCTGAAAATTTTGGTAGATGGACGATTACTCGACTTTCTGATTAGTATTTTAATGGGCGATCCACCAGATGGATGCATTTTAGCTCACACGTAGGGTCAGGTATCCATGCTTATTAGCTTCATCCAAATGACGGATGTTGCTGCACTTAACCTTAGTAAAAAGCTGCTTTTACTAGCAACTTTACCCTACTTTGTAGCAGACTGTAGTGTAAGTTAACTTGCACTACATAGTCTGCTTCAAAGAAACTGAAAGTTATAGGTGAAAGCAGCTTTTTCCACAGGTTAAGTGAAGCGGCATTCGACATTTGAATGAACCTAATAAGCATGGATTACTGACCCTATGTGTGAGCTAAAATGCAGCCACCTGATGGATCGTCCAGTAAATTCTTAATTAGAAAGTCGAGTACGTGTGTCATCCGACGATGATGATTCGATATCTTTATATGTTGGAGCAGGTACATATTATTTTACACTTATCTCTACATAGTATCTTACATAAGAATTGAATGGACATGTACTTGTGTGCACATCTTGAATATTCTTTTGGTTTATTTGTTCCTTTTTGTGTGTATAGGTGGATGTTTTGTATGCTAGGGTACGAACTACCAGTGTTGCAGATGGACTACACTACAGGTGATTCTTCTTTTGGGTTTGCATTTTTAATGACTATCAATTTTCCTATCCTATATATAGTTCATTTCATTTAAACGTCTATGGTCATAGCAAAACTAGTTTACAATGTGTATTCATTAATTTTTGAGACATATACTGATCGAATACACAAACACATGGACGGCGCTCGACTAGTCGCGACTAGTCATCAACTAGTCTACTAATCGAGATCAAACCATCGACATGAAGTCTCGACTTGCTTTTCGTATGAATTTAGGCTGCATGGGTAGAAATTAATCGACTAATCAACTAGTCAATTCGACTAGGTTGTTATTGGTTCCCAGTGAAGTATTTGTACACAAACACATTGATCGATTACCGTTAAATTACACAAACACACTGATCGACACGATATGCCCTTCACTGTATTAACATTCAATGGTGCATTCTGAACATACTCTGAATACATATCTTGTAAAGAAGAGGCATTATATTTCATATTTTGGACTAATTCTACAATAGGATAAATCTTTGGAAAATAAAACTCAATTAGTTTCATTTTATATTTGTATTAACATACACTTATCTCTGTATTCATGTTTGCATCTCAGTCACAGTGAGTTACAATGTCGATCTACTGTCCAGTGAAGTATTTGTAACTTGTTTCTTGTATTTTATAGGCATTCTTGCTGAAGGTTATGGTGCTTTTGTGCTGCTGGAACTAAGGCTGCAGGCTATACATCACGATTCAGTTCTGCTGCCAAATGAAACTTGAACTCCAGGCTGGCTATCGCGCTCAATTTTCCCGGCCTCGACTGGACTTTTATCAGGCTGATATGTTTTTATCTTTTTTTTGTTAGTTTGTAATGTGATGACAATCTTTGACAGTTTCCTTTTATTGTATATGTTTGTATGTACATCGTGTTATGACAAACCTTGTAATGCTTTGAGTATATATATATAAATTGTGTTATTCCTGTGTATAATTTGTGGTATATATGCACTGTGTTATGAAAGATATGTGCTACAGTTTCGGTTTTTATACACACACACACACACAAACACATATATATATACATATATATATACACACACACAAACACATGTATGATATATATATATACATGCATGTGTGTGTATATATATATGTACACACACATATAATTAGACACGGTCAAAGGCCGTGTCTGATTAGACTTTAGATACAGCTAAGAGTCGTATGTTAATAGTAGTGAGATATGGTTTGTAGCCGTATCTAATAATTTTGCACACCACTTTTTGATACGGCTTTTTACCGTACCTAACTGCTTTAGATACGGCTAAAAACACAGTCTAATTAGCATATATGGTGTAGTGATATCTGCAGGCAATAAGATTATTATGAGAATGCTACTGGTGTAAGTGTAAGATAAATAACTTCATAAATAAATTTACCCAAGGCAATTCTATAAGAAATAGTCATTTCCGGGTTAACAATGGTCAAAGAAAATATTTAAAAGAATATAACCAAAATAAATTAGGAAGATTGCAAAGTAACCCGCTGAAAAAATATATGAAAATTAACGTAAAGAAATGATATACCCCTATTACTTGTTGAAGAAAGATGATTATAGTTCCGTATAAACATTAGGTAGAGCACATTGTTTAATTAAGCCACGACAATCATTTCCCTATGAATATTTGCCAATGCATGGTTTCCAATATAAACCAACATTCATGTCCCCGTAAACATTACCCAAAGCATGCAATTGAATGATTATAACAAAAAGGATTCAGCAAGACAAACTGATATCAATATCATATAAATCAAATTAAAAATTTTGGAAACAAAATTTCAAGTTAACCAGAGAATCAATAATTATATTGGTACTAAAATCACAAGGACATTAAATAACTCAAGGAACCAAAATGCGTTATTGAATTTTAAAGAATATGGTTAATTGTCATTTTCTAAGCTTAGTATGAAGAACAGATATATTACAGTAATAAGGTTGTAATTTGTTGTGGTTGGTAATTCATTTAGTTCCTAGCTGTTAAGTTCAAAGCTGGAAAAAAAATACCAATAGTTATTGTTTTCATTTGTTCTAAAATGATAGATGATTAAAAATCAACTATTTAGGCAAGAACAAAAAAGATTGCTGGAGCAAAGCATAAAACTACATTGTGAACCTTAAAAGACTCCAGCAGTCACAAGTGCACAAACAAATACCATAACCAAAAATGATAACATGTGCACTCAAGATTCTTTTACATAGTTGATTCACAATTTTGTGTTAGTTCCTGATCTTTGGATAAAGGTTAACGTACTGGATCAAATTTTAAAACACAATTTGCACAATGACATGTTAAAATGAGAATGTGACTACGATGGCAATATCTCTCTCCTGACCTTGATTAAAATGTTAAGCTGAGCAGGTAGTCAAACAAAAATGATTTCTAAGGAAAATAAATTTGATACCAAGATACACCAGTATGGACAAAAATAAGCATGTTGTTAGATTTCATTACTTATCAAATGAGAGGTGATAATTAACTCTATACTAGTAGAGATCAAATATGAAATTAACATGAAGTTAGTAACATAACATTTTGGTTAACTGCAAATTCGATCAGGTTTATTCAAAAGTAGCACTTGTTATTCATATATATAAATTATAAAAAAAGCACTAAATCAAGTAACACGTAATATCAGGCATGAGTAACGATATCGAACCAAGTAATAGATGCTTAATAGAGACTATATGTTATAATAATGAACCCTTAATTTGTACAGCGACGATGCACCTATCTGGGTCTTCCCTCTTTATTGCTCTAAAGTTCTTTCAAGGCTTGATGTGTGCTATACATTGCCTAGTTATTCAGATAAAGATGATATGGTTTGAATCATTTACACCAGTATTTCTCATACTCTGTTTGAAGAGGCTTTATCGCTGCTACCATGGATTAATGGCGAAACAACTGAGCTTGTATAAAAATAATAAAGCTTTATTAATGCGAAACAGGTTTATTGATCAAGCTTTATAGGGCAAAAAAAAACAATGAAAAGTCCATGTATGATAACTCAAAATAATGGAATTGGATATATCCTGTTGAAAAGATAGTCATATTAAAAAAACTTTTTCTTTTGAAGCTATGTTAAAGATAGCTTCAACTAACGTTGTGTTTTTTATGAGTTGGAAAATCAACTTTTAAAAGAAAAAAAGCATGACTTGCTAACTTATCAAGTGAAATACGAAGAAAACAATGTAATGTACAAAATAGTCGAGGCTAGCGTACAAGTACAGTGATGACGGAATTGCTTCTAGGAGCAGGCACGTTAGATTTTAAAACCAGTGTAGTCTGAAAAGACAAAAGAAGCATGCATAAGTTCATTGTTTGGAACAGTTAGTCATAGCATTAACATTGATACGCAAACACATGAGATTTGCGCTATATCTTAAGTAAAATAGTAATGAGCATGAGAAGGATAAAATACATTATCATCACCTCGGTAGTGTCCAAGGCCTGGTTTTGTCAAGGACCATGCAGTTAAAACATTATCCAAAATACTCACAGATTTTATGTAATTTAAAAATAAACTGAAAAGAATTTGGTGTAAATATCATTTTTAGTTTGTTAGTTTATTTTTAAACTATGACATTCAGGGTCTTAAACTTTCCATAGTTTATAGACAAATTGAGAACTGCAATAAGTACCATGATATTGGAGGTCTACCAAGGACAATATATTAGTTTTATCACAAAGTGTCAAATTTCACATTTCCTACGGAAATGACCATGTACACTGTTTTGTGGACTGAGCAGATTCGAATTTGTTTATTCGGGTAAACACGGCTTGCATAAATTAATAATAATAAAATTGATATAAGTTTCTAACTACAAACAAAACTTGCAATATCTAACTACTTTTTGCTAAGAAAATGGTTATACTGCCCAAAATTACAAAAAAAAAAAAAAAAAAAAAAAAAAAAAAAAACCTTTAAAGCAATGGGATTTGGGAAAAGAAGACCGTTATGCATAAGATATAGTTAGTGAGAATTTTATATATTTTTATAGTTATCGTATGAAAATAATAGTGCTAAATCCAAAAATTATACCAAATTATGAATATTTTTACCGACTAAAAGCACATGATCCATTTAAGGCTTTTTAATCAATTTAAATTGAGAAATGAATCTAAAGTGTATTATGCTTCCATGCTTGCTTGTTTCGTAATTTGGAATATAATAGTAATTTGGAATATAATAGCATGTTCAATAACTCTCCTAGCTACTTGCCTACAAATTCATTAATTCATTTATTGGACATTGTATTACCATAAATAGTTAATATATAAAAATTTAGTTGTAAGCTCGACAAATATCCAAGAAAATTTGATTTGACCTAATATTCTTGCGTGACAAGGTTTATGCCGTCATAGTCAACGCGCACCAATCTGTGAACAAAAAATATAATAAAGTAATTTCAATTCAGTTGAGGTTACAATTTTAAGTTGTTTTTTTGGTTTATGAGAAAGTCTCCATATATTAAAAAAAAATGATGTTATTTAAGATCTTACAAAAAGATACACGGAAACATTATAGGTTTTCTTGGTTATTGCAGCTATCTTGGAGGGTACATTGAGACACCGGAATGAAATTTAAGGAATATTTATTAATTTATTTTTCAATTTTATTTAGTTGAAAAAAAAGAATATGTAAAGCAATTGACTTGGATCAAAAAATGCGGACTGTGCTCAAATTTTAGGTCAATCGAGCATCAAAATTTTCTTAATGTGCTAATAATAATTACGCAGAATTAATAAAGTGGGTAAACATACCTCTGACACATTAAAATTCTAGTATACGTATCTTACACGATAATCGCAAAACACTAAAATATTATATCTGCATGAATCCTAATTTGGATAAAAATGAAATAAGTGAAAGATTCACTATAGAAGCAACAATGTATGGTAGTTCAAAACGAAACAACTATCCTAACCTGGTTTTTTTTCCACACCTTACGATGGACACGGTAATGGAAATTCATATTCGTACCTGCAAAAGCATCAAACAGTATGCTCAATTCCACTTGGGATGACAACTAATATTTCCCATTCCCTGTTTAAATGAACTTATTAAACCGCTAAACAACATACACTTTAAACATAATGTATGCCGATTGATCATAGAATTTACGATGATTTTGTATGTATCACAGACTGTATATCAGCAATGCATTTGATACAATGCAGCTTTTAGGATACATTTGAATTTGCAAAATCACAGTTTAAAAAAAGTAAAAGGTCAATTCAAGTCAAGGCAAGGCAATGTGGGTTGAAAAAATTGAAAATGGTGGCCATCGAAAACTCATATTTATCTCTATCTGTCATCTTGACTACATTTTTTTTTAATTGTTGAACTAACCATATATTAAGTGTTGAATAAAAGAGGCATGCATCACTTAAGAAGAATCACTGTCCAAACTTGATTCAACATTCTTAGAAGCAGCTGATGATTTCGTAGGAGTTGAAGCTATTTTTTACAAAAGAAATATGAGATTAATTAAATGGATTAACAATTTTATGCCAAACTATATTTTTTCGTTCAAAGAAGATTGATTGTAAAGAATATGGAGAATGATGATGCTTCTTACTGGCTCATCATCTGAGATGCTATTTAATTCTAAGCTACTATTTGATTCTATTTTACATTTTTCTTGGCAGGAGCAGTAAATTTTTGTGGTGCCTTATTAACATTTTCCTATGTAATTGAAAGGAAGTGTTAGTCCAGTATAAAAAATTAAAACAACTTGTAAAAAAAGACATGTAATATCAGAGTGAACAGGAAGTTCATATAGGGTTAATGCCTTTACTGATATAGCATTAGCAAAAGTGGTGCAAACACATGCGTTGTTATTATTCAGCGCATGAGTGAATAGGTTAACCTAAATCATTGGCTGACTTAATGATTCAATACCACAATAAACACAAGCAATAAACCAACCACTTATGTTAACATTCAATAAATAAAAATAGTATATTGCTAGAGTTTATAGCTGAAAATAAGTTGATAAGGATTACGTTAAACAAACAAAGTCCCTAGTTAGAAACCAATGAATCGGTTTGAAATTATTACTACTACTACTACTACTACTACTACTACTATTACTACTGTTACTATAAATTCTATTACTATTACTACTATTACTATTACTACTACTAGTATTACTATTACTATTACTAGTATTACTAGTTTTCAATCATTTAAAAAAGACTCGGCTTTATTTGAAAGGAATATGCATCAATTGTAACACCTTTTTTGTTTATATTTTAAATTTCTACAATTCCACTAAAATCAGATGAAGACAACATGCTTTTATTGAATGTGTAAAATGATACATTAAACTGAACTATCGTTTGTAACAATAGACTTGTATATATAAACACTGCGGCCAAATGTAATAACAGAATGCGAACATAATTAACTATGGGCCAGGACCATTATACGTGATAACATTGGGTACTAAGAGCTCTGTAATGTAAAACTCTTAATGCCCCCCATCAGATCGAACTAGGGTTTTTATTTCCCTTCATCTCTCCGCCGCCATCCTCAATCTTCAGCTCTCCTCTCAACTTACTGAAATTTTTAGATGAGATAGCCTTTGTCAATATGTCAGCTTTTTGGTAGTATGTTGTAATGTGCCTCACGGTCAATTTTCCACCATCCGTCCTTTCGTGTACGAAATGCAAGTCAACCTCGATGTGTTTAGTTCTCGAGTGCTGAATAGGGTTGATGGACAGTGAGATGGCGCTGGAGTTATCGCACCAGATGATGGGGCTTCGTGAATTGCAGAACCCTAGTTCCTGAATTAGGTTTAACCCAAATTAATTCGGCAGTGCAGCTGACGATAGCTCGATACTCAGCCTCGGTGCTTGATCGGGATGTTGTGCTTTGTTTCTTCGTGCACTAGGATATGGGGTTGCTGCCGAGAAAGACACAATATCCAGTGATTGACATACGATCGTCTGGATCATTGGCCCAATCCGCATCAGAGTAAGCTTCTAGATCCATATTTTTACTTTGCTTTAGCGTTAATCCGAAGTCCACAGTCCCCTAGTATCGTAACACACGTTTAACAGCCTTCCAATGTTCACTTAGCGGATTTTGCATATGTTGACATACTTTGTTCACGCTGTAGAAAATTTCTGGCCTGGTAATTGTCACATATTGTAGCGCACCTAGAATACTTCTGTACTGCTTGACATTGTCTATGGCTTCGCCTTTATGTTTAGATAATTGTAGATTGCTAACCATAGGTGTCGCTATATGTTTTGCGTGTTCCATACCAGCTCTAGCAAGTATTTCTTGAATGTAATGCTTCTGTGATAAAAATAGCTCTTTATCTGACTTTCTCTTAACCGGTATGCCAAGAAAATAACTCAGTTCACCCAAATCCTTAATAGCGAATGTCTGGTCTAATTGTTGAACGACCTTGTTGATGTCATCAGTGTTGTCTCCAGTAATCAATATATCATCCACGTACACTAAAATATATGTATTATTATTCTTGCATGACTTAGTATAGAGTGAATTGTCTGATTTAGTGGCAGTGAATCCCATGTTAGTTAGTGTTATTCTGAACTTATTATACCAGGCCCTAAATGCTTGTTTCAATCCATAAATTGCCTTATGAAGTTTACATGCTTTGTTGTCGCTGCCTTTTATTTCATACCCCTTAGGTTGTTCCATATAAACTTCTTCTTGAAGTACACCATTTAAAAATGCGTTATTCACATCGAGCTGCCTAATTCTCCATCGTTTATAAAGAGCAATAGCTAGGATAACTCTGATAGTGGAAGGTTTAACAACGGGGGAAAAGTTTGAGTGAAATCAAAGCCATATTGTTGAGAGTATCCCTTTGCCATCAGCCTCGCTTTATACTTTGATATGTTCCCGTTAGCATCTCTTTTAATTTTATAAGTCCATTTACATCCGATGATGTTTTTATGCTTTGGTGGATTAACAATACTCCATGTATGGTTTTTGATCAATGCATTGTATTCTTCATCCATCGCATTTCTCCATTTCTCATGAGTGATAGCTTGTTCATATGTAGTTGGTTCTGTGTTTTCTAGGGTTGCAGCGAACAATTTTGGCTTGAATATCCCATGCTTGGATCTTGTCATCATATGGTGGCCTTGTTGTGCAGTTTCATGATGTTCATTGTTATCTTGTTCTACATTTGCTTCTTCATGGGATGTTTGGTTATCGCTTGCTGCATCTCTGGTATGTCCTTCATCACTACTGTATTGCTGATCTGTATGTGTGTTTATATAATCTGAACTGTATCCATATCTTGTGCTTGATATACTTGGGTTCTGACTTGATTTTTTGTTGAGAGCACCACCACTGTTGTTGCATAAATCATCATGTAGGATTGGTATAGATGGAACTTCTATTCTGGTATTTTCAGTCCTTTGATTGTTGTTTTCTGTTTTATCTGCATTTGGAAAAACAGATTCATTAAACATCACATGTCTAGATAGAATGATTTTGCCTTTGCTATCCATGCACTTGTACCCCTTTTGATTACTCATATACCCTAGGAAAGTGCATGGACTAGATCTTAGGCTTAACTTGTGTTGATTAAATGGTCTAAGGTAGGGAAAGCACAAGCATCCGAACACTCTAAGTTGTTTGTAGTCAGGTTTGATTCCAAACAATTTTTCGTATGGGCACTTGTAATACCCTTGTTGGCATCCTATTTATTAAATAAACGGACGTACTAAATGCATCTCCCCAATATTTCATGGATAATGACGCTTGAGATAGTAAAGTAATACCTGTCTCGACGATATGCCTGTGTTTTCTTTCGACCAAGCCGTTTTGTTCTGATGTATGCGGACAAGTAGTCCTATGTAAGATGCCTTTTTTGTTGAAAAGTTCCCTAAGTGTCTTAAATTTAGTTCCGCCATCAGTTTGAAAATTTTGACACTTAAGTTTAACTGTTTTTCTATTTGTGTAATGTAACTTATGATAGCATTACACGCATCAGATTTAAGTTTCAAAAAGAAAATCCATGTGTATCTAGAATATGAGTCCACTAGAGATAGATAATACCTGTATCCTTGTGTCGAATTAACCGGTGCCGGTCCCCATATGTCGGTTGCTATGAGTTGCAATGGTTCTATGTAAACTGTTGTGGACTGCCCAAATGGTTGTTTATGACTTTTCCCGAGTTGACAGTGTGTGCATAATTGTGGAACATATGCTTTGTTATAATTAACATTGCACTCATTAAGGACGTGTTTAACGATGTCAAAAATAGGATGTCCTAGTTTGTGATGCCAAATGTCAATGACATTATCATTAGTTTTATTTTCAGTGGTAGCATTAGAAATAGCATTGGTATCAGATTTTTCAGCATTCCTACCATTACTGCCATTACAAGTATTATCTAAAACATTTGTATGAATATTGCCAGCAGTATTAATAATGTTATTGCATCTGCTAGCATTACTATCATCATCGTTATTACACATGTCATGAAAATAACTTGCATGAGCATCATTTGAGTACACAGCATGATCATTAAAGTTTCTTGTCTGTCCAGCCGTAAACTTGTATAGCCCGTGATCCATTCTACCCTGTAATAATGTTTGATGACTTAGTAAGTCCTTAACAAGGCAGTATTTTGGGTGAAACTCAAAGTATACTTTGTTATCGTTGGCAAACTGAGATACACTAATCAAATTTTTCTTAATATGGGGTACCCTTAATAGATTATTAAGGTAAAGTTGTCTTTTACCTTTAATGTAGCCATCCCCAACATGAGATATACTTAGTGCTTCACCGTTCCCCATAAAGATAGTTTGTTTACCTGAATAAGTTCTGTTCCCTAGATTAAGATTTTCCAAGTTGTTCGTCAAGTGGTTGGTAGCGCCAGAATCTGGATACCAATCTTCGGCATTGGTGTCTTCAATTCTTGCGTCGTCTTCACCTCTTCCAGCACTAGTTGTATTGTTGTTTGATTGTGTGTTGGCTTGAGCCAAGTTTGCACTTGGAACCCTTTGATTATTAGGATTTGATTGAGCAACATTGAATTCTGCGTTAAATCGAAAATAACATCTACTTGCAACGTGTCCTGGTTTCTCACATATCTGGCACCTAACTCTATTATTGTCGTTCCATCGTCCATGACCTCTTCCTTGTTGAGATCGCTGACCCCTTTGAGTTTGACTTTCTTGTTTTCCTTGATTATTAACGTATCTTTGTTGATTCTTATTTCTTGATGTGGATGCATAATTGACTGAAAATTCCCCTTGCATGGCTTTCCTTTGCTCAACCCTGCCTTCGTGAGCCAATAGTGCGGAATGGACAAACTGCAAGTCAGGTAATGTCTTTTGTGTAGCCAAATATGTGACAAGAGATTCATATTCATGATCAAGACCATTAGTTATTACAAGAACTTGTTCACTGTCGGATATTTTATGACCAACTGCGTTCAATTTATCACATAATGATTTTATTTTTGTAAGGTAATCCCTCATCGATAAATCTTCCTTTCTTGCATTTTGCAGTTCTCTCCTGTATTGCATAATGCAGGCAGACGACTAAGATTTGAATATGTCTTCAATTTTTTTATCATATTTCGAAAGAAGTATTACATCCAACTATTTGAGACAATAAGCTAGCACTTATGGATGAGAGGAGCCAAGATGATAATAGACTATCTGTTTTTGATAGAATACGTAATCTGGATTACTAACTATATTGCCTTCTTTAATTATCATGGTAGGTGGGATTGGCCTTGTGCCTTTCACGTAATCCTGCAGACCATAGCCCTTCAAAGCAGTTTCGATTTGGTATTTCCACAGAATGAAGTTCTCTTCATCTAATGGAATTGTGATTACTTGACTCTTGGGTTTTACGAGGGTATAGGTGGTGATAGGGAGTCCAGTAGCGTCGTTTCTTGATGTTGTTGTGCTTTCTTCATCGTCTCCGGCCATTGTTGTCGAAAAAGTGGGATCAAGATTCAAGAAATATTACTTGGCGAGGCACTACTGTTGCAGCCTCTGATGATGGCATGGCACGGTGGATGCAGCCAGTAATATGAGGCAAGAATCTTTCAAGAACTCAGTGATGCCAAAATCCGAGAGCGAGCAATTTGATGCAGCCAATGGATGAAATGACAGGAAACTGAATTCCCCTTCAGGCAGGGCACAAATTGTAATAGACTGATGAACAGGGGGCACTTCTTGATCGAAGAGAAAGGTATAACTCTCCGATGATGAAAACAATACTGAGGAGATTCTTCAAACAGAAAACTCCTGTAAGTCAGCGTTTGTGCTTGGATTCAGGCAAACTGAAATGCAGATCACCGAAGTTGGATCAATTCTATGCCGTTGGGCAGAAGCTCTGATACCATAAAATCAGATGAAGACAATATGCTTTTATTGAATGTGTAAAATGATACATTAAACTGAACTATCGTTTGTAACAATAGACCTGTATATATAAACACTGCGGCCAAATGTAATAACAGAATGCGAACATAATTAACTATGGGTCAGGCCCATTATACGTGATAACATCGGGTATTAAGAGCTCTGTAATGTAAAACTCTTAATATCCACCATAAATGTTGCAATAGAAAATTCGATAATTAGCATAGCAAAGTATCATCTAAAAGATAAAATGAAGCAATGAAGTTTAATTTAATTATACAGTTTCAGGCTGCGGCGTATCTGCATGCTTCCATGTGCAGGCTTTTGAGAATCCAAAGGCTCTTTCACCAGCCACAACTCCAGGTGGTATTGCATCTGATATTTCTTTGATGTCCTCTTTTGATAACTTCACTTTCAGTGGATGTATATTTTTCTCCAAGTTTTCAACTTTGTTGGTTCTAGGCATCGAAGCTAATCGTCTCCTTGGTTGTTAATCCAAGATAAAGGTAGCTGAGGCATGGTACACTTGTGCTTTTCGACCAATTTTGTGATATTTGCATATAAATCTTGTTTTCTCCAATTTTTCTCCATTGAACCATGGATGGTCAGTCAAAATAGAATTAAAAGGCACACCATCTAGAACGGCTCTGCCACCAAGAAAACCACAACCAAGAGGGCTACCAATACTAAGTTCCATGCAAAGAGGGTTAATCTCTTCCTCAATGTCACAACACGATATCGACCACTCCATTTGTACTGCATTTATTGGATACACAGTGCACGCCTAATTATATCAGGACTTGCTTCTGATTGCCCAGTATACTTGATTTTACCTTCTTCCACCAATTTTTTAAGCTCACCAATAGTTTCTTTGATTGGAACACCTTACCAACTCGATGCTGATAATAAAGATCAATGTAGTCCAATTGAAGGCGCTCAAGACTTGCCTCAGAAGCAGCCCTAACATATTCGGGAGTGCTATAGACTACAAGTGACATTTCCAATAGTTGAAGAATCATAAAACAAAATAGATATACTTAAATATCAAATAGCGGGAAGAAGATAGTGAAACTTCAAATAAAAATTCACAAATTCAGCTGGGATAAAATCCAATTTCATCTAACTAAAAATAATCTACTAAAAAGATGCAGTAAACCACCTCAATCATAAAGCCAAAATCAATCAACTGTACAGAACATTGTAACCTCAAAAAATAAACGAAAATTCCACCAGATTTGGCATCTAGTGAATTGATTTAGCAGCATATCAGTTCTCTCCAGCCAATTTTCATTTAGTTGCACTAATTTTATCCCTGAATTTAATTTTTTTCTCCGTATTGTGGATTTGATTCATAATATCGGATTTTGGTGGATGAGAATATTGAATGTATAACAAATTTGTAGAAGGATTACACTACACAGTATGAAAGCGGGTTTCAAAGAAACCAAAATCAAAATAAAATGGAAAATGGAAATACCTAGAAGATTTTAATCGCGGTTTTTTCTATTTTTCCCACTTCATATTTGATTTCACCATGAACGACATCGAAAAGAAGCGATATAACTATAATTTAAGGTTGAAAAGATAAAAGTTCCTGGGAAAGGGAAAATCAAAAATAAAAATGATAAAATTGTTGAGGATAAAGAAGAGGGAACGATTATTTTAATTAATAGTTTTGTTTTTCCGAAAAGCGGAAACGCCTACTTTGAGCGACATGTCAGATTTGAAGGCAGGAGAAGCATTCCAACTAAGCAGTTCTTCTATTTTACTTTCTGTTATGGGTAATATATATATATATATATATATATATATATATATATATATATATATATACGAAACAACTGTGAAATGGAGTTGAATAAAATTATGTGGTATCAGCGTATTGGAAGATCGAATGACTGCTGAACCAAAAAATCTATATTTTCAACAGCTACCGACAACTTATAGGCTTTAGATTTCTGGAGGCTTTAGAAGTGTTGATAAGGTTCTTTGGTCACATCTCTGCCCACGTGGATACCAAGAGTCGTCGAAATTCCATCGGTACTACTATTGGCCGTAAAGCCGTCGAAAAGTTGGCATCGTAATCGTTGCAAGTAGATAAAATGCATGTACAGTATTCTAATGTCAATTCTGATGGCCGTCGATGGTTACCGACTGCAAATTGCTGTCGGAATACAGTGTTTTCCGTGTAGTGGCATGAACTGTAAGCCAATATTCTCTAGGCCAAATCCATCTTTCTAAATAAGTCCTTCACCATTGTAAATTAACCTCTAGACCAACTTCAAATTCATTTGAAAGTGTTCATAAAATACCAAAATTCTTTCTCTCTACTTCTAAATTTCTTTTGAGAAAAAAAACCGAAGCAAAGGTGCAAAGTAAATCGAATCTAAAGGGAGCAAGGTTAGGTAGTGAATCATGAATAAAAAACAATGCATAGCTTTGATCTAAAGTGAGTGATAATAAGTTTAACTAAATTGTTATTATAGTTAAATTTAATTTATTCTTTCTAATCTAGAATGTCAGTAAATTGAAATGGTAAGCAATTATTGTTAAATCTAGTTACTAAAACTTGAAATCTGAATTGAAAGCTAGTATTTGAGTTAGAAATTTAAATTGGTATAAACTAATAAATCTGACTTTGACCCAAGTTAAACCCCTCTATTACTGACCTTGTTTTAGTGTAATTAATTGTTTCTCTATTCCAATGGGTTCGATTACTCTTAGGAGATTTTTATCACAAATTTTCACTTATAGAAAGTTAGTTATTTCCAGATACCCATGCCATGCTGATAGATGCCCAGCCAGTGGAATGTGTAGGCTGACATAATAACAGGAGGCATGCTATGTTCGGATCTAACCGACGTAATATAGTTCAGAGGGTGGATCTCGATGCATGCAATAAAAGTCGTACACAACGATCAAGGGGTGGATACCGAAGATGATGAAACACATCAATGAGTCAACATTGTAGACTCCTCCTTGATGCATAATTGAGTTATATGTGGTTATAATTAAGGTAAAATATGTTCCTAGCAGCTCTATTAGTGGTGATATTATTGGGAACAATTATTGAGAAATTGTTCATATGGTAGTTTAGTGTAGTGATGTAAGTGCGAAGACTTATATCTGCAACATCCTAGCGGCAGTGTTACCATATATATTGTGTAGCTTTAAGAGTAGTGATCGATCAATCGTTTATTGAAGTTAGATCCACGACCACAAGTAATAGCATATAAGAGTTCTAGTATATACTTGTTAGATAAAAGTTCTTAAGTATTAAACCATAGGAATACATAGAAACTTGTATGTGCACTCTATTTCACTTAGTGCAGAATTAAAGTTAGTTGCATATAGTCTTCATATATTAAACATGTACTCATTCACCAAACTTCCGCATGCTTCGCCATTTTTCCTTTCTTTTTACCCACAACAAGTGGATATGGTAGTAAGTCCTTTGCACATCTTAGTACATGAAGAGGCGAGCTAGTCACATGGATTACTTGTCATTATATTTACTTTCCATGCATTTATCCGTCGTATCGTATCGGTACTTAATATATTTTTTATCAGAGTTGGGTGGAGCCTCGACTGGTGACCTCAGATCTGTTGGAGAATGGAGTTTTGATGACAACCTTATTCCAATTATCATTGATTACAAAATATATACTAACACTTTTTGTGTGTATATATATATGTATATATATGTATGTATATATATATATATATATATGTGCAGGAATTATATACAGGAAATATTACTGAAGACTGTACAGTTATAAAGATGATAAGAGATTCAAAGATTAGAGAAATTTCAAGACTCGTGAGTAATCAAGATTTCAAGAGTTCAAGATCAATATAGTTATAGAGTCTAGATTTTGTAAGACTCTAAATAGCACTCCAGGTTCAAAATTCAAATTCTAATTTTCAAATTTTGATTTTCAATTCTATCCTCATTCCTCTCTATTTCCTTTTTCTATTTGTTTCTATTTTTATTTTTATTTGTTTACAAAACTTTTTTTATATACTTTATATTTATACTTATATAGTTTAAAACCTTATAATTTTATAAATACATTTATATAGTTTAAAAAGTATGTTTTCATATGATTTTCTATCATATAATATTAATTTACGACATTAGAATTTTACTCAAGAATTTCCAAAATTAGTTTTTTATCAAAACACTTGAAAAATGCTTTGAAAATCAAAAATACACATGAGTATGTCGACATAGCAAAAAGTGTATATCGATATATAACTGCTATTTTTTCTAAATTTGAAGGGAAGTGTCTTTTCACTATTTGAAATGCTTCAGAACCGTTGCAACCCTTCATAGTCAATAAAAAGAGGTTAAAACCAAAATTTTTAACATATCTTCTTTTCTAACTTCATACTCTTTCATCCCACCATTATTCTTAATCATTTTTATGATTCTTACACTTATACTCCGCCGAATTCACATCTGTTTTGATCAAATTTCTTCTCTCTACACTCTCGACTCTCTGAATCAAGTGCTATTGAAGAGTTATAGGGCTGTTTTGCAATTGCTTGGGTTGAATAAACCCTGTTTGTAAGTCAAAGAGGAATCGGTGTATCCTTATAGCCGAGAAATAAAGGAATAGGAGTCAGTGTGCCCTTGTTGAGCCGTGAAATCAAGGGATATGAGTCGGTGTCTCCTTGTTGAGCCTTGAAATCAAGGAGGTTGTATTTGACTATTGGAAATAGTAATAAAACTCTACACAATCTAGCGTTGTACGGGACTAGACGTAGGAGTGATCCGAACCAATATAAAATCTGGTGTGTTCTTTCCTTTTTCTGCATTTTTATTTCTGTTTATTTTGCATCTGTGTTTGAATCTGTGTCTGTGATTGTGTTTGTGGTGTTTGATTCATTCCATAAATCTCTTTAGTTTTAAGTTTTGTTTATATTTTTACAAATACTATTCACCCTCCCCCTCTAGTGTTTGCTTTGCCTGCACTATCCATTCCGCAGTCCCTAACAAGATCGGCGGTCAACCCCTCCAGTGAGCGTGCGCAGGCGCGAGATGGGGTAGAGCTTTTGGGTTCGTATTCGAAATTGTAGAAGAAGACAACCGATATTTAGAAGGGTTAAGTCCCTTAATTTAGTAATTAAATTTGTAATTAATTATATATTAAGCTTGTTTTAATTTGTAAATGCAATATCTGGTTCGTTCGGAATCAGAATCACGCACAGTCAGTTGCGTTGCGATCGTTTTGAAGAACACTACATCATGAAGATGACCAGAACAGAAATGGAAGTTGTTGGGATTTTTTATAAAATTAAATGTCAGTTTAATTTTATTTAAAACAATCGTTTTAATAACGATTTCTATTCGGTCAATGTGAGAACTCCTTCTCACTCTAATTATTTTGCAGTTAAATATATACTAGGATGTAGAAGGGGCTTAGAAGCCCCCGACACTATTTATTGTACAAACCATGGTTGTTTGTTTGAATTGTATTGTGGAAATTTGGATTGTGGTTGTAAAATAGATTGTGAATTGATTTTGAATAAAATATTTGAACAATAAAAATATCATTTTTATTGTATGAATAAGCCAAATAAAATATTCTTGTGTGGAACAAAAAGTTTGAATAATAAAAATATCATTTTTATTATATGAATAAACCAAATAAAATATTCTTGTACTCTTATATAACTGTTATAATAAGCAATGAAATGTTCTTCTGTTTGCGTTCCGATTAGTTTTGTTCACAAAATAGTCCGCCTTCTTGTTTGGTTTAGGCCGGCCGGGAAGTTCGGGTCGCTACAACTTAATATAAAAACTAATTTTAAAATTATTCTCAAATTTTATTTAACAAAAATAACCAATTTCTATTCGTATATTATTTAAAAAAGCTTAAATCAAAATTTTAAATTGGTTCTGAAAATATGGGTTGTTACAGTCATCAAAAATTCATACGACATCCAGAGTGCATTACACAACTGCATAAGCATTAAATATAAATAATTAACGCTTACAACAGTCTGTCAACCCATCGATTGACATACAACTAAACAATTGGGATTAGTGTACGTCAAATATCGTCCCAATAACCATTTGGGGTTTCAACCAACAAATACTGAATATTATTTGTGCAGTTGGGCGATATGTAAAATTTATCGTCCCAATCAATGTCAGTTAAATGGGTGTACATAAACAAATCATCTGATTTGTAAATGAATACTTATTTTCATTTCAGGAGAATTTTATGCCGTTTATATATACGTTAAAAATTATATTATTAACGATAAAATATTTATTTCAACACATGACTATTTTATATAGTTTATTTATAAAATAAAAATGATATTTTTATTGTTCAAACATTTTATTCAACACATGAATATTTTATATAGTTTATTTCAGAAAATTACGGTTAAACCTGGTCTTTCTGAATAATACACATATCTTATAAACAGTGCTATAAAAACACAACATGCGCCTCATTCCAATCCAGAATATTCTTTTATTCAAATATTCTTTTCATATTTAAACCAAATTAAGGTTTTCCAAACTAGTCGGGATTAGCGAACCTTACCGAATTAATCATTTATTATATTTTCCAATCCCAACCTATTCATTCCATGGAGCAAACCTGGTAATACTCCATATCTAACACCACTGTGTTATCGGTAAAATTAATTACCATTTCACGTTCAAATCTAATTAAAGATTTAACTATCGCTTGGAGTATAACTGGTGGTACTCCACTCTCGATCATTTCCCAAATTTGATAATTTAAATTATCACATTCAAATTTCAATCTAATTAAAGATTCATTAAAACTTTACTTAGTTTTAATCTTCCAACAATCATTATTAATGATTATTTAACTTTGGAAAATCAAACATGTCGTATCGACAATCTACACAGTACCATTGATTTCTGCCGATATATAACCACTAAGCTCGTATGTCTCAGAGAAGGGTGTTAAGCAAGAGAATAAATTCTCCGCCACCAAACAGATATATATTTAGCAGAGATCAACAATACGGTTCGAAATACAATGTTAGACATGTAATGATGTCTTTGACTGGGTTAAAGAACAAATGTCATTAAAACATAGTTCACAATAAACCCGAAATCACATTCCCTTAATTATGGAATCTTCACGGAAAAACAGATCAATATATAATCGATATCAATTTCCGTATCCAACTAATAATATAAATGGAATAACGACAAATCTTTTTTAAATCCATATACATTAACAGTCTTCCTCCACAAAAGCTCACTTTGATTATTACCAAATCGAATTCCATTCAATTCCAATTTAATATATTAAATTGGAAAACTTTACTTTGGAAAATTTCCATTAAATCTTAATAAAAGATTTATATATTCCAAATCACATTTTCATTGTTAATTGGGTTAAAGAACAACTGTTATTTAAAACACCGTTCACGATAAACCCAAAAATCCAATTCTTTTATTCAATATTTTCGTGTCCATCCAAAATCGGACATCAAATTCACATTTTAATCCTTTACTGAATATTATTTTAAAATATTTGTTATTTTAAAATATTCGTTATTCCTGAATTGGAATTTGGAAGATATAGATATCGTTATACCCAATACGATATTTATGGTTTCAACATTTGATGTTGAATATAAGTCGATATAATTTCTATTTAGAGCCTTGTATTTAATATCAAATTGGATTTTGAGTTGGTCGTGAATGGTGTCTTTAATAACACTATTCTTAAAACCGGTTGAGAGAAGAATAAATCTTTTAGTTAAGATTTAGTGAAGTTACCAATTAATTGATATTTAATTGGAAATGAATTGGATTTTGGGTTTATCGTGAGCGATGTTTTAAATAACAGTCGTTCGTTAACCCAATTAACAGTGACGATATGATTTGGAAATTATAAATCTTTTTATTAAGATTTAATGAAATTTTTCCAAAGCAAAGTTTTCTAGTTTAATATATTAAATTGGAATTGAATGGAATTCGATTTGGTAATAATCGAAGTGAGCTTTTGTGGAGGAAGTTTGTTAATATATATGGAATTTAGAAGGCTTTGTCGTTATTCCATTTATATTATTAGTCAGATACAGAAATTGATATCGATTATATATTGATCTGTTTTCCGTGAAGATTTCATAATTAGTGGAATGTGATTTTGGGTTTATCGTGAACTGTGTTTTAAATGACATTGGTTCTTTAACCCAATTAAAAGTAGGATTAATTTTCCTAAAAGTTGAGTAACCATTCAGTAATGATTTTAGAGATTTGAAATCCAATAATTTTTAAATAAATAAATTGGATTTCAAATCTAGTTAATAACTAGTTTATTTTGATAAAAATATATTTTTATCTTTACCAGCATGGAATTTTCATCCCAATTCTTTCCAAATCATTTATTATGATTTTACATAAATTATTTATATTTTTAATAATTTTATTAAGGCTCTTTCAGTCGATTTCCATAAACGGTCATCGAACTGCACTTACAACGACCTTTTCCAAATTTGATTTGGACATAGTTCCAAATCCAACCGTTAGATTTCAAATCTCTTATGCTCGTTGGAAAGCTCTTTTCAATACGAACCCAACGGTTCCGGTTTTAGGAGAATCCGACGGTCGAATCTCCCGTAATTTCAATTCGAAGTTAATGGTCGAAATTTATGTTCATTTCAATTCGAAGTTAACGGTTATATATTGATATCGATTATATATTGATCTGTTTTCCGGGAAGATTTCAATTCGAAGTTAACGGTTCTATTCAGGCGATTATATTATATATATAATATATATAATACATTTTTTGTTCGAAACGTATTTTATAAATTTGTTTTAAAGCAATTCCCACTTTCATTTCAATTTTAAATCAAAATTGAATACTCCCTATCATTATAATATTTAAATGATTATATTTTCAAAATATCAGATTTTGAAATCATTTCCTTTTCAATATCATTATAAAAATGGATAAAATCGATATAAATATTGTTCGCGTTAAAATGGCATAAATTTAATTAACACGACTTCATATATTTCAATATTTTCATGTCCATCCAAAATCGGACATCAGATTCACATTTTAATCCTTTATTGAATATTATTTTAAAATATTCGTCATTTTAAAATATTCATTATTTCTGAATTGGAATCAGACCCAATGAATTACCATATAATTTTATTTATATGGATTTCATACACACATGTACACAACAATAATGATAAACCATCATCCGTCATCTATACTGCATTACACAACTGCATAAGCATTAAATATAAATAATTAATGATTACAACAGCCTGACAACCCATCGATTGACATACAAATTAAACAATTGGGATTAGTGCATGTCAAATATCATCCTAATACCCGTGTGGGGTTTTAACCAACAATTACTGAATATTATTTGTGCAGTTGGGCGATGTGTAAAATTTATCGTCCCAATCAATATCAATTAAATGGGTGTACATAAACAAATCGTTCGATTTGTAAATGAATATTTATTTTCATTTCAGGAGAATTCTATGTCATTCATATATACGTTAAAAATTATATTTTTAATGATGAAATATTTATTTCAACACATGAATATTTTATATAGTTCATTTATTCAGTAGAAATGATAGTTTTATTGTTCAAACATTTTATTCAAGAATATTTTATACAGTTCATATACACATTAAAAATTATATTTTAATGACTATATAATTATTTCAGAAAATTTCGGCATTATAATGGCGCTATATTAAAATCGGAGTAATGTCTAGCATTACCCCTCTCTTGATAATGGGTCGCGCCATAAACAATTATGGTTTGTACAATTAATAGTGTCAGGGGCTTCTAAGCCCCGTCTGCAACTTAGTACATATTTAATTGTAAAATAAATTGAGTGAGAAGGAGTTTTCACTTTGGGATCCACTCCGCCATGCTTTGTTGACATTCTGAATTGCTGTCCTGATCCCAGAATTTGCAAACGAGCTCCAATCTTTACACCGTCTTTTTTTTTTAGTCTAAGCGCGCCATTCCGAACAACTTTCTCCTAGTGGACTTTCTTCTGAAATTGGTCCATTTCGCCAGAAATCGCGAAAAGACAGTATTTGGACAAAAACTTTGGACTCGTTTTCTGAACAACTCCACAATGCAAAATCTGACTTCCATATACTCAAATCGAAGAGAAAATCAAAATGATATTTTTATTATTCAAACATTTTATTCAACACATGAATATTTTATATAGTTCAATTACACAATAAAAATGATATTTGGCGTACACTAATCCCAATTGTTTAGTTATATATCAATCGATTGGTTGACAGAGTGTTGTAAGCGTTAATTATTTATATTTAATGCTTATGCAGTTGTGTAATGCACTCTGGATGATGGTTGTATTGTTTTTCATTATTGTTATGTACATGTGTTGTATGAAATCCATATAAATAAAATATATGACAATTGATCGTGTTTGATTCCAATTCAGAAATAATGAATATTTTAAAATAATATTCTATAAAGGATTAAAATATGATTTTGATGTCCAATTTTGGTAGGACACGAAAATATTGAAATGTGTGAAGCCGTGCTGATTAGATTTGTGCCATTTTAACGCGAAAGATATTTATATCGAATTTATTCATTTTTATAATGAATATCGAATAGGAAATTATTTCAAAATCTGGTATTTTAAAAATATTATCATTTAAATATTATAATGATAAGGAGTATTCAATTTTGATTTAAAATTGAAAATGAAGTGGGAATCATTTTAAAATGAATTTATAAACAATTTATAAAATACGTTTTGAATGAAATATATATATATATTATATATATTATAATGGCCTGAATAGAACGCGCCTCGACCATTCTCGAATTTTGACCATTAACTTCGAATTGATATTACGGGAGATCCAACCGTCGGATTCTCCTAAATCTAGAACCGTTGGGTTCGTATTGGAATGAGCTTTCCAACGAATATAAGAGATTTGAAACCTAACAGTTGGATTTGGAATTATGTCCAAATTAAATTTGAAAAAGGTCGTTATGAATGCAGTTCCGTGGTCGTTATTGGAAACCGACTATACGAGCCTTGATAAAATTATGAAAAATATTAATAATTTGGGTAAAATCATAACAAATGATTTGGAAAGAATTTGGATGAAAAATCCCACATTTGTAATGATAAAAAAATATTTTTTATCAAAATGAACCAGTTATTAACTAGTAAGAAAATCCAATAATTTATTTATAAATATATTGGATTTAAAAAGGGTGTTAATATTACCAAGAATTTCCAATAAAATAAATTGGAATGGAGTTGAATAGAAATCATCTTCGGGAGATTTCGATATTGGATTTTGTGACTATACGGATATTATGGAGGAATTTGGAAGAAAGATATTGTGAAAATCCGTAACTTCCCCGTTTTTGGTTCACAACCGAGGTGTGAGGCTCGCGAATCAACGTTACACAAAGCTACGCCACGCAGGCCGTGCTTTGATCATCAACCACAAGACTTTGCTTTTCAACAGAAGCCTTGATCATTTGCCACTTTGGCATGCCACACAGGCAATTCACTCTATGCGTTTGATATCCATCAGTATATAACCCCTGAGCTCATACGTCTCAGAAAAGGGCGTTAAGCAAGAGAATAAATTCTCCGTTGCCAAACAGATATACATTTAATAGAAATCAATCACACAGACTGAAATCCAATGTCAGACACACAGTCCATTTACAAGTTCGTTCTGGGTCTGAACGAAACCGGAGGCACCTAGTACCCCGCATATCCATCGATCTCCAAGTACGTCTGGACGATCACCAACTGTTTCCATCTTCTTGGGTGTACAGCCCAATCAAGATCATCAATAATCACCCAAACGACGTAAAGACCTCCGGTCTTCAACCACCGTCTTCATCTTCGACTTATCGTCGTATCAGTTATTCAGAATGGGATAAACCCAGCCTTTCTGAATAAATCGCGTATATAATAAACAAGTATTACACAAACACAACATACGCCTCATTCCAATTCATCAGTCACTAACCGCAAATTAGCAAGAGAATAATTCCCTAAACATTAGCCCCAAAGGCCGAAACCAACATCAGATCAGTATCCAGGAAACCATTCATCTTAGCCAACGTACAGTTAGTTTCTAAATTTCATATTTTTAGGGAAAGGTTCCCATTAATTTTATCAAAGATAAATTCCTTTAAATTTATTCTTTAATCTTCCTTTGAATATATCTTCAAACTAGTCGGGATTAACGAACCTTACCGAAGTAATCATTTGTTTTAATTTCCCAACCTCAACCTATTCATCCCATGAAGTAAAACTGGCCATACTTCATATCTAACACCACGGTGTTATCAGTAAATTCAATTACCATTTCACGTTCAAATCTAATTAAAGATTTAACTACCGCCTGGAGTAAAACTGGTGATACTCCATTCTCGATCTTTTCAATCTAATTAAAGATTCATTAAAACTCCACTTAGTTTCAATCTTTAACTGGGTTAAAGAATCAGTGTCATTTAAAACACGGTCCACGATAAACCCAAAATCACATCACATTTCAATCGGTCCCTAACCATAAATTAGCAAGTGAGCAATTCCCTAAGTATTAACCCCAAAGGCCGAAACCAACATCAGATCAATACCTCAGAAACCATCCAACTTAACTAATCTCCGGTTAGTTTCTGATTTTCTTAACTCCTTTGGGTCTAAGAACAGTATTATTGAAGATACCGTTCACGACAACCCAAAATCACTTTCCATTAATTATCAGGTTAAAGAACAAGTGTTATTTAAAACACTGTTCACGATAAACCGAAAAATCAATATCAATTCAATTCCAATTAAATATTATTTAATTGGTACACTTCATTAAATCTAAATAAAAGATTTAATCTTTTTCTTAAATGGGCTTAAAAACAGTGTTAATGAAGACACCATTCACGACAAACCCAAATCACATTTGATATTAAATACAAGACTCTGAATAGAAAATATATCGGCTTATATTCAATATCAAATTCTACGGCCAACAAATATCGTATTGGAAATAACGATGTATATATATATATCTTTAAAATTTCCATAACACATCTGTATAATCACGAAATCCAACATCGAACTATTCCGAAGAAGATTTCGATTCAAATCCATTCCAATTCAATTATTGGAAATTTTGGTTATTTTCAAAACCATTTCAAATCCAATTTATTTATTTTAAAAATAAATAAATTATTATTCTAGTTTAAAACTAGTTCATTTCAATAAATATCTACTTTTATCTTTTCAAATATGGAGTTTTTCATCCCAATTCTTCACAAACCATTTCTTATGATTTTACACAAATTATTACTATTTTTAATAATTTTATCAAGGCCCGTACAGTCGATTTCCATCAACGGCCATCGAACTGCACTTACAGCGACCTTTTCCAAATTTTATTTGGACATAATTCCAAATCCAACCGTTAGATTTCTAATATTCGTTAGAAAGCTCTTTTCGATACGAACCCAACGGTTCCGGTTTCAGGAGAATCCGACGGTCGGATCTCCCGTAATATCTGTTCGAAGTCAATGGTCGAAATTCGCGAACTGCCACGGCGCGGCGCGTTCTATTCAGGCCATTATATTATATATATAATATATATACTTCGTCGATTCCCTTTTTAAAACGCATTTAATAAATCGTCTTAAATTCATTTTCAAAACGATTTCAACTTCTTTTTCAAATTCAAATCAAAATTGAATTTTCCCTTACAAATTCGTTTTAAATTCATTTCAAATTGATTTCAATTCAAATTGATTTTCAGTTCAATTTCAATAAGTTTTAAACTCAATTCAAAACGATTTCAATTCTATTTCAATCTAATTCGAATTTCAATTCTATTCAGTTTAATTCGAATTTCAATTCTTTTCAATTTAATTCGAATTTCTATTCTTTTCAATATAATTCGAATTTCTATTCTTTTCAATATAATTCGAATTTCATTTCAAAATATTCGATTTTGAAATCACTTTTCAATATTCATTATAAAAATGAATATGATCGATATAAATATCGTTCGCGTCAAAATGGTGTCAATCTAATCAACACGGCTTCATATATTCTATTTTCAAATATTCTATTTCAAACATTTCTTTTTCAAATATTTCTATTCAAATATTTCTTTTTCAAATATTTCTATTCAAATATTTCTTTTTCAAAACTGGAATGAGGCCCAATCAATTACCATATAATGTTAATTATATGGATTTTCTACAACACATGTATACAATAACAACGATGAATAATCAACCATCATCCAAAGTGTATTCTACACTGTATAAGCATCAAATATAAATATTTAACGCTTATGACAGTCTGTCAATCAATCGATCGACATACAACTAATTATTGGGATTAGTGTATGTCATATACCACCCCAATACCCATGTGGGGTTTTCAATCAATCAAACACAGATTTTATGTGTGCAGTTGGGCGATGTGTAAAATTTATAGTCCCAATCAATATCAGTCAAACGTGTGTATATAAACAAATCATCGATTTGTTTATGAATTTCATATTAAATACACGTTAAAAATTCTATTTTTAACTATAAAATATTTTCCACTATAAAATATTTTATTTCATTTCACATCACATCACACAATCAACTACACATCAAAATCAAACAAACAAGCATACAAGCTGTCCATGGTCTGTGGACGACGGGTGTCGGGTGCTACTAAACACCGTCTGCATCCTAGTATATATTTCAACTAGAAAATTAAATAAAAGGGAGGAGTTCTCACCGAATAGCTAATCCAACGTCACGACTCTTCTTAGGTAGAAATCTTCGTCGTTCTCGCCCTTTGGTCAATTTTCACTGCCCGTATTCTCTACATATATAAAAATCACATTTTTACTTCCCTAAAAATCATATTTTTATTTTTTTACATATATAAAGATAATATTTTTATATTCTCTATTATATAAAAATCATATTTTTAATACTTCTACTTTATAAAAACCATATTTTTAATATGCCACTAGTATAAAAATTATATTTTTAACCTGCTACTTCATATTTCTATTCGATAGAAATCTCGCCTTTTCCTTAATAAAAATCTCGCTTTTTCCTTAATAAAAATCTCGCCTTTAATATCATAAAGATTTTGCCTTTTATAAATCAAAAATCATATATTTTCCTAAACAAAGTTCATATCTTTTTAAAACAAGTTGCATATCTTTTTAAAACAAATTTCATATCATGAAAATCATAGATTTGTATATATTAGAACAAGGCTTTAAATAAATTAAAACTGATAAAAAAACCCACTGTTTAATATAATAAGCTGAAATTAAAATTAATTAAAAACTCACCCTTTTCTTGCATGGGCCACGTCGGAGTGCTGCAGGCGGGGCGTCGGCGCTGCTGGTGGAGGCGCGGGGTCTGCTGGAAGTCGGCGAGGGTTTCAGGGGGTGTATCGAGTTGGGTTGCGGCGGTTTTCCGGAGTTTGGGGGTTCTTCAAATCGGAGAGGGAAGCGGTCCGCGAGGCAAGAAGGGGGGGAGAAGATGGTCGACGGTGGGGATAGCGCGTCGCCTGGAGCGGTTGTCTCCTCCTCCGTCACGTCGTTTTTGTTTTGTTTTTTTTAATCTAAATCTCGATTTGGTCAGAACGATGGGGAAGGGGGAGGGAAAAGGAGAGTTAAAGGGTTGACTTTTTATATTTTATAATATTATTTTATTTCAGTTTTTCTTGTTTAACAATACGAACTCCAAACAAACACCAACGATTGTCGCCCCTTGCTAATTACCCCCATTCCGAACACAATGGGATATGTATCGTAGGCCAATTCGATCGTTACGATCAGCTTCCGTTGAATTTAAAATATAAATCTATATATATTCAATTTGAACGTACATTTCAAATTACCGGGGCCACACACTAACTGAAAAATTCCAGAAAAATATTTTCTAGCTTCGTATTGACGATATGGTCCTAACAAAACTAGTTTCATCGAATTCTGAGACCATTCAAAAAATGGCCATTTTCCAGTCGATTAAAATCAACTGAACCTGATCAAACGCGTTTTCCTTTGCCACGCTCACATATTGATTCGAAAAATTACGAAATTTGAAACCTAGCAATAACTTGACATCACGGATCCAACAAAAGTGGTTTCATCGAAAACTGAGGTCGTTTGCAAAATGGCCATTTTTAAGGGCCAGAATTCCATAGCGACTATTCTGAATTTTCCACTGGACATAACTTTTTACCCCCGCTATGAAATTTCAATTTTTCGGGTTCGTTGGAAAGATATTCTCAATTAGATTCAAATATTTTTGGTTTCACTAAAATCCGGTTTATTTTGCACCCGGTACATTCATTTGAATTTTGAAATCGAATTATCGAACTACCGCGCCATTTTCAATTCCTTTTATAATTTAAAATAAATATTTATATTCTAACGACGATCTATATAATATATACGTTCGAATTCTATTCAAAATAAATTTCTCGCCGATATTATTTAAAATAATTCATTTTAAATGATCAAAATTCAATAAAATTGCCAAAATAAAAATTTTAAATTGGCCCAGATTTCCGGGTTATTACAATCTCCCCCACTTAAAACTTTTCGTCTCCGAAAAGGAACGAAGCCGAAAGTTGTTTAACTAATCAACTCAACTTTCACTATTTTCACTACGGCTTAAGTTTTTCAACTTTTCAGTTTCTAAAAACTTTTCAAATTTTTCAAAAATTTGGCTAACACCCTAAATTTTCGAAAAATTTCGCCATAACCTCCCCTACACCAGGAGCACCGGGAAAATCCCGAAATTGCCATACAGGCCCTCTGATCTCAAAAAGAAAAAGAAAAGGCCAAGCGGCTAGCCAATCGGCTCATAAAATCATCATCACCCAAACAAAACAGTAAATTATGGTAAACATGTACCTATTTGTCGGGCAAACAATTTTATTCTTCTGCTCTAGCCCCTTTGCTATGACCTGTTCAATGTAAGTACATATATTTGCAAGCAAATGCGACCAAATTTCAATACACTCACTATTTGATCAATTTGGCTATAGGGTACAAATTTTAATTAATCAACCAATAATCAACAACACAACCATCAATCAATTAGTTGATTAGCTTTTCAAATTCATAACTATGATATATAGTCAAAAAATCAGATTTTTGATGCCAAATCACAACAATAGGCCCTATCTAATTTTGGTTCTTACACCAGTCAATAGGAAATATATAAATATCACACCTTCGAAACTCGAACACAAATACTGATGATGTCGCGACATCACCAGAATTATCCCCGAGCGACTACAGTACGATTTTATATCTATCCACTATATTAAAACTTTGAATACCCGTGGATCAGACGTATATGCAAAATCTTTATATATTGGATTGTCCAAATCAATATAAATAAATAATCAAATACGAATAATTGATTTAAATTTTCAAAACAAAAATTGTTTTCACTTTCAAAAATATACTCTTCACACTCGTTCTAGGATACTACTGATCCCATCTCTAACGAGTCATTCCCGTTGGATAGTACTAATCCAATTTCTGATGAATTCTTTCGTACGGTTCTAATGTGTCTTGTTCTTTGAGCTTTGTAAACCAAAGATCTGATACCAACTGTGAAAACCCGTAACTTCCCCGGTTAGGAAAGCCCGGATGATCTAGAGAACACGACAAAATAGAACGCAGACAGAAGAACATTTCATTGTTTATTACAACAATTCCATCAGAATACAAGAATATACAGAGTATAAACAAATAAATATTACATAGAAATATCAAAGATTACAATAAATTACATAGCAGCGGAAAATAATACAATACACAACTAGAAGAGATATACGGATACAAAGCTTTCCGGATATCGTTCCAGCTGTAAACCAGGATCCTGTGAATATAAATATGCAAAACCAAAACTACTAGCTGTCCGTGTCAAAATAAGGGCACCCAGAGTTTAGGTTAAAATAATAAACTCCAGGTCAGTCATGTGACTGGTGTGAGAACTAAAACAGTTATTAATCTTTATTTTTAAAGTTAGGTAAATCAAGGGACCAAGCCGTATAACACGGAATGGGTTTCCTCCCAAGAATACCAGTGCATAAAACAAACAACGCAATGCTAAATAAAGAAAAATGAAGCTATTATAAGACCCAGGTCCTATCACACAATGCAACGCAAGCCGGGGGATAGGGTTTTTACCTTATAATAGCCAAGAATGCTAGATATGTTTAAAACAAATCATTCGATACTATTATAAGTGCATAGTGTATAAAACAACTTCAAATCATAAGTATCAACCATAGGCGACATGAGCGTCCCATGCCACTATGTCGCCATATATAGGTTCACAACTAAAAACGAAACGTCACGTATTGGAAGTTGGATTTCCATCTGTGAACCGAGGCAAAAGATAGTCCTCAATCGATTCGAGACGCTCTAGTCCATGTCTCAGGTCAGAGCTCGGGTGACCTTTGGATCGTCAGGGCCGGTCTACCGATGTGGATTAAAATGCCTGAACACTGCGTTTCCCCACCCTTTGGGGGTGTCAATGAGCCAACAAATGACTCCATCGGACCCGGATCGTCCGATTAAACCGAGGCGCCTCGCAACAGCAACAACCACATAAGTCAAACTCGTCAGGGCGTGTAAAACCACTGACGCCACTTCTAACTAGAAGGAAACGCATGCCTTCCATGAGGTCCTTCTCCCGTTTTTTTTAATCTAAATCTCGATTTGGTCAGAACGATGGGGAAGGGGGAGGGAAAAGGAGAGTTAAAGGGTTGACTTTTTATATTTTATAATATTATTTTATTTCAATTTTTCTTGTTTAACAATACGAACTCCAAACAAACTCCAACGACTGTCGCCCCTAGCTAATTACCCCCATTCCGAACATAATGGGATATGTATCGTAGGCCAATTCGATCGTTACGATCAGCTTCCGATGAATTTAAAATATAAATCTATATATATTCAATTTGAACGTACATTTCAAATTATCGGGGCCACACACTAACTCGAAAAATTCCAGAAAAATATTTTCTAGCTTCGTATCGACGATACGGTCCTTAAAAAACTAGTTTCATCGAATTCTGAGACCGTTCGAAAAATGGCCATTTTCCAGTCGATTAAAATCAACTAAAACTGGTCAAACACGTTTTCCTTTGCCATGCTCACATATTGATACGAAAAATTATGAAATTTGAAACCTAGCCATAACTTGACATCACGGATCCAACAAAAGTGGTTTCGTCGAAAACCGAGGTCGTTTGCAAAATGGCCATTTTTAAGGGCCAGAATTCCATAGCGACTATTCTGAATTTTCCACTGGACATAACTTTTTACCCCCGCTATGAAATTTCAATTTTTCGGATTCGTTGGAAAGATATTCTCAATTAGATTCAAATACTTTTGGTTTCACTAAAATCCGGTTTATTTTGCACCCGGTACATTCATTTGAATTTTGAAATCAAATTATCGAACTACCACGCCATTTTCAACTCCTTTTATAATTTAATATAAATATTTATATTCTAACGACGATCTATATAATATATACGTTCGAATTCTATTCAAAATAAATTTCTCGTCGATATTATTTAAAATAATTCATTTTAAATGATCAAAATTCACTAAAATTGCCAAAATAAAAATTTTAAATTGGCCCATATTTCCGGGTTATTACATATATCGTTATTCCCCATACGATATGTGTTGGTTTCAGAATTTGATGTTGAATATAAGCTGATATAATTTCTATTCAGAGCCTTACATCTGATATTAAATTGGATTTTGGGTTTGTCGTGAATGGTGTCTTAAATCACACTGTTCTTAAACCCCGTGTGAAAAGAGTAAATCTTTTAATCAAGATTATTAGAGTTTCCAATTATATTTAGTAATTTGAATGGAATGGAATGTGAATTGGGTTTATTATAACTGTATTTTTAATGACATTCGTTCTTTAACCCAGTTAACAGTGAAATGTGATTTGGAATTTATAAATCTTTTTATTAAGATTTAATGGAAATTTTCCAAAGTAAAGTTTTCCAATTTAATAAAATAATTTCAGATTGAATGGAATTTGATTTGGTAATAATCGAAGTGAGCTTCTGTGGAGGAAGACTGTTAATATATATGGAATTTAAAAGGCTTTGTCGTTATTCCATTTATATTATTAGTCGGATACTGAAATTGATATTGATTATATATTGATCTGTTTTTCCGTGAAGATTCCATAATTAATGGAATGTGATTTTGGGTTTATCGTGAACTGTATTTTAAATGACATCGATTCTTTAACCCAGTTAAAGACAGGATTTCATGTCTAACATTGTATTTTGATATGTATTGTTGATCTTTGCTAAATATATATCTGTTTGGTGGCGAAGAATTTATTCTCTTGCTTAACACCCTTCTCTGAGACGTACGAGCTTAGAGGTTATATATCGGCAGAAATCAATGGTATGGTGTAGATTGTCGATGAAGCATGTTTGATTTTCAAAAGTTAAATAGTCATTAATAATGATTTTTAAGGAGATTAAAACTAAGTGGAGTTTTAATAAATCTTTAATTAGATTGAAATGAGAATGTGATAATTTAAATTATCAAATTTGGGAAGTGATCGAGAATGGAGTACTACTAGTTTTACTCCAAGCGATAGTTAAATCTTTAATTAGATTTGAACGTGAAATGGTAATTAATTTTACTGATAACACCGTGGTGTTAGATATGGAGTGCTACCAGTTTTGCTCCACGGGATGAATAGGTTGGGATTGGGAAATTAAACAAATGATTACTTTGGTAAGGTTCGCTAATACCGACTAGTTGATAAACCTTAATTTGGTTTAGAATTGATACCCAAAGTAAGATTAAATAATAAATTTAAAAGAATTTATCTTTGATAAAATTAATGGGAACCTTCCCCAAAGTATAAGAATATTTGAATAAAATAATGTTTTGAATTGGAATGAGGCGTATGTTGTGTTTTTATAGCACTTGTTTATAAGATACGCGAGTTATTCAGAAAGACCGGGTTTATCCCATTCTGAATAATTGATACGACGATAAGTCGACGATGAAGACGGTGGTTGAAGATCGGAGTTCTTCACATCGTTTGGATGATTATTGATGTCTTGATTGGGTTGTACACCCAAGACAAGGTAATAAGTGGTGATCTTCCAAACATACTTGGAGATCGACCAGATATGCAGGACCTCTCTCCTGTATTGGACATATGGAACGAGGAATAAGGTGCCTCCAATTTCCTTCAAATACGGAATGAACTAGTAAATGGATGTGTGTTTGACATTGGATTTTATTCTGTGTCGATTGATTTCTATTAAACATATGTTTGTTTGGTGACGGATAATTTATTCTGAACCAATCATATTGTATTGATTTTGAGTTTGAGTTTTCTGAACCAATCATATTATATTGATTTTACTCTAAATATGCACAGTTAAGACGAACTTCTTTGGCGAAAATATATTTTTACAAAAAATTGGATTCTAAAAATATTTAATGGAAAAAAATGGAAGTTCAAAGTGTAGTTTTATATGTGATAGAAAAATAGAGGACACAGAATTTGTAAAAGAGAAAAATTGATTGTATTTCTTTGTGAACTACACAAGTGACCAGTTCATATTTACTCTTATGGTATGGGGGCTACGCCATCTAATTCGCTAGTAAGCTCTTCAGCATTAACCTTTCATGCATTGGGTTTTACACTATTAATACATTTCAAGGAACATATACTACAGAAATGCCTCCAATAAGGTCAAAGTTACCACTAGAGTAATCTGTAGTCTCACTTGTTGATTCAAGGCGAATAAATATTGGTGCAGGTCTTGGACATAGTATATGGGAGAGGAAAGCTTATCAAAACAGAACATCAACCTTCATAGGATTTGCTTCAATGATAATCTATTATTCAGTGCATTAGTAGTAGTTAAATTTACTCTGCAATATGGGGAATCTGGTGCCCTGGATATGTACTATGTTTTTATAATTTGGGCAAGTTAAACATTATGGTAGCGTTATTAGAAACAAATATGGTTATTATAATGTTTGGTGTTTCTTTTTACAGGCAAATATTGCTAATGACCATGTGAAAGCTTGCCATCAAAGCCCAGTAAGATCAACAGATTGATAATGTAACACTGTTATTGCTACACTTACATTAAAACCGATCGTCAACAAAGTAAGTACTATCATGTTTTTGTATATTAAACTATCTACACTCACTCCAAGATGTTATATCTCTCTAGATCTCAAATTGAAAACTATCCATCAACAAGCATTACCAATCCTTGCAGGGGAGTTGCACACTTCTTTGATGTGTTTGAAAGGGCTGAAGCGGGTGCATCGAGTGGATGAAAGACACAGCGTATTAGATTGAAATGCACGGTGGTATAGATATAGAATTTGCGTCATTGAATTTGGATGTGGGAGAGGAATGATTCCATGGTCAATGGTTGTGTTGCTAAGTTTTTGATCAATTTATATTGAGAATAATTTGTAATCTTGATGAGAAATGTTGATATATATTTGTAACCATCTTCATCAATGTATTATTTTTACTTGAATTTAAAGATATTGTAATTAAATTTGAATTTCTGTGAATATTTAATGAAATATCTTAGAGTAGCATTATCTTTGAGCTGATATTTAAATTGTGTGTATTTTAATTTATGAAATCATGATTTTATATAATAGTTGAAATCGCAAAACATTTTGTAAAAGATTCAATTGCAGCAAAAACAGTTGTGAAAAAATCTTTTTCAACATACACAAAATTGTATTAGACTATTTTGCAACTGTCATTTGTTGTTGCAAAAGAATAAATAGCAACAGCAAAGGCCTATTGCAAAAAAGTATACTGCAACATCTTGTTGCAATAGGCGGAAAATGTTGCGGACTTTTTACAACTCCGGCTATACCAACGGGCGCGGGCCTGTTGCAGTTGGTCTACTGCAACAGATATTGCCTGTTGCGAGAAGTGTTTTTTGTTGTAGTGGAGGAGAGCTACCTAATTACCCACCTATGTTCAAGGCCATGATGGCAGCGATCATAAGGAGGGTACTCGCTCCGGAAGCAGCCATGGTAGATTTTGGTGTTCAGGTGCAGGTGCCTAGGGTGGTTGATTTCGCTAAGCTATGTAAGGATTTCACCATTCTTGGTGGAAAGCCGTTTTTGGGGACATAGCCGACTATCGAGATTCAAGGGTGGCTTGATAATTATGTTCGGATGTTCGGAGATTAGAGTATTTACGATGCAACTAAGAGGAAGTGTAGAGGCCCGTAAATTCGTACCAATTTGAGTTGACTAATATCCTACACATTCAACTCAAAATGCACGAAAATACAGATCTTTAATAGAAAGAAATAAGAGGATGAGAAAGATAAGATAGAACTAATAGAATTGAAGAAGAAGAAGAAGAACACAACTGAACAGAATCAGAGTATACACAAATCTCACAGTGGAACGAATAAAATATATTATATAACATAACATTGAAATACAAATCTGAATTCGTATGACATACCATATCAGAGTATAACTCATATACATCATAGCGGAAATAATCTCTAAATAACTAATGGTGAAGTCTCCTGCTTCGAGCCTCTCCAAATGTATCTGTAAAGCCTGAAACACTTGACTGCCCATACAAAATTTGGGCACCCAAGAGTTTAGGAAAAACAAACAAAATAAACTCTGGGTCAGTCATGGGACTGGTGTAAGTAAACTCCAACCAATTTGTTTAACTTTGAAAAATCCTTTAAAAGAAAAAGTAATAGTAAGACCAGCCCACACATAAACACGAACGGTTTTTACCTTACTATAACCAAAAATATGTTGATATCAAAATCCATTGATATTATAATAATGTCTAATCAAGTAAATACCCAAATAGCAGAACGCTTGCATCTCACGCTCCACATATATATTAAAAAATCAAAAACCGCAGGGCTCTTATTGGAGATTGGATTCCAATAGACAAGGCATGGGATCACCTTTCGATCAGTGTACTCTAGAGGGTATACACCTGGGTTCAACAAAAACGTCTTGCAACCCGGCCACATAAGACCGACCACTCATTTAGCTTGAGTGTATCCAATATATTATCACCATGGTTGTTGGCCATCCAACCGTAATCCGAAGATACATAATCGAAAAGAAGAACAAATATGAATTTTCACTAGATCGGCGACAATACACCCTGCTTGGGTATAACCCAACTAGCCATGCTGTCCGCCCGATTTCTGATATTTACTGGTTGTGAGGCTAGAGGCTAGAGGCAATCCTAATCTTCTTCAATTCCTTTCTCCACAAAATCAAATTTTTCTAGTAAATTTGATCATTGTAATCAATCTCTTATACTCTTCTATTGATATTAATAAAGGTTTCTCTCTCAAAGTGGACGTACACTGACAAGACGTCGGTGGAACCACTATAAATCTCTGTGTGATTTAGTTTCTCGTTATTGCTCTATTATTTCCATTGTTTGGTGATTGTGATTGGCTTGGATAAGATTGAGATTGATCGATTGGTTGTTTTTGCACTATTACCACGATCTCGTGTTCCGCGGCGTTGGGGATTTTTGGTTTAAGCGGTCTTGAATCAAAATTTCTCCACAACACTTATATGCCCAATTCTGTGTAATTTGAGAAAAAGAAAACATTCATGAAACACGACATAACCATGTTTTTAGTTCTAATTTATAGATTTGAAGCAAAGCATGTGTATTATAGGGTTTATCAAGAACATCTATGCCTGCGAATATTTGAGGCTAGACACCGTGTCTAATCATCAAATCAATTGATGCTGATGTTTTTGTAAATCTGAGTATTGATCTTTATTGGAAGATAATAGAAAAATCCTTGATGATTCTAAGAGGATCCACGAAGAATCGGTTAAACTAATCTTTTTAAACAATGTCATGTTGACAAGCAAGTTCAGAGTGAATGAGATAGGTAGGTGTATATTGTCTACAGACAAGAATGAGATGTTTGTTCCCTTTTGTCAGTACACATATGATGTGTTAATATTTGATTCAAACATAGCGTTTGATGAATACCAGGAACTTTTTGTAATCTAATTCGATATAAAGGATTTATGAGAGGAAAACATGATTTTAGGAGTCAAAATTACCAGACAAGGGGAGTCGATTTTATAGACGCAATCACACTATGTTGAAAAATACAATTAAATGTTACGATAGCAAAAACTCATATTGGTACTTATGAGTTAACAAAAATACAGTTAAATGTTATGACCAACTAAAATATGCTAGTGTGATCGGTAGTTTTTTGCAATGCATGCTATTCGTTGTACTAGAGCATGCATTGCTTATATTGTAGGAATGCTATGTTGATTCACTAGTAATCCAGGTAGTGAATATTGAATGCAATTCCAACGATATTTAGATACTTTAAGTGGATTATGGACAATGGTTTACATTTCTAAGGAGATTCAACTCTTAAGAGTTATAGATGCAAGTAAGAATAATATGTAGTCTAACTCTAAATCTACTTTAGGCTAAATGGTTACATTTGATGGTGCTACCATATCTTGAAGTTCAAAGAGGCAAACATTCTTATCCAATTCAACTATTTCAGTAGACATAGCACTTGCAAATGTATGTTAAAAGATTGAATTGTTAATAGATTTGTTGATAAATTTTCCAATTTGGATGAAACCTACTTAAACTGTATGATACATTGTGATCGTCAAGCCACTTTGTATAACGATAGCACAAAAAGTCATACATCGATAAATAGGACCATCTCAATCTTGGACAACAATTCTTAGAGGTTTACTTATGCGTGAAGTGGTTGCAATTGGCTTTGTAGAATCCAAGAACTCAACAGATCTTTTGATGTAAGAATTGGCTAGAGATCTTTTGAAAATGCGTTGAATTTAGTAAAAATATCATAACGGTGCCTACAAGACATGAGATGTAATTATGAGAAGTGGGCATCTTTGTTAGAGGAAGTGTCATTATTTTGTTCTTTGAATGAAATTGTTGTACCTAACATGGATGATGAGTATGTTGCTCATAAACATGACGGAGAGCTGAAAAAATTACAAATTTACATTACATACGAGTTGACGTTTGCAACACCATTATAGATTTGCAACTTTCCGAACTAAACAATCGTTTTACGGAGAAAAATAGTGAGTTTCTTTTTGTGTATGGGAAGTCTTAATCTAATCGGTTCATATTCTGCTTTCAACATTGCAAAGTTGCTTAAATTTGCTCGATTTTATCCGAAAGATTTTTCTATGTATGATATTGTGGTACTTGAGAATCAACTTGAAACTTATATTATGGATATGCACTCGGATGATGTGTTTTTGGCGATTAAAGACATAACTACTCTTGTAAAGAAAATGGTTGAAAAAAAAAAGACATATAATTTATCCATTTGTGTACAAACTCATTGTTTTGGCATTGACTTTACCTGTAGCAACTGCAATTGTTGAAAGAGCTTTCTCTGCTATGAAAATTGTCAAGAATCGATTGTGCAGCCGTATGGAAGATGATTGGCTTAATGCTTGTTTGGTTACATATATTGAGAAGGATATTTTCAAAGAAATTGACAATGAAGCCATTATGCAAAGATTTCAATCTATGAAATCTGGACGGGAATAATTGTTGATGAAAAATTATATGAAGTAACTTTTTTCTTTTTTGGTATGAAAAAATATAACAAATTTTTGTATATCAATATATAACTTTTTATGGATGCTTGTTACTATTTACTGCCCCTTCTCAAATGTAATCCTATATTCGCCCCTGGCTAGAGAGTATTGTGGGGACATCTTTGGAACTGAGATAAATCTATATGAATTCATTTTCAATATGAACTCTATTAATATTTGGAAAACAAGCAAACTTTAAAGGGTACAAACAAGTTGAAAAAATGAAGTACACTAAAGTACAATATTAAATCTTCATTTCAAAATCTGTAAATTTTCTGCAAGGTAAGTGGTGATTTTAATCTTAGTGGGTTATACAGTCAGGAGTGACCCATAGAATCACTTTTATCAAAATTTACCTATATTAGTGAGAAAGCTTGGCTGCTTTCTATTAGACCGTTTGTAAAGCACTTGTGAAATCAAGATATTAAGCATGATCATTAATGTGTATGAACAAAAAACTTAACTTTACTTAAGAAATTAGCTATATGTGACGATTCCGGTTAGTATCTTATAAGGTCTCTGGCTCAAGACTTATTCACCATAGCACCTTGACTAATCCTTGAGCCATTTTGACTAAGTGGAAGTTTAGAGCCACACACTTCTTTCGTTTGTGTACTACTTCAAAGTTGATGCTTAAAACAAAATTCAAGGTTTTTAATTATTTTAAAGAACAATAACTGTTTGATCTGAAAAGGATATGTAGGCACTCACTTTACTAATATACCGCATTTAAGTATTTTCATCATATTTTTCTTTTTAAGTGAGGGGTATTGTTAGATGACTTTTCATAATTTTCTTGAAGTTTGTCACCATAGAGGGGGATCCAGGCGTGGTAACTGTTAGGATTATCTCGCATGTTGTTAAGGAGAAATGACGTGTTGGAATTAATAGTCCCACATCATGGAATAAATTGAAGGAGTTGTGTACAAATATGACAAATGGTCCGTTATGTCCATCCAAGCCTTATCTCGAAATAGTATATTTCAGATCAGTGGCGGAGCCACGTGGGGACCAGTGGGGGCGGCTGCCCTCACTGAGTTTCCAAAAAAAAAACAGTTATAAAATCTGTGGCTAATGAACATTTTTGGTGAATGAAACTGGAGACCAATTCTTCTGTACCCAATTCCCCTGTGCCCCATGTCCCCTCCAATCAAATCTCCCTATTTCGATTTTTTTGCATTTTAGTCCCCAAACAATTAAAGGGTTTAATTGCAAAAGATGGAAATTAGGGGGCTGTGATTGGTTGGAGACACGGGGCACACCCAATTTCGGCATAGAGGAATTGGTGCGATGAAACGGTCAGAAGATAAATGGCCGGTTGTGATACAATAATAGGGGAAGAATGTTGGTGAATAGAACAAAATATGGATTAGGTGGTGCTAATTCTGCCAACTAAACGGTAAACATCATTCGAAAAAACTGGAAAAATAAAAATAATATTCTGATGGCGGACAATTTTGCTTCTTCTGCATCGTGGAATAGATCTCGTTCTAATCTGACGTTTAATCAATTTCTTTCTGGCATCTCTTGATCGAATGTTGTGAAGAAAAAAGCGATTCCAATCCCACTTTCAGATCCGAATAATCCAAGATTTCTAAATCCTCTTTCTGATCCGTATACCTCAAAATTTCAGAGCCGTCTTAGATATTGCTATCGATGTGGTGATCCAAATCATTTGGTGGGAAGTTGCAGTAATCAGATGAAGTGTTTTAATTGTGGAAAAAATGGACATAAAAGTTTCAATTGTGTGATTCCATTATTATCTGGGCGTAAGGAAGTATGGGAGGCTGAGACTCATCATCAAAAATTAAATTCGGGTATGATATTATTAAAGAAGTTCCTAAGATCTCAGGACCAGATCAATATTGTCATAATATGTCAAGATCTTGGCACATGAGAAGGCAGATTTTATAGACCAGAATTTGATAATGGCGCAAGATTAAAGCTTTATATGATGTGTCTTGGTAAGAATTGGAATCCAAAGACAAAAAAGTATGAAGTCAGGCGATCAAGCGATGGGGTGTTTCCTCCTGAAATCCCGAATGAGTTTAAATCTCTGGTTGGTGAATGTATGGGTATAGCAAAAAAAGAATTAGCAGCGAAAGGTGAGAGTGTGGAAGATATTCCAACTATGACACCGAACACTTGCATCGTTAATTTCTACAACATAGATGGGAAATTGGGTCTTCACCAAGACAAAGATGAAAGTAAAGAGAGTCTCATGGCGGGACTTCCAGTAGTGTCGTTCTCTATTGGAGATTCGGCTGAATTTGTGTATAGGTATGAGAAGGGTAATGGATTGGTGAAGAAAGTATTGCTCGAGTCAGGGGTTGTATTAATTTTTGGAGGGAAATCAAGACATATATATCATGGAATTAATGGTATATTCAGAGGGACGGCACCGGCATGGCTCTCTGAAGAAACAAATCTGAAATCTGGTAGACTCAATCTTACTTTTAGACAGGAAGGTAAACCGAGATTACAAGAGGTAAATGTTGTTCCTCATGTTTTATCAGTTTTATCGGATTCTCTCTCTATTCAGGCCGATTCAAATTCCATTCATAAATCATATGCGGATGTTTTAAAGTTTACTGGATCACATAACATCTGGAATCCTACATCTCATAATAGATTTTCGCATGTGAAAAATGTTAGAGATGGATGTTGTTTTAAATGTGGAGACTTTGGTCATTTGGCAAAGTTGTGTAGGAATGGCATTCGCTGTTTCAAATGCAGGGGAATTGGTCATCGATCATCCAATTGTCCAGACATATTTAAGGGAAAATCAGTATATGATCTTTTGCACTTCAATTGTTCGAAATTATGTCTGAAACTAATCGAGCTCATTGATGTTTTCAGATTAGATTTTTCTCATCAGGATAATGGAGGGGGTTATTGGTTGTTGTTGTTGGGGTGGCATTTTGAAGGACTCGTTGAGGGATTATTGTGGCGTAAAAACATTTTTGTTGATAGTGCGTACCCACCGTTGCCGAGGCCGATGAGTAGAAAGGATCATGCAATTCAATTCAGTTTAAATTTGATAAAATTAAGGAGATTATATTCAGACTCGATAGCGAGGAACAATATAAGAGCTTTATCGATATTGGATGGAATTCTGTCATACTTTGATACGATCAACACAACAGTTAAATGTGAGCGTTGCGTGTCAGAGTCTCAGTTGCTGTACAATAATGTCGATACGGTTTCCATGAGTTATGAGGAGGGACTGAAGCAATCTGATGTTGGTTCGTATGGTAGGAAGGTCATGTCAGATGTGGTGGTTTTGAATGACCAGTGTAAGGGGTTGATGAGGGAAGAATTGGTGGGTGTTGTTGGGAGGTACTCATTCTGTTCTATGACGGATCCTATGAGCTCTGATCCATTTGTATTGTATTGTTATGGGATTGAGGAGGATGATCGGCTTAATACTGGTAAGAATGTGAGAAGTGATAAAGGAAAAGAGGTGATGACGGGTGACGATTCGGTTGACATGAAAGATTATGTGGTGATCTCTTCGGAAAGTAGTGATCTGAATTTTGGGATGGAGGAGGAAGATACCTGGTTTGTGAATGATGAGGTGGGACTGTCGAATGGTTTTGAAGTATTGATGGATTATATGGATGAAGAAGGTGGCTCAGTGGATATGGATGTTGGAAAGTTGTCCTCCTCGTTGAAGTTTAAGAAGAGATTCAGAGTTGGAAAAGTGAAAATGGCTATGAGGTCGAAGATTCAGACTGAGAAGGGGGTGAGCACGGCTAGTCAGTGGAAGGAAAGTGATGATGTTGGTAGAGTGGGATTGGGAGTCGGGGAGTCGCTGACTGGGAACAGGGTAAGTATGGTCTGGCAGTGGAGGGATGGTGTTGATGCTGACGTTGCGTGTTTGGATGTGGTGAAGTACCAGTCTGGTGAGTACGGCCGTTCAGCTATGGGTAGGAGTGACATTGTTGTGAGCAATAGTGGGCGGGTTAGCGTGACAGACTGATGTAGTGTGCGTGGCATTAATGTTAAAGTGAATACGATGGTCACGTTGGGGTTAAAAATGGTGGACTGTGGTGGTTCGTATGGGTTATTGGTGGGACTGTGCAATTCAGGATGTATGATATGGTTGAAAGATGAATGTGTGCAAGCGTTTTCTTTGTTGTGGAGTCCGGGATTTTGTGAGCTACAAATGACTTGTCCAACGCCTGGTCTGGAAGTTGCAAATCAGTTAAGTGACTTAACGCCAGTGGCGGAGACTGAAAATAGTGAAGGGTCTTCTTTAACTTCTGCATCTAGAAGAGGAAGGAGGAGAAGAATAGAACGTTGCTCGGGTTTGGTCAGACGGAGTGCAAGATTAAGATGCAGATCTGCTTCATTTCATGGTAGGTCCCCGAGCTCGATTGCGAATGGTAGTAATTTGAGCTTGGGCCCAGGTATGGTTAATGATTTTGGTAGTGATTATTCTCCATTTGCATTAGGTAGTTTATCGACCAATCAATTATTTCAGCTTGCTAGTGACACAGCTTTTGTTTTTTCTGATATAGATTTAGATGTTGATTATATTAGGAGTAGGGAACTAGAGAGAGTTTCATCTTTGAGTAGATGAGGATCGCTAGTTGGAATATTAGAGGACTAAATGACCCTAAAAAATGCTCTAAAGTTAGGACTTTTTGTAAAGATTTTCATCTGGACATTGTATTGTTTCAAGAAACCAAAATAGATAACCCTGATAATAGTTTTTATAGTAGGATAGGTGGGTCACTCTTTCGGAACTGGTCTTGTCTTCCAGCCATTGGTAGTGTTGGGGGACTAATGATTAGTTGGAAAGATAATCAATTTAGATTAGTGCAGGAATTTCCTATGATGCATTCTTTGCATATTATCTTAGCATCCCTTGTAGATAACTCACTATTGGGTATTTCAAATGTGTATGGTCCACAAACAAAAATTGAGAGAAGATGTTTGTGGATAGAATGTGCAGATTTCAGAAATCTCATTACTGATCAATGGATAGTGGGGGGTGATTTCAATGTTACTAGATTTTTAGGAGAGAGATCGCCTAGGGAAGGTGATTTTTCTGATATGGAGGAATTTAATGATTTCATATTAGATAATAATTTGATAGAGATTCCACTCAATAATAGAACGTTCACTTGGTCAAATGATAGAGACAGTCCTTCTTTTGCTCTTCTAGACAGATTTTTTATCAGTAATGAAGTGGAGGATAGATTCTCCATTTGTAGAGTTAAGGGATTACCTTTCTTACTGTCTGATCATTGTCCTATTATTATGTCGTGTGACTCGAATTTATATATTAGTAATAGCTTTAAATTCGAGAAGATGTGGTTATTGGATACCAGTTTCAGTAATTTGGTTTCTGCCAATGGAATTCATTATTTTATTTTAATAATTTGTATAAGGATAATTCCGCTAAGATTTTTGTTGCAAAACTTGGTAAGTTAAGATTTTTTCTTAAACGTTGGAACAAGTACATCTTTGGTAATGTTAGAATTAAAAAAGATAAGATCTTATGTGAAATGTTAGATTTAGACAAAGTTAGTGAAACTAGAATTCTGAATATAAATGAGAGAGAAAGAATTAGCAGCCTTAGAAACGATCTTAAGTTGATATTAGAAAAGGAAGAGATCATGTGGAAGCAAAGATCTCGAGTTCAATGGATTAAAGAAGGGGATAATAACACGAAATTCTTTCATAGTGTGGCAAATAAGAGGAGGCGTAATAATTTGATTCATTCTATTTTTATTAATGATGTGGAGGTGTCTTTACAAAAGGATTTAAATGAAGCTTTTACAAGGTATTATAAACAGATTTTAGGTACAAGAACTAATAGAAGGATTAATATTAGATGGAATGAAATTTATCCGATGGCCTCTAGGGTTGATTTAGTTGATATAGACAGTCCTTTTACAGAGAGGGAGATTTGGAAGGCAATCAGTGATATGCCTAGTGACAAAGCTCCGGGACCTGAAGGTTTTTCTGTTCTTTTTTATAAACAATTCTAGGAGGTTTTAAAAATAGATATTATTAAACTTTTCAATGATTTTTACAGTGGTGAATTGCGTTTAGGTAACTTTAATTTTGCTAATGCCATCCTAATACACAAGAAAGTAGGAGCAAATACGCTTAAGGATTTCAGACCGATATCCTTAATTAATGTATCAGTCAAGATCATTTCAAAAGTCTTAGCTAACAGACTTAGCACTAAGATGAATGATCTAGTAGATGTCTCACAAACAACCTTTATTAAGGGTAGAAATATAGTGGATGGAGTAGCGGCTGTACAGGAGTACATTAACGTATGTTGTAAAAATAATTTTTCATGTGCCATTTTGAAGTTAGATTTTGAGAAGGCTTTCGACTCAGTCATTGGGATTTTATCTGTGAGCTATGTCTTGCTAGGGGGTTTAGTATCAGATGGACCAATTGGATTATGCTTTTGCTTCGGTCGGGATGTTCCAGTATTGTTGTTAATGGAGTGGTAGGCAAGAAGATTCAGTCCAAGAGGGATCTTAGGCAAGGGGACCCTCTATCCCCCTTTTTGTTTAATTTAGAGGTTGATGTTTTCTCTAGAATTATCAAGAGAGCTGGGAATTTAGGGATATTAGGTAGTATTGGTAATGAGGAGTTTTATAACGAACTTTCTATACTTCAATTTGCAGATGATACATTATTATTTTCTTCTCATTTACCTAAGCATGTAATTGCCCTTAAGTTTATTCTTTATTGTTTTGAGATGTTGTCTGGTCTTCGAATCAATTTTGAAAAGAGTGCGGTCATGGTTCTTAATGATATTGATAGTGTTGAGTCTTTAGTTGCTAGAACCTTAAACTGTTCAACTATGAAATTTCCTTTTGACTATTTAGGATTTAAGATTAGACCTTCGAAGCTTAATAAGGAGGATTGGATAGTTATTATAGATAAGATAAATAATAGATTATCGTGTTGGAATAATAGATTTCTTTCAAGAGCAGGTAGATTAGTATTAGTTAACTCAGTTTTGTCATCTATTCCTACGTATTGGATGGCAGTTCGTCGCTTCCCTAAATGGGTTATAAAGAGAATTGATAGAATTAGAAGAAATTTTCTATGGAGTGGTTGTCCTAATAGTAAAGTTATAAATGCTTGGTTAATTGGGATGTGTGTTGTAAGTCTAAGAAAGATGGGGGTTTAGGGATTATTAATCTTTTTAATTTTAATTCATCCATGTTAGTAAAATGGCTATGAAAATTTAGATGTCCTGATGTAGTGGCCACTTGGAAGAATATTGTTTCTAAATTTTATTATACTAGGGGTGAGTTTATTGTTGGATTGGGAGTCAATTGGTCTAATAGATTATCTTATTTTTGGAAGTCAATTTTATATTGTTTCGACTTTTTTAAGTTAGGTTATAAGGTGACTGTCCATTCAGGTAATTCTACTTTTTTTTTGGCATGATGCTTGGATATCTAGTGTACCTCTTAAAATTGAATTTTTTGAGCTTTTTAACATTTGCGACTTTAAGAATGCTTTAATTGCTGATGTTTATCGTAGAGATTCAGATCCCTCGTGGGAATTTTCCTTTGTTAATATTTTAGAGGGGGGTTTGTTAAGACAACTGGCCTTACTAAAAACTAAACTAACCTTGTACCACCTGGATGAGAATAGTGATACCATTAGTTGGGGATTAGATAAGAGTTCAGTTTACTCTGCCAATTCAATGTACAAACTTATTAAATTTTCCAGTATTTCTTCACTCATTTTTAAGTTTATTTGGTCTTCTAATTCCCCTCCTAAAGCTAAGTTTCTTATGTGGCTGATCGTCCATAAGAAGCTTAATACAGTGGAACTCTTAAAGAAGAAGAACATTTTGTTGAATGTTAAATGTTGTTTATGTCGTCATCATGATGAAGATGTTGATCATTTGTTCTTTTCTTGCAATTATACTACTTATACTTTAACTATGGTTTTAAGGATCTATATTATGGATAATTTTAATACATTAAGTAGTTGTGAAGAATATTGGAATCATTTTAGACTTGATCATAAACCAAAAAAGAGATATGTAATGGACTCTCTAATTATTATCATAAGCTGGTTCATCTGGTTGGAAAGGAATCAGAGATATTTTCATTCCATATCGATGTCCGCTGATGATTTAATCATTAAGATAGTTTATTTCTGTATGGACTGGATGACCACTTCGAGCTATAAGTTTTATAGAGATTCGCGATTTGGTAATTTTATGCAAAAGGTTAGGTTAAACTTGGGCCTATTTATGAGAATTAATAGGTACTTTAGAGGTGGAAGGTTACGAATTTGTGGTTAAAAGCATTATTTAAGGAGGTTGATAGTTATTCCTTTATTTTGTTAATTTCTTTCCTTTTTCCTCATTACATATATGTATGGATACATATAAATTTAAATGGAATATATATATTAATTAATATATATATATATATATATATATATATATATCTATTTAAATATATTCATACATATATGTGATGGTTACTTATGGTTTTTGTTCAGTTATTTTCAGGTTTTCAGGTGATTGGCTATTATTGGGGAGCTATGAGCTATGTAGAGCATTGATTGGTCTGGTGTTTGGTCTTACCGATTCCAAGTTATAGTGTAGCTGAGGAGCTTCTTGGATAGGTGTCTGGATTGTTCTTTGTTGCTTGCTTGGATCTTTTTGTGTATGTGGAGTTGGAGTGTCATTTGGGGTGTTCTTGTCTCCTTTTTTTTTCCCGTATAGTGATTGTAATATGTAGAGGAGTAGATATACTTCTTATCGGGTGGTGGCCTTGCCGGAATTCGATATAGAAGTATGATGGGTGGTGGCCTTGCCGGAGCTCATCTATCTATTATCCTCTACATATATTTTGGGGTGACAGATTTGTTGTTATACTTGTCAGGGTCTGTATTCGAATATTGTATTTCTTACATTTTTATATATGTGTGCTCTCCTCTTCAGGGAGGATCACACATCATTTGTTTTTTCGAAAAAACTGGAAAAATAAACGAAAGAAATCAAAGCTGCCCAATTTTCTTTACTGTTGCTTGAGAAAAAAACACCCAAATCCAGCATTTAAGGATAAACACAGTACTAACCAATAAATTGGTCGCATAATCCTAACAAAGCAATTCAGACACGCCCTTCCTAAACGCACTCTTTAAGCTTAGGGTGTGTTCTTTGCAAGTTTAAGCGGAGTATTTAAGCGGAGAATTTGAGCGGAGTATTATAGCGGAGAATAGTAGTTAGCGGACGATGCGTTCTTCGGTTTAAGCGGAGTATTTAAGCGGAGAATTTAAGCGGAGTATTTTATTTATATTTGTAATTTAACTAATTACAGATTAAAACATAACATTATAATTATTGTAGAAATACACAGTTAACAAAACATAACAGTTCGTTACATAAAAACAGTACAGAAAGTGATACATTGCAGAAATACAAATAAAAGAGCTAAAGGGATACATTGCAGAAATAAGAAAACAGTAGATAAAGTGATACATTGCAGAACAAATAAAACAGTAGATAAAGTGATACATTGCAGAAATCTATTAGTGCAATCCTGCTGCAACAAGCTCGTCTCTTATCTGATCGCGACGCACTGCCATATCAGCGCTGCCTTGATAGCGTTGAGCCGGTGCTAGCAGTAGATAATACTAGAACGGCATTCAAAACAGCATGAAAATAATGAAAGATTGTGCACCCTGACCTTTGAAATCTTTCAGCCACTTGTCTGTTCGAATTAGCGGTGACAATAGTCCATAAAAATATCCCAACCGCTTCTCGAACAGTAACATTTTCTGAGGTGGTCAATCCGCAACGTTCCAGCCTATCGCATAACGAAAGAAAACATAACCGTTTCATACGAAACTGCCTTTGACATCTTGCCTGATGACCGTTAAGTATGTCGTCTATCCACATCAATCCGGTAAACGTCGACGTATGAATCCGGCGTCCTACTTCGTTTCGACGACCATGTAAGTACGCTCCAATTAGGACGATATCCTCTAAAGCGTCTGAATCGGAATCACCATCACTTGAAAATGGATTCTCCATTGTAAGAAAAAATGGAAGAAGGGGAGTTGGAAGAAGGTGTGTGGGAAGTAGAAGAGCGGGGAGATCATATATAAGGGTTGGGGATTGGAGAGGAAAGTGCCAACGGCTCAACTTTGAGTCGTTGGCAAAACGACTCAAAACGAGCCGTTGTTCAACGGACGCGTCCGACGCGTCCAACGCGTCCGTTTGACAACGGACCGTTTTGAGTCCAAAGAACAGCCCCTTAGTCAATCCATCGCCAGTAACCATCAGCAAAATAGCCTCAACGTCGGCAGGCGGGTTCTTCCCCAGAGAGCTCGCTCTCTCCCACCTCTCCATTCTTGTCAGTCCAACGCACGGCCCGTACCTCATGTCCAAGTCGAACTGCAGAAGCTTCGCTTCATATTCCTCTTCTTGAGAAAGAGGGGAAGACTTGAGGGTAACTGTATCAGATGCTATCGGAGATTTAACGGACTTGGATTTTCTGTTGGGTTTGGAGATGCCGGATGATTTCTGTTGTCGGTAGAAGTTTTGGATTCCTGTGGAAGCCATTTCTAATGTTTTTCCGTTTTACTTTTTTTTATGATTTGGAATGTTTGTATAAGCGTAGAATTGACTGTAACAGATAGCAGCGATATAAAATAGGACATTAAGGGTGAAAACCAGTTGGCAATTGACATTATGCAAGGCCTTTTTTTTTTGCCTCCGCTGAGATTTTTTTGCGCCCAATGAACTTTTTTTCTGGATCCGCCCCTGTTTCAGATGACATTGGAACTTGAAATCAAAAGGTAACAAATATAGCTGCTGGTCAAGTGGTGTTTGTTGGCTTGATCAGTCACCATGAACATTTTCTCCTTATCTATATATACACGGTATAGTTTGGCAAAACATAAATCAAATTTTATTTTCAAAAGAAAACATCATTTGATTCAATTACAAGTGTTGTTCCGATCTGTGCAAAATCACAAGTGACACAAAGTACATATTTTTTCATCATGTGGACGTTTTCTGCAATCTTGTGTTATCTGAAAAAGGAAAAACATTCTCAAACGACAATGATATGGCCGTGCCTTGGAGCGATAATTCTACTCAAAATCAAAACATACTTTAAACCCTTTTTCCTGACTTTTTGCTACAAACCTACAGTACAACAAACGTCTTTCTGTTTCTTATATCATATATACAGTGAAATTAGTTACAAAGCTTAGTCCCGAAATTTCATATTGTGTATGAAAATATTCTTTCATAAACCAATTGGGCATTACAAATTAAATTTGTAAGTGCATTCGATTGCCTTGCCCTATGTTTTCTTAACACTGTTAATTTATACCTTCATAAATATGCTAGAATGAACAATGAAGGCAGGATTTTATGTAGGAAAAATCTTATGCAAGGAAATGGAGTATCCAAAAATACTAAACACACCGACTTTACGAGTAACAAGTACAAACTTTGACACCAGTTCATGAATACATTCCTTTTAAATCCTAGTTGTAACATTTTGATTCTGATTCTTTACCAATTGATAGTGATATTGCCATGCAAACCCCTGTACTATTAAATGGTGAAAACTTCCCATGATAAAAAATATCAGTTATGCTGTATATATTTTCCACTATCACTCCCAAAAGTAGAAACATCGACACACTAACATGTTGTTTTCTTCATTAGCCACCAAGAATACTATGATATATCAATATTCTTATTGCTTTCAACTCATAAACCGTTATGTTCATTAACTAAAACTGTACTTTCGAGTAAGTGGTCCTTGACACTCTTAGGCTAACAGAGAATCTTTGTTATGCATCCCATTTATGACATCTGATGGAAACTAATTGCCATTTTATGAGTGATTTTAACCACAAATCAAATATACATGTAAGTGTCATGGAGCACACAACAAAATTGCTGGAGTGTGGTCCGCAGCTAAATGGAATCAGATTTTATGATAGAGTTGTGTAATCAAATGTTTAACAAGATAATGACATTCGGTGTGGTTGACTAATGTTAGCTCGAAATTAACAAGAGGGCAAAAATTGATTATACATGTAGTAAGGGGACACTGTCTAAAATCATTTCTAAATGTAACCAAACTAAAATCAAGCTGTAAAAATCATTAGGTGGAATATAGGTAGCAAATATAGACTAGAAATTAACCGTTTAGGCTTGGATTAGCCACAGTTAGGTGGTTTAATAAACTCATACATTTTTGATTAAATTTCAAAATTAGATTTAGTATTAAAATGCGTTAAATAGAAATTTGGAGGTTTAAATAAGCTTGGGAGCAACCAGTGCCGTAGGACCACCTAATACTAGCACATAGATACCTAAACGAGACATGAAACCTCAACTAGTACCTAGATAACCATCTACTTAGATGGGACGACGGTAAGTCTTCCTTGGAAGACCTGGAAGAGTGACTAGGCAGTTAGTCTGGCTTAGTTCGTTAGTGCATAGACGAGTTCTAGGTGAACAAAAATGTAGTACATATATCTTATTCCCAGGTTAAAAGGCAAATCAATGCGTATTATCTTGTGAATTTGATTCTCAAACGTTATTCTCCAGGGAACATTATTTTCAATATCGTCTTGTAGTATCTTGAGCGAGGAGCATAGTTACGGAAGGCGCACTTTGATATGTGCTATGGCACAAGGCGTGGCAAGGCATTTACGTCGTCCTTCTGTATGGCACTGTGCACATACAAATGCACAGTGAAGCATGCCTTTCTACTTCTTTTTATTCATCTTTTATTTTTCACAACTCAAAAAAAATCTTGAACAGCAGTTGAATGTATTACATATTTTTTATGGGATGATATGGTTGCACTTTTCCAACAAACTTTGAACTGTTTGCTATTATCACACGCTGTACTACGATGGACAATTATAACCGAGATCTGCAAGTCTAAATCATACCGATCTGAAGCCATTTGAAGTTGATGAGTTCTGGATCGGGTCTACATGATAAAAAACAGTGTGAAAAACCAATTCAACTAGGAAGTTTAGACAAAAAGCAAGAAAATAGATATTCTTAGTGTTATCTCCCAATTATGGCCGAACTGATGACTTGATCTAAATCAAACCACCAATCATGTAAGGTTTTAAATTATACAAGTTAGACTTAACAAAATCTAACATGAGTAGAATCCATACACGTCGGAATCGGGTAGCCAGATCGAGTCTAGATCCGACTCGACCACCCTTGCTACAAACAAATAATCTTGAACGGACTTTGAATTATTTGTTGCAATTGCTGTTGTACTATAAAAATAACCTTGAATGGAGGTTTTCGATGTGCGAATTTTTTTGAACCATCTGTTCTTATTATAGTTGCTGTGAATAAATTCTTAATCGGTATGAGACAAGAGAAAAATGAAGAAGCTTATGAACCTGGTGGTGCAGCAATCGATTTAGAAAATAGGATCTGTTACGCTTGAAATTCTATGCTCATGGTATTATATTTGATGATTTTTTTTGTAGAATATCTAAAAAAAAATTTGTTACATGTGTTTCAGTGGAATAAAAATAAATTATATTGAACGTTTTAAATTAATTGTTATACATACCAGATTTATATAGAAAAGTTTAAACATGACCTAGTAAATTAAAATGGCTTGCACCATTTGTTGCGTCGTGCATCAGGGCTTCAAGGAAGCTTTACATCTTCTTACACCATGCGCCATTAGTTATATAACTTTGGTAGGGAGTTTAAAATAATAATCATGGGAACACTATTTTCAAGATGACATATCTAGAACTCTTGTGTGTTATCTTGAGTGTCATTAAAAAAGGAAAAGGAAAAAGAAGTAGGGAAAACTGTTTTCAAGATGACCCGCCTAGGGCCCCTGTATGGTATCTTGAATAGGGAATTGGGTGCATCGAATCATTTCATAAACATAAGTAGAAAAAGCTAAATCAACATAGCTGGGATCATGGCTCTTACAAAAATAATTTGAATGTTATGTATGGAACACTACTTTCCATTACAATATAAGTTAAATAGATAACCGTAACTGGCCTTTGAATTTCTCTAGGATCACTGCATGATTTTTAAATGGCATGAATCGTTATTCTACGAAATCAAATGACAACATGAGTGAATTTCCTGCTGCACCTGCAAAAAATATACTAACATATAAAACTGAAAACCAAAAACATTTGTAATTTGTGAATGGTAGCAAATATATTGCTCTCAGTAACTGACAGTCTGTAATAAGGACAATCTGAGGTGGCAACAGCAATGTCTACTGTGGGATACATATTCTGATTGTATCTATTGGAATTAAATGACCGAAAAATATGGTAGAGCTTTAATTCCTATCAAGTTAGTGGGCACAAAATTGATCAATAACTTCCCATTGATTTATTTCTTATCTTTGACAATAACACACTTATATATATATATATATATATATATATATATATATATATATATATATATATATATATATATATATATATATATATATATATATATATATATACATATATGTGTCTGTGTGCGTGTGTCTGTGTATGTATGTATATATGTATATGTATATGTATATGACATTTGGATTTTTAATTACTCAGTCCTGGATTTTGATTTTTTTTTTTAATTATTATTATTATTTTTTTTTTGGGTTGGCAGTGACAATCATACATTGATATCCCCAAAATTATGCATTGCAAAGTTGGGAATGTATGTTATGTATGTATATGTATATGTATATGACATCTGGATTTTTAATTACTCAGTCCTGGATTTTGATATTTTTATTTTTAATTTTTATTTTGGGTTGGCAGTGACAATCATACATTGATATCCCCAAAATTATGCATTGCATGGTTAGGAATGTATGTTAGACAACAGAAATATGTGTACACTGTCGAATTGTTGGAATATATAATTCTGTATCAAGTTTTTAATGTAAGAACTAAGTATTGTTTTTCTGCACATTCCTCCTTGCTGCCTGTGTTACTGGCAATAATTTCATCAGCGTTGATTGTAGTTTATCATCGAGGGTAGCTAGCTACAGAGCTGCAAAATTTACTTGCCATTGAATATACATTGTATTAATGCATTTTCCTCCGGTTGATATATGTTTATTTGTTATTGTTCACAACGTTAACAGTCTTGTGAATATATTTTAGTTCTAATATACTCAAGTACTTTTTTCCTTTAATTTCAGTTAATTGGTATCAATAGGATTCAGTGTCAATACTTCTAGATAGACAATCTGAAAATACACCACTATTCCATAGTGGGCATTACCTGAAGTATTTATTTATTTGTCCTTGGCAAAGTGAACAACAGCAAACTATTTTAGGCTTGTATTTTATGTATTATGTGCATGGTTGTTTTGGCAAATTCCGGCTTGTAAATGCATATTCTGTTTTAAATATATCCTATTCAGGCTTCTAAACTAAAATTTTGATTTCCTTCACTGCTGGTACTTGGCCTGCCAATTCAAAGACGCATATGTTTCCTATAGCTATTGTATCCGAAAAGCCATTATTTTAAACACCATCATATAATAGCTTTGTATTGCCAAAATTGCTGTATGTACATAAATAATGTCTTTCTAAATAAAAGTTTGAATATCAAGACAAATGTTATTTTTTGGTGGTTGTGTGTGTGTCTCTGTGTGTGGAAGAGGAGGAGAAGCGGGGAGGGGGTTGTTGCTGTAGAGCTACACCGTGACATGATCTATGTTTGCTATTCTATCCTTCTAGTCTCTTGCTGTCTTACATTTTGAATAATGAGGTTTGATTCAACTACCATGCACACATACATGAGAAGTTGTGACCCCAGCAACAATTAAACCTATCACATGTAAATTCTTTTCTTATTTTTAATTTGCCATCTTTTCCCTACACCCTCATAACTATGCCATAATGAAACTTTATTTTTATCCCATGCAATCATCTACATATAAAATTGGTTTCTTGTCAATCTCATTGCTAGCATAGGAGTAGTCATTTCTGATTGGTAATTGATGGTGGTTGACATTGAGCATGCATGATCTATGTTAGGAAGAAATGAATTTTTAATCAGTTCCCTCTGTAAAAATAGCTACGGGGATTTTGCATACAAAAATACTAATTTTCTTCTCTGTGATATTTACTTCCGACAATAGAACAATAGTTTTTGAGGTTAGGAGTCATCAATTTGAAAGACCCAAGTTAATAGGAAATTAGTTTAAGGGGTCTATATTTGAAAGTACTTCTACAGTAGGGTTATTTACATTTTATCTCCAAATTTTAATACATACATATTACATGCATGTATTTCTACTGTAAAATTGAAATCTGAAGTTTGATTAGCTACAAGTTTCTAAGACTGAAACCAAATGCTACTAGTGCTTGGGTGGTGGTAGAAGCACTTGCTTTGTGGCTGTTAATTTCACCATTATTGTGGAGAACATGATCGCAAAGAAAGATGAGGCATTAACAATTAAGTTACAAATGCAAGCCAAATACAGCAAAAGTACAACTCTTAAACATGCTACAGTTTCTTCATTTGTCTCAAAATAGTTCATAGCATGCCATGTCAAATTCATCGTTGTAATACTAGCAACAAATTGGTGTAGTTGAGAGTATGAATTTAATTCAAAATATAATGGAAGAAACCAACCAACCACCCAGCAAAAAAGCAGCCAATTGCATGGTTAGATAAAACCAGAGCAAGGGGTTCACCCTCTACTTTTATTGCAGAGTAAAAAAATTTATCAGTTCTACTAAACTATAATAATAGGATATAAATAAAATGTCCTGGGATGATCCCAAATCCCTAGAACTATACAACTACTACACTTTTGGCCTAACATTTAGCGGTCCCTTCTATACCAGCTCTTAAATTTGTGAATGGCCCAATTGAGTTAATATGGGAAAAAAGAAAGAAAAAATAGACCAAGTCCCAATTATATAAACGCATGAACACCCTTATCATTTACACTCCACCATTAATATACTACGACATGTCTATCTCTCTGCTATCTTTTGCTCTTACTGTTATTTTGGCAATTGGTAGTTTGTGTAGTATATCAGAAGCAGCAAGAGCCTTCTTTGTGTTTGGTGACTCTCTGGTTGATAATGGCAACAACAATTTCTTGGCAACTACCGCTCGGGCTGACGCGTATCCTTATGGCATCGATTACCCAACCCACAGGGCTACGGGCCGTTTTTCTAATGGCCTGAACATGCCTGATATTATCAGTTAAGTGTTAGTTACAATTTGTGCCAAATTCTTAGTGTTTGTTTTGTCTTATTATGTATGGACGATTAGATGTGCTTTTAAATGTGTTCAGAATCATAATTAGACAATTCTGACAAATGTTGATGTATAATTAATCTTTTGTACTAAAAGAACCATGAGGAAAAGAAAAGAAAAACCCATCTCTGGCTAATGTAGAAGAAAGCTAGGATCATGGAATGTGGTTTATGCTTAAATCATTATTCATACAGGAAACAATTTTTGTTAATATTTTAGGCAAAATGTATGAAGCTAACAGCATTTGTGTGTCAGGTGAACAAATTGAATCCGAACCTACATTACCTTACCTGAGCCCAGAGCTCACTGGAGAAAGACTACTAGTTGGAGCTAATTTTGCTTCTGCTGGAATTGGAATTCTAAATGACACTGGAATACAATTTGTAAGCGTTTTTTTTCTCTTCTTCTTTTGGTTCAGTTAAAGGGAATAGATACTGCATTTATATACAGTTTACTTGCATACATTATCTAACAGAAGCTGGAATCTGTGAATAAAGGGGAATTATATTTGTTACCTATGTCTTTTAATAAGCATGTCCCAACATGCATAATTGTTCGTAACGCTGAATTTCCTTCTAATTTATTTTATGCTATATTCAGGTCAATATTATCAGGATCAGCAGGCAATTGCAATACTTTGAGCAGTATCAGCAAAGGGTGAGCGCTTTAATTGGGCCAGAGCAAGCACAGACGCTGGTTAACAATGCATTAGTTCTGATAACTCTTGGAGGCAATGATTTTGTTAACAATTACTACTTGGTTCCATACTCTGCTAGATCTCGAGAATTTTCATTGCCAGATTATGTTGTGTATATCATCTCCGAGTACAAGAAGATACTTGCGGTATATTTCTTTATTTGCTTCTAGCCATTGTACTTATAAGTTACTACCTTGAAGATTATCAAGCTTTAAGCATTTCGTTCTAGTATCACAATGTCACTTAGATGAAATAAAACTTCAATGAACTACAGGTATTAACACAAAAAACTGCATTAATGGTGGGGCATTTTGGTCTAAATGCCACCGTTATGTGTGAGCATGCTACTGATTAATTTGGAAACCTCTATGTTACTTTATTCCTTGGCAAATTCAGAGATTTACAGTATTACAGTCTGCTAAGAATATTGCCTTCGCTGGAAACTAAGATTGAAACTATTCACTGAGAAATATTAACTGTGTAAAGGACAATAACTTTGTGTAGTAACTATTTACCTTATTTTATCATGACTGAATTTCGGGGATCCCTTTTTATAGCAATTATATAAATTTTATGGTTGGTGCAATTATTTACCACATGGGTTGCTTGTGTAGAGTTATGAATATCATGGGCCCATATCAATTGACCTAGTAAATTTTACATGGGTTGCTCGTGTAAGTTGTATAATACTGCTAAAAGAATTTTGATTATATTTATAAAAGTAAAATTTATAAACTATAAGGGTATTTTTCTGAAAGCTACCTAAGTCAAATCCTAGCATATGTTGAGAATGGATCCTGCCATGCTAAGTGCTAACATCTAACCAAACATATGAAAAGGACATGGGAGCAATAATTAGTTTTCTGAAACTTAATGAATTACACAATTAATTCTCCTTGCCTCAATGGGTTTTTCATTTGAGTTAAGTAACATAAGATAACTTCATGTTCTTTTAGTACTTTGCAGTTCTGGCCCAGTTAACCATCTTAAAATCTCATCTAAACTTCAGTCTAATATAACATTTTCATTTTGGCTGGACAGAGGCTGTATAATTTAGGTGCACGCAGAGTCATTGTGACCGGAACAGGTCCATTGGGTTGTGTTCCAGCAGAGCTAGCTCAAAGAAGCAGAACCGGTGCATGTGATCCTGAGCTAATGAGAGCTACTAATTTGTTCAACCCTCAATTAGTCCAAATTATAAATGAACTAAACGGTGAAATTGGCTCTGAAGTTTATGTTTCAGCTAATGCTTTCAGATCCCATATGGATTTCATTGGCAATCCACAAGCCTATGGTAACATCAGTTTTCTAGAAACATTCTTCTGTTCTTGTCAATCTTATAATCACATACATTTTGTAGATATTTTTGTCCCTTAAACTACATATTATCTTAGTTAAAGATTTGAATAAATTATATTTATATAGGTTTTGAGACATCGAAGATCGCTTGCTGCGGACAAGGCCCATATAATGGTATCGGGCTGTGCACGTTTGCATCGAATATATGCCCAAACAGAGACACGTATGCATTTTGGGATCCATTTCATCCAACAGAGAGAGCGAACCGGATCATTGTGAGTACATTCATGATCGGATCGACCGAGTACATGCATCCTTTTAATCTGAGTACCATTATGGCTCTTGATGCCAGAACTTAGCTTTGCTTGCTCCAAACACTGGTGTTTATTGTTGGGAGTTTGGTTTTTTTTTTTTTTTTTTTTTTTTCAATGCTTGTATTTGTTACTGGAAGGTTTCAGGGTATTGGTTATGATTTTTCTTCTTGTTCATTGAGTTTTAGCCTTTTTTTTTTGTTTTGTATTTGTTAATGGAAGATAGATGAACCAATGATGTGTGAGGAATTTGTAATGGGTATAGAGAATTTTTTGTTAAAGCAATTGGTTTGTTTGAATTTGTACGTGCCTTGTGAGTTCTTTTATGCTGAAAGTTTTTCCAAAACACCTCTTCAATAAAAAATTCATTTTTTGAATTTATTCTGGAAATTCACGTTTGCTACCCTGATTCTATAATTGTTCAGCTAAGAAAACGGGAAATAAACGTCTGTAGAGCTGGAGGTTTAGTTTAATCGTATAACCTAACTAACTTCTTTTTTATTCAAATTTTTCCCTGAATCTAGAAAGCAACATCTATTTCCAACAAGAAGTTGAATTTTGAAATTTACATTTTAAGCCAAAGACAAGAGCAAAGTTAAAGTCATATATAAATAGGCTAGTTCTGTTCACATCCAACTTGCTTTTTTACTTTTCATCCTTCACTTTATTTTTGAAGACACTTTCATATTTTTTAAACAGTGTTCAATTGTAGCGTTGTTTGTTCACAAACCACCTTCTACCGAACTAGGTTATCATATGTAAATAACTAGCATTTTGGACAAGTCTAACTCGAATTGTATATCCTAGGAAGATCACATTCTATTATTTAGCAAATAACTATAAAAAGTAAATGATAAAAGCAAAAGGTGGATGTAATATATTGAGTAGAGGGCATACTGAAAACAATGAACTTCGACTGGATCATGTACGTTGTCACTCTCTTAAATACGTTTAAGCGTTCTGCTCAAATGTGCAAAGCAGTTCTAAAAAAACAAACATTGCCGCCTCTAAAATAAAACAATATGTCTAATCTGAAAAATATCGACTTATTTGGTGGGGATGCAGATTAAATATCTTAAGATAAACTAAGCACTAAAGGGGGGTTGAATAGTGTTTTATGGAATTTATTAATTTCTTGAACCTTTTTTAATTTATCAGAATGTTATTCAAATCACAGATATCAACAAACACAGAATCAACCACAGGTGCAGGAAATTAAAAAAAAAAAAAAGCAGTAAAAGCAAAGTACACATCGGGATTTTATACTAGTAGCAGTTACCTTACTTCTTGTCTCACTTGGGTTGTGCATATCTTTTTTCAATATAATCTTCAAATTGCAATCTCGATTTCAATGGCCACGAGGTCCACTACTACCTACTTCCAAGCACAGGGTGCTCTCTTAATTTAACTAGGCTACAAGAACACCAAATTTATTTCCAGATTACAATCACACCCAATTGATATTCGAGCTACAATCACACCTTTCTCAGTATCAGTTTTGGAGATTTGGCTCGATAGAACTTGATTACACGGTCTTTGATTACAAATAGCCTATAGCTCTTGAGTAGCACTTGTATTTTAGAGAGAGTTTGATGTAGAATTGAAAAAGAAAGAGATTGATATAATTCTCCTTGAACATCAGCAGAATATAAGTATAACTTTTAAGAACTTAAGAAGAATGATGGAAAGTAGAGAAAGGAAGAAGATGATGATTAATTATTGAAAAACTTGAAATCTGAAGTCGATTTATAGTTTTCCAACGGCCACGACTATTTAGAAAAGATTTGAATTCAAAAAACACAACTTTTCAAAATTTAAAATAAAACCAACAACAATCAACATACATAAATGTATATGTCGACATATTAGGGTATTAAAAAATTAACTTTTTGAATTAAATCAAATAATGATTAAATAAATTATGGTGATTCTTGAGTTGAAACAAACTATATTCCTTTATATTAAAATAGAGTTTTTCAAGTAAAAAAATATATTTAAAAACATATATTAAGATGATTTAAAAATGATTTAAAAAGCTAAATTTAAAATGATATAAAAGTGTATATATAAAAAACAATAAATATAAGAAATACTTCATAACTTAATAAATATAACTAAGGAAATTAAAAACATAACTAACTATGATAAGTTAGGATTAAATGTATAAGTAATAAATATTTGAATTAGGAGTTAAAATATATTAAGAAATAAAGTATAATTTTTAAAACAGATGCTAAAATAAATTTCAGGAGTTAAAATAGATTTAAGAGTAAAGAGATACGGATTTAAGATAAGGAAGTAATTAAACCATTTTGAAAATAGATTTAAAAACAAGGAAGTAATTTTGAAATCATTTAAAAATAGTGAGAAAAAGTTTGAAATAGTAATTCAGTACTAACCACAGTTTTAATAAAATATCTAGACATAATTACTTTATATTTCTGGAACTCTAGAATTCTTGATACTCATGGGTCTTGTATCTTGAACTATTCTACTTTGAAATATTGATGCTTTGAATTGTACAGTCTTCAATAATCAATACCTGCATAGATTGTCTGCATATATATATATATATATATATATATATATATATATATATATACATATATATATATATTCTAGATAATAATGTTAGTATACATTTTATAACAATAATAATTGAAACAAGGTTGTTATCATCAAAACCATCATCATCAACATCTCAATCCCTAACAATCTCCCCCTTTTGATGATGACAACCTTGGTTTATAAAATATTCATACCAATGTCTTGATTCTTCAGTTACTCCCCCTTACTCCAATAACGCTTTCTAAAACTACTAACTCTCCCTTAATCTAAGCCCTATTATATAATTCTCTCTCTTTGTCATCAACAAAAACTTATATATTTCTAATTAGATAATTATACTCCCCCTAAAACTTAGGCATAGTTAAAACTAATACTAATATGATTCTAACTATTTAAAATTAGAATATAATAATTTGAATGAACATAAACTATATTAGAATAAACTATATTTCAAAGCATACAATCCAAACCAAACCAATTCAATATATGCAATACATACCAATATAAGCAAGCCATCCAATTCAAACCAAATCAATCTTAAAGTCATTTATTTAGAAATTCAAATTTCAAGACAATCCAATCAAATCACATAAATTTACGAAGACAAATCCATACATTCCTGGGAACTTCTACCCAACCATCTCCATCGAAAATTGGATCAACCTTTATAGCATCCCAGTCTTTGTTTTCTTTGGTGAGTGGTGCTCCGTTGATGTTGTCTTAATCTTTGAAATGAGAAGAGATCATCCATCGAATTGCATCAAAATGTTTCTCTTGTTGTTTTATCATTTGTATTTGACTTAATTCTAAGTGACGCTGATTGTGAAGAACGATAAAAAGAAAATTCTTGAAAGAATTAAGTATTTCTTCAAGATTTTCACTTAAATTATGGATTTGAGAAGCCATGTATTTATTTCTGTTAAGAAATAATGAAAGGAAATGAAGGAAGAATGAATAACGAGTTTTTCTGGAAGAAATGGTTATAAATAGGCTTTGGACTTCATTTGAAATGAATAGACACTAGTTGGTTAAAGCAGGTTTTATCATATGTATTTGACTTAATTCTAAGTGACGCTGATTGCAAAGAATGATAGAAAGAATATTCTTGAAAGAATTAAGTGTTTCTTCAAGATTTTCACTTAAATTATGAATTTGGGAAGCCATGTATTTATTTTTATTAAGAAATAACGAAAGGAAATGAAGGAGGAATGAATAATGAGTTTTATGGAAGAAATGGTTATAAATAGGTTTTGGAATTCGTTTGAAATGAATAAACACTAGTTGCTTACAACAAATTTAAAATTTAAAGAAATTTGATAATCCTACTAAGATATGTCGACTATACATATATGTATGTCGACATATATGTGTATTTTTCAGTTTTTGCAGTGTTTTGTGATTTGTATTGACTTATATATACTTTTTATTATTATTTTAATGACTATTCCAGTAATGTTAAAGGAAGAATTGACAGAAATATAAAGCTTCATTCAAACTAATGATAACTATACATTAGATTATTACATAACATGAGATAGAAATACGGGAACTGGAATAAAAACTAATACATCAAGATACTAAACTTAGAATTCAACGAAGGAGGATGAGAATGAGGACAAGCCAAGTTTTCTTCCAACTTTCCCGATGAACTTGCTCATTTTAGTAAACATATTTTCAGTTTTCTTACTAAATAACCTCTTTGATGTCTTTTAGTTTTAGCTACAATCATTTGATTTTTGAGGAGGATTTTCTTGGAAGGGTTAGCGTAAAATTCAATACTTTCTAAGGAAGTATTTTCGTCTTCTTCCTCTTATTCGATATCCATTTGTTCACCTTCTTCTTCTTGTTCAATTCTTGCTTGTTTTTTCACAAATGTTTCATATGGATGAAACATAAGTGGAATCTTCAGTTGTTGCATTAAATGCTATCGATTTCTTTTTCGATGACTTGTTTTCTTTCCTTCGTTGCATTTGGACTTCAAACGACATTAGATTACCGATTAATTCTTCAATTTTCATTTCACCAATATCATTAGTCTCTTCAATTACAAGTGTCATTCGATCCCAATCTGAAGTTATTGAGTTCAGGATTTTTCTGACTTTCTTCAACAGAATATATTTTTTCCAAAGCCATTAGTATGTGCACGATCTCTTGGAACCTGCAGCACATATCAAAGGTAGAATCATTTTGATTCATTTTAAATAATTCAAACTAATTGGTTAACATAGATATTTTGGTATGTTCAACTTTTTTTGTTCCTTCATGAGTCACTTGCCAAGTTTACTAGATTTTATATGTTGATTTACAAATGGATACCCTATTAAACTCATTCTTATCTAATGAACAAAATAAAATATTCATAGCCTTTGAATTATTTTGTGCAGTGGCTTTTTGATCATTAGTCCACTGTGCAAAATTAACGGTGGGATCAACATATTCAGTTTATGTGATATTCCAAGTGTCTAATCCTATAGATTGTAAATAAATTTTCATTCTACAAGCCCAATATGCATAATTACTACCATTGAATGGTGGTGGTCTAACAGTGGACCGACCCTCTACAAATGAACTATTATTATTGATAATTCCAGTTTTATTTGCCATTTAAACTTTTTCAAAAATTCAGATTATGAAAACTATGTAAACCAGTGCTCTGATACCAATTGTTGGAGAAGAAGATTAAGGATCCTAAGGAAAACCAAACACTAGAGGGAATGAATAGTGTTTTAAGGAATTTATTAATTTCTTGTAACCTTTTTAATTTATCAGAATGTTATTTAAGTCACAGATATCAGCAAACACGAAATCAACCACAAATGCAGAAAATGAAAGTAGTAAAAGGAAAGTACACACTAGTATTTTATACTGGTTCGGAGTTACCCTACATCCAGTCCCACACAACTCTGGGTTGTGTAGATTTCTTTTCAATATAATCTTCAAACTACAATCCTCAATTTCAATGGCCACAAGGTCTACCACCACCTGCTTCTAAGCACAGGTCTCTCTCTTGATTTAATCAGGTCACAAGAACACATAATTGATTTCCAGGTTATAATCACGCCCAATTGATTTCCGAGTTACAGTCACACCTTTCTCAGTATCAGTTTTTGGAAATTTGACTTGATAGAGCTTGATCACATGATCTTTGATTACAATAGCCTATTACTCTTGAGTAGCACTTGAATTTGAAAGAGACTTTGATGTAGAATTGAAAGAGAAAGAGATTGATATAGTTCTCTTTGAAAATCGGCAGAATATAAGTACATATTTTAAGATTTTAGAAGAATAATGGCAAGGAGAGAAAGGAAGAAGAAGATGATTAGTTATTTAAACCTACTTCCTGGGATCTCCAGTCATTAGGTTAGGTTACCATTATTCGTGACTCAACAATCTAAGGGAAATAGTATCGTTCTTTTAGAAGCTCTAAGAACTTTCTCTTTGGCCATTCCTTTCGTCAAAAGATCTATCAAATTCTCATCAATGCGTATGTTATCCACTTTAATGGCAGTTGAAGAGATTAGCTTTTTAATTGTATTCTGATTATGACATATTTGTCCTCTCTTACCATTATAATAACATTTCTGTACTTTTGCAATAACTGTGGTACTATCACAATGGATCAACACAACTGATATTGGTTTTTCCATAAAGGAATCTCAGTTAGTGGATTCCATAAATACTCTGCTTCTTCACTAGTTGTGGCTAGTGCTATCATCTCAAACTCCAAAGTAGACCGAGCCAAAATAGTATGTTTCTTAGATTTTCAAGATAAAGCTCCTCCGGCAATGCTAAAGATATAACCACTTGTTGCTTTTGAATCTTCAGATAAAGTATTACAATCTACATCAGTGTAAACTTCAAGGATAGCTAGAAACCTTCCATAAAGTAACCCAAGATTCATGGTTCGTTTTAGGTATTCCACGACCATATCAATAGCAAGTCAATACTTTATACTAGGTCTCCTATTAAACCTGCATATCTAACAATCCCACGACATAGGCAATGTCAGGTCTACTACAATCAGTGGCATACCGAAGGTTGCCAATGATGTTTACATAATTAGAATGTCTTATACATTCATCAGTGTTCTTAAATAGCTTTACAGTAGGATCATATGGTGTACATGCGGGTTTACAGTCAAAGCAATTGTATTTCTTTATAATCTTCTCAATATAATGAGATAGATCCAAGTAAAGTCCCTTTTCAGACCTAGTAATCTTAATACCGAGGGTTACACTTGCTTCACTTAGATCTTTCATATCGAAATTGGTATATAATTTTTTTTAGAAATGTGGAATGAATGTTTGATCCAAAAATAAGTAGGTCTTTTACATACAAAAATATGTGATAGTACAAATGTCATTCTCAAATTTATAGTAAATGCATTTGTCACTTTCATTAACTTATACCATGTGAGATTATTAAGTTATCAATTTTTTAATGTCATTATATAGGAGTTTGTTTTAAGTTATATAATGATTTATCTAACTTGCAAACTTTATGCACTTGACTATGAACTACAAACCCTTCAGGTTAATCCACATAAATTTCCTCTTCTATTTCACCGTTTAAAAAGGCAGTTTCAACATCCATTTGGTTTATTATTAAATTATGAATATATGAATATGGAATTAGTACTCTAATGGATGTAATTCTAATTATAGATGAAAATATATCAAAAAGTCTACGTATTCTTTTTTCTTAATCCCTTTAGCTACTAAACAGGCTTTATACTTACCAACTAAGCCATCAGGTTTTAATTCATGTTTAAGTACCCCTTTACAACCTGTAGAATTACAACCAGGTTGTAGATCTACTAATCATCAAGTCTTATTGGATTTCAAAGAACCTGTTTCACCATTTATACCTCTTTCCAAAAATCGGCATCTAAGGAAGATAAGGTCTCTTGGAGGTCTAAGGGTTCCTCCTATATAACAAAAGCACAAAAATTTAAACCAAAGTTTTCTGTGATTCTTGCTCTATTACTTGTCATAGCTTCATTTTCAAAACTTGTTAAGTTCTGTTCGAATATGCATGGTGTTACCTGATGTGCCCCCACTATTCCGCGATTTAAAAGGAAATCTAGATTCATAAAAATCAACATCATTAGATTTTATTATATTATGTGTATTGGAGTCATAAAATCTATATGCTTTGTTATTAATAGCATAGCCAATAAATACATATTCATATGCTTTACTTGCTGATTTATTCACTTAGGATGCGAATGTATGCCAAACAACCCCAAGTTCTTAAATAATACACATTTGGTTTATTATTTCTTAAGATTTCGAAAGGTGAGATTTTACTTTAGGGATTTTATTCAGTGCATAATATACAATCAATACACTATGCAATAGGTGGCCTACTGCAACGGAAATACAAGGTGTTGTTAGCTATAATGTAACGATAGTTATGCTGATTTTTGTTTATTGCAGCACACACTTCAAGATATTATCATAAATATCAACACTAAGTTGCAGTGGCTATAGATATATTTCAAATTAAAAAAATTTAAAAATATCAATCTGCGTGAAAATGATCCAACGGTCTACGTTGGCAATCTACGTCAATCTGATTTTCCTTCACTACCTCAGCTTCTTTGCAACCAAATTTTCATTTTCCCGTTGGAACATAACTCACATGATTTGATTTTCATTTTCCTCAGCTCAACGTTTCTTCTATCTCCTTCCCAAACACTACCCTAATCTTGATCTTTCACTCCCTGGCTTCTTCCTCACCACTCGCGACACCTAGATCCACGTCTTCAACCGTCTCTAATCGCTCGAAATCACCTGTGCTCTCAAATCTAAGTTCGTTAAGCCCATCTTCGCCTTCGATTTTCACTCTGTCTTTTGGCGTTTGGTTGAAACCTCAAACCTTGGACTAAACATTCAGTTGAAGTTGAAAGATGTAGTACGATGGCATGAATTTCAGTTGTTGTTTTCTGCACCATATTCACATTTGGCATCTGGATTTTGTGCAGCAACTTATTGCAATTTTCTATCTATAATGGTTGGCGTTGATTACCTGTTGATTGCCTAGATATATGAAAGTCGATGTTCAATCCATGATGGAAAGTCAAGGTAAATTACTTAAGCTATACAAAGCCTAATTGTTATCTTTATGCAATAAAGCTTTTGCATTGGAAATGCCTTTGTCTTTTCAAGCGGCTCACTTTCTATTAATGGATTACCTTTCCTGCTATGTGATGTATCATTTGGAAATAGATCCTCAATAGATGAGTTCAGGAAATGTTCCTTGATGATTACCGAAGGACGTTTTCTCATTTAATAACTCACAAGGAAGTTCATTTTAAGTATGGTTATGAGCTGGAAATACATTACTTGGGTATTAACATAAATGAATTTTACTGTTTGAGTGATGGTGTCCAAATGGTCAGAATTTTGTCTACGGAATATCTAAGTCAAGGTAAACTCCAAGCAAATAAATAAAAGAGATTGTATGATTCAGAATGTGGAAGACAAACATTTGGAACTATACTAGCAACACAGAAGTGGAAATCAACAAAGAGTGGAGAGAGTTCATCACCACCAAGGGTTTCCAGTCCTGGACCCGATGACTCGCGTTCGATTCTCTTAAGGCAATTTACTTCACATTTTCATATTACATAAATTGTTGAGTACATATCAAACAAACAACATGTGTAAATAAGCTTCAATGAGGTACTAATATTGCAAGTCCGGTTCGATTTTCAATTGTCATGGCAGTTGTAACTTCTTTAGTCTATAAATCATGTTGATACCAGTATTACACATGATACTAAAACTGCTATAGCTATGCATATTGGATTGATTCTAGGAAATCAAAGAAATGGATTTTGGCATGATCATTCCATCACAATCCACATCGTCAACTAATGTTCGATGATGTTAAGCGCTGCAACTGATGGAACAATGCCACTTAGATTCACTACCGATGGTGAGACTTCAAACTGGAATACTTCTGTACATGTGTTGGAACTTAGTATTAGCCCTGCAAAATAATTATCCTTCTGATTAGTACATAACTATACACTTTACTGTAAAAAATTCAATATGTCAAAGTCTGCATTTATTATTAGACTGGGGAACTTAGTTCATAAAATAAGAAAATAATTCTAATGCAATTTTCAACTCCCATTTCCCAGAATCAGTTTAGAATATTGTACCGTATAAAAAAATTACTGCTCGATTTTACTATATTCTAATAGTTACAAACTTCATATTGAATTTTTGAATCCTGGGTTCAATGTTGGTTTCAAAGTGCTAGAGAAAATCCATAGATTTGCCTTCCTTATGGATGTTTTACCCATATGCACAAAAGGAAAAAGCGTAAAGGTCTTAAATCACTTGCATGTGTTAAAAGACGGAAATCTCCAACTATAATGGCATAAGGGTGCAACATACGCAAGTCATAATCTCATCGAGGTTGCAAATATCATTATAAGGTGTTAAGGTTTGTAGTCTACAAAACTACATGTCTTATAATTGCAGGAAATAGTTTCTACGCCATCTCGGTATCTAATAATATAAGTTTAAACTACATGGTGATGTGGATTGCAGATGTTTATTGTCTTGTGGTGATGAGTTGTGATGACTATTAGGAGGGAAGGTTGTTCTTTGTATGCAACTACTGTCAAAACCTAGTTCTATGATGGTTTTACTTTGTTATTATGTTTTCTTTTCAACAAATAAGTTCATACTGATGAGTCGACACAAACATAGATCCTAGTTTTTACTAGCTTGTTGTGGAACCTAATTATGCTTTCTTAATTGATGAAATCTTTTCCACTACATGACAATATTCTTGTATATTTCTATACATATTGGATCGAGGAAGGGTTCACGTTCATTTAAAGAACCATGTGCTACTAGTTTATGAAAGAAAGTGGAATGTTGGATGACATATGTGAGACCGTCTTAACTAGTGATCTTATTTTGATAATTTCAGATGTTATCTGAAGAATGTGTGTGTCAGAGAGTCTGTATATGAGTGAATCGAGTGATAGTGTAGTGAGGAATGTATGTAAATATGAATGATTGTGTAATTTACCAGTGAATGTACAATAGTGGAGTCAGAAAATTTGTACTATTTGAAATGTTGAAATAAAATATTTATTTGAATAAAATACTATATTTGAATATCCAATCGTGTCGGTAATACATTATTAAATAAATATCATTATATTCAACAAAATGTAGTAGTATGTGATGGTAGATTACGTAGTATGTGATAGTAAATGTTGCAGTATGTGATGGTAAATGTTTTGATAAACTAGCAAAGTGTTGCCGTTGGATGTAAAAGTGTTACTATAGATAATGTGGGGTCGACTTTTAAGTAAAATTATTATTTGTAGCAACACCATGAAAACGTTTCCATTAGATGGTAAAGATGTTGCCTTTGACTCTAGGGCAATGCGGCAAAATGCAACACCGAGAAAGTGTTGCCTTTGATCTTTTTTAGCCTATAGCAACATTTTTTTGCACTTCCTGCATCACTTCTCTGGTGCTATAGTAGGCCATCTATGGCATAATGATAAAATATCCCTCACCAATATTTTGTTGCACCTAAATTCAATAAGATAGTTATAACTAATTTAGTAAAGATTCTATTTTTTCTTTCGGCTTTACCGTTCATTTCTGGTGAATAAGATGTTGCTCTCTCATGAATTATATCATGCAATTTATAGAAATCAAGAAAAAAATGGACTCGTATTTGCTCCTCGGTCATTAAGAAGTATCTTAATTTTCTTATTAGATTGATTCTCAACTTTAGTTTTATATGATATAACCATATTAGATGCATCACTTTTATTTTTCATAAGGTATACATAAGTAAAATCAGAATAGTCATCAATAAAAATAATAAAGTTACGGTGTCCATCTCTGGTCAAAGTTCCATTAAGCTCATATATATCAGTATGAATCAAATCTAAAGATCAGAAATTTTATCAACTGATTTATGTAGTTTCTTAGTATTTTGGCTTGATAATAGAATCCACATTTATCAAAATCAGTCTGTGACATTTTAGAGATAAGACCTATGGTGTTAATGTTATGAATTATACATATATGTTCATATGACATAATCTAGAGTGCCAGATATTAAAATCACACAATATATAAGAAGAAGAAAGCATTTATTACATTAAGATTCAGTTTAAACTATTAATTTGTGATCCGAAATTCTCATTAGAATTGGTCCAGCTGATGTCGCCCAAAGGATCTCATCTAGATCCTTAATTTACTCTCATGATTGAGATATTTTCAGCAACCTCATTAAAAGGATAAAGGAGATCCTTAATTTACTCTCATGATTGAGATATTTTCAACAACCTCATTTAAAGGATAAAGGAGATCCTTAATTTACTCTCATGATTGAGATATTTTCAGCAACCTCATTTAAAGGATAAAAGAGATCCTTAATTTACTCTCATGATTGAGATATTTTCAGCAACCTCATTTAAAGGATAAAGGAGACCCTTAATTTACTTTTTCTCTCCTTATTTGGCTGCATGAAAGTAGAATATAAATTTTGATTGCTATGGTTTGTATGTAAGCAGCTTGTAAAAACTCCATCAATTAATTAATAAAGTTTGCCTTTCTCCCGTGGTTTTTTCCCGAAAAAGGTTTTTCCACGTTAAATCTTGTGTGTGATTCTATTTTGCTTTCTTCATTGATCATTTATTCATTAACAAGTGGTATCAGAGCGCTGGTTCGTTCAGCATGGCGTCGTTAAAGTATGATCTTCCGCTATTGGATCGGAACACTTGATTCTCATTGTGGCAAGTGAAGATGCGGGCGTTACTCGCACAAGCTGATTATGATGATGCATTGGATGGATTCAGGAACAAGAGATTTGAACTATGGACCGATGATGAGAAGAGAATGTATTGGAAGGCTTTGTCTCAAATTCAGCTCCATCTACACAATAATACTTTGCAAGAAGTTTTGAACGAGAAGACAACTGCTTCTCTTTGGCTGAAACTGGAGTCAATTTGCATGACCAAGATCTCACAAGTAAGATGCATCTCAAACAAAAGCTGTTTCTGCACAAATTGCAAGAGGGAGGTAATTTTCTCAACCATATTTCTGATTTTAAAGAGATTATTTCTGACTTGGCTGCAATGGAAGTCAAATATGATGATGAAGATTTGGGTTTAATCCTGTTTTGTTCTCTGCCCAGTTCTCACTCAAATTTCAGAGATACCATATTATATAGTCATGATACTCTCACTCTAAATGACGTTTATGAAGCCTTGCATGCCAAGGAGAAAATGAAACAACTGGTGTCTTCAAATGGATCAAGCCGAAAGCTTGTCCGTTCGTGGCAGGACAAAGGAGAAAAATTCAAATAATGGATCTCGAGGTAAAATTTCTAATAATGCCTATAAAGGTCGATCTAAATCTAAAGGCAAATACAAGTCTTGCAAATATTGTAAGAGGGATGGACATGAAATATCTGAATGTTATAAGCTGCAGAACAAGGAAAAGAGAAATGGCACATACAACCAAAGGATAACAAAGAAGATGAAGTTAATGCCAATTGTGCTCGTAATGATAGTTCTGACAATGAGGTTGCACTTTCCATATGTGTCCTAATAGAGATTGGTTTACAACCTTAGAACCCACAAATGATGCTGGCTCAGTTTTGATGGGTGATGATTTGACATGTAAAGTAGCAGGAATTGGTTCTATTCAGATCAAGATGTTTGATGGCGCAATCAGAACTTTAACAGATGTTCGGTTCATTCCCAACATGAAGAGAAATCTGATTTCTTTAAGTTCTCTTGATGACAAAGGGTACAAATATTCAAGTGGAGGTGGTATCCTGAAAGTCACAAATGGTTCTCTTATTGTAATGGGAAATCTTAGGCAAACAAATGGCCTTTATTATCTTCAAGGCACTACTGTTTCAGGTAATGCTGCCCCTGTTATCTCAAATAATATTTCTGATTGTGATACTGCTAATCTTTGGCATATGCATCTTGGACATATGAGTGAATTAGGTCTGTCAGAGTTGAACAAGAGTGGACTTCTTGATGGGTACAACACAGGCAAGCTAAAGTTCTGTGAGCATTGCATTTTTGGCAAGCATAAGAGAGTGAAGTTCAACACTTCAGTTCATAAAACAGAAGGCATTCTAGATTATGTGCATTCAGATTTATGGGGACCATCTAATAAAGCATCCATGGGCGGTGCTTGTTACATGATGACAATTATTGATGATTATTCCAGAAGAGTTTGGCCTTATTTTTTGAAACATAAATCTGAAGCTTTTTCAGCTTTCAAAGAGTGGAAGTCTATGGTTGAAAGACAAACTGAAAGGAAGGTAAAGAAGCTTCGGACTGATAATGGGATGTAGTTTTGTTCAGATGAATTTAATTCATTTTGCAAGGCTGAAGGCATTGTTAGGCACTACACCATACCTCACACTCCTCAGCAAAACGGGGTTGCCGAGCGTATGAACAGGACTATCATTTCTAAGGCTTGCTGCATGTTGTCAAACGCAGGATTGGATAGGCGTTTTTGGGCTGAAGCTGCTTCTATAGCCTGTTATCTCATCAACCGCTCTCCCTCTATTGCTATTGGTAAGAAAACTCCGATTGAGGTATGGTCTGGTTCTCCAGCAAATTATTCTGAATTGAAAGTTTTTGGATGAATTGCTTATGCTCATGTTGATAACGGAAAGCTAGAGCCAAGAGCTGTTAAATGCATTTTTCTTGGTTATAAGTCTGGTGTTAAAGGCTATAAATTATGGAATCCTGAAACAAGTAAGGTTGTAATTAGCATAAATGTTGTGTTTAATGAATCTGCTATGTTACATGATATTCCATCTACTAACGATCTTGTTTAGAGTAAGCAGAAATCAAATGTCCAGGTGGAGCATATTATTGATTCAGATGCTACATCAGACGCAGAAATTGAGAGATAGGATGAAGCACTCATTATTGAGGATTCTCCAACAATTATGCAACCACCGCAACAATCTATTGCAACAAGCAGACATAAAAGGAATCCAAAACCAGTAAGAAGGTTTATTGAGGAAGCAAATGTTGTTGCTTATGCGTGTGTTGTAGTAGAAGAAATATAAGGTATTGTTGAGCCTTCTTCATATTCTGAGGCTGTTATCTCTAGTGATTCTGATAAGTGGATGGCTGCTATGCATGATGAGATGAAGTCACTTGAAAGAAATGACATGTGGGACTTAATCAAGTTGCCTAAAGAGAAGAAACCTATTCATTGCAAACGGGTTTTCAAGAGAAAAGAAGGTGTTTCTCCAAACGATGAGAAAAGGTACAAAGCAAGATTAGTTGCAAAAGGTTACAGTCAGATTTCAGGTATTGACTATAATGAAGTTTTTCCCCTGTTGTGAAACATAGCTCAATTCGCATTTTACTCAGTACTATTGCTATGCATGATTATGAGCTTCAACAGTTAGATGTAAAAACTGCATTTTTACATGGAGAATTAGAAGAGGATATTTATATGCATCAACATGAGGGTTTTATCATGCCTGGAAAAGAAAATCTTGTCTGTAAATTAAAGAAATCTCTTTACGGATTGAAACAGTCACATAGGCAGTGGTATAAAAGATTTGACACTTTTATGCTATCTCAAGGTTTTAAAAGGTCAAACTATGATAGTTGTGTCTATTTGAAAATTACTACACATTCAACCATTTATTTGCTACTTTATGTCGATGATATGTTGATTGCTTCAAAAGACAAGGCAAAAACTGAAATTTTGAAAAGGCAGTTGAGTAGAGAGTTTGAAATGAAAGATTTGGGGGATGCTAAGAAGATTCTTGGCATGGAGATAACAAGAGATAGAACTTCTGGAAAATTATACCTAAGTCAAAATGGGTATGCTAGGAAAGAGCTTCGCCGTTTTAATATGCTTAATGTCAAGCCTGTAAGTACTCTTCTTGCTGCACATTTCAAATTGTCATCAGCCATGTGTCCACAATCAGATGAGGATATTGAGTACATGTCTAGAGTTCCCTATTCTAGTGAAGTTGGTTCACTTATGTATGTCATGGTTTGTTCGCGTCCTGATCTATCACATGCTTTGAGTGTTGTCAGTAGATTCATGGCCAATCCTGGAAGAGAGCATTGGAAAGCAGTTCAATGGATTTTCAGATATCTTCATGGCACTGCAAATGCTTGTTTGCAGTTTGGTAAATCTAAAGATGAACTTGTTGGTTATGTGGATTCTGACTTTGCTGGTGATTTGGATAAAAGGAGATCATTAACAGGTTATGTTTTCACCATTGGTGGTTGTAACGACCCAGATTTTCGGGTCGATTTATTTTGAATATTTAATATTATTTTAAATATTGAGCTGATAATATAAATCGATTTTTATATTGAATTATCGATATAATTATCGTAATACGAGGATCTTATGTAATTCAATTTAAATTGAAGTCAAAATGATTTATATGAATTTTTATTTGAATTTAAACGATAATAATAATAATTTATTATCAAGGAATTTAAATTAGATTATATTAATTTATTTTTGTTATTTATATTTACGTTCAAACTAAATATCAAAATATATTCAGTTAGTTCAGAATAGTGTTACACCATTGAAATAACAGTGGTTACGTTAAAATAGCGGTTCGTGGTTTAAATGAATGGACCCCGAGATATTTATAATGGATAAGATCGAAATCGAATCGAAAATCAAATCTATATCTGTTTAAAAAGAATAAAAGATCTCTTTATATCGAATCAAAATCAAATCAAATTAATTAGAAAATCTTTTTAAAATAAATTGAAGATTGTTTTGTACGTTCTGTTTCCTTCTCCCTTATATAATCGCGATCTCCCCTGCTTTTCTATTCACTCTTCCATTCTCAGCTAATTGAAACAAAAATCGAAATGGCCACTCCTCTCTACCACAATCAGCAAAGCAACCGTGGCCTGCTCCTCTTCAACAAAAGCACTTCCCTTCTCCTATTTAATCGCGACCTTACCCCACCCTTAATTCATTTTGCTGAAACCCGAAATCAAAATGGCCGTTTTCTTCTATTCCTCTTTTATACAGTCAATCGAAAATCCGGGTTATGATTTGGGTATTCGACGTTGATCTAAGGGTTCGGAGATAGGAATACACGCGCGTGCAAGGACATCAGGCATCGCGAGAACCAGGTTCAACATTGATCGATTTTTAGGGCAAATCAAAATCGCGATTAAGGGTATTGGGAGCATCAGGTTTTGATTCTGAGTACGAGCAACGATTTGAAGTTAAGATTCAGGGATTTTGGGAGGTTCGGAAATCAGATAGAGGGCGGTGGTGTGTCACTGGAAGGTGCGATAAGTTATGGAGTGCGATTTTGGTGGGTTCTTGACAGTAGAGGCAAGTTGGTGGTTGCGCTGGCGTTCAGAGGCAGTCGAGGTTCATATGATGGCAAGGTGAAATGGGTTCGGGTAATTTCCTGTATGCGATGACAAGGGGATGAGCTCAGAAGTGAGGGCTAGCAAAGATGACTATTTTCGAACAGTGAAGTGTTGAGGATTCAGGAAAGAAGAGAGCAAGCTGTAGTAATGGGTTTTCCTTACTGTCATTAGTTTGAAGGTTGAAGGGGAAATGATATTTAGGCTTCAATTAAGGTTAGTTTAATTTATTTAATTTAAAACTAATAATGGTTTAATTAAATTCAAATTAATTTCCACATCTTTATAATAGTTAAGTTATAATGTATAACCTTCGTATTCATATCCAGAATTAAACCAAATTTGATTATGGATTCGAAATGGTAAAAGCTTCGCATATACTGATTTGGAGCAATATGGAATTAATCGGAAATAAATCACTATTTCAACGAATAAAATCAATGTGAGTAAATCTCACTCACCTTTTCTTTAGAATTATTTTTATTCGTTAAAAATAATTGTTGTTGCTTGTTTGAATGCTTTCTGGTTGATTTAAATATAATAGTTATTTAGGGTTGACTATTATATATATATATATATATATATATATATATATATATATATATATATATATATTGGGTTGATGATTGGATTATTCCCGCAGTATCATTAGCAGATGCCCGCGGTACCATTAGCGGATGATTACCCTATACGCCCCACGCTATGATAGTGGATGACCTTCTATACCGCGATATCCTGCCTCGAAGCAGGATGGGTATTATTTACGTTGACTAACGTCTGTGGATGCAGGAAAAACAGGTTGGAGGGATCCAACTGGATTCCTCAAAAATATATTATTTGTTTGTTTATTTGTTTGCATATATATTGTCATATATGATGTGTTAGAAACCCTGAAATAAATAATTGGTTGGTTGGTGTTTAAATATGTAACGATATGCATTTTGCCCAACCCGATCAATCACAAAATCGACCAAGACCGTTTAAAGCCCGAATACGTTAACTTTGGGAATACAACAACATTAGAACAATAACAACAGACTTTTATTACATTATACTAATGTTACATCAGAGTACAGAATATCAGAGTACATCGATTAAAATTACAGCGAAAGATAAATTACAATATTTTAATACAATACAGCGAAAGACTTTCTATGCTCTGGACACAGCTTCAAGCTTCAATCCAGAATCCTGCTCGAGATAAGGACCTGTAGACAAACTACTCGACTGCCCGTGTGGAAAAGAGGGCACCCGAGTTTGCAAAGGTGGAAACAAACAACGGGTCAGTCATGGGACTGGTTTGAGAACTCTTAACTAATTTAACTAATAGTAATAAAGCAAATCCAAGGACCACGCCGCTAACGTGGAACGGGTTTACTCCAATGGATTGTCGTGCATAAATTAAAGTAAATCGTCAAAACAACGCAATGCTTTTTGGAAAAATGGAATCACCATAAGACTCAGGTCCCATCACATAATGCAACGCACACCAGAGGATAGAGTTTTACCTTATGGTGATTAAACATGCTTGGTACGATAAAAACGAATTTGATATTATTATTAGGGTATATAACTTTTCAAAAAAAGTTCAATCATAATGTATCAATTGTAACGACCCGTGTTCTACACATCATAGGATTGTAGAATATTTATTTCTTTCCCGTGTGAAGTTGTATGGTCATGTAACTTTGGGAAACATTTATTAGAGTCATTTCCCCTGTTCATGATTTTTGTCGATTTTTAAATGGCCATTTTGCCCCTAGTCAGTACTGTTTTGGTCATAACTTTTGATAGGGAAGGAATTTTGACCTGAAACCACTTCCATTAGATTCGTTTGATGGTTTCTCTTTCCGTAGAGTGGTCATAATAGCCAAACGGACTTACCGTTTGGGAGATATGGCTGAAACAAGGTTTGGAGGGTGAAAAACTGCTTAACTGGGCCAAATCGGGTGATTAGTGAGTAGGCCCATAACCCATTTCGGGATTAGGGTTATGGGAGGGCTGAGATGAGATGGAGAACCATTCCATTTCAGTTTTCTAGCCTCCACTTAGTCCCCAAGAAACCTAATAATGGCCTCCACTCTCTAAAGTCTCCAAATCACCTCCAAACCACTCCAACTTGAAGAAAAAGAGATTAGCAAGACCAAATCAAAGAAGATCTTCACCTAATCAACCTTGGAGCTGCTGTTAGCATTGGGATTCGCATCAAATCAGAGAATTATTTCAGATCTTAGTTTGTTTTGTGGCTAAGGTGAGTGATTAGCTTGCTTTTTGCACTAATTATGGCTAAATTGGGGTGATTAGTGCTAATCAGCGTTTTTAAAGGAAAATAAATTCTGGAAAAATGTTTATAAAATCATAAACGATGTTTTAGACCTCTGATATGAGTTTGGGTTAATTTGGTTAAGTTTTGCTAATCGTACCATTAGTTATGCTCACATATGCTTAAGGGAAAACATGGGGTTTTGGCTATGTTTGATCCATTTTATCGTATCATGTTGTTGTTTTGGTGTTTGAGGTCACTTGTATGTATTGCTATGACACTATGATATGCTTTGTGATTGGTTTCAATAGTTAGAATGGTCGAAAACGCCGTCGAGAGGCGTATAAACACTTGCAGGAATCGGTGCAGGAAATCGGATCGGATCGCCCCCTACCCGATCCGAACCGCCCATTTCCCTTCACCACGAACCGAACCGATCGTTATAGCGAAGCAAGCTGCGCCACGAGCTGAAGGATCCGAACCGATCCGAGAAGTCGCGATTCAAGACTTGGTGATTGAAGACTCCGACCTGACCCGCCTGGAGTGATAGCGACACGATCCGATCTGATCACCTTGAGGACAACGAACCGGAGACTTGGAGGAGGGCGAGTGGCTTGGAGCTATGACCAGGAGGCGTGACCCGAGCCGTTGCGTGTTGGGGAACCCGATCCGATCCGGATGGGACTGGAGGCCACGAACCGATGGCGCACTCCGATCCGATCCGAGGTAGCAGTCACGAACCGAGACGATGAAGACCACGATCCCAATGATGATGAAAGGGATCCGAACCGATCCAATGGAGGTCCATAACCCGAAATGCAAAGGTAGTTCAAGTGGAAGTTCGAGCTCAGGATCCAGACGGGAACCAATGAGTTCACTTCGTGATTGGACTTTGCTGCGGGACGTGTGCTAAGGAGTTGTCGATATCTATGACTTTGGACCACTAGGTGTTGGAGGTAGAGAGACAAACTCGGGCTTTGGATATGGTGCGACTAGGGAGCTACCTACCAATGGAGTGGGGTCATGGAAACGTTGGGCGTGATCCCATAGGTATGGCGTTGGTGGTAGTAGGAATGTACATAGTCGTACAAAGTCGAGTTCTGTCGTTTTAGTAAAGTGCTCTAGTGACCGAAGAAGTGGATGTCGTATGCTTTACGCACTGAGTGAGAGATGGGAGGATGGTTGCTATGCTTGATTGTTTGACATACACATCCCCACCCCCGTATATTTACACACCATATGTTAGTGACATCTTAGAGTATTGTACCGTGTAGTACTAACTCTTTGATTGCAGGTCCAGGTTCAGGTATGACTTAGTATACCTGTTACTATTCTGTTTATGCTTGCTACCACTCATACCAGACTGATGTCTGACCCAGAATTTTATGTTTCTTCTTATTACTCTGGGTGCTCACACGAGCAGACTAGAGACAGGGATAGCTGGTAGTGCGCTTGGTAGATGGACTGAAGACGAGCAGGAGGCTCCACGTATGATATATAGTTATTCTCCCTCTGTCGTGATCGGTATCTACTTTGGGCATTAGTAGCATACCTATTTTGTTTATCTTAGAGACAGTATTTTGAAGTTGTAATAAGCTGTATTTGATATTTCCGCTACTCTGATGATGTTAGTTCAAGTTTTCAGCTTATGCACTGTCTCATCTGTTTTATGTCAAGTATATGTTGGTTATTATATTTTGTCCCATGCGCTGTGAGACATATTACAGGTTCTTTATTTGGTTCATCTTCTTTCTTTCTCATTCTTTGGCGACCGTCCCATGCCAATTGGACATGTGTACAGCGCACAATTGGAGTAAATGTCGGTTGGTGCGGGGCGGGCCGTCACATTTGGTATCAGAGCTCTAGGTTGCGTAGTTAACCTAGGGAAAGACACTAGGGAGAGTTAGTACGTATATGAGAGCGCGTATTTGTGATTACTTTGGTTTTCAAAAGCTATGTATATATATATATATATATATATATATATATTAGTAGTATAAGAATGAAGTTGCACTGCACTAGTACCACTATGGGGTCGTTAATCGTTCTTCTTTTTACAGATTGACGATGAGCCGATACGTGAGAGGTACTGGTAGAGGGGCCAATAATGGAAATGCCGCTGACATGAGGGCGATGTTTACCGACCTCATGAGAGACATGCTTAGGGAAGCGCAAGGGGCAGTTCCTAATCCCGGAGTTGGTGGTGGCCCAGTAGTGCAAGCGCCTAGGGTCGATTTCGCCAAGTTGAGTAAGGATTATACTAATCTTGGTGGAAAGCCGTTTCACGGAACAGAGTCGGCCACGGATGTTCAGGATTGGTTGGATAGCTGTGATCGAATCTTCGATGACTTGGGTATCGAGGATGCGATGAAGAGAAGGCTAGCGTCTCGTCAGCTGCAAGGACGAGCGATGAATTGGTGGAATGCTATTAGGGCAGCCACACCAGAAGATCAAGTTACTTGGGATCAGTTTAAAGCTCGCTTTAGCGACAAGTATATCCCAGCTGCCCAGAAGTCGGAATTGTTTAGGAAGTTCTTGGAGCTTAAGCAGAATGGAAGGGCAGTATCAGATTATGTTGCGGAGTTCGACACTTTGTCGAAGTATGGGTTATCTCTAATCGATACTCCCGAAAAGAAAAATGAGAAGTTCATCACCGGCTTGGATGAATACTTAGGGGAGAGGCTGATTAATCACATCGATGAGACGTTTGAGTCGATTGTGGGAAAAGCTTTGAGGTCAGAAAGTCTTTACCCTAAGCCGAAGACTGGGGTTGTTGCTGCATCTGCTGAAGAGCCAAAGCCGCAAGCAAGCGGTGGAGGCAAGAATAACTCTCAGAATAAGAGGAAGCAGAACCAAGCTAAGGATGGCCAGAAGAAAAGCAGGAAAGAAGTCGAGTGCTTCAAATGTGGAAAGAAGGGCCATTATGCAAGGGAATGTAGGGCCAAGACAGTGGGAAAGAAGTGCTTTAACTGTGGCCAGGAGGGACATTTTAAGGATAAGTGCCCGCAACCTCTGAAGGAGAATCAGATTGTGAAAGCATATGCCATCAATGCTGTTCCTTCTTCGTCGAATGCCCCAACTGCGGCGGAGAAAGGAAAGGGAGTCGTCATTCAAGGTATGCTTTCCATTTATGATCTTCCTGTTAGAGTTTTGTTCGATACCGGGGCTTCTCATTCCTTCATATCTAGTGACCTGGTAGATAGGTTGGGATTGGAACCCGAGTTAGTCGATAGACCATTAGCTGTGACGAACCCGATTGGTGGTTCAACAAACCTCAGTATGATCTGTCGTAATGTGGTCTTATCGAGTCATGGATGTATGTTTGTTTGTGATTGCTTTGTTTTGGGCTTTACTGGGTATGGCATTATTTTGGGAGTCGATTGGCTCCAAAGATACGGGGTGGTGGTAGACTGTGAGGGCTTTTTGGTGACAGTTAGGGCGGATGATGGGCGGAGGGTAGTGTTTGGTAATCTACCCTGTGATGGGGTAATGGCTAGTTTTGTAAATTCCCTCGACATCCCGCATGATGAGTTATCAGGTTTGCCCATGGTTAGCCAGTACCCGGACATCTTCGAGGAAGTGACCGGACTTCCACCACACCGAGAAATTGAGTTTCGTATTGATTTAGTGAAAGATGCCAGACCTATAGTGATGCCACTTCGTCGTATGGCACCACGAGAACAGCGAGAGCTCGAGGTGCAAGTTGGCGATCTTTTGAAGAAGGGATTTATTAGAAGAAGTGTTTCCGAGTGGGGAGCACCAGTTGTGTTTGCTACTAAGGCAGATGGTTCCCTTCGATTGTGTGTGGACTATCGTGAGTTAAATAAGGTGACGAGGAAGAATAAGTATCCTCTACCACGGATAGATGATTTGTTTGATCAACTGGAAGGAGCGAGAGTGTTCTCCCAGTTGGACCTCGCGACAGGATTTCATCAGCTCCGTGTAACAGCTGATAGTATAGCTAAAACGGCATTTAGGACGCCGTCTGGGTTTTATGAGTGGTTGGTCATGCCATTCGGGTTGACCAATGCACCAGCATACTTCGTGGATCTTATGAATAGAGTATTCAGAGACCAATTGAATAAGTTTGTTCTTGTGTTCGTAGACGATATCCTTGTTTACTCGAGGACAGAAGAGGAACACAAGGAGCATTTGAGAATTGTGTTGGAGGTGTTGAGAAGACACCAATTGAAAGCGAAGTTTTCTAAGTGTCACTTCTGGAGGAGAGAAGTGAGATTCTTGGGCCATGTTGTTTCAGAGAATGGTATTGCCGTGGACCCTGCAAAGGTGGCTACGGTACAAGATTGGTCTACGCCCAAGAATGCAAAAGATGTAAGAAGTTTCTTGGGGTTAGCTGGATATTATCGTAAGTTTATCAAAGACTTCTCCAAGACAGCGGCACCGTTGACTCAGTTGACTAAGAAGAATCAAGCCTTCGTTTGGGACGGAGGGTGTGAAAAAGCATTCAAGAATCTAAAGGAAAAGTTGACGCGTGCGCCAGTGTTGGTCATTCCTAAGGGAAATGAAGAGATGACGGTATACACGGATGCTTGTGGTACCGGACTGGGTGCGGTATTGATGCAAGGAGGTAGGGTTGTAGCTTATGCTAGTCGACAGCTAAAGCCACATGTGAAGAAGTATCCTACCCATGATTTAGAATTGGCAGCGATTGTATTTGCGCTGAAGATGTGGAGACATTACCTCTTGGGAGAAAGATTTGAGCTGTTTACCGATCATAAATCGTTAAAGTATCTCTTCTCTCAGAAAGATCTGAATCTCCGTCAGCAGAGATGGTTAGAGTTCTTGGCTTCGTATGATTTTGATATCGCATATACACCTGGGAAGGGTAATGCGGTAGCCGATGCCTTGAGTAGGAGACATGCCAGCTTAGGGGCAATGTTTCTTGAATGGAAGCAGCTGGAGTATATCGCGGGGTTTGATTTCAGACCAAGGTGCGAATTGGATCCAGTTATGCTAGCTAGCTTGACGATCAGACCCACTTTGATAGAGCGGATTGGTTCTAGCCAGAGGAACGATCCTAACCTATTAGAAATCATCTCCAAGTTAGAGATGGGTATCGAAGAGGAGATGAATGTGTATGGGCTTGATCGAGATGGATGGCTTCGGAAGAATGGAAGACTAGTTGTGCCCAACGTGAATGGCTTGAGAGATGAAGTGCTTAGAGAATGTCATCACTCAAAACTGACTATACATCCCGGTGGTAATAAGATTTATCGAGACATGAGACAGACTTACTACTGGGAAGGGATGAAAAGAGACGTTGGGAAGTTTATATCCAAGTGCATGAATTGCCAGCTAGTTAAAGCCGAGCAAAAGAAGCCTAGTGGGTTGTTGCAACCATTAGAAATTCCCGAATGGAAATGGGAACAAGTTTCGATGGATTTCATCGATGGTTTACCGAGGACTAGATCGGGATATGATAGCATTTGGGTAGTTGTGGATCGACTGACCAAGAGTGCAAGATTTATACCAGTTAAGTCGAACAGAACTGCAGCTAAGTTAGCAGAATTGTATATGAAGTGGGTAGTGAGATTTCATGGAGTACCCAAAAGCATTGTGAGTGACCGAGACCCGTTGTTTACTAGTGGGTTTTGGAAGAGCTTACAAGAGGCCCTAGGGTCAGGATTACACCTCAGTACCGCATATCATCCTCAGACCGACGGTCAGACGGAGAGGGTGAATCGTATATTGGAAGATCTCTTGAGAGCGTGTATATTGGATTTTGGTGGATCATGGGATGACCATTTGCATCTAGTGGAGTTTGCATATAATAATAGCTACCAATCTAGTATTGGTATGGCTCCATATGAAGCTTTGTACGGAAGACCGTGCAACTCACCATCATGTTGGATAGAGACTGGCAAGAAGTTTGTGCTTGGACCAGATGTGGTGAGAGAAACTTCCGATAAGATCAAGATCATTCAGCAACGAATGAAAGCTGCTCAGGATAGGCAGAAAAGCTATGCTGATAAGAGGAGAAGAGACTTGAAATTCTCCGTTGGTGACTTGGTGTTTGTCAAGATCTCTCCGTTGAAAAGCGTGATACGATTTGGCAGGAGAGGCAAGTTGGCACCAAGATTTGTGGGTCCTTTCCAAGTTCTCGAGGAAGTTGGGAATTTGGCGTATAGAGTTGGCTTACCAGAGAAAATGGCAGGAGTCCACGATGTGTTTCATGTTTCCCAACTAAGGAAGTTCGTTCACGACTCGGATGTGACTATTTCACCTGATCAGTTAGAGGACTTCGAAGTAGAACCCGAGGCGGTTGAGAACCGCAAGCCGATTCGTATTGTGGGGCATGATACGAAGCAACTTCGAAGAAAGTCGGTGAAGCTAGTCAAAGTTCAGTGGGGCGAGGACGAAAATGATTGTGCTTGGGAGACAGAGGAGAGCATTAAAAAGGCTTATCCAGAACTCTTTGCCTGGTAAGATTTACTTTGCGATTTAGTTATTCCGCATGCTAGGATAGACTTGTTTTGCTTGTTTTGCATGTTTGATGGTTGTCTTATGATTGATAGGCATGCGGGACCCTTGTGTGTGTTTTGATTAGGGAATTTCGGGGGCGAAATTTCTTAAGGGGGGGAGAGTGTAACGACCCGTGTTCTACACATCATAGGATTGTAGAATATTTATTTCTTTCCCGTGTGAAGTTGTATGGTCATGTAACTTTGGGAAACATTTATTAGAGTCATTTCCCCTGTTCATGATTTTTGTCGATTTTTAAATGGCCATTTTGCCCCTAGTCGGTACTGTTTTGGTCATAACTTTTGATAGGGAAGGAATTTTGACCTGAAATCACTTCCATTAGATTCGTTTGATGGTTTCTCTTTCCGTAGAGTGGTCATAATAGCCAAACGGACTTACCGTTTGGGAGATATGGCTGAAACAAGGTTTGGAGGGTGAAAAACTGCTTAACTGGGCCAAATCGGGTGATTAGTGAGTATGCCCATAACCCATTTCGGGATTAGGGTTATGGGAGGGCTGAGATGAGATGGAGAACCATTCCATTTCAGTTTTCTAGCCTCCACTTAGTCCCCAAGAAACCTAATAATGGCCTCCACTCTCTAAAGTCTCCAAATCACCTCCAAACCACTCCAACTTGAAGAAAAAGAGATTAGCAAGACCAAATCAAAGAAGATCTTCACCTAATCAACCTTGGAGCTGCTGTTAGCATTGGGATTCGCATCAAATCAGAGAATTATTTCAGATCTTAGTTTGTTTTGTGGCTAAGGTGAGTGATTAGCTTGCTTTTTGCACTAATTATGGCTAAATTGGGGTGATTAGTGCTAATCAGCGTTTTTAAAGGAAAATAAATTCTGGAAAAATGTTTATAAAATCATAAACGATGTTTTAGACCTCTGATATGAGTTTGGGTTAATTTGGTTAAGTTTTGCTAATCGTACCATTAGTTATGCTCACATATGCTTAAGGGAAAACATGGGGTTTTGGCTATGTTTGATCCATTTTATCATATCATGTTGTTGTTTTGGTGTTTGAGGTCACTTGTATGTATTGCTATGACACTATGACATGCTTTGTGATTGGTTTCAATAGTTAGAATGGTCGAAAACGCCGTCGAGAGGCGTATAAACACTTGCAGGAATCGGTGCAGGAAATCGGATCGGATCGCCCCCTACCCGATCCGAACCGCCCATTTCCCTTCACCACGAACCGAACCGATCGTTATAGCGAAGCAAGCTGCGCCACGAGCTGAAGGATCCGAACCGATCCGAGAAGTCGCGATTCAAGACTTGGTGATTGAAGACTCCAACCCGACCCGCCTGGAGTGATAGCGACACGATCCGATCTGATCACCTTGAGGACAACGAACCGGAGACTTGGAGGAGGGCGAGTGGCTTGGAGCTATGACCAGGAGGCGTGACCCGAGCCGTTGCGTGTTGGGGAACCCGATCCGATCCGGATGGGACTGGAGGCCACGAACCGATGGCGCACTCCGATCCGATCCGAGGTAGCAGTCACGAACCGAGACGATGAAGACCACGATCCCAATGATGATGAAAGGGATCCGAACCGATCCAATGGAGGTCCATAACCCGAAATGCAAAGGTAGTTCAAGTGGAAGTTCGAGCTCAGGATCCAGACGGGAACCAATGAGTTCACTTCGTGATTGGACTTTGCTGCGGGACGTGTGCTAAGGAGTTGTCGATATCTATGACTTTGGATCACTAGGTGTTGGAGGTAGAGAGACAAACTCGGGCTTTGGATATGGTGCGACTAGGGAGCTACCTACCAATGGAGTGGGGTCATGGAAACGTTGGGCGTGATCCCATAGGTATGGCGTTGGTGGTAGTAGGAATGTACATAGTCGTACAAAGTCGAGTTCTGTTGTTTTAGTAAAGTGCTCTAGTGACCGAAGAAGTGGATGTCGTATGCTTTACGCACTGAGTGAGAGATGGGAGGATGGTTGCTATGCTTGATTGTTTGACATACACATCCCCACCCCCGTATATTTACACACCATATGTTAGTGACATCTTAGAGTATTGTACCGTGTAGTACTAACTCTTTGATTGCAGGTCCAGGTTCAGGTATGACTTAGTATACCTGTTACTATTCTGTTTATGCTTGCTACCACTCATACCAGACTGATGTCTGACCCAGAGTTTTATGTTTATTCTTATTACTCTGGGTGCTCACACGAGCAGACTAGAGACAGGGATAGCTGGTAGTGCGCTTGGTAGATGGACTGAAGACGAGCAGGAGGCTCCACGTATGATATATAGTTATTCTCCCTGTGTCGTGATCGGTATCTACTTTGGGCATTAGTAGCATACCTATTTTGTTTATCTTAGAGACAGTATTTTGAAGTTGTAATAAGCTGTATTTGATATTTCCGCTACTCTGATGATGTTAGTTCAAGTTTTCAGCTTATGCACTGTCTCATCTGTTTTATGTCAAGTATATGTTGGTTATTATATTTTGTCCCATGCGCTGTGAGACATATTACAGGTTCTTTTTTTTGGTTCATCTTCTTTCTTTCTCATTCTTTGGCGACCGTCCCATGCCAATTGGACATGTGTACAGCGCACAATTGGAGTAAATGTCGGTTGGTGCGGGGCGGGCCGTCACATCAATCCTAGGACACATAGATACCATAATACTATGCTTCCATACTAGTAATACAATCAAATCCGTGGGTTCGTATTGGAAGTTTGGATTTCCATCATGAGTCAAGGCTAGGGAGGAGCTCCTTACCGATTCGAGACACTCTAGCTAATGTCTCTGGATCCCCCGCAGTGAACCCTTGGATAGCTGCAGGACTGGTCCACACATACAGCTTTGTGGATTAGTTATTCCTGAACACACGTTTCCCGATCCTATAGGACCTATCATCTGAGGCGCCTCATTCCATCATCCACATAAGTAAAATGTCAGGCCGTGTTAATACCCAAACACCACTTCTAGCTAGAAAGAAACGTGTTGCTCTCCCTGCGTTCCCTTCTCCCGTTTTACACTCCGCCGGTGTGTGAGGCTCGCAAAGTCATGCTATACACAAAGCTATGCCTAAACAGGCTATGCTTTGATCATCCCACAAGGCCTGCTTTTCAACAAAACCTTGATCATATGCATCTTAGCATGCCACATCGTCACTCCATATCACACTACCAATCCTTTGTCGAAATATATGAAAGGGTGTTAAGCAAGAGAATAAATTCTCCGCCACCAATCATTCATACATTCGACAGAAAATCAATAAATACAATATAAAGGAGTACAATGTCAGACACACATTCCATTCATAAGCTTATGCTCTGGGTCTGAGCGAAAGCCAAATCCGTACTAATCAACACTACGTTCGGACGGCCACCACTGTAGCCCCTTCAAGGTAGCTACTCCAATCACGGGCATCAGCAGTTGTCGTCCATTCGATGTGAAGATCGTCGGTCTTCAATCACCGTTTTCAACTCTTCGACTTTCATTCGTCGTATGATCATTTGAAATGAGATTGAACTCGGACTTTTCAAATGATCTTCGCATATATTTAAAAATCATTTCATATCGTTGATATTAATTTATAACGATCAACCTTTATTTTTATTTATATAAAAATAATTAAACTCCATTTAACGACGCTCCAAGTCAAAAGGCGACCTTGGCGCTGTTTTCGCCTAAATTTGTTTTACACATTTCTCTAAATCTAACCGTTGGAATTTAACACAATTCATAACGTTGGAAAGATCTTCCCAAGGCAAACCTAACGGCTACAGATTTGGGAAAATCCCACGGTCGAAAATTTCGGTATAACCGTTTAAAAATACAATTCCAAAAAGCAAACTACCACGCTTGATTCGTTAAATTAATTAATTATATATATATATATATATATGTATATATAATCGGATATATACACACAATTTCTTCGGCCATTTCATTATTGCGATAATCGTGACAAGTAAAGGTATAAAACAAAACACACAATAATGTTTATTTTATTTATAATTCACATACACAACCTATACATGCAATGTATTTTTTTTTCTACTTTCAATTTACACAAACATGCAATTTCTTATGCGTCATTTCTAATTCAACAAAAATGATTATTTTGTGTTATTCTTTTCTTTACAAGCAAAATGATATTCTTGCTTTAATCTTTACACATGAAAATGTAAATTTCATATCTTTAATCTTTTAATGAAAATCTAATTCGTTAAAATGTAAATTTCATCGTTATAATTTTCATTGAAAACCTATTTACATAAAAATGTAAATTTCATATCCTTATCCTTTTCAAAATGAAAATCTAATTCATTAAAATATATGAATTTTCACTTTAAAGCTTTTTACATGAAAATGTAATTTCTACCTTTAAATCTTTTGCATGAAAAATGTAAACTTTCTCCTTAATCCTAAATGTAAATTTTCTTTTTAATCAAATTACATTAAATGTAACTCTTCTTTTTAATATAATTCACATTAAACATGTAAACTTTTCTAACAAAATGTTATTTTCATACAAGTGTGACATTTTAACAAAAATGATATTTTTATACTAATGTGACATTTTAACAAAAATGAAACTTTGTTCCTAATGCAACCTTTTTGACTAGAAATGATAATTTTTAAATGCAACATTTTATAGAATAAAAATGTTACTTTCCTATGCTAACATTTTATATAATAAAAATGATCTTTTCTAATGCTAACATCTCATATAAGAAAATGTTCCTGTATATACTGACGTAAAAATGAGATTTTATTATGCAAACATTTTTATACATAAAATGTTACTTTTCTAATGTTAACATAAAAATGTGATTAACATTACGGTGAAAATTTCTATCCTTTTTTAAATTACATAAAAAGGTGATTTTGATTCCATTGTCAAATTCCTCTTTTTAATTACATTAAAAATGTAATTTCCGTTACGACGATGAATTCTTACCTTATAGTTACATTAAAAATGTAATTCTCTTTTCTTTTTAATCTTGATTACATAAAATGTAATTCTCTTACTTTTATTCAATTACGTGAAAAATGTAACTTCACTCTAAATCTTATTCTCATTATGGTGTGAATAATGTCATTTCCCATGTATTCTAATATCAAACAAAAGGACATTTATTTGTTAACATTTTTCTATGTTTTCATCATATAATATAAAAGCATATTTTATATGTAAATATTTTTTTAACCATTCATATTAACATAAAAAGGATATTTTATGTTAAATCCTTCTTAACATTTTAACATAAACAAATAAAAGATAATTTTGATTGTCGTCAATTCTAGCACAAAAAAATATATAAAGACTTATATTTTGTCTAGTTAACATTTTATAACTAAATTGTTATTTTAACCAATCTCAACATTTTATATCTAAAATGTTATTTTCCTTTTACTTTGACAATTTTCTATTTAACAAAATGAACATTTTGTTATGACATACCCTTCTATTTAACAAAATAAATATTGTATTTTACATATAACATGTAAATAAAAATAAGTTTACAAATTTTGCCTTTTATTCACACATAGGATATAAATAAGAATGTATACAACAAGTTTGTTTTTTTCAAATCTCTTTTATATCGACAAAAATGTGAATTTTGACGCTACTAATTTATATCGACAAAAATGTGAATTTTGACGCTACTAATTTATATCGACAAAAATGTGAATTTTGACGCTACTAATTTATATCGACAAAATGGTGATAAGTAATATAATTTTCCATTTTAACAAAAGAATATTAAAAATATTCTTTTTAACTTTCGCTAAAAATGAATTTTTTTGTTAACTTTCAATACACAAACAAAAATGAATGTTTTCTTATTTTATTACAAAACAAAAATGAATCTTTTCTTTTTATTACAAAAAAATGAATCTAACTTAAGTGAGATGTAAATTTTCATAACATGAATTCTAACATAAGTGACAAATTTGAATGTCAATTCTAATTTTAGCAAAAGTAACAAATTTGCATGCTAATACTAATTTTAACAAAAGTGGCAAACATTAAAAATAACAAAGCCTATATTTCAAACGTAAATAAAAAGAACATCTTTTTTTTCTTAATGTTATTTTACTCTAATGTATAACATTTATGCAAAATGTATTTTATTTCTAATGAAACCTCTTTTTTTTAACTAATAACAATAAAATATGTGTTCTTTTTATTTCTACTCGCCTAATTAACAAAATGACACGTTTTGTTCCAAATAACAAGAATGACAAATTTTTGTGCAACTAGATTCTAATTAACAAAATGTTAATTTTAACAATCCACTGGACAAAAATAATAATAATTTGTTTTAATTCGATTCTCCAATTTACATAAATGTAAATTTCAGCACTCTAACAAACAAATGATAATTTAGTTTAACTAAATTAAAATTCTATTTAACAGAAATGTTAATTTCAAATGCATAACAATCCACAGAGCACACCCATCATGAATCAAATCACATATGATACAAGTAGAATTTAGTAGCGTATAATTTAACATCATCAATTCTAGAACAGATCACTTATTATAATTTAGTAATTTAATTATATATAAAAAGAAAGAGAATTTCTCACATTGGTTTGAGAAATTGGCCAAAATCCAACTTGTTCAAAATCAGATCTGATCTGGACAGCAGCGTAGATCTCGCCTCTACGATCGTAACGCTTCAGAAATCGTCCAATTCTGAGTTAGAACTAACAAGTTATGACTAAATTAAACTAGATAATAATTTATATTAATTAATTAATTAAGAGTTAACCTTTCTTCCTCCTTACAGATAATCGGCCGCTGCTTTTACTTATGGGTTCAAAACTAGGTCTTGCTTTTGCGATCGATTGGACCAATGGTTTGCAGATCAGGTGGTGTAGAATCGAAGAGGGGAACGAGGTGCATAGGGGGGGTCCCACCTGTGTGAAGCTCGATCGAGCCTAGGGGAGGTACGGCGGCTGTTCTGGCCGACGTTCGGGGGTGCGGTTCAGGGAGTACGGGCCATCAGACGGGATCTAACCGTATAGAAACGTGGAGGAGAGCGAGAACTTCGATTTGGTATAAATATTTGAGTCTAATTCGCTGAGAAGAGGAAGATTTTGATGGAGCAAGGTGGAAAAATTTCGGCCATTAGGATGGAAGGAGGCGACTGGAGAGATGATGAATAGTGTAACCGTATTTTTATAATAATATATTAGGGTTTTATCATTATTTAATTATTAATTAACCCGATTAAGGCCCGATTTGTAACTTCCTCTGATCTCAACCCAACGACTGTCGTTCTTAAGGTTTTGACGCCTTCTGAACGCAATGGGACAGGTCTTGTGGTCCAATTCGAAAATCTGTAAAAAATATATTTAAATTTACATTAAAAATTAATTAATTAAATATTTACCGTACATTTAAATACCCCGGGGCCACATACAGACTCTAAAAATTCCAAAAACTTATTTCTGGCTTTCTTTTGTCGATACGGTCCTAACAAGACTAATTTCGTCGAATTCTGAGACCGTTTGAAAAATGGCCTTTTTCTGGTCGATCCGATTTGACTTAAATGGACAAAACACATTTTCTTTTGCCACGCTCACATATTAATTCAAAAAAATCTGGAAAATTAAACTTAACAATAATTCGACATTCCGGTTCCAACAAAAGTGGTTTCGTCGAAAACCGAGGTCGTTTGCAAAATGACTATTTTTAAGGGCTACATATTTAATATTAAAAATACATTTTTAAACAAATAATTTCCGAAATTCGAAATATATATGTGTTTACTGTTTTTCAATGTAGAAACATCATTCTGAACTCAATGGAAGTGATTTCGAGTCCAAATTCCTTCGTATGCAAAAGGTAGTGTTTTTGTCCTTTGTAAATTTCATAGCGACCTTTCTAAATTTTAATTTGGGCATAACTTTTGATTCCTGCTATGAAATTTCAATTTTTCAGATTCATTAGAAAGATATTTTTAAATAGATTCCAAAAATTTTGGTTTCACTAAAATCCGTTAAATTTTGCATCCTGTATGGTCAATCAAAGTTCAAGTTTGACTTTTCAAATTACCGCGCTATTTCTAACTCTTTTTATAATTAAAATTAAATTATTCATTCTTACTTCAATTTAAATCAATTTTTAATCATTATTATTCTAAATAAATTATTTTAAATATCATAAACTCATTAAAATTAGTTAAAATAAATTTTAAATTTACCCCCAAAATTCAGGGTTGTTACAAAATATCACTAGGCTTGAGGGTTGATTTATAAAATATCACGGGAAGGATATTTGAGATTTAAAGGGAAATTCTATTTTTCTAGAATAGAATTTGAAATTTCGAATAGAATAGAAATATGACCTTGTTTTTAAATAATAAAAACAAGTAGTTCATTTATAAACGAAGTTTATAAAGGAAGTGAAAGGAATTATCATTGGATAAATTCAGGAAATATCTACATAGGTGTGAATAAATGAAAAGAGAAATTTATTCTTCCAAAGTAGAAATTTTATTTCAAATGAATTGAATTGGACTTGTTTAAATAAATAAACAAGTAAAAGAAATGATGCTTGTAAATGATAATGAAAAATTATCATTTGGATAATTCTTATATTTAAATTCAAATGCGAATTTAAAAATAGAAATGGGAAAATCGTTTTAAAGAAATAAATGATGGAATTTATCCTGATGTTCAGAATATAAATTGAACGAAAATAAATCGATAAGGATTTATGATTTGAATTCGATTAATTCGAATTTATTTAAGTAGAAGTTAAATTGAATATGAAAATAAATTGGGTATTATATTTATAAGCTATTATAAATAGAATTTCCAAAATGAGATTTTGGTTTTAAAAAGAAATTTTAAAAGGGAACTTGTTTAAATATTAAACAAGGAAATTTGTAAAATGATGTTTATAAATAAAATGAATAAATTATCAAGAGATAATTTGAATATTAAAATTCAAAGAGAATTGGAATGGAATTCAAATAAAGAAAATTCAAATATAGAATTTGAATATAGAAATTCAAATGTGATTTAAATATAGAATTTTAATATAGGATTCAAATAGAGTTAAAATGGAATTTGAATATAAAATTCAAATGGAGTCTGAAAATAGATTTGAATATAGAAATCCAAATGAAGTTTGAAAATAGATTTGAACGTAGAAATTCAAATGGAGATTGAAAATGGATCTTGAATATAGAAAATTCAATTGGTGTTGAAATGGAATTTAAATATAGAAGATCGAAGTATAAATAAATTATAACCGAGTAAGTGAAAATCGACGATTTTAGGTAATCAGAATTTTTGAGTTGAATTGGGAAACCTGGTTTAATATATATTAAAAATAGATTAGAATGGGGTTGAATTTATTATAAACGAAGTTTAAACGTTTATATATATATATATATATATATAATTAAAACGAACTTGCCGAAGCGCTACAGTTCGGAAATTGGCGTTCCGAACTTCAATTGAGTATACTGAACCCAAGTGAAGTCGGAATTCTTTGAAACAAGAAACGTCAGGACCGGTTTGATAATAGTTTTCTAATGGAGGAGAAAAAAATGAATTTCGTCGAATAGATTTTGAGTTATATCAAAATCAAATTTTTAGAAAAATAGCGCCATAACCATTTAAAAACCATAATGGTTTATTTAATTTTATAAAAGGATTTTAAGCGAAAAAAATCCAAATTTTTATTTAGAAAATTTCATATTTTGAGTTGTAAGTTATATGTGAACTCAAGTGGAGTAATGAATTGATTTTTGAAACAGAAATCAGATTTTTGATTATTGAATATAATTAACTAATTTGAATAGAAATTAGTTAATGAGATTTTGAATTGATATTGGGCTTTGAATAAGTGAATTCGATTTGAAAATTTATATTCGAAATCGAAAAGGAAACTAGAATTGAAATTGAAATTCAATTTGGTTATGAGCAAGTTAAATATTTTATTTGAACATTTTATGTTCTAACAAAGAAGTGAAATAGGCAAAATAGCTAATTAAAGAATAAATGAGCGAAACTGAATTCAAACGATTGGATTGAGTTGAATTGGAAACAGGTGAGCATGTGTTAAACAGGTATGGGATGGAGTATATGAAGATTTTAATTTATGTGCCCGACAAAAAGGTACATGTTTAAACTTATATATGAGATTTTATGCGCCGTATCGGCAAGTTCGCTTGGCTTTTTCTTTTGGATTGGTGAGGGCCATGGGAGGCTATTTGAAATATCCCGATGTTCCCGGTACAAGGAAGGTTATGGAGAATTTTTCCGGAAATTTAAGGAGTTAGAATATTTTTAAGAAAAATTTGATAGTTAGAAATAAATGTATCGATATATACAGAATTCGATAAGGAATGAATTTAAAAATAGAATATTATAAACAAAAAGTAAATTGATAGGCTGGTAATAGTAAGAGAAGCATATATTCGTTTAAAAATGAATAATTGGTTTTTATAATGTTGATTATTCGAGGTAAGTGGTTTTGTCTGTTTTGAAGTTAATGATGTTTTCAGTCAAGGTTTGAGAGGTAATTTTACCCCAACTTGATTGATTTCATTTTTAATTGATAAATAGCAAGATCCAGTCTCGAAGAGAAGTGTTTAAATAAGAGTTAGGGAATAAAATAATTAGGGTTGTTGTAACGATGTTTTACACAACATTCATTTTAACCCAGATGATGGAATTTTGGAAATATAAAAGTAAATATTTCCTGAGTATAATTAAAGTAGTCGGGAAAGAGATAAGTGATTTAAATTGTTTTCAATTGCAAACAGAGATATTTTCTAAATATAGGAAATAAAAGAGGTTGAATTTGGAAAACGAAAACGTTTTCCAAATGGCGTAAAAGGCCAAGATGATTATCGAAAATATTGGGTAACAAATATTGATCAAGAAATGAAGAAATGATTTAATTAATGAAATATTAACTAACAGGCCCAGTGATTGATTGATGTTATGGATGAATGGAATGTTTGTTTATTTTCTTCGATAGCTAAATAACTGACTATCGAAGTGTTTGCCAATATCGTTGTCAATATGGAGAGACCGGTTGGATTATTATCCGTGAACCACTCTGTATTGGCAGTAGCGCTGCGAATCAGATTATATGAAGATAATCGAAGACGGAGTAAAATGCAAGGGCTTTTCTATTAATAGAAATTATGCCTTCGGTTTCGTTCAATCCCAGAACGAACGTATATGGATGAATGTCTGACAAAGTATTTCCAATGATCGAATATATTGGTATGTATAAATATACATGGTGGCAACAGATTCATTCCCTTAGCTAATATCCAGAATATATTTGTGCAAATCAATTAATGATTATCGGATTTGACAATGTGACATTCAAAGTGATTGTGCTATCAATGAAATATAAGTAATCATAGCCTCAGGCCTCAACAACCGAGAAATAACAAAAATCCGGCAGGCAGCATGGCTATGTGGGTCGCTCCCATTAGGGTGTATTATCACTTATCTAGAGATTCATTTAATTCCTTATTCTATTCGATGCTGTCCCAATCGGGAAACGGTTGCTGATCCCAACCGTTGGTGATATACATTCGATACACTCAAGCGAAATGAGTGGTCAGTCATGTATGGGCCGAGTTGCAAGACGTTCTTGTTGAACCCAGTGTATTCCTCTCTAGAGATACACTATCGGAAGGTGGTTCCATACCTTGTCATGTTGGAAATCCAGTCTCCAATAAGCGCCCTGCGGTTTTTGATTTTATACTTTGTATGTGGAGCGTGAGATGCAAGCGTTCCGCTAGATTCTATTTATTTGATTAGACATTATTATAATATCACTAGATTTTTGTATCAAAGTGTTTTGGGTTATAGCACGGTAAAAACCGTCCATGATTATGTGTGGGCTGGTCTTACTATCATCTTTTCTTTCGAAAGAATTTTGGAAGTTAAACAAATGGTTGGAGTTTACTCACACCAGTCCCATGACTGACCCAGAGTTTATTTTGTTTTGTTTTCCCTAAACTTTTGGGTCCCCAAATTTGTACAGGCAGTCAAGTAGTCAGGATTTTTCAGATTCATTCGGAAGAGCTGAAAGCAGAAGGCTTCACCAGTTAGCTATAGACTATCATATTTTCCGCTGTGTACTATGTTGTATCTGGAAACAGGTGTTTATATGTGACGACCCGAACTTCCCCGGTCTCCAAAGAGACGAGAAAGAACGAATTACTTTGAGGATAAGACAAATCAGAACGCAGACGGAAGAACATTTCATTGCTATTACAACAATTCCATCAGATACAAGAATATACAGAGTATAAATGAATGAATTACATTCGATAAATATCAGAGATTACATTAAATTACATAGCAGCGGAAAATAATACAAAGCACAACTGAAGGTGATATACGGATACAGAGCTTTCTGGATATCATTCCAGCTGTAAACCAGGATCCTGTGAATATAAATCCGCAAAACCAAAACTACTAGCTGCCCGTGCGAAAAATAGGGGCACCCAGAGTTTAGGTTAAAACAATAAACTCCAGGTCAGTCATGTGACTGGTGTGAGAACTAAAACAGTTATTTAATATTGGTTTTAAAGTTAGGTAAATCAAGGGACCACCCCGTATAACACGGAACGGGTTTCCTCCCAAGAATACCAGTGCATAGAACAAACAGCGCAATGCTAAATAAAGAAAAATGAAGCTGTTATAAGACCCAGGTCCCATCACACAATGCAACACAAGCCGGAGGATAGGGTTTTCCCTTATAACAGCCAAAGCATGCTTGATACGTTTATAACAAATCATTTGATACTATAATAAGTGTATAATGTCAAAACATTTCGATCATAAATATCAATCATAGGCGGCATAGCTACCATCTACTATGTCGCCATACTAGTTCTACAATTAAAACCGAAATATCTCGTATTGGAAATTGGATTTCCGTCATGAGTCGAGGCAAGGGGCAAGCTCCTCTCCGCGCTCGAGACACTCTAGCAAATGCCTCAGGGCTACGCACTCTGGGCAACCCCTGGATGCTTCAGGGCCGGTCCTCACTTACGTTAGAGGATTAATTATGCCTGAACACACGTTTCCCGGTCCTTACAGACCTATAATCGAGGCGCCTCATTCCAACAACCACAAAGGTGAAAAGTATATATATGTCAGGGCTGGTAAGTCACTGACACCACCAAAGCTAGAAAGAAACGTCGTGCTCTCCCTGCAGTCCGTATCCCGTTTTTAACTCATACCGAGGTGTGAGGCTCGCGAATCTACGTTATACACAAAGCTGCCACGTAGGCCGCTTTGATCATCAACCACAAGACTTTGCTTTTCAACAAAAGCCTTGATCATTGCATCTTAGCGTGCCACACAGGCAATTCATGCCATGCGACTGATGTCCATCGATATACAACCTCTGAGCTCGTACGTCTCAGAGAAGGGCATTAAGCAAAAGAATAAATTCTCCACCGCCAAACAGATGTATATTTAATAGAAATCAATCAACACAGAATAAAATCCAATGTCAGACACACAATCCATTTACAAGTCCGTTCTGGGTCTGAACGAAACCGGAGGCACTTTCCTCGCATATCCATCCATCTCCAAGTACGTCTAGAAGACCACCAACTATTTCCATCCTCTTGGGTGTACAGCCCAATCAGGATCGTCAGTAATTACCCAAACGATGTGAAGACTTCCGGTCTTCTACCGCCGTCTTCATCTTCGACTTATCGTCGAATCGGTTACTCAGAATGGATATAAACCCGGACTTTCTGAACAACCCGCGTATATTAAAAACGAATGTTACACAAACACAACAAACGCCTCATTCCAATTAAGAATATCCTTTTATTCACGAAATCACATTCTTAGGGAAAGGTTCCCATTAATTTTATCCAAGATAAATTCTTTAAAATTTATCCTTTAATCTTCCTTTGGATGTCGTTTCAAACCAAATTATGGTTTTCTATACTAGTCGAGATTAGCGAACCGTAATGAAGTAATTATTTATTTTATTTCCCAATCCCAACCTATTCATCCCATGAAGCAAAACTGGTAGTGCTTCACATCTAACACCACAATGTTATTGGTAAAATTAATTACCATTTCACGTTCAAATCTAATTAACGATTTAACTATCGCTTTGGAGCAAAACTGGTGATACTCCACTCTCGATTATTTCCTAAATTTGATAATTTAGATTATCCATTCACCTTTCAATTTAATTGCAGATTCATTAAAACTCCTTTTACAGGGTTAAAGAACTAATGTCATTTAAAACACAGTTCACGATAAACCCATTTCAAATCCAATCAAATATATTAGAAATTCCGATTATTTAAAACCCCTTTTTAAATCTAATTTATTAATTTAAAAATAATTGGGTTTTAAATTTAGTTCAAAACTAGTTCATTTCGATAAAAATCCATTTTTATCTTTTCAAGTATGGAGTTTTTCATCCCAATTCTTCCCAAATCACTTCTTATGATTTTAAACAAATTATTGATATTTTTAATAATTTTATCAAGGCCCGTACAGTCAATTTCCATTAACGGCCATCGAACTGCATTTACAACGACCTTTTTCAAATTTGATTTGGACGTATATCCAAATCCAACCGTTAGATTTCAAAGTTCTAATATTCGTTAGAAAGCTCTTTTCGATACGAACCCAACGGTTCCGGTTTTAGGATAATCCGACGGTCGGATCTCCCGTAATGTCCGTTTGAAATAAATGGTCGAAATTCACGAACTGCCGCGAAGCGGCGCGTTCTATTCAGGCCATTATATTATATATATAATATATATTTCGTCGATTACCATTCAAAACGAATTTTATAAATAGTTTTGAATTCGTTTCAAAAACAATTTTAACTTCCATTTCAATTCAAATCAAAATTGAATTCTTCCTTATAAATTCGTTTTAAAGTTCATTTCTATTCAATTCAAATTTCAATTCAATTTGAATTCATTTCAATTCGTTTTCAGTTCAATTCGAATTCGTTTTCTATTCAATTCAATTCGAATTCGTTTTATATTCAATTAAATTCGAATTCGTTTTCAATTCAATTCAATTTGGTTTTCTATTCAATTCAATTTGGTTTTCTATTCAATTCAATTCAAATTGGTTTTATATTCAATTCAATTTGGCTTTCTATTCAATTCAATTCAAATTGGTTTTCTATTCGATTCAAATCAAAATGGTTTTGTATTCAATTCAATTTGGTTTTCTATTCAAATCAAATCAAATTCGTTATATATTCAATTGAAATCAAATTCGTTATCTATTCAATTTATTTTCTATTCAATTTGAATTCAATTCATTTTCTATTCAATTCATTTTCTATTCAATTTGAATTCAATTCAAAATATTCGATTTCGAAATCACTTTTCAATATTCATTTTAAAATGAGTAAAATCGTTGTAAATATCGTTCACGTCAAAATGGCGTCAATCTAATCAACACGGCTTCATATATTTCTATTTTCTAATATTCTATTTCAAATATTTCTTTTTTTAAAATATTTCGTTCAACACATGACTAATCTCAACGGATGAGTACTGTCAACACATGAACCTTTATTTTATATTGATAAAGATGTAAATTTTATTATTAAAATATTTCGTTCAACACATGACTAATCTCAACGGATGAGTACTGTCAACACATAAACCTTTATTTTATATTGATAAAGATGTAAATTTTATTATTAAAATATTTCGTTCAACACATGACTAATCTCAACGGATGAGTACTGTCAACACATGAACCTTAATTTTATATTGATAAAGATGTAAATTTTATTATTAAAATATTTCGTTCAACACATGACTAATCTCAACGGATGAGTACTGTCAACACATGAACCTTTATTTTATATTGATAAAGATGTAAATTTTATTATTAAAATATTTCGTTCAACACATGACTAATCTCAACGGATGAGTACTGTCAACACATGAACCTTTATTTTATAGTATTCTTTATTTTCTAAATTGGAATGAGGCCCAATCAATCACCATATAATGTTAATTATATGGATTTTCACACATCACACGTATATAATAGCATTGAAAAATAATCAACCATCAACCAAAGTGCACTACACTGTATAAGCATCAAATATAGATATTCAACGCTTATAACAGCCTGTCAATCAATCGATCGACATATTTAATCAATCAGGATGAGTGAACTTCATATTTCATCCCAACACCCGTGTGGGGTTTCAAACAATCAAACACATATTTTATTTGTGCAGTTGGGCGATGTGTAAAATTTATCGACCCAATCAATGTCCTTCAAATAGGTGTACATCAACAAACCGTCCGGTTTGTAAATGAATATTTAATTTTATTCACTATATTCATATTCAAGTTAAAAATTATACTCTTTAACGATAAAACATTTTATTTCAACGTATGAGTTTCTATTCAGTTCATTTACACAATAAAAATGATATTTTTATTTTTCTAACATATTTTAGAAAATTTCGGCGGCATAACGGCACGATACTAGAAACGGGACAAGGCCTAGCCTTATCCCCGGTCTAGTGAAGGCCCACGCCATTCACACATCAATCAAATCCATTCCATTTCACCAAACAATTCATTCCAAACCAAATTATCTAACTAATTTTTTTTTTTTGCAATCAAACAAACAAGTCCATGGTCTGTGGACGATTGTGTCGGGTGCTACTAAGCACCGTCTGCATCCTAGTATATATATATATAACTAGAAAAAGAAATTGAAGAGTGAGAAGTTCTCACCGATAGCTATCCCACGACTCTTCATTTAGAGAAATCATCGCCATTCTCGCCCTTTGTCGCTTTCGTTACCCGTAGCCACTACATATATAAAAATCGAATTTTCACTTTGCTACCTATATAAAGATGATATTTTTAATATTCCTATCATGTAAAAATTATATTTTTAATTCTCTACATAAACAAAAATCATATTTTTACATCATCTATATAGTAAAGACTATATTTTTAATACTTTAAAAATATAAAAATCATATTTTTATTGGTTCACTTTCAATTTAAAGATCATATTTTTAATACTTACAACGCTACTTCATAAAAAGATAACATTTTTAATGTCGTGCTATATATATTTAAAAAGAAACTATGCTTTTATATAATTTCAGATTTATAACTAAATAAATATATATAAATAAACTCAATTAACTAAAATAACACTCACTATTTTACTGTAGAAGCCGAATCATGGTTGCTGGCGCATCGTTCGATTGGGGGGGGGTCTTCAGTGTCGCGGCAAGGAGGGCGGAGGGAAGGTGGAGGGGAGGCAGGGGGGTCGCGATGGGGGGGTGCTGTTGCGGGGTTAGGGGGAGGTCGCGATAGGGGGGGCTGTTGCGGGGTTAGGGGGAGGTCGCGATAGGGTGGGGGGGGGGCTGTTGCGGCGGTCTTCGATGGAGGGGAGGGGGGGAAGTCGCGCCACCGCGACGGCGGCGAGGAGGTCATCGGGGAGGGCGGCGGCTCCTCCCCGCTTCGACTTCTTCTTCTTCTTTTTTTTCTGGTAAAAATCGATTTTGAAAAAAGAGAGGGGGGGAGGGGCAGCGTATAAAGGGAAGAGGGTTTTTTTTTATTTTTTTTATTATTTAATTTGCAAAAAGTTGACTTTTACATACGACCTCTAAACGAGACCCACCGCCTGTCGTCCATAGCGTTTTACCCCAATTCAGAACCCAATGGGATATGTATCGCAAGCTGATTTGATCGTTTCGATCAGTTTCCGTTAAAATCAACATATAACTATATATATTGAATTTGAACGCGCATTTCAATTTACCGGGGTCACATACTAACTAGAAAAATTCCAAAAAAATATTTTTTAGCTTCGTATTGACGATACGATCCTAACAAAACTAGTTTCGTCGAATTCTGAGACCGTTTGAAAAATGGCCAATTTCCAGTCGATTAAATTCAACTGAAATGGTCAAACACGTCTTCCTATGCCACGCTCACATATTGATTCGAAAAATTGTGAAATTTTAAACCTAGCAATAATTTGACATTGCGGATCCAACAAAAGTGGTTTCGTTGAAATCCGAGGTCATTTGCAAAATTTCCATTTTTAAGGGCCTGAATTCCACAGCGACTATTCAGAATTTTCAACTGGGCATAACTTTTGATTCCCGCTATGAAATTTTGATTTTTCGAATTCGTTGGAAAGATATTCTCAATTAGATCCTAATGTTTTTGGTTTCGCTAAAATCCGGATTGTTTTGCACCCGGTATATTCAATTGAAATTTGAAATCGAATTATCGAACTACCACGCCTTTTTCAATTCCTTTTATAATTATATATAATTATTTATATTCTAACGACGGCGTATATAATATATACGTTCGAATTATATTCAAAATAAATTTTTCGTCGATACTATTTAAAATAATTCATTTTAAATATTCAAAATTCGCTAAAATTGCCAAAATAAATTTTTTAAACTGGTTCAGAATTTACGGGTTATTACAATCTCCCCCACTTAAAACTTTTCGTCCCCGAAAAGGAACAAAGTCGAAAGTGGTTTGATCTATCAACTCTACGTCCGATCTGGCTTCCATTCTCCAACTTTTCAGTTTCTGAGAATTTTCAAATTTTCAAAAATTTGGCTAACACCCTTAATTTTCGAAAAATTTCTCCATAACCTCCCCTGCACCAAGAGCCACGGGAAAATCCCGAAATTGCCATATAGGCCTTTTGATCTCAAAAAGAAAAAGCCAAGCGGCTAGCCAATAGGCTCATAAAATCATCCTCACCCAAACAAAACAGTAAATTATAGTAAACATGTACCTATTTGTCGGGCAAACAAATTTTATTCTCTGCTCTAGCCTCCTTGCTATGACCTGTTCAATGTAAGTATATGTATATGCAAGCAAATGCGACCAATTTTCAATAATATTCAATATTTGATGCAATTAGGCATAATGGTTCAAAAATTATCAAACAAACAACACAATCATCAATCAATTAGTGAATTAGAGTTTCAAATTTATAATTTTTGATATATATACAGAAAATCATGTTTTTGATGCCAATTCACAACAATGTGTTCTAGCTATATAAGTTTTGGTTCTCACACCAGCCTAATGGAAATATATAGAAATCACACCTTCGTCACTTGAAAATAAATGCTGATGATGTTTCGAACCACCATCAGAACATTGTCGGGCTACTAGAGTGCGGTTCTATATCTATCCGGTATATTAAAACTCCGAATATACGTTCATGACGCATATATGTAAAATCTTTATATAGCGGATTGTCCAAATTCAAAATAAATAAATAATCAAATACGTATAAAATGGTTTAAATTTTCAAAACAAAATCGTTTTCATTTGGAAAATATACTCTTCACACTCGTTCTAGGATACTACTGATCCTATCTCTAACGAGTCATTCTAATTGGATATTTCTGATCCAATATCTGATGAATTCTTTCGTATGGTTCTAATGTGTCTTGTTCTCGAGCTCTGTAAACCAAAGCTCTGATACCAAATGTGACGACCCGAACTTCCCCGGTCTCCGAAGAGACGAGAAAGAACGAATTACTTTGAGGGCAAGACAAATCAGAACGCAGAAGGAAGAACATTTCATTGCTATTACAACAATTCCATTAGATACAAGAATATACAGAGTATAAATGAATGAATTACATTCGATAAATATCAGAGATTACATTAAATTACATAGCAGCGGAAAATAATACAAAGCACAACTGAAGGTGATATACGGATACAGAGCTTTCCGGATATCATTCCAGCTGTAAACCAGGATCCTATGAATATAATTCTGCAAAACCAAAACTACTAGCTGCCCGTGCGAAAAATAGGGGCACCCAGAGTTTAGGTTAAAACAATAAACTCCAGGTCAGTCATGTGACTGGTGTGAGAACTAAAACAGTTATTTAATATTGGTTTTAAAGTTAGGTAAATCAAGGGACCACGCCGTATAACACGGAACGGGTTTCCTCCCAAGAATACCAGTGCATAGAACAAACAGCGCAATGCTAAATAAAGAAAAATGAAACTGTTATAAGACCCAGGTCCCATCACACAATGCAACGCAAGCCGGAGGATAGGGTTTTCCCTTATAACAGCCAAAGCATGCTTGATACGTTTATAACAAATCATTTGATACTATAATAAGTGTATAGTGTCAAAACATTTCAATCATAAATATCAATCATAGGCGGCATAGCTACCATCTACTATGTCGCCATACTAGTTCTACAATTAAAACCGAAATATCTCGTATTGGAAATTGGATTTCCGTCATGAGTCGAGGCAAGGGGCAAGCTCCTCTCCGCGCTCGAGACACTCTAGCAAATGCCTCAGGGCTACGCACTCTGGGCAACCCCTGGATGCTTCAGGGCCGGTCCTCACTTACGTTAGAGGATTAATTATGACTGAACACACGTTTCCCGGTCCTTACAGACCTATAATCGAGGCGCCTCATTCCAACAACCACAAAGGTGAAAAGTATATATATGTCAGGGCTGGTAAGTCACTGACACCACCAAAGCTAGAAAGAAACGTCGTGCTCTCCCTGCAGTCCGTATCCCGTTTTTAACTCATACCGAGGTGTGAGGCTCGCGAATTTACGTTATACACGAAGCTGCCACGTAGGCCGCTTTGATCATCAACCACAAGACTTTGCTTTTCAACAAAAGCATTGATCATTGCATCTTAGCGTGCCACACATACAATTCATGCCATACGACTGATGTCCATCGATATACAACCTCTGAGCTCGTACGTCTCAGAGAAGGGCGTTAAGCAAAAGAATAAATTCTCCGCCGCCAAACAGATGTATATTTAATAGAAATCAATCAACACAGAATAAAATCCAATGTCAGACACACAATCCATTTACAAGTCCGTTCTGGGTCTGAACGAAACCGGAGGCACTTTCCTCGCATATCCATCCATCACCAAGTACGTCTGGACGACCACCAACTATTTCCATCCTCTTGGGTGTACAGCCCAATCAGGATCGTCAGTAATTACCCAAATGATGTGAAGACTTCCGGTCTTCTACCGCCGTCTTCATCTTCGACTTATCGTCGAATCGGTAACTCAGAATGGATATAAACCCGGACTTTCTGAACAACCCGCGTATATTAAAAACGAATGTTACACAAACACAACAAACGCCTCATTCCAATTCAGAATATCCTTTTATTCACGAAACCACATCCTTAGGGAAAGGTTCCAATTAATTTTATCCAAGATAAATTCTTTAAAATTTATCCTTTAATCTTCCTTTGGATGTCGTTTCAAACCAAATTATGGTTTTCTATACTAGTCGAGATTAGCAAACCGTAATGAAGTAATTATTTATTTTATTTCCCAATCCCAACCTATTCATCCCATGAAGCAAAACTGGTAGTACTTCACATCTAACACCACAGTGTTATCGTAAAATTAATTACCATTTCACGTTCAAATCTAATTAAAGATTTAACTATCGCTTTGGAGCAAAACTGGTGATACTCCACTCTCGCTTATTTCCTAAATTTGATAATTTAGATTATCCATTCACCTTTCAATTTAATTGCAGATTCATTAAAACTCCTTTTACAGGGTTAAAGAACTAATGTCATTTAAAACACAGTTCACGATAAACCCATTTCAAATCCAATCAAATATATTAGAAATTCCGATTATTTAAAACCCCTTTTTAAATCTAATTTATTTATTTAGAAATAATTGGGTTTTAAATTTAGTTCAAAACTAGTTCATTTCGATAAAAATCCATTTTTATCTTTTCAAATATAGAGTTTTTCATCCCAATTCTTCCCAAATCACTTCTTATGATTTTACACAAATTATTGATATTTTTAATAATTTTATCAAGGCCCGTACAGTCGATTTCCATTAACGGCCATCGAACTGCATTTACAGCGATCTTTTTCAAATTTGATTTGGACGTATCTCCAAATCCAACTGTTAGATTTCAAAGTTCTAATATTCGTTAGAAAGCACTTTTCGATACGAACCCAACGGTTCCGGTTTTAGGAGAATCCGACGATCGGATCTCCCGTAATGTACGTTTGAAATAAATGGTCGAAATTCACGAACTGCCGCGGCGCGGCGCGTTCTATTCAGGCCATTATATTATATATATAATATATATAATATATATTTCGTCGATTACCATTCAAAACGAATTTTATAAATAGTTTTGAATTCGTTTCAAAAACAAATTCAACTTCCATTTCAATTCAAATCAAAATTGAATTCTTCCTTATAAATTCGTTTTAAAATTCATTTCTATTCAATTCAAATTTCAATTCAATTTGAATTCATTTCAATTCGTTTTTAGTTCAATTCGATTTCGTTTTCTATTCAATTCAATTCGAATCCGTTTTATATTCAATTAAATTCGAATTCGTTTTCAATTCAATTCAATTTGGTTTTCTATTCAATTCAATTTGGTTTTCTATTCAATTCAATTCAAGTTGGTTTTATATTCAATTCAATTTGGCTTTCTATTCAATTCAAATTGGTTTTCTATTCGATTCAAATCAAATTGGTTTTATATTCAATTCAATTTGGTTTTCTATTCAATTCAAATCAAATTCGTTATATATTCAATTGAAATCAAATTCGTTATCTATTCAATTTATTTTCTATTCAATTTGAATTCAATTCATTTTCTATTCAATTTGAATTCAATTCATTTTCTATTCAATTTGAATTCAATTCAAAATATTCGATTTCGAAATCACTTTTCAATATTCATTTTAAAATGAGTCGATGTAAATATCGTTCACGTCAAAATGGCGTCAATCTAATCAACACGGCTTCAAATATTTCTATTTTCTAATATTCTATTTCAAATATTTCTTTTTTTTTAAATATTTCGTTCAACACATGACTAATCTCAACGGACGAGTACTATCAACACATGAACCTTTATTTTATATTGATAAAGATGTAAATTTTATTATTAAAATATTTCGTTCAACACATGACTAATCTCAATGGATGAGTACTGTCAACACATGAACCTTTATTTTATATTGATAAAGATGTAAATTTTATTATTAAAATATTTCGTTCAACACATGACTAATCTCAACGGATGAGTACTGTCAACACATGAACCTTTATTTTATATTGATAAAGATGTAAACTTTATTATTAAAATATTTCGTTCAACACATGACTAATCTCAACGGATGAGTACTGTCAACACATGAACCTTTATTTTATATTGATAAAGATGTAAATTTTATTATTAAAATATTTCGTTCAACACATGACTAATCTCAACGGATGAGTACTGTCAACACATGAACCTTTATTTTATAATATTCTTTATTTTCTAAATTGGAATGAGGCCCAATCAATCACCATATAATGTTAATTATATGGATTTTCACACATCACACGTATATAATAACATTGAAAAATAATCAACCATCAACCAAAATGCACTACACTGTATAAGCATCAAATATAGATATTCAACGCTTATAACAGCCTGTCAATCAATCGATCGACATATTTAATCAATCAGGATGAGTGAACTTCATATTTCATCCCAACACCCGTGTGGGGTTTCAAACAATCAAACACATATTTTATTTGTGCAGTTGGGCGATGTGTAAAATTTATCGACCCAATCAATGTCCTTCAAATAGGTGTACATCAACAAACCGTCCGGTTTGTAAATGAATATTTAATTTTATTCACTATATTCATATTCACGTTAAAAATTATACTCTTTAACGATAAAACATTTTATTTCAACGTATGAGTTTCTATTCAGTTCATTTACACAATAAAAATGATATTTTTATTTTTCTAACATATTTTAGAAAATTTCGGCGGCATAACGGCACGATACTAGAAACGGGACAAGGCCTAGCCTTATCCCCGGTCTAGTGAAGGCCCACGCCATTCACACATCAATCAAATCCATTCCATTTCACCAAACAATTCATTCCAAACCAAATTATCTAACTAATTTTTTTTTTTTTTTTGCAATCAAACAAACAAGTCCATGGTCTGTGGACGATTGTGTCGGGTGCTACTAAGCACCGTCTGCATCCTAGTATATATATATATAACTAGAAAAAGAAATTGAAGAGTGAGAAGTTCTCACCGATAGCTATCCCACGACTCTTCATTTAGAGAAATCATCGCCATTCTCGCCCTTTGTCGCTTTCGTTACCCATAGCCACTACATATATAAAAATCGAATTTTCACTTTGCTACCTATATAAAGATGATATTTTTAATATTTCTATCATGTAAAAATTATATTTTTAATTCTCTACATAAACAAAAATCATATTTTTACATCATCTATATAGTAAAGACTATATTTTTAATACTTTAAAAATATAAAAATCATATTTTTAATACTTTAAAAATATAAAAATCATATTTTTATTGGTTCACTTTCAATTTAAAGATCATATTTTTAATACTTACAACGCTACTTCATAAAAAGATAACATTTTTAATGCCGTGCTATATATATTTAAAAAGAAACTATGCTTTTATATAATTTCAGATTTATAACTAAATAAAATATATATAAATAAACTCAATTAACTAAAATAACACTCACCATTTTACTGTAGAAGCCGAATCGTGGTTGCTGGCGCATCGTTCGATTGGGGGGGGGGTCTTCAGTGTCGCGGCAAGGAGGGGGGAGGGAAGGTGGAGGGGAGGCGGGGGGGCCGCGATAGGGGGGGTGCTGTTGCGGGGTTAGGGGGAGGTCGCGATAGGGGGGGGCTGTTGCGGGGTTAGGGGGAGGTCGCGATAGGGGGGGCTGTTGCGGCGGTCTTCGATGGAGGGAGGCGGGGAAGTCGCGCCACCGCGACGGCGGCGAGGAGGTCATCGGGGAGGGCGGCGGCTCCTCCCCGCTTCGACTTCTTCTTTTTTTTTTTTTCTGGTAAAAATCGATTTTGAAAGAAGAGAGGGGGGGGCAGCGTATAAAGGGAAGAGGGTTTTATTTTATTTTTTTATTATTTAATTTGCAAAAAGTTGACTTTTACATACGACCTCTAAACGAGGCCCACCGCCTGTCGTCTATAGCGTTTTACCCCTATTCCGAACCCAATGGGATATGTATCGCAAGCTGATTTGATCGTTTCGATCAGTTTCCGTTAAAATCAACATATAACTCTATATATTGAATTTGAACGTGCATTTCAATTTACCGGGGTCACATACTAACTAGAAAAATTCCAGAAAAATATTTTCTAGCTTCATATTGACGATACGGTCCTAACAAAACTAGTTTCGTCGAATTCTGAGACCGTTTGAAAAATGGCCAATTTCCAGTCGATTAAATTCAACTGAAATGGTCAAACACGTCTTCCTTTGCCACGCTCACATATTGATTCGAAAAATTATGAAATTTGAAACCTAGCAATAATTTGACATTGCGGATCCAACAAAAGTGGTTTCGTCGAAATCCGAGGTCGTTTGCAAAATTTCCATTTTTAAGGGCCTGAATTCCACAACAACTATTCAGAATTTTCAACTGGGCATAACTTTTGATTCCCGCTATGAAATTTTGATTTTCGGATTCGTTGGAAAGATATTCTCAATTAGATCCTAATGTTTTTTGTTTCGCTAAAATCCGGATTGTTTTGCACCCGGTATATTGAATTGAAATTTGAAATTGAATTATCGAACTACCGCGCTATTTTCAATTCCTTTTATAATTATATATAATTATTTATATTCTAACGACGGCGCATATAATATATACGTTCGAATTATATTCAAAATAAATTTTTCGTCGATACTATTTAAAATAATTCATTTTAAATATTCCAAATTCGCTAAAATTGCCAAAATAAAAAATTTAAACTGGTTCAGAATTTACGGGTTATTACATTATAACTGTTCCAGGAATAACTATTGTGCTCTGATGATGGTATGTATATAAAGTTACTGATTTGTATTTCAAAAGTTATGTTATTTAATATAATTTATTCGTTCCGCTGTGAGTTTGTGATCTTCGTTTTTCTTCTATTCCAAGTTTTCTTTCTTCCTATTTCTCATCCTCTAACTTCTCTTTAATAATGATTCGTATTTCTATGCAATTTGGGTTGGACGTGTGGTGTTATTAGTCAACTCAGACAGTACAGATTTGCGGGCCATTACAGTTAGTATCAGAGCTTAGGTTGAGCGAATACCTGGGCTTTGGTGGGATTGTGCTCGTTAGAGATAGGGTCAGTAGTACCCTAAAATGAGTTGAGCGTAGATATACGAGAGGGCGTATTTGTAAATGGATATAAAAATTTGTTTTATATTGTGTTAGCTAGTATGTTGAGTGGATTATGAATTCTGATCGAATCGTGGGACGCCATGAAGTCGAAAAGAATTTCTAAATACTTAACAGAGAAATTCGACGTAGTATTGTTTTAAAGTGGATAAAAGAAATAATTTTATCCAAAATTCTATTTTGATAGGAAAGGAATAATTTTCTGAAATTATTATATTATAGGATGTGTTGGATGTTGATATTATAATCAAGTTAGATAAAAAAAATTGAATGGTTATTTATAACCAAATAAAATTTGTATGTGAATGAAATATACAATTGAGACGAATTAAAATAGGATTCAAACCATAAATTAGAATTTAAATTCTGGGAAGTTTGAAAATATTTTCGAAGTATATTAAAAGGATATAGCTTTGTTTTGAAAAGACCGTTTGAATAAAAATCATATTTGAATGGATTTTGAAATAGATAAAGCACAGAACTCACTTCAGCCGCTGGAAAATAATTCTGATGATGACTACAGCTTCATCAGTGTTCATTTTCGAGTTTCTAAGTGATGAATTGCTACCTTAGAAAAGTATTGGTGGAATTAAATTTGTTGAAATATGAGGAGTTTACTTTCAACATAAGTGATATTTTGAAAAGTAATGGATTTGTACCATTTTTCCTACCTTGGCAATTTCGAGGACGAAAATATTTTAAGCGGGGAAGAATGTAATGACCCATATTTTCGGGTCGCTTTATTTTGAATATTTAATATTATTTTAAATATTGAGCTGATAATATAAATCGATTTTTATATTGAATTATCGATATAATTATCGTAATATGAGGATCTTAAGTAATTCAATTTAAAATGAAGTCAAAATGATTTATATGAATTTTTATTTGAATTTAAACGATTATTATTATTATTATTATCAAGGAATTTAAATTAGATTATATTAATTTATTTTGGTTATTTATATTTACGTTCAAATTAAATATCAAAATATATTCAGTTAGTTCAGAATAGTGTTACACTGTTGAAATAACAGTGGTTATGTTAAAATAGCGGTTCGTGGTTTAAATGAATGGACCCAGATATATTTATAATGGATAAGATCGAAATCGAATCGAAAATCAAATCGATATATGTTTAAAAAGAATAAAAGATCTCTTTATATCGAATCAAAATCAAATCAAATTAATTAGAAAATCTTTTTAAAATAATTTGAAGATTTGTTGTGTATGTTATGTTTCCTTCTCCCTTATATAATCGCGATCTCCCCTGCTTTTCTATTCACTCTTCCATTCTCAGCTAATTGAAACAAAAATCGAAATGGCCACTCCTCTTTACCACAATCAGCAAAGCAACCGTGGTCTGCTCCTCTTCAACCAAAGCACTTCCCTTCTCCTATTTAATCGCGACCTTACCCCTCCCTTAATTCATTTTGCTAAAACCCGAAATCAAAATGGCCGTTTTCTTCTTTTCCTCTTTTATACAGTCAATCAAAAATCCGGGTTTCGATTTGGGTATTCGACGTTGATCTAAGGGTTCGGAGATAGGAATACACACGCGCGCAAGGACATCAGGCATCGCGAGAACCAGGTTCAACATTGATTGATTTTTAGGGCAAATCAAAATTGCGATTAAGGGTATTGGGAGCATCAGGCTTTGATTCTGAGTACGAGCAATGATTTGAAGTTAAGATTCAGGGATTTTGGGAGGTTCAGAAATCAGATGGAGGGCGGTGGTGTGTCACTGGAAGGGTACGATAAGTTATGGAGTGCGATTTTGGTGGGTTCTTGACAGTAGAGGCAAGTTGGTGGTTGCGCTGGTGTTCAAAGGCAGTCGAGGTTCATATGATGGCAAGGTGAAATGGGTTCTGGTAATTTCCTGTATACGATGACAAGGGGACGAGCTTAGAAGTGAGGGCTAGCAATGATGACTATTTTCGAATAGTGAAGTGTTGAGGATTCAGGAAAGATGAGAGCAAGCTGTAGTAATGGGTTTTCCTTACTGTCATTAGTTTGAAGGTTGAAGGGGAAATGATATTTAGGCTTCAATTAAGGTTAGTTTAATTTATTTAATTTAAAACTAATAATGGTTTAATTAAATTCAAATTAATTTCCTCATCTTTATAATAGTTAAATTATAATGTATAATCTTCGTATTTATATCCAGAATTAAACCAAATTTGATTATGGATTCGAAATGGTAAAAGCTTCGCATATACTGATTTGGAGCGATATGGAGTTAATCGGAAATAAATCACTATTTCAATGAATAAAATCAATGTGAGTAAATCTTACTCACCTTTTCTTTAGAATTATTTTTATTCGTTAAAAATAATTGTCGTTGCTTGTTTGAATGCTTTCTGATTGATTTAAATATATTAGTTATTTAGAGTTGACTATTATATATATATATATATATATTGGGTTGATGATTGGATTATTCCCGTAGTATCATTAGCGGATGCCCGTGGTACCATTAGCGGATGATTACCCTATACGCCCCACGCTATGATAGTGGATGACCTTCTATACCGCGATATACTGCCTCGAAGCAGGATGGGTATTATTTATGTTGACTAACGTCTATGGATGTAGGAAAAACAGGTTGGAGGGATCCAACTGGATTCCTTAAAAATATATTATCTATTTGTTTATTTGTTTGCATATATACTGTCATATATGATGTGTTAGAAACCCTTAAATAAATAATTGGTTGTTTAGTGTCTAAATATCACTAGGCCTGAGAGTTGATTTATAAAATATCATGGGAAGGATATTTGAGTTTTAAAGGGAAATTCTATTTTTTCTAGAATAAAATTTGAAATTTCGAATAGAATAGAAATATGAACTTGTTTTTTAATAATAAAAACAATAGTTCATTTATAAACGAAGTTTATAAAGGAAGTGAAAGGAATTATCATTGGATAAATTCAGGAAATATCTATATAGGTGTGAATAAATGAAAAGGGAAATTTATTCTTCCACAGTAGAAATTTTATTTCAAATGAATTGAATTGGACTTGTTTAAATAAATAAACAAGTAAAAGAAATGATGCTTGTAAATGATAATGAAAAATTATCCTTTGGATAATTCGTATATTTAAATTCAAATGTGAATTTAAAAATAGAAATGGGAAAATCGTTTTAAAGAAATAAACGATGGAATTTATCCTGATGTTCATAATATAAATTGAACGAAAATAAATCGATAAGGATTTATGATTTGAATTCGATTAATTCGAATTTATTTAAGTAGAAGTTAAATGGAATATGAAAATAAATTAGGCATTATATTTATAAGCTATTATAAATAGAATTTCCAAAATGAGATTTTGGTTTTAAAAAGAAATTTGAAAAGGGAACTTGTTTAAATATTAAACAAGGAAATTTGTAAAATGGTGTTTATAAATAAAATGAATAAATTATCAAAAGATAATTTGAATATTAAAATTCAAAGAGAATTGGAATGGAATTCGAATAAAGAAAATTCAAATATAGAATTTGAATATAGAAATTCAAATGTGATTTAAATATAGAATTTGAATATAGGATTCAAATAGATTAAAATGGAATTCGAATATAAAATTCAAATGGAGTCTGAAAATGGATTTGAATATAGAAATCCAAATGAAGTTTGAAAATAGATTTGAATGTAGAAATTCAAATGGAGATTGAAAATGGAACTTGAATATAGAAAATTCAATTGGTATAGAAATGGAATTTATATATAGAAGATCGAAGTATAAATAAATTATAACCGAGTAAGTGAAAATCGACGACTTTAGATAATCAGAATTTTTGAGTTGAATTGGGAAACCTGGTTTAATATATATTAAAAATAGATTAGAATGGGGTTGAATTTATTATAAACGAAGTTCAAACGTTTATATATATATACATATATATATGTATGTATATATAAATATAATTAAAATGAAATCGCCGCAGCGCTGCAGTTCGGAAATTGGCGTTTCGAACTTCAATTGAGTATACAGAACCCAATTGAAGTCGGAATTCTTTGAAACAAGAAACGCCAGGACCGATTTGATAATAGTTTTCTAATGGAGGAGAAAAAAAATCTGAATTTCGTCGAATAGATTTTGAGTTATATCAAAATCAAATTTTTAGAAAAATAGCGCCATAACCATTTAAAAACCATAATGGTTTATTTAATTTTATAAAAGGATTTTAAGAGAATAAAATCCTAATTTCTATTTAGAAAATTTCATATTTTGAGTTGTAAATTATATGTGAACTCAAGTGGAGTAACGAATTGATTTTTGAAACAGAAATCAGATTTTTGATTATTGAATATAATTAACTAATTTGAATAGAAATTAGTTAATGAGATTTTGAATTGATATTGGGCTTTGAATAAGCGGATTCGATTTGAAAATTTATATTCGAAATCGAAAAGGAAACTAGAATTGAAATTGAAATTCAATTTGGTTATGAGCAAGTTAAATGTTTTATTTGAACATTTTATGTTCAAACAAAGAAGTGAAATAGGCAAAATAGCTAATTAAAGAATAAATGAGCGAAACTGAGTTCAAACGATTGGATTGAGTTGAATTGAATTGGAAATAGGTGAGCATGTGTTAAACAGGTATGGAATGGAGTATATGAAGATTTTAATTTATGTGCCCGACAAAAAGGTACATGTCTAAATTTATATATGAGATTTTATGCGCCGTATCGGCAAGCCGCTTGGCTTTTTCTTTTTCTTTTGGACTGGTGAGGGGCATGGGAGGCTATTTAGAATATACCGATGCTCCCGGTACAAGGGAGGTTATGGCGAATTTTTCCGGAAATTTAAGGAGTTAGAATATTTTTAAGAAAAATTTGATAGTTAGAAATAAATGTATCGATATATACAGAATTCGATAAGGAACGAATTTAAAAATAGAATATTATAAACAAAAAGGAAATTGATAGGCTGGTAATAGTAAGAGAAACATATATACGTTTAAAAATGAATAATTGGTTTTTATAATGTTGATTATTCGAGGTAGGTGGTTTTGTCTGTTTTGAAGTTAATTATGTTTTCAGTCAAGGTTTGAGAGGTAATTTTACCCCAACTTGATTGATTTCATTTTTAATTGATAAATAGCAAGATCCAGTCTCGAAGAGAAGTGTTTGAATAAGAGTTGGGGAATAAAATAATTAGGGTTGTTGTAACGATGTTTTACACAGCATTCGTTTTAACCCAAATGATGGAATTTTGGAAATATAAAAGTAAATATTTCCTGAGTATAATTAAAGTAGTCGGGAAAGAGATAAGTGATTGAAATTGTTTTCAATTGCAAACAGAGATATTTTCTAAATGTAGAAAATAAAAGAGGTTGAATTTGGAAAACAGAAACGTTTTCCAAATGGCGTAAGAGGCCAAGATGATTATCGAAAATATTGGTTAACAAATATTGATCAGGAAATGAAGAAATGATTTAATTAATGAAATATTAACTAACAGTCCCAGTGATTGATTGATGTTATGGATGAATGGAATGTTTGTTTATTTTCTTCGATAGTTAAATAACCGACTATCGAAGTGTTTGCCAATATCGTTGTCAATATGGAGAGACCGGTTGGATTATTATCCGTGAATCACTCTGTATTGGCAGTAGCGTTGCGAATCAGATTATATGAAGATAATCGAAGACGGAGTAAAATGCAATGGCTTTTTTATTAATAGAAATTGTGCCTTTGGTTTCGTTCAATCCCAGAACGAACGTATATGGATGAATGTCTGACAAAGTATTTCCAATGATCGAATATATTGGTATGTATAAATATACATGGTGGCAACGGATTTATTCCCTTAGCATAATATCTAGAATATATTTGTGCAAATCAATTAGTGATTAACAGATTTGACAATGTGGCATTCAAAGTGATTGTGCTATCAATGAAATATAAGTAATCGTAGCCTCAGGCCTCAACAACCGGGAAATGATAAAAACCGGGCAGGCAGCATGGCTATGTGGGTCGCTCCCATTAGGGTGTATTATCACCTATCTAGAGATTCATTTAATTCCTTATTCTATTCGATGCTGTCCCAATCGGGAAACTATTGCTGATCCCAACCGTTGGTGATATACATTTGATACACTCAAGCGAAATGAGTGGTCGGTCATGTGTGGGCTGGGTTGCAAGACGTTCTTGTTGAACCCAGTGTATTCCTCTCTAGAGATACACTATCGGAAGGTGGTTCCATATTTTGTCATGTTGGAAATCCAGTCTCCAATAAGCGCCCTGTGGTTTTTAATTTTATACTATGTATGTGGAGCGTGAGATGCAAGCGTTCTGCTAGATTCTATTTATTTGATTAAACATTATTATAATATCACTGGATTTTTGTATCAAAGTATTTTGGGTTATAGTAAGGTAAAAACCGTCCATGTTTATGTGTGGGCTGGTCTTACTATCATCTTTTCTTTCGAAAGGATTTTGGAAGTTAAACAAATGGTTGGAGTTTACTCACACCAGTCCCATGACTGACCCAGAGTTTGTTTTGTTTTATTTTCCCTAAACTTTTGGGTGCCTAAATTTGTACGGGCAGTCAAGTAGTCGGGATTTTTCAGATTCACTTGGAAGAGCTGGAAGCAGAAGGCTTCACCAGTTAGCTATAGACTATCATATTTTCCGCTGTGTAGTATGTTGTATCTGGAAACAGGTGTTTATAACTGTTCCAAGAAAAACTATTGTGCTTTGATGATGGTATGTATATAAAGTTACTGATTTGTATTTCAAAAGTTATGTTATTTAATATATTTTATTCGTTCCACTGTTAGTTTGTGATCTTCGTTTTTCTTCTATGCCAACTTTTATTTCTTCCTATTTCTCATCCTCTAACTTCTCTCTAATAATGATTCGTATTTCTGTGCAATTTGGGTTGGATGTGTGATGTTATTAGTCAACTCAGATAGTACAGATTTGCGGGCCATTACAGTGCTTGTGCTGTGAGTTGGAAAGCAACCTTGCAAACTACCGTAGCATTATCTACTACTGAGGCCGAATATATGGCTATTTATGAAGCATGTAAAGAAGCTACTTGGCTGAGAGGTTTATATTTTGAGCTTTGTGGAGATACATCTTGCATTACTATATTTTCTGATAGCCAGAGTGCTATATGCCTTACAAAGGATCAAATGTTTCATGAGAGAACTAAACATATAGATGTTAGGTATCACTACATTCGAGATGTTATTGCTAAAGGTGGTGTTAAAGTTTGCAAGATAAGTACTCATGACAATCCCACTGACATGATGACAAAGCCAGTTCCAATTACTAAGTTTGAGCTTTGCTCAAGCTTGGTTGGTGTTACAGTATAGTCTTTAGGGACTATTGGAGTAAGGAAGATATTTATTTGTTGAAGGAGTTCGTTTTTGTAGATGAGAATTCGTCTCAAGGTGGAGATTGTTAATTTGTGATCCGATATTCTCATTAGAATTGGTCCAGCTGATGTCACCTAAAGGATCTCATCTAAATCCTTAATTTACTCTCATGATTGAGATATTTTCAGCAACCTCATTTAAAGGATAAAAGAGATCCTTAATTTACTCTCATGATTGAGATATTTTCAGCAACCTCATTTAAAGAATAAAAGAGATCCTTAATTTACTCTCATCGTTGAGATATTTTTAGCAACCTCATTTAAAGGATAAAAGAGATCCTTAATTTACTCTCATGATTGAGATATTTTCAGCAACCTCATTTAAAGGATAAAGGAGATCCTTAATTTACTCTTTCTCTCCTTATTTGGCTGCATGAAAGTAGAATATAAATTTTGATTGCTATGGTTTGTATGTAAGCAGCCTGTAAAAACTCCATCAATTAATTAATAAAGTTTGCCTTTCTCCCGTGGTTTTTTCCTAAAAAGGGTTTTTCCACGTTAAATCTTGTGAGTGATTCTATTTTTGCTTGCTTCATTGATCATTTATTTATTAGCATAAACATACCACCAGTTGAAACAAAAGTCATTGTTGTCTGGATAACGTCTTCAATCTATTGGAAAGAATGAACTTTAGCTGAGTCGTTATGTTGTCAATCTCTTGAAAACGTTTCGTCGTTCTACTGAAAAGTGCAAAACAATTTTGAAAAAACAAACAACATCGCCTTTAGGATAAAACATCCTCTCTAATTTGAAAAGTATCGACTTGTTTGTAATAACAAAGTTGACTCTGATTTGCACTCTAAAATACTACTCAAGATATTTAGTTTTGTTAAAGGAAGAAGAAAAAGAAAAATATCTGTCATTCTCCTTTTTAAGGTAGAAGAAAAAGAAAAATATTTGTCGTTATCCTTTTTAAGGTAGAAGAAAAAGAAAATTTTCTATCATCCTTGTCATTTCTCTTTTGTCTATCTATTACTTAAATATACATAATGACAATTATATACATTACTAAAGTGATGATAATGTTAATGGATTTTAATTAATTCTCATTTAAATCAATATTGTAATACCGTTAGTTTTTCTAACGTTCAATAATATTGTCACATAATTATATTACCATTATGCAAATATAGCGACTTACAATAGTGATTCATAAATATATTACTGTTATAAACATGCAACGACTCAATTTTAATAATGATTCACAAATATATTGCGACTGTAAATTTAGAACGGTTCAATAATAATAACAGTTCATATATAAACCATAACATGTTTTTATTTTTATTTTTTTAAATAGATTCACTTTATAAACAATTTTTTTTCCAATATGGCATACAAATAACAGTAATAAAGAAGTGAGATGCATTTAGAAAAATAAAATATCACGATTTAAACTATGTTTGCTGCAAATTTCTTTACTGGAGATGCTCTTTTGTGAAATGATCTGAAGTGATTGCAACAGCAAGCATCCAAATCCACAATATGTGCTTACTTTGCAAAAACCACTAAGGAAAAAATCAGCATACTCATTTTGGGAAGTGCAGACTACTGATCTTAAGGCTAACTTAACACCAAAGGAGAAGGGGGTGAACAGTGTTTAATGAAATTTATGAACCTTTGAATTTAACATAATCAAATACATATCATAGAGATGAATCAAACATAGAATCATACATGTATGCAAATAATAAGTATAAGCAGTAAAGAAAAGAACATACCGGGATTTTATACTGGTTCGAAGTTGCCTTACATCTAGTTCTACACAACTCTAGGCTATGTATATTTTTTTTTCTCAAATAATATCCAGTCTTACAATCCTCGATTTCATGGGCCATGAGGTCCACCCCAACCACTTCTATGCACATGACGCTCTTTTAATTTAACCAGGCTACAAGATCACATGTTTGATTTACAAGCTACAATCACACCTAGCTAATTTGATCAGGCTATAACCACGCCTAGTTGATTTGAATGGGCTACAACCACACCTTTTCAGTATCAGTTTGGAAGAAAGACTCTGCAGAACTTTGATCTTACGATCTTTAATTACAAATACTCCTATAACTCTAAATGGCACTTGAATTTTTGAGAGAAAGTGGTATAAAATCAAATTAGAAAAGTTCTAGTATGATTCTCTTTTAATTTCGACAGAGTTTGATTATGGAAACTAAATGGAGAGAAGAAAAGACGAGAAGAAGATAATGATAAGTTGGATAAAACTGAATTTAAATGGGTAGTTATAGGGAATAAACAATTGTGTCTCTTCAAGAAAAGTTTAAACAAATAGACACTTCTTTTCTAAATTTGAATTTTGAAATTACAACTACCATGTCGACATGTCGTACCCTTCATGCCGACATCCCCCTTATAATTTTGAAAACAATGAAAATGAGGATTAAATAAATCACGGTGATTCTGGAGTTTGAACAAACTATTTTCCTATATTATAAACTAGTATAATAGAGTAACAAATTTAAAACATATAATTATAATTATAATATATAAAAGTAATATTAAATCTTATATAATACTATAAATATAAATATAATAATATTAAAACATAAGATATAAAACTATAAATATAAATATAGGAAAATTAAAACTTAAGTATAAAAGTGAGATTAAAACTTATATATATACATAAAACTCTAAAAATAAGGATATAAGAAGCTTGACATTTCAGAACTAATTTTTTTTTAAATTAGGAGTTAGTTTAAATCAAAAAATGTTATAGAATAAAGGGCAAGAGATAAAAGCTAAGAAATACTTTGTAATTCTTTGAAAATAGATCAAGGACTCTTTAAGTAGGAAGTAATTTTTGAAATCAATTGAGAATAAAAGAAGATTTCTAATGCTAAAAAGGGAAATTTAAAAAAGATTTTTTTTAAAACTTAGTTTTGTGAGTTCCTACTTGTAGAGTATCTCAGCATGTCAAGCCTTGGTTCCCGCCAGAACTAATTTGGTCATGGGTTTCATCCCACTATGGGTTCTATCCCATTAGAAGGCTGAAATGGGTTCTATCCCATGAGAAAATTAGAATAAAGATTTTAGTGCTATTATGAAATTTTAACAAAAAATATACTCTATTTCTTATTCGGTTATCTTGAATTCTTGAACTCTTGTTATTCGTGGATCATCAGTCTTAAATTCTTCTTCTTTGTAATCTTGAAACTTTATACAGTCTTCAATAATCATTACCTGCATATATATATATATATATATATATATATATATATATATATAAAATAAAAAGGTTAAACGGGTTGTTGTCATAAACACCATCATCTTAGTTCCTAATAACTAACACCTTTTAAAATTTCAAGCATGCAAAATTAGGTTTTGTTTGAACAGAATCGATCAAAAACTGGTGCCCACGAGCGTTACAGCTCTCGCTTCGTGTGTGATCATGATACATGGTTTTTTTAATGAATATGTAACATATTCAAGAGAAATTGATTTACGCGAATACTTAGTTATATTGCGTTGAAATCGTTTGTAATTAATTTTTTAACTTTAAGTTCCAATATTAATTTTTGATTTTTTTTTTTTTTTGGCATAGCCGGTTGGTTTTTATAGTGCTTCGTAATGCTTTTTATTATATTAAAATAATATATACAAAAGAGACACACTTCAACAAAATATTTTATTAATGGTATGTAATAATGCGTTATTCTGAAGAGTTATTATTTACACTTAATTATTGGCTTCCCCGATGGCTTTGTTTTGACCATATCACGTATAGCGCTCCCCTCACAAAATTATTCACCGGTCTCCTTCCAACTTCACATGTAATGCTCCCCTCACAAAATTATTCACAGTCTCCCTCCAACTTCACAAATTATTGTCTCTCTCCCTCCAAAACCATTTCCCTAACAAAAAAGCTGGTCGTTTCCCTCTAATCTCCTCACCCGATTGAAGAAAGCAAACTCTTTCCATCTCCAGTCTCCTCAACCAATCTGCCATAGCTACGGCGGGTTCACGTATTTTGTAAACTCTGACTTGGTTTCTGGTAAGCGAACCCGATTATCATGTAAAGTTGTTAGTGATTTAGAGCGTTGCAGATTTGAATTGGTTACTACACAAGTTGTAAATAAGTTGATGCTAAATTAGGGCAGGTCCTAATTCTTCATTGGTCATGCATGATTTTTTTTTGTAAGGCTCAAATAAAGTAAGCAAAGGCTTGGTTTGAGTTTTTCCTTAGTAATTTGTTTGGTCATTTTTTAAAAAGTCAAAACCAGGAATGATTTTGCCTATGTAAATATTGGATGGACTCATTTGGGAATTGTATAGGCTGCTTCTCCTTTAGGACTTTCCTCATATTGAAATTCAATTTGAAATTTGATTTGCTTTATTTGGTTGCTAATAGGTTTATTGATTGGTAATCACTAATTGATTGAAGAATTGAAATGATTTTTTTTGATATTTTTGAAAGAACCCTACAAATTGATTACTTGATTTTTGAAATTTAACTAATTATATATACGAGGATGGTCACTGATCAAATTCATTGTTATGCTCGGTGGTTAATTAACAAACTATTATATATATATGTATATATATATATATGAGGATACTTGTGTTGGTTGTTGGTGGCTCTCACATATATAAGCACGGTTGAGCTAAAAATGATACTGTAGTGATACATATGATTATCTGTTTTAAATAAACGTATAAAGCATGCATTTGATGCAAATTTGATCATTTGGTACAATGTAATGTATAGAGTATGAGAGACTTGAGTAAACAGAGCAAATGCTACCTTGCTTGTGAATAGGATAGTGAAAATTAAATAAACCAAATCTTTAATCCACAATTAATAAACCATTGATCCTTTTTTGGTAAAGATTGCAAAATTATCCGCCAATGATTGGCTTGAGGCTCGTTACATAGGCAGTAACATTGGATTATACATGTTTCATTAACAATTATTGGTTAGTTTTATGGGATTGTTTTATTAAGGATATATGTTTATAACATAATTAAATGCATAAATCTTGTTCTCATTTATGCATTTCAATGATTATGTTATATTGAAGCAAAAGAATTGAAACCATTTTTTCCTAGCAAAAAAAAAAAAAAAAAAGGTTTAATGATTCAGTAAAAATGAATTTTTCCTTCCTGAAGCTTCTGAACTAATAACTGCTGCAAACAAAAAGAGATGTATATCTACTAAGCGCAAAAATAAAACTTTGTATGATGGTACAAAGAATATTTCAAAATTGACATTCATGAAATTTAAACTATTAAATGGAGCATTTTCTGATTTACATGGGCGTGGATTTTAAATTGAGCATCTTATCGTTTGTACAAAGAAGCTGAAACTTCCTATATGGAGGACCTGTATGCTATTAACATTGCTGTATTATATTTAGAAGACATTAAATATCCAAACAAGATTAGAAATACTTGATTCATTTCGTCCGATTTCATATTTTGTCTTATAAATATCACATATGTCAAAAAACCATCACCATCTAAAGAGTCTATTATTGTACGATTGATATCTCGACATCTATGCATTCAGTAGTATGCTTGTTAGCCCACTTTGTGAACTGGGCAACACAAAGTCAAGATATGAAATATTGAAGAACTTGAAAAACTCTGAAGCGGGTCGGATCGGAGCAGGATAACGGTTCGGATAGGGTAAAATCTGCTATTCGGATCGGTGAACTATTACTCTTGGAATTAGAAAGGCACAGCGGATCGGATCGGAGGGCAATATAATCTCAATTGGATCGGAAAGCCACTTGATTGCTACGGAGATAGATCGGAAAGGAGCGGAGCAGAATAAAGAGAAGAGAGAATTGTTTCCAAGTCAATCCGGGTCGGATCGGATATCCCGATCCGAACCCCTTGTACATGTCCCTCCGATCCGAACCCATTTTCCACATCACTCCCCTGCACGAGCGCCTGGATATCCGGATCGGCTATGACCAGTTCCTGCCCATAACGTCCATTACTCTGATGCGTTGTCAACACAGTAATCCATCTGAACCCGAGGCTAATGGGATGGATGACACGTGGCTCCAATTCGGATCGGGTTTTGAGCAAATTCTCACCTATAAATACCCCGTCTGGAGACAAAGAAAAGGATCTTTTTTCTGGCACTTGGAGAGTTCAACCACCCTCATAACCCGAATCCCAGCAATCCCGGAGAATCCAAATCTTCTTTCATTATTTGTTTTCAATTGAGTGACTGTAAGTGAGTTGTGAGAGAAATCAAGGGAATATTTCATTGTACTTGCAACAAAATCAGTGAAAATAGTGAAAAACAAGTGGACGTAGGCATTTCTTCGCCGAACCACTATAAATCCTGTGTGTTCATTTTTACTATAATCTCATTTCATTTTGCTTTTAATTAATTTGGGTGTTAGAACCACTTTTTGGTCTAACATTTTGGTGCTTTCACTGAGAACTCATTGGAATTCTTTGTTTTCCGGGATTATCATTCTACTTTTTGGACCGTTGAGTTCAAAGAAGTTAATCCTTAAGTTTCAACGCTCTTGGATATTTGTCGAAGTGATTGTCGAAGAACCATGGCCAAAGGAAAAGGCAAAGAAGTTCAATCTGTTCGAGGAAATGGAGCTGGCGAAGATCAGCAAAATGCGGTTGTAACAAGGTCTCGTGGGCAGAGTTCAGCAGCAGGAAGAACCAATGCAGGAAATCTGAGCCGTCTTCAGGGGGAAAGCTCCGATCCGATCCGGGTAGGAGATTCTGAAGCAGTGCATTCCCCCAACCTGAACCGACTCGAGCAGCTTGCCACGTACCGACCCGACCAGGCTCCCCAGCTCCGAACCGACCCGACCTCCTATCTCCGATCCGATCCGACACTTGGTGAAGTTGGAACCTCTACTCGAGTCCCTACGAATGCTCCGATTCCATCCACCAGGGTTAGTGATCAAGTCAATCCATCTGCGCCCATTACTCAAGGAGATTTCTCGCGCTTACTTGACATGCTTGAGAGCACAAGGGAGGCTATGAAAGTCCACGAGCGCACTAATCTCATGATGCTGGAAAATATGAGGCTCATGAGTCGGGAGATTAGCGAACTCCGTCGACAGAGGACCCCATCACCGGTTCGTCACACCCCAGTGGATCAGTCTTCATCTTCCGAGGAAGAGCGGCCCCGTGAACGAAGGCCACTCGAACGACCTGAGAATGTGGAGCAGCTGACATTTGGATCTTTGGGGTCTCGTGAGGATATTGCACGAGCACTAGGAAACAATGACCCCGCTAGGGGGCAAAGGCTCCAGTCCCATCCTCCCGAGATCGACCGGGAGCGTAGGGAACGGAATAGAGCAGAAGAAGCTCGAAGAAGAAGGGCATCTCCTGAACAAGAGCCCAGGAGGAACTCGGATACTAGGGCCAGGGAACCTGAGCGGCCCCTAACTAATGCTGATGTACAGGCAATGGTTCGCCAGATCATGTCCGAGAGCCGTAACTATACAAATGAAGATTATGGCATTGAGCGAAGCCATACTCCTTTCACCGATGATATCCTCAACTTCCAGTTTCCCCAGTGTTTTAACCTGCCACAGATGGACAAGTACAACGGGAGAACTGATCCGGGACAGCATTTGATGCGATACTCATGGCTCATGAATGCTGCTGCTGCCCCTGATGAGGTGAAGTGTAAAGCATTCCCAATCTATTTAGAAGATGTGGCGCTGTTCTGGTTTACCCGACTTCCCCCTCGTTCGATTTCGAATTACAAGGAGCTGAGCGAACGTTTTATGAATCAGTTCCGACTCCATGCCCGAAAGTCCAAAAGTGTTATTGAATTATCAAGAATCAAGCAGGCACCAGGAGAGTCTTTGAGGGCATATCTTGACCGTTTTAACTTAGCTGTGACTGAAGTTAATGACCCGCATGAGCCCACCATTCTGATGGCATTAAAGGAAGGAGTCGATCCTGAATCTGAGTTCGGGGATTACCTTTCTGGGAAGACACCCTCCACAAGAGAGATATTCTATGAAAAAGCCGATATTTATTTAAGGCGAGAGGAGGCCAGGGCAAACCGAAAGAGAAAGTCTGAGGCGGCTTCAAAAGAAAATGTGCAGAGTAACGTCGTCGTGAAGCAGTCTGGGGAAAGTTCCGGCAAGGTTGAAGTAAATGTGGGAAACAAGGGTGGAAACAACAATGCTGGAAACGGGGGCAACAACAATAACCGTAATGCGAACGGAAACAGAAGAAATAGAAATAGGGGAAGTGATCCTAACAAAAGACCCCAATTCCAGACCTACGAGAATTATACACCATTGAACGACACCCTGGAGAATATTTACCTGGATACGTACAACGTTTTGCAATATAAAAGACCGCCACCTCGTGATTCGACCGAGAAAGAGATGGCGACAGGGAAGTTTTGTTTGTTTCATGGAACTCATGGGCATTCAACCAATGAATGCCGGCATTTGAGAGATGTGATTGAGAAACTGCTGCGTGAAGGGAAGTTGGATGAATACAAGGTTGCCCCGAGGGACAGGGGGCAAGGAGAGCAGGCTCCAAAACAGATTCTACCAGCTCCCAAGCCTACAGCGCAGCAGAAAGGTAAAGGAATTGTTATCAACTCCATAGTGGGTGGACCTCACCCGGCAATCCGTAGTTTCAGATCAATGGATCAATATGTAAATGCTGCCAAGCACCTAGATGTGAATGAAGGTGATGATTTGGAAGATATCACCCCCATAAAACAACAGAAGACCATGTTTGACGACGTGGTATTCCGCAGCCGAGATAATACTGGGATCCAATCACCCACTGATGATCCGTTGGTTATTATTACCACCATTGGGCCGGCCTTGGTTCATAAGGTATTAGTAGACAACGGAAGTTCCGTCAATATTTTGTTTAAAAAGTCATTTGATCAGATGAAGCTGGAATCTGAAGATTTGAAGCCATGTGAAGGATGGATCAGAGGCTTCAACGGGGCGTCAACAGCTCCCATGGGATACATAGAATTGCCCGTGACCTTGGGGCAAGGAGAACGCAGAAGAGTGCGGATGCTTCAGTTCGTAGTATTGGACGTAGACTCGCCTTATAATGCATTTTTGGGGAGGCCTGCCCTTGCTGAATTCAGAGTTTGTATCGCCCCCTGGTGTTTATTGCTTAAGTTCCCAACCGAAGCCGGAACTGGAGTAATGAGAGGGGATCAAGTTTCCGGACGGGCCTGCTATGTGGCCGAACTAAAGATGTTAATGAAAGGACTTAACATTGAGAGTAAAGATGCCTCGCCTCCCCCAAAGGGGGGCTCGGCATAGCAATTAGAGAAATCGACCCCGAAGGAGTTGCCCAAAGGAACGCCTGAGGACCTGGATCCCAGAAAAGACGAGGAACCAGAGACTAGAAATGCAACTCCTAATGAAGCGACAGTGGAAATTCCCATTGATGAAACTGATCCGACAAAAGTTTTGAAGGTTGGTTCTCAATTGGATCCATGTCAAGCCAAAGAACTAACGGACTTCTTGAAGGCAAACTTGGACGTGTTTGCCTGGACCCATGCTGACATGTGTGGGATATCGCCATCCATTATAAGTCACAAATTAAATGTAAACCCGAAACATCCGCTTGTGAAGCAAAGAGACGTATGCTGGGCCCAGAGAGGTCGGCTGCTCTCAAAGAGGAAGTGGAGAAGCTGAAGCAGAACAGATTTATTCGAGATTCGACATATCCCGATTGGATATCGAATCCCGTCTTGGTAAAGAAGCCGAATGGAAAGTGGCGGACTTGCATTGATTTTTATGATTTGAACAAAGCTTGCCCAGAAGATAGTTTCCCACCTCCCAGGATTGACCAGCTTGTAGATTCGACAGCGGGTCATGAACTTCTCTCTTTCATGGATGCGTATTCTGGGTACAACCAAATTCCTATGCACGTGCCAGACCAAGAACATACGAGCTTCATTACGAATTTGGGATTATATTGTTATGTCGTAATGCCATTCGGATTAAAAAACGCCGGAGCCACTTATCAGCGCTTGGTGAACAGAATGTTTTATAATCAAATAGGGAAGACTATGGAAGTTTATGTGGATGATATGCTTGTCAAATCGAAATAGTCCTCCAGCCATACGCAAGACTTGGCGGAAATGTTTGGTATCCTGCGAAAATATCGGATGAAGCTGAATCCTCTGAAATGCTCATCTGGAGTGGCATCGGGAAAGTTCCTAGGCTTCATTGTGAGTTCCCGAGGAATTGAAATCAATCCTAGCCAGATAGCAGCGATTAGAAACATTGAAGAGCCGAGGAGAATTAAAGACGTTCAGAGTCTTGCAGGGAAAGTAGCTGCGCTGAGTAGATTCATCTCCAAAGCCACAGACAAATGCGTTCCGTTTTTTGATTTGATTAAAAGAGGAAAGAAGAACTTCGAGTGGACTCCGGACTGTGTTGAGGCCTTTCGAAATTTATTGGAACTGCTAGAGAAACCGCCGATTTTGTCAAAGCCAGTAGATCATGAAGAATTGTTTGTTTACTTGGCAGTCTCGGCTCACGCCGTTAGCACAGCCCTGGTTTGAGAAGAAGACAAAGTACAAAGGCCAGTGTATTATGTAAGCAAGAAATTAGCAACGGCAGAGCGCAACTACCCAAAGATTGAGAAGCTCGCTTACAGCCTCCTAATTGCATCCCGAAAACTTCATCACTATTTCCAAGCTCATCCAATAACCATATACACCGACCAGCCCTTGAGGCAGGTGTTGCAGAGACCCGAAGCATCGGGAAGGTTGATCAAATGGAATATAGAATTAAGTCAGTTTGATTTGAATTTTCAACCACGAAAGTCGATCAGGGGGCAAGCTCTGGCAGACTTTATTGCGGAGTTCACCATCCCAGAGGAGGAAGTAATCGATGACAAAGTGGTTAGGTCCGAGGATGAGTTAAAGATAGATCCGTGGAAACTATACACAGATGGAGCCAAGAACGATCGAAGGTCCGGAGCTGGAATCGTCTTAGTCACCCCCGAAGGACAGTCGTTATATTATGCTCTACGATTAGAATTTTCGGCGACTAACAATGATTCTGAATATGAAGCCCTGATTGTTGGGCTGAAGCTTGCTAAAGACCTCGGAATAAAAACATTGGACATATTCTGTGACTCTAAAATTGTTGTTTGCCAAGTGCGAGAGGAATTTGTGGCTCGGGGACCTCGACTTATCGCCTACCTCAGGAAAGTGAGAGAGCTATTGAGTAGCTTGGAGCGGTACGATATAACACACATCCCAAGAGCCGAAAACCAGAAGGCGGATAGGATGGCAAAGCTGGCTAGTTCCGACAACCCAGAAGAGACTGAAATAATTCCGATTGAAACGTTGGAATCGCCAAGCTTTGAGTCGATGGAAGTTGAGTTCGCTTTCGAAGCGGAACCGGAGAAGGAGTCGTGGATGACCCCAATTAAGAACTTCCTTAAGGATGGAACACTCCCGTCAAAGAAGAGTGAAAGAAGGGCTATAGTTCGCAAGGCTACCAGATATATCATACAAGATGATACTCTTTATAGGCAGGGATTTTCTATGCCCCTGTTACGATGTATAGCACACGACGACATCAAGCGTGTACTAAGAGAAGTACACGAAGGTGAGTGTGGAGATCATACAGGAGGTCAGACTTTAGCAAAGAAGATATTGCGATACGGATACTTCTGGCCTACAATTAATAAAGATGCAGCTGATTATTCACGACGTTGCGATAAGTTCCAGAGATTCGCCAAAATCCCCAGAGCACCGTCGACCCAACTTAAATCAATGGTGAGTCCTTGGCCATTTGCCACATGGGGAATTGATATCATTGGAGTTCTACCGATTGCTAAAGGAGGAGCTAAATATGCAATAGTGGCCGTGGACTATTTTACGAAGTGGGTGGAAGCTGAGCCCTTGACCAAGATCACGGCAAGAAAGGTGATAAGTTTTGTGGTCAGAAATATTATATGCCGATTCGGGATCCCAAGGACGATTATAACTGACAACGGAACCCAATTTGATAGTACGGAATTCAGAAATTTCTGCCAGAAGTATAAGATTGACAAGCGATATACTGCAGTTGCCTATCCGCAGTCGAACGGGCAAGTAGAGGCAATAAACAAAGTAATAAAATCCATCCTCAAGAAACGGTTAGAGCGTGCAAAGGCAAAATGGGTTGACGAATTGCCCCTAGCTTTGTGGGCATATCGAACAACGTTTAAGACGGCCACCGGTCACACCCCTTTCTCTCTCTCCTTTGGCTCAGAAGCAGTAATTCCAGTTGAACTGGAAGTTCCTTCCCACAGGGTGACATATTATGACCCGATGACGAATCGGGCACTTTTACTTGAGTCTCTTGATGAAGTCGAAGAAAAAAGGGACGAGGCAGATTTGCGTGCGGCAAGACATCGACGTCAGATGGCACGCTATTACGACAAAAAAGTTCGCCTCAGGACTTTTGAACCAGGAGATTTGGTGCTAAAGAGAGTCTTTCCATCCCTTCCTCACCTCGGTCCAAAGTGGGAAGGACCCTTTGTCATCCAACGGAAACTTGAAAAAGGAACCTTCAAGTTAACGACCGTAGATGGCGAAGAAGTCCCTAGAGCATGGAATGCCCAACACTTAATGCGATATTTGGATTAGAAATGTTGTACTCTTTGTTATTTTTCTTATGAACTCTGTAATAAGGCACGACTTGCCTTGGGAAAATCTGACGATATGAATAAAGGACTATAAAGTGGATGTAGGCTACGACTTAGCCGAACCACTATAAAAATATTGTGTGTTATTTACTTTTATGCATTACATATATACATTCATCGATTATTTTGTTGTGATTATAGGATACAGGATGACTCAAAACCTGAAAAGGTTGAAGACAGTTTAGACATAAGAAGAAGCACAACGACTATTTGTGCGATAAGATATAAAAGAATGAGAAAACGACATTCTTAACTCTAACTCTCCAGAGAGAGAGAGTATAAAAGCGTCTCCGACTGAGCGCAGAAAAAGAAATTCTTCCCCTAACTCTAACTCTCCAGAGAGAGAGAGAGAGTATAAAAGCGTCTCCGACTGAGCGCTGAGAAAGAAATCTTTCCCCGTTGAAAGACCGGGGAATGAATAGATTGCTGAGCTCGAACTCTAACTCTCAAGAGAAAGAGAGAGAGTATAAAAGAAATGCCAGAGAAATGACAGGTGCTGACGACACAGGAAGTGCTATCCCGTCAGAAAATCGGGAACATTCAGATTGCTTGATTAAGCATTAGATAATTTGAGGGAATTGACTGGGGGCATATATGTATACACATATTTCCTCCCTCCGTAACTTCATTTCGTAATTATAGTAAGACATGCATTTTTACATAAGTGCAGAACTACTGACAAACAGACATTGCAGAAAATGAGTTATTTTTTATTTACAAATGAATGAATTTGTATAGGAGAATAGCTAAAAAAGAAAGCGCAGGAGCTGCACTTGTAGCAGCAATTGTTGGTTCATTAAATGCTAAAACAATACAAGGCAATCCACTATTTAGATTTCGAGTGAGCCTTGGACTTTTTTGCGGCTTTCTCCGCATCCTTTGCTTCTTTCTCAGCCTCTGTCAAGATTCGTTTTGACTTCTTTTTTCCTGAAGATGCGGTGCTGGAGCCAGTAGACTTCTTCCCGGAGGGCGGAGCACTGGAATCAAGAGAAGATTTTTTAGCGAGTTCCTCTGTAATAGATCTAGTTGAGAGCTTAACAACTAACCTTGATCCCGCATCCACAACTGCGAGGGGCTTGAGGGCTTCAGGGTCTAGTTCTTCAGCTTTTAATTGCAAGTGTTTGTCTTGATCAGCTTTCATTGCAGCCAAAGTAACGTTATCAGCACTTTTTGACTCCCCAACTATTGCAACTTCTGGTTCCTCTTCCTGACCCCCGTCACCGCCGTCATCCCTTAAAGCTGCTATCATTTCTTCATCCTGGGGAGTGGCGGCCTTAGTCGGCTCACTTCCTTCTCCCAAGTCTATAGAAGCAGCCTTGTCCTCCCCTCTTTTGGCCTTTTCTGCGGGCTTTGTCCCGGCGGTGGCTCCCTGAGTCACATCTGTCTTTTCGGATGGCTCAACACCTACAGAATGAGAAGCAACAGTTATCAACTCAGGCGAAAACAATGGGTTTTTCATCGATTGCTCAATCACGTGGCGAAAGGTAGAAATAGCCTTGACAAATTGAGGAGAAAAGGTAGGGATACCTTCCGAAGACTTCTCGGCAGGGGTGACTACTACCTCTGATGCTGTTTCAGGAATAGGGGATAGCAGAGTTGTTCGGGGAATTCCCGGATTTTCAGGATCATACCCCTCTACTTCAGAAGTCGCAGGAGCAGAAGAAGAGGAACCAGCTTCGAGAACAGTTTTCTGTTTAGACTTCCGTCTCTCTTCTTCCATGGCCTCAGCAATGAGGCGGCGCCCTTCAGCTAGGCGCTCCGGCTCATCATCCCTCAAGTATTTCTCCATTAGCTTATCTTCATCGATGGAATCGACCTTAAGTTCCTCTTTTTCCCACTCGACGATCTGATTCCATACTTGAACTAGAGTGGATGGATAATCCTCGATCCAAGAAATGTTTCGGCGACGGATGATATGTGCGAAGAATTCAATCATTAGTTCGCCGAAACCCTGAATATCAGCCTCCGCCTCTGACAGTTGTTTGCGGGCTTCCTCCGCAGATTTGATAGCACACTCCACATTGCCCTCAGCCAGGGCAGCTCTGTTCTCTGCCTCCAACAGCTTTGAAGCCAAGTCAGCATTCTTCTTTTCTAGTTCAGCACTCCTCTGTGCTAACTCGGTGTTTTTCCGTTCAAGGTCAGCATAAGCAAGGCGTGTCTTAGCAGCTTCTGACTTAGCCTCATCAGCTTGCTTTTTTAATTCAGAACGCTCTTGAGTGTGAGATTCAAGCAAGTCATGATAACGTTTTTGCATGTCCTCAAATTGTTGTTTGAAGTTAGAAGCGTCCCTTTGAGCGACAGCTAGCTGAGCTTGAGTGTCTTCCAAATCTTTTCCTAGGGCTTTTAAAGCCTTGGCATCCTCCTCCGCGGTCTTTTGCATTGAGTCAGTATTTGTGATTAGAGTGCGGATGATTCTAGAGAGGTTGCGTGAATATTTAAACAGCTCAGAATACTGTTTTTCCACCGCATCTATCTTTGCTTTGGCCTCATCTGCCCACTTAGAAGAAATAGGTTCAAGGGCAGGTAAGAAAGTCAAAGTCTCGAAGTAGTGTTCGGGAAATTGCTCCTTCAAGTATGCCCGCTTTATTGCAGTCTCCGCATCTAGTGGGGGAGGAGCGGGGATTGTCAATTCGGTGTCCCTGTGTGAGGAGGATTCAGTAGTTTCTTTGTCTGTCCTAGGTCGTTTAGTAGAAGGGACCTTGTGCTTACTTCGAGACCCGGTTTCTTTTGGAGGACTTTTCTCTCTGCTGCGCTTTTCATGGGAGGAAGTGGAGTCTTTAGATTGTGGTCTGTCCTCTTCCCTACGGCTTTGATAACCCTTGTATTTCTCTTGTTCCGGCCGAACTGGTGAGCGAGAACGTGAGGGTCGAGAACGATAGGGATCATAAGGCCTTCTATCATCCCTGCCACGATCATCATGACGATCATACTCGACGTCCTCAGGAGGATTGGACATGCTGCGGCGAAGCTTCCTGATATCATAGTAGGATCGAGACATCGTACCTGCACAATAAGACAAACGAAATTTAGAATTAATGGATTCATGGAGAAAGAGGTGCAATGAATGCTAATGCCGTTGTATAAAGTGTATCCTAAGTGGTGTGTTCCCCCCAACCAACCCGAGTCTGAAGCTAGACTAGTACGGACAGGCTCTTTGGCCTTAGCGGGAGTGGTCTCTTCAGAAGAGGTGAAGACTAAAGGATCCTTCCTGAAATCCTCTGAAGTGTATATAGTTTCAGGTAAGGGGAGATCCCCCAAACCCTGAAATATTTGGTCATCAGTACTAGGGATATCCCCCTCGGAAGCATTAAGTGGCGACTCTTGGGAGGATGTTGACTTTTCCAGAGAAGTAGCCTCCTCGGGGGCAGTATATCCTTCACGATGCTTTTCGGCCAGATTAGCCAATTCGTCATCTTGTGTAGAAGATGGAGAAGGTGAAGTTTGAAGAGGCGCTGTAGGAACTCTTGAGCCTTCTCCTGTCTCTGGGACTACCTCCACTGGAGGAATGTATGCGTATGGAGCCGTCTCATGACCGATGCTACGAAAAACGGATAACAGCCCATGAAAGTGAAGGTATTCGTCTTTAAGGACTTCGTCGATAGTCAAGAATTTCTGATCGCCATTAAGAAGTTGGTGCATCCGGTCAAAGAACACCTGATCTGATATCTGTTTGGGATTGTCGACTGCAAACAAAAAGGAAAACAAGTTAAGGTGATGATTCAAGTGTATAGAGCCCGGGTTTAGAAAATCAGTGCTTTACTTGATTTTGTCCACCTCCTGGCGCATCCAGGCTGTCGCTTCACGTAGAACCATTCTAGTCTGGAATCTCCAGCTTTACTGCTGAATGGTGCTGAGATTATCTTCCTTTTTGGAACTGACTCAAAGTAGCAGAAAGATGGAGTCTCTCGAGTCCGATGCTTGAAATTATAGAAGAAGTGAACGTCATCGAACGTGAGCTCTATGCCTAAGATTTCACGATATGCTATGTACAAAGTGTGCAAGTAGGCATATGAATTGGGATGCAGCTGCATGGGGGCAATCCACATTTGTCTTAAAAAGTCAACGATGAAGGGAGAGAATGGAGGAATAGCGCCGACCATGCACATCAATCGAGTAACCGCCATATATCCTTCTGGAGGGTTGTGGGGACGGTCAGAGCGTGAAGGCACTAGAGTGTCCCTTTTCATTATCCCGTACTTTAAGCAAATTCGGACAAGTTGATCGTTGTCGATTGTTGATTCAACGGAATCTGGAGGTGATTCCAATATAACGGCCGATTCAAATTCATCAGGGGCTCGATCGTCACCAATCCCTCCTTCCTCCTCAAAACCCAGAGAAACTTCATTCTCTGAAGACACCTCGTTGCTTTCCCGATTTCCAACCTCGTAGTCTGGACCCTCACTGTCCCATTCTGGATCCGATGGAGAAGATATATCCTCGAGAGTGATTTTGTTAGAGGTTTCTGGGGCTTCTTTCCTCTCAGCTAGTCTGGAAGAACGTCTGAGTCTCATGGTCATAGAACTATTGAAGAAGCAATAGCACAAATTAGAGCAAATTAGCCCGTATCCCCCCGTGCGTGTGTGCAAACTAAAGTGTGAACAGTGTATACGGAAAGTGCAAAGTAAATGTTTAAAAGTGCGACGAAAAAGTTAGGCAAGATATAAAGAGTTGAAGTAATTCTTGATGTCCAGTTACGTTCGCAAGGCACTATCCTAACTGTCCATAAAATTGAAGATTATGCCGAAGTTTGATTGGGCCAGTTAGACGAGTTTTTATGTGTTAAGGTAGACTGTGCTTCGGTTCGGTTCGGATTCATTCATTGGGATCAGATCGGGGGCGTGACCTTAGGCTTGGAAATCTTATTGAAGCTCAGAAATTGAAGTCGGATCGGATCGGAGGCAAAGTCCCCTAACGGTTCGGATTGGATCATGTAGTTATATTTCTCTTCCATCATTTTACGATCCGATCCGATCCGGTTAGGGAGGCTCCTTCCCTCCTGTCTTGAGTGCTTGCTCCAACCCGATCCGATCTCCTAGATTTCGTTTCTTTTTTCTTTCTTTGCTCGCCCCGACCCGATCCGACCTCTTGAATTCCCTTCCTTCTTCCTTTGTTTTTCACCTTCCATATCCTTCCGAACCGAACCGATTCTTCATCGTCTTCTTCTTCTCTTTCACCCTCTTTCTTCCCTATCCGACCCCAGGGCCAATCTCGTGCCAGTCCCTCAAGTCAAAACCAAGCAATTCTACGATGGTGCACTTAACAACGGATTATAATCTCCAGCATCTCAATCTCGAGACGACGACAAGTTCATTGGTGATGATGACGAGGGAGGGTCACGGCGGCAAAGTTCATCAGAATTTCATGCTCAACTCATCCTAATCGTCTACAAATTCGACTCGAGAATGATTAAAGAAAGGATTGTTTAAAGTTTTATAACCTACCAGTGTGATTACTTCGAGAATTAAGAAGGATTTTGAAGTTTCACGAATTGAGTATTTTCTCTCTCGTTTTACAGAATTTCGCGAATGAAACAGTGAAAATGAAAGGAGGAAGAAGGCGAGGTTTATATAGAAGAAGAAGGTGACTATTCGTCTCCCCATTCGGATCGGCAGCCCAATAGGAGAACCCCTGTTCGGATCGGATGGACAGCCCAGAAGCAAAGCTTGGCCCAATACTCCAGTAAAAGATAGAGAGAAGAGGGGGTCTGTTCGGATCAGATTCCGAACCGAACCGAATTCCTAAGCTCAGCAGCAAACTGAATTGAAATTTGAAGAAAAAGATAAAAACGCAAGGAAAATCAAAAGAGAAATTACCTCGAAGAGTGCTTTGCATCGATGGTCAAAGCATGCTCCGTCTCCAACCGAAGCATCCTTTGAGGGGGCAAAATGTTAGCCCACTTTGTGAACTGGGCAACACAAAGTCAAGATATGAAATATTGAAGAACTTGAAAAACTCTGAAGCGGGTCGGATCGGAGCAAGATAACGGTTCAGATAGGGTAAAATCTGCTATTCGGATCGGTGAACTATTACTCTTGGAATTAGAAAGGCACAGCGGATCGGATCGGAGGGCAATATAATCTCAATTGGATCGGAAAGCCACTTGATTGCTACGGAGATAGATCAGAGAGGAGCGGAGCAGAATAAAGAGAAGAGAGAATTGTTTCCAAGTCAATCCGGGTCGGATCGGATATCCCGATCCGAACCCCTTGTACATGTCCCTCCGATCCGAACCCATTTTCCACATCACTCCCCTGCACGAGCGCCTGGATATCCGGATCGGCTATGACCAGTTCCTGCCCATAACGTCCATTACTCTGATGCGTTGTCAACACAGTAATCCATCCGAACTCGAGGCTAATGGGATGGATGACACGTGGCTCCGATCCGGATCGGGTTTTGAGCAAATTCTCACCTATAAATACCCCGTCTGGAGACAAAGAAAAGGATCTTTTTTCTGGCACTTGGAGAGTTCAACCACCCTCATAACCCGAATCCCAGCAATCCCAGAGAATCCAAATCTTCTTTCATTATTTGTTTTCAATTGAGTGACTGTAAGTGAGTTGTGAGAGAAATCAAGGGAATATTTCATTGTACTTGCAACAAAATCAGTGAAAATAGTGAAAAACAAGTGGACGTAGGCATTTCTTCGCCGAACCACTATAAATCCTGTGTGTTCATTTTTACTTTTATCTCATTTCATTTTGCTTTTAATTAATTTGGGTATTAGAACCACTTTTTGGTCTATATTGGGACATATGAGACATCTAATCTAGGTTCCTTAGCCTATGTATATCCAGTAAAGTTATTCATCTATAAGTTAATAAAACCTATAAATTATTCATTTATGCATTTAGTAGTATGTTGATATTGGTACGATTAGTTCGACAGCTAATTCTTGGCTTGAGGCTCACTATTTCATCTTCGCGATCCAGGCTTTGGAAGTGGTTTTTTAGGGCAGTTTTTGGCTGTAGTTGGTTTGGCTCTACCTACTTGTTTTTTACTGCGTTCATCTCGTCATTTTAGTTGAATTTGTGCGACTGTGTAAGCCAACTTTTGCAACTGGTTGTATTTGTTTGAAACTGGGTGAAAGGTATTGTGCCTTTGTAGCCTATCTATGGTGGTAAGTTGATAGAAAGGTTTTGTGCAGGTCTCCATTCTGCCATTTGATTCCAGATATTCATAATATGTTTTCTTCTTCTCTTACAGTCCATTTTTTTTCTTTTTCTAATCCCTTTTTCTTATAGGATCTAGATATGGTATCATAAGATATATATATATATAAGAATTCTAACTATATAATTCTTATATATATATATAGGGATTGGAGTTCGCATCGAATAAGCAAACATCGTCAGATCTATGGCATTTCCATACAGTCAAATCACTATGAGTGTAAATAGTAATTGTTTAGGCATATTCTATATTTGTAGATTATTATATGAATTAGTATGCCTAGGGAGACTTGGATTAACAATATCAAACTGCAAAAACACCAAATCTCCTATTTTTATAAATGTTTCGCAAGAATTGTCATCCGATATGTTTTGGTTGTGGATAAAGAACATTTTGGGTGATTTAATTTATCTTTTTATTTAAAAGTGATTGTGATGTTAAAAGTTTCGGATTCGATTTAGTTTTATTATTTGAATAGGTTTAGATATCCATTCTAAATGGATAATTTGAATGTATTCATATTTGAAACAAATCAAATATCAATGTTTTTATGTACAACATAAGAAAGGGTAAATTAGATAAATAAAGGTTTGTGTGTGTGTGTGCATGATGTAGAAAATTTACACCTTGTTCTTGATTCATCACTTGAATTATTCTAACAAGCCTAAGATGCAAGTTTTGATTGTATATTGTACTTTTTCCGTTACTTCTATATTTAATTATGTCATCATGCCATGTATTTAGCGGTAGGATGTGGGGAATTAACTTGTATGCCTTGAATGTAGAGAAAATTCACAATTCACATCGTTAAAACGTTCCTTCGTTCATACAAAAATTAACATTATTTATATGTATTGAATATTCTAATTATAGAGCGTAATTAACGTAATTAGCATAATAATGATGTAATAAATGCGATTAGAATAAGGATAAAATTTGAAATGTGCTTATATAGATTATTGTTTTTATGTGTGTCTATAAAATGGCTTATTTAATATTAAATAATGAAATACAAACACGAGGTTAGTCATCATTTGTAGTAGACGTCTTCTCGGAACTGACCGACAAATCCAGCAACCACAACTAGGCCCGGCTAATGTGAGAGGTCTAGGTGTCATGAGCCATTTGAACTGATACATGATGACACGAGGTTAAGCCCACTTGTAGTAGAATTCTGCCCGGAACCGCCCGAAATATCCAGAATCTACAGGTAGACGGATTAATGTGAGAGGTATAATGTGTGTGTATATATACCTATTATGTATGTAAATTGGTAGGTTTACTATGCCTTGAGAATGTCTTAGGTGGTTGACTCTCGTCTTATCTAATATGTGTCTTAAGTGGTTAGGACTAGGACCATTCTAAAGGTTTATTCCTTAGATATGGACCAAAGTCATGAGACCCACCCTTATTAGATTAGAAGTAAGTCTATGGGTCCTCCTTTTCTGAAAGTGGTTTAGACATGGAAATAATGAAGTAGGGTAGTTTACCGGAATGTCCACTTCCTTTAGGAGCTGCATGAGGGCCAACCTAGGGATAAAATCGGTATACATTGGACATAGCATGCTATTTAATTCACCAACTATCTAAGGGAAGTCTTAAGCGACATAGGTGTTCTACTGTAATATCAGTTAAGTAGTAACATGAGGCGTCCGCCGGAGGGGTCTTAAATAGTTGTATGCATCTCTACCCTAAATCGGCATTAAGCGTTGAGTTACTACTTCTTATACTACTTGTGATAATAAATACTTAAGAACATTGATGTATTAGGATGGGGTCTTAAGTGAGTAGGGTTCTCCTTAGGGTCATAAGAGATCATGAGAATCCACCCTTAATAAATATGTTAGAATGGGCCTTAAGTGACCAAGAATGTCCATCTCGTTGGATCTCCACCCTAAATGCACTAATGAAGGTCTTAAGTGATTGATTAAGATCTCACCTCATTGGTTAAACACTTGATTAACATAGAAATATGTTTATTTTATGCTCTTATATCTTATCTTTTGTATATACATAAATATTACTTGGGTATTATTTTGTCACTTTTACAGATATGCCAATTAAGCCACTTACACTCAGAAAAATGGAAAATAGAGGTCAAATTGTTGTGGATATATATTTTTAAAGACGTGCAGATGAAGATATTACATCGAATTGCTTTTTGGACAAGAAACTAATTGGAAGAAGGGCTATGCATATCACAAATCAATGAAGAATTGTCAAGGAAGCAAGAGGAAAGGCCCAAATTTACTAGATTTCACTAATGCCCATTTGTAATTCTCAATGTAAACTCCTTTGTGATTTCCCTAAGGCCCATTTATCATTGTATTAGGTTAGGGTTAGGGTTGGCTATCTACTCTACATATATACCCTTATATTCTCATTGTAAACATCCATCCTAGAATTAATAAAGTCTTCTTCTCTTTTCTGCAATTTTTTATTTTTTAGCAATTAGTGTTGTCTACACAATTAGATTTGGTAGAACACTATTTGTCTTTTTCATTTGTGATTAACCGTCTGATTAGATTCAGCGGTAATCCTAATTTTACTTCCTGTTTGTTATTTTAATTTCTGCAATTTCAATTTCTGTTCTTTTGACTGCTTCATTAGGTCAATTGGATTGAATACAGATTTGATTAGATTCAGATCTGATTCAATTCAATGATAGTTTAATTGCAGTTTCAATTTCGTTTGCTTTCAAAACCAACCTCGAAGATTTGTCTAACTCGACCAAGAAATTTTATAAATAATTTAATTTAATTTACCTCCCTGTGAATCGACCTGCATACTACACGATCTGTGCGCTTGCAGTGTTATTTCATAAATCGTGCTTTTCTAGTTCATAGGAAAGCGACGATCAAGTTTTTGGCACCGTTGCCGGGGAGGTAAACACTGAATTTTATTATTTATTTAATTTCTGATTCGTGTTAGTTTTTATTTTATTTTAATTTCTTTTTGTTTTCTTGTATATAAAGAAAAAATTCTTAATTGGATTGATTTTGTATTATTCATTGATACTATAATATTCCAAGTAAGAGAAAAAAAACTTGCCAAATTTCTGGATTTTGTTTTATTTTATTTCTTTCCCCTTTTCAATTTTTTTTCCTTTTACATTTTTTTCCCTCTTCATTTATTCCTTCTTTCCATCTATTCCTTCTTTCCTTTTACTTCTTTCCAATTGTCAATACAATGGTTTTCATTCTTTTACAACAATAACCAAATATATATATATATATATATATATATTCTCTTTTGAAATCTTTCCCTTTTCTGCCTTGTAATTATTTCTCTACCTTGCTGTTTATTTCTTTCCACTTTTGCAATTTTCTTCCCAACTTTTACATTTCTTTCCATTTTTTTTACACAAAAAAAACAACCAAACAAAAAAAAGTTGCCAATTTTCTCTAAGTTTCTTTTCTTTCTTTTATTTCTTATTTTTCTCACCTTTCTTTTGCAATCTGATTACTTACCAGAAAAGAAAAAAAAATATTTCTAAAACTTCTTTCTTTTCTTGCTGCAAATTTCTCCATCTTCATAAACCACAATCCATCCACTACCACATCCAGAAACCCGCATCTGAATTTTCCATCAACCCCTCTAAAACAAACCATTCCAAGCATAAACCTTTCAAACCAAAACTTCACCACTTGCTCCACGCTACTGCTACTATAACACCCCGTATTTTCTTTAAACGTATAAGTAACTAATTAGAGAATAATTAATTTTTAAAATAAGAATCAAGGGAAACGGGTTGCGCCATTGCGTTTGTCTCGGAATTCTGCATGAAATCGAGTCCGAGTTTTCGAAAATCGGAGTTCGTATGACCAAGTTATGACCCTCAGAAGTTTCAGGAATTTAAATAAAATAAAACAACTCGAAAATAAAGCCAAAAATTCGAAATTCAAACCCAGATAAGGCTGGCGGGGAAATTCCCGCCCATATACCCAGGTCGACTGGGTAGTCGACCCCCCCAAACCAGGTCGAATGGGGAGTCGACTGGGTGTCGACCTCCCCATGACCAGGTCAACCGGGGAGTCGACCTGGGGGTCGACCTGCTCCCGAAACCCAGTTTTTGAACCTGGTTCATTCTGATGTATCCGGTCTCGTTTTCTGTCTAGATTCGTCTGCCTAATCCTATATAAACAGCCCCCTATCCTCATTTTCTCTACACAATTTCATTCTGTCTATATTCTGCCTCTGTTCTAATTAAAAATAAAAATGGCGTCGCTACTCTGCTGGAATCAAAACTTGGACTGATGCATCTTCTTCCAACCTGAATAGAATTAAAAGCTAAATCAAATCTCAAATCAAAGTTAGAGCTACAACACCAATTAAAGAGGAGTAGTTCAACACTTCTGCATCAACAACAGTTTATTATCCTTTTGTGAAGACCCGTAACTTCCCCGTAAAGGAAAGCGTCGGATAGTTCGAGAACAAACCACAACAGAACGCGTACAGAAGAACATTTCATTGTATATTACAACAATGCATCAGATTACAAGAATATACAGAGTATAAATGAATATTACACAGAAATATCAGAGATTTAAATTACATTTAAATACATAGCAGCGGAAAATAATACAATACACAACTAGATTGAGATATACGGATACAAAGCTTTCCGGATATCGTTCCAGCTGTAAACCAGGATCCTGTGAATATAAATCTGCAAAACCAAAACTACTAGCTGCCCGTGTCAAAATAAGGGCACCCAGAGTTTAGGTTAAAACAATAAACTCCAGGTCAGTCATGTGACTGGTGTGAGAACTAAAACAGTTATTAATTCTTTATTTTAAAGTTAGGTAAATCAAAGGACCACGCCGTATAACACGGAACGGGTTTCCTCCCAAGAATACCAGTGCATAAAACAAACAGCGCAATGCTAAATAAAGAAAAATGAAGCTGTTATAAGACCCAGGTTCTATCACACAATGCAACGCAAGCCGGGGGATAGGGTTTTCCCTTATAACAGCCAAAGAATGCTTGATACGTTTAAAACAAATCATTTGATACTATAATAAGTGCATAGTGTATAAAACAACTTCAAATCATAAGTATCAATCATAGGCGGCATGGGTACCATATATCATGTCGCCTTATATATAGGTTTACAAATAAAACCGCAAATGTCACGTATTTGGAAATTGGATTTCCATCTATGAACCGAGGCAAAAGATAGTCCTCAACCGATTCGTGACTCTCTAGCCCGAGCCACAGGACCCAGACTCAGGTGAGCCCTTGGAGCGACAGGGCCGGTCCACCGATGTGGATTAAAATGCCTGAACACTACGTTTCCCCACCCTATGGGGTGTAAATGAGCCAACTAAATGACTCCATCGGTTCGAGAACGACCGATCAATCCGAGGCGCCTCGCAACAGCAACAACAACATAAGTCAAACTCGTCAGGGCGTGTAAAACCACTGACGCCACTTCTAGCTAGAAAGAAACGCAAGTCCTCCCTGAGGTCTGTCTCCCGTTTTTGGTTCATACCGGGTGTGAAACTCGCGAATCAAACGTTACACAAAGCTACGCCACAAAGGCCTTGCTTTGATCATCACCACAAGACTTTGCTTTTCAACAGAAGCCTCGATCAATTGCCACTTAGGCATGCCACACAGGCAATTCACTCCATGCGTTTGATATCCATCAATATATAACCCCTGAGCTCGTACGTCTCAGAGAAGGGCGTTAAGCAAGAATAAATTCTCCGCCGCCAAACAGATATATATTTAATAGAGATCAATCACACAGACTAAAATCCAATGTCAGACACACAGTCCATTTACAAGTCCGTTCTGGGTCTGAACGAAACAGGAGGCACCTAGTACCCCGCATATCCATCGATCTCCAAGTACGTCTGGACGATCACCAACTGTTTCCATCTTCTTGGGTGTACAGCCCAATCAAGATCATCAGTTATCACCCAAACGACGTGAAGACTTCCGGTCTTCGACCATCGTCTTCATCTTCGACTTATCGTCGTATCAGTTATTCAGAATGGGATAAACCCGGTCTTTCCGAATAACTCGCGTATATATTATAAAAGTGTTACACAAACACAACATACGCCTCATTCCAATTCATTAGTCACTAACCGTAAATTAATCAAGAGAATAATTCCCCAAATATTAACCCCGAAGGCCGAAACCAACATCAGATCAATATCCAGAAAACCATTCTGCTTAGCTAACCGACAGTTAGTTTCTAAATTTCACATTCATAGGGAAAGGTTCCCATTAATTTTATCAAAGATAAATTCTTGAATTTATGCTTTAATCTACTTTTGAATATCAATTCAAACTAGTCGGGATTAACGAAACTTACCGAAGTAATCATTTGTTTTAATTTCCCAATCCCAACCTATTTATCCCATGAAGTAAAACTGGTAATACTTCATATCTAACACCACAGTGTTATCGGTAAATTCAATTACCATTTCACGTTCAAATCTAATTAAAGATTTAACTATCGTCTGGAGCAAAACTGGTGATACTCCATTTCGATTATTTCAATCTATTTAAAGATTCATTAAAACTCCACTTAGTTTTAATCTGTGACTGGGTTAAAGAATCAGTGTCATTTAAAACACGGTTCACGATAAACCCAAAATCACATCATATTTCAATCAGTCCCTAATTGTAAATTAGCAAGTGAGCAATCCCCTAAGTATGAATCCCGAAGGCCGAAACCAACATCAGATCAATACCTCGGAAACTATTCAACTTAACTAATCTCCAGTTAGTTTCTGATTTTCTTAACTCCTTTAGGTCTAAGAACTGTATTATTGAAGATACCGTTCACGACAACCCAAAATCACATTTCATCAATGATCGGGTTAAAGAACGAGTGTTATTTAAAAACACTGTCCACGATAAACCCAAAAATCAATATCGATTCAGTTCCAATTAAATATTATTTAATTGGTACACTTCATTAAATCTAAATAAAAAGATTTAATCTTTTCTCAACTGGGTTCAAGAACAGTGTTAGTGAAGACACCATTCACGACAAACCCAAATCACATTTGATATTAAATACAAGGCTCTGAATAGAAAATATCCCGGCTTATATTCAATATCAAATTCTACGATTAACAAATGTCGTATTGGAAATAACGATATAAATATATATCTTTCAAATTTCCATAACAACATCTGTATAATCACGAATTCCAACATCGAAATATTCCGAAGACAATTTCGATTCAAATCCACTCCAATGCAATCATTGGAAATTTTGGTTATTTTTAAAACCCTTTTCAAATTCAATTTATTTATTTAAAAATAAATAGAATTATAATTCTAGTTCAAAACTAGTTCATTTCGATAAAAATCTATTTTTATCCTTTCAAATATGGAGTTTTTCATCCCAAATCTTCACAAATCACTTCTTATGATTTTACACAAATTATTACTATTTTTAATAATTTTATCAAGGCCCGTATAGTCGATTTCCATCAACGGCCATCGAACTGCACTTACAGCGACCTTTTTCAAATTTGATTTGGACATAATTCCAAATCCAACCGTTAGATTTCTAATTTCTAATATTCGTTAGAAAGCTCTTTTCGATACGAACCCAACGGTTCCGGTTTTAGGAGAATCCGACGGTCGGATCTCCCGTAATGTCCGTTTGAAATAAATGGTCGAAATTCGCGAACTGCCGCGGCGCGGCGCGTTCTATTCAGGCCATTATATTATATATATAATATATATAATATATATTTCGTCGATTTCTATTTAAAACGAATTATATAAATAGTTTTAAATTCGTTTCAAAAGCAATTTCAACTTCCTTTTCAATTCAAATCAAAATTGAATTCTTCTTGATAAATTCGTTTTAAAATTCATTTCTATTCAAATCAAATATCAATTCAATTTGAATTCATTTCAATTCGCTTTCAATTCAATTCGATTTCGAATTCGTTTTATATCGATATAAATATCGTTCGCGTCGAAATGGCGTCAATCTAATCAACACGGCTTCATATATTCCTTTATTTTCAAATATTCTATTTTAAATATTTCTTTTTCAAAATAGTTGTTATTATCAAAATATTTCGTTCAACACATGACCAATCTCAATGAATGAGTACTGTCAACACATGAACTTTTATTTTATATCGATAAAGGTGCAAATTTTATTACTAAAATATTTCGTTCAACACATGACCAATCTCAATGGATGAAACTGTCAACACATGAACTTTTATTTTATATTGATAAAGATGCAAATCTTATTACTAAAATATTTCGTTCAACACATGACCAATCTCAATGGATGAAACTGTCAACACATGAACTTTTATTTTATAATATACTTTATTTTCTAAACTGGAATGAGGCCCAATCAATTACCATATAAAGTTAATTATATGGATTTTCATACAACACATGTATATAATAGCATTGAAAAATAATCAACCATCAACCAAAGTGCACTACACTGTATAAGCATCAAATATAGATATCTAACGCTTATAACAGCCTGTCAATCAATCGATCGACATATTTAATCAATCGGGATGAGTGAACTTCATATTTCATCCCAACACCCGTGTAGGGTTTCAAACAATCAAACACAGATTTTATTTGTGCAGTTGGGCGATGTGTAAAATTTATCGACCCAATCAATGTCCTTCAAATAGGTGTATATAAACAAACCGTCTGGTTTGTAAATGAATATTTTATTTATTCACATTCACGTTAAAAATTATATTTTTAACGATAAAACATTTTATTCTAACTTATGAATTTCTATTCAATTCATTTATTCAATAAAATGATATTTTTATTTTTCTAACATATTTTTAGAAAATTTCGGCGGCATAACGGCACGATACTAAAAACGGGACGAGGCCTAGCCTTATCCCCGGTCTAGTGAAGGCCCACGCCATTCACACATCAATCATATCAATTTCATCTCACCAAACAATTCAATTCAAACAAATAATTCAACTAATCTATGCAACCAAACAAACAAGTCCATGGTCTGTGGACGATTGTGTCGGGTGCTACTAAGCACCGTCTGCATCCTAGTATATATATATAACTAGAAAATAAATTTGAAAGGTGAGAAATTCTCACCGATAGCTATCCTAGCTCCACGGCACTTCATTGATAGAAAACTTCATTGCTATCGCATCTTCGTCATCTTCGTCGTCCGCTTTTACTACCTATGTAAAAATCGAATTTTGACTTCGTTATTCAATATATAAAAATCGAATTTTTAGTTCGCTATTCAATATATAAAAATCGAATGTTTATTTCGCCATTCAATATATAAAAATCGAATTTTTATTTCGCCATTCAATATATAAAAATCGAATTTTTAGTTCGCTATTCAATATATAAAAATCGAATGTTTATTTCAAAGTTCAATATATAAAAATCGAATGTTAATTTCAAAGTTCAATATATAAAAATCGAATGTTTATTTCAAAGTTCAATATATAAAAATCGAATGTTTATTTCAAAGTTCAATATATAAAAATCGAATTTTTATTTCAAAGTTCAATATATAAAAATCGAATTTTTATTTCAAAGTTCAATATATAAAAATCGAATTTTTATTTCAAAGTTCAATATATAAAAATCGAATGTTTATTTCAAAGTTCAATATATAAAAATCAAATGTTTATTTCAAAGTTCAATATATAAAAATCGAATGTTTATTTCAAAGTTCAATATATAAAAATCGAATTTTTATTTCAAAGTTCAATATGTAAAAATCGTGCTTTTATACCTTTTTTTTAAAAACACTACTTCCTGTAAATCAAAATCACTCCTTTACCTTTCATACATATCAAAGACCTCATTTTTAATCCGCTACGACATTATAAAAATTCCATTCAAACTATAAAAATCAAATTTTTATTTTTAAACAACACTAATTTTTATTTTCAGAAATAAAGACATTTTTATTTCGAAAACTATATTTTTAAGCAAAGTTCAAAATCGGATTTTTAAATAATGTATATATAAAGAAAAACTGATTTTAAAACTGATTTTACTAATGATTTTAAACTGAATTTAAACATGGTTTTAAACGGAATTTAATTATGGGTTTAAACTGAATTTAAACATGAAAAATAAACTGAATTTAAACTTGAAAAATAAACTGAATTTAAACTCGAAAAATAAACTGAAAACCTAGATCAAAACTTACTCGGGGTGCTCGGTGGAGGCAACTGGAGGCTGAGGGGCGAGCGGCTAGGGCTTGGCGTCGGAATGGTGGTGCCTGGCCACAGGCGGCGCGATGCGGGTGAGGTCGGGAGGCAGCTGCGAGGGAGGCGTCGCGGTTCGAGGGGGTCTTCGTGTTCGCGGTGGCCAAGGTGAGGCTGGAGGGAGGTGGGTCGGTGGAGGGTTTGGGCGGTTGGGCGGCGCCGTCGACGAACGGGAAGGGGGGCGCGATTAGGTTTTAATAATTTTTTTTCTCTTTTCTTTTTTTTTTCTGTTGCAATAATTTAGAACGGGGGGGGGCCTGATATAAGGGAAGAAGAAAAAGGTTTTTTTTTATTTATTTATTTTATTATTGAAAAAGTTGACTTTTACATACGACCTCTAAACGAGGCCCACCGCCTGTCGTCCATAGCGTTCTACCCCTATTTCGAACACAACGGGAAATGTATCGCAAGCTGATTTGTTTGTCTCGATCAGTTTCCGTTGCATTTACATTTAAATCACTATATTGAATTTTAAACGTACATTTCAAATTACCGGGGTCACATACTAACTAGAAAAATTCCCGAAAAATATTTTCTACCTTCGTATCGACGATACGGTCCTAACAAAACTAGTTTCGTCGAATTCTGAGACCGTTTGAAAAATGGCCAATTTCCAGTCGATTAAAATCAACTGAAACTGGTCAAACGCGTTTTCCTTTGCCACGCTCACATATTGATTCGAAAAATTATGAAATTTGGAATCTAGCAATAATTTAACATCCCGGACCCAACAAAACTGGTTTCGTCGAAATCCGAGGTCGTTTGCAAAATGTCCATTTTTAAGGGCCTGAATTCCATAGCGACTATTCAGAATTTTCAACTGGACATATCTTTTGATTCCCGCTATGAAATCTTGATTATTCGGATTCGTTGGAAAGATATTATCAATTAGATTCAATTATTTTTGGTTTCACTAAAATCCGGATTGTTTTGCACCCGGTACATTCCATTGAAGTTTGAAATCGAATTATCGAACTACCGCGCCATTTTCAATTCTATTTATAATTATATATAAATATTTATATTCTAACGACGACGCGTATAATATATACGTCGAATTCTATTCAAAATAAATTTCTTGTCGATATTATTTAAAATAATTCATTTTAAATAATCAAAATTCGCTAAAATTGCCAAAATAAAAATTTTAAACTGGCCCAGATTTTCGGGTTGTTACAATCTCCCCCACTTAAAACTTTTCGTCCCCGAAAAGGAACAAAGTCGAAAGTGGTTTGATTATTCAGCTCAACTTCCATTGTTTTGATTACGGCTTAAATTCTTCAACTTTTCAGTTTCTAAGAACTTTTCAAAAATTTCAAAAATTTGGCTAACACCCTAAATTTTTGAAAAATTTCGCCATAACCTCCCCTGCACCGGGAGCATCGGGGAATTTCAAATAGCTTCCCCGGTCCTTCAGATCTCAAAAAGAAAAAGAAAAAGCCAAGCGGCTAGCCAATAGGCTCACAAAATCATCATCACCCAAACAAAACAGGAAATTATGTAGTAAACATGTACCTATTTGTTGGGCAAACAAATTTTATTCTCTGCTCTAGCCTCCTTGCTATGACCTGCTCAATGTAAGTACAAGTATATGCAAGCAAATGCGACCAAATTTCAATACAATTCAATATTTGATCAAATTAGGCATAATGGTTCAAAATTATCAAACGATTAAACAAACAACACAAACATCAATCAATTAGTGACTTTAACGTTTCAAATTGATAATTTTGATACATATACAAAAATCATGTTTTTGATGCCAATTCACAACAATGTATTCTAACTATATAAGTTTTGGTTCTCACACCAGTCTAATGGAAATATATAGAAAATCACACCTTCGAAACTCGAACATAAATGTTGATGATGCGATCGCTATCATCAATATCATCTCCGGGCGACTAGAGTGCGATGCTATATCTATCCAATATATTAAAACTTTGAATATACGTTTGCAAGGCGTATATGCAAATTCTTTATATACTGAATTGTCCAAAATCAATATAAATAAATAATCAAATACGAATAGTTGATTTAAATTTTCAAAACAAAATTGGTTTTATTTTAAAAATATACTCTTCACACTCGTTCTAGGATACTACTGATCCCATCTCTAACGAGTCATTCTAATTGGATATTACTAATCCAATATCTGATGAATTCTTTCGTATGATTCTAATGTGCCTTGTTCTCTGAGCTTTGTAAACCAAAGCTCTGATACCAACTGTGAAGACCCGTAACTTCCCCGTAAAGGAAAGCGTCGGATAGTTCGAGAACAAACCACAACAGAACGCGTACAGAAGAACATTTCATTGTATATTACAACAATGCATCAGATTACAAGAATATACAGAGTATAAATGAATATTACACAGAAATATCAGAGATTTAAATTACATTTAAATACATAGCAGCGGAAAATAATACAATACACAACTAGATTGAGATATACGGATACAAAGCTTTCCGGATATCGTTCCAGCTGTAAACCAGGATCCTGTGAATATAAATCTGCAAAACCAAAACTACTAGCTGCCCGTGTCAAAATAAGGGCACCCAGAGTTTAGGTTAAAACAATAAACTCCAGGTCAGTCATGTGACTGGTGTGAGAACTAAAACAGTTATTAATTCTTTATTTTAAAGTTAGGTAAATCAAAGGACCACGCCGTATAACACGGAACGGGTTTCCTCCCAAGAATACCAGTGCATAAAACAAACAGCGCAATGCTAAATAAAGAAAAATGAAGCTGTTATAAGACCCAGGTTCTATCACACAATGCAACGCAAGCCGGGGGATAGGGTTTTCCCTTATAACAGCCAAAGAATGCTTGATACGTTTAAAACAAATCATTTGATACTATAATAAGTGCATAGTGTATAAAACAACTTCAAATCATAAGTATCAATCATAGGCGGCATGGGTACCATATATCATGTCGCCTTATATATAGGTTTACAAATAAAACCGCAAATGTCACGTATTTGGAAATTGGATTTCCATCTATGAACCGAGGCAAAAGATAGTCCTCAACCGATTCGTGACTCTCTAGCCCGAGCCACAGGACCCAGACTCAGGTGAGCCCTTGGAGCGACAGGGCCGGTCCACCGATGTGGATTAAAATGCCTGAACACTACGTTTCCCCACCCTATGGGGTGTAAATGAGCCAACTAAATGACTCCATCGGTTCGAGAACGACCGATCAATCCGAGGCGCCTCGCAACAGCAACAACAACATAAGTCAAACTCGTCAGGGCGTGTAAAACCACTGACGCCACTTCTAGCTAGAAAGAAACGCAAGTCCTCCCTGAGGTCTGTCTCCCGTTTTTGGTTCATACCGGGTGTGAAACTCGCGAATCAAACGTTACACAAAGCTACGCCACAAAGGCCTTGCTTTGATCATCACCACAAGACTTTGCTTTTCAACAGAAGCCTCGATCAATTGCCACTTAGGCATGCCACACAGGCAATTCACTCCATGCGTTTGATATCCATCAATATATAACCCCTGAGCTCGTACGTCTCAGAGAAGGGCGTTAAGCAAGAATAAATTCTCCGCCGCCAAACAGATATATATTTAATAGAGATCAATCACACAGACTAAAATCCAATGTCAGACACACAGTCCATTTACAAGTCCGTTCTGGGTCTGAACGAAACAGGAGGCACCTAGTACCCCGCATATCCATCGATCTCCAAGTACGTCTGGACGATCACCAACTGTTTCCATCTTCTTGGGTGTACAGCCCAATCAAGATCATCAGTTATCACCCAAACGACGTGAAGACTTCCGGTCTTCGACCATCGTCTTCATCTTCGACTTATCGTCGTATCAGTTATTCAGAATGGGATAAACCCGGTCTTTCCGAATAACTCGCGTATATATTATAAAAGTGTTACACAAACACAACATACGCCTCATTCCAATTCATTAGTCACTAACCGTAAATTAATCAAGAGAATAATTCCCCAAATATTAACCCCGAAGGCCGAAACCAACATCAGATCAATATCCAGAAAACCATTCTGCTTAGCTAACCGACAGTTAGTTTCTAAATTTCACATTCATAGGGAAAGGTTCCCATTAATTTTATCAAAGATAAATTCTTGAATTTATGCTTTAATCTACTTTTGAATATCAATTCAAACTAGTCGGGATTAACGAAACTTACCGAAGTAATCATTTGTTTTAATTTCCCAATCCCAACCTATTTATCCCATGAAGTAAAACTGGTAATACTTCATATCTAACACCACAGTGTTATCGGTAAATTCAATTACCATTTCACGTTCAAATCTAATTAAAGATTTAACTATCGTCTGGAGCAAAACTGGTGATACTCCATTTCGATTATTTCAATCTATTTAAAGATTCATTAAAACTCCACTTAGTTTTAATCTGTGACTGGGTTAAAGAATCAGTGTCATTTAAAACACGGTTCACGATAAACCCAAAATCACATCATATTTCAATCAGTCCCTAATTGTAAATTAGCAAGTGAGCAATCCCCTAAGTATGAATCCCGAAGGCCGAAACCAACATCAGATCAATACCTCGGAAACTATTCAACTTAACTAATCTCCAGTTAGTTTCTGATTTTCTTAACTCCTTTAGGTCTAAGAACTGTATTATTGAAGATACCGTTCACGACAACCCAAAATCACATTTCATCAATGATCGGGTTAAAGAACGAGTGTTATTTAAAAACACTGTCCACGATAAACCCAAAAATCAATATCGATTCAGTTCCAATTAAATATTATTTAATTGGTACACTTCATTAAATCTAAATAAAAAGATTTAATCTTTTCTCAACTGGGTTCAAGAACAGTGTTAGTGAAGACACCATTCACGACAAACCCAAATCACATTTGATATTAAATACAAGGCTCTGAATAGAAAATATCCCGGCTTATATTCAATATCAAATTCTACGATTAACAAATGTCGTATTGGAAATAACGATATAAATATATATCTTTCAAATTTCCATAACAACATCTGTATAATCACGAATTCCAACATCGAAATATTCCGAAGACAATTTCGATTCAAATCCACTCCAATGCAATCATTGGAAATTTTGGTTATTTTTAAAACCCTTTTCAAATTCAATTTATTTATTTAAAAATAAATAGAATTATAATTCTAGTTCAAAACTAGTTCATTTCGATAAAAATCTATTTTTATCCTTTCAAATATGGAGTTTTTCATCCCAAATCTTCACAAATCACTTCTTATGATTTTACACAAATTATTACTATTTTTAATAATTTTATCAAGGCCCGTATAGTCGATTTCCATCAACGGCCATCGAACTGCACTTACAGCGACCTTTTTCAAATTTGATTTGGACATAATTCCAAATCCAACCGTTAGATTTCTAATTTCTAATATTCGTTAGAAAGCTCTTTTCGATACGAACCCAACGGTTCCGGTTTTAGGAGAATCCGACGGTCGGATCTCCCGTAATGTCCGTTTGAAATAAATGGTCGAAATTCGCGAACTGCCGCGGCGCGGCGCGTTCTATTCAGGCCATTATATTATATATATAATATATATAATATATATTTCGTCGATTTCTATTTAAAACGAATTATATAAATAGTTTTAAATTCGTTTCAAAAGCAATTTCAACTTCCTTTTCAATTCAAATCAAAATTGAATTCTTCTTGATAAATTCGTTTTAAAATTCATTTCTATTCAAATCAAATATCAATTCAATTTGAATTCATTTCAATTCGCTTTCAATTCAATTCGATTTCGAATTCGTTTTATATCGATATAAATATCGTTCGCGTCGAAATGGCGTCAATCTAATCAACACGGCTTCATATATTCCTTTATTTTCAAATATTCTATTTTAAATATTTCTTTTTCAAAATAGTTGTTATTATCAAAATATTTCGTTCAACACATGACCAATCTCAATGAATGAGTACTGTCAACACATGAACTTTTATTTTATATCGATAAAGGTGCAAATTTTATTACTAAAATATTTCGTTCAACACATGACCAATCTCAATGGATGAAACTGTCAACACATGAACTTTTATTTTATATTGATAAAGATGCAAATCTTATTACTAAAATATTTCGTTCAACACATGACCAATCTCAATGGATGAAACTGTCAACACATGAACTTTTATTTTATAATATACTTTATTTTCTAAACTGGAATGAGGCCCAATCAATTACCATATAAAGTTAATTATATGGATTTTCATACAACACATGTATATAATAGCATTGAAAAATAATCAACCATCAACCAAAGTGCACTACACTGTATAAGCATCAAATATAGATATCTAACGCTTATAACAGCCTGTCAATCAATCGATCGACATATTTAATCAATCGGGATGAGTGAACTTCATATTTCATCCCAACACCCGTGTAGGGTTTCAAACAATCAAACACAGATTTTATTTGTGCAGTTGGGCGATGTGTAAAATTTATCGACCCAATCAATGTCCTTCAAATAGGTGTATATAAACAAACCGTCTGGTTTGTAAATGAATATTTTATTTATTCACATTCACGTTAAAAATTATATTTTTAACGATAAAACATTTTATTCTAACTTATGAATTTCTATTCAATTCATTTATTCAATAAAATGATATTTTTATTTTTCTAACATATTTTTAGAAAATTTCGGCGGCATAACGGCACGATACTAAAAACGGGACGAGGCCTAGCCTTATCCCCGGTCTAGTGAAGGCCCACGCCATTCACACATCAATCATATCAATTTCATCTCACCAAACAATTCAATTCAAACAAATAATTCAACTAATCTATGCAACCAAACAAACAAGTCCATGGTCTGTGGACGATTGTGTCGGGTGCTACTAAGCACCGTCTGCATCCTAGTATATATATATAACTAGAAAATAAATTTGAAAGGTGAGAAATTCTCACCGATAGCTATCCTAGCTCCACGGCACTTCATTGATAGAAAACTTCATTGCTATCGCATCTTCGTCATCTTCGTCGTCCGCTTTTACTACCTATGTAAAAATCGAATTTTGACTTCGTTATTCAATATATAAAAATCGAATTTTTAGTTCGCTATTCAATATATAAAAATCGAATGTTTATTTCGCCATTCAATATATAAAAATCGAATTTTTATTTCGCCATTCAATATATAAAAATCGAATTTTTAGTTCGCTATTCAATATATAAAAATCGAATGTTTATTTCAAAGTTCAATATATAAAAATCGAATGTTAATTTCAAAGTTCAATATATAAAAATCGAATGTTTATTTCAAAGTTCAATATATAAAAATCGAATGTTTATTTCAAAGTTCAATATATAAAAATCGAATTTTTATTTCAAAGTTCAATATATAAAAATCGAATTTTTATTTCAAAGTTCAATATATAAAAATCGAATTTTTATTTCAAAGTTCAATATATAAAAATCGAATGTTTATTTCAAAGTTCAATATATAAAAATCAAATGTTTATTTCAAAGTTCAATATATAAAAATCGAATGTTTATTTCAAAGTTCAATATATAAAAATCGAATTTTTATTTCAAAGTTCAATATGTAAAAATCGTGCTTTTATACCTTTTTTTTAAAAACACTACTTCCTGTAAATCAAAATCACTCCTTTACCTTTCATACATATCAAAGACCTCATTTTTAATCCGCTACGACATTATAAAAATTCCATTCAAACTATAAAAATCAAATTTTTATTTTTAAACAACACTAATTTTTATTTTCAGAAATAAAGACATTTTTATTTCGAAAACTATATTTTTAAGCAAAGTTCAAAATCGGATTTTTAAATAATGTATATATAAAGAAAAACTGATTTTAAAACTGATTTTACTAATGATTTTAAACTGAATTTAAACATGGTTTTAAACGGAATTTAATTATGGGTTTAAACTGAATTTAAACATGAAAAATAAACTGAATTTAAACTTGAAAAATAAACTGAATTTAAACTCGAAAAATAAACTGAAAACCTAGATCAAAACTTACTCGGGGTGCTCGGTGGAGGCAACTGGAGGCTGAGGGGCGAGCGGCTAGGGCTTGGCGTCGGAATGGTGGTGCCTGGCCACAGGCGGCGCGATGCGGGTGAGGTCGGGAGGCAGCTGCGAGGGAGGCGTCGCGGTTCGAGGGGGTCTTCGTGTTCGCGGTGGCCAAGGTGAGGCTGGAGGGAGGTGGGTCGGTGGAGGGTTTGGGCGGTTGGGCGGCGCCGTCGACGAACGGGAAGGGGGGCGCGATTAGGTTTTAATAATTTTTTTTCTCTTTTCTTTTTTTTTTCTGTTGCAATAATTTAGAACGGGGGGGGGGCCTGATATAAGGGAAGAAGAAAAAGGTTTTTTTTATTTATTTATTTTATTATTGAAAAAGTTGACTTTTACATACGACCTCTAAACGAGGCCCACCGCCTGTCGTCCATAGCGTTCTACCCCTATTTCGAACACAACGGGAAATGTATCGCAAGCTGATTTGTTTGTCTCGATCAGTTTCCGTTCCATTTACATTTAAATCACTATATTGAATTTTAAACGTACATTTCAAATTACCGGGGTCACATACTAACTAGAAAAATTCCCGAAAAATATTTTCTAGCTTCGTATCGACGATACGGTCCTAACAAAACTAGTTTCGTCGAATTCTGAGACCGTTTGAAAAATGGCCAATTTCCAGTCGATTAAAATCAACTGAAACTGGTCAAACGCGTTTTCCTTTGCCACGCTCACATATTGATTCGAAAAATTATGAAATTTGGAATCTAGCAATAATTTAACATCCCGGACCCAACAAAACTGGTTTCGTCGAAATCCGAGGTCGTTTGCAAAATGTCCATTTTTAAGGGCCTGAATTCCATAGCGACTATTCAGAATTTTCAACTGGACATATCTTTTGATTCCCGCTATGAAATCTTGATTATTCGGATTCGTTGGAAAGATATTATCAATTAGATTCAATTATTTTTGGTTTCACTAAAATCCGGATTGTTTTGCACCCGGTACATTCCATTGAAGTTTGAAATCGAATTATCGAACTACCGCGCCATTTTCAATTCTATTTATAATTATATATAAATATTTATATTCTAACGACGACGCGTATAATATATACGTCGAATTCTATTCAAAATAAATTTCTTGTCGATATTATTTAAAATAATTCATTTTAAATAATCAAAATTCGCTAAAATTGCCAAAATAAAAATTTTAAACTGGCCCAGATTTTCGGGTTGTTACACCTTTCTTAAAACCACGAAAGGCAAGTACAATTATTTTCCGATATAAACTTTAATTATGGTTGTGGCATGATTATAAATCTAAATCTGAGGTTATGTATATTCTTTTCTGTCAGATTTGTTTTTTTTTTGTGACTATTCTATACCTCTTTTCTTTCTATTCTATAGCCAGGCTACTACGAGCCTGTGCCGAGTCTCATAAGAGATTAACGCATGAACGCTAAATTTTGGGACAAATAATAATGCATAATTGGACATGAAACTGTTGTCTATGAGACTATTGCCTATGACTATAATTCACGCCTATGAGACTATTGCCTATGATTATGATTCATTGACTATGAGACTATTGCCTATGACGATGATTCATGACTATGAGACTATTGCCTATGACATTGAATAAGAAACTATTGTGATTAGTCGCCCATGACTATTGTGGTTAGTTGCCTATAACTATTGTAGTTAGTTTCTTATGCCTATTCCCTTAATGATGATAGATCTCATATTTAGTATGCAACTTTACTAGTTTATTCCCATTCACTGTTATGTACATCGAGCCTATAGGGCCATTTCATGAGTATTTAGGGAACTTGTGGAAACATGTTATACGGGGATTGGGCGTAGCTTAATTAAGTAAATCTAGCATAGCAAATATGTTGGCATAATCTGAGTCGGCTATAATAGAGAATGGTTTACATGTGTATTAGTCTTGGACATAAATGGTGAACTAGAATATTAAATCTAGTTTTGACATGAACTGTAAATGGGAATATTAAGGCTAAAATTTGGGGCATATATTGTATTATGAATTATGACCTTGATTTAGGCATGTAAGTTTAGGCTAAATTTATGATTAGGCAAGATATGTAAATAGAGTTTTTGATATATATATATATATATAATCTGCTAAATCTGTTAAATTTCCTAATCCGTTATCTGCTAAATCTGTTGAATTGTCTAAACTGCTAAATCTGTTATCTGCTAAATATGTTGAATCGCTTAAACTGCTAGGTCTGCTACCTGTTGGATTGTCTGATCTGTTGAAAACTAGATAATGGTAATCTGGGTATGGAAATCCATAGGCTCGACCTAAGATTTAATAAACCATGGAAATTTGATTATTCTGTTGTATCCTATGAAGAAGTTTAATCTGTTAAATAAACATAATTAGTCTGATATCTGAAAAATCTATATTGGAATGAATTGGCTATGACACGAGGTTAGGCTCTGTTTGCAGTAGAAGCCTGCCCGGAACCAACTGGCTTAACCAGCGACCGCAAACTGTTAGTCTAATGTGAGAGGTCGTAGGCATAACTAAAATATGCTTAGACACGAGGTTAGGTCTGGCTTGTGGCAGAAGTCTGCCCGGAACCGCCCGGCATATCCAGCGGCCACAAGCTACCGACCTAATGTGAGAGGTCGGTGCATTAATATTCAGTTAATGCAAATTTGGGATAAACATGATGTCTAAATCGTGTTGGGTGGATAGGGTTAAACCAATTGGACTAATGAATTTAACAAACCCGTTTCATGAATCTGTAGGCCCAATTACAAAGTTAGTCAAATCTGTAAATCTGTTAAATCCGTATATCTGATCCGTTAGTCTGAAAACTTGTCTGATCCGTGAACTAGTTGATCTGAACTCTGTATGTCTAAACCTGTAAACAAGTTAATCTGAAATCTGTTAGTCTGGGGACACAAGGTTAGGAGGGAAATTACTTGTGTCATCTGTTGTTTGGGACCCATATTAGTCAGTAACCCTTTCTGGTATCAAAACTTTGACCCAACAGTAGGTAGGGTCCGGGCACGCTTACTGAACTAATTATAAGCGGTTCATTCTGATAATGGCGAGGGGTGTTGATGGTGTGTTCCAACCGGGTCATGTGCGTGCATGGATCCCGGTCTGCCTCTGAGGATGTAAGACGCCGTGACATCTGTAAATAGGTCTGTGCCAATTGGTTGTCACTTTAGGGAGTGATACACCCTACTGTGGGGCCGACACAGGGTATTTATGTATTAGGGAGCCGATCGGTTGGGGTAGGGTTTTAGAGTACACTTAGTTATGTCTGTTTTTGTTGGTACCGTCTGTTTTTGTTGCATGGCAACACCTGTCTGTTTCTGCGTGGTACCGTCTGTTCGGGTGGTAAAGGCCCATTTACAGTGTACACCTAATTCTACATTCTGTTTCCGTAGGGATTAATCTGTTTCTGTTTCTGTACCTTCTGTTCGGGTGGTAAAGGCCCATTATTAGCATTCTGTTTCTGTCTGTTTCTATTGGGGTAGTAAAGGCCCATTACTAGCATTCTCTTCTGTGGAAATTATTCTGTTTCCGTTTCTGTTTCAGTTTAGACATTAGGGTGACATCTAATCCTGTTATACTAGTATTACTGCAGAGAAATGAAAAGTAATATTATTCTGTTTCTTCTATTTAACCTAAGTACATCTGCTGCTTTTATTACTGTTATCTCTTATCCAGCTTATTTTCATGTCATAATTATTATTATCTGTTCATATGCTGAAAGTCACTGGACTTGCCAGACTTTATGTCTGACCTTGCTTGTTTTCGCCCCTTTTTCTTCCGTTTCCCCCTTGGTTTTCCAAGGAGGGAACACTTTAGCTTGATCCGGATTTCTTCTGCTTGAAGTACTTAGAGTGCTTAAAGTATGGCTTGACTCCTTATAGCAGCTTCCGTGGGGATTATGATTTTAAAGTTTTGTACTCTGATGATTTTCTGAACAAGACTGATATTTATGTACTTGAGTTTTTGGTAAAGATGTAACCAAACTGATTTCTGTTTTCCACTGTAATAAATTTATAATTTCTCAAGTATTGTTTATCTGTCTTGAAATTTTCTGTTCTATTTACTAAAATGCTCCACCAATGTTAAGGCATTCCCTTTGTGAGTGACCTTAACGGAGGTGGGGTGTTACAGCTACAAACAGCCCCTGCTAGTGCTTCCAATTTCCTTCTTTGCCACAATTTCTATCACAAGTTCACCAAATCCCTCTTCTCCTACAAACCACCAAGACCCCTTTCAACATCCGATCACCATCACCAAGCTTCCTCCTCGGACCTCAAAATCCGCATGCCAGACCTCATACCAACAAGCACCACCTTCTACAGCAAATTCAAACCACCACAGTGCCAAAAATCTCCGATTTGAAAACCGATTCGAGTGCTAAAAAAAATCCAACTTGCCAATTCGATTGATACCCAGAAACAAAGGTGGCCGCGATTTCTTATTGTCTCGTTTGAGAGGTAGTTCGATTTCCTTTTTACTGAAAAAAAGGTGCGAATTTTGGGTTTGAGTGTGAGAAATTTAGGACTTGTTTCCTTTTATTGAGGGAGGTGTGTTTGTTTTATCTGCTTTGTTAAGAGGTTATTTTTGGGGTGTGATTTGTTTTAGCCTTAGGGGTACGATTTGTTTTAGCTGATGCGATTTGTTTCCTGATCCCTTCATTTTGGTTCAAGTTTTTCTTGATTTGAAATAAAAAGGAATGTTCTGAAATTAGCTCTCTGATCTTTCCTTTTGAGTGCATAAGTTATTCTTTTTTCCTTTTATTCCATCTTAGCTTTTTATTAGTTTAATTTCTTTTTATTATTTTATTTTGTGTGAGTCAATTGTTTAGCCTTTTTTTTAATTTCAGCTTAGTTTTAGTTTCGTCCCATCTTGAATTTGTTGAGTCTTAATTTGTTGTCTTTATTTCTTCTTTCTTTTTTTTCCTTTTTTTTCTCTGTCGTTCTTTGAGTATAGTTTATATTTTTTTATTTTGTTGTTTTTCTTTTTCTTTCTATTCTAAAAAAAAGAGAGTCAAGGGCCAGAGTGAAGAAGGAATTCAAGCAAACAAAACAAAGGATCTAAAGATGAGCGATTGCAAACAGTGAAGTCCAATTTGCTGGACGGACAACCACACCCACTGTAAAATTTTCTAACTCTACAGGTGCTCTGCTACAAAGGAAAAAAATAGGAATTGCTTGTAAAAAAAATTTCTGCACGGGCAGCGGCTTGCTTGTACAATATTTTAATTTCTGCAATTATTATTGTTTGGTTGTTGTGTTGACTGAAATTGCTGAATAGATTTCGTGAGGAACGAATTTCCATAAATAAAATCATTACTCTCGTAATAAAACTTGATTTGATTTGCAAAATAATTGACTACAAGAGTGTATTTTATGAAATTGATTCTCTCAATGGTTTGATCGCGGATATATATTAGTTCAATTTATTGAACTTCTAGCAAAAGAGGTTGCATACTACCCGTAAAACATTGGTCGTATCCCTTAGTATTTGTACTATACGTGAACGGCCATAAGACCCTCTTCCACCTTCAAATCGAGATTATCAACTAATAGGATATACTTGAGTACGTTATCTATTTTGTAATAACAGTTACTTGTGTCAATCTTAAGTCTTGGATTTTTTTTATTCAACAACGATGAGTGAAAAAAGTTTTAGCCATCATAATTCTCCAAGGAATTTTGAGATTGATGAAATTGGCATGATTCAGACCACAGTTAATGAAACCTTTATTGACACTTCTGAAGCCTTGAAAATGTGTTTTAACCATTTCAACTCTAATTTCGATGAACTCGAATACATTTCTGAATTAAATGAACTTCTTGACTCGAAACCCTCGTCGCCTGAATCTAACAAAGGAATGTTGACCAATGTTAACACACATGAACTTCCTAAGTTAGACCTCGAACCCCTATCACAAGACCTTGAGTATGCTTACTTGGACTCTACAGAAAATTTTCCCATGATCTTGGCCTTTGATCTCACCGAGGACCAAGAAGAAAACCTTTGAAAATTTTATTGGATAATCTACATCTGAATTGTATAAATAATTGGCATGACACAATTTTCATAGGAAAGATTTTCATTTCAAAATTCAATCACATGCCTGTTACACCTCACAAATCAAATAAGAAATCATTATGCATCATTTTCGATAGAGGCAAGTACAAGGGGAAAAGGAAATCGCATTTTTCACATAGCACTCATCGTCATCCTAGATTTCACTTTGCATATGATTGGCATTCATATATAGTAGCTAAACTTCATTTCATTTTACAAATAATTACAACTCATACACCTTTGGGTACGATCTTTCAAATTTAGGAAACGTTACAGTGTGGACACTGTTTAGTTCTAGTGTGTGGGGAGTCTGCATTGCATTCATTTTTATTTTGTTTTCATATTATTTTTCTTTTCACTTTCATGCATTTAGGTAGGACCATCACACATTTTAGGTCATAATAACATCCCATTTTTCTATCTTCTTCTCCATTAACAAAGTGCTTCTTCTTTTTATTTTCTGCAATTTTCTATTTCTTAGCAACTAGTGCCTTCTACACAATAAGATTTGGTAGAGTACTAGTTGTATTTTACATTTATTTTTATTAGTGATTAATATGATTAGATTCAGTAGTAATCCTAATTTTAATTCCTGTTTGTTATCTCAATTTCTACAGTTTTAATTTCTGTTCTTTTTATTGCGTTCTTAGGTTATATTGGGTTGAATAGAGATTTGATTAGATTCAGATCTGTACTCAATTCAATAATAGTTTTATTGTTTTTTCAAAATCAATCCCCAAGCTTCATCTAATTCGCCCAAGAAATTATTTAAATAATTTAATTTAATTTACCTCCCTGTGATTCGATTTGCATACTACACGATTTGTGCGCTTGTAGAATTTATTTTAAAATTTGCGCTTTTCTATTTATAGGAAAGCGACGATCAACACTTTTATATATGTTTGTGCTTGTTTGTTTCTTAGACATACCTTGACATATATAACCTGCTAAATCTAGGTCATGGTCTTTAAGCAAATATTATTTTTAGTCACATAGGATTTTATATTCTGACCCCTATCCTTAACTGTAGCACCCCACATTTTGTAACAATTAAATAATGCATATGTGTATGTATATGCATAGACATAAACATTTAAAAGAAAAATATAATAATGATAATATACGACTGTATGTAATGAATACATGCATTGAAAAGGAACAAAATAGTTAATGTAAATAAAATTGTGACACATACATTAAATGAAAGAAATGATTGATTGCATGCAATGTAAAATATGTTGCACACACTGATTTACAAATATTATGCATTAATAATAAAGGAAAAATGAAAGAAAAGTATGCATGCAAAGTGATAAGGTTGCATGCAAAAGTTTAAATGAAAAGTAGAAATGAGAAAAGGATAATAAGGACAATGAGAAAAGGAAGAAAATGGTTAATGTAAATAAAATTGTGACACATACATTAAAAGAAAGAAAGGATTGATTGCATGCAATGTAAAATATATTGCATGCAATGATTTACAAATATTATGCGTTAATAATAAAGGAAAAATGAAAGAAAAGTATGCATGCAAAGTGATAAAGTTGCATGCAAAAGTTTAAATGAAAAGTAGAAATGAGAAAAGGACAATGACCATCATTGTTATAAGCCTTGTTAACAAAAGCCTTAGTAGTCCAGTTGGCTAGAACATGTGGCTTGCATACAAGGGGTGCAGAGTTTGATCCCCGCCGTCGTCATATTTTTATTTTAAGGAAACAACTGAGATAACCCATGTTTTAAAGAGAAAATATGTGTAAACGTACATATAAGGGAAAATATATGTATATATGTATATGAGAATATATATGTATATAGTGCAGAAATATATATATATATATATATATATATTCAAGAGAAAAAGTAAAAGAATTAGTGATAGGCAATAAAAGTTAAACAATAAGTGTTAACGGAAAGAGAAAACTTAAACAAGGAACAATTTATAAGGTTATATACATATATTCAGAATGTGCATACAAATATAAAGAAAAAAGAAAATTACGCGCATAATCAACTTAAGGGGAGTAAATCAAGGAATTGATATAATGAATTAATTGAAAGGGGATATATGTGTATATACTTAGAAACATATGAAGAATGTATGCACATAATAAATAAAGATGAAAATGAATCATTGTGCATAACGGTAGAAAATTAATGTGGCGCCTAATTGTCACATTTAATTGTCATGAAATGACAATGCATGCCTTTTTGGCTTTATTCTATTGGTCCAATTCAAAAATAAATTGACTAGGCAACTTCCTATTGGCCTTATAACGTGGAGAGAATAGATTTCATCAGGGAAAATAGACGGTCAGTGTCAATTTGAGATTCATATATAAAGAACTCTATAGCTCTCCATTCTCATTTGTTGTTTCTTCACTCTCTTCTTCTTCCTCCATGTAATTTCTGAATAAAATTATTTATTATAATATTAAAACGCTTAATGTGCTGAAAGGTTCACATGTTGAAATGTAAACTTGTTAAAATATGTATAGCGATTGCTATTGTTCTAATTACATGTTAACTTGTGGCATTTACTTTAGAAATTGGAATAAGTACATGTTAAATTAGAATAATTGCATGATTTGACGATCACATGCTATTTTGAGATGCGAACAAGCGGCATAAAATGGGCATAATATGATGACATGTAAAATAGATTGTAGTAAAAATTTGGAAAGAATAATATGCCTCAATTTACAGTAGATAAAAAACTGTAACGCACTTAGACATAAGGTTAAATTCAACTTGTGGTAGAAGTCTGCACGGAACCGTCAGGCAAATTCAACGTCCACAAGTTGTTAATTTAATGTGAGGGGTCTAGTGCGTAAATAAACATGTTACGATGTTAAGATACGAGGTTAAGTCAACTTGTCGAAGAAGTCTGCCCGGAACCGCCCGACAAATCCAGCATCCACAAGTGGTAGCTTAATGCGAGAGGTCTAGTACGTAAACACACACACACACACACACACACACACATATATATATATATATGTATGTATGTATGTATGTATATGAAATGATTGAAATAAATGACATTATTTGTGATCAATGGAAATGAATGAAAGATAACTACAACAGTAAAAGAAGTGGAACGAATGCGGAAAGATAATAACCTATTATAAATAAATTACATTAATAAGAATGTTATATAATAGGTAGGTTTGTCCTAGGGACAAGTGGAAATTATAACTTAGGTTATAGTAAACGATAAAGAAAATGGAATAACTTATGTAATAAGACAAGTTGTACTTAATTGTAAATTAAGTTATCTGTGAGAACGAGAATCTAGAATATGCTGATAAGGACAACATAAGTTATATTTATGGAAAGGGAACTTATTAGTAAACTTTAGTTAAGAGAACTAAGTTAATAAGTAAATAACGATAAGTTGTGATGACAGTATAAGATGGAATTATGATTAATTGAGAAAGAATGAGGCAAACTTATGAAATGAAATAAGTTATATTTAATCATAAATAATAAGTAAGATGTTAAACAGAAAACATGTGAATTGAGATATACTTAATTACATATTAAGTAGAACATGTTATTGTAACTATGAAATCAAATAAGAATATAAAGGAATTGTGGATTACAAACCTTGGATCACAATCTAGAGAATAACATGTTGTGGGCTTATTAATAAACTTAAATGGATTAAATTATATGACTGAGATTAATAAGTAAGAGGAATTTGGTAACTTGAATAAGAAGTCATGAATGGGAATAACCAAGTTAAATGGAAACCCAATGCAGTAGAGCAAGCGCATAATAGATTATTTAGACATAGGGTCTAATAACATATTAAAATAAGGCGCTTGGACTAGTCTGCACGTTTAAGGTGAATAACCCAATGGGGTAGATCATCACGGTGTCATAAGGCACGAAGGGAGCGCACATCCACCTGATTATTCTGTTAGCTCCGAGGGACTGGAAGGAGAAGCAGACGGTTTCTTGAGATAAGTAAGGTGCTCCTGGTAATCTTCTGTGCGGTGGCAGATGTTTAGGCTGTGCTCACAGAGGTTGGATCTACGCGTTACTACCAGGTGGGTGGGCCTTGACTGCAAAAATAGCTTTGCAGTAAGAGTGCTGTGACGAGGTGACACTAGGATGATTAGACTATCGCCTCAATAGGAGGCGAGGTCTGTACCAACAAGGATAGTAGATCGTCAGGTACTCGTTATCGGCAGCCAGTGGGATGCAAAAAGACTAGATCTAAACCCAAGATACCATTAACCTTTCACTATCGAGGCGGTGGTTGAGGGTAGACGCCAATTGAATGTTTAGATTGTTTGTTGGGGGCAAGTCAGTTAGCTCTTGTAGTCTTTACTAGTTGAGGAAGGGGCCGAGGTGGGGCCATAGCCACTATGAAAAACATACCTGAGGGATATATGTATATTGAGGTCCTTAAAGGCGGGCCTGTACAGATATGGAAAAGCTCCCGGCCAAGTTTCGTATTTCTTGTACAACCCTACCATAGAACTTGGTGCACATTAGAGGTTATGTGCGGTTAAGGCATCAAATACGATTGACGATACGTACGTGGGAAAGTCTAGATATATGCATGTCTGCTCTGGATGGTGTATCATAGACTTGAGGGCATTACTCTGTGATAGAATCTGATTCGATTGAAGATGGCAGTCTGTACGCGTACGTAGCATAGTAATGTCAGATATATGCGGAACGTAACATTGTTATATAGAGATCCGTATGTCTGGCGTAGGATGATGGACCGCGTACATTTCTGTGACATTACGGTGGAGACCATGCGAGTGGGGTACCATGGGGTGTACCTCAATATTGGGGGTAGCTACACATATACTATATTAAGATAATCCATTGGGAGTAAATGGGTACGACGTGTGTGTAAGCCTTGAGTGCTGTTAACCCACACAACCTAATAAATAAGAAAATGTGATCGAACGGTATATGTAGGATTATCCAAGTAATTTAAATCCAGTCACCAGAACTTGTGTTCTGACCCCCTCCTCATCACATACTCGCGGGTTAGACTTGTGGCAAATATATGATAGCTTTGGATACTAGTTAAGCTGTATTATAATTTGGGTAAAGCTATATTTTAATTATATTATATTTTATCTAATCTGCTGTGAGATATTTTCTGAGCTCTGATATTTAATATCTCTGTCCTTTCTGCAGTATACCAAAGCAGTCAACATGAGTTTCAATGGATTAGAGTTTCCAAAAAAAAAGGTCCGTCGGAATTTGGGTTGTTACATTAACATATCTCATAGGTCAGTAGGTGAGGTAGTTATTCAATGAAGGAAACAAAGATGGAGCCTAGCGAAGGCGATGGAGATATTGTGCTATTATAAGTTATCATTGTTATTTTACTTATGGAAACTCTAGATTATGAACCGTGATGATGTACTAGTTTGACTAATTGTATTTTACAATTGTTATCAAAATATGTGGCTTTTAATAATATGGTACATCTTATTTTGGTATTATACTTTTTCGTTCCACTGTGTGAGATTGCATGATGCTATGTTTATCTGTTATTCTTTGCAAATGTAATTCCTTTTAGGAACCACCTATTCGTTTAGAGTGGCTCTAAATTTTGATGGGACCTTTCTATGTTGGAATTTAGGCCCACTCCGGATAGGTTGTTACGTTGGTATCAGAGCCTAGGTTACCCAATTATAGGGAAATTATAGGTATGAGAGACGTATTAGTATTCTGAAAAAGGTTTTCCAAACTAAATATTATATATATATATATATATATATATATATATGTGTGTGTGTGTGTGTGTGTGTGTATCTACACCCAATAAGCATACACACAATTATACTAGGCAGCTCTATCGTTTTCTTCCCTTTTCATCTTAAATACTATCTCAGGAGTATCCACCGAAAGATTCTTCCTTTTCTTTTTCAGATAGTAGATTGGCTGATAATCGATCCGAAAAGGGAAACTAGGCAAGACCTCGGTATTTGCAAGAATGGTTTCAATAGTATCTTCGTACTATGAAGCAAGCCCCTGTTGCTAATCCCACCCCAGCGGTGCTTGCATCTCCTATCGCTAAGGTAGCTTTTGATTTTTCTCGATTCTGTAAAAGCTTCGCAAACCTTAGTGGAAAGCCATTCATATGAACGAAAGGTTTTGTTGGTGCTCAAGCTTGGACAGTGGACTATGAAAGGATTTTTGAAGCTACGGGATGGTCAGATGAAGTTAAAAGAGGATTGCGGTCTGGCACTTAAAAGGAGAAGCCCTTGAATGGTGGAACCTAGTATCAGGAGAAAACGAAGGCCGAGTATTTACATGGGTTGAATTCAAGACCCGCTTTCAAGCAAAGTTCCTACCAAAGGCTGAGATGACGATCCAATTAAAGAAGTTTATCCATCCCAAATAAGGAAGTTTGAGTCTACAAGAGTATGTGGCTAAATTGACCAAGTTATATAAGTTTGGTCGGGGTTTGGTGGATACCCCAATGAGCAAGGCCTTAAGGTTTGTCAAGGGATTGAATTCCCCATTGAAGGACACTTTATTAGCAAAAGTAACATTCGGAGCAACCTTTGAAGCATTGGTGGAGATAACCATCTTATGCACAACTGAAGGATCTAAAAAGATTAAGGGTAGTGAGAAGGGAGAAGGAAGTTCAAGTCCAAGTAAAAATAAGAAGAAAGAGTGGTGGAGGAATAAGAAGAAATGGGGTAAGTTTAAGAAGGAAGCTAAAAACTGTACGAGGTGCAACCGCAAGGGCCATGAGGCCAAGGATTGCAAGACTACTTTGCAAAAGAAAGAGTTTGGGGGAAAGTGCTACAACTGCCACGAGGATGGACACATGTTTAAAGACTTCCTAAAGCTTAAGGTTATTCAGAGCGGTCAGAATTACGCACTGGGGGCATCACCAATATAAAGCCGACCCTAAGAGATCAAGCTCAACCCGCGCTTGAAGGTATAACTTCTATTTTAGGAATTTTCGTATACACCTTGTTCGATTCAGGAGAGACCCATTCCTTTATTTATCAGAGGCTAGTTAATTTGTTGAACCTTCCTTTATCTATCTCTAGTAATCCAATAGAGGTGGCCAACCCTATCGGGGGAGCTAAGTATCATGAGTTGATCTGTAAATACCTAAAATTGGATATCGACGATGTCGAATTTCTCTACGAAGCGTTTGCATTGGATTTTATGGGGGTATAACCTTATCCTATGTATGGATTAGCTATCATTTTATGGGGCCATCCTAGATCGCAACAAGAGAGTTGTTAATTTTAGGAGCCGAGGGGGACGTAGTCCGAAAATTACTTGTGACATTAGGAACAAGGATAAAGCCTTATTACATACCTTATCTCCTAGTTCTGAAGGACCATCTTTGGTCCCTATAGTATGTGAGTTCTTGGACGTCTTCGAGGAAGTCATGGGACTTCCACCCTGTAACAACCCAGAATTTTGGAACCAATTTAAAATTTTTATTTTAACAATTTTAGTGGATTTTAAATATTTAAAATAATTTATTTTAAATAATAACGATTAAAAATTTATTTAAATCAAAGTTAGAACGAATATATTTATTTTGATTTTAAAAGGAGTTAGAAATAGCGCGGTAGTTTGAAAATTTGAATTTGAACTTTGATTGACTGTACAGGAAGCAAAATAAAACGGATTTTAGTGAAACCAAAAATATTTAAATCTATTTAGTAATATCTTTCCAACGAATCTGAAAAATTGAAATTTCATAGCGGGAATCAGAAGTTATGCCTAGTTTAAAATTCAGAATAGTCGCTATAGAATTTATATATATATTTTTATATTAAAAATAGACATTTTGCAAATGACCTTCGCTTTCGACAAAACCACTTTTGTTGAATCCGGAATGTCAAATTATTGCTAGGTTTAAATTTTCATTATTTTTAGATTTAATATGTGAGTGTGGCAAAGGAAAACGTGTTTTGTCCATTTCAGTCAAATCGGATCGACCATAAAATAGCCATTTTTCAAACGATCTCCAAATTCGACGAAATTAGTTTTGTTAGGACTGTATCATCAAAACATAACTAGAAATAATTTTCCTGTAATTTTTAGGTTCAGTATGTGGCCACGGTAAATTAAAATGTACGATCAATTAAATAATTAAATGTTTTATATTTTTAATTTAAAGAAAAATGGGCTAAAACGATCGATTGGGCTGACGGGACCTAACCCATTGCGTCCGGAATGGGAGCAATTAGGTAGGGATAGGGCTGTTATGGTAACGGTAAATTTACCATTACCATACCATTACCAGTCGATCAGTAACCATTTTTTATTGAAATCGGTATACCAGTTAAAACGGTATGGTAACGGTAAATTTACCAGTTTTAACGGTAAATTATCGGTAACGTTTCTTCAATACCAGCGGTAACGGTAATTTTACCAGTTAATTCAAAACATAAGTATAGTCATCTGATATGCTTTATTACATGCGTTTAAAACCAAAAAAATGATTATATTTATTTTAATAATCAGGTGAAATAATTCCAAGTACACTTATTTTCTTTTTCATTTATGTTTTTTATAAAATAACACTACATATATTATAATAAAGATGCACTGTGTAAAAAAAATATGTTAAGATATAAACTTTGATAGAAAAACGGTAATTTACCATTACCAGTGTAATGGTTACCAGATTATCGATATATATCAGTCATCGGTATACCAGTCGATCATTAACGGTAACGGTAAGCAATTCTGACTTACCAGCAAAAACGGTACGGTAACGGTATTTGCTAAATGGTAACGGTAACCATTACCATAACAGCCCTAGGTAGGAACAACTTTCGTTGGGCTGAAATTGGAGCTGAAAAGAGGTAACGGGCTAAAACTAGAAATTAAATATTATTATATTATAAGTACATAAGATAATTCCACAAACCCTGGACCTAATTTGAAGACCAGCAGCCACCCATCTTTTCCAATGGCACGAACACTCCATTTTCATCCCTTAATAATTTCAAATCCAATAAGAATCACATCCCCACTTCAAAGCAAACATCGTAGAACATCTCATGAGCTTTTGAACCATATAGTAATGATCGTTTCTGACATGGAGATTTGTGACATTTTTGGACCCAAATTAGGTGCGTTCGCACCCAGTTCTCGAGGCCATGATGAGCTTGAGTGGCGAGCTAAGGGGGGCGTTGGAGGAGCATGGAAAGGGCTTCGTTGTGGAATAGTCGGATCAGATTCTAGGGCTAAGGAAGGGGTACGGTTTGGAGTGAGGAGGACGTTGATATTGGGTTTAACGGGGCCGATTTCTGGAGGAAGAAGAATGTCGGGTTCTGGGTGATTAAAAATGTAATTAAGTTTGTAATTATTAATTAATTAAGTTATCAAATACATTAACGACCATTTCTTTTGCAAACAGCGATGGAATGGAACGAAATCAGATGCGTTGGAATCAGAAAAATGAGATATACAACATGAAACTGTCTATAGCTGGAAACAGAGCACATTGGAAATTCAGACAAAAATATCAATGTGAGATTTCTCGATTTGAAATAAATATATATATATATATATTGTGGTTGTGGTGATTTGCTGAATTATATTGTTGTATAATGGAAATATAATCCTTGACATGTTACATTAGAAATAAAATATCATTTTTGTTAGTAATGTCGCCTTAGAATAAAATATCATTTTTGTTAGTAGTGTCACCTTAGAAAAAAAACATTTTTGTTAGGATATGTTATGTAAATCAAAATAACATTTTTGTTAGGAATAGGTTATGTAAAGGAAAATAACATTTTGTTAGAATGTGTTATGTAAAATTAAAAGTAACCTTGTGTTAGAATCATGTGATATAAGACAAGAATATCATTTATTTAACACATATTGTGTGAAATAAAATTGTCATTCTAGTTAAAAATGTTATGTTAAATTATAGTTATCATGTTTGACAAATTAGAATTGTTAAATTATGTTAACGATAAAATTCATATTTTTATCATATATGTATAAAAGATTAAAAATGTTCATTTATTTGAAATGAAAATATGTTAACGATAAAATTCAAATTTTTATCATATATGTATAAAAGATTAAAAATGTTCATTTATTTGAAATGAAAATATGTTGACGATAACATTCACATTTATATCGTATATGTAGAAAAGATTAAGAACGTTCATGTTTTAAATATAAAAACACCTTTACATTAAAAATCACATTTTAAATGTAATGTAAGAAAATAGAAAAATGATCATATTTAAAAAATATAAAAACAGGTTTACATTAAAAATCACATTTTTAATGTAATGAAAGAAAATTTAAAAATGTTCATGTTTTTAAAAAAAATGAAAAATAAAAATATGTTTACATTGAAAATCTCTTTTTTTTTTTAATGAATGAAACTAGGAAAATGGTCATGTTTAAAATAAAAACATGTTAACAATTAAAAACCTTATTTTTAATGAAAAGAATGATTTATATGAAAATTGTTCATGTTAGAATAAAAGTGTTGAAACATTAAAAATCACATTTTTAATGAAAAGGTTGATTCATTAGAAAAATATTCACTGCTTGAATAAAATGTTGAGACATTAAATTTTTTATTTTTAATGTAAAAATGATTTGCCAAATAAAATATGTCTTTTATTTAGAATAATGATTTGTCATTTATGTTAGAGAAACATATTTTGTAAATCAATAGGTCAATTAGTTAGAATATATTTTTGGCAAATGAAAATGTCATTAGTGAGAATATGTTATGTTAACATAGAAAATGCCATTAGTTAGAATATGTTATGTTAACATAGGAAATGTCATTTTAGTTAAAAATGTCATGTTAGAATAAAATTGTCATTTTAGAGTAAAATGTCATTTCAGTAATAATATGTCATTTACATAGAATAATGATTTGTCAATTATATTAGTGAAACAAAATATTTACTTTTGTCAATTATATTAGTTGAAACAAAACATCTACATTTGTCAGATTAGATTAGTTGAAACAAAATATTTACTTTTGTCGAATTAGATTAGTTGAAACAAAATATGCACTTTTGTCAAAATAGATTAGTTAAATCAAAATATTCATTTTTGTCAAAATATAATAGTTGAAACAAAAATTACATTTTGTCAAAATATGATGGTTGAAAAAAAATTCATTTTTGTTAAATGGACTTGAGATTAAACAAAAATAAACATTTTTGTCAATTAAAAAGGACTAAACAAAAATAAACATTTTGTCAGTTAAAAAGGTTGAAACAAAAATATACATTTTTGTCAAAATAGAACGGTTGAAACAAAAATTATCATTCTTGATAATTAGAATGGTTGAAACCATAATTAACATTTTTGAATTGGGTTAAAACAAAAATTACATTGTTTGTTAATTGAATAAGAGATAAAACAAAATTACATTTTTGTTAATTAGATAAGAGTAAAAACAAAAATAACATTTTGTTAAGGAGATTTGAGTTAAACCAAAACAAAATAACATTTTTGTTAAATAGATTTATGATAAAACAAAATTATTATTTTTGTTATATAGAAATTGTTAACAAATAAAATTATCATTTTTATTTGTTATGTTGAATAGAATATTGTATACAAATAAATTGTTCTTTTATTTGTCATTAGAATAATGTATACAAATAAATTGTTTTTTTATTTATCATTATAATAATGTATACAAATAAATTGTTCTTTTATTTGTCATTAGAATACATAGAAAAGTGTAAGTAAATAAATATGCCATTTTATTAAATTAAAATTGTCAAAAATGGTTTTTCATTTTTGTTGAAACAGGAATTGCCAACAAAAAAATAAATGAATCATTTGTGTTCGTTTTGTTAAATTAGAATTGTTAACAATATGAAATTATCATTTGTTGTTCATTTTATTAAATTAGAATCGTGGACAATATGAATTACCACTTCTATTCAATTGGTTAAAATAAGAGTTATTAACAATATGGAATTATCACTTTGAAATAGAATTTTCAACCAAAATGAAAAGATCATTTTTAATCATTTTGTTGAAATAAAATCGTCAACAAAAATGAGAGAATCACTTTTTATTGTTAAAACATACATTAGAATTTGTATGTTAAATAAAGGATCATTTTTATTGTTAAAACATACATTTGAATTTATATGCAAATATAAGAATCATTTTATTTGTCAAAACATACATTAGCATTGTATGTGAATTAAAATGACATTTTATTGTTAAATTACACAATAGAATTTGTATGCAAATACAAGTGACATTTGTATTGTCGAATTATATATTATAATTTGTGTACAGAATAAAGAGGCATTTCATATGTTATTATTTGAAACTATACATGCAAATAAAACAATTTCTTTTTATTTGTTAAAATTAAAAATAGAAATTGCATACAAATAAAGGAGAATGAAAAATTATCTTTTTATTTGTCATCAACAACAATGCCATGTAAATAAATTACATTTTATTATACATTAGAGACATGTAGAGAGATTTTGCGAGTAAAATACATTTTCATTTGGCATTAGGAATATAATAACATGTTTTGTTCATTTTTATCAACATGTTAGCGGAATTAAAATTGGTTAAATTCATTAACCAATGATTTATTTAGATGAACTGTTGTTGGCTGAAAACCCCACATGGGTATTGGGATGATATTTGACATACACTAATCCCAATATTTAGTTGTATGTCAATCGATGAATTAACAGGCTGCGATGAGCGTTACTTATTCATTTTAATGCTCGCACAGTTGTAAATTTCACTCTGGATGTGAATGGATTGTTTATTGATTATTTCTCATTATTGTTATATACATGTGATGTATGAAATCCATATAACTGAAATTCTATGGTAACTGATTGAGTCGCATTCCGATTCAGAATATCTTTTAAATAAATAATGTTTGAAAATAGAGAACATTTTTTTATATAAAGAATATTTTAAAGTAACGATTCTTTTAAATAAAGAATAAACCTTTATGTTAGATTTGATGAAGTTTTCCAATATATTAATATTTAATTGGAATTAAATAAAAGAATTGGATTTTGGGTTGTCGTGGATGGTGTCTTAAATAACACTGTTCTTAAACCCCATATTAAAGAATAAATTTTTGAATTAAGATTATTATAGTTTCCAATTATATTTAGTGATTGGAATAAAATGATATGTGAATTGGGTTTATTGTGAACTGTGTTTAAAACGATATTTGTTCTTTAACCCAATTGACAGTGAAAATATGATTTAGAATTTATAAATCTTTTTATTAAGATTTAAAAAGAAAATTTCCAAAGTCAAGTTTTTTCCAATTTAATATATTAAACTGGAATTGAGTGGAAATTCGATTTGATAAAAATCAAAATATGCTTCTGTAAAAGAAGACTGTTACTATATATGGAATTTAAAAGGCTTTGCCGTTATTCCATTTATATTATTAGTCTGATACGGAAATTTATATCGATTATATATTGATTTGATTTCTATGAAAATTCTATATTTAATGGAAGTTGATTTTGGGTTTATCATGAACTGTGTTTTAAATGACATTGGTTCTTTAATCCAGTTAAAGACAAGATTAAGTTCTTAAAAAGTTGAATAATCATAAAGTAATGATTTTTGATATTAAAATCAAATTATAGTTTTATTGAATCTTTAAAAAGAAGATTAAAGAATAAATTTAAAAGAATTTATCTTTGATAAATTAATGGGAATCTTTCCCTAATAATATGAATATTTTATCAAAAGAATATTCCGAATTGGAATGAGGCGTATGATGTGTATTTATAGCACTTGATTTTTGATTATAAATACGCGAGCTATTCGGAAAGACCAGGTTTAACCCATTCTGAATAATTATTACGACGATTAAAGGTCTAAGACATTGAAGACGGTGGTTGAAGACCGGCAATCTTTACATCGAATGGGCGACTATTGATGCCCTGGACTGGGTCGTTCCTACGAAAGGGTTAAAGTGGTAGTTATCTAGACGTACTTGTTGATCGTCTGGATATGCGAGAACCTCTCTTCCGTATTGGACATATGGACGAGGAATAAGGTGTCTTCGGTTTCGTTCTGACCCAGAACGGACTTGTAAATGGATGTGTGTCTGACATTGGATTTAATTCCATGTAAATTGATTTCTATTTAATATATATCTATGGTGGCAGATAATTTATTCTCTTGCTTAACACCCTTCTCTAAGACGCACGAGCTTAGAGGTTATATACTTATAGTTATTGATCGCATGGCGTGAACTGTCAATGTGGCATTCCAAGATGCAAATGATCAAGGCTTTTGTTGAAAAGCAGAGTCTTGTGGTTGATGATCAAAGCATAGCCTATTTCGGCATAGCTTTGTGTATAGCATTACCTCGCGAGCCTCACACCTCGGTAAGAGTCAGAAACGGGACAAGGGAATGCAGGGAGTGCACACGTTTCTTTCTAGCTAGAAGTGGTATCATCGTTTTGCAAGCCCTGACATTTTACTTATATGGTTGATGGAATGAGGCGCCTCAGATTTATTGGTCGATAGTGACCAAACTATAGGTTCAATAGGATCGAGAAACGTGTGTTCAAGAATTGCTAATCCACTAAGGAATATTTGTAGACCGGCCCTGCAGGATCCAAGGGTTCACTGCGGGGGATCCTGAGACATTGCTAGAGTGTCTCGAATCGGTAAGGAGATCATCCCTAGCCTTGACTCATGATGTAAATCCAACTTCCAATACGACATTACGGTTTTGATTGTAAACCTATATATGACGACATAGTAGGATGGGGTACTATGCCGTCTAGGATTGATACATTTACTTTGAAGTATTTTTAAAACTGAGTAGACACTAATAATAACATTAAAATATTATTTTCTACATATCAAGCATGTTTGATCATTATAAGGTAAAATTCTATCCTCCGGTTTGCGTTGCATTGTGTGATGGATATAATGATTTCATTTTTCTAAAAAGCATTGCGTTGTTTTGAATAAAATTTATATAAATTTTGCACTAGCAATCCAATGGAGTAAACCCGTTCCGCGTCAGCAGCGTGGTCCTGTGATTAGCCATATTGTTAGATAAGTTAGGAAAGATTTCTCATACCAGTCCCATGACTGACTCATAGTTTGTTTCACTTTGCAAACTTGGGTGCCTCTTTTCCACATGGGCAGTCGAGTAGCTTATTTTGCAGATATATTGAGCAAGATTCTGGATTGAATCTTAAAGCCGTGTCCAGAGCATTGATAGTCTTCCGCTGTGCTAGTTTATTCATTTCTGCTGCATTGTATTACATTTATTATAAATTTATCTTCCGCTGTATTATTATTTATCGGTGTACTCTGATGTAACATTATTATGATGTAATAAAATTCTGCTGTTATCTATTCTAATGTGTTGTATTCCCAGAGTTAGCATACTCGGATTTTTGAATGGTCTCAGTCGATTTTGCGAACGATTAGGTCCGGACAAAAATAAGAATCGTTACAGTTGGTATCAGAGCTCTGGTTAGCTCAAATCTTTGGGGTACAACTCGTTAGAACTGAACAAAAGACTCATCATCCGGAAGATTAGTAATATCCTATAAAAGAATGCTCATTAGAGATGGGATCAGTAGTATCCTAGAATGAGAAAACTCGTTAGAGATGGGGTTAGAAATGCCCTAAAATGAGTCGAGAGTTACAAATTTATAATTAACGTATTTGTGATTATACATATAAACCGGTTTTAGAAAATATGATTTTTGAATATATAAAAGTTATATATATTTGAAAATTTAATCAACCAATGGATCGATGATTGTGTTGTGTGATTATTAGTTCAACTAATAAAATTATTAAATACAATAAATTAAATGGAATTTAAGTTAGTTAGTTAAACAACTTTCAGTTCCGTTCCTTTTCGAGGACGAAAAGATTTTAAGTAGGGGAGATTGTAACAACCCGGAATTTTGGAACCAATTTAAAAATTTTATTTTAGCAATTTTAGTGGATTTTAAATAATAATGATTAAAAATTTATTTAAATCGAAGTTAGAACGAATATATTTATTTTGATTTTAAAAGGAGTTAGAAATAGCGCGGTAGTTTGAAAATTTGAATTTGAACTTTGACTGACTGTACAGGATGGAAAATAAAACGGATTTTAGTGAAACCAAAAATATTTAAATCTATTTAGTAATATCTTTCCAACAAATCCGAAAAATTGAAATTTCATTGCAGAAATCAAAAGTTATGCCCAGTTTAAAATTCAGAATAGTCACTATAGAATATATATATATATATATATATATTTTAATATTAAAAATAGACATTTTGCAAACGACCTTCATTTTCGACAAAACCACTTTTATTGGATCTGGAATGTCAAATTATTGCTAGGTTTAAATTTTCATAATTTTTAGAATTAATATGTGAGTGTGGCAAAAGAAAACGTGTTTTGTCCATTTCAGTCAAATCAGATCGACCAGAAAATAGCCATTTTTCAAACGGTCTCCAAATTCGACGAAATTAGTTTTGTTAGGACCGTATCGTCAAAACAGAACTAGAAATAATTTTCCTATAGTTTTTGGGTTCAGTATGTAGCCCCAGTAAATTAAAATGTACAATCAATTAAATAATTAATGTTTTATATTTTTAATTGAAAAAATAGGCTAAAACGATCGACTAGGCTGACGGGACCTAACCTATTGTGTCCGGAACGAGGGCAATTAGGTAGGAACAACTTTCGTTGGGCTGAAATTGGAGCTGAAAAGAGGTAACGGGTTAAAAGTAGAAATTAAATATTATTATATTATAAATACATAAGATAATTCCACAAACCCTAAACCTAATTTGAAGACCAGCCGCCACCCATCTTTTCCCATGGTCACGAACACTCCATTTTCATCCCTTAATAATATCAAATCCAACAAGAATTACATCCCCACTTCAAAGAAAACATCGTAGAACATCTCATGAGCTTTTGAACCATATGGTAATTATCGTTTCTGACATGGAGATTTATGAGATTTTTGGACCTAAATTAGCTGCGTTCGCTCCTAGTTCTCGAGGCCATGATGAGCTCAAGTGGCGAGCTAAGGAGGGGGCATTGGAGGAGCATGGCGAGGGCTTCGTTGTGGAGTAGTCGATCAAAGGCTAGGGCTAAGGAAGGGGTACGGTTTGGAGTGAGGAGGACGTTGATATTGGGTTTAACGGGGCCGATTTCTGGAGGAAGAAGAATGTCGGGTTTTGGGTGATTAAAAATGTAAGTAAGTTTGTAATTATTAATTAATTAATTAAATTATCAAATACATTAACGACCATATCTTTTGCAAATAGCAACAGAATGGAAGGAAATCAGATGCGTTGGAATCAGAAAAACGAGAACTACAACATGAAACTGTTTATAGCAGAAAACAGAGCATGTTGGAAATTCAGACAAAAATATCACTGTGAGATTTCTCGATTTGAAATTAAAATTAATATATATATATATATATATATATATATAGATTGTGGTTTTGGTGATTTGCTGAATTATATTGTTGTATGATGAAAATATAATCCTAGACATGTAATATTAGAAATAAAATATCATTTTCGTTAATAATGTTGCCTTAGAATAAAATATCATTTTTGTTAGTAATGTCACCTTAGAAAAAAAAATAACATTTTTGTTAGGATATGTTATGTAAATCAAAATAACATTTTTGTTAGGAATAGGTTATGTAAAGGAAAATAACATTTTATTAGAATATGTTATGTAAAATTAAAAGTAACCTTATGTTAGAATCATGTGATATAAGATAAGAATATCATTTATTTAACACATATTGTGTGAAATAAAATTGTCATTCTAGTTAAAATGTTATGTTAAATTATAGTTATCATGTTTGACAAATTAGAATTGTTAAATTATGTTAACGATAAAATTCATATTTTTATCGTATATGTATAAAAGATTAAAATTGTTCATTTATTTAAAATGAAAATATGTTGACGATAAAATTCATATTTTTATCATATATGTATAAAAGATTAAAAATGTTCATTTATTTGAAATGAAAATATGTTGACGATAACATTCACATTTATATCGTATATGTAGAAAAGATTAAGAACGTTCATGTTTTAAATATAAAAACACGTTTACATTAAAAATCACATTTTTAATGTAATGTAAGAAAATAGAAAAATGATCATGTTTAAAAAATTTAAAAACAGGTTTACATTAAAAATCACATTTTTAATGTAATGAAAGAAAATATAAAAATGTTCATGTTTTTAAAAAAAATGAAAAATAAAAATATGTTTACATTGAAAATCTCTTTTTTTTTAATGAATGAAACTAGGAAAATGGTCATGTTTAAAATAAAAACATGTTAACAATTAAAAACCTTATTTTTAATGAAAAGAATGATTTATATGAAAATTGTTCATGTCAGAATAAAAGTATTGAAACATTAAAAATCACATTTTTAATGAAAAGGTTGATTCAGTAGAAAAATATTCACTGCATGAATAAAATGTTGAGACATTAAAAAATTTATTTTTAATGTAAAAATTATTTTCCAAATAAAATATATCTTTTATTTAGAATAATGATTTGTCATTTATGTTAGAGAAACATATTTTGTAAATCAATAGGTCAATTAGTTAGAATATATTTTTGGCAAATGACAATGTCATTAGTGAGAATATGTTATGTTAACATAGAAAATGCCATTAGTTATAATATGTTATGTTAATATAGGAAATGTCATGTTAGTTAAAAATGTCATGTTAGAATAAAATTGTCATTTTAGAATAAAATGTCACTTTAGTAATAATGTCGTTTATTTAGAATAATGATTTGTCAATTATATTAGTTGAAACAAAATATTTACTTTTGTCAATTATATTAGTTGAAACAAAACATTTACTTTTGTCAAATTAGATTAGTTGAAACAAAACATTTACTTTTGTCAAATTAGATTAGTTGAAACAAAATATGCGCTTTTGTCAAAATAGATTAGTAAAATCAAAATATTCATTTTTATCAAAATATAATAGTTGAAACAAAAAAATACTTTTTCTCAAAATAGGATGGTTGAAAACAAAAATTTCATTTTTGTTAAATGGACTTGAGATTAAACAAAAATAAACATTTTTGTCAATTAAAAATGACTAATCAAAAATAAACATTTTTGTCAATTAAAAAGGTTGAAACAAAAATATATATTTTTGTCAAAATAGAATGGTTGAAACAAAAATTACCATTCTTGATAATTAGAATGGTTTGAAATCATAATTAACATTTTTGAATTGGGTTAAAACAAAAATTACATTATTTGTTAATTAAATAAGAGTTAAAACAAAAATTACATTTTTGTTAATTAGATAAGAGTTAAAACAAAAATAACATTTTGCTAAGGAGATTTGAGTTAAACCAAAACAAAATAACATTTTTGTTAAATAGATTGTGATAAAACAAAAATATCATTTTTGTTATATAGAAATTGTTAACAAATAAAATTATCATTTTTATTTGTTATGTTGAATAGAATATTGTACATAAATAAATTATTCTTTTATTTGTCATTAGAATAATGTATACAAATAAAGTGTTCTTTTATTTGTCATTAGAATACATAGAAAAATGTAAGTAAATAAAAATGCCATTTTATTAAATTAGAATTGTCAAAAATGAATTGTCATTTTTGTTGAAATTGGAATTGCCAACAAAAAAAATGAATGAATCATTTGTGTTCATTTTGTTAAATTAGAATTGTTAACAATATGAAATAATCATTTGTTATTCATTTTGTTAAATTAGAATCATGGACAACATGAATTACCACTTTTATCCAATTGGTTAAAATAAGAGTTGTTAACAATATGGAATTATCACCTTTAATCATTTTATTGAAATAGAATTTTCAACCAAAATGAAAAGATCATTTTTAATCATTTTGTTGAAATAGAATCGTCAACAAAAATGAGAGAATCACTTTTTATTGTTAAAACATACATTAGAATTTGTATGTTAAATAAAGAATCATTTTTATTGTTAAAACACACATTTGAATTTATATGCAAATATAAGAATCATTTTATTTGTCAAAACATACATCAGAATTGTATATGAATTAAAATGACATTTTATTGTTAAATTACACAATAGAATTTGTATGCAAATACAAGTGACATTTGTATTGTCGAATTATACATTATAATTTGTGTATAGAATAAAGAGGCATTTCATATGTTATGATTTGAAACTATACATGCAAATAAAACAATTTCTTTTTATTTGTTAAAATTAAAAATAGAAACTGCATACAAATAAAGGAGAATGAAAAATTATCTTTTTATTTGTCATCAACAACAATGCCATGAAAATAAATTACATTTTATTATACATTAGAGACATGTAGAGAGATTTGCGAGTAAAATACATTTTCATTTGGTATTAGGAATATAATAACATGTTTTGTTCATTATCATCAACATGTTAGCGAAATTAAAATTGGTTAAATTCATTAACCAATGATTTATTTAGATGAACTGTTGTTGTATGAAAACTCCACACGAGTATTAGGATGATATTTGACATACACTAATCCCAATATTTTGTTGTATGTCAATCGATGGATTGTGTAACGATCCGGTTTTCGGATTAATTTTATAATCTATAATACATAGATTATACTGACGATTAATTTAAAATTAAATTAATTAAGACCTGTATATTTTGAGAAGATTAGAGTTAAATTAAATTTAATAGGATTTATATATTGGAAATATTGGGGAAATTCCAAACAAATATATTTGTAGATGGTATAAAATTCTACAATCAATATATATGTGTAGATAACATAGGTAAGTATTAAATTACTTCGTATAGAAAAGTATAAATTAAATACAAATATATATTCATTCATTTGATAATATTTAAATTAGGATAACTACTATTTTATGAAATCATGCGTGTGTGTATATTTAATTTGTCTTGTTTTATTTATATAAAAATATACATTGATAAATACTTGTTGTTCTCGCACATTTCTTTACATTTAAAAACTTAAGTCACACAAACATAGAGTTATGAATATACATCAAGTAAAATCTAATCTTACTTCACATGTATGGATATATATAACTAATATGTTTTTAAAATACAATATCTTGGCTATCAAATACATGAAAAGATCTTGCATTTATACATGATAAGAAAGGCCGGCAGATTTTCACGATTAAAGGGAATGATATTGCCTTAGATGCCAAGAATTGATGCAAACATACACACACATGTGCAAGATTTGCTGCAGGAAACATGGATTGATTGCATAGTGTTGCTTAAGATCTAAGTCTCGAAATATTTAAAGAGCAATTGTATCATCAAGCATCACATTTCATAGCTGCTGCATATATTTTGCACATCAATCAAACCTTCTCCTCATTTTGTATAGCTGGAAACATAACTATCACCAGCATTTACATCTTGTAGCATCACCTTAGAGCCAACCTGCACACCCTTACTACAAAAGCCCAATTCTAGCACCAGTATTGCACATTGTTGCACCTCTTATGTATACAAAAATGCATAGTGCCGTGCATCTTTTGACATAAAGGACTGATTTTGAGAAGCCTTAACCCTATTGCTTTGCAATCACCCATCACCTCACTGTCATAGCTAGCCATGCACTTGTGCATCCTAATAGATGTAGGTAAATAAGGCCTACAACTTCATGTCAATCATAGGAAAACTGTTGTATACATATAGGTACCTTGTTGCCTCATTTCCTACCTAGTTGTGCCTGTTTCCTTTAAACACCTACCCGACTTGATCCTAAATTTATTCATCTATATATATACCCATACAAACCCAAGATAAACACACACCAGATCACTTGAAAACAAATAAAAACAAAAGAGCCAACCTGAAATAGGTAAGGCCAAAGGCTAAGAGCAAAACTGGATAGAGAATGGAAAGAGAGTGAGCTGTTTTTGTGAGTAAAACACTTACAAATTTTTATACTGTTTTATATTTAAATCTCTTGTGGATTTGAACTAATGTATGCTGGTATATGCTCATCAGATTGAATGCAAAAAATGAAGTGTTTAATACTAGTTAGCTTATGGTTGAATGGTTTGAACCATCTCGGACACAAATATATAAGCAGTAATATCATTTTTTTTATATAAATTTTTAAATGGGTATGAACCATAAGTGTTTTAATATGTAACTATTATATTGAATTCAAAATTTTGATGTTAATAGGAAGTTAAAACTTTGAACTAGGGACTTAAAGATTTGTTAAGAACCTTAGAAATAAATAACAATACTGTAGTATAAACAAGGGAGTAACACTTGAATTCCTCTCCATTATTTATATAGAATTCTAAGTAGAATTCAAGATACATACGTATGTCCCAGTATATTGGTTAAATAGTTGATATTGTATACGATTTTATCTCTGAAAAACTATGAGTTAAAAATGCAAGAAAAAGCAATAAGACAGCTAGCAAATAATGTTAGTGTGTGAACCCCCTCATAAAAATTCCTTTCACATTACTCCAATGGTTTATAGTTTTAACTCTAGTAGAATTCGAATGTTATGTGGACTGATGTTGTCATGATATGCGAATCAGTATTGGATTTTAATCTATAAAATAATAAGGCTAGGATTAGGGAGCTTTGAAAAGAGAAAAGGAAAAAACCTGAGAAAGGAAATAGAACACTAAAACATAATTAAGTAAACACTCAAAATTTCCCCACTGTTTATATAAATCTTTAAGTGGTTTCAAACCACTTGTATATTTGTATAATTTGATTTAAATAGTGAAGACGTGAAGGATTTTTGAGCTATGGCATAAGGGTTGAACATTCTAGAAACAAAATATAAAATTACTGTGTAACTGTATAAATAACTGGTATCTTCTCCTCTTAAAAATCTAACTCAGGGTCTTGTATTGATCGGATTCAAAACCATATACCTCTATAGTTGTTACTGCATGTACAACATCATCCATACATGATTGTGTGTACTTGATAGATCAGATAAGTGTTGTCACTACTGTTTTGGGGTAAGTGGCGAACTGCGCCTTTGCGCGCAGTGTCATACCGGCAATCGGATGAAAGGGGGGAAATGATCAGTAGCTCGTCACCAATTAATGACTAAAACATGGAAGGGGACGATGATTTTGAGTGGTGAAGCGAGGCAGTTAAGGGTGGCGACTGTTTGGTAGAATTTTCAGTTTGAACGCTCAAATTTGATCAGTGGCAAATGAACGATTTTCGATGGTATAGATGAGATCAGGGGTGGATTTGGGACTTGCGGCGATAACGATGGAGGTGGAATAACCACTGCGGTAGTGGTGCACATATACGGTGCACAGTGTGCACGTGAGTTCCTGGAGCAAGGGAATGAATGTAAGGGGAAACGCAGCATGCAAGTACTGCAGTATACACAGGAATAAATAAACTAACAGAGAACCGCAAATATACACAGGAAATAAACTAAAAGAGAACTGTACTGAAGACAAACAATACGTGGTAGGCAAATTTATAGTAGCATGCTATATAGTATAGTCTCATTCAAATATAAAAAGAAGATCCTAAAACTTAGCGTAAGGACTCAGTAGACCCATAAGAATAGGGCAAACCTTTTCAATTTTTTTACGTGAAAGTACATGGAAACAAAAATGGAAAATTTGCACTAGTTGGGGAACGACAGGATCGAAAGTAAAGGCCTGTAGCATTCAAGGGAGAAGTATTGATCTATGCTATTTCCATTGTCAGACTTGCGGTTGCTTTCTCATGGGTTTTCAGCGGAATAGAAACAAACAGAAGGGGCGGGTTAGGAGGTAAAGGGATCGGACTGAATGATTAGATTGGGCTGGACTATATACATATATTAGTAAAAGATTATTTGTGTAAATTTAAGGTCTGTTTTTTTACCTAAGCATTATCAATACATTTTGTAAGGCAATAGGAAAAGAGAGCAGGTCCGTGGCATCATCCTTTTTGATGTACTTTGGGTACACTTGAGGATAAAATAGTCATATGACCTTGATTTTTGAACATTGGGTAGACTTTAAATGTATAGATATAGGAAATGTTATTTGAACAATATGTATGGATATGGAAAAGGTTGCTTGAACGGTGGGTGCTCGAAATTTGGCTTTAGGCCGGAAATAAATCGGATAGTAATAAGAAAATTTTGAGTTGTTTAAAATATAAAGTTCCCTTTTTAATTTAAAGCTATACTGATATAAAATTAAAGGTATTTATACATGTGGACAAATTTAACTATAATAAGTCTGAGAAATTCATCAAATTTTAATAAATATTGGTTTTAAATAAAGCAAAGGATGAATTAAAAAATAAGAAGAAAGGATCGTAAATGATTTAATTATTTCGTAAATTCAAAATAGTCGTTGTCATCAAAGTTTAATTGCGAACCTCCGATAGTTATATAGGTATGGAAAACGAAATCAATGTTAAAAAAAATCGATACATTTATTCCAGACAAATGAGGATAAATATAATGTGAATGTTGTTACCACATATTTCAAATGTTATGTAGTTCGAAATTTAGTATCTTAATGTTGTTGATTGTTAGTGTTGTAGTGAATGATTGTTGTAAATGATCTGTTGTATTATGAAGTGATCAAATCGAAATTTAACTTATTAAAATAAACATGACATGTTTTATTTGATTCAAGTCAGCTTATGCTAATTACTGTTCTGAAACCGAAATTTAGATTTATATAAGTTAATTTAACATAATGGACAAGTTATGAAATTTACTGCTTTTAGAATTCGAATAAATGGTTTTACTTATCTACACTATTCAAATTTGATAGTTAAAACACCGACTATCAAATAATATCCCCTACGCGTTGGTTCGAAAAGACCGGGATGGGAACTGGACCCAAAACCAATTCGAACCGACCTTAGTAAACTAACCTGCAGGATACTTATATAAATGTTGAAATCGAAGACCGTAGATCTTCATGAATGGAAGAACCACTTGTTGAAATTCTCTGGTTAAGCTCCCAGAGATATTTCAGAAGTGATTCTGTCGTGATTGAAATCCTCAGATTGCACGGACTACTCGCTATTGATCCATGGGGTGATTCCTATATTGGATGCAGTAGGAGAGTACCTTCAGTTCATCCTGTTCCTGGATGACTTGTATGGACGAATGTCTGACAGAGTATTTTCTAAGAACCACGTACGTTGATTTTTACAAATACACCGAGATGATGGCAAAGAAGGGCACTTCTTTTACATCCAGAGTATATTTGTGGACGTCAATTAGTGATTTGATGGATCTGACAATGTGATATTCAAAGTGAATGATGACCAGATGTTCTAAAGGTAAATTCTAACATCAAGCCTCATCAACTGGGAAATGACAAAAATCGGGCAGGCAGCATGGCTATATGGGTCGCTCCCATTAGGGTGTATAATCACCTATCTAGAGAAATTCCTTTTGCTTCTTTAATCTATCGATGTTGTCCCTTACAGGAAACGACTATTGATCCCAACTGTTGGTGATATACATTCGATACACTCAAGCGAAATGAGTGGTCTGTCATGTGTGGGCCGAGTTGCAAGATATTCCTGTTGAACCCAGTGTATTCTCCTCTAGAGATACACTATCAGCAGGTGGTTCCATACCTTGTCATAGTCGGAATCCAATCTCCAATAAGCGCCCGCAGTTTTGTTTGTATACTATATATATGGAGCGTGAGATGCAAGCGTTCTGCTAGATTCTAATTATTTGTATTTAGACACTATTATAATATCAGATGATGATTTCAAAATGATTTGGGTTATCGTAAGGTAAAAACCATCCGTATTTATGTGTGGATCGGTCTTACGATTATCATTTCTTTAAAAAGAGTTTTTGAACGTTAAATCAAACTGTTTTAAAATCGTTTACTCACACCAGTCCCATGACTGACCCAGGGTTTATTTTCTATGTTTTCCCTAAACTCTTGGGTGCCCAAATTTGTACAGGCAGTCAAGTGTTTCAGGATTATGCAGATTCATTTGGAGGAGCTTGGCGAAGGAGTCTTCAGCACTAGATATATAAAGTTTATTTCCGTTTAGTTGTGTATAAGTTGTACTCTGATGATGTATGTAAGTATAAATACAGTTTTGTATTTCAAGATGTCATATAATATATTTTATTCAGTTCCTCTATGAGATTCATTATACTCTGATCCTGTTATGTTCAGTTCTTCTTTTTCTTCTATTCTAACTTTCTTTCTTTCTATTTCTCACCCGCTAACTTCTTTCTATTAACGATCAGTTAAATTCTAATGCTTGATTCGTCGATATGTGATACAGGAAACGTATTAGTATCGATAATCAAGATCAGAACTTTTCGGGTCGTTACAGATTGACAGGCTGCGATGAGCGTTATTTATTCATTTTAATGCTCGCACAGTTGTAAATTTCACTCTGGAATGAATTGATTATTTCTCATTATTGTTATATACATGTGATGTATGAAATCCATATAACTGAAATTATATGGTAATTGATTGAGTCACATTCTGATTCAGAATATCTTTTAAATAAATAATATTTGAAAATAAAGAACATTTTTTTCATATAAAGAATAATTTAAAGTAATGAATCTTTTAAATAAAGAATAAATCTTTAAATTAGATTTGATGAAGTTTTCCAATGTATTAATATTTAATTGGAATTAAATAAAAGAATTGGATTTTGGGTTGTTGTGGATGGTGTCTTAAATAACACTGTTCTTAAACCCCATATTAAAGAATAAATTTTTGAATTAAGATTATTAGAGTTTCCAATTATATTTAGTGATTGGAATAAAATGATATGTGAACTGGGTTTATTGTGAACTGTGTTTTAAACGATATTTGTTCTTTAACCCAATTAACAGTGAAAATATGATTTAGAATTTATAAATCTTTTTATTAAGATTTAGAAAGAAATTTTCCAAAGTCAAGTTTTTTCCAATTTAATATATTAAATTGGAATTGAGTGGAAATTCAATTTGATAAAAATCAAGACTGTAAAAGAAGAATGTTACTATATATGGACTTTAAAAGGCTTTACCGTTATTCCATTTATACTATTATTCTGATACGAAAATTTATATCGACTATATATTGATTTGATTTCTGTGAAAATTCCATATTTAATGGAAGTTGATTTTGGGTTTATCGTGAACTGTGTTTTAAATGACATTGGTTCTTTAACCCAGTTAAAGACAAGATTAAGTTCTTAAAAAGTTGAATAATCATAAAGTAATGATTTTTGATATTAAAATCGAATTGGGGTTTTATTGAATCTTTAAAAAGAAGATTAAAGAATAAATTTAAAAGAATTTATTTTTGATAAATAATGGGAATTTTTCCCTAATAATGTGAATATTTATCAAAAGAATATTCTGAATTGGAATGAGGCGTATGATGTGTATTTATAGCACTTGATTTTTGATTACAAAATACGCGAGTTATTCGGAAAGACCGGGTTTAACCCATTCTGAATAATTATTACGACGATTAAAGGTCGAAGACATTGAAGATGGTGGTTGAAGACTGACGATCTTCACATCGAATGGGTGACTACTGATGCCCTGAACTGTGTCGCTCTTAGGAAAGGGTAAAAGTGGTAGTTGTCTGGACGTACTTGTTGATTGTCCAGATATGTGAGAACCTCTCTTTCGTATTGGACATACGAGACGAGGAATAAGGTGTCTCCGGTTTCGTTTAGACCCAGAATGGACTTGTAAATGGATGTGTGTCAGACATTGGATTTCACTCCATGTAAATTGATTTCAATTTAATATATATATATATATATATGTGTGTGTGTGTGTGTGTGTGTGGTGGCAAAGAATTTATTCTCTTGCTTAACACCCTTCTCTGAGACGCACGAGCTCAGAGGTTATATATTGATAGTTATTGATCGCATGGCGTGAATTGTCAATGTGGCATGCCAAGATGCAAATGATCAAGGCTTTTGTTGAAAAGCAGAGCCTTGTGGTTGATGATCAAAGCATAGCCTATTTTGGCATAGCTTTGTGTATAATGTTAACTCGCGAGCCTCACACCCTGGTAAGAGTCAGAAACGGGACAAAGGAATGCAGGGAGTGCACACGTTTCTTTCTAGCTAGAAGTGGTATCAGGGTTTTGTAATCCCTGACATTTTACTTATGTGGTTGATGGAATGAGGCGCCTCGGATTTATTGGTCGATAGTGAACAAACTATAGGTTCAATAGGACCAAGAAACGCGTGTTCAGGAATTGCCAATCCACTAAGGTATATTTGTGGACCGGCCCTGCAGGATCCAAGGGTTCACTGCAGGGGATCCTGAGACATTGTTAGAGTGTCTCGAATCGGTAAGGAGATCATCCCCTGCCTTGACTCATGATGGAAATCCAACTTCCAATATGACATTACGGTTTTGATTGTAAACCTATATATGGCGACATAGTAGGATGGGGTACTATGCCGTTTAGGATTGATACATTTACTTTGAATTATTTTTAAAACTGATTAGACACTAATAATAATATTAAAATATTATTTTCTACGTATCAAGCATGTTTGATCATTATAAGGTAAAACTCTATCCTCCAGTTTGCGTTGCATTGTGTGATGGGACTTGGGTCTTATAATGATTTCATTTTCGTAAAAAGCATTGCGTTGTTTTGAATAAAATTTATATAAATTTTGCACTGGCAATCCAATGGAGTAAACCTGTTCCGCGTTAGCGGCGTGGTCCTGTGATTAGCCATATTGTTAGATAAGTTAGGAAAGATTTCTCATACCAGTCCCATGACTGACTCGTAGTTTGTTTCACTTTGCAAACTCGGATGCCCTCTTTTCCACGTGGGCAGTTGAGTAGCTAATTTTGCAGATATATTGAGCAAGATTCTGGATCGAAGCTTAAATCCGTGTCCAGAGCGTTGATAGTCTTCCGCTGTGCTAGTTTATTCATTTCCGCTGCATTGTATTACATTTGTTGTAAATTTATCTTCCGCTGTATTATTATTTATTCGATGTACTCTGATATTCTGTACTCTAATGTAACATTATTATGATGTAATAAAAGTCTGTTGTTATCTGTTCTGATGTGTTATATTCCCAAAGTTAGCGTGTACAGATTTTTGAACGGTCTTAGTCGATTTTGCGATCGATTAGGTCCGGGCAAAAATTAGAATCGTTACACACCCCGTAGAGAAATTTCTTTTTGTATTGACCAAGAGATGGACGCTGGACCAGTAGCTTTATCTTTAAGGCATATGGCGCCTAAAGAAAGGAGAGAATTGGACAAACATGTTTCGGAATTACTACAGAATGGCTTCATTCGATGAAGTACCTCTGAATGGGGTGTTCCTGTTGTGTTTTCCACCAAAGCTGTTGGATCTCTAAGACTTTGCATGGATTATAGGGAGCTTAATAAGCTAACCAAAAAGAATAGTTACCCCCTTACCTAGAATTGATGACCTATTTGATTACTCTGGAGGAGCCCTAGTATTTTCCCAATTAGACCTCGCAACTGGATTTCAACAATTAAGTATTTCAGAGAACAGTAAGGATAAATACGCATTTGGGACGCCGTATGGATCGCTCCAATGGGAAGTTATGCCCTTCGTACTAACGATTGCACCTGCCTTCTTTGTTGAGCTCATGAGTAGAGTGTTTATGGGCATTCTAAATAAAATTGTGGTAGTCTTCATGGATGATATCCTTATACTTTCAAAGGACCATAAAGAACATGAAAGTCACCTAAGACAGGTCCTTGGGATATTAAGAGAGAACCAATTGAAAGCAAAATTTTTGAAGTGCCATGTCTGGAGGGAAGAAGTTATATTTTTGGGACATATTGTGTCAAGCAAAGGCTTGGCAGTAGACCCCGCAAAGATCGAGGCAATGAAGGAATGGAGAATACCTCGAAATTCTACAGAGGTGAGAAGCTTCCTTGGATTGGCCGCCGGATATTATAGAAAGTTTATTAAAGACTTCGCAACGATTGCTACTCCTTTAACTAAGCTTATGAAGAAGAACTTGGTATTTTCTTGGAGTAATAAGTGCGATATAGCCTTTAAGAAATTAAAGGAAATATTGACTAGTGCGCTAGTTCTTATAATACCCAATGAATCAAAGATGTACACTGCTTACACTGATGCATGCGGAACTGATTTAGGAGCAGTTCTTATGTAAGAAGGAAGAGTTTTTGCTTATGCCAATAGATTACTCAAGGACCCTAAGAAAAGGTACCCAGTTCATGACCTAGAACTAGACACAGTAGTACTCGCTTTAAAGATGTGGAGGCATTATCTTTTAGTTGATAAGTTTGAACTTTTTACAGACCATAAATCCTTAAAGCATTCATTCTCTCAACGTGACCTAAATTTAAGGCAACAATGATGGATGAAGAATATTTCGTCTTTTGATTTTTCGATCCAGTATTACCCAGGGAAGGGGAACGTCATAGCGGATGTGTTGAGTAGGAAGCATGCAACTTTGAGCGCAATTTTGGAATGGAAACAGGTGGAGTTTATTTCTAACTTTAACTTGCAACCCCCGCTGATAGCTTCTAATAGTTTTCTTGGAGTTATGCTTGTTAGACCCACTCTAAGAGAAAGAATTCCGAATATGCAAGACTTGACGAAGAAATAAGCAACTTAAAGGAGAAAGTGGGAAAGAACGAGACCTTTCCCCATTCGGTTAGATATTCATTAGGCAATGATGAAAGTTTGCTTAGGTATAGACGACTTTGCGTCCCTAAGGACGAAGAGTTAAGAAAGCAAATCTTAGAAGAGTGCCATTGGTCAAAGATGACCATACGCTATTAGAGTTTATGCCCTAAAGGCAATCCATTTGATGTGATTAATAACATTGTTGATGTTATTTTATTTGGAATAAAATATTCTATTATGATATATTTACTGAGTAATATAAATATTAACATAATAAAAGTCCTTAGAATAATAATATAGATTTATATAGTTCAAGTAAGTGACTTGAACCTGAGATTATATAATATATTAAGTATTATAATTCTTAAATGTCCGTAGTCATGTTTTAATGAAGTTTTATTGTTTATATAGGACAACAATAAAACATTGAGACTAGTATGTTAATCGATTGATGATCACATCTCATTGATCATTAATGTACGTGATATTAATGTTAAGTCATAAATACATATTGGAGAATATCGTATTGGGCTGACCCAACATGAGAAAACTACATGGAATATAATTAACAGTACCATAAGCTATTCTCATAGTGACAGTGATGTAATGGTCCTCAGACCTAAAATCATTATAATTTTATTCGAGGATATTTGTGTTTTGATACCATCTAAAGTTACATATAACAGAGTATACAATTACAGTGATTATTGGATACATCTCGAATTGAATGAAAATTATGAATGACCTAGATGGAATTTAACCCTACAATATATTTGTGGTGATATCCATGTGCCTCTTGATTGAGTCAGACTTTGAAATGCATGGCCGTGCTCAAATGTTGATTTGATTTGTATAGTCTACTCGTCGATCAAGATAAGAGGATTAAATTATAAAGAGGATGATATGATCCATGCCTCGAGTTTAATCCTGGATATATTGGTCGAAAGGATTATATTGCATTGATACAATAGTCACAAAAAGGTTGTATCGAATCATTGATCGTTCTTTAGCGCAGAGTAGAGCAGTTTGGTAGCTCGCAAGGCTCATAACCTTAACGCAAATTCCGACAGATCGATTTTTTTTCAAAATTCTAATCTATCAGACTCGTGTTAGTCACTCTAGTATCTTGCAGAAAAGACAGAGATATAAAATATATTAGAGCTTAGAAAACATCTCACAGCGGAATGGATAAAATATAATATAATCAAAATATGGCCTTACCCAGATGATAATACTGCCTAACCAGTATTCAAAGCTATCATATCTCTACAACAAATCTAACCTGCGAGTATGTTATGAGGAGGGGGTCAGAACACAAGTTCCGGTGATTGGATTTAAACTACACATTTTGGATAACCCTACATATACCGTCTAATTACGTTTTCTTATTTATTAGGTTACTTGGGTTAACAACACTCAAGGCTTACACACACATCGTACCCCTTCCCGGTGGATTAACCTAGTACAATATATATGTAGCTACCCCCAAATTAAGGTACACCACATGGTACCCCACTCGCATGGTCTCCGCCGTAACGCCACGGAAATATAAGAAATCCCTCATCCTACGCCTGAGTGATGTATGGATATCTGCATAACGCTATGTTCTGCATAGAACCGCCATGTTACGTAAGTGTACGGACTGCCACCTAAGAACGAATCATATCACAGAGTAATGCCCTAGAGTCTACGATACATTACCCAGAGCAGACATGCATGTATCTAGACTTTCCCACGTATGTATCGTTAATCGTACTTGATGCCTTAACTGCACATATCCTCTACTGTGCACCGAGTTCCGTGTAAGGGCTGTAAAAGAAACACGAAACTCGGTCGGGAGCTTTTCCATATCTGTACAGGCCCGCCTTTAAGGATCTCAAAGTACAAATATTCCGTGGGGTCTGTTTTTCATGGTGGCTATGGCCCCACCTAGGCCCCTCCCTCAAATAGTAAAGACTACAAGAGTTAAGTGACTCGCCCCTAATCAAACAATCTAAACATCCATTTGGCTTCTCCCTCAACCATCGTTCGTCGATAGTGAAAGGTTGATGGCATCTTGGGTTAGCTCTAGTCTTTTCGCATCGCACTAGCTGCCGATGACGGGTACCCGATGATCTAATATTTTGTGTTGGTCCTGACCCATCCTCCCTTTGAGGCGATCTCCGAATCACCCTAATGTCATCTCTTCACAACTTTCTGACTGCAAAGCTACTTTTGCTGTCAAGGTATACTCACCGGGTAGTAACGTGCAGACCCAACTTTTGCGAGCACAACCTAAACACTGTCACCACACAGAGGACTACTAGGAGCACCTTCCACGTCTTAGGAAGCCGCTGCTTCCCTTTCTAGTCCTTCGAAGCCAACAAAATATCAACAGAATAATAGAATAATCAGATGGATGTGCGCTCGCCTCGTGCCTCGTGACACCACGATGATCTACCCCGTTAGGTTATACACCCTCAAACGTACGGACTGGTCCAAGCACCTCAGTTTAATGTGTTATTAGACCTATTTCTAAACATTCAATTATGCGCTTGCTCTATCTCATCAGGTTTCCATTTAACTTGGTTGTTTCCAATCATATTAACTTCTTATTCAAGTTACCAAGTTCTTTTCGAGCCCCTTAGATCTCTAAGGAATGGACCCCTCTTGCTTATTAATTTTGGTTACAAAACTTAACCCTTTTATGTTCATTAATAAGCATATAATATGTTATTCTTTAGATTGTAATCCAAAGTCTGTAATCTACAATCTCTTTATATTGTTCATTGTCCGATTCCATAGTTACAATTACATGTTCTACTTAATATGTAATTAAGTATATCTCAATTCACATGTTTTCAATTTAACATGTCACTTATTATTTATGATTAAATATAACTTACTTCATTTCATAAGTTTGCTTCATTCTTTCTTATTTAATCATAATTTAATCTTACACTGTCACTACAACCTATCATCGTTTACTTATTAACTTAGTTCTCTTAACTAAGGTTTACTAATAAGTTTCTTTTCAATTTATTATAACTTATGTTGTCCTTATCAGTAGATTTCAGATTCTCGATCTCAAAGATAACTTAATTTACAATTAAGTACAACTTATCTCATTACATAAGTTACTCCATTTTCTTTATCATTTATTATAACCTAAGTTATAATTTCCACTTGTCCCTAGAAAAAACCTACCTATTATATAACATTCTCATTAATGTAATTAATTATAATAGGTTATTATCATTCCCTGCTTAGCCCAATCATTTTATTATTGTAACTTTCATTCAATTCCTATTCATTTCCATTAGTTACAGTTAATGCCATTATATCTATTCTGTTATTTAACATTTATATATATATATATATATATGTTTATGCACTAGACCTCTCACATTAAGTCTACCACTTGTGCATGTTGGATTTGTCGGGCGGTTCCAGGCAGACTCCTTCCACAAGTTGTCTTAACCTCGTGTCGTAGCACCATTACATGTTTATTTATGCACCAGACCCCTCACAATAAATTAACAACTTGGGGATGCTGGATTTGCCGGGCGGTTCCGGTCAGACTTCTACCACAAGTTGAATTTAACCTCGTATCTAAGTGTGGTTACAGTTTTCTATTTACAATAAATTTTCCATATAATTTAGGTGTGTCCATTCTTCCATATTTTTTACTGTAATTGTATTTTTAAATGTCACACTTAATATCATGTTAATTCCATTTTAACTTATAATCATGTCGCATGTTCTTCTTGACATGTACTTAACTCTATTCTAAAATAATAGCATGTAATTATCAATCATGCAATTATTCTAATCTAACAATTTAACATGTAATCATCCCAATTTCTACAGTTAACGGTTCAAGTATATAATATGTCATAGGTTAACATGTAATTAGAACATGTATGTATATAATAGTAATCGTTGCATATATTTTAATAGGTTTACATCTCAACATATTAACATTTAACCATATGAACATTTCAGCATATTAACGTTTCAACATTCTAGCAGATTTACTTCGCATATTAACGGGGAATGTCAAACGATTAATATACCATTATCAAAAAGGTATATTTTAAATCCACTCACGTAATTGCTTTCTAAACCATGAATCTGGTTCAGATCTAGCATTCCATGGTTTCTTTAACTGGATTTAGACCCTAAATAACCATGGATCCACAATTCTTAGCTAGAAGAAGAAGGGAAGAAAGAGGAGAAATTAAAATAGGCCAGATCCAAGAAATTACCTTACTTCGAATATAATTCTGAACAACTTCTTTATTAATATTCATTCTTTTCCTGTAGATCTTGAATCAGAATTTTCCTAAGCTAATTATTCTATTTTTTTGAACAGATTTGAGCAGGAAGAAGAATGGCAGAGCTTAGGCGGCTTCTCAGAAAATGTGAGATTTAGGCTGGGCTCTACTAGCCTATTTATGGGTGTTCAGGATCTTATCGTACACGTAGCGCTGAGTCAGCAACGAACATGGTTAAGAAAACTGTCTAGATTCACCTCGGGGGTCGACCCCATGTATGTGTGTCGACCCTAGGGTTAACCCCCCTATGTTGGTGTTGACCCCACGGTCGAACCCCGGGTCCCGCTAGTCTTTTCTAGGCAGATGTTTACCGTTTTGACGTTTTTGATTTTTAAATGTTTGATTAGTATCCCATTGTATTTTCTCTAGTCTATTAATTATTATATTTATATATAATCTTCTTATATGTATACAAAACTTCCAATGGCTATTTTATGCGTATATATATATATATATGTACAACTTTTATTTCGTTTTCATAATTCAAACGGTGCTTATATCATTATTAATGCTTACTATATTTTTTGATTGCAGCCTTATTTTGAACTTTTCTCTTGTGTGTATTACACACACATATATATATATATATGCATATATTTTCATATACATGTATACATATATTTTTATAATTCCTTATATGTACGTTTATACATATTTACTCTTTAGAACATGTATTATTTTAGCCGTCCCCTTAAAACAAAAATATGGCCCCTGCAGGAATCGAACTCTGTACCTCTCACATGAAAGCCAGATGCTCTAACCAACTGGACTACTTTGGATTTTGTTAGCAAGACTAAGAACAATGGTGGTCATTGTTCTTTTCTTATTCCTTCTTTTCATGTTTGTTACATTATTTCATTTGAACCATTACATGTAACCTTATCAATTTTCATGCATCTTTTTCTTTCATTTCTCTTTTCTTATTAATGCATAATAATTTTAAATCATTGCATGCAACATAATTACACTGCATGCAACTAATTTCTTTTTTTTTTCTTTAAATGCATGCATTGCATTATTATTTACATTAATCTTTTCTTCTTTTATATGTTTATGCCTATGCATATATATACACATATGCATTATTAAATATTTAGTGTTGAAATTGTATGTCGGTGGGTTCTTTGTTTTATGGTATGCGTTCAATTTTACAAATGAAAGTTGTTCCCTTTATAATTAGACACGTCAACCATTTGGAAAGATAATAAGATCAGAAAAATACAAAAACCTACCTGCATCCCTTTTAATAAAATCATTTTAATGGCGGCTAGCACCAAACCTTTTTCTCTCTTCGATTCGATCAAGAAGAAAATGTTCGTGTGGATCTCTGTAGAGGCTCGACACATAGAGGGCTCAAAATCGATTCAACTGGATCCCGGTGTTGCATGTTTTCATGGATTTGAAATCATGGCAAAAAGGTATATATTTTATCCAATTTTCGAATTTTATGCAAATGAATTTGTTAATTATTTAAATCCGTTGCGAATCGATCCATAATTTACTATCTATGGTATCAGAGCAAGGTTATTACGAATTCGATTATTGGGTTAACTGTCTAATTGGTTTTGTAGATCTATGATCAAGTATTATGAACACTAATACCTCAGTGAAAATTGGATTCGAATCTGTAATGAAATTGTTTCATTATAAGCAATTTTTTGTTGTTGTTTTGAATCGTGTATTGGTTCATAATACTGATCATGTTGATTATGCCAAATCTTAATAGTTAAATCCGGTTGATATTGATCCTTATAATTTATAAAAGTAAATTTACGGATCTAACATAAATTTTGCTAGACAATGAATCCAGTTTTGAGTAATAAAATCATCCCTATTTCAAATCCCCATCAGTGAATGTACATTTATAATAGATATAAATTTTGAAATAAATTCATGGATTGATAATTAGAACTGATTCAAGTTTACACTAATCTGTATTGTAATTGATCTCTGGTAATCTGGGTTTGTTAAATAGTTGAATTGGAATTTACAATTTGACTTTCATATTTTATTTGCTCTTATAAAAGTCACAAAATAACCTGCTTTGTTATAAGATATGGACCATGAATTAGTATTTGATATTAATTCTGCCATATGTGTATTTAAACTCGCCAATTCATACCTATTAGAACATTTAATAATGGTTATCAGTTCGAACACTGCTGAATTCAAATAATGTTTAGATTTAACATTATAAACCATATTACAGTGTGAATCCATGTATTCTATTTACTCGTATATTTATAGACATTTGAATGGTTAGAATCATAGCGAGACTTACTCTTGGCTGTATGTTATGTATTTGGCACTTTTGGGATTCTTCGACATTACATTTTCTCAAATAAAACTGTTATGTTCAAACACAAATTAATACTAGATATTAATTATGATTATACATTACTTGATTTTAAATCTGTTTATACGAGTAAACAGTACTAGACTTATTATCAAAATGTTTGATTAATAAGTATTTATGGTTAGACCCTATAATAGATTTTCTCTTTTTATTAAAATTGGTTATATTGGTTAATTAATCAGTAAGACACCTTTCTGATGAACTTTGATTCATTGAAACCATTAATGTTAAGCCTGAAAAATCAACCAAGTTTCAGCTGTTATTACTTTGTTAATAAACAAAGGAATCCCGTATAAAGCCTAAAATCCGGTTTTGATTTGTCAAAATTGACAAGATATTTGGAAACTGACTTCTTAAATTAATCTGTTACTATTTTAATCTTCAAAAGTATTGATTAACCAGATGTGAGTACTAATGCTGAAGTGATAAAATTAGGTCAGTTATAGTGATTTGTTTTTGAAATGAACGCAATGTAAATACAGAGTATGACTCTGTTATAAATATATTTGATTTAGATCAAATATTATTGACATTCCAGTAATAATCTGAATGTTTTGAATCATTGCATATTATTAAATATTAAGTCAATTAAGTTTACGAACTTAGCTTGACAAACAATTATGCATATATATAAGCATTTACATTTATGATGATATGTGTTTATGTATAATACCACTTCTTGTACACAGTCACATACGGATTTTATTTGTTTTGATACAAATATATTGATATTAAAAAAAAACAATTATATTTTTGCTTGTTGACAAATGTTTGAACACAAATTCTATATTTATGGTGATAAATATGTTGGATATCAATTTTTTTAAGGGGGTCGCAACAGATATGGTTTGCTGTTTTGATTTAATGTTATATATATATATACATATATTAATCTTTTATAGTTGGGCTGAGTTGTTATAAAATCAAATAACCATGTTTCTTTAATTCTGGAACTATTTTGTTATCTGAATGATACTATAAATATATAGAAATAAAGGTCTGATCTGTTGTTAGTTACATTGTGTATAAGACCATCATCATCCCTGTCATTGGTATTATGTTCGTATGAAATAAAATTACAGAAGTACACACTTAATCTTGTTTGTTTATATGTAAACTGTAATATTATTTTCAGTAACATATATACACCTATGTCAACATACTGACCACTTATTAGTGACATGAATCACTAATTACATTATAAATACATTTGTGTAGTAGTTCTCTGTTGCAAATTTGCATACAGATATACAAATTTGATGTACACGAGAATATGATATACTGATATCATTGACTGTATATATATAGATGATGAATGCAGTTCATTAACCTGATGAATATATGTATACATTAAGGTTTATAATAGTGGAGTTGAACCGACATGATATATAGATATTGATCTATGTGTTTAAATAAATTATAACTCGCATACTTTTTAAATATGAATCGGGCTGTGCAGTTAAAGCACTTAGCGGACTCAATGCGACGGAGGTCTAAAAAGTCATTATGGGGATAATGCGAGGAAGTAACAAGATATAGAGGATGCCTCTAAAATAAAACATATAACTCGTTTTTAATGTTTCTACAAATATATAAACGATAATTAAATGAAAAACTTAATTTAACTACAATTTGTACATTCTTAGTTATAGATAAAAACATGTGCAAATATCTATTAATAAATGTAAACTACTAATTAACTTATCTAAATTTAATAGAATATTGCATTATTTTTATTTAAATAAATATATATATTATAAAATTCAATTAAAAAACCTAATATCATAACTTTTATAGTGCATAAATGTCATTTTTTTAGTTTATTTCTTTCATCAAAGATATAGTGGGAATAACTTAATATAGCGGAATTAACGTGATATATCGGGAATAGCAGAATGTAGTGGGGTTTAAAGCAGGGAGGCTATATTAAAGGCTATTTGGGAAAAGCATAGCGGTAGTAATCCTCTACGGGGTATAGCGCGGGCATTAACTGCACAGGAATTAGGTATAACTTGCTTTTTGATTTCTTAATGATTGGATCTGATAGCATATACATGTTTCTATAAAATGCACTGCAATTCATTATAACTAATATTAAGATATCCAGTTACATTCATACATTGTATATGTAAAAATAAAACTGGTATAAAAGTTATACCATGGCTGCTATATGTAATTGTGTATACTGATACATATACATACCTATTAGCAGACCATATACATTTGATGTATATGTATGAACTACAGTAAATATTATATATATATATATACATGTCATATAATATGTATATGAGTTAAAGCACTTTATATTACATATACATTTTATGTAAGGTCAATGCACATAAATTATATACATTTGATGTGTATATATAAGTTAAATTGACCCTTTGATTCTAAATTTTGTTTAACAGGGGGCAGCATATACACTGAAACAGTTTTAGTATAAAGTGGCAACACAAGTGCATATGTTGGCAGAAGCAACTACTGCAAGCACATGTTGAATAAACAGACATGACTTGTTTATTATCAACTTATTTGTGTGTGTATATAATTTTGTAAATATATATAATACTGCATGTGTGATTTAGTATAAGCTGATAAGCAGTGTATACATTTGGTGCAAGTAATCGTATGATTGATACAAACTATTTTATTTTATTCTGTTTGAATTGTATAGACGCATACAATTTCCTGATTATGCCTGCGCATTATAATTTTTGATTTAACTGGAGATCGAATTACATGTTATGGGATGTGTTTATTGAATATGCTATTGTATGTTGAATTATGAAAGGGGGCTTGGGTTTTGAAATTCTGGACTCAGCGTGTCAAATACCTAACAAGAACTTGAAATATTTTTCCACAATAGGCTAGAATGTTGGGTATACTACTATTGGACTAGGGATGGCAATGGGGCGGGTCTAGGGTCCAAACCCACTTGACCCGCCCCTGTTTTGACCCATTTAGACCTGCCCCATAGGGTCTTCAGGGCGGGTAGACCCACGACCTGCTTTTGGAGGTCCGGGTCGACTCTGGGCATGGCTAACCCGCCCCAACCCGACCCGCATGATTAAAACATCATTAAAACACTTTATATCTATAACGATTATTTGTTAATCTTCTTAGATATACATGGTTATGACTTGAATATTATATTCTTTCAATCAGCAACTATAAAATTTTCATAGTATTAAGTTGCAACAACGATAATTATACAATAACAAATGCATACATTTTGAACATTTATCTTAGAACTCATTTTATTATATTCTTTTATCATTGTGAACACATTATAATATGTATATAATTTATCATTTAGTGATAAAAAATATAAGTATATAAATTTGTGTATATTAGAACACAATATCACCGGGTCGTGGGTCAGGTCGGGTCTACCCTGACCCGTATGTGTTTCTGGTACGGGGCAAAATTCTAGACCCGCATCAGGTCTATGGGGCAGGTCTGGGGCAGGATTTAAAAAGTTCAGGTCGGGTTTGGGGCATGAGAAACCCGCCCCATTGCCATTCCTATGTTGGACTATGTGTTCCTCTTATTAACGAACACGTGATTTACACACACACACATACATACATACATAAACATACATATATATATATATATATATATATATATATATATTAACACGCATGTGATACGTGTGATATTTTTTTTCGAAAGTGATGATATTATATGTATGTATGTATGTATGTGTGTGTGTGTGTGCTGAAATGATTCAATTTTGAGTAATGTCATGATTCATGAAAATTTGGTTAACACTTTTGATGACATAAACTAGTCATATTTTATGTAATATTAGATTGACTATATATATGTAAAGGTAAGTCGACCATAACTTTGTAATGTTCAATAAAAGAAGAGGCAATCTACCTATGCACTCCACTGAATTTAGTTATAATATATGTATGATTCATATGTTTTATTTAAATCCAATTAAATATGCAAATACAAAATACATATATTATGATATATGTAAGTAACTCTAATATTGTTTCCGCTACGAATTATAAAATTCCCTTTAAACCAAATTTTGTTATATTAAGTCATAGTGAGGTCTTCTAATAATACACTCGTTAATGTCCAATCTCATTAGATGTAGGTAATGGCAAAGCATTGTGCATCCTTTTATTTTGTTTATATGCGACGGAGTTAAAGTGATACTTGAATTGTATTATTGGGTCTTACTTAACTAAGCTACATAATAAGATTATGACTTAGAGTCAACAACATGAATTATTCTATATTTTGAGCAAATGAATAATAATGAACAAAATGTTCATCATGCGATCCAAGAGTTATATGTATGATATAAGTGGCATAAGATGTCTACCTAAAAGGTTGTGTTTTGAGGCGTAGCCAAAGCTTAGTCAAGGCATCACTAGATACGGACCTTGGAACACCATTGTATATAAATATTGATATATATATATATATATATATATTGATATATATATATATCAATGTATATATAAATAAATGGATGTTAATTTGAGTGGGGGCATATTTTAGTTTAAATTATACATTTATGTTAATATAAATTTTGATTGTCAAAAATTTGAATTTATATTAAATAAATATTAAAGAATCGGTTATTGATTATTACCTACTGTAGATATTAAATAATAAATAACTCCGATAATTTAAATTAATCCTTAAGAATTGAATTAAATCAAATTTCTTGACTAACATGGAAATTTGAGGATTGTCCTCAAACAAATTAAATGTAAATTATTTCACAAGTATAGAAGATCTAGAATGAGAGTTGAAATGTGACTTCAACCGAATAAGATATAAATGTTATAACAATTTACTTATATGTTTCTAGTATTAGATACTAGATATGAATCACATAAATGTATGTAAATTTACAGAAATTGCAAAATAAGTAGAAATTTGATAAAAGGGCAAGTGGACTTACGATTGGAAATGAAGCAAATGTTGTTGGATTATCCATAGGAAGTTAATTCTTATTCTATATACCGGCTTGATTAAATAAATAAAATAATTGTTATTATGAAATTCCATATGAAATAAATGTTATTATGAATCTTGTTTAGACAAGTTTGAATTTCGTTTGTAATAAAAGATGAATTGTTATTCATTTTATTTAAATGAATGTCTATGGAATTTCACAAATAGTTAACGATCTTTATAAATCCATAAATATAATGTACTTGACATAAATAATGAGTGGATTAAATTTAGTGATTTAAATCCAACATACCTTTAGCATTGCCAGTTAGCCCATATAAATAAGAATGTATATCAAAACTCCATAATGATGAAAATTTTGAAATCATTCGATTTCGAATCATATGAAGAACGGAAATCTTGTTTGTTAGGAAATACTGAATCACCTTTTACTTGACACAGTGTATGGATGATGAGTATTGGGTCTCGTACATGATGATGTATTAGGAGCAATGAATACATAAGCTAGAGGCAGTTTTATTACTTTATTACATTTATTGATGATATCAGTAGATACAAATATGTGTATCTTCTGAAACACATATCAGAATCATTTGAAAATTTTGAAGAATTCAAAGTGTGAAGTTAAAAACCAATTTTAATAGAAAAATAAATACTTTTCGAACAGACTAAAAAATAATATTTAAGCTAATTATTTAATGACTATCCAGGCGAGTTTGAAATTGTTTCACAACTCACTCCATCTAGAACACCATATTGGAATAATGTGTCTGAAAGGAGAAATCACACCTTATAAGATATAGTATGATTAATGATAAGTCATATGGATCTTTCAATAAATTAAATTTTGAACAATTGCATTTAATACTACTAAAACGAGTTTGAAGACGCCATATAAGATATGGACTAGGAAATGTCCTAGTGTGTCTAACACGAAGAATGGGATGCAAGGTGTTTATTAAACGTCCTTCCTTTGATAAGGTCTGTAACGATACGGATTTTTCCCGGACCTAATCGATCGCTAGATCGACCAAGACCGTTCAAATCCCGCATATGTCAACTTTGGGAATACAACACATTAGAACATATAACAACAGACTTTTATAAACATCATGATAATGTTACATCCGAGTACAGAATATCAAAGTACATCTATATAATACAGCGGCAGATAAATTACAATAAATGTAATACAATGTAGCGAAACAAATAAACTGATACAGCGGAAGTCTATCAATGCTCTGGACACATCTTTAAGCTTCGATCTAGAATCCTGCTAAATATATCTGGAAAGAAGCTACTCTACTGCCCGTGTGGAAAAGAGGGCACCCGATTTTGCAAAGTGAAACAAACTACGGGTTAGTCATGGGACTGGTATGAGAAATCTAACTTAACTAATCTAATAATAAGGCTAATCACAGGACCACGCCGCTGACGCGGAACGGGTTTACTCCATTGGATTGCCAGTGCATGAAATAAAGTAAATCGTATTAAATAACACAATGCTTTTTAGAAAAATGAAACCATTATAAGACTCAAGTCTCATCACATAATGCAACACAAACCGGAGGATAGAGTTTTACCTTATAATGGTCAAAAATGCTTGGTACGATAAAAACGGATTTGATAATTTTATACATTTAAAAGAATGAATTAGGAAATGTATATTTTTATTCATTTAAAAGAATGAATTGGAAAAGGTGTATTTTTATACATTAAAAAGAATGAAGTATAAAAATTACATCTTTATATGTAATCAAATCAAAGTATTGAAATTTACATTTTTCTTATGTAAATAAAAAGAATTTACATTTTTCAATGTAAACAAGAGGAATTAAAAGAATTTACATTTTTCAATGTAAATAAAGGGAATAAAGGAAATAAAGGAATTTACATTTCATATGTAAGTAAAAAAGGTTTAATAGAAATTTACATTTTTTTTATGTAATTAAAAGATTAAATAGAAGTTTACATTTTCTATGAAACTAAAGAATAAAATTAGAGAATTATATTTTTATGTAAAATTGTTTTTTTTTATTTTGAAGAATAAAAATTTAAGATTACATCTTTATGTAAAATGGTCCTAAATAAAAAGAACAGATTTTTATGTAACATTCTTTTCCAATAAAAAGAAATTATGTTTTTATTTTCATATTTATTACAATAAAAAGTGTAGAATTAGAAATTATGTTTTTGTTATCATATTGATTACAATATGAAGTGTTGAATTAGAAAAATACTATTTTTCGTGTCAAACTTGATTAGTGAATAGGATTATCATTTTTGTGTCAAACTTGATTAGTGAATAGAAGAAACAATTTTGTTTACATTAAAAAGGTTAGACAAAATAGTCATTTTTGTCACATTAAAAGATTAGACAAATTATCATATTTTGTTACATTTAAAAGATTAGGCAAAAGTATCATATTTTGTACACTGACAGGAATTTGACAAAATGATCATGTTTTGTACATTAAAGGGAATTTGACAAAATTACAATTTTTGTCACTTTAAAAGAATTAGAATAAAAGAGACATTTTTGTCATTTTAAAAAGAATGTAGTAAAATATTCATTTTGTCATTTATAAATGAATGAGACCAAAAATATACTTTTGGTAAATAAATAAGAATTAAGATTTTATCGTCATTTGTTAACAATAAAGAGGATTGAAATAAAAGTTAAGGTTTTTATTGTCATTTGTCAATAATAAAAAGAATGGAAATAAAAGTTTAGATTTTTATTGCCATTTGTTCACAATAAAAAGAATTGAAACATATGCCTGTGAGGTTGAAATGTTTGATATATTAGAGATAAATGTTTAGTATATTCAAGTTTGAATATTACACTCCCATTTACAAGTTACCCGACTTGTTTATGTGATTGGGACAATAATTTTCACACATCGCCCAAGTGCACAAATAATTTATTATTTGTTTGATGGATGAAACCCCACATGGGTTTTGGGATAATATTGGACACACACTAATCCCAATATTAAGTTTTCTGTCAATCGATGGAATGACAGTCTGTGATGAGCGTTAGTTATTTCTGTAATGCTCACACAGTTATAAATTCCACTTTGGTCGTCATTTGGATGTTTAATAATTATTTATCATGATTGTTGATTACATACAATATATGGTTGTTGAGTGAGTCACATTCCAATGAAGAATATTTTAGAAAATGTCTTGGAAAAAGAATATTTTAGAAAAGAATATATTTTAGAAAAACATATTTTATTGAATGAGCTAGTTATTAACTAAGATAAATCATTAAATTAAGAGTTAATGAAGTTTTCCAATTAGTGAATATTTAATTGAAATTAAATTAAATAAATTGGATTTTGGGTTGTCGTGAATGGTGTCTTCAATAACACCTTTCTTAAACCCAGTTGAAAAGAATAAATCTTTTAATTAAGATTACTAGAGTTTCAAATTATATTTTGTAATTGGAATAAAAATGGTTTGTGAATTGAGTTTATCGTGAACAATGATTTTAAACGACATCTGTTCTTTAACTCAATTAACAGTGAGAATACGATTTGGAATGTATAAATCTTTTATTAAGATTTAAATGGAAATTTTCCAAAAGTAAAGTTTTCCAATTTAATATATTAAATTGGTATTGAATGGAATTCGAATTAATAATAACCGAGATAAACTCCTGTAAAAGAAGACCGATACTACATATGGAATTTAAGAGGCTTTGCCGTTATTCCATTTATATTATTGGTTGGATACATAAATTTATAACGATAATATATTGATTTGATTTCTGTGAATATTCCATGTTTAATGAAAGTCGATTTTGGGTTTATCGTGAATGGTGTTTTAAAATGACATTAGTTCTTTAACCCAGTTAAAGATAAGATTTATTTCTTAAATTTAAATAATCATTGAATAATGATTTTTGATATTTAAAACCCAATTGGGTTTTTAATAAATCTTTAAAATAAAGATTTAAGATTTAATTTAAAGAATTTGCCTTTGACAAAATAATGTGAACATTTTATTTAAAGGAATATTCTGAATTGGAATGAGGCGTTGAATGTGTTTTATACAGCGCTTGATTTTTTTAATTATAAAAATACGCAAGTTATTCGGAAAGACCGGGCTTAACCCATTCCGAATAAATTACTACGACGATGAAGAGTCGAAGAGGAAGACGGTGGTTGAAGACCGACGATCTTCACATCGAATGGATGTTTGCTATTGATGCCCATGATTGGAGTAGCTACCTTGAAGGGGCTATAGCGGTAACCGCCGGACGGACTTCCTGATTGTCCGGACTCCGGTTTCGTTCAGACCCAGAACGGACTTGTAAATGGATGTGTGTCTGACATTGGACTTCGTTCTGTGTGAATTGATTTCTATTAAATATATATTCATTGGTGGCAGAGAATTTATTCTCTTGCTTAACACCCTAGAGGGTATATATTGATAGACATTAGACACATGACATGAATTGCCAGTGTGGCATGCCAAGATGCAAATGGATCAAGGCTTTTGTTGAAAAGAAGGGCTTTGTGGGATGATCAAAGTATAGCCTATTACGGCATAGCTTTGTGTATAGCGTGACTTCGCGAGCCTCACACATCGGTATGAGTCAAAAACAGGATATGGACCGTAGGGAGTGCACACGTTTCTTTCTAGCTAGAAGTGGTGTCGGTGCTTAAACTGGCTGACATTTTACTTATATGGATGATGGATTTTGAGGCGCCTCGGGTTTTATAGGCGATTAACGGTCATACTATAGGTCCAAAGGGACCGGGAAGCGTGTGTTCAGGTATAATTAATCCACTCCCATAGGAGTAGACCGGCCCTACCGCATCCAAGGGTTCGCCAGAGTCTGGGCTCTGAGGCATTTGCTAGATTGTCTCGAATCGGAGAGGAGCTTGCCCCTAGCCTCGACTCATGATGGAAATTCAATTTCCAATACGACCTTGCGGTTTTAATTGTAGAACTAGTATGGCGACATGATATATGGTACCTATGCCGTCTAAGATTGACACATTTATATTTGAAATGCTTTTATTAAAACATATACACACTAATACTAAATCCGTTTTATCGTATCAAGCATCTTTTGACCATTATAAGGTAAAACCCTATCCTCCGGTTTGCGTTGCATTGTGTGATGGGACTTGGGTCTTATAATGGTTTCATCTTTCTATAAAGCATTACGTTGTTTAACGATTTACTTTATCTTATGCACTGGCAATCCAATGAAGTAAACCCGTTCCGTGGTAGAGGCGTGGTCCTGTGATTAGCCTTATTATTAGATAAGTTTAGTTAAAATTTCTCATACCAGTCCCATAACTGACCTGTAGTTTGTTTCACTGGCAAACTCGGGTGCCCTTATTTTCCACATGGGCAGTCGAGTAGCTTTTTTTGCAGATATATTTACAAGATCCGGGTCTACAGCTGAAGCGATATTCGGAAAGCTCGGTATCCGTGTATTCCTTTCGGTTGTGTATTTGTATTATTTTTCCGCTGCTATTTAAATGTAATTTAAATCTCTGGTATTATTGTATTCCTATTGTGTAATATATATTCATACTCTGTTTTATTCTTGTACTCTGATGTAGTTGTTATAATCAGCAATAAAATGTTCTCCAGTTTGTGTTCTGATGTGTATTATTCTTAAGGTAATCCAGTCTTTCCTTTACTGGGAAGTTTGGGTCGTCTCAGTTGGTATTAGAGCTTTGGTTTATATGGCTCGAGAAAAAGACACATTAGAACCGAACGAAAGAATTCATCAGAGATTGGATCAGTAATATCCAATAAGAATAGCTCGTTAGAGATGGGATCAGTAGTATCCTAGAACGAGTGTGAAGAGTATTATTTTCTTTAAAATAAAAAAATGAAAACAAATTTAGTTTTGAAAATTTTATCTAAATATACGTATTTGAGTATGTTATATTTTAATGTGGACAATCGAGTATATAAAGATTTCGAATATACGAGTAATTAACGGATATTCGAAGTTTTAATATACTGGATAGATACGGAATCACACTCTAGTCGCCCGGAGATGATTCTGATGATTGCTAGCATCATCAGAGTTTATGTTCAAGTCTCAAAAGTGGGATTTCTATATATTTCCATTGACTGGTATGAGAACCAAAAATTAGTTAGGACACATTGATGTGAATGGCACTAAAAATATGATTTTTGATTATGTATAAAAGTTATAAATATTTTTAAAAGTTAATCACCTAATTGATTGCTGGTTGTGATGTTTGAAAATTAATTTAACTAATAAAATCAATAAACCAATAAATAGGATAAATAATTGAGTTAGATAATTAAACAACTTTTAGCTACGTTCCTTTTCGGGGACGAAAAGATTTTAAGTGGGGGCGATTGTAACAACCCGGAATTTTGGGGCCAATTTAAAATTTTTATTTTTGAAATTTTAGTGCATTTGAATATTTAAAATAATTTATTTTAAATAATAACGACTAAAAATTTGGTTTAAAACAAATAAATTTAATCAAATTATAAACAGAGTTTGAAATGGCGCTGCAGTTCGAAAATTCGATTTCAAACTTTAATTGAGTGTACAGGATTCAAAATAAATCAAATTTCAGTAAAACCAAAAATATTTAAATCTATTTAACAATATCTTTCTAACAAATCTGAAAAACTGAAATTTCACTTTGAAAATAGAAAGTTATGTCCAGTTTAAAATTTAGAAAAGTCGCTGTAGAATATATATATTTTAATATAATATATTGGCCCTTAAAATATTCATTTTTCAAACGACCTCGGTTTTCGGCGAAACCACTTTTGTTGGAACCGGAATGTCAAATTATTGTTAAGTTTAATTTTCCAGAATTTTTCGAATTAATATGTGAGCGTAGTGAAGGAAAATGTGTTTTGTTCAATTCAGTCAAATTTAATCGACTGAAAAATAGTCGTTTTTCAAATGATCTCAAATTCGACGAAATTAATTTTGTTAGGACTGTATCATCATAACAAAGCCAAATATATTTTTCCTGGAATTTTCTGAGTCCGTATGTATCCTCGGTGAATTTAATTATACGTTCGTATTTAATTTAATAGAGAATTTAAATATTAAATTAAATAAAACAGGCTTTAGACAGCCGTTTGGCCTGACGGGACCTAGCCCATTGCGTCCGGAACGGGGGCAATTGGCTAGGGACAACTTCTGCTGGACTGGAAATAGAGTCGTTGAGAGATTAAGGATTTATTTGCAAATTTATCATTTAATAATATAAATAATAGTTTGAAAATAAAAAAAGAACCCTAATCCCTATTTCATAACAGCCGCCGACCCTGTGAATTCATGGCCACCGTACTCCCTTCTTCCTTGATTAAATTCTCCTCATCCATTCAATTTCAGACCTCCGTCCTCTCGAGAATTTTGTAGTACTTGCTCCGCTCTTCACATCCATAAGGCCATCAACCGTTGTCGTCGCCTGGATCGAGAGAACGAGCCAACCAAAGTCTGCCCGTCTCGACTGCCGCTAGGCCCACCACACGTCGCCGAGTTCGTCGGCGATCAGCCCGGTCGTGCGCGCCTCCGAGCCCTCCCACGTCTTGTCACCCGATCGTCCCCAGGCTGCAAGATTGGATCGAAATTTAAAGACCTAATTTTGAACTAAGTGGCTGAAACTATCGGTCGAGTTCTGTATAAGGTAGAAGATGGACTAAAATTATTTAATTGATTTAAATAATTATATTTAAATTATTAGCATCACAAATTAAATCGTAACTTATTCATATGAGGTCGGAATCGGACAAACTGAATTGCGCTGGACTCATATCGAAGAGTACTTCATGATGACGCTGACTAGAGCTGAAATAGAGCAAACTAGAATTTGAGCAAAATTCAGATCTGAACTGTTTAGACAAATCGAAGTGAGATTTCTATTTTAAAATTAAAATTAATTGTTTATTTATTTTATTGTGTTCATTCAGTATGAAATTCATGTTGTATGTATATATTCATTTAAAAGTTTGACTGTGCTGTGATTTTGATGAACGATTGATTGTGATTGTGTATTTATGGTTGTTAGAATCTTGTGTATACGATAAAATCATATATTATTGTATATATAGAATATTTTATATTCATGTGTGTCAACATTTGAGGTATAAAATAAAAACAATATTTTTTTATTTTCATGTTTGATTTAAATAAATAAAAAGATTAGAATAAATTATCATTCTGTTTAACATATTATATTAGAACAGAAACATACGTTAAAATAGAAATCACCTTTTTGAATGAAATGTTCTATTAAAATAGAGTTTGTAAACAAATAAAAATTATCTTTTTATTTGTTTAGATTAGAAATGTAGAACTTATTTTACAAATAAAATCACTTTTTAATTGTCAATAAAACTTGTTCTTTTATTTGCATTTACAGATGCAAATATGTATTGAAAATAAAGTGCGTTCTTTTATTTGCATTCACAAATGCAAATATGCATTAAAATAAGTTTGTTCTTTTATTTACATTCACTAATGCAAATAAAACATTAAAATAAAAGTTGCATTTTTTACTTTCAAATTAGAAGTTACCTTTTTATTTATATTGTAGTAGAATGTTAAGACAAGTTTTATTTGTCAATTTAGTTACAAGTAAAAAGAGTAGAAAAATATACATATTTCATTATGAAATATGTTTCACATTAAAGACCCATTTTTAATGTTAATAATAGAAAGAGTAGAAAAATATACATTTTTGTATATTTAAAAGAAATAGACAAAGATTTACATTATTGTTTATTTAAAAAAGAATTTGACAAAATTTACATTTTGAGGATTACACAAAATTTATCATATTTTGTTTACATTAAAAAGGATATAACAAAATTCATATTTTGTTTACATTAAAAAGAATTAGACAAATTTGTCATTTTGTTTACATTAAAAGGATTAGGCAAATTTATCAATTTTGGTCATTTTAAAAGAATGAAGTAGAAAATGTATATTTTTATACATTTAAAAGAATGAATTAGGAAATGTATATTTTTATTCATTTAAAAGAATGAATTGGAAAAGGTGTATTTTTATACATTAAAAAGAATGAAGTATAAAAATTACATCTTTATATGTAATCAAATCAAATTATTGAAATTTACATTTTTCTTATGTAAATAAAAAGAATTTACATTTTTCAATGTAAATAAGAGGAATTAAAAGAATTTACATTTTTCAATGTAAATAAAGGGAATAAAGGAATTTACATTTTATATGTAAGTAAAAAAGGTTTAATAGAAATTTACATTTTTTTTATGTAATTAAAAGATTAAATAGAAGTTTACATTTTCTATGAAACTAAAGAATAAAATTAGAGAATTATATTTTTATGTAAAATTGTTTTTTTTTATTTTGAAGAATAAAAATTTAAGATTACATCTTTATTTAAAATGGTCCTAAATAAAAAGAACAGATTTTTATGTAACATTCTTTTTCAATAAAAAGAAATTATGTTTTTATTTTCATATTTATTACAATAAAAAGTGTAGAATTAGAAATTATGTTTTTGTTATCATATTGATTACAATATGAAGTGTTGAATTAGAAAAATACCATTTTTTGTGTCAAACTTGATTAGTGAATAGGATTATCATTTTTGTGTCAAACTTGATTAGTGAATAAAAGAAACATTTTTGTTTACATTAAAAAGGTTAGACAAAATAGTCATTTTTGTCACATTAAAAGATTAGACAAATTATCGTATTTTGTTACATTTAAAAGATTAGGCAAAAGTATCATATTTTGTACACTGACAGGAATTTGACAAAATGATCATATTTTGTACATTAAGGGGAATTAGACAAAATTACAATTTTTGTCATTTTAAAAGAATTAGAACAAAAGAGACATTTTTGTCATTTTAAAAAGGATGTAGTAAAATATTCATTTTGTCATTTATAAATGAATGAGACCAAAAATATACTTTTGGTAAATAAATAAGAGTTAAGATTTTATCGTCATTTGTTAACAATAAAGAGGATTGAAATAAAAGTTAAGGTTTTTATTGTCATTTGTCAGCAATAAAAAGAATGGAAATAAAAGGCTAGATTTTTATTGCCATTTGTTCACAATAAAAAGAATTGAAACATATGTCTGTGAGGTTGAAATGTTTGATATATTAGAGATAAATGTTTAGTATATTCAAGTTTGAATATTACACTCCCATTTACAAGTTACCCGACTTATTTATGTGATTGGGACGATAATTTTCACACATCGCCCAAGTGCACAAATAATTTATTATTTGTTTGATGGATGAAACCCCACATGGGTTTTGGGATGATATTGGACACACACTAATCCCAATATTTAGTTTTCTGTCAATCGATAGAGTGACAGTCTGTGATGAGCATTAGTAATTTACTGCAATGCTCACACATTTATAAATTCCACTTTGGTCATCATTTGGATGTTTAATAATTATTTATCATGATTGTTGATTACATACAATATATGGTTGTTGAGTGAGTCACATTCCAATGAAGAATATTTTAGAAAATGTCTTAGAAAAAAATATTTTAGAAAAGAATATATTTTAGAAAAACATATTTTATTGAATGAGCTAGTTATTAACTAGGATAAATCATTAAATTAAGAGTTAATGAAGTTTTCCAAATAGTGAATATTTAATTGAAATTAAATTAAATAAATTGGATTTTGGGTTGTCGTGAATGGTGTCTTCAATAACACCTTTCTTAAACCCAGTTGAAAAGAATAAATCTTTTAATTAAGATTACTAGAGTTTCAAATTATATTTTGTAATTGGAATAAAAATGATTTGTGAATTGAGTTTATCGTGAACAATGCTTTTAAACGACATCTATTCTTTAACTCAATTAACAGTGAGAATATTATTTGGAATGTATAAATCTTTTATTAAGATTTAAATGGAAATTTTCCAAAAGTAAAGTTTTCCAAATTAATATATTAAATTGGTATTGAATGGAATTCGAATTAATAATAACCGAGATAAACTTCTGTAAAAGAAGACCGATACTACATATGGAATTTAAGAGGCTTTGCCGTTATTCCATTTATATTATTGGTTGGATATAGAAATTTATAACGATTATATATTGATTTGATTTCTGTGAATATTCCATGTTTAATGAAAGTCGGTTTTGGGTTTATCGTGAACGGTGTTTTAAAATGACATTAGTTCTTTAACCCAGTTAAAGATAAGATTTGTTTCTTAAATTTAAATAATCACTGAATAATGATTTTTGATATTTAAAACCCAATTGGGTTTTTAATAAATCTTTAAAAGAAAGATTTCAGAATTAATTTAAAGAATTTGCCTTTGACAAAATAATGTGAACATTTTGTTTAAAGGAATATTCTGAATTGGAATGAGGCATTGAATGTGTTTTATACAACACTTGATTTTTTTTAATTATAAAAATACGCAAGTTATTCAGAAAGATCGGGCTTAACCCATTCTGAATAAATTACTACGACGATAAAGAGTCGAAGAGGAAGACGGTGGTTGCTTCACATCGAATGGATGTTTGCTACTTATGCCCATGATTGGAGTAGCTACCTTGAAGGGGCTATAGTGGTAACCGCTGGACGTACTTGTTAATTGTCCGAACTTCGGTTTCGTTCAAACCCAGAACGGACTTGTAAATGGATGTGTGTCTGACATTGGACTTCGTTCTGTGTGAACTGCTTTCTATTAAATATATATATTCATTGGTGGCAGAGAATTTATTCTCTTGCTTAACACCCTAGAGGGTGTATATTGATAGACATTAGACACATGGCATGAATTGTCAGTGTGGCATGCCAAGATGCAAATGGATCAAGGCTTTTGTTGAAAAGCAGGGCTTTGTGGGATGATCAAAGTATAGTCTATTACGGCATAGCTTTGTGTATAGCGTGACTTCGCGAGCCTCACACACCGGTATGAGTCAAAAACGGGATATGGACCGTAGGGAGTGCACACGTTTCTTTCTAGCTAGAAGTGGTGTCGGTGCTTAAACTGGCTGACATTTTACTTATGTGGATGATGGATTTTGAGACGCCTCGGGTTTTATAGGCCGTTAGTGGTCATACTATAGGTCGAAAGGGACCGAGAAGCATGTGTTCAGGTATAATTAATCCACTCCCATAGGAGTAGACAGGCCCTACCGCATCCAAGGGTTCGCCAGAGTCCGGGCCCTGAGGCATTTGCTAGATTGTCTCGAATCGGAGAGGAGCTTGCCCCTAGCCTCGACTCATGATGGAAATCCAATTTCCAATACGACCTTGCGGTTTTGATTGTTGAACTAGTATGGCGACATGATATATGGTACCCATGCCGTCTAGGATTGATACATTTATATTTGAAATGCTTTTATTAAAACACATACACACTAATACTCAATCCGTTTTATCGTATCAAGCATATTTTGACCATTATAAGGTAAAACCCTATCCTACGGTTTGCGTTGCATTGTGTGATGGGAATTGGGTCTTATAATGGTTTCATCTTTCTAGAAATCATTACGTTGTTTAACAATTTACTTTATTTTATGCACTGGCAATCCAATGGAGTAAACCCATTCCGCGTTAGCGGCGTGGTCCTGTGATTAGCCTTATTATTCGATAAGTTTAGTTAAGATTTCTCATACCAGTCCCATGACTGACCTGTAATTTGTTTCACTGGCAAACTCGGGTGCCCTTATTTTCCGCACGGGCAGTCGAGTAGCTTTTTTTGCAGATATATTTACAGGATCCGAGTCTACAGCTGAAGCGATATTCGGAAAGCTCTGTTTCCGTGTATTCCTTTCAGTTGTGTATTTGTATTATTTTTCTGCTGCAATTTAAATGTAATTTAAATCTCTGATATTATTGTATTCCTATTGTGTAATATATATTCATACTCTATAATATTCTTGTACTCTGATGTAATTGTTGTAATCAGCAATAAAATGTTCTCTAGTTTGTGTTCTGATGTGTATTGTTCTCAAGGCAATCCAGTCTTTCCTTTACTGGGAAGTTTGGGTCGCCTCATTCCTCATCCCGTATGTCCAATACAGGAGTGAGGTGCTCGTGTATCCGGACAATCAACAAGTACATCCGGACAACTACCACTTTAACCCTTTACTGGGAGCGACCCAGTGTCAGGCATCAGTAGTCGTCCATTCGATGTGAAGATCGCCGGTCTTCAATCACCGTCTTCAATATCTTCGACTTTTAATCGTCGTAGTAATTATTCAGAATGGGTTAAAGCCAGTCTTTCCGAGTAACTCGCGTATTTTTAAAATTGAAAATCAAATGCTATTAAGACACGTCCAACGCCTCTTTCCAATTCAGAATATTCTTTTAATAAAATATTCAAATTATTAGGGAAATGTTCCTATTAATTTTATCAAAGATAAATTCTTTTAAATATAATCTTTAATCTTCTTTTAAAGATTCATTAAAACTCCAATTCGGTTTTAATATCAAAAATCATAATTTTATGATTATTCAATTTTTAAGAAATTAATCTTATCTATAACTGGGTTAAAGAACCAATGTTATTTAAAATGCAGTTCACGATAAACCCAAAATCACTTCCCATTAAATATGGAATTTCCACAGAAATCAAATCAATATATAATCGATATAAATTTCCGTATCAGACTAATAATATAAGTAGAATAACGGCAAAGCCTTTCAAATTCCATATATAGTAACAGTCTTCTTTTACAGAAGCCTATCTTGATTATTATCAAATCGAATTTCCACTCAATCCCAATTTAATTAAATCGGAAAACTTGGCTTTGGAAAATTTCTTTTTAAATCTTAATAAAAAGATTTATAAATTCCAAATTATGTTTTCACTATTAATTGGGATAAAGAACAAATGTCGTTTAAAAGCACAATTCATGGTAAACCTGTAACGACCAGAATTTCGCTCGATCCGAATCAGTCGCTAAACCGATCTATACCGTTTGAAACCCCTGATTGTTTTGAGAACACGACAAATTAGAACGTAGACAGAAGGACATTTCATTGTTAATTACAACAATTCCATCAGAATACACGAATATACAGAGTATGAATCAATATTACATAGAAAATATCAGAGATTTAAATTACATTTAAATACATCGCAGCGGAAAATAATACAATACACAACTAGAAGTAATACACGGATACAGAGCTTTCCGAGTATCGTTTCAACTGTAAATCAGGATCCTGTGAATATAAATCTGCAAAACCAAAACTACTAGCTGCCCGTGTCAAAATAAGGGCACCCAGAGTTTAGGTTAAAACAATAAACCCTAGGTCAGTCATGAGACTGGTGTGAGAACTAAAATAGTTATTAATCTTTATTTTAAAGTTCGGTAAATCAAGGGACCAAGCCGTATAACACGGAACGGGTTTCCTTCCAAGAATACCAGTGCATAAAACAACAGCGTAATGCTAAATAAGGAACAATGAAGCTATTATAAGACCCAGGTCCCATCACACAATGCAACGCAAGCCGGAGGATAGGGTTTTTACCTTATAATAGCCAAGAATGCTTAATACGTTTAAAACAAATCATTTGATACTATTATAAGTGCATAGTGTATAAAACAACTTCAAATCATAAGTATCAATCATAGACGGCATAAGCGCCCCATCCCACTATGTCGCCATACTAGGCTCTACAAATAAAATCGCAGAATCACGTATTTGGAAATTTGATTTCCATCTATGAACCGAGGCTAGGGATCGTCCTCTACCGATTCGAGACTGTCTAGCCCGAGTCTCAGGGACAGAACGCATCGACCCTTGGAGCATCAGGGCCGGTCCACCGATGTGGATTAGAAAAAATCCTGAACACTACGTCTCCCCGCCCTATGGGGTGTAAATGAGCCAACGAATGACTCCATCGGTTCGAGAACGACCGATATATCCGAGGCGCCTCGTGTGACGGCCCGCCCCGCACCAGCCTGCATTTCCTCCGAAAGTGCGCTGTACACATGCCCGGCTAGCACAGAACGGTCGTCAGAAGAAAAGAAAGAAGGGAATGAACTAACCAAGGAACCTGTAGAATGTCTCACAGCGCATGGAATAAAATATATTAACAACATACTTGACATAAAACAGGTGAGACAGTGCATAAGCTGATAACTAAAATCAACATCAATCATCAGAGCAGCGGAAATCCATACACAGCTTATTACAATTTTCCAAATTTACTGTCTCTAAACAAAAGAAAGCTAAAGTAGAAGATGCACCACCAATGCCCAAGCAGTGATCTTCAACAACACAGGGAGAATATTATGTATATAGTACGTGGAAGCCTCCTGCTCGTCTCCGGATCATCTACCCGTGCATCACCAGCTAACCTGTCTCTAGTCTGCTCGTGTGAGCACGCAGAGTAATAAGAGGAGACATAAAACTCTGGGTCAGACATAAAGCCTGGTATGAGCGATAAGCATCTAAACAGAATAATAACAGGTATACTAAACCATACCTGAACCTGGACCTGCAACCAAAGAGTTAGTACCACCTACCGTACAATACTCCAAGGTGCCATAATAAATAGTGTAAGAATACGGGGGTGGGGTGTGCATGTCACAATGATAGCAAACAAATCATCCATAGCAACCATCCTCACATCTCTCTCTCAGTGCCTAAAGCGTACGATATCTACCACTTTGGAACACTAGACAAACTGAGGTAACGACGAATCCCGACTTGTAGAAACCCTGCTATGACCAAACTAAACATATGGAGTCATGACCAAACATTTCAATGACCCACTTCATTGGTTGTAGCCCTTGGTTCTACCGATGCCATAATGGCCCTGAATCCGCCTTCGTACCTCCTACCATAGTGGTCCAAAGCTATAGACATCGATAACTCCTTGGCACGCGTCCCGCAGCAAAGCCCAACCATGAAGCGAACTCGTTGATTCCCATCTAAACCTTGAGCTCTAGCTCCTCATTTGGACTTCCTTTGCATCTCGTGTTTTGATCGAGTTGGAGTTGGTCTTCAAAAGAGTCGTCGCATAGAAGTGGTCCTGAATTCGATTCGGTTCGGATATATACGTATAACACGGTTCGGTTCGGTGCAATGCTCCATGGTGTATTCCTGCGTGTGGTTCGGTTCGGTAATCCTTCCCCTTAGACGTCGGCTCGGTTCGGATGTCACGCTCCAGTCGGTTCGGTTCATCCCTCCTCCAGCTTGCCTGCTCCGATCCGATCTCGTCCCTTGGCCTACTCCGATCCGGTCCTGCTCCATAGCCCGATCCGATCCGATCCCCTTATTTGCTCCGATCCGCTTCGCTCCCTAGCTTACCCCGATCCGATCCGCTCTTCAACCTACTCCGATCCGATCCGCTCTTTATAGTTCCGATCCGATCCCCTTGTCCACTCCAACTCTAAGTAAACGGCCTACCTTCTCGCCAAGCCTCCTCCAGTGACAAGTTCCAATCCAGTTCGAATCCCTTTGGTCAGTTCACAAATCCGATCCGACCCCCTACTCCGATCCGATCCGGTTCGGAACCTGCACATTTCTGCAACTTTCCAGCGTGCTTTCTACGCCATTTGACGGCGTTTTCGACCAATCTAACTATTCTAATCAATCATAAAACATACCATAGAGTCATAGCAATATGTAAGAGCAACCACAAACACCAAACAACAATCCAAATGAATCAAAATAGATCAAAAGTGGCTAAAACCTCACATTTTCCTATAATCCTTCTTAATCATGTTTAAGCACATACTTAGTAAAACTTAATCAAATCGTCTAAATTTTCTAACAGAGGCATGAAATATTATTTAAGAATTTCTAAACATTTTTCCAGAATTTATTAGTGTATAAATTCGCTAATCTTCACTAATCACCCTTAATTAACGTAATTAGTGCAAAAACTATGCAAATCACTCACCTTGGCCACAACTAAAACCCCAAAACTGAAATATTCTCTGATTTGGCGCTGTTCCCAATCTTACACAGCAGCTCTACCTCGGTTCTCGTGCTAATACTCCTTGATTTGATGTTTGCTAAGTCTAATCTTCAATTAGAAAGTGATTAAGAGGTGTTTTGAAGAGATTTAGAGGGTGGAGGCCATGGCTAGGTTAAGAGGAATGAATAGTGACGGCTGAAAAATGAGAAAAAGGTATTCTCCAAACCCTAACAGCCCTTTTAAACTCCTAATCCCGAAATTCCCCTTTGGGCCTAGCTGTTAATCACCCGGTTAAGCCCAATTAAGCTATTTTTCACCATCTGAAACTTGTTTCAGCCATATCTCCCAAACGGTGAGTCCGTTTGGCTAATGTGACCACTCTACGGAAAGAGAAACCATCATCCGAAGCCAATGGAAGTGGTTTCAGGTGAAAATTCATTTCCAGTCAAAAGTTATGGCCAAAACAGTGCCAACTAGGGGTAAAATGGTCATTTAAAAATCAGGAAAAATCATGAACATGGGAAATGACCCCAATAGTCATCTCCCAAAGTTACATGACCATACGACTTCGTATGTGAAAGAAATAAATATCCTACGATCCTATGATGCGTAGAATACGGGTCGTTACACTCTCCCCCCCTTAAGAAATTTCGTCCCCGAAATTCCTTAACCCAAAAAAATACAAAAGATCCCGCATGCCTAACAACCACATACCTCCATCAAACATGCAAACCAAGCAAAACAAACCTATCCTAGCATGCGGAAAACTAAATCGAAGTCAAAATCTTACCAGGCAAAGAGTTCCGGGTGCGTCTTCCTAATGTTCTCCTCTGTCTCCCAAGTACAATCATTCTCGTCCTCGCCCCACTGAACCTTGACTAGCTTCACCGCCTTTATTCGAAGTTGCTTCATGTCATGCTCGACAATACGGGCCGGCTTACGGTTCCCAACCGCTTCGGGTTCTACTTCGAAGTCCTCTAACTGATCAGGTGAAATAGTCATATCTGAGTGGTGAACGAACTTCCTTAGTTGGGAAACATGAAATACGTTATGAACTCCCGCCAACTTCTCTGGTAAGTCAATTCTATATGCCAAATTCCCGACTAGTTCAAGAACAGGGAATGGGCCAACGAATCTTGGTGCCAACTTGCCTCTCCTGCCAAATCGTATTATGCTCTTCAACGGAGAAATCTTGACAAACACCAAGTCACCAACGGAGAATTTTAAGTCTATTCTTCTCTTATCGGCATAACTCTTCTGCCTATCTTGGGCTGCCTTCATTCGTTGTTGAATGATCTTGATCTTATCTGAAGTTTCCCTCACCACCTCTGGTCCAAGCATAAACTTCTCGCCAGTCTCTATCCAACATGATGGTGAGTTGCACGGTCTTCCGTACAAAGCTTCAAACGGAGCCATACCGATACTGGATTGGTAGCTATTATTATATGCAAACTCTACTAGATGCAAATGGTCATCCCATGATCCACCAAAATCCAATATACATGCTCTCAAGAGGTCTTCCAAAATACGGTTCACCCTCTCCGTCTGACCGTCGGTCAGAGGATGATATGCGGTACTGAGATGTAACTCTGACCCTAGAGCCTCTTGTAAGCTCTTCCAAAACCCACTAGTGAACAACGGGTCTCGGTCGCTCACAATGCTTTTAGGTACTCCATGAAATCTCACTACCCACTTCATATACAATTCTGCTAATTTAGCTGCCGTTCTGGTCGATTTAACTGGTATAAATCTTGCACTTTTAGTCAATCGGTCCACAATCACCCAAATGCTATCATGTCCCGATCTAGTCCTTGGTAAACCATCGATGAAATCCATCGAGACTTGCTCCCATTTCCATTCGGGAATTTCTAATGGTTGTAACAACCCACTAGGCTTCTTTTACTCTGCTTTAACTAGCTGGCAATTCATGCATTTGGATATAAACTTCCCAACGTCTCTTTTCATCCCTTCCCAGTAGTAGGTCTGCTTCATATCTCGATACATCTTATTACCACCGGGGTGTATAGTCAGCTTTGAGTGATGACATTCTCTAAGCACGTCATCTCTCAATCCATTGACATTGGGTACAACAAGCTTTCCATTCTTTCTAAGCCATCCATCTCGATCAAGCCCATACTTGTTCATCTCCTCATCGATACTCATCTTTAACTTGGAGATGATTTCCAATAGGTTAGGATCGCCCCTCTGACTAGAGCCGATCCGCTCAATTAAAGTGGGTCTGATCGTCAAACTTGCTAACATTTCTGGATCCAATTCGCACTTTGGTCTGAAATCAAACCCAGCGATGTACTCCAGTTGCTTCCATTCAAGGAACATAGCCCCTAAGCTGGCATGTCTTCTACTCAATGCATCAGCCACCGCATTTCCCTTTCCCGGTGTATATGCGATGTCGAAATCATAGGAAGCTAAGAACTCTAACCATCTCTGCTGACGGAGATTCAGATCTTTCTGAGAGAAGAGATACTTTAATGACTTATGATCAGTAAACAGCTCAAATCTTTCTCCCAAGAGATAGTGTCTCCACATCTTTAACGCGAACACGATCGCTGCCAATTCTAAATCATGGGTAGGGTATCTTCTCTCGTGCGGTTTCAATTGCCGACTTGCATAAGCTACAACCCTACCGCCTTGCATCAATACAGCACCCAGTCCGGTACCACAGGCGTCCGTGTATACCGTCATCTCTTCTTCCCCCTTAGGAATGACTAACACTGGTGCGCTTGTCAACTTGTCCTTTAGACTCTTGAATGCATTCTCACACCTTTCATCCCAGACAAAAGCTTGATTCTTCTTGGTCAACTGGGTCAATGGTGCTGCTATCTTGGAGAAACCTTGGATAAACTTACGATAATATCCAGCTAATCCCAAGAAACTTCTTACATCTGTTGCATTCTTGGGCGTAGGCCAATCTTGTACCGTAGCCACCTTTGCTTGGTCCACGGCAATACCGTTCTCTGATACAACATGGCCCAAGAACCTCACTTCCCTCTTCCAGAAGTGACACTTAGAAAACTTGGCTTTCAATTGGTGTTTTCTCAACACCTCCATCGCTACTCTTAGATGTTCCTTGTGTTCTTCCTCTGTCCTCGAATAGACCAAAATATCATCAACGAACACAAGGACAAACTTATTCAACTGATCTCTGAATACCCTATTCATAAGATCCACAAAATATGCTGGGGCATTGGTCAGCCCGAATGGCACGACCAACCACTCATAAAATCCAGACGGCGTTCGAAATGTTGTTTTAGCTATACTCTCAGCTTCTACTCTGAGCTGATGAAAACCTGTCGCGAGATCCAACTGAGAAAATACTCTCGCGCCACTCAACTGATCGAACAAATCATCTATCCACGGTAGAGGATACTTGTTCTTCCTCGTCACTTTATTCAACTCGCGGTAGTCTACACACAGACGAAGGGAACCATCCGCCTTGGTAGCAAACACAACTGGTGCTCCCCATTCAGAAACACTCCTTCTGATAAATCCCTTCTTCAAAAGATCGCTGACATGCACCTCGAGCTCTCGCTGCTCCCTTGGTGCCATACGATGAAGTGGCATCACTATAGGCCTGGCATCCTTTACCAAATCAATACGAAACTCAATCTCTCGGTGTGGTGGAAGTCCGGTCACTTCTTCGAAAACATCCGGATACTGGCCAACCACGGGAAAACCTGACAACTCACTATGCGGAATGTCGAGGGAGTTTAGAAAACTAGCCAATACCCCCTTACTGGGTAGACCACCAAACACTATCCTCCGCCCATCATCCGCTCTAGATGTCACCAAAAAGCCCTCACAGTCTACCACCACCCCATACCTTCGGAGCCAATCTACTCCCAAAATAATGCCAAACCCAGTAAAGCCCAAAACAAAGCAATCACAAACAAACATGCATCCATGACTCAATAAGACCACATTACGACAAATCATGCTAAGGCTAGTCGAACCACCAATCGGGTTCGTCACTACTAAAGGTCTATCGACAATCTCGGGCTCCAATCCCAACCTATCTACCAGGTCACTAGATATGAAAGAACTGGAAGCTCCAGTATCAAACAAAACTCTAACAGGAATATCATAAACAGAAAGCATACCTTGAATGACGACATTCTTTCCCTTCTCCGCCGCAGTTGGGGCATTCGACGAAGAAGGAATAGCATTGAGAGCATATGCTTTCACCATTTGCTTTTCTTTAGGGGGCTGTGGACACTTGTCCTTGTGATGTCCCATTTGGCCACAGTTGAAGCACTTCATATCCGCTGGCTTGGCCCGACAATTACTAGCATAATGGCCCTTCTTACCACAGCTGAAACACTCAACATCTTGCTTATTCTTCTTCTTCTGGCCATCCTTAGTCTGACTCTGCTTTCTCTTATTCTAGGAACCACCCTTGCCTCCACCACTTGCTTGTGGCTTTGGCTCATCTGCGGATGCAACCTCAGTCTTCGGCTTAGGGTAGAGACTTTCCGATCTTAATGCTTTCCCCACAATCGATTCAAACGTCTCATCGATGTGGTTAATAAGTTTTTCCCCCCAAGTACTGATCCAAACCAGTTATGAATTTCTCATTCTTTTTCTCGGCAGTATCAATAAGAGATAACCCATATTTTGACAAAGTGTCAAATTCAGCAATATACTCCGAGACAGCTCTGCCATTCTGCTTGAGCTCCAAGAACTTCTTAAACAGCACTGACTTCTGAGCAGCTGGAATGAACTTCTCACTAAAGCGAGCCTTAAACTGCTCCCAAGTAATCTGATCTTCGGGAGTAGCTGCCTTTATAGCATTCCACCAATTCATTGCCCGCCCTTGCAGCTGACGGGATGCTAGCTTTCTTTTCATCGCATCCTCGATACCCAAATCCTCGAAGATACGTTCGCAACTATCCAACCAATCCTGAACATCCGTAGCCGACTCCGTTCCGTGGAATGACTTCCCACCAAGACTCGTATAATCCTTATTCAGCTTGGCGAAGTCGACTCTTGGCGCCTGCACTATTGGACCACCACCATTTCCACCATTGGGGGCTGCCCTCTGTACATCTCTAAGAATCTCTCTCATGAGGTCAGTAAACATCGTCCTCATGTCAGCAGCATTCCCATTATTGGCCCATCTACCGGTACCTCTAACATATCGGCTCATCGTCAATCTGAAAAAGGAAACGATTAACGACTCCATAGTGGTGCTAGTGCAGTACGACTTCATCCATATACTACTAATAGTATACATATATATATATAGCTTTTAAAAACCAAAGTAATCACAAATACGCTCTCTCGTATACGTATATTATCTCTCCTTGATAACTTCCCTAGGTTAACTGCGCAACCTAGAGCTCTGATACCAAGTGTGACGGCCCGCCCCGCACCAACCTGCATTTCCTCCGAAAGTGCACTGTACACATACCCGGCTAGCACAGAACGGACGTCAGAAGAAAAGAAAGAAGGGAATGAACTAACCAAGGAACCTGTAGAATGTCTCACAGCGCATGGAATAAAATATATTAACAACATACTTGACATAAAACAGGTGAGACAGTGCATAAGCTGATAACTAAAATCAACATCAATCATCAGAGCAGCGGAAATCCATACACAGCTTATTACAATTTTCCAAATTTACTGTCTCTAAACAAAAGAAAGCTAAAGTAGAAGATGCACCACCAATGCCCAAGCAGTGATCTTCAACAACACAGGGAGAATATTATGTATATAGTACGTGGAAGCCTCCTGCTCGTCTCCGGATCATCTACCCGTGCATCACCAGCTAACCTGTCTCTAGTCTGCTCGTGTGAGCACGCAGAGTAATAAGAGGAGACATAAAACTCTGGGTCAGACATAAAGCCTGGTATGAGCGATAAGCATCTAAACAGAATAATAACAGGTATACTAAACCATACCTGAACCTGGACCTGCAACCAAAGAGTTAGTACCACCTACCGTACAATACTCCAAGGTGCCATAATAAATAGTGTAAGAATACGGGGGTGGGGTGTGCATGTCACAATGATAGCAAACAAATCATCCATAGCAACCATCCTCACATCTCTCTCTCAGTGCCTAAAGCGTACGATATCTACCACTTTGGAACACTAGACAAACTGAGGTAACGACGAATCCCGACTTGTAGAAACCTTGCTATGACCAAGCTAAACATATGGAGTCATGACCAAACATTTCAATGACCCACTTCATTGGTTGTAGCCCTTGGTTCTACCGATGCCATAATGGCCCTGAATCTGCCTTCGTACCTCCTACCATAGTGGTCCAAAGCTATAGACATCGATAACTCCTTGGCACGCGTCCCGCAGCAAAGCCCAACCATGAAGCGAACTCGTTGATTCCCATCTAAATCTTGAGCTCTAGCTCCTCATTTGGACTTCCTTTGCATCTCGGGTTTTGATCGAGTTGGAGTTGGTCTTCAAAAGAGTCGTCGCATAGAAGTGGTCCTGAATTCGATTCGGTTCGGATATATACGTATAACACGGTTCGGTTCGGTGCAATGCTTCATGGTGTATTCCTGCGTGTGGTTCGGTTCGGTAATCCTTCCCCTTAGACGTCGGCTCGGTTCAGATGTCACGCTCCAGTCGGTTCGGTTCGTCCCTCCTCCAGCTTGCCTGCTCCGATCCGATCTCGTCCCTTGGCCTACTCCGATCCGGTCCTGCTCCATAGCCCGATCCGATGCCATCCCCTTATTTGCTCCGATCCGCTTCGCTCCCTAGCTTACCCCGATCCGATCCGCTCTTCAATCTACTCCGATCCGATCCGCTCTTTATAGTTCCGATCCGATCCCCTTGTCCACTCCAACTCTAAGTAAACGGCCTACCTTCTCGCCAAGCCTCCTCCAGTGACAAGTTCCAATCCAGTTCGAATCCCTTTGGTCAGTTCACAAATCCGATCCGACCCCCTACTCCGATCCGATCCAGTTCGGAACCTGCACATTTCTGCAACTTTCCAGCGAGCTTTCTACGCCATTCGACGGCGTTTTCGACCAGTCTAACTATTCTAATCAATCATAAAACATACCATAGAGTCATAGCAATATGTAAGAGCAACCACAAACACCAAACAACAATCCAAATGAATCAAAATAGATCAAAAGTGGCTAAAACCTCACATTTTCCTATAATCCTTCTTAATCATGTTTAAGCACATACTTAGTAAAACTTAATCAAATCGTCTAAATTTTCTAACAGAGACATGAAATATTATTTAAGAATTTCTAAACATTTTTCTAGAATTTATTAGTGTATAAATTCGCTAATCTTCACTAATCACCCTTAATTAACGTAATTAGTGCAAAAACTATGCAAATCACTCACCTTGGCCACAACTAAAACCCCAAAACTGAAATATTGTAACGACCCGGAAATCCATACCTTTTGAATCGACAATAATCCACACATGTCTAACTCAAAACTGTACGTATTTACAGATTGTTAAATGACGATCCACATCTTCAACCATTATAGTAAAAAATATAGATAATCAAGGGGATTAATTTAGAATTAGAAAGAAAGAAGAAAACAAACACAGAATCTCGCAACGGAATGAACAAAATATAATAATCAAATAACAGTTCATGAAGCTGTTTAAATAAACATTTGATCATTTTACAACATTTATCAGAGTTATACATTTATATACATAACTGGTAATACAGAGTAATGCAGCAGAATAGTAGTGGGATACAATAGTAATAATAATAATAGTATACCGTCTTCATCTTCATCCTTCAAAAGATAACCTTTGAAACTGGGATGCTCTAGTCTGACCCGAGCGTAATAGCGTGAAAATAAAACAAGCTCGGATCAGGCAAAAATATTCTCATCTAAGTCAAATCGACATCATATGAACATACACACACATAACTTAAGAGATGTTACGGGAAATTTCCATCTCCTAAGGATCCGTCAAACTAGATACTATATGATATAATTTCGCTATTATACTAGTGTCTATTCACAAATACTTGTCAGAAAAATAGCGTAAGCGGGGTTACATTGATTTCCCTTACACAGTTTATAAGCACATGGTCTATGCAGGTCCTGTAACACAACCAGTAACGTCGGTAGCCAGTGAGTCCCCTATAGACCTATGCCAAAAATCAAAATCGTAGTTGTCTCGCATAAGGATAAACGTATGACAAGGCACATGAGGCTATACCCAAAGTAGTATGCTACTAGTTTGCCTGATCCAGACTGGTGGTTACCCCTAACGGCCCACCGTAGACATCCACCCCATATCGAATCAAAGGGAAATACATCCCATCAAGGGTGCGCACCAACAAAACAACAACAACAAAATAGTAATAGTATGGACCCGAGGCCCAGGAAAATCGAAGAGCAGATGTCCACTAAGAGGTAGTCAAGCCTCATTTGGTCTGGCACGGCTCCTGTTTTAGTCATTTCAAATCGACACAAGTGTCGGGGTCATCCATTATCGTTCACTTTCTTCAAATCCAGTAATCGCCTCCAAATTCATCCTACTTCATTTCTGGAACTCCACCGCGTACACAGTTGTTAAAGTGGTTCCAACATTGACAGAGAGTATGTCAATAAGAGGCCCCGGTCTCTTTAACAACCAAAATTCATGTTACACACCGATTGGTACTTTTATATTTCAAAAGTGAATCGTTATGATATCAAAATATCCTATTCAACTAAACAAATTTCACTTTAAAATATCATATTATTTTAATCACAATAATATTTACTTTCAAAATTCATATTCACTTTGAGATAAATTTCAATTCCAATAATTGGTTATAACTTCAATTAACCTCATTTTTCTTCGAATCCTTCATTTTACTTCAAAATTCGTTTTGAATTCATTTATGATTTTAACGTCAAAATGATCATAATTACTTTTAAATCACAGATTTAAATGTAAACACTTTTCACTTCTAAAACAGTTTGTAAGTTTGAAATAGTTTTGGGGTTTAAATAAATTTTTGATTAGTCGTAAATAATTTTGGGAGATTTGGAATAACTTGGAAATCAAAACAGCTTGAGTATTGGAAATGGTTTTATATATTAAAATATTTTATAAAATAAACTACTTTTATATATATATAGAAAGAATAGGTTTTTTTTTTTTGAAAAACAATTTATATAAAGTACTCCATATATCAAAGGAATAAATTTCATAAAATAGTTTATATGTAAATTTGTTTATATAAAAATAATTTCAAGTCAACTGTTTCTTTCCATTTCCAATAAATCTGAACCTAAGTTCAAATCTCAAAACAAAGCAAATCGATTTCCAATATCCAATCCAAATCGATTCCAAAATCAAATACATTTGAGAACAATCCATTTTAAAGCATAACTTCCAATTTCAAAATATTATTTTAATCCATTCGATTCAAATCAAATTCGAGTTCAAGTTCAAATTCATAATATTTATTTAAACCATTTAATTCAAATTTAATTTCAAAGTTTAAATAAAGATTTAAACCTTTTAAACAATTCAAATTATAATCAATTTTAGTTCAAATTTCAAAACAACAAATTTAGATTATTTCAATTCGAATTAAATTTCAAAGTTTAAATAAAGATTTAAACCTTTGAAATAATTCAATTTCAACATTTCAACTTCAAATTCCAATGTATAATTCAATTTAAATAATTTCAATTTATTTTCTTTACACAAAATCACTTATTTAAATCGGTTTCACAAATTCTAAAATTTATAGATTTAACCAATCCGGTGTCCGTATGATAATTCTCTATCCTATGGCCAAGTGATCAGTTATTTCAAATTTCAAATTTTAATTTCAGGGAATGGATATATATCATTTCAATCCAAAGGTCAGATGTCATAGGTATATATCATTTCAACCTATTTCTTAATTTATTCGAAATGACAGTTTATGATCATGCCCGTAACATCCAAGGTGATAACACTGATATAAAAACATAGACAGCATCCGTACAGTTCAATATATCCATAAATAAACACTCATCACAACCATCATCCAAAACAGTTCAATTTGCAATAATTAACTGATTATATGTGTCGGGTTTTAACTACCAATTTAATTCAAAAATAAACTAACTGTCAATTCTATTTCTACAGTTTAAATTGGATGTCCATTTAAATATAACAACCAACAAACAAATAACCAAATAAATCACAAATTTCAATTTCACAAAAATGTGAATATTTTTGCAGGTGCGAGAAAACTCACCTTTCGTGGCACAGAAGTAGAGACGACAACAGATAGGCGCGAAACCGAAATAACACCGAAACTTCAGCGAACTGAACAAAGAAATTACGGTCAAGACACGTATAAACCAAGCGAAGTTTGAGTACCCAAAATAAAAGTTAATTCTTTTTTTTTTTTTTTTACAAAAAAAAACTTTTGCGATAGAAAAAAAGAAAAAAATAAAATAAAATGGACAAAAACTTGGTCACATGCATGCATTTTGTTCCAAACGGATGGAACCAAACGGTGAAGTGGATGAGAATACAAAAAAAAAAAAAGAGAAGGACATGTCTTTGTTGCTTTGCACATTCACTAACGATTAGTGGATGAGAATACAAAATTAGAAATGCTGAAAATATCCGCATAACAGAACAGAAAGTGAGATCGGTACTTTAGTAAAATATGGCTTGGTATTAGCCAGGAGAAAGTTAGATGGGTAATTTCATTTGTGAACAATTTTCTATCAAATTAGTTTACTTTACCAATGACCACTACTAAGCTATGCCGAATAAATTTAACAATTATTGTTAAGTTTATTAGTCTGATTAACGTTGTGCATTAAAATGATATTTAATATATAGCAAGACATTATTTGTATATTACACTTTTGTATGTTATCACTTATGAATGTCAACATTCAGAAATTTAAGATTTTAGAAAGCATGTCTGTCCCATTGCCTTATAATGGGTACACCTGCACATTTATGTTCATTATGCCCTGCATGCACATTTATTCTCTAATTTAGTAACTTGCATGCATGTCCCATGCAAATATGTCATGAAATTAAAACTTGCATTATTTTGTTCTGCAGGTATGCATGTCCAAAACACTTGGTTAAAAAAGAGATTTTTTTATATATATATATATATATATATATATATAAGTGACGCATGGAACCAAAAGAAGTGACAAACTCTTGCATGTACATGCATGCTACAGACTACTTAATACACAATGCAAGGCTATTTTCATTCCATTTTTTTTTTATATATATATAATTTAGAAGAGGCTTAAACGCATGCAACCTATGCTACTGGAAAGATGCAAGCTAAAACGCATCATGCTACATGGTTACTGGAAAATGCATGCTAAAAGGCATGCTACTATATGCAACATGTTATAGGGGAAAAGCATGGGAAGAAAACATGCCACCTTGAACATAAAACTTGTTCCAGAGAAGTAATGCTTTTTTTCATTATTATTATTTATTTATTTACTTAAAAAAGGGACATAGAGATTACCAACAACAAATATCCACCGCAAAACTCGTAGGAGCTCGGCTGTTGAGAACCGCGTTGGAGCTTGGTCGGAGGCTGCGTTGGAGCTTGGTCGGAGGCTGTGTTGGAGATGAAGAAGGTTGAGAAACATAAATTAGTCAAGGAAATGTAGGATGGTGGAGAGGAACAAAATAACGAGGAATTGGAAAAAGAAAAAAAAGGGCGCCTGGAAATAGAGAATGTGCAGGCCACCTTTTGTTTATTTACAAAGAAGTGAATCCCTTTCTTGAAGCCATACTTAAGCGGACAAAATGCAAGAATGGCTTCCTGTTGTGTTGTTGGCAAGATTTCTTTATGAAGCTAAAGGGAACTGAACCCATCCCCTGTATATACATATATAATTATATCCCCCCTTCATGGCTAAGGCATGGTGCTTTTATTATGAGAGCATGGCGCATGGGTTTGGAATAAATGATCATGGCTCTTATAAATGTACAGGCAAAGGAACTTTAATGGAAGTGGCAACAAACCATGGTAACGTGTACATGAATGGTATATTGTAGATGTATCCATTAGTCATAAAGAAAGCATGGTTCACGTTTGAATATATGTGCCCTTTTGTTATAAAGAAAGCATGGTTCATGTAGAAAGAAGGATGGAAGTAAGGTACAGAAGAAGACATGGACATGCATGAATTTGGAACGTCCATGCAAGGCATTGGAGACAAATATGTGTAGATAGTTTGGTAAGATAAGGGACAAATGCTTAGATATATAACGTGCATAGCTTTTTGAAATGGAAAATGTTCCATGCGTATGCATGTAAATGCATGTAAGGAATGGTAATCTAAAAAGAAGGAAAGTGCCCATTTTAAAAACAAAAAAATATTTAGGTAGTTTAATAAAATAAAAATGCATCTTTTGCAGACCCAAAATATATAGAAAGATATGTAAGATCGTAAAAGGGACACATCGAACTCAAATGGCTCTATTTTAAAAATGAACTGTGCAAGCATTTTCACAATTTCAGCGCGAACCGAACACCGAAAATGACAAATGAATATATTTTGGTAATCAGCGCGACGAGACGAACACAACGGTATATAATTTGCAGTGTCTGCATGCTCCGTTCAAAAACGCGTTACGGACCTCTTTAATGTAGAAATGTGGATGAAAAACGGAGGTCAAAGCGTCCGATTTTCACAAAACGAATTTCGCCGTTGGATTACTGACGACGAATAGAATATTTTTCGTGTTTGTCCGAAATGATTTCGAAGAGATTTTAAAATCGTTAAAATTTGAACTGTTATGCGCAGCTTTGCACCGAAAAATTGCGCGACCGTCAACATTCAAATTTTCCGATGAAATTTTCACAGCTGCTACATTTCATTATACGTAGTTCAAATTGAAAATTCCCATTACGAGAAATTATAGAATATTTTCAAAATAAAATTCAATTTAATTCGCAATTTAAATCGTTATAAATTGCGGGATGTTACATTCTCCCCTACTCAAAACTTTTCGTCCTCGAAAAGGAACGAAGCAAGGTAGTAAGTACATATATACACTTAGCCCAAACTAATTTATAAAAAAAAAACAAAATTTGTAATTTTCGAATTTTAAAGTCTCCAAAAAAAATTCTAACATCCGAAATCACATAAAAATTCGGTTGCACCTCCTTTGTACGGAGGGACTTTGGCGGCACGCCAGTTAAAGATAAAACTTATACATCGGCTCTCATGACCAGAAAATCCAATATAAATCAATATGCACATCCTATTTATATATATATATATATATATATATATTTGCGTAGGCGTACATTTTTATTTTATTTATATATAAGCGAGTTCGCTTATATGCGCAAGCAAAACGATAAACGCGCACAAGCTTCCAAATTTAAATCAAACACATTCCGTACCTACAAATTACTCAATAACAGTGATATGTGAATAATGTACTTGAGACACATCCATGCATACATCAAAATGCAACAACAATACACATGAACATAGAAAATGCAACATAATAACATGCAACAATCAAATTTATATAGTTTATTCATACCCATACAATTTTCGTTTGATTGGTTCACATATGTCTTTATGTTTATTGTATTCGCATTAAATTGTTTCTCATCCAATTTGCTTGCATTTATTGATTTCCATATATTCATTCGTGTTTAATGAATTTTTAGTCAATAGTTTTCACTAGTTCAAAATCTACTTATTTCAACTATATTAAAATTTTCTATATGTTGGTGTTTCATTTTATCTATACTTATTATCAACATATTTGAAATTTACTTACTCATCTCAATTTCTATATATGTTACTACTTTAATTCCATCTACATCTTAATCTCTCTATGTTTTTAATTAACTTGCTTAAATAGATTTACAATCGATTGAACTCCTAAACTTATTTACATTGCAGAATAGCTTATTGTAAATTTTCTTAAGCTTTTCTTTGACATTTTATTCAATCAGAATCTAAGTTCATTATTTTCATAACTTGGATTAGCTGATTACATTAATTTAATTTGTTTAGCTCACTTCCTTTGTTGTAATTGCACATTACATTTCAAACTTTTCAACATTCGTATTGAACAATTTAGAATTTTATTAGTATTAACTTATCTCTCAACTGCAGCTTATAACTCACTTAAGTTTGATATTTCATTTACTTAAATGACGCCGTCCTTTGCGAGTATTCCATCCATTTGTTAATCGTCTCAGAACACTAACAAATTAAATTTTTATTACAACCACTTGATTTACCTTTATAAACATTTCTTTAGTTCAAATTCATTTTTTTGAACATCTTTACTTTTCTTTATCTTCATAACATTTCTATGATTCAACATATCATTTTAGAACATGGTATTCATTTAAATTTCATTTGTAAAATATTTCGTTACATACTTATATACTCTTAAATTTTCATTTAGGTAGGTCTGTATATATTACAAATGAAATTTAGTATTTCAAAATTTTACCCTTTATTATCAAAGTAACATGAGTATTTGTTTCTATTTTACTTTAACATTTTCCTTACTTTATGTTTCAATTTTATAATATTGTATTATATTTTCATTTACATTTCTCTTATTCATTTATCGTATTTCTTTATTCACCTTTTCAAAATTTCATTTGATATTAATACTGACAATTATTCATTTCATTGATTATCAACAAGGAGAGTAATTTGTATAAATGGAGACTTGAGAATCTTAAATACCAATTTATTTTCAAAACATTTTGAAATACTATATACTATACATAAATTTTTTGTATATCAAAACATACTCAAGATTTCAAATTAACATTATTTCCAAAAGGAAAATGTAGCAATGCTACCAAGTGGTCTCCCCCACTTTGAGACTTGAAAATGAAAGTCGATGACTATGATCATCTCATCACCGAAATTTATTTGCCAGTAGCAAAATAGAGTACTTAACCAATTTCTATTTGAATATCCTTCAAATATTACTACTATTATTTTTCAAAATCTTGAAAACATTTACAAATCATCGGAATTTAAAGTTCTCATATTCTCCATTTAAATTCATTTGGTTTACACTTAATTATAAATCATATATACAAGATCGATTTATTGTTACGGTCAATAGGTTAAGAGTATTGACTAATTTACCATCAAATTTCAAAACTATTTATCTTACATATATAAAATATATATGAAAACAATATTGTGTTAGAATGCCTTGTTCAAGTGTTTTGAAATCCCATTCGGTAACGCTTGCAACACGCATCGACTGGAACTCCGAACTCAACTCAATAAGCCAAACAATACAACATAAAACTATTTTTTTTATATCAAAGTACAAGTACGCTCTCTCGTATATATATACACTCAGAACTCATTCTAGGGTGTTACTAACCCTATCTCCAATGAGTAAATCCCAATAGAGCCAAGGTTTACCGCTAAACCATAAGCTCGGATACCAACTGTAACGACCCGGAAATCCATACCTTTTGAATCGACAATAATCCACACATGTCTAACTCAAAACTGTACGTATTTACAGATTGTTAAATGACGATCCACATCTTCAACCATTATAGTAAAAAATATAGATAATCAAGGGGATTAATTTAGAATTAGAAAGAAAGAAGAAAACAAACACAGAATCTCGCAACGGAATGAACAAAATATAATAATCAAATAACAGTTCATGAAGCTGTTTAAATAAACATTTGATCATTTTACAACATTTATCAGAGTTATACATTTATATACATAACTGGTAATACAGAGTAATGCAGCAGAATAGTAGTGGGATACAATAGTAATAATAATAATAGTATACCGTCTTCATCTTCATCCTTCAAAAGATAACCTTTGAAACTGGGATGCTCTAGTCTGACCCGAGCGTAATAGCGTGAAAATAAAACAAGCTCGGATCAGGCAAAAATATTCTCATCTAAGTCAAATCGACATCATATGAACATACACACACATAACTTAAGAGATGTTACGGGAAATTTCCATCTCCTAAGGATCCGTCAAACTAGATACTATATGATATAATTTCGCTATTATACTAGTGTCTATTCACAAATACTTGTCAGAAAAATAGCGTAAGCGGGGTTACATTGATTTCCCTTACACAGTTTATAAGCACATGGTCTATGCAGGTCCTGTAACACAACCAGTAACGTCGGTAGCCAGTGAGTCCCCTATAGACCTATGCCAAAAATCAAAATCGTAGTTGTCTCGCATAAGGATAAACGTATGACAAGGCACATGAGGCTATACCCAAAGTAGTATGCTACTAGTTTGCCTGATCCAGACTGGTGGTTACCCCTAACGGCCCACCGTAGACATCCACCCCATATCGAATCAAAGGGAAATACATCCCATCAAGGGTGCGCACCAACAAAACAACAACAACAAAATAGTAATAGTATGGACCCGAGGCCCAGGAAAATCGAAGAGCAGATGTCCACTAAGAGGTAGTCAAGCCTCATTTGGTCTGGCACGGCTCCTGTTTTAGTCATTTCAAATCGACACAAGTGTCGGGGTCATCCATTATCGTTCACTTTCTTCAAATCCAGTAATCGCCTCCAAATTCATCCTACTTCATTTCTGGAACTCCACCGCGTACACAGTTGTTAAAGTGGTTCCAACATTGACAGAGAGTATGTCAATAAGAGGCCCCGGTCTCTTTAACAACCAAAATTCATGTTACACACCGATTGGTACTTTTATATTTCAAAAGTGAATCGTTATGATATCAAAATATCCTATTCAACTAAACAAATTTCACTTTAAAATATCATATTATTTTAATCACAATAATATTTACTTTCAAAATTCATATTCACTTTGAGATAAATTTCAATTCCAATAATTGGTTATAACTTCAATTAACCTCATTTTTCTTCGAATCCTTCATTTTACTTCAAAATTCGTTTTGAATTCATTTATGATTTTAACGTCAAAATGATCATAATTACTTTTAAATCACAGATTTAAATGTAAACACTTTTCACTTCTAAAACAGTTTGTAAGTTTGAAATAGTTTTGGGGTTTAAATAAATTTTTGATTAGTCGTAAATAATTTTGGGAGATTTGGAATAACTTGGAAATCAAAACAGCTTGAGTATTGGAAATGGTTTTATATATTAAAATATTTTATAAAATAAACTACTTTTATATATATAGAAAGAATAGGTTTTTTTTTTTTGAAAAACAATTTATATAAAGTACTCCATATATCAAAGGAATAAATTTCATAAAATAGTTTATATGTAAATTTGTTTATATAAAAATAATTTCAAGTCAACTGTTTCTTTCCATTTCCAATAAATCTGAACCTAAGTTCAAATCTCAAAACAAAGCAAATCGATTTCCAATATCCAATCCAAATCGATTCCAAAATCAAATACATTTGAGAACAATCCATTTTAAAGCATAACTTCCAATTTCAAAATATTATTTTAATCCATTCGATTCAAATCAAATTCGAGTTCAAGTTCAAATTCATAATATTTATTTAAACCATTTAATTCAAATTTAATTTCAAAGTTTAAATAAAGATTTAAACCTTTTAAACAATTCAAATTATAATCAATTTTAGTTCAAATTTCAAAACAACAAATTTAGATTATTTCAATTCGAATTAAATTTCAAAGTTTAAATAAAGATTTAAACCTTTGAAATAATTCAATTTCAACATTTCAACTTCAAATTCCAATGTATAATTCAATTTAAATAATTTCAATTTATTTTCTTTACACAGAATCACTTATTTAAATCGGTTTCACAAATTCTAAAATTTATAGATTTAACCAATCCGGTGTCCGTATGATAATTCTCTATCCTATGGCCAAGTGATCAGTTATTTCAAATTTCAAATTTTAATTTCAGGGAATGGATATATATCATTTCAATCCAAAGGTCAGATGTCATAGGTATATATCATTTCAACCTATTTCTTAATTTATTCGAAATGACAGTTTATGATCATGCCCGTAACATCCAAGGTGATAACACTGATATAAAAACATAGACAGCATCCGTACAGTTCAATATATCCATAAATAAACACTCATCACAACCATCATCCAAAACAGTTCAATTTGCAATAATTAACTGATTATATGTGTCGGGTTTTAACTACCAATTTAATTCAAAAATAAACTAACTGTCAATTCTATTTCTACAGTTTAAATTGGATGTCCATTTAAATATAGCAACCAACAAACAAATAACCAAATAAATCACAAATTTCAATTTCACAAAAATGTGAATATTTTTGCAGGTGCGAGAAAACTCACCTTTCGTGGCACAGAAGTAGAGACGACAACAGATAGGCGCGAAACCGAAATAACACCGAAACTTCAGCGAACTGAACAAAGAAATTACGGTCAAGACACGTATAAACCAAGCGAAGTTTGAGTACCCAAAATAAAAGTTAATTTTTTTTTTTTTTACAAAAAAAAACTTTTGCGATAGAAAAAAAGAAAAAAATAAAATAAAATGGACAAAAACTTGGTCACATGCATGCATTTTGTTCCAAACGGATGGAACCAAACGGTGAAGTGGATGAGAATACAAAAAAAAAAAAGAGAAGGACATGTCTTTGTTGCTTTGCACATTCACTAACGATTAGTGGATGAGAATACAAAATTAGAAATGCTGAAAATATCCGCATAACAGAACAGAAAGTGAGATCGGTACTTTAGTAAAATATGGCTTGGTATTAGCCAGGAGAAAGTTAGATGGGTAATTTCATTTGTGAACAATTTTCTATCAAATTAGTTTACTTTACCAATGACCACTACTAAGCTATGCCGAATAAATTTAACAATTATTGTTAAGTTTATTAGTCTGATTAACGTTGTGCATTAAAATGATATTTAATATATAGCAAGACATTATTTGTATATTACACTTTTGTATGTTATCACTTATGAATGTCAACATTCAGAAATTTAAGATTTTAGAAAGCATGTCTGTCCCATTGCCTTATAATGGGTACACCTGCACATTTATGTTCATTATGCCCTGCATGCACATTTATTCTCTAATTTAGTAACTTGCATGCATGTCCCATGCAAATATGTCATGAAATTAAAACTTGCATTATTTTGTTCTGCAGGTATGCATGTCCAAAACACTTGGTTAAAAAAGAGATTTATATATATATATATATATATATATATATATATATATATATATATATATAAGTGACGCATGGAACCAAAAGAAGTGACAAACTCTTGCATGTACATGCATGCTACAGACTACTTAATACACAATGCAAGGCTATTTTCATTCCATTTTTTTTTTATATATATATAATTTAGAAGAGGCTTAAACGCATGCAACCTATGCTACTGGAAAGATGCAAGCTAAAACGCATCATGCTACATGGTTACTGGAAAATGCATGCTAAAAGGCATGCTACTATATGCAACATGTTATAGGGGAAAAGCATGGGAAGAAAACATGCCACCTTGAACATAAAACTTGTTCCAGAGAAGTAATGCTTTTTTTCATTATTATTATTTATTTATTTACTTAAAAAAGGGACATAGAGATTACCAACAACAAATATCCACCGCAAAACTCGTAGGAGCTCGGCTGTTGAGAACCGCGTTGGAGCTTGGTCGGAGGCTGCGTTGGAGCTTGGTCGGAGGCTGTGTTGGAGATGAAGAAGGTTGAGAAACATAAATTAGTCAAGGAAATGTAGGATGGTGGAGAGGAACAAAATAACGAGGAATTGGAAAAAGAAAAAAAAGGGCGCCTGGAAATAGAGAATGTGCAGGCCACCTTTTGTTTATTTACAAAGAAGTGAATCCCTTTCTTGAAGCCATACTTAAGCGGACAAAATGCAAGAATGGCTTCCTGTTGTGTTGTTGGCAAGATTTCTTTATGAAGCTAAAGGGAACTGAACCCATCCCCTGTATATACATATATAATTATATCCCCCCTTCATGGCTAAGGCATGGTGCTTTTATTATGAGAGCATGGCGCATGGGTTTGGAATAAATGATCATGGCTCTTATAAATGTACAGGCAAAGGAACTTTAATGGAAGTGGCAACAAACCATGGTAACGTGTACATGAATGGTATATTGTAGATGTATCCATTAGTCATAAAGAAAGCATGGTTCACGTTTGAATATATGTGCCCTTTTGTTATAAAGAAAGCATGGTTCATGCAGAAAGAAGGATGGAAGTAAGGTACAGAAGAAGACATGGACATGCATGAATTTGGAACGTCCATGCAAGGCATTGGAGACAAATATGTGTAGATAGTTTGGTAAGATAAGGGACAAATGCTTAGATATATAACGTGCATAGCTTTTTGAAATGGAAAATGTTCCATGCGTATGCATGTAAATGCATGTAAGGAATGGTAATCTAAAAAGAAGGAAAGTGCCCATTTTAAAAACAAAAAAATATTTAGGTAGTTTAATAAAATAAAAATGCATCTTTTGCAGACCCAAAATATATAGAAAGATATGTAAGATCGTAAAAGGGACACATCGAACTCAAATGGCTCTATTTTAAAAATGAACTGTGCAAGCATTTTCACAATTTCAGCGCGAACCGAACACCGAAAATGACAAATGAATATATTTTGGTAATCAGCGCGACGAGACGAACACAACGGTATATAATTTGCAGTGTCTGCATGCTCCGTTCAAAAACGCGTTACGGACCTCTTTAATGTAGAAATGTGGATGAAAAACGGAGGTCAAAGCGTCCGATTTTCACAAAACGAATTTCGCCGTTGGATTACTGACGACGAATAGAATATTTTTCGTGTTTGTCCGAAATGATTTCGAAGAGATTTTAAAATCGTTAAAATTTGAACTGTTATGCGCAGCTTTGCACCGAAAAATTGCGCGACCGTCAACATTCAAATTTTCCGATGAAATTTTCACAGCTGCTACATTTCATTATACGTAGTTCAAATTGAAAATTCCCATTACGAGAAATTATAGAATATTTTCAAAATAAAATTCAATTTAATTCGCAATTTAAATCGTTATAAATTGCGGGATGTTACAAATATTCTCTGATTTGGCGCTATTCCCAATCTTACACAGCAGCTCTACCTCGGTTCTCGTGCTAATACTCCTTGATTTGATGTTTGCTAAGTCTAATCTTCAATTAGAAAGTGATTAAGAGGTGTTTTGAAGAGATTTAGAGGGTGGAGGCCATGGCTAGGTTAAGAGGAATGAATAGTGACGGCTGAAAAATGAGAAAAAGGTATTCTCCAAACCCTAACAGCCCTTTTAAACTCCTAATCCCGAAATTCCCCTTTGGGCCTAGCTGTTAATCACCCGGTTAAGCCCAATTAAGCTGTTTTTCACCATCTGAAACTTGTTTCAGCCATATCTCCCAAACGGTGAGTCCGTTTGGCTAATGTGACCACTCTACGGAAAGAGAAACCATCATCCGAAGCCAATGAAAGTGGTTTCAGGTCAAAATTCATTTCCAGTCAAAAGTTATGACCAAAACAGTTCCAACTAGGGGTAAAATGGTCATTTAAAAATCAGGAAAAATCATGAACATGGGAAATGACCCCAATAGTCGTCTCCCAAAGTTACATGACCATACGACTTCGTATGTGAAAGAAATAAATATCCTACGATCCTATGATGCGTAGAATACGGGTCGTTACACCTCGCAACAGCAACAACAACATAAGTCAAACTCGTCAGGGCGTGTAAAACCACTGATGCCACTTCTAACTAGAAAGAAACGCATGTCCTCCCTGAGGTCCTTCTCCCGTTTTTAGTTCACAACCGGGGTGTGAGGCTCGCGAATTCACGTTACACAAAGCTATGCCACACAGGCCGTGCTTTGATCATCAACCACAAGACTTTGCTTTTCAACAGAAGCCTTGATCATTTTCATCTTAGCATGCCACACAGGCAAACCACTCCATGCAACCGATATCCATCAATCACACAGAATGATATCCAATGTCAGACACACAGTCCATTTACAAGTCCGTTCTGGGTTTGAACGAAACTGGAGGCACCTTGTAACCCGCATATCCATCGATCTCCAAGTACGTCTGGACGATCACTAACTGATTCCCTCCTCTTGGGTGTACGGCCCAATCAAGATCATCAGTAATCACCCAAACGACGTGAAGACCTCCGGTCTTCGACCACCGTCTTCATCCTCGACACCACGTCGAATCAGTTATTCAGAATGGGATAGACCCGGCCTTTCTGAATAACTCTCGTATATAATAAACAAGTGTTACACAAACACAACATACGTCTCATTCCAATTCAGAATATTCTTTTATTCAAATATTCTTATACTTTGGGAAAGGTTTTCATTAATTTTATCAAAGATAAATTCTTTTATTTATTCTTTAATCTTATTTGAATATCAATTCAAACTAGACGGGATTAGCGAACCACACCGAAGTAATCATTTATTTCCCAATCCCAACCTATTCATCCCATGAAGTAAAACTGGTAATACATCATATCTAACACCATGGTGTTATCGGTAAATTCAATTACCATTTCACGTTCAAATCTAATTAAAGATTTAACTATCGCCTGGAGTAAAACTGGTGATAATCCATTCTCGATCTTTTCAATCTAATTAAAGATTCATTAAAACTCCACTTAATTTTAATCTTTAACTGGGTTAAAGAATCAGTGTCATTTAAAACATGGTTCACGATAAACCCAAAATCACATTCCATTAATTATCGGGTTAAAGAACAAATGTTATTTAAAACACTGTTCACGATAAACCCAAAAATCAATACCAATTCAATTCCAATTAAATATCATTCAATTGGTACACTTCGTTAAATCTAAATAAAAAGATTTAATCTTTTTCTCAACTGGGCTTAAGAACAGTTTCAATGAATACACCATTCACGACAGACCCAAATCACATTTGATATTAAATACAAGGCCCTGAATAGAAAATATATTGGCTTATATTCAATATCAAATTCTACGACCAACAAATGTCGTATTGGAAATAACGATATAAATATATCTTTCAAATTCCCATAACAATACATGTATCATCACGAAATCCAACATCGAAATATTCCAAAGACAATTTCGATTCAAATCCATTCCAATTCAATTATTGGAAATTCTGGTTACTTTTAAAACCCTTTTCAAATTCAATTTATTTATTTAAAAATAAGTAGAATTATAATTCTAATTCAAAACTAGTTCATTTCGATAAAAATCTATTTTTATCTTTTCAAATATGGAGTTTTTCATCCCAATTCTTCCCAAATCATTTCCTATGATTTTACACAAATTATTACTATTTTTAATAATTTTATCAAGACCCGTACAGTCGATTTCCATCAACGGTCATCGAACTGCACTTACAACGACCCTTTCCAAATTTGATTTAGACATAATTCCAAATCCAATCGTTAGATTTCTAATTTATAATATTCGTTAGAAAGCTCTTTTCGATACGAACCCAACAGTTCCGGTTTTAGGAGAATCCGACAGTCGGATCTCCCGCAATATCCATTCGAAGTCAATGGTCGAAATTCACGAACTACCGCAGCGCGGCGCGTTCTATTCAGGCCATTATATTATATATATAATATATATTTTGTTGATTTCCTTTCAAAACGTATTTTATAAATCGTTTTAAATTCGTTTTCAAAATGATTTCAACTTCATATTCAATTTCAAATCAAAATTGAATATTCCAATATAAATTCGATTTAAATTCATTTCAAATTGATTTCAATTCAAATCGATTTTTTTTATTCAATTTCAGTTCGTTTTCAATTCAATTCAATTTCAATTCGAGTTCATTTCTATTCAATTTCAATTCGAATTCATTCTATTCAATTTCAATTCGAATTCATTTCCATTCAATTTCAATTCGAATTCAATTCTATTCAATTTCAATTCGAATTCATTTTCAATTCGAATTCATTTCATATTGATTTCCATTCAATTTCAATTCGATTTGAATTCATTTTATTTTAAATTCAATTCTAATTCTAATTCGTTTCAATTCAATTTAATTCGAATTTCTTTTCAAAATATTCGATTTTGAAATCACTTTTCAATATTCATTATAAAAACGAATATAATCAATATAAATATCATTCGCGTCAAAATTGCGCATATCTAATCAATACGGCTTTATATATTTCTATTTCAAATATTCTATTCAAATATTTCTTTTTCAAATAGTTCTCTTCAAATTTTCTATTTCAAATATTTCTTTTTCAAATATTTCTATTCAAATATTTCTTTTTCAAATAGTTCTCTTCAAATATTCTATTTCAAATATTTCTTTTTCAAATATTTCTTTTTCAAATATTTCTTTTTCAAATATTTCTTTTCAAAACTGGAATGAGGCCCAATCAATTACCATAGATTTTATTTCTACGGATTTCCATACAACGCATGTATATATCAACAATGACAAATAATCAACCATCATCCAAAGTGCATTCTACACTGTATAAGCATCAAACATAAATATTCAACGCTTATAACAGTCTGTCAATCAATCAATCGACATACAACTAATTATTGGGATTAGTGTATGTCATATATCATCCCAATACCCGTGTGGGGTTTCAATCAATCAAACACATATTTTATTTGTGCAGTTGGGCGATGTGTAAAATTTATCGTCCCAATCAATATCATTCAAATGTGTGTATATAAACAAATCGTCCGATTTGTTTATTTTTATTTCATTTTAAATACACGTTAAAGATTCTATTTTCAACTATAAAATATTTTAACTATATAAATATTTTATTTCATTTCACATCACATCACACAATCAACTACACAGCAAAATCAAACAAACAAGCATACAAGCCGTCCATGGTCTGTGGACGACGGGTGTCGGGTGCTACTAAACACCGTCTGCATCCTAGTATATATTTTAACTAAAAATAAATTTAAAAGTGAGGAGTTCTCATAGAGGGTTCCACTCCGCCATGCTTTGCTTTTGAACTGCTGAACCGTCTGAATCTGCTTGAAATTTCAATGCAGTTCTTTTCACGCTGTTCATAATAAAAATTATATTTTTATCGTTTCATTCGAATAAATAAAAATCATATTTTTAATATCTATATTATATACTTCATTATAAAAATCGAATTTTCTTCGCTATGATATCATAAAAATCCTATTTTTATTCACAAAACAATGATATTTTTGTTTACAAATGTATTGCTATTTCTATTTTTAAATTATCACTTCATGTTGTTATTCACATGAGAAAAACCCTATTTTATATAAATAAAAATATCGCCTTTTTCAAATTAAAAATCTCATCTTTCTACTTCGTATATAAAGATCGATTTTTTTTTATATCATCGCTATAAAATCACATTTTTTTATTTCAACATATATATATTAAAAATCAAAATTTTATTTCGCTACGTAAGTAAAGATCAAATTTTTACCATCTAAATAATATAAAAATTATATTTTTAATACTCTACCTAAGTAAAAATCATATTTTTATACTTTCTATAATATAAAAAATCATATCTTTATCATGTTAAAAATCTAAACATTCATGTTATTAAAAATCCCTCCTTTCATGAAATTAAAGATCGAACCTTTTCTCTAATTAAAAATTAAACCTTTATCTATAACAATTGAAACTTTATTATCCATAAAAATTTGATTTCATATTCATAATAAACAAAACTGAATTTTTTTCTTTTAAAACCTATTTACATTCAACAAATAAAGAAAAATAATAAATAAAATGAAATAAAAGACTTACAACGGAGGTGAGGGGGTGGGGGTGGCGTTGGTGGTCGGAGGGGGTGCGATGGGCGTCGTGGAGGTGGTGGGGGTGGTCCAGGCTGTGGCAGCGGGGGTCTTTGGGGTTGCGGGTCTCGTTTGAGGGGCTGGAGGGGGTGAACGGTGGGAGAAAACCGTCGGTGGGGGTGCGATGAACGGTGGCGCGAGGGGGAGGAGTGCGATGAATGGTGGTGCGGCGTGGGGCCAGGGCGCGGCGGCTGTCGCGATGTGGAGGAGTGGTTTTCCCCCCTTTTTTCGATCTGAAGAAGTAGGAGAGAGAGGGAGAGTTAGGTGAGAGTATATATAATTATTTATTTATTTTAATCCTCTATAAAGTTGACTTTCCGTTCGACCACCAAACGGGACCCAACGACTGCCGTCCCTAGCTAAATACCCCCATTCCGATCACAATGGGATATGTTTCGTAAGCCAATTCTAACATTTCGATCGGTTTTCATCAAAATCAACATATAACTCTATATATTGAATTTGAACGCACATTTCAATTTACCGGGGTCACGTATGAACTCTAAAAATTCTCGAAAAATATTTTCTAGCTTCGTACTGACGATACGTCCTAACAAAACTAATTCCGTTCTATTCTGAGACCGTTTGAAAAATGGTGATTTTCCAGTCGATTAAAATCAACTAAAACTGGTCAAACGCGTTTTCCTTTGCCACGCTCACATATTGATTCGAAAAATTACGAAATTTGAAAACTAGCAATAACTTGACATCACGGATCCAACAAAAGTGGTTTCGTCGAAAACCGAGGTCGTTTGCAAAATTTCCATTTTTAAGGGCCAGAATTCCATAGCGACTATTCTGAATTTTCAACTGGGCATATCTTTTGATTCCCGCTATGAAATTTTGATTTTTCTGGTTCGTTGGAAAAATATCCTCAATTTGATTACCGCGCCATTTTCAATTCCTTTTATATATATAAATAAATATTTATATTCTAACGACGATCTATATAATATATACGTTCGAATTCTATTCAAAATAAATTTCTCATTGTTATTATTTGAAATAATTCATTTTAAATAATCAAAATTTGCTAAAATTGCCAAAATAAAAATTTTAAATTGGCTCAAATTTCCGGGTCATTACAAAACCCAATTCACATATCAATTTATTTCAATATTAAATATAATTTGAAACTCTAATAATCTTAGTGAAAAGATTTATTCTTTCATACGAGGTTTAAGAACAGTGTTATTTAAGACACCATCCATGACAACCCGAAATCCAATTCTTTTATTTCAATATCTTTTTACAAATATTCTTTATATAAAAGAAATTCTTTGTTTAAAATATTTTTCATATAAAAGATATTCTGAATCGGAAAGCGACTCAATCATTTACCATATAACTTCGGTTATGTGGATTTCATACATCGTATGTAAATGACAACAAATGATAAATAATCATCAAACCATCTATTCAACATCCAGAGTGAAGTTCACAACTGTGTGAGCATTAAAATGAAATAACAATGCTCATCACAGCCTGTCAATCTATCAATTGACATACAAATAAATATTGGGACTAGTGTATATCAATTATCATCTCAATACCCATGTGGGGTTTTCAGCCAACAACAGTTCATATAAATAAATAATTGGTTAATGAATTTAACCAATTTCAATTCTGCTAACATATTAATGATGATGAACAAAACATGATATTATATTCCTAGTGTCGAATAAAAATATATTTTACTCATATAATTTCTTTATACATTTCTAATATCTAATAGAATATAATTTATTTATATGACATTTTTGCTGATGAAAATAAAAGATAATTTTCATTATACTTTATTTGTATATAATTATTCTTAACTTTAACACCTAAAAGAAATAATCACATTTGTATATGTTTTCAATGTATAACCTAACACATAAAAATGCTTATTTTAAATTGCATACAAATTCTAATGTATGCATTAACTTATAAAGATGTCACTTTAACTCACCTATACATTCTAATGTATGTTTTGACCAATAATATGATTCTTATACTTGAATATAAATTCTAATGTAAGTTTGTAAATAAAAATGATTTTTTATATTTGCATATAAATTCTATTGTATTTTATGCAAATAAAAATGATTATTATATTTGCATATAAATTCTATTTCAACAAAATGTATAAGAAGTGATACATCCATTTTGCTGACAATTCTATTTTACCAAAATGAATATTTTTGTTTATAACACAAACCTATTTAACAAAATACTATTTGTGTTTGACTCTTTTATTTAACCCAAAAATGAGATTTTTGTTTTATTTCAAATCTAATTACCAAAAATGTAATTTTTTTCCACAATCATATTTAATAAAATGTAATTTTTGTTTCAACTATTGTATTTTTGACAAAAATAAATATTTTGGTTCAACTAAGCTATTTGGCCAAAAATATTCATTTTGCCCAAAAAGGTGTATTTTGCTTCAACTAACCTATCTTGACAAAAGTATATATTTTGACAAAAATATATGGTTTTCTTTATCTAATCTATTTTGACAAAAATGAATATTTGACAAAATTCATTTTTTGATTTAGCTAATCTTTTTCAACAAAACATTAGAGATAATGACTTTTTTTTGTTGACATATCTATTTCAACCAAACAATAAGAATCATAACTCTGTTTTGTCGACAATTCTAATTCAACAAAACAAATGAAAATGACATATTTGTTTTGTCAAATCTAATGCGACAAAAAATGATAATGTATGTTTTAACCATTATAGGTTGACAAAAGTGACCAATTTGTTTTAACTATGATAGTTAGACAAAAGCGACAAATTGGATTTTTAACTTTGAAAATTTGATAAAAGTGACAATTTGGTTTCTACTTTTATAATTTGATAAAAGTGAAAATTTTAGTTCTAACTAATATAAATTTACAAGATGAATGTTTTTATTTAACTGCACTATATTGACAAAAATGAATATTTTTGTTTAACTACACCATATTGTCAAAAATTAATATTTTTGTTTTTAACTATTCTATAGTGACAAAAATGAGTATTTTGTTTAACTATTCTATGTTGACCAAAAATGAGTATTTTTGTTTAATCCCTTTTAATGAACAAAAATGTGTTCATTCTTTCTAATGAACTAAAATGCATTGAAAATGTATTATTTCAATGTTCACTCTTTTTATAGAAACCAAATGACAATAAAACATGATTTTTAATTCTACTTTTTTATAACCATGAAAATAAATCTTTTATTCCTTCTAACAGGTTTTAACACAAATGTAAATCTTATTTCAAGAAACATGTTTTGACAAAAATGTTATTTTTATTAAAATAATCATGTTTAACAAAATCTATATTTTTATTTCAATAATCATGTTTAACAAGAATGACTATTCTTATTTCATATAAGATGACAACAAAATGATACTTTTAAATCTTCTATTTTTATTGCATATAAAATGACAACAAAAATGAAAATTTAAAATCTATTATTTTCATTACAAGTAAAGTGACAATAAAAATGTTATTTTTAAATCTATCCTTTTTATTGTAACTAAATTGACAAAAATATAATATTACTTTAAATCCATTCTTTTTATTGTATATAAAATGAAAATAAAAATGTTACCTATTTAATCCACACTTTTTATTATATATAAAATAACAATAAAAATGTTACTTTTAAATCTCAACTCTATTTCATTTTAACTAATTGAAAATAAAAATAAAATCTTTTATTCCAATTCTAATCTTGGTAACTAATTGAAAATAAATTATGATCTTTTATAACTAATCTTTTTAAGGAAAAAAAATATTACATAAAAATGTATGTCTTTTAATCCTACTTTTTTTATTGAAACAATTTATCAATAAAAATGTAATCTTTGATGTTTAATCTTTTTATTGAAACAAATGATCAATAAAAATGTATTCTTGAATGTTTAATCTTTTTATTGAAAACAAATGATCAATAAAAATGTAATCTTGAATGTTTAATCTTTTTATTGAAAACAAATGATCAATAAAAATGTAATCTTGAATGTTTAATCTTTTTATTGAAAACAAATGATCAATAAAAATGTAATCTTGAATGCTTAATTTTTTTAATGAAACAATTTGACATCTAAGATATGTTCTTTTTAGTTGAAACAAAATTTAAACAAAAACCAAATTTTACATAATCAATTCAGAATGATACTCTTATGTAATCAACTAAAAATGATATTTTCTTTGTGTAATCAACTAAAAATGATATTTCCTTTTGTTGATACTCCTACTTCAACAAAAGTGATACTTTTGTTTTGGAATAAATCTATATTCCATCTTTTGACAAAATCTATATTTCTAGATCCAAAATAAAGATAAGATTTTTATTTCAAATCCATGTTTAACAATAAACTATAGATTCAAGAGAAAGAATTTTCATCGTAGGTTCAGATGTAACAAACATACGCACAATCATCACAATCAATAAACAACAGTTCCGATATCATACAACGCAGATCTGAAATAAATTAACATACATATACGGAATTTAAATAACGAGAAATAATTAATAATTTAATTATTTTTAAATATAGAAATCTCACATTGATTGTTGTCTGAATTTTCAAAGTGCTCGGTTTACGCTCTAGTCAGTCCTATGTCGAAGCTCTTGCGAAGACGATTCCAATGCAACCGGAATTTCTGAATTTCGATTTTGTATGGAGAAGTTATGTCAATTTGAACTTTAAACACTAAAATAGATAATTAATTAAATTAATTGATTAATCGTTTACTTTAATCTTTCTCTTCTTCGTTAGTGCTTTAGGCCGCACCCTAAACCCACGCTCAACCTCCTAGGGTTCTCTTCAATCCATTTCTGCACCACCGTAACTCGATCGACCACAACCATCTCGTTTGCCTCAGCAAGCTCCACCTACCCCTGCGCCATAGATGAACTCACACGCCCCTAGCCCTGTAAAAACAGATCCAAATGCCATCCCTTTGGCACGGAAATTCGAGGACCACAGGGTGTAAAAACCGATTATGACTGTATAGAATTGAAGCTAAGGAGAATCTCTTCGAATTGATCTTTTGGATTGCTAGGAGTTATAATTTGGATTGAGAGATAATAAAGATCGAAGTTGGGACATTTCTGGCCATTGCAATAGAAGATGGCGGCTAGGTCATAGAAATTAGGGTTTTGTTAAGATTTTTTTCCAATTATTTACAATATTTAAGTGTTAAATTTGCAAATAAACCCATAATTTCTCAACAACTCCGATTTCAGCCCAACGAAGGATGTTCCTAGGCAAATACCCCCGTTCCGAATCCAATGGAATAAGTTTCATAACCCAATTCAGTAGGTTTTTCTTTAAATTTAAATATAAAACATTTAATTATTAAATTTGATTGTACATTTAAATTTACCGGGGCCACATACTGACTCTAAAAGTTACAGAAAATTTATATCTAGCTATGTTTTGACGATACAGTTCTAACAAGACTAATCTCATCGAATTCCAAGATCGTTTGAAAAATGGCCATTTTCTGGTCGATCCGATTTGACTGAACTGACAAAACACATTTTCTTTTGCTACGCTCACATATTAATTCGAAAAATTATGAAAATTGAAACCTAGTAATAATTTGACATTCCGGTTCCAACAAAAGTGGTTTCATCGAAAATGGAGGTCGTTTGAAAAAATGACTATTTTTAAGGCCAATATAATATATTAAAAAATATATAAATTCCACAACGACTTTTCTAAATTTTAAACTGGGCATAACTTTTGATTCCCGCAATGAAATTTCAATTTTTCGGATTTGTTTGAAAGATTTTTTTTAAATAGACTCTAATATTTTTGGTTTCACTAAAATCCGATTTACTTTGCATCCTGTACAGTCGGTCAAAGTTCAAATTCAAATTTTCAAACTACTGTGCTATTTCTAACTCCTTTTATAATTAAAATAAATATATTCGTTCTAACTTCGATAAATTTTTCATCGTTATTATTTCAAATATATTATTTTAAATATTCATAATTCATTAAAATTTCTAAAATAAAATTTTTAGATTAGTTCAGAATTTGCGGGTTGTTATATTCTTCCCACTTAAAATCTTTTTGTCCTCGAAAAGGAACAGAGTTAAAATTTATTAAATTAACCAATTAGATTTTTATTCTTTTATTGGTTTTGATAGTTTTATTAGTTGATTAACTTTTCAAATATATAACTTTTATATATTCAGAAATCATATTATCTAATATTGGCTTATATATATAATCACAAATACATTAATTATAAACTTATCAATCTGAACTGATTCTAGGGCATTTCTAACCCCATCTCTAATGAGTTTCTCATTCTAGGATGCTACTGATCCTATCTCTAATGAGTATTCTTATTGGATATTACTAATCCAATCTCTGATGAGCCTTTTGTTTAGTCCTAACGAGTTGTACCCAAAGATTTGAGCTAACCAGAGCTCTGATACCAACTGTAACGATACAGATTTTGCCCAAACCAAATCGATCGCTAGATCGACTAAGACCGTTCAAATCCCGCATACATCAACTTTGCAAATACAACATGTTAGAACAGATAACAACGGACTTTTATAAACATCATGATAATTTTACATCAGAGTATAGAATATCAGAGTACATCTATATAATACAACGGAAGATAAATTACAATAAATGTAATACAATGTAGCGGAACAAATAAACCGATACAGCGGAAGTCTATCAATGCTCTGGACACAGCTTTAAGCTTCGATCCAGAATCCTGCTAATATATCTGCAAATAAGCTACTCGACTGCCCATGTGGAAAAGGGGGCACCCGAGTTTGCAAAGTGAAACAAACTACGGGTCAGTCATGGGACTGGTATGAGAAATCTAATTTAACTAATCTAATAATAAGGCTAATCATAGGACCATGCCGCTAACGCGAACGGGTTTACTCCATTGGATTACCAGTGCATGAAATAAAGTAAATCGTATTAAACAACGCAATGCTTTTTTAGAAAAATGAAACCATTATAAGACTCAAGTCCCATCACATAATGCAACGCAAACCGGAGAATAGAGTTTTACCTTATAATTGTCAAAAATGCTTGGTACGATAAAAATGGATCTGATATTATTATTAGTGTATGTATGTTTCAAAAACTTTTTAATCATAATGTATCAATCATAGACGGCATAGTACTCCATCCTACTATGTCGCCATACTAGTTCTACAATCAAAACCGCATGGTGTCATATTGGAAGTTGGATTTCCATCAAGAGTCAAGGCTAGGAACGATCTCCTTACCGATTCGAGACACTCTAGCAATGTCTCAGGATTCCCCGTAGTGAACCCTTGGATACAGTAGGGTCGGTCCACAAATAACGCCAGTGGATTGGCAATTCCTTAACACACGCTTCCCGATCCTATTGGATCTATAAATTGGCCATTGGCGACCAAATAAAAAAAATCCGATGCACCTTATTCCATCAACCACATAAGTAAAAATGTCGGGCCTTGTAAAAACCCAAACACCAATTCTAGCTAGAAAGAAACGTTTGCACTCCCTACGTTCCCTTATCCCTTTTTTTACTCTACCGGGGTGTAAGGCTCGCGAGGTAACGTAATACACAAAGCTATGCCTAAATAGGCTATTCTTTTATCATCATCCACAAGGCTCTGCTTCTCAAAAAAAAGCCTCGATCAATTGCATCTTGGCATGCCACATTGATAGATCACACCATGCGATCGACAACTGCCAATATATAACCTTCGAGCTCGTACGTCTCAAAGATGTGTGTTAAGACGGAGAATAAATTCTCTGCCACCACAGATATATATTGATAGATATCGATTTAATTACACAGAATGAAATTCAATGTCGGACGCACATCCATTTACATGTCCGTTCTAGGTCTGAACGAAACCGGAGTCACCTTATACCTCGTCCCGTATGTCCAATACGAAAGTGAGGTGCTCGCGTATCCGGACAATCAACAAGTACGTCCGGACATCTACCACTTTAACCCTTTACTGGGAGCGACCCAGTGGCAGACATCAGTAGTCGTCCATTCGATGTGAAGATCGCCGGTCTTCAATCACCGTCTTCAATACTTTCGACTTTTAATCGTCGTAGTAATTATTCAGAATGGGTTAAGCCCGGTCTTTCCGAAAAACTCACATATTTTTAAAATTTAAAATCAAGTGTATAAAGACCCATCCAATGCCTCTTTCCAATTCAGAATATTCTTTTAAAAAATATTCAAATTATTAGGGAAAGGTTCCCATTAATTTTATCAAAGATAAATTCTTTTAAATATAATCTTTAATCTTCTTTTAAAGATTCATTAAAGCTCCAATTCGGTTTTAATATCAAAAATCATAACTTTATGATTATTCAATTTTTAAGAAACTAATCTTAACTATAACTGGGTTAAAGAACCAATGTCATTTAAAACGCAGCTCACGATAAACCCAAAATCACTTCTCATTAAATATGGAATTTCCACAGAAATCAAATCAATATATAATCGATATAAATTTCCGTATCAGACTAATAATATAAGTGGAATGACGGCAAAGCCTTTTAAATTCTATTTATAGTAACAGTCTTCTTTTACAGAAGCCTATCTCGATTATTATCAAATCGAATTTCCACTCAATCCCAATTTAATTAAATTGGAAAACTTGGCTTTGGAAATTTTCATTTTAAATCTTAATAAAAAGATTTATAAATTCCAAATTATATTTTCACTGTTAATTGGGTTAAAGAACAAATGTCATTTAAAAACACAGTTCACGGTAAACCCAATTCACATATCAATTTATTTCAATACTAAATATAATTTGAAACTCTAATAATCTTAGTAAAAAGATTTATTCTTTCATACGGGGTTTAAGAACAATGTTATTTAAGACACCATCCACGACAACCCAAAATCCAATTCTTTTATTTCAATATCTTTTTACAAATATTCTTTATATAAAAGAAATTCTTTGTTTAAAATATTTTTCATATAAAAGATATTCTGAATCGGAAAGCGACTCAATCATTTACCATATAACTTCGGTTATGTGGATTTCATACATCGTATGTAAATGACAACAAATGATAAATAATCATCAAACCATCTATTCAACATCCAGAGTGAAGTTCACAACTGTATGAGCATTAAAATGAAATAATAATGCTCATCACAGCCTGTCAATCTATCGATTGACATACAAATAAATATTGGGACTAGTGTATATCAATTATCATCTCAATACCCATGTGGGGTTTTCAGCCAACAACAGTTCATATAAATAAATAATTGGTTAATGAATTTAACCAATTTCAATTCTGCTAACATATTAATGATGATGAACAAAACATGATATTATATTCCTAGTGCCGAATAAAAATATATTTTACTCATATAATTTCTTTATACATTTCTAATATCTAATAGAATGTAATTTATTTATATGACATTATTGCGGATGATAAATAAAAGATAATTTTCATTATACTTTATTTGTATATAATTATTCTTAACTTTAACACCTAAAAGAAATAATCACGTTTGTATATGTTTTCAACGTTTAACCTAACACATAAAAATGCTTATTTTAAATTGCATACAAATTCTAATGTATGCATTAACATATAAAGATGTCACTTTAACTCACCTATACATTCTAATGTATGTTTTGACCAATAATATGATTCTTATACTTGAATATAAATTGTAATGTAAGTATGCAAATAAAAATGATTTTTTATATTTGCATGTAAATTCTATTGTATGTTATGCAAATAAAAATGATTATTATATTTGCATATAAATTCTATTTCAACAAAATGTATAAGAAGTGATACATCCATTTTGCTGACAATTCTATTTTACCAAAATGAATATTTTTGTTTATAACACAAACATATTTAACAAAATACTATTTGCGATTAACTCTTTTATTTAACCTAAAAATGTGATTTTTGTTTTATTTCAAATCTAATTAAAAAAACATAATTTTTGTTTTCCACAATCATTTTTAACAAAATGTAATTTTTGTTTCAACTATTGTATTTTTGACAAAAATAAATATTTTGGTTCAACTAAGCTTTTTGGCCAAAAATGTTCATTTTGACCAAAAAAGTATATTTTGCTTCAACTAACCTATCTTGACAAAAGTATATATTTCGACAAAAATATATGGTTTGCTTTATCTAATCTATTTTGACAAAATGTTTTTTTTTAACTAATCTTTTTCAACAAAACATTAGAGATAATGACTTTGTTTTGTTGACAAGTCTATTTCAACCAAACAATAAGAATGATAACTTTGTTTTGTCGACAATTCTAATTCAACAAAACAAATGAAAATAACATATTTGTTTTGTCAAATCTAATGCGACAAAAATGATAATGTTTGTTTTAACCATTATGGTTTGACAGAAGTGACCAATTTATTTTAACTATAATAATTAGACCAAAGCGACAAATTGGATTTTTAACTTTGAAAATTTGACAAAAGTGACAATTTGGTTTCTACTTTTATAATTTGATAAAAGAGACAATTTTAGTTCTAACTAATATAAATTTACAACATGAATGTTTTTATTTATCTGCACTATATTGACAAAAATGAATATTTTTGTTTAACTACACCATATTGTCAAAAAAGAATATTTTTGTTTTTAACTATTCTATAGTGACAAAAATGAGTATTTTGTTTAACTATTCTATGTTGACCAAAAATGAGTATTTTTGTTTAATCCCTTTTAATGAACAAAAATGTATTCATTCTTTCTAATGGACTAAAATGCATTGAAAATGTATTATTTCAATGTTCACTCTTTTTATAGAAACCAAATGACAATAAAACATGATTTTTAATTCTACTCTTTTATGACCATGAAAATAAATCTTTTATTCCTTCTAACAGGTTTTAACACAAATGTAAATCTTATTTCAACAAACATGTTTTAGCAAAAATGTTATTTTTATTACAATAATCATGTTTAACAAAATCTATATTTTTATTTCAATAATCATGTTTAACAAAAATGACTATTCTTATTTCATATAAGATGACAACAAAAGATACTTTTAAATCTTTTATTTTTATTGCATATAAAATGACAATAAAAATGAAATTTTAAAATCTATTCTTTTCATTACAAGTAAAGTGACAATAAAAATGTTATTTTTAAATCTATCCTTTTTATTGTAACTAAATTGACAAAAATAAAATGTTACCTTAAATCCATTCTTTTTATTGTATATAAAATGAAAATAAAAATGTTACCTTTTTAATCTACACTTTTTATTATACATAAAATAACAATAAAAATGTTACTTTTAAATCTCAACTCTATTTCATTGTAACTAATTGAAAATAAAAATGAAATCTTTTATTTCAATTCTAATCTTTGTAACTAATTGAAAATAAATTAGGATCTTTTATAACTATTCTTTTTAAGGAAAACAATATTACATAAAAATGTATGTCTTTTAATCCTATTTTTTTTATTGAAACAATTTATCAATAAAAATGTAATCTTTAATGTTTAATCTTTTTATTGAAATAAGTGATCAATAAAAATGTAATCTTGAATGTTTAATCTTTTTATTGAAAACAAATGATCAATAAAAATGTAATCTTGAATGCTTAATCTTTTTATTGAAACAATTTGACATCCAAGATATGTTCTTTTTAGTTGAAACAAAATTTAAACAAAAACCAAATTTTACATAATTAAATCAAAACGATACTTTTATGTAATCAACTAAAAATGATATTCTCTTTGTGTAATCAACTAAAAATGATATTTCCTTTTGTTGATACTCCTACTTCAACAAAAGTGATACTTATGTTTTGGCACAAATCTATATTCCATGTTATGACAAAATCTATATTTCTAGATCTAAAATAAAGATAAGATTTTTATTTCAAATCCACGTTTAACAATAAACTATAGATTCAAGAGAAAAAAAATTTCATCGTAGGTTCAGATGTAACAAACATATGCATCACAATCAATAAACAACAGTTCTAATATCATACAACGCAGATCCGAAATAAATTAACATAAATATATGGAATTTAAATAACGAGAAATAATTAATAATTTAATTATTTTTAAATATAGAAATCTCACATTGATTGTTGTCTGAATTTTCAAAGTGCTCAGTTAACGCTCTAGTCAGTCCATGTCGAAGCTCTTGCGAAGACAATTCCAACGCAACTGGAATTTCTGAATTTCGATTTCGTATGAAGAAGTTATGTCAATTTGAACTTTAAACAATAAAATAGATAATGTAATGTCCCGTATTTTCTGACCATTTGTTTGAATTATTTTATTTATTTAAAATATTTATTTGAATTTATATAATGGGATTTGATCATTTTAAATTGAATATTTAAATTATGTTTATAATATAATAATAATTTATTTTCGGGATATTCGGAAAATGTTAAATTTGCAGTATAAGGTGAACGAGCGATTTAAAGTAGTTCAAATATTGTTTATATTGAATTATATAAATATATTCGTTATTAAAGACGACATCTAAACGTTCAATTTATAATAATATTATAAACGAACTAGAAACGGCGCGGTAGTTCGTAAATTTCGTTCTGAACTTAAACTGAGTATACAGAATTCGTTTTAAGTCGAAATTCTGTGAAACCAGAAACATTGGAATCGATTTGATTATATTTTTCATATGGAAGAGAAAAATTGGGTTTTCGTGTTATAGATTTTATTTTATGGCCAAATCAAAATTTGAAATAGTCGCTATGGAAATCATTAATAAACGATAACGTTTATTAAATAAAATATTTAATTATATATATATATATATATCTGAGTGTCATTTAACACGAGTTTCTGAATGTCGAATTTGGAATCCTTCTTAGTTTTATTTGAAGTCATATGATATTTCGTTTGAATATATTCAGCAATGTTAATTTATTTTTATTTATCGAACTATTTTGAAATTTAATCTATCTTGTATTGGTATTATAAAACTCAACTTAACCCTTGACTTACCCTTAAAACCAGGGTTTCAATCTCGTATTAAAGCATAATGAAATGGGCAAGATAATTCAATTCGAATTCGTTCACAAACAAGCATGTATTATTTGTAAGAAAGAATACAACTCAAATTTTCATAAGGACAGTAATCAAATAGACAAAGGAAACTAATATTTGAATATATATATATATATATATATATATATATGTATGTATTCTACATTAAACCCAGACTTTCTTACATAACCAAATAAACAAATGTTTATACAGACAATATCATAATAGAATACATGAAAAACCAAAGAAAGCTGTGGAGTGCAAATCTCTGAACTGACTAAACAATATCATAGCTTGAGCATAATCTATAAGGATGAACACAGCTAAGCATCCCAATCTTGCATCACAACCATACTGAAAGCACCACTATTATCACCAGCAAATCTGTCCTGAAGAGTAGAGAAAACAGCTATGAGTAGCTAATAGGTAAATATATTTCCAGTTGAAAAAAAAAAGAAAAAAAAAGACAGTGAATCAACAGGGAAATAACATATACAAGACATTGATTCAACAACTCAAGAAAACAATAGGGTACACAGCTAAGAATCTATATATGAAGCTGAATTCCCAATGCTGAAGTACAAATCAGAAAATAGGAGCAGCTAAAAAATTTATACTATAAATTTTTTAAATTGAAACTGATGACATGTATTTAGTAAATAAAAGTTGTTCTGCTATAGGTACATAGCATGACTCAAATCAACTAGGGAATAGCTACAGCTAAGTATAGGCCTCAATCTATAAAACTGAACCAAGATTTCAAACGGGAAAATTGACAATACAAATCAAAAATACACTGTCACAAAATCCACATAGGAACAACTCGATATGGGTATATTTCTGATCAGGGAAATCACATAAAATCCATCACAAAGAAACCGCACTGTTCACTGTCAAACCCCACGCAGAGGCCAAGCATCAATCACAATACAGTTCGACTATACATATCTGAATTAAGCAGGGGAAAATCAACTAGGATCTAGGTACAACTAAGCCTCTAACTAGGATATAACAATTCGTGAATCACTATTTTCCTTCCTACTATAAATACAGGGTGGGTGCTAAACGAAATCAACACAGCAAAGAAAGAAACCGAATTCAAAGAAGAAAAAAATCAAAAACAGAAATTAAATTGGAAAAATTACTTAGCTTTTTGGGATGTAGGTTTTGATCTGGGTTGAATCAAGTGGAAGGGGGCGGCGGAGCAACTGAAGGGAGGCTGAGGCAGCGACCGTCGCGGTGGTCTTCAGTGGAAGCGACGGGCTAGGGTTTCAATAGGGTTTCCATTTCTTTTTTTCTCTCTGGAATGTTGAGGCGGCTACGATTGTGAAGAATGGAAGGGGGGCCGATGTTTTAGGGTTTAAATGGATGAAAAGGGTGCAGGCTTCAAATCAATTCGGGTTGGGCTGGACAAAGAAGTAAGGCCCATTTTTATTTAAAGTTAATTAGTCTAAATGTTTATATAAATTTCAAATATTAATTCCGAATCCACACGAAATCAGAATTCGACGAAACGAAAAAAGTCGGGACCGTGAAGATGAGTTCTACGCAATGGACAGGGACTGAGCAGGGCAGACAATAGATGGATTTCTCGGTTAAAGTAAACGCCGTTTAATTCGACTAAAACGAGCTGATTTATCGACGAAATCAAATTAAAGTGAGTTAAACTCACTCAGTTATTCCCGCTTATACGTTATAAGTTGGGTTTTTATTTTTGTGTGTTATGGTTGCTAGTGTTTTGACTGGTTGATGATAGATATTCATATTTCGTTAAACTGATGAAATTAAACGTCGTTTAATTTCAGTGAAACCCAAATCGTTATTTTAACGATTGGTTGCAATTAAGGTAAATTACCTTATTGGTCACGTTTATAAAATAAACGTGTTTTAATAAATGAATTTTTTGATGGATTGATGTGTTTGGTAGTGAATTGTCGTTATAGACTGTTATGAGACCCTTATTGAATTGTTTGATTAAATGGTTGAATATTGACCTGAAACTCACCCTTTGTTTGATTTAAACCAATAGGTATTATTGGTTGAGTGATTAGCAGTACATGGCCTGTGAATTCACCGTTTTATAAATATCGACCTACCGTCAGGTAAATCGATGAGTTAAAGTTATATAATTTATTTTATAACTGAGAATAGAATTTTAAATCTATTATTTGAATTAATGTTTGTAAAAAGAAAATAAATATTTATTATTTATTAATTGAGTTTATAATTGGGTTTCAAATGATTTTATAAAGGAAAAGTGATAAATAAAGGGTTATATAGAACCATGTTTTATAAACGAAATTTATAAAAAGAATCGAAGTAGAAAGGATTAATAAATGTTACTTAATAAGGGAATTAAGTGAAATTTATGAAATAAGGCTTTAAGAGAAAGGCTTAAAGGTGATGTGGTAAGCAATAGGATTTTAACAAAAATCCAAGTGATAAGAAGTATCGGTTAGAAAGGTAAAAGAGAAACGTGATGGTTTATAAAATAATTTTCCTAATCAATGGATTAAGAATTTTGGTTATACTCGAGATAGAAGATTCAAAAGGTAATAAGTTTTATCAATAAAATAGCTAAGGGAAGTGTATTTGAGATTAGAGTAAATATCCGTTTGCAGCTGATGTTATCTGAAGGTAAGACCGTTGTTGATCAAGGTCTGAGAGGTAAATAAATACCCCAACTTGAACGACGTCGGGATTATCTAAGGATGATATTAGTTATAATGTGAAAGGAGAGGAATAATTTATTTTCCATATGGGAAATAATAACGAGATGAAAGTGGAAGGGTCGAGAATATATAAATGAGTTTTTTCCAAGTAACGGAAGTGAAAAGAATTTGGCATTTATATATATAAACGGCCAAGGTGAAATAAATGGAAAAGAAATGGTGGGAAGTTAAAACGGTGTTTTCGAGATAGAAGGAAATGGAAATGTTAAGTTTTACGAATAGTTTATACTAAAAGTATAATAGATGGTCATTATATTCAAGTGATGAAATAAAGAAGATGTTATAACGTTGTTTTCACTTGAAGTAATGTAGATCGTTTTCCAATATGGATAATTAGAAATAAAATAAGTAAATGAGTTTGAAACGATAGCCGAATAAAGAATTGAGTATGATTATTAAATATTTTCTTAGATATGAAAGTAATGACCTTATATTATATTTGAAATATTGAAATGATAAAGAGCTTAAGATTAATTATCGTTAATCGTTTTTAGTTAAAAGGGCCAAGTGGTGTTGAATACCCAACCAGTGGACCCATTGGATTATCATGATTGAAACACCAATTATTTTGATAGTTAAATCACCGACTATCAAATCGGTCCTATACGATTGCTGGTACGGAAAGACCGGTATCGAATTTATATTCGAAAACCATTCCGACCAACAAATACGCGAAGATATCAGAAGATGGTCGAGATGGAGCATTGAAGACCGTGGATCTTCATAAGCGGAAGGACCGCTAATAATCTTTGGTTAGCTCCCAGAGATAAGTTGTGGTTCGGTCGTGGTTGGAATCTACGGTTGCAAGGACTACTCGCTACTGACTCATGGGGTGATTCCTACATGAGATGCAGTAGGAGAGTACCTTCGGTTCATCCTGTTCCTGGATGACTTGTATGGACGAGTGTCTGACAGAGTATTTCCAAAGGAGATCACGTACGTTGATTTCTTCAAACGTACCATAGTTGATGGCGGAGAAATGGTTTTCTCTAGCCAAGTAACTAGAGTATTTTGTGGACGTCAATTAGTGATATCCATAGGATTAGACGATGTGGCATTCAAAGTGAATGGTGGCCAGATGTTTGAAAGAAATTCTAGCCTCAAGCCTCATCAACTAGGAGATGACAAAAATCGGGCAGGCAGCATGGCTATGTGGGTCGCTCCCATTAGGGTGTATGATCAACTATCTAGAGGAATTCCATTTGTTTCTTTAATCTATATTCGATGCTGTCCCTTTTCGGGAGGCGGTTACTGATCCCAACCATCGGTGATATACATTCGATACACTCAAGCGAAATGAGTGGTCGGTCATGTGTGGGCCGGGTTGCAAGACGTTCTTGTTGCCAGTGTATTCGTCTCTAGAGATACACGATCGGCAGGTGGTCCCATACCTTGTCAAAGTTGGAATCCAATCTCCAATAAGCGCCTGCGGTTTTGATTGTATACTATATATGTGAAGCGTGAGATGCAAGCGTTCCACTAGATTGATATTTACTTGTATTTAGACATTATTATAATATCAGAAAAGATATTGGTTTCAAAACTGTTTTGGGTTATCGTAAGGTAAAAACCATCCGTGTTTATGTGTGGATTTGGTCTTACGATTATCCTTTTCTTTTGAAAAGATTTCGAACTTTAAAATCATGATTGGATGATTTACCCTAAATACTGTGCGAGTTTATCTTACTCTGGTTCACCAGACTGACCCAGTGTTTTGAAAATGCTCGGGTTAGCCCGGGTTTGCAAGTTCAGGTTATTGAACACTACGAAAGGCATGCTGGAAAAGTCCAGACACATTTAGTGTAATTCCGCTGTGTTATAAAGGCAGATTATTATAACTGTCCAGGTGGGTTGATGTATGCTGATGATTGTAAGTTTTATTTAAAGCTATCAATAAAGATTTATTTCTATATTATATTTTGTCCCGCTGCGATGTGAGACTCTGTGTCGTGTTCTTCCTCTTCTTCTATTCTTATATTTCTTTCTTTCTTATCTCACCCTCTAACTTCTTTCATTAACAATCCGGTGTTCTCGGTGTTCGGAGGATCGACATGAGATATGGTAAGGTATTTATGTCGATTTTCGGGGCCGAAAACCCTGGGCCACTACAGTTGATATCAAAGCTATTGGTTTAATGATAACCTTGGCTCTGTGGCGTAACTCAATGGAGATGGGGCTAGCAACACCCTAGATTGAGTTTGAGTGTGTGTGTGTGTGTGTATATATATATATATATGAGAGCGTATTTGTAAATTTAATATACAAATATTTTGCATTGTGTTGTTTGGTCAGTTCAAGTGTTGAAAAGCGTTGAACTGATAAGGGGCACAATATTGTTTTAAAAAAAGGGAAAATGAAATAATTTTACCCGAAATTTATTTTTGTATAGAAAAGAAATAATTTTCTCAAAATTATTTAGATCTGGTTTGTTGACTAATTAAAATGGAATTTAAAATTTAGTCAAAAATTTGGATTGGAGCTTAACTAGGTTAAGTAAAAATCGAATTAAATCATTAATAATGTGTAATAACCCGGAAATCTGGGCCAGTTTAAATTTTTTATTTTGGCAATTTTAGCGAATTTTGATTATTTAAAATGAATTATTTTAAATAATAACGACGAGAAATTTATTTTGAATATAATTCGAACGTATATATTCGTTTGAATCGACGATAGAATGTAAATATTTATTTATAATTATAAAAGGAATTGAAAATGGCGCGGTAGTTCGATAATTCGATTTCAAACTTCAATTGAATGTACAGGATTCAAAATAAACCGGATTTTAGTGAAACCAAAAATAATAGAATCTAATTGAGAATATCTTTCCAACGAATCCGAAAAATCAAAATTTCATAGCGGGGATCAAAAGATATGTCCAGTTGAAAATTCTGAATAGTCGCTATGGAATTCAGGCTCTTAAAATGGGAATTTTGCAAACGACCTCGGATTTCAACGAAACCACTTTTGTTGGATCCGCAATGTCAAATTATTGCTAGGTTTCAAATTTCATAATTTTTCGAATCAATATGTGAGCGTGGCAAACGAAAACGCGTTTGACCAATTTCAGTTGATTTTAATCGACTGGAAAATGGCCATTTTTCAAATGGTCTCAGAATTCGATGAAATTAGTTTTGTTAGGACCATATCGTCAATACGAAGCTAGCAAATATTTTTTTGGAATTTTTCGAGTTAGTATGTGGCCCCAGTAAATTGAAATACGCGTTCAAATTCAATATATAGATTTATATGTTGATTTTGACGGAAACTGATCGAAACGATCGAATCAGCTTACGATACATATTCCATTGTGTTCGGAATGGGGGTAATACGCTATGGATGACAGGCGGTGGGCCTCGGTTCGAGATCGAAATAAAAAGTTACTTTTTAGAGAAATAAAATAATTAAATAAAAAAAGAAAACCCCTCTCTCCTCTCTTCCTTAATTCCTCACAGCCCCCCATTTCCATTTCTTCAGGAAAAAAAATGAAAAGCAAAAAGGGGGCGCCCACGATCGAGCCCCCCCTTCAGTCGAACCGCGCCGCCTCCAGGCACCCGCCACCCATCGCCGACCCCCCCCCCATCGCTGATGACGCGCCGCCCTCCTCCCTTCTTCGAGCTCCTTCCTCTCTCCCCATCCGCTCCTCCTGAAACCCTAGCCGCCGCCGTGGCCCCACTGCCTACCGCCGACCTTCAACCCGACCAACCCGAAACCCTAGGCGCCGCCCAGGGCCACCGCACCTCCACCTCCCCCTCCGCTGAAAACCCAATCGATGTAAGTCCTCCCTTCCCTTTTTCTTTATTTTTATTTTTATTTAGGTTTTAACTTGTTATAATTAAAAAACTGAATTTCGTTTAGTTTAAAAACTGAAAAAGTTTTGATTTTTATAAGTAAAGTAAAAATAGATTTTTTAGTAAAGTAAAAATAGAATTTTTAGTAAAGTAAAAATAGAATTTTTAGCAAAGTAAAAATAGAAAGACGATATTTTTTGTAACGACCCAGGATTTTGGTTGTTTAATTTTAAATATTTGAATATTTATTTGATATATACGATAATAAATAATAATTTATTATCAAAGAATTTGTGGGTTTCGAATTTAATTAATATTATATTAATTTAATATGGTATACGTGTTGAAATTAAATTTCAAATTATTTACTGTTGAGTTCAGAATAGGGTTATTATATTGGAATATCGGTCGGCACACTAGAATAGCGGTTCATGATTTAAATTACAGGACCCCGAAATATAAAATAAATAAAAACAAAGGAAGAGCCTACCCTGTTAAAAGCTACCTCAGGTAAATCCTACTCGGTAAACCACCTACTCTAAACTCCTTGATACCCAAGTAATCCTTCCTCTATAAATCGCGATGGCCATCCCCTCTTTTACAGTATACCAATAACAAGGCCAAGCCGTGTCTATCCATTCCTCGAATTCATTTACCGCAAAGCCTCTGTCAAATAAAAATGGCCGAATTCGTTTCCAATCGAAATCGAAATCTCCTTCAAAATCGGAAGCTCCATCCTTCCTTACATCCGCAAACGATCACGTTTGAATCACCAGAGTCAGGCGCGATCACTTGGACGTCGACTGATGGAACGAACTAGGGCTGTGATTTCGGGGTTCAAAGGGGGATGTCTGCTCGAGTTCGGAGGCGAGGTCAGTGATGTCGGGGTTCAAATTCAAGGTCACGGTTCTCAAAAGGGGACTATCACGAGGTCAACGAGATGACTGGTGTGAAGTCTGGGTGGGCAGTGCGATTCCAGGAAGAGGCGATGAGGAGTTCAAAGTTTTGGTGGTGATTTTGTGTACGATGTGGTAGTTCGATATCGCTCATTTACTGTTTTCCCTGTAGCGAACAACTAGGGTTCATAATCCTTGGAAGTTGGTGCTTCGTTTTTGCAGGATAAGGAGTATTTTTGGAGTTTGATAGCAGGGTATTAGGGAATACAGATCTGTGATTTTGGGGGAACGAATTGTGCGGTGAATTAATAGGTAAATGTTGAAGTGGAGTTCAGTTTCTTCAGGTCTGATGCCGATTGGGATAATCTGAGTACAACAAGGATTGGAAGTGGGATTTGATGACGGTCATATTAAAAATGCCTAAAGGAGTTTGCTGTTTCTTTTGTCCTTGGAGAAGAAGAGTTATTCGATAATATAAGGTAATAAATTCTAAAATTTGTTTAGTTAATATATTTTCTTATAGAATTAAATCATTTATTTCAGTTAGGATTTAATTAATATATGGGTTATAATTAAATCATTATATTGGTTAGGATTAAATTAGTATCTCAGTTAGAATTTAATTTTTAGTTTAAACCTTGTAAGGATATTCAGTAGTTAATTTATAAAGTTCGGATTTTTCCTAGGCAAGGAGAAATCAAATGAAATCATCCGTGTGGAGTTCGAAGACTCGGAAATCGATAAAAGGAAATTGAAATTTGGTTTAAGCGCAAAATAAAATCACGGTGAGTAAATCTCACTCACCTTTTATTTATAATTATTTTTATTCGTTAAAAATAATTGTTTGCTGCTTGTGTGAATGTTTTCTGGTTGTTTTATATATATTAGTTATTTAGGCTATTATATATATATTGGGTTGATTGATTGGTTGGATTCCCGCAGTCTCATTAGCGGATGCCCGCGGTACCATTAGCGGATGATTACCCTATACGCCCCACGCTATGATTAGTGGATGACCTTCTATACCGCGATATTCTGCCATGAAGCAGAATGAGTATTATTTATGTGCTAACATCTATGGATGCAGGAAAACAGGTTGGAGGAATCCAACTGGATTCCTCAAAAATAATATTATTATTTGTTTGTTCATATATATTCCCATATATGATGTGCTTGAAAACTGTCACTTATAATTGGCTGAATTGGGTGTTGAAATATCACTGGGCCTAAATGTTGAATATTATAATATCGTAAAAGGATATTTTGAGATTTAAAATGGGAAATCTATTTTTCTAAAAATAGAATTCGAATTTCGAATGGAATAGAAATATTAACTTGTTTTGAATAAATAAAACAGGTAATAAATTTATAAACGTTGTTTATAAATTAATTAATACAGGAAATTGAAGTGATGAATTTATAAACGTGTTTATAAATTAATAATGCAGAGAAGTGAAATCAGCTTACAAACGGTGTTTATAAATGAAGGGGAAAAATTATCATTTTGATAATTTGAATATTTAAATTCAAATATGAATTTAAAAATAGAATAAGCGATGAAATTTTATTCTGGTAATCAGAATGAAAATTGAACTGAAAATAAATCCGTATGGATTTATGAATTGAATTCGATTAGTTCGAATTCTTTTAAATAAATATTTCTAGAATAAATGTTAGGATTATATCAAATAGAAGTTAAATTAAAATATGAAAACACATTCTATATTTATATAGATAGATTAAAATAAATAGGAATTTCCAAAATGAGATTTTGTTTTGAATAAATTTTGAAATGGACTTGTTTGAATTTTAAACAAGTAGATTTATAAACAAATGTTTATAAAGTTAGTGAATTAATTATCAGGAGATATTCTGTGATTTTTAATTCAGGTATGAATGAAAATATAATTTGAAATCATTTCGGGAAAAAGGAATGATGGGTTTTATTCTGGAATTCAGAATATAAAGGAATTGAATTTCAAATGGGTTTTGAAATGGAAAGCTTGTTTTGATATATAAAACAAGGAAGTGGATTTATAAACGGAGTTTATAAATCGAGTAAAATAAATTATCATTTGATATTTCAAGTATGAATTGAAAAGTGAATTGGAAACGATTCGAGATAGAACAATTGATTTGATTCAGAAAATTCGGAATAGAAACCGAATTGAGAAAATCCAAAGGAGTTAAAATTTGGAATTCGACGATATCGATTTTTATAATAAGTTGTAAAGAAATTGGAATTTAGAAAAGAAATCTAGTTATAAATAAATTTATAACTGAGTAGTGAAAATCGACGTTTTGAGATAAATCGGAAATGTCAAGTTGAATTTGAAAAACTAGACTTGAATATATATTTATATATGTTCGAACGAGGTTGAAATATAAATTATAAACGACGTTTAAACGTTTATATTTATATATACATAATAAAAACGAAATCGCCGCAGCGTAGCGGTTCGTAAATCGGCGTTTTGAACTTCAATTGAGAATACAGAACTCAATTTAAGTCGGAATTCTTTGAAACAAGAAACGTCAGGACCGATTTGATAATAGTTTTCTAATGGAGGAGAAAAATCTGGATTTCGTCAAATAAATTTTGAGTTATGTCAAAATCAAATTTTCAGAAAAACAGCGCCAAAACCACTTTAAGACCGTAACAGTTTATTTAAATAAATAAAAGAATTTTATAAGTAAAAATCCGAATTTCCATTAGAAAAATCCAGACTGGAGATATAAAGTAAATACGAACTCCAGTGAAGTAAGTGAAATGATTTTTGAAACAAAAAAATCAAATTTTAGTTATTAAATAGATCTAACTAATTTTGAAGAATAAATAGTTAATTGAGTTTTGAATTGAAGGTGGTGTTGGATAGGTAAATTGGTTTTGTGGATTCATATTTGAAATCGAATTTGAAACTCAAGTTCGAAATGAAACTCGACTGGTTTATATGTGAATTAAAATCCATTCGAACATGATATGTCCAAAATAAAGGGATTTGGCGAAATAACTAATCAAAGAATAAATTAGCAAATTGAGTTAGAAATAACCGGATTGAGTTGGGATAAATTGGAAACAGGTGAATATGTGTTAAACAGGTATGGAATGAAGAGAATGAAGTTTATAAATGTAGTGCTCGACAAAAAGGTACGTTTTTAATTCATATATGAGATTTTATGCGCCGTATCGGCTAGCCGCTTGGCTTTTTCTTTTTCTTTTTGAAATAAGAAGGACCGGGAATGCTATTTGAAATTTCCCGATGCTCCCGCTACAGGGGAGGTTATGGCGAATTTTTCCGGAAATTTAAGGAGTTAGAATATTTTTAAGAAAATCTGATAAGTTGGAATCTATATATCAATATATTTAGAACTCGATAAGGAAATGAATTTAGAAATAGAATAGTAAAATCAAAAAGGTAATCTATGAATCAAATCTGAAATAAAGAATAGAAAGAGAAGCGTATACGTGTTTTAAAAATGAATAACTGGTTTAATATGGTGTTGATTATTCGGGTTAGTGGTCTTGTCTGTTTTGAAATTAATAATATTTTCAGTCAAGGTCTGAGAGGTAATTATACCCCAACTTGATTGATTTCATTATTAGCTGATAAATAGCAAGATTCAGGCTCAAAGAGGAATGTGTAAAGAGGTTTAGTCGAATGCAGTACTTTGGGTTGTTGTGACGATGTTTTACATAACATTCGTTTTAACCCAAGTAAGGAAATTTTGGAAATTTAATAATAAATATTTCCTAAGTATAAAAATGAATGATCGTAAAAGAAATTAGTAATTGGAATATTTTCCAATTATTTATAGAGGGTATTTTCTAAGTATAGAAAATAAAAGAAAGCGATATTCGGAAATATTTTCCAAATAGCGTAAAAATTCCAATATGGTTATTGAAAATATTTGGTTAACAAATATTGATAAAGAAAATGGAGAGAGATTTAATTAATGAAATATTAATTAAAGAGCCCAGTGATTTGTTTGATATGTTGAATGAACACTTGTTTTTATTCGATAGTTAAATCACAGACTATCGAAGTTTTTTTGACCATCGTTGTCAATATGGAGAGACCGGTTGGATTATTATCCAAAGAACCACTCCGTGTTGGCATAAGCGTTGCGATCCAAATATGCTGAATATATTGAAGACGGAGTGAAGTGCAAGGGCTTTTTCTATTAATAGAAATTGTGCCTTCGGTTTCGTTCAGTCCCAGAACGAACGTAAATGGACGAATGTCTGACAGAGTATTTCCAATGATCAAATGGGTTGGTCTGTATAAAAATATATGGTTGCAACGGATTTATTCCCTTAGCATAACATCCAGAATGTTTGTGCAAACTCAACTAGTGATTAACGGATCTGACGATGTGGCATTCAAAGTGATTGTGCTATAAGTAAATGGTAAGTAATCGAAGCCTCAGGCCTCACCAACCGGGAAAGGACAAAAATCGGGCAGGCAGCATGGCTATGTGGGTCGCACCCATTAGGATGTATTATCACTTATCTAGAGAAATTCCAATTGCTTCTTTAATCTATCGATGTTGTCCCTTTCGGGAAACGGATGCTGATCCCAACCGTTGGTGATATACATTCGATACACTCAAGCGAATTGAGTGGTCGGTCATGTGTGGGCCGGGTTGCAAGACGTTCTTGTGAACCCAGTGTATTCGTCTCTAAAGATACACTATCGGGAGGTGGTCCCATACCTTGTCAAGTTGGAATTCCAATCTCCAATAAGCGCCCTGCGGTTTTTGATTTAGTATTATATATGGAGCGTGAGATGCAAGCGTTCCGCTAGATTCTATTTATTTGATTTAGACATTATTATAATATCATCAGATTTTGATATAAAAATGCTTTGGGTTATCGTAAGGTAAAAACCATCCGTGTTTATGTGTGGATCGGTCTTACGATTATCTTTTCTATCAAAAGGATTTTAAAAGTTAAACCAATGGTTGGAATTTACTCACGCCAGTCCCATGACTGACCCAGAGTTTATTTTGTTTGTTTTCCCTAAACTCTTGGGTGCCCAAATTTGTACGGGCAGTCAAGTAGTCGGGATTTTTCAGATTCACTTGGAGGAGCTTGGAGCAGGAGGCTTCAGCGTTAGTTATCTAGTGTTATATTCCGCTGTATTGTAAGTGTTGAACTCTGATTCTGAATGTACATGTATACAGAAATTTTGTATTACAAAAGTATATGATATACTATATTTTATTCGTTCCGCTGTGAGTTTGTGATCTTCGTTTTCTTCTATTCTATTTTCTTTCTTTCTATTTCTCATCCTCTGACTTCTTTCTAATAATGATTCGTATTTCTGTGCAATTTGGGTTGGACGTGTGGTGTTATTAGTCAACTCAGATAGCCCGGAAATGCGGGTCGTTACAGTTGGTATCAGAGCTTAGGTTGAGCGAACACCTAGGCTTTGTGGAGTTATACTCATTAGAGATAGGGTCAGTAGTACCCTAGAATGAGTTGAGTGTATATATATGAGAGAGCGTATTTGTTAATTGATATAAAAATTTATTTTATATTGTGTTGATTTGTCTGTTGAGTGATTTATGAATTCTGATCGAATCGTAGGACGCCACGACGTCGATAAGGGTTTATAAACACTTGAACAGAGAGTTCGACACGATATTGTTTTTAAATGGGTAAATGAAATAATTTTACCCAAAAATTCTATTTTGATAGAAAAGGAATAATTTTCTAGAATTATTATAATATATGGATGGGTTGATTGTTATTATAATCAAATGAAATTATAAAAATTGGAAAGGTTATATATAACCAGTTAGAATTTGTGTATGAATGAAGTATATACAAATGAGGTGAATTGGAATTGAATTCAAACCAGAATTTGGAATTTAAAATCCTGGGAGGTTTGAAATTATTTTTGAAGTATATTAAGATAATATAGCTTTGATTTGGAAGGGTTTTTGGATAAAAATCATTTTTAATTGATTTTGAATGTGGTAAAGCACTGAACTCACTTCAGTGGCTGGAAAATAATTCTGATGATGACTACAGCATCATCAGTGTTCATTTTCGAGTTTCTAAGTGATGGATTGCTACCTTAGAAAAGTTTTTGATGGAAATTTGTTTGAAAGAAAACAAGTGATTTGAAAATTCAAATGTTTTGAATTTGAAGTGGGAATAAATAAATATGTATATATTTGAAAGGAAAACCCATGAATTTGAATTCTGAAGTTTAAATTTAACTTAAGCAAGTTAAATGGATCGAGACAAATAAATTAATGGAATTCAATTTGAATAAGATTGAATGGAATTTGAATTGGGTGTAAATCATTTAGATTAAATGTGTGAAAACCAAAAGTTTTGGTTGGAGCTAGTTTGTTGAAATGTGAAGAGGTGAGTTTCAACTTAAAGGGGTTTTTGAAAAGTAAATGGGTTAGTAGCACTTTTCCTACCTTAGCAATTTCGAGGACGAAATTATTTTAAGGGGGAAGAATGTAACGACCCAGGATTTTGGCCGTTTAATTTTAAATATTTGAATATTTATTTGATATATACGATAATAAATAATAATTTATTATCAAAGAATTTGTGGGTTTCGAATTTAATTAATATTATATTAATTTAATATGGTATACGTGTTGAAATTAAATTTCAAAATATTTACTGTTGAGTTCAGAATAGTGTTATTATATTGGAATATCGGTCGGCACACTAGAATAGTGGTTCATGATTTAAATTACAGGACCCCGAAATATAAAATAAATAAAATAAATAAAAACAAAGGAAGAGCCTACCCTGTTAAAAGCTACCTCAGGTAAATCCTACTCAGTAAACCACCTACTCTAAACTCCTTGATACCCAAGTAATCCTTCCTCTATAAATCGCGATGGCCATCCCCTCTTTTACAGTATACCAATAACAAGGCCAAGCCGTGTCTATCCATTCCTCGAATTCATTTACCGCAAAGCCTCTGTCAAATAAAAATGGCCGAATTCGTTTCCAATTGAAATCGAAATCTCCTTCAAAATCGGAAGCTCCATCCTTCCTTACATCCGCAAACGATCACGTTTGAATCACCAGAGTCAGGCGCGATCACTTGGACGTCGACTGATGGAACGAACTAGGGCTGTGATTTCGGGGTTCAAAGGGGGATGTCTACTCGAGTTCGGAGGCGAGGTCAGTGATGTCGGGGTTCAAATTCAAGGTCACGGTTCTCAGAAGGGGACTGTCACGAGGTCAACGAGATGACTGGTGTGAAGTCTGGGTGGGCAGTGCGATTCCAGGAAGAGGCGATGAGGAGTTCAAAGTTTTGGTGGTGATTTTGTGTACGATGTGGTAGTTCGATATCGCTCATTTACTGTTTTCCCTGTAGCGAACACCTAGGGTTTATAATCCTTGGAAGTTGGTGCTTCGTTTTTGCAGGATAAGGAGTATTTTTGGAGTTTGATAGCAGGGTATTAGGGAATACAGATCTGTGATTTTGGGGGAACGAAATTGTGCGGTGAATTAATAGGTAAATGTTGAAGTGGAGTTCAGTTTCTTCTAGTCTGATGCCGATTGGGATAATCTGAGTACAACAAGGATTGGAAGTGGGATTTGATGACGGTCATATTAAAAATGCCTAAAGGAGTTTGCTGTTTCTTTTCTTCTTGGAGAAGAAGAGTTATTCGATAATATAAGGTAATAAATTCTAAAATTTGTTTAGTTAATATATTTTCTTATAGAATTAAATCATTTATTTCAGTTAGGATTTATTTAATATATGGGTTATAATCAAATCATTATATTGGTTAGGATTAAATTAGTATCTCAGTTAGAATTTAATTTTTAGTTTAAACCTTGTAAGGATATTCAGTAGTTAATTTATAAAGTTCGGATTTTTCCTAGGTAAGGAGAAATCAAATGAAATCATCCGTGTGGAGTTCGAAGACTCGGAAATCGATAAAAGGAAATTGAAATTTGGTTTAAGCGCAAAATAAAATCACGGTGAGTAAATCTCACTCACCTTTTATTTATAATTATTTTTATTCATTAAAAATAATTGTTTGCTGCTTGTGTGAATGTTTTCTGGTTGTTTTATATATATTAGTTATTTAGGCTATAATAAATATATTGGGTTGATTGATTGGTTGGATTCCCGCAGTCTCATTAGCGGATGCCCGCGGTACCATTAGCGGATGATTACCCTATACGCCCCACGCTATGATTAGTGGATGACCTTCTATACCGCGATATTCTGCCACGAAGCAGAATGGGTATTATTTATGTGCTAACATCTGTGGATGCAGGAAAACAGGTTGGAGGAATCCAACTGGATTCCTCAAAAATAATATTATTATTTGTTTGTTCATATATATTCCCATATATGATGTGCTTGAAAACTGTCACTTATAATTGGCTGAATTGGGTGTTGAAATATCACTGGGCCTAAATGTTGAATATTATAATATCGTAAAAGGATATTTTGAGATTTAAAATGGGAAATCTATTTTTCTAAAAATAGAATTCGAATTTCGAATGGACTAGAAATATTAACTTGTTTTGAGTAAATAAAACAGGTAATAAATTTATAAACGTTGTTTATAAATTAATTAATACAGGAAATTGAAGTGATGAATTTATAAACGTGTTTATAAATTAATAATGCAGAGAAGTGAAATCAGCTTACAAACGGTGTTTATAAATGAAGGGGAAAAAATTATCATTTTAATAATTTGAATATTTAAATTCAAATATGAATTTAAAAATAGAAATGTGGAATCATTTTAAAGGTGTAAGCGATGAAATTTTATTCTGATAATCAGAATGAAAATTGAACTGAAAATAAATCCGTATGGATTTATGAATTGAATTCGATTAGTTCGAATTCTTTTAAATAAATATTTCTAGAATAAATGTTAGGATTATATCAAATAGAAGTTAAATTAAAATATGAAAACACATTCTATTTTTTATATAGATAGATTAAAATAAATAGGAATTTCCAAAATGAGATTTGGTTTTGAATAAATTTTGAAATGGACTTGTTTGAATTTTAAACAAGTAGATTTATAAACAAATGTTTATAAAGTTAGTGAATTATTTATCAGGAGATATTCTGTGATTTTTAATTCAGGTATGAATGAAAATATAATTTGAAATCATTTCGGGAAAAAGGAATGATGGGTTTTATTCTGGAATTCAGAATATAAAGGAATTGAATTTCAAATGGGTTTTGAAATGGAAAGCTTGTTTTGATATATAAAACAAGGAAGTGGATTTATAAACGGAGTTTATAAATCGAGTAAAATAAATTATCATTCGATAGTTTAGAAGTTGATATTTCAAGTATGAATTGAAAAGTGAATTGGAAACGATTTGAGATAGAACAATTGATTTGATTCAGAAAATTCAGAATAGAAACCGAATTGAGAAAATCCAAAGGAGTTAAAATTTGGAATTCGACGATATCGACTTTTATAATAAGTTGTAAAGAAATTGGAATTTAGAATAGAAATCTAGTTATAAATAAATTTATAACTGAGTAGTGAAAATCGACGTTTTGAGATAAATCGGAAATGTCAAGTTGAATTTGAAAAACTAGATTTGAATATATATTTATATATATTCGAACGAGGTTGAAATATAAATTATAAACGACGTTTAAACGTTTATATTTATATATACATAATAAAAACGAAATCGCCGCAGCGTAGCAGTTCGTAAATCGGCGTTTTGAACTTCAATTGAGAATACAGAACTCAATTTAAGTCGGAATTCTTTGAAACAAGAAACGTCAGGACCGATTTGATAATAGTTTTCTAATGGAGGAGAAAAATCTGGATTTCGTCGAATAAATTTTGAGTTATGTCAGAATCAAATTTTCAGAAAAACAGCGCCAAAACCACTTTAAGACCGTAACAGTTTATTTAAATAAATAAAAGAATTTTATAAGTAAAAATCTGAATTTCCATTAGAAAAATCCAGACTGGAGATATAAAGTAAATACGAACTCCAGTGAAGTAAGTGAAATGATTTTTAAAACAAAAAAATCAGATTTTAGTTATTAAATAGATCTAACTAATTTTGAAGAATAAATAGTTAACTGAGTTTTGAATTGAAGGTGGCGTTGGATAGGTAAACTGGTTTTGTGGATTCATATTTGAAATCGAATTTGAAACTCAAGTTCGAAATGAAACTCGACTGGTTTATATGTGAATTAAAATCCATTCGAACATGATATGTCCAAAATAAAGGGATTTGGCGAAATAGCTAATCAAAGAATAAATTAGCAAATTGAGTTAGAAATGACCGGATTGAGTTGGGATAAATTGGAAACAGGTGAATATGTGTTAAACAGGTATGGAATGAAGAGAATGAAGTTTATAAATGTAGTGCTCGACAAAAAGGTACGTTTTTAATTCATGTATGAGATTTTATGCGCCGTATCGGCTAGCCGCTTGTCTTTTTCTTTTTCTTTTTGAAATAAGAAGGACCGGGAATGCTATTTGAAATTTCCCGATATCCCGCTACAGGGGAGGTTATGGCGAATTTTTCCGGAAATTTAAGGAGTTAGAATATTTTTAAGAAAATCTGATAAGTTGGAATCTATATATCAATATATTTAGAACTCGATAAGGAAATGAATTTAGAAATAGAATAGTAAAATCAAAAAGGGAATCTATGAATCAAATCTGAAATAAAGAATAGAAAGAGAAGCGTATACGTGTTTTAAAAATGAATAACTGGTTTAATATGGTGTTGATTATTCGGGTTAGTGGTCTTGTCTGTTTTGAAATTAATAATATTTTCAGTCAAGGTCTGAGAGGTAATTATACCCCAACTTGATTGATTTCATTATTAGCTGATAAATAGCAAGATTCAGGCTCAAAGAGGAATGTGTAAAGAGGTTTAGTCGAATGCAGTACTTTGGGTTGTTGTGACGATGTTTTACATAACATTCGTTTTAACCTAAGTAAGGAAATTTTGGAAATTTTATAATAAATATTTCCTAAGTATAAAAATGAATGATCGTAAAAGAAATTAGTAATTGGAATATTTTCCAATTATTTATAGAGGGTATTTTCTAAGTATAGAAAATAAAAGAAAGCGATATTCGGAAATAATTTACAAATAGCGTAAAAAGGCCAATATGGTTATTGAAAATATTTGGTTAACAAATATTGATAAAGAAAATGGAGAGAGATTTAATTAATGAAATATTAATTAAAGAGCCCAGTGATTTGTTTGATATGTTGAATGAACACTTGTTTTTATTCGATAGTTAAATCACAGACTATCGAAGTTTTTTTGACCATCGTTGTCAATATGGAGAGACCGGTTGGATTATTATCCAAAGAACCACTCCGTGTTGGCATAAGCGTTGCGATCCAAATATGCTGAATATATTGAAGACGGAGTGAAGTGCAAGGGCTTTTTCTATTAATAGAAATTGTGCCTTCGGTTTCGTTCAGTCCCAGAACGAACGTAAATGGACGAATGTCTGACAGAGTATTTCCAATGATCAAATGGGTTGGTCTGTATAAAAATATATGGTTGCAACGGATTTATTCCCTTAGAATAACATCCAGAATGTTTGTGCAAACTCAACTAGTGATTAACGGATCTGACGATGTGGCATTCAAAGTGATTGTGCTATAAGTAAATGGTAAGTAATCGAAGCCTCAGGCCTCACCAACCGTGAAAGGACAAAAATCGGGCAGGCAGCATGGCTATGTGGGTCGCACCCATTAGGATGTATTATCACTTATCTAGAGAAATTCCAATCGCTTCTTTAATCTATCGATGTTGTCCCTTTCGGGAAACGGTTGCTGATCCCAACCGTTGGTGATATACATTCGATACACTCAAGCGAAATGAGTGGTCGGTCATGTGTGGGCCGGGTTGCAAGACGTTCTTGTGAACCCAGTGTATTCGTCTCTAGAGATACACTATCGGGAGGTGGTCCCATACCTTGTCAAGTTGGAATTCCAATCTCCAATAAGCGCCCTGCGGTTTTTGATTTAATATTATATATGGAGCGTGAGATGCAAGCGTTCCGCTAGATTCTATTTATTTGATTTAGACATTATTATAATATCATCAGATTTTGATATTAAAATGCTTTGGGTTATCGTAAGGTAAAAACCGTCCGTGTTTATGTGTGGATCGGTCTTACGATTATCTTTTCTATCAAAAGGATTTTAAAAGTTAAACCAATGGTTGGAATTTACTCACACCAGTCCCATGACTGACCCAGAGTTTATTTTGTTTGTTTTCCCTAAACTCTTGGGTGCCCAAATTTGTACGGGCAGTCAAGTAGTCGGGATTTTTCAGATTCACTTGGAGGAGCTTGGAGCAGGAGGCTTCAGCGTTAGTTATCTAGTGTTATATTCCGCTGTATTGTAAGTGTTGAACTCTGATTCTGAATGTACATGTATACAGAAATTTTGTATTACAAAAGTATATGATATACTATATTTTATTCGTTCCGCTGTGAGTTTGTGATCTTCGTTTTCTTCTATTCTATTTTCTTTCTTTCTATTTCTCATCCTCTGACTTCTTTCTAATAATGATTCGTATTTCTGTGCAATTTGGGTTGGACGTGTGGTGTTATTAGTCAACTCAGATAGCACGGAAATGCGGGTTGTTACATTTTTAATTATAGGAAGACGATTTTTATTGATTTAAAGAAGCAATAAAAATGTGATTTTTGTCCATATAAAAGTATAGATTTTTGTATGGTAAAAGCGTAGATTTTATATATATATATATATATATATATATACGAAAAGATTATATTTTTAAATATGAAAATATCGTATTTTTAAAAGTGAAAAAAAAATCATATTTTTAATATAGGAAAGGTGAGATTTTTTAGATAAGAAAAAAATTCGATTTTTATATATTGAATAGCGAAGTAAAAATTCGATTTTTATATATTGAATAGTAAAGTAAAAATTCGATTTTTATATATTGAATAGCGAAGTAAAAATTCAATTTTTATATATTGTATAGCAAAGTAAAAAAAATTCGATTTTTACATATGTAGAGAATACGGGCAAAGAAAGTGACAAGAGGCAAGAACGGCGAAGATTTCTACATAAGAAGAGTCGTGGGATTGGATTAAATAATCTGTGAGAACTTCTCACCTTTTAATTTTGTTTTCTAGTTAAAATATATACTAGGATGCAGATGGTGTTTAGTAGCACCCGACACCCGTCATCCACAGACCATGGATGACTTGTATGTTTGATTGTTTGTTGTGGTGAAAATTGATTGTGTGATGTGAAATGAAATAAAACATTTATATAGTTGAAATAAAATATTTATATAGTTAAAATATTTTATAGTTAAAATAGAATTTTTAACGTGTATATGAAATGAAATAAATTAATATAAACAAATCGAACGATTTGTTTATATACACACATTTGACTGATATTGATTGGGACGATAAATTTTACACATCGCCCAATTGCACAAATAAAATCTGTGTTGATTGTTTGAAACCCCACACGGGTATCGGGATGATATTTGACGTACACTAATCCCGATTGTTTAGTTGTATGTCGATTGATTGATTGACAGACTGTTATAAGCATTGAATATTTATATTTGATGCTTATACAGTGTAGAATGCACTTTGGATGATGGTTGATTATTCATCGTTGTTATTGTATACATGTGTTGTAGAAAAACCCATATAATTAACATTATATGGTAATTGATTGGGCCTCATTCCAGTTTAGAAGTAGAAATATTTGAAAATAGAATATTTGAAAAAGAAATATTTGAAATAGGATATTTGAAATAGCATATTTGAAATAGAATATTTGCAATAGAAATATTTGAAAAAGAAATATTTGAATGGAAATATTTGTATAGAAATATTCAAAATAGAATATTTGAAAATATGAATATATGAAGCCGTGTTGATTAGATTTACGCCATTTTGACGTGAACGATATTTATATCAATTTTATTCATTTTATAACGAATATCGAAAGTGATTTCAAAATCTGAAATTTTGAAAAGAATTGAAATTCGAATTAAATTGAATAGAAATGAATTCAAATTGAAATTGAATAGAAGTGAATTCAAATTGAAATTGAATAGAATTGAATTCGAATTGAAATCGAAAGGAATTGCATTCGAATTAAATTGAAATTGAATTGAAATCAATTTGAAATGAATTTAAAACGAATTTATATTGGGATATTCAATTTTGATTTGAAATTGAATATGAAGTTGAAACCGTTTTGAAAATGAATTTAAAACGATTTATAAAGCACGTTTTGAATTGAAATCGACGAAGTATATATTATATATATTATATATATAATATAATGGCCTGAATAGAACGCGCCGCGCCGCGGTAGTTCGCGAATTTCGACCATTGACTTCGGACGGATATTGCGGGAGATACGACCGTCGGATTTTCCTAAAACCGGAACCGTTGGGTTCGTATCGAAAAGAGCTTTCTAACGAATATTAGAAATAAGAAATCTAACGGATTTGGAATTATGTCCAAATCAAATTTGGAAAAGGTCGCTGTAAGTGCAGTTCGATGGCCGTTGATGGAAATCGACTGTACGGGCCTTGATAAAATTATTAAAAATAGTAATAATTTGTGTAAAATCATAAGAAATGATTTGTGAAGAATTGGGATGAAAAACTCCATATTTGAAAAGAGAAAAATAGATTTTTATCGAAATGAACTAGTTTTGAACTAGAATTGTAATTTATTTATTTTTAAAATAAATAAAGTGAGTTTGAAATGGTTTTGAAATATAACCAGAATTTCCAATAATTGCATTGGAATGGATTTGAATCGAAATTTTCTTTGGAATATTTCGATGTTGGATTTCGTGATTACACAGTTGTAGTTATGGAAATTTGAAAGATATATATACATATCGTTATTTCCAATACGATATTTGTTGGTCGCAGAATTTGATATTGAATATAAGCCGATATATTTTCTATTCAGAGCCTTGTATTTAATATCAAATGTGATTTGGGTTTGTCGTGAATGGTGTCTTCATTAACACTGTTCTTAAACCCAGTTGAGAAAAGATTAAATCTTTTTATTTAGATTTAATGAAGTGTACCAATCAAATAATATTTAATTGAAATTGAATTGGTATTGATTTTTGGGTTTATCGTGAATAGTGTTTTAAATAACACTTGTTCTTTAACCCGATAATTAATGGAATGTGATTTTGGATTTATCGTGAACCGTGTTTTAAAATGACACTGATTCTTTAACCCAGTTAAAGATTAAAACTAAATGGAGTTTTAATGAATCTTTAATTAGATTGAAAAGATCGAGAATGGAGTATCACCAGTTTTACTCCAGGCGATAGTTAAATCTTTAATTAGATTTGAACATGAAATGGTAATTGAATTTACCGATAACACCGTGGTGTTAAATATGAAGTATTACTAGTTTTACTTCATGGGATGAATAGGCGGGAATTGGGAAATTAAAAATAAATGTTTACTTCGGCGTGGTTCGCTAATCTCGACTAGTTTGAATTGATATTCAAAAGAAGATTAAAGAGTAAATTTAAAAGAATTTATCTTTGATAAAATTAATGGAAACCTTTCCCAAAATATAAGAATATTTGAATAAAAGAATATTCTGAATTGGAAAGAGGCGTATGTTGTGTTTGTGTAACACGTGTTTATTATATATATATACGCGAGTTGTTCAGAAAGACCGGGTTTATCCCATTCTGAATAACTGATTCGACGTGGTGTCGAAGATGAAGGCGGTGGTTGAAGACCAGAGGTCTTCACGTCGTTTTGGTAATAACTGATGATCTTGATTGGGCTGTACACCCAAGAAGATGGAAACAGTTGGTGATCGTCCAGACGTACTTGGAGATCGATGGATATGTGGGGTACTAGGTGCCTCCGGTTTCGTTCAGACCCAGAACGGACTTGTAAATGGACTGTGTATCTGACATTGGATTTCAGTCTCTATGGTTGACTTCTATTGAATATATATCTGTTTGGCGGCGGAGAATTTATTCTCTTGCTTAACACCCTTCTCTGAGACGTACGAGCTCAGGGGTTATATACTGATGGATATCAAACGCATAGAGTGAATTGCCTGTGTGGCATGCCTAAGTGGCAAATGATCAAGGCTTCTGTTAAAAAGCAAAGTCTTGTGGTGATGATCAAAGCACAGCCTGTGTGGCACAGCTTTGTGTAACGTGAATTCGTGAGCCTCGCACCCCGGTTGTGAACCAAAAACGGGAGAAGGACCTCAGGGAGGACATGCGTTTCTTTCTAGTTAGAAGTGGCGTCAGTGGTTTTACACGCCCTGACGAGTTTGACTTATGTGGTTGTTGCTGTTGCGAGGCGCCTCGGTTAGATCGGACGATCCGGGTCCGATGGAGTCATTCGTTGGCTCATTTACGCCCCATAGGGCGGGGAAACGTAGTGTTCAGGCATTTTAATCCACATCGGTGGACCGACCCTGTCGCTCCAAGGGTCGATGAGCTCTGACCCTGAGGCTCGGGCTAGAGAGTCTCGAAGTCGGTGAGGACTATCTTTTGCCTCGGTTCACAGACGAAAATCCAATTTCCAAATACGTGACATTTGCGGTTTTATTTGTAGACCCTATATATGGCGACATAGTGGCATGGGACGGTCATGTCGCCTATGATTGATACTTATGATTTGAAGTTGTTTTATACACTATGCACTTATAATAGTATCAAATGATTTGTTTTAAACAAATCAAGCATTCTTGGCTATTATAAGGTAAAAAACCCTATCCTCCGGCTTGTGTTGCATTGTGTGATGGGACCAGGGTATTATAATAGCTTCATTTTTCTTTATTTAGCATTGCGTTGTTTGTTTTATGCACTGGTATTCTTGGGAGGAAACTCATTCCGTGTTATACGGCGTGGTCCCTTGATTTACCTAACTTTAAAAATAAAGATTAATAACTGTTTTAGTTCTCACACCAGTCACATGACTAACCTGGAGTTTATTGTTTTAACCTAAACTCTGGGTGCCCCTATTTTCCGCACGGGCAGCTAGTAGTTTTGGTTTTGCAGATTTATATTCACAGGATCCTGGTTTACAGCTGGAATGATATCCGGAAAGCTTTGTATCCGTATATCTCCTTCAGTTGTGTATTGTATTATTTTCCGCTGCTATGTATTTAAATGTAATTTAAATCTCTGATATTTCTGTGTAATATTTGTTTATACTCTGTATATTCTTGTATCTGATGGAATTGTTGTAATAACAACGAAATGTTCTCCCGTCTGCGTTCTATTTTGTCGTGTTCTCAAAACAATTCGTTCTTTCTCTTCTCTTCGGGGACCGGGGAGGTTCGGGTCGTTACTTCGTGGTATCAGAGCTTTGGTTTACAAAGCTCAGAGAACATGACACACTAGAACCATACGAAAGAATTCATCAGATATTGGATTAGTAATATCCAATGAGAATGACTCGTTAGAGATGGGATCAGTAGTATCCTAGAACGAGTGTGAAGAGTAAATTTTTAAAATAAAAATGAAAACCCATTTTGTTTTGAAATTTAAATCAATTATTCGACTTGATTATTTATTTTATATTGATTTGGACAATCCAGTATATAAAGATTTTGCATATGCGCCTTGCAAACGTATATTCGAAGTTTTAATATACTGGATAGATATAGATTCACACTCTAGTCGCCCGGAGATGATTCTGATGATTGTAGCTACATCATCAGAATTAGTGTTCGAGTGTCGAAGGGGTGATATTTATATATTTCCTATTGACTGGTGTGAGAACCAAAATTAGATAGGGCCTATTGTTGTGATTTGGCATCAAAAATCTGATTTTAGACTATATATCAAAGTTATGAATTTGAAAAGCTAATCAACTAATTGATTGATGGTTGTGTTGTTTGATTACTGTTTTGATTAATTGAAATTTTAACCATATAGCCAATTTGATCAAATAGTGAGTTGTATTGGAAATTTGGTCGCATTTGCTTGCATATACATGTACTTACATTGAACAGGTCATAGCAAGGAGGCTAGAGCAGAAGAATAAAATTTGTTTGCCCGACAAATAGGTACATGTTTACCATAATTTACTATTTTGTTTGGGTGATGATGATTTTATGAGCCGACTGGCTAGCCGCTTGGCTTTTTCTTTTTCTTTTTGAGATCAGAAGGCTTGTATGGCAATTTCGGGATTTTCCCGGTGCTCTCGGTGCAGTGGAGGTTATAGCGAAATTTTTCGAAAATTTAGGGTGTTAGCCAAATTTTTGAAAAATTTGAAAAGTTCTTAGAAACTGAAAAGTTGAAGAACTTAAGCCGTAGTCAAAATAATAAAAGTTGAGTTGACTAGTTAAACAACTTTCGGCTTCGTTCCTTTTCGGGGACGAAAAGTTTTAAGTGGGGGAGATTGTAACAACCCGGAAATCTGGGCCAGTTTAAATTTTTTATTTTGGCAATTTTAGCGAATTTTGATTATTTAAAATGAATTATTTTAAATAATAACGATGAGAAATTTATTTTGAATATAATTCGAACGTATATATTCGTTTGAATCGACGATAGAATATAAATATTTATTTATAATTATAAAAGGAATTGAAAATGGCGTGGTAGTTCGATAATTCGATTTCAAACTTCAATTGAATGTACATGATTCAAAATAAACCGGATTTTAGTGAAACCAAAAATAATAGAATCTAATTGAGAATATATTTCCAACGAATCCGAAAAATCAAAATTTCATAGCGGGGATCAAAAGATATGTCCAATTGAAAATTCTGAATAGTCGCTATGGAATTCAGGCCCTTAAAATGGGAATTTTGCAAACGACCTCGGATTTCAACGAAACCACTTTTGTTGGATCCGCGATGTCAAATTATTGCTAGGTTTCAAATTTCATAATTTTTCAAATCAATATGTGAGCGTGGCAAACGAAAACGCGTTTGACCAGTTTAAGTTGATTTTAATCGACTGGAAAATGGCCATTTTTCAAACGGTCTCAGAATTCGATGAAATTAGTTTTGTTAGGACTGTATCGCCAATACGAAGCTAGGAAATATTTTTCTGGAATTTTTCGAGTTAGTATGTGGTCCCAGTAAATTGAAATACGCGTTCAAATTCAATATATAGATTTATATGTTGATTTTGACGGAAACTGATCGAAACAATCGAATCAGCTTACGATACATATTCCATTGTGTTCGGAATGGGGGTAATACGCTATGGACGACAGGCGGTGGGCCTCGTTTCGAGGTCGAAATAAAAAGTTACTTTTTAGAGAAATAAAATAATTAAATAAAAAAGAATGAAAACCCCTCTCTCCTCTCTTCCTTAATTCCTCACAGCCCCCCCCCCCATTTCCATTTCTTCAGGAAAAAAAATAAAATGAAAAAAAAAGGGGGCGCCCACGATCGAGCCCCCCCATTCAGTCGCGCCGCGCCGCCTCCAGGCACCCGCCACCCATCGCCGACACCCCCCATCGCTGATGACGCGCCGCCCTCCTCCCTTCTTCGAGCTCCTTCCTCTCTCCCCATCCGCTCCTCCTGAAACCCTAGCCGCCGTCGTGGCCCCACTGCCTACCGCCGACCTTCAACCCGACCACCCCGAAACCCTAGGCGCCGCCCAGGGCCACCGCACCTCCACCTCCCCCTCCGCTGAAAACCCAATCGATGTAAGTCCTCCCTTCCCTTTTTCTTTTTGTTATTTTTATTTAGGTTTTAACTTGTTATAATTAAAAAACTGAATTTCGTTTAGTTTAAAAACTGAAAAAGTTTTGATTTTTATAAGTAAAGTAAAAATAGAATTTTTAGTAAAGTAAAAATAGAATTCTTAGTAAAGTAAAAATAGAATTTTTAGCAAAGTAAAAATAGAAAGACGATATTTTTAATTATAGGAAGACGATTTTTATTGATTTAAAGAAGTGATAAAAATGTGATTTTTGTCCATATAAAAGTATAGATTTTGTATGGTAAAAGCGTAGATTTTTTTTATATATATATACGAAAAGATTATATTTTTAAATATGAAAATATCGTATTTTTAAAAGTGAAAAAAAAATCGTATTTTTAATATAGGAAAGGTGAGATTTTTTAGATAAGAAAAAAATTCGATTTTTATATATTGAATAGCGAAGTAAAAATTCGATTTTTATATATTGAATAGCGAAGTAAAAATTCGATTTTTATATATTGAATAGTAAAGTAAAAATTCGATTTTTATATATTGAATAGCGAAGTAAAAATTTGATTTTTATATATTGAATAGCAAAGTAAAAAAAATTCGATTTTTACATATTTAGAGAATACGGGCAAAGAAAGTGACAAGAGGCAAGAACGGCAAAGATTTCTACATGAGAAGAGTAGTGGGATTGGATTAACTAATCTGTGAGAACTTCTCACCTTTTAATTTTGTTTTCTAGTTAAAATATATACTAGGATGCAGACAGTGTTTAGTAGCACCCGACACCCGTCATCCACAGACCATGGATGACATCTATGTTTGATTGTTTGTTGTGGTGAAAATTGATTATGTGATGTGATGTGAAATGAAATAAAACATTTATATAGTTGAAATAAAATATTTATATAGTTAAAATATTTTATAGTTAAAATAGAATTTTTAACGTGTATATGAAATGAAATAAATTAATATAAACAAATCGAACGATTTGTTTATATACACACATTTAACTGATATTGATTGAGACGATAAATTTTACACATCGCCCAACTGCACAAATAAAATCTGTGTTGATTGTTTGAAACCCCACACAGGTATCGGGATGATATTTGATGTACACTAATCCCGATTGTTTAGTTGTATGTCGATTGATTGATTGACAGACTGTTATAAGCGTTGAATATTTATATTTGATGCTTATACAGTGTAGAATGCACTTTGGATGATGGTTGATTATTCATCGTTGTTATTGTATACATGTGTTGTAGAAAAACCCATATAATTAACATTATATGGTAATTGATTGGGCCTCGTTCCAGTTTAGAAGTAGAAATATTTGAAAAAGAAATATTTGAAATAGAATATTTGAAATAGCATATTTGAAATAGAATATTTGAAATAGAATATTTGAAATAGAATATTTGAAATAGAAATATTTGAAAAAGAAATAATTGAATAGAAATATTTGAATAGAAATATTCGAAATAGAATATTTGAAAAGATGAATATATGAAGCCGTGTTGATTAGATTTACGCCATTTTGACGTGAACGATATTTATATCGATTTTATTCATTTTATAACGAATATCGAAAGTGATTTCAAAATCTGAAATTTTGAAAAGAATTGAAATTCGAATTAAATTGAATAGAAATGAATTCAAATTGAAATTGAATAGAAGTGAATTCGAATTGAAATTGAATAGAATTGAATTCGAATTGAAATCGAAAGGAATTGCATTCGAATTAAATTGAAATTGAATTGAAATCAATTTGAAATGAATTTAAAACGAATTTATATTGGGATATTCAATTTTGATTTGAAATTGAATATGAAGTTGAAACCGTTTTGAAAATGAATTTAAAACGATTTAAAGCACGTTTTGAATTAAAATCGACGAAGTATATATTATATATATTATATATACAATATAATGGCCTGAATAGAACGCGCCGCGCCGCGGCAGTTCGCGAATTTCGACCATTGACTTCGAACGGATATTGCAGGAGATCCGACCGTCGGATTCTCCTAAAACCGGAACCGTTGGGTTCGTATCGAAAAGAGCTTTCTAACGAATATTAGAAATTAGAAATCTAATGGTTGAATTTGGAATTATGTCCAAATCAAATTTGGAAAAGGTCGCTGTAAGTGCAGTTCGATGGCCGTTGATGGAAATAGACTGTACGGGCTATGATAAAATTATTAAAAATAGTAATAATTTGTGTAAAATCATAAGAAATGATTTGTGAAGAATTGGGATGAAAAACTCCATATTTGAAAAGAGAAAAATAGATTTTTATCGAAATGAACTAGTTTTGAACTAGAATTGTAATTTATTTATTTTTAAAATAAATAAAGTGAGTTTGAAATGGTTTTGAAATATAACCAGAATTTCCAATAATTGCATTGGAATGGATTTGAATCGAAATTGTCTTCGGAATATTTCGATGTTGGATTTCGTGATTACACAGATGTTGTTATGGAAATTTGAAAGATATATATATATATATATACATATCGTTATTTCCAATACGATATTTGTTGGTCGTAGAATTTGATATTGAATATAAGCCGATATATTTTCTATTCAGAGCCTTGTATTTAATATCAAATGTGATTTGGGTTTGTCGTGAATGGTGTCTTCATTAACACTGTTCTTAAACCCAGTTGAGAAAAGATTAAATCTTTTTATTTAGATTTAATGAAGTGTACCAATCAAATAATATTTAATTGAAATTGAATTGGTATTGATTTTTGGGTTTATCGTGAACAGTGTTTTAAATAACACTTGTTCTTTAACCCGATAATTAATGGAATGTGATTTTGGGTTTATCGAGAACCGTGTTTTAAAATGACACTGATTCTTTAACCCAGTTAAAGATTAAAACTAAATGGAGTTTTAATGAATCTTTAATTAGATTGAAAAGATCGAGAATGGAGTATCACCAGTTTTACTCCAGGCGATAGTTAAATCTTTAATTAGATTTGAACGTGAAATGGTAATTGAATTTACCGATAACACCGTGGTGTTAAATATGAAGTATTACCAGTTTTACTTCATGGGATGAATAGGTGGGGATTGGGAAATTAAAAATAAATGATTACTTCGGTGTGGTTCGCTAATCTCGACTAGTTTGAATTGATATTCAAAAGAAGATTAAAGAGTAAATTTAAAAGAATTTATCTTTGATAAAATTAATGGAAACCTTTCCCAAAATATAATAATATTTGAATAAAAGAATATTCTGAATTGGAAAGAGGCGTATGTTGTGTTTGTGTAACACGTGTTTATTATATATATACGCGAGTTGTTCAGAAAGACCGGGTTTATCCCATTCTTAATAACTGATTCGACGTGGTGTCGAAGATGAAGGCGGTGGTTGAAGACCGGAGGTCTTCACGTCGTTTGGGTAATTACTGATGATCTTGATTGGGTTGTACACCCAAGAAGATGGAAACAGTTGGTGATCGTCCAGACGTACTTGGAGATCGATGGATATGCGGGGTACTAGGTGCCTCCGGTTTCGTTCAGACCCAGAACAGACTTGTAAATGGACTTTGTGTCTGACATTGGATTTCAGTCCTTGTGGTTGACTTCTATTGAATATATATCTGTTTGGCGGCGGAGAATTTATTCTCTTGCTTAACGCCCTTCTCTGAGACGTACGAGCTCAGGGGTTATATACTGATGGATATCAAACGCATAGAGTGAATTGCCAGTGTGGCATGCCTAAGTGGCAAATGATCAAGACTTCTGTTCAAAAGCAAAGTCTTGTGGTGATGATCAAAGCACAGCCTGTGTAGCACAACTTTGTGTAACGTGAATTCGCGAGCCTCGCACCCCGGTTGTGAACCAAAAAAAGGAGAAGGACCTCAGGGAGGACATGCGTTTCTTTCTAGTTAGAAGTGGCGTCAGTGGTTTTACACGCCCTGACGAGCTTGACTTATGTGGTTGTTGCTGTTGTGAGGCGCCTCGGTTAGATCGGACGATCCGGGTCCGATGGAGTCATTCGTTGGCTCATTTACGCCCCATAGGGCGGGGAAACGTAGTGTTCAGGCATTTTAATCCACATCGTTGGACCGGCCCTGTCGCTCCAAGGGTCGATGCGCTCTGATCCTGAGGCTCGGGCTAGAGAGTCTCGAAGTCGGTGAGGACTATCTTTTGCCTTGGTTCACAGACGGAAATCCAATTTCCAAATACGTGACATTTGCGGTTTTATTTGTAGACCCTGTATATGGCGACATAGTGGCATGGGACGCTCATGTCGCCTATGATTGATACTTATGATTTGAAGTTGTTTTATACACTATGCACTTATAATAGTATCAAATGATTTGTTTTAAACGTATCAAGCATTCTTGGCTATTATAAGGTAAAAACCCTATCCTCCGGCTTGCGTTGCATTGTGTGATGGGACCTGGGTATTATAATAGCTTCATTTTTCTTTATTTAGCATTGCGCTGTTTGTTTTATGCACTGGTATTCTTGGGAGGAAACCCGTTCCGTGTTATACGGCGTGGTCCCTTGATTTACCTAACTTTAAAAATAAAGATTAATAACTGTTTTAGTTCTCACACCAGTCACATGACTGACCTGGAGTTTATTGTTTTAACCTAAACTCTGGGTGCCCCTATTTTCCGCACGGGCAGCTAGTAGTTTTGGTTTTGCAGATTTATATTCACAGGATCCTGGTTTACAGCTGGAATAATATCCGGAAAGCTTTGTATCTGTATATCTCCTTCAGTTGTGTATTGTATTATTTTCCGCTGCTATGTATTTAAATGTAATTTAAATCTCTGATATTTCTGTGTAATATTTGTTTATACTCTGTATATTCTTGTATCTGATGGAATTGTTGTAATAACAATGAAATGTTCTCCAGTCTACGTTCTATTTTGTCGTGTTCTCAAAACAATTCGTTCTTTCTCTTCTCTTCGGGGACCGGTGAAGTTCGGGCCGTTACTTAATGATATTGGAATTAATTAAGAAATGGTATTGAAATTAAATAAATTTGAATTAAATTTGGAAATTTGATGAATAATAATTAAAGAGAAATCAATAGAATATCAATCGATTGATATTTGAATATGTTGAATTAAATTAAATAGTAATACTGAATGTGGATTAAGCGGTTGTGCCCTGATTGTTGATTGATTGTTGTCTGCTTGTTTGATTGGCTGAATAAAATTCATCCATGATTTGATGAAGAGTTAAATAAACGGAAACCCAGAAGAAAATAAATGAAGTGTTATTTAAATATTTCATAATGGGTTGAGTTAAGTACAGGTGCCAGAAGATTATGAGGATTGAGTTTGATCATGTAGATTACGCGTAAATTGAGTAGTAGACTCAATCGTGCTCGGAAAAGGTACGCTTACACGAAAATATAAATTTTGGGTTTTGGTTTTTGTTTCCCGACTGTATAGGTCGATATTACGTGTTTCTGCAATATCGCAGAAGTCCCTCCATGCAGGGAAGAGTCTGCTAAATTTTCCTGAGAATTTAACGTGTTAAAATATTTTCGATAATTTTTGAAAATCTTGTTTACCAAAATAAATTGGTTTTGTTTTGAAATAAAATATATTTTTAAATTTAATGGGGTTTGCAACATTTTTCTTACCTTAGCAATTTCGAGGACGAAATTATTTTAAGGGGGGAAGAATGTAATGTCCCATATTTTCTGACCATTTATTTGAATTATTTTATTTATTTAAAATATTTATTTGAATTTATATAATGAGATTTGATCATTTTAAATTGAATATTTAAATTATGTTAATAATATAATAATAATTTATTTTCGGGATATTGGGAAAATGTTAAATTTGCAGTATAAGGTGAATGAGCGATTTAAAGTAGTTCAAATATTGTTTATATTGAATTATATAAATATATTCGTTATTAAAGACGACATCTGAATGATTAATTTATAATTATATTATAAACGAACTAGAAACGGCGCGGTAGTTCGTAAATTTCGTTCTGAACTTAAACTGAGTATACAGAATTCGTTTTAAGTCGAAATTCTGTGAAACCAGAAACGTTGGAATCGATTTGATTATATTTTTCATATGGAAGAGAAAAATCGGGTTTTCATGTAATAGATTTTATTTTATGGCCAAATCAATATTTGAAATAGTCGCTATGGAAATCGTTAATAAACGATAACGTTTATTAAATAAAATATTTAATTATATATATATTCGAGTGTCGTTTAACCCAAGTTTCTGAATGTCGAATTTGGAATCCTTCTTAGTTTTATTTGAAGTCATATGATATTTCGTTTGAATATATTCGACAATATCAATTTATTTTTATTTATCAAACTATTTTGAAATTTAATCTATCTTGTATTGGTATTATAAAACTCAACTTAACCCTTGACTTACCCTTAAAACCAGGATGTCAATCTCGTATTAAAGCATAATGAAATGGGCAAGATAATTCAATTCGAATTCGTTCACAAACAAGCATGTATTATTTGTAAGAAAGAATACAACTCAAATTTTCATAAGGACAGTAATCAAATAGACAAAGGAAACTAATATTTGAATATATATATATATGTGTGTGTGTGTGTATTCTACGTCAAACCCAGACTTTCTTACATAACCAAATAAACAAATGTTTATACAGACAATATCATAATAGAATACATGAAAAACCAAAGAAAGCTGTGGAGTGCAAATCTCTGAACTGACTAAACAATAACATAGCCTGAACATAATCTATAGGGATGAACACAGCTAAGCATCCCAATCTTGCACCACAACCATACTGAAAGAACCACTATTGTCACTAGCAAATCTGTCCTGAAGAGTAGAGAAAACAGCTATGAGTAGCTAATAGGTAAATATATTTCCAGTTGAAAAAAAGAAAAGAAAAAAAAGACAGTGAATCAGCAGGGAAATAACAGATACAAGACATTGATTCAACAACTCAAGAAAACAATAGGGTACACAGCTATGAACAGCTAAGAGTCTATATATGAAGCTGAATTCCCAATGCTGAAGTACAAATCAGAAAATAGGAACAGCTATAAAATTTATACTATAAATTTTTAAAATCGAAACTGATGTCATGTATTCAGTAAATAAAAGTTGTTCTGCTATAGGTACATAGCATGACTCAAATCAACTAGGGAATAGCTACAGCTAAGTATAGGCCTCAATCTATAAAACTGAACCAAGATTTCAAACGGGAAAATTGACAATACAAATCAAAAATACACTGTAACAAAATCCACATAGGAACAACTCGATATGGGTATATTTCTGATCAGGGAAATCACATAAAATCCATCATAAAGAAACCGCACTGTTCACTGTCAAACCCCACGCAGAGGCCAAGCATCAATCACAATACAGTTCGACTATACATATCTGAATTAAGCAGGGGAAAATCAACTAGGATCTAGGTACAACTAAGCCTCTAACTAGGATATAACAATTCGTGAATCACTGTTTTCCTTCCTAGTATAAATACAGGGTGGGTGCTAAATGAAATCAACACAGCAAAGAAAGAAACCGAATTCAAAGAAGAAGAAAAAATCAAAAACAGAAATTAAATTGGAAAAATTACTTAGCTTTTTGGGATGTAGGTTTCGGCCTGGGTTGAATCAAGTGGAAGGGGGGCGACGGAGCAACTGAAGGGAGGCCGAGGCAGCGGGCGTCGCTGTGGTCATCAGTGGAAGCGACGGGATAGGGTTTCAAGAGGGTTTCCATTTCTTTTTTCTCTCTGGAATGTTGAGGCAGCTACGATTGTGAAGAATGGAAGGGGGGCCGATGTTTTAGGGTTTAAATGGATGAAAAGGGTGCGGGCTTCAAATCAATTCGGGTTGGGTCGGACAAAGAAGTAAGGCCCATTTTTATTTAAAGTTAATTAGTCTAACTGTTTATATAAATTTCAAATATTAATTCCAAATCCACACGAAATCAGAATTCAACGAAACGAAAAACGTCGGGACCGTGAAGATGAGTTCTACGCAATGGACAAGGATTGAGCAGGGCAGACAGCAGATGGATTTGTTGGTTAAAGTAAACGCCGTTTAATTCGACTAAAACGAGCTGATTTATCGACGAAATCAAATTAAGGTGAGTTAAACTCACTCAGTTATTCCCGCTTATATGTTATAAGTTGGGTTTTTATTTTTGTGTGTTATGGTTGCTAGTGTTTTGACTGGTTGATGATAAATATTTATATATCGTTAAACTGATGAAATTAAACGTCATTTAATTTCAGTGAAACCCAAATCGTTATTTTAACGATTGGTTGCAATTAAGGTAACTTACCTTATTGGTCACGTTTATAAAATAAACGTGTTTTAATAAATGAATTTTTTTGATGGATTGTTGTGTTTGGTAGTGAATTGTCGTTATAGACTGTTATGAGACCCTTATTGAATTGTTTGATTAAATGGTTGAATATTGACCTGAAACTTACCATTTGTTTGATTTAAACCAATAGGTATTATTGGTTGAGTGATTGGCAGTACATGGCATGTGAATTCTCCGTTTTATAAATATCGACCTACCGTCAGGTAAATCGACGAGTTAAAGTTATACAATTTATTTTATAACTGAGAATAGATTTTTAAATCTATTATTTGAATTAAAGTTTGTAAAAAGAAAATAAATATTTATTATTTATTAATTGAGTTTATAATTGGGTTTCAAATGATTTTATAAAGGAAAAGTGATAAATAAAGGGTTATATAGAACCATGTTTTATAAACGAAATTTATAAAAAGAATCGAAGTAGAAAGGATTAATAAATGTTACTTAATAGGGGAATTAAGTGAAATTTATGAAATAAGGCTTTAAGAGAAAGGCTTAAAAGTGATGTGGTAAGCAATAGGATTTTAACAAAAATCCAAGTGATAAGAAGTATCGGTTGGAAAGGTAAAAGAGAAATGTGATGGTTTATAAAATAATTTTCCTAATCAATGGATTAAGAATTTTGGTTATACTCGAGATAGAAGATTCAAAAGGTAATAAGTTTTATCAATAAAATAGCTAAGGGAAGTGTATTTGAGATTAGAGTAAATATCTGTTTGAGTTACAGCTGATGTTATCTGAAGGTAAGACCGTTGTTGATCAAGGTCTGAGAGGTAAATACCCCAACTTGAACGACCTCGGGATTATCTAAGGATGATATTAGTTGTAATGTGAAAGGAGAGGAATAATTTATTTTCCATATGGGAAATAATAACGAAATGAAAGTGGAAGGGTCGCGAATACATAAATGAGTTTTTTCCAAGTAACGGAAGTGAAAAGAATTTGGCATTTATATAAATGGCCAAGGTGAAATAAATGGAAAAGAAATGGTGGGAAGTTAAAATGGTGTTTTCGAGATAGAAGGAAATGGAAACGTTAAGTTTTACGAATAGTTTATACAAAATGTATAATAGTTGGTCATTATATTCAAGTGATGAAATAAAGAAGATGTTATAACGTTGTTTTCACTTGAAGTAATGTAAATCGTTTTCCAATATGGATAATTAGAAATAAAATAAGTAAATGAGTTTGAAACGATAGCCGAATAAAGAATTGAGTATGATTATTGAATATTTCCTTAGATATGAAAGTAATGACCTTATATTATATTTGAAATATTGAAATGATAAAGAGCTTAAGATTAATTATCGTTAATTGTTTTTAGTTAAAAGGGCCAAGTGGTGTTGAATACCTAGCCAGTGAACCCATTGGATTGTCATGATTGAAACAGCGATTATTTTGGTAGTTAAATCACCGACTATCGAATCCGTCCAATACGATTGCTGGTACGGAAAGACCGGGATCGAATTTATATTCGAAAACCATTCCGACCAACAAATACGCGGAGATATCATAAGATGGTCGAGATGGAGCATTGAAGACCATGGATCTTCATAAGTGGAAGGACCACTAATAATCTTTGGTTAGCTCCCAGAGATAAGTTGTGGTTCGGTCGTGGTTGGAATCTACGAGTTGCAAGGACTACTCGCTACTGACTCATGGGGTGATTCCTACATGAGATGCAGTAGGAGAGTACCTTCGGTTCATCCTGTTCCTGGATGACTTGTATAGACGAGTGTCTGACAGAGTATTTCCAAAGGAGATCACGTATGTTGATTTCTTCAAACGTACCATAGTAGATGGCGGAGAAATGGTTTTCTCTAGCCAAGTAAATAGAGTAATTTGTGGACGTCAATTAGTGATATCCAGAGGATCTGACGATGTGGCATTCAAAGTGAATGGTGGCCAGATGTTCGAAAGAAATTCTAGCCTCAAGCCTCATCAACTAGGAGATGACAAAAAATCGGGCAGGCAGCATGGCTATGTGGGTTGCTCCCATTAGGGTGTATGATCACCTATCTAGAGGAATTCCATTTGTTTCCTTAATCTATATTCGATGCTGTCCCTTTTCGGGAGGCGGCTGCTGATCCCAACCGTCGGTGATATACATTCGATACACTCAAGCGAAATGAGTGGTCGGTCATGTGTGGGCTGGGTTGCAAGACGTTCTTGTTGAACCCAGTGTATTTGTCTCTAGAGATACACAATCGGCATGTGGTCCCATACCTTGTCAAAGTTGGAATCCAATCTCCAATAAGCGCCTGCGGTTTTGATTGTATACTATATATGTGAAGCGTGAGATGCAAGCGTTCCATTAGATTGATATTTACTTGTATTTAGACATTATTATAATATCAGAAAAGATATTGTTTCAGAACTTTTTTGGGTTATCGTAAGGTAAAAACCGTCCGTGTTTATGTGTGGATTTGGTCTTACGATTATCCTTTTCTTTTGAAAAGATTTCGAACTTTAAAATCATGATTGGATGATTTACCCTAAATTCTGTGCGAGTTTATCTTACTCTGGTTCACCAGACTGACCCGGTGTTTTGAAAATGCTCGGGTTAGCTCGGGTTTGCAGGTTCAGGTTATTGAACACTACGAAAGGCATGCTGGAAAAGTCCAGACACATTTAGTGTAATTCCGCTGTGTTATAAAGGCAAATTATTATAACTGTCCAGGTGGGTTGATGTATGCTGATGATTGTAAGTTTTATTTAAAGCTCTCAATAAAGATTTATTTCTATATTATATTTTGTCCCGCTGCGATGTGAGACTCTGTGTCGTGTTCTTCCTCTTCTTCTATTCTTATATTTCTTTCTTTCTTATCTCACCCTCTAACTTCTTTCATTAACAATCCGGTGTTCTCGGTGTTCGGAGGATCGACATGAGTTATGGTAAGGTATTTTTGTCGATTTTCGGGGCCGAAAACCCTAGGCTGTTACAGATAATTAACTAAATTAATTGATTAATCATTTACTTTAATCTTTGTCTTCTTTATTACTGCTTTAGGCCGCACCCTAAACCCACGCTCAACCTCCTAGGGTTCCTCTTCGATCCACTTCTGCACCATCGTAACTCGATTGACCACAACCATCTCGTTTGCCTCGGCAAGCTCCACCTACCCCTGCGCCATGGACGAACTCGCACGCCTCTAGCCCCATGAAAACGGATCCAAACGCCACCCCTTTGGCATGGAAATTCGAGGACCATAGGGTGTAAAAACCAATCATGACCATACAGAATTGAAGCTTAGGAGAATCTTTTCGATTTGACCTTTTAGATTGCTAGGAGTTATAGTTTGGATTGAGAGATAATGAAGATCGAAGTTGGGACATTTCTGGCCATTGCAATAGAAGATGGCGGCTAGGTCATACAAATTAGGGTTTTGTTTAGATTTTTTCCTATTATTTGTAATATTTAATTGTTAAATTTGCAAATAAACCCATAATCTCTCAATAGCTTCGATTTCAGCCCAACAAAGGATGTTCCCAGGCAAATACCCCCATTCCGAATCAAATGGAATAGGTTTCGTATCCCAATTCAATTGTTTCGATAGATTTTTCTTTAAATTTAAATATAAAACCTTTAATTATTAAATTTAATCATACATTTAAATTTAATAGGGCCACATACTGACTCTAAAAATTACAGAAAAATTATATCTAGCTATGTTTTTTGATACGGTTCTAACAAGACTATTCTCGCCGAATTCCGAGACCGTTTGAAAAATGGCCATTTTCTGGTCGATCCGATTTGACTGAAACTGACAAAACACATTTTCTTTCCTACGCTCACATATTAATTCGAAAAATTATGAAAATTGAAACCTAGAAATAATTTGACATTCCGCTTCCAACAAAAGTGGTTTCATCAAAAATGGAGATCGTTTAAAAAATGACTTTTTAAGGCCAATATAATATATTAAAATATATATATATTCTACTACTACTTTTCTAAATTTTAAACTGGGCATAACTTTTGATTCCCGCTATGAAATTTCAATTTTTTGGATTTGTTTGAAAGATTTTTTTAAATGGATTCTAATATTTTTGATTTCACTAAAATCCGATTTATTTTGCATCCTGTACAGTCAGTCAAAGTTCAAATTTTCAAACTACCATGCTATTTCTAACTCCTTTTATAATTATAATAAATATATTCATTCTAACTTCGATAAATTTTTCGTCATTATTATTTAAAATAAATTATTTTAAATATTCAAAATTCATTGAAATTTCTAAAATAAAATTTTTAGATTGGTTCAGAATTTGCGGGTTGTTACAAGGTTGGACCCAAATCATGTAACTATTTTGTGGAATATCCACAAGAAACAAATAGATATTATTTCTGTAAATTCTCTGCAAATAAAAGGTTTATTGCTCGAATTGGTATCCTTTATAAAGGAGAACCAATCTCTAAGATACCGATGGGAATGAAATAAAATTCGGAATGTCTTGAAAACCACAAAATACCATTGAATCTTGTATAGACAATAAATTGAGTGGGAGTGACACAATAATTTTAATATTATTTGATAACACATTAATTCTTGTGAATATTGTTTGTTTTAAAACAAGAAATAAATACCGATTCTAAGAAAGAAAATGTTTGGACTAAGAAGTTCATAATTGAACTTAATTCAATGTTGATCCAATCATTTACATTGAGATAACAATATGGTTATTGCTCAGGCCTAAAACCTTAAACCCACTATCAATCCAAACATATATTTAAGAAATATAATTCTTATGTGAAGTTGTTCATAGAGGAAATAAACATATATATTAAGTTACAAAAGTCGTCATATTGCAGACCTACTGAATTAAACACTGTCACAACAAAAGTTTAATAATCACACTAGTTTCATGAGTATACGATACAGGAATGATCGACTCTAGTGCAAGTGGGAGATTGTTAGAGTTTATGCCCTATTGGAAATCCATTTGACGTGGTTAATAACATTGTTAATAACATTGTTGATTTTATTTTATTTGGAATAAAATATTCTGTTATGATATATTTACTACGTAATATAAATAATAACATAATAGAAGACCTTAGAATAATAATACATATTTATATAATTCAAGTATGCGACTTGAACTTGAGATTATATAATATATTAAGTATTATAATTCTTAAATGGCCCTAGTGAAGTTTCATTGTTTATATAGGACAACTACAAAACATTGAGACTAGTATGTTGATTGACTGATGATCACGTCTCATTGATCATTAATATACATGATATTAATGTCAAGACATAAACGTATTGGAGAATAGCGTATTGGGCTGACCCAATATGAGAAAACTACATGGAATATAATTAGCAGTATCATAAGTTATTCTCATAGTGACAGTGATGTAATGGTCCTCAGACCTGAAATCATTATAATTCTATTCGAGGATATTTATGTTTTGATATCATCTAAAGTTACTTGTAACAGAGTATACGATAACGGTAATTATTGGATACATCTCGAATCGAATGAAAATTATGAATGACCTAGATGGAATTTATCCCTACAATATTTATGGTGATATCCATGGGTCTCTTGATTGAGTCCGACTATGAAATGCATGGCCATGCTCAAATGTTAATTTGTTTTGTATAATATACTCATCGATCAAGATAAAAGGATTAAATTATAAAGAGGATGATACGATCCATGCCTCGAGTTTAATCGTAGATATATTGGTTGAACGGATTATATTACATTGATACACTTGTCACAAAAAGGTTGTATCCAACGTTGATCTTATTATAACTTGGGTAGCAGCGATGTATTGCTAGATGCTAATCACTGTTTATGATTCTAAATAAGATTTAAAATCATTGCAAACGTTATAATAACCTATAGGGTTACACACTTAAAACATTATAAAGGGAAAAACATTTAATTGATAAATAAATTATCAAATCTATTGATGTTTTATTTAGTGTTGAAATGGTATGTTGGTGGTGGGTCCCTTATTTTATGGTACGGGTTCAATTTTATAAAGGAAAGTCGATCCCTTTATAATTAGACACGTCAACCATTTGGAAAGATAATAAGATCAGAAAAATACGAAACCCTACCTATATCCATTTCAGTAAAATAATTTTAATGATAGCTAGCACCAAACCCTTTTCACTCTTTGATTCGATCAAGAAGAAAACGTTCGTGTGGATCTCTGTAGAGGCTCGAAACATGGAGATCTCAGAATCGATTCAACTGGATCCAAGTCTTGCACGTTTTCATGGATTTGAACTCACAGCAAAAAGGTACATGTTTTATCCAATTTTTGAATTTTGTATGCAATTGAAATTGTTAATTGTTTAAATTAGCTGCAAATCGATCCATAATTTATTATCATACACCCTTATGGAGATAAAATGTATAAGGACATGAAAAGGAATCTCCATTGGGAAGGGATGAAAAGGGATATATTCGAGCTCATAGCTAAGTGTTTAACATGCCAAAAAGTAAAAGCAGAGCATGAAATTCCCGGAGGACTATTGTCACCTTTAGAAATTTCCATGTGGAAGTGGTAGCATATTTCCATAGATTTTGTGGAGGGGCTTCCGGGAAGTCAGAAGGGAAATGAGGCTATTTGGGTTATAGTGGACCATTTAACTAAGAGTGCTCACTTTATAACAATAAATAAGAGAAGAACTGCAGCTTCATTTGCCCAATTTTATGTTAGAGAGATAGTCAAATTACATGGCATCCCATGTAATATAGTAAGTGATAGAAATCCTTTATTCACGAGCGAATTTTGGAGAAGTTTACGAGCAACAGTGAGAATAACCCTCAACTTAAGTAGAACTTATCACCCGCAAACCAATGGCTAGCCAAAGAGCAAATTAGATCCAATAAGACTTTCTCAGAGATTGTATTATCGACTTTTGAGGAGTTTGGGAGCAACACCTACCGGTTATGGAGTTTACATATAACAATGATTTTCAAGAAACGATTGGTTTGGTCCCTTTCGAAGCACTTTACGGGAGGCCATGCAAATCATCAACTTGTTGGTGGGAGAATATCGATAAGGTTCTACTCGGACCAGACTTCGTCCATGATTCCACGGAGAATATTTCCTTGATTAGGCAGAGGATAAAGGCAACCCATGACCGTCAGAAATCGTATGCCGATAGGAGGAGGAGGGAACTTGAGTTCGATATTGGAGACTTGGTATTCGTAAATGTTTCCCCTCTCAAGAAAACTGTTCACTTTGGAAAGACTGGGAAGTTGGCTTTTAGATTTATTGGACCTTTTCGAATTATTGAGAGGATAAGATCTTTGGCGTATCAAGTGGATCTCCCAGAACGTCAATCGGGAATCCATAACATTTTTCATTTATCTTCATCTAAGGAAGTACCTTCATGATTATGCTATCAGACTCAAGCTTGATAAAATTGAGGACATAAGAAAACTCGATTTGAAGTCCAGGGAGCCTCGTGCCACTGCAAAGATTGCAGAGCATGGAATCAAGAGGGTCTGCAATAAAACCATTCACCTCGTCCGAGTACATTAGGGAAATGATCCTACAGAAAGCACACGAGAAACTGAGATAAGATGAGTCGGACCTACTAAGAGCTTTTCTTAGATAATTTCTCTTCTAGATTACGGTTATGGATGGATTGTGGTCGCAAGATTGGATGTTAGGAAATGAATGAAGCACAATTGCATAGCGCACTCATATAGAAATATATGCATATTAGGATGTTTACTACATCACTTATTTCACATACACACTAGGATTTGAGCTCACTTTAGTAAGTCATCAGTTCATAATCAATGCGAATTATGGATGTTTATGGATGAATTAAAAATAACATGGGTGTACAATATGGGTGTTTGGAGCGAGTTGGGTTTTTTGCCCCTTCAAACAGATTTCAAGACAAAATATATTTTTAAGGAGGGAGAACGTAACACCCCATAAAAATATATCTAAAAGTAATTAATAATGGAAATTTACAATAAAGTATAAAGGACAACGGGATGAAAAATAGAATTTTGGAACATCAGGAATTTGGCTACGAATAAACCGTGATTGTATTCGTGACGAAATTCTGATCATTTTTCATATATAATATGTCAAAATCCGAGCCCATATTAAAATATTACACTTAAAAGAAACTATACGTTAAATATATATGCAATACAGTTTGAAATTTAAATTACAATATTAATATATTGAATAATATATAAACCAATAAATAAGTAATTGCAATATTCCATCCAATTTGAATTTATATGTATATATAAGTATACAGCATGGGACAAGAATAATGTTTATAAGGAAAAGAATAAACAAAATTTATAAACGTTGTAAAATAAAAATATTTCTAGTCCCACATGCGTTTACTGGACAAAACAACGACCAGGAGGTCGACTGCCCCTCCTAGAGGGGTGTCGACCGCCCTTCTAGGGAAGCGATCGACCGCCTGGCACGGCCAATGCCCAGTAAGGCTTGGTTCGGGTCATGTTTTAGTATTAATTTATAAATTTGAATAGCTAGGATTAAATCTTAATAATCTTACAGTTCTTATTTGTCCACACACCTAGAAATAACACCCTAGACTTTGGACCTAAACCTAGCCTCCCTCTCCATCTCTGCCTTCATTCTGCCATTTGATTCTAGAGAAATTCATAATCGGTTTTCTTCTTCGCTTAAAATCTATTTTTTCCTTTTTCTAATCCATTTTTCTTATAGGATCAAGATCTGGAATCATAAGAATTATATATATAAGAATTCTAACTATTTAATTCTTATATATACATACATACAAATTTCTAGGGATTGGAGTTAGCATTGAATATGTAAACATCATCAAATCTATGGCATTTCCATACATTCAAATCATTATGAATGGGAACAGTAATTATTTAGGCATATTCTACATTTGTAGATTATTATATGAGTAAGTATTCCTAGGGAGATTTGGATTAACGATAATATCAAACTACAAAAACCCCAAACCTCCCATTTTTAGATATGTTTCACAAGAATTGTCATTATATATTGGATTTGTGAATTTGTTTGAATTGTGGATAAAGAACATTTTGGATGATTTACTTTTATTTGATTTTATTTATCCTTTTTATCTAAAAGTGATTGTGATGTAAAAAGGTTCGGATTTGATTTAGTTTTATTATTAGAATAGGTTTGAATATCCATTCTAAACACATAATTCGCTCGTATTCAGATTTGAAACAAATCAAATACCAAGTTTTTATGTACAACATAAGAAAGGGTAAAGTAGATAAATAAAGGATTATGTATATATATGTATATATATATAGATATATATGATGTATGAAATTTACACCTTGTTCTTGATTCATTACTTGGATTATTCTAATAAGCCTAGGATGCAAGTTTTGATTTTATGTTGTATTTTTCCCATTACTGCTATTTTTAATTATGTCATCATGCCATGTATTTAGCAGTCGGATGTGCAAATTAACTTATATGCCTTGAATGTAGACAAAATTGACAATTTACACCGTTAAAACGTTCATTCGTTCATACGAAAATTAGCGTTATTTATACTTATTAAATATTCTACTTATATAGCGTAATTAGCGTAATAACGATGCAAAAATGCAATTAAAATACGGATAGAATTTGAAAGGTCCCCATATAAATTGCTGTTTGTGTGTGTATAAAATTGTATAACTATATATTAAATAATGACACACAGACACGAGGTTAGTCGTCATTTGTGGTAGACGTCTTGTGACGACCGCCTATAACTCCTGCACCAAGCAATAGGAATAACGCGCTAAAAGGTGTGCGAGGAAGACATGGACGATCAACAGGGTAAGATAACACAAGCGAAACCTATCGTATAAATCACAGCGCGAGGATAAATAATATAACATATACAACAAGTAGTTATAGTGAAGCAGAATTGAGTAGAATCTTAAACTCTATCATATCATCATGAAATATCCAAACATCTTTGGATTACACTATAAGAGTCTGTACAATAAGCCTCACTACAAGCCCTCATAGAATAAATCAAACAGCGGAAACAACAAATCCTAGATAGTAGAAAATAATACGCAAGCCTCCTGCTCATTATCGTTCAACAACATCGTCCTAAACAAGATCTATCACCTGTCACCTGCTACTCAGTCTTCCCATCCACAATTGGATGAACAACCCAAGACAATGAGAGGAAACATAAAACTTTGAGTCAGACAACAGTATTAATGAGAGATGCAACAACTATCTAACATCATCAATAAAGCATATGAGAATAGGCAGATTATTCAACTAATCTACCATCACTAACAGAGAAGAACCCAAACCCGTCTTCCCCACATCCGACACCGAAAGTCTTTACAGGCAACAAAGTAGAAATAACAGTACATTCATGGCAATAAGTTATCAAGCATAGATCATCCTAATCGATATCGACATCTCCGAAGCACAAGCCCAATGGCCTAAACCGACATCAGACAAACACTCGAGAGATATCTCATTCGACGTTGAATGATCTACAAAAGATGATACACGCAAAACAATCATCATCTATGACTTTGGCTATCACCGCTAATCCTGCTTTGAAACCATCGTTAATCATATGACCAACCAAATACCTTGTTGCCCGTCAAGGGCTAATGGTAAACCTCGGTTCTAGCAAAATTCCATACACCATCATGATTTGTATCTAGGCCCGTCGTGTTGCCCAATGTACTCGACCAACCACTTCTAGTCTTTAGGGCGTCCCCATTATAACACTGCTTTGAGTCCGCTGGAATATACGATAACGATAATTCCTCGGCCTTCGATATCTCTAGCCATCCCAGCGAATGACTATTCCTGAGCTCAAGCCACTTCTCGAGCAACCATTATCCCCAGACTAACCACCTTTAGTCGACTTCACATTCGTTGCATTATGATGATCAACAAACACATCACAACACTTTAAACATTCCTGCTTGAATATAACTTGAAGCCACATCCAACACCGAACCAAAATAACAACTATTTCTGGTCGATGATACTCGGTTTGTTCCTCTATCCAACACTTGGGTTGTTAACCAACCTGACCTATCAGGTCGTTCGGCCGACCTAACGACCTGACCTTCCCAGACTCCAATGACCCAACCCATTGAAGCTCCATCAACCTGATGCTTTACAAGTTTCAATGACCCGACTTCTACATTGAACAACCCAAGGACAAATGACCTAACCCCCTGTGTCTTTGCTTCACTTCACTAACCTGACTTCGAACGATCCAATAATGGGCGACCCGACCTTGTGCCAATGACTTGACTCCAACGACCCAAAGCCCTTTTCCCAGACCGACCCGCCTTCCTTCGTGCTTCCCAAGACACGACCTAACTCTACAATGACCTGGAGCCTCCTACGACCTGAAACCAACGACCCATCTTAGTTCTTAAGTAACAAGTCATGCGATCCGAGCCTGCCACATCATCAACAACCCATGCAAAAACGACCGGACTCTAGATCTAACGAATATATCTCTAATCTCGACCAATTCATCACCAAATGAAAACATCGACGCATGCAATTCATCCAATTAAACCATCGACACTTTATGAAATCATTAACAACACTTAAACGACAATTATTCATCATACAACCATACAAAACTCACCAAACCATGATAAATCAATGAATAAACAAAATAGTGGACCTAAACTTGCACAAACATATGAATTAACACAATAATTACCGATTTAAGTTGCTAGATTAGATCCTATGGTGATTCAAATGAAAATATACTTACGATGATGTAGATTTTTGTGAAAACAACTTAAAACCATGAAATTAAGATCAAACAACCCATATACTTGATTGAATCCATGTGAGAGATGCTTATCACTCACCAAATCTTCAAAACAACTTGAAATCGCTAAATTTCCAATATAGACAACGAATAATGATCTTCAAAACTCTTAATTTGACACAATATCCCTTCATTTGATGTAGATCTAGCTTTGCTTGATTTAGATCTTCAATCTTCTTGCATAGATCTAGAATTTTAATGATGGAGAGGTGTATTTAATTGAGCAAGGAGGATCACGAGCTCAACCAAATGAGAGAATGAATAAAAGTAACCCTCTCCATGCCTCTAACTCCTATTTATAGCCTCAAATCAGCCCACTAATGGGCCATAACAAAACAGCCCATTAATGACAAGCCAAACTTGTACAGAAATTGTGCAGCACTAAAGCAGCAATTCCTCCTGAACTGGTGAACTAAAATTTAAATGTGACCACCCTACGGAATTGGAAACACCATTTCCTTTCCAATAAAATCAATCTCAGCACCTGATTTGATCCCAGTCAAAAGTCATTCCATGTATAAAACTGGTAGAGGCAAAATGGTCACAAATAAAATTGGTAAAAATTATGGACATGTCTCACATCCCCATAAACAACATATCAAAATATGAGAATGATCCAACCCTCAGGGAATTAAATAAAAATATTTTATGATCCTCCGACACGTAAAATGTAGGCTGTTACAAGTCTGCCCGGAACTGACCAACAAGTCCAGCAACCATAAGTAGGCCCGCCTAATGTGAGAGGTTTGGTTGTCATGGGGTATTTAAACTGATACACTGTGACATGAGGTTAATCCCACTTGTGCTAGAAGTCTGCTTGGAACGGCCCGACATATCTAGCAACTACATGTATATGGTTTAATATGAGTGGTCTAGTGTGTGTGTGTGTGTGTGTATACCTATTAAGTGTGTAAATATGTAGGTTTACTATGCCTTGAGAAGGTCTTAAGTGGCTGACTCTCTTCCTATCTAGTTTGGGTCTTAAGTGGTTAGGACTAGGACCATTTTGAAGGTTTATTCCTTGGATGTGGACCAAAGTAATGGGACCCACCCTTATTAGATTCGAAGTAAGTCTATGTATCTTCCTTCTCTGAAAGTGGTTTAGACATGGCAATAATGGAGTAGGGTAGTTTACTGGAATGTCCACTTCCTCTAGGAGCTATGTGAGGCCAACCTAGAGACAAAATTGGTATACGTTGGACGTAGCATGCTATTTAATTCACCAATTGTCCAATGGAAGTATTAAGAAACATAAATGTTTTACCGTAATATCAGTTAAGTAGTAATGTGAGGCATCCCCCGGAGGGGTCTTAAATGGATATATGTGGATCTACCCTAAACCGAAATTAAGCGACGAGTTATTACTTCTCATATTACTTGTGAGAATATATACATAATAAAGTTGATGTATTAGGATGGGGTCTTAAGTGGCTAGGATCCTCCTTAGGGTTATAAGAGATCATGAGAATCCACACTTACTAAATATGTTAGAATAGGCCTTAAGTGACTAAGAATGTCCACCTCATTCGGTCTCCACCCTAAATGCACTAATGAAGGTCTTAAGTGATTGATTTGGATCTCCACCTCATTTGTTAGACACTTTTGTATATGTGTGTGCTTGTGTGTTTCGTAGACATACCTTGGCATATATAACCTGCTAAATCTAGGGTATGGTCTTTAAACTAATATTATTTTCAATCACACAAGACTTTAGGTTCAGACCCCTCTCCTTAACATGTCTTATTGGTCAGTAGGGGATGTAGCTATCCAATAAAGGAAAGGTATATGAAGCCTGACGAAGGTGATGGAGATATTATGATATTATTAGTTATCATTGTTGTTTTGCTTATGGAAACTCTAAATTATGAACCATGATGATGTACTATTTTGAATAGTTGTATTTGACAATTATTATCAGAATATGCGACTTTTAATAATGTGGTACATCTTATTTTGGTATTATACTTTTTGTTTTTGCTGTGTGAGATTCCATGATGCTATGTTTACCTATATTATGATCAAATGTAATTCCTTATAGGGACCAATGATCCATTTATAGTGGCCCTATGTTTCGAGTGACCTTTTCTGGGTCGAAATTTAGGCTCACTCCGAGCGTGTTGTCATACACTATAGGTAAAGTACCTACTCGTCTAGTTCGGTTCTCTAATCTTGCATTCTTATTCTTTAGTTTTTCAATTTCACGATCTAGAGAAATAAGATTCTTCTCCATAGTTTGCCACTGCTTCATTTTCCCGGCTCGTGCTATTTGTTCATAATCACAAGCTTTCCTATTTTGCAAGGCTCGTATTTAAGGAAATGGCTTAAATTATAATATCATTAAACTAAAGGTGGTACATAAATTTAATATACTTTATACTTTAACAATCTTTTTTCTCTTTAGTTTTAGAGATTTAGCGCTCTTTCTTCTCGTATGTATCCTTAATTATATGTTGATGGAAAAAGATTAGGTTCATTTACACAGGTAAATAGATAATTTGATATTCTCAACCATGTTTAAATTCATAAAATAAAAATATTTGATGTTAAAACTCAATTTTTATGTTGAATTTTTCCATTATAGAACTTCTAAGGAGTACTCGCAAGGGGCAAGATGTTTCGTAGATGCTGCAAAGAGAAATATAAGAAATGTAGGGAAGCTTTTATGTCCTTGTTTAGATTGCCGAAATCTTAGTCAACATCATGATGACATTAATTGAACATTTAATTACATGAGGGATGGATCCTAAGTACAAGAGTAGTACTAAGTGGTATCATTATGGCGAATAATTAAATGTGGGCGTAGACACAAAGTTGGACAATACATATGATCTTCTTAAAGTTATTCATTTTGAAGATGAAGATTTTTTGAATCATATTTTTTTCACTGATGTTAAAGAGGATGTGGATGTTTCAAAACGTAAGGATGATTTACTTAAGAATTTGGAGGATGCAGAAACCCCCTTATATCCTGATTGTGTAGATCAAACTAAACTATCTTCCATCACTATTTTGTATAATCTTTTTTTTTTGGCATAGCTGACCAATTTTTATAGTGATCCATAACACTTTTTATTATAACCAATAATAAAAATACAATATAGTACAGGTGATTGTGATTGACAATCAACTATTCGGTTTTTAAGGTGGACCGCCCACCGCCTACGAAATTTATAGTGTTCCGTCCATTCTACCTATGCAGGCTTACGCATCGAAGCTATCTTAATTACTAGACTACAAAAATACATTACTTCATGACCTAGTTAAACACACAGGGAGAGATAATGTTACATACTATAATGAGTAGTGATTACATATGAATACAATAAACATAGTATAGGACTGAACAATACAAAGAGAGGCATCCATTAGAATACAAGCCTAGCAAGCTGTATGAAGTGCAACTACCAAAAGTAACACACAGAATGAATAGAACCGGCTACCAATGCACTGGGCTCCATAACCATGAAAGAAGAGGTATAGGGGAGCCCATCATTCAAAAAATTTGACAAAGAACATTGTAACAAACTGTGTCATCTCATGCGTATAAACCATAGCCGAAGCCAGGCTTCACACCCAAGAGACAAAGTTGCATAATTAAGTACCCATTGAAACATATAAGAACATAAATAAAGTGGAGGATTTATGGCCAAAGATACGCAAAATTGTGAGCATAAGCTTCCATGTATTGCAATATCGGCCATGCATCAATCCAGAACTCCAACTTTATTCTAAACAAATACACTCCCATGAATTGACATTAAAATGTGCAACCAAGGTGCATGTAAGAATCATGTAGTTCATCCAACATGCATCCCATCTCCAAATAAAAGAGAATATCCACTCACACATAATGTCCAAACAGAATCGTAGCAATCCCCACCATCTCACACACACTAAGACGAACATCCAAACCACAATTCAATCATACTAAACAAAATAAACCCATCACATACCTCCTTATACCAGACAACGTGCTGACACGTCATTGACTTACACAGGCTAGAGTTCATGCTGCTCCAACGGCGGACCTGTTTATCATGTTTACTCATAACTTTCGGAGCAAAAAGGTAGATACGCATGATTCTCCTATAAAAGTATAACCAAACAACAAAGAGGAGAGTCCACAGTATAGTGGAGACTTCGGTAATTCACAAGTTGACACAAATCATAACTTCATTCAACCCCAAACTTGCACCAAAATCAAAAGAGCCTAACAAAACCTTCCAACCACACTACCTGACGACAGTTAGACATTATTGGTGGAGGCTGAAGGAAGTCTCGAAACTCTAGAAACAAAGGCAAAACTCCGTGCGAAAAAGAACAACAACAAGTACACCGCGTGAGTCAGTGATGGAGTAGAGATTAACAGAAGTGGTGGAAAATGGTGCAACCAGAAGTTAATCGGAATGCATTGTTTGGAGGAAAAGTGCCAGATCTAAAATAGATCTGAAATTAAATCTCGGCATAAAATCACGATGATAAAAGTATAGGAAGAGCATAGTAGGTTTAAAAGACTTGGTTTGAGAGTAGCGTTGGGGTTAAGGATTGATTCGTAAGAGAGCGCTGAAGAGAATATTGGGGAAGATGAAGGCTATGTCGCCATTAACAATTTTTACCGAGAAACCCTTTTGAAACATGCCAATACTTTGTATAATCTTAAATGTGAGGTTGGATTATCCGATAATGGCTTTGATAAGCTTTTGAACGTACTACAGTTGTTGCTGCCAATTAATAATGTACTTCCTAAGACTTTGTTTGATGTAAAAAAATTGTCAAAGTATTTGATATGGGATTTGAAAAGGTTCATGGTTTTAAGAACAATTGTTGTCTTTTTAGATAAGAGTTTCAAGATTAGAAAGTTATCCGAAATGTAACTCTTCGAGATGGATGATAAACGAGGACACTAAGGAGATTATACGAGGTGTTCCAGTTAAATGGTTGAGGTATTTTCCAATCATTTAAAGATTTAGAAGAATGAATAGATCTCAAAAGATGGTAGAAGACCTAAGGTGGCATTTCAACAATAAAAGCAGTGATGGAAAAATACGACATCTTGTTGATTCTGTAACATGGAATGCAGTGGATGGGAGGTGGAAATTGTAACACCCCGTATTTCTGTTAACACTAAAGTTAATAATTTAAGAATAACCAATGCTTAATATAATAAATGTGTAAAGGGGAGATGTATCTAATGTGCATACAAATTTAATAATAAATGTGTAAAGGGGGGATGTATCTAATGTGCATACAAATTTAATAATAAATGTGTAAAGGAGAGATGTATCTAATGTGCATACAAATTTAATAATAAATGTGTAAAGGGGAGATGTATCTAATGTGCATACAAATTTAATAATAAATGTGTAAAGGGGGGATGTATCTAATGTGCATACAAATTTAATAATAAATGTACATTAAGAAAGTAATTGTGAACATAATTGGCTTCTCTTTAGAACGGATGGCTTTGATTAACCTTGGCTTCATCGACGGCTCAAATTAACTTGCAATCCTATATAAACAGCCCCCTAGTTTCCTTCTCTTTGCACCGTTCTTCTCTAACCTTATGCTACACAAATTCTTGATGGACATGACTTCTTCTTCTTCCTCTAAATCAAATAAATAGACTAAAATAAATTATAAATCAAGATGAGGATATGATGCTCAAGTCTTTCAAGAGAAGATTCAAAACAAGTTAGGATTCAAGTAAAGATTCAACGGCTTCAAGCAACGCTATCTTTCTATTCTTTTCTAGATCCAATCAATGTAAGTCGGATAATTTTTAGATTTGAACGCCTTTTCTATTTGTGATATGAAATTAAAAGAATATAAGAAATATGCCTTATCATTTCATTGAATCTGTGCTTGTTTATGACTTTGGATCTGATTCTTGATTATGGCCTAGAACACATTGTGACTAAATTGCCAATGCTTAAGATTATGACTATGGAACTGTGGCCTTTGAAACCATAAGCCTTTGACTATGAACATAAGCCTTTGACTATGAACATAAGCCTTTGACTAGGAATATAAACCAATGCCTATGACCATGACAAGGACAATAGTGGATAATTACCTATGATTCATGAACATGATATTATTGCCTAGGATTTTGACTATGAGATTGGATCTAAACTTGATTATCTATTCAATTTATTCTTAATTATCCTTGGATCTTGATTATGGGAATTTATCTATTAAGTTAGATCTACCCACATACTTGAACTTATGTTATTTGTTCAACCCTTTTTATGTCATAATATTATCAGATCTATAGGCCTTCGATGCTTTAATCAATTTATTCAGTGTAATTTGTTAGATCAGTGATTAGTGAATTATCATCTTCTGCCAGTCATTATGTCTATCTTTTCATGGCATTTTGGTTCATTCCCTTTTTTATCCACGAATCTAGATTTATCTATAATATAGGATGAAATCACGATTACACGAACGATGGGAATACGATTTGGGCAAATCATAAATTTGACTTAAACATGGTTGTAAACTTGGAAATTGGCATAATGTGGAACATGAACATAATTATGATTGACATAATTTAGAACATGTATTATGGCATGTTTATTAGAACGCAAATTTGAAAATTTGACATGAATTATGGAATATGTAATTTGACATATTAAATTTAGTATTGGCAAGTAAGCTAAGTTTTAGGCGTAAACGGTAAACTAGAATAATAATTCTAGTCTTGCCATAAACTGTAAATTAGGATGTTAAATCAGAATTGGGTCAATTAAAGTTAATTTGGCATAATAAGTATATTAGCACAAATTTTGAATTTAGTCATAATTGTGAGTAATTGTCATGTTTAGAATAATCATGGTTAGTGACACTTAATTTGGTATAATTTACATACCAAAAACTATAAATATGATATATAGGGAAAATGGGCCATAATAATAAATGTTGACAATGTACATTAAAAGAGTAATAATGGAATAAGTAAATTAGGGAAAATTTACTTATAGAATTTATCCTAAATGAGAAAAGTAAATTTAGACAATATGGACATGCTTAACCCGAGGTTGGATTGAGTTGTGATGTAAACCTGCCCGGACCCGCCCGGCTGTCCAGTGATCACGACAATACCTATCCAATGTGGGAGGTTAAGGCATTGAGCCCGATAAAGACCCGAGGTTAGACTGAATTGTGGCGTAAGACTGCCCAGAACCAACCGGCATACCGGCAGCCATAACAATACATGTCTAATGTGAGTGGCTGGTGCTTTAATAAGATAATTAAAGTTAAGTTAGAATGGGAGGGTTAAGTCCATAAGAACACTTAACCAACTTAACACAGTTAAGCTAGAATGGGAGGGTTAAGTCCATAGGAACACTTAATCAACTTAACACAATTAAGTTAGAACGATAGGGTTAAGTTAACTAGAACACTTAACCAACTTAACATGGTAACAAGACAAGATTTGTAGGGGTTAAGTAACTAAGAAAAACACTTAGCCAATTTAATATGTTAACCAGACTAGAAAGTGGGGGTTAAGTAAATTCAATACACTTAGCCAATTTAACAAGTTAACTAGACTAGAGGTTGGGGATAAGTAAAGTTAACATACTTAGCCAATTTAACGTGCTAACTAGACTAGAGGTTTAGGTTAAGTAAATTTAATACACTTAGCCAATTTAATATGTTAGCTGGACTAGACCGTAAGGTTAAGTAAGCTTGAACACTTAACCATCAGAGTGTGATAAATGAGTAGGGTTAAGTTAAAAACATGAAGGGACAATACTTAACCATTAGAACATGTTAATCAAACCAATGTTAGGGTTAAGTTAACTAAGGGAACACTTAACCGTTATAACATGTTAGTTAAAACAGATAGGCAAGGTTAAGTTAAAAAGGAACACTTAACCAATACAAGATGAATGGGTAGGTTTAAGTAATAAGAAAATACTTAACCAATATAACTTGGTTTGTGGTAGGGTTAAGTCAACATGAATTACTGATAACACTTAACCAGTTTAACATGATAAATGAATGGGTCAAATTAACTTAAATTGACTAACGACACTTAGCCAATCCAACTTGACGAGAAAGAGAACCAAGTAAGTAAACCTTAGTTAAATGGACTAAGTGGTAAACCGAACTAAGTAAGTAAACCTTAGTTAAATAAACTAAGTGGTAAACCTTAGTTAGAAAAACTAAGTAGTAATCCTTAGTATAACACGAAGAGGAGCGAACATTCATCTGATCTTAAAGAAGGCTCCAACGAATTGGGTTACGAAGCCCGAGGCTTCGAGGGAACGTAAGGGTACTCTTGGTATCCCTCTATGAGAATGCAGATGATCCGCTTGGGCTCACAGAGGTTAAGGTCTGCGTGAGAAGAACCAAGGGTATGCCTTGGTTGCAATATATGGCAACCTAAAGACTAGGATGGACCAGCGTGATTCGGTGAGACCAGTAGCCCTGTGATAGCGACTCGTCGTCTACCTACCATCTTGAGTCAGTCGAGATACGTAAAGCAAAAAGGCGGAGAACTCCAAAAGACCATATACTTGCTATCTAGTTATGGGTGAGGATGGCCATTGGTTAGTGGGGGCATAGAGGGCCTGCGTATAGTTCTCATTTTTTAAGGTGTGCCTTTCATTAGTTGAGGGAGGGGTCGAGTGGGACCATAGCCACTGGAAAAACAGACCTTAGCATCTGCATCGGCAGATAACTTAAAGCTCCCGACCGAGTTCTGTGTTTCTTGATTAGCCCTGCCACGGGACTCGGGCCGCACTTATAGAAGACATGTGCAACTAGATATCTAGCACGTTACGATACGATTGGGACGTAAAGTCTAGGAACACTTATCGCTCTGGGTAGTGTGTCCTAGACTAGGGGCACCGTTCGACAGGTAGCATAATCCCTAGTTGGACCTAGGTGGCATAAACCCTGAATCCGAGAAGTATTAGATAAGTCGCATAAAGCCTAGTCGAATCTAGAAAGCGCTCGATAGAAAACCCCAGATTAGATCTAGGTAATAAATAATAGATATACACCTAAAGGCAACCACGATTACGGGGATTGGGATCACGTTATCATTTTATACAGATTACTAGTTGAGACACTAGTTAGGCGGTGCAGAGATATAGAAACCAGAATAACAGAGAAAGTAGTGAAGCATACATTATCTTGCCTTAGCATATCTTGCGTTAATCTTATGTTATCTTTTTAGCCCTATCATCACGGTATTATCTTGTATTCACTTAATTCATGTCGTGTTGCTTTTCCCTGTTCACATGCTAAAAGTTACTGAACTTACCAGACTTTATGTCTGACTCTGTTTTCTTTCGCTTTCTTTTCTTCCATCTCCCCCCAGGTTGTAAAGGAGGGAATAGTATAGCTCAGATTAGATTGACCGTTACTCTTTCCCAACTTGAAGATTAGTCGAAGATTTGCTTGGATTCTCTTGCTATGGCTGGCTCATGCTACATTGGGGAATAAAAATGTTATTTTATGCTTCTTTATTTTGTAAGACAGATGATACTCTGATATTGGAAAACAATTGTTGTACAAACTATTTTATCAATAAAGTAAAGTTTTATTTTCCGCTGTTTTAATTTTGTCTGTCTTGTAATTTATCTGCATCTTTTACCCTAAATGCTCCACAGAACTTAGTGCATTCCCTTTGTGAGTGACACTAAAGGATGTGGGGTGTTACAGAAATCATTTTCATCCGATCCATGCAATCTTAGACTTGGTCTTCCTATAGATGGTGTCAATCCATTTACCCTGATAAGCTCCAAATATAATTGTTAGTCCGTAATGCTTGTGACATATAATCTCTCGCGTATGTTGGGTATGATAAAAGAAAATTTTAGAGTAGTTTTATTATGGATAATAAATGACTTTCCGGTCTATGAAAATCTTGTAGGACGTTGTGCAAAAGGCGAAAAAAGATTATCCATTATGCAGTGTTGACATTTATCATCGCTGGTTGAATCATTGTCAGAAACGTACTTATATGGGACATAAGTTTTCTAGATCCTTCACATCCATGGAGGAAACAAAAGATTTGGTTTGATGGCACTGTCGGGATGGTAATAGACCTAGAATTATAACAAGGAAAAAATATTTCTGCTATTTTGAATGGTTTTCCAAATGTTTTTGGAAAAGATAAGAATGAAGAAACAAAAAGGAGGATAAGTAAGAAGAAGCTAAAGACAAAGTTGAGTAAGAAGATAAAAAGAAAAAAGAGGAAGAGTACTCACAGTTAAAAAGATGAAGATGATAGAAAAAAGAGATATTAAGGTGGAAAAAGAGATCAGTCTCCCTTGATTTTCCATATTAGGAGGTTAGGATTAAAATTATATTTTCTTCATTGACCCGACAATATAAAAGTTAATAAATTGCCGTATTATTGATATTTGTAGGAGCTTTCCTTGTGACATAATTTAGATGTGATGCATGTTGAGAAAATGTCGCTGAAAGCCTATTAAGCACGATGTTGCATGATATTAAATCAAAAGATGGAATTAATTCTAGGAAGAATTTGGAGGATTGGGAGATTCGACAAAGTCTTTATGCATAACTTCATGGGAATAGAACATATCTACCACCAACTCCATATATACTGTCATTGTCCGAAGAAAATATATTTTGTAAGAGGTTATACGATTTTAAAGGTCCTTATGGTTATTGCTCAAATTCCAAAAGATTTGTATCATTAGAAGATTGCAAAGTTAGAGGGTTGAAGTTGCATGATTATCATGTCCCAATGCAACAATTGTTATATGTTCGGTTAGAAAATTATTGCTAAAGAAAGTTAGAACACTAATAATTCGTTTATGTTCGTTTTTCGATAGAATATGAGAAACACCCCGCAATTTTAAAGAACATTATTGACAATAAACTAGAGGATACTTAATTAAATATTGTGAATCATGTAAAATAGACTGTACCATTGTGTTCATCTCAAAATTATGGTTCAGATAGACCCCAAGTTTATGTAAAACAGACAACGTATGAAGAAGTTATGGGCTCTTGAAGTTTGCATACATATAAGAGGATTATGTATAAATAAAATAATTCAAAATAAATCAAACGAATGAGCGGGAAATAAAAGCGGGAAATCATCTCGTTAAGGGACGATCCGCTCCAGCCTGGGTCGACCTATGGGCTGACCCATAGGTGGCTGGGTCGACCCTAGGGTCGACCCAGGGGGGTAGGTGGGTCGACCCCACCTGGATCCATCCGAATTCTTCTGAACGAACCTGGCCTTTTTTGTTAACCAGGTTCATTATTTTACTGAGCGATTGGATTTAAAAACAAGGATCTAACGGTTAAGGATTGTCTTGTGAACTCTGTATGAAGGCATGCACTATTATCAAATCAATTACACTTCTTCATACTTCTTCCTCAAACTTCTGTTCTCAAAATTTAAGATGAAGATAGGGAGATGCTGCCGAAACTTGGATTGAATCAAGATAATTTTTATCTAACTTATATAAGATTTCCTTCTGCAACATCAGCATATTATCTTCTATTCTTTAAATCCAATCTATGTGAGGTCAAGTTACTTTTAGATATAAAATTTAACAGTAATCTTGACATGTTAATAAACTTGGATCTGTACCTATGCTTGTTAATAAACTGATTCATATCTAAAAAGTTTTTCTATAATTACATGTACTCTTCGCACCCCTGTTCTGCTGTTCAGTTGTTATTATATGTCTATTTCTGTTCTTCTCCCTTTCCCTTTCCCTTTTTATTTTATAAGTCTAGGCTACCTTCGAGCCTAGGCCAATCTCAAGAGACAAACATACGAACGAAATTGGGACAATTGAGGAATGTTTCAGAATGAAAATAAAAGAGGGAAATTTGGGGAATATCTTGTACTGTAGAATATGACAGGAAATTTTGGGTTGTATGAACATGTAAATTTGTAGGCTTAATTCAAGGATTAAGTGGAACATGTAAATGAAACTGTAAGTAACATGCGGAATCTATTAATCTATGGGGTTAAGTAAATCTGTTAAAACTATGGGGTTAAGTAAACCTATTTAATCTATTGGGGTTATATGAACCTGTTAACCTTTAAGACTTAACCTATTAAATCTGTAGGGGTTATACAAACCTGTTAATCTATAAGATTAAACTGTTTGTAACACCCCACATCCGTTAGTGTCACTCACAAAGGGAATGCACTAAGTTCTGTGGAGCATTTTAAGGTAAAAGATGCAGATGAATTACAAGACAGACAAAAGTTAAAACATCGGAAAATAAAACTTTGCTTTATTGATAAAATAGTTTGTACAACGATTTCTTTACAATATCATAGTATCATCTGTCCTACAAAATAAAGAAGCATAAAACAACATTTTATATTCCCCAATGTAGCAAGAGCCAGCCATAGCATCTAAAAAGAGAATCCAAGCAAAACTTCGATAAATCTTCAAGCTGGGAAAGAGTGATAGTCCAAATTAACCTGAGCTATACTATTCCCTCCTTTACTACCTGGGGGGGGGGAACGGAAGAAAAGAAGACGAAAGAAAAACAGAGTCAGACATAAAGCCTGAGTAAGTTCAGTTACTTCTAGCATGTGAACATGGAAAAACAAAACGACATGAATTAACTGAATACAAGATAACACCATGATGATAGGGTCAGCAAGATTAGACAAGATTAACACAAGATATGTTAAGATAAGATAAACTGGATATGCTCTAATACTTTCGCCGCTTCGCTATTTCCTTGTTATACTGGTTTCTATATCTCTGCACCACCTAACTAGTGTCCCAACTAGTAACGATAACGTGATCCCAAACCCTGTAGTTTCCGTTGCCTTCAGGAATACATTTATTATTTATTACCTAGATCTAATCTAGGGTTTTCTATCAAGTGCTTTCTAGATTCAACTAGAGTTTACGCTATCTGCTGAACGCTTCTCGGATTCAGGGTTTATGCCACCTAGTCCAACTCGGGATTATGCTACCTGTGGAACGATGCCCCCTAGTCTAGGACACACTACCTAGAGTTGTATATGTTCCTAGACTTCCCCACGCATGTATCGCGAATCGTTATCGCTTGTCTAGATGCACGTGTCCTGTAATGTGCGGCCCGAGTCCTGTGGCAGGGCAAATCAAGAAACACAGAACTCGGTCGGGAGCTTTCAGATATCTGCCGATGCAGATGCTAAGGTCTGTTTTTATTCCAGTGGCTATGGTCCCACTTGACCCCTCCCTCAACTAATGAAAGGCACACCTTGAAAAATGAGAACTATATGCAGGCCCCCTATGCCCCCACTAACCTATGGCCATCCGCAACCGCAACCATAACTAGATAGCAAGTATATGGTCCGTAGAATTTCTCCGCCTTCCCGCTTCACGTATCTCGATTGACTGAAGATGGATGGTAGACGACGAGTTGCTATCACAGGGCTACCGTTTTCTCGCCGAATCACACTGGTCCATCCTAGTCTTTAGGTTGCCATATTTTGCAACCAAGGCATACCCTTGGTTCTTCTAACGCAGACCTTAACCTCTGTGAGCCCCGGAGGATCATCTGCAGCCTCACAAAGGGATACCAAGAGTACCCTTACGTCCCCTCGAAGCCTCGGGCTTCGTAACCCAATTCGTCAGAGCCTTCGTTTTAATCAGACGGACGTTCGCTCCTTCCCGTGTTATACTAAGAATTACTACTTAGTTTTGCTAACTAAGGTTTACCACTTAGTTTCCAGAATCGTTGTTTTCTTAACTAAGGTTTACTACTTAGTTCTCTTTCTCGTCAATTTGGATTGGTTATGTGTCATTAGTCAATTCAAGCTAACTTAACCCTCTTCATTTATCCTGTTAAACTGGTTAAGTGTTATCAGTAATTCATGTTGACTTAACCCTACCATAAACCAAGTTATATTGGTTAAGTATTTCTTATTACTTAACCCTACCCATTCATCCTGTATTGGTTAAGTGTTCCTTTTTAACTTAACGTTGCCCATCTGTTTTAACTAACATTTTATTAACGGTTAAGTATTATCCCTTCATGTTTTAGACTTAACCCTATTCATTTATCACAATCTGATGGTTAAGTGTTCAAGTTTACTTAACCCTATGGTCTAGTCCAGCTAACATATCAAATTGGCTAAGTTTATTAAATTTTACTTAACCCCAACCTCTAGTCTAGTTAACATGTTAATTTGGCTAAGTGTTTTCTTAGTTACTTAACCCCTACAAATATTGTCTTGTTACAATGTTAAGTTTGGTTAAGTGTCCCTATGGATTTAACCCTCCCATTCTAGCTTAACCGTGTTTAGTTGGTTAAGTGTTCCTATGAACTTAACCCTCCCATTCTAGCTTAACTGTGTTAAGTGTCTGTATGAACCTAACCCCACTCATCGGTTTGGTTATCGTGTTGAATTGGTTAAGTGTCTTAGTAAACTTAACCCTACCATTCTTGTTCTAGATTTAACTAAATAAATTAAAGCCGCGACCACTCACATCAGACATATATTGTTGCGAATACTGGATGTGCCGGTTGGTTCCGGGCAGGTTTACATCGCAACTCAGTCTAACCTCGGGTTAGGCATATTCGTGTTTTCTAAGTTCAAAGGGTTTTGATTAATTTTCAAATCAGGTTTTGAAAGTAACCATCCCGTCCGTCGGATCAGTTAGGGATAGCCAGGGAGAGCAGGAAATTTGTATTTTCCAAACCCAAGCCTAGACACTATCCTCTCTGTCACCCTTGAACTTTCTGGTGTATGTATTATTAAAAGAGATGTCATTTATAAACCTTTCTTTTGTATATATATAAATCGTTAACAATTTATCCTCAAAGTCCATTTTCCCTTTATAAATAAATTTGGCCTATACCATATACATTTGCCATGCCCACTAATGGACTTATATTCTAGGCCCAAATCTTTACTTGCCTATCTTACAGTTTATAGCAATTTAGATCCAACATCCTCATTTACAGTTCATGCCAAAAACTAGATTTTATATTCTAGTTTACAGTTTATGCCAAACTAGATTTCATATTCTAGTTCACCGTTTATGCCCAAAACTTAATTTGCATACCAACTACCTACTTTGTGGCCCATTTAACCATTTACCATTTACGCCCAATGTATGTAAATTATTCACAATTATGTTAATATACTTATCATGCTAATTTTAGCTACCCAATTCTGATTTAATATTCTAATTTCAGTTCATGTCAAAACTAGACTTGTTATTCTAATTTTCATCTTAATAGTCATGCTATAATGCATGTTCCCAAATTATGCCAATTTCCACGTTTAGTCAATTTCATGTTTTTTTCCAAAACATATTCCCATCGTGTAAAATCGTGATTCAACCTAGATTATAAATAAATCTAGATTCGTGGATAAAAGGGAATGAACCAAAATGCCATGAAAGAATAGACATAATAACTGGCATAAGATGATAGTTCACAGGCATATAGATCTGGTAATATTATGACATGAAAAGGGTTGAATAGCATAGGTTCAAGAACATGGGTAGACCTAACTTAATAGGTAAATTCCCAAGATCAAGATCCAAGGATAACTAGAAATAGAAAGTCAAGCCTAGATCCAATATAATGCCAGTTTGGGGTACAACATGGTTTTGTAACTACAGTGTCATGGGCATAAATAATAACCTTGTATCCATAGTCATAGGCAATAAATCCTCACAGTTAATGAATCACAGTCATAGGCGATGTTCATAGTCAAAGGAAAATAATTCTCACAGCCATGAGTCACAGTCATAGGCAATGTTCATAGGCAATGTTCATAGTCAAAGAGGCATATGGTTTTAAGGTCCATAGTTTCATAGTCACAGTCTTATTGGTCATCGAATCATAACAGTTCTTAATTAGGTCCAAGGATATAAGCACTGATTCGAACAGAAAGATTTGGCATATTCTTTTATTCCTTTAATTTCATGTCACGAACAGAGAAAACGTTCAAATCTAAAAAGTAACCGACTTACAGATATTATATTAGATTCGTCTAAAAACAGTCGTTGAAGTCGTTTGAATCTTCACTTGAATCCTAGCTTGTTTTGAATCTCCTCTTGAAAGTCTTGAGCAGCATTTCCTCGTCTTGATTTATTTTACATATTATTTTATTTATTTATACATTTTCTCAGAGGCATCATAAGGATAGAATGAAATGGTGTAGAGAGAAGGAGGCTAGGAGGCTGTTTATATAGGATTAGGGTTATGAATCTGGTCAGAAAATCGGGCTAAAAGCATCAGAATGAACCCAGGTTCAAAATCGGGTTCTGGCACCAGGTCGACCCCCAGGTCGACTGCGCAGTCGACCTGGTCAGGGGGGGTCGACTCCCCAGTCGACCTGGGCTTAAGCGGGAAATTTCCGCCCAGCCTGCTTCTGGGTTTGAATTCGAATTTCGAACTGTTTTCGAATCTGAAAATTCCTGAAACTTCGGAGGGTCATATCTCCCTCATACGGACTCCGATTCTCGCAAACTCGGACTCGTTTCCAAGCAGAATTTCGAGACGAACGCAATGGCGCAACCCGTTTCCCTTGATTTTGATTTTAAAATTGAATTCTGCCTTGATTTGTGAATCTTAGTGTTATAAAATTATGGGGTGTTACATTCTCCCCCTCTTAAAAGGATTTCATCCCCGAAATCTTTAAGTTAGGAAGAATGTGTCCTACCATCCCATCATCCATCTAATCAACCATTCAATAATAGGCATTCATTGTCCTTAAAAGGATTTCTAATGTTTTCATGTTCATATGCATAGTGTGTGTATATGTCTTTATCTAATGCAAAATCAGGCGGTCTACTGATTCAGTTGACCTCCTTAATGCGAATCATGTCAGTGCCATGCGTCCAATCATGTATGCAAGCACCCCTAGTTATGTAAATACTACATGTGTGCATAGCCATTCATCCATATGCAACATCCATATGATAACATATCAAGTTCAACTTACAAACAAATACATATTTGTAAATGCAATATGAAAGCGTCCGAACTGATCTAGTGCCTAATACGTATGTATATGCATTCACGAGCAACCATTAGCAACCACTCACAACCATCAACCATAACATGTTTCAAATACATGTTTACATCCAAAAGAGTTTCTACCTAAGGATCGAAGATACGACCTAGAGGATATACTTTGGAAAGAGAGAAACAATTATGCGTAAAGCTCCTACAAAAAAAAATCAAGGATGCACCCTTAAGGAAAAGGGTATGATGCTAGTATCTAGCCTTCTTGAGCTTTACTCCACTGTATCTTAACTAATTTAACTTCACGATTGTGAAGTTTCTGACCTCCATTTCCAAAATAAACAAATGTCAATCACGGTACCAAGTGTATGTACTAAGATGATTAGAGGTCTCCCTCTTATCCACCATGCCATAACTATAAGGGTCGAAAGGTCACTACATGCTTTTTAGAGTGCCTGCCACAACTATTCATCTCTCACGCAAACCATCCTAGTCGAACCAGACATTCCTCAAGTACAAGCCCCAAAGGCCTAAACCAATATCAGACAAGCACCCAAGGAATATCTCCTCCGAATTTAGACGATCTACGTGATATGATATAAGCAAACTCGATAGCTATTCTCAAATCCCTACTAACCAAAAATAAACTGGTCAGACCACCAATTGGATTTGAGACTCTAGTGGGATCTTTCTACTATACAAGTACTATGGTGCAGAGACTCAACTATGGAAGTGGATATGAACAAATGTGAAGGCTAAAACCAAAGGAAAGAGTACAAACAGCAAAACTAGACTCTTCCAATAGAACTTTACTACCTTTCTCCTAGGTACGCTTGGTGGCGAAAGTAGGTACTTGCCCTTCTGAAAATCTTGTCCTTTGCTCTTAATTACATGCTCTATTACACCATAGTAAAGATACTTCCTCTTGTCTTAGGTTTTATAATTCCTTCCCCTTTGTGAGCTAAATCTACATCCATGAATTCCTCATCCTCTTCCGTGTGTAGTCATGTTGACAAATCTCTCGAAAGCTGCTTCCATCGTACAGAAAACCCTATAAGCTTGAAATAAAACTGGCCGTAGGTGAAACAACTACGGCTATGGATGGAAGCCAGGCACAACTTCGCCCATTGATGAGGTTACCTCCCAGAAAGACAGGAGCCCCAGAGACTCAAGAAAGAAGGAGACAAGAATTCAAACAGAGGAAGAGAAGATAGTGCGTATGGCTTTGGGGAATATGCCTTTAAAACAAATCTTTTCTCTTGAAAATGCTTCTTTTAAAACTGTTTTGAAAATAATTTTTCAAATCCTTTATCTAATCTGGTAACCTTCAGCTCTGATACCACGTGTAACACCCCACATCCGTTAGTGTCACTCACAAAGGGAATGCACTAAGTTCTGTGGAGCATTTTAAGGTAAAAGATGCAGATGAATTACAAGACAGACAAAAGTTAAAACAGCGGAAAATAAAACTTTGCTTTATTGATAAAATAGTTTGTACAACGATTTCTTTACAATATCAGAGTATCATCTATCCTACAAAATAAAGAAGCATAAAACAACATTTTATATTCCCCAACATAGCAAGAGCCAGCCATTGCATCTGAAAAGAAAATCCAAGCAAAACTTAGACAAATCTTCAAGTTGGGAAAGAGTGACAGTCCAACTTAACCTGAGCTATACTATTTCCTCCTTTACTACCTGGGGGGGAACGGAAGAAATGAAGATGAAAGAAAAACAGAGTCAGACATAAAGCCTGAGTAAGTTCAGTTACTTCTAGCATGTGAACATGGAAAAACAAAACGACATGAATTAACTGAATACAAGATAACACCATGATGATAGGGTCAGCAAGATTAAACAAGATTAACACAAGATATGCTAAGATAAGATAAACTGGATATGCTCTAATACTTTCGCCGCTTCGCTATTTCCTTGTTATACTGGTTTCTATATCTCTGCACCACCTAACTAGTGTCCCAACTAGTAACGATAATGTGATCCCAATCCCTGTAGTTTCCGTTGCCTTCAGGCATACATTTATTATTTATTACCTAGATCTAATCTAGGGTTTTCTATCAAGTGCTTTCTAGATTCAACTAGAGTTTACGCTATCTGCTGAACGCTTCTTGGATTCAGTGTAACACCCCGTGTATTCTATAACAGTGAAATTCACAAATTGAAGTATAACTAACTTCAAATCAAAGAATTAAGGGAAACGGGATACGCCATTGCGTTCGTCTCGGAATTCTGCGTGAGATAGAGTCCGAGTTTGCGTAAAACAGATATCGTATGAAGAAGATACGGACGAACGAAGTTGGGCGAAAAACCAGAAAACGGGTCAGAATGCACTGGCGCACTTGGGAAGTGCGCCAGAACAAAAATGAACTGGCGCACTTGGGAAGTGCGCCAGTATATTTTTAGCCTGGCGCACCTGCCAAGTGCGCCCAGGTCAGAATGACCTGCTGGTCAGGTCTTGGCTGGCCTGACTAGGGCCTGGTCAAATTTCTGAGCCTTGCCCTGTCACTAGGGCTAGGTGTCAGCTCCTGATTGGCCTCTCCTTCAAACGAACGACTATTATTGAATCAAGCTCCATCGACGGTCTAAATCAACTTGCAAACACTATAAAAAGGACCTAAGACTAACCCTAAATCATACTATTTCATTTTAGCCTCAGGCCGCCGCCATTAAACCTAGAGTTCTAAATTAAAAACACAAAGAACAAAATTATAGAAGACGAAGGACGATTCTTGAAGACTACAACTAGAGGCTACAACAACTACGACGCTTTAGACAACCAATTTGGGGCTATTTGATTTGGGATTTTTATTTGGATTATTTGCTTCATATTGTAAGTTCTATGTAACTTTTTATGCAAAAACGCTAAAATAACATGGACATGCCATGAATTGAAACCGGATTTAGGAACTATTGTTAATCCATGTTTATATTGTTTAATTTTGAATTATAATTTGGGAATATTGCTATGGCAACGTTGCAAGTTAAACTTATCATGATTTTGATGTTGTTATGAATCACTTGGGCTTAATTGTATGGCAAGTTGGACTAATACATGTCCATGGAATCACTATGTTTATTGAAATCTTTATGTTGATTAAACCATGCCTATGATGCTAATTAAACCATGTCTATGACTGTTGATGGAACTACGCCTGTGATGTTAATATACCTATCATGATTAATGACAAATTGGGAATTGCTAGGTTATGATGAAAAGTTGGAATCATTATGTTTATAATGTTAGATGAGAATCATTATGTTAAAAATGCTAAATTGGAATCATTATGTTTATAATGTTAGATGAGAATCATTATGTTAAAAATGCTAAATTAGAATCCATTATGCCTATTAGAATTACCATGCCTTTAATGTCTCATGTTTGTAATAAAATTATTATTATGCCCGCAATGATTATTATGCCTATTATGTAAAGTTGAAATCATCATGTTAAACTAAGTTGGAACCATCACTATGCCAAGTTATCATCATGCTAGTATTGAAACCATGTGATATGTTATAGCCTGTTCATTATGCAAGTGATGTTGGAATTGTCACATATGCCTATCACATGTTTGGTGTTATTCCCCTTTATCTCTTGAATTGTTTATGCTTGTGAACGAAGTACGTTTATATACGTTGGGGATACGATTGGGTAGAATAGGAAAAACTTGAATTAATTATAATTATAAACCGTGACATTTGGCATAAGTAGAACATGAAATATGGCACGAAAACTTGACTTGAACATGCCATAAATTGACTTGAAACATGCCTTAGTTGGGCACGAAGTTGACATATGAACATGATATAGAAATAGCACGAATCTGCTAAGAACATGGGCATGACTTTAGAAAACAAGAAAGTGGCCAACTCGAGGTTGGGTTGAGTTTGTAGTGTAAATCTGCCTGGAACCGCCCGGCAAATCCAGTTGCTACAAACAATAGGATCCAATGTGGGTAGTTGGTCACATCGCGCTTGAAACCCAAGGTTGGGTTGAGTTCGTAGCGTAAACCTGCCCGGAACCGCCCGGCAAATCCAGTGGCTACGAACAACAGGATCCAATGTGAGTGGTTCGGTGCATTAACGAATCAATTAATGCCAATTAGGGTTAAGTCGTGAACATGAAAAGACAACTTAACCAACTTGAACACGATTTGTAGGGCTAAGTCATGAACTGGAAACGACAACACTTAGCCAACTTGACATGACACGTAGGCGGGTTAAGTCGCGAACTTAAATGACATACTTAACCACCTTGACATGACTAGGCTGGAAAAGGATTAAGTCACGAATTACATGACTTAATCGGTTAGGCGGGTTAGGTCACGAATTACATGACCTAATCTGTTAGACGAAACCCTAGACATGACCCTTTTCAGCAGTAACCCTCTAGATGTATCAAGGTACCCTGGGGCTAGGCCGGGTGGGGCACGATTACTGGGCTGATTGTAAGAGGTGAACGACGACAGTGGGGTACGCCAGTGTAGGTTCGGTGGACTACGGTCATGCACGTATTCCAGGGCAGACACTGGGTATCAGTAGATTTATCTGTGCATCTTGAATCGTGTCAGGGGTTGACACCCTAGGGCTGATACACCCGAAGGTGGACCCAGCACAGGTGACTACATTCGTGATTAGCCGTATGACACGGACACTTGACGAGCTAGAACTTGTAGGGAGCCGATCGACCAGATAAGCGCTCCGTAGGACCCCGTACTTGGGTCAGACCCCGTTTCAGGGTCATTTCATGATATTGGGCCATGGGATTTATTTCGTGATTAACTTGTGACCTGGGCTTAGTATACTAGTACAGTCGAGGCAACGAATCTTGAACATGCGATGCTTTATTTGACTTGTCTTGACTTATCATGATCACCTTAGTCTATCTTGTCCATCTTGACATCACTCTTAAGTTTAGTTCCAGTTCATACATGACATGTTGTTTTAAACCGTTTGTACACTGAAAGTCACTAGGACTTACTCAGTCTTTATGACTGACCCTTTTCCTTTCACCTCTTTTCTTTCGTTTCCCGCCCACCCCAGGTTCTCAGGGAGGGAATACCGCAGCTTGACCAGCTTTCACATCCAGCTTAAAGAGACAGAATGTATTGCTTGGATCCTTTTCGTTTTGGACTATGGCTTTGGACCGCAATTATGGGACTATGCAGTTTATTTATGTTTTCTTTATGCTTCTTTAAATAAAGTAATCAAGACAGTTATGAAAATGTTATGTTTTTGGAAGAATTGTAAGACAATTATGGCATGGTTTGTGTAACACGTATTTTGATGAAATAAAAGTTGTTGTTTTCCGCTGCTCAAAAATATGTGTTATTATATCTGTCTTGTATATCTGTGACTTATACTTATAAACCTCCACCAAAATTAGGGCATTCCCTTCGAGAGTGACCCTAACGGAGGTGGGGTGTTTCATTCAGGGTTTATGCCACCTAGTCCAACTAGGGATTATGCTACCTGTCGAACGATGCCCCCTAGTCTAGGACACACTACCTAGAGTGGTATATGTTCCTAGACTTCCCCACGCATGTATCGCGAATCGTTATCGCTTGTCTAGATGCACGTGTCCTGTAATGTGCGGCCCGAGTCCTGTGGCAGGGCAAATCAAGAAACACAGAACTCGATCGGGAGCTTTCAGATATCTGCCGATGCAGATGCTAAGGTCTGTTTTTATTCTAGTGGCTATGGTCCCAATTGACCCCTCCCTCAACTAATGAAAGGCACACCTTGAAAAATGAGAACTATACGCAGGCCCCCTATGCCCCACTAACCTATGGCCATCCGCAACCGCAACCATAACTAGATAGCAAGTATATGGTCCGTAGAAGTTCTCCGCCTTCCCGCTTCACGTATCTCGATTGACTGAAGATGGATGGTAGACGACGAGTTGCTATCACAGGGCTACCGTTTTCTCGCCGAATCACGCTGGTCCATCCTAGTCTTTAGGTTGCCATATTTTGCAACCAAGGCATACCCTGGGTTCTTCTAACGCAGACCTTAACCTCTGTGAGCCCAGGAGGATCATCTGTAGCCTCACAGAGGGATACCAAGAGTACCCTTACGTCCTCTCGAAGCCTCGGGCTTCGTAACCCAATTCGTTGGAGCCTTCGTTTTAATCAGACGGACGTTCGCTCCTTCCCGTGTTATACTAAGAATTACTGCTTAGTTTTGCTAACTAAGGTTTACCACTTAGTTCCCAGAATCGTTGTTTTCTTAACTAAGGTTTACTACTTAGCTCCTTTTAACTAAGGTTTACTACTTAGTTCTCTTTCTCGTCAATTTGAATTGGTTAAGTGTCATTAGTCAATTCAAGCTAACTTAACCCTCTTCATTTATCCTGTTAAACTGGTTAAGTGTTATCAGTAATTCATTTTGACTTAACCCTACCATAAACCAAGTTATATTGGTTAAGTATTTCTTATTACTTAACCCTACCCATTCATCCTGTATTGGTTAAGTGTTCCTTTTTAACTTAACCTTGCCCATTTGTTTCAACTAACATTTTATTAATGGTTAAGTATTATCCCTTCATGTTTTAGACTTAACCCTATTCATTTATCACAATCTGATGGTTAAGTGTTCAAGTTTACTTAACCCTACGGTCTAGTCCAGCTAACATATCAGATTGGCTAAGTGTATTAAATTTTACTTAACCCCAACCTCTAGTCTAGTTAACATGTTAATTTGGCTAAGTGTTTTCTTAGTTACTTAACCCCTACAAATCTTGTCTTGTTACAATGTTAAGTTTGGTTAAGTGTCCCTATGGACTTAACCCTCCCATTCTAGCTTAACCGTGTTAAGTTGGTTAAGTGTTCCTATGGACTTAACCCACCCATTCTAGCTTAACTGTGTTAAGTGTCTGTATGAACCTAACCCCATTCATCGGTTTGGTTATCATGTTGAATTGGTTAAGTGTCTTAGTAAACTTAACCCTACCATTCTTGTTCTAGCTTTAACTAAATAAATTAAAGTCGCGACCACTCACATTAGACAGATATTGTTGCGAATACTGGATGTGCCGGTTGGTTCCGGGCAGGTTTACATCGCAACTCAGTCTAACCTCGGGTTAGGCATATTCTTGTTTTCTAAGTTCAAAGGGTTTTGATTAATTTTCAAATCAGGTTTTGAAAGTAACCATCCCGTCCGTCGGATCAGTTAGGATAGCCAGGGAGAGCAGGAAATTTGTATTTTCCAAACCCAAGCCTAGACACTATCCTCTCTGTCACCCTAGAACTTTCTGGTGTATGTATTATTAAAAGAGATGTCATTAATAAACCTTTCTTTTGTATATATATAAATTGTTAACAATTTATCCTCAAAGTCCATTTTCCCTTTGAAAATAAATTTGGCCTATACCATATACATTTGCTATGCCCACTAATGGACATATATTCTAGGCCCAAATCTTGACTTGCCTATCTTACAGTTTATAGCAATTTAGATCCAACATCCTCATTTACAGTTCATGCCAAAAACTAGATTTTATATTCTAGTTTACAGTTTATGCCAAACTAGATTTCATATTCTAGTTCACCGTTTATGCCTAAAACTTAATTTGCATACCAACTACCTACTTTGTGGCCCATTTAACCATTTACCATTTACGCCCGATGTATGTAAATTATTCACAATTATGTTAATATACTTATCATGCTAAATTTAGCCACCCAATTCTGATTTAATATTCTAATTTCAGTTCATGTCAAAACTAGACTTGTTATTCTAATTTTCATCTTAATAGTCATGCTATAATGCATGTTCCCAAATTATGCCAATTTCCACGTTTAGTCAATTTCATGTTTTTTTTCTAAAACATATTCCCATCGTTCATAAAATCGTGATTCAACCTAGATTATAAATAAATCTAGATTCGTGGATAAAAGGGAATGAACCAAAATGCCATGAAAGAATAGACATAATAACTGGCATAAGATGATATTTGATAGGCATATAGATCTGGTAATATTACGACATGAAAAGGGTTGAATAGTATAGGTTCAAGAATATGGATAGACCTAACTTAATAGGTAAATTCCCAAGATCAAGATCCAAGGATAACTAGAAATAGAAAGTCAAGCCTAGATCCAATATAATGCCAGTTTGGGGTACAACATGGTTTTGTAACTACAGTGTCATGGGCATAAATAATAACCTTATAGTCATAGGCAATAAATCCTCACAGTTAATGAATCACAGTCATAGGCGATGTTCATAGTCAAAGGAAAATAATTCTCACAGTCATGAGTCACAGTCATAGGCAATGTTCATAGGCAATGTTCATAGTCAAAGAGGCATACGGTTTTAAGGTCCATAGTTTCATAATCACAGTCTTATTGGTCATTGAATCATAACAGTTCTTAATTAGGTCCAAGGATATAAGCACTGATTCGAACAGAAAGTTTTGGCATATTCTTTTATTCCTTTAATTTCATGTCACGAATAGAGAAAACGTTCAAATCTAAAAAGTAACCGACTTACAGAGATTATATTAGATTCGTAGAAAAACAGTCGTTGAAGTCATTTAAATCTTCACTTGAATCCTAGCTTGTTTTGAATCTCCTCTTGAAAGTCTTGAGCAGCATTTTCTCGTCTTGATTTATTTTACATATTATTTTATTTATTTATACATTTTCTCAGAAGCAGCATAAGGATAGAATGAAATGGTGTAGAGAGAAGGAGGCTAGAAGGCTGTTTATATAGGATTAGGGTTATGAATCTGGTCTGAAAATCGGGCTAAAAGCATCAGAATGAACTCAGGTTCAAAACCGGGTTCTGGCACCAGGTCGACTGCGCAGTCGACCTGGTCAGGGGGGGTCGACTACCCAGTCAACTCCCCAATCGACCTGGGCTTGGGTGGGAAATTTCCCGCCCAGCCTGCTTCTGGGTTTGGATTCGAATTTTGAATTCGAAATTCGAGCTGTTTTCGGTTCTGAAAATTCCTGAAACTTCGGAGGGTCATATCTCCCTCATACGGACTCCGATTCTCGCAAACTTGGACTCGTTTCCAAGAAGAATTTCGAGACGAACGCAATGATGCAACCCGTTTCCCTTGATTTTGATTTTAAAATTTAATTATGCCTTGATTTGTGAATCTTAGTGTTATAAAATTACGGGGTGTTACACTGTTTGAAATCCAAGTTAATTGGGGAAAAAATTAGGGATTTGGCTTGTGTCATCTGCCGTGTGGGACCTGTATCAGTAAGTAACCCTTTCTGGTATTAAACGAGGACCATGCACTAGGTAAGGGTCAGGGAACACATACTGAACTGATAGTAAGAGGTTCATCTGAAAGGGGTGTATACGGGCACGTTCCAACGGAGTCATAAGAGTGCATGAGTCCAATTTGTAAGGGAAAATAAGCCATTGTAGCACCAGTGAATAGGTCTGTTTCCTTCTGTTGGTTGCCACCTTAGGGAGTAATACACCTTACTATGGGGCCGACACAGGGTATCTACACATTAAGGAGCTAATCGCTTGGGGTAGTAATTAGGGTACATCTAGTCCTGCCTGTTTCTGTTTAGATTCCTGTTATTTCTGTTTGGTGTAACACCTATTATTTCTGTTGAGGTACCTGTTATTTCTGTTTGGGGTAAAACCCCTTATGTAAATAGAGTACACCTAAACCTACCATTATATTTCTATTAGGATCATTATGTTTCTGTTATATAATTAGGGAACACCTAATCCTGTTATAAATCATGTATACTAGTATTGATGTAGAGAAAAGTAAGTGAGAAGCATAGCTTGGTCCATATTATCCTATTTATTCTACTTATCCTGTTCACCCTGTTATACCCGTTATATGATATTATTATTTCTCATCAGGTTTTACTTACATGTGTTGATACCTTTATTTCTTTATATGTTAAAAGTCTTTGGACTCCATAGACTTTATGTCTAACCCTTTTTATTTCCCTTTCTCTCTTTCCTTTCCCTCTAGGTTCTCAGGGTGGGAACGCTTAGTCATGATAAGGACTGTCTTCGTCTTCTGTTTCTGCTTGGATATGGTCTGCTTTGATGTATTGCTTTGACTACTTGTCTACTTTATATGGCGAATTATGGGCATTATTACTTTACATTTATGTACTCTTATGGTTTTGAGCGTAAGATAGATGTTTTGGTTTGATGTATTTGGTTTCAGTATTTTAGCTGGATGTTGTAACTGTTTTTGCGACTACGATGTTTTTCTGTTGAATAATGAAGTTTTAAATTTCCGCTGCTATTTTTACATTTGACTTGTGAAATTTTGTTTCTGTTTACCTATAATGCTTCATCGAACTTAATGCATTTTGATAAAGAGTGACTTTAACGGACGGGGGTGTCACATTTAGTATCAGAGCTGAAGGTTACGAGATCAGAGGAAAAGTTCAAAAAGATTGTTTACAAAAGCAAAGCATTTTCAAATAAAAACATCTTTTGAAAAAAAATATTCCCCAAGGCAATATAACACATCTTCTGACTCTCCGTTTGAATCCTTTTCTTTTTAGCGTGTCTAGGGAACCAAAACTTCCGGAGGGCGTTCAAATACCGGCTTGGTTCCGTGGATATCTTGAGGATACGAAACTTGTCAGAGGCCAAGGAGATGCTCTTCCCCCAACAGTAGTCGCTGGTCCTCCACCTTCGCGAGTAGATAATTTCTCCAAGATATGCAAGGACATCTGTGCTATGGGAGGAAAACCATTCCGTGGAACTGAAAGCTTTGTCGAAGCATGGAATTGGCTACGAGAGACATAGAACTTGTTTGAAATTTTTAAGGTCGACGACCGTAGGAAGATACAGTTGGTCGCATGGCAGCTTAGGATGATGATTCGTTTTGGTGGGAGGTGATGCAAGTATGACGTCCAATAGATACTTAGGCTGATTTCCGATAGAGATTCAAGATGAAGTTTCTTTATTAGGCAGAAGAGAGTATGCGGATAAAGAAATTGTTGGCACTTTAGGGAGGAAGTATGTCTGTTAAAGAGTATGTCAATAAGTTCAATCAGTTGGCAAGGTTTGGTATGAAATTGGCGAATACTCCGCACAAGAAATCTTTAAGGTTTGCGAAAGATTAAATCAACCTTTCCAAGCATTGGCATTGTCTCATATATTGATGGGGGCAACTTTTGAGAGACTTGTTGACATGGCATTGATGCACGAAGATGGTAAGGATAAGAAGAAAGAGGTTAAGACTGATGAGACGCAAAACAAGAAAGTGTGGCCTAAGAATGAATCGCAAAAGAAGGGTGGAAAGAATGACAAGGCTTAGAGAAAGAAGAAATATCGTGGTTGTGGGAGCTTGGGTCATCTAGTCAAGGATTGCAGAAAAAGGAAAAATGCTTGTTTCAACTGTGGTGAAGTTGGACACTATACTAGGGAGTGCCCGAAGAAGCAAGGACATGGGCAAAGGAAAGGATCTTCTAGAGGGCAGGTGCGTGCTCTCGAAGCCATGGACAGGATAGAGGTGGAAAAGTTTTGGTTTAAGGTTTGATTTCCCTTTTCCATCATCCAAGTAGACTCTTTTTTATTCTGGTGCTTCTCATTCTTTTGTATCTGATTCTATGGTTGAGTTTCTGCACCTTAGTACTAGTATTGTTTTTGATCCCATTATCGTCTCAGACCCCAATGGGGGTACTGCTCATTTGTCTATGATATTTCGTGGTTTGAGGATATTTGTGTTAGACGTCGAGTTCGAATGTGACGCGTATGTGCTTGGTTTTATGGGCTATAGTTGATTCTAGGGATGGATTGGCTAGCCATGTATGGTGCCATCCTAGACCATGGAAGGGGGGTCGTTAGGCTTTTGACTTGCCGAGGGAGGACTCTCGAGATCTCCTATGACCCAAAGGGCACTACAACAAAAACACCATATTACAACTTTAATTTTACAACGGTGGTAAAAGCACCGTTGTAATAAATGGATTTTTACAACGGTGGTAAAAGCACCGTTGTAATAAATGGTTTTTTACAACGGTGGTAAAAGCACCGTTGTAATAAATGGTTTTTTACAACTGTCAATTCCCTAAAGTTGTAATAAACGTATTTTTAACAACTTTTTGTTTTGCTAGTTGTAATAGATGCCCATTACAAACTTCATGTTTATAATATCTATATTTAATAACTAATTATATTAATATTTAATAATAATTAATAATTAATAATAAACTTAGGAATCAATAATATTTATTAATTATTATTAAATAATTAATAGTTAATATGTGGTAATTAATGTTTAATAGTTAATGTTAACTGCTTATTAATTAATATTTAGGTGACATATACATTATAAGCTTTTAATAGTTATTACTCGATTATAACTAAGTAGAAATGTGAGAACCCAACTTTGATGATCCTAGATTATATTGATTTCAATTAAATCCATAATATTTGGGGTGAATAAATAAATAAATCATTTGTGATATGTACATGATGAATATGTGAAATTGTGCATGATTAAAATGGTGAATAAACATACACATTTGTTTGTATATTGTGTATGTGACATGAAAAATTTGTTTAAGTGTTATGATGATTTGGGGCTTAAGTTTTATAAGGGTTAACATTAAATCTAAGGGCAAAATGGACATTGGCAATGGTGAAACCCTACCCGTATGAAGCAAATAAAAGAAAATAGGCCGTCGGTTTCCATTTCATTCTCTCATTCTAAAAAAAAAACTTAAAAATGGCCGAAGCCCTAGAAATCGAATTGGGGAAATCAACAAATCGACCAACGTCTCACATCAAATAGAACTAATTTTGAGAGAAATGGTTTCCAAGGGGAAGCGACAGTAGATCTGGGGGAGATCAAAACCCAAATAGAGGAACTACGGAGAGAAATCGAGATCTGGAAGCTAATCGGGTTTAAGGTGAGTGTATTTCCCTCTGTTAGGCACTATGACCTTTAATAGGAAGCTGATTTGCAAGTAATTCGTTTATGTGAAAAGGCAGGTCGAGAGACTCCAATTCGTGAGTGAGTTTTCATTCGAGCTGGACAACATCATAGGTCAATTCAGGTGAATTTTCATTTTCTAGATTGGAGGTCGGTCCTTTGAAATGAAAAAACAAACCCTAATTTTTGGGTTTCTCGGTTGTTGCTATCCTATTTTCGATAAATTGTTGAGTGTATGATCAATAATGGGTTATTTACTGATACTGCACTCCTATGCCTTTGGGCTATGTAATGCTGCTGTGCGCCATTTTCTTTTTTTCTTATAATGAAATTGCAATTTCCTCCAGTCTATTGCTGGTGGCCCTGTACACTCAATTGCCATATACATCACTTGTATGAACCCAAAATCCTTGCATTAGTTTGGAATTTGAAATTTTTATTTATGTTAACATGCAAAATACTTCTGTTGGGAGAATGTTCATCATTCATTGTTTCATGCAGGCTTGTTTGGACGACTTTAATCATCACAATATTGACGTTGCTTGCAACCTTCTAGAAACATGTGGGCGGTTTCTTTACCGATCACCTGAAACAACAATTCGTATGTCAAATATGTGGGAGATACTCATGCGTTTAAAAAATGTAAAAAACTTGGATCCACGTCATAGTACTTTGGTAGAAAATGCATACTACATATGCAAACCGCCTGAACGGTCTGCTCGGGTTTCAAAAATACAACTTCCGTTGTATCAGGTGTAGTATAAGTTGCTTTTTTTCCGAATGTTTTATGGGCCAAGCGCAGTTAATTGATATCAGTTGTTTCCATTTGGTGCAGTATATAAGAAAGTTACTCTTCTCAGATCTTGACAAGTCTTCTCTTGAATATGTTCTTAGACAACTAAGAAAATTACCTTGGAGTGAATGTGAACCACACTTACTGAAGTGCTTTTTGAAGGTTCACAAGGGGAAGTATAGTCAAATCCATCTCATTGCTATTCTTACTGCAAGTCTTAGTCGATATCATGATGAATTTGCAGTTGTAGTTGTGGATGAGGTCCGTTTCATTTCAGATATAGAATCAGTTTTGAAACTTATGTTGGAATTTTCTTTTCTATACTAATACACTTTGAACCTAGATAAATATGTACTTCTTATAAACAATTGTCTTGAGAAATAAGTCAATCTTTAAAATTAGCCCATCCTTGCTTTCATTCGTAGGTCCACCCTTGATACTGTCTGAACATTCTATTATACTTAATCTATAGGTTTACGGCTGTTTGCTTATGTTATTCAGTTTGTTTGCCTAGCTATAAGCAGGTGCTTTGCAGCTATATCTATATATTTTTATAAAGGAAAAGGACTTTACACTTTATATCTATCTTCTGTGTTGCACCATAAAATAAAATACTAGAACCATCTCTTTCTGTTTTGGAATTCAATGGTTGTAGGGTAGTAAAAATTTTCTTAAAGGAGAACTGGTTGTTGGATAAACATAGTGTTTATATGAGATGATTGCTGAATAATAATATAATCTTTACCAGCAGTTAAATTTTGGTATAAACAATGTACAGGTTAAAATAGGAGATCTTGGAGAAGCAGCAGTAGTAGAAAGGAACCACGCAGCACGCGCAATGACCGGAACGCCCGAATACATGGCACTTGAACTATACGAAGAGAACAGTGCAAAAGTGAGTTGTGACTGTATTATGTAAAAGTGAGGAATGTATGTATTGTTATGACTGTATTATGTAAAAGTGGGTTGTACGATAGTGGATCACAAAGTTGTACTAATTCAAATATTGAAATAAAATATTTAATTGATTATTTCAGTTCAGTGTAGTATCATTTTATTCAATATAAATATTTATTTTTATATGAAATGTAATGTATAAAGAAACAAAAATCATATTGTTATAATTAATTGTAGTACGAATTACTACAACGGTGAAAAAATGTTGTAATATGTATTACTACAACGGTGGAAAACAGTTGTAAAATATACATTTTACAACGGTGTTGCAACGGTGTATAAAAGTTGTAAAAGATTTCAGTCTATTACAACTTCTTAATAGACGACGGTAGCTCCACTGTTGTGAAAAGTCTTTTACAACTGTTTTCCACCGTTGTAATAGGGTCATTTTGTTGTAGTGCGGGTTTGTCAGGCTTATTTTCCTAGAATCAGTTGATGCTTATATCGATGACTTATATCTGTACCCATAGTCTATGAGTATCTGGATGTTTTTGATAAGGTTAGGAGCTTACCTCCGAGGCGTGAGGTTGATTTCCAGATATACTTGGGGGATAATGTGAAGCTAATCGCATTTCCTATGCGTCACATGGCTTTTAGAGAAGGGGGGAGCTTAGCAAGCAAGTATGGGAGCTAATTGAGAAGGGGTTTATTAGGCGAAGTATATCAGAATGGGGTGCTCCAATTGTCTTCGCGACTAAGGCAGACAACTCATTTCGTCTATGTGTGGACTATAGGGAGTTGAATAAGCTCACCAAGAAGAATAGACACCTACTCCCAAGGACTGACGATCTGTTTGACCAGCTTGTTGGCGCATCTGTTTTCTCGCAGTTAGATCTGGCCATGGGATTTCGTCAGTTGAGGGTAGCCGAGGACAGTATAGATAAGACCGCTTTCAGAACTCCAGATGGCTTCTTTGAGTGGCTAGTCATGCCTTTTGGATTGACGAATGCACCCGCATATTTTGTTGTGGATCTGATGAGTAGGGTGTTTAGGGAGTTTCTGAACAAGTTCGTGGTGGTCTTTGTGGATGACATCCTGATCTTCTAAGAGAGTGAGGAAGAACATTCCCTACATTTAGGAGTGGTTTTGAGGACTCTTAGTGCATACCAACATAAGGAGAAATTCTCCAAGTGCCACTTTTAGAGAAAGGAGGTAAGATTTCCAGGGCATGTGGTCTGCAAGGATGGGATAGTGGTGGATTGCACGAAAGTAGTTACAATTCAAGATTGGAAGGTTCCAAAGAATGCAACGGAGGTGAGAAGCTTTCTTGGTTTAGCGGGCTATTATAGGAAGTTTATCAAGGACTTTGCAAAGATATCAGCCCCACTCACTAGACTAACGAAGAAGAATCTGACTGTTTCTTGGAGTATTGATTGTGAGGATGCTTTTTAGCGATAGAAAAAGGCTCTAACAACAGCCCCAGTTTTGACTTTGCCTAATGGGAACAAGTGTTCACAGTGTACACTAGTGCTTGTCGTATAGGGCTTGGTGCCGCCTTGAAGCAAGAGGGAAGGGTAGTATGCTATGGTAGTAGATAGTTTGGAGTTCATGAGAGGAACTGACCTACCCATGATTTGGAGTTGGCTGCTATAGTGTTCGCACTAAAGACTTGGCAACATTATCTACTTGGAGGAAGGTTCGAGTTGTAACACCCTGTGATTTTAAAGAACGCTATAATGATAACTAAAGAATACTTAATTAAATATTGGGAATTAAATCAAATTGATGTGCCATTGCGTTCGTCTCGGAATTCTGCTTAAGATAGACTCCGAGTTTGCATAAAATAGACATCATATGAAGAAGATATTAAGGTTTGAAGTTTGTATACATATAAGCAAAAGATATATATATATATAAATTATGTCTAAAAATCAAAAATCAAAGAGCGCGAAGAGGAGGGAATTCAGCCAGTTAGGGGTCAACCCCAGGGTCGACTCCAGCCAGATCTGAGTAGGCTGAGGTTGACTTTGAGTCCTCTATTTGTAGAGAGGCAGAGCTTGAAGTATATATCGACTTTTGATTTCAGACCCTCTACCGAGTTCACACTTGGTTCATTGGCATCGTTAGAGGTGTAACCTACTCTTTTGGATCAGATAGGAACTTCGCAGCGAGAGGACCCGTAGATAACAATTTTTTTGGATAGGCTCGGTAGAGGGGAGACTTCCAGTCACCTCAGTAGATATCCCACGGATGATAAAGGGTGGTTGCGACAAGATGGAAGGCTTTGTGTTGCCAGAGTTGGGGGTTTCTTGAAGACAGTCCTTGAGGAAGCCCATCATTCGACGATGACTATCCATCCAAGAGGTGGTAAGATGTACAGAGATATTTAGAGGGTTTTCTTTTGGGCTGGGATGGAGAAAGATGTAGCGGAGATTGTTTCTCGATGTTTGGTTTTCCAGCAAGTCAATGCTGAGCGAAAGAAGCCCGACGGTTTACTTCATCTTTGGAGATCCCACAGTGGAAATAGGACAACGTCTCTATGGATTTCATTGATGGTTTGCCTAAATCAAGGAAAGGCAACACCAGCATTTGGGTTATAGTTGACAGGCTTACTAAGAGCGCTCATTTCATTCCTGTTAAGAGTAAGAGAACGACAACATGGTTGGTAGCAGTTTATCTTTGTGAGATAGTCCGTCTACATGGAGTACCTTCCAGTATAGTGAGTAAGGGAGTACCTGCCACTATAGTGAGTGATCGTGACCCCATATTCACTTGTGAGTTTTGGTGGAGCTTGCAAGAGGCATTAGGTACACAGTTTTGTTTGAGCACCGCTTATAACCCTCAGACCATTGGACAGACGGAGAGGGTGAACAGAGTTCTTGAGGATCTTTTAAGACTGTATATCCTAGACTTAGGAGGGTTTTGGGAAGAGCATCTTCCTTTGGTAGAGTTCGCCTACAACAATAGTTATTAAGCTGGTATTGGCATGGCACCTTTCGAGGCATTGTACGGACGACCCTATAGATCACTGACTTGTTGGTGGGAGTCTACAAAAAGACTTCTACTTGGACCTAAGATGATTAGGGAAACTTCAGAGAAGATTGATCTTATTCGCAGACGCATGAAGACAACTCAGGATAGGCAGAAGTTCTACGCAGATAAGAGAAGGAACGATATTAAGTTTGAAGTGGGAGACATGGTTTTCATCAATGTATCACCTTTGAAGATTGTGGTTCGTTTTGGATCTGTAGGCAAATTGGCGCCAAGATTTGTAGGGCCATTTCCCACAACGGAAAGGAATGGTTAAATGGCTTATAGAGTAAAGTGACCAGAGAGACTGGTCGGTGCTCATGATGTTTTCCACGTTTCTCATCTACGGAAGTGCTTGCATGATACCGCAGAAGTAGTTGAGCCGAGTAATCTTGAGGAAGTAAAAGTGGAATTGGAGGCGGTAGTTAGACAAGTTCCTACCCGTATTCTTGGATCAGAGGTTAAGAAGCTATGCAACCGAGAGGTCAAGTTGATGAAAGTTCAATGGGGAGAAGACTCCGAGAATGCAACTTGGGAGAATGAAGACAAGATTCATGCTTCGTACCCTTTTCTTTTCAAGGGTATGTTCTTAACTTCTTTTTCCAAAGCTTTTATTCGTACTTGTTTCTATCATTAAGTATACCCTATCAATCGAATCTTCAACCTTTAGGTAGAAATCCAATGTAAACATGTGTTTGAGACATGTTATGTCTGATGGATGCAACTGGATGCAAGTGGTTGCTCGTGGATGCATATACACACACACTAGGCACTAGATCGGTTCAATCACTCTCATACTACATATGGATGTGTTTGCATTTTTTTAATTTTTATGGATGAAAATGGGTGTATCATCATGTGGATGTTGCATTTGGGTGAGTGATTGTGCACACATATAGAACTTACATGTTATACTAAGATTATTTGCATACATGTTGGATTCATGGTACTAACATACATTGCATTAAAGAGGTCGACTGGATCAGTAGACCGCCTGATTTTTTCGCAATAGTACAGTGACATATACACACACCTTTGCATATGTTCATATAAGTATTAGAAATCTATTAAGGACAATGGATGCCTGTGATTGGTGAATGAGTAGATGGATGATAGATGTTAGGACACACATTCTTCTTAGCTAAGAGATTTCGAGGAAGAAATCCTTTAAGTAGGGGAGAATGTAACACTCCATAATTTTAAAGAACACTATAATGATAAAATAAATAATACTTAATCAAATATAAGGAATTAAGAAAAACGAACTGCGCTATTGCGTTCGTCTTGGAATTCTTCTTAAGATAGGCTCCGAGTTTGCATAAAATGGACATCGTATGAAGAAAATATTAAGTTATTTAAGTTTGTATACATATAACCAATATATATACATAAATTATGTCTATAAACTCAAAAATCAAAGAGAGGGAAGAGGAGGGAATTCAGGCCGTTAGGGGTCGACTCCCTGCCCTACGGTTGTTGACCCCTGGGTCGACCCCAGCCAGATTTGGGGCAGATTCCTCCCCTGCACTTGGACACATTTCTAAACGAGATTCTTTGACCTTAGGCTATAAATATGACCTCATTTCCATTTTTTTATTCACCAAAAACAATGGAGACAGCGAGGTGCTGCCTCAACCCAAATTGAAATAGACTATTCTTCTACAACAACAATTTATAAGCATACAAGAATCTCTGCTACAACATCAATAGTCAATTTTATGTTCTTTAGATCCATTCATAGTGAGTTCATGTAATTTTAGATATAAACATTTAATAGTAATATTGATATGTTTATAAGTTTGGATCTAAACCTATGCTTGTTAATAACCTGAATCATAACTAAATAGATCTTCCATTACTCGTACACCTGGTCCTCGGTTTAGTTCTTACATGCCTAGCTTTATTATGTCTATTATGTCATTATTCCCATTATGTCATCATATGCCTATTCTATTAGCATGCCTAATCATGTCACCATATGTCTATCCTGTTAGTATGCTTATTTCTGTCATCATATGCATGTCTTGTATTATGCCTATTCTTGTTCTCTTCTCTCCCTCCTTCCCTTTTTATTTTATAGTTAAGCTACCTTTGAGCCTATGATTATCGCAGAAATATGCAAACGCACGAAATTGGGAACGACTGGAAATGATAAATTGGGGCATAACTTATATTGTAAAACATGATTGGGATTTGGGGGCATAATCTATACCTTGATCTAAAAGTTTAATTTGGGAATAACTTGTATTGTGAATCAGACTGGGATTTGGGGAATAACCTTGGATAAACATGAAAAATTGTTTAATAATGAACATGCCTAGATTTACAGTAATTAGAAACTGTAACCACGCTTAGACACGTTGTTAGATTACACTTGTAGTAGAAGCCTGCCCGGAATCGCCCGACAAATCCAACATCCAGAAGTTGTAAATCTAATGTGAGGGTCTAGTGCATAAATGTACATGTAACGATGCCGAGACATGAGGTTAATCTGACTTGTGGTAGAAGTCTACCCGGAACCACCGAGCATATCCATCATCCACAAGTGGTAGACTTAATGTGAGAGGTCTAGTCCATTAACAACCATAGAGATATGATAATAACTTGTTAACCTGAAATACTTAACCTATTTAAATCTGTGGGGGTTACATGAACCTATCAAATTAATTAGGGGTTAAGTAAACTTGCTTGAATCAGTGGGGGTTAAGTTAATGTTAAATCTGTGGGGGCGGGTTATATATATATACACACACCCGACAAACTTAACTTATTTTATATGTTGGGGTTATGCAACCTTGTTAAACTATTAGGCATAACCTTCCAAAATCCTAGTGGTGGGGATACAAGCCTGGGGGGAAGCTTGTATCATCTGTTGTGTGGGACCCGTATCAGTCGGTAACCCATCTTGGTATAAAACGGGGAACCCGAACTAGGTTGGGTCTAGGCACGCTTACTGAGTTGATTGTAAGAGGTTCATTAAGTGGGGATGTCGATGGCGCACTCCATCAGATTCATGTGCGTGCATGAATCTACTTTCATTGGGATAATAAGACGATGTGACATCAGTAGATGGATGTGCATCTCGATAATAAAGGGGTTGCCACTTTAGGAAGTGATAGATCCTACTGTGGGGCCATCACAGGGTGTCTACAGGATAGAGGGCCGACCAATTGGGGTGGTAATGCGGGTACATCTAGTCTTGCTTGTTTTGGAGTCCATTATTATCATTGGGGGTAACACCTGTCATTTCTGTTGGGCTACCTGTTATTATTGTACATGGTAAAACCCCTCACTAGAAGTACAACTAAGTCTACCATCTTGTTCTTGTTGGGATCATCTTGTTTTTGTTATACTAGTATTGGTGCAGAGAAAAGTACTTAAGAAGCGCGACATATTCTATTCCGTTTATTATGTTTATCATGCTCAGTCTATTATACTGCCTTATGATACTGTTATCTCTCTTATCCAGTTTATATGCCTGTCATAATGCTTTTACTTATTTATATGCTAAAACTAACTTGACTCGCCAGACTTTATATCTGACCTGTTTTGTCTCATTTTCTCTCTCTTCCATTTCTCCCTGAGTGGGAATACTCAGGCTTGATTAGGATTCTCTCTTTCAATCTTCTTGGAGCTGCTTAGATTTACCGCTTTGATTTCCTTTCTTCTCTGATATGGCTATTTTTGGGGACTATGCTTTCTATATGTTACTGTACTTTGATGATTTTAGTACAAGACAGAAATTTTAAGTTGATGTAATGGGTTTTCTGTATTTTAGACTTATGATGTAGCTATGTTTTGAACCACGATGTTTTCTGTTTAATAAAGTTTTAAATTCAGCTGTTATTTTATATCTGTCTTGTGATGTTTATGTTTTCGTTTACCTATAATGATTCACGAAACCTAATGCATTCTGTTAAAGAGTGACAATAACGGACGTGGGGTGTCACACGAGTTATACACGGACCATAAATCGCTCAAGTATTTATTCTTGTAGAAGGATCTCGATTTGAGACAATAAATATGGATGGATTTCCTAACGTCCCATGACTTTGAGATAGCTTATCCCCCTGGTAAGGGTAATGTAGTAGCGGACGCGTTGAGTAGGCACAGGATGACCTTGAGTCCACTATTCGTAGAGAGGCAGAGTTTGGAGTACATATCGACCTTCGGTTTTAGGCAATCTATGGATCTTACATATGGTTTGTTGGCATCTTTAGAAGTGCGACCTACTCTTATGGATCGCATAGGATCTTCACAACATGGGGACCGACAGATAGCAGACATCTTGGATAAGCTCAGTAGAGGGGAGATTTCTAGTCACCTTAGTAGATATTCCGCGTATGATAAAGGGTGGCTACGACGAGATGGGAGGCTTTGTGTTCCCTGAGTTCGAGATTTGTTGAGGACATTCGTTGAGGAAGCCCATCATTCAAGGTTGACTATCCATCTGGGCGACGATAAGATGTATCGAGACATGAAGTGGGTTTTCTTTTGGGTCGGAATGAAGAAAGATGTAGTAGAGTTTGTAGCTCGATGCTTAGTTTGCAAGCAAGTAAAAATTAAACAAAAGAAGTTTGGCAGTTTGCTTCATCCTTTGGAGGTCCCACAATGGAAGTGGGAGAGTGTCTCTATGGATTTCATCTATGGTGAAAGGCAACACCAGTATCTGGGTTATAATGGATAAGCTTACTAAGAGTGCTCATTTCATTCCTGTTAAGGGTAAGAGAACAACATCATGGTTGGCATCAGTTTATCTTCATGAGATAGTCCGTCTACATAGAGTACCTTCTAATATAGTGAGTGATCGTGACCCCATCTTCACTAGCGAGTTTTGGAAGAGCTTACAAGAGGCACTAGTTACATAGTCATGTTAAATCACAACATATCACCCTCGGACGGATGGATAGACTGAGAGGAAGATAGGGTTCTTGATGATCTTTTGAGGCCGCGTACCCTAGACTTCTAAGGGACTTTGGAGGAGTATCTCCCATTGGTGGAGTTCGCCTGCAACAACAGTTATCAGACAAGTATAGGTATGGCACCCTTTGAGGCATTATACGGACGACCTTGCAGATCACCGACTTGTTGGTGGGAATTTACGAATAGGCTTCTACTTGGATCTGAGATGATTAGAGAGACTTCAGAAAAGATTGATCTTATCCGCCGACGTATGAAGACAACTCTGGACAAGCAAAAGTCCTATGCAGATAAGAGAAGGACTGATATTGAGTTTGAGGTAGGAGACATGGTTTTCATCAAAGTATCATCTCTGAGAAATGTGGTTTGCAGAAGTGTCTTCACGATACAGTAGAGGTGGTTGAGCCGAGCAGGCTTAAGAAAGTGGAGGTAGAAAAGGAGGCAACATTTAGACGAGTTCCTACACGAATACTTGGATCATAGGTTAAGAAACTACACAACAGAGAGGTTAACTTAATAAAAGTGTAATGGGGAGAAGACCGCGAAGATGCAACTTGGGAGACTAAAGACAAGATTCACGCTTCATATGCTTTTCTTTTCAAGAGTATGTATTTAACTTCTTTTTTCAAGCTTTTATTAGTACTTCTATCATTCGAGTATATCCTATCGATCGAATCTTCGACCTTTCAGGTAGAATACCAATGGGTATAAACATGTGCTTGAGACATGTTATGTTTGATGGATGCAAGTAGATGCAAGTGTTTTCTAGTGGTTGCTCGTGGATACATGTACACACACTAGGCACTAGATCGGCTCAAACACTCTCATATTGCATATGGATGTGTGTGCATTTTATTTTTAATGGGTAGGAATGGATGTATCATCATATGGATGTTTCATTTGGATGGATGATTGTGCACACATATAGAGTTTACATGATATACTAGGACTATTAGCATACATTTCGGATTCATGACACCAACACATATTGCATTAAGGAGGCCGACTGAATCAGTAGACTGCTTGATTTTCACATTAGGGTAAAGACATACACACACACACAACATTTTGTACAAACTTCAAACAAGCATTAAAGATCTCTTAAGGACAATGGATGCCTATGAATGATGATGAGTAGATGGTTGTAGTGGATGTTAGGATAGTAACATTCTCCTAGAATTGGAGATTTCAGGGACAAAATCCTTTAAGTAGGGGAGAATATAACTCCCCGTAATTTTAAAGAACTTTATTGACAATAAACTGAAGCATACTTAATTAAATATTGGTAATTAAGTAAAATGGATTATACCATTGTGTTCATCTTGGAATTCTGTTTCAAATAGACCCCAAGTTTGTGTAAAACAGACAAGGTATGAAGAAGTTATGGGTTCTAGAAGTTTATATACATATAAGAGGTTTATGAATAAATAAAACAAGTCAGAGTAATTCAAAATAAATCTAATGAACGAGCTAGAAACAGAAGCGCAAAATCATCTTGTTAAGGGGCGACCCGCTCCAGCCTGGGTCGACCTAGGGGGTAAGTGGTTCGACCCCACCAGGATCCATCCGAATTCTTCTGAGCGAACCTGGCCTATTTTGTTAACCAGGTTCATTATTTTGCTGAGCTGGATTTAAAAACAGGGATCCAATGGTTAAGGATTGTCTTGTGAACTCTATATAAAGGCATGTACCCCTATCAAATCAATTACACTTCTTCATACTTCTTCCTCAAACTTTTGCTTTAAAAATTTAAGATGAAGATAGGGAGATGCTACTGAAACTTGGATTGAATCAAGACAAATCTTATCTGACTTATACAAGATTCCCTTCTATAACATTAGCATATTATCTTCTGTTCTTTCAGTCCAATCTCTTTGAGTTCGCGTTACTTTTAGATATAAAATTTAACAGTATTCTTGACATGTTAATAAACCTGGATCTGAGCCTATGCCTATTAATAAACTGATTCATATCTAAATAGTTTTTCTGTAATTACATGTATTTTCTGCACCCCTGTTCTGTTGTTCAATTGTTATTATATGCTTATTTCTGTTCTTCTCCCTCTCTCTTTCCCATTTTATTTTATAAGTCTAGGTTACCTTCGAGCCTGGGCCAACCTCGTAAGAGACATATGTATGAATGAAATTGGGACAATTGGGGAATGTTTGGGAATGAAAATAAAAGAGGGAAATTTGAGGCATATCTTGTACTGTGGAATATGACTGGAAATTCAGGGTTATATGAACATGTAAATATGTAGGCTTAATCCAAGGATTAAGTGGAACATGTAAATGAAACTGTAAGTAACCTGTGGAATTTGTTAAATCTGTGGGGTTAAGTAAATCTGTTAAAACTATGAGGTTAAATAAACATGTTTAATTCGTTGGGATTATATGAACCTGTTAACCTGTAAGACTTAGCCTCTTAAATCTGTGGGGGTTATGCAAACCTATTAATATGTAAGACTTAACCATTAAAAATCCTAGTTAATTGGGGGACACAAGTTTAGGGTTTTGGCTTGTGTCATCTATTGTGTAGGACCCAAATCTATCACTAACCCTTTCTGGTATTAAATAAGGGCATCGCACTAGGTAGGGGTCCGGGCACGCATACTGAACTGACTGTAAGAGGTTCATCTGAAAGGGGGTTGTATACTTGCTCGTTCCAATGGAGTCATGAACGTGCACGGGTCCGGTCTGTAAAGGAAAATAAGCCGCCATAGCACCAGTAAATAAGTCTGTGTCCTCTTGTAGGTTATCACCTTAGGGAGTAGTACACCCTACTATGGGCCCGACATAGGGTATTTACACATTAGTGAGTCGATCTCTTGGGATAGTAATTAGGTTACATCTAGTCGTGCCTGTTTCTATTAGGGTACCCATTTTTCCTGTTTGGGGGGAACACCCGTTATTTCTATTGAGGTACCTATTATTTCTATTTGGGGTAAAACCCGTTACGTAACTAGAATACACCTAAACCTACCATTATATTTCTGTTGGGATCATTCTGTTTCTGTTATATAATTAGGGAACACCTAATCCTGTCATAAATCATGTATACTAGTATTGGTGCAGAGAAAAGTAAGTGAGAAGCAAAGCTTAGTCCATATTATCATGTTTATATCCTTTCACCCTGTTTATACCTGATATATGATATTGTTATCTCTCATCTGGTTTTATTTACCTGTCTTGATACTTTTATTTCTTTATATGCTAAAAGTCACTGGACTCGCCAGACTTTATGTATGACCCTTTTTGTTTTCGTTTCTATCTTTCCTTTCCCCCCAGGTTCTCAAGGTGGGAACGCTCAGTCGTGATTAGGACTTTCTCCCTCTTTTGTTTCTGCTTAGATCTGAATCTGCTTTGATGTACCGCTTCGACTTCTTGTCTACTTTATTGCGGCTAATTATGGGGATTATGACTTTACATTTATGTACTCTAAAGGTTTTTAGTGCAAGACAGATGTTTTGGTTTAATGTATTTGGTTTCAGTATTTAGCCTGATGATGTAACTATTTTTTAGACTACGATTTTTTTCTGTTGAATAATGAAGTTTAAATTTGCACTACTATTTTTATTTCTATCTTGTGAGATTCTGTTTCTGTTTACCAATAACGGTTCAGGGAACTTAATGCATTCTGATAAAGAGTGACATTAACGGATGTGGGGTGTCATAATATGTCAACGTGTTCTTGAAAGAGAGACGTTGCGACAACTTAATGATGAGACTATTTAAATTTAGTGTGGATTTGAAAGATATTTTCCACCTTCCTTTTTCGACATAATAGTACATTTGATAATTTATCTTAAAAAAGAAGAGCAATTGTGTGGTTTGGTTCATTTTCGTTGGATGTACCCTTTCGAGAGATATATGCAAACACTTATAAATTTTATAAAACATGACTGTGTTATTAAGTTATCGATTAAAAAATAAAGCATGCCACTTGAAAATAAAAATCTATAAACAAGAAAGGGTTAGAAACTTTATATAGCTTGCCCTTGGTCTAGTTGAGGTTATGTGATGTTGAGAAGTGAATAAGAAGATATCTTTGCCTAGTTATATATTGTAAAGACTACATTTAATTAGTTAGCAAGCTATTTAGTTTGTTTTGTGACACCGAACTTGATTTGGATAATGTTGGGTGTATGTTTAGCAAATTTAACAAGATTATTAGCTTGTTGATTAGAAATTTAATCAATTTATTTTAAAAAAATTGATAACTGGAAAGATTGGTTTATAATATGTTATTTCGATTGGTGATGATAGGCAGCATATGGGTGGGTATCAACGACACCAACATGCGAAAATTATAGCATTGCAATCTAAACAGTTGGTTTATTGAAGCATGAATTCACCTGCATCTGTATTAATCTAAATGATGTTGAGAAATGATATAGGGAAGTAAGTGGATATAGCTTTATTTGGTTTATTTTTGATGGTATATTGGTTCTTTATCTGAACTTGTATATGTATTAATCTAAATATAGAATGAGACACATATCTTATTGCTTAAACATCCTATTAGAATTTGGTTTTCATTGCTAAAATTACAAAATTTATACTCTTCATTGTTATGTTCATTTATCCATTTCAGTAAAATGAAAACTTCCAATGTCTTTCCATTTCATTATACGAAATTTTTATTTCCGCAGACAGGCTTATTTGGAAGTAAGGTCCTTTGTATGCAAGTAGACCAGATCTTTTTGGAACCAGGTGATTGAATAGTATCCATGGACTATTTGATGGAAAAATAAAGGTTTTGAGCAATTGAAGTTCTTAGTGATGCATATAGCACTTATAGATGAACTATGTTTTGTCTTTTATGTACTCAAATCGACGTCGATATGGAATTGCAAACATATGTACTGAATTTGGTAACTCATGGATTGAAATTATTTTTTGTTAGTTGTTACATTATTTTGTTATCATGAATATGCGTTATGTTTACTGATTATTATATTTTTTTCGTTCATACATTGGTCTTTAAATTGTTATGAAGATACATTTTGATTGCTATTATTAAAATGTAATATATAGGCATAGCTTTTGAAAGCGTTATAACTATTTTATCTACAAATTTTATAGCGGCATATATGAGCTATAAAAGGATTTGGCAATACTGTAACATGTTGATTTAATAGCGTCATATAGCCACTATCGAATAAATATGTTATAGTGGTTGTACTGTGTTATAAAGATTCTTACCTTTATTGAGATTTAGATGTTTAATAGCAGTGAGGATGAGCTATTGTCTTTAAATAACATATCATCATATAGCCGCTATCGAATAAATATGTTGTGAAAATACTGTGTTATAAAGATTCTTACTTTCATTGAGATTTAGATGTTTAATAGCGGTGAAGATGAGCTATTGTCTTTAGATAACATAGCGGTTTTATATAACGACGGTCGGAACAAAGCCCCCTCCTTCTGCATAAGGCGCATGCATATGAGTTGGAACACACATCATTGTAACAAAAGAAATCCATGATGTTACGCGCCTGCCAACTCATATTTGTACTCAACTCTTTCAATTTATTCTTCTTTTAGGACTATATATTCAAACCATCATTCCTACCTTAACAACATTCGAGACAATCCTAACAGTCTCCCCCTTGATTCACATCCTACGAGTATCTTTTGACAGCACTTCCTTGCCAGCATGGTCTTGTCCGCAACCTTCGGCTTTGATACCACTGTTACGTAACGATGGTTGGAGCAAAGCCCCCTCCTCCTACGTAGGGCGCATGCATATGAGTTGGCACACACATCCTTGTAACAAAAGAAATCCCTAATGTTACGTGCCTAACAACTCATATTTTTACTCAACTCTTTGAATTTATTCCGTGATGTCGGACTATTTATTCGAACCATCATTTCTACCTTAACAACACGCGAGACACTCTAACAAGTGGCAAATTTGTGCTATAAAACTATGCTCTTTTGTAATGACCCAGATTTTTGGCCATTGTAATTTGGATATTTAATTTTGTTTTAAATATTTTAATTGGATGGATTTTTAATAATTAAATTTGAAGTTTAAACATTATAATTTATATTTATTATAAACGAGCTCAAAATGGCACGGTAGTTCATAATATTCAGCTTTGAACATCAATGGAATATAAAGGATCCGATATAAGTCGGAATTTCGTGAAATGAGAAACATTTGAATCTTTTTTATTATAATTTTCTAATGAAAGAGAAAAATCGGGATTTCAGTTTATAGTTGTTAGTTATGCCCAATTCAAATTTTTAAACAGTCGCTATGGAAATCATTACAAACAATAACATTTATTTTAATAAATTTAATAATGTTTTCTATATAATTAAAATAGCGGTTAACTCAACTTTTTGATGTTGAAGCTATAATTTGATATTGACAAAATCCGAAGTGTTATACTATTCCATTTGGGCATATTTGTCGATAATAATTTATTTATTTTTGAATTTAATAGTTTCAGGATTTTATTGGATAATTTATCGATATTATTTTATAAGCTACGCAAATTCATAACGCTTGGACATTCGTAGACGGTATGACGTACAAAGCGGAAAAATCATTTTATAATGAATATAAAATCTCCAAGTATACGCATAACAAATAAATAGATAAAACACATGTGAAACATATATATAAGATTAAATTCATATAAAATATATTCATTTCGACATGTGATCATGTCAATTGGAAACTGGAGCCAAGGATTTCCCAACCAGACTTGTTCAAACCAATAAAAATGTTAAATATCAAATACACTGTTTGCAACAGGAAAGAGAAAAACCATCCAACCAAATAACAAAGCAAAGCAGCAATTAAATAAAGGAGAAAAAAGAAATAAAGAAAAAATTACAATAAGGTAGAATAGCTTCTTCACATGTATATATTCATGTACAAGATTTTTCTGCCAAGCCAATTAACAAATTATGCACTTATGTGAACATGACCAAGCAACTATCAAATCAAATAAAGTAAACAGGAAAATTAAAATAAGGTAGGAATAGTTTCTTCAAGTCCATGAGCTCCTGTACAAATCTTTTGCCAATATACATTTGCAAAGAGATGCAGACTCATCAGAACATTAATTAAAAAACAAATATACTTCCGAAAATTTCTACATCAATGTTGAATGACAATACTTTGCAAATGGCCTACCTAAACAGAACAGTACACCTAAGCCATCCCATTCCAGTAGCACATACCCTGTTTTAGAAGACAATACAAGCCAGTGCTTCTTTCTCCCTCAAATTTTCTTGTATCGATGGACTAATGCACAACTAAGGAAAACAAATATATATATTTACACATCAAATCTCTATAGCTAAATAAATAGTTAATATAGAAAAACAGCTGATATATATTCATATACACAGAACAGCTAAGAAAAACAGACAATGCACAGCTAAGGGAATCACTACACCAAACAGGCTTTATTGTAACACTTATTTCGCTTCAATTTGTAATGGTTATAACCGTGACAACGTACTAACGGATATTACCATTATGACCTGTCACAACGGTTATAACCGTGATCAAATATGGGTTATGTGTAGCGGTTGACAAACCATGGACGTAATTATCATTTTTTACCTATTCGTACCCATCCCCTTTCTTACGCTTACAATGGCTTTCGTTCTTGCGATTGAATATTTTTTTTTTCTGTTCTAGGGTTTTTACCTTTGTCATCTTTGCCTCTGCCGCCGCTGCCGCCGCCATCAGTTGTGATGCCATTGATGCTGTCAGCCGTACTGCAGTCAACCGTACCGCCGCCTCCTCGGTACCCTAGCCCTCGTATCAGCCGCCACCTCGGTAGTTGTTCGATCTATAATTGTTTCCTTGTATCTTTTCCTAGTCGTGAAATTAATATTTGATTTGATTTTTTTGAGCTAAATGATTCCGTGAGTAGCAAATTCTAATTGAAATTATTCTTAGTTTTTGAAGAAACCTAATAGCTAAGCTTTTAGTTGGGCAATCCTTTCATAGGACTTTGCCTGTCAGAAGCAAACTCGTTTACCACGTATGTGGTTCCTCATCATTTCCCTTTTATTTATCTTTTCCTTTTTTTTTTGGGGTCAATACTTCTGTAATATGACTCCTCACTGCATGATTTTTTCATCATATATAATTGCATTTTGATGAACTTTTGCGTATGTTTGAAGATTCTTTGCTTAATATTGATGTAGCTAACTAGTTGTTAATTCAAAATAGCTGTACATATTTACGTTGTAGATTCACCAACTGTTGTACAATTTTTTTTTTTTTTTAAATACTTTACTAATTGGCAAACTGCTATATGAATTAATTGTTGGCAGTCTATAATAAAATATAAAAATCCAAGCACAAGTTTCTGTTGTATACAATATAACTAGAATTAATACATAAATTAGAATGTGGATGCAGAACACACTTTACTTTTAATGTTCTGCTTGACCTTTGCCTCATTTATCAGGATATTTTCATTAACCCAGTTTTTGCGCTAACCCCAATCAAGTGGCAGAAGTTTTCTACAAACTTAGCAGTACTTTCTATTACTTGTGTTTTACTCAAAGTTATATTAAGTACCTAATTTGTTACATCATCTGTCACTTTTTAATTTACAAATTTGTTGCTACTCACATTTAACCACTCATTCTAGTTGATGTTGGGTTTGATTGTAGGTTGTATTGGATGCATTGGAAGCTCAGCCTTTGAATAGTGACGAAGGAAATTAATCTTGGGGAAGAGGAAGCAAATTTAAGCTTAAAATATCTCACAAGCAGCAACCTGATGGGGTTAGAGGTAATTTTATTACATTTGATATGATATTTGCAACCTGATGGGGTTAGAGGTAATTTTATTACATTTGATATGATATTTAACCAACGTTCTCCAATAGGATACAAAAAGACATTCCCACTTAAAAGATCCCAGTTTTTATCGCCATATTTTACTTCAATGTCTTATGTTGTTTGATTATCTCAAGGTATGTTCTTTGGTTCGTTCGTTATTTGTCATTAATATTATTTATTTTTTTGTGTGGGAGGTAGGTGTTCCCGGGTTTTTTTTGGGGGGGGGGGGGGGTGCATGCAAACTATGAATTATATAAACTAAAATTTACTTGGAATTGTACAACATGATTTATTTACAACTGTTTTTTTAGTGTACAAACTATGAAAAAGATTTTCTACTGAAATCAGTTACAATCAAATTTGTTTTCACTTTAAAGCACAGATCATAATTCAAGGTGCTTGGCAACAGCTGAAAGGGGTTGGGGATGTTTCCTAGCAGGCCTTACTGTATATCGAATACAATCATCCACCTGACATGGACATGACATTGTATATTCACAAATACATTGTCATTGAAAATTATCTGGTCAATTATTAAGGACAATTGACATGACAAGATTAATCTTTAGCACATATTTGATAACGTTGAAGTTCAAGATTTACAAAATGGATTTCAAACTATGAATCATAAAGTTTGGACATCAAATTGAAGCTAGATTTGAATTGTGAATTATAGAGTCAAGACCTGTCTTATAAGGCTTAAAACTCAATATGCATCTTTCAAATTTGTTTTGATGCCTGAATTTCCATAGCTAAACCTTAAACTCAACTTTATCTTTTGTTCCAATTTATTTCGTTTACGAAACATAGAATTGTAACTATAAATTCTGATAAGCATATTGAATTTAACAATATTGATTAAATGATATCTCTTAATTGTGGGTTTAACCAAGTTCGAATCAAAATGCAGATAGAATGTAAATTGAATCGCAAAGAGAAAAATTCATTTTGGAACAAGATTTAAGTAGGTTTTCGATACCATTGCTAGAAGAAAATGGTGGATTGGGTTATACATTTAGGAATCGGGTGGAAAACATGTCTACTAATGCTATAATTGAAGCAGTTTTTTCCCTTAGTTTTTAGTTTGATGCAAGCATAGAGTAGTAACATATCATATGGTTCCTATTAGTTTTCTTGCTAGTTGGGATTTATTTTTGTGCATTTACAGGTCTGAGGTGCTGGTTTTGAATGGATCTCTGTTGGGAAGAAAAAGCTCATAAGATCAGTCCCAACAGAGTTGAACAAGGTTCATAATTAAATTCTTGAACTAGCTAAGGTTTGATCTCGTATATTGTAGCTGAATCATTTTCAATTTTTTTGCAATTACAGGTCTTAGATAGTGATTTGAAGCGATCTCTATTGGGAAGAAAAAGCTTATAAGATCAGTCCCAACATTGTTAAACAAAGACCACAATTTAATTCTTGAACTAGCTCAGGTTTGATCCTTTATATTGTAATAGAATCATTTTCAGCTGATTTTGAAGTCATATAGTCATATTCATGATATTTAGCTATTTTCACCATGTAGTTGATCTATCTTTTGATTCTGTGGTATGTCTCTGGCTAACTTGATAAAAAAATTCTGATAAGAAATATATGATTTCTTCCTTTATTAGTATTATAGACATGCACGCTAAATGCAGATATTATAGGAAAACAATTTTTAGGATTCTCTCATTCACGAATGCAAGTTGAAGCATATAAGCAAGTAGTCAGATTGTTTACATTATGTCAATGAAGTTATTTTACTGCACTTACAAGATGTGGCACAAGACACATCATATACGATGGCTAATTTGTGCATTAGATTGTTTACATTAAGCCAATGAAGTTCTGCACTTACAAGATAAGATTCCTGTAAATCCTATGAAACAAAATCTATTTGCTCATAAAACCTAGGAGTACAGCTGCTGAATTAATGTTGTCGTTTATTCTATAAATGACAATTACTATGAAATATTGATTATATTTTGTCATTTCCATTGTACAACGCTATTCAAGGTGGGGCGAGAAACAAAATTTATGCGGGAATGAAAAAGCGTGTTTCCTTTATCACTTTCTCCTCCAGAAAAAAAATCATTCCTTTAGCTTTATCACCTCCAGCAAACGATAACTACTGCCACCAGCTGATCGACGCTGTAACCCTAACCACTTCCATTAGCCGATTGACGTTGTGATCTCTCTATATATCTTTCGAGATGGTCGATCCCAATCTCTAAACCTAGAAAAGTATCTTGTATGGTGAATTCCAAAATACAGAAAAGAAAAGTAAAAAATTCAAACGCATGCTCTTTGAGCTTCATATAACCAAAAAAAATAACAAATCTAAAAAAGCGTGATTAAATATATTATATGGTGAATTCCATATGTATAGCTCGGGTTCCCACTAGCATAGATTGATTGCTATAAAATACGTGTGAGCATGAGTTGTACATGTTGTGTGAAGAACATAAGGCTGTCTCTTCAGGATACTGGTTCAATATTTCCATGCTATGGGATTTACTTGGAAGTTATTGAATTCTTAGAATCATATTTTCAAATAAAATAAATGCATGGCTGGTAAACACAACTGTATTTTCTTTTTATATATGTTACTGAAAAACATTTTGGACTGAGAAGATCATAGTTAGTCATTTTAGTATGTGGTTTAACTAAGACGGCGAAGGTAAGGCTGGCAACTATGACTGCGAACGAAGGTAAGGCTGCATGTGTGCCATAGCATTAGCCGTTAAATCATAACTGTTTTTGTTAGTTCAACTTCGGATTGTTGAATCGATTTTCTCTTGTTTGATGCTGACTAGTTCAGGCTTTGATAAAGATTTTTCACCTGCATCTTCTTGCATATATTCCTGGGTTGCCATGTCATCAGTTCCTGTTTATACCTTGTCGTTAGTTTGTTGTCTTTATTTCATGATTTAATTAATATTTATAAATTTCATTTAATTTCAGTTCCTGTTTGTACCTTGGCTTTAGAGGTAGCACCTCTTTAGAGATGAGGTTATTTACTTCATTACTCTTTCAGGAATGACCCGAAGAGGTTTATCCACCATATGCAAATGGACCAGTGTATATTGATACTGCTCAGTTCATCATATCAGAATTGTAAAAAGCACACATTGAGGGTAAGTCCTTAATTTGCTTAACGTATTCGTTTCTTGCTCGCTTTTTCCCCATAGCCAAAACTAATCAATCAAGCATAAGGCTTGTTGACATCTGTCGGCATGTGCACCAATTCAAAATTCAATTGTTGTTAACATTCTTTCCACCCACTTGCAAATGAGTATTTTTGCTAATGAGGGTAAGCTTTTGCTTTATTATCCCTTTTATGGCCACATTTTGTATAGATTCTTGTGAGAAAACACTGTTTTGTGATGGTAATGGACTCATGGTTGAAGAAAGATTCTTCTTTTTCGCATTTTATATTTGATGTATGATTATTTGATTGACTAAGCCTGAAAATTAAAAAGATAAAAGCGTAGTAAGAAAATGCCAAGTATTATCAATTATTCGATCACTAATCCCATTTAAGTATCATTGGTGATTTGAATATACTAGTGCATTCATTTAGGCTTACAGAATGAGAAAACACATTTTTAGGCTTATTTGTATTACCGGCTGGTTGATTTCCATTTTTGGTTTTTTTTTCTCCAACAAAAATGATAATTAATTAAAGAAAAACACTACTTTTGATGTTTAAAAAAATGAAAAAAGAATGCTGAAGCCGAAAGGGATTAATGTGGTTAGAAATAACTAAAGAGGTATTCAGTCATTAGATTTTGCACTCTTCGTGTTGGTCCAAAATCCTTAGATTTTGCACTCTCTTTTGTGTAGCTTTTATCATACTGCTTTCTTTTTTTAGCCGTCTTACATACTTGGTAATGACTTTACCAGGTGAACTGAATTTGTCACGAGTACATAATTGGTCTATTTCTGATACGATGCAATTATGGTTTTCCCCTTCATATATTTTTGCTACATGCTATAGCAAAATTGTAGAATGGTACTATGCATCATTCATTCTAGCTGCAATCTTCACTGCTTGAGTCTGATGCTTGAAAGAAGAATTGTCTTTTTTCCCTTGGCATCTTTGTCGTTGTGTCTTAAAATATTAATTGCGACAACAGGAAGAGAGAGAAAAAGGCCGGAAGATAGATGATGACAGAAGGTATAATACTGATTTGTTTAACTTCTAATTGCATGTATCTTCATTTGAATTTTCTACTGGTGATCTTAAGATATTATTCTAAGATGCATTTTCTCCTATTTAGGTCAAGAGAAAGAGGTGACCGCGATAGGGCTTTCATTCGAGACCGTGATCGTGATAGTGCTTCCAGTCGAGATCGTGATAGGGCTTCCAGTCGAGATCGTCATAGGGCTTCTAGAAGTCAGAGTAGAGATCGACCTGATCACCGAAGTAAAGATTATGGCAGATATTTTGATAGGGATCGGGATAGGGATTCAAGGAGTCGACGCAGATCTCGATCTAGGGAGCGGTCAAGGGATCATGATAGGCATAGGTACATTTTGATGCTTCATGTTACTGTTTTTTGAATTGCTGGATATTCCATTTCAAATGACACGTCTTTCTTAAGTGTATGACCAAACCTAAGAATTTGATTATCTCTATTAAAAATTTCTCCAAGTATAATATAGTATCCTCAATTTCCCATGGTGAAGAAAATTTCATAAGCAGACAAGGCTAGGACAAACAAAGGTGTTGAATTAGACTACACATGTTTATAGTGAAAATTGGCAGCTTGTCAAATCTGAAAATCAGAAATATCAAAGAATTTTGTTTAATAAGGAAATCATTATTGCTATGCTGATAACGAAACATATTATTGTGAGACACTCAAATTTGTGTCTCACACAGATTATTGTAAGCAAAGTCTAGTTTTTAGAACAACTACAATCTAAAGTGATCAGGAGCATCACCCGATGCTAAGAGCAAATGACTGAATACCCGAAACTATGTTAGTTGTTATTGGACATAACAGCGTGCAAACTCGCATGAAAGTTGTCACTAAATGCAATTTTTGTAACATGATTGTGAGTGCGTAGAGGAAATATTGGACTGTTTTTTGTTGGTGTCTTCGAACATGCACGATCTAATGCTAGTCCATCAGGACCAAAATTAGTAGCAACTCCAATAAGAGAACACTTCCACAAATTCAAGGTCCAAAATGAGTACTGCATCCAAATTTTTCAAGAAAAAAAAACACTAATGAACTGGCCTCGTTTCCTATTAATTATATTTCTCTGAAACAAATTATAATGCTACATGTTCATGCATTCATAACAAACTGAAACGAAAAAAATTAAACATTGAGATGCCGTGCAATATGGATACATGTTGAATGAACTCTATATGCAATGTTGATTTGGTTGGCATGATTTTTTTTTCTACAATCTTGGTTTTTAAATTAAACGTTATTTTCGAATATTCAGGTTTTAATAGAAGTCGTAGAAGAGAAACAAATGTCTGAAGCTACTGTTAATGGTAATGTAGGAGTCATTGGTTTGAAAATTTTCAAAAAAGATATTGTTGTCGAAGTCTTTGGAAATGACAGGAAAAGAAGTTATTATCATGCTTTTAGCTAGTCTGGCATCCGTTCTTTGTAAGCTTAGAGATATTTTGTAATAGTGAAACTTCAAGTTGTCACAATGAACTTTGTAGAATTCATATGATTTCCTTAGCATGTATGATGTTTTCTTTTCGATTTGATGGAATGTTAGCTTGAAATTTATATTATGTTTGTTGTTATCATAAATTTGTATTTGTATATCTAAACTAAATGATATGTTGTGATACTTTAAGGTGCTACATGAGTTATAGTTCAGTAGTACCAAAATTGTAACACTTATAAGTGTTGGGATCTTTTATATCTAAATGTGTATTGAAATTACAACGGTTATAACCATTGGAACAAATAAACATTCTAATGGTTAACCGTTGGAATATTTAACTTTCCTAACGGTTATAACCGTTAGCACTTTGAAATTTACTAACGGTTATAACCGTTGAAAGAACAAAATCTCCCAACGGTTATAACCGTTGGAATATCCGTTGTGAAATTTACCACGCACCTTCTACTAACGGTTATAACCGTTAAAAATGTAATTCGTAACACTTATAACCGTTAGGAAATGACAAATCTGGTGTTGTGAATAGGTATCGAACAACTATGGAAAATAGAAAATATACAGCTAGATGAAACAGCTAATATATATACAATATATCCAATCGAATCCATTTGCAAGTACTGTTGCCGTCTACTTTAAATTGGAACATAAAATATACAACAGACATATTCAATCTTGAATAGCATAAACAATTCATAGACTCATAAGTACTTAAGCTATACATGCACAAGACAATCAGTAACCCATTCGAACAAGTCAACATCACGCAGCCATCACCAGTTTGATCAATTTGAAAAGGGGAAATAAAACAATGACCAAAGATTTAAGTAGCCGAACGTATCGAGGAGGGGACTCTGATGGACATCGATCTCATCTACAACTACCACACTATAAATACGTATCCACGCAGTGTATTTCTCAAAATCCTAGAACCCCTCAAGTAAACACACTGAAGAGAAAAACCTTTCGAACCACTATAGAAAATCAAAACAAAAATAATATAGTAAGTAAAAATTAAGTAAAAGACTTATCTGAATTGGTAGGTCCACGCAATCCATTCCAGTATGCTTTTTGATGAATTTCCAGTTGTTTCCATTCGGAGTTGAAGACCTAAGTGATTGGTAAATCTGTACGAAGTAGCCTCGAAGTGGTTTGTCGAAGGTCTGTAGTGATGGGTGAGGAAGGAAGCCGCTTAATTTCTAGAGGGTTTGTGGTTCAATCAGCGAAGCGGTGGAGGAGAAGTTGACCTAGGCGCTTGATTTAGAGGTGTCTGGTGGAGCTTCGGTCAACGAAGGTGAGGGCGGCGTTGTGATTTATTTTGACAGAGGGGTGTTTTTGATTTTGGACTAGAGCAAAATGAAGCAAGGTTATAGAGGTGAAGCGGATTTGTGTTTTATTGGGTAAGGGTTTGAAGTTGGCCAGATTTTGATTGGCACAGGGAGGGGGTTGGACAGAAAATGGTCGGATTGACCTGCAAATACATGGAGCTAGTTTCAGTGAACAAAATAACGACCTACTAAGGTCTTCTAGCTTATATTAGTTCCAATTTATTTAAAATTTAAAAGTTAACTAACTTTCTATTATAAACCATTATTTGTTTTATTATTTAAAACGCAATAGGATTTACAACAATTGGCCAAGGCACTGGGATTCCGGTCACGAGTTGGAATAGAGCAAGAACCGATAAGGCACTGAGCAAATGAATCGAGCCATTATATTTTAAAATAAAGTTTTATCAAAATTGGCCGATTCCAAATAGACTAGAACTGTATTTGTGAGCAGGACGTTATGGAACATAGTTGAATTGAACGGAGTTGGAATTATCTGGAATGAGCTATGTTTACAACCAAACCAAGGTGAGTTAAAATCACTTAGTTCTCCCACTTATAATTATTATAAGCCGGGTTTATTATTCGTATGCTATGGCTGTTAATTATTGGTTGTTTGAAGATTATTTGGATGCATGTTAGATATTTTTACATCAATCATTTAAATTAAACGGTTGTTTAACTTATGATATCGTTATCTTTAATGATGATTTTCAAACAAGGTAACTTACCTTGTTGGTTACGTTTTGTTGATACACTTTTTGGTCAAAGATATCACACAAGGAATTCATGAATAGCAACATGCTCAAGTAGTGGAAACAACGTCAGAAGACATAGAGCGATTTGGTCGAAATCACACCCCAACATAAAATGGCCCGAAACTTCTATCAGATGACCTCTTTTGGGCTTGAAAATAGCAATTACAGAGTTGAACTTAGTAAATATTGTAGCCCTCTGAATGAGCTTCAAGTAGAGCTTTCGTTTGACTCAATTGGACTTACGGTTTGAAAGTTATGCCCGTTTCCGTAAACGCACGCAGAACTTGGATTTTGAGAATTGGTGACATTTCTATTCGGGTCGCCCCCTTTGGTTCGTGGGCTCCTCCTTGGCTCGCACCCCCGGCTCGTGAAGCACTCTTCTTCTGCTCATGAACCAGCTCCGATTCGTGGAGCATATATAGGTCACGACCCCCATTACCATGACCACTAGCTTCATCACTCCAGCTCAAGACCAGACCTCGGTTCGTGAAGCCCACATCACGACCCGACCCCAATACCACGAACCGATCCCTGCACCTGCTGATACACGCGTAGATCTTGACCTGTTCTCAAGGCTACATCTGCTCCTACTTTCCTGAATCGGCTGCCACGTGCCCTGTCACGAACTGGTCCTCCCAGAAGCTCTCCTACAGCTATAAATACACCTCTACATGGAATTTGAAGAGGATTCTCTCAGACTTTTGGCCAAGGCCTTTCTCCTACATCTCCACAGCCTCCACCGTTAATGAGTGCAAGGATTTTGCACCTTTCTACATATAAATTCTTCTCTTGTAAAATCGATTAACACACAGATTGTGCGCTTGCATGTTACTGATTCCTGTAATCTATCAGTATAACAATAAGATTATAAAGTGGACATAGGCTACATCTACAGCCGAACCACAATAAAAACCTCCTGTGTCTCCTCTTTATTTACTGTTTTCTGTATTTTGTGATCTGTGATCTGCATTTGGGTGTTAGTGCCAATTTTTTGTCCAACATTTTGGCACGCGAGGAAGGGGACACACGATACTATTTCAATTTCTAGCTCTAAAGGAATCGATTTGCTTGGCTGTTGGATCAATGGCAATCGAAAGGAAGAAGACTGGAACTTCCTCCCATGCTGAGGATGCTGACGCTGAAGGCACTAGAAACGAGGAAAGCCAGGGGGCATCCTCTCATGGAGATCCTTTGGCATACTTGACTCGAGAAGAAATATATGGCGTTCTTACTGAATTGAGAGATCAAATGGCAAAGCAAGATGATCTCCTCAGGAAGCAACAGGAGATGATCGATGGATTTTTCGCTCGGATGGATGGAAGGCCGAACAATGATCAACGCATTGGAAATGAGACCACAGAAGCGGCTCGTGCATCACCTGGACTCAGGGGAAATCCCCTCGTTCCTGCAAATGGTCTGGTTCAACCAACTTTGGCTCCAGATCAGATAGATACAAGAGTACACATTCCCACTCAGCAGCAGCAGGGAGCGGCTCGTGATGGGGACCCACGACCTGGTCGGCTCATCCCCCACGAACCACAAGCCACGAGTCGCGACCTCCGTGCCTCATGACCCGGACTTCACGACCCGGTCTCACGAACCGACCTCCTCGAAACACGAGCCACGAGTCGCGACCCGCTCCCAACAGCTCACCAACAGCTTCCTCACTCTCTTGCATTCAACGCTAGGGGCACCAGCTCTGATCTTGGCAGCTTGCAACAAGTTTTTTATGGAAATCAACTAGCAGATCTGTTTGAACGCCTCTCAAGAGGCCGCACTTATCAGAATGACGTGGATGACATCAACCACACTCCTTTCACTCGGAAAATCAGGAATTCCCACAATCCCCTGAATTTCAAACTTCCACAACTAGAGCCCTGAAGGACAGATCCTACTGTGCACCTGATGCGCTACAAACGACACACGGAGGTTCAAATGGCATCGGAAAACATCATGGCAAAATGTTTTCCCATCTTTTTAACTGATATTTCTGCTATGTGGATTCGGCAGCTAGAAACTGAATCGATCAACAGTTAGAACATGTTGGTTGCACGCTTCATTGAACAATTTCGGGTTCAGATTGCATGACCCAAGAACTTCATGTCACTTACTACAATCAAGTAGAGGCCCAGGGAAACTCTGTGCTCATTTCTGGAAAGATTCAACATTGCAGTAGCTTCAGTTAACCGACCTGAACCATCCATGGTATTAATGGCAGCAGTATCCGGCGTCCTAGATAACTCAGAGTTCAAAAAATATTTGTACCAAGATCCACCTCGAAATCTCAGCGAATTCTACCTTGAAGCAGATAGATTTCTCCGGGAAGAACATGCAACTTCCGAGAAGCGCATTCTCGATGTTAACATGCTTAAAGATGGAGAACCGTCTGATTCTGGAAAAGGCAAAGGAAATGCCGATGTCAAGAATGACCACAACACTCAGCCCCGGAGAGGGCCTAAATATGAAAGATACACTGAACTGAACGACACTCTGAGAAACGTCTACATGGATACAGGAGGGGCCACCTCATATCCAAGGCCTTCCAAGAGGAAGCCAAAGCTAGCACAGCGCAACTCCGGTAGGCATTGCATATTTCATGACATATACGGTCACAACACTGATGACTACAGGCATTTGCAAGATCTTATTGGGGATCAGGTCAGACGAGGAGAGCTACCCGAGTATGTCACTCGACCAACAGCGCCTACACCTGCGCTGCCACCACCTATTCCCCAAAGAGGGAACGATGCTGGATCGAGCAATCGCGGGATTATCATTCGCTGATCCCACTCAGTGGATCTCTTCAGATTACCGGACTCCGGTCCATAGTTCATGTTTTTGGGCTCTTAGGCGACTTCTCGCCCCTCTTTGTTTTCTTTGCATGTAATAAGCACGGCAACATCGGCCCACACGCACAGAACTGACCCGTAGTCTCTAGTCGTGTTCAAGGTTAGAATAACTGCCGCTTAGCTTTTAAGAATCAATAAAGATCATTAATGGGCTCCGGCTCCCAACTAGATCAGTCCAGTATAAACAGACATGAGCTCCGTCTCCGAACTGGATCTGTCCAGTATAAACAAACTGCATTAGCATTGCCTTGGTTGTCTTACCCTAATAAGACCGTCCTGGAACTTCATTAGCTTTTCCTTGGTCGTCTTACTCCGGTAAGGTCGTCGTGGATCCTCATAGCATTTCCTTGGTCGTCTTACTCCGGTAAGGCCGTCTTGGAACCCCATAGCACTTCCTTGGTCGTCTTACTTCGGTAAGGCCGTCTCGGAGCCATTTTTGCATTATTTGTCTTATCTTTTTGTAGGTACGGATTATGGATCTTACAGATTATCCAGAACGCATCTTCCTTCAACCAGCAAGATATGTTCTGAGGGGCAAACTTGTTGACACACTTTTTGGTCAAAGCTGTCACACAAGAAATTTATGAATAGTAACACACTCAAGTAGTGGAAACAACGTCAGAAGACATAGAGCGATTTGGTCGAAATCACACCATCAATGTAAAATGGCCCAAAACTCCAATCAGACGACCTCTTTTGTGCTCGAAAACAGCAATTACGGAGCTGAGCTCAGTAACTCTTGTAGCCCTTTGAATGAGCTTAAAGTAGAGCTTTTGTTTGGCTCAATTAGACTTATGGTTTGAAAGTTATGCCCGTCTCCGTAAACGCATGCATAACTTGGATTTTGAGAATTGGTGACATTTCTGTTCGGGTCGCCCCCTTTGGTTCGTGGGCTCCTCCTTGGCTCGCACCCCCCGGCTCGTGAAGCACTCTTCTTCTGCTCGTCAACCAGCTACGATTCGTGGAGCATATATGGGTCACGACCCCCATTACCACGACCACTAGCTTCATCACTCCAGCTCGAGACCATACCTCAGCTCGTGAAGCCCACATCACGACCCGACCCCATGATCACGAACCGATCGCTGAACCTGTAGATACACACGTAGATCGTGACCTGTTCTCAAGGCTACACCTGCTCCTACTTTCCCGGATCGACTGCCACGTGCCTTGTCACGAACCGGTCCTCCCAGAAGCTCTCCTACAGCTATAAATACACCTCTACATGGAATTTGAAGAGGATTCTCTTGGACTTTTGGCGAAGGTCTTTATCCTACATCTCCACAGCCTCCACCATTAATAAGTGCAAGGATTTTGCACCTTTCTACATATAAATTCTCCTCTTGTAAAATCGATTAACACACGGATTGTGTGCTTGCATGTAACTGATTCCTGTAATCTATCAGTATAATAATAAGATTATAAAGTGGACGTAGGCTACATCTACAGCTGAACCACTATACAAACCTCGTGTGTCTCCTCTTTATTTACTGTTTTCTGTATTTTGTGATCTGTGATCTGCATTTGGGTGTTAGTGCCAATTATTGGTCTAACACGTTTATAATAATGTAAACATATTTAAATTAAATTGGATGCTTGAATTATTATTATTGGTTGACCGCTATCAGTTGAATTGATTATTTATCTATGTATGATCATTATATGAACTGTTGAACCCATATGATTGGATTATTGAATAGGTTATTGATTATTAGACCCAAATTCAACATTTGTTTGGTTATTAACCAATGGGTGATATTGGTTAAGCAATTTATTGGTGATGGCCAAAATACAGACTGTTTTATAAATTTGATTTACCGTCAGGTAAATTGATAGTAATGAAGTTATGAAATTTATTTTATAACTGAATATAGATTTTTAATTTTTTTTATAAATAAAGTTAAAAAGGAGATAAACCAGCTATGTATATACCGTTTGTTTTAACTGCTATTTTGTACCAAAATCTACCGTGTGCGAAGCACGTGCTTTATCGTAATTGCTGAATAAATTTTATAAAACTGATTTTTATATTAATAAGATTGATAGGCCAGTAGGCGGGAATTAACTTGACAATTAATAACCGGAATTTATTGTTTTAAGAAAAAATTAAAAGGAAATTATTTAGAAATAGATTATTGTTTATTTAATAATAACGAAGCAAATGAGATTATTTGAATTAATATTGTTATTTATTAATTTAAATAAAAAGACTAGTTAGAGTTGATTAATAGGTTAATCATGTTTTAAGGTTAGCCAAGCTAAATGTTTTAACGAAAATTGATTATTTAATTAAATTAGATTTGCCCGATAATATAATGAAATAATTTAGTGAATAGTTGTTTGACTTAATGAGATTTAAAAAAGAGGAAATTTAATCTGGTCAATGATGATGTAAATTATAAATTTTAAATAAAGTTCATTTAAGAAAATAATTGAAGTGAGAAAAAAATATAATTGAATTTCAAAGGAAGTTTATGAGCAGGTTTATATCTGAAACGAATTGGGTAATTGAAGTTATAAAGTGATTTTAAGCAAATATGGTAAGCTTAAAATAAATGTTACTTAATATTTTGAGTAAAGGAAATCGGGTTGAAAAAAAAGGTTTATATTAAACCAGAGATGTGTAAATGAGTTGTGGATAAGGAGATGGAGAATTTAAGCATTAAATTGTAAATTTACGTTAAGTGTAATAGATGGGATTGGAGTGGGCTTTCCTAAAGGAAACGATTTAAAGAATTAGAAAAGGGATTTCTATAATTGAATTTGGTAAAATGTTTAGTAAGAGGATTTGAAATAAAAATCCAGATAATGGGACGAATAGTTTTAAAGGAGTTAAAGTTAAAAGTCAATGTTTATTAATCATTTACTAAATCAACGAATTTAGTAATAACCATATATTTAAAAAGGAGATTTCAAAAAAAAACAAGAATGTTTATAAAACTGTATTTTAATGAAATATTGAAGTGGTATTAAAAATGAATATGAGTTTTTGAATTACAATTCTTATTTATCCTATGATAAGAATTTGGTTGATCAAGGTCTGAGAGGCAATTAAAATACCCCAACTTGAACAACTGCAGGATTATCAAAAGATGATATTAGTTGTAAGGGTGGAGATGTTAGAAGTAATTTATATTTAGGAATAATAATTTGAAGAATTTGGATATATATATATATATTATGATATTCCAAATATAAAAGGAAATAAAAGGGGCTTGATGGTAAATGATATTTCCTAGTAACGAAATAAAAGGATTTTTGTAACAATTGTTTTACGGTGGTAAGTGAATTGATCTCGACGATAAGTAATGTAGTGGAAAATATTTTGAAGGATAGTAACAGGAAAATGGGATAGGATTTTAATACATTTCTTTTAAGTATTCAATAAAATGATTTGAAAATATTTATATATTAAAACTAATGTATTATCTTTGGTCTTACAAATGATACTTTATTTTAATGGTCAAGTGACGCTATGTAATAAACTAATGGATTTATTTTATTTTTATGATTGTTTATTTTGATAGTTAAATAACCGACTATCAAAATCATGCCTAATACGCTGTTGGTATGGAAAGACCGGGATCGAACATTCGAAAACCATTCCGAACCAGCAAATACATAAATGATGTTGGTTGAAGATGGAGCAGTTGAAGACTATGGATATTCATAAGTGGAAGGGTTTCTTGATAGATTTTTCTGATGTTGCAACCAGAGATATTTTGATAGTCATTCGGTCGTACTTGAAATCTTTGGATTGCAAGGACTACTCGCTACTAATCCATAAGGTGATTCCTAGGATGTGGTAGGAGGGTACCTTTGGTTCATCCTATTCCTGGATGACTTGTATGGATGAATTTATGACAAAGTATTTCCAAAGGACCACGTACATTGATTTCTTCAAACGTATCATAGTTGGTTAGCTCCCAACTAGAGTATTTTTGTGAACGTCAATTTGTGATATCTGAAGGATCCGACAATGTGGCATTCAAAGTAAATGATGGCCAGATGTGCTAAAAGGTAATTCTAACCTCAAGCCTCATCAACCGGGAATGACAAAAATCGGGCAGGCATCATGGCTATGTGGGTCACTCCCATTAGGGTATAATCGCCTATCTGGAGAAATTCCTTTTGCTTCTTTAATTTATTTCGATGCTGTCCCTTTTCGGGAAACGGTAGGTAGCTCCCAACCGTTGGTGATATACATTCGATACACTCAAGCAAAATGAGTGGTCGGTCATGTGTGGGCCGGGTTGCAAGACGTTCTTGTTGAACCCAGTGTATTCGCCTCTAGAGATGCACTATTAGTAGGTGGTTCCATACCTTATCATAGTCAGAATCCAATCTCCAATAAGCACCTGCGGTTTTGTTTGTATACTACATATGTGGAGCGTGAGGTGCAAGCTTCCCGCTAGATTCTATTTATTTGTATTTAGACACTATTATAATATCAGAAAAGTATTGATTTTCAAAATTGTTTTGGGTTATCGTAAGGTAAAAACCATCCGTGTTTATGTGTGGATTGGTCTTACGATTACCCTTTTTTCAGAAAGGAATTTGAACTTTAAAATCAAGTTGGGTGATATTTTAAACTTAGTGGGTTTCTTATTCTGGTTCACCAAACTGACCCGGTATTTGCAATGCTCGGGTTAGACCGAGGTGTATAGGTTTAGGTTATCGGATTCTGTAAAGAGACGAGCTGGAAGAGTTCAGACGTAAGATGTTATATTATTCCGCTGTGTGTTGTATATGAGAACAGATTATTATAACTGTTTAGATGTGTGATGTACTCTGATGATTGTAAGTATACATTCAAGTTCTCAATAAAGATTTATTTCTACATTATATTTTGTTCCGCTGCGATGTGAGACTCTGTGTTGTGTTGGATCTTATTCTTCTTCTATTCTAATATTTCTTTCTTTCTTATCTCACCCTCTAAATTCTTTCTAATAACTATCTGGTATTTTTGATACTTGAATTTTTAGCAAGTAATGCGGGATTATGTATGATTGTCAAAATTCAGGAGTTGAATTCCTACCGGGTCGTTGCAATGGTATCAGAGCTATTGGTTTAGTAATAACCTTGGCTCTGTGGCGTGACTCGATAGACATGGGGTTAGTAACACCCTAGATTGAGTTAGAGTGTATATGTATATATATGAGAGTGTATTTGTAGATTTTATATAATAATGTTTTGTATTGTGTTGTTGATCGGTTCAAGTGTTGAGAAGCATTGGACTGGGAATGTACACAAAATTGTTTTTTAATAGGGTAAATGAAATAATTTTACCTAAATTATATTTGTGTATATAAAGTAAATGATTTTATTAAATTAATAAAATATTGTGGTTAGATTGATTTATTTAAGTGGAATTCGAATAGGAATTTGAATTTTGAATTTGAATGGTTAATATAACCAAAAATTTCACATATATAGTTGTGAAAGAGAATTTTAGTATGAAATTGAAAATCAAAATTTAACTTCAGATAAGTTCAAACGGAATAAATTAGAGTGATGGTGTTGGAATTGAAAAAAATCAGGATTGGAATTATAAAATGAAATGTTGAAAAATCAATTAAGTAATTGGACATGAAATGAGACTTAAATTGGTGAGGTAAATATTAATGGAATTTAATGTAAATTGAATGATTGGTTGAATTAATTGTGTGTTGGTTGTTATTTGGATATAAGATTGGTTGAAGTTAATTCATCAATAGCTTACTGAAAAAGTTGGATGGATTTAAAACCAATTCCAGTATAATAAAATTTGAATGGAATTACTCACGATTTAAAACTGGGTGATTTAAGCCTGATTTGCATATACCTTTCTGAATAATGCCTTGGGAATTGGTGAAATTATACTGGTTGACTAATGAATTATTATTTAAAAATTTCATGTAACGGTCACTTACATGTTGAATTGAGTTGAATACAGGTGCCAAGAAGGCAGTGAGGATTGATATTTGTTAAGTAGATTGCAATAAGTTGAGCAAATATACTCAATACCACTCGTATAAGGTATGCCTACCTGAAATTATAATTGTTGGGGTTTTGAATTTTGTTTTCCAACCATGTGAGTCGCTGAATATATATATTAATGGATTTTTGGCCATTGTAATTTGGATATTTAATTTTGCTTTAAATATTTTAACGGGAATATTTATGGATTTTTAATATTTAAATTCGAAGTTTAAACATTATAACTTATATTTATTATAAACGAGCTCGAAATGGAAGTTCGTAATATTTAGTTTTGAACTTTAATGGAATATACAGGATTCGATATAAGTCGGAATTTCGTGAAACGAGAAACATTTGAATTTGTTTGATTATAATTTTCTAATGAAAAAGAAAAATTGAGATTTTAGTTTATAGATTGTTAGTTATGCCCAATTCAAATTTTAAAATAGTCGCTATGGAAATCATTATAAACGATAACGTTTATTTTAATAAATTTAATAATGTTTTCTATATAATTTAAATAGTGGTTAACCCGACTTTTTGATGTTGAAGTTATAATTTGATATTGACTAAATCCGAAGTGTTATACTATTCCATTTGCGCATATTTGTCAATAATAATTTATTTATTTTTGAATTTAATAGTTTCAGGATTTTATTGGATAATTTATCAATATTATTTTATAAGCAATGCAAGTTAATAACGCTTGGACATTCGTAGACACTATGACATACGAAGCGGTAAAATCATTTTATGATAAATATAAAATCTCCAAGTATACGCATAACAAATAAATAGACAAAACCCATGTGAAACATATATATAAGATTGAATTCATATAAAATATATTCATTTCCACATGTGATCATGTCAATAGGAAACTGAAGCCAAGGATTTCCCAACCAGACTTGTTCAATACCTATAAAAATGTTAAATATCAAATACACTATTTGCAACAGGAAAGAGAAAAACCATCCAACCAAATAACAAAGCAAAGTAGCAATTAAATAAAGGAGAAAAAAGAAAAAAAATAAGGTAGAATAACTTCTTCACATGTATATATTCATGTACAAGATTTTTCTGCCAAGCCAATTAACAAATTGTGCACTGACGTGAACATTACCAAGCAAATATCAAATCAAATAAAGTAAATAGGAAAATTAAAATAAGGTAGGAATAGTTTCTTCACGTCCATGAGCTCCTATACAATTCTTTTGCCAATATACATTTGCAAAGAGACGCAGACTTATTAAAACATTAATTAAAATACATATATACTTCTGAAAATTTCTACATCAATGTTGAATGACAATACTTTGCAAATGGCCTACCTAAACAAAACAGTACGCCTAAGCCATCCCACTCCAGTAGCACACACCCTGTTTGAGAAGACAATACAAGCCAGTACTTCTTTCTCCCTCCACTTTTCTTGCATCAATGAACTGATGCATAGCTAAGAAAAACAAATATATATATTTACACATCAAATCTCTATAGCTAAATAAACAGCTAATATAGCAAAACAACTAATATATATTCATATACACATGAACAGCTAAGAAAAATAGACAATGCACAGCTAAGGGATAGGCACCGAACAACTAAGGAAAATAGAAAATATACAGCTAGATGAAACAACTAATATATATACAATATATCTAATTGAATCCATTTGCAACTACTGTTGCCATGTATTTTAAATTGGAACATAAAATATACAACAGACAGATTCAATCTTGAATAGCATAAACAATTCAAAGACTCACAAGTACTTAAGCTATACATGCACAAGACAATCAGTAACCCATTCAAACAAATAAACATCACGCAACCATCACCAGTTTGATCAATCTGAAAAGGGAAAATAAAAAATTGGCCTAAGATTTAAGTAGCTGAACCTATCGAAGAGGGGACTCTGATGGACATCGATCTCATCACAACTACCACACTATAAATACGCATCCACGCCGTGTGTTTCTCAAAATCCCAGAACACCTCAAGTAAACATAGTGAAGAGAAAAAACCTTTCGAACCACTATAGAAAATCAAAACAAAAACAATACATTAAGTAAAAATTAAGTAAAAGACTTATCTGAATTGGTAGGTCACGCGCTCCATTCTAGTATGCTTTTTGACGAATTTCCCGTTGTTTCCGTTCGGAGTCGAAGACCTAAGGGGTTGGTAAATCTGCACGAAGTAGCCTCTATTTGGTTGTCGAAGGTTGTAGTGATGGATGAGGAAGGAAGCCGCTTCATTTCTGGAGGGTTTGTGGTTCGATCAGCAAAGCGTTGGTTGCTGAAAGGGGTTGTTAAGGTTAACAGACCGATTGGAGTGAAGAGTAGAAGGGATGATCGATAAAGTGGTGACGTAGGGGACGAGATCAGATTTGAAAGGTGGATGTTGTATGGACAAACTACGGGCTGATGGGAGGGCTAGGGACGCTGCGGTTTAAGTTGGGGGAGGAGTTGACCTAGGCGCTTGATTCAGGGGTGTTTGGCGGAGCTCCGGCCAATGAAGGTGAGGGCGGCATTGTGATTTATTTCGACAAAGGGGTGTTTTTGGACTAGAGAAAAATGAAGCATGGGTATGGAGGTGAAGCGGATCCATGTTTTATTGGGTAAGGTTATGAAGTGGGCCAGTTTTTGATTGGCACATGGAGGGGGTTGGGCCTGAAATGGTTGGATGGACCTGCAAAGACATGGAGCTAGTTTTAGTGAACAAATAATGGCCTACTAAGGTTTTCTAGCTTATATTAGTGCCAATTTACTTAAAATTTAAAAGTTAACTAATTTTATATTATAAACCGTTATTAATTATATTATTTAAAATGTGATAGGATTTACAACAACTGGCCCAGGCATTGGGAGTCTGGTCATGAGTTGGAATAGAGCAAGAACCGACGAGGCACTGAACAAAGGAATCGAGCCATTATATTTTAAAATAAAGTTTTATCAGAATTGGCTGATTCCAAACTGTATTTTTGAGCAGGACGTTATGGAACAGAGTTGAATTGAACGGAGTTGGAATTGTCTGGAACGAGCTGTGTTTACAACCAAACCAAGCTGAGTTAAACTCACTCAGTTTTCCCACTTATAATTATTATAAGCCGGGTTTATTATTTGTATGCTATGGCTGTTAATTGTTGGTTGTTTGATGATTATTTGGATGCATGTTAAATATTTTTATATCAATCATTTAAATTAAATGGTTGTTTAATTTATGACATCGTCATCTTTAACGATGATTTCCAAACAAGGTAACTTACCTTGTTGGTTAAGTTTATAATAATATAAACGCATTTTAATTAAACTGGATGCTTAAATTATTATTATTGGTTGACCGCTATCAGATGAATTGATTATTTATCCGTGCATGATCATTATTTGAACTGTTGATCCCATATGATTGGATTATTGAATTGGTTATTGATTATTAAAACCAAATTCAACATTTGTTTGGTTATTAACCAATAGGTGATATTCATTGAGCAATTTATAGCAGAAGGCCAAAATACAAACTGTTTTATAAAGTTTGTTTTACCGTCAGGTGAATCGATAGTGATTGAGTTATGAAATTTATTTTATAACTGAATATAGATTTTTTTAAAATAAAGTTAAAAAGGAGATAAACCAACTATATATATATATCGTTTGTTTTAATCGCTATTTTGTAACAAAATCTACTGTGTGCGAAGCACGTGCTTCATCGTAATTGCTGAATAAATTTTATAAAACTGATTTTTATATAAATAAGATTGATAGGCCAGTGGGCGGGAATTAACATGACAATTAATAACCGAAATTTATTGTTTTTAAGAAACAATTAAAAGGAAATTATTTAGAAATAGATTATTGTTTATTTAACAATAATCAAAGTAAATGAGATTATTTGAATTAATAATGTTATTTATTAACTTAAATAAAAATACTAGTTAGAGTTGATTAATAGGTTAATCATGTTTTAAGATTATCCAAGCTAACCGTTTTAACAGAAATTGATTATTTAACTGAATTAGATTGTGCCGATAATGTAATGAAATAATTTAGTGAATAGTTGTTTGACTTAATGATATTTAAAAAAAAGGAAATTTAATTCCAGTTAATTATGATGTAAATTATAAATTTTAAATAAAGTTCATTTAAGAAAATAATTGAAGTGAGAAATAAAATATAATTGAATTTCAAAGGAAGTATATAAGCAGGTTTATATTTGAAATGATTTTAAAGTATTCAATAAAATGATTTGAAAATATTTATATATTAAAACTAATATATTATCTTTGGTATTACAACTGATATGTTATTTTAATGTCTAAGTGACGCTATGTAATAAACCAATGGATTTATTTTATTTTTATGATTGTTTATTTTGATAGTTAAATAACCGACTATCAAAATCATTCCCAATGCGCTGTTGGTACGGAAAGACCGGGATCGAATTTATATTCGAAAACCATTTCGAACCAGCAAATATTTAAAGGATGCTGGCTGAAGATGGAGCAGTTGAAGACCGTGGATATTCATAAGCGGAATGGATACTTGATTAATTTCTCTGATGTTGCAACCAGAGATATTTTGATAGTAATTCGGTCGTAGTTGAAATCTATGGATTGCAAGGACTACTCGCTACTGATCCATAGGGTGATTCCTAAGATGTGGTAGGAGGGTACCTTCAGTTCATCCTGTTCCTGGATGACTAGTATGGACGAATGTCTGACAAAGTATTTCCAAAGGACCACGTATGTTGATTTCTTCAAACGTATCATAGTTGGTTAGCTCCCAACTAGAGTATTTTTGTGGATGTTAATTAGTGATATATGATGGATCTGACGATGTGGCATTCAAAGTGAATGATGGCCAGATGTGCTAAACGGTAATTCTAACCTCAAGCCTTATCAACCGGGAATGACAAAAATCGGGCAGGTAGCATAGCTATGTGGGTTGCTCCCGTAGGGTGTATAATCACCTATCCAGAGCAATTCCTTTTGTTTCTTCAATCTATTTAGATGTTGTCCCTTTTCGGGAAACGATGGGTAGCTCCCAACTGTTAGTGATGTACATTCGATACTCTCAAGCGAAATGAGTGGTCGGTCATGTGTGGGCCGGGTTGCAAAACGTTCTTGTTGAACCTAGTGTATTCGCCTCTAGAGATGCACTATCGGTAGGTGGTTGCATTCCTTGTTATAGTCGAAATCCAATCTCTAATAAGCACCCGTGGTTTTGTTTGTATACTATATATGTGGAGCGTAAGGTGCAAGCGTTCTGCTAGATTCTATTTATTTGTATTTAGACACTATTATAATATCAGAAAAGTATTGATTTTTAAAACTGTTTTGGGTTATCGTAAGGTAAAAACCGTCCGTGTTTATGTGTGGATTGGTCTTATGATTACCCTTTTCTCTCAGAAAGGAATTTGAACTTTAAAATCAAGTTGGGTGATATTTTATACTTAGCGGATTTCTCACTCTAGTTCACCGAACTGACCCGATATTTGTAATGCTCGGGTAGACCGTGGTGTATAGGTTCAGGTTATACGATCCTGTGAAGAGACGAGCTGGAAGAGTTCAAACATAAGATGTTATATTATTCCGCTGTGTGTTGTATATGAGAACAGATTATTTTAACTATTTAGATGTGTGATATACTCAAATGATTGTAAGTATATTTTCAAGCTCTCAATAATGATTTATTTCAATATTATATTTTGTTCCGCTGCGATGTGAGATTCTGTGTTGTGTTGGATCTTCTTTTTCTTCTATTCTAATATTTCTTTCTTTCTTATCTCACCATCTAAATTCTTTCTAATAACTATCTAGTGTTTTCGATACTTGAATTTTTGGCAAGTAATGCGGGATTATGTATTATTGTCAGAATTGGGAGTGAAATTCTTACCGGGTCGTTACATCTTTTGTAGCAGCTTTTTTGTATTATAAATATTCAATAGTTTTTTATAACATGTCGATTTACAATGTTTATCGAACCGTAATAGAACATATTAATAGCTGCTATTTGCCGTTGTAAAAGACAATTTTTGTTGTAGTGATAGGTGATATACATTGCACATATCAACTAAAAGAAGAAAACCTTCCATGTAGGGCAAGGTAAAAAACACTTAAGTTCAACATTACATTAATACTTTCCATAATGGCAACAAGCCACAAGAACACTTGACAAAATACACAATAGTTGACAGATAACAAGCAAATAACCACTAATGTCTGAGGACGAAGCTTGCAGCAGCTCTAAACTATGAGGAGTTTAGAGGAATTCCCTTCAATAATTCAACTTTCCTACTTCTAGTGATAGGTGAATTAATCTCCTTATTACTAGAAATAGAAGTGGTCAGTAAGGAACATGGAAATCTACTATTGTTTGCAGCACTGGGAATCAGTGCGCATATGGATTTGTTTGTTTGGGTTTACTTTTCTTCATAAAGGCCGAGGAAGGGGAAGCTTCATCACAACTGTTTCCAACTGGATTGTCACATTTGGAAGCAGAAGAAGACTGTTGTTTATTTAAGTCAGCCTTGAGAGGAGGGCTCGATTTGTTCAGAGACCGAGGCTTGAAGTTCAAGGTTCTAGGCAGTGACGGGCTAGTAGGATGACTTTCCTTGTCATCTTTATCACAATTTCCTATTTCCATGGCATCTTCAAATTCCATTACATCGTCTAGCAACAACTTGAAAAATTCCTTAGTAGAACATATAACATTAACATTGGATATCTTAAGACTGTCCCTTGCCTTATCCAGATATTATTTGTCTTGTTAATTAAAAACAATGATGTAACAAAAGTCTATTTATTAGATCTTGTGTTTAAATGATATTAAAATTTATTAAAGTGTGTAGAGATGCAGTTTGAATTCATTAAAGTATTTAGTTGTTAGATCATATTTAAAGTAATAAATAAAGCTAAAGATATGTAGGGGTACTTTTGAAAGTTTGGTTCGGATCCAAATTTATTTAAAAGTTGTATTAATTTAAATAAAAACATATTTTATTAATATTTGGATATAATTAATCAATGAATTTAACTAATGGTAATTTATATAATATATGAGGTGGAAAATGGGCTGGAGGACAAATTTCTAAAAAATTTTGGCCCAGAAAACGCGGTTCAAATATTTTCACGTAAAGGCCAAACTACAGCTTATTTTTAGGCCTAAGTGAATAATGCTACGTTTTTAATTTTCTCCTTCCCTTTTTCGATTTTCTTTCAATTCAAATGGAAATTCGAATCGTTCACTGATTACGTGCATTTTATATCGTTAATTGCATTATTTCGATTCTTTTATTAAATCGATCTCAGCAGGTAATTTTACCCTAATTTAGGTTTTTATTTTGAATCGATTCGATCTATTATTTACTGTTTTTTTGTTATGTTTTGTTGATCTTATTTTCTTATGAATTTACAGGTTATTTGTGTCATGTCTGATTTGATTTTAATCAGTAGAGAAGAACAAGGGTATGTATTTGGATACGATGTTATGATTTTTTTAGATTTTAATGCTATGTGCATTTAGCATTTTCTTGCTGTTTAATATTTATTTTGACTGTACATGGTTTTTTGACATCTTATAATATCATTTGTTATTTATATCTGAATTTGTATAATTTTTGGCAGGAGCAGTCTTGGGAATAGCATTTTAGTTTTATTTTTACTTGATGAGTGTAGTTACTCTATTCGACTGGACATGAGTTGTTCTTTACTTGCTGTTAAGAATAGCATATGTGAATATTGGACACATCTTACTCCTAGTTCTATTGAAATATCATATAATTTGGAAAGTAAGATTATCACAGTTGATACTGATTCGGATTTGCATACAATACTGTGCTTTCAAATTTATAAGAAGAGTCCTTTTTTTGTTTTCACTGTTAAGTTGTGCCATCGTGCTCTGGAGCTCAATGTTGACAGTGATTTTTCAGTAAATTCTAATCAGCAGAGTATTTCAGTTTGTTCTGGTTCTTATAGCATCAAGGCTTCTGGTGAATCAAGTTCTTATTTGAAAGATATTATGAAGAAAGGGTTTCAGTTGAATCTTATGGATTTTATTGGTTATTGTTTTAGTGGTGCTGAAGATTTTAGGGAGTTTCTAATGGCTTATCAAATAAAAGAAGGACATGAATTGATTTTTGTTAAAAACTGTCCTGAAAGAATATCTGTCATATGCTCTTGGAATAAGGAAGGTTGTAAATTCAATTTAAATGCTTCTTCGGATCCTAGACAGCCTCTTCATTTCTTTATTAGAACTTACAACTTTGAACATTCGTGTGGTGCTGGATTAAGGGATGTTAAGAAAGTCCAAATTTCTAGTAAATTTATTAAATCTTTGATTATTGATCAAATTAGAGATGTCCCTATGAAGAAGCCGAAAGATATTATCACTGAATTTAGAAGAGAGTTTAATTTTGATCTTTCTTATTATTTTGCATACTCCGGAAAACAATTGGCTTTGAAGGAAATTTATGGAGATGATGCTATGTCATACAATGAATTAAATTGGTATTTGGAGACTTTGAAGAAAACTAATCCAGGAAGTTATGTTGCTTTGGATGTTGATCCGTCGAGTCAGCAATTTGAAAGAGTTTGTATTGGATTTAATGCTTGCTTAGTTGGTTTTCGACATTGTCGTCCTCTTATATTTCTAGATGCAGCATTTTTAAAGGGTAGACCAGGAGTTTTATTAGCAGCCACTGCAAAAAATGGAAACCAAGGTTTGAGTTTTGGTCTTTGTCTTTTATTTTTTTAATTTGTTTAGTATTTTGTTTTTGAATTCTTTAGTATGCGATTTTTAGTGAAGTTCGTGTATTTTATGGGAAGAATATTGTTACTGAAAAGTATTTCTTTACAAAAAAATTCTACTTGTTGCCTTCAATTGATGATATATCTCTGGTTTCCCTTGGCTGCTCTGGAATTGACAATAGGCTTTTCATGTTGTATAACAATATAACATTAGGTTTTGTTCACTGTAATAGGTTTGGGTTTGTAACTAATTAATGCATGTTGGCATGCATGCTACAATCCCCATTAGAGGCTGCCTTTCATTGGTGTAAGGTTGCCGTACATGCTGTACATTTCTGTTCCAGGGCTACTAGCTAGTGTGACGGCCCAGGAGCCATTATATGGATAACATATTGTATATATTTTTAACACTGAATATTGCATTTCATTTGCATTATATTTGATAATGCTAATCTAGTTAGCATTTTTTGTTCATAGTTGTACAAATTCAATTTTCAAACAGATATTGAAATACTGGATGTTCTATTTTCTTATTTTACTTTTTGTTTGTTTAATACTATGGAATACATAATGCTGGTTTTTTTTTCATTGTATTGTATATTATTGCTTTTTTTTTTCTATGCATTCATGAAATATATTATGACAGTTTGCATTAGCATTTTAATCTTTGTTTCTTATAAGAGTGTATTAAAAAAAATCACTTCTGTGAATTTGAAGCACATTAAGTTTTTTTTTTTTAGAATTTTTCCTCTGTGTATTATATTGCTTATTTTGTTTCCCTTTTGCTTTGTCTGTTATTCTGTGCGTCTGTGTTGTTCTTTTTTTTTTTTTTTTTTTTTTTTTTTTTTGAGAGAGAGAGAGAGATTGACATAGAAATATTATAAGACTACTTTTTTTCCTATTTATTTAACAGTTGCAATACTAAAGTACATGATACTCTTTTTCCTTTAGCAATTTTTTTTGTTTATCATATTGTTTCATTTTTTTCTATTTGCTTCATTAATTTGGTCATGAAATTCATTATGCTAGGTTACATTAGCATTTTTAAATCCTTGTGTACTGTACGACTCCTGTGTAACATATGACTGCAATTTTATCATACTTGTTTCTCAGTTTTCATCCAAAGATACATTATGCTTTTTTGCTTTACCCTTTTTTGTTCTACTTCATATCGCTGCTTTTTTTTTTCAGTGATTTAATCATGACATATATTATTATAGTTTACTTTAGCATTTTTTAATTCCATATAGCATGGTATATGTAAGAAATTGAATTGTTTTATATTTTGTATATAGTTATGGTATATCAGTTTTTTTTTTCTATGTTAGCATTTTAATTTGTATTGCATTTTTTCAGGTTTCTTTCCACTAGCTATGGGAGTCGTCTCACATGAAAATGAATCAAATTGGACTTGGTTTTTAGAGAATCTTAAAGAGATGCTTCATGAAGATCGTGAATTAGTTTTTATGTCTGATCGTCAATGGGGTTTGCTCTTAGGTGTTCCGAAAGTGTTTCCATCTTCTTTTCATAGTTATTGCACATTTCATATGGAGCAAAATATTGGTTCAGTGGTTAAAGCTTGCAAGGGTGATACATCAATTGTTGATTTGTTTAAACTTATAACTCGAGCTTCCAATCTATCAGATTTTGAACGTTATATGTTAAAATTTAAAGAAATTGGAGGTGCTGCCGCAATCAACTTCCTTAAAGATAAACCTTTAGAACATTGGGCAGATTTGTTTTTTCAAGGTAGAAGGTATGGAGAATATTCTTCTAATGTGGCTGAGAGCTTTAACTCTTGGATTGTGGATGATAGGTTTATGCCGATTACCTCTTGTCTAGATGGAATTCGAGTGAAAGTAATGGAACAAATGGCAAAGCGAAGGGAAGAATGCCATAAGTGGACTACTGTTTTATGTCCAGTCATGGAGCAACGATTGTCAAAGTTAGTTAAAGATGGGTTTGGATGGAATGCATATAGGTCTAATGAAAATATTTTTGAAGTTAGATCTCCTATTTCACATCATGTTGATCTTGAAAAAAGATTGTGTAGCTGTAATCAGTGGAAAGTTACCGGTTTTCCATGTGCACATGCTGTTAAGTGTATGAATAAATCAAGGCTATCGGTATATGAATTTGTGGAATATTATTTTACAGCTAATGCTTTTAGAGCTAGTTATACACATGCTATTAATCCAATTCCAACTGTCGGTAAGCCAGTTGTTACTGAAGATGAAATTGTAATTAGACCGCCTAAAGAAATTCGAGGTGCTGGAAGACCTTGTACTAAAAGACATGGTGGATTTTCTTATTCTCAGAATAAGCGGAATAAATGCAGCAAGTGTGATCAAGTTGGACATAACAAGAGGAATTGTCAAGCTTGAAAGAAGATTTAAATTTGAATTTTATTTTTCAGTTTTTTTCCATTGGGTACATTACTATATACTTAATATGTTGTTGTTACTTTTTATTGGTTATTGGGACATGTTGAGTTGTTATTCTTGATATAAATCTAACTTGTATTTCTGCTTTCATTTTATGTTTTGTGTTTTTTTTTAAATTATGAAGTGTTGTGTCTGTGGTTGCTGGCATTTTATCACTTGTTATTATTTACATCAATTAAACAGTATAATGCTATATTAATTTAGCATTTTGTTGTGTACATTGTAAAAGTAATTGGCGGATTAGATTATTAGCTGTATAAAGTAAAAGTGGTTAGGTAACTTTATTAATATAAATTTAACTTGTATTTGTGAAACTTATGTGGTTGCTTTCTTTTTTTCTTTTTTCTTTTTGCATATTTTGTGTAAAATATGCACTGTTGTGTTTGTGATTGTTGGTATTTTTTTATCTGCTATTTTCTATATCATTTATAAAGACTAATGCCACATTTATGTGTTTGCTTTCATTTATTTTGTTTTATGTATTTTATTTGTAAAGCATGCATAGTTATGTTTGTTGTTTGTGGCATGTTTTTACCAGCTATTTTCTACATTAATTCTACAAACTAATGCTATATTGATTTAATGTTTTGTTTTGTATGATGTTAAACTGATTGACCTATTTGATTAGTAGTTGTGTAATAATAAACTATGTGATGCTACTTTATGTGTTATTTGGGTAATGCCGTATGCTATTTCAATATAGCATTTTCTGCTAATTAATTTTTGAAATATAGTTAATTTCTAAAACAATTATATTATGGCAATTGAAGCTAAAGCATACAATTATGTACATTATAACTATGCATCCAGAAAACTTTTACGTGTCATAGGTATCTGATTAGGACTTGTGTCAGGATGTGTTTTACGTGTCATTGTTTCTGTTTGGTTAAATAATCCCTACGAGGTCCCGAATCATTGCTGGAGTACCCGATTAAGTCTTGCATCCAAAAGTCTTTTACGTTTCATAGGTACCCGATTAGGCCTTATGTTTAAATATGTTTTACTTATCATGGGTACTCGCTCGGTTAAGCAATCCATACTGGGTGCAGAATCGTTGCTGAACGACCCGATTAGGCCTTTCGTCCGGAAGTTTTTTACATGTCATAGGTACCCGATTAGACCTTGTGTCTGAATGTCTTTTACGTATCATGGGTACCCGCTCGATTAAACAATCCCTACTGGGTGCAGAATCGTTGCTGAACGACCCGATTAGGCCTTGTGTTCGGAAGCTTTTTATGTGTCATAGGTACCCGATTAGGCCTTATGTTTAAATGTCGTTTACGTGTCATGGTTACCCGCTTGGTTAAACAATCCCTACTGGGTGCAAAATCATTGCTGGAGTACCCGATTAGGCCTTGCATCTATAAGTCTTTTACGTGTCATAGGTACCCGATTAGGCCTTGGGTGCGGATGTGTTTTACGTGTCATTGTACCTGCTCGGTTAAGCAATCCATACTGGGTGTAGAATCGTTGTTGAACGACTCGATTAAGCCTTGCATCTAGAAGCTTTTTACATGTCATAGGTACCCGATTAGGCCTTATGTCTGAATGTCTTTTACGTATCATGGGTACCCGCTCGGTTAATCAATCCCTACTGGGTGCAGAATTGTTGCTGAACGACCCGATTAGGCCTTGCGTTCGGAAGCTTTTTATGTGTCATAGGTACCCGATTAGGCCTTGTGTCTAAATATCGTTTAAGTGTCATGGGTACATTCTTGGTTAAACAATCCCTACTGGGTGCAGAATCATTGTTGGAGTACCCGATTAGGACTTGTGTTCAGAAGCTTTTTACATGTCATAGGTACCCGATTAGGCCTTGGGTGCGGATGTGTTTTACGTGTCATTGTACCCGCTCGGTTAAGCAATCCATACTGGGTGCAGAATCGTTGTTGAACGACCCGATTAGGCCTTTCTTCCAGAAGCTTTTTACATGTCACAGGTACCCGATTAGGCCTTGTGTCTGAATGTCTTTTATGTATCATGGGTATCCGCTCGGTTAAACAATCCCTACTAGGTGCAGAATCGTTGCTGAACGACCCGATTAGGCCATGCGTTCGGAAGCTTTTTATGTGTTATAGGTACCCGATTAGGCCTTGTGTCTAAATGTGTTTTACGTGTCATGCGTACCCGCTCGGTTAAATAATCCCTACTGGGTGTAGAATCATTGTTGGAGTACCTGATTAAGCCTTGCATTTAGAAGTCTTTTACGTGTCATAGGTACCTAATTAGGCCTTGGGTGCAGATGTGTTTTACGTGTCATTGTACCCGCTCGGTTAAGCAATCCATACTGGGTGCAGAATCGTTGCTGAACGACCCGATTAGGCCTTTCGTCCGGAAGCTTTTTACATGTCATAGGTACCCGATTAGGCCTTGTGTCTGAATGTCTTTTACGTATCATGGGTACCCGCCCGGTTAAACAATCCCTACTAGGTGCAGAATCGTTGCTGAACGACTCGATTAGGCCTTGTGTTCGAAAGCTTTTAATGTGTCATAGGTACCTGATTAGGCCTTGTGTCTAAATGTCGTTTACGTGTCATGGGTACCCGCTCAGTTAAACAATCCCTACTGGGTGCAGAATCATTGCTGGAGTACCTGATTAGGCCATACATCTAGAAGTCTTTTACGTGTCATAGGTACCCGATTAGGCGTTGGGTGTGGATGTGTTTTACGTGTCATTATACCCGCTCGGTTAAGCAATCCATACTGGGTGCAGAATCGTTGTTGAACGACTCGATTAGGCCTTGCATCTAAAAGCTTTTTACATGTCATAGGTACCTGATTAAGCCTTGTGTTTGAATGCCTTTTACGTATCATGGGTACCCGCTCGGTTAATCAATCCCTACTGGGTGCAGAATTGTTGTTGAATGACCCGATTAGCCCTTGCATTCGGAAGCTTTTTATGTGTCATAGGTACCCGATTAGGCCTTTTGTCTAAATGTCGTTTACGTGTCATGGGTACCTGCTTGGTTAAACAATCCCTACTAGGTGCAGAATTATTGCTGGAGTACCCGATTAGGCCTTGCGTCTAGAAGCTTTTTACATGTCATAGGTACCCGATTAGGCCTCGAGTGCGGATGTGTTTTACGTGTCATTCGAATCTCGTATGTACTCGGTTAGGTTTGAATTTGGTTGTCCTTTACAATTGTTTTTTGTTTTGTTTGGTGTCTATTTATTTGCATGGGTATCTGATTAAGTTTTGAATATTGTCTTCTTTTATATCCATACGTACCCGACAGAACTTGGAGTCTGAATTTCGTTTGCGTTTCTGGGTTTGGTTGGTTGAATGAAATATTTTGGTTATAGATTCATTTATGGTTATTTTGTTTAATTAATTTATTTTTATTTTACATTGATATGCATAAACAATTAGTTATAAAAATGTTATTTGTTATAGCATTTTTAATTTAGGATACAGTAGATTCATTTATGGTTAGGTTGATTAAATAATTTATTTTTATTTTAGATTGGTATGCCTAAACAATTATTTATAATAATGCTATTTGTTTATAGCACTTTAATTTATACATTTCATCACATAACATCAGACATAACCCAACCCATACACATAATGATTGATCGAACAGTAACACATAACAGTAACCACCAAACCATAAGCATAACAGTAACCACCAAACCATCACATACACAAAACAGTAACCACCAAACCATCACAAAGATCTCAAAGACAAGCATAACTCAACACATTCGTATAACAGTAATTACCAAACCATCACAAAGATCTCAAAAAGCCAATATACAGTTGCCATAAAACAACAATTTTCCCAAAATTCTTATTGCACAAAAACATCAGACATAAGCCAATCCGAACAACAGGCTACAACCTGAATTTTCATTAAAACAGCAAGTCACAATCAATTCAGCTTCAACTACTATGTATGAAATTAAAACAGAGCAATCAAGTCACTACTTTAACATCAATTCAAATTACTAAAACTCAATTACAATTAGCAACTAAATGTCTAAACATCAAATTCAAATTGAATTAAAACAGGCGCTACATCAACAATTCAGTGTTTCCTTCGTTCATGTTCTTTCTTCTTCACAGCGTTTTCAATTTCTTCTGGGGACGAGTTTGCAAAGTAACTCATAACATCCCAACTTCTTGGTGGGTCATTCAATATGTTGAACACTGTGTTAGCACGGAGAAGACTGATATCTTCCTTTTTATATTCCTGTGGTAGATTTTTGTCTCTGTCCAATTTTTCGATGAATTTCTTCACAAATAATGCACAGTCACAACTGCAAAATAATAAATAAATAAGGATTGGTATAAGAAATACAATGCTATGATCATTTAGCTTTTTGCCAATGGATTATTTGGCAAAAACCATGTGTTGTGTTCAAATATTATCCAATTTCCAGGAAGGAACACATAATCGTCGAATATCATTCAATTTCTCCGGTTTATATTTTATTTTCCTAGGATTTTATGAAATGAAACATTATTGCATGGTACATCAACTTTCTCCTCAAGTAAACTATTGCATAATAGAATGAACTGATGATTTTATTTAGTTTGTCAGTCGCAGAATATGAACTGATGATTATTTGGTAAAAGGCAGTATTGGTACAAAAATATAATGGTTTGAGCATTTAGTATCTATTAAAAAAAACTGTTAATGTTTACTTACGAGTCGAAATTTTGTTGTGGGCATTGTGGCTGTTTCATCGGCTTTGTTCCAATATTTTTGTTTATAATGTTGTTTTCAGCCAATTTCTCATAGATGATCATTTCAATCTTTTTTCTCTGTATCAGAAAAAAAAATACATAGCTTTTTTTCAATTTACATCCAAATATATATTTATATATGATAATAACAATCTTACCATCTTAAGCGCTTCCTTATAGTGTTTATTTGATACAGAGGTTGATCTTCTAGGCCTCAATGAATCATAGTGGTTCCATTGCATTTTAACATAGTCCAAAGTTAGTAAAGTCCAATGGTTGATGTAATGCAAGGGAAAGAATATGGTTTCTGCAACTTCGTCTTTGACAATTTTTTGGACCATTGGGTTAACCAATGTTCGAACAACATTTTCAACATCTGTTTGTATGGCATGCAGCAAATAAACATTAAAAATATTAATTTGTTTCTGATATTTACAATTTTAAAGTAAAAGTTTTGTTTACCGTCATGATTGTACTGAATATGTAGTTGTGTTCATATGTTTTTGCATTTGAAGTAAACCAGTCAATAACCTGCATTATAAAAATAATGTTAGCTTAGTATATTATTTTAACATGAAATTTGCTTCTATATAAATTTGCTACCAGGATGTTGCATTGTATATAAATAATGCTAGGGGGAGATAGCATTTTATTACCAGTATGTTGTCTGATATAAAAATCAAAATGATAGGAGAGTTTATCATTTTTGTAATAGCATGTTGAGTACCCAATTAAAAATCAAAATGTTGGTAGAAGCTAGCATTTTTTGAACAAGATTTTGTATTATCATAAATTTCATTATAATGCTAGCAGAATTTAGTATTTTTCAATCACCATGTTATTAAAAAAAAATCATAATGCTAGGAGAATTAGCATTTCACGAACATTGTTGTTTATTTAAAAATTGATCATAATGGTAGCGGAAAAAAGTCTTTTTGGAACAACATAATGGTTTATAAAAAAAATTCCAAAATGCTAGTGAAGGCTAGAATTTAAAAAAATAACAATCATAATGCTACAAGTTAGCATCTTAGGAACAGAATATTGCTTAATAATTAAAAAAATAATACCTATTACAATTTACACTTACCTGACCATCTGTAAATTCTTCAAATAGCAGTTCTTCTAGCATGGACTGTACAATTGTTATCCCTCCTCTTCCAGTATCATCATTTTGCCATGCTATCGTGCTATATTTAAATTTTAATTTAAAAATATTAAAATATCACAGATTCATTTAAAGAAATTCAGATTTTAACGAGTACAAAAAACTTACTTTGTTTTGTCTGCGCATGCGAAGAATGTCCTGATTGTGTTTTGTTTGTGAGTATCTAGAAGTTCTAATATCGGACTCTTTAAAATATTTCTTTGGCGATATACTTTCTTTCTTGGAGAATATTTGTCAACATCCATAGGTTCTACATCTTGAGCTTCATCATCTGTATTGGATTCTTCTTTCTCTTCTTCGACCAGTTCTTTTTCAATTTCTTCGAATTTTGTATAACTTTCGTCACTTCCATCTTCATCCTCAGTTTCATCTTCATATTCATCCTCATCTTCATTGCTTGTATTTTCAATATTTACTTCACCATCGGTTACATCTTTTTTATTGTCCTCTTCTTCACCTTCATCTTCATTCTCTTCATCATGTGTTTTATCTTCTCTTTTATTCTCTTCACTTTCTTCTTCATTCTCATTTTCTATTTCATCAGTTTTTTCCTCCACCATTCCACTGTCTTTTTCATCGTATTTGGTTTTTTTGCGGTGTACTACTTTATACTGAAATTGAGAATCAACTTTTGGCTTCCTCTTTTTCCCTTTTAATCTTTCAATCATTGAACTTGGTGTTACTTTTTGAAGCCGCTGGCTTCTTCTTCTCACATCCTTCTCTTCTTTGTTTTCCACTTTTTTGTACTCTTCCTGAGTCTCATTATCTTCTTGAGTCTTGTTATCTTCCTGAGTCGCATTATCTTCCTGAGTTGCATTATCTGGTGTGGTTAGAAGGTCGAAAGAAGGAGGGGTAAGTTGCTCTATAAACTTCTGAACAATCAGATTTCGCTGTTCCTTATCAGATTCTTGGAGCACTGATTTTAGCATGCTAATTTCTTTTTCTTTTTGAAGTAATTCTTCTTCTCTTTTTTTCCTTAGCTGCTTTTCTTCCTCCAACTTTGTTTTCACATCCTTCAATTTTTTTTCTAATTGTCTAATTTGGAAATTTTGCATTTCGATTTGCCTGTCTTTTTCATCAACTCCTAACTCTTCATCTTCACCTTCACTTGTAATCTCTTTTGTTTGCATAAGTGCTTTGTTCTTCGATTCATCAAGTAACATCTTCTCTTTAGATGTTATTTTCTTAATTCCAAGTGAAATCTGTAATAGGCGAACATAAGAATTTTTCAGTCATAAATTCATATATCATTTATAATATTTTGAAGTGCTAGGATGTTCTAGTATATTAATATGTGCACATGAAAAAAAAAATTACTTACTGAAATACGATTACTAAGTTTTGAGTGGTAAAGGGATTGTTACAAAACTAAGTGCATTGTTGAAATGCTACCAGAATTTAGTATTTTCCAATAACCATATTAATCACACAAAAAAATTAATAATGCTAGGAGGATTAGCATTTCACTGACAGTGTTCTGTTTATGTAAAAAATTGTTATAATGGTTTAGTATTTTATTAACAAGAAATTGCTTAAATAAAAAAAATCAAAATGATAGGAGAGGTTAGCATTTTTGTAATAGCATGTCAACTGGTTGACTAAAAATCAAAATGCTTTTAGAAGCTAAGCATTTTTTGAACAACTTTTTGTAAGTAAAAAAAAAAAAATTTAATTATGCTAGAAGAATTAGCATTTCACTTATAGTGTTTTGTTTATATAGAAAATTTACTATAATGGTAGGATAGTCTAGCATTTTATTAACAGCAAATTGCTTAAATAAAAAAAATCAAAATGATAGGAGAGGTTAGCATTTTTGTAATAGCATGTGGAATGGTTGGCTAAAAATTAAAATGCTTTTAGAAGCTAAGCATTTTTTGAACAGTAATCCAAAAAAAAAAAAACTTCATTATGCTAGGAGAATTAGCATTTCACTGACAGTGTTCTGTTTATTTAAAAAATTATTATAATGGTAGGATAGTCTAGCATTTTATTAACAACAAACTGCTTAAATAAAAATAAAATCAAAATGATAGGAGAGGTTAACATTTTTGTAATAGCATGTCGACTGGTCGACTAAAAATCAAAATGCTTTTAGAAGCTAAGCATTTTTTGAACAATTTTTTGTAAAAAAAAAAAAAAACTTCATTATGTTAGGAGAGTTAGCATTTCACTTACAGTGTTTTGTTTATGTAGAAAAATTATTATAATGGTAGGATAGTCTAGCATTTTATTAACAGCAAATTGCTTAAATAAAAAAAATCAAAATGATAGGAGAGGTTAGCATTTTTGTAATAGCATGTCGACTGGTTGACTAAAAATTTAAATACCTTTAGAAGCTAAGCATTTTTTGAACAACTTTTTGTAATTCAAAAAAAAAAAAAACTTCATTATGCTAGGAGAATTAGCATTTCACTGATAGTGTTCTGTTTATGTAAAAAATTATTATAGTGGTAGGATAGTCTAGCATTTTATTAACAGCAAATTGCTTAAATAAAAAAAAATCAAAATGATAGGAGAGGTTAGCATTTTTGTAATAGCATGTCGACTGGCCGACTAAAAATCAAAATGCTTTTAGAAGCTAAGCATTTTTTGAACAATTTTTTGTAATCCAAAAAAAAACTTCATTATGCTAGGAGAATTAGCATTTCACTTACAGTGTTTTGTTTATGTAGAAAAATTATTATAATGGTAGGATAGTTTAGCATTTTATTAACAGCAAATTGCTTAAATAAAAAAAATCAAAATAATAGGAGAGGTTAGCATTTTTGTAATAGCATGTCGACTGGTCAACTAAAAATCAAAATGCTTTTAGAAGCTAAGCATTTTTTGAACAACTTTTTGTAATAAAAAAATTTAAAATAATGCTAGGAAAAAAACATTTACACTAAACAGTGTTAACTACTGTGTTTCTAGTATTAAACAAAAAATTACAAAAGCAGTTGCATTATTAAAATTTTAACAAAATAAAATATTATCATACCTTTTTACCATCCATATTGGCTAGAATTTCCTTTGACACATTGTTTTTCATCAAGTTAAGCGACCATTTTGCAAATCTTGGAGCCCCGCTTATCCAGTCTTTTCTTGGCTTAAGTATATCCACATGTTCACATAGAAAATACTAAAAAAAAAAGAACAAAATATTAGTTAGAATAAATTATCATACTATATTATAATGAATAAATTATCATTGATTTATTCTTACCAGCAGAAGAATGGAACAACCAGACATATTTCTTGGTTTATCCTTGAAAAAATTTAATGATTTAGTTAAATGATAATGAATACTTTTAGGCCAAGAAATTTGATTCATTTTTTTGGGATCAACGGTATATTGAAGATAACCCCAATTGAGCATTCTTTGATTGTCAGGGAAAAGAAATGTTATAAAAAGAAGAATTAGAATAAATCTTGGCAAATCATTTTCCTCTTCTGGAATCTCTTTTTCAATTTCTATTTCTATTCTTTTAATAACAAGATCTTTGGTTATATGATCTATGTTAATAAAATTTCTTGAAACAAATCTTTGACAGATTTCAGGAGTGCATGATAAAGACACTTTAGGTAATGGAAAAATATTTTTCCCACTCATAGGCAAACCAAAAATTAATGAAATATCTTTCATTGATAATTTTAATTGTTTCCCCCCAATCAAAAAACATTCTTCCTTAACTGAATAACAGCTTATTAAATCATCTAAACTTTTAGAAGATTTTCTAATTTGCTTTGGTCCAATGTTAGTTGAAAAAAAAGCATTTATAAATTCAAAAAAAGGAGTCAGTTTTAGAAAATTTAATTGATTACTTGAAAAACCATTTTTTTTATTTTTTTCAAGAATTTTAACCAGTGATACTAGACCACACCGGTATTGGACAGTCTCTTTTTTCCTTTTTTGGCTTGCAGCTATTTTTCGCCTTTTGCTTTTCTTATTCTCAGAAGAAGAATCTGATATTTCCTGCAAGACAGAGATAACAAAATAATATTAATTTTTTTTTAAAATATGGATCTGTATTATAATACAATATTAAAGAAATCATTTTGTGCAATATAATGTTAGATTAATCTAGCATTTTCATACATTATAATGCTAGCTTAAACTGGAATTTTCATATATTAGTTAAGGCTGGGTAATGCACTATAATGATATGTTAACCTAGCATTTCATACAAATTTCAAGGGCTCGGCCACTGGCTATAGTGCTAGGTCAACCTTTCATTTACATATATCGGCTAACGGCTCGGTCGGGCCATGTAATGACAAGTTAACCTAGCACTTTTGTAAACTTGTAAAGGTTTCGGCCACTCACTATAGTGCTAGGTCAACCTGTCATTTACATATGTCGGTTGACGGCTCGGTCGTGCCATGTAATGACAGGTTAACCTAGCATTTTTGTAAACTTGTAAAGATTTCGGCCACTCACTATAGTGCTAGGTCAACCTGTCATTTACATATATCGGCCGACGGCTCGGTCGTGCCATGTAATGACAGGTTAACCTAGCACTTTTGTAAACTTGTAAAGGTTTCGGCCACTCGCTATAGTGCTAGGTCAACCTGTCATTTACATATGTCGGCTGACGGCTCGGTCGTGCCATGTAATGACAGTTTAACCTAGCACTTTTGTAAACTTGTAAAGGTTTCGGCCACTCGCTATAGTGCTAGGTCAACCTGTCATTTACATATGTCGGCTGACGGCTCGGTCGTGCCATGTAATGACAGGTTAACCTAGCACTTTTGTAAACTTGTAAAGGTTTCGGCCACTCGCTATAGTGCTAGGTCAACTTGTCATTTACATATGTCGGCCGACGGCTCGGTCGTGCCATGTAATGACAGGTTAACCTAGCACTTTTGTAAACTTGTAAAGGTTTCGGCCACTCGCTATAGTGCTAGGTCAACCTGTCATTTACATATGTCGGCCGACGGCTCGGTCGTGCCATGTAATGACAGGTTAACCTAGCACTTTTGTAAACTTGTAAAGGTTTCGGCCACTCGCTATAGTGCTAGGTCAACCTGTCATTTACATATGTCGGTTGATGGCTCGGTCGTGCCATGTAATGACAGGTTAACCTAGCACTTTTGTAAACTTGTAAAGATTTCGGCCACTCGCTACAGTGCTAGGTCAACCTGTCATTTACATATGTCGGTCGACGGCTCGATCGTGTCATGTAATGACAGGTTAACCTAGCACTTTTGTAAACTTGTAAAGGTTTCGGCCACTCGCTATAGTTCTAGGTCAACCTGTCATTTACATATGTCGGTCGACGGCTCGATCGTGTCATGTAATGACAGGTTAACCTAGAACTTTTGTAAACTTGTAAAGGTTTCGGCCACTCGCTATAGTGCTAGGTCAACCTGTCATTTACATATGTCGGTTGATGGCTCGGTCGTGCCATGTAATGATAGGTTAACCTAGCACTTTTGTAAACTTGTAAAGATTTCGGCCACTCGCTATAATGCTAGGTCAACCTGTCATTTACATATGTCGGTCAACGGCTCGGTCGTGCCATGTAATGACAGGTTAACCTAGCACTTTTGTAAACTTGTAAAGGTTTCGGCCACTCGCTATAGTGCTAGGTCAACCTGTCATTTACATATGTTGGTTGACGGCTCGGTCGTGCCATGTAATGACAGATTAACCTAGCACTTTTGTAAACTTGTAAAGATTTCGGCCACTCGCTATAATGCTAGGTCAACCTGTCATTTACATATGTCGGTCAACGGCTCGGTCGTGCCATGTAATGACAGGTTAACCTAGCACTTTTGTAAACTTGTAAAGGTTTCGGCCACTCGCTATAGTTCTAGGTCAACCTGTCATTTACATATGTCGGTCGACGGCTCGGTCGTGCCATGTAATGACAGGTTAACCTAGCACTTTTGTAAACTTGTAAAGGTTTCGGCCACTTGCTATAGTGCTAGGTCAACCTGTCATTTACATATGTCGGTTGACGGCTCGGTCGTGCCATGTAATGACAGGTGAATTTAGCACTTTCATTCACTAGTTAAGGGCCTGGTAATATGCCATAATGCTAGGGTAACGTAGTACTTTCAGCACCAAATACAGATAAATTAAAGTGGCATATTATGCACTACACATCAATCCTAAAGTAATCTAGCATTTTATAATATATTTCTGTTCGTTTTCCCTAATTAACATGTACATAATTTATAACTACAGCTACATTAACTATACACACTCAATTTAAGTAATTAAGTTTCATTTTGTCAAAATATTCTTATACCTGATCTTGTTTTTCCTTCTCCTTCGCCATCGTCTTTCTAGCCTTTATCGCTGATAGTGATAGTTTCGACGAAGCCCTAGTTTTATTTCTCGGTGGCGAATTTGGAGATTTCTCTGATGACGATGACCTTAAACGACGACTTTCCATTAGACGATTGAATTTGATTTCGATTTCGAATTGTTTTTTCTCGACGAAATCCTAATTGACTTTGAACAACTGAAGAAATCAAATGATAGAATGTGGAAAGAGGAAAATGCTAAATCGATTTAGCGGGTTTGCTTTATTTTCTAATTTTATTCCGCGGGTCCTTCAGCCCAATTATCAAAAGTTGCGGCCCAGAGAATTAATTTTAAAATAACTTTGTCCTTTTGCTTAATTCACTCATATATGAGTATATCGATGTAGAAAGTTCTTCATGACGTTTTATTGTTAGACATCGATATCATGCGCATGGGCTTCCAGTTTTCCTCCCAATGTCGTTTTTGTCTTCTAGACTGTGCTCCCATTCAATCCCCCTCATATTTTCTTTAGCAATGATGCCACGAAGGGGGTTTGGTCATATTTTCGGAATTTGTTTGGTCTTTCACCCGCCTCTTTCCTTGCTCCCAACTATCTTAATCTTTGGTGGACCAGGAGCACGGGCAAACAGACTCGTTTGATTCTTCATCGTATCTTCCAATGCTAGATCTATTAGAGTTTTTAACGTGCTAGAAACAAGGCGGTATTTTATGGCTTGTCCATGAGATCTAACTCGATTACAAAATCTATGGTAGAACATATAGTAATCGTTTTAAAAGGTAGACCATTCTCTGGCTGCTACTTGGTTCTTTAATCCCCCTTATTTTCGATTTCGGCATTTCTATTTCCACTAGACCTTGTGTGGGTGTAGGTTGGGTCCTTTTAGGTTGTTGTGGAGTAAGGGTTCTGTCCTAGCACCGAGGAAGGTCCAGACTTGTCAGAGCTGGCGGGCCGATTCTTTTGCCTGGAAGGAACGTAGATTATGCTCGGTGATTGGAGGTTCTTTAGACGAGACCTTGGAGTGGGTGCTATTGTCCTAAAGCGCTAACGAGGTCTGGTTTCAACTGTTTCTGATGCTTCTTACTTTCAGGTTGGTTGTTTTGTTGGTATTTCTGATTTGCTCCGGATTAGGATATTTTCTCTTAGCCTAGGGAGACTCGCGGGGTTTGATTTCCCCAATTTTTTGTGGGTTCTTGGTTTTGATTTGTTCGTTTTATGGTGTTTCTTGCTTTTAGTTTATATTTTTAGTTCGTTGCATTCCTTTTGTTTTATGGTGCTTGTATTTATGTTAGGCACAGACCAACGATGGAAACTATTCCGCTAATGGTGTTATTTTGTGAGCCGAGCCATCAGAACGTTTTTTCTTTCTATTTTTGCCGTATATATTTACTTTCTTATTGAAAAAAAGTAAATCATTATGTACTCATATGTGTATAACGTGCACACACAATATAGCATATGATGTACATGGTTTAGTTTATACATAAACTATTATTGAGATTTACATCAACTATTTGTGCATTTCACACGCTATACATAAATATGCGCACCCACGAAGACATATAAACACAAAAGCATTATGCCATAGGATCCGCACGTGAATTGTTTTCACATCAAAGTGAAAATGATTGCATGGATATTTAGCTATGTTTTTAAGTTGAAATCAAGTTTAGTTAGTCTAAGTCTACATCTCCAAGTGAAACATCTATTTTATCCTAGTTTGAATTTTTATTTCTATTATTATTTGATAAAATTAATTTGTTAGGAAGTTTATTAGTTAAATATTATTTAAGTCATATTGAGATTTAATAAATTCTGAAGAGGAAGAATTTTGAATTTATGAAGAAAATCTGTTAGACTTTATTTTTAGTGTGTTTTCAGTAGTTCTAGTTAAACTGTGATACCAAAGCGTTATAATTATTACTAAAGACCTAAAATATAAATATAACTGTATAAGTTGAACATATTATTTATAGTTGCTAAGAAGATTGTCCCATAATACCAAATCATTTATATATTAATTGCGATGCTTATTGCATTTATAATTGCAAATCAACAAATTTATAGGGTGTTAAATTTTCCTTTGGGTAGCAAATGTCAACATAATCTACCTTAAGCTAAAAAGAAAAGGTAATGCAACAAGACAAAGGACACACAAACTTATGTGGTTTGAAATTTAGAATATCCCACGTCCAAGGATCACATCTTTTATCGTACTATTAATAACAGAAAAGAGTATCAAAATATAATGTTAATTTTAAGAGAATTCTTTCAAATTCTCCATTTTTCCTATAATACCTTACTATTTGCAGCATTATGATGTCACGTGGATTGCTAATTTTCTTTTCTTGTTTTCTACTTTTGATTGTATGATTTGTCAGCATGTCATGTATCCATTACCACATCAATTGGTGATTAATTTGTTAACACAGTTGCAAGATTTTGCTGGTTTGAATTAGGTGGGGGATTTCAAACTTGAATATCAAGCAAAAGATTTGAATTTTGAAAATGTTGTATGCTATTCTTCAAGTTTGGCTTGAGAGATGCGACTTTCTGCTTGAGCTTCATTCTTGGTGTTATTTTTGATGTGTTAGCTTAATATAAAGATATTAGTTCGTTCTTTTGGATTTATCGAAGCTTCTTAAGCTGGATGGGTGGTATTTTTAAGTCTAGACTTAGTGCTAAATCCTTTAATAATTACGTCGCAATTCCTTCATGATACAGGTGACCTCTAACGGTTTTGGTGCAATTCCAACATAGTGTACGTAACCTTTGTAATTGTAGAGAGGTTCATTGAGCTAGGGAGACCATATCTAATTGTGGCACACTTAGTTCCTAAATAAGGATGTACCTTTAGTAATTGCGGGATGTTTTCCATGATTTGATGTGTACTTTCAATGATTGTGACACAGTCCTAGTTTAATTTATTGAGCTTCGACTTTGAAAATATGGCATTGTTTTCTATATGAATCCATGGCCAATAGCAACTTGGTGTTACCTTTGGTTGGAACTTAACTAGGGTAGTTTTGGAATGAGGTGCAGTGTTGATGTTGGAGAAGACATGTAGTTCCATTGATGCTTCGTTTAGATTTTGTTTGATTTTACCCGTTAGTTTGATTGGTTTGTCTTTTTTACTACGTTGATTCTTTAATCACATGTTATGATAATAAAATTTCATTTAAAATGCGCATCTTTACGGTAGGGACACAACTTTTTTACCTACATTATATATGTTAAAGAAGACCATGAGTAATACGTCTATCCTCCAGATCTTTGCTAATATAAGTTTGCGTGGACTTGTAGTGTCATTGCTCTTTTACCTCGTTATCTTATTGTAACAACCCAAAATTTAAGAATAATAAATTAAGAAATTTGAATATTAAAAGTTAATGTTATGAAAATATAATGCTACAAGTTAATAAATAAAACTAATGTAAACATTCAAAACAACATTACAAAAGAATAAATAGTGAAATTAAAGACTAACGTTATAACCATAACATTAAAAGCTAATAAAGAGAATTAAGTATGTAACACCCCGGAATTTGGCATAAATTAAATTAGTTATTTAGTTATATTCAAAAAATAGTATTTCACTATGAAACTTGCACCGTTGCGTTCATGACGGAATTATTGTCAAATTTCATATTTGGAACTTTGCAAACGGAGTCTGTACGAAAAAGTTACAGAAGAAATACGAAAACAGACAGAAAATAATTAATCAGAGCATTTAAATATTTATTACCATTTAGCAGCTGCCCCCACTAGAGGTTGGACGACCAGAGTGGTCGACCCAGGGGTCGACCACCTAGTCGTTGTCTCCAGTGGTGGCTAGGGTTTTTATATATAAGACTTTTAAATTAATGGGCATATTTTTTTAGAAGTAAATCTAACTGTTCAGAGTCATTTCCATGCATACAAATAAAGGCCTGGACTCCCACTCTTTTGCTCACGTTTTGTGGAGGCAACAACGAAGCTCTGTCGTTTCCGTTTCTTCACTCTCTTCTAAAAATATAAAATATAAATATATTCATATCAAATAAACTAGGATTAAAAATATTGAAGATATTCAAATAGATTTGTGCAAAAGGGTTGGTTCTGTGCGTGGGTAATCTTTATTATTAGTTTTCTCACTTTTTCCAATTCTTTTTTCAGATTAGCAAAGTTTAATGTGTATGCCTATCTCCTTTTATACATATTGTAGATCTATAAGATTTTGAATTATAAGCCTAAAAACTGTGTTCAAATTTGGATTTGGAGTAGATTTTAGGTGAGTGGGAAGTATATTCATTGATAAAGATTTCATATTTATTTCTTTTCTGTCAAATTGAATATGTATGCCTAAAAATTTAACTTTTGTTTAGTTTGTGCTAATACAAAAATTTTATATTGATTTGTAGGCCTATCAGTAATAGTATTCATGTCTTGCCTAGAATTGTTTTATGTGTCTTGTGGTTGTTGTAAACACCCTAAATGTAATGACCCGGATTTTCGATGAATTTAAAATGTGATTTTAATTGAGTATAAAAGGATTATAAATGATTTGAATAGATATTTGAAACGAAAGAAATTGAAAATAAGTTTTAAAGTTGAATTATGTGTTAATAAAGTTATTGTCTTTTTTAGAATTGGTAATTAATAGGTATCAGTTGAAAATTAATAAAAACGAGATTTTTTGGTCACCTTAGAAATAAGCATTTTTCCAAAGGTAACGGAATAAGATAATGTTACTTTCGTTAGAACTGTTACATCAAAATATAGTAGTGGGTGAAGTTTCAAATCAATTCGTGTCAGTATATGACTGTGTAATAGGAAAATGTGTCAAAAAGAGTGAAATTTGAACTTAAAATAACTTGTTTTTGAAATTAACCTATATGATGGATGAACTACTCTTTGAAACCTATTCCATTGAGCCCGGAATAGGGGTAATTAGGTGGATACGCATTTTGTTAGGTCCAATTATGAGTTCTGGATATTAAGATGGGCAGAAAACACTATTTTGAATCGAATTTAAATTATTTGAAAATTCAACGAATGCAAATTTGAAATATTTTTATATGTTATTGAAGAGCAAGAAAAATTTAACAATATGGTGGAAAAACATTTCGAATAAGATATCAATAAGTAAGTCAAATTAACGTCCGGATAGAGCTGAGAAAACACACTTGTGTTTTAGTGCCTGCATGGTCAGCAATCCGCGCCTTAAATTCCTTTATAAATATCCACTAATCCTTATCTTTTCCTTCCTTTCATTCTTATCTTCAATCTCCATCCTCCTCTTGCTCAAACTCATGGCCATGGTAGCCAAAGGGAAAAAATATGTAAATAAAAAGAAAAAAGAGAAAAAGAAGAAAATTCGAGCTCTTTCACCTCTTCTCTTCTTCCTCCTTCTTTCTCCATGGTCGAATCCTCCACTACCAGCCCCACCGCACCACCTTAGTTCCAACTAGAGCTCCCCTCTCCTCAAAATTCTCGGATCTACGTGGATCCGAGGTCGATCCGTCCATCTACCCAAACTATTTACACCCCCGGCTGAAAATTACGCATCAACAACCATAACTTCCTCATACGGAGACGAAATTATGCGTTCTTGGAGGCGTTGGAATCGTGGGAGCGAGTACTTCAATATAGATAGGAAATTGGTAGCCTAAGAGTAGTTGAAAATTTCATATCTTGCAAAGAAGATTCCAGGTATCATATAAATCAGAGAAAAGTTGGATCTAGGAGCATCCGACCTTATAACCAGAGCTAGGACATCATGGGTGAGGAAACTATATTTTGAAGGGTTTAATTATTGATCACATATCTATATTTATGGATTATTAGTGAGAAATTTAAAAGCAGGAAAAGGATAACCTATATGCACATAAGGAAGTTTGATGAAATGCCTAAAAGAAAAATATTAAGTAAATGGTCGGAATTGGTTGCTAATGGTTTCTAAGTAAATTCATGAAGTAGAAATGACATCTTAGTCTGGTTTAGGAATGAAACTCTTTAGTGTAGTTCACAAAATCTCACCTTTATGGAATATTATGTGTGTACTTGCTTTGGTTGGTTGTTGGTGGTTTGTTAGTAAACAATTTGATATGGTAAAAGATGATGAACCCCCAAGGTTTTGGTCCTCATGTGTAACCATACGTAAAGATGAAGTTTTTATGAGAAATCAATTTGTTAAAAGGGCTTTTAAGTTTGATTTAAAACATGCACACAACATGTTTGTTAAAATGTCTCACAGAAATCTAGAGGGATTTTGTGATTAAATCCTCATGGATTAGGATTGAATTTAGTTCCTTAACACCCTTATATAGTATATATGTCACCACGTTTAGTTTGTGAGCCTAATTTTGAAAGTTAGTAAGCTAATTCCTTGTTTTGTGATTAGCAAAATTTGTCGATAATATAGGTTGGTTTGGTGAAGGTTAGGAAAGTAAAACATGGTCTAAATTTGGTTAAAGACATAAAGAAACATTCTTTATGTTTGAATTCAACCCGGAATTTCAAAACCAATTTAATTATTTTTATTTTAGCTATTTTAGTGGATTTTGAATATTTAAAATGATTTATTTTAAATAATAGCGACTATAAATTTATTTAAATCAGAAATAGAATGTATAAATTTATTTTAATTACATAACGAGCCTGAAATGGTGTGGTAATTCGAAAATTCAGTTTTAAATTTCAAACGAATGTACAAAATTCAAAATGAATCGGATTTCAGTACAACTAGAAACATTTGAATCTATTTAATTATATCTTTCTAATGAATGTGAAAAATTGAGATTTCATAATATAAATTGAAAATTATGTCCAGTTTAAAATTTATAATGGTCGCTATGGAATTTAATTATAATTTAAATTATATATAGCCCTTAAAAATAGCTATTTTGCAAACGACCTCTGTTTTCGGCGAAGCCGCTTTTGTAGGATCCAGAATGTCAAATTATTGCTATATTCCAATTTTCATAATTTTTAGAATTAATATGTGAGCGTGGTGAATTTAAACGTGTTTGGTAATTTCAGTTTGAATTTAATCAACTGGAAAATGACCATTTTTCAAACGGTCTCCAAATTTAACGAAATTAGTTTTGTTAGGTTCGTATCGTCAAAAAATAGTTAAATTTATTTTTTTGAAATTTTTGGAGTTAGTATGTGGCCTCAATAAATTAAAATGTACATTGAAACCAATTTCAAACGATATATTAATTTATATTTTAATATTGATGAAAACTTATCGAAACAGTCGAATTGGCTTACGGGACATATCCCATTGTGTCCGAAATGGGGATATTATGCTATGGACGACAGTCGTTGGGTCAGTTTGGAGTTCGAATAAAAATTCACTTTTTTGGATATTAAAATAATATTAATTATATCAATAAAAATATACCCTAACCCTAATTCTCCCTCCCCAATTAGTCGTCGTTCAAATTAGAAAAAAAAGAGGAGAAACCGCCGCACCTCGTCCACGTCGCCTCTCCCGTCCGTCGCCGCCCAATCAATCCTCCCTGCTTCCGATGATCCTCTTCCGTTCCTCCCTCCATCTTCTAGCTCGAACCGCCCACCAAAACAACACCACCCGGCCCACCTCCGACTGCCGCTGCCTCTCACGCCACCCCTGCCGTCTCGGACCCCCCTGTGCCACCTCTTCCGGCCACAGCCCTGAACCCTTGGGCCCCTTCCAATAAAAACCCAATTTTTATAGTTTTCAATGTTTACATTTTACCCCCTGACCCTCCCGAGCCCATTTCTTCCAATCTGAGCCCCTCTGGCCAAAACTCCACAATGCCATAATCGAAGAGCATGATTTTCTCTTCGATTTGACTATATGGAAGCCGTATTTTGGATTGCGGAGTTATTCAGAAAACGCGTCTGAAGTCAGCAGTCCGATTTATGTCTTTTCGCAAATTCTGGCGAATTGGAGCATTTTCGGGAAAAAGTCCACATGCAAAAGTTGTCCAGAATGGCGTGCTTAAGCTAAGAAAAAGATCATGCGAAGATTGGATCTCTTTTGCAAATTCTGGAACCAGAACAGCAAATCAGAATGTCAGAAAATAATGGCGGAGTGGATCCCAATGTGAGAACACCTTCTCACTCAAATTATTTTACAGTTAAACGTATTCTAGGTTGCAGACAGGGCATAGTAGCTCCTAACACTATTTATTGTATAAACCATGGTTCTCTGTTTGGATTGCATTGTGGAAATTTGAGTTGTCGTTGTAAAATTGATTGTGAATTGATTGTCGGATTGTTTGGATTGATTGTGATTGATGTGTATGGCGCGAGCCAGTATCAGGAGAGGGGTAATGCTAGACATGACTCCGGTTCTAATATCGTGCCGTTATAATGCCGAAATTTTCTGAAATAAACTATTAAAGATATTCATGTGTTGAATAAAATGTTTTGAAAATATCATTTTTTATTGAACGTACGAACTACATAAAATAGTCAAGTGTTAAAATAAATATTTTATCGTTAAAAATATAATTTTTAACGTATACATGAATGACATAAAATTGTCCTGAAATGAAAATAAATATTCATTTACAAATCGAACGATTTGTTTTTGTACACCCATTAAACTTACATTGATTGGGACGATAAATTTTATACATCGCCCAATTGCACAAATAATATTCAGTATTTGTTGGTTGAAACACCACACGGGTATTGAGATGATATTTGACGTACGTTAATCCCAATTGTTTGGTTGTATGTCGATCGATTGGTTGACAGACTGTTGTAAGCGTTATTATATTTGATGCTTATGCAATTGTGTAATGCACTCTGGATGATGGGTGATTGTTTGTCATTGTTGTTGTGTACATGTGTTATATGAAATCCATATAACTAACACTATATGGTAATTGATTGGATCTGATTCCAGTTCAAAAATAATGAATATTTTAAAATAATGAATATTTTAAAATAATGAATATTTTAAAATGACGAATATTTTAAAATAATATTCCATAAAGGATTAAAATGTGCATTTGATGCCCGATTTAGGATGGACACAAAAAAATATTGAAATGTGTGAAGCCGTGTTAATTAGATTTGCGCCATTTTAACGCGAATGATATTTATATCGATTTTATTCATTTTTACAACGAATATTGAAAAGGAAGTGATTTCAAAATCTGATATTTTTAAAATATTATCATTTAAATATTATAATGGTAAGGAGTATTCAATTTTGATTCAAAATTGAAATGAAAGGGGAATCGTTTTTAAAACGAATTTATAAGTTACGTTTTGAACTAAATATTATATATATATATATATATTAATGGCTTGAATAGAATGCACTGCGACCGTTTGCGAATTTCGACCATTGACTTCGAATCGACATTACAGAAGATCCGACCATCGGATTCTCCTAAATCTAGAATCATTGGGTTCGTATCGAAAAGATCTTTCCAATGAATATAAGAGATTTGAAATCTAATGGTTGGATTTGGAATTATGTCCAAATCAAATTTGAAAAAGGTCGCTAAGGATGCAGTTTGGTGGCCGTTATTGAAAACCGACTGTATGGCCTTGATAAAATTATTAAAAATATTAATAATTTGTGTAAAATCATATTGAATGATTTGGAAAGAATTCGGATGAAAAATTCCACGTTTATAAATATAAAAAAAATATTTTTTAGCAAAATGAACTGGTTATTAACTAGAAAGGTAATCCAACGTTTTTAAATAAATAAATTGGAATTGTGAATGGTTTTAATTGAACCAAAATTTTCCAGTGTATGAATTGGAACGGATTTAAATAGAAATCATCTTTAGAATATTTCGATATTGGATTTCGTGACTATACGGATATTGTGGAGGAATTTGTAAGACAGATATATATCGTTATTCCCCATACGATATGTGTTGGTTTCAGAGTTTGATATTGAATGTAAGCCGATATAATTTCTGTTTAGAGCCTTATATTTAATATCAAAGTGGATTTTGGGTTCGTCGTGAATGGTGTCTTCAGTAACACTGTTTTTAAACCCCGTGTGAAAAGAATAAATCTTTTAATTAAGATTATTAGAGTTTCCAATTATATTTAGTAATTGGAATAAAATGGAATGGGTTTTGGGTTTATGTAAACTGTGTTTTAAATGAAATTCGTTCTTTAACCCAATTAACAGTGAAATGTGATTTGGAATTTATAAATCTTTTAATTAAGATTAATGGAAATTTTCTAAAGTAAAGTTTTCCAATTTAATATATTAAATTGGAATTGAATGGAATTTGATTTGGTAATTATCGAGATGTGCTTATGTGGAGGAAGACTGTTACTATATATGGAATTTAAAAGTCTTTTCCGTTATTCCATTTATATTATTGGTTGGGTACGGAAATTGATATCGATTATATATTGATTTGTTTCCTGTGAAAGTTCCATTTTTATGGAAGAGGATTTGGGTTTATCGTGAACTGTGTTTTAAATGACATAATTCTTTAACCCAGTAAAGGACAGGATTACATGTCTAACATTGTATTTCCAACTGTATTGTTGATCTCTGCTAAATATATATCTGTTTAGTGGCGGAGAATTTATTCTCTTGCTTAACACCCTTCTCTGAGACGTATGAGCTTAGAGACTATATATTGGTAGAAATCAATGGTACGGTGTAGATTGTCGGTGTGGCATGTTTGTGTTTCCAAAGTTAAATAATCATTAATAATGGTCTTTGGAAAAATAAAAACTAAGTGGAGTTTTAATGAATCTTTAATTAAATTGAAATGTGAATGGGATAATTTAAATTATCAAATTTGGGAAATGATCGAGAATGGAGTACCACCAGTTTTACTCCAGGCGATAGTTAAATCTTTAATTAGATATGAATGAGAAATGGTAATTAATTTTACCAATAACACTATGGTGTTAGACATGGAGTATTACCAATTTTGTTCCAAGGGATGAATAGGTTGGGATTGGGAAATATAATAAGTGATTACTTCGGTAAGGTGCGTTAATCCCGACTAGTATGGAAAACCTTAATTTGGTTTAAATTGTGAAAAGAATGTTTGAATAAAAGGATATTCTGGATTGGAATGAGGCGTATGTTGTGTTTGTGTAGCACTTGTTTTTGAGATACACGAGTTATTCGGAAAGTCCAGGTTTATACCCATTCTGAATAACAGATTCGACGATATGTTGACGATGAAGACGGTGGTTGAAGACTATAGATATTCACATCGCTTGGATGATTACTGATGCCTTAATCGGGCTGTACACCCAAGACAAGGTAATAAGTGGTGATCGTACATACGTACTTGGAGATCGACCGGATATGCGAGGATCTCTCTCTTGTATTGGACCTATGGGACGAGGAATAAGGTGCCCCCGGTTTCGTTCAAACCCGGAACGGATTTGTAAATGGATGTATGTCTGACATTGGATTTCATTCTGCATTGATTGAATTTTATTAAATATATATCTGTTTGGTGGCGGAGAATTTATTCTCTTGCTTAACACCCTTCTCTGAAACGTATAAGCTTAGAGGTTATATATTGATAGACATTAGTTGTTTGGCATGAATTGTCAGTGTGGCATGCTGTGATGCAAATGATCAAGACTTTTGTTAGAAAGCAGAGTCTTTTGGTTGATGATCAAAGCACGACTTTAAATAGCATAGATTTGTGTATAGCGTTAATTCGCGAGCCTCATACCTCCGTATGAGTCAAAAATGGGATGAGGACGGCAGGGAGGACACGACGTTTCTTTCTAGCTATTGGGGCCGTCATGGTATGGAGCCCAGATATTTATTTATTTTTACCTGTGTGGATGATGGATTGTGAGGCTCCTATAGGACCGGGAAACGTGTGTTCAGGAATATTAATCTACAAAAGTAAGGGTAGACCGACACTGCTGCTAACCAGGGTTCACTGCAGGGGATTCTGAGGCATTTGCTAGAGTGTCTCGAGGCCGGCGAGGATGATCCCTTGCCTCGACTCATAGATGGAATCCAATTTCCAATACGTGACTTTTCAATTTTAGTTGTAAACCAATATGGTGACATAGTAAGATGGGGTACTATGTCGTCTATGATTGATACATTTATATTTGAAGTTGTTTTGACACTATGCACTTATAGTATTATCAAAATGATTTGTTTTAAAATGTACCAAGCATGTTTGTCTATTATAAGGTAAAACTCTATCCTCTGGCTTGCGTTACACTATGTGATGGGACCTGAGTCTTATAATAGCTACATTTTTCCAAAAAGCATTAAGCTTTTTGTTTTATGCACTAGTATTCTTGGGAGAAAACCCGTTCCCTGATATACGGCATGGTCCCTTGATTTATCAAATTTTAATGTAAAGTATTAAATAATTGTTTTGAGTTCTCACACCAGTTCCATGACTGACCAAGAGTTTATTGTTTTTCACCTAAACTCTGGGTGTTCCTAATTTCCGCACGGGCAGCTAGTAGTTTTGGTTTTACAGATTTCTATTTTACAGGATCCTGGTTTACAACTGGAGCTATATTCGGAAAGCTTTGAATCCGTGTATCTCTTTCAGTTGTGTTATGTATTATTTTTCCGCTGCTTTGTATTTTAAATCTCTGATATTTTTCTGGTGTATATTATTTATTCATACTCTGTTATACTCTTGTACTTTGATGTAATTGTTGTAGTAGCAATGAAATATACTATTGTTTATGTTCTGACTTTACGTATTCTCAACTCAGTCCGGGCTTTCCCTTATGGGTGAGTTTGGGTCATTTCAGAAGTGGTATCAGAGCTTTGGTTACAAAGCTTGAGAACAAGACACATTAGAACCAAATGAAAGAATTCATCGGAGATAGGATTAGTAATATCCTATGAGATTGACTCATTAGATATAGGACGAGTAATACCTTAGAATGAGTTCAAAGAGTGTTATTTCTTAAAATTAAAAATGAAAACAAATTTAATTTTGGAATTTAAATCTTGTTATACATATTTGATTTATTTATTTTAAATTGATTTTGGATTATCGAGTATATAGAGATTTTAATATACGTTTGATCCACGTGTATTCAAAGCCTCAAGTATACTGGTTGGATATAGAATCACACTCTAGTCGCCCGGGGATGATTCTGGTAATGCTGCAGCATTATCAATATTTATTTTCGAGTGTTGAAAGTGTGATATCTATATGTTTCCAATTTACTGGTGTGAGAACCAAAACTATATAGGGTTTATTATTATGATTTGACACTAAAAATATGACTTTTGAATATATTAAATATATATGATTGAAAAGCTATTCAACTAATTGATTGCTGGTTGTGTTGTATGATAATTAGTTTGACTAATTAAAATGTTGGAACAATAAAACCAATAAGTAAATGAAAGGTAAATTTAGCCAAATTGAATCAAATATTGAACTAAATTGAAAATTGACTGAAATTGCATATATGTACATGTGTATATAATGAATAGGTCATAGCGTGGAAGCTAAGAAGTGGAATAAAATTGTATGCCCAACAAATAGGTACATGTTTGCTATTTTCTTGGGTTTTGATGATTTTAGGAGCCAATTGGCTTTTTCTTTTTCTTTTGGATTGATGAGGGCCCTGTGAGGCAAGTTGCGGTTTTAAATATCAACTCGTACAAAGGAGGTTATAGCGAATTTTTTTGAAAAGTAAGGGTGTTAGCCAAATTTTTGAAGAATTTGAAAATTCCTAGAAATTGAAAAGTTAAAGAATGAAAGCCAAAATGAAAGTTGAGTTGGTTAGTTAAACAACTTTCAACTCTGTTTCTTTTCGAGGATGAAAAGATTTTAAGTGGGGGAGATTGTACCAACCCAGAATTTCAGAATTAATTTAAAAAAAATTATTTTAGCTATTTTAATGGATTTTGAATATTTAAAATGATTTACATTAAATAATAGCAACTATAAATTTATTTAAATCAGAATTAGAATGTACAAATTTATTTTAATTATTTAACGAGCCTGATATGGCGCGGTAGTTCAAAATTTTGATTTTAAATTTCAAATAAATATACAGAATTCAAAATGAATCGGATTTTAGTAAAACCAAAAATATTTGAATCTGTTTAATTATATCTTTCTAACGAATGTGGAAAATTGAGATTTCATAATATAAATTGAAATTTATATCCAGTTTAAAATTTAAAATAGTCGCTATGGAATTTAATTATATTTTAAATTGTATATAGCCCTTAAAAATAGCAATTTTGCAAATGACCTCCGTTTTCGATAAAACCACTTTTGTTGGATCCGGAATGTCAAATTATTTCTATATTCCAATTTTCATAATTTTTGGAATTAATATGTGAGCATGGTGAATTTAAACGTGTTTGGTAATTTCAGTTTGAATTTAATCGACTGGAAAATGACAATTTTTCAAATGGTCTCCAAATTCGATGAAATTAGTTTTGTTAGGACCGTATCATAAGAACATAGCTAGATTTATTTTTCTGGAATTTTTGGAGTCAGTATGTGGCCCCGATAAATTAAAATGTACGTTGAAACCAATTTTGAACGTTATATTAATTTATATTTTAATTTTGATGAAAACTGATCTAAACAGTCGAATTGGCTTGTGGGACGTATCCCATTGTGTCCAGAATGGGGATATTACGCTAGGAACGACAATCGGTTGGTTCGGTTTGGAGTTCGAATGAAAAATTCACTTTTTTGGAAATAAAAATAATATTAATTATATTAGTATAAATATACCTAACCCTAATTCTCCCTCCCCAATTAAACCGTCGTTCAAATTAGAAATTAAAAAAGTACTGTCGCACCTCGTCCACGTCGCCTCCCACGTCTGCCGCCACCCAGACAGTCGCCCCCCTTTCGATGATCCTCCTCCTCCTCCGTTCCTCCCTTCATCTTCTACCTCGAACCTCCCACCAAACCGCCACCACCAGGCCCACATCCGACCGTCGCTGGCTCTCGCGCCATCCCCGTCACCTCATACCCCTCTACGCTACCTCCTCCGGCCACTGCTCCGACCCCGAGCCCCCTTCCAATAAAAATCCAATTTTTATAATTTTCAATGTTTACATTTTACCCCCTGACCTTCCCGAGCCCATATCTTCCAATCTGAGCCCCTCTGACCAAAACTCCACAACGCCAAAATCGAAGAGCATGATTTTCTCTTCGATTTGACTATACGGAAGTTGTATTTTGGATTGCGGAGTTGTTCAGAAAACGCGTCCGAAATCAGCAGTTTGATTTATGTCTTTTCGCAAATTCTGGTGAATTGGAGCATTTGCAGGAAAAAGTCCACTAGGCGAAAGTTGTACAAAATGGCGCGCTTAAGCTAAAAAACAGATCGTGTGAAGATTAGAGCTCGTTTGCAAATTCTGGAACCAGAATAGCAAATCAGAACGTCAGAAAATAATGGCGGAGTGGATCCCAATGTGAGTACGCCTTCTTACTCAATATTTTACAGTTAAATATATTCTAGGTTGCAGAGGAGCTTAGTAGCTCCTGACACTATTTATTGTACAAACCATGGTTGTTTGTTTGGATTGTATTGTGGAAATTTGAATTATGGTTGTAAAATTGACTGTGAATTGATTGTAGGATTGTTTAGACTGATTATGATTGATGTGTATGGCGCGGGACAGTATCAGGAGAGGGGTAATGCTGGACATTACTCCATAACTAATATCATGCCGTTATAATTCCAAAATTTTCTGAAATAAACTATTAAAAATATTCATGTGTTGAATAAAATGTTTGAACAATAAAAATATCATTTTTATTGAACATATGAACTATATAAAATAGTCAAGTGTTAAAATAAATATTTTATTGTTAAAAATATAATTTTTAACGTATATATAAACGACATCAAAATTCTCCTGAAATGAAAATAAATATTCATTTACAAATCGGACGATTTGTTTATGTACACTCATTTAACTTACATTGGTTAAGACGATAAATTTTATACATCGCCCAACTGCACAAATAATATTCAGTATTTGTTGGTTGAAACCTCACACATGTATTGGGATGATATTTGACGTACACTAATCCCAATTGTTTGGTTGTATGTCAATCGATTGGTTGACAGACTGTAGTAAGCATTAATTATTTATATTTGATGCTTATGCAATTGTGTAATGCACTCTGGATGATGGGTGATTGTTTGTCATTGTTGTTGTGTACGTGTGTTGTATGAAATCCATATAACTAACACTATATGGTAATTGATTAGGTCTGATTCTAGGTCAAAAATAACAAATATTTTAAAATAACGAATATATTAAAATAACGAATATTTTAAAATAATATTCCGTAAAGATTAAAATGTGAATTTGATGTCCGATTTAGGATGGACACGAAAATATTGAAATGTGTGAAGCCGTGTCGATTGGATTTGCGCCATTTTAATGCGAACTATATTTGTATCAATTTTATTCATTTTTAAAATGAATATCGAAAAGGAAATGATTTCAAAATCTGATATTTTGAAAATATTACCATTTAAATATTATAATGGTAAGGAGTATTCAATTTTGATTTAAAATTGAAATGAAAGGCGGAATCGTTTTCAAAACGAATTTATAAAATATGTTTTGAATGAAATATATATTATATATATTAATGGATTGAATAGAACGCGTCGCGACCATTCGCGAATTTCGACCATTGACTTCGAATTGACATTATGTGAGATCCGACGTCGGATTCTCCGAAAACCAGAACCGTTAGGTACGTATTGAAAAGGGCTTTCCAATAAATATAAGATATTCAAAATTTAACGGTTGGATTTGGAATTATGTCCAAATCAAATTTGGAAAATGGTCGCTATGGATGCATTTCGGTGGCCATTATTGAAAACCGACTGTACGGGCCTTGATAAAATTATTAAAAATATTAATAATTTGCGTAAAATCATAATAAATGATTTGGAAATAATTTGGATGAAAAATTCCACATTTATAAAGATAAAAATATATTTTTATCAAAATAAACTAGTTATTAACTAGATAGGTAATCCAACGTTTTTAAATAAATAAATTGGATTTGTGAATGGTTTTAATCGAACCAAAATTTTCCAATGTATGAATTGGAATGGATTTGAATAGAAATCATCTTCGGAATATTTCAATATTGGATTTCGTGACTATACAGATATTATGAAGGAATTTTGAAGATAGATATATGTCGTTATTCCCTATATGATAGGTGTTGGTTTCAGAATTTGATATTGAATGTAAGCCGATATAATTTCTGTTTAGAGCCTTATATTTAATATCAAAGTGGATTTTGGATTTGTCGTGAATGGTATCTTTAGTAACACTGTTCTTAAACCCCATGTGAAAAGAATAAATCTCTTAATTAAGATTATTAATTTTCCAATTATATTTAGTAATTGGAATAAAATGGAATGTTGTTTTGGGTTTATCGTGAAATGTGTTTTAAACGACATTCTTTCTTTAACCCAATTAATAGTGAAATGTGATTTGGAATTTATAAATCTTTTAATTAAGATTAATGAAAATTTTCTAAAGTAAAGTTTTCCAATTTAATATATTAAATTGGAATTGAATGGAATTCGATTTGGTAATAATCGAGATGTGCTTCTGTGGAGGAAGACTGTTACTATATATGGAACTTAAAAGGCTTTGCCGTAATTCAATTTATATTATTGTTTGGATACGGAAATTGATATCGATTGTATATTGATCTGTTATTCCTGTAGTACTAGATTTGGTGCAGTAATAATGCAAAAAGATATAGTTGTGGCTAATGCGAGTCGATAACTAAAGCCACATAAAAGGAATTACCCGATTCATGATTTGGAGTTAACAAAAATAGTGTTTTCTCTGAAGATTTGGATGCATAGTTGTTGAAAGTTAGATTGAGTTGTGTGCGGGTCATAAGTCATTAAAGTTCCTTTTCTCCTACAAGGAGTTAAATCTTCGGTAGTAGTGATGGTTAGAGTTTTTGGTATCGTATGATTTTGGTGTAGACTGTACTCTGGGTAAAGGTAAACTTATGCCCGATGTGTTAAGCGGAAGACATGCGAGTTTAGAATCCATGTTTAAGAAATCGAAGCTTCTCGAGTATTTGGCTAGATTTGATTTTAAGCCTCAATATGAATTAGAGCCTTATATGTTAGCAAGCTTATTGATTAGACCAACGCTCAAGCCTGATATGTCATTAAAGTTGATTGAGATGGTTGGCTTCACAAGAATGGAAGACTGGTGGTTCCTAATTAGATGGAACGAGAGATGATGTTTTGAGGGAATGTCATCACTCCAAATTGACGATTCATCCCAGTGGAAATAATATGTATCAAGATATGAAGCGAGTTTACTACTTGGAATGTATGAAGAGGGATGTCGGAAAATTTATCTGGAAATGTATGAACTATCATTTGGTTAAAGCTGAACAGAAAAGGCCAAGTGGATTGTTGTAGCCATTGGAAGTTCTTACATGGAAATGGAGCAAGTTCGATCGATTTTATCAATGGATTACCTAGGACAAGGGCAGGAAATGATGATATTTAGGTTATCGTGGATCGCTTGACCAAAAGCATAAGGTTTATTCCTACCAGATCAACTAGGACGACGTTGAAATTGGCTAAGTTATATCTTAAGTGGACAGTTTGATTCAACGAGATACCAAAGTGCATTATTAGCGATTGAGATCCATTGTTTACCGGTGTATTCTGAAATTTTTTGCTAGAGACATTGGAAACCGAGCTATGTATGAGTACGGCTTGTCGTCCCCAGATAGTTGGTCAGACCGAGAGGGTTAATCGAGTAATAGAAGATCTTCTTAGAGCTTGTTTATTTGATTTTGGAGGATCATGGGAAGACCATCTGCATTTAGCTGGTTTTTCCTATAATAACAGCTACCAATTGAGTATTGAAATGGCACCGTATTAGGCATTGTATGATAGACCATGTAATTCTCCATCCAGTTGGTTAGAAATTGGAAAGAAGTTGTTACCTTGCCCTGATATGATAAGAGAAACGTCGGACAATATTGATGTCATTCAGGAACGAATGAAGGCAGTGCGAGATCCTTATAAGGGTTACACCGATAAGCAATGAAATGATTTGAAATTCTCAGTTGGAGTTTGGTGTTTGTTAAGGTTTCACCTTTAAGGAATGTTGTTCGTTTTGGAAGTAAAGGAAAGTTAGAGCCAACATTGTTGGGACATTTTTGATTGTCGAGTGAATTAGAAAGCTCGCATATAAGGTAGATTTACTTGAGAAGATGGCGGGTGTGCACAATGTGTTTCACATTTCATTTCTACGGAAGTTTGTTCATGATTCAAATGTCGTGATAACTCCTGATCAGATTGAAGATTTAGAGGTCGAGCCCAAAGTTTCTTGGCCTTATAAGCCGCTTAATGTCATAACTCAAAACAGCTTAGGAGGAATATTGTTAAGCTAGTCAAGGTACAATGGGGTAAGGACGATGGCGACTGTACATGGGAAATAAAAGAGAGGGTGAGGTCGACCCATCCGTAACTCCTTAAGTGGTATGTCCCATCTAACTTATCTTACATATACCGTTGTATCTTGCACTAGGGTTCCACATGGTAGGGTAGGATTATGGTTGAATGGATTGTTGAGTAGTAAATTGGATCGTAGATTGAATACTTGTGGATGGTAGGCATTCAAAATACTATGTTTGCTCAGAGATTTCGAGGGCAAAAATCCTAAAAGGGGGAGAATGTAACGACCCATATTTTACGTAATGGAGGATCATTAAATAATTATATTTAATTATGTAGGGGTCAGATCATTCTTAGAATTTTAATATGTTGTTCATAGGGGTGTGAGACATGTCCATGATTTTTACTGAATAAATTTGTGACTGTTTTACCTTTGCGAATATTGTTTCAACTATAACTTTTGATAGGGTTCGAATCAATTGGATTAAAATGGTGGTTGGCCTTCCCATAAAGTGGTCATGTTAAAGACTTGGCTCACCAGTTTGGGAGAAATCGTTGTTTTAAGTTTTAGTTTTTGCTAGGAAGACTATTTAGCTACTAACTGGCTAATTAGTGAAACCCATGAGTCTAATGAACTACTGCTATAAGTAGAGGGATTAGGTACATAATTAAGGTTTCTCTCTTCGTTCAAACATTAGGCTTATGTCTGTGATTCTCTGGATTCAACCTAGATCCTAATGTATTATTCTATTCATTCTAACTCATCCAAAATTGCATCTAGAAACTAAATCTACATTCAAGAAGACTAAATTTCATCATATTGCATTGACTTTAGGGATTTTCATTGCTGTCCATATTTGGGTTTATCGGATTTGCATTGGATCTTGGATTTGGAGAGTGGTAGATATCTTTCACATGGAATCTATGGATTATATGAGCTATATTAGAATTAATTAATGTTATACATGTTAATTTCACCATAGATCTTATCATACATGTTTATTTCATATTTTGACATTCTAGAATAACCTAATTTAACCCTATAAAATAGAAAGTTGTTAGAATAATCATGTTAGTGTGTATGTTTAAATCCAAATCATGTTAGATCCACTGTTATGTGAGATGTTTAATGTATGTGCAGTTTGTATGATCTAGATCGAAAGAATCGTTGTTTGTTTGGATGAATTGAATGCATTGCTTGAATCGTTTATTAGAATTATTTGCCGTAGAACTTAGGATTGAAGATAAGAGCGAATCAGAGGTTCAAATGATCAGACTCAAATGAAACTTAGCAGAGGAGCTCTGGAAGATACCGGGATGACTATCAAAAAATAACCAGTCCATAGCTTATGGATCAGTACCCATCCCTATGAATTGATTGTGAGGTAATGAATCTTGGTACATGAACTTTACAAGTGAGAATAAGATTGCGTGCAAAGTTTGAGGTGATTTGGATGGGTCGGAGTGGAATCATTTGAGTTCTTGTTAATGGATCGATAGGAAAAATCATCGAGAATGAATTTGGTTATGAAGCTGGACCAGTAGGAAGCTCCTGTTGAAAGGAGTTCGGAGGTCTAGACACTTAGCCATTTTTGGCTAAGTGTGAGGACCGGTATTGATTCATAAATGATGGATCAATGTCAATCCATCAGGTGACGTAGTGGAGTGCAAAATTTTTGTGAGCGTGATGGTGATGCTTTTGGTGGATTTTGGTGACCAAAGGACTTTAGATGCTTGGGGAGCAATTCAAAGATGATTAATTCTTATCGTTAACTCAAATAGAGTCGTCGGAGTTGAATTGATGTAATGTTGATCGTGGGATGATGAATGATGCAGTAAGATGATAAATTAACTCAGATGGGAGTCGATTACAAATGATAATGGAATTGTTTTGAGAAGTGGCTCGAACTAAAGGATGGAGTCGTCAAGGTGGATGGTTTGTGAGATTGGAAGCGCCAAGGAATCATTGAAAATATAAGGTTCTAGCGGACTTAAAGCAGGGGTATCATTGGAACACCCCTCAGGATCAGACGGATGCTGTACCCTGGATCAAGTTTGATTTAGTTGCCTCATACAGAGTTAAATATAAGTAAGGCAACGTATGACATTCTGACTAGAACCAGTGTTTCCATTAGCTCTTGATGGATGGAAAAGGCTAAGGGCCGGTTATTTGATGATTGATGTATTCAAGGATTTACATGGTGATAGTTAGGATATTTTTTGCTATGGATGCTGTGGTTGATTGTATGCTTTCTTCTCTATTTCTATGGGTGGACTATTGCCGTAGGTCGTCGAAGAGAAGCAGGATTGGGGGATGTCCTTTTTCTTTTTTGGAGTAGCGTATTATAGATGATTATCATGTCCTAACTCTGTGGTTGCAAGGACAGATCTGATGTTGAATTATCTGTTATCATATATCCTTTGTAACTATTGATAATTATTTTATCGCTCAATAAGACTGTTGTCTGACTCAAGGTTTTATGTTTTCTTTTAATACCTTGGGTTGCTCATCAATGTTGTTGCTGACTGGTAAGAATACCGACATAGCAAGTAACTATTTTTGGTGCCGATAATGTTATGGGACGACGAGTGAGAGGCTGACGTATTATTTCTATACTACATAGATACTTGATGATTCTGCTATATGTTGATGATTGTTGATACTCTGACAGATATGTAGTAAGGCTTGATGTAAAATATTCATTTACACATCTGTTTGTATTGGTGACTCTGAGATGTTGTAGAAAATCAGAGATTGGATATTCTATTTTGTTATGCTTCACTACTATATCCTGTTTTATATTTACTATTATATGTTATACATGTGCCGTGAGTTATACGACAGGCTCTGTTTCGAGTTATTTTTCCTTGATGCTCGTCCAATATTGGCTTGGCACGTCATACAACGCACTTCTTCCTTAGTTTATGCACGAGTTATGGGGCTATTGTCATAATTAAGGTCATCAATGGCATGTGATCTTTATAATTATTAATTATATTAAAGGGAATTTAAATGGGAATTCGGTCATTAATGGTCGTACTAAGTACTAAGTCTAATAAGGAGATAAATAAATGAATATCACTGGATAGGGAGTCACAGGAAATCATCCTTATCTTATTTCTAGTTTTATTCTAGAAAAAAATATCTTTAATTAAGATTTAAAAGGTTAATGATGCAAGATAAGTTGCATTATTCGATAGAAATTTGCACTTTCCAGCAGAAGGATATATGTACAGCTGATGTGAGATATCATTGGCCATAGGAACCCTTGATGATAATTTATTACGTAATGCGAATGTATCTAAAAAGGTTTACTTCAAGTGTTGAGGTATAAAGTAGCTCTACGGACCGACTCCCTTCTGAAAGAAGAAACCACAAAGGGATAATTCATAGCATAGCCTACTTTAGGATTAAAGTTAAGAAGTAGGATTCACCTATTGGTTATTAAGTGATTGGATCCACCCTTCCCCATAAGGGTATAGTTCTAGGTTCCGCCATTAATAAGTATTAAGTGATCACGTCCCTATAAACAAGAAAAATTAAATGGCCAAATTCGGTGCGAGATCGGTAATCCTTGTGATAGTCCGCTTCCTCAAGGTAGTAAGTGACTGGCTTAGAGTCCGCCTTGTGATAATGTATTAAATGACCTCCGTGAAGTTACCGTATGGTTTCCTATCCTGCGTGAAGTACCAAGTGACTTGGTGATTATATAATAAGGTTAGCTAGATAGTAGCACAGAGGTCCACTAGGGGAAGGTCATAAATGATAACTACCCGTCTACCTAGGTCGTAGGTAATATGACTGCTTATTATCTCTCGCCTTGTGCGGGGTTGCGAGTATGCATGAATGACGGAAGCCTTAAATTAGTAGGACTTAGTAGCTAGTCTTCTCTAATTTATATTAGTGTGTTATAAACCACCTAGTAAGGTATTAAGTGTTCAATGGAGCCATCTTAGGCCTTAAGCGATCATAGGGATCCGCTTACATATATATATATATATATATATATATATATATATATATATATATATAGTGATGCTATAAGCACCTATATAGAAATAACCCACCTCCTTTATTTATGGGGTATTAAGTAGTTAGAGAACCTACCTCTTAGCTTTGGTGTCTATTATAATGGTGGTTTAAAACCTTCATACTTATGCGTAAAAGTTTTATTTCAGTACAAAGCTAGTTTAGAATCACTAGTCTTATTAGACATATGATTTGGGTGGAACCAAACGGAGTACATTTGTATATTGTAGCTGGTGTTATACATTTTCTACTCACCCAGACTCATTATTCTGACCCTCCTCCTCATAACAACTCTCAGGTTTTTCTCGACAATGACAGGTCCTCATAACAAGGACAAATTTGAATGGTTGGTTTTGAGGTTTTAGCAGTGCACTAGGGGAGACAATGCATTAAAAACGTTAACGGTAATAAGGGAAAAGCTGTTTTAGCTTTGCAAGCATTGTTTCCATAACTTGTCGACGATTCATACAAGTTGTTATATAACTCATTTAATGTTTTAGAGCTTGTTTTAATCCTCCTTTGCAGTTTACACATCGAAAATTTTAGAGTGGTAATTGAGGTAGAATTCCAAATTAGGGTAGGAATTGGAAAATTTGCAAGTGGTAAGAACGTTGAATTCTCCACTTTAAATTTTTTTCTTCCAGCATGATAAATTTCTAGAAAGCGATTTAGAAGCATTGACATGTTGGATGTAAGGATTTTAATGAAAAAAATTGGTTGCTTCACACTTTTATTTGTAGTCATGTGAGGGTTTGGATGGAAAATATTTTTTTAAAGCTGAATTTATGTAGAACTACCAGTAATTTTAGGAATTTTGAATCATGTTTTCAAAAGTGTTTTTGAAACAAAATAGACAAATATATGAGGATCCGATTTAGTATCAATACGCATACATATTTTATGCTTGTGACTTATGTTGTACACTATGCACATATGTATGTTAGATTGCAAATTGGATATACACTACTTGGTTGTGTAGTATAAGATAATTAGGTGCCACCAACATGACTTAGTCATTACTAAAATTTGGGATGAAATTTCTTTCATGGAGGAAAGAATGTAACACCCCAGAATTTGACGCTAATTAAATTAGTTATTTAATTATATTCCAAAAATGGAATTTAATCACAAAACTTGCACCGTTGCGTTCATGATGGAATCCCGGTGAACTTTCATGTTAGAACTTCGCGAATTGAGTTTGTATGAAGAAGCTACGAATGAAATATGAAAATGGACATAAAATAATTAGTCATAGTATTTAAATATGTATTACCATTTATAACTTGCCCCCCACTGGAGGCAGATCGATCAAAGTTGTCGACCTAGGGGTCGACCCCCTTATCGTTGTTTCTAATAGCTGCCAGGATTTATATATATATATAAAATTTATATTAACAGATAGGTTTTTCTAAAAGTAAATCTGACAAATCATGGTCATTTCTATGCCTATAAATAAAGGCATGGACCCCCATTCTTTTGCTTACGTTTTCTGGAGGCACCAACAAAACCTGACATTTCTACTTCTCCAATCTCTTCTAAAATATAAATATGTTCAAATCAAATAAACAAGGATTGGAGATACTAAATCTAGATGTGTCCAAAAGGGTTGGTTCTACGCGTAGGTAATCTTTATTATTAATTTTCCCTCTTTTTCCATTTTTTATCTCAGGTTTACAAATTTTAATGTATATACATATCCCCTTTTTATACATATTATAGATCTGTAAGATTTAGAATTACAGGCCTAAATATGCGTTGAGATTTGGAATAGCTTTCAGGTGAGTGGGAAATATATTCATTGTTGAAAATATTTATTTTTGTCGTTTGTGTCAAATCTGAATTTGTATGCTTAAAAGTATCAAATTTGTTTAGTTTGTGTTAATATGAAATTGTAAATCTGAAAATTTGATATAGATTTGTAGACCTTTCAATAATAGTGTTCTTGTCTTACGTACAATTCTTTCATGTGTCTTATGGTCGCTGCATACACCCTAATTCTAGAAATCAGTCACTAAATATTGTTAAATTTGTGAAGTTATTATTCAAGATTTATACGAATCGAGTGTAAATTATATGATTCGTGCAGTTTGTTGCTCTAGAGTTATAAACCTTTCATGTTTAGTATTGTTGGAGTTTTAACTTGATTGTCCTAAATTAGGCATTTTGTCTCTTTTAAAATAAAGTGGCATTATTTGAAATCTACAAGAAATATTAACAAATCATATACGAAGAGATGTGTAAATTAACATATTTTGCATGTAGTGTGCATCATCTACTCCAAATAAAATATTACCTATTTCTTATGGTATGAATATATCAATATTCCCTCTCTTAAATAGTTTAGGACAAATTTGCAAGAATTATAGTAAATAACTTTTTTTGTAGAGATTTTGAATCTCAACAAGATTAAACAGAAATGGGTTGATCTAGTCATTAATTTGGACTAGAATATGAAATATAACAATTAAATATAATTAGTAACTACATAAATATTGCGCTATAAATATACATATATGTAATTATTATATTATACTTTATATGTCTAAAACTTGCGTAAGTGATGCTACTTATATTATTAATATTGTAAACTTAAGTTGTATGTTTGAATTTGGATTGTTTCCATTCTATAGGTATATAGTTATATCTTCCCATAATAAACTGAGATAATAAGTGTAACCGTTATGTTTGTTAGCAATAAATGTGGGGTTAAATGTTATAATCAAGAAGGTTACAAATAAATTTGAAATGGAATAAATATTATAGCCATTAACTTTGCGGGGAACTTAATACGTAAAAAATGTCAATTGGTTATAATTCAAGATGAGTAGGAATAAAAGTTGTAACTCCAATTAGAGAAATCGGTATAATAAATTTGAATATATATATATATAAGAATCAAAAAAAGTAATTAACAATAGTAATATTTTGGGAGTTACAACAATTAGAATTAGTGCATTAAATGGGATTGATATAAATGAAATTTAATAGATTGTCCATTGCCTTAGGAAACATGACCATTAGGGTCATTAATGGCATATTACAATTATGAAATTTTGTAACATCTCATACTTTTATGAGCCCAAATTTCAACAAAATTGAAATTCAAACCCTTCTAATCACGGGGATAGCTTAAATCTGGTACCCGAAAATAATGAGCATGAGCATAATCAAAGTACAGTAAAACTAACTCACAACGGAAACAAGATAGGATAACAAGTATAGATTGAGGCAACTACCATAAAAGCAAATAGCCCCATCAATACCGAGCATGAGGGAACAAGAACAGAAAACTAAACTGTATACTTGCAAAGACCCGTCTTCACCGAGATAAACCTGAGAGTTATTATGAGGAGGAGAACAACAAGTCCAGGTGAGTTAAAAAATTATAACACTGTCTATAATACACAAATGCATCCCTTTTGGTTTCACCCAAATCATATGTCTAATAGAACTAGTAATTCTAACCTAGAAAAGATTATGCACGATAATCGACTACCATTCCCAAGATAGTATTTTTGAGATAAAGTTATCGCAATTTTGTGATTGAACCGTTACGCATAAGTATGAAGCCTTTAGACCACCATTCAAACATACACTAATATTAAGAGGCAGGCTCTCCAACTGCTCAATACCCTAATAATAAAGGAAGTGGTTCATATCTATATAGCCACTTATGTCCTCACTAATAATATACCATAAAGGCAGATCTGTTGATCACATAGTACTTTACTAGATGGTTTACTACTCACTAATACCAGTTAGATGATACTAGCTACAATGTCCTACTTGTAACAGCACACATTTTACGTATCGGAAGATCATAAAATATTTTTATTTTTTCCCTGAGGGTTGGATCATTCTCACGTTTTGATATGTTGCTTATGGGGATGTGAGACATGTCCATAATTTTTACTGATTTTGTTTATGACCATTTTGCCCCAATCAGTCTTGTATAGGGAATAACTTTTGACTTAGGTCGAATCAGGTGGTGAGACCTGTGCCATTTTAAAGGAAATGATGATTGCCTTTCTACAGAGTGGTTACATTAAAGATTTGGCTCAGCGGTTTGGAAGGAATCGTTGTTTTAAGGATTTTCAGTTGGTTGTTCAGGTTTGAAGAACCACAATGGACTGATTTAGGAGGGCCCATTAGTGGGCTATTGGCAGGGTATAAATAGGGGTGAGAGATATGGAAAATGGTTTAGTTTCTCCATTCTCTCATAAGGTGGCCTATGTTCCTCCTTCCTCTAACACATTTCCACCATTAAAATCAACTTCTAAGAGAAGGAAATTGAAGATCTACACCATTGGAGGCTAGATCAACATCAATGAAGAGGGAGTTCATCGAATCAAGGGGTTTGGTTCAAATTGCTTACTGTACAGAATCTTATTGCATTGATTTTTGCTTATTCGGGATAATCGGGTGGTGATTTACATCTTTCACATGGATTCAGTGAAGTATATGAATGTTTGATCATGTTTTCCATCAAATTCAAGTGTTTTACCGTAGATCTATACCATGCTAAGTCCATTTTCATACGAATCACCCTATGATCTAAGTTAGCATGTTTAAACTGATAGCTCTTATGCCATTTTACATGTTTATGCAAGTTAGATTAGCAATTTAGGTCATATGTTCATTTATTATGGTTTTTTGGTGAAATTTGCATAATTTGGTGATAATTGTCATTTTCATGATGTTAATAGTTTCATAACATACTTATGATTGTATTAGATGTATTGAATGAGTAGATTTCATCGATATCTAGTTTCATAACATACTTATGATTGTATTAGATTGTATTAGATGTATTGAATGATTCGCTATGGATCGGGTATTGAATGAGTAAATTATTGAGTTGGATGACTAGAGATGCAAAGGCCGAGATATTATCGTTGTCGTAAGTTCTAGCAGGCTCAAAGTAGGGGTACGATATGAGCACCTAAAAGACCGGTTGTAGGTCGAGTATCTTGGGTCTTGTAGAAAGGTCTAGTTGTCAAGGTTGGACATATGGAGCTTTAGCTAGAACTGGGGTTACCATTATCCCTTGATATATGGCAAGGTTGGCCTTCATACGGTTAATAATGGTTTCAAAGCAGGATTGGCGGTGATAGCCAGAGTCAGTCATGGATGTTTGATTGTTTGGATGCTTTGTTTGTACCGTCTCGTGTAGATTGTCCAACGTCGGAGGAGATGTTCCTTGGGTGCTTTTCTGATATTGATTTAGGCCTTTGGGGCTTATACTTGAGGGATGTTGAATTCAATTAGGATGGTCCACATGAGATATACAATCTGGATGTCATGAGTGCTTTACTATGATTGAATTTCCATTGATGCATGGTTGAATTGTATATTTTAAAGGCTATCACTGTCCGATGTGGGGAAGATAGGGTTGAGTTCTTCTCTGGTGTTGTAGGTAGATTAGTATGTTTATCTATCCATTCTCATATACTTTATTGTTGAAGTTTGTTAGCTGTTTTATCGCTCACTAAGACTGTTGTCTGACTGAAGGTTTTATGTTTCTTCTTATTATCTTGGGTTGTTTATCCGGTTGTGGATGGGCAGATTAAGTAGTAGGTGACAGGTGATTAGTGAGGGTGATGTTGCTGTGCGAAGGCGAGATGGAGGCTTACGTACCAGTTTATTAATATCTAGTATTTATTTCCGCCGTTTGAGTTGCTCTATGAGTGATGTAGTGAGGCCTTATGTACAAACTTTGATATTTCCTATGATGTCTGGATAATCTTTCAGGATATTGTGAAAGTTTCAAAAGTTTGTTATGTGAAGCTTCACTATTTTTACTTGTTGTATATTTTATACTATACTTTATCCTTGCGATGTGAGTTCTACGACAGGTTCCGCTTGTGTTTACCCACTCTGATGATCGCCCATAGCTGTCATGCACACCTTTCAGCGCATTATTCCTCTTGTTTAGTGCAGGGATTGTGGGCGGTCGTCACATTTGGTATCAGAGCTCTGGTTAAAGATTTTAGCCAAAGTTCAAAGACGTAATTACGTATGAGAGACGTACTTGTAGATTTTAGTTGGGTGCTTACTATATAATAGCATATATAGTAGTAGCGGTAGTTTTCTTTTAGCAGGTTTACTTGAAAGTGGCTAATTGTTCTAAATTGCAAATTTAGAATGAGCAAACGAAAAACAAGACACACTGCTAGGGGAGCTAATACTGGAGGGGGAAATGGCGGTGATCTAGACTACCCTACCATGTTTGAAGCCATGATGGAGGCATTCATGGGAAGGGTCCTCGCTCCAGTGGCAACAACAGTAGACGTAGGAGTCCAGTTGTCTAGAGTTGTGGATTTTGCGAAGCTATGCAAAGATTATACACCTGTAGGAGGAAAACCATTCAAATGATCTGAACCAGCTGAAGAGGTTCGTAGGTGGATGGATTCTTGTGTTCATATCTTTGGAGACTTGAGTTTGGACGGTGCAACCAAGAGAAAACTTGCACCAAGGAAACTGAAAGGCAAAGCCATGGAATGGTGGAATTCAGTCACACTTGAGACTCCAGAGGAAGAAATTTCATGGGAGCAATTCTAGGCTAAGTTTGAAGCAAAGTTTATCTCCATAGCTCAGAAATTTGTTCTCTTCAAGAAGTTCGTAGAGCTGAAGCAGAATGGAAGATCAGTGCTAGATTACATTTTTGATTTCGTGTCCTTGTCCAAATATGCTTGTTCATATATTGATACACCTTATCAGAAGAACGAGAAGTTCGTTATGGGTATGGATACCTATATTGGAAGGCCGTTGGTGGATCATCTTGATGATTCATTCGAGAAGATTGTGGAGAAAGCTATTCGCCGTGAGAGCTTGCTTTTGAAGGAAGCAAATGTTGTCGCTGCAACCAAAGAAGTTCAGAAACCACAGCAGGGTGGTAATAATAAGAAGAGGAAGCAGCAGTAGAAGAAAGGAAAGGATGGACATAAGAAGCTAAGAGTGAGGTGGTTTTCTTTAACTGCCAAAAGAAGGGTCATTACTCGAATGAGTGCAAGAATCCTAAAGCTGAGAAGAAGTGCTTCAAGTGGCGGGAGCCTGGGCATGAGAAGAAAGACTGTCCAGAATCAGCTAAGAGCAAACAAGTTGTGAAGGCATACGCTTTGGAAGCCATGCCAACTTCTTCGAGAGCTCCTACTGCAGAGGAGAAGGGAAAGGGTGTCGTCGTCCAAGGTACTCTTTCTATCAAAGGTGTTTCAGTTCGTGTGTTGTTTGATACTGCAGCGCCGCATTCATTCATTTGCAATTAGCATGTGTGCCACTTGGGTTTGGATCCTGAGATTTGTGATAGACCTTTTGTAGTGACTAATCCAGTTGGGGTGTAATAACCCGGAAAATCTGGGCCAGTTAAAATTTTTATTTTGGCAATTTTAGCGAATTTTGAATATTTAAAATAGATTATTTTAAATAATATCGACGAGAAATTTATTTAGAATAGAATTCGACGTATATATTATACGCGTCGTCGTTAGAATATAAATATTTATATATAATTATAAATAGAATTGAAAATGGCGCGGTAGTTCGATAATTCGATTTCAAACTTCAATTGAATGTACCGGGTGCAAAACAATCCGGATTTTAGTGAAACCAAAAACATTAGGATCTAATTGATAATATCTTTCCAACGAATCCGAATAATCGAGATTTCATAGCGGGAATCAAAAGATATGTCCAGTTGAAAATTCTGAATAGTCGCTATGGAATTCAGGCCCTTAAAAATGGACATTTTGCAAATGACCTCGGATTTCGACGAAACCAGTTTTGTTGGGTCCGCAGTGTCAAGTTATTGCTAGATTCCAAATTTCATAATTTTTCGAATCAATATGTGAGCGTGGCAAAGGAAAACGCGTTTGACCAGTTTCCGTTGATTTTAATCGACTGGAAATTGGCCATTTTTCATACGGTCTCAGAATTCGACGAAACTAGTTTTGTTAGGACCGTATTGTCAATACGAAGCTAGAAAATATTTTCCGTAATTTTTCGAGTTAGTATGTGACCCCGGTAATTTGAAATGTACGTTTAAAATTCAATAAAGTGATTTAAATGTAAATTTAACGGAAACTGATTCAAACGTCCGAATCAACCTACGATACATATCCCATTGTGTTCGGAATGGGGGTAAAACGCTAGGGACGACAGGCGGTGGGTCTCATTTCGAGTTCGTATAAAAAGTCAACGTTTAGAAAAATAAATTAAATAAATATATTTTTATATATAAGCCCTTACCCCTCTACACTCCCTCTCCACTCAGAAACTAGGTTAAAATAAAAAAAAAAAGAAAGAAAAAAACGCGCCTCCCTTTTCTACAGCCCGTCGCTCCTCCGCATTGGGCCCACCGCCGAGACCCCCTCCCTCCGCCTCCCTCCTCCGGCAAGGACCAGCCACCCCCTCTGTCCAGCGCCTCCCTTCTCCCATCGACCGAGCCCCAACCGAAACCCCCAAACGAATCGAAGTCGCCAGGAACCCGCACCCCCCCTCGCGATCCACCACCTCCACCCCGCACCCCCTCCGCCTACTCGAGAGCCCCCTCCTCCGACGATGCAGGAAGACCCCCCCCCCCCCCCCCCACGCACGGCTGTAAGTTTAATTTTGGTTTTTATTTATTTATTTTATTTTCTTTATTTTCTTAGTTGTTTATTATCTAATTTGCATTCATATAATAAACCCGTGAATTCAAACCATAGGAAAATAGGATTTTTGAAATAAGTTAGGATTTTTATAGATTTTAACCCATGAAGAAAATAGAATGTGATTTCTATATTTCAGAAAGGTAATAAAAAAAAAAGGAAAATAAAATATATAATTTATAAAAAGAATTAAAAATACGATCTTTATATTTTTAAAGTGATAAAAATATAGTTTTTATATTTTTAAAATATTAAAAATATTGTCTTTACTATATAAAGATTATAAAAATATGATTTTTATATTTTTAAAGTAGTAAAAATATAATCTTTGCATAGTAGGAACTATAAAAATCAAATCTTTATTTTAGAAAAGGCGAAATCTTTATTTTAGAAAAGGCGAAATCTTTATTTTAGAAAAGGCGAAATCTTTATTTTAGAAAAGGCGAAATCTTTATTTTAGAAAAGGGAAATCTTTATATGAAGAATAGCGTGATAAAAATATAATCTTTACTATATGAACATCGATGTGAAATTATAATTTTTATCTATATAGTAGCGGTATAAAAAAAATGGATTTTTATATATTGAATAGCGAAGTAAAAATTCGATTTTTATATATGTAGTGGCTACGGACGACGAAGCTGACGAAGATGCGAAAACAATGAAGATTTCTATCAAAGAAGAGTCAAGATGTTTGGATAGGTATAAGTGAGAACTTCTCACCTTTCAATTTCTTTTTCTAGTTATATTTATATATATATACTAGGATGCAGACGGTGCTTATTAGAAGCACCCGACACCCGTCCACATACCATGGACTTGTTTGTTTGGATGTTTGGTGATTGATTGAGATATTGGTTTGAATGTGGTTTGTGGTGTGAAAAATCGAATCGATAAATTGATTAGGATTAGACGTGCGCCGTTATAAGGCGAAGGAGTAAGGCTAGGTTAGACCCTTACTCCAAATTTTGTGGTTTGCATAACGAAAGTGAATTTGATTGATGTGTGAATGGCGTGGGCCTTCACTAGACCGGGGATAAGGCTGGGCCTTGTCCCGTTTCTAGTATCGTGCCGTTATGCCGCTGAAATTTTCTAAAATATGTTAGAAAAATAAAAATAATCATTTATTGAATAAATGAACTGAATAGATATTCATATGTTAAGATAAATTGTTTTATCGTTAAAAATATAATTTTTAACGTGAATGCGAATAAATAAAATATTCATTTACAAACCGGACGGTTTGTTTATGTACACCTATTTGAATGACATTGATTGGGTCGATAAATTTTACACATCGCCCAGCTGCACGAATAAAATCTGTGTTTGATTGTTTGAAACCCCACACGGGTGTTGGGATGAAATTTGAAGTTCACTCATCCTGATTGATTAAATATGTCGATCGATTGATTGACAGGCTGTTATAAGCGTTAGATATTTATATTTGATGCTTATACAGTGTAGTGCACTTTGGTTGATGGTTGATTATTTTTCAATGCTATTATATACATGTGTTGTATGAAAATCCATATAGTTAACTTTATATGGTAATTGATTGGGCCTCATTCCAATTTGAAAAATAAAGAATAATATAAAATAAAGGTTCATGTGTTGACTATATTCATCCGTTGATATTAGTCATGTGTTGAACGAAATATTTTTATAATAAAATTTATATCTTTATCAATATGAAATAACGGTTCATGTGTTGACTATATTCATCCGTTGATATTAGTCATGTGTTGAACGAAATATTTTAACAAAAATAGTCACACACGGACGGTACTCATTCGTTGAGATTAGTCGTGTGTTGACAAAAAGAAATATTTGAAATAGAATATATAAAGCCGTGTTGAATAGTGATGCGCCATTTTGATGCGAACGATATTTATAACGATTTCGATTTGAATTGAATATATAACGATTTCGAAATGAATTGAATATATAACGATTTCGAAATGAATTGAATATAAAACGATTTCGATTTGAATTGAATGTATAACGATTTCGAATTGAATGGAATAGAAAACCAATTTGGTTTCAAATTGAATATATAATGAACTTGATTCAAATAGAAAACGAAACGAAGTTAATTTGAATAGAAAATGAATTTGAATCGAATAGAAAACCAATTTGAATTGAATTGAATTGAATTGAAAAACGAATTCGAATTGAATTTAAAATGAAGTGAAATGAATTCAAATTGAATTGAAATTCGAATTGAATAGAAATGATTTTTAAAACGAATTTATAAAGAAGAATTCAATTTTGATTTGAATTGAAATGGAAGTTGAAATTTCTTTTGAAACGATTTCAAAACTATATATATAATTCGTTTTAAATAGAAATCGACGAAATATATATTATATATATTATATATATAATATAATGGCCTGAATAGAACGCGCCGCGCCGCGGCAGTTCGTGAATTTCGACCCTTTATTTCAAACGGACATTACGGGAGATCCGACCGTCGGATTCTCCTAAAACCGGAACCGTTGGGTTCGTATCGAAAAGAGCTTTCCAAAGAATATTAGAAATTCAAAATCTAACGGTTGGATTTGGAGATACGTCCAAATCAAATTCGAAAAAGGTCGCTGTAAGTGCAGTTCGATGGCCATTGTTGGAAATCGACTGTACGGGCCTTGATAAAATTATTAAAAATATCAATAATTTGTGTAAAATCATAAGAAATGATTTGGGGAAATTTGGGATGAAAAACTCCATATTTGAAAGGATAAAAATGGATTTTTATCGAAATGAACTAGTTTTGAACTAAATTTAAAACCCAATTATTATTTTTTTTATAAATAAATTAGATTTAAAAAGGGGTTTTAAATAATCGGAACTTCTAATATATTTGATTGAATTTGAAATGGGTTCATCGTGAACTATGTTTTAAAGAACATTAGTTCTTTAACCCGATAACAAATAGAATGTGATTTGGGTTTGTCGTGAACTGTGTTTTAAATAACACCTAGTTCTTTAACCCAGGAAAAGGAGTTCTAATGAATCTGCAATTAGATTGAAGTGTGAATTTGTAATCTAAATTATCAAATTTAGAAATGAGCGAGAATGGAGTATCGCCAGTTTTGCTCCAAAGCGATAGTTAAATCTTTAATTAGATTTGAACGTGAAATGGTAATTAATTTTACCGATAACACCACGGTGTTAGATATGGAGTATTACCAGTTTTGCTTCATGGGATGAATAGGTTGGGATTGGGAAATAAAATAAATAACTACTTCGTTACGGTTCGCTAATCTCGACTAGTTGGAAAAAAACCATAATTTGGTTTTAAATGACATCCAAAGGAAGATTACAGGATAAATTTTAAAGAATTTATCTTGGATAAAATTAATGGGAACATTTCCCTAAGAATGTGAAATTTAGAAACTAGTTGTAGGTTGGCTAAGAAGAATGGTTTCCTGGGTATTGATCTGATGTTGGTTTCGGCCTTCGGGGTTAATGTTTGGGAAATTGTTCTCTTGCTAATTTGCGGTTAGTGACTAATGAATTGGAATGAGGCGTATGTTGTGTTTGTGTAACATTTGTTTTTAATATACGCGGGTTGTTCGGAAAGTCCGGGTTTACACCCATTCTGAATAACCGATTCGACGATAAGTCGAAGATGAAGACGGTGGTCGAAGACCGGAAGTTTTCACATCGTTTGGATAATTACTGACGATCCTGATTGGGCTGTACACCCAAGAGGATGGAAATAGTTGGTGGTCGTCCAGACGTACTTGGAGATGGATGGATATGCGAGGAAAGTGCCTCCGGTTTCGTTCAGACCCAGAACGGACTTGTAAATGGATTGTGTGTCTGACATTGGATTTTATTCTGTGTTGATTGATTTCTATTAAATATACATCTGTTTGGCGGCGGAGAATTTATTCTTTTGCTTAACGCCCTTCTCTGAGACGTACGAGCTCAGAGGTTGTATATCGATGGACATCAGTCGCATGGCATGAATTGCCTGTGTGGCATACGGAGATGCAATGATCAAGGCTTCTGTTGAAAAGCAAAGTCTTGTGGTTGATGATCAAAGCACGGCCTCTGTGGCGTAGCTTTGTGTATAACGTGTATTCGCGAGCCTCACACCTCGGTATGAGTTAAAAACGGGATACGGACTGCAGGGAGAGCGCACGTTTCTTTCTAGCTTTGGTGGTGTCAGTGACTTACCAGCCCTGACATATATATACTTTTCACCTTTGTGGTTGTTGGATGAGGCGCCTCGATTATAGGTCTGTAAGGACCGGGAAACGTGTGTTCAGGCATAATTAATCCTCTAACGTAAGTGAGGACCGGCCCTGAAGATCCAGGGGTTACCCAGTGTGCGTAATCCTGAGGCATTTGCTAGAGTGTCTCGAAAGCGGAGAGGAGCTTGCCCCTTGCCTCGACTCATGACGGAAATCCAATTTCCAATACGTGTATTGCGGTTTTAATTGTAGAACTAGTATGGCGACATGATATATGGTACCCATGCCGTCTATGATTTATATTTATGATTGAAACGTTTTGACACTATACACTTATTATAGTATCAAATGATTTGTTTTAAACGTACCAAGCATGTTTGGCTATTATAAGGGAAAACCCTATCCCCCGGCTTGCGTTGCATTGTATGATAGGACCTGGGTCTTATAATAGCTTCATTTTTCGAAAAAGCATTGCGTTGTTTATTCTATGCACTGGTATTCTTGGGAGGAAACCCGTTCCGTGTTATACGGCGTGGTCCCTTGAATCACTCTCTTTTAAAGTAAAGCTTTAAATAACTGTTTTAGTTCTCACACCAGTCACATGACTGACCTGGAGTTTATTGTTTTAACCTAAACTCTGGGTGCCCCTATTTTCCGCACGGGCAGCTAGTAGTTTTGGTTTTGCAGATTTATATTCACAGGATCCTGGTTTACAGCTGGAATGATATCCGGAAAGCTCTGTATCCGTATATCACCTTCAGTTGTGCTTTGTATTATTTTCCGCTGCTATGTAATTTACTGTAATCTCTGATATTTATCGAATGTAATTTATTCTTTTATACTCTGTATATTCTTGTATCTGATGGAATTGTTGTAATAGCAATGAAATGTTCTTCTGTATGTGTCCTGATTTGTCCTGTTCTCAAACAGTCAGGGGTTTCGAACGGTCTAGATCGGTTTAACGACTGATTCGGATCGAGCGAAATTCCAGGCCGTCACATTTGGTATCAGAGCTTTGGTTTACAGAGCTCGAGAACAAGACACTTTAGAACCTTACGAAAGAATTCATCAGATATTGGATTAGTAATATCCAATTAGAATGACTCGTTAGAGATAGGATCAGTAGTATCCTAGAACGAGTGTGAAGAGTATATTTTCCAAATGAAAGCAATTTTGTTTTGAAAATTTAAACCATTTTAAAACGTATTTGACTATTTATTTATTTTGAATATGGACAATCGAGTATATATAGATTTCGCGTATACGCGTCATGAACGTATATTCGAAGTTTTAATATATTGGATAGATATAGAATCATACTCTAGTGGCCCGAAGATGATTCTGATGATTGACTAGTCGTCATTAGTATTCATGTTCGAGTAACGAAGGTGTGATATCGATATATTTCCATTAGACTGGTGTGAGAACCAAAACTTATTTAATTAGAACACATTGTTGTGAATTGGCATCAAAAACATGATTTTTTGTATATGTATCAAAATTATGAATTTGAAAATTCTAATCCACTAATTGATTGATGTTTGAGTTGCTTGTTTAATTGTTTGCTAATTTTAACCATTTATGCCTAAGTAAACTAATAATTGAATTATATTGAAATTGGTCGCATTTGCTTGCATATACGTATACTTATATTGAACAGGTCATAGCAAGGAGGCTAGAGCCAGAGAATAAAATTTGTTTGCCCGACAAATAGGTACATGTTTACTACATAATTTCCTGTTTTGTTTGGGTGATGATGATTTTGTGAGCCTATTGGCTAGCCGCTTGGCTTTTTCTTTTTCTTTTTGAGATCTGAAGGACCGGGGAAGCTATTTGAAATTCCCCGATGCTCCCATTGCAGGGGAGGTTATGGCGAAATTTTTCAAAAATTTAGGGAGTTAGCCAAATTTTTGAAAATTTGAAAATTCTCAGAAACTGAAGAGTTGGAGAATGGAAGCCAGATCGAACGTAGAGCTGAATAATCAAACCACTTTCGACTTTGTTCCTTTTCGGGGACGAAAAGTTTTAAGTGGGGGAGATTGTAATAACCCGGAAAATCTGGGCCAGTTAAAATTTTTATTTTGGCAATTTTAGCGAATTTTGAATATTTAAAATAGATTATTTTAAATAATATCGACGAGAAATTTATTTAGAATAGAATTCGACGTATATATTATACGCGTCGTCGTTAGAATATAAATATTTATATATAATTATAAATAGAATTGAAAATGGCGCGGTAGTTCGATAATTCGATTTCAAACTTCAATTGAATGTACCGGGTGCAAAACAATCCGGATTTTAGTGAAACCAAAAACATTAGGATCTAATTGATAATATCTTTCCAACGAATCCGAATAATCGAGATTTCATAGCGGGAATCAAAAGATATGTCCAGTTGAAAATTCTGAATAGTCGCTATGGAATTCAGGCCCTTAAAAATGGACATTTTGCAAATGACCTCGGATTTCGACGAAACCAGTTTTGTTGGGTCCGCAGTGTCAAGTTATTGCTAGATTCCAAATTTCATAATTTTTCGAATCAATATGTGAGCGTGGCAAAGGAAAACGCGTTTGACCAGTTTCCGTTGATTTTAATCGACTGGAAATTGGCCATTTTTCATACGGTCTCAGAATTCGACGAAACTAGTTTTGTTAGGACCGTATTGTCAATACGAAGCTAGAAAATATTTTCCGTAATTTTTCGAGTTAGTATGTGACCCCGGTAATTTGAAATGTACGTTTAAAATTCAATAAAGTGATTTAAATGTAAATTTAACGGAAACTGATTCAAACGTCCGAATCAACCTACGATACATATCCCATTGTGTTCGGAATGGGGGTAAAACGCTAGGGACGACAGGCGGTGGGTCTCATTTCGAGTTCGTATAAAAAGTCAACGTTTAGAAAAATAAATTAAATAAATATATTTTTATATATAAGCCCTTACCCCTCTACACTCCCTCTCCACTCAGAAACTAGGTTAAAATAAAAAAAAAAAAAAAAAAAAAAACGCGCCTCCCTTTTCTACAGCCCGTCGCTCCTCCGCATTGGGCCCACCGCCGAGACCCCCTCCCTCCGCCTCCCTCCTCCGGCAAGGACCAGCCACCCCCTCCGTCCAGCGCCTCCCTTCTCCCATCGACCGAGCCCCAACCGAAACCCCCAAACGAATCGAAGTCGCCAGGAACCCGCACCCCCCCTCGCGATCCACCACCTCCACCCCGCACCCCCTCCGCCTACTCGAGAGCCCCCTCCTCCGACGATGCAGGAAGACCCCCCCCCCCCACGCACGGCTGTAAGTTTAATTTTGGTTTTTATTTATTTATTTTATTTTCTTTATTTTCTTAGTTGTTTATTATCTAATTTGCATTCATATAATAAACCCGTGAATTCAAACCATAGGAAAATAGGATTTTTGAAATAAGTTAGGATTTTTATAGATTTTAACCCATGAAGAAAATAGAATGTGATTTCTATATTTCAGAAAGGTAATAAAAAAAAAGGAAAATAAAATATATAATTTATAAAAAGAATTAAAAATACGATCTTTATATTTTTAAAGTGATAAAAATATAGTTTTTATATTTTTAAAATATTAAAAATATTGTCTTTACTATATAAAGATTATAAAAATATGATTTTTATATTTTTAAAGTAGTAAAAATATAATCTTTGCATAGTAGGAACTATAAAAATCAAATCTTTATTTTAGAAAAGGCGAAATCTTTATTTTAGAAAAGGCGAAATCTTTATTTTAGAAAAGGCGAAATCTTTATTTTAGAAAAGGCGAAATCTTTATTTTAGAAAAGGGAAATCTTTATATGAAGAATAGCGTGATAAAAATATAATCTTTACTATATGAACATCGATGTGAAATTATAATTTTTATCTATATAGTAGCGGTATAAAAAAAATGGATTTTTATATATTGAATAGCGAAGTAAAAATTCGATTTTTATATATGTAGTGGCTACGGACGACGAAGCTGACGAAGATGCGAAAACAATGAAGATTTCTATCAAAGAAGAGTCAAGATGTTTGGATAGCTATAAGTGAGAACTTCTCACCTTTCAATTTCTTTTTCTAGTTATATTTATATATATATATACTAGGATGCAGACGGTGCTTATTAGAAGCACCCGACACCCGTCCACATACCATGGACTTGTTTGTTTGGATGTTTGGTGATTGATTGAGATATTGGTTTGAATGTGGTTTGTGGTGTGAAAAATCGAATCGATAAATTGATTAGGATTAGACGTGCGCCGTTATAAGGCGAAGGAGTAAGGCTAGGTTAGACCCTTACTCCAAATTTTGTGGTTTGCATAACGAAAGTGAATTTGATTGATGTGTGAATGGCGTGGGCCTTCACTAGACCGGGGATAAGGCTGGGCCTTGTCCCGTTTCTAGTATCGTGCCGTTATGCCGCTGAAATTTTCTAAAATATGTTAGAAAAATAAAAATAATCATTTATTGAATAAATGAACTGAATAGATATTCATATGTTAAGATAAATTGTTTTATCGTTAAAAATATAATTTTTAACGTGAATGCGAATAAATAAAATATTCATTTACAAACCGGACGGTTTGTTTATGTACACCTATTTGAATGACATTGATTGGGTCGATAAATTTTACACATCGCCCAGCTGCACGAATAAAATCTGTGTTTGATTGTTTGAAACCCCACACGGGTGTTGGGATGAAATTTGAAGTTCACTCATCCTGATTGATTAAATATGTCGATCGATTGATTGACAGGCTGTTATAAGCGTTAGATATTTATATTTGATGCTTATACAGTGTAGTGCACTTTGGTTGATGGTTGATTATTTTTCAATGCTATTATATACATGTGTTGTATGAAAATCCATATAGTTAACTTTATATGGTAATTGATTGGGCCTCATTCCAATTTGAAAAATAAAGAATAATATAAAATAAAGGTTCATGTGTTGACTATATTCATCCGTTGATATTAGTCATGTGTTGAACGAAATATTTTTATAATAAAATTTATATCTTTATCAATATGAAATAACGGTTCATGTGTTGACTATATTCATCCGTTGATATTAGTCATGTGTTGAACGAAATATTTTAACAAAAATAGTCACACACGGACGGTACTCATTCGTTGAGATTAGTCGTGTGTTGACAAAAAGAAATATTTGAAATAGAATATATAAAGCCGTGTTGAATAGTGATGCGCCATTTTGATGCGAACGATATTTATAACGATTTCGATTTGAATTGAATATATAACGATTTCGAAATGAATTGAATATATAACGATTTCGAAATGAATTGAATATAAAACGATTTCGATTTGAATTGAATGTATAACGATTTCGAATTGAATGGAATAGAAAACCAATTTGGTTTCAAATTGAATATATAATGAACTTGATTCAAATAGAAAACGAAACGAAGTTAATTTGAATAGAAAATGAATTTGAATCGAATAGAAAACCAATTTGAATTGAATTGAATTGAATTGAAAAACGAATTCGAATTGAATTTAAAATGAAGTGAAATGAATTCAAATTGAATTGAAATTCGAATTGAATAGAAATGATTTTTAAAACGAATTTATAAAGAAGAATTCAATTTTGATTTGAATTGAAATGGAAGTTGAAATTTCTTTTGAAACGATTTCAAAACTATATATATAATTCGTTTTAAATAGAAATCGACGAAATATATATTATATATATTATATATATAATATAATGGCCTGAATAGAACGCGCCGCGCCGCGGCAGTTCGTGAATTTCGACCCTTTATTTCAAACGGACATTACGGGAGATCCGACCGTCGGATTCTCCTAAAACCGGAACCGTTGGGTTCGTATCGAAAAGAGCTTTCCAAAGAATATTAGAAATTCAAAATCTAACGGTTGGATTTGGAGATACGTCCAAATCAAATTCGAAAAAGGTCGCTGTAAGTGCAGTTCGATGGCCATTGTTGGAAATCGACTGTACGGGCCTTGATAAAATTATTAAAAATATCAATAATTTGTGTAAAATCATAAGAAATGATTTGGGGAAATTTGGGATGAAAAACTCCATATTTGAAAGGATAAAAATGGATTTTTATCGAAATGAACTAGTTTTGAACTAAATTTAAAACCCAATTATTATTTTTTTATAAATAAATTAGATTTAAAAAGGGGTTTTAAATAATCGGAACTTCTAATATATTTGATTGAATTTGAAATGGGTTCATCGTGAACTATGTTTTAAAGAACATTAGTTCTTTAACCCGATAACAAATAGAATGTGATTTGGGTTTGTCGTGAACTGTGTTTTAAATAACACCTAGTTCTTTAACCCAGGAAAAGGAGTTCTAATGAATCTGCAATTAGATTGAAGTGTGAATTTGTAATCTAAATTATCAAATTTAGAAATGAGCGAGAATGGAGTATCGCCAGTTTTGCTCCAAAGCGATAGTTAAATATTTAATTAGATTTGAACGTGAAATGGTAATTAATTTTACCGATAACACCACGGTGTTAGATATGGAGTATTACCAGTTTTGCTTCATGGGATGAATAGGTTGGGATTGGGAAATAAAATAAATAACTACTTCGTTACGGTTCGCTAATCTCGACTAGTTGGAAAAAAACCATAATTTGGTTTTAAATGACATCCAAAGGAAGATTACAGGATAAATTTTAAAGAATTTATCTTGGATAAAATTAATGGGAACATTTCCCTAAGAATGTGAAATTTAGAAACTAGTTGTAGGTTGGCTAAGAAGAATGGTTTCCTGGGTATTGATCTGATGTTGGTTTCGGCCTTCGGGGTTAATGTTTGGGAAATTGTTCTCTTGCTAATTTGCGGTTAGTGACTAATGAATTGGAATGAGGCGTATGTTGTGTTTGTGTAACATTTGTTTTTAATATACGCGGGTTGTTCGGAAAGTCCGGGTTTACACCCATTCTGAATAACCGATTCGACGATAAGTCGAAGATGAAGACGGTGGTCGAAGACCGGAAGTTTTCACATCGTTTGGATAATTACTGACGATCCTGATTGGGCTGTACACCCAAGAGGATGGAAATAGTTGGTGGTCGTCCAGACGTACTTGGAGATGGATGGATATGCGAGGAAAGTGCCTCCGGTTTCGTTCAGACCCAGAACGGACTTGTAAATGGATTGTGTGTCTGACATTGGATTTTATTCTGTGTTGATTGATTTCTATTAAATATACATCTGTTTGGCGGCGGAGAATTTATTCTTTTGCTTAACGCCCTTCTCTGAGACGTACGAGCTCAGAGGTTGTATATCGATGGACATCAGTCGCATGGCATGAATTGCCTGTGTGGCATACGGAGATGCAATGATCAAGGCTTCTGTTGAAAAGCAAAGTCTTGTGGTTGATGATCAAAGCACGGCCTCTGTGGCGTAGCTTTGTGTATAACGTGTATTCGCGAGCCTCACACCTCGGTATGAGTTAAAAACGGGATACGGACTGCAGGGAGAGCGCACGTTTCTTTCTAGCTTTGGTGGTGTCAGTGACTTACCAGCCCTGACATATATATACTTTTCACCTTTGTGGTTGTTGGATGAGGCGCCTCGATTATAGGTCTGTAAGGACCGGGAAACGTGTGTTCAGGCATAATTAATCCTCTAACGTAAGTGAGGACCGGCCCTGAAGATCCAGGGGTTACCCAGTGTGCGTAATCCTGAGGCATTTGCTAGAGTGTCTCGAAAGCGGAGAGGAGCTTGCCCCTTGCCTCGACTCATGACGGAAATCCAATTTCCAATACGTGTATTGCGGTTTTAATTGTAGAACTAGTATGGCGACATGATATATGGTACCCATGCCGTCTATGATTTATATTTATGATTGAAACGTTTTGACACTATACACTTATTATAGTATCAAATGATTTGTTTTAAACGTACCAAGCATGTTTGGCTATTATAAGGGAAAACCCTATCCCCCGGCTTGCGTTGCATTGTATGATAGGACCTGGGTCTTATAATAGCTTCATTTTTCGAAAAAGCATTGCGTTGTTTATTCTATGCACTGGTATTCTTGGGAGGAAACCCGTTCCGTGTTATACGGCGTGGTCCCTTGAATCACTCTCTTTTAAAGTAAAGCTTTAAATAACTGTTTTAGTTCTCACACCAGTCACATGACTGACCTGGAGTTTATTGTTTTAACCTAAACTCTGGGTGCCCCTATTTTCCGCACGGGCAGCTAGTAGTTTTGGTTTTGCAGATTTATATTCACAGGATCCTGGTTTACAGCTGGAATGATATCCGGAAAGCTCTGTATCCGTATATCACCTTCAGTTGTGCTTTGTATTATTTTCCGCTGCTATGTAATTTACTGTAATCTCTGATATTTATCGAATGTAATTTATTCTTTTATACTCTGTATATTCTTGTATCTGATGGAATTGTTGTAATAGCAATGAAATGTTCTTCTGTATGTGTCCTGATTTGTCCTGTTCTCAAACAGTCAGGGGTTTCGAACGGTCTAGATCGGTTTAACGACTGATTCGGATCGAGCGAAATTCCAGGCCGTCACATGGGGGTTCGTCCAATCTTTGCATGATTTGTCGTGGTCTAATGTTATCGAGTCATGGTTTATCTTTTGTGTGTGATTGCTTTGCTCTTAAATTCGCTGTGTTTGGGATCATCTTGGGCATGGATTGACTCAAGATGTATGCGGCAAGGGTGAATTGCGAGAAGCTAGAGGTGAGAGTCGGGGATGTGGAAGGGCGAAAGGTGTTGATTAAATGTAAGTACAAAGAGGGTGTCTTCGTGAGCTATCTATATTCGCTTGGGATTCCACAGGAAGACTTGTCATCTGTGTTGATCGCTAATGAGTATGAGGATGTCTTTGATGAGGCAAAAGGGTTTCCGCCGCATCGTGAGATCGATTTTATAATCGATTTGGTCGAGGGTGCTAGACCAATCGTTATGCCTCTTAGGCAGATGGCGCCTAAGAACAGTGAGAGTTGGAGGTGCAAGTTCAAGACCTTTTGGGAAAAGGATTCATTCATTGGAGTGTATCCGAATAGGGTGCACCGGTCATGTTTGCAACCAAGGCAGATGACTTGTTAAGATTGTGTGTGGACTATCAAGAGTTGAATAAGGTGACTAAGAAGAACAAGTATCTGTTGCCAAGGATTGATGACTTGTTCGATCAGCTTCATGAAGCCAAAATGTTTTCACAGATGGATTTGGCAATGCGATTTCACCAGTTGAGGGTGGCGAAGGATAGAGTGCCAAAGATAGGACACCATCTGGGTTCTTCGAATGGCTGGTGATGCCATTTGGGTTGACTATAGTGTCAGCGTATTTTGTGGATCTTATGAATAGGGTATTCAGAGATTAGCTGAATAAGTTCGTACTTGTGTTCATGGATGACATTTTGGTCTACTCATGAAATAAGGAAGAGCACAAAACGCACTAGAGGATTGTGTTGGAAATATTAAAGAAAACATTGGCTGAGAGCCAAGTTTTCAAAGTGTCACTTCTGGAAGAGTGAAGTGAGATTCTTAGGCCATGTAGTTTCTGGTAATGGTATAGTGGTTGACCCCGCTAACAGGACTGGGATAGAACTAAGAATGTGACGGATGTGAGAAGTTTTCTTGGTTTGGCTGGTTATTACCAATGGTTTTCAAGGATTTCTCTATGGTGGCTGCACCATTGACATGGTTGACGAAGAAGAGCCAAGTGTTCGCATAGGATGCAAAGTGTGAACAAGAATTCGAGATTCTAAAAGAGAGACTAACGAGTGCTCCTGTGTTGACCATTCCAAATAGGAATGAGGAGATGGTGGTGTACACCGACGCATGTGGCACTAGGCTTGGAGCAGTGCTAATGCAGAAGGATAAGGTCGTGGCCTACGCGAGTCGATAGCTGAAGCCGCATGAAAGGAACTACCCAACTCATGATTTGGAGTTGGCGATGATTGTGTTTTCTCTGAAGATGTGGAGACATTACCTGTTGGGAGTTCGATTCGAGTTGTTTACAGATCACAAATCGCTGAAGTATCTTTTCTCCCAAAAGGGAGTTTCTGGCACCGTATGATTTTGGTATATCCTATACTCCGGGCAAAGGCAATGCAGTTGCAGATGCGGTGAGTCGAAGACACGCAAGTTTAGAAGCGATGTTTTCAGAATGGAAAAGCCTCGAGTATTTGGCAAGGTTTGATTTCAGGCCACGATGTGAGTTGGAACCTGAAATGTTGGTGAGCTGTAATGACCCGCATTCTACGCATCGGAGGATCATAGAATATTTATTTCATTGTCATACGAAGTCCTATGGTCATGTAACTTTGGGGAATGACTATTTGGGTCATTTCTCATGTTCACAATTTTTGCCGATTTTTAAATGACCATTTTACCCCTAGCGGATCTTGTTTCGTCCATAACTTTTGATTGGTAAGGTGTTTTGACCTAAAACCAATTCCATTGGATTCGGATGATGGTTTACTTTCCGTAGAATGGTCACATTGATCAAACGGACTTACCGCCTGGGAGATATGGTTGAAATAAGGTTTGGAAGGTGAAAAACATCTTAACCGGGCCTAATTAGGGTAACTAGCATATGGGCCCATAACCCATTTTGGGGATTAGGGTTATGGGGAGGCTGAAATCAGTTAGAAAACAATCTCATTTCATTTTCTCAGCCGCCTAAACATTTCTCAAACCCTAGCAATGGCCTCCACCTTCTAAATCACTCCCAAATCACTTTCTGATCACTTATTAGCCTAATCTACGTCAAATCAAGGAAGATTAACATCAAATCAGAGTTGGAGCTGCTGTGTTGCATAGGAATTCAACCCAAAACATTAGAAAAGTTCAGAACTATAATTCATTTGTGGCTAAGATGAGTGGTTTGCATTGTTTTTCACTAATTACGGCTAATTAGGGGTGATTAGTATTAATTAGCAAAATTATGCATGTTAAAATTCTGGAAAAATATGTCAAAATTATTAAATATTATTTTAGGGCTCTGATAAAAATTTGGGTTAGTTTGGACATGTTTTGTTAATCCTATCATTAGATATGGTTAAACATGATTAAGGGGAAAACCATGGGTTTTGGGTATGTTTGATTTAAAATAACCTATATGCTTGATGTTTTGACCTTGTTGATTGATCCTATATGTTGCTACTACTATTTGGAATGTTTTATGGTTGTTTAGTAAAGTTAGAATGATTGAAAACGCCGTCGTATGGTGAGAATGGAAGATATAAGCTTGCTGGAAATGCTGTAGAGATCTGGATCGGATCGGTGGAGGGGATCGGATCAGATGGACCGAACCAGACCAGAGCGGTGGCATCTTCAGCAGCGTGAAAAGGTATGGAAAAAAGGAAGGCCACTTGCATTGAGTTGGAATCGGACCGGAGCTTGGCATGGGATCAGATCGGATTAAATGGAGAACTAGAGGACCGAAACGAATCCAAGCAAAAGCACCGAACCGAACTGAGGGAGGAAGCTCGAACCGAACCGATATCAGGAGACGTAGGAACATCGAACCGAACCGAAGTGGAGTGGAGCACCGAACCAAAGGAAGAGACGTGGACACCATATACCGAACCAAACCGAATTTGCTTCTACTTATACATGATGACTCTTCTGAAAACCAACTCCAATTCGACTACAACCCGAGATGCAAAGGATGTCCAAATGGGAAGTTATTACTCAGGATCTAGATGGAAACCAATGAGTTAACTTCATGAGTTGGACTTTGATACGGGACGTGTGCATAGGAGTTATCGATATCTATAGTTTTGACTCACCGCTAAGAGACGGATACTGGCTATGGATCAGTGCAGTGGAGTTGTCATGACTCCTTAGGGCAAAGTGATCACAGCAGGGCTATGAGCTAGTGCAATGGAGTAGTCATGACTCCATTGGGCAGAGTGGACATAACAAAGTATTAGTGTTTACAGATCGGTGCAGTGGAGCCATTATGACTCCATGGGGCAGAGTGATCGTAACAAAGAATTGGGCGATCAAAGTGGTGGATATTGTATACTTTACGCACTGAGTGAGAGATGCAAGGATGATTGTTATGTTTGATGTTTGCTGTCACCATGACATGCACACCCCCTCCCCATTATTTTCACACCATGTGTTAGTGTCACCTTAAAGTATTGTACATCCTGTTGTGCTAACTCTTTGGTTGCAGGTCTAGGTTTAGGTACGGTTATGTATACCTGTTATTGTTCTGTTTTTGCTGCTTATCGCTCATACTAGACTTTTGTCTGATCCATATTTTTATGTCTCTTCTTATTACTCTGGGTGCTCTTAAACGGGCAGACTAGAGACATGTCAGGTGATTATGTACGAGTAGATGTCCGGAGACGAGCATGAGGCTTACACGTATTGTTCCCATATATTCTCCCTGTGTTGTTGTTGGTCACTACTTTGGGCATTAGTAGTGTACCTTCCTATTTTGCTTTAGAGACAGTTTTAAAAGTTGTAATAATGATGGTTTAGATCATAAGCTGTATTTTGAATTTTTCCGCTGCTATGATGGTTTAGTTTTCAGCTTATGTACTATCTCGCCTGTTTTATATCAAATTATGTTATTATTATATTTTGTTCCATACGCTTGAGATATACTACAGGCTCCTTGTTAATTCATCGTCTCGCTTCTTTTCTTTTGACGACCGTCCCGTGCTAGTTGGACATCGGCACAGCGCATTTTAGGGAAATGTCGGCTGGTTCGGGGCGGGCCGTCGTACTTGGTAACAGAGCTCTAGGTTGCGTAGTTAACCTAGGGGAAGACACCAGGGAGAGATAATATACGTATATGATAGCGCGTACTTGTGATATTTTGGTTTTCAAAAGCTATATATACTATTAGTATATCTAAGGATGAGGTCGCACTGCATTGACACCACTGAAGAGATGGTTGATTGTTTTCTCCTTATAGATTGAATGATGAGCCGATATACGAGGAATACTGGTTCAAGAGCCAATAATAGGAATGCTACTGATATGAGGACGATGTTCACCGACTTCATGATAGAGATGCTTAGGGATGTTCAGAGGGCAGCTCCTAATGCTGCAAATGGTGGTGGTGCAGCAGTTCAGGCGCCTAGGGCCGATTTCGCCTAGCTCTGTAAGGACTACACTAGTCTTAGTTGGAAGTCGTTCCACAGAACGAAATCGGCTACAGAAGTTCAGGATTGGCTTGATAGTTGTGAGCATATCTTCGAGGATATGGGAATTGAAGATGCGATGAAGAGGAAGCTAGTATCTCGTCAACTGCAAGGACGGGCTATAAATAGGTGGAATGCTATTAAGGCAGCTACTCCTGAGGATCAAGTTACATGGAATCAATTTAAAGCTCGCTTCAGTGACATGTTTATCCCAGCTGCCCAGAAGTCGGAGTTGTTCAGGAAGTTCTTGGAGTTTAAACAGAAAGGTAGGGCAGTCTCAGAATATATTGTTGAGTTTAATACTTTATAGAAGTATGGATTATCTCTTATCGATACTCCCGAGAAGAAGAATGAGAAGTTCATAATAGGCTTAGATCAGTACTTAGTGGAAATGCTTATAAACCATATTGATGAGACTTTTGAATTGATTGTTGGGAAAGCATTGAGATCAGAGAGCCATTATCCTAAGCCCAAGACTGAAGTCGTTGTTGCATCTGCAGGCGAGCCAAACCCGCAAGCAAGCGGTAGAGGCAAGAATATTTTGCAAAATAAGAGGAAACAAAACCAAGCTAAGGATAGTCAGAAGAAGGGTAAGAAAGATATCGAGTGCTATAGCTATGTCCAGAAGGGTCATTATGCTAAAGAATGTCGAGCAAAGCCACTAGACAGGCAGTGCTTCAACTGTGGCCAAGTGGGACATCAAAAGGATAAGTGTCCACAACCTCTTAAAGAGAAGCAGATTGTGAAAGCATATGCTATTAATGTTGTTCCTTCTTCGTCGAATGCCCCAACTGTGGCGGAGAAAGGAAAGAATATCTACATTCAAGGTATCCTTTCTATTTATGATGTTCCTATTCGAGTACTGTTTGATACTGGGGCTTCCCGTTCCTTCATATTTAGTGACTTGGTAGATAGGTTGGGATTGGAACCCGAGAAAATCGATAGACCTTTAGTTGTGACGAACCCGATTTGTGGTTCGACCAGCCTTAGTATGATTTGTCGAAATCTGGTCTTATCGAGTCATGAATGTATGTTTGCTTGTGATTACTTTGTTTTGGGCTTTACCGGGTTTGGCATTATCTTAGGAGTCGATTGGCTCCAAAGGTATGGAGTGGTGGTAGACTGTGAGGGATTTTCGGTGACTATTAGGGCGGATGATGGGAGGAGGGTAGTGTTTGGTGGCCTACCTAGTGATGAGGTGATGACTAGTTTTCTAAATTCCCTCGACATTCCGTAGGATGAGTTATCAGGGTTCCCATTGCTAGCCAGTATCCGGATATCTTCGGGGAGGTGACCGGACTTCCACCACACCGAGCGATTGAGTTCCGTATTGATTTAGTGAAAGATGCCAGACCTGTAGTGATGCCACTTCATCGTATGGCACCAAGGAAGCAGTGATAGCTCGGGTTGCAAGTAAGCGATCTTTTGAAGAAGGGATTTATCCAAAGAAGTGTCTACGAGTGGGGAGAACTAGTTATATTTGCCACTAAGGCAGATGGTTCACTTCGTTTATGTGTGGACTATCGCGAGTTGAATAAGGTGACTAGGAAGAATAAGTATCATCTTCCATGGATAGATGATTTGTTTGATCAACTGGAAGGAGCAAGAGTGTTCTCCCAGTTGGACCTCGCGACAGGATTTCATCAACTCCGAGTAGCAGCTGAGAGTATTCCTAAAACGGCATTCAGACGCCACCTGGATTCTATGAGTGGTTGGTCATGCCATTTGGGTTGATCAATGCACCAGCATACTTTGTGGATCTTATAAATAGGGTATTCAAGGATTAATTGAATAAGCTTGTCCTTGTGTTTGTAGACGATATCCTGGTTTACTCGAGGACAAAGTAAGAACACAAGGAACATTTGAGGATAGTGGTGGAGGGGTTGAGAAAACACCAATTGAAAGTGAAATTTTCTAAGTGTCACTTCTGGAGGAGGGAAGTGAGATTCTTGGGCTATGTTGTTTCAGAGAATGGTATTGCCATGGACCCTGCGAAGGTAGCTACGGTACAAGATTGGTCTACGCCCAAGAATGCAACAGGCATAAGAAGTTTCTTGTGGTTAGCTGGATATTATCGTATGTTCATCCAAGACTTCTCCAAGATAGCAGCATCATTAACTTAGTTAACCAAGAAGCATCAAGCTTTCGTCTAGGACGGAACGTGCGAGAATGCATTCAAGAGTCTAAAGGAAAAGTTGATGCATGTGCCAGTGCTAGTCATTCCTAAAGGGAATGAAAAGATGACAGTATACACGAATGCATGTGGTACCGGACTAGGTGTTATATTCTTTCAAGGATGTAGGGTAGTAGCTTACGCTATTCGGCAACTGAAACCGCATGAGAAAAGATATCCTACCCATGATTTGGAATTGGCAGCAATCGTTTTCGCGTTAAAGATGTGGAGACATTATCTCTTGGGAGAAAGATTCGAGTTGTTTACCTATCATAAATCATTAAAGTATCTTTTCTCTCAGAAGGATCTAAACCTCCGTCAGCAGAGATGATTAGAGTTCTTGGCTTCCTATGATTTCGATATCGCATATACACTAGGAAAGGGCAATGCGGTAGCTGATGCATTGAGTGGAGACATGCCAATTTAGGGGTTATGTTTCTGGAATGGAAGCAACTGGAGTACATCATTGGGTATGATTTCAGACCAAAGTGCGAATTGGATCCAGAAATGTTAGCAAGTTTGACGCTCAGACCCACCTTGATTGAGCGAATTGGTTCCAGTCAGAAGTACGATCCTAATCTATTAGAAATCATCTCCAAGTTAGAAATGGGAATCGACGAGGAGATGAACAAGTATGGGCTTGATCGAGATGGATAGCTTAGAAAGATGGGAGACTAGCTGTGCCCAATGTCAATGGATTGAGAGGTGAAGTGCTTAGAGAATGTCATCACTCAAAACTGACTATACATCCCGGTGGTAACAAAATGTATCGAGATATGAATTAGACCTACTACTGGGAAGGAATGAAAACAGACGTTGGGAAGTTTATATCCAAATGCATGAACTGCCTGCCAGTTAAAGCTGAACAAAAGAAGCCTAATGGTTTGTTGCAACCATTAGAAATTCCCGAATGGAAATGGGAACAAGTCTCAATGGATTTCATTGATGGTTTACCCAGGACTAGATCGGGCCATGATAGTATTTGGGTGATTGTGGATCGATTAACCAAGAGTGCAAGGTTTATACCAGTCAAGTCGAATAGAATGGCAACTAAATTAGCATAACTGTATATGAAGTGGGTAGTGAGATTTCATGGAGTACCCAAAAGCATTGTGAGTGACCGAGATCTGTTTTTTACTAGTGGGTTTTGGAAGAGCTTACAAGAGGCTTTAGGGTCAGAATTACATCTCAATACCACATACCATCCTCAAACCGACGGTCAAACAAAGAGGTTGAATCGTGTATTAGAGGATCTTTTGAGAGCTTGCATATTGGATTTGGAGGGTAATGGTATGACCATTTGCATCTAGTTGAGTTCGCGTATAATAATAGTTATCAGTCTAGTATTGGTAAGGCTCCATTTGAAGCTTTGTATGGAAGACCATGTAACTCACCATCATGTTGGTTGGAAACCAGTTAGAAATTTGTGCTTGGGCTGGATGTAATAAGAGAAACTTCAGATAAAATCAAGGTTATTCAACAACGAATGAAGGCTGCCCAAGATAGGCAAAAGAGCTATGCTGAAAAAAGACGAAGAGAATTGAAATTCTCTGTTGGCGACTTAGTATTCGTCAAGATCTCTCCATTGAAGAGGGTGATTCATTTTAGTAGGAGAGGCAAGTTGGCACCAAGGTTTGTTGGTCCATTTCCAGTTCTCAAACAAGTTGGGAATTTAGTGTATGAAGTTGGATTACTAGACAAGATGGAAGGAGTGCACAATGTGTTTCATGTTTCCCAGTTAAGGAAGTTCGTGCACGATTCAGATCTGACTATTTCACCAGATCAGTTGGATGATATCGAAGTGGAATCTGAGGCAGTTGGGAGCTACATAACGATTCGTATTGTCGGACATGGTACGAAGCAACTTCGAAGGAAGACGGTGAAACTGGTTAAGGTCTAGTGGGCTGATAATGAGAACGACTGTACTTGGAAACTGAGGAAACCATAAGAAAGTCATATCCAGAACTCTTTGCCTGGTAAGGTTTTATTAGTAATATTTTTATTCTGCATGTTAGGATAAGCTTGTTGTGTTTATTTTGTATGTTTAATTATTGCAAATGGTTGATTTTCATCCATAACTTTTGATTGGTAAGGAGTTTTGACCTGAAACCACTTCCTTTGGACTCGGATGATGGTTTACCTTTCCGTAGAGTGATCACATTGATCAAACGGACTTATCGTTTGGGAGATATGGCTGAAATATGGTTAGGAGGGTGAAAAACAGCTTAACCGGGCCTAATTAGGGTAATTAGCATATGGGTCCATAACCCATTTCGGGGTTAGGGTTATGGGGAGGCTGAAATCAATTAGGAACGGTATTATTTCATTTTCTCAGATGCCTAAAACATTTCTCTAACCCTAGCAATGGCCTCCACCTTCTAAATCACTCCCAAATCACTTTCTAATCACTTATTAGCCAAATCTACGTCAAATCAAGGAAGATTAACATAAAATTAGAGTTAGAGCTGCTGTATTGCATAGGAATTCAACCCAAAACAATAGAAAAGTTCAAATCTACAATTCGTTTGTGGCTAAGGTGAATGATTTGCATTGTTTTTCACTAATTACGGCTAATTAGGGGTGATTAGTGTTAATTAGCGAAATTATGCATGTTAAAATTATGGAAAATATGTAAAAATTCTTAAATATTATTTTAGGGCTCTAATAAAAATTTGGGTTAATTTGGACATGTTTTGTTAATCCTATCGTTACATATGGTTAAACATGATTAGGGGGAAAACTATGGGTTTTTGGTATGTTTGATTTAAAATAACCTATATGCTTGATGTTTTGACCTTGTTGATTGATCCTATATGTTGCTACTACTATTTGGAATGTTTTGTGGTTGTTTAGTAAAGTTAGAATGGTTGAAAACGTCGTCGTATGGCGAGAATGGACGATATAAGCTTGCTGGAAATGTTGTAGAGATCCGGATTGGATCAGTGGAGGGGATTGGATCTGATGGACCGGACCGGTGGCATCTTCAGCACGTGAAAAAGTATGGAAAAAAGGAAGGCCACTTGCATTGAGTTGGAGTTGCAATCGGACCGGAGTTTGGCATGGGATCAGATCGTACTAAATGGAGAACTAGAGGAACGAACCGAATCCAAGCAAAAGCACTGAACCGAAATGAGGGAGGAAGCCCGAACCAAACCGGTATCTGGAGGCAAAGGAACACCGAGCCGAACCAAAGTGGAGTGGAGCACCGAACTAAAGGAAGAGATGTGGACACCATATACCGAACTGAACCGGATGGCCAACCCGAACCGGATGGTCGAACCGAACCGGATTTGCTTCTACTTACACACGATGACTCTTCTGAAGACCAACTCTAATTAGACTAAAACCCGAGATGCAAAGGAGGTCCAAATGGGAAGTTATTACTCAAGATCCAGATGGGAACCAACGAGTTAACTTCATGAGTTGGACTTTGCTGTGGGACGTGTGTAAAGGGGTTATCGATGTCTATAGTTTTGACTCACCACTGAGAGACAGATACTGGATATGGATCAGTGCAGGGCAAAGTGATTGTAGCAGGGCTATGAGCCAGTGCAGTGGAGTAGTCATGACTCCATGGGGCAGAGTGGACACAGCAAAGTATTAGTGGTTACAGATCAGTGCGGTGGAGCCATCATGACTCCATGGGGCAGAATGATCATAACAAAGAATTGGCTGATTAAAATGGTGGATATCGTATACTTTTCGCACTGAGTGCGAGATGCGAGGATGATTGCTATGTTTTGATGTTTGCTATCACCATGACATGCGCACCCCTCCCCATTATTTTCGTACCATGTGTTAGTGTCACCTTAGAGTATCGTACATCCTATTGTGCTAACTCTTTTATTGCAGGTCCAGGTTCAGGTATGGTTATGTATACCTGTTATTGTTCTGTTTTTGCTGCTTATCGCTCATACCGGACTTTTGTCTGACCCTGAGTTTTATGTCTCTTCTTATTACTCTGGGTGTTCTTAAACGAGCAGACTAGAGATAGGTCAGGTGATTATGCACGAGTAGATGTCCGGAGACGAGCAGGAGGCTTACACGTATTGTTCCCATATATTCTCCCTATGTTGTTGTTGGTCACTACTTTGGGCATTAGTAGTGTACCTTCCTATTTTCCTTTAGAGACAGTTTTAAAAGTTGTTATAATGATGGTTTAGATCATAAGCTGTATTTTGAATCTTTCCGCTGCTATGATGGTTTAGTTTTCAGCTTATGTACTGCCTCGCCTGTTTTATATCAAGTTATTTTATTATTATATTTTGTTCCATGCACTGTGAGATATACTACAGGTTCCTTGTCAATTCATTGTCTTGCTTCTTTTCTTTTGATGACCGTCCCGTGCTAGTTGGACATCGGCACAACGCATTTCAGGGAAATGTTGGTTGGTTCGGGGTGGGCCGTCACACGAGCTTATCGATAAGACCTACTCTTATCGAAAGGATTGGCAAGAGCCAAAAGCGAGATGCAAAGCTTGTCGAGTTTATCCAGAAGCTAGAACCAGAGAATAAAGAGTTTGAGGTCAATCGAGAAGGTTGGCTTCGAAAGCATGGGCTAGTAGCTGTTCTTGATATCAATGGATTGAGAGATGACGTTTCGAAGGAATGTCATCACTCGAAGTTGACGATTCATCCTGGTGGCAATAAGATGTATCAGGACATGAAGCGAGTCTACTGGGAGGGGATGAAGTGGGATATTGGAAAAAAAAAATCCAAGTGCATGAACTGTCAGTTGGTGAAAGCTGGATGGAAGACGCCGAGTGGTTTGCTTCAGCCATTGGAAGTTCCTACATGGAAGTTGGAGCAATTATCGTTGGACTACCTTGAACCATGGTAGGAAACGACGAATTTGGGTCGTCGTGGATCGTTTGACCAAAAGTGCAAGGTTCATTCCTGTCAAGCTGACTACGACGGCATCGAAATTGGCTGAACTTTATGTTAAGTGGATAGTTCGATTCCATGGTATCCCAAAGAGTATAGTGAGTGACCAAGATCCATTATTCGTGAGTGGATTTTGGAAGAGTCTAGAAGAAGCTTTGGGAACCGAGTTGTGTTTAAGTATGGCTTATCGTCCCCAAACCGATGGTCAAACCGAGAGAGTTAACCGAGTTTTGGAAGATCTCCTGAAGGCTTGTGTGTTAGACTTCGGAGGACCGTGGGAAGACCATATGCATCTAGTTGAGTTTGCATGTAACAATAACTACCAGTCTAGCATTGGGATGGCACCATACGAGGCGTTGTATGAGAGACCGTGTAATTCTCTAGAATGTTGGTTAGAAACTGGAGATAAGTTGGTACTTGGGCCAGAGATGATTAGAGAGACCTCGGATTGTATCGAGATCGTTCAACAATGAATGAAAGCAGCCCAAGATCGCCAGAAGTGTTACGCTGATAAACGTCGAAAAGACTTGGAATTCGACGTAGGCGATATGGTTTTCATGAAGCTTTCGCCATTGAAGCATGTGGTTCGATTCAGAAGTAAAGGAAAGTTAGCTTCAAGGTTCGTTGAACCGTTTCCGATTATCGAGTGAATTGGAAAATTTGCATATAGATTGGAGTTGCCCGAGAAGATGTCGAGTGTGCATAATGTGTTACATGTGTCGTTTCTACGGAAGTTCGTTTATGATTCGAATGTGGTGGTATCTCCAGAGCAGTACGCAGACCTAGAAGTAGAAACCGCAGTTGCGAAATCTCGTAAGCCACTTCATGTTGTGGGGACACGAAACAACTTAGGAGGAAGACAGTTAAGCTGGTCAAGGTACAATGGAGTGAAGGTGGCGACGATTGTACATGGGAGACAGAAGAGAGCATGAGGGCGACTCATCCAGAGTTCTTCATCGGTAGGACCCTATGATATCGTACCATCGTTGTATCTTGTTGTTGTTCGATAGAATTCCGCATGCTAGGATAAGGCTATGGATGCAAGGCTTAATGGTTGCTAGTTTGGATGATAGAATTGGCTTCTCATGGACGATAGGCATGCAGAATTATTGTGGTTTCCTGTGTTTGCTTGGAATTTCGGGGGCGAAATTCTTAAGAGGGAGAGAATGTAACAGCCCGCATTTTACGTATCAGAAGATCATAAAATATTTTTATTTTATTCTCTGTGGGTTGGATCATTCTCATGTTTTGATATGTTGCTTATGGAGATGTGATACATGTCCATAATTTTTACCAATTTTGTTTGTGACAATTTCCCCTGTCAGATTTGTACAGGGCGTAACTTTTGACTCACGTTGAAACAGGTGGTGAGACCTATGCTATTGGAAAGGAAATGATGATGGCCTTTCCATAGAGTGGTTACAATAAAGATTTGGCTCAGCAGTTTGGGAGAATCGCTATTTTAAAGTTTTTAGTTGGCTATTCAGGTTTGGAGAGCCCCAATGGGCTAATTTGGGAAGGCCCATTAGTGGGCTATTGGAAGGGTATAAATAGGGGGTGAGAGATATGAGAAATGGTTTAGTTTCTCCATTCTCTCATAAGGTGGCCAATGTTCCTCCTTCCTGGAACACCTCTCCACCATTATAATCAACTTCTAAGAGAAGGAAATTAAATATCTACACCATTGGAGGCTAGATCAACATCAATTGAAGAGGGAGTTCATCGGATCAATGGGTTTATTGCATTGATTTTTGCTTGTTTGGGATAATCAGTGAGTGATTTACATCTCTCACATGGATTCAATGAAGTATATGAATGTCTGATCATGCTTTCCATCATATTCAAGTGTTTTACCATAGATCTATACCATGTTAAATCCATTTTCATATGAACCACCCTATGATCTAAGTTAGCATGTTTAAACTGATAACTCTTGTGCCATTTTACATGTTTATGCAAGTTAGATTCGCAATTTAGGTCATATGTTCATTTATTATGGTTTTTTGGTGAAATTTGCATAATTTGATGATAATTATCATTTTCATGATGTTAGTTGTTTCATAGTATACTTATGATTGTATTAGATGTATTGGATGAGTAGATTTCGTCGACATAGTTGTTTGGCGAAGTTTTGGTTGAAATTGGAGTTGAACTGGGGCTGTACAGTGGACCGATCATTTTTAAACCATGTCTTGACGAACAAGCCAGGGGAAATGCTTTAGAGTACCAATCGGTGGTGCTTCAGAGGATCGACCGGTGGATGTTTCGGCTGTACCCATCATTAACCCTCTTCTTCTCAGCCTCCTCATCGGCTCTCTTCTTCGCGACAGTGTTGGCGGCCCTCGCCTCAGCCGTTTGCTTGGTCTTCATTAGGACCTCCTTCCTGGGCGCCTAGTCGTGCTCTTGCTTCTCCTCTACCTCTTCGCTCTTAGCCACCATCTTGACCTTTTGAGCTTTTACCAGGGAGGCCATCGAGGTCAAATCGGCCTCCACCGGACCTCTGGCATGGGAACTTTACCCACTTACTATCTCCCCTTCATCAATCAGACCCTCATAAAGACTGGTGGTTATCTGTATATTCGATAAGGTGTCAAGATGATCCCATCCTCCTCCAGGCTGTGCTTCCGTAGACTCTCGTCCAGACTCAATCACCAGTGGAACCACGGGGGCAGGGCCCGGTGTTATGGTCGGTTCAGGAAGGGCTACATAGTAAAAACACAACCGTTTAGTCCGCAAATTCAGTAATCACATCATCCTCTGGATGCATTGTAAAGGGAATTTACCTTCGGTCAGGGATGGCATTGAAAAAATAGAAGGGGTACCCAGTGCCGTAAGCAATGTGGATCCAGTCTCTTCCAGTCCAGGGTGATCCGGGTCATACTCAATTGAAGTCCGAATCAAGGTTGCAGGACCGCTCACCACCACCGACTCAGAGGCTAATGGGAGATAGAAGCTTGCCTCGGCAAATGTCTCCGTAACCCTAACACTCTCAGGCATGACAATCTTCCCTTTCTCTTCAGCAAGCCTCGCCAACCTTTCATTCTCGGCATCCTCTTGCAGCAGTGTAACGACCCGAAAGCGATCTTGGTTATCCGATATATAACACATACTGAAACCCAAGGATCGAAAATACCAGATGGTTAATGAAAGAATTAGAGGGTGAGGAAAGATAAGATAGAAACTTAGAATAGAAGAAGAACACAACATCAGAGTAACACGAACCTCGCAGTGGAACGAATAACATACTTTATATATAACATAACTTGAAATATACATCTGTACTTGAATATACATCATTATCAAAGTACAACACTTACAACACAGCGGAAATAAACTATAGCTATGTGATCCTAAAGCCTCCTTCTCCAAGCTCTCCAAGTGTATCTGTAAAATCCCGACTACTCGACTGCCCGTACAAATTTGGGCACCCAAGAGTTTAGGGAAACAAAACAAAATAAACTTCGGGTCAGTCATGGGACTGGTATGAGTAAAACAGTTCAAACAAGTAAACGATATCTCATAAGACCACGCCGTATAACAGAATGGGTTTTTCCCTTATGAGAATCCAAAATATCTTTATATCAAAAACCTTCTGATATTATAATAATGTATATCACCCATAATATAATAATCATCTAGCAGAAACGCTTCCATCTCACGTTCTACGTATATAGTATACAATCAAAACCGCAAGCACGTATTGGGTAATGGATTTCCAACTATGACAAGGTATGGAACCACCTTTCGCTAGTGTACCTCTAGAAAGGAATACACTGGGTTCAACAAGAACATCTTGCAACCCGGCCACACATGACCGACCACTCATTTCGCTTGAGTGTATCGAATGTATATCACCAACGATTGGGATCAGCAACCGTTTTCCCGAATAGGACAACATCAACAACAGATTTTTGGAAGTAAATGAAACTCTAGATCAGGTGATTATACACCCTAATAGGTGCGACCTACATAACCATGCTGCCTGCCCGATTTTTGTCATTTACCGGTTGATGAGGCTTGAGGTTACGCCTTATCATCACATCAGATTCACTTCGAATACCACATTGTCAGATCCATCGGAAATCACTAATTGACGTCTACAACAGTACATTATGTCTTAGCTAAAGAAGTTTCCTTCTCCGCTTCCACTCTTTGTACGGTTGAAGAAATCAATGTATGTGACCTTTATGGAAATACTCTATCATACATTTATCCATACAAGTCATCCAGGAATAGGATGAACCGAAGGCACTATTCAGTACATCCATCTTAGGCACTGTTATCTAAGACTTATACAATAACCCTTGCATTTTACTTCGTCTTCAATTATCTTTGGCATATATGATTCGCAACGCTTATGCCAATACAGAGTGGTTCTTTGGATAATAATCCAACTGGTCTCTCCATATTAACAACGTTAAAATGGTCAAAACTTCGATAGTCTATGATTTAACCATAAAAGAAAAACAGGCGTCCAGATGGAAATTCTATCATTCAATCATCGTTCAACATTTATCTCTTTATTTCATTAATTTATTTATCTCCTGTTTCCATATATTCTAAATTCTTATTTTCTATTATCAGAAAACATTTCTGATTCTCGTTGGGAAAACATTTCCAAAACTTCTTAATTGGGATTTAAACAGATGTTTAAAACTATATTGCGACGACGACTCAAACCAGTATACTAAATTACTAAGTCCACTTAACCACTTCACACTCGAACCGTAACCATTGCTAAATTAAAAACGCAGTCAATCAAATTGGGGTATAGCTACCTCTCAGACCTTCACTGAACCACCTTTCAAATCTCGAAATAGATAAGATTCACCTTTTAATTCTTTAACACTTCCTTACGAACCCTCGGATTCTATTTACGAACCCCCTTCTTTTACAAGTTTGCGTGATTATAACAATGGTGTTATAATCTCCTACATCCGAAATATATTATCTTTAAATATGACTTTTATTTCCTAACTCGAATAATATAACGACAACTAATTTATTTAGTCCTATTCGGTTAACTCTAATCTAAAACTCTTATTTAAATAACTCCAAACCAATAACTCTTACTGGATTAACTCTTATTCGGATAACTTATTCGAATAACTTATATTCGATTTGCTTACTTTTGAATACTTATATACGAAAATCTCTTTCTTCGAATAAATCTTTTTCGATTTAACTCCTGTCGAATAACTAGATTTGATCAACTCACTTCGAATATTTTTGATTCGATTATCTCACTTCGAATATCTCTGATTCAATTATCTCACTTCGAATATCTACTATTCGATTATCTCACTTCGAATATCTGTGATTCGATTATCTCACTTCGAATATCTACTATTTGATTATCTCACTTCGAATATTTATGATTTGATTCACCTCTTCGAATAACTAAATTCGATTAACTCATTTCAACTCTATTCGAATACACTAAATTCGATTAACTCCATTTGAATAACTCTAGTTCGACTTAACTCTATTCAATAACTCTAGTTCGATTTAACTCTATCGGTTAACTCTAACTGATTAACTCTAACTGTTTAACTCTTATTGGTTCAACTCTAATTGGTTAACCCTAATGGTTTTACTCTAACTGGTTAACCCTAACCGATTAACTCTTTGTCCTTATTCAGTTTTTAACATCGATGTTGAAATCGATTCTTACTTCTTTATATAAGTCCTGACTTATATATTCTATTTATCCAAATGATAAATATTTAACTTAATTTATAAATATCATTTATAAATCAATCTGCTCCTTTTATCTGTTTACTTCTTCATATATAAGTTCAGACTTATATATATATATATATCTATTTATCCAAAGATAAATATTTCCTTTATAATCTATTTGTTTTCTTAATGCCCTTTACCCATGTTTCCTTTTTAAATCTTTATTTGTAAATGGTTTATAAATATTACCCTTTTAAATTCTATTTGCAAATGGTTTGCAAATATTTCCTTTTAGGGTTCTATTTCCAAGTATTTCCTTTATTAACCTTATTTATTTATCCTAAGTATTTCCTTTATTAATATCTTATTTATTTTCTAAATAAATATCCCTTATATCTTATCTTATTTATTTAACAAATAAATATATCTTTTTCTTATTCTATTTATTTAACAAATAAATAATCCTTTTAATAAAGTCAAAATCTCTTTTATAACTTATTTACTTAATAAATAAGTATCTCGTTTAACATCTCTTATTTATTTAACCAATAAATATCTCATTTATAAAATCTTATGATTTTATAAATATTCCCTTTTCTTTATAAATATTTTATTTATAAAGGTTTCCCCTTTCTATATAATTTCACCTACAAAGATTTCTATTTATAAATATTTCATTTATAAATATTTCCTTTATAAACATTTCATTTATAAAAAACCCTTCTGACTTTATAAATATTTGATTTTCAAATACCATTTGAAAATTCCCCTTTTTCACATTCCGGTATTTTATGGTGTTTAACATATCAAGTCATGATGTCAAATATCGTCCATACACATATAATCAACAACAGATTATAAACCACGTCATATATCACAATACAGGAAAAAATAAAATAGCTGTTGAGGAATCCATTCCTCCAACCTATTTCCCTACATCCATAGATGTTACACAATAAAATCAACATCACTTTCAGTTCCATATGATATATTTTGTTAACCATAATCAATATAGAAATTTAATTAACTGACTAGCAGTTCAATCAAACAGTCAACACACAGTCAGTCAGCCAATATTTAACAGTTCTAAGAATATAACATGAAATATAACTGTTCAGAGTTAGTGAGATTTACTCACTTTGGCAGTTCATCGTTAAAGAACGATAAACTGTTTGTTTGATTTGAATCAAACAATTTATTTCACCATAAATTCAAACGAGCTCCAATCCACTCCCATTCAGTTCCATTGGGTAGTGTCTGTCCATACGATCCTGTCGGATCTTGTTTCGTCCAATTATGATATCGTATGATACAGTTACACATTTTGTATGTTACACTAATATTTTAAATTAAATTAAAACTTAAGGTTTAACTTTGATTGGGCTCACCAATCACACAAGGCCCAAATCCTTCTTTAAAACTACCTAGGTCCCATCGTGTTTAATCCTTCTTCCTCAAATGAATTACGCCGGCTCCAGTATCCCTTACTTTCCCTTTGACCTCGCGTTGACCTCCTGCTGCCATCACCTCCGTCACCGTACGCCGTCTCTGATGCCACCACTGGACTCGCCAGCTAAATCTGCACGTACCCAACCCTACCTCGTCAACTCCGGCACCCCCTTGGCGACTTCGACTTGCTGCCTTAAACCGCAACTCCATCGACACAACATGAAATCGAGTGCCTCCCAACTACTCACCAAGATGTTAAACCCGAAGCCGAGTTCAACTATGATCCCCAAATCGAATATTAAAGCACCAAAATCACCCTATCACCGACCCTAGCGCTGCTGTATATTTCGATCCCCAAATGAATGGGCATCGCACTCTTCCAAACCCGTATATACTTGAAGAGGATTTACGCAGGAAACTCAATACGACCATCTTATGATTTATAGGATTTTTGATGAATTTTGGTTTGATTTTCAAAAGGAGGTTTTTAATGTTGGAAGGAAAAAGAATTTGTGCAGCGCAAAAATTTGTTTGACCGTGAAATGAAATTGAATTAGGGTTTAGGAATAGTGAGGTTAATTTATAGGAAAAATTTAATATTTAAATATTTGATTTAAATATTAGTTTATAAGCAAACGTTGATTGTATTCGTCCTCTAAAATTTCTGTGATCACATATGATACCCAAAAATCATGAAAATTGGCATGCAGCTACTGTTCGACATTACGGTCCCAATGAAACTGGTTTCGTCGAATTCCGACTTTGTTTGCTCCCACAGCATATTTTTAACCGTCAAAATACTGACTGTTTTTCACTCTAAAAATCCGTACGGCCATATAGTGACCCCAAAAATCACGGAACTTGGAATCTAACAATAATTTGATGTTGCGGATCCAACAAAAGTTGTCGAATTCCGACTTTGTTTGCAAAAGTGGCTATTTTTAAAGCTCTAAGTAACCCATTTAAATATATAAATATATTTAAATATAATTAAATTAAATATAAACAAATTTATATTATCGTATATATTCACAGTGGAATACCATACAGCTCCTATTGGGTTTATAACTCGATATTCTGAATCCTGTGTTACATCGATATTCGATTTATATTGAAATTCCTTTTAAAAATATAAATAATTCCTTTATAAATTATAAAGGAATTCTAGAGCAACTTTTCTAAAATTTGATTTGGACGTAAATCAAAATCTACACGACGAAATCCAGATTTTTCTCTTCCACTAGAAAGAAATATTCCACCAGCTCGACACGTTTCTTGTTTCACAGAAATCCGGCTTAAAACGAATCCTGTACATTCAGTTGAAGTTCGAATCGCCAATTTACGAACTGCAACGCCATTTCGAGCTCGATTTTAATTATATTATAACTCTACGTTCAAACTGTCGTTTATATAATATATTCGTTATTCAAATTCAATTCTAAACTGAATTAAATACCACAGATGATCCAGATCACACCATATCACCATTTCAGCCAATTCTGATTATTTCATAATTAAATATATTATTTAATTTATTATTTAAATTAAATATTCAAAGTTTATTTAATTCAACGACCATTACATACTCTTAATCACCTTTTAAATAATTAAATAAATTAATTATTATCTCTAAAAATGCGGGTCATTACATTCTTCCCCACTTAAAATAATTTCATCCTCAAAATTGGTAAGCTAGAGGATGACCCTATCGACTGGTTTAGAACATATTTGTTCACTTCTTAACTTCAGTTTCAACTGAACCAATTTAATTTCAATTAAAAATTTATTTAATTCTTATCAACGAAAATTTCCAAAAATCCTGAAAATTTTCTAACAACTTAACTTTTTGAAAAATTTCGCCAGCACCTCCTTTGTACTGGTCAATAGGTCAAACTCCAACTCGCCTCTCTGGGCCATCTCCAACCCAAAAGAAAATCAAATAGCCAAGCGGCTTGCCAATCAGGCTCATAAATCACCAAACTCATATGAAATATACTTATACCTTTTTGTCGGGCATATCAACTTTATCACTTCCATATGCTGTCACTAGCATATACCAATGTTACCCCAATCAAATTCTGATCAATTTATCCTCAACACAACCATTCGCTTATCCAAGCCAAATTCAATTTTAAATCAAGGTTTTATTCTCGATTTTCAAATTCTTAACTCATCAATCCAATACCATTTCAGATTCTATCCCACAATTCAAAATCTGATTCTACTTGATATATCTTATCCAATTCAATTTCCAGTTAATTGGTTTCAATTCAGTTCCAGCTTGATTTCACAAATTTCTATTTAAATTTGTTTTTAATTCAAACAGTCTCTTCCTGGGAGTTTTAAACAACTTTGCTTTTCTAAAACCAAATATTCCTTTTTGGATTTCAAACATCTTGTTTCTCTCAAAACAATTCAAAAGCAAAACCTTCTCGGTAGTAATCCGTCACTTACAACTCGAAAATGAATACTGATGATGTAGCTGTCATCATCAGAATCTATTTTCCAGTGATCGAAGTGAGTTCAATACTATAAAACCATTTCTAAACATTTCCACTTTGAAATTCATTTCAAAATATAATTCACACTGCTTGTAAAACAATTTAAAATCTCCCAGGATCTTAAATTTTCCTTATTTTTAATCCAAATCCATTTACAAACACTTATCCACTTTTCCATAATTTTAATTGAAATTCTGGTTTAAATTCAGATTTAATTCGTCTGATTTCATGTATTTCACTTATATGAATTCTGATTGGTTATTTACATAGCCATTTAATTTATAATCTTACTCGATTATAATAACAACCAATATATCAAATATATTATAATTCCAATATATATATCTTCCTTATATCAAAATATACTTTGGGTGAACTTATTTTCATTTACCCTCTTTTCAAAACATATCGTGTCGGCCCATCGAATTCGAGTGTTTAGAAACTCCTACCGATACAGTGGATCAAACCGATCGACCAGAACCCATAAACAACTCAACCAATAAATCTACTCAATATAAAACAATTTTTTTATATCAAATAATAAATACGTTCACTCGTATATATACACTCAACACAATCTAGGGTATTACTAACCCTATCTCTACCGAGTCACGCCACAGAGCCAAGGTAATAACTTAACCTCGCTCTAATACTAACTGTAACGACCCGAAAATTTGCGATCTTGGTTATCCGATATACAACACATATCGAAACCCAAGGATCGAAAATACCAGATGGTTAATGAAAGAAATTAGAGGGTGAGGAATGATAAGATAGAAACTTAGAATAGAAGAAGAAGAAGAACACAACATCATAGTAACACGAACCTCACAGCGGAACGAATAACATACAATATATATAACATAACTTGAAATATACATCTGTACTTGAATATACATCATTATCAAAGTACAACACTTACAACACAGCAGAAATAAACTATAGCTATGTGATCCTGAAACCTCCTGCTCCAAGCTCTCCAAGTGTATCTATAAAATCCCGACTACTTGACTTCCCGTACAAATTTGGGCACCCAAGAGTTTAGGGAAACAAAACAAAATAAACTTCGGGTTAGTCATGGGACTGGTATGAGTAAAACAGTTTAAAACAGTTCGAATAAGTAAACGATATCTCATAAGACCACGCCGTATAACGGAACGGGTTTTTCCCTTATGAGAATCCAAAATATCTTTACATCAAAAACCTTTTGATATTATAATAATGTCTATCACCCATAATATAATAATCATCTAGCAGAAACGCTTCCATCTCACGTTCTACATATATAGTATATAATCAAAATCGCAAGCACGTATTGGGTAATGGATTTCCAACTATGACAAGGTATGGAACCACCTTTCGCTAGTGTATCTCTAGAAAGGAACACACTGGGTTCAACAAGAACATCTTGCAACCCGGCCACACATGACCGACCACTCATTTCGCTTGAGTGTATCGAATGTATATCACCAACGGTTGAGATCAGCAACCGTTTCCCGAATGGGACAGCATCAACAACATATTTTTAGAAGTAAATGAAACTCTAGATCAGGTGATTATACACCCTAATAGGTGCGACCTACATAGCCATGTTGTCTGCCCGATTTTTGTCATTTACCGGTTGATGAGGCTTGAGGTTACGCCTTATCATCACATCAGATTCACTTCGAATGCCACATTGTCAGATCCATCAAAAATCACTAATTGACGTCTACAACAGTACATTATGTGTTAGCTAAAGAAGTTTCCTTCTCCGCTTCCACTCTTGGTACGGTTGAAGAAATCAATGTACGTGACCTTTCTGGAAATACTCTGTCAGACATTCATCCATACAAGTCATCCAGGAATAGGATGAATCGAAGGCACTATTTAGTACATCCATCTTAGGCACTGTTATCTAAGACTTATACAATAGCCCTTGCATTTTACTTCGTCTTCAATTATCTTTGGCATATATGATTCGCAACGCTTATGCCAATACAGAGTGGTTCTTTGGATAATAATCCAACTGGTCTCTCCATATTAACAACGTTAAAATGGTCAAAACTTCGATAGTCTATGATTTAACCATCAAAGAAAAATAGGTGTGCAAACAATGATATTATTTCCAGATGGAAATTTTATCATTTAATCATCATTCAACCTTTATCTCTTTATTTCATTAATTTATTTATCTCCTGTTTCCGTATATTCTAAATTCTTATTTTCTATTATCAGAAAACATTTCTGATTCTCATTGGGAAAACATTTCCAAAACTTCTTAATTGGGATTTAAACAGTTGTTTAAAACTATATTGCGATGACGACTCAAACCACTATACTAAATTACCAAGTCCACTTAACCACTTCACACTCGAACCGTAACCATTTCTAAATTAAAAACGCAGTCATTCAAGTTAGGGTATAGCTACCTCTCAGACCTTAACTGAACCACCTTTCAAATCTCGAAATAGATAAGATTCACCTTTTTAACTCTTTAACACTTCCTTACGAACCCTCGGATTCTATTTACGAACCCACTTCTTTTACAAGTTTACATGATTATAATAATGGTGTTATAATCTCCTGCATCTGAAATATATTATCTTTAAATATGACTTTTATTTCCTAACTCGAATAATATAACGACAACTAATTTATTTACTCCTATTCGGTTAACTCTAATCTATAACTCTTATTTGAATAACTCCAACCTAATAACTCTTACTAGATTAACTCTTATTCGAATAACTTATTCGAATAACTTATATTCGATTTGGTTACTTTCGAATACTTATATTCGAAAATCTTTTTCTTCGAATAAATCTTATTCGATTTATCTCCTGTCGAATTACTAGATTCGATCAACTGACTTCGAATATTTCTGATTCGATTATCTCACTTCGAATATCTCTGATTCGATTATCTCACTTCGAATATCTACTATTCGATTATCTCACTTCGAATATCTCTGATTCGATTATCTCACTTCGAATATCTACTATTCGATTATCTCACTTCGAATATCTACTATTCGATTATCTCACTTCGAATATTTATGATTCGATTCACCTCTTTGAATAACTAAATTCGATTAACTCATTTCAACTCTATTCGAATACCCTAAATTCGGTTAACTCCATTTGAATAACTCTAGTTCGATTTAACTCTATTCAATAACTCTAGTTCGATTTAACTCTATCGGTTAACTCTAACTGATTAACTCTAACTGTTTAACTTTTACTGGTTTAACTCTAACTGGTTAACCCTAATGGTTTTACTCTAACTGGTTAACCCTAACTACTTAACTGTTTGTCCTTATTCAGTTTCAAACATCGATGTTGAAATCGATTCTTACTTTATATAAGTCCTGACTTATATATTCTTTTTATCCAAATGATAAATATTTAACTTAATTTATAAATATCATTTATAAATCAATCTTCTCCTTTTATCTGTTTACTTCTTCATATATAAGTTCAGACTTATATATATCTATTTATCCAAAGATAAATATTTCCTTTATAATCTATTTGTTTTCTAAATGTCTTTTACCCATATTTCCTTTTTAAATCTTTATTTCTAAATAGTTTACAAATATTACCCTTTTAAATTCTATTTGCAAATGGTTTGCAAATATTTCCTTTTAGGGTTCTATTTCCAAGTATTTCCTTTATTAACCTTATTTATTTATCTTAAGTATTTCATTCATTAATATCTTATTTATTTTCTAAATAAATATTTCTTATGTCTTATCTTATTTATTTAACAAATAAATTTCTCCTTTTCTTTTTCTATTTATTTAACAAATAAATAATCCTTTTAATAAAGTCAAAATATCTTTTATAACTTATTTACTTAATAAATAAGTATCTCGTTTAACATCTCTTATTTATTTAACCAATAAATATCTCATTTATATAATCTTATGATTTTATAAATATTCCCTTTTCTTTATAAATATTTCATTTATAAAGGTTTCCCCTTTCTATATAATTTCACCTATAAAGATTTCTATTTATAAATATTTCATTTATAAATATTTCCTTTATAAACATTTCATTTATAAAAAAAACTTTTGACTTTATAAATATTTGATTTTCAAATACCAGTTGAAAATTCCCCTTTTTCACATTCCGATATGTTATGGTGTTTAACATATCAAGTCATGATGTCGAATATCGTCCATACACATATAATCAATAACAGATTATAAACCATGTCATATATCACAATATATGAAAAAATAAAATAGCTGTTGAGGAATCCAGTTGGATTCCTCCAACCTGTTTCCCTTCATCCACAAATGTTACACAATAAAATCAACATCACTTTCAGTTCCATATGATATATTTTGTTAACCATAATCAATATAGAAATTCAACTAACTGACTAGCAGTTCAATCAAACAGTCAACACACAGTCAATCAGCCAATATTTAACAGTTCTAAGAATATAACATGAAATATAACTATTCAGAGTTAGTGAGATTTACTCACTTTGGCAGTTCATCGTTAAAGAACGATAAACTGTTTGTTTGATTTGAATCAAACAATTTATTTCGCCATAAATTCAAACGAGCTCCAATCCACTCCCATTCAGTTCCATTGGGTAGTGTCTGTCCATACGATCCTGCCGGATCTTGTTTTGTCCAATTATGATATCGTATGATATGGTTACACATTTTATACGTTACATTAATATTTTAAATTAAATTAAAACTTAAGGTTTAACTTTGATTGGGCTCACCAATCACACAAGGCCCAAATCCTTCTTTAAAACTACCTAGGCCCCATCGTGTTTAATCCTTCTTCCTCAAATGAATTACGCCGGCTCCAGTATCCCTTACTTTCCCTTTGACCTCGCGTTGACCTCCTGCTGCCATCACCTCCATCACCGTACGCCGTCTCCGATGCCACCACTGGACTCGCCGGCTAAATCCGCACGTATCCAACCCCACCTCGTCAACTCCGGCACCCCCTTGGCGACTTCGACTTGTTGCCTTAAACCGCAACTCCATCGACACAACATGAAATCGAGTGCCTCCCACCTCCTCACCAAGATGTTAAACCCCAAGCCGAGTTCAACTATGATCCCCAAATCGAATATTAAAGCACCAAAATCACCCTATCACCAACCCTAGCGCTGTTGTATATTTCGGTCCCCAAATGAATGGGCATCACACTCTTCCAAACCCGTATATACTTGAAGAGGATTTACGCAGGAAACTCAATACGACCATCTCATGATTTATAGGATTTTTGATGAATTTTGGTTTGATTTTCAAAAGGAGGTTTTTACGGTTGGAAGGAAAAAGAATTTGTGCGGTGCAAAAATTTATTTGACCATGAAATGAAATTGAATTAGAGTTTAAGAATAGTGAGGTAAATTTATAGGAAGAATTAAATATTTAAATATTTGATTTAAATATTAGTTTATAAGCAAACGTTGATTGTATTCGTCCTCTAAAATTTCTGTGATCACATATGATACCCAAAAATCATGAAAATTGGCATGCAACTACTGTTTGACATTACGGTCCCAATGAAACTGGTTTCGTCGAATTCCGACTCCGTTTGCTCACACAGCATTTTTCTAACCATCAAAATACTGACTGTTTTCACTCTAAAAATCCGTACGGCCATACAGTGACCCCAAAAATCACGGAACTTGGAATCTAACAATAATTTGATGTTGCGGATCCAACAAAATTAGTTTTGTCGAATTCCGACTTTGTTTGCAAAACTGGCTATTTTTAAAGCTCTAAATAACCCATTTAAATATATAAATATAATTAAATTAAATATAAACAAATTTATATTATCATATATATTCACAGTGGAATACCATACAGCTCCTATTAGGTTTATAACTCGATATTTTGAATCCTGTGTTACATCGATATTCGATTTATATTGAAATTCCTTTTAAAAATATAAATAATTCCTTTATAAATTATAAAGGAATTCCACAGCGACTTTTCTAAAATTTGATTTGGATGTAAATCAAAATCTACATGACGAAATCCCGATTTTTCTCTTCCACTAGAAAGATATACTCCACCAGCTCGACACGTTTCTTGTTTCACAGAAATCCGGCTTAAAACGAATCATGTACATTCGGTTGAAGTTTGAATCGCCAATTTACGAACTGCAGCGCCATTTCGAGCTCGATTTTAATTATATTATAACTCTACGTTCAAACTGTCGTTTATATAATATATTCGTTATTAAAATTCAATTCTAAACTGAATTAAATATCACAGATGATCCAGATCACATCATATCGTCATTTCAGCCAATTTTGAATATTTCAAAATTAAATATATTATTTAATTTATTATTTAAATTAATTATTCAAAGTTTATTTAATTCAACGACCATTACATACTCTTAATCACCTTTTAAATAATTAAATAAATTAATTATTATCTCTAAAAATGCGAGTCATTACAAGCAGCCTCCTTCCTTCCTCCAGCTTCCCACGTTCGTCATTGTCCAAGAGAACGTTCGCGAGCTGGCGCTCACCTAAAGTACTTACGTCCACTTGACGCAAGAAGGCCTCATACAGGACTAACCTCTCCTAGGTTCTGGCTAGCTCGCAGGGTAAGTCTTCGACCCATGAAATCCCTCGAAATCTCAAAGCTTCTACATACATATTGTGGATAATCTACTTGAAGGAGGACCCAACGCGGAACTCCGCATCATTCAACTGTCCCCTCAACTGCTCTGTCTCCCTTAAATATTCGGCCTTTATACCCTCAGACGCACTCAACACGTCCCAGTTTCTAGCTTCAGCATCCTCCTCCGCTTTCCTCATCGCCTCAAGCTGCCTCTTCAACTCGGCGACTTCGGCATTCTCAGTCCACAACTTTTCATTTTCCGCCCTCAAAGCGGTATTGTCATCCTGAAGCTGAGCAACTTTCTCAATCTCCCTTTCCATATCGGCGCATGTTATAGATTACTCATCCTTATCCCACTTAAGGGCTGTGTTTTCAATGGCCAAGCGGCTTACTATGACGCTGAAAGTCCCACGGTCATGCATAGCCTCCGTCTTTAAAATTGCATGGGCTTGCTTCCGCTCCGCTACAATACCATGGTCACAAGTTAAAAATGGGAAACATATGGGACCACGGGTAATCAACCGCGACGAAGCAAATGGACCTACCTATCTCAGTTTCCGAGTGGATAACCGAGGTCCTTTCACCGTCAATAGTCAATTGCCGATTGATGAGTTCCAGGCTTTTCCTCTTGATCAACTCAGAAAGTTGGAGGAAATACTTGGTAAGTTTGTTGGCCTGGTGATACATGGCTTGTACATGCATCCATATTTCCCTGGATTCCCTACTGGGAGCAAGGCGGAGATCAGGAAGAGACGACAGCTCATCGAAGTGATATTGGGGGAAGTACAGCTTCAAGAATGTCCTCCTCTCCTCTTGAGAAAATGCTCGGATTTGGGACTCTGTCAGATTTTGCATTCCCGTCACGACCTCCATACCTGGCCTTAGTTGACCAAACAACAACTCCCTCCCCTTAGCGGGTTGAATGGGAGCTGGAGGGGCAACGAGCCGTCAGAGGAAAAGATCGAGAGCCGCCTATGTTGAGCCGAGTATCTCCCACGAATATGCGAATAGGAGGAGGAGGTGTCGGAGATCGCCTAGATTGATCCCGGTCTCGATGACCACTGCTTTGTCCTAGCGGAGGCGGAGCACCATACAAACTGGTAGATCTCCGGAAACTCTCGAAGGAAGAACTCTGGGGATGCCGGCGATCGCCGCATCCATAAGCTTGTCTGCCACGTCCACCTGCAATATCACCTGCCAATGGAACAAGCCAAAGTTAGTCAAGCTACACACATAAGCAGACATCTGTGCTAGGCAGTGTTGTGAATGTATGCCCTAAGTTTTCTCTCAACAGACCAGATCGTGGTCCGATCAAGGGAGTTAACCCCTCAGCAGCACAAGTAAGTTCTTCTAGGCTTGTCGTATTTAGCCATGGAGTCACTACTAAATCAAGTCCTTCTAAGCCATTAAACTGGGCCGCGGGTTCGAGCGAGGTAGTGGTCCCTGAATGCGTCGCTAGGGACTACGGTCCAACCAGCACTCCTTCCCTCTCTCTTGTCGGAGGTGGGACGGGAGTGCTCGGCAACCCCCCATCGCTGGCAACCTCCTCTTGACCATGATCCTCGCCTCCGCGCACATCTCCTTGAGGTAAAGCAGTCTCTGGCAACTCCCCTCCCATAGGGGGCATTTTCCTTTTTCGTCTAGTAGTGGCTGGGCCGGCCACAATTTCTCCTTTTTGTGTACTAATAGCAACCGCGGCCCTAATCATAGCACGGTCGTTAAGTAGCAACCCAGCACGGCGGAGACGATCCTGGCTTGTCATAGTGTTGATATCGCGGAAATTCTCCAGTATCGCTCGCAAAGCATTAAGGTGTTGCCGATATTCGTCCCCGGTAGGCGCCTTTGGATTTCCTGTCACAACCCAATTAAAACCATAAACAAAGGAAGGAATCAAAAAATTACGACAAGGAACGGAGCTAGAGAAACACTTACTTCCCTCAATCCACCTTCTAGCAAATCCGGGAGGGCAGCTAATGAAGAATCACTCGCGCTTAATCATTGACGGCCTAGACCACGTCCCAACAAAGAATTTGGTGGTGGCTGTCACTTCCAGAGACCATTGAGAGGGGGAGGCAGTGCTCGTTTTGCTTAGGTGGAAGAAATATCGAATATCTTCCCCGGGGGTTCCCTGTGAAAAAACTCGTGGAAAAGAATGTAGGTACCCAGGAGAGAAGCATAAGCATTAGGGTGCAGTTGTGATGGTACGAGGAAGAAATAGAACAACATATTCCGAATGAAGTTACTAGACGGGGGAACACACCCGGCAAGGCAAGCTTGTCAATTCCAAGCAGTAAAACCCTCGGGCGGCGCATGGGTTCTTCCATCTCTCCTGGGGGCATGGACATCATCCGACGGTATGTTAAAACACGCCGCCATTTTCCTGACTGTGGTAGCGTCCATACACGATGGTACCGAATCAGTGGAATTCTCCAAAATCACTGCGTAAGGCAACATGTCTGGAGCTACCAGAGGTGCGGGCGCATCCTCACCCATGATATCAACATTCTCGGCCTCTTAAGTCACGACCGGGGAATATAGCCGCTCAAGTTGCTCCCTGTGCTCAGACGCTTCGAGTGAGCTGGTCGTATGAGAAGGAGTCGATCCTTCGGTGGTCTCAAGCTCGCTGCCAGATGAGCTACCTCTAGGGGTAGGGTCGGATGTGTGTGATAGGGGTTGGGAAGCCTCGGCTTCCGTAGTATTTCCAGTCTTTGATCATGTCTCCATCTTCAGCTATACTTTAATGCATCAGTATTAGAACGAGCAGTATAGTGACCTATACCCCTCAAGTTGGTGACAACTAGTATGTGCATGTAATGCTATGCAAAAACAAGCTACACAAAGAAAGTTCATAACAATTCGAAACAGTCCAAGTCCCAGTCTGGTCGTATGCTCTATCCTATGTGAACAATCCTAAACCCCGCTTGCGCGGTTAACAATTTATGCATCAACACTAAGCATGCAAATCTAGAGACGGATATTCGGAAGTCAAAGTCCAACGGCACGACGGATTAGAAACCCGGCTCTTCAAAGACCGAGTCCCGAACCATGTCAGGCTCGAAATTTCAAATCCCAGGTTTGAAATTTCGAAACCAGAAGGGTTCGAAATTCTGAACCCATCTGGGTTTGAAAATCCGAACCTCTCCAAGTTTGAAATTTCGAACTCAGACAGAGGGTTCAGAAATTCGAACCCATGGGGTTAGAAAATTCGAACCCACAAGGGTTCGATGCTTCAAACCCCACGGAGTTCGAAAATCCGAACCCATAAGGGTTCGAGACTTCGAACCCGGTGGGTTCGAAAATTCGAACCCACGGGGGTTTGAGGCATCGACCCTAGCTGGGTTCGAAAAATCGAATCCACAAGGGTTCGAGGTCTCTGCCGCGGCCCTTCGACCTCCTCCCTTTCTCATCTCCTCGACCCAAAGCCTCACCTAGTTCAGGCTTGAAATTATTGGGTTCGAAGCTTTCAACAATGACGGCCAGAGAAATAAAAAGTAGGAGGAAAAAAGTGAAGGGGGTCTATTTATAAAAGGAAAAATGTCCCTTCGCATTCCAGCACAGGTTCAAAATTTCCGAGCCCATTGGGTTTGAAATTTTGAACCTCCCGGGTTCGAAATTTCGAACCTCAAGGGGTTCGGAAATATGAACCTCGTGGGTATGAAATTTCAGACCCCCAGGGGTACGAAATTCCGAAGCCCTAGGCTCGAAATTTTGATCCCACTGGGTTTGAAATTTCGAGCCTTTCAGGATCGAAAATTTTCCGACCCAGGTCCCAAAAAAAAGAAAGAGAAGTGATGGAGATCATACCTCCAGGTTTGAAACGTCGTGCCACACTCTCTCGTATACGTACTCCACGCGTGAGCATGTCGACTCCCGTGCACCCACGAGGGCGATGCACTACGGGCACTGAGCGATTTGAGTATGGCGTCTCCCCCAACAACTTAAGCTTATTCGCATTTTGAATTACAGGAAAAAATGACATCTTCGCTACTATCTCAACCTATACAAAGCACATGATGTAAAAGACAAGACGTACTTTTGGGGGGTAAATGTTAACTGACTTTTTGGTTCGGTTCCCCAGAGTATATCAAACATGATCAACCCAACGTATCGCGTGAAGTTAGGGCCGAAAAGGGGTGCTCAAGAGCAAAGGAAACCGGATCAAGGAGGGACTACACCGCTCGCAACCTCACGGCATCTAGGAAATGACCGCGAACCAAGGCCTCGAACCCTGAAGGAGGTACGAGCCTCAATGTGACGGCCCGCCCCGCACCAACCGACATTTACTCCAAAAATTTGCGCTGTACACATGTCCAGTTATCATGGAACGGTCGTCAGAAGAAAAGGAAAAGAACCTATAGAATGTCTCACAGCGCATGGAACAAAATACAATAACAACATACTTAACATAAAACAGTTGAGACAGTGTATAAGCTGAGACAAACTATCATAGCAGCGGAAAATCCAAATACAGCTTATGTTCCACAACGTCATTATTACAACTTTTAAAACTGTCTCTAAAGCAGGATAAGGAAGGTACACTACTAATGCCCAAGTAGTGACCACCAACGACACAGGGAGAATATCTATATATATCATACGTGGAAGCCTCCTGCTCTCCTCCAGATCAGCTACTCGTGCATCACCAGATAAATTGTCTCTAGTCTGCTCGTTTAGGAGCACCCAGAGTAATAAGAAGAGACATAAAACTCCGGGTCAGACAAAAGTCTGGTATGAGCGATAAGAAGCTAAACAGAACAATAACAGATATACTAAACCATACCTGGACCTGCAACCAAAGAGTTAGTACTACATACTGTACAGCACTCTAAGGTGCCACTAACATATGGTGTACAAGCATACGGAGGTGGGGGTGTGCATGTCACAGTGATGGCAAACAATCAAGCATAGCAACCATCCTCACATCTCTCACTCAGTGCGTAAAGCATACGATATCCACCACTTCAATCACCCAATACTTTGCTATGATCACTCTGCCCCATGAAGTCACAACGGCTTCACTACACTGATCCATAGCCACTAATCCTTCGCTATGTCCACTTTGCCCCATGGAGTCATACACACCCCACTGCACTGGCTCGTAGCCTTACTAATCCTTTACTATGTCCACTCTGCCCAATGGAGTCACAATGGCCCGACTGCACTGGCTCATAGTCTTACTAGGATCACTTTGCCCCTTGAGTCATGGTGACTCTACTGCACTGATGTGTAGCCCATCATTCCTTTTCAGTGGTGAATCGAAGTTATGGACGTCCACAACTCCTTAGCACACGTCCCGCAGCAAAGCCCAATCATGAAGTGAACTCATTGGTTCCTAACTGGATCCTGAGCTCTATCTTCCATTTGGACTACCTTTGCATCTCGGGTTATTGGTCATCACCGGATCGGTTCGGATCTCCTCACAGCCATCGGTTCGGTTCGGCCTTCAGTATCCCCCACTAGATCGATTCGTGCCAAGCTTCTTCGGATTGGATCGGAGGGTGCCATCGGGTTCGGGTCATGCTCCACGTTCCACCTCGTGGTGGTTCGGATCGGGGTACTCTGGTGGATCGGGTCGGAGAACTCCAGGCGGATCGGTCGTGATCTCCTCCAAGTTTCCCGTCAGCTCGTTGCATGCAGGCTTGTTTCGGATGCAAGAGGCGGATCGCGGATGGGCCACACGAATGGTTCGGTTCGGACCTCCCCATCCGATCCAATCTGGTCCCTGTCCATTTCCTGTATTTTGTCCAGCGAGTTGTTTACGCCATTCGACGACGTTTTTGACCACTCTAGCTATTCTAATCAATCACAAAGCATACCAAAAAGTCATAGCAACAAATAGAAGTGACCTCAAACACCAAAACACCAATATGATAGGTTAAAATGGATCAAACATAGCCAAAACCCCATATTTCCCTTAAGCATGTTCAAGCATAATTAATGATAGGATTAGCAAAACTTAACCAAATTAACCCAAGTTTCTAACAGGGGTCTAAAACATCATTTAAGAATTTATAAATATTTTTCCGGATTTTATTAATGCATAAATTCGCTAATCTTCACTAATTACCCTTAATCAACAGTAATTAGTGCAAAACTATGCAAATCACTCACCTTAGCCACAAATAAACCTTATATCTGAAATAAATCTCTGATATGGCATGAATACTAATGCCAACCAGCAGCTCTAATCTTGATTTTGCGAAGATCTCCCTTGATTTGATGTTGCTAAGCTTAATCCTTGATTAGAAAGTGATTTGGAGGTGATTTAGAGGTTGGAGGTCATTTTTAGGGTTTCTAAGAGGTAAGTGGAGGCTAGAAAACTGAAATGGAATGAAACCCTAACTCTTTTCAGCCTCCCCATAACGCTAATCCCGAAATGGGTTATGGGCCCATTCACTAATCACCCTATTTGGCCCGGTAAAGCAGTTTTTCACCTTCCAAACCTTATTTCAGCCATTTCTCCCAAACGGTAAGTCCGTTTTCCACATGTCACCACTCTACGGAAATGTAAACCATCATCCGAAGCCAATGGAAGTGGTTTCAGGTCAAAACTCCTTTCCAATCAAAAGTTATGGCCGAAACAAGATCAACTAGGGGTAAAACGGTCATTTAAAAATCGGCAAAAATCATGAACATGGGAAATGTCCCCAATGGTCGTTTCCCAAAGCCACATGACCATACGACTTCATATAAGAAATAAATAAATATTCTACGATTCCCCGATGCGTAGAATGCGGGTTGTTACATTCTCCCATCCTTAAGAAATTTTCCCCCCGAAATTCCCTAATCATAACACACGAAGGGTCCCGCATGCCTATCAGCCATAAAACAACAATCAAACACGCAAAACAAGTCTATCCTAGCATGCGGAATAACTAAATTGCAAAGTAAATCTTACCAGGCAAAGAGTTATGGATACGTCTTCCTAATGCTCTCCTCTGTCTCCCAAGTACAGTCATTCTCGTTCTCGCCCAACTGAACCTTGACTGGCTTCACCGCCTTCCTTCGAAGTTGCTTCATATCATGCTCGACAATACGAATCGGCTTGCGGTTCCCAACCGCTTCGGGTTCCACTTCGTGGTCCTCTAACCGGTCAGGTGAAATAGTCATATCTGGGTCGTGCACGAACTTCCTTAGCTGGGAAACATGAAAGACGTTGTGAACTCCCTCCATCTTCTCGGGTAAGTCAACTCTATATGCCAAATTCTCAACTGGGAATGGGCCAACAAATCTTGGTGCCAATGTAACGACCCAGAAAATATGAACCAATTTAAAAAATTTAAATTGGCTAAAATAATGGATTTTAAATATTTAAAATAAATATTTTAAATAATAGCGATGAAAGGTGGGTTTGAATCGACAATTGAAAACGAATATAATTAATTCTAATTATAAACAAGGCCTGAAAAGGCGCTGTAGTTTCAAAAATTGAATTCAAACTTTGTCGGACTGTACAGGGTGCAAAACAAAACAGATTTTAGTGAAACAAAAAATATTTAAATCTTTTAGTGAATACCTTTCTAACGAATCTGAAAAATCGAATTTTCATAGCGGAAAGCAAAAGTTATGGCCGAATGAATTTTCAGAAAGGTCGCTATGGAATTTATATAGCCCGTGAAATTGGCCATTTTGCATACGACCTCGGAATTCGACGAAACCACTTTTGTTGGATCCGGGATGTGAAGTTATTACTAGATTTCAAATTTCATAATTTTTGAAGCTAGTATGTGAGCGTGGCAAAGGAAAATGTGTTTTGGTCAATTACAGTTAAATTGGATCGACCAGAAATGGGCCTTTTTGCAAACGGTCTCAGAATTCGACGAAACTAGTTTTGTTGGGACCGTATCGTCAAAACATAGCTAGATTTATTTTTCTGGAATTTTTCGAATTAGTTTGTGGCCCTGGCAAATTGAAATGCACGTTCAAATCAAATATTGAATCTTTTATATTTTAATTTGAAGGAAAACTGACTGAAACAGTCGAATGGGCCTACGGAACATATCCCATTGTGTTCGGATTGGGGCTAAAACGCTAGGGACGACAGTCGTTGGGTTTGGATTGGGGTTCGCAGGAGGCAAGGGGTATTTTCGGATTTTAAAACTTTATAAATAAAAAAAAACCTATTTGTCCACGTCAGACCCCCCTTTCTCTCTCCCCGATATCGATTCACGGCGGAAAACCGCTCGTGCCTTCTCTCCTCCGTTCCTCATCCTACAAGCAAAATTACGCCTTCCTCCTGTTGAGGATTTTGTAGAGCTCGGAGAGATCTTCAAATCCATATAAGGAGCAGCAATTATAGTTGTGTAATCGGCCGAATCACCTCCGTGAAGTTTCGACGTTGAAACCACCGCCACGACCGCTGGGGCCCACCGAGTTGGCCCTCCTCCCTGGCGCACGTGCGCCTCACGTAGGTCTTTGACCCTGCGCAACCTGATCGTGCAACCATTGCACGGATTGATCGAAAAATTCAAACCTAGTTTTGAAGATTTCTGAAAGGTATCGGCTGTTTTAATTTAAAACTGATTTTAACAGTTTAAAACCGTTGCAAACTTCGAAAAATCATATCTTTTTGCTATGTTAACGAAATTCGATGAAACAGGAAACATCGTGACCGTGTGGACGCCTTCTACATTTTAGAAGAGATCGCATATTTTTCTGAGCCTTCTGCTATTTTTGGTGGAGTGGAACCCAATGTGAGATTTCTAATTTATAAACGATATGGAAAACGACGATGTATAAATTATATAGTCGATGTATGAGTTATATAAGCGTTGTACACCTCATGTATAAGCGTTGTATAAGTTGTACGTTCGATGTATAAGTTATATATGTGTTGTAAAAATTATATATGTGTTGAAATGAAGTGAATTGCTATATATATATATATATATATATACGCCCCTCGTCCACAAACCATGGACGATATTTATTGATTGTGATTGGTGTGAAAATTGATTGATAGCGAATGGTTGTTTGGGATTGTTTGTGGTTGATATTGATTGATTGTGGTTGAAAAATACCCGTTTGTGGTTGAGAAATATTTGTTTGAAACCACATAGGATTTGTTTGTGGAAATGAAATAAATATATACATGCCGCCTGCGTGCGAACTAGATGCATGATCCCCATTGTCAAAAACCGCGAGGTTTTAAGGTTGAGCGAGGAGCCGTACTAGGGACGGTCCCGGTTTTAACTACCCTGCTGTTATGCTGCCGAAATTTTGAATAATATTCATGTGTTTGAATTATTTTCATTTGCTGAAACTATATTTATTCATTGAATAGAAAACCTTCATGTGTTGAATCGATATTCATTCGTTGATTAGAAATTCATGTGTTGAATGGTATTCGCATTTTAAATATAAAAATCACATTTTTATCTATATATAGAAACTATAGAAAACCTTCATGTGTTGAATCGATATTCATTTGTTGATTTGAAATTCATGTGTTGAATGGTATTCATATTTTGAAATAAATTGTTTGATAATAAAAATCACCTTTTATCGACTATATGGACTATGTAAAATAATCTCGTTTTAAAAGAAATTGTTTTATAAGAAAAATCCTATTTTTATTACCTATATAAACTATATAAAATAATAGTGTTTTGAAATGAATTGTTTTACAATAAAAATCATATTTTTATTATATACATGAATTGTTGAAATGCGAAGTGTTAAAAATAGCCACTCGTTCAAATAAATATGCATGAGTTGAAATATTCATTAATTAGCTAATGATATGATTTTGGCCTATGCATACAACATTAGAATGAATGGTGTTTTTGAACCAAATGGAATCATGAAGTTGAACGGAAAATGATAAATGATAAGAACTGTATATATGTACATGCATATTTATTGAACAGGTTATGGCAAAGGGGCTAGAGAAGAGGAATAAAATTTTGTGCCCGATAAATAGGTACACATTTACTGTTTTGTTTGGGTGATGATTTTATGAGCCTATTGGCTAGCCGCTTGGCTTTTTCTTTTTCTTTTTGACATGAGACGCCCGTGTGGCTATTTGGGAATTTTCCCATCCCCTCCCGTACAAAGGAGGTTATGGCGAAATTTTCCAAATTTTAAAGGCGTTAGTGAAATATTTGAAGTGAAAACGATATTGAAATTGTTGAATGAACTATATTTATATAAATATATAAATAAAATTAAAACGAAACGTGGCCGTGCAGTTCATGTTTTGAAACCATGATTTCAAACAACTAGTGTGGGAAATCCGACCATTGGATTTTCCCGAAACCGCAACCGTTGGGTTCACCTTGGAAATATCTTTCCAACGGCACCAACTTTGTAAAAATCCAACGGTTGGATTGTCTGGAATGTTTAATTCAAATCTGAAGAAAAACAGCGCCAGAATCGATTATATTTATATATATATATAAATATAATTATAATTAATCGAATAACAACGCTGCAGTTCGTATTTTGAAATCGAAACTTCAAACGATTGTACCGGGAGATCCGACCGTCGGATTTTCCCGAAACCGGAACCGTTGGATTTGTTTGAAAAGATCTTTCTAATGATGTAAATTTTGTGAAGATCCAACGGTTAGATTTTCAGAGATGTGTAAATCAAATCTGAAGAAAAACAGCGCCACGGTCGCGTTATGGCCCGAAGCGTCGTTTTGAATAATTGGCTATTTTAAAATAAATAAAAATAGCGATAAATCGTTATAATATTATAAACCATATGGATGTGATTTAGAAATTAACTGAAGGTTGGCTAAGTCGAATGGTTTCCTGGGTGTTGATCTGATGTTGGTTTCGGCCTTCGGGGTTAATATTTGGGAAATCGTTCTCTTACTGATTGACGGTTAGTGACTAATGAATTGAAATGATGCGTGTATATGTTAGTGTTGCACTTGTTTATTATATACGCGAGTTGCTCAGAAAGACCGGGTTTTTCCCATTCTGAATAACTGAATAGACGATAAGAAATCGAAGATGAAGACGGTGGTCGAAGACCAGAGATCTTCACCTCGTTTGGATGGTAACCGAGGTCCTGATTGGGAGGCATCCCGAAATATGGATAATGAGTGGTGATCGTCCAGACGTACGTGGTGATCGATGGGTTTGCGAGGTATTTAGTGCCTCCGGTTTCGTTCAGACCCAGAATGGACTGTGTGTCTGACATTGGATTTTATGCTGTGCTGATTGATCTCTATTAAATATACATCTGTTTGGCGGCGGAGAATTTATTCTTTTGCTTAACGCCCTTATCTGAAACGCACGAGCTCAGAGGTTGTATATCGATGGACATCAGTCGCATGGCATGAATTGCCTGTGTGGCATGCTAAGATGCAATGATCAGGGCTTCTGTTGAAAAGAAAAGTCTTGTGTGATGATCAAAGCACCGCCTGTGTGGCGTAGCTTTGTGTATAACGTAAAATCGCGAGCCTCACACCCCGGTATGAATCAGAAACGGGATAGGACATCAGGGAGGGCCTGCGTTTCTTCCTAGCTAGGGTGGTGTCAGTGACCTACCGGCCCTGACATTTATATACTTTTCACCTGTGTGGTTGTTGCTGTTGCGAGGCGCCTCGGTTAGATCGGACGATCCGGGTCCGATGGAGCCATTCGTTGGTTCGCTTACGCCCCAAAGGGCGGGGAAACGTAGTGTTCAGGCATTTTAATCCACTCCGTGTGGACCGGCCCTGACGATCCAAGGGTCGATGCGTTCTGATCCTGAGACTCGGGCTAGGCAGTCTCGAATTCGGTTAGGACTATCTTTTGCCTTGGTTCATTACGGAAATCCAATTTCCAAATACGACATCGTGCGGTTTTGATTGTATATATATATTTGGCGACATAGTGGCATGGGACGCTCATGTCGTCTATGATTGATAGTTATGATTTGAAATTGTTTTTGAAACAAATAAACACTAGTCATAATATCAAATGCTTTTGTTTTATTCGTATCAATCATATTTTGGCCATTATAAGGTAAAACTCTATCCTCCGATTTGCGTTGCATTGTGTGATGGGAACTGAGTCTTATAATGGCTTCATTTTTATAAAAAGCATTGCGATGTTTAAAAGAAAGATTTGTTTTAAAGCACTGGCAATCCAATGGAGTAAACCCGTTCCACGAAAGTGGCATGGTCCTGTGATTAGCCATATGTTAAATGTGTTGAATAGATTTCTCATACCAGTCCCATGACTGACTCATAGTTTGTTTCACTTTCAAACTCGGGTGCCCCTTTTTCTGCATGGGCAGCCTTGTATTCAGGTTTAGCAGGCTTTATCTGGATAGCTGGAGCCGAAGATGGATTCTATCATTTATCTCTTTTTATGCTTTTCAGCTCCTATTGTACATATTTTGTTTATTTCCGCTGTAGACATTTATGTATAGCTGAACTATATTTGTACTAAGTAAGATCCTGTATATTGTGTAACTCTGATGATTACGTTTATCCAGTATATTCTATTGTTCATTACCTGGTGTATTTAATTATTCTGTTCTGCTATTATCTGTTTCTGTGTTATATTCCACGGATTACCCTTGCCACCGTCAGTACGGGGATTGGGGTCATCTCAGCCAACTTGCCTCTCCTGCCAAATCGTATCACGCTCTTCAACGGAGAAATCTTGACAAACACCAATCACCAATGGAGAATTTTAAGTCTCTATCCTGGGCAACCTTCATCCATTGTTGAATGATTTTAATCTTATCAGAAGTTTCCCTTACCACATCTGGTCCAAGCACAAACTTCTCACCGGTCTCTATCCAACATGATGATGAGTTGCACGGTCTTCCGTACAAAGCTTCATATGGAGCCATACCGATACTGGATTATAGCTATTATTATATGCAAACTCTACTAGATGCAAATGGTCATCCCATGATCCACCAAAATCCAATATACAAGCTCTCAAGAGAACTTCCAATATACGATTCACCCTCTCTGTCTGACCGTCGGTTTGAGGATGATACGCGGTACTGAGATATAATTCTGACCCTAGAGCCTCTTGTAAGCTCTTCCAAAACCCACTAGTAAACAACGGGTCTCGGTCACTCACAATGCTTTTAGGTACTCCTTGAAATTTCACTATCCACTTCATATACAGTTCTGCTGACTTAGCTGTCGTTCTGGTCGATTTGACTTGTATAAATCTTGCACTCTTGGTCAATCGATCCACAATTACCCAAATGCTATCATGTACCGATTTAGTCCTTGGTAAACCATCAATGAAATCCATCGAGACTTGCTCCCATTTCCATTCGGGAATTTCTAATGGTTGCAACAAACCACTAGGCTTCTTTTGCTTGGCTTTAACTAACTGGCAATTCATGCACTTGGATATAAATTTCCCAACGTCTCTTTTCATCCCTTCCCAGTAGTAAGTCTGCTTCATGTCTCGATACATCTTACCACCACCGGGATGTATAGTCAGTTTTGAGTGATGACATTCCGTAAGCACTTCATCCCTCAAACCATTCACGTTGGGTACAACTAGTCTTCCATTCTTTCAAAGCCATCTTTCTCGATCAAGCCCATACAAATTCGTCTCCTTACCGTCAATATTCATCTCTAACTTGGAGATGATTTCCAATAGATTAGGATCATCACTCTGACTGGAACCAATCCACTCAATCAAAGTGGGTCTGATCGTCAAACTAGCTAACATCTCTGGATCCAATTCGCACTTTGGTCTGAAATCATACCCTGCGATATACTCCAGTTGCTTCCATTCAAGAAACATAGCCCCTAAACTGGCATGTCTCCTACTCAAGGCATCGACTACCGCATTGCCTTTCCCAGGTGTATATGCGATATCAAAATCATACGAAGCTAAGAACTCTAACCATCTCTGTTGACGGAGATTCAGATCCTTCTGAGAGAAGAGATACTTTAACGATTTATGATCGGTAAACAACTCAAATCTTTCTCCCAAGAGATCATGTCTCCTCATCTTCAACGCAAACACGATCGCTGCCAGTTCCAAATCATGGGAAGGATACCTTTTCTCATGCGGCTTTAGTTGCCGACTAGCATAAGCTATAACCCTACCTCCTTGCATCAATACAGCATCTAGTCCGGTACCACAAGCATCTGTGTATACCGTCATCTCTTCATTCCCTTTAGGAATGACTAACACTGGCGCACGCATCAACTTTTCTTTTAGACTCTTGAATGCATTCTCATACACTCTGCCCTAGACGAAGGCTTGATTCTTCTTAGTCAACCGAGTCAATGGTGCTACTATCTTGGAGAAGTCCTGGATAAACTTACGATAATATCCAGCTTACCCCAAGAAGCTTCTCACGTCTGTTGCATTCTTGGGCGTAGACCAATCCTGTACCGTAGCCACCTTCGCAGGGTCCACGGCAATTCCATTCTCTGAAACAACATGGCCCAAGAATGTCACTTCCCTCTTCCAGAAGTGACACTTAGAAAATTTCGCTTTCAATTGGTGTTTTCTCAACACCTCCATCACTATCCTCAAATGTCCCTTGTGTTCTTCCTCTGTCCTTGAGTAAACATGGATGTCAACTACGAACACAAGAACAAACTTATTCAGCTGATCTCTGAACACCCGATTCATAAGATCCACGAAGTATGCTGGTGCATTGGTCAACCCAAATGGCATGACCAACCACTCATAAAATCCAGACGGCGTCCTAAATGTCGTTTTCGGAACACTCTCAACCGCTACTCGGAGCTGATGAAATCCTGTCGCGAGGTCCAACTGGGAGAACACTCTTGCTCCTTCCAGTTGATCAAACAAATCATCTGTCCGCAGTTGAGGATACTTATTCTTCCTCGTCACCTTATTCAACTCGCAAGAGTCCACACACAAATGAAGGGAACCATCTTCCTCAGTGGCAAACACAACTGGTGCTCCCCACTCGGAGACACTTCTTCAAATAAACCCCTTCTTCAAAAGATCGCTTACTTGCACCCCGAGCTTCGCTGCTCCCTTGGTGCCATACGACGAAGTGGCATCACTATAGGTCCGACATCTTTCACTAAATCAATGCGGAATTCAATCTCTCGGCGTGGTGGAAGTCCGGTCACTTCCTCGAAGACGTCCGGATACTGGCCAACCACGGGCACATCAGACAACTCATCATGCGGGATGTCGAGGGAATTTATAAAACTAGCCATCACCCCATCACTAGGTAGACTACCAAACACTACCCTCCGCCCATCATCCGCCCTAACTGTCACCAAAAAGCCCTCACAGTCTACCACTACCCCATATGTTTGGAGCCAATTGACCCCCAATATAATGCCATACCCAATAAAGCCTAAAACAAAGCAATCACAAACAAACATACATCCATGACTCGATAAGACCAAATTTCGGCAAATTATACTAAGGTTAGTCGAACCACCAATCAGGTTCGTCACAACCAACGGTCTATCGACAATCTCGGGTTCCAGTCCCAACCTATCTACCAGGTCACTAGATATGAAGGAACGAGAAGCTCCGATATCAAACAAAACTCGAACATGTACATCAAGAATAGAAAGCATACCTTGAATGACGACATTCTTTCCTTTCTCCGCTGCAGTTGGGGCATTCGACGAAGAAGGAATAGCACTGATAGCATATGCTTTCACAATCTGCTTCTCCTTAAGAGGTTGTGGACATTTATCCTTTTGATGTCCCACTTGGCTACAGTTGTAGCACTTCCTATCCGCTGGCTTGGCCCGACATTCTTTGGCATAATGGCCCTTCTTACCACACCTGAAGCACTCAACATCTTTCTTGCTTTTTTTCTGGCCATCCTTAGTTTGATGCTGCTTCCTTTTGTTCTGAGTGTTATTCTTTCCTCCACCGCCTGCTTGCGGCTTCAGCCCTTCTGCAGATGCAACCTCAGTCTTTGACTTAGGGTAAAGACTCTTTGATCTCAAAGCTTTCCTCACAATTGATTCAAAAGTCTCATCGATGTGGTTGATAAGCCTTTCCCCCAAGTATCCATCCAAACCAGTAATGAACTTCTCATTCTTCTTCTCAGGAGCATCGATAAGGGATAATCCATACTTCGACAAAGTGTCGAACTCAGCAATATAGTCCGAGACTGCCCTACCATTATGCTTAAGCTCCAAGAACTTCCTAAACAATTCCGACTTCTGAGCAGCTAGGATAAACTTGTCGCTAAAGCGAGCCTTAAACTGATCCCAAGTAACCTGATCCTCTGGAGTGGCTGTCTTAATAGCATTCTACCAATTCATCGCTCGCTCTTGTAGCTGACGAGACGCTAGCCTTCTCTTCATCGCATCCTCGATACCCAAGTCGTCGAAGATACGATCACAGCTATCCAACCAATCCTGAACATCCGTGGTCGACTCCGTTCCATGGAACGGCCTCCCACCAAGGTTAGTGTAATCCTTGCACAGCTTGGCGAAATCGGCCCTAGGCGCCTGCACTACTGGACCACCACCATTACCGGCATTGGGAACTGTCCCTGAACATCCCTAAGCATCTCTCTCATGAAGTCAGTGAACATCGTCCTCATGTCAGGAGCATTCCCATTATTGGCCCCTCTACCAGCACCCCTTGTGTCTCGACTCATCGTTCCATCTGTAAAGAGAAAACGATTAACTATCTCCATAGTGGTGCTAGTGCAGTACGACTTCATCCTTATACTAATAATAGTGTGTGTGTATATATATATATATATAATTTTTGAAAACCAAAGTAATCACAAATACGCACTCTTATATACGTACTATCTCTCCCTAGTGTCTTTTCCTAGGTTAACTACGCAACCTAGAGCTCTGATACCAAATGTGATGGCCCGCCCTGCACCAACCGACATTTACTCCAAAAATTTGCGTTGTACACATGTCCAGTTAGCACGGAACGGCCGTCAGAAGAAAAGGAAAAGAACCTGTAGAATGTCTCATAGCGCATGGAACAAAATATAATAACAACATACTTGACATAAAACAGGTGAGACAGTGTATAAGCTGAGACAAACTATCATAGCAGCGGAAAATCCAAATACAGCTTATGTTCCACAACATCATTATTACAACTTTTAAAACTGTCTCTAAAGCAAGATAAGGAAGGTAAACTACTAATGCCCAAGTAGTGACCACCAACGACACAGGGAGAATATCTATATATATCATACGTGGAAGACTCATGCTCGCCTCCAGATCAGCTACTCGTGCATCACCAGCTAACCTGTCTCTAGTCTGCTCGTTTAGGAGCACCCAGAGTAATAAGAAGAGATATAAAACTCTGGGTCAGGCAAAAGTCTGGTATGAGCAATAAGAAGCTAAACAGAACAATAACAGGTATACCAAACCATACCTGAACCTGGACCTGCAACCAAAGAGTTAGTACTACATACTGTACAACACTCTAGGGTGCCACTAACATATGGTGTACAAGCATATGGGAATGGGCATGTCACAGTGATGGAAAACAATCAAGCATAGCAACCATCCTCACATCTCTCACTCAGTGCGTAAAGCATACGATATCCACCACTTCGATCACCTAATACTTTGCTATGATCACTCTACCCCATGAAGTCACAACGGCTTCACTGCACTGATCCATAGCCACTATTCCTTCGCTATGTCCACTTTGCCCCATGGAGTCGTACATACCCCACTGCACTGGCTCATAGCCTTACTAATCCTTTACTATGTCCACTCTGCCTCACGGAGTCACAATGGCTCCACTACACTGGCTCATAGTCTTACTACGATCGCTTTGCCCCTTGAGTCATGGTGACTCTGCTGGACTAATGCGTAGCACATCATTCCTTTTCAGTGGTGAATCGAAGTTATGGACGTCGACAACTCCTTAGCACACGTCCCGAAGCAAAGCCCAATCATGAAGTGAACTCATTGGTTCCCAATTGGATCCTGAGCTCTAACTTCCATTTGGACTACCTTTGCATCTCGAGTTATTCGTCATCACCGGATCAGTTCGGATCTCCTCACAGCCATCGGTTCGGTTCGGCCTTCAGTATCCCCCACTGGATCGATTCGTGCCAAGCTTCTTCGGATCGGATTGGAGGGTGCCATCGGGTTCGGGTCATGCTCCACGTTCCAGCTCGTGGTGGTTCGGATCGGGGTACTCTGGCGGATCGGGTCGGAGAACTCCAGGCGGATCAGTCGTGATCTCCTCCAAATTTCCCATCAGCTCGTGGCATGCAGGCTCGGTTCGGATGCAAGGGGCGGATCGCCGATGGGCCACCGATCCGATCCGGTCCTTGTCCATTTCCTGCATTTTGTCCAGCGAGTTGTTTACGCCATTCAACGGCGTTTTCGACCACTCTAGTTATTCTAATCAATCACAAAGCATACCACAAAGTCATAGCAACAAATAGAAGTGACCTCAAACAACAAAACATCAATATGATAGGTTAAAATGGATCAAACATAACCAAAACCCCATATTTCCCTTAAGCATGTTTAGGCATAATTAATGATAGGATTAGCAAAACTTAACCAAATTAACCCACGTTTCTAACAGGGGTCTAAAACATCATTTAAGAATTCATAAATATTTTTCCATATTTTATTAATGCATAGATTCGCTAATCTTCACTAATTACCCTTAATCAACAGTAATTAGTGCAAAACTATGCAAATCACTCACCTTAGCCACAAATAAACCTTATATCTGAAATAAATCTCTGATATGGCACGAATACTAATGCCAACCAGCAGCTCTAATCTTGATTTTTTGAAGATCTCCCTTGATTTGATGTTGCTAAGCTTAATCCTTGATTAGAAAGTGATTTGGAGGTGATATAGAGGTTGGAGGCCATTTTTAGGGTTTCTAAGAGGTAAGTGGAGGCTAGAAAACTGAAATGGAATGAAACCCTAACTCTTTTCAGCCTCCCCATAACCCTAATCCCGAAATGGGTTATGGGACCATTCACTAATCACCTTATTTGGCCCGGTTAAGCAGTTTTTCACCTTCCAAACCTTAATTCAGCCATTTCTCCCAAACGGTAAGTTCGTTTTCCACATGTGACCACGCTACGGAAAGGTAAACCATCATCCGAAGCCAACGGAAGTGGTTTCAGGTCAAAACTCTTTTCCAATCAAAAGTTATTGCCGAAGCAAGATCAACTAGGGGTAAAAAGGTCATTTAAAAATCGGCAAAAATCATGAACATGGGAAATGACCCCATTGGTCGTTTCCCAAAGCCACATGAGTATACGACTTCACATAAGAAAGAAATAATTATTCTACGATTCTCCGATGCGTAGAATGCGGGTTGTTACACTCAAGCACCTGATCCCGGGATCCTCGCGTCCCTCGGAAGGACTTTGCATCGAAGATGGTGCGAAATTCACACCCAGCCGGGTGCGAAATTTCGCACCCATGCCTGGTTTCGAAATTTCGAACTTAGCGGGTGCGAAATTTCGAACCCAGCGGGTGCAAAATTTCGCACCCATGCTTGGGTTCGAAATTTCGAACCCAACGGGTGTGAAATTTCGCACCCTGCCTGGGTTTGAAATTCTGAGGCATGCAGGTGGCGGGTTCGAAATTTAGCTAGTGGTCCCATATTTCTACCAACTCCTACCTAATCTACCTACCCCCACGCCTATAAATATCCCATGGCCTCACACTTCAAGGGGGTTGGATTTTCTTCACTTAAGACCTTCCTAGAGCTTCCTAGACCTCATTAATGGCATCTCCTACTTGAGGAAGAAGGAGAATTAAATATTCTTTTTCCAAATACCTAGCATATGGCAATTATAAAAGTGAATGTAATGAGCATGGCTCTACCTTGTAATTCTTGAGTGATTAATAAAAGTTCAACATCCTTCCAAAGTGGACGTAGGCCTAATCCGCAGCTGAACCACTATAAATTCTCGTGTCATTTACCGCTTTCTCTTACTTAGTCTTGCGACCAAATTAACTATTCCTAGTAATAGGAATCTTTGGTATTTACGACATTTTTTGTCGTCAATACTCTCCCTGATGTCTTTCCCTAGGTTAATTACGCAACCTAGGCTCTGATACCAAGTGTGGCAATCCGCCCCGCACCATCCAACATTTCCTTGAAAATGCGTTGTGCCAATGTCCAACTAGCATGGGACGGTCATCAAAATAACGAGATTTGAAACTATGAATCACCAAAAACCTGTAATATATCTCACAACGCATGGAATAAAATATAATAATAACATAACTTGACATAAAACAGGCGAGACAGTGCATAAGCTGAAAACTAAACCATCATAGCAGCGGAATCCAATGTACAGCCTATGATCCAACCATTACTACAACTTCAAAATACTATTTCTAATGCAAAATAGAAATGGTACACTACTAATGCCCAAAATAGTGACCAGCAACAAAACAGGGAGAATATATGTAAATAGTACATGGAAGCCTCCTGCTCGTCTCCGGATAGCCACTCGTGCATAACCACCTAACCTGTCTCTAGTTGCTTGTTTAGGAGCACCCAGAGTAATAAGAAGAGACATTAAACTCTGGGTCAGACAAAAGTCTGGTATGAGCGATAGCAGCAAAATAAAGCAATAACAGGTGTAAATAATCATACCTGAACGAGGACATGCAACCAAAGAGTTAGCACAACAAGATGTATAATACTCTAAGTTAACACTAACATAAAGTGTAAAATGGGAGTGTGCATTTCATGGTGATAGCAAACAACAAACATAGAAATCATCCTCACATCTCTCACTCAGTGCGTAAAGCATACGATATCCACCACTTTGATCGGTAGAACTATTGGGACCATGATGGAGTCCCACCCTGTCATCACTACAACCCCTTGGTGGCCCTGATGGAGTTCGACTCCATACAACCTCTGACCCCACCTCACTGGTCCATAGTCAATGCCCCCCTCTCAATAGTGAACCAAAGTTATAGATATTTATAACCCCTTTGCACACGTCCCGCAACAAAGCCTAAGTTTAGAAGTTAACCCATTGATCCCCATTTGGATGCTGAGCTATTACTTCTCATCTGGACTTCCTTTGCATCTAGGGTTTAGTCGGATTGGAATTGATATTTAAAAGAGTTCATAGTCATCGCCAGTCGTTCATCCTCCATGGATCGGTCGAACATCATCGTTGGGTCGGTCGAACATGCAATCCCTGGTCGGTCGAACATGCACCACTGGGTTGGTCGAAATGCACCAATGGGTCGGTCGAACATGCATATATATATATAGGGTCAGTCGAACATGCATATATATATATATATATATATATAGGGTCAGTCGAACACATGTCAACGGGTCGGTCGAACATCGTTATACCATCATTAGGTCGGTCGAACATCGCGTATAAGGTCGGTCGCTCGACCCATAGCCTACACCAATTTTCCAGCAAACCATTTTTGCCTCTCGACGGCGTCTTCGACCATTCTAACTTCACTAATCAATCACAGATCATACCAAATAGTAGAAACAACATATAGGTTCAATCAAAAAGATCAAATCATCAATCACATAGGTTATGTAACACCACGAAATTCTGTAACACTAAGTTTCACAAATTAAAGTATAGTTAATTCTAAATTTGGGAATTAAGGGAAACGGGTTAAGCCATTGCGTTCGTCTCGAAATTCTTCTTGAGATAGAGTCCGAGTTTGCGTAAATCAGACTCCGTATGAAGGAGATATGACCTCTGGAAGTTTCAGAATTTATTTGAAATTCAAACAGCTCGAAATTTGGATTCAAAAAATCAAAAATAGGACCAGACCCGGGCTAAGCAGGAAAATTCCTGCCCAAGGCCCAGGTCGACCATAGGGTCGACCTGGGTGTCGACCTGGTGGACCCAAGTCGACCATAGGGTCGACCTGGGTGTCGACCTGGTGGACCCAGGTCGACCATAGGGTCGACCCCCTATCGACCTGGCCAGGTCTGGCTGGTCTGTGTTCTGGTCGAATTTCTAAGCCTTAGTGTGTCACTAGGGCTGACGTGTCGGCATTAGATTGGCTCCTCTTGATGTGTATGGCCTAGATTCCTTCTGTCTTCATCTGATGGATCAAATCAACTTGAAACTCTATAAAAACACCCTAGGTCTCCAACTAAAATTCACACAAAAATTAGAACTTGAGCCGCCATGCTGTCGGAAGAAAACTAAGGAGAGCCTCCGTTTGAAAAGAGGCGAACAACGAATCAACTCAAGCTAATTCAAATTTGAGATTAAAGCTACTAATAAAATCAAAACAACAACGTCTACCCAAAGGAACGCATCTCAATTTCAGAACCTCAGATCTCAGAAAAACAAGGCCATCTTGCGTTGTAAGTATAGTGGCTCTTTAGATGGGAACGCGATTAAGACATGATTTGTTGTAAATTGTAATATGGAATTATATCAGTATTAACGATGTTGTTTTATATTTGTTATTTGTGATAATTTGAATGATTGTGGTGATTGAATCTTTTATGTACTATGAATCAAAAAATCAACACCTTATGCGAATTGTATGTATATAGTTAGATCTAAATATATGCTTATGCAAGTTATAGGTTGCAAGTTAGATTTACACAAATATTTATATCATTCATGTAGGCTCTATGTATATATGTTTAAACCAATTGTGCCTACATAACTAGAATAGATCTATATTCACATGTTTTTATGCAAGTGAGAACTTATAATCGGATCCATGTCAAGATCCGTTTAGGATTCGTATGAAAGTTTATTGTTAGATCTATGTTTATACATATGTGTTGCAAGTTCACACCCTTAAGTGGTTGTCAAAGTTATACATATAGTTTTGTCTTACGCCAGTTTTATGTTTGAGGTTATGCCTAGACCTATGCATTAACATGTTATACCATGTTGTAGTGGATTCATATGACACCTATTAGGTTATACTATGTTATACCTTTATGTTAGGCTAAAACTATATGATTCATGCGACACCTATTTAACTAGGCCCAATATTTATATGCAACTTTGTGGCATGTTATGCAATGTTACGATATTCATGTCGATTATTTTGCAAGTTCACACCTATGATGTTCATATTGACTATGTCAAGAATGCCAAGTTTACACCTATGACATGTTTATGTTAATGAATTATTTTTATGCCAATTTTGTGAATGCTAAATTAGGCTAAGTTTTTAGCCTAATATTATATGTCAAAATCATGCGAACGGAAAATTAGGCTAAGATTGTTAGCCTAATATTTAGACGGGGTACCGTTGGGAAAAAATTGGTAATTATAGGAAACTTGACGTAAATTGGTTAAAATCACATAGCTGATTTATGGCATGAAAAGGTATAAATTATATACCTAAATTAATGAACTTGATTAGAAATAAATTTGGGCAATGACATGAATTCTACATAATTTACATAAATAAAATGTAAATTTAGACAATACGAATATGCTTAACCCGAGGTTGGATTGAGTTGTGATGTAAACCTGGCCGGACCCGCCCGGTTGTCCAGTAATCACAACAATACCTATCCAATGTGAGAGGTTAAGGCATTGAGCCCAATAAAGACCCGAGGTTAGACTGAGTTGTGGCGTAAGACTGCCCGGAACCGACCGGCATACAGGCAGCCACAACAATACCTGTCTAATGTCAGTAGTTGGTGCTTTAATAAGACAATTAAAGCTAAGTTAGGATTCGTAGGGTTAAGTTAACTAAAACACTTAGCCAACTCAGTATGTTAACTAGACTAGAAGGTGAGGTTAAGTAAAGTTAATACACTTAACCAATTTAACATATTAACTAGAGGGTGAGGTTAAGTAAATTCAGGACACTTAACCATTATAACCTGATAATTAGATAAGTAGGTGAGGTTAAGTAAGTTTAGAATACTTAACCATTATAACACGTTAGCTAGATAAGTGGGTAAGGTTAAGTAAATACACTTAGCCAATTTAATATGTTAGCTGGACTAGAGGGTAGGGTTAAGTAAATTTAGAACACTTAACCATCATAGTGTGATAAATTGTACAGGGTAAAGTTGAAACATGAAGGGACAATACTTAACCATTAGAACATGTTAATTAAACATATGTTAGGGTTAAATTAACAAAGGGAACACTTAACCGTTATAACATGTTAGTTAAAACAGGTAGGCAAGGTTATGTTAAAAGGGACACTTAACCAATACAAGATGAATGTGTAGGGTTAAGTAATAAGAAATACTTAACCAATATAACTTGGTTTGTGATAGGGTTAAGTCAACATGAACCACTGATAACACTTAGCCAGTTTAATATGACAAAGGAATGGGTTAAGCTAACTTGAATTGACTAATGACACTTAACCAATCCAACTTGACGAGAAAGAGGGCTAAGTAGTAAACCTTAGTTAAGAAAACGACAATTGAGGAAACTAAGTGGTAAACCTTAGTTAGGAAATGAAGTGACCCGAACTTCCCCAGTCTCCGAAGAGATGAGAAAGAACGAATTACTGTGAGGACAAGACAAAACAGAACGCAGACGGAAGAACATTTCATTTCTATTACAACAATTCCATCAGATACAAGAATATACAGAGTATAATGAATAAATTACATTCGATAAATATCAAAGATTACAATAAATTACATAGCAGCGGAAAATAATGCAAAGCACAACTGAAGGTGATATACGGATACAGAGCTTTCCGGATATCATTCCAGCTGTAAACCAGGATCCTGTGAATATAAATCTGCAAAACCAAAACTACTAGCTGCCCATGTCGAAAATAAGGCACCCAGAGTTTAGGTTAAAACAATAAACTCCAGGTCAGTCATGTGACTGGTGTGAGAACTAAAACAGTTATTAAAACTTTATTTTAAAAGAGAGTAATTCAAGGTACCACGCCGTATAACACGGTACGGGTTTCCTCCCAAGAATACCAGTGCATATCAATAAACAACGCAATGCTTTTTCAAAAAATGAAGCTATTATAAGACCCAGGTCCCATCACACAATGCAACGCAAGCCGGAGGATAGGGTTTTCCCTTATAATAGCCAAATATGCTTGGTACGTTCAAAACAAATCATTTGATACTATTATAAGTGCATAGTGTCAAAACAATTTCAATCATAAATATCAATCATAGACGGCATAAGTGCCCCGTCCCACTATGTCGCCATACTAGGCTCTACAAATAAAGCCTAAATACACGTATTGGAAATTGGATTCCATCATGAGTCGAGGCAAGGGGCAAGCTCCTCTCCGCTTCGAGACACTCTAACAAATGCCTCGGGACTACACACTCTGGGTAACCCCTGGATCTTCAGGGCCGGTACTCTCTTACGTTTGAGGATTAATTATTCCTGAACACACGTTTCCCGGTCCTTACAGACCTAAAATCGAGGCGCTTCATCCAACAACCACATAGGTGAAAAGTATATAAATGTCAGGGCTGGTAAGTCACTGACACCACCAAAGCTAGAAAGAAACGTCGTGCTCTCCCCACAGTCCGTATCCCGTTTTTAACTCATACCGAGGTGTGAGGCTCGCGAATCCACGCTATACACAAAGCTGCCACGTAGGCCGTGCTTTGATCATCAACCACAAGACTTTGCTTTTCAACAGAAGCCTTGATCCATGCAACTCAGCGTGCCACACAGGCAATTCATGCCATGCGATTGATATCTATCGATATATAACATCTAAGCTTGTATGTCTCAGAGAAGGGCGTTAAGCAAGAGAATAAATTCTCCGCCGCCAAACAGATATATATTTAACAGAAATCAATCAACACAGAATAAAATCCAATGTCATACACACAATCCATTTACAAGTTCGTTCTGGGTCTAAACGAAACCGGAGGCACTTTCCTCGCATATCCATCGATCTCCAAGTACGTCTGGACGACCACCAACTATTTCCATCCTCTTGGGTGTACAGCCCAATCAGGATCATCAGTAATTATCCAAACGATGTGAAGACTTCTGGTCTTCGACCACCGTCTTCATCTTCGACATATCGTCGAATCGGTTATTCAGAATGGGTATAAACCCGGACTTTCCGAACAACCCGCGTATATTAAAAATAAATGTTACACAAACACAACATACGCCTCATTCCAATTCAGCAGCCACTAACCGCAAATTAGCAAGAGAACAATTTCCCAAATATTAACCCCGAAGGCCGAAACCAACATCAGATCAATATCCATGAAACCATTCTTCTTAACTAACCTACAGCTAGTTTCTAAATTTCATATTCTTAGGGAAAGGTTCCCATTAATTTTATCCAAGATAAATTCTTTAAATTTATTCTTTAATCTTCCTTTGGATGTCATTTCAAACCAAATTATGGTTTTCCAAACTAGTCGAGATTAGCGAATCACACCGAAGTAATTATTTATTTTATTTCCCAATCCCAACATATTCATCCCATGAAGCAAAACTGGTAATACTCCATATCTAACACCACGGTGTTATCGGTAAAATTTATTACCATTTCATGTTCAAATCTAATTAAAGATTTAACTATCGCTTTGGAGCAAAACTGGTGATACTCCATTCTCGCTCATTTTCCAAATTTGATAATTTAGATTATCAATTCACATTTCAATCTAATTGCAGATTCATTAAAACTTCTTTTACTGGGTTAAAGAACTAATGTCCTTTAAAACACAGTTCACGACAAACCCAAATCACATTCTATTTATTTATCGGGTTAAAGAACAAGTGTCATGTAAAACACCCTTCACGATAAACCCACAAATCAATTCTATTTACAACCCATTTCAAATCCAATTTATTTATTTAAAAATAAATGGGTTTTAATTTTAGTTCAAAACTAGTTCATTTCGATAAAAAACTATTTTTATCTTTTCAAATATGGAGTTTTTCATCCTAATTTTTCCCAAATCATTTCTTATGATTTTACGCAAATTATTACTATTTTTAATAATTTTATCAAGGCCCGTACAGTCGATTTCCAACAACGGCCATCGAACGGCACTTAAAGCGACCTTTCCAAATTTGATTTGGACGTATCTCCAAATCCAACCGTTAGATTTCAAATTTTTAATATACGTTAGAAAGCTCTTTTCGATACGAACCCAACGGTTCTGGTTTTAGAAGAATCCGACGGTCGGATCTCCCGTCCGTTCGAAGTCAATGGTCGAAATTCGCGAACTGCCGCGGCGCGGCGCGTTCTATTCAAGCCATTATACCATATACATAATATATATAATATATATTTCGTCGATTTCTATTCAAAATGAATTTTATAAATAGTTTTAAATTCATTTCAAAAACATTTCAACTTCCATTTCCAATTTAAATCAAAATTGAATTTTTCCTTATAAATTCGTTTTAAAATTCATTTCAATTCAATTCAAATTTCGATTCAATTTGAATTCATTTCAAATCGATTTTTATTCTATTTCAATTCGTTTTCCATTCGATTCAAATTAAATTCGTTTTATATTCAATTCAATTCGAATTCGTTATATATTCTATTCAATTCAATAAAAACAAAAATATAATCGATATAAATATCGTTCGCGTCAAAATAGCGCATCTCTAATCAACACGGGTTTATATATTTCAATAATCCGGTTATTCTATTCGACAAATGAATATTTATCCTATTCAATACGTGAATCTATATTTTTGTCAACACATGACTAATCTCAACGAATGAGTACTGTCCACGTGTGACTATTTTTGTCATTCAATATATTTTATAAAAATTATGGTATCTATCGTTTGATTTAAATTCAGACTCCAACCGTAAATTAGTAAGAGAACGATTCCCTAAATATTAACCCCGAAGGCCGAAACCAACATCAGATCAATATCCAGGAGACCACTCATCTCAACTATTTTCTAGTTAATTTCTAATTTTATATATGATAAAGATGTAAATTTTATTGTTAAAATATTTCGTTCAACACATGACTAATCTCAACGAATGAGTACTGTCAACACATGAACCTTTATTTTATAATGATAAAGATATAAATTTTATTGTTAAAATATTTCGTTCAACACATGACTAATCTCAACGAATGAGTACTGTCAACACATGAACCTTTATTTTATAATATTCTTTATTTTCTAAATTGGAATGAGGCCCAATCAATTACCATATAAAGTTGATTATATGGATTCCATACAAAACATGTATATAATAGCAACGATAAATAATCAACCATCATCCAAATGGCACTATACTGTATAAGCATCAAATATAGATATCTAACGCTTATAACAGCATGTCAATCAATCGATCGACATACAACTAATTATTGGGATTAGTGTATGCCGTGTTTTATCCCAATATCCGTATGGGGTTTCAAACAATCAAACACAGATTTTATTCGTGCAGTTGGGCGATGTGTAAAATTTATCGTCCCAATCAATGTCCTTCAAATAGGTGTACATAAACAAACTGTCCGGTTTGTAAATGGATATTTATTTATTCACGTTCACGTTAAAAATTACATTTTTAACGACCAAATTATTTTATTCGGTTCATTTATTAAATAAAATGATATCTTTATTTTTCTAACTTATTTTAGAAAATTTCGACGGCATAACGACACGATACTAGAAACGGGACAAGGCCTAGCCTTATCCCTGGTCTAATAATGGCCCACGCCATACACATATCAATCAAACCAATTTCAATTCACCAAACAACCAAATTCAACTCAAATAATTTAACTAATCTATGCAACCAAACAAACAAGTCCATGGTCTGTGGACAGTGGTGTCGGGTGCTACTAAACACCGTCTGCATCCTAGTATATATATTTATAGCTAGAAAAGAAAATTCAAAGTGAGAAGTTCTCACCGACTAGCTAAACCAAACGCCACGACTCTTCTTATGTAGAAATCTTCGTCGTGCTCGCCTTTTTGCCAATTTCACTGCCCATAGTCACTACATATATAAAAATCACATTTTTATATTGTTGCTATGTATATAAAAATCACATTTTTATTCTACTACTATATAGATAAAAATCCTATTTTTATACCGATGTTCATATAGTAAAGATCAAATCTTTACTATCTATATAATATAGAAATCGTATTTTTATTATCTCTACTATATAAAAATCATATTTTTATTCTTCCTATAATATAAAAATCATATTTTTATTCTACTTCATTCGTCAAAAACCATAGAAGCTTTAAAGCGGAGAAAACTCACTTTTTTTCTAATGCCCGGATTCGCTGTTCGGGTTCCAGAATTTGCAAACGAGCTTCAATCTTCACACCATCTTTTTTTCTAGCTTAAACGCGCCATTCCGGACAACTTTCTCCTAAGGGTCTTTTTTTCCGAAAATGCTCCAATTCGCCAGAGTTCGCGAAAGTACATGAATTTTACCGCTTTTGAACAGCAGACTTCGAACGCGTTTTCCGAGCAGCTTCGAACTCCAAAACACGACTTCCATATAGCCAAATCGAAGAGAATTTCGTGTTCTACAACTTTGGTCTAGAGGGACTTTGGCTAAAAACGCACCGTTTGAGAGATATAGGCCAAAACAGTCCGGGGTGTTTTGTGCAAAACGGGAATTTTGGTGAAAATGAGTTTTTGGAGAGCTGCCGGACTTGGGGTGGACTGAGGGGAGGCGCCGGCCTGATGGACGTGGGGGAGGATGCTGGTGGTGGCGGTGGGGCCCGTGGTGGCCGCGGTGGTGGTGGTTGGTGATTTAGGGGCTAGGGTTGCTATTTAAGAGAGAGGAGAGAGAGAGAGAGGAGGAGGTGGTGGCCGGAGGGGGTGCGGCGGCCTGAGGTGATGGAGGAGGGAGGGGCAGCGGCATGGAGGTGGGTGAGCTCCCCATTAAAGAGAAAAGAGGAAAAATAAGAGGAAGAGAAAAATGAGTAAGAAAAGGAAGTAAAGTGGCTTATATGCCAGTTTCTCGCCTATCGTCCGCACGCCGACGATCTCCAATCGCCGCGGATTTCGAACACGAGATAGTAGACGTGAAGACGAGTCCAACGAAACAAGTTTCGTCGAATTCCGAGTTTGTTTGACCGTTCAAAAAAAATCACGAAAATGCTCAGATAAGCTCTAAAAATGTGATTTTGGCGCACCTTTTCTTCTCGCACGCTCACATGCTAACTCAAAAAATCAAGCCCTCTTGGATTTAACCATTATTAGATGATACGAATCGGAAAAAAAAGTAGAATCGAATTCTGAGGTCGTATCCGTAATGTTCCTTTGTAAAATGATTGCTCGTTTTACCCTGAACTGTTTCAGCTCGCACGGCCACATACTAACTCCGTTCGACGCGCCATTAGGAACTCAACAATGATTTGTCATTGTGAATCCATAAAAATTTATCTCGTCGAATTCTGAGCTCGTATGCAAAATTTCACTTTTTAAGGGCTATGTTTTGTTAACCGAAAAGCTCCTGTCAATTGCCACTATTTCGGATATCGGAATATATCGAAACTTATACTTTTCGGAGTTCTAAACAACATTTTGAACTCAATGGAAGTGGTTTCGAGTCCAAATTCATCCATATGCAAAATTTGACTTTTTGGACCATGTATAATTTGCATAGCGACTATTATGAATTTTCAACTGGGCATAACTTTTGATTCCCGCTATGAATTTTCGATTTTTCAGATTCCTTGGAAAGATATCCTCAAATAGATCCTATTATTTTTGGTTTCACTAAAATCTGGTTTATTTTGCACCCAGTACATTCAATTGAAGTTTGAAATCGAATTATCGAACTACCGCGCCATTTTCAATTCCTTTTATAATTTAAAATAAATATTTATATTCTAACGACGATCTATATAAATATATACGTTCTAATTATATTCAAAATAAATTTCTCGTCAATTTATTTAATATAATTCATTTTAAATATTCAAAATTCGCTAAAATTGCCAAAATAAAAATTTTAAACTGGCTCGCATTTCCGGGTTATTACAATCTCCCCCACTTAAAACTTTTTGTCCCCGAAAAGGAACGAAGCCGAAAGTGGTTTGATCAATCAACTCTACGTTTGATCTGGCTTCCATTCTCCAACTTTTCAGCTTCTGGAAATTTTCAAATTCTTCAAAAATTTGGCTAACACCCTAAATTTTCGAAAAATTTCGCCATAACCTCCCCTACACCGGGAGCCACGGGAAAATCTCGAAATTGCCATACAGGCCTTCTGATCTCAAAAAGAAAAAGAAAAAGCCAATCGGCTAGCCAAGCGGCTAGCCAATCGGCTCATAAAATCATCATCACCCAAACAAAACAGTAAATTATAGTAAACATGTACCTATTTGTCGGGCAAACAAATTTTATTCTCTGCTCTAGCCTCCTTGTTATGACCTGTTCAATGGATATACATATATATGCAAGCAAATACGACTAATTTTCAATACAATTCAATATTTGATGCAATTAGACATAATGGTTCAAAATTATCAAACAACTAAACAAACAACATAAACATCAATCAATTAGTGGATTAACGTTTCAAATTCATAAATTTGATATATAGTCAAAAATCATGTTTTTGATGCCAAATCACAACAAATAAATCTATGTAAGTTTTGGTTCTCACACCAGTCTAATGGAAATAAATAGATATCACACCTTCGAAACACGAAAATAAATACTGGTGATGGCGCGCCATCATCAGAATCATGTCCGGGCGACTAGAGTGTGATTCTATATCTATCCAGTATATTAAAACTTTGAATATACGTTCATGACACGTATATGCAAAATCTTTATATATCGGATTGTCCAAATTCAAAATAAATAAATACTCAAGTACGTAGAATTGATTTAAATTTTCAAAACAATATTGTTTTCATTTGGAAAATATACTCTTCACACTCGTTCTAGGATACTACTGATCCTATCTCTAACGAGTCATTCTAATTGGATATTACTAATCCAACATCTGATGAATTCTTTCGTATGGTTCTAATGTGTCTTGTTCTCGAGCTCTGTAAACCAAAGCTCTGATACCAAATGAAGCGACCCGAACTTCCCCGGTCTCCGAAGAGATGAGAAAGAACGAATTACTGTGAGGACAAGACAAAACAGAACGCAGACGGAAGAACATTTCATTGCTATTACAACAATTCCATCAGATACAAGAATATACATAGTATAATGAATAAATTACATTCGATAAATATCAGAGATTACAATAAATTACATAGCAGCGGAAAATAATGGAAAGCACAACTGAAGGTGATATACGGATACAGAGCTTTCCGGATATCATTCCAGCTGTAAACCAGGATCCTGTGAATATAAATCTGCAAAAACAAAACTACTAGCTGCCCGTGTCGAAAATAAGGGCACCCAGAGTTTAGGTTAAAACAATAAACTCCAGGTCAGTCATGTGACTGGTGTGAGAACTAAAACAGTTATTAAAACTTTATTTTAAAAGAGAGTAATTCAAGGGACCACGTCGTATAACACGGAACGGGTTTCCTCCCAAGAATACCAGTGCATATCAATAAACAACGCAATGCTTTTTCAAAAAATGAAGCTATTATAAGACCCAGGTCCCATCACACAATGCAACGCAAGCCGGAGGATAGGGTTTTCCCTTATAATAGCCAAACATGCTTGGTACGTTTAAAACAAATCATTTGATACTATTATAAGTGTATAGTGTCAAAACAATTTCAATCATAAATATCAATCATAGACGGCATAAGTGCCCCATCCCACTATGTCGCCATACTAGGCTCTACAAATAAAGCCGAAATACACGTATTGGAAATTGGATTCCATCATGAGTCGAGGCAAGGGGCAAGCTCCTCTCTGCTTCGAGACACTCTAGCAAATGCCTCGGGACTACACACTTTGGGTAACCCCTGGATCTTCAGGGCCGGTCCTCTCTTACGTTTGAGGATTAATTATTCCTGAACACACGTTTCCCTGCCCTTACAGACCTAAAATCGAGGCGCCTCATCCAACAACCACATAGGTGAAAAGTATATAAATGTCAGGGCTGGTAAGTCACTGACACCACCAAAGCTAGAAAGAAACGTCGTGCTATCCCCACAGTCCTTATCCCGTTTTTAATTCATACCGAGGTGTGAGGCTCGCGAATCCACGCTATACACAAAGCTGCCACGTAGGCCGTGCTTTGATCATCAACCACAAGACTTTGCTTTTCAACAGAAGCCTTGATCCATGCAACTCAGCGTGCCACACAGGCAATTCATGCCATGCGATTGATATCTATCGATATATAACCTCTAAGATCGTACGTCTCAGAGAAGGGCGTTAAGCAAGAGAATAATTTCTCCGCCGCCAAACAGATATATATTTAACAGAAATCAATCAACACAGAATAAAATCCAATGTCAGACACACAATCCATTTACAAGTTCGTTCTGGGTCTAAACGAAACCGGAGGCACTTTCCTCGCATATCCATCGATCTCCAAGTACGTCTGGACGACCACCAACTATTTCCATCCTCTTGGGTGTACAGCCCAATCAGGATCATCAGTAATTATCCAAACGATGTGAAGACTTCCGGTCTTCGACCACCGTCTTCATCTTCGACATATCGTCGAATCGGTTATTCGGAATGGGTATAAACCCGGACTTTCCGAACAACCCGCGTATATTAAAAACAAATGTTGCACAAACACAACATACGCCTCATTCCAATTCAGCAGTCACTAACCGCAAATTAGCAAGAGAACAATTTCCCAAATATTAACCCCGAAGGCCGAAACCAACATCAGATCAATATCCAGGAAACCATTCTTCTTAACTAACCTACAGCTAGTTTCTAAATTTCATATTCTTAGGGAAAGGTTCCCATTAATTTTATCCAAGATAAATTCTTTAAATTTATTCTTTAATCTTCCTTTGGATGTCATTTCAAACCAAATTATGGTTTTCCAAACTAGTCGAGATTAGCGAACCACACCGAAGTAATTATTTATTTTATTTCCCAATCCCAATATATTCATCCCATGAAGCAAAACTGGTAATACTCCATATCTAACACCACGGTGTTATCGGTAAAATTTATTACCATTTCACGTTCAAATCTAATTAAAGATTTAACTATCGCTTTGGAGCAAAACTGGTGATACTCCATTCTCGCTCATTTTCCAAATTTGATAATCTAGATTATCAATTCACATTTCAATCTAATTGCAGATTCATTAAAACTCCTTTTACTGGGTTAAAGAACTAATGTCCTTTAAAAAACAGTTCACGACAAACCCAAATCACGTTCTATTTATTTATCGGTTTAAAGAACAAGTGTCATGTAAAACACCCTTCACGATAAACCCACAAATCAATTCTATTTACAACCCATTTCAAATCCAATTTATTTATTTAAAAATAAATGGGTTTTAATTTTAGTTCAAAACTAGTTCATTTCGATAAAAATCTATTTTTATCTTTTCAAATATGGAGATTTTCATCCTAATTTTTCCCAAATCATTTCTTATGATTTCACGCAAATTATTACTACTTTTAATAATTTTATCAAGGCCCGTACAGTCGATTTCCAACAACGGCCATCGAACGGCACTTAAAGCGACCTTTTTTAAATTTGATTTGGATGTATCTCCAAATCCAACCGTTAGATTTCAAATTTCTAATATTCGTTAGAAAGCTCTTTTCGATACGAACCCAACGGTTCCGGTTTTAGGAGAATCCGACAGCCGGATCTCCCGTAATGTCTGTTCGAAGTCAATGGTCAAAATTCGCGAACTGCCGCGGCGCGGCGCGTCTATTCAGGCCATTATATTATATATATAATATATATTTCGTTGATTTCTATTCAAAATGAATTTTATAAATAGTTTTAAATTCATTGCAAAAATATTTCAACTTCCATTTCCAATTTAAATCAAAATTTAATTTTTCCTTATAAATTCGTTTTAAAAATCATTTCAATTCAATTCAAATTTCGATTCAATTTGAATTCATTTCAAATCGATTTTTATTCTATTTCAATTCGTTTTCCATTCGATTCAAATTAAATTCGTTTTATATTCAATTCAATTCGAATTCGTTATATATTCTATTCAATTCAATAAAAACGAATATAATCGATATAAATATTGTTCGCGTCAAAATAGCGCATCTCTAATCAACACGGCTTTATATATTACAATAATCCCGTTATTCTATTCGACAAATGAATATTTATCCTATTCAATACGTGAATCTATATTTTTGTCAACACATGACTAATCTCAACGAATGAGTACTGTCCACGTGTGACTATTTTTGTCATTCAATATATTTTATAAAAATTATGGTATCTATCGTTTGATTTAAAATTAGACTCCAACCGTTAATTAGTAAGAGAACGATTCCCTAAATATTAACCCCGAAGGCCGAAACCAACATCAGATCAATATCCAGGAGACCACTCATCTCAACTATTTTCCAGTTAATTTCTAATTTTATATATGATAAAGATGTAAATTTTATTGTTAAAATATTTCGTTCAACACATGACTAATCTCAACGAATGAGTACTGTCAACACATGAATCTTTATTTTATAATGATAAAGATATAAATTTTATTGTTAAAATATTTTGTTCAACACATGACTAATCTCAACGAATGAGTACTGTCAACACATGAACCTTTATTTTATAATATTCTTTATTTTCTAAATTGGAATGAGGCCCAATCAATTACCATATAAAGTTAATTATATGGATTCCATACAACACATGTATACAATAGCAACGATAAATAAACAACCATCATCCAAAGTGCACTATACTGTATAAGCATCAAATATAGATATCTAACGCTTATAACAGTCTGTCAATCAATCGATCGACATACAACTAATTATTGGGATTAGTTTATGCCGTGTTTTATCCCAATACCCGTGTGGGGTTTCAAACAATCAAACACAGATTTTATTCGTGCAGTTGGGCGATGTGTAAAATTTATCGTCCCAATCAATGTCCTTCAAATAGGTGTACATAAACAAACCGTCCGGTTTGTAAATGGATATTTATTTATTCACGTTCACGTTAAAAATTACATTTTTAACGACCAAATTATTTTATTCGGTTCATTTATTAAATAAAATGATATCTTTATTTTTCTAACTTATTTTAGAAAATTTCGGCGGCATAACGGCACGATACTAGAAACGGGACAAGGCCTAGCCTTATCCCCGGTCTAATAATGGCCCACGCCATACACATATCAATCAAACCAATTTCAATTCACCAAACAACCAAATTCAACTCAAATAATTTAACTAATCTATGCAACCAAACAAACAAGTCCATGGTCTGTGGACAGTGGTGTCGGGTGCTACTAAACACCATCTGCATCCTAGTATATATGTTTATAAGTAGAAAAGAAAATTCAAAGTGAGAAGTTCTCACCGACTAGCTAAACCAAACGCCACGCCTCTTCTTATGTAGAAATCTTCGTCATGCTCGCCTTTTTGCCAATTTCACTGCCCGTAGTCACTACATATATAAAAATCACATTTTTATATTGTTGCTATGTATATAAAAATCATATTTTTATTCTACTACTATATAGATAAAAATCCTATTTTTATACCATTGTTCATATAGTAAAGATCAAATCTTTACTATCTATATAATATAAAAATCGTATTTTTATTATCTCTACTATATAAAAATCATATTTTTATTCTTCCTATAATATAAAAATCATATTTTTATTCTACGTCATTCGTCAAAAACCATAGAAGCTTTAAAGCGGAGAAAAATCACTTTTTTTCTAACGCCCGGATTCGCTGTTCGGGTTCCAGAATTTGCAAACGAGCTTCAATCTTCACACCATCTTTTTCTCTAGCTTAAACGCGCCATTCCGGACAACTTTGGCCTAAGGGTCTTTTTGCCGAAAATGCTCCAATTCGCCAGAGTTCGCGAAAGTAAACGAATTTTACCGCTTTTGAACAGCAGACTTCGAACGCGTTTTCCGAGCAGCTCCGAACTCCAAAACACGACTTCCATACAGCCAAATCGAAGAGAATTTCGTGCTTTACAACTTTGGTATAGACGGACTTTGGCCAAAAACGCACCGTTTGAGAGATATAGGCCAAAATATTCCGGGGTGTTTTGTGCAAAACGGGAATTTTGGTGAAAATGAGTTTTTGGAGGAGGGGGCCCACGGCCGGACTTGGGGTGGACTGAGGGGGGGCGCCGGCCTGATGGACGTGGGGGAGGATGTTGGTGGTGGCGGTGGGGCCCGTGGTGGCCGCGGTGGTGGTGGTTGGTGATTTAGGGGCTAGGGTTGCTATTTAAGAGAGAGGAGAGAGAGGAGAGAGAGGAGGAGGAGGTGGTGGCCGGAGGGGGTGTGGCGGCCTGAGGTGATGGAGGAGGGAGGGGCAGCGGCATGGAGGTGGGTGAGCTCCCCATTAAAGAGAAAAGAGGAAGAAAGAAGAGGAAGAGAAAAATGAGTAAGAAAAGGAAGTAAAGTGGCTTATATGCCTGTTTCTCGCCTATCGTCCGAATGCCGACGATCTCCAATCGCCGCGGATTTCGGACACGAGATAGTAGACGTGAAGACGAGTCCAACGAAACAAGTTTCATCGAATACCGAGTTCGTTTGACTGTTCAAAAATAATCACGAAAATGCTCAGATAAGTTCTAAAAATGCGATTTTGGCGCACCTTTTCTTCTCGCACGCTCACATGCTAACTCAAAAAATCAAGCCCTCTTGGGTTTAACCATTATTAGACGATAGGAATTCAGAAAAAAAAAAAATAGAATCGAATTCTGAGGTCGTATCTGTAATGTTCCTTTGTAAAATGACTGCTCATTTTACCCTGAACTGTTTCAGCTCGCACGGCCACATACTAACTCCGTTCGACGCGCCATTTGGAACTCAACAATGATTTGTCATTGTGAATCCATAAAAATTTATCTCGTCGAATTCTGAGCTCGTATGCAAAATTTCACTTTTTAAGGGTTATGTTTTGTTAACCGAAAAGCTCCTTTCAATTGCCACTATTCCGGATATCGGAATATATCAAAGCTTATACTTTTCGGAGTTCTAAACGGCATTTTGAACTCAATGGAAGTGGTTTCGAGTCCAAATTCATCCATATGCAAAATTTGACTTTACGGGCCATGTATAATTTGCATAGCGACTATTCTGAATTTTCAACTGGGCATAACTTTTGATTCCCGCTATGAAATTTCGATTTTTCAGATTCCTTGGAAAGATATCCTCAAATAGATCCTATTATTTTTGGTTTCACTAAAATCCGGTTTATTTTGCACCCGGTACATTCAATTGAAGTTTGAAATCGAATTATCGAACTACCACGCCATTTTCAATTCCTTTTATAATTTAAAATAAATATTTATATTCTAACGACGATCTATATAAATATATACGTTCTAATTATATTCAAAATAAATTTCTCGTCAATTTATTTAATATAATTCATTTTAAATATTCAAAATTCGCTAAAATTGCCAAAATAAAAATTTTAAACTGGCTCGCATTTCCGGGTTATTATAGGAAAACTAAGTGGTAATTCTTAGTATAACACGAGGAGGAGGGAACGTCCATCTGATCTTAAAGAAGGCTCCAATGAATTGGGTTACGAAGCCCGAGGCTTCGAGGGGACGTGAGGGTACTCTTGGTATCCCTCTGTGAGGCTGCAGATGATCCTTCTGGGCTCACAGAGGTTAAGGTCTGCGTTAGGAGAACCAAGGGTATGCCTTGGTTGCAATATAAGGCAACCTAAAGACTAGGGTGGACCAGCGTGATTCGGCGAGACCAGTAGCCCTGTGATAGCAACTCGTCGTCTACCTACCATCTTGAGTCAATCGGGATACGTGAAGCGGAAAGGCGGAGAACTCCAACAGACCATATACTCGCTATCTAGTTATGGCTGCGGATGGCCATAGGTTAGTAGGGCATAGGGGGCCATGCGTATAGTTCTCATTTTTCAAGGTGTGCCTTTCATTAGTTGAGGGAGGGGTCAGGTGGGACCATAGCCACTGGAAAAACAGACCTTAGCATCTGCATCGGCAGATATCTGAAAGCTCCCGACCGAGTTCCGTGTTTCTTAAATTTGCCCTGCCACGAGACTCGGGTCGCACATATAGAGGACATGTGCAACTATATAGCACGTTTACGATACGATTGGGACGTCAAGTCTTGGAACACTTATCACTCTGGGTAGTGTGTCCTAGACTAAGAAGCATCGTTCGACAGGTAGCATAATCCCTAGTTGGACCTAGGTGGCATAAACCCTGAATCCGAGAAGCGTTCAATAGGTAACATAAACCCTAGTTGGATCCAGGTCGTGTAAACCCTGGTTAAGTCTAGAAAGCGCTTGATAAGAAAACCCTAGATTAGATCTAGGTAATAAATAATAGATGTACACCTAAAGGCAACCGCAATTACAGGGATTGGGATCACGTTATCATCTTTATACATATTACTAGTTGGGATACTAGTTAGGTGGTGCAGATATAGAATGGGGTGTGATAGTATATTCGGTTTAAACTGTTTTGCTTTGGTTTATATTAGTCTGTTATTCTGGTACTATATCGCTTCAGACTCTCTTTTCCGCTGCTATGGCTGGCTTATGCTACATTGGGGAATATAAATGTTATCTTATGCTTCTTTATTTTACGTAAGACAGATACTCTGGTATTGGAAAACAATTGTTGTACAAACTATTTTATCAATAAAGTAAGGTTTTATTTTCCGCTGTTTTAAATTTGTCTGTCTTGAAATTTATCTACATCTATTACCTATAATGCTCCACAGAACTTAGTGCATTCCCTTTGTGAGTGACAATAACGAATGTGGGGTGTTACACGTGGTATTAGAGCTAAAGTTTACCGGATCAGATAAAAGATTTGAAAAATTATTTTCAAAACGGGTTTAAAAGAAGCATTTTCAAAAGAAAAGTTTTGTTTTAAAGGCATATTCCCCAAAGCCATATGCACTATCTTTTGATTCTCTGTTTGAGTCCTTGTTTCCTTCTTTCTTGAGTCTCTGGGGCTACTGGCTTTCTGGGAGGTAACCTCATCGAAGGGCGAAGTAGTACCTGACTTCCATCTATAGCCATAATAGTTTCACCTACGGCTAGTTTTCTTTCTAGCTTTGTAGGGTTTTCTGTACGATGGAGGCAGCTTTCGAGAGATTTGTCAACATTATTACACAAGGAAGAGGATGAGGAGTTTGGCTAAGGGGCACAACCCAAGGATGAGGAATTCATGGATATGGACTCGGCTCACGAAGGAGGAAGTAATTATAAAACCTAAGACAAGAGGAAGTAGCTTTTCTATGGTATAATAGGGCATATAATTAAGAACAAGGGCAAGGACGAGGGAAAGGATTTTCAGGAGGAGGAGTGCGTGCTTTCACCACCAGAATACCTGGGAGAGAGATAGTAAAAGTCTCCATTAGAAAAGTTTAGCTTTTCATTTGATCAACCTGTTAGTACTCTTTTGATCTTAGCGCTTCGCATTCGTTTATACCTGCTTCCATAGTTGAGTCTCTGCACCTAGGTACTTGTATAGTAGAAGATCCCAATTAGTCTCAGATCCAAATTGGTGGTTCGGCCCATTTACCTTTGGTTTGTAGGGATTTGAGGACGGCCACATTAAGTGTTGAGTTTAAGCATAATGTTTTGGTTCCATGGGCTACGAGTTGATCCTAGGCATGGGTTGGTTGGCTAGTAATTCTGAAAGTTAGATTTTTTGACTTGCCTTGGAAATACCCTCGAGATTTTGTGATCCTAAAAGGATCAGTTAGGCCATTTATCGACGACTTGCAATCCGTTAGAATAGTCCATGAGTACGCAGATGTTTTGATTAGGTTAGGGGTTTACCCCTAAAACACGGGATAGATTTCCGCATATATCTAGTTGACAATGAAAAGCCAGCTATCCGATCAATGACAGTTTTGGAAATGGAGGTCAATAAGCTTCACGATTGTGAAGATTAACTAGATAAGGTACGGTACAGAGAAGCTCAAGAAGATGCGACTTAGAAGATTGAAGACTAGATACGTGCATCATACCCTTTTTCTTAAGGGTATATCCTTCCTCTAGGAGTTTTATGCCTACTTGTTTCTAGCTTTTAAGGTATATCCTCTAGGATGTATCGTCGATGCTTAGGTAGAAGCCAATGGATGTAAAGGTGTATTTGAAACATGTTATGATTGATGGTTGCAAGTGGTTGCTCGTGGATGCATATACACATCATATGCGCTAGAACGACTTAGTCACTTTCATACTGCATTCGCATATATGTATTTGCTTAACGGATTTAACTTGATATGTTATCGTATGGATGTTGCATATGAATGAATGGCTATGCACACATGTAATATTTACATAACTAAGGACGCTTTCATACATGATTGGACGCATGGCACTGACATAATTCGCATTAAGGAGGTCAACTGAATCAGTAGACCGCCTGATTTTGCATTAGATAAAGACATATACACACACTATGCATATGAATATGAAAGCATTTAGAAATCTTTTTGAAGGACAATGAATGCCTGTGATTGAATGGTTGAGTAGATGGGTGATTGGATGGTAGGACACATTCTTCCTAACTTGAAGATTTCGGGGACGAAATCCTTTTAAGAAGGGGAGAATGTAACACCCCGTAATTCTGTAATACTAAGTTTCACAAATTAAAGTATAGTTAATTCTAAATGTGGGAATTAAGGGAAACGGGTTACGCCATTGCGTTCGCCTTGAAATTCTGCTTGAGATAGAGTCCGAGTTTGTGTAAATCGGACTCTGTACGAAGGAGATATGACCTCTGGAAGTTTCAGAATTTATTTGAAATTCAAACAGCTCGAAAATCGGATTCAAAAATAGGACCAGACCCGGGCTGGGAAGGAAAATTCCTGCCCAGGGCCCAGGTCGACCATAGGGTCGACCTGGGTGTCGACATGGTGGACCCAGGTCGACCATAGGGTCGACCCCCCTATCGACCTGGCCAGGTCTGGCTGGCCTGGTATGTGTTCTGGTCGAATTTCTGAGCCTTAGTGTGTCACTAGGGCTGACATGTCGGCATTTGATTGGCTCCTCTTGATGTGTATGGCCTAGATTCCTTCTGTCTTCATCTGATGGCTCAAATCAACTTGAAACTCTATAAAAACACCCTAGTTCTCCAACTAAAATTCACACAAAAATAAGAACTTGAGCCGCCATGCTGTCGGAAGAAAACTAAGGAGAGCCTCCGCTTGAAAAGAGGCGAACAACGAATCAACTCAAGCTAATTCAAATTTGAGATTAAAGCTACTAATAAAATCAAAACAACAACGTCTACCCAAAGAAACGCATCTCAATTTCAGAACCTCAGATTTCAGAAAAACAAGACCGTCTTGCGTTGTAAGTATAGTGGCTCTTTAGATGGGAAAGCGATTAAGACATGATTTGTTGTAAATTGTAATATGGAATTATATCAATATTAACGATGTTGTTTTATATTTGTTATTTGTGGTAATTTGAATGATTGTGGTGATTGAATCTTTTATGTACTGTGAATCAAACAATCAACACCTTATGCGAATTGTATGCATACAGTTATATCTAAGTATATGCTTATGCAAGTTATAGGTTGCAAGTTAGATTTACACAAATATTTATATCATTCATGTAGGCTCTATGTATATATGTTTAAACCAATTGTGCCTACATGACTAGAATAGATCTATATTCACATATTTTTATGCAAGTGAGAACTTATAATCGGATCCATGTCAAGATCCGTTTAGGATTCATATGAAAGTTTATTGTTAGATCTATGTTTATACATATGTGTTGCAAGTTCACACCCTTAAGTGGTTGTCAAAGTTATACATATAGTTTTGTCTTACGCAAGTTTTATGTTTGAGGTTATGCCTAGACCTATGCATTAACATGTTATACCATGTTTTAGTGGATTCATATGACACCTATTAGGTTATACTATGTTATACCTTTATGTTAGGCTAAAACTATATGATTCATGTGACACCTATTTAACTAGGCCCAATATTTATATGCAACTTTGTGGAATGTTATGCAATGTTATGATATTCATGTCGATTATTTTGCAAGTTCACACCTATGATGTTCATATTGAAAATGTCGAGAATGCCAAGTTTACACCTATGACATGTTTATGTTAATGAATTACTTTTATGCCAATTTTGTGTATGCTAGATTAGGCTAAGTTTTTAGCCTAATATTATATGTCAAAATCATGCAGACGGAAAATTAGGCTAAGATTGTTAGCCTAATATTTAGACGGGGTAACATTGGGAAAAATTGGTAATTATAGGAAACTTGACGTAAATTGGTTAAAATCACATAGGAGATTTATGGCATGAAACGGTATAAATTATATACCTAAATTAATGAACTTGATTAGAAATAAATTTGGGCAATGACATGAATTCTGCATAATTTACATAAATAAAATGTAAATTTAGACAATACGAATATGCTTAACCCGAGGTTGGATTGAGTTGTGGTGTAAACCTGCCCGGACCCGCCCGGCTGTCCAGTAATCACAACAATACCTATCCAATGTGAGAGGTTGGCATTGAGCCCAATAAAGACCCGAGGTTAGACTGAGTTGTGGCGTAAGACTGCCCGGAACCGACCGGCATACAGGCAGCCACAACAATACCTATCTAATGTGAGTGGTTGGTGCTTTAATAAGACAATTAAAGCTAAGTTAGGATTGGTAGGGTTAAGTTAACTAAAACACTTAGCCAACTCAGTATGTTAACTAGACTAGAAGGTGAGGTTAAGTAAAGTTAATACACTTAACCAATTTAACATATTAACTAGACTAGAGGGTGAGGTTAAGTAAATTCAGGACACTTAACTATTATAATCTGATAATTAGATAAGTGGGTGAGGTTAAGTAAGTTTAGATTACTTAACCATTATAACACGTTAGCTAGACAAGTGGGTAAGGTTAAGTAAATACACTTAGCCAATTTAATATGTTAGCTGGACTAGAGGGTAGGGTTAAGTAAATTTAGAACACTTAACCATCATAGTGTGATAAATTGAATAGGGTTAAGTTGAAACATGAAGGGACAATACTTAACCATTAGAACATGTTAATTAAACAGATGTTAGGGTTAAGTTAACTAAGGGAACACTTAACCGTTATAACATGTTAGTTAAAACAGGTGGGCAATGTTAGGTTAAAAGGGACACTTAACCAATACCAGATGAATGGGTAGGGTTAAGTAGTAAGAAATACTTAACCAATATAACTTGGTTTGTGATAGGGTTAAGTCAACATGAACTACTAATAACACTTAGCCAGTTTAATATGACAAAGGAATGGGTTAAGCTAACTTGAATTGACTAATGACACTTAACCAATCCAACTTGACGAGAAAGAGGGCTAAGTAGTAAACCTTAGTTAAGAAAACGACAATTCAGGAAATTAAGTGGTAAACCTTAATTAGGAAAACTAAGTAGTAATTCTTAGTATAACACGAGGAGGAGCGAACGTCCATCTGATCTTAAAGAAGGCTCCAACGAATTGGGTTACGAAGCCCGAGGCTTCGAGGGGATGTGAGGGTACTCTTGGTATCCCTTTGTGAGGCTGCAGATGATCCTCCTGGGCTCACAGAGGTTAAGGTCTGCGTTAGGAGAACCAAGGGTTTGCCTTGGTTGCAATAGAAGGCAACCTAAAGACTAAGGTGGACCAGCGTGATTCTGCGAGACCAGTAGCCCTGTGATTGCAACTCGTCGTCTACCTACCATCTTGAGTCAATCGGGATACGTGAAGCGGAAAGGCGGAGAACTCCAACAGACCATATACTCGCTATCTAGTTATGGTTGCGGATGGCCATAGGTTAGTAGGGCATAGGGGGCCTGCGTATAGTTCTCATTTTTCAAGGTGTGCCTTTCGTTAGTTGAGGGAGGGGCAGGTGGGACCATAGCCACTGGAAAAACAGACCTTAGCATCTGCATTGGCAGATATCTGAAAGCTCCCGACCGAGTTCCGTGTTTCTTAAATTTGCCCTGCCACGAGACTCGGGTCACACATATAGAGGACATGTGCAACTAGATATATAGCACGTTTACGATACGATTGGGACGTCAAGTATGGGAACACTTATCACTCTGGGTAGTGTGTCCTAGACTAAGGGGCATCGTTTGACATGTAGCATAATCCCTAGTTGGACCTAGGTGGCATAAACCCTGAATCCGAGAAGCGTTCAATAGTTAACATAAACCCTAGTTGGATCTAGGTCGTGTAAACCCTGGTTAAGTCTAGAAAGCGCTCGATAAGAAAACCCTATATTAGATCTAGGTAATAAATAATAGATGTACACCTAAAGGCAACTGCAATTACAGGGATTGGGATCACGTTATCATCTTTATACAGATTACTAGTTGGGATACTAGTTAGGTGGTGCAGAGATATAGAATGGGGTGTGATAGTATATTCAGTTTAAACTGTTTTGCTTTGGTTTATATTAGTCTGTTATTCTGGTACTGTCCCATTTTCCAGTTTGCTCCTGTCATGAACTTTATCCTGTTCGCGTGCTAAAAGCTACTAGACTTACTCAGGCTTTATGTTTGACTCTATTTTTCTTTCGTCTTCTTTTCTTCCGTCCCCCCCCCCCCTCAGGTAGTCAGGGAGGGAATAACTCTGCTTAGTATGGACTGTTACTTTTTCCAAGCCTGAAGACTCTTGGATATATCGCTTCAGACTCTCTTTTCCGCTGCTATGGCTGACTTATGCTACATTGGAGAATATAAATGTTATCTTATGCTTCTTTATTTTATGTAAGACAGATACTCTGGTATTGGAAAACAATTTTTGTACAAACTATTTTATCAATAAAGTAAGGTTTTATTTTTCGCTATTTTAAATTTGTCTGTCTTGTAATTTATCTACATCTTTTACCTATAATGCTCCACAGAACTTAGTGCATTCCCTTTGTGAGTGACACTAACGGATGTGGGGTGTTACAGGTTATTTTAGATCAAACATGCCCAAAATCCATGATTTTCCCCTTAATCCCCTTAACCATGTTTAATTATAGTATTAGCAAACTTAATCCAAATTAACCCAAAATTTTAGCAGTGATATAAAATAATATTTTAGAATTTTTACAAATTTTTCCAGAGTTTCCTGAGTCATAATTTCAGTAATTATCACCAATCACTCCTAATTAGTGAAAAAGCATGCAAATTACTCGCCTTAGCCACAAATAAATTTTATATCTAAAACTTTATCTGATTTGGCGTAGATCCCAATGTATTCCAACATCTCAATCTCGATTTCTATGCTAATCCTCCTTAATTTGATGTAGATTTGGCTAATATGTGATTAGAAAGTGATTAAAGATGAATTTAGATGGTGGAGGTCATTACTAGAGTTAGAGAAATGTTTGTGGCAGCTGAAAAAATGAAAAAGAATCATTCCCTAACTCCTTTTAGCCCTCCCATAACCCTAATTCTGAAATGAGTTATGAGCCTAGCTGCTAATCACCCGGTTAAGTCCAATTATGTCGGTTTTCATCTTCCAAACCTTATTTCAGCCATATCTCACAAACGGTAAGTCTACTTGATTAATATGACCACTCTATGGAAAGGGAAACCATCATCTGAATCTAATGGAAGTGGTTTCAGGTCGAAAGTCCTTAACAATCAATAGTTATAGACGAAAAAAGATTCTCCAGGGGTAAAATGGTCATTTAAAAATCGGTAAAAATCGAGAATGTAGGAAATGACCACAATAGTCGTTTCCCAAAGTTACACGACCATATGACTTCGTATGAAAATAAAATAAATATTCTACGATCCTCTAATACGTAAAATGCAGGTCGTTACATCCATCATTCAAAACTGAATCAACAAATGGGTATAAAGGACATATTATGATGCCCAATCCAAGTTCCTTACAACTTGGGCTCAACATAAAAAAGTAAGTCCCGATAGTGAGGCTTCCAACCCTAAATTTCACATAACTTGAAATCAACGACTGAAAGGAGGTCTCAAGAGTGGATTTTACAACTTTGAACGTTGCGTGACTCGAGTTCACGACTAAAAATATGTCTAAAGAGTGAAGTTTCAAGCTATTAACTCAAGTTTAAGTGTATCAACAAATGGAAACATACAAGTATAGTCAATGGAAAGTTCATACAAGACTCAAACACCGATACGAAATTCACACGAAATAAAAGGAAACAAACTTTTGTTTAAAAAATAAGGTGGCTAAACAAATATTATCATAAGAAAATCCAAACTCTAGGGTCTTACTCACACAATCTCCAACCAAAAAAGTGGGAAACATATTCATACTGCCAAGAGGCCACTTCGAGGAACAACCTTTTTTCTTCTCAACGAATTTCTTCCCTGGTGATTTATTCTTAGTGCCACTACTCTTCCTCTTCTAACCATTTTTCTTTTGCTAGCACATTTCTTTCCCTTTTACTTGGATGGAGATGGCCTAGGACATAGTTTCATCTCATACTTCTTTATCAGATCTAGATAGGATCTGGATCGGATCACTCTTTAGCATCATCTTCAATTTCCGTCACCTCATCTCTAAAACTATAAGGAAGAATCATACTCTAAGGTATAGGGTCAGATATAACTTTCTATGTTGTCTCTTGTGCCTTCTCCTCTCCTTCCTTTCCTTTTTTCTTGGCCCCAATCTCCTCCTTCTTTATGTGAGTTGAGCTTGTTGCTATTTAGCTTACTCCCGCATGCTTGGCCCACCAGTCTCACCTCCATTTTTGGCCTGGCAACTTGGCCCGACTCCAGTATTTGCCCAGCGTCCTTTATAAACCCTAAGTCTCCAAAATCCAACCTTATTTATTCATTATAGGCCTCTACATACAAGTTTATGCTTACCATATCGGGATCAAGGGCACAAAATGTGCAGAGGTTGAAAAGATAGAAGTAGTAATGGGGATTTGCATTCCATGTGTACCTATGTCAAGCAGATGAAGCAGGATTAGTATTCTTATGTTCTCAAATGACTCATCAGGAAGCCAAACAATTTTGTCATAAGCCTTTATCATCTTCTCAAAATCCGAAGAGAGGGTAGATATACCTTCTTCTTATGTTATATGCTTCCTCTAGAAGTTATACCTATTAATATTGGCAATAGTGTAGTTCTAGGACGTAAGTCAGGATTGTCGGGGTCATAACCTGGGTCGGTGATAACTTGTTGAAAGGAGCCACTTGTAGTTACAAATGAGATGAATGGAGGCTGGCAAACACTTACTTTACTTGATGATTTGTCTATCGAGCCAGAAGTATGAGAAACAATAAAGCTTTCAATCATGATCATTTTCCCTTTCCTCAAAACCATTGTAACTACTTCCTTTGTTCATGCCTCCCCTTAAACTGGCAGTGTCCCTCTTCTAAGTTCCATGGCTCGTCTCCCCCAAAAAATCGGTCGCTAAAGCCTCATCATATAACTCCTCAACATCTCTTGCAATGGTCTAATTATCCAAGAATCGCTCCCACGCTAAGGCGAAGGTCTTGTTTCCATCTTCTTGAGCTTGTGCTTTAAGTTCAGTGAATTGGGATTTGAAGCCCCTTCTCACATTATCAGCCTATTCAGGTGTGGCCTCGCTTGACTCTTCGCCTACTACCTTATCTTTCAATGCCGCTTCTATCTTAACCCTATTAGCCTCTCTTTCCTTCTTGAGCTCCTTGGTCCCTTTTTTCAATCTCTCAATCTTTTCAAGCTCTTTCTTCATTTGTTCACTTTTTTGTGAGAGAGATTTACCTTACTTCTCGATAGCATTATACCCAAAGGAGTTAGCATTCAACTCATCTTTGAATCTGTTCTTCTCTAAGGCCATCACTTCGGCCATATTAACCATCTTTTCATCATCCTCCTCTAACTGCCTTTTCAAGTCATTGATTTGGGCCTTTGCCGCTTTCATTCTACCTTGGTCTAATCCATCCTCAATCTTTAGACCAATAATCTTTGCATTATTTTTCTTTCATAGATCGAATAAATTCTCAACATAATTTATTATTATCCTACACTGACTGTAAAGGTCGAACACTAGACCAGAAGTTTCTAAATCAATACTTCATGGATCGGGTGCATAGACGGTACAAACATGATGTCATCAAAGTATAATCTTAGGAGTGGCAACTTGAGGTTTTCCTTTTGTTGGGTGGTAGTTAAGTCCAACTTTCGCTCGGGCTCTTTCTCTAATTCCTATTTCTTTTTTTCTCCCCATAGTGATCTCGTTGCTATACCCGAACTATCATTATATATATCTTTGCTCGTATCCTTGAGCAAAACTAGTAAGGGCATTGGTCTATTGGAAGGAGGAGACGAAGGCATAACATATTGACCCATACTTCTCAAGTCGCCTTGTTTACCAGATCCCAATCTTATATCAACTTGTAGAGACTTAAAATAAGGAGAATAATCATCATCTCGGCGACGTCCACTTCCATAATAATATTTGCACTTTTGACATGAAGAGCGACCCACAACATCATTAAAGAATGATTTGTTAGGGAACACGAAATGTGGATCTTAAGGCAAGATAAACATTAGAGGGGGGTGAATAGTGTTTTCAAGGAATTTAAGAAAACCTAAAACTTATATGATCTACTATATGAATAAGACACCACAGAGACGATCACATACACAGAATAAAATGCAAACACAGAAATAGAAAAATAGAAAATGCAGAAAAAGGAAAGAATACACCGAATTTTATACAGGTTCAGATTACTCCTACGTCCAGTCCCATGCATCGCTGGATTGTGCAAAGTTTTATTACTTATCAATATCCAAGTACAATCTCCGTGATTTCATGGCTACAAGGTTAACACGCTCCAAACACCCTTGATTTTATGGCTTTAAGGTTAAAACCGCTCATTTTCCTTGATTTCAGGGCTACAAGGAACACAGCCTTTCCCAAACACTTCCCAAATGATTACAACAGCCTTATAACTCTTCAATAGCACTTTCAGTTCAGAGAGTAATGAGTTGAGAGTGAGAAAAGAAGAAGTTTAATATAATTAGACTAGAAATCAGCAAAGTAGAAGGGTAGAAATCAATAAAATAAGAGATATTAGGATGAAGAGGGGTGAAGATGGAGAAGAAGAATGGTTAAAAAAAATTGAAATCAACCCCTATTTATAAAATTTGAAAGGTTGCAACGCTTCTGGAACGTTACAAATAGCGAAAAGACGCTTTCTTTGAAATTTGAAAAAATGACAGTTGTATGTCGACATAGCAACATATGCATGTCGACGTATGCATGTATAAAATATATTTTTTTAAACTATTTTTCAAGTGTTTAACTATATATGTAATTGTAGAAATTCTTGAATTAAAACTTAGTGTTATAAATGAGTATTATAAAGTATATAATCATGTGAAAACATAAATATATATTATATAAACATATTTATAAAATTATAAGGTTTAAAAGTATATAAATATAAAACTACAAAAAATATAACTATATAAATATATATAAGCTTATATAAACTTTAAAAATATTTGAAATTATAAGTAAGATAGAAAACTATTTGAAATGATAATTTGAATCTTGAAAATCAGAGTTTGAAATTTTAAAAATAGATTTTAAATAACAGAATTTGAATTTTGAACTTGGAGTGCTATATAAAGTCTTATATATAAACTAGACTTTATTAATATATTTGTCTTGAACTCTTGAAATCTTGATGACTTCATTACTCATAAGTCTTGAATCTCCTCTAAATTCTAAATCTCTTGAAACTCTAAAACTGTACTGTCTTCAGTATTTAAATCATGTATACAAATCCTGCATATATATATATATATATATGTGTGTGTGTGTGTGTGTGTGTGTGTGTTCTAGATAAATATGTTAGTATATATTTTATAATCAATGATAATTGAAATAAGGTTGTTGTCATCAAAATTCCATTCTCCAGCAATCTCCCCTTTTTGATGATGACAACCTCAGTTTATAAAAATATTCATACCTGTTTACACCTGTTAATTCTGATTCTTCTAATACTCCCCTGTCATCATGAATCCTATATACTCTAATCCATATTTTATAATTTCTCCCCCATTGTTGTTATCCAAAAAAAATTCTAAACATACTCCCCCTAAATCCTATATCTATCTATATAAATCCTATTATTATAACATTTGATTCAATACTAAAGTACTAATATACATGACTCCCCATAAATTTATGCTTATATTATACTAAACGTATAAACAAATTAATCAACGTTTATAGTTATTATTTACATATGTTTCAAACTAAACACAAGTTTTCAATCCAAACAATTCAAGTCAGAAAATATTTACAAGTTTTTAAATCCAAGCAAACTAATCCAAGCAATATTTATAAATAAATAAATTCAAACATAATTCAATTGAACAAACCAATCAAATCATACCAAACAATCAAATGTTTCTTGGGACTTCTACCCATCCATCTTGTTTAGTGATTAGGTTCTTCTTAACGTCCTTTCAATCTTCTTTATTGGTGAGTGGTGCTTTGTTGTTTTTGTTTCTAAAATGAGAAGAGATTAACCAACGAATTACGTCAAAGTGTTTCTCTTCATATTCAACCATTTTAATTTGACTTAATTTAAGATGACGCTGGTTTCGTAGTACTATAGATAGGATATTCTTGAAGGAATTCAAAGTCTCTTCAAGATTTTAACTCAAATTATGAATTGGATTTGCCATAATTTAATGTTTTTTGATAAGAATTGATTAGAGAGGAAGAAGGAATGATACAATAATTTTTTTCTAGAAGAAATAGGCTTTAATTGGGTCAGGAATTTGTTGGATTTGAATGGACATGAGTTATTAATTTAAATTTTAAATTTTGAACAATTCTGAAAAACTGGTAGTTATATGTCGACATAGTGACATATGTATGTCGACATACTATAATTTTTTTTGAAAATTTCAATTTTGAGCCATTTGTTATTATATTATATTAATATATTTTATTTTAATGTTTTAACTTAAGGATAATTTTACATAAATAAAACTCCATTCATTGCTACTTAAAAGCAAATACATCCAACTAACTACAAGACACTAAATGCGAGAATAAAAAGTAAATACTAAAGATAACTTAAACTAGATAGGCTTAGGTTTCAGCGAATGATGAGGAGGAAGAGGAAATTCCAAGTTTTCTTCCTATTTTGCCAATGAACTTAGACATATGAGTAAGCGTCTTTTTGAGCTTCTTTTGGTTCTTGTCTAGTTTCACTTGATTTTGAACAAGTGTCTATTTATAAATGGTACTAGTGTTGATTGGACACTCAACATTTTCCAAATAAGTTCTTCTTCTACTTCGATATCCATAGGCTCTTCTTCTTGTTGCATTCGAGCTTGTTTGTCTTTGAATGTCTCGTAAGGCTTAAAGGTGAGTGGAATTTGCATAAGGTGTATATTTGTGGAGTCAAACACCTTTCTTGGTACAAACTCTTCTCCCTTGAGGTCGACTCCAAAATATTTAAGGATACGAGCAAGGTAAACTCCATAATAAAGAGTGTTTTCTCGAATTGGCATTTCTTTGGGCTTAAGTTCTTTTAATATCATATCGACCCAATTGATGTCATAGCCTCCAATAATATCAGAAAGTTCTTTTTGGACTTTGAGAGTTGGGTTGTTGAAGTTTTCTAGAGCGGGGAGTGATGGTACATTGAACGAGGAGGTTTACAATTCTTGTTTTTAGGCCAAAAAAACGATTTTTGAATTCCTTGTGAGCATCGCTTTCAAATATATGGTGATAATTTCCAAATCTGTTTCTTCGATTTCGAATTCCAAAATATCTGAGCCCGTACTTTTGCAATTTAGGATATTGCCCAAAATTTCACAATCTAGGATGGTTTATGTGCCTTTTAGCTACTACAAATTTGATTTTCATCTCCTTTGTAGAAGCCATGATTAAGATTTGCATAGAACATTTTGATGAGTTTTAGGTAAATACTTCATCGTTATCCCGAGCATCAGTCAAGCTCAATACTTCATTATGATTGAAAAGAAAAGGAAGATCATAAGATGGAAAATATCCAAAGATGGCCAAAGAACCTCTATTGAATTTTGAATTTTCTACATAGTCAACTTAGGTGTTGATTGCTTCTCCATCATTATAGAGATGTCCTTTGATGGTTTTGGATTGAGGAGTGCTAGAGGAAGTCATTAGAGAGTTTCGAAGAGTATAGATATAAAGAGTAGTTTTGTAACCTCCTGGTTTTAGCTTGAGCTTGTAATACGGTTTATTATTGATTAATTCAGTAATTGAGTTAAAATGATAAAAATGTAAATAATAAATATTTAATAAAATTCCAAATTTAAATATATAAATAGCTTAAAGTTCGTTGACTTGTGTATATATGTATATATATCTCCAATTAAATAATATTTGGGAATTTTTTTTGCAATCTATTTTTACCATTGAAAAATATAGATAATACTAGATATAAATATGGTAGAAAATTAGAATAATAATAATAATATAAAATTCTATATACGTAAGCAAACGACATTTAACATCGTTGTTGGCATTAAAATTTGTTTTAAATTCATACAAATATAACATTGGTTTTGAATTATATAACAAATGAGGATACAATTCCAATTTCTTCACATCTAAGTTTATATGACATGACTATCAATATAACATGACGTTGATAGGAAAAAGAGGAGTACTCGACCATTTAACGGCTTGAATTACTTGGGTGCTAAATATAGATGGAAAAGGACATATGTGTACAAATATTTCAGTAAGAAAATCAGTTGGAATTGCTTGAAAATTTAGTTTGAGTATTAAAACATAGGCCGCCACCAAAAATTTTTTTGCACATCTTTGCACATGGTCAAATACATATGCCTTTCTTTTCAATCAAAAGGCAACCTACCCCTTCCCTACCAAAGCTAGATGCCTAGAAATTATATCTTGGACTCTCAGGGACCAAGTTAGATCATTTTCTTGTTTAATACAATCGTCTGTACATATTTGTACAGTAAGAGTTTTGCTTAGGAACCAAGTATAAATACATTAAATTTAAATTGTACCTTGTCACATGCTTTTGTTCAAATCAACATACTGTATACCCATACATCATATGTCTATAGCAGCTAGAAGAAATTCATGAAATGACCAAACAATGAGGATTTAATCAAAGCGCAGGAATCCCCAAAAAACATCCCATTTCAATCAAAACATAGCCATTCCTTTTACTACATAGCTACATTTTTTCCATCAAAAAGCATGCACATATTTAGTACTTTGTTGCATTCCTTCTATCCAAGCAACAACTAGGAACGTACTACATATGTATGCACTGCATTTTGATTTACCATTTCGATTTATAAACCAAAAACAGCTACATCCTCCCTTAAACAAACTAATGTACAGCTATGGAAAACATGGCTTCATATCTTTTCAATCACATAGCCTGAGCATGCTATAACATAGCTGCATTCCTCTTTAAACCAAACAACAGCTATAAGCTACGTGTATTCATTTCTTTCTAATCAATTAAATGCCCGTTATTTTATCATATTGTTGCACCTATAAATACATTAGTTTTGCATGAATTCCTTCACGATTCGAACCAAAACAAGAACTTGAAAATAGCAGTATAAAACTTGGAAAAATATGGTTGAAAAACTGAGTCAGAAGAAAATAAAAATATGGACTAAAAACAAAGAATAGAAGGAAGAGAACAAGAAATCTGGAATAAGTAAGAACAGAGAACAAAAGGTGAGTAAACTATACATTTCCTTTTCAGTTCTATTATTAATTTTATGATTAAATTGTATGTTTACCCCTACATGATGCTAATGAGTCTATCATTTGTATATTCAATATGATAACGCCTTACTGGAGAAAAACTAATGACTGTAAGATACAACTGACATGAATTTTTACCAAATACCAAGTCATCCTAATTTCAAAAATCAACATCCTTAAGTCTAGTTTATTTTAAGGTTTGATTTCAATATGAAAATTGTTTGTATATACATACAAAGTAAATTTTAAAATTTGTTTCAAATTAAATAGTAGTGTATATTTTCTGAAATAGTTAAATTACAGTAAATTTATATATTTCCTCAAAAATTCAGTCATCACTATATAGTGATTCAGGTATAGGATCGTATTTGTTATTGAAAAACATGAATTTTAGTGGTGAAACCATGATTTTTGGTGGTATGGATAAGGAGAATTTAGAGGTGATCGGATTTATGTGATTAATACAAAATTCGGCGACAGTGGTGGTCGTGGATGATGGTGCCAGGGATGGAGGAGAGTGTCAGGTCAGAGACCATAGGAAAAATACCCTAAGATTTTTCTAATGTGTGTATTGAGTAAATGAGGTCGAATGAGTTTTGGGGTGCTTGTTATGAAGCCACGGTTCCACGGTGAACTACACCGCCGTACAGGCGAAATGTTCTGCCGCATCAAGAGGGAGCGTCAGAGAAGGGTGTTGACTTTCTCTGACCAAGTTCTGGTGAAGATCGAAGCATTAGGGTGGCGGAATAAGTCGGAACAGTGGCAATGGGTTATTTGGGAATTTCTGGGTGAAGTATTGAATTCGGATGCAGTTGGCTGGTGGAGGATCTGGCCTTGGCGATGTGTTCAGAGAATGGAGATGCACGTATGGAGGGGGTCGGGATGGACTAACATCGGGCCGGTGAGATGTGCACGTGCATGGGGGAAGCGGTGCACTGAAACTGAAGACGAACAAACATAAAGGAAGGAGAAGAGAATTAGGAAGTTGGCTTGTATTTTTTCTTATGCATTAAAAACATGTGAGGATTGTTAATTGTTGGGTTTGGGCTTAAATTAAAATAAAAATGAAATGAAACATTTATAATAAGGAAAAGAAGAAGAAAAGAAAAGGGACACGATAGGGGAAATGAATCAGAAAGAGAATAGAGAATGGGAGTTGGCATGTTATATTGGTCTTTCCTAGGAATGCATGCGGGGTGTGCTCATGCATGAATTGTTGGGCTAGGGCTGGGCCCATTAAATTTATATATTAAAAAAGGGGGATTTAAACCTAAATTTAAGTTTTAAATATAATATATATATATATATATATATTGATATGTTGAAATCTTGAAAAAAAAATATGCTTGAACAATTTTGGCTCGTCAAGTTGAACATTAGTGTATGTAAGTAATTTGATATAGTTATATAATTTTAAACCATTTGATATAGAATGAATTAATTAATTTAGTAATTAAATTGGATTTATCTATAACAATAGTTATAACAAAATAAATGTAAATTTAATCGTAAATTAAATTAATGGGTAAACTACTGATTAATAATGATCTGTAAATGTAGTAAATCCCAAATTGTTTGTTGCATTATTCTATTTATAAACTCTGTTGTGTTTAATTACATATATCGTAAATATATATTTTATTGACATCTATCATGGAAATAAACACCGTTCCACTATCTAATTGAAACTGACTGACTATTTGGACACCCTGCTGGCAGAAATCAACATTGTTCTGCTATTTTATTTAGTTTGACATATTTTTATCATTAAATATATATTATTGAGATATTATATTATCAATGGATAAATGTGGAATTGTATTTACTTGGTTGGGTTAATGACTTGTATGCCATTTATTCAAGTATGTCATTGGGACTTCTAAGTTATTATTCATGTAAAGTAAATCAGAAATTTACATAAGAATTCAACGGTTTGAATAATTGTTTTAAGAAACAATTAAAGGTGAATATTTGAAGTCAATTATATTATTAATTAATTTATAAAGGGAAGATTAACTATATCCAGTTAAATCAGATTATTTTTAGGTTGATTTACATCAACCGTTTCAAATGAAAATTGTTTATTGAATTAATTGGGTTTCAACTAATTTAATAGAAATAGTTCTTACAAGAATTGTTAAACATTGAAAGGTTTTATTTAGAGCTAATTAATATTTCAGTTAATAGTTTTGGTAAGATAATGGTACAGTTAAACAGAGAAGCTAAAATTTGATAAATTAGCCAAGTTAATGTTTTTAAAACTTAATTAATCTCTTAATTAAGTAAAATTTAAAGATAATCCATTAATAAAAGAAAAGGAAATTAAGTTGATTCATTTGATTAAATTCCTTGGTTTTAAATTTTAAGTTAATCAAGTTAACTTGATGAATGTTTTCAAAACAATAATGTTGTTTTGAAATGTATTTATGATTTGAAAATCAAACAGATTTACAAATTCTGTTTTGTTAAATATTTTGGATATCAAACTTCTATGAACCTTGACGATAAGAATGATTTCGACTCAAGGTCTGAGAGGTAATTAAAATACCGCAATTTGAACGATTTCACTGTTTTCCAATAAATTGTATTAGTTTGTGTTCGAAATAAGTGTTAGGATTGAATATCGCCTTCAGCTATGAAATCTATATTCATAAGTGAGATTTTCTCGTAAGATTTTTATAAGAACTTCCGAAGTTAAAGGAATACTTGTGTTTTCAGATAAGTATGTCAACAAATTAGTGTTTGAATTTATATACTGTAAGATTATTTAAATAAGGTTTAGCAGATCCAATGGAAATAAATTTATTCATTTTATTTTATATTTGATGGTTAAGTCATCGACTATCAAATCTTGACCTTTTACGTTATCGTTTCGAAGAGTCCGAATTTTAATTACACTTCGATTCGATTTATACGTTTCAAGTCAGAGATGATTGAAGACGAAGTTTATGCAAGGGCTGTTCTGTTTACAGAGCATTGCTTTTGGTTTGTCGAGTCCCAGGACAACTTGTATGGACGAATATCTAAGCAAGTATACCCAACAAATCGTGTAAGTTGGTCTCTTCAAAACCATGATTAGCGGCGGAGGAATTCATTCCTCTTAGCTTTTTGCCCGTGGTTTTGGGGAAATCAATTTATGATTTGACGGGTTTGACGATGTGGCATTCAATATAAATAAAGATGTGTTGTTACAAATGGTAAGTTCTGACCTCAAGCCTCACAACCGGGAAATGACAAAAATCGGGCAGGCAGCATGGCTATGTGGGTCATTCCCATTAGGGTGTATTGTCACCTATCTAGAGAATATTCATATGTGTTCTTCGTTTGCTTCTATATCTTCGGATAACGATTATGTAGGCCCAATCGTTGGTGAAAATATATTCGATACACTCAAGAGAAATGAGTGGTAGGTCATGTGTGGGTCTGGTTGTAAGATGTTCTTATTGAACCCAGTGTATTCCTCTCTAAAGATACACTATCGACAGGTGTTTCCATACCTTGTCATAGTCAGATTCCAATCTCCAATAAGCGCATGCGGTTTTTATTTTATACAATATATATGGAGCGTGAGATGCAAGCGTTCCACTAGATTGCTATTTATTTGTATTTAGACACTATTATAATATCAGAATAATATTGGTTTCAAAGAATGCTTTGATAACCGTAAGGTAAAAACCATTCGTATTTATGTGTGGATTGGTCTTACGATTATCTTTTCTTTCAAAAGGTTTTTGAAAGTTAAAAATCAATCTGTTTTAAAATCGTTTACTCATACCAGTCCCATAACTGACCCAGAATTTATTTTTCTATGTTTTCCCTAAACTCTTGGGTGCCCATAGTTGTACAAGCAGTCAAGTTGTTCAGGATTTTACATATTTCTGGGGGAGCTTGAAGCAGAAGGCTTTAACATTAGATATATAGAGTTTATTTCCGATGTATCGTGTATGTGTTATACTTTGATGATGTATGTAAGTTCAAATCCAGTTTGTGTTTCAGAGTGATTATATATACATTATATTTTATTCGTTCCGCTGTGAGATTCGTGTTTACTCAAATTCTGTTGTATATTCTTTTTTTTCTATTCTAAATTTTCTCACATGTAATGACTTGGCGTTTTGACAGCCTTAAGTCCGTAATTAAACCAACTCAAACTGTTCAAAAGGACATATTGTTATTGCTTATGAAGTTGAAATACAAATCATCACAGAATCACAAACATAGAACACAAAATATTTCACAGCGGAAATAACATTTATACAATATCACAAAATCTTTGAATTTACATAATATTTATTTTATCGTTAAATTTTAATTAATCTTATCTCTTCTCATCTCTAATTTCTTCCTTCGACATCTGGGTTATAGTATCCTTTGGGCTGGACTTGGGTGGTATTTGGTCGACTTAAAGGGTACCGAAATCTTGGTCGTCACACTTGGTATCAGAGCTGAAGGTTGAGTAATAACCTTGGCTCTGTGGTTTAATTCAATAGAGATGGGATCAGTAATATCCTAGATTGAGTTTGAGTGTGTGTGTATATATATATGAGCGCATATTTGTTAATTGTTATAAAAATTGTTTTATTTTGTGTTGTTTGGTTTGTCGAGTGGTTTACGAATTCTGGTCAATACAGCATCGCAACTGTATCGATAGGTGTTTCTAAACTCTCGAACAGAATAATTCGACACGGTATTGTTTTAAAAGCTGGGTAAATGATATAATTTACTCAAAATTATATTTTGGTATATAAACAATAATTTTTAGAAATTATTATATATGGATTTGTCTGTTATTATTATAATCAAATGAGATTATAAGAATTTAAATGGAAATACATATATATATATAACCGAATTGAGTTTGTTTAAGAATAAAGTATACAAATGAGACAAACTGGAAAGTGTTTGAGTAAAACAAAATGATTTACAAGAATTCAAAAGTTGAATTTGGTGTAAAAACCAGGAGTTTGTATTCAACAGTTTGAAAATTTGACTGGAGTAGGTTAAATGGATTAGAGTTTGACTGATGTTAAATTGGTAACTTATATTGGATTTGAGTTTAAGAGAAGAATTTGAAGCAGATAAATGTGTTTGAACTATCTTAATTTGAATTAACAAGGTAAATGATTTTGGAATTATTTTCCCAGTGTAATCAAGGATATTTTCTGAAATAGAAAACGGAGTTATACGGATTAATAGGGAAACAAAAAAATATGGAGTTAAGGAAATTTGACCCCGACTAGAGATTGGTTGAGTTTATTAATTTTCTGAGTATCGATTTGATGTTGATTTCGGTCTTCGGGGTTTATGCTTAGAATATTATTTTATTACGGATTTATAGTCAGGGACTGATGAATATGTCTGTATTGTATGTTTTGATTACTGTGAAATGTTTGATAGATAGCCTGTGTATTTTGGATGCCTTGTTTGATGGGGTTGTAAGGGGATGACCCAGATGTAGGTTTTAAATTTATGACTTGATATATAACTAGGATCTGCTCGTTACTTTAATTTCGGGGACAAAGTTCTTTTAAGGGGGTAGATTGTAATGTCTCGGTTTTTGCCTAAGCTTGTAATACAATTTATTATTGATTAATTCATTAATTGAGTTAAGATGATAAAACTGTAAATAATAAATATTTAGTAAATTCCAAATTTAAATATATGAATAGTTAAAAGTTCCTTGACCATTGTATATATGTATATATGTGTGTGTGTGTGTATATATATATATCCAGTTAAATAATATTTGGGAATTTGTTTTGTAGTATATTTTTACCATTGAAAATATAGATAATACTAGATATAAATATGGTAGAAATATAGAATAATAATATTATTATAAAATTCTATGGTTGTAAGCAAACGACATTTAACATCTTTGTTGGCATTGAAATTTGTTTTAAATTCATGTAAGTATAACATTGGTTTTAAATTATATAATAAATGTGGATACAATTCCAGTTTCTTCACATCTAAGTATATATGACATGACCATTAATATAACATGAAGTTGATAAGAAAAGAGGAGTACCCAACCATTTAACGGCTTGAATTGCTTGGGTGCTAAATATAGATGGAAAAGGACATATGTGTACAGATATTTCAGTAAGAAAATGATTTGGAATTGCTTGAGAATTTAGTTTGAGTATTAAAACATAGGCTGCCACAAAAAAAATTGCACATCTTTGCACATGGTCGAATACATATGCCTTTCTTTTCAATCAAAAGGCAACCTGCACCTTCCCTACCAAAGCTAGATGCCTAGAAATTATATCTTGGATTCTCAGGGACTAAGTCAGATCCTTTTCTAGTTTAATACAATCGTCTGTACATATTTGTACAGTAAGAGTTTTGCTTAGGAACCAAGTATAAAGACATTAAATTTAAATTGTGCCTTGTCACATGCTTTTGTTCAAATCAACATACTGCATACCTATACATCATATGTCTATAGCAGCTAGAAGAAATTCATGAAATGACTAAACAACGAGGATTTAATCAAAGCGCAGAAATCCCCCTAAAAACATCCCATTTCAATCAAAACGTAGCCATTCTTTTTGCTACATAACTTCATTTTTTCTATCAAAAAGCATGCACGATTTAGTACTTTATTGCATTCTTTCTATCCAAGCAACAACTAGGAACATACTACATATGTATGCACTGCATTTTGATTTGCCATATCGATTTATAAACCAAACACAGCTACATCATCCCTTAAACAAACTAATGTACAACTATGGAAAACATGGCTTCATTTTCTTTTCAATCACAAAGCCTGAGCATGCTATAACATAACTGCATTCCTCTTTAAACCAAACAACAGCTATAAGCTATGTGTATTTATTCCTTTCTAATCAATTAAATTCCCTTTATTTTATCATATTGTTGCACTTTTATATACATTAGTTTTGCATGAATTCCTTCGCCATTCGAACCAAAACAAGAACTTGAAAATGGTAGTATAAAACTTGGAAAAATACGGTAGAAAAAATGTACTAGAAGAAATAAAATATATGGACAGTAAAGAACAGATGGAAGAGAACAAGAAATCTGGAATAAGTAAGAACAGAGAACAAAAGGTGAGTAAACTATATACATTTCCTTTTCAGTTCTATTTTTTTATATGATTAAATTGGATGTTTACCTCGATATGATGCTAATGAGTGTATCATTTGTATATTCAATATGATAATGCCTTACTCGAGAAAAACTAATGACTGTAAGATGTAATAGACATGAGTTTTTACCAAATACCAATTCATCCTAGTTTCAAAAATCAACAACCCTAAATCTAGTTTATTTTAAGGTTTGGTTTCAATATGAATTTTTTTTATATATATATACAAAGTAAATTTTAAAATTTGTTTCAAATAAAATAGTAGTGCATGTTTTTGAAATAGTTAAATTACAGTAAAGTGATATATTTCCTCCAAAATTCAGTCATCACTATATAGTGATTCAGGTACAGGATTGTATTTGTTATTGAAAAACATGAATTTTAGTGGTGAAACCATGATTTTTGGTAGTATGGATAAGGAGAATTTAGAGGTGATCGGATTTATGTGATTTGGCTAAGTTCCGGCGACGGTGGCGGTCGTGGACGATGGTGCCAGGGATGGAGGAGAGTGGTATGTCAAAGACCATAGGAAAATACCTTAAGATTTTTCTAATGTGTGTATTGAGTGAATGAGGTTGAATGAGTTTTGGGTTGCTTGTTATGAAGCCACGGTTCCATGGTGAACTGCACCACCGTACAAGCGAACTGCGTTGTCGCACCAAGGGGGATCATCGGAGAAGGGTGTCGACTTTCTCTAACCAAGTTCTGGTGATAATCGAAGCACTAGGGCGGCGGAATAAATAGGAACAGTGGCAATGGGTTATTTGGGAATTTCTGGGTGAAGTATCGGACTTGGATGCAGTTGCTAGAGGAGGATCTGGCCTTGGCGATGTGTTCAGGGAATGGAGATGCACGCATGGAGGGGGCCGGGTTGGACTAACGTCAGGCCGATGAGATGTGCACGTGCATGAGGGAAACGGTGCACTGAAACTGGAGACGAACAAATAGAAAGGAAGGAGAAGATAATTAGGAAGTAAGCTTGTATTTTTTCCTGTGCATTAAAAACATGTGAGGATTGTTAATTATTAAGCTTGGGCTTAAACTAAAATAAAAATGAAAAGAAAAATTTATAACAAGGAAAATAAGAAGAAAAGAAAAGGGACAGGAAAGGGGAAATGAATCAGAAAGAGAATATAGAATGGGAGTTGGCGTGTTATATTGGTCTTGCCTGGGAATGCATGCGGGGTGTGCTCATGCGTGAATTGTTGGGCTAAGCCCATTGAATTTATATATAAAAAGGGGATTTAAACCTAAATTTAAGGTTTAAATATAATCTATTTACATTGCTATGTTGAGATCTTGAAAAAAAACATATGTTTGAACAGTTTTGGCTCGTCAAGTCGAACATTACTGTATGTAAGTAATTTGATATAGTTATCAAATTTTAAACCATTCGATATAGAATGAATTAATTTATTTAATAATTAAATTGGATTTATCTATAACAATAGTTATAATAAAATAAATGTAAATTTAACCATGAACTAAATTAATGGGTAAACTACCGATCAATAATGATCTGTAAATGCAGTGAATCCCGAATTGTTTGTTAAATTATTCAATTTATAAATTCTATTGTGTTTAGTTACATATATCATAAATACATATTTTATTGACATCTATAATGGAAATAAACACCGTTCCACTATCAAATTGAAATTGGATGAACTATTTAGACACCCCGCTGGCAGAAATAAACATTGTTCTGCTATTTTATATCGTTTGACATATTTTTATCAGTAAATATACGTTATTGAGATATATATTATCAATGGATAAATCTGTAATAGTATTTACTTGGTTGGGTTAATGACTTGTATGCCATTTATTTAAGTATGTCATTAGGACTGCTAAGTTATTATTTATGTAAAGTAAATCAAAAATTTACATAAGATTTCAAAATTTTGAATAATTGTTTTAAGAAACAATTAAAGGTGAATATTTGAAGTCAATTATATTATTAATTAATTTAAAAAGGGAAGATTAAGTATAACCAGTTAAATAAGATTGTTTTTAGGTTGATTTACAGCAACCATTTCAAATGAAAATTGATTATTGAATTAATTGGGTTTCAATTAATTTAATAGAAATAGTTTTTCAAGAATTGTTAAACAATGAAAGATTTTATTTAGAGTTAATTAATATTTTAGTTAGTAGTTTTGGCAAGATCATGGTACAGTTAAATAGAGAAGTTAAAAATTGATAAATTAACCAAGTTAATGTTTTTAAAACTTAATTAATCTCTTAATTAAGTAAATTTTAAAGATAATCCGATTATAAAAGAAAAGGATATTAAGTTGATTCATTTGATTATATTCCTTGGTTTTAAAATTTAAGTTAATCAGGTTAACTTGATGAATGTTTCTAAAACAATAACGTTGTTTTGAAATGTATTTAAGATTTGAAAATCTTATGGATTTACAAATTCTGTTTTGTCAAATATTTTGGATATCAAACTTCTATGAATCTTGACGATAAGAATGATTTTGACTCAAGGACTGAGAGGTAATTAAAATACCGCAACTTGAATGATTTCACCATTTTCCAATAGGTAGTATTAGTTTGTGTTCGAAATAAGTGTTAGGGTTGAATATCGCCTTTAGCTATGAAACCTATATTCAAGAGTGAGATTTTCTTGTAAGATTTTTATAAGAATTTCCGAAGTTAATAGGAATACTTGTGTTTTCAGATAAGTATGTCAACAAGTTAGTGTTTGAATTTATATACTATAAGATTATTTAAATAAGGCTTAGCAGATTCAATGGAAATAAGTCTATTCAATTTATTTTATATTTGATGGTTAAATCACCGACTTTTAAATTTTGACCTTTTACATTATCGTTTCGAAGAGTCCGAATTTTAATTCCACTTCGATTCGGTTTATACGTTTCAAGTCAGAGATGATTGAAGACGAAGTTTATGCAAAGGCTATTCTGTTTACAGAGCAGTGCTTTCGATTTGTCTAGTCCCAGGACAACTTGTATGGACGAATATCTGACAAAGTATACCAAAAAGATTGTGTAAGTTGATCTCTTCAAAACTATGATTGGTGACAGAGGAATTCGTTCCTCTTAGCTTTTTGCCCGTGGTTTTGGGGAAATCAATTTGTGATTTGACATGTCTGACGATGTGGCATTCAAAGTAAATATAGGTGTTCTATTGCAAATGGTAAGTTCCGACTTTAAGCCTCACAAGCGGGAAATGAAAAAAATCGGGTAGGAAGCATGGCTATGTGGGCCGCTCCCATTAGGGTGTATTGTCACCTATCTAGAGAATATTCATATTTGTTCTTCTTCGCTTCTGTATCTTCGGATAACGGTTATGTGGGCCCAACCGTCAGTGGCAATATATTCGACCCACTCAAGAGAAATAGGTGGTCGGTCATGTATGGGCCGGGTTGCAAGATGTTCTTGTTGAACCCAGTGTATTCCTCTCTAGATATACACTATTGGCAGGTGGTTCCATATCTTGTCATAGTCGGAATCCAATCTCCAATTAGCGCATGCAGTTTTTATTGTATACTATATATATATGGAGCGTGAGATGCAAGCGTTCCGCTTGATTGCTATTTATTTGTTTTTAAACACTATTATAATATTAGAATAATATTGGTTTCAAAAAATGCTTTGGTTATCGTAAGGTAAAAACCATCTGTATTTATGTGTGGATTGATCTTACAATTATCTATTCTTTCAAAAGGTTTTTGAAAGTTAAAAATCAATCTGTTTTAAAATCGTTTACCCACACTAGTCCCATGACTGACCTAGAGTTTATTTTACTATGTTTTCCCTAAACTCTTGGGTGCCCAAATTTGTACGGGCAGTCAAGTAGTTCAGAATTTTACAAATTTTCTTGGGGGGGGGGGGAGGGCTTGGAGCAGAGGGCTTCAACGTTAGATATATAGAGTTTATTTCCGCTGTATCGTGTATTTGTTATACTCTGATAATATATGTAAGTTCAAATCCAGTTTGCATTTCAAAGTGATTATATACCTATTACATTTTATTCGTTCCGCTGTGAGATTCGTGTTTACTCTAATTCTGTTGTATATTCTTTTTTCTTCTATTCTAAATTTTCTATCATATCTCTTCTCATCCTCTAATTTCTTCCTTTGACATCTGGGTTTTAATATCCTTTGGACTGGACTTGTGCTGTATTCGATCGACTCAAAAGGTACCGAAATCCTAGTCGTCACAAGTTTGAATTTTGAATGAAAGGTAGAGAGAATAAGATTGAATGGTTATATAAATAAAAGTTGAATGGGCACAACTTTTTTGAAATTAGTGACACCTTTTTAGACCTTGGGAGTTGGTGAAAGGTTGGAGGGAAGTTTGAAAGTTTAAATCTTTGAAATTCAAATTTTGAATTTCATTTTATAGGCTTTTATGTCACATCCCCTTCTTTGTATGTCGACATACACGCATAATTTCAAAGGACATATGGTTTTGTGACTTTTGATTTTAAATTATCGATTTATATTTTAGATTTAAGTATTTCCTAAAATAATATTAATCCTAACAAACATCCAAAATTTCTTTTATTATTTTACTAATTATTATTTTATTATTATTATTTTGAATTTCAAATTTCAAATTTGAATTTTTAATTTCAAGTTTGAATTTTAAAGTTTAAATTTCAAATTCAAAACAGAGCAAAGTATCAAAGCATACAAAACATCCATTCAACCAAAAAATTTAAAATTTAATTAAGGCATAACCAGTTTTTAGATCCATTTCTTTGATATTCTCTGAATTTTGAATTGTGGTGAAACACATATTTGAATTTCCGGTTTCTGGCTCTTCATCCCTTGATGATGAATCTAAATCGTCTGAATTTACTATGTATGCCCTCTTTCTTTTCTTAAAAGAACTACTATTGTCTGTCTGTTGAATTGATTTATCTAGATACGGACACATTCTCTTTATATGACCTGGTTTATTGCAGTTATAACATCGATCATCATTTCTTCCCGAACTTCCGTGATTATTTCTTTGAAAGTTAGATCTCCTTCTGTATTTAGAAATTTTCTGAAATTTTTTGTCATTAAGGTTGTTTCTTCATCATCTTCACTGCTAGAGTCAGAACTATTTGTTCTTGCTTTAAAAGCTATGGATTTTTTTTCAGATGGCTTTCATTTGTGCAATTGGACTTCAAAAGACATCAAATTCCCGATTAACTCCTCAATCTTCATTTCATTGACATTATTGGCTTCTTGAATCGCTAATGTTTTATGATCCATTCTGGAGTCAATGAACTCAATATTTTTCTAACTTGGTCTTCTTCTGAATAAGTTTTTCCCAGTGTTATTAATGAATGCACTATCTCTTGAAATATGCATTACATATCGAAGATAGATTCATTCTCGTTTATTTTGAATAACTCAAACTGATTAATTAGCATTGATTCTTTGTCTGTTTAACTTTACTAGTTCCTTCATGAGTAACTTGTAAAGTTCTCCATATTTCATAAGCAGATTTACAAATTGACATTCTGTTAAATTCATTCCTATCTAATGAACAAAATAACATATTTATGGCTTTAGAATTGCATTTTGCAGCCTTTTGTTCATTGGTCCATTTTGCAAAATTAGTTGTGCAACATACTCAGTTTGTGTAATATTCCATATGTCTAATCCTACCGACTGTAAATATATTTTCATTCTACATGCCCAATATGAGTAATTTCTTCCATTGAACAATGGTGTTCTAACAGTGGACTGACCCTCTACAAAAGAACTATTATTACCAGTGTTGGTTAACATTTAATATTTTTTAAAAATCAGATTATGAAATTTTTGAAAACCTATGCTCTGATAACAATTGTAAAGGAACGCGGAATGTGGATCTTAAGGAAAGATAAACACTAAAGGGTGTGACTAGTATTTTCAAGGAATTTAAGAAAATCCAAAACTTAAATAATCTACTATATGAACAGCACACCACAGAGATGATCACATACACAGAATCAAACACAAACACAAAAACAGAAAAATATAAAATGCAAAAATGGAAAGAACACACCGAATTTTATACTTGTGGAGACCCAGGTTTAATTAGATATTAGTAGTTAATTAAATATGTTGATAATATTTAATATGAACATGTAAAATATAATGTGTCATAGAGGACTGGTGGAAGAGGTTAAGGGCTTTTATATATGCTTATAAAACATTGTAACCTAGAACCAGAAAAGAAATGATGCACACATTATGTGAATAAAAATATCTACATAATTAGGTTCTCCTTATATATTTCTACGAGAAGAAAGGTCATGCATATGACATGATGCATGGAAATAATATGAATGAGGTCCTTTACAAATTCAAATAGAAAGTGATACTTTCAGAAGGGCAAAAATATAATGGCAGGACCACATGACAACCAAGGATTTCTCATTAATGAAGGGTAATATAAGGTTTTTCCATATATAGAAACCGTAGGATGAATGTTATAAAAGGGCTAATGGTCAATATGTAACAACCCGGATTTTCAGAACCAATTTAAAATTTTATTTTAGGTATTTTAATGGATTTTGAAAATTTAGAATGATTTATTTTAAATAATAACGAATAAAAATTTATTTTAATCAAAGTTAGAACGAACAAATTTATTTTAATTATATAGCGAGCCTGAAATGGCGTGACAGTTTGAAAATTCGATTTCAAATGAATGTATAGAATTCAAAATAAATCGGATTTCAATAAAACCATAAATATTAGAATCTGTTTAATTATATCTTTCTAAGAAGGTGAAAATCCAGATTTCATAATAGGAATAAAAAGTTATGTCCAGTTTAAAATTCAGAATAGTCGCTATGGAATATATATATATATTTTTTATATAATATATAGCCCGTGAAAATAGCCAATTTGCAAACGACCTCCGTTTTCGACGAAACCACTTTTGCTGGATTCGGAATGTCAGATTATTGCTAGAGTCCAATTTTTGGAATTAATATGTGAGTGTGGTGCGTTTAAACGTGTTTGGTAATTTCAGTTGAATTGGATCGATCAGAAAATAGTCATTTTTCAAACGGTCTCCAAATTCGATGAAATTAGTTTTGTTAGGGCCATATCGTAAAAACATTGCTAAATTTCTTTTGTGGGAATTTTTAGAGTCATTATGTGGCCCCGGTAAGTTAAAATGTATGTATAAATTTAATATATATTGATTTATATATTAACTTAAAGAAAAACCTATCGAAAGAGCCGAATTGGCTTACAAAACATATCCCATTGCATTCGGAATGGGGGTATTTAGCTAGGTGCAACAGTCGTTGGGTTTGAATTGGAGTTTGGATAAAAATTCACTTTTTAGAATAAAATAATAATAAACTATATATATATTTTATAAAACGTTATCCTAAATTCATTATTTCCTCTATCAGAAAACCGATATTCCCAAATTCGAGCTCCTCTGAACTATCATTCAAGGCAGAAATGTCCACCGTGAATGGCCACCGCCGACGTCGTGCTAGTGCGCAGATTGGGGGAGGTCAAATCAACGCAGCTCGTCATGGTTAAGGGGCAATGGCGATTCCACATATGGAACGGTGAGTTCTCTGATTTTTGCTCTTCGAATAATGGCTTGTCTGCTTGAATCTCATTGATTCTCTACTACTTTCATACCAGATTTCGAATAAATTGATGAAAACATTCTTGGCTAAGTTTCTAAATCATTAAAAATGCTCAACTTATTAGTTCCAACTAAAAATGGTTTTTTCTTGCTCAAGACACCTCCATTTTACACTATTACTTGTCATTTAGCTCACATTTGTTTGCACTACTGTTGTCTTGCTGCTGTCATGCACAAGAAAGAATTTTTGGTAAGATAAAAAAAATGTGAGTTTTTCTAATTTTTATTTTCATATAAAAATATGATTTTTATTTACACGAATAACATATAAAAATATGATTTTTATTTATACGAATAACATATAAAAATATGACTTTTATTTATACGAATATCATATAGAAATATGATTTTTATTTATACGAATAACATATAAAAATTTGATTTATATATATATATATATATATATATATATGGTGAAGATAAAAATACGACTTATATATATATGGCGAAGATAAAAATATGATTTTTTTATATATGTGATAGCGTAATAAAAATTTGATTTTTATTATATGAATTGTGATATAAAAATATAATTTTTAGTGATATAAAAATATAAATTTTGGTGATATAAAAATATGATTTTTATTATTTGAATAGCGTTATAAAAATATAATTTTTATATCTATAGTAGTGAAATAAAAATGCGATTTTTAAATATATGAAGCATTATTAAAAATGCGATTTTTATATAAATCGCACGAAACAGATCTCGTTGGAAACATGGTGAAGGACACAACACGCTGTAACAAATCCAAATCCAAAACGTTCAAATAAAGAATGACAGAGTGAAAACCAAAGGTGAGAATTTTTTTTCTCACTCTAATTATTTACAGTTAAAAATATATTAGGGTAGAGATGGGGCTTAGAAGCCCCCGACACTATTTATTGTACAAACCATATTGTTTGATTTGAATTATATTGAGTTCAACACTCGAATTCACACAATCACATAAATTGAAAGCGATGTATGAATATTAACGACACACGGATTCCATACTCCGCGAATAGCCATTTATGGCGCCGTAAATGGCATTGGAGTAGTTGAGTATTTATTTATTTGGTTGTTCTGCATGATTTGATTATGGATGTGAATGGGATTGATTGAATTTGGTTTGCGTATGGCACGAGCCAGTATTAGGCGATGAATATGGCTAGACCTTATTCCGGTTCTTGTATCGCGCCGTTATGCTGCCAAAATTTTCTAAAATATGTTAGAACAATAAAAATATCATTTTTATTGTAAAAATGAACTAAATAAAATATTCATATGTTGAATAAAATATTTTATCGTTAAAAATATAATTTATAACGTATATATGAACGACATAAAATTCTTCTGAAATGAGAATAAATATTCATTTACAAATCGGACGATTTGTTTATGTACACTCATTTGACTGATATGGATTGAGACGTTATATTTCACACATCGCCCAACTGCACAAATAAAATCTGTGTGTGTTGATTAAAACCCCACACGGGTATTGGGATGATATTTGACGTACATTAATCCCAATTGGCTAGTTGTACATCAATCGATTGGTTGACAGACTGTTGTAAGCGTTAATTATTTATATTTAATGCTTATGCAGTTGTATAACTGAAACACCCCACCTCCATTAAGGTCACTCACAAAGGGAATGCTTAACTTCGGTGGAGCATTTTTAGTACAAGATGCAGAAAAATTACAAGACAGACAAATAAAGTAGCGAAAAATAAATAACCTTTATTGATTAAAACAGCTTGTACAAAGATTGTTTTACAACACCAATACTTATTACAAGAAAGCATCTGTCTTGTTTAATATATAAGAAGCACAAACTGACAATGATATTCCCCAATAAAGCATGAGCCAACCATAGCAGTAAAAAATGGAGTTCAAAGCAATGCGCCAAAGAATCTTCAAGCTCGGAAAGAGTAACGGCCCCAACATGAGCTGAGCTTTTCCCTTCCTGACTACCTGGGGGGGAATGGAAGAAAAGAGGCGAAAGCAAATAGGGTCAGACATAAAGTCTGGTAAGTCCAGTGATTCTTAGTATTTAAACGAGGAAAAGGGTCATGACATGAATAAACTAAATGTAAGACTAAACCATAGTAATAAGATAACATGGGGGTAAGTGTGACGGCCCGCCCCGCACCAACCGACATTTACCCTAAAAGTGCGCTGTACACATGTCCAGTTAGCACGGGACGGATCGTCAGAAGAAAAAGGAAGAAGGAAATGAACTAACAAAGAACCTGTAATATGTCCCACAGCGCATGGAATAAAATATAATAGTAACATACTTGACATAAAACAGGTGAGACAGTGCATAAGCTGAAAACAAACTAACATAGCAGTGGAAAATCCAAATACAGCTTATGATCCAAAGCCAACATTATTACAACTTTTCAAATTGTCTCAAAACAAAAGCAAGATAAGGGAGGTACACTACTAATGCCCAAGTAGCGACCACCAACGACACAGGGAGAATATCTATATATCATACGTGGAAGCCTCCTGCTCGCCTCCGAATCAGCTACTCGCGCATCACCAGCTAACCTGTCTCTAGTCTGCTCGTGTGAGCACCCAGAGTAATAAGAAGAGACATAAAACTCTGGGTCAGACATAAAGCCTGGTATGAGCGATAAGCAACTAAATAGAATAATAACAGGTATAATCCAATCATACCTGAACCTGGACCTGCAACCAAAGAGTTAGCACTACATACTGTACAACACTCTAAGGTGCCATTTCAAATGGTGTAAAGATAACGGGGGTGGGGGTGTGCATGTCATAGTGATGTCAAACAATCAAGCATATCAATCATCCTCACATCCCTCACTCAGTGCGTAAAGCATACGATATCCACTACTTTGGTCACCTAATAATTTGGGCCATGACGGAATCCAATCCCGTGTAACTATCACTACAAGCCCACCATCCATCTCTCAGTGGTGAACCAAAGTTATGAATACCGACAACCCCTTTGCACACGTCCCGCAGCAAAGCCCAATCACGAAGTGAACTCATTGGTTCCCAACTGGATCCTGAGCTCTAACTTCCATTTGGACTACCTTTGCATCTCGGGTTATTGGTCAATACTGGGTCGGGTCGGATTCCCCTTCAAACCATCGGTTCGGGTCGGGTTCACTCCGTTGCGTCAGTTCATGTCCTCCTCTGGTACGGTTCGGTTCGGGTCCACTCCATTGCGTCGGTTCAGGTCGGGTGTCCCACTTCGGGTCGGGTCGGGTGCCATCTCCCATCCAGCTCGTGCTTCCGCTCCAATCAGCTCCCTCGCCCTTCATTTGTTCCAATCCGATCCTCCTCCTTTAGCCGCTCCGATCCCCCTCCTTTATCCGATCTGATCCCAATATTGCTAGCATGGCCTTCCTTTTTGCCAGATTTCTCAAGTGTCAAGTTCCGATCCGATCGAATCCCTTGCCCAGTTCACTTATCCGATCCGAGCCACCATATCCGATCCGATCCGGAAACCTGCACTGTTTCCTGAAGCTTTTCCTGCAAGTGTTTTACGCCATTCGACAACGTTTTTGACCATTCTAACTATTGAAATCAATCACAAAGCATATCATACAGTCATAGCAACATGCATAATCAACCACAAACATCAAAACATCAATATGATAGGTTAAAATGGATCAAACATACCCAAAACCCCATATTTCCCCTTAAGCACGTTTAGGTGAAACTAATGATATGATTAGCAAAACTTAACCAAATTAACCCAAATTCATACCAGAGGTCTAAAACATCATTTAAGAATTTATGAACATTTTTCCAGAATTTATTAGTGTATAAATTCGCTAATTAACACTAATTACCCTTAATTAGCCATAATTAGTGAGGAACTATGCAAATCACTCACCTTAGCCACAAACAAACTTTAGATCTGAAAGAATCTCTGATTTGGATCCAATCCCTATGTGTTCCAGCAGCTCTCTCTCTGATTTGGTGCTACCCTCCCTTGATTTGATGTAGTTTTGCTTAATCTTCGATTAGAAAGTGATTAGAGACGATTTGGGATGAAATTAGAAGGTGGAGGCCATTACTAGGGTTTCAAGAAGGAAAGTGGCGGCTCAAAACTGAAATGGAATGATTCTCTAACTCATTTCAGCCTCCCCATAACCCTAATCCCGAAATGGGTTATGGGCATATTCACTAATCACCCTATTTGGCCCGGTTAAGCAGTTTTTCACCTTCCAAACCTTATTTCAGCCATATCTCCCAAACGGTTAGTCCGTTTGGCTATTATGACCACACTACGGAAAGGTAAACCATCAAACGAATCTAATGGAAGTGGTTTTAGGTCAAAATTCCTTTCCAATCAAAAGTTATGGCCAAAACAAGATCAGCTAGGGGCAAAACGGTCATTTAAAAATCAACAAAAATCATGAACATGGGAAATGACCCCAATAGTTGTCTCCCAAAATTACATGACCATACGACTTCATATGTGAAAGAAATAAATATTCCACGATCCTATGATGCGTAGAATGCGGGTCGTTACACTCTCCCCCCCTTAAGAAATTTCGCCCCCGAAATTCCCTAACCAAAACACACAAAGGGTCCCGCATGCCTATCAACCATAAAACAACAATCAACATGCAAAACAAGTCTATCCTATCATGCGGTTTACTAACAAGGGAAGAAACTATCACTACCAAAACCTTACCAGGCAAAGAGTTCTGGATACTTCTTCCTTATATCCTCCTCTGTTTCCCAAGTACAGTCTTTTTCATTCTTACCCCATTGGACTTTGACTAGTTTCACCGCCTTCCTTCGAAGCTGCTTCTTATCGTTCCCAACAATACGCATAGGTTTGCGGTTCCCAACTGCCTCGGGTTCAACTTTGCTATCATCCAACTGATCTGGTGAAATAGCCACATTAGGGTCTTGCACAACTTCCTTAACTGGGAAACATGAAATACGTTGTGCACTCCCGCCATCTTGTCAGGTAGCTCTACTTCATACGCCAAATTCCCAACTTGCTCGAGGATTGGGAATGGAACAACAAATCTTGGTGCTAACTTACCTCTCCAACCAATCCGAATCACATTCTCAATGGAGAGATCTTGACGAACAACAAGTTGTTAACGAAGAATTCCAAATCTCTTCGTCTCTTATCGAGATAAGTCTTCTGCCTATCTTGGGTAGCCTTCATTCTCTAATATACAATTCACTCAAATACCATCATGACCTGACCTAGTCCTTGGTAAACCATCAATGAAATCCATTGAGATTTGTTTCTAACGGTTGTGACAAACCACTAGGCTTCTTTTTGCTCAGCTTTAATTAACTGGCAATTTATGCATTTGGACATAAACTTCCCAACGTCTTTCTTTATCCTTTCCCAGTAGTAGGTCTAATCCATGTCTCAATACATTTTGTTACCACCGGGATTCATAGTCAATTTCGAGTGATGAAATGCTCTAAGCACTTCATCTCTCAGTCCATCTACGTTGGGTACAACTAGTCCTCCATTCTTTTGAAGCCATCCTTCTCGATCAAATCCTTGCTTGATCGTTCTCTTTCCATCGACACCCATCCCTACCCTAGAGATGATTTCCAATAGGTTAGGATCGTCCTTCTAACTGGAACCAATCCACTCAATCAAAATCGATCTAATCGTCATGCTTACTAGTGTTTCTGAATCCAATTCACTCTTGGGCCCGAAATCATATCCTGTGATATACTTTATTTGCTTCCATCCTAGAAACAAAACCCCTAAATTGGCATGTCTCCTACTCAATGCAACTATTACCGCACCCAAATCCTTTACTATGATCACTCTGCCCCATGGAGTCATGGCGACTCCACTGCACTGATCCATAGCCACTAGTCCTTTGCTATGTCCACTCTGCCCCATGAAGTCATAACAACTCCACTGCACTAGCTCATAGCCTTACTAATCCTTTACTATGTCCACTTTGCCCCTCGAGTCATGACGACTCTACTGCACTGGCTCATAGTCTTACTAATCCTTTACTATGTCCACTTTGCCCCTCGAGTCATGACGACTCTACTGCACTGGCTCATAGTCCTACTGCAATCACTTTGTTCCCCATCGCTGTAACCCTACAGGTGATAGTCTACTCAAGAGAAGAAAGATAGGAACAACATAACAACCATAACATCCATCAAACAAGTCCTACCTATCACCCGCTAAATTCATAAACACATCGACACCTACATGACTGGTCTAACCAATCCCAATATGTCGATTCTAGTATGTCTGGTCCAACTAACATCAATAACTAATGGAAGCCCAGCCTCCATACATACACCGATGCCTACTTGACTGGTCCAACCAATCCCAGGCCAATGGAAGCCCCGCCTCCCTACGGACTACCGTACGTCCAACGTACGTTTATCCTCCAAGGATAACTAGATCACGTCCAACGGATCCAAGGTAATGGGCGTCCCCAGATACCCCTGCTTTTAGTCCGCCTAAAATACTTGAGTCCAACCCAAGTCTATCCATTATCTTGCTGCCCTCTCGAGTCCAACTCAAGCCGAATCCAATTCCTTGCAGCCTTCTTGAGTCCAACTCGAGTCAATCTATAACTTAGACCCAGTATTGAGTATCCATTAGTGACAAACTCTAGTCCAACGTGAGTCGTCTCCCTATTCGTTGCATCTCCAAGATCAACGAACACCCATTTTCTTTTGCGATTTCAAGTCCAACTTGAATCGCCCTAATCTTCGTTGTATCTTCCATGATCAACGAACACATCCTATTCCTTCAAAGTTCTACTATCCAATAGAGAACATCAACATAGGGTCCTAAACAATCCATTACTTTGCATCTTCCTCGAGTCCCACTCGAGCAATCTCACAACCCTATCGAGTCTAACTCTGGGCAGTCTATACCATTGAACAGTCTCATCATGTTCCGTCTGCCCATCACTCCTCGAGTAAACCAAGATATCATCCAATGAAAAATCACAGCAACTATTTACCCCTCACGCAAACCATCCTAGTCGAAATCGACATTCCCCAAGCACAAGCCCCAAAGGCCTAAACCAATATCAGACAAGCACCAAAGGAACATCTCCTCCGAGTTTGGACAACCCACGAGAGGTGATACTAGCAAAACAATCTAGCACTGGAGTACTCATTTGCCTCCCAGAGACAACTAGAACTTATTACAACGATAACCTTTCAGCTTTCTTAACTCCAGTTACTATCGCCATCACTAGGTAGGTACCTAATACCACCCTATTCCTTTGGAGTAGATCGACTCCCCAAAATAATGCTAAACCCGGTAAAGCCCAAAACAAAGCAATCACAAGGAAACATACATCCATGACTCGATAAGACCAAGCACAACAAATCATACTAAGATCAGTCGAACCACCTATCGGGTTCGTCACAACTAGAGGTCTATCGACTATCTTGGGTTTGTCAATCAATACCCGAACAGGAACATCTTAAATAGAAAGCATACCTTTTATAACGACACCCTTTCCCTTCTGCGCCGCACTTGGATCATTCGACGAAGAAGGAACAGCGTTGATAGCATACACTTTCACAATCTGCTTCTCCCTAGGAGGTTGTGGGCAGTCATCCTTGTGATGTCCCGCCTGGCTGCAGTTAAAGCACTTCCTTTCCCCAGGCTTTTCTCGACAATCTCTGGCATAGTGGCCCTTCTTGCCACAACTAAAGCATTCGCCATCTTTCTTATTTTTCTTATTCTGACCATCCTTGGTCGGGTTCTGCTTCCTCTTGCTCTGAGAATTCTTCTTGCCTTCACCTCCTGCTTGTGGCTTTGGCTCTTCTGTAGATGCAATAGCAACCTCAGTCTTCGACTTAGGAAAAAGGCTCTCTGACCTTAATGCCTTTCCTACAATAGACTCGAACGTCTCATCGATATGGTTTATAAGTATTTCCCCCAAGTACCCATCCAAGCCAGTTATGAACTTCTCGTTCTTCTTTTCGACTGTATCGATAAGGGACCATCCATATTTCGATAAAGTGTCGAATTCAGCGATATACTCCGAGACTGCTCTACCATTCTGCTTAAGCTCCAAGAACTTCCTGAACAGTTCTGACTTATGAGCAGCTGGAATAAACTTATCACAAAAGCGAGTCTTAAACTGATTCCAAGTAACTTGATCTTCTGGAGTAGCTGTTCTAATGGCATTCCACCAATTCATCGCTCGCCCTTGCAGCTGACGAGACGCTAGCCTTCTTTTCATCGCATCCTCGATACCCAAGTCGTCGAAGATACGATCACAGCTATCCAACCAGTCCTGAACATCTGTGGCCGACTCCGTTCCATGGAACGGCTTCCCACCAAGGTTAGTATAATCCTTGCACAACTTGGCGAAATCGAACCTAGGCGCCTGCACTACTGGACCACCACCATTTCCGGGATTGGAAACTTCCCCTTGCACTTCTCTAAGCAAGTCTCTCATGAGGTCAGTAAACATCGCCCTCATGTCAGCAACATTCCCATTATTGGCTCCCCTACCAGCACCTCTAGCATATCGGCTCATCGTCAATCTGAAAAAGGGAAACGATTAACGACCCTATAGTGGAGCTAGTGCAGTACGACTTCATTCTTATACTACTAATAGTGTGTATATATATAGCTTTTGAAAACCAAATTAATCACAAATACGCACTCTCATATACATACTATCTCTCCCTAGTGTCTTTCCCTAGGTTAACTACGCAACCTAGAGCTCTGATACCAAATGTGATGGCCCGCCCCGCACCAACCGACATTTACCCCAAAAGTGCGCTGTACACATGTCCAGTTAGCACGGGACGGATCGTCAGAAGAAAAGGGAAGAAGGAAATGAACTAACAAAGAACCTGTAATATGTCTCACAGCGCATGGAATAAAATATAATAATAACATACTTGACATAAAACAGGTGAGACAGTGCATAAGCTGAAAACAAACTAACATAGCAGCGGAAAATCCAAATACAGCTTATGATCCAAAGCCAACATTATTACAACTTTTCAAACTGCCTCAAAACAAAAGCAAGATAAGGGAGGTACACTACTAATGCCCAAGTAGCGACCACCTACGACACAGGGAGAATATCTATATATCATACGTGGAAGCCTCCTGCTCGCCTCCGAATCAGCTACTCGCGCATCACCAGCTAACCTGTCTCTAGTCTGCTCGTGTGAGCACCCAGAGTAATAAGAAGAGACATAAAACTCTGGGTCATACATAAAGCCTGGTATGAGCGATAAGCATCTAAACAGAATAATAGCAGGTATAATCCAATCATACCTGAACCTGGACCTGCAACCAAAGAGTTAGCACTATATACTGTACAACACTCTAAGGTGCCATTTCAAATGGTGTAAAGATAACGGGGGTGGGGGTGTGCATGTCATAGTGATGTCAAACAATCAAGCATAGCAATCATCCTCACATCCCTCACTCAGTGCGTAAAGCATACGATATCCACTACTTTGGTCACCTAATACTTTGGGCCATGACGGAATCCAATCCCGTGTAACTATCACTACAAGCCCACCATCCATCTCTCAGTGGTGAACCAAAGTTATGAATACCGACAACCCCTTTGCACACGTCCCGCAGCAAAGCCCAATCACGAAGTGAACTCATTGGTTCCCAACTGGATCCTGAGCTCTAACTTCCATTTGGACTACCTTTGCATCTCGGGTTATTGGTCAATACTGGGTCGGGTCGGATTCCCCTTCAAACCATCGGTTCGGGTCGGGTTCACTCCGTTGCGTCGGTTCATGGTCCTCCTTTGGTACGGTTCGGTTCGGGTCCACTCCATCGCGTCGGTTCGGGTCGGGTGTCCCACTTCAGGTCGGGTCGGGTGCCATCTCCCATCCAGTTCGTGCTTCCGCTCCGATCAGCTCCCTCGCCCTTCATTTGTTCCGATCCGATCCTCCTCCTTTAGCCGCTCCGATCCCCCTCCTTTATCCGATCCGATCCCAATATTGCTAGCATGGCCTTCCTTTTTGCCAGATTTCTCAAGTGTCAAGTTCTGATCCGATCGAATCCCTTGCCCAGTTCACTTATCCGATCCGAGCCACCAAATCCGATCCGATCCGATCCGGAAACCTGCACTGTTTCCTGAAGCTTTTCCAGCAAGTGTTTTACGCCATTCGACGACGTTTTCGACCATTATAACTATTGAAATCAATAACAAAGCATATCATACAGTCATAGCAACTTGCATAATCAACCACAAACATCAAAACATCAATATGATAGGTTAAAATGGATCAAACATACCCAAAACCCCATATTTCCCCTTAAACATGTTTAGGTGAAACTAATGATAGGATTAGCAAAACTTAACCAAATTAACCCAAATTCATACCAGAGGTCTAAAACATCATTTAAGAATTTATGAACATTTTCCCAGAATTTATTAGTGTATAAATTCGCTAATTAACACTAATTACCCTTAATTAGCCATAATTAGTGAGGAACTATGCAAATCACTCACCTTAGCCACAAACAAACTTTAGATCTGAAAGAATCTCTGATTTGAATCCAATCCCTATGTGTTCCAGCAGCTCTCTCTCTCTGATTTGGTGCTACCCTCCCTTGATTTGATGTAGTTTTGCTTAATCTTCGATTAGAAAGTGATTAGAGACGATTTGGGATGAAATTAGAAGGTGGAGGCCATTACTAGGGTTTCAAGAAGGAAAGTGGCAGCTCAAAACTGAAATGGAATGATTCTCTAACTCATTTCAGCCTCCCCATAACCCTAATCCCGAAATGGGTTATGGGCCTATTCACTAATCACCCTATTTGGCCCGGTTAAGCAGTTTTTCACCTTCCAAACCTTATTTCAGCCATATCTCCCAAACGGTTAGTCCGTTTGGCTATTATGACCACTCTACGGAAAGGTAAACCAACAAACGAATCTAATGGAAGTGTTTTCAGTTCAAAATTCCTTTCCAATCAAAAGTTACGGCCAAAACAAGATCAGTTAGGGGCAAAACGGTCATTTAAAAATCAACAAAAATCATGAACATGGGAATTGACCCCAATAGTCGTCTCCCAAAGTTACATGACCAAACGACTTCATATGTGAAAGAAATAAATATTCCACGATCCTATGATGCGTAGAATGCGGGTCGTTACAGTAAGCATGGGATATGGCAAGATAAACCGAATGTACCGATAAACTGAATGTAATGATAAACTGAATGCGCTTCTACTCCTTCTCTGCTTCGCAACTACCCTGTTATACTGATTTCTATATCTCTGCACTACCTACTTGTGTCCAAACTAGTAATCTATGATCATATGATAACGTGATCCCAATCCCCCTATTTGCGGTTGCCTTAGGTGTACATCTATTATGGGGATTCCATTTATTACCTAGATCTAATCTAGGGTTTACTATCGAGCGCTTCCTAGATTCAACCAGGGTTTACGCTACCCAGGGCCACTGGGGTTTATGCTACCTATTGAACGCTTCTCGGATTCAGGGTTTATGCGACCTAGGTCCAACTAGGGATTATGCTACCTACTTTGTATTAATTTTCCATGTGTCTATGTCAGTCGGCCCTCTCTTGAATGTAGATACTCTGTGCTGGCCCCACCATAAGGTGTATCAAGCCTTATGATAGCGACCCGACACGATTCAAGATGCACAGTGTATAACTACTGGTACCCAGTGCCTGCTTTTTCCACTACGGAGTACGTGCACGCCCGTACACCGTCGGAACCTACACTGACGTACCCCTTGCCGCTATTTTGACCGCTTACGATCAGCCCAGTAATCGTGCCCCACCCTGCCTAGCTCAGAGTACCGTGATACATCTATGTGGGTTACTGCTGAAATGGGTCCCCGTTACTAAGGTTTCATGCTGGTTAAGTTTGTGGGCCTATATATATACAATATTACCCATCTACACGTGATGTACTTAACCCTCCCACCGATTCAAGCATGTCTATTTAATGGTAAAGTTTGTGGGCCTATATGTACTAGTATTACCCACCGATCCCGATATGTACTTAACCCTTCCACTGGTTCAAGCATGTTTACTTAATGGTTAAGTTTGTGGGCCTATATGTACTAATATTACCCACCGATCCCGATATGTACTTAACTCTTCCACTGGTTCAAGCATGTTTATTTAATGGTTAAGTTTGTGGGACAATATTACCCACCGATCCCGATATGTACTTAACCCTCTCACTGATTCAAGTTGATATATATTCTTGGTTAAGTGTTATCCATTCATTCAAGTTAACTAAACCCGCCCACTCATCATGTTATATATATATATATATTGGTTAAGTGTTCCCATTGTGTTACTTAACCCCTATCAATCATGTTATATATATATATATATTGATTAAGTGTTCCTCTTGTGTTACTTAACCCTATCACACATCATGCTATATATATATATATATATATATATATATATATATATATATATATATATTGGTTAAGTGTTCCTCTTGTGTTACTTAACCCCTATCACATATCATGTTATATATATATATATATATATATATATATTGGTTAAGTGTCCAAATTAACTTAACCTCACCCACTTGTCTAATTAACATGTTATGACGGTTAAGTATTCTAATTTTACTTAACCTCACCCACTTGCCTAGTTAACATGTTATGACGGTTAAGTGTTCTAAATTTACTTAACCTCACCATCTAGTTTAGTTAGCATGTTAAACACTTACTTAACCCTACCCACTTGTCTAATTAACGTGTTATTATGGTTAAGTGTTCCCTTAGTTACTTAACCCCCCACAAGTCTTGCCTTGTTAACATGTTAAGTTAGTTAAGTATCCAAATTAACTTGACACCTATCAATCTTGTCTAGTTAACATGTTGAATTGGCTAAGTGTTTTCTCGATTACTTAACCCCACCCTTCTTGTCTTTGATAACATGTTATTACGGTTAAGTGTTTCCCAAGTTACTTAACCTCACCATTTCTAGCATGATTTATTCGTGAGCCTTAATTAATTAATTAAAGCACCAACCACTCACATTAGACAGATATTGTTGTGGTTACTGGATGTGCCGGTCGGTTCCGGGCAGGTTTACACCACAACTCAGTCTAACCTCGGGTCTTTCTGGGCTTGATGCACTGACCACCCACATTAGACAGGTATTATTGTGGTCGCTGGATGTGCCGGTCGGTTCCGGGCAGTTTTACACCACAACTCAGTTTAACCTTGGGTTAGGCATATTCATCTTTTACTAAATTTACATATTTACTATTTATGTAAATTTTCCGTAAATCAATTTAGCCTAGATCATATTCAACTGTCATGTAAATTAAATACTTATATTCTATGCCCAAAACTTGATTTACCAATCAATTAACCCAACTTGCAGTTTATACCAATTTAGATTTAATATTCCCTTTTACAATTCATGCCCAATCTAGATTAATATTCCAATTTACAGTTCATGTCAAAACTAGATTTAATATTCTAGTTTACCGTTTATGTCCAAAACTTGGTTTACACGCCAATTACACACTTTGCGACCAATTAAATTTATCAATTTATGCCCAAGTCTAATATGCATGTAAATCACTCACTATTATAGCAAATTTAGATTATGCCAACATATTTATTATGCCAAATTAACTTAATTAAGCTACGCCCAATCCCCACATCATAATCGTACGTATAACATGATTTCACAAGTTTTCTATGTATTCATGAAATGGCACTAATCAAAAGGAATAGGGGATAAGCACAAGAATTGATATAAAAGATTAGGCATGCAAAAATAATGGCTCCAACAGGTTAGATGTACATAATAGTGAATAGGAATAAACTACCCAAGTTACACACTAAATATGACATCCACATAATCAAGGGAATAGGCATAGGTGATTTGGTCCAACATAATGCCAGTTCAAGGTACAACATGATCGGTTAATTGTAACAATGGGAATAGTCAAACGCAACTAACTACAATAGTCATAGGTAATTAACCACAATAGCCATGAGCGACTAATCACAATAATATCTTAATTAATGTCATAAGCAATAGTCTCATAGTTATGATTCATAGTCATAGGCAATAATTTCATAGGCGATAGTTCATGGCCATAGTCTTAGACAAAGGTCTCATAGTCATAGTCATATGCAATAGCTTCATAGGCAACAGTTTCATAGTCATAGTATTAGGCAAAAGTCTCATAGTCATAGTCTTAGGCAAAAGTCGCATAGTCATAGTCTTAGGCAAAAGTCTCATGGTCATAGTCTTAGGCAAAAGCCTCATAGTCATAGTCGTAAATCAGATCCAAAGGCATAGATAATTTTTGATTTGACATAAGCACGAATCAAAGATAATTGACTTGCAAATTGGTATAGTTCTATATTTTGATTCATTACATTCACAATTCCAATTACACGTTCAAATCTAAGGAATAACCGCACTTACAAACTAAAAAGGAATTCTTGCGTTCTGAAATCTAAATTCTGAAATTGGTAAGCTCGCCTTTGATGTAGATCGTTGAATTTGATAATCTTTTAATTTGATTTTTGATTTAGGTTCTTATCTTGTCTTTGAATTGGTGATGGCTACTCCAAGTTCTCAATTGACAGCATGATAGTTCTAGGATTATTTTTATGTGATTTTTAGGTTTGAGCATTGGGTTGTTTATATAGAATTTCAATTCAATTTGAGCCGTCAGATGATCCTAGGTTAACCACAACCATCCAGTCAAGATAGGGTGACACCTCAGCCCTAGTGACTCAGCACTGAGTCACAAAATCGTCACCTTTCAGATCTGCCCGGAGGGGGGGAGGGGCAGGTCGACCCTAGGTCGATCTGTAGGGGGAGGTCGGCACTAGGGTCAACCCCCTGGTCGACCTAGGTCCTGGGCGGGAATTTTTCCGCCTAGCCCGCTTATGACTTTTGATTTGAAATTTGAATTTGTTTTCGAGCTGTTTGAATTTATTTAAATTTTCTAGAAACTTCTGACAACCATAACTTCTTCATACGAAGTCCAATTTATGCAATCTCGGACTCTATCTCAACAAGAATTCCAAGACAAACACAATGGCGTAACCCGTTTCCCTTAATTCTCACATTTTAAATTAAGTATTGTTTAATTCGTTACTATAACATTAACAAAAAATACGGGGTGTTACATTCTCCCCTCCTTTAAGGATTTCGTCCCCGAAATCTTCAAGTTAAGAAGAATGTTTCCTAACATCCAGCATCCCTCTACTCAACCATTCAATCACATGCATCCATTGTCCCTAAAAGGACTTCTAAAGCTTTTATGATCATATGCACAGTGTGTGTACATGTCCTTATCTAATGCAAAATCAGGCGGTCTACTGATTCAGTTGACCTCCTTAATGCGAATTATGTCAGTGCCATGAGTCCATCATGTATGCAGTTATCCCTAGTCATGTAAGTACTATATTCGTGCGTATTCATTCATCCATATGCAACATCCATATGATAACACTCCAAATACAAATACATATATTCATATGCAAACATGAAAGTGACTGAGTCGATCTAGTGCCTAATGTGTGTATATGCATCCACGAGCAACCACTAGCAACCACTTGCAACCATCAATCATAACATGTTTCAATTACATGTTTACATCCAATTGGGTTCCTACCTAAGGATCGAAGATACGACCTAGGGGATATATTTAAAAGATAAACATTACAAAGAAAGTGGAATCAAGGATATACCCTCAAAAAGGGTATGACGCGCATATATGGTCTTTAATCTTTTAAGTCGCATCTTCTTGAGCTTCACTCCACTGTACCTTATCTAATTTAACTTCATGATCGCGAAGCTTCTTGGCCTCCATTTCCAAAGCCCACTATTAAAGATAGGCCCTCGATCACTTACCATGCTAGAGGGTATCCAATGTAGTCGAACTATCTTTCCAAGATAAACAGATATTAACCATGATATCAAGTGTATATTCTAAGATGATTAGAGGTCTTCCCTCTACTTAGATTATCCATCATGCTGCAAGTCTAAGGGTCTAAAGCTAATGGTTACTAGTTCTTATTACCTTTTTTAAGGTCAGTCTAACTTAGGGTGCCAGCCCCAACCATTTATTTCTCACGCAAACCATCCTAGTCGAACTCGACATCCCTCAAGTACAAGCCCCAAAGGCCTAAACCAATATCAGACAAGAACCCAAGGGATACCTCCTCCGAATTTGATGATCTACCAAGGGATACCTCCTCCGAATTTGGATGATCTATGTGAGATGATACTAACAAAACAACCAAACAATTGAGCACTTTACCGACTCTGGCTATCCTCGCCAATCTTGCTCCAGAATTATCGTTGATCGCATAACTGCTTTGCAATGTCATCTAGATACATGCGGAAGTCTGTCTCGAATTTTAGGGGGAAAACCCTTACCCTAATCAAAACATCTTGCGTACTCATTAGGGGTGAGCATTATTTGGTTAAACCAAATAAACCAACCAAACCAATTTATTTTGGTCGGTTTGGTTCGGTTTTGAAATTAAATTGGTTTGTAATTGGCTCGAAAAATTATTAAATTTGGTTATCGGTTTAACCAAATTAACCGAACTTTTACAATATTTTCAAAATTATCGATATTATAATAAATATTTTAGGTTAGTTCAGTTAGTTAAATAATTTTTAATCATCACATATGTGTCAAAATTGATATTAGAAAGCATAAAAATTATAAATAATAATACTCTAATCATATATTTATACTTTATTTCAAATTATAGTGAACATTCCAAACATAAAGTGTAAAATATTTTTAGTTCGGTTTAATTGGATAACCAACCGAACCAACCAAACTTAATTTGGTTGGTTTGGTTTGGTTTTCATTTTTATTGTTTCTAGTTTGGTTTGACAAATTTCATCATCGGATAAACCAAACCAACCAAACGCTCACCCCTAGTACTCATGGACTACCCCAACGGATCGAAAATCGTCGATAGATAAGTAAAGTGATTCTAGGTAGCTAAGACAAACTGATCCCGTAGGATCATACGAAATCTCAAGGGTATTCTCGTGGCAAGTCGAAAGTCTAACTACCCTTGTTTCATAATTACTAGCTAACCAATCAAAGCCTAGAATCAACCCATAGCCCAAAAACATAAGCATAAATATAGCTATTATCAAATCCTCACAAGTCAAAGATAAATGGGTCAAACCAGCAATTGGATTTGAGACTATAATGGGATCCTCTACTACACAATATCTAGGGTCCAGAGACTCAACTATGGAAGCAAATATATATGGATGTGAAGTGCTAAAATAGGAAGGAGTACTAACAGGATGATCAAAAAGGAAAAACTCTTTCAACCAAAATCTTACTGCCTCTCTCTCTGGTATGCTGGCGGTGAGAGCATGCACTTGCCTTCCGGAAAATCCTGTCCCTTGTTCTTTGCCCTTGCCCTTAATTATACGACCCGTTATACCAAAATAAAGATACTTCCTCTTGTTTTAGGTTTTATTATTCTTTCCTCCCCTCCTTTGTGAACCAAGTCCATATCCATGGGTTCTTCATCCTTGTGTTGTGCTCCTTAGCCAAACCCCCTCATTCTCAACTTTGCCATCCTTGTGTAACTTGTTGACATGTCTCTCAAAAGCTGCCTCCATCACATGGAGAATCCTACAAAGCTCGAAAGAAAATTAGCTATAGGTGATACTACTGTGGCTATAGATGGAACTTAGGCACTTATTTGCCCTTTTACAAGTTTCATAGTCTCATCAAGCCTACGGAACTATGCCGCGATGAGGTTACCTCCCAGAAAGCCAGGAGCCCCGGAGACTCAAGAAAGAAGGAAACAAGGATTCAAGAAGAGGGTCAAAAGATAGTTCATATGGCTTTGAGGAATATGCCTTTAAAACAAAACTTTTCTTTTGAAAATGCTTCTTTTAAAACCGTTTGAAAATATATATTTTCAAATCTTTTTATCTGATCCGGTAACCTTCAGCTCTGATACCAAGTGAAACACCCCACCTCCGTTAAGGTCACTCACAAAGGGAATGCCTTAAATCCGGTGGAGCATTTTTAGTACAAGATGCAGAAAAATTACAAGACAGACAAATAAAGCAGCGAAAAATAAATAACCTTTATTGATTAAAACAGCTTGTACAAAGATTGTTTTACAACACCAATACTTATTACAAGAAAGCATCTGTCTTGTTTAATATGTAAGAAGCACAAATTGACAATGATATTCCCCAATAAAGCATGAGCCAGCCATAGTAGTAAAAAATGGAGTTCAAAGCAATGCGCCAAAGAATCTTCAAGCTCGGAAAGAGTAACGTCCCCAAAATGAGCTGAGCTTTTCCCTCCCTGACTACCTGGGGGGGACGGAAGAAAAGAGGCGAAAGCAAACTAGGTCAGACATAAAGTCTGGTAAGTCCAGTGATTCTTAGTATTTAAACGAGGAAAAGGGTCATGACATGAATAAACTAAATATAAGACTAAACCATAGTAACAAGATAACATGGGGCAAGCATGGGATATGGCAAGATAAACTGAATGTACCGATATACTGAATGCACTTCTACTCCTTCTCTGCTTCGCAACTACCCTGTTATACTGATTTCTATATCTCTGCACTACCTACTAGTGTCCAAACTAGTAATCTATGATCATATGATAACGTGATCCCAATCCCCCTATTTGCGGTTGCCTTAGGTGTACATCTATTATGGGGATTCCATTTATTACCTAGATCTAATCTAGGGTTTACTATCGAGCGCTTCCTAGATTCAACCAGGGTTTACGCTACCTAGGGCCACTGGGGTTTATGCTACCTATTGAACGCTTCTTGGATTCAGGGTTTACGCGACCTAGATCCAAATAGGGATTATGCTACCTACTTTGTATTAATTTTCCATGTGTCTGTGTCAGTCGGCCCTCTCTTGCATGTAGATACTCTGTGCTGGCCCCACCTTTAGGTGTATCAAGCCTTATGATAGCGACCCGACATGATTCAAGATGCACAGTGTATAACTACTGGTACCCAGTGCCTGCTTTTTCCACTCCGGAGTACATGCACGCCCGTAAACTGTCGGAACCTACACTGACGTACCTTCTGCCGCTATTTTGACCGCTTATGATCAGCCCAGTAATCGTGCCCCACCCTGCCTAGCTCAGGGTACAGTGATACATCTATGTGGGTTACTGTTGAAATGGGTCCCTGTTACTAGGGTTTCCTACTAGTTAAGTTTGTGGGCCTATATATATATATATATAATATTACCCATCTACACGTGATGTACTTAACCCTCCCACTGATTCAAGCATGCCTATTTAATGGTTAAGTTTGTGGGCTTATATGTACTAATATTACCCACCGATCTCGATATGTACTTAACTCTTCCACTGGTTCAAGCATGTTTATTTAATGGTTAAGTTTGTGGGCTATATGTACTAATATTACCCACCAATCCCGATATGTACTTAACCCTTCCACTGGTTCAAGCATGTTTAGTTAATGGTTAAGTTTGTGGGCCAATATCACCCACCGATCCCGATATGTACTTAACCCTCTCACTGATTCAAGTTGATATATATTCTTGGTTAAGTGTTATCCATTCATTCAAGTTAACTTAACCTTCCCACTCATCATGTTATATATATATATATATATATAGCTTAAGTGTTCCCCTTGTGTTACTTAACCCCTATCACATATCATGTTATATATATATATATATATTGATATATATTTTGGTTAAGTGTTCCTCTTGTGTTACTTAACCCTATCACACATCATGTTATATATATATATATATTGGTCAAGTGTTCCTCTTGTGTTACTTAACCCCTATCACATATCATGTTATATATATATATTTTTTGGTTAAGTGTCCAAATTAACTTAACCTCACCCACTTGTCTAATTAACATGTTATGACGGTTAAGTGTCCTAATTTTACTTAACCTCACTCACTTGCCTAGTTAACATGTTATGACGGTTAAGTGTTCTAAATTTACTTAACCTCGCCATCTAGTCAAGTTAGCATGTTAAACACTTACTTAACCCTACCCACTTGTCTAATTAACATGTTATTATGGTTAAGTGTTCCCTTAGTTACTTAACCCCCCACATGTCTTGCCTTGTTAACATGTTAAGTGGGTTAAGTGTCCAAATTAACTTGACCCCTATCAATCTTGTCTAGTTAACATGTTGAATTGGCTAAGTGTTTTCTCGATTACTTGACCCCACCCTTCTTGTCTTTGATAACATATTATTACGGTTAAGTGTTTCCCTAGTTTCTTAACCTCACCATTTCTAGCTTGATTTATCCATGAGCCTTAATTAATTAATTAATTAATTGAAGCACCAACCACTCACATTAGACAGATATTGTTGTGGTTACTGGATGTGCCGGTCGGTTCTGGGCAGGTTTACACCACAACTCAGTCTAACCTCGGGTCTTTCTGGGCTTGATGCACTAACCACCCCCATTAGATAGGTATTGTTGTGGTCACTGGATGTGCCGGTCGGTTCTGGGCAGTTTTACACCACAACTCAGTTTAACCTCAGGTTAGGCATATTCGTCTTTTACTAAATTTACATATTTACTATTTATGTAAATTTTCCGTAAATCAATTTAGCCCAGATCATATTCAACTGTCATGCAAATTAACGTACTTATATTCTTTGCCCAAAACTTGATTTACCAATCAATTAACCCAACTGGCAGTTTATACAAATTTAGATTTAATATTCCCCTTTTACAATTCATGCCCAATCTAGATTAATATTCCAATTTACAGTTCATGTCAAAACTAGATTTAATATTTTAGTTTACTATTTATGTCCAAAACTTGGTTTACACGTCAATTACACACTTTGCGGCCAATTAAATTTATCAATTTATGGCCAAGTCTAATATGCATGTAAATCATTCACTATTATAGCAAATTTAGATTATGCCAACATATTTATTATGCCAAATTAACTTAATTAAGCTAAGCCTAATCCCCGCATCATAATCGTACGTATAACATGATTTCACAAGTTTTCTATGTACTCATGAAATGGCACTAATCAAAAGGTATGGGGGATAAGCACAAGAATTGATATAAAAGATTAGGCATGCAAAAATAATGGCTCTAACAGGTTCGATGTACATAATAGTGAATTGGAATAAACTAGCCAAGTTACACACTAAATATGACATCCACATAATCAAGGGAATAGACATAGGTGATTTGGTCCAACATAATGCCAGTTCAAGGTACAACATGGCTGGTTAATTGTAACAATGGGAATAGTCATAAGCAACTAACTACAATAGTCATAGGTAATTAACCACAATAGCCATGGGCGACTAATCACAATAATTTCTTAATCAATGTCATAGGCAATAGTCTCATAGTTATGATTCATAGTCATAGGCAATAATTTCATAGGTGGCAGTTCATAGCCATAGTCTTAGACAAATGTCTCATAGTCATAGTCATAGGCAATAGCTTCATAGGCAACAGTTTCATAGTCATAGTCTTAGGCAAAAGTCTCATAGTCATAGTCTTAGGCAAAAGTCTCATAGTCATAGTCTTAGGCAAAAGCCTCATAGTCATAGTCGTAAATCAAATCCAAAGGCATAGATAACTTTCGGTTTGACATTAGCACGAATCAAAGATAATTGTAACGACCCAGAAAATCTGAACCAATTTAAAATTTTTAAATTGGCTAAAATAATGGATTTTAGATATTTAAAATAAATATTTTAAATAATGGCGATGAAAACTGAGTTTGAATCGACATTTGAAAACGAATATAATTAATTATAATTATATATAGAATTGAAAATGGCGCGGTAGTTCGATAATTCGATTTCAAACTTCAATTGAATATACCGGGTGCAAAACAATCCGGATTTTAGTGAAACCAAAAATAATGGAATCTAATTGATAATATCTTTCTAACGAATCCGACCAATCAAAACTTGATAGCGGTAATCAAAAGATATGTCCAGTTGAAAATTCTGAATAGTCGCTATGGAATTCAGGCCCTTAAAAATGGACATTTTGCAAACGACCTCGGATTTCGACGAAACCACTTTTGTTGGATCCGCAGTGTCAAGTTATTGCTAGGTTTCAAATTTCATAATTTTTCGAATCAATATGTGAGCGTGGCAAAGGAAAACGCGTTTGACCAGTTTCAGTTGATTTTAATCGACTGGAAATTGGCCATTTTACAAACGGTCTCAGAATTCGACGAAACTAGTTTTGTTAGGACCGTATCGTCAATACGAAGCTAGAAAATATTTTTCTAGAATTTTTCTAGTTATTATGTGACCCCGGTAATTTGAAATGTGCGTTTAAAATTCAATATAGTGATTTAAATGAAAATTCAAAAGGAAACTGATTGTAACGATCAAATCAGCTTGCGATACATATCCCATTGTGTTCGGAATGGGGGTAAAACGCTATGGACGACAGGCGGTGGGCCTCGTTTCGAGGTCGTATGTAAAAGTCAACCCTTTTGCAAATTTAAATAATAAAATAATAAAAAAAAAAAAAATATTCCCTCCCTCCCTCTTATCTTCTGCTTGCCCCCCCCCCCCCCCCCCCCCCCGTTCGTTTTAATTCCAAACGAAGAGAAAAAAAAAAGAAACCCTAAAGATTATCGACAGCCGACCCCCCCCCCTGAAGCGTCGCCGCCCATCACCGTACCCCCCTCCCTCGTGCTTCAAACCCCCACTGAAGCCGCAACCCACCGAAGCCCCCAGATTGCACGAGCTCCGACGAAGATCAGCGACCCAAGCCAGAAGCTGCCACCACCGATCGAAGACCCAAGCCGCCGACGCCTTCTTCCCCCCCCCCCCCCCCTCGCAGCTAATCGGTGAGCGTTTTCCTTTTTCTTTTTCTTTTATTTTATTTATTTGTTCTGAAACAAAACTGATTTGTTTGAAAAAAAAAAACTGATTTCTCTGAGATTATACAAACTGATTTTTAAACAAAATAAAAACTGATTTTTAAACAAAATAAAAACTAATTTTTAAATAAAATAAAAACTGAAATTTTTAGAAAAGTTAAAACTGTTTTTAAAGAAAGGTTAAAACTGATTTTTTCGAAAAAGGATTTGAACTTTAAAAAGTAAAAATCATATTTTTATATATCGAAAGTCGAAGTAAAAATCATATTTTTATATATCGAAAGTCGAAGTAAAAATCATATTTTTATATATCGAAAGTCGAAGTAAAAATCATATTTTTATATATCGAAAGTCGAAGTAAAAATCATATTTTTATATATCGAAAGTCGAAGTAAAAATCATATTTTTATATATTGAAAGTCGAAGTAAAAATCAGATTTTTATATATTGAAAGCCGAAGTAAAAATCATATTTTTATATATTGAATAGCATAGTAAAAATTCGATTTTTACATGTGTAGAGAATACAGGCGAAAGCGACAAAAGGCGAAGATTTTATACAAGGAAGAATCGTAGAGTTGGATAGCTATTGGTGAGATTTCTGATTTAAAATTTATATATATGTGTCGAAAATGAAAGTGAATTGCTATATATAAATATCTATATATATATATATATATACGCCCCTCGTCCACAAACCATGGACGATATTTATTGGTTGAAATTGTTGTGAAAATTGAATGATTGTTTGGGATTGTTTGTGACTGATATTGGTTGATTGCGGTTGAAAAATACCCATTGGTGATTGTGAAATATTTGGTTGAAACCACATAGGATTAGTTTGTGGAAATGAAATAAATATATACATGCCGCCTGCGTGCGAACTAGATGCATGATCCCCATTGTCAAAAACCGCGAGGTTTTAAGGTAGAGCGAGGAGCCGTACTAGGGACGGTGCCGGTGTAACTACCCTGCCGTTATGCTGCCGAAATTTTGAATAATATTTGTGTGTTTGAATTATTTTCATATGCTTAAACTATATTTATTCAAACTATTGAAAACATTCATGTGTTGAATTGATATTCATTCGTTGTTTAGAAATTCATGTGTTGAATGGAATTCATATTTTGAAATAAATTGTTCGATAATAAAAATCACATTTTTATCTATATATAAAAACTATTGAAAACATTCATGTGTTGAATTGATATTCATTCGTTGTTTAGAAATTCATGTGTTGAATGGAATTCATATTTTGAAATAAATTGTTCGATAATAAAAATCACATTTTTATCTATATATAAAAACTATTGAAAACATTCATGTGTTGAATTGATATTCATTCGTTGTTTAGAAATTCATGTGTTGAATGGAATTCATATTTTGAAATAAATTGTTCGATAATAAAAATCACATTTTTATCTATATATAAAAACTATTGAAAACATTCATGTGTTGAATTGATATTCATTCGTTGTTTAGAAATTCATGTGTTGAATGGAATTCATATTTTGAAATAAATTGTTCGATAATAAAAATCACATTTTTATCTATATATAAAAACTATTGAAAACATTCATGTGTTGAATTGATATTCATTCGTTGTTTAGAAATTCATGTGTTGAATGGTATTCATATTTTGAAATAAATTGTTTTATGATAAAAATCCCATTTTTATCACCAACTTGAACTATATAGAAAAATAGTGTTTTGAAATGAATTGTTTTACAATAAAAATCACATTTTTATTGTATGCATAAATCGTTGAAATGTGAAGTGTTAAAAATAGCCACTTGTTCAAAATAAACATATATGAGTTGAAATATTCATTAATTAGCTAATGAAATGATTTGCACCTGTTTATGTAACATTAGAATGAATGGGGTTTTTTAAACCAAATAGAAATCAAATATGAAGTCGAATAGAAATTGATAAATGATAAGAACTGTATATAGATGTACATGCAATATTCATTGAACAGGTTATAGCAAAGGGGCTAGAGAAGAGGAATAAAATTTTGTGCCCGACAAATAGGTACACATTTACTGATTTGTTTGGGTGATGATTTTGAGCCTGTTGGCTAGCCGCTTGGCTTTTTCTTTTTCTTTTTGAGATTAGAAGGACCGGGAACGCTATTTGCGATTTCCCGATGCTCCCGGTGCAGGGGAGGTTATGGCGAAATTTTTCCAAAATTTAAGGTGTTAAAAAAATATTTGAAGTGAAAACGATATTGAAATCGTTGAATGAACTATATTTATATAAATATATAAATATAAATAAAATTAAAACGAAACGAAGCCGTGCAGTTCGTATTTTGAAACCGTGATTTCAAACGACTAGTGCGGGAAATCCGACCATTGGATTTTCCCGAAACCTCAACCGTCGGGTTCGCCTTGGAATAATCTTTCCAACGGCACCAACCTTGTAGAAATCCAACGGTTGGATTGTCTGGAATGTTTAATTCAAATCTGAAGAAAAACAGCGCCAGAAACGATTATATTTATTTATATATATAAATATAATTATATTTAATCGAATAACGACGCTGCAGTTCGTATTTTGAAATCGAAACTTCAAACGATTGTACCGGGAGATCCGACCGTCGGATTTTCCCGAAACTGGAACCGTTGGATTCGTTTTGAAAAGACCTTTCTAATGATGTAAATTTTGTGAAGATCCAACGGTTAGATTTTCAGATATGTGTAAATCAAATCTGAAGAAAAACAGCGCCACGGCCGCCTTATGGCCCGAAGCGTCGTTTTGAATAAATTAGCTATTTTAAAATAAATAAAAATAGCGATAAATAGTTATAAAATATCATAAGCGATATGGAATGGAAATAAACTGAATTTGCTTGATTTATGTGATATTTGATGGTTGAATGTGTTTGGTGTGAAAATTACATTAAAGAACAAAAATTGGTGTGGTCGAATAATTTAACCATTGAAATAAATCGAATTGAAATTCTAAATATACGTGAATTATTTGAAAAGGCCGAGTTAATTCTCATTTCGAATAATTGACCGACGATTGAAATTCGAAGATGAAGACGATGGTCGAAGACCGGAGATCTTCACCTCGTTTGGATGGTAACCGAGGTCCTGATTGGGAGGCATCCCGAAATATGGATAATGAGTGGTGATCGTCCAGACGTACGTGTTGATCGAAGGGTTTGCGAGGTATTTAGTGCCTCCGGTTTCGTTCAGACCCAGAACGGACTTGTAAATGGACTGTGTGTCCGACATTGGAATTTGTTCTGTGTGATTGATAGCCATCAGTTGCACGGTATGAATTGCCTGTGTGGCATGCTAAGATGCAGTGATCAGGGCTTCTGTTGAAAAGCAAAGTCTTGTGGTGATGATCAAAGCACCGCCTGTGTGGCGTAGCTTTGTGTATAACGTAAATTCGCGAGCCTCACACCCCGGTATGAACCTAAAACGGGAGGAAGGACCTCAGGGAGGACATGCGTTTCTTTCTAGCTAGGGTGGTGTCAGTGACCTACCAGCCCTGACATTTATATACTTTTCACCTATGTGGTTGTTGCTGTTGCGAGGCGCCTCGGTTTGATCGGACGATCCGGGTCCGATGGAGTCATTCGTTGGCTCGTTTACGCCCCAAAGGGCGGGGAAACGTATTGTTCAGGAATTTTAATCCACATCGGTGGACCGGCCCTGTCGCTCCAAGGGTCGATGCGCTCTGACCCTGTGGCTCGGGCTAGAGAGTCACGAAGTCGGTGAGGACTATCTTTTGCCTTGGTTCATGACGGAAATCCAATTTCCAAATACGTGACGATGCGGTTTCGATTGTATATATATTTGGCGACATAGTGGCATGGGACGCTCATGTCGTCTATGATTGATAGTTATGATTTGAAATTGTTTTCAAAACATATAGACACTAACAATAATATCAAATGCCTTTGTTTTGTTCGTATCAAGCATATTTTGGCCGTTATAAGGTAAAAACTCTATCCTCCGGTTTGCGTTGCATTGTGTGATGGGAACTGAGTCTTATAACGGTTTCATTTTTATAAAAAGCATAGCGATGTTTAAAAGAAAGATTTGTTTTAAAGCACTGGCAATCCAATGGAGTAAACCCGTTCCACGAAAGTGGCGTGGTCCTGTGATTAGCCAATTATATATGTGTTGAGTGGATTTCTCATACCAGTCCCATGACTGACTCGTAGTTTGTTTCACTTTCAAACTCGGGTGCCCCTTTTTCTACACGGGCAGCCTAGTATTCAGGTTTAGCTGGTTCTTTCTGGATAGCTGGAGCTGAAGATGGATTCTATCATTTATTTCTTTTTATGCTGTTCAGCTCCTATTGTACATATTTTGTTTATTTCCGCTGTAGACATTTATGTATAGCTGAACTGTATTTGTACTAAGTAAGATCCTGTATACTGTGTAACTCTGATGATTACTTTTACCCAGTATATTTTGTTGTTCATTCTGGTGTATTTATTTAATTCTGTTCTGCTATTATTTGTTTCTGTGTTATATTCCAAAAGATAACCTTGTTTCCGTGAGAACGGGAAATCGGGTCGTCTCAACGTGGTATCAGAGCTTTGGTTAAGCTTAGTTCTGGAATATAACATTTGAACGAACTCGTCAGAAATAGAACCAGTAGTGTTCTAGGACGGGTAACTCTATACAGATAGGATCAGCAATATCCTAGTATGAGTAAAGCAGAATGAAATTACACCTTGATAGACACATTTACATTTGAAGTATTTGTCTCTATATTTTGAAATATCTTTTCTGTTGACCTGACACTTGATCTGCTATTTGCAGAAGTACTAGAAAATGAGTGACAGGAACAGAGGAAGTAATCGTATGGCTCGACTAGCTGATGAGCCAGTTGTGCTCCCGCAGTCAGAATCCAATATAGAAGTTCTATTCAAGAGATTTCGAAATCTTGGTGGATCGCCATTCTTAGGCAAGGAGTCCATTATGGAAACACAAGCTTGGATTCGTTCTGCAGAAAAGATCTTCGAGGGTTTAAAGCTGAGAGACGATCAGAAAAGATTACTAGCGTCTTGGGCACTCAAAGAAGAAGCTTTGTTTTGGTGGGATTCAGTTATTAAAGATAATCCAGAAGGTGATATCACCTGGGACAGATTCAAAGTAATTTTCTTGGAAAGATTTACTCCTCCCGAAGCAACCGAGAGATTATGCGATGAATTTTCTTATCTGATACAAGGAGACATGACCATTCCCGAATATCATAGGAAATTCAATGAACTTTCTCACTTTGCTCCTCATCTAATTCAAAATCCGAAGAGTAAAAATATGAGATTTATTCACGGGCTTCAAAGGAAATACCAGAATAAAGTATTGGGGCATGTGAAGCTTCCTTTTTCAGAAATGATATACATGGCTTATCAGTACGAAGATCTCGACAGGAAAGGCATGTTGCGAGATGAAGAAGAAGTCAGTTCTAGTGACGAAGCAGAGTCAGAAACTGATATTCCTGAAGCCAGTAAGAAGCCCAGTACTAAGAGAAAAAGGGCTAAGTCTGGGAAGGAACCGGTGACGACAGCTACTTGCTCTAACTGCAATAAGAAAGGACATTTATCGATAAGTTGCAGATCTTTAAAGAAACAAAGAAAAGAAGGATATAGAGCAAATCGAAAGCAAAGGAAGAAAAGTTTCAGAACTGACGGGGAGTTCCAAGAGAATAGAGAGTGCAAACAGTGCCACGAAGCTGGTCATCTTGCAAAGGATTGCCCGCAGTTAAACAAGCCTGAAATGGTTCAAGTAAATGAAGTAGCAGAAACTTCTGAGCCCTCAGCTAGGCAAGAAAGATCCGATGTTTTGGAAGGCATGCTCAATGTCAAAAACATTCCAGTTAAAGTACTGTTTGACACAGGCGCGTCACGAAGCTTTATTGCAAAGAGTGCAGTCAAGAAGTTGGATTTGAATTTGAAGAAGCTCAAAGAGCCAATGACTGTCCGAAATCCAGTTGGGGGTTCAATTGATCTCAGTTGGATTTGTGCAGTACCTGTCTCTTTTTCTTGCTATAAATTCCCTATTATCTCCGTCGTCATGAATTTTGATGAATTCGATCTTATTCTGGGATTGGATTGGCTAACCAAATATGAAGCGGAAGTTAAATGCGCCGAGAGAGTTGTAAAGGCAAAAGCACAATTAGGAAATTATATAACCATACCATCTGAAGGCCCAACATCAAATAGAAAGGATTTCTGGTCAGCTCTCGATGTTTCTCCAGCCCAAATTGAAAATGTTCCTGAAGTCACGGAGAATATTCCTGACCTCATCAAAGACATTCCTGTTGTCAAGAACTATGCGGATGTGTTCGAAGAAGTTGTTCGCTTACCTCCGCAGAGAGAAATAGATTTCAAGATTGCTTTGATTCCGAATGCAAGGCCGGTAGTTCACGCTATTCGAAGAATGTCCTTGAAAGAGAAGGAGGAATTAGACAATCAAACACGACAGCTAGTATGGAAAGGTCTGATCAGGCCTAGTTTCTCTGATTGGGGTGCAGCAGTGGTATTTGTCCCAAAATCTGACGGTACTCTACGGCTATGTGTGGATTATCGTGATTTGAACAAGCAGACCATAAAGAACAAATATCCATTGCCGCGGATTGATGATTTGTTGGATCGATTAAATGGAGCACAAGTATTTTCACGAATGGACCTAGCTACAGGCTTCCATCAACTTCGAATTGCCGAAGAGTGTGTTCCAATGACAGCGTTCAGAGGCCCTGACTTATTCTACGAGTGGTTAGTAATGCCGTTCGGCTTATGTAATGCTCCCGCTTATTTCGTCGATCTGATGAATAGAGTATTCAGAGGAGTACTGAACAAATTTGTTTTGGTTTTTATTGATGATATTCTAATCTTCTCTAAATCAAAGGCCGAGCATGAAAAGCATCTGGAACAGGTTTTGGAAATCCTGAGAAGGAATGTATTAAAAGCCAAGTTTTCCAAATGTATATTCTGGCAAGATGAAGTGAAATTTCTGGGCCATGTCGTATCGAAAGATGGAATCGCTGTGGATCCAAGCAAAATCACAGCTATTCAAAATTGGAAACAGCCCAGTACTCCCACTGAAGTCCGCAGTTTTCTCGGATTGGCTAGCTATTACCGGAAGTTCGTTAAAGACTTTTCGAAGATATCTGGTCACTTAACAAAGCTTACAAAGAAGCATTCTAAATTCAAATGGACTCAAGAAAGTGAGGAGGCTTTCGAAGAGCTAAAGTTGAGGTTAACAACAGCTCCAGTGTTAACCATCATCGATGGCAACCAAGATTTAAAAGTGTGGACTGATGCTTCTAGAGAAGGCCTTGGCGCAGTGTTAATGCAAAGAGGCCAAGTAATTGCTTATGCTAGCCGTCAACTGAAGCCACACGAGAAGAACTACGTAACTCATGATCTTGAGTTATTGGCTATCATATTCTCTTTGAAAATCTGGAGACATTATCTTCTGGGTGAGAGATTTGAACTGTTTACAGATCACCAGTCGTTAAAGTATCTGTTCACTCAGAAGGACTTGAATTTGAGGCAGCAACGTTGGCTGGAGTTCCTTGCAGCATATGACTTTGAAATTATATATACTCCAGGAAAAGCCAATGTCGTGGCCGATGCGCTGAGCAGAAAGAATGTAATGATCGCCAGTTTCGTCATTGCGACTTCGTTGATTGATAAGATATCGGCTCTCCAAGAAGGCGACCAATTTATCAAAGGAATAGGTCAGCGAATTCGTGAAGGCAATGCTTCGGATTTCCAGTTAGACAGCGAAGGGATTCTGAGGTTAGAAGGACGAATTTGCGTTCCAGAAATTCCTGAACTCAGAAGAGAGGTGCTTGATGAATGCCACAAATCTAAGCTCAGTATCCATCCAGGTGTGAATAAAATGTATAACGATATCAAACGCACATTCTGGTGGAAGTCGTTAAAAAGAGACATCTCGATATATGTGAGTCGATGCCCTACTTGCCAGCTAGTCAAAAGTGACCAACAGAAATTGGCTGGATTATTACAACCACTGGAAGTTCCTGGTTGGAAGTGGGAGCATATTTCTATGGATTTCATTGATGGTCTGCCCAGAACCAGAAAGGGAAATGACAGTGTTTGGGTGATCGTAGATCGTTTCACGAAGACCGCCCATTTCATACCTGTCAGATCAAACAGAACCGCTTAGAGTCTGGCGCAGATTTACTTCAGGGAAATAGTTAGACTGCATGGAGTGCCGCTCAGTATAGTCAGTGATAGAGATACAATATTCACTAGTAAATTCTGGGAAGCATTTCAAGTCGAACTGGGAACGAAGTTAAACATGAGCACCGCTTATCATCCTCAGACAGACGGTCAGACTGAGAGGGTGAATCGCATTTTAGAAGATCTATTGCGGGCGTGTATTCTAGATTTCGGTGGATCATGGGAAGACCATCTGCATTTGGCTGAATTTTCTTATAACAACAGCTACCAGGCGAGTCTGACAATGTCGCCATTCGAAGCATTATACGGTAGACCGTGCCGATCTCCTGCTTGTTGGGTCGAGCCTGGAAATAGACTTGTGTTGGGTCCGGATATGATTCGAGAAGCTGCCGACAAAGTCGATTTTATTAAGAAGAGATTACTCGCCGCTCAAAGCCGACAAAAGAGCTATGCCGATAGAAGAAGAAGAGATATATCCTTTGAAGTTGGCGACTATGTATATTTGAAAGTATCGCCGATGAGGGGAGTTATCCGGTTCGGTAAAACTGGAAAGTTGGCACCCAAATTCATTGGTCTGTTTCCTATTCTGGAACGGATCGGAACTCTCGCATATAAAGTTAAATTGCCTGACTAGTTGCCGGGAGTGCATGATGTATTTCATATATCTCAACTTCGAAAACACGTTCATGATCCAGACTTGATCGTGGAAGAAGCAGCTCAGCAGGATATTGAAATTACTCCAGAATTAGCTGTGAGGCGAGAGCCGCTAAAGATCATCGGCAAAGAAACCAAAGAGCTGAGGAACAAGAAGGTTCGCTTAGTCAAAGTGCAATGGAGTGGAGATCCGCGAGATTGTACTTGGGAAACTGAGGAGAGCATTCGGAAAGCTTATCCTAGATGCCGAGTAGATATCTCTGATTGACTCCGGTGCAAGGTACATTTAACATACTTTGCATTACCATTCAATTCTCTATTCTGTTGCTATTTTCTTTTCATAGATGTGCGCTTTTGATTATATAGTCTGAATGATTTTTAAAGAATATAGAATTTGATTAGTATATTTTCGAAAGGTTAGAAACAAATTGGTTATTGTGTTGTATGATTATGGATTTGTCAAACCACTTTCGACTTTGTTCCTTTTCGGGGACGAAAAGTTTTAAGTGGGGGAGATTGTAACGACCCAGAAAATCTGAACCAATTTAAAAATTTTAAATTGGCTAAAATAATGGATTTTAGATATTTAAAATAAATATTTTTAAATAATGGCGATGGAAACTGAGTTTGAATCGACATTTGAAAACGAATATAATTAATTATAATTATATATAGAATTGAAAATGGCGCGGTAGTTCGATAATTCGATTTCAAACTTCAATTGAATATACCGGGTGCAAACAATCCGGATTTTAGTGAAACCAAAAATAATGGAATCTAATTGATAATATCTTTCTAACGAATCCGACCAATCAAAACTTGATAGCGGTAATCAAAAGATATGTCCAGTTGAAAATTCTGAATAGTCGCTATGGAATTCAGGCCCTTAAAAATGGACATTTTGCAAACGACCTCGGATTTCGACGAAACCACTTTTGTTGGATCCGCAGTGTCAAGTTATTGCTAGGTTTCAAATTTCATAATTTTTCGAATCAATATGTGAGCGTGGCAAAGGAAAACGCGTTTGACCAGTTTCAGTTGATTTTAATCGACTGGAAATTGGCCATTTTACAAACGGTCTCAGAATTCGACGAAACTAGTTTTGTTAGGACCGTATCGTCAATACGAAGCTAGAAAATATTTTTCTAAAATTTTTCTAGTTAGTATGTGACCCCGATAATTTGAAATGTGCGTTTAAAATTCAATATAGTGATTTAAATGAAAATTCAAAAGGAAACTGATTGTAACGATCAAATCAGCTTGCGATACATATCCCATTGTGTTCGGAATGGGGGTAAAACGCTATGGACGACAGGCGGTGGGCCTCGTTTCGAGGTCGTATGTAAAAGTCAACCCTTTTGCAAATTTAAATAATAAAATAATAAAAAAAAAAAAAAAAATATTCCCTCCCTCCCTCTTATCTTCTGCTTGCCCCCCCCTGTTCGTTTTAATTCCAAACGAAGAGAAAAAAAAAAGAAACCCTAAAGATTATCGACAGCCGCCCCCCCCCCCCCTGAAGCGTCGCCGCCCATCACCGTACCCCCCCTCCCTCGTGCTTCGAACCCCCACTGAAGCCGCAACCCACCGAAGCCCCCAGATTGCACGAGCTCGGACGAAGATCAGCGACCCAAGCCAGAAGCTGCCACCACCGATCGAAGACCCAAGCCGCCGACGCCTTCTTTCCCCCCCCCCCCCTCGCAGCTAATCGGTGAGCGTTTTCCTTTTTCTTTTTTTTTTCTTTTTTTTATTTTATTTTATTTATTTGTTCTGAAACAAAACTGATTTGTTTGAAAAAAAAAAAAAAAACTGATTTCTCTGAGATTATACAAACTGATTTTTAAACAAAATAAAAACTGATTTTTAAACAAAATAAAAACTAATTTTTAAATAAAATAAAAACTGAAATTTTTAGAAAAGTTAAAACTGTTTTTAAAGAAAGGTTAAAACTGATTTTTTCGAAAAAGGATTTGAACTTTAAAAAGTAAAAATCATATTTTTATATATCGAAAGTCGAAGTAAAAATCATATTTTTATATATCGAAAGTCGAAGTAAAAATCATATTTTTATATATCGAAAGTCGAAGTAAAAATCATATTTTTATATATCGAAAGTCGAAGTAAAAATCATATTTTTATATATTGAAAGTCGAAGTAAAAATCAGATTTTTATATATTGAAAGCCGAAGTAAAAATCATATTTTTATATATTGAATAGCATAGTAAAAATTCGATTTTTACATGTGTAGAGAATACAAGCGAAAGCGACAAAAGGCGAAGATTTTATACAAGGAAGAATCGTAGAGTTGGATAGCTATTGGTGAGATTTCTGATTTAAAATTTATATATATGTGTCGAAAATGAAAGTGAATTGCTATATATAAATACGCCCCTCGTCCACAAACCATGGACGATATTTATTGGTTGAAATTGTTGTGAAAATTGAATGATTGTTTGGGATTGTTTGTGACTGATATTGGTTGATTGAGGTTGAAAAATACCCATTGGTGATTGTGAAATATTTGGTTGAAACCACATAGGATTAGTTTGTGGAAATGAAATAAATATATACATGCCGCCTGCGTGCGAACTAGATGCATGATCCCCATTGTCAAAAACCGCGAGGTTTTAAGGTAGAGCGAGGAGCCGTACTAGGGACGGTGCCGGTGTAACTACCCTGCCGTTATGCTGCCGAAATTTTGAATAATATTTGTGTGTTTGAATTATTTTCATATGCTTAAACTATATTTATTCAAACTATTGAAAACATTCATGTGTTGAATTGATATTCATTCGTTGTTTAGAAATTCATGTGTTGAATGGAATTCATATTTTGAAATAAATTGTTCGATAATAAAAATCACATTTTTATCTATATATAAAAACTATTGAAAACATTCATGTGTTGAATTGATATTCATTCGTTGTTTAGAAATTCATGTGTTGAATGGAATTCATATTTTGAAATAAATTGTTCGATAATAAAAATCACATTTTTATCTATATATAAAAACTATTGAAAACATTCATGTGTTGAATTGATATTCATTCGTTGTTTAGAAATTCATGTGTTGATTGGAATTCATATTTTGAAATAAATTGTTCGATAATAAAAATCACATTTTTATCTATATATAAAAACTATTGAAAACATTCATGTGTTGAATTGATATTCATTCGTTGTTTAGAAATTCATGTGTTGAATGGAATTCATATTTTGAAATAAATTGTTCGATAATAAAAATCACATTTTTATCTATATATAAAAACTATTGAAAACATTCATGTGTTGAATTGATATTCATTCGTTGTTTAGAAATTCATGTGTTGAATGGTATTCTTATTTTGAAATAAATTGTTTTATGATAAAAATCCCATTTTTATCACCAACTTGAACTATATAGAAAAATAGTGTTTTGAAATGAATTGTTTTACAATAAAAATCACATTTTTATTGTATGCATAAATCGTTGAAATGTGAAGTGTTAAAAATAGCCACTTGTTCAAAATAAACATATATGAGTTGAAATATTCATTAATTAGCTAATGAAATGATTTGCACCTGTTTATGTAACATTAGAATGAATGGGGTTTCTTAAACCAAATAGAAATCAAATATGAAGTCGAATAGAAATTGATAAATGATAAGAACTGTATATAGATGTACATGCAATATTCATTGAACAGGTTATAGCAAAGAGCTAGAGAAGAGGAATAAAATTTTGTGCCTGACAAATAGGTACACATTTACTGATTTGTTTGGGTGATGATTTTGAGCCTGTTGGCTAGCCGCTTGGCTTTTTCTTTTTCTTTTTGAGATTAGAAGGACCGGGAACGCTATTTGCGATTTCCCGATGCTCCCGGTGCAGGGGAGGTTATGGCGAAATTTTTCCAAAATTTAAGGTGTTAGAAAAATATTTGAAGTGAAAACGATATTGAAATCGTTGAATGAACTATATTTATATAAATATATAAATATAAATAAAATTAAAACGAAACGAAGCCGTGCAGTTCGTATTTTGAAACCGTGATTTCAAACGACTAGTGCGGGAAATCCGACCATTGGATTTTCCCGAAACCTCAACCGTCGGGTTCGCCTTGGAATAATCTTTCCAACGGCACCAACCTTGTAGAAATCCAATGGTTGGATTGTCTGGAATGTTTAATTCAAATCTGAAGAAAAACAACGCCTGAAACGATTATATTTATTTATATATATAAATATAATTATATTTAATCGAATAACGACGCTGCAGTTCGTATTTTGAAATCGAAACTTCAAACGATTGTACCGGGAGATCCGACCGTCGGATTTTCCCGAAACTGGAACCGTTGGATTCGTTTTGAAAAGACCTTTCTAATGATGTAAATTTTGTGAAGATCCAACGGTTAGATTTTCAGATATGTGTAAATCAAATCTGAAGAAAAACAGCGCCACGGCCGCCTTATGGCCCGAAGCGTCGTTTTGAATAAATTAGCTATTTTAAAATAAATAAAAATAGCGATAAATAGTTATAAAATATCATAAGCGATATGGAATGGAAATAAACTGAATTTGCTTGATTTATGTGATATTTGATGGTTGAATGTGTTTGGTGTGAAAATTACATTAAAGAACAAAAATTGGTGTGGTCGAATAATTTAACCATTGAAATAAATCGAATTGAAATTCTAAATATACGTGAATTATTTGAAAAGGCCGAGTTAATTCTCATTTCGAATAATTGACCGACGATTGAAATTCGAAGATGAAGACGATGGTCGAAGACCGGAGATCTTCACCTCGTTTGGATGGTAACCGAGGTCCTGATTGGGAGGCATCCCGAAATATGGATAATGAGTGGTGATCGTCCAGACGTACGTGTTGATCGAGGGGTTTGCGAGGTATTTAGTGCCTCCGGTTTCGTTCAGACCTAGAACGGACTTGTAAATGGACTGTGTGTCCGACATTGGAATTTGTTCTGTGTGATTGATAGCCATCAGTTGCACGGTATGAATTGCCTGTGTGGCATGCTAAGATGCAGTGATCAGGGCTTCTGTTGAAAAGCAAAGTCTTGTGGTGATGATCAAAGCACCGCCTGTGTGGCGTAGCTTTGTGTATAACGTAAATTCGCGAGCCTCACACCCCGGTATGAACCTAAAACGGGAGGAAGGACCTCAGGGAGGACATGCGTTTCTTTCTAGCTAGGGTGGTGTCAGTGACCTACCAGCCCTGACATTTATATACTTTTCACCTATGTGGTTGTTGCTGTTGCGAGGCGCCTCGGTTTGATCGGACGATCCGGGTCCGATGGAGTCATTCGTTGGCTCGTTTACGCCCCAAAGGGCGGGGAAACGTATTGTTCAGGAATTTTAATCCACATCGGTGGACCGGCCCTGTCGCTCCAAGGGTCGATGCGCTCTGACCCTGTGGCTCGGGCTAGAGAGTCACGAAGTCGGTGAGGACTATCTTTTGCCTTGGTTCATGACGAAAATCAAATTTCCAAATACGTGACGATGCGGTTTCGATTGTATATATATTTGGCGACATAGTGGCATGGGACGCTCATGTCGTCTATGATTGATAGTTATGATTTGAAATTGTTTTCAAAACATATAGACACTAACAATAATATCAAATGCCTTTGTTTTGTTCGTATCAAGCATATTTTGGCCGTTATAAGGTAAAAACTCTATCCTCCGGTTTGCGTTGCATTGTGTGATGGGAACTGAGTCTTATAACGGTTTCATTTTTATAAAAAGCATAGCGATGTTTGAAAGAAAGATTTGTTTTAAAGCACTGGCAATCCAATGGAGTAAACCCGTTCCACGAAAGTGGCGTGGTCCTGTGATTAGCCAATTATATATGTGTTGAGTGGATTTCTCATACCAGTCCCATGACTGACTCGTAGTTTGTTTCACTTTCAAACTCGGGTGCCCCTTTTTCTACACGGGCAGCCTAGTATTCAGGTTTAGCTGGTTCTTTCTGGATAGCTGGAGCTGAAGATGGATTCTATCATTTATTTCTTTTTATGCTGTTCAGCTCCTATTGTACATATTTTGTTTATTTCCGCTGTAGACATTTATGTATAGCTGAACTGTATTTGTACTAAGTAAGATCCTGTATACTGTGTAACTCTGATGATTACTTTTACCCAGTATATTTTGTTGTTCATTCTGGTGTATTTATTTAATTCTGTTCTGCTATTATTTGTTTCTGTGTTATATTCCAAAAGATAACCTTGTTTCCGTGAGAACGGGAAATCGGGTCGTCTCAATAATTGACTTGCAAATTGGTATAGTTCTATATTTTGATTCATTACATTCACAGTTCCAATTACACATTCAAATATAAGGAATAACCACACTTACAAACTAAAAAGGAATTCTTGCGTTCTGAAATCTGAATTCTGAAATTGGTAAGCTCGCCTTTGATGTAGATCGTTGAATTTGATAATCTTTTAATTTGATTTTTGATTCAGGTTCTTATCTTGTATTTGAATTGGTGATGGCTACTCCAAGTTCTCAATTGACAACATGATAGTTCTAGGATTATTTTTGTGTGATTTTTAGGTTTGAGCATTGGGTTGTTTATACAGAATTTCAATTCAGTTTGAGCCGTCAGATGATCCTAGGGTTAACCATAACCATCCAGTCAAGATAGGGTGACACCACAGCCCTAGTGACTCAGCACTAAGTCACAAAATCGTCACCTTTCTGATCTGCCCGGGGGAGGGAGGGGGAGGTCGACCCCCAGGTCGACCTGTAGGGGGAAGGTCGACACTAGGGTCGACCCCATGGTCGACCTGGGTCTTGGGCGGGAATTTTCCCGCCCAGCCTGCTTCTGACTTCTGATTTGAAATTTGAATTTGTTTTCGAGTTGTTTGAATTTATTTGAATTTTCTGGAAACTTCCGACAGCCATAACTTCTTCATGCGAAGTCCAATTTACGCAAACTCGGACTTAATCTCAACCAGAATTCCAAGACGAACACAATGGCGTAACCCGTTTCCCTTAATTCTTACATCTTAAATTAAGTATTGTTTAATCCCTTACTATACCGTTAACAAAAAATACGGGATGTTACAATATTGCACTCTGGATGATGGTTGACTGTGTATGATTATTGTTGTATACATGTATGTATGAAAACCATATAAATAACATTATATGGTAATTGACTATGTCTAATTCCAGTTCAGAAAGAACGAATATTTTAAAATAACGAATATTTTAAAATAACGAATATTTTAAAATAAGGAATATTTTAAATTAATATTCAGTAAAGCATTAAAAATCTGATTTGATGTCCGATTTTGGATGGACACGAAAATATTGAAATATATGAAGTCATATTAATTAGTTTTCCGCCATTTTGACGCAAACAATATTTATATCGATTTTATTCATTTTTATAATGAATATCGAAAAGGAAATGATTTTAAAATGTGATATTTTGAAAATATTATCATTTATATATTAATGATATGGAATATTCAATTTTGATTTAAAATTGAAATGAAAGTGGGAATCATTTTTAAAACGAATTTAAAATGATTTATAAAATACATTTTAAATGCAAATTGATGAAATATATATAATATATATTATATATATTTAATGGCCTGAATAGACCGTTCGCTAATTTCGACCATTGACTTCGAATTGACATTATGGGAGATCCGGCCGTCGGATTCTCCTAAAACCGGAACCGTTGGGTTGGTATTGAAAAGATCTTTCCGAAGAATATAAGAGATTTGAAATCTAATAACTGGATTTGGAATTATGTCCAAATCAAATTAGGAAAAGGTCGCTGTAAGTGCAGTTCGATGACCGTTTATGGAACTCAACTGAAAGGGCCTTAATAAAATTATTAAAAATATTAGTAATTTGTGTAAAATCATAGTAAATGATTTGGAAAGAATTGGGATGAAAATTCCATGTTTGTAAAGATAAAAAAATATTTTTGTCAAAAATGAACTAGTTATTAACTAGATTTGAAATCCAACAATTTTTAAATAAAATAAATTGGATTGAGAATGGTTTTAATATAACCAGAAATTTCCAACGAATAATTTGGAATGGATTGGAATGGGAATAATCTTTAGAATAATTTGATATTGGATTCTGTGATTATTCGGATATTGTTATGGAAATTTGGAAGATATATTTATATCATCATTTCCAATACGTTATTTGTTGGTTTCGGGATTTGATATATTGAATATAAGCCGATATAATTTCTATTCAGAGTCTTATATTTGATATCAAATTGGATTTTGGGTTTTTCATGAAAGGTGTCTTCAGTAACACTGTTCTTAAACCCAGTTGTGAAAAGAGCAAATTTTTAATTAAGATTATTTGAGTTTCTAGTTATATTTAGTAATTTGAATTAAATGGAATGTGAGTTTGGTTTATCGTGAACTATGTTTTTAATGACATTTGTTCTTTAACCCAATTTACAGTGAAACGTGATTTGGAATTTATAAATCTTTTTATTAAGATTTAATGGAGATTTTCCAAAGTACAGTTTTTCAATGTAATAAAATAATTTGGAATTAAATGGAATTCAATTTGGTAATATTCGAAGTGAGCTTCTGTGGAGGAAGACTGTTAATATATATGGAATTTAAGAGGCTTTGTTATTATTCCATTTATATTATTAGTCGTATACGAAAATTGATATCGATTATATATATTGATCTGTTTTCCGTGAAAATTCCATAATTATTGGAATGTGGCTTTGGATTTATCGTGAACTGTGTTGTAAATGGCATTAGTTCTTTAACCTATTTAAAGACCGGATTACATGTCTAACATTGTATTTTGAACTGTATTTGTTGATCTCTACTAAATATATATCTGTTTGGCAGCGGAGAATTTATTCCCTTGCTTAACACCCTTCTTTAAGACGTACGAGCTTAGAAGTTATATATCAGCAGAAATCAATGGTACAGTGTAGATTGTAGATGCGACATGTTTGATTTCCCAAAGTTAAATAATCATTAATATTTATTTTTGGGAAGATTAAAACTAATTGGAGCTTTAATGAATGTTTAATTAGATTGAAATGTGAATGCGATAATTTAAATTATCAAATTTGGGAAATGATCGAGAATGGAGTATCACCAGTTTTGCTCCAAGCGATAGTTAAATCTTTAATTAGATTTGAATGATAAATAGTAATTAATTTTTACCGGTAACACAGTGGTGTTAGATATGGAGTATCACCAGTTTTGCTCCATGGGATGAATAGTTTGGGATTGGGAAATTAAAGAAATGATTACTTTGGTAAGGTGCGCTAATCCCAACTGGTTTGGATAAACCTTAATTTGGTTTGGATTGGAATCCAAAGGAAGATTAAAGTATAAATTTAAAAGAAATTATATTTGATAAAATTAATGGGAACCTTTCCTTAATGATGTGACTATTTGAATAAAAGAATATTTTGAATTGGAATGAGGCGTATGTTGTGTTTGTGCCGCACTTGTTTGTAATATACGCGAATTAATCGGAAAGGTCGGGTTTATACCCATTCAAAATAACTGATTCGATGATGAAGACGGCGGTTGAAGACCGGAGGTTTTCACATCGTTTGGATGATTATTGATGTCTTGATTGGGTTGTACACCCAAGACAAGGTAATAAGTGGTGATCGTCCAGACGTACTTGGAGATCGACCGGATATGCGAGGACCTCTCTCATGTATTGGACATATGGGATGAGGAATAAGGTGCCTTCGATTTCAGTCAGACCCAGAATAAACTTGTAAATGGATGTGTATCCGACATTGGATTTTATTCTATGTTGATTGATCTCTATTAAATATATATTTATTTGGTGGCAGAGAATTTATTATCTTTCTTAACACCCTTCTATGAGACGTACGAGCTTAGAGGTTATATATTGATAGACATCAGTTGCATAGCGTGAATTGTCAGTGTGGCACGTTGAGATGCAAATGATCAAGGCTTCTGTTGAAAAGAAGATTCTTGCAGTTGATGATCAAAGCACGACTTTAAATTGCATAGCTTTGGGTATAGCATTAATTCGCGAACCTCACACCTCGGTGTGAACCAGAAATGGGAGAGGACTTCAGGGAGGACATGCGTTTCCTTCTACCTAGGAGTGATGTCATGGTATGGAGCCTAAACATTTTTACTTATGTGGATGATGGATAGCGAGGCGTCTCGGATATATCGGTCACTACGGGGTCGATGGATGAAATGGTCGGCATACTGACCAGACTTACACCACATAGGGCTGGAAAACGTATTGTTCTGGGATTATTAATCCACTTTGCACTAGGTAGGCCGACCATGACGATCCAAGGTGCAGTTGAGGCTGACCTTGAGGCTCGGGCTAGAGAGTCTCGAAGCGGTAAGGACAATCCCTTGCCTTGGTTCACAGATGGAAATCCAACTTCCAATACGACATTGTGCGGTTTTAATTGCAAAATTCGTATAGCGACATAATAGCATGGGATACTATGTCGTTTATGATTGATACATTTATATTTGAATTGATTTTGACACTATATACTTATAGTAATATCAAAATGATTTGTTTTAAATGTACCAAGCATGTTTGGCTATTATAAGGAAAACTCTATCCTCTGGCTTGCGTTGCATTGTGTGATGGGACTTAAGTCTTATAATAGCCTAATTTTTCCAAAATGCACTGCATTATTTGTTTTATGCACTGGTATTCTTGGGAGAAAGCCCGTTCCGTGTTATACGGCGTGGTCCCTTGATTTACTTTATTTTAAAGTAAGGATTAAATAACTGTTTTAGTTCTAACACTAGTCACATGACTGACTTGGAGTTTATTGTTTTAACCAAAACTCTAGGTTCCCTTATTTTCCACACGGGCAGCTGGTAGTTGGGTTTTTGCAAATATTTATTTTCCAGGGTCCTAGATTTACAACTGGAGCAATATTCGGAATGCTGTGTATCTGTGTATTTCTTTAAGCTATGTTATGTGTTATTTTTCCGCTACTAATGTAATTTAAATCTCTAATTTTTTCTGATGTATAATATTTATTCATACTCTGTTATATTCTTGTACTCTGATGTAATTATTGTAATAAGCAATGAAATATTCTTCTGTTTGTGTTCTGATTTGTCGTGTTCTTAACTCAATCCGGGCTTTCCTGTGAGGGCGAGTTTGGGTCATTTCAGTTAGTATCAGAACTTTGGTTACGGAGCTCGAGAATAAGACACATTAGAACTGAACGAAAGAATTCATCAGAGATTGGATTAGTAATATCCAATAAGAATGACTCATTAGAGATAGGATCAGTAGTGTCTTAGAATGAATTGAAAGAGAGTTACTTTTAAAAATAAAAATGGAAACAAATTTTGTTTTGAAAATTTAAATCTTATTATACGCATTTGAATATTATTTTTATATTGATTTTTGGACAATCGAGTATATGGAGATTTTGAATATATGCCTAGCTAGCGGGTATTCGAAGCCTCAAATATACTAGACAGATATAGAATCACACTCTAGTTGCCCGGGGATGGTTCTACTGATGACTGTACAGCACCAGTAGTTTGTTTTCGAGTTTCGAAAGTGGGATGTCTATATATTTCCAATTGACTGGTGTGAAAACTAAAACCAGATAAGGTTAATTGTTTGTGATTTGGCATCAAAAATATGAATTTTGACTATATGAAAATTGTATATTTGAAAATTTAATCAACTAACTAATTGCTGGTTGTGTTGTTTGATTATTTGTTAACTAATAAAATTATTAAAACTAATAGGAACATGAAAGCGAAATTAAGCCAAATTGAATTAAATATTGAACTGAATTGAAAACTTGTTTGGAATATCATAAATGTACATGCATATATGTTGAGCAGGTCATAGCAGGGAAGCTAAGAAGAGGAATAAAACTGTATGTCCGACAAATAGGTACGTGTTTACCATTTCTTTGGGTTTTGATGATTTTATGAGCCGATTGGCTAGCCGCTTGGATTTTTCTTTTTCTTTTGGATTGGTGAGGGCCCTGTGAGGCAAGTTGCGGTTTTAAAGGTCTCCCCGTACAAAGGAGGTTAAGGCGATTTTTTTTGAAAATTTAGGGTGTTAGCCAAATTTTTGAAAATTTATAAACTAAAAATTTGAAGAATGAAAGTTGAGTTGGTTGGTTAAACAACTTTCAGCTCCGTTCCTTTTCGAGGACGAAAAGATTTTAAGTGGGGGGAGATTGTAACAACCCGGATTTTCAGAACCAATTTAAAATTTTTATTTTAGCTATTTTAATGGATTTTGAATATTTAAAATGATTTATTTTAAATAATAACGACTAAAAATTTATTTTAATCGAAGTTAAAATGAATAAATTTATTTTAATTATATAGCTAGCCTGAAATGGCACGACAGTTTGAAAATTCGATTTCAAATTTCAAATGAATGTATAGAATTCAAAATAAATCGGATTTCAGTAAAACCAGAAATATTAGAATCTGTATAATTATATCTTTCTAAAAAGGTGAAAATCCAGATTTCATAACAGGAATAAAAAGTTATGTCCAGTTTAAAATTCAGAATAGTCGCTATGGAATTTATATATTTTTTATATAATATATAGCCCGTAAAAATAGCCAATTTGCAAACGACCTTCGTTTTCGACGAGACCACTTTTGTTGGATTCGGAATGTCAGATTATCGCTAGATTCCAATTTTCCAAATTTTTGGAATTAATATGTGAGCATGGTGGGTTTAAACATGTTTGGTAATTTCAGTTAAATTGGATCAACCAGAAAATGGCTATTTTTCAAATGGTCTCCAAATTCGAGGAAATTTGTTTTGTTAGGGCCATATCGTCGAAACATAGCTAGATTTCTTTTTGGGAATTTTTGGATTCTGTATGTGGCCCCAGTAAATTAAAATATACGTACAAATTCAATATATATTGATTTACATTTTATTTAAAGAAAAACCTATCAAAACAGACGAATTGGCTTACAAAACATATCCCATTACGTTCGAAATAGGGGTATTTAGCTAGGGGCGACAGTCGTTGGTTTGAATTGGAGTTCCGATAAAAATTCACTTTTTAGAATAAAATAATAATAAACTATATATATATATTACAAAACGTTAACCTAAATTCATTGTTTCCTCTATCAGAAAACCGATATTCCTTAATTCGATTTTTCTTCGATCGAAAAAATGGCGGCCACCACCGCTATCTCCTCCGTTGGTCCACCCTTCCACCACTCGAGACCTCGACCGCCTCTCCTCCTCTTTGATTCGCTCGCCCTCAACAACGCCTGAATCGAGCTCCTCCGAACCGTCACTCGAGGCAGCAACATCCACCGTGAATGGCTACTGCCGACGTCGTCCTGGCGCGCAGATTAGAGGAGGTCAGATCGACGCAGCACGTCGTGGTTGAGGGGCAATGGCGATTCCTTATATGGAATGGTGAGTTCTATGATTTTGCTCTTCGAATAATGGCTTGTCTGCTTGAATATCACTGATTCTCTACTGCTTTCATACCAGATTTCGAATTAATTGATGAAAACATTCTTGGCTAAGTTTCTGAAACATCAAAAATGCTCAACTTATTAGTTCCAATTGAAAATGGTTTTTGCTTGCTCCAGACACGTCCATTTTACACTGTTGCTTGTCATTTAGCTTACATGTGTTTGCACTGCTGTTGTCTTGCTGCTGTCATGCAAAAGCAATAATTTTTGGTAAGATGAAAAAAATATGAGTTTTTCTAATTTTTATTTTCATATAAAAATATGATTTTTATTTATAAGAATAACATATAAAAATTTGATCTTTATTTATACGAATAGCATATAAAAGTATGATTTTTATTTATACGAATGGCACATAAAAATATGATTTTTATATGTATATGGCGAAGATAAAAATATGACTTATACATATATATATATATATGGCAAAGATAAAAATATGATTTTTATATATGTGATAGCACAATAAAAGTTTGATTTTTATTATATGAATAGTGATATAAAAAATATAACTTTAACTGGTATAAAAATATGATTTTTATTATTTGAATAGCGTTATAAAAATATAATTTTTTTTTATATATAGTAGTGAAATAAAAATGCAATTTTTAAATATATGAAGCGTTATTTAAAATGTGATTTTTAATATAAATCATGTGAAACAGATCTCGTTGGAAGCACGGTGAAGGACACAACGCGCTATAACAAATCCAAGTCCAAACCGTTCAAATAAAGAATGACGGAGTGGAAACCAAAGGTGAGAATTTTTTTCTCACTTTAATTATTTATAGTTAAAAATATATTAGGGTGCAAACAGGGCTTAGAAGCCCCTGACACTATTTATTGTACAAACCAAATTGTTTGATTTGAATTACATGGAGTTCAACACTCGAATTCACACAATCACATAAATTGAAAGTGATGTATGAATATTACCGACACACGGATTTCATACTCTGCGAATAGCCATTTATAGCGCTGTAAATGGGACTGGGGTAGTTAAGTATTTATTTATTTGGATGTTCTTGCTTGATTGGATTATGGATGTGAATGGAATTGATTGAATTTGGTTCGTGTATGGCGCGAGCTAGTATTAGGCGAGGGATAAGGCTGGACCTTATTCCGGTTCTAGTATCGCCATTGTGCTGCCAAAATTTTCTAAAATATGTTAGGACAATAATAATATCATTTTTATTGTAAAAATGAACTAAATAAGATATTCATGTGTTGAATAAAATATTTTATCATCAAAAATATAATTTTTAACGTATATATGAACGACATAAAATTCTTCTGAAATGAGAATAAATATTCATTTATAAATCAGACGATTTGTTTATGTACACTCATTTGACTGATATGGATTGGGACGATATATTTTACACATCACCCAACTACACAAATAAAATCCGTATGTGTTTGTTGAAACCCTACACGGGTACTAGGATGATATTTGACGTACACTAATCCCAATTGTTAGTTGTATGTCAATCGATTGGTTGAAAGACTGTTGTAAGCGTTAATTATTTATATTTAATGCTTATGTAGTTGTGTAATGCACTCTGGATGATAGTTGACTGTGTATGATTATTGTTGTGTACATGTATGTATGAAAACCATATAAATAACGTTATATGGTAATTGACTGTGTCTGATTCCAATTCAGAAAGAACGAATATTTTAAAATAACGAATATTTTAAAATAATATTCAATAAAGCATTAAAAATCTGATTTGATGCCCGATTTTGGATGGACACAAAAATATTGAAATATATGAAGTCGTATTGATTAGATTTGCGCCATTTTGATACGAACGATAATTATATCGATTTTATTCATTTTTATAATGAATATTGAAAAGGAAATGATTTTAAAATGTGATATTTTGAAAATATTATCATTTATATATTAATGATACGGAATATTCAATTTTGATTTAAAATTGAAATGAAAGTGGGAATCGTTTTAAAAATGAATTTAAAATGATTTATAAAATACTTTTTAAATGGAAATCGGTGAAATATATAATATATATATATTATATATTTAATGGCCTGAATAGTACGCGTCGTGTCGCGACCGTTCGCGAATTTCGACCATTGACTTCGAATTGACATTACGGGAGATCCGACCGTCGAATTCTCCTAAAACCGGAATCGTTGGGTTCGTATCGAAAAGAGCTTTCCAAAGAATATAAGAGATTTGAAATCTAACTGTTGGATTTGGAATATGTCCAAATCAAATTTGTAAAAGGTTGTTGTAAGTGCAGTTCGATGACCGTTTATGGAAATCAACTGAAAGGGCTTAAATAAATTTATTAAAAATATTAATAATTTGTGTAAAATCATAATAAATAATTTGGATAGAATTGGGATGAAAAATTCCATGTTTGTAAAGATAAAAATATATTTTTATCAAAAATGAGCTAGTTATTAACTAGATTTGAAATCCAATAATTTTTAAATAAAATAAATTGGATTGAGAGTGGTTTTAATATAACCAGAAATTTCCAATGAATAATTTGGAATGGGAATAATCTTCGAAAAAATTCGATATTGGATTCCGTGATTATACGGATATTGTTATGGAAATTTGGAAGATATATTTATATCGTTATTTCGAATACGATATTTGTTGGTTTCAGAATTTGATATTGAATATAAGCCGGTATAATTTCTATTCCGAGTCTTGTATTTGATATCAAATTGGATTTTGTGTTTGTCATGAATGGTGTCTTTAGTAACACTGTTCTTAAACCCAGTTGTGAAAAGAATAAATCTTTTAACTAATATTATTTGAGTTTCCAGTTATATTTAGTAATTGGAATTAAATGGAATGTGAATTGGGTTTATCGTTTACGATGTTTTTAACGACATTCATTCTTTAACCCAATTTATAGTGAAATGTGATTTGGAATTTATAAATCATTTTATTAAGATTCAATGGAAATTTTCCAAACTAAAGTTTTCCAATTTAATAAAATAAATTGGAATTGACTGGAATTCGATTTGGTAATAATCGAAGTGAGCTTCTGTGGAGGAAGACTATTAATATATATGGAATTTAAAAGGCTTTGTCGTTATTCCATTTATATTATTAGTCGGATATGGAAATTGACATCGATTATATATATTGATCATTTTTCCGTGAAAATTCCATAATTAATGGAATGTGGTTTTGGGTTTATCGTGAACTGTATTTTAAATGACATTAGTTCTTTAACCCAGTTAAAGACAGGATTACTTGTCTAACGTTGTATTTCGAACTGTATTCGTTGATCTTTGCTAAATATATGTATATATATATATATATCTGTTTGGTGGCGGATAATTTATTGTCTTGCTTAACACCCTTCTCTAAGACGTACGAGCTTAGAGGTTATATATCGGCAAAAATTAATGGTACGATGTAGATTGTCGATGCGGCATGTTTGATTTCCCAAAGTAAAATAATCATTAATATTGATTTTTGGGAAGACTAAAACTAAGTGGAGTTTTAATGAATCTTTAATAGATTGAAATGTGAATGCAATAATTTAAATTATCAAATTTGGGAAATGATCGAGAATGGAGTATCACCAGTTTTGCTCCAAGCGATAGTTAAATCTTTAATTAGATTTGAACGATAAATGATAATTAATTTTTACTGGTAACACAGTGGTGTTAGATATGGAGTATCATCAGTTTTGCTCCATGGGATGAATAGGTTGGGATTGGGAAATTAAAGAAATGATTACTTTGGTAAGGTGCGTTAATCCCAACTAGTTTGGATAAACCTTAATTTGGTTTGGATTGGAATCCAAAAAGATTAAAGTATAAATTTAAAAGAATTTATATTTGATAAAATTAATGGGAACCTTTCTCTAATGATGTGAATATTTGAGTAAAAGAATATTCTGAATTGGAATGAGGCGTATATTGTGTTTGTGTAGCACTTGTTTATAATATACATGAGTTATTCGGAAAGGCCGGGTTTATACCCGTTCTGAATAACTGATTCAACGATGATCATCGATGAGTCGACGATGAAGACGATAGTTGAAGACCGGAGGTTTTCACATCATTTGGATGATTTTTGATGTCTTGATTGGGTTGTACACCCAAGACAAGGTAATAAGTGTTGATCGTCCAGACGTACTTGGAGATCGACGGGATATGCGAGGACCTCTCTCCTGTATTGGACATATGGGACGAGGAATAAGGTGCCTCTGGTTTCGTTTAGACCCAGAACGAACTTATAAATGGATGTGTGTTTGACATTGGATTTTATTCTGTGTTGATTGATCTCTAGTAAATATATATATGTTTGGTGATGGAGAATTTATTCTCTTGCTTAACACCCTTCTCTGAGATGTACGAGCTCAGAGGTTATATATCGGTAGACATCAGTCGCATGGCGTGAATTGTCAATGTGGCATGCTGAGATGCAAATGATCAAGGCATCTGTTGAAAAGTAGAGTCTTGTGGTTGATGATCAAAACACGGCTTTAAATAGCATAGCTTTGTGTATAGCGTTAATTCGGGAACCTCACACCCCGGTGTGAACCAGAAACGGGAGAGGGCTTCAGGGAGGACATGCGTTTCCTTCTAGCTAGGAGTGGTGTCATGGTATGAACCCCAGACATTTTTATGTAGATGATGGATAGCGAGGCGCCTCAGATATATCGGTCACTACGGGGCCGATGGATGGCATGGTTGGCATATTGACCAGACTTACGCCCCCATAGGGCGAGAAAACGTATTGTTTAGGGATTATTAATCCACTTTGCACTTAGGTGGACCGACCCTGACGATCAAAGGCGCAGTTGCAGCTGATCCTGAGGCTTGGGCTAGAGAGTCTTGAAGTGGTAAGGACGATCTCTTGCGTTGGTTCACAGACGGAAATCCAAGTTCCAATATGACATTGTGCGGTTTTAATTGCAGAACTAGTATGGCGATATTGTAGCATGGGATACTATGTCGTTTATGATTGATACATTTATATTTGAATTGATTTTGACACTATATACTTATAGTAATATCAAAATGATTTGTTTTGAATGTGCCAAGCATGTTTGGCTATTATAATGGAAAACTTTATCCTCCGGCTTGCGTTGCATTGTGTGATGGGACCTGAGTCTTATAATTGCTTCATTTTTCCAAAAAGCATTGCACTATTTGTTTTATGCACTGGTATTCTTAGGAGAAAACCCATTCCGTGTTATACGACATGGTCCCTTGGTTTACTTTATTTTAAAGTAATGATTAAATAACTGTTTTAGTTCTCACACCAGTCACATGACTGACCTGGAGTTTATTGTTTTAACCTAAACTGTGGGTGCCCCTATTTCCACACGGGCAGCTAGTTGTTGAGTTTTTGTAGATATTTCTTTTCCAGGGTCCTGGATTTACAGTTGGAGCAATATTCGGAACACTCTGTATCGGTGTATTTCTTTAATATGTGTTATGTATTATTTTTCAGCTGCTAATGTAATTTAAATCTCTGATATTTTCTGATGTATAATATTTATTCACGCTCTGTTATATTCTTGTATTTTGATGTAATTGTTGTAACAAGCAATGAAATATTCTTCTGTTTGTGTTCTGATTTGTCGTGTTCTCAACTCAATCCGGGCTTTCCCGTGAGGGCGAGTTTGGATCGTTTCACAATATACCTAGGTTAGGCCATCTACTCCATTATAATATTCAAGAAATAGGCAGATAAGGCTAGTCAAATATTTCTTGGGATAGGAGCTAACCAGATTCAGCAAGGTGAATATTTACCTCATTTTTAAATATGTTAAAGGCATTAAGTCCTATTGAAGGCAACCATATAATAATGTACATGTGTTTTTAATTAATATATGTGAAGTAAGCCACTGTTTCAATGTATGTTTGATCTGAAGTGGGGGTAAAAACAACTGTAGGATAAGGTATAAAGACATGTGGAATATTACTTCATTTTGATAATAAATTTACTGAGAGATAAGTTAGATCGGTACACATGAATGCTGAGTGAGTTTATGACTGAATGTTGTTTAAATAAGTAAGACTAGTTGTTTTTCTTCATTGGTTGATATATGTGATTCTTTATGTGCATAAGTTCAGTTTATTGAGTGTATTCATATCTGCAAGTGATTTGAATACAAGATAATAAAAGGAAAAGGGGTTATGTACACATTTGACATATGAATAGGAAGTACACACACAGGGATGGTGATGTTCCAGGAATGCTTTTGATCTATTTAATCTCTGGATGTGGATATTAGGTATATGCATGGTATATAATACCCTATAGGCCTGGGTGTTTGGGGAATAGGATGGAAGGTCCTCAAACAATGCATACTAATGTTCAAACAATAACCAGGAAATATCCAATTAAAATGGGTTAGTACTCTGGATGAAAGAGGGAATGGATGGAATTAGAAAACAGTTAATAGTTAATGTGTTTTTGCACCCTGGATGTTTTGCTTATATCTGAATTATGTTGATAAATTGACAAGTATTTAGATACTGTAAATATTAAATACTTATATATGTTTATGCTTTAATTACATACTATAAATGGTGAATATTCATACCAGGTTTGATTGCCTTGCAATCAACTGGGTGTCTCATTATTAATGAGGCAGACCAGTTATTGATTTCAGGATGCTTAAGGGCGTTTGTTGGATTTAATGAAGGAGATTTAGAAGCCTCAATGTTTTATGAATTGTTAAGACCTGCTAGGATTTTATGATGCAATATGGTTTAAGAATCAGTTATTAGTTTACGTAACTTAAGTAAGATTCAAGTATGTTTAAAAATATGTAATGCAGTGAATCAAGGATGTATGAACCTGTTATGAATATTGGATCATGCTCAGTTTAGCTATTGAAAGTGTTTTGTGTAGCCTGAAGTGCAATGTGCATGTTATGTAATCAATATATAATAGTGCAAGTGCATTGAAGGTTTGATTCCTTTAGTAATGTGTTCAAAGATGAAAGGTAGTGAATTATGTGCACATGAACACTCGGTGATAATAGAATGTGCATGTATTAGTAGATAAATCCATCACAATGAACACAAATGGTATGACATGAATATATTGTTAAGGAGTAAATTTACGAAGTGTAATGCCAATACATGAATCCGGTATTATGATATTATTGAGAACCGAATGATCTTTGTTTGCAAATAAATTAGCAAGTATAGGAATACATGTCAAGTACACTGTTTTCATGCACACAATTAGGAATCTGCTTCAATCATGCTTGTTTTGTATGCTATCTTTAAACTAATACTAGTATACGCTATGGTCTGATATTTATAATTGTGTATAGAGAAAACTGATACTCATATAGGTTAAATTGGTAATTATACATGTTTATTTTCGAAACAGGTATCAGTTTAAGTCTATTTACACTACACACGTGTACACTACTTAATAATATGTTTCAACTATACCTGCTTGTGTGTGTATAAGAATCTATGCTTACTATTTCACTATCTCATTTACCACAATTATGTGTATTATATGAATTGATAAATATTTGCATATCCTCATATATGCAAATAGTGGGACATGTTAACTATACTGATATATCTATATTGGTCTCAAGATCCTGGGAAAAATGTAAAAAAAACATAGGAATAATTCAGGGAGAAAATTAGGTCACCACAATACTGGTTTAGATTACTCCAACGTCCAGTCCCACACAACGCTGGATTGCGTAGAGTTTTATTGCTTATCAATATCCAAGTACAATCCCCTTGATTTCATGGCTACAAGGTTAACACCGCTCAAAACACCCTTGATTTCATGGATACAAGGTTAACACCGCTCCTTTTCCTTGATTTCAGGGCTACAAGGAACACCGCCTTTCCCAAACACTTCCCAAATGATTACAACAGCCCTATAACTCTTCAATAGCACTTCAATTCAGAGATTAATGAGTAGAGAGTGAGAAAAGAAGAAGTTCTATATAATTAGAGTAGAAATCGGCAAAGTAGAAGTGCAGAAATCAATAAAATAAGAAATATTAATGGTGGGATGAAGATGGAGAAGAAAAATGGTTAAAAAAACTCGAAATCAACCCCTATTTATAAGATTTGAAAGGTTGCAGCGCTTCTAGAACTTTACAAATAGTGGAAAGGCACTTCCTTTTAAAATTGAAAAAATGACAATTGTATGTCGACATAGCAACATATGTATGTCGACATATACATGTATAAAATATTTTTTTAAATGGTTTTTCAAGTGTTTAACTGTATATATAATTTTGGAAATTCTTGTAACACCCCGCATATTTAATTAAGTAAAATAAAATTTGAAAAGATTCCATAATTTGGTCACGGGATTAGCGTCATTGCATCCATGGTGATTTTCTGGTCAATTTAGACCTATGGATTGCAGAAAACAGATTTAGAATGAAGAGATACGTTTAAATGAAATATGATAGCAAAAGGAGGTATAAGAAAAGAACAATGACCACCATTGTTTTTAGACTTATTAACAAAATTGTAACACCCCACCTCCGCTAGGGTCACTCACAAAGGGAATGCACTAGGTTTGGTGAAGCATTATCGAGGTAAACATGCACAGAAATATTACAAGACAGAACATATATAAAACAGCGGAAGTAAAACAAATTTCATTACCTTATAAAATAAGGTCTAAAGCCTTTTACATCAGAGTACATCAAAACCTGTCTTGCAATAGTAAAGAAGCATAAAACCTTTCCATAAATTATTCCCCAAAATAAAGCGGTGAAGCGGCCATAGCCAAGAGAAGACCAAGCTATACGTGATGACCTTCAAGCATAAGAGGTCCGAACTAAACAACATCATTTCCTCCCTGAAAACCGGGGGGGAAACGGAAGACAAAGAGGCGAAACAAAACGGGGTCAGTCATAAAGACTGGTAAGTCCTATCTACTTCCAGTATAAAAACAGGTAAAGGTAACATGACATGCATAAACTGAAGTAAACATAAGGATGAAGACAAGATAGATAAGATAACCGGATGAACTACTGTAGCAAGATAAACTAAGGTATCATGATAAACTACGGTGTCAAGATAAATCAAGGTATCACATCGTCAGGTTTCTATCAAGTATACTATCCCAAGGTATCTATCATGTATAACATCCCACGGTATCTATCATGTATAACATCCCAAGGTATTTATCATGTATATTTGCTCTGCACCTCTCGTACTAGTATCCCAACCCGCGTCATGTGTTAACTATGAATGTCCCTTGCCCAATGTCATGTAATGGTCCATGTCAACCTAATATATAGCATATGTAGGTTTTCCCAACTCGTATGTTTCTTTCCATGTATAAGTTCAGTCCTTTGCTGTAGGCCGTACGGGCTTTCCCATGTAAATCTATACCACCTCAATGTAGTACCATTTTATCCTTGAAGTTGTTTTGGACTGCTACCCTTGATCTGGTTATGTTTTCTTACCATGAACTATCGCGTGTTCACTTAGGATTTATGCCACCTAGGACCACTAGGGATTATGCTACCTAATGAACGTTTCCGTGTCTCGGTTTGGGTTCAGGCCACCTAGGGCCACTAGGGATTATGCCACCCGTCAACCACACCCTTTATCCCACGTATGTATCGTGAATCGTTTTCCATGTCTAGATGCACATGTATCTCAATGTGCCATCCGAGTTCCGTGCCAGGGCAAATCAAGAAATACGGAACTTGGTCGGGAGCTTTAAGTCATCTGCCGATGCAGATATCAAGGTCTGTTTTTGTATCCGTGGCTATGGTCCCACATGACCCCTCCCTCAACTACTGAAAGGCAATCCAAGAAAAATCATGTATGAGAACTACATCCCGGCCCCACTATGCCCCACTTTGGCATTGCCAACCTCACCCATGACTCGATAGCAAGAACATGGTCTGTTGGGAGTTCTCTGCCTTTCCGTTCGTACACGATTGACTAAAGATGGTAGGTAGTCGACGACACGCTATCCAGAGCAAAAACAAGAATCGACGACTCCACGCTAATCCATCCCAGTCTTTAGGTCGCTCGCATAGCAACCAAGGCATACCCTTGGCTCTTCTACCGCAGACCTTAACCTCTGTGAGGCCAGGTTTCATGGACCATCTGCCACCTCACAGAGGGATACCAAGAGTGCCCTCACGTCCCCCGAAGCTACCGCTTCGTCCCCCAGCTCGCTGGAGCTTTTTATCCAAGTCAGATAAGTTGCTCCTCCTCGTATACTAAGCGATGACCTACCGTATCAGGTTACTCATCTATTTATGAACTAGTCCCATGTCCTTGGCTAAGAATTATTACTTAGTTATTCTTAACTAAGGTTTACCACTTAGCTTCTTTTCCCGTTATCCTTGTTAATCCCGGCTTTCCACCTAGTCCCTGAACTAGGGTTTTGTCTAATGGGTTAAGTATTGTCGTTTAAGTTCATGACTTAACCTGCCTACGAATCATGTCAAGATTTGGCTAAGTATACAAGTCCAAGACCTAGCCCTACAAGTTGGTTAAGTATACCAAGAAGCTCATGACTTAACCCTATTCAATCATCAAGTCAAATTGGTTAAGTATTTGTTTATCTTAACCCTATCAGATTATCGTGTTAGATTGGTCAAGCATAGAATATCTTAACCTCATCGGATTATCGAGTCGGATTGGTTAAGTATAGGTTAACTTAACCCCATCCACTAGTCGTATTATAATGGTTAAGTATATTTAAACGGTCTTGTGACTTAACCCTATCAAGTTCTCATATTAGATTGGTCAAGTATGGTTGCTTAACCTCATCAAATCATCATGTATAATTGGTTAAGTATAAGTCACTTAACCTCATTGAATTACCAAGTTTAGATTGGTTAAGTGTTTAACTTAACCCCATCGAATTACCGTGTTTAGATTGATTAAGTGTAAGTTACTTAACCTCATCTAATTGCCGTGTTTAGATTAGTTAAGTGTAGGTTACTTAACCCCATCTAATTACCGTGTTTAGATTAGTTAAGTATAGATTACTTAACCCTATCTAATTACCAAGTTGGATTAGTTAAGTGTAAATTACTTAACCCCATCCCCTAATTGTCTTGTTTGGTTAAGTGTCGTTAAGAAATCAAGACCGGTTCCACTTAACCTACCCATTCGTGTCATATCGGTTAAGTGTCATTAGTCAAAATTACTTAACCTTTTCATGTGGCATTAATTAGATTAATGCACCCCAACCTCTCACATTAGACTTTGTTGTGGTTACTAGTTAAGCCGGGCGGGTCCGGGTAGCTTTACACCACAACCTAGTCTAACCTCGGGTTTTAAGTGTTATATGACCAACTATTCACATTGGGTCCTATTGTTTGTAGCCACTAGTTAAGCCGGGCGGGTCCGGGTAGATTTATGCTACAAACTCAACCCAACCTCGAGTTGGCCACTTTCATGTTTGGTCTAGTGTCACATTACACTTACAACCCATACGTGTTTAGTTTCAAGTCCCATGTTTACCCCATATGTCATGTCCACATTTAGGTGTATCATGAGTGCCATATTTTCATGAAATCCCATGTCAAATTATCATGTCATAATCACGCTCGTCTAACCTACCCCAAATCGTGTTTCCAACCCAAGTAAAAGCGAGTCAACATAGTAAGGATACTATGCTACATATTGGCCTCAAAACATGCACGATGCCAAAAAGGGGTTGGCCACAAACATGCATAGTATCATAAGGGAATTTGGCCACAAACATGCATAGTATCATAAGGGAATTTGACCACAAACGTGCATAGTATCATAAGGGAGTTTGGCCACAAACATGCATAGTATCATAAGGGAATTTGGCCACAAACATGCATGATAACATAAGGGGTTTGGGTTCATTTACATGCATAAGCCCCAAAGTCAAGTCTTTGCCAATGTTTCACAAGTCAAATGGTTCCCAAAGGTTCATGCTAACATTCCATAGATAAAGATTCAAACTTGCAAGATAAACTAGGTTAAACATAACATGAGTGGCATGATTAAGTCGCTAAACTTAGCCCAAGGTCATAGATCATTGAAAAGGGGAAAAATTAGGTTCACATAGGCTAGCATACTTATGTTTCATCGCATTTTATTCCATGTCACATTAGAACCACCGTTAGAATCTACAAGTAGCTAGAACTTACATAGCATGGCAAGAGGGCTAGGAGTATGAATCGTCTTGACGAAGAAAGGTGGCTCCTTTGTTGAAGAATCGTCATGAAATTTGCGTAGCAACGTTGATCTACCCTCGATTTGACATAGGAAGCTTGCACCTTTTGATTTGAACCCGATTTGAATGCATAGTCTCTAGGAATTGGAGATGGAGGCCATGATCACTTGGCATTTGGGCGGCACTTCGTGGCATGAGAGATTTGTGAGGGTTTAGGGTAGGCTTAGGGGTCTTTTTATAGAGATTAGGAGTAGTTTAGGCCCTTAGATTAACTCTAGGATAGATCTGAGCCTTTAAAATTCGTCACAAGCCTCCAAACATGTCTTGAGGAACAAGTCAGGTGCACCCAGGCCAAACTGGCCGACCACCCAAGTCGACAGGGGTGTCGACTGGGCAGTCGACACCACCTGGGGTGTGTCGACTCCCAAGTCGACTTGGGGGTGGCGGGAATTTTTCGCGCCTGTTCTGCTTGGCTAAATTTGAATTCTGAATTCAAATTTGAACTGTTTTTGAACTTGAAATTTTCTGAAAACTTTGACGGGCCATAACTTGGTCATACGGACTCCGATTTTCGAAAACTCGGACTCTATTTCGCGTATTTTTCCGAGACGAGCGTAATGGCATAGCCCGTTTCCCTTGATTCAGATTTTATCATTTAAATTCTGCCTTGATTCTTGTCTTAGCATGTTGTAAAAATCCGGATTGTTACATTCTCCCCAACTTAAAGGATTTCGTCCCCGAAATCTCCAAGTTAGGAAGAACGTATCCTACCATCCATCATCCATCTACTCAAAACATCATCCACAGGAAACCATGGTCCTTAAAAGACTCCTAATGCTTTATGAACACATGCAGAAAGTGTGTGTATATGTTCCTTAGCTAATGCTAATGATCAGGCCTGAATGATCTTTCTAATGCAAAATATGTTTAGTGTCATGAGTCCAACATGTATGCAAATAGTCCTAGTCATATAAACACTATATGTGTGCACAACCATTCATCCACATGCAACATCCACTTGATAACATATTCAATTTCATCCATAAACAAGTGTAAATACTCGTGCATATGCAATGCAAAATGTGAGTGCGTCAATCTAGTATCTAACGTGTATTCGCGCATCCACGAGCAACCACTTGCAACCATTTGCAACCATATCAATCATAACATGTTTCAAATACATGTTTACATCCATAGGGTTCTATCTAAGGTTCCCAAGATAAGATCGAGGAGATAAACAAGACAAACTCCTTACGGGGTTTGCAACAGAAACAGGACCGAGTGGATATCCACCAAGCGATAGCATGCTAGCACGCTCTACAGGAGAACCAGGGATCAACGATATACTCTTAAAAAGAGACATGATGCGCGCGTCTAAGCAGCATTTCCTTGAGCTTAATTCCATTGTGCCTTGACCGCCTTTTGACTTCATGATTTCGTAGCTCCTTAATTCCTATTTCCAAGGTATGAGTCGGAACTCACTTCAATGTCGCCTCTCGTTCCTTTTTCACTTATTCTTTTCTAGAATACTTGGCTCAACCATAACTGCGTACTCATGGTTTTATGCAAGCTTTCCAATAATTCACTAGCGAATCTTGGATCTCGTTTACCTACTAAGAGGTATTCCACGCAGAAGAACTTTCCCTTGAAAACAACCGATGCCAGCCATGTTGCCCAGTATACTTACTAGGGTGATTCCTACAGCCCATGCTTAAGCAGAATGAACCATCCGCCTTATTGGCGAACATTACTCGATCGGACCAGAGATTTCCGATAAATGCATCAAGAGATTCTAGGTAACTAACCATGACAGAACTCATAAGGTTACACGAGACTTCGAGGGTATTACCAAGGCAAGTTAAGAGTTTAACTACCCTCCTTTCAAAACCGAGAATGGCATCCCTTACTGGATAACCACTTCATCCCTAGAATCCATCCATAGCTCAACAATAGAAGCATTGCTTCTAATCTCAACACTTGGCATTTACACTCTCAATTCCAAACAAGTCATGAACAAATGGACCGATCTCCAACCAGATTTTGGGACAAAAGTGGGATCTTCTGCTAGTACTAAGGTGCAGAGACTTAACTATCGAAGCAGACTTAAATGATGCGATGATCAAAACAAAGTCTAGACGGGACGATAGAAAAGAAAGGCTAAGCCTTTAACAAAAACGGTACCATTCCTCTTAGGTACGCTAGAAATGAGAGCATACAATTGCCCTCTCGCTGATCTTGTCCTTATCTTCCTTTGTGGATCAAGCCATACCAACAAGTTGCTTATTCTTAAGCTCGTGTCCTTTATCCTTGTTCTTATTATCCCTTCTTATAACTTCGGTAACAGGTCTCTCGAGAACTTCCTCCATCGCACGGGAAAACACTTACGTAGCTAGACAAGGATTAGTCGCAGTTAAAACTACTGTGACTACAGATGGAGGAAAGAAAGGAAAAGAGGTTCAATTAAGGAAACAAAGGATAGTGCTAATGGCTTTTGGGGAATAGCCTTTAAAAAAACTTTTCTTGAAAAATGCTTCTTTGTAAACGGTTTCTCAAATAGTTTTCAGAAGGTTTTAAAAATTTTTGCCCAGTCTGGTAACCTTCTGCTCTGATACCAAATGTAACACCCCACCTCCGCTAGGGTCACTCACAAAGGGAATGCACTAGGTTTGGTGAAGCATTATCGAGGTAAACATGCACAGAAATATTACAAGACATAACATATATAAAACAGCGAAAGTAAAACAAATTTCATTACCTTATAAAATAAGGTCTAAAGCCTTTTACATCAGAGTACATCAAAACCTGTCTTGCAATAGTAAAGAAGCATAAAACCTTTTCATAAATTATTCCCCAAAATAAAGCGGTGAAGCAGCCATAGCCAAGAGAAGACCAAGCTATACGTGATGACCTTCAAGCATAAGAGGTCCGAACTAAACAACATCATTTCCTCCCTGAAAACCTGGGGGGGAACGGAAGACAAAGAGGCAAAACAAAACGGGGTCAGTCATAAAGACTGGTAAGTCCTATCTACTTCCAGTATAAAAACAGGTGGTAACATGACATGCATAAACTGAAGTAAACATAAGGATGACGACAAGATAGATAAGATAACCGGATGAACTACTGTAGCAAGATAAACTAAGGTATCATGATAAACTACGGTGTCAAGATAAATCAAGGTATCACATCGTCAGGTTTCTATCAAGTATACTATCCCAAGGTATCTATCATGTATAACATCCCATGGTATCTATCATGTATAACATCCCAAGGTATTTATCATGTATATTTGCTCTGCACCTCTCGTACTAGTATCCCAACCCGCGTCATGTGTTAACTATGAATGTCCCTTGCCCAATGTCATGTAATGGTCCATGTCAACCTAATATATAGCATATGTAGGTTTTCCCAACTCGTATGTTTCTTTCCATGTATAAGTTCAGTCCTTTGCCGTAGGCCGTACGGGCTTTCCCATGTAAATCTATACCACCTCAACGTAGTACCATTTTATCCTTGAAGTTGTTTTGGACTGCTACCCTTGATCTGGTTATGTTTTCTTACCATGAACTATCGCGTGTTCACTTAGGATTTATGCCACCTAGGACCACTAGGGATTATGCTACCTAATGAACGTTTCCGTGTCTCAGTTTGGGTTCAGGCCACCTAGGGCCACTAGGGATTATGCCACCCGTCAACCACGCCCTTTATCCCACGTATGTATCGTGAATCGTTTTCCATGTCTAGATGCACATGTATCTCAATGTGCCATCCGAGTTCCGTGCCAGGGCAAATCAAGAAATACGGAACTCAGTCGGGAGCTTTAAGTCATCTGCCGATGCAGATATCAAGGTCTGTTTTTTTATCCGTGGCTATGGTCCCACGTGACCCCTCCCTCAACTACTGAAAGGCAATCCAAGAAAAATCATGTATGAGAACTACATCCCGGCCCCACTATGCCCCACTTTCCTATTGGCCAACCTCACCCATGACTCGATAGCAAGAACATGGTCTGTTGGGAGTTCTCTGCCTTTCCGTTCGTACACGATTGACAAAAGATGGTAGGTAGTCAACGACACGCTATCCAGGGCAAAACAAGAATCGATGACTCCACGCTAATCCATCCCAGTCTTTAGGTCGCTCGCATAGCAACCAAGGCATACCCTTGGCTCTTCTACCGCAGACCTTAACCTCTGTGAGGCCAGGTTTCATGGACCATCTGCCACCTCACAGAGGGATACCAAGAGTGCCCTCACGTCCCCCGAAGCTACCGCTTTGTCCCCCAGCTCGCTGGAGCTTTTTATCCAAGTCAGATAAGTTGCTCCTCCTCGTATACTAAGCGATGACCTACCGTATCAGGTTACTCATCTATTTATGAACTAGTCCCATGTCCTTGGCTAAGAATTATTACTTAGTTATTCTTAACTAAGGTTTACCACTTAGCTTCTTTTCCCGTTATCCTTGTTAATCCCGGCTTTCCACCTAGTCCCTGAACTAGGGTTTTGTCTAATGGGTTAAGTATTGTCATTTAAGTTCATGACTTAACCTGCCTACGAATCATGTCAAGATTTGGCTAAGTATACAAGTCCAAGACCTAGCCCAACAAGTTGGTTAAGTATACTAAGAAGCTCATGACTTAACCCTATTCAATCATCAAGTCAAATTGGTTAAGTATTTGTTTATCTTAACCCTATCAGATTATCGTGTTAGATTGGTCAAGCATAGAATATCTTAACCTCATCGGATTATCGAGTCGGATTGGTTAAGTATAGGTTAACTTAACCCCATCCACTAGTCGTATTATAATGGTTAAGTATATTTAAACGGTCTTGTGACTTAACCCTATCAAGTTCTCATATTAGATTGGTCAAGTATGGTTGCTTAACCTCATCAAATCATCATGTATAATTGGTTAAGTATAAGTCACTTAACCTCATTGAATTACCAAGTTTAGATTGGTTAAGTGTTTAACTTAACCCCATCGAATTACCGTGTTTAGATTGGTTAAGTGTAAGTTACTTAACCTCATCTAATTGCCGTGTTTAGATTAGTTAAGTGTAGGTTACTTAATCCCATCTAATTACCGTGTTTAGATTAGTTATGTATAGATTACTTAACCCTATCTAATTACCAAGTTGGATTAGTTAAGTGTAAATTACTTAACCCCATCCCCTAATTGTCTTGTTTGGTTAAGTGTCATTAAGAAATCAAGTCCGGTTCCACTTAACCTACCCATTCGTGTCATATCGGTTAAGTGTCATTAGTCAAAATTACTTAACCTTTTCATGTGGCATTAATTAGATTAATGCACCCCAACCTCTCACATTAGACTTTGTTGTGGTTACTAGTTAAGCCGGGCGGGTCCGGGTAGCTTTACACCACAACCTAGTCTAATCTCGGGTTTTAAGTGCTATATGACCAACTACTCACATTGGGTCCTATTGTTTGTAGCCACTAGTTAAGCCGGGCGGGTCCGGGTAGATTTATGCTACAAACTCAACCCAACCTCGAGTTGGCCACTTTCATGTTTGGTCTAGTGTCATATTACACTTACAACCCATACGTGTCTAGTTTCAAGTCCCATGTTTACCCCACATGTCATGTCCACATTTAGGTGTATCATGAGTGCCATATTTTCATGAAATCCCATGTCAAATTATCATGTCATAATCACGCTTGTCTAACCTACCCCAAATCGTGCTTCCAACCCAAGTAAAAGCGAGTCAACATAGTAAGGATACTATACTACATATTGGCCTCAAAACATGCACGATGCCAAAAAGGGGTTGGCCACAAACATGCATAGTATCATAAGGGAATTTGGCCGCAAACATGCATAGTATCATAAGGGAATTTGGCCACAAACATGCATAGTATCATAAGGGAATTTGGCCACAAACGTGCATAGTATCATAAGGGAGTTTGGCCACAAACATGCATAGTATCATAAGGGAATTTGGCCACAAACATGCATGATAACATAAGGGGTTTGGGTTCATTTACATGCATATGCCCCAAAGTCAAGTCTTTGCCAATGTTTCACAAGTCAAATGGTTCCCAAAGGTTCATGCTAACATTCCATAGATAAAGATTCAAACTTGCAAGATAAACTAGGTTAAACATAACATGAGTGGCATGATTAAGTCGCTAAACTTAGCCCAAGGTCATAGATCATTGAAAAGGGGCAAAATTAGGTTCACATAGGCTAGCATACTTATGTTTCATCGCATTTTATTCCATGTCACATTAGAACCACCGTTAGAATCTACAAGTAGCTAGAACTTACATAGCGTGGCAAGAGGGCTAGGAGTATGAATCGTCTTGACGAAGAAAGGTGGCTCCTTTGTTGAAGAATCGTCATGAAATTTGCGTAGCAACGTTGATCTACCCTCGATTTGACATAGGAAGCTTGCACCTTTTGATTTGAACCCGATTTGAATGCATAGTCTCTAGGAATTGGAGATGGAGGCCATGATCACTTGGCATTTGGGAGGCACTTCGTGGCATGAGTGATTTGTGAGGGTTTAGGGTAGGCTTAGGGGTCTTTTTATAGAGATTAGGAGTAGTTTAGGCCCTTAGATTAACCCTAGGATAGATCTGAGCCTTTAAAATTCATCACAAGCCTCCAAACATGTCTTGAGGAACAAGTCAGGTGCACCCAGGCCAAACTGGCCGACCACCCAAGTCGACAGGGGAGTCGACTCCCAAGTCGACTCCCCAGTCGACTTGGGGGTGGCGGGAATTTTTCCCGCCTGTTCTGCTTGGCTGAATTTGAATTCTGAATTCAAATTTGAACTGTTTTTGAACCTGAAATTTTCTGAAAACTTTGACGGGCCATAACTTGGTCATACGGACTCCAATTTTCAAAAACTCGGACTCTATTTCGCGTATTTTTCCGAGACGAGCGCAATGGCATAGCCCGTTTCCCTTGATTCAGATTTTATCATTTAAATTCTGCCTTGATTCTTGTCTTAGCTTGTTGTAAAAATCCGGGTTGTTACAAAAATCCTATGTAGTCCACTTGGTAAGAGCATATAGCTTCCAAGAGAGTGGCGTGGGTTCGATCCCACAGGAGCTATTTTTTTTTTTTAGAGAAACGACTAAAATAATGCATGTTCTGAAGAGAAAATATGTATAGACGAACATATAAGGATTATTATGCATACAAGGGAGTTCAAAAATATGTGTACATGCATATGTAAATATATGCATATATATGTGCAAAATATATATACAAGTGAGAAGTTCAAAATAAACCTACAATCAACGAAAATAGGTAAGAATTAAATAACAACATAACACAGTTTGAATTTTGAAAATGAAATAAAAGATGTGTGTATATATATACGTGTAAAATAGCCATTTGAAGTTTTGTATACATATAAGGAGATTAAATGTAAATATAATATTTAAATAAATCAAAGAAAGTATAATAGGATACCAATCAAACGTTTAAATTAAATAACGTTAAACCAGTAAACATCGTGCCCAAAACCACTCGTGGGACCCAGTGTGGTCGACCCACGTTTGACTGGGTCGACCCAGGGGTCGACCCATTGGCATGGGGGTCGACCTAAGGGTCAACCCACCCTAGATCTTGGCAGATTTGTTTATGAATCTGGACTGTTTTTCAAACCATATTCGTTGCTGACTCAGCGCCGCGTGTACAAGATCATATCCACTTTCTAGAACACCTACAAATAGGCTAGCAGAGCCTAGCCTAAATCTCATATTTTCTTAGAGGCTGCCTAAGCTCTTCCGTTCTTCTTCCTCCTCAAATCTCTGTAAAAAATAGAGTAATTAGTTTAAGGAAATTCTAATTCAAGATCTGGAGGAAAAGAATGTATATCTGCAAATGGGTATTCAGAACTCTAATCGAAGTGAGGTAAATTCTTGGATCTGGTCAATTTAAATTTCTCTTCTTTCTTCCCTTTTCTTTTAGTTTGAAAATTATGAATCCATGGTTAGTTAGGTTCTAGATTCAATTAGGGGAGCCATGGAATGCTAGGTCTAGACTAGATTCATGAATTGGAAAGCTATTAGGTGAGTGGATTTAAGTTATGTTTTTTTGATAATAGTATATTTATCGTTTGGCATTCCCTGTTAATATGTTGAACTGTAAACCTGTTGAAATGTATAAATCTATTGAAATGTAAATCAGCTGAAATGTATAAACTTGTTAAAAATATGTAGAAAGGATTACTGTTGTATATAGACATGTTCGAATAACTTGTTAATTGGATATTTTAAGTTAAGTTACAGTAAAATTGGGAATAATTTTAATGTTGTATAAGACCCGTTTTCGATTAATCATCTGTCTAAGATGGAATTTGCTGTAAATGTTGTAATTAAGAAATTTGCAATGAACATGAATAATTGTTTAAGAATATTATTGTGCCAAAAGATTGTAAATAAAAATTACAATAAAATTTGGAAGAACCAATCGTCGATCTACAATCTGATTTTCTAAACCTGACTTGCAAACAAGCTCATTACAAATAAAAGAATGTGATGCTCTAGTATTGGAAAAACAAAATGAAACAACTCTAATGGAAATCATACTTGCATAATCGCACTCTTCCCCTTCTCTACCACAATATGAGATCTCAAAGAAGACGACACTTCATCTAATGCATAAGCCTTAACAACTTGCTTATCTTTTGGAGGTGCTGGACAAATCTTATTAATATGTGGTGGCTTGTCATAGTTGTAGCATTTCTTCTCTAACTTAGGAGCCATGCAACCATTAGAATAGTGACCTTTCTTACGAAAATTGAAGCAAGTAACTTCACCCGTAGGTTTCTTCTGGTTGTTTTTCCTTTGTTTTTGTTGCATTCTCTTTTCATTCCACTTCTTCTTGTTCCCACCACTTTGTTGCGGCTTCGACTCTCCCTTCTTTGTACTCTCAACAACAACTTCATTATTCTTCGAAAATCAACTTTCATGCCTTTGAGCCTTTTCGACTAATTTCTCAAATGCAACTCCAATATGGTCCATAAGCTTTTAAGGTACTCATCCAATCTTGTTATAAACTTCTAATCAATACACCAAAAATAGCTTTTAACAGCTTTGAAATTGTTGTAATAGGATATAGCAGCGTTATTAGAAACATTGTATAACGATATGTGGTCGTAGTTATAAAACTTTTAACAGTATAAAAAAGAACACTATGGAAAACCTTATTTTACAACATTTATAGTGAGTTGTTAGTAGTTTTGACAGATTTCCTAGATTGTAGTTGCCCTTTTCATCACCGATTGATAAACACTGTTATTAACTTACAATAACGTTTATAGATTGTTGTCAAAAGCACATTCATTTGTGTTCTACATTTTAAACAACAATTTATAAATGCTATTACTAACTTTTATAGCATTTTCCATTTTGTTGTGAAATTTTTGCATAAGTGGTTTTCTATATTTTCATAAGCATTTCATAAACATTGTTACTAAGTATTCAAAATAATGATAGAATAAAGGTTGTTAGTAAAATTTAAGAGTAATTGCAACACTAAATAAACACTGTCTTTTGTTATTTTATTTTTTTACAACATTTATATTTTGTAGTATTAACAAAATATTCATGCATATATGTATCAACGACGGTTAATCATATATCAAGCAACTAATATCAATAGCATATTCGAATCAAATACAAAAACTATCATATAAACACAAAACTATTAATCATTTACATAAAGTATAAATAAAGACATCATCAATAAACCAAGTTTACATAATTTTCATAAACAATAGCACCATCAACTAAGTTTACACAATATCCGTTGAACAGAATCATAATATCTATAGATAAAAACACAATATCCATATAGCAAGTCTGCTTCAAAAACCAACAAAATGGACAAGCAAAACTTTTCATATGCTTACTAAGAAAGAAGAAAGTGTTACCTTTTTTTGCACCAATGGTCTATAATTACCTGCCATGAAGAAATGCACAAGTTGGTGATCCTGCTAGCAACACATGACATGTTCTAATCTTGATTGCAAAACATGACACGTTCTAATCTTGATTGCAAAACATGACTTCAAAAACATATTATTCAAATTACCATCGATTATTTAATAATCGTATTGATGACCCCTTGTTTATAACCCAAAGTGAACTTAACTAAATATTTATAATACTGAGTTAATTTTCTATAATTTTTATAATTCTCAGTCAATATTTATAAAATTTAATTAACTTGGTTAATTTATTACTATACTTTTATAGTATTTAGTTAATTATTTATAAATTTGATCGATTAGTTATTACTATTTATAATACTTAGTCAACTTAGTTAGTTTTATAAAATTAGCTAAATTGTTGATATATTATAATCTGATATTATTGTGTTTATTATAAACTTAGATTATTATTATTATTAAACTTGTTATTTTTTTATAAAACTTGATTAACTAGGTTAACAGTTCGTGCTTTATAGTTTTCTATTATTATTATAAGCTTATCTTAGTTAATTATCATTATTATAAACTTGTTATTTTTTATAAAACTTAGTTAACTTAGGTAAATTTTTATATGCTTATTTAGTTTTTTTAAATCTTAGCTATTTTTTTATAAAATTTAGTTAACTTAATTAAATAATTATTACAATTACTATTATTATTGTTATAATTATATGTATATATAATAATTAATTTATTTATTTGTAAAACATATTTAATTTGTTATAATTTTATTTTTAAAAAACGCATTTAACATGGTTAAATTATTATAATTATTATTATAAAACATTTAGTTAATTTTTATAGAACTTAGTTGACTTAGTCAACATTTATAATTTTTTATTATTATCATATTTAATCATTAATATTATTGTTATTATTATTATAAGTTTGTTAATTTTTATAGAACTTGGTTAACTTTGTTAATATTTTATAATTTATTATAATTATAAGCTTAGTAAAGTACTATTATTATTGTTAGTATAAACTTGCTAATTTTTGTAAAAATTAGTTAACTTAGTTAATTTTTATAAATTTATTTTTTATAAAATCAATAATTTGGTTAATTTTTTAAAAGACTTAATTAATTTTTGTAAATTTTAGTTAATTTTCATAAAATTTAACTAATTTATTACCATTATTTATAAAATGAAACACCGTCAACCCTTGGGTCAACACTTAAACCCAACTCTACACCGTAACTGTTACCAAATACCAACTGAAGCTTCGACAACCACTGATGTCGCTATCTATCAGAAACCCAGATCTAACTGCCAGTAATTCACCTACCGAATCCGCTACCACCTGAATTCCCCTCCCTAAATATAGCTTCAGATCAAAGACAACCCAAAACCCACAAGTCAATTCATGATGCCACAAGACAAACACGTAACCCAATTCATTAGTAGCACACCCGACTTCATGAACCATCGCAATCAAAATTGACACATCCTCAACATGGTTTAATTGTCATAAATCCTCTGTCCGGTTCGTCTGATTAACACCCATAATATTGGGTATGCATTGTATTAAAAAAGCATTATGTGGTTTCTTCGGTGTTTTAGAGGGAAACGTCATGAGTTGAAGGAGAATGGATAGAACAAATTTCATGAGAAGTAGAATAATTCTGAATGATTATTACAATGATACAAACGTTGAATTTATAATAGTGTACATAGACTTATTCGTAATTGGGCCTTCGGTGGTCCAATAGTGCTTCAGAAATGTGTTTGGGCCTTTGAATATTGAAACACAATATACTTGTGATAACATTAACTCTTGGCAACTGCATTTCTTCGTATCTTTATTTGCCCCTTCAAATCATATTAGGGTTTCTCATGGCTGTTGCTACTGCGGCGATTATTCACTTTAGGTCCTTTAATCTCCAAATTTTCTAATGAATTGGCTCTCTTTTCCTCTTCTTTAGCTTGGTTTGTCTTCAATTTAAAACTTTGACCTGATTTCTTCATGCGATGATGGTCTTTATTTCCAAATTCATGAAAATTTGACTGGATGCTTGCTTCCTTTTGTTGCTTCATAGATGATTGGGAGCTAGATCTGTCTTTATTGGATCTAACTTGACTGCAGCTTTCTAGGGTTCGATCACTCATAAATCTGTTTGAAACTTTGAGAAATTCTAGTATGATGGCGCTTTTGTAAAAGTATCAGCCCTTTAGTAAGTAGCAGGTGCATGCCTAACTACGAGATCTCCTTTGTATACTTTTTCTCTTACGAAATATTGATCGATTTCAATGTGTTTAGTCCTTGAATGTAGAATAGGATTTGATGACATGTATACTGCACTTAGTTTATCGCACCATAATATCGATTTGCTCACATTATGCTTAATTATGATAGTATGGAGTTTAACCACCTTATTTCGGCTGTTGCACTAGCTATACTTCTGTATTCTGCCTCAATACTTGATTTGGATATTGTTGATTGTTTCACTGAGCACCATGAAACTATATTATTTCCAATGTATATGTAGTAACCAGTTGTTAACTTTCTATCATCTGGGTCAGAAGCCCCATCTGTATATGTAAATCATGTTATATTGAAATTGTTGTTGGCTTTGATTAACAGACCATATTTCATGGTTGCTTTTAAGTATCTCAGAATTCTCTTAACTGCTCTCCAGTGTATATCCAATGGAACCTGCGTAAGTTGACAAAATTTGTTAACACTGAACACAATATCCGGTCTAGTGATAGTTGCATACTGTAAAGCACCAACTACACTTTTGTATTTTTTGCATTATATATGGATTATCCCATGTGTTTAAAGTAGCGCTGACTGTTAATCATAGGTGTTGGTTGACCTTCTACATCACTCATTTGTGTTTTTACTAGTAATTCAACTATATACTTTCTTTAAGAAAGAATTATTTATGTTGGTCATCATGTCATTACTTATATCCCCAGAAAGTTGTTTAGTTGTCTCGGATCCTGTACTGAGAATTGTTTATCCGGCTGTTTGACAATCTCATTGATTTCATCAGCATTACTTCCTGTAATGATGAGATCATCAACATAAATTAGAATGTATATAGTAGAATATTTGTTAATTCTGATAAATAGTGAGTTATCTGATTTGGCAGATTGAAATTCATTGTATATAATGTGTTTTTCATTCTGTCAAACCATACTCTAGGTGCCTACTTTAGCCCATAAATGCTTTCTTAAACTCGCACACATATCCAGGTTGAGTATTATAGCCTGAGATTAATCCATATAAACATCTTCCTTCATTATGTCATTTAAAAAAGCATTATTGACATATAATTACTTGAGCCGCCACCCTCTACTTATAGCTATAGTAAGTACAACTCTAATTGTTGCTGGTTTAACAACTAGGAGAATGTTTCTTTGTAGTCAAAATCTTATTGCTGTGAAAATCCCTATTCTACAAGTATGGCTTTGTATCTGTCTATTGTTCCATCTGGTTTTACCTTAATTTTGTATGTCCATTTACACCCAATGATATTTTTTTTCTTTGGTGGTTTGACTAATTCCCAAGTTTGATTTTGTATAAGTGTTTGATATTCAACATCTATTGCTGTTCTCCAGTTGACATCAGTTTTGGCTTGATCATAGCTAATTGGTTCTTCAACTGTTATAATAGCATTGTATAATTTGGGCTTAAAGATTCCACTTTTAGCTCTTATGATCATTAGGTGAGCGGATGTTATTTGAGGTTGAGATGCTGGTTGGTTATCTTCATTTGAATTTTGACTATCATCACTTATTCTTTCTTCTTCTTGATGACTAATGTTTTGATTCTCACTTTGTAAGCCAGGTGTTTCTCTGTCATGACGGGATGAATGAACAGTATCACTGTGTAGTGGTACGGTTTTCTCATAAGCTCTTACAGTGTCACCTGCACTCTACAAATTTGAATATACAGGTAATGATGGTATTGAAACTTTTGCATGATACACTTTATTCGAAGATCAAATATTTTCAGATTTATAGGGAAAAAATTTCTCATTGAATACAACATGTTGGGTTATAAATATCCTTCCACTATTATCTAAACATTTATAGCCTCTCTGATTTTGAGCATAACCTATAAAAGTACATGGTTTTGATCTGATTTCCAATTTGTGCTTGTTGTATGGCCTTAAATATGGATAACACAGACATCCAAATGTTTTTAAATAGCTATAATCTGTTTTTACACCTATTAGCTTTTCTTGTGGACTAATTCCTTTTAATACTTTGGTTGGCAATCTATTTATTAAATAGATTGTTACACTAAAAGATTCAGGCTATAATTTTAATAGCATTCTGGCTTGTGCTAATAGTGTTAGACCATATTCTACTACATGTCTACGTTTTTTTCTTAACAAGACCATTTTGCACTAAAGTACTTGAACAGGTTGTCCTATGTACTACTCCCTTTTTAAGAAAATAATCTTTCAGAGGCTTGTATTTAGTACCTCCATCAAATTGAATGATTTTAACTAGAGAATTTTTTTCTTTTTCAGCTGAGTAATAAAATGAACTACAGTATTGTAAGTTTCAGATTTTGGTTTCATGTAGTATGTCCATGTGTATATGCTATATGCATTACAAATGATATATTGCACTTATACCCATAATCTGAATCAATTGGTGCAGGCCCTATAAATCAGTAGCTATCAAACTTACGGGTTTTGTGTATTCAGTGTTGGAGTCATTAAAAGGTAATTTATGGCTTTTGCCCATTTGACAATAAGTGCATATGTGTGATAAAGAAATATCATCAAACTTAATATTGTTTTCTACAAGTATTTGTTTCACAATACTAGTGCTTGGGTGACCCAGTTTGTTGTGTCATAGATTGAAAATATTGTTTTGCTCTACCACATCATTTTCACTAAAATTACACATCATATTGCTCTTCACACTAATGTTGTTTCTATTTGAAGTGAACTTGTATGGTCCCTTCACTTCATTGCCCTATTGTAAAATATTTCTAGTAAGTATGTCCTTAACTAAATAATATTTAGGATAAAGTTCAAAATATACTTGATTGTCTTTAGCAAATTGAGAAACACTTAAGAGATTTTTCTTAATATCAGGGGCTCTCTATAATTTATTTAAAATCAGTTGGTTATTTCCATGTAAATAACCACTGTCAGTATGAGTAATTTTGATAGTCTTACCCTTTCCCATGCACACAGTCTAATTACCTTTGTACTCCTTGCAACCTACGTTTAGTGTAATAACCCGGAAATTCTGAACCAGTTTAAATTTTTATTTTGGCAATTTTAGCGAATTTTGAACATTTAAAATAGATTATATTAAATAATAACAACGAGAAATTTATTTTGAATATAAATCGAACGTATATATTTATACGCGTCGTCGTTAGAATATAAATAATTATTTATAATTATAAAAGGAATTGAAAATGGCGCGGTAGTTCGATAATTCGATTTCAAACTTCAATTGAATGTACCGGGTGCAAAATAATCCGGATTTTAACGAAACCAAAAACAATAGGATCTAATTGATAATATCTTTCCAACGAATCTGACAAATCGAAATTTCATAGCGGGAATCAAAAGATATGTCCAGTTGAAAATTCTGAATAGTCGCTATGGAATTCAGGCCCTTAAAAATGGGAATTTTGCAAACGACCTCGGATTTCGACGAAACCACTTTTGTTGGATCCGCAGTGTCAAATTATTGCTAGATTCCAAATTTCATAATTTTTCGAATCAATATGTGAGCGTGGCAAAAGAAAACGCGTTTGACCAGTTTCAGTTGATTTTAATCGACTGGAAAATGGCCATTTTTCCAACGGTCTCAGAATTCGACGAAACTAGTTTTGTTAGGACCGTATCGTCAATACGAAGTTAGAAAATATTTTCTGCAATTTTTCGAGTTAGTATGTGACCCCGGTAAATTGAAATACGCGTTCAAATTCAATATATAGAGTTATATGTTGACTTTGACGAAAACTGATCGAAACGATCGAATCAGCCTACGACACATATCCCACTGTGTTCGGAATGGGGGTAATATGCTATGGACGACAGGCGGTGGGCCTCGTTTCGAGGTCGTATGTAAAAGTCAACTTTTACAAATTAAATGATTAAATAAATAATATCTTCTCTCTCCCCTTTTAAACCCGTTGGCCCCTCCTTCTTCGATAATCAGTAATCGATCAAAAAGAAAAAAAAGAGAGAGAGAAGGAGGAGCAGCGTCGCCCCTCCGTTCAGCGCGCCACCGCGCTGATGAACGCGCCGCCCCCTCTGACGAGGCGCGCCAACCCTGCCTCCGTTCGCCCCTCGCCGCTCTCAGCTTCCCCACACGCGATTCGAGATCCATGCCACCGTTACCCCCAAACCCGCACCCCCTCCGACCTCTTCCTCACCCATTTCCGCCGCCTCCAGCGCCATCTCCGGCGTCCAAGCCCCGTCGCACCCCCGACAGTCCACCACCACCCCCTCTTCGCTGGAAAAAACGTTGTGAGTATTTTATTTAAATTTATAAACTTTGTTTTCTTTGTTTTATTTTTGATTAGTTAAAGTAATTAATCGTTGGTAGTAAAAATACGATTTTTGAAAGAGAAAAGGACGGATTTTGATTATGATAAAGTTTTGATTTTTAATGAAGGATAAAAATATGATTTTTTATATTTTTAAAGTAATAAAAATATGATTTATATATTTTTAAAGTAATAAAAATATGATTTTTATATTTTTAAAGTATTAAAAATATAATCTTTATTATATAGAAGATGTAAAAATATGATTTTTGTTTATGTAGAGAATTAAAAATATAATTTTTACATGATAGGAATATTAGAAATACCATCTTTATATGTGTAGAAAAATAAAAATGTGATTTTTATAATGATATATTTGAAAAGGCGAAATCTTTATATAGAGAATAGCGAGGTAAAAATAGAATTTTTATCTATATAGTAGCGGTGTGAAAATAGAAATTTTATCCATATAGCGTGATAGTAAAAATTCGATTTTTATATATTGAATAACGAAGTAAAAATTCGATTTTTATATATTGAATAACGAAGTAAAAATTCGATTTTTATATATTGAATAACGAAGTAAAAATTCGATTTTTATATATTGAATAGCAAAGTAAAAATTCGATTTTTATATATTGAATAGCAAAGTAAAAATTCGATTTTTATATATTGAATAATAAAGTAAAAATTCGATTTTTATATATTGAATAACGAAGTAAAAATTCGATTTTTATATATTGAATAACGAAGTAAAAATTCGATTTTTATATATTGAATAGCAAAGTAAAAATTCAATTTTTATATATTGAATAGCAAAGTAAAAATTCGATTTTTATATATTGAATAGCATAGTAAAAATTCGATTTTTATATATTGAATAGCGAAGTAAAAATTTAATTTTTATATATGTAGTGAATACGAGGGACGAAAGTGATGAATGGCAAGCACGATGAAGATTTCTATAAATGAAGTGTCGTGGAGTTGGATAGCTATCGGTGAGAACTTCTCACTCTTCAATTTCTTTTTCTAGTTATATATATATATATACTAGGATGCAGACGGTGTTTAGTAGCACCCGACACCCGTCATCCACAGACCATGGATGGCTTGTTTGTTTAATTGTTTGGTTGTGTAGTTGGTTAGATTATTTGGTTTGAATTGAATTGTTTGGTGAAATGGAATGGATTTGATTGATGTGTGAATGGCGTGAGCCTTCACTAGACCGGGGATAAGGCTAGGCCTCGTCCCGTTTCTAGTATCGTGCCGTTATACCACCGAAATTTTCTAAAATATGTTAGAAAAATAAAAATATCATTTTTATTGTGTAAACGAACTGAATAAAAATTCATGTGTTAAAATAAAATGCTTTATCGTTAAAAATATAATTTTTAACGTGAATATGAATATAGTGAATGAGAATAAATAAATATTCATTTACAAACCGGACGGTTTGTTTATGTACACCTATTTGAAGGACATTGATTGGGACAATAAATTTTACACATCGCCCAACTGCACAAATAAAATCTGTGTTTGATTGTTTGAAACCCCACACGGGTGTTGGGATGAAATTTGAAGTTCACTCATCCTGATTGATTAATTATGTCGATCGATTGATTGACAGGCTGTTATAAGCGTTAGATATCTATATTTGATGCTTATACAGTGTAGTGCACTTTGGATGATGGTTGATTATTTATCGTTGCTATTATATACATGTGTTGTATGGAATCCATATAATTAACTTTATATGGTAATTGATTGGGCCTCATTCCAATCGGGAAAATAAATAATATTATAAAATAAAGGATCATGTGTTGACTGTACTCATCCTTTGAGATTAGTCATGTGTTGAACGAAGTATTTTAACAATAAAATTTATATCTTTATCACTATAAAGTAAAGGTTCATGTGTTGACTGTACTCATCCGTTGAGATTAGTCATGAGTTGAACGAAATATTTTAACAATAAAATTTACATCTTTATCATATATAGAATTAGAAATTAACTGGAAAATAGATAAGATGAGTGGTCTCCTGGGTATTGATCTGATGTTGGTTTCGGCCTTCGGGGTTAATATTCAGGAAATCGTTCTCTTACTAATTTACGGTTGGAGTCTGATTTAATATCAAACGATAGATACCTTAATTTTCATAAAATATATTAAATAACAAAAATAGTCACACGTTGACAGTACTCATTCGCTGAGATTAGTCGTGTGTTGACAAAGATATAGAGTCGTGTATTGAAAGAAATATAGATCCATTTGTTGAATATAAAGCCGTGTTGATTAGTGATGCGCTATTTTGACGTGAACGATATTTATATCGATTATATTCGTTTCTGAATTTAAAACAAAAATGAATTGAATATAAAACGATTTCGAAATGAATTGGAAATAAAACGATTTCGAATTAAATTGAATAGAAAACAAATTTGATTCAAATGGAATAGAAAACAAATTTGATTCAAATGGAATAGAAAACGAATTTGATTTAAGTCGAATAGAAAACCAATTTGAATTAAATCGAATAGAAAACCAATTTGAATTGAATCGAATAGAAAACCAATTCAAAATGAATTGAATATAAAACGAATTCGAAATGAATTGAAAACGAATTCGAAATGAATTGAAAACGAATTCGAATTGAATTGAAAACGAATTCGAATTGAATTGAAAATGAATTGAAATGAATTCAAATTGAATTGAAATTTGAATTGAATAGAAATGAATTTTAAAACGAATTTATAAGGAAAAATTCAATTTTGATTTGAATTGAAATGGAAGTTGAAATTGTTTTTGAAACGAAATTAAAACGATTTATAAAATTCATTTTTAAATAGAAATCGATGAAATATATATTATATATATAATATAATGGCCTGAATGGAATGCGCCGCGCCGCGGCAGTTCGTGAATTTCGGCCATTTATTTCAAACGGACATTACGGGAGATCCGACCGTCGGATTTTCCTAAAACCAGAACCGTTGGGTTCGTATCGAAAAGAGCTTTCTAATGAATATTTGAAATTTGAAATCTAACTGTTGGATTTGGAGATACGTCCAAATCAAATTCGAAAAAGGTCGCTGTAAGTGCAGTTCGATGGCCGTTGATGGAAATCGACTGTACGGGCCTTGATAAAATTATTAAAAATATCAATAATTTGTGTAAAATCATAAGAAATGATTTGGGAAAAATTGGGATGAAAAACTCCACATTTTAAAAGATAAAAATAGATTTTTATCGAAATGAACTAGTTTTGAACTGAAATTAAAACCCATTTATTTTTAAATAAATAAATTGGATTTGAAATGGGTTTAAATAGAATCGATTCAGGGGTTTATCGTGAACGGTGTTTTAAATAACACTAGTTCTTTAACCCGATGATAATTAGAATGTGATTTGGGTTTGTCGTGAGCTGTGTTTTAAAAGACACTAGTTCTTTAACCCAGAAAAAGGAGTTTTAATGAATCTGCAATTAGATGGAAATGTGAACTGATAATCTAAATTATCAAATATTGAAATGAGCGAGAATGGAGTATCACCAGTTTTGCTCCAAAGCGATAGTTAAATCTTTAATTAGATTTGAACGTGAAATGGTAATTAATTTTACCGACAACACTGTGGTGTTAGATATGGAGTATTACCAGTTTTGCTTCATGGGATATATAGGTTGGGATTGGGAAATAAAATAAATAATTACTTCGGTGTGATTCGCTAATCTCGACTAGTTTGAAAAACCATAATTTGGTTTGAAATGACATCCAAAGGAAGATTATAGGATAAATTTAGAAGAATTTATCTTGGATAAAATTAATGGGAACCTTTCCCTAAGAATGTGATTTTGTGAATAAAAGAATATGCTGAATTGGAATGAGGCGTTTGTTGTGTTTGTGTAACATTTGTTTTTAATATACGCGGGTTGTTCGGGAAGTCCGGGTTTATACCCATTCTGAATAACCGACTCGACGATATGTCGAAGATGAAGACGGTGGTTGAAGACTGGAAGTCTTCACCTCGTTTGGGTGATTACTGATGATCCTGATTGGGCTGTACACCCAAGAGGATGGAAATAGTCGGTGGTCGTCCAGACGTACTTGGAGATGGATGGATATGCGAGGAAAGTGCCTCCGGTTTCGTTCAGACCCAAAACGAACTTGTAAATGGATTGTGTGTTTGACATTGGATTTTATTCTGTGTTGATTGATTTCTGTTAAATATATATCTGTTTAGCGGCGGAGAATTTATTCTCTTGCTTAACGCCCTTCTCTGAGACATACGAGCTTAGAGGTTATATATCGATAGATATCAATCGCATGGCATGAATTGCCTGTGTGGCACGCTAAGATGCAATGATCAATGCTTTTGTTGAAAAGAAGAGTCTTATGGTTGATGATCAAAGCACGGCCTACGTGGCAGCTTTGTGTATAACGTGAATTCGCGAGCCTCACACCTCGGTATGAGTTAAAAACGGGATACGGGCCGTTGGGAGAACATAACGTTTCTTTCTAGCTTTGGTGGTGTCAGTGACTTACCAGCCCTGACATTTATATACTTTTCACCTTTGTGGTTGTTGGAATGAGGCTCCTCGATTATAGGTCTGTAAGGACCGGGAAACGTGTGTTCAGGCATAAATAATCCTCTAACGTAAGTGAGGACCGGCCCAACCGATCCAAGTGGCTGCCCAGAGTGTGTAGTCCTGAGCATTTGCTAGAGTGTCTCGAACGCGGAGAGGAGCTTGCCCCTTGCCTCGACTCATGACGGAAATCCAATTTCCAATACGTGTATTTCGGCTTTATTTGTAGAGCCTAGTATGGCGACATAGTGGGATGGGGCACTCATGCCGTCTATGATTTATATTTATGATTGAAATTGTTTTGACACTATACACTTATTATAGTATCAAATGATTTGTTTTTAAACGTATCAAGCATGTTTGGCTGTTATAAGGTAAAACCCTATCCTCCGGCTTGCTTGCATTGTGTGATGGGACCTGGGTCTTATAATAGCTTCATTTTTCGAAAAAGCATTGCGTTGTTTATTCTATGCACTGGTATTCTTGGGGGGAAATCCGTTCCGTGTTATACGGCGTGGTCCCTTGAATTACTCTCTTTTAAAGTAAAGTTTTAAATAACTGTTTTAGTTCTCACACCAGTCACATGACTGACCTGGAGTTTATTGTTTTAACCTAAACTCTGGGTGCCCCTATTTTCCGCACGGGCAGCTAGTAGTTTTGGTTTTGCAGATTTATATTCACAGGATCCTGGTTTACAGCTGGAATGATATCCGGAAAGCTCTGTATCCGTATATCACCTTCAGTTGTGCTTTGTATTATTTTTCCGCTGCTATGTAATTTATTGTAATCTGTGATATTTATCGAATGTAATTTATTCATTTATACTCTGTATATTCTTGGATCTGATGGAATTGTTGTAATAACAATGAAATGTTCTTCTGTTTGTGTTCTGATTTGTCTTGTCCTCACAGTAATTCGTTCTTTCTCATCTCTTCGGAGACCAGGGAAGAAACGGGTCGCTTCATTTGGTATCAGAGCTTTGGTTTACAGAGCTCGAGAATAAGACACATTAGAACCATACGAAAGAATTCATCAGATATTGGATTAGTAATATCCAATTAGAATGACTCGTTAGATGTAACAACCCGTATTTTCAATAACCTGTTATAACGTAAATCGAGGCAGAATTTAATTCTAAAATCTGAATCAAGGGAAACGGGCTATGCCATTGCGTTCGTCTCGGAAAAATACGCGAAATAGAGTCCGAATTTTCAAAAATCGGAGACCGTATGACCCGGTTAAGGCCCAATGAAGTTTTCAGAAAATTTCAAGTTCAAAACAGATTTCAAATTCAAATCTGAATTTGGAAATTAGGGTTATTGGGCCAGGCGGGAAAATTCCCGCCAGAGTACCCAAGTCGACAGCCCTGTCGACTTGGGAGTCGACTTGGTTGGACCCAAGTCGACAGCCCTGTCGACTTGGCTGTCGACTTGGTCCAGTCGGGTTGTTTAGCCTGGTGCACCATTTTGAGTTTGTGTTGAGCTTGGGGGCCAGATTCAGTTTTGAGGGCTGAGATTGGAACTAGGGTTTAATCCTATGGCCTAAAACACTTGCCTAATCTATAAATAAGACCCTAACCTAACCCTAAATCATCATTATTCATTCTAGCAACTAAACTATGGCAAAATCAATCCTCTCATGGCCTCCACTCTCTTCATAAAATTCCTAAACAAATTCTTATGAGATTTTCCATGCATACAAGTGTTTTTAAACTTGTATGAGCCTCTTTAGCTTGCATTCAAGTCAAGTCTCTATATTTGCACCATAAAGAAAGAGTTTTGATCAATTTTGCTTGCATTTTTGGGGTTTAATTGGTTGCATAAGGGTTTTCTTACATTTGCTATACTCATTTGAGTCCGCATAAGCATTGTAAGCCCTATTCTACTTTCATACTTAAACTTTAAAGTTAAATGTATGATATGCGAGTTTATATGCAAGTTTACTATGCTATGATATGCAAGTATGTCATGTTATAATATGCAAGTTTATATGCAAGTATGTCATGTTATAATATGCAAGTTTATATGCAAGTATGTCATGTTATGATATGCAAGTTTATATGCAAGTTTGCTAAGTTATGTTATGCAAGTTTGCCATGTTATGATAAGCAAGTATGTTATGCAAGTTTGGGATGATCATTTTGTTCATGTTATCATGTTATGCAAGCTTATCTTGGGTTTATGAACATAAAGCTTCAAGCTTTATGCCAAAGGTTGCATTTTGGCAACATGTAAGTTATCATATCTCTTATGATAACTTGCATGTGAGGCTAAATGCGAACTTATGGCCATTTCTACATGTTATTTAGCACCATGTATCACCAATATGCCAAGTTTGGTTTTATGCATGCTTTTGAGGTCTAAAAACGAAATATGCAAGTGTATAAACATATGAACATTTCATATGCCACCATGTTAAACTTGTGGCTTTAACACTTTTATGTCATGATTATGCCAAGTTCCCTCTTTCTATCCTTTATGCGCTATTGCGATATGTAAGCGATGGGATTGCGTTTGGGGTTGGGTAAACTTAAAAGACATAAAAACATAAGCTTGGGAATTTACCTATTAAGTTAGGTCTACCCATTGGGAATTTACCTATTAAGTTAGGTCTACCCAATTGCTTGAAAACTTGTAATGTGTTTTGGAAACATGATGGACATGACACTTAGAAAATATAAGTGTGACCAACTCGAGGTTGGGTTGAGTTTGTAGCGTAAACCTACCCGGAACCGACCGGCTTAACTAGTTGCTACAAACAATAGGACCCAATGTGAGAAGTTGGCCATGTTGTACCTTGAACCCGAGGTTAGACCAAGTTGGGGTGTAAAGCTACCCGGACCCGCCCGGCTTAACTAGTAACCACAACAAAGTCTAATGTGAGAGGTTAAGGCGCATTAATTAATGCCTCGTGATTAGGGTTAAGTCATGGACCATTTAATACTTAACCAATTTGGGCTTGGTAGATTAATCGGGGTTAAGTCGTGAACTCATCGTTACACTTAACCAAGTTAATCCATGATTAGTAAAGGGGTTAAACCGTACTTAACCCACTAGAAAAATCCTAGCAATGGGGGGTCCACTCCAACAGTAATCCCTAGTTTGTATCATCATGACCCTAGGGACTAGGCTAGGGTGGGGGCACGATTACTGGGCTGGAGGTAAGCGACCAATAAACGACGGCAGGGTGGTACGCCGGTGTAGTTCCGGGCGGACTCTGGTCGTGCACATAGTCCGTAGCCGGAGAAAACATGCACGGGTACCAGTAGATCGAGACTGTGCACTCATGTTCATGGTGTCCAGGGGTTGACACCCTAGGGCTTGATACACCCGAAGGGTGGACCCGGCACAGTTCGACTACAATTATGTTTGGGCCGTATTGACACCAACACGTGACGAGTTAGGCTTATAGGGAGACGATCGATTAGACCGTTGTGTTGGACCTTGTGTTAGGGTCACTTCCTGTTATTGGACCTCGTATGAGGGTCACTTCATGTTATTGGGCCAAAGCTTGGGCCAAGGGATCAATACTTGTTTATTCCAGTCATGTTAGTTTGCTAGTACCCCTGTGGTGCAAAACCTTAATCCTGATTATGCGATGACACCTTTATCTACCTTGTTAGTTAATCATCATGCTAGTATGTAGTTATCCTTATATTCGTCCCTGCTGCTCATGCCAGTTAACTTTATCAGTTTACATTGATTGTAGTAGGGCTTACTCAGTCTTTTTGACTGACCTGTTTTCTTTCGCCTCTTTTCTTCCGTTCCCCCCCCCCCCCAGGTTCTCAGGGAGGGAATACAGGAGCCTAGCTTGGATTTTGGATTGCTTGCTTGTGGGATTTCAGCTCATGTACGTTTTCGACATGAAGCTAGCTATGGTTCTCACTTATTTTGGGGATAGCACTTATGTATTTCAATTTTCAGATGATGTTATTTTTATCTAGACTTGTTTATTTGGAAAGTTGATATTATGTTGTACCAGACTTGTTTTGAGATGGTTTAAATCTTCTGCTGTTCTATCTATGTTATTTACTCTGTTTACATATATACATATGTTCTTGTTTTGCCTTGATATATCATTATGCATGTTTACCTGATTCAAACGCCCCTCCAAAGTCAGAGTGCTTGCAAGAGTCACCCTGGCGGAGGTGGGGTGTTACATTTGGTATCAGAGCATATGGTTTACGAGAAGGAACAAAAAGGTTTTTAGAAAACTTTTGGAAAACTATTTTCAAAGCCAAGTATAAAGTATTTTCCAAAGAAAAGTCTAGTTTATTTTAAAGGCTATTCCCCAAAAAGCCATTAGCAAAATCCCTTCGTTTTTCTCCATTCTGAATCTTTTTTTTTCTTTTTCAGTATGGCTGATAACTTTGCTATTCCGGAGGGAGTACACGTACCTGTTTGGTATAGGAGACTTTTGGAGGCTAGGGCGACCGAAGTCGGCCCCGCAGATGTCCCTCCTCCTCCTCCAGTAGTTAATATTCCTCCTCCTGTCGCTAATGTTCCTCCTCCTCCTGTCGCTGAGGTTCCTCTTCCTCCTCCCCCTCAGCATCCTCAGGCTGACTTCGCAAAGACTTGCAAAGATTTCAAAGCAATGGGTGGCAAGAACTTTCAAGGCACTGAGACTTTTGTAGAGGCCAGAAATTGGTTGAAAGAGACCGAGGATTTATTTGCTATCTTTGGGTTAGACGATCAGAGGAAGATCTTGTTGGCGGTTTGGCTTATGAAGGATGAAGCCGCTTATTGGTGGGAAGTCACCAATGGTACTAGGCCTGTTGAGACTTGGGCCGATTTCAGGGCAAGGTTCATGCTTAAGTTTCTATCTTCTGCTGAGGAGAATCTGCAAATGGAGAGGTTCATAACTTTGAAACAAGGAGATATGTCTGTCAAAGAATATGTGAACAAGTTCAATCAGTTAGCTCGTTTTGGCTTGGATATGGTGAATACTCCTCAGAAGAAGGCTCTTCGTTTTGCTAGAGGATTGAATGAGCCGTTGCAGGGATTGGCCATGTCGCATATTCCCCATGGGGCCACGTTTGAGAGTTTGGTTGATATGGCGTTACTTCAGGGAGATGTCAAGAAAGAGACCAAGATGAATGGTACTCAAGCCAAGAAGACTGATTCCCAGGGAAAAGGAAATCAGGGTAATCCAAGTGGTCAAAGCAGTCAAGGCAACCAGAACAAGAACAAGGGTCAAGGCAACAAGGGGAATAACAACAAGGGCAAGAACAACAAGGAGAAGTGCCATTATTGCGGTTCAGTTGGGCATCTTATTAAGGATTGTAAGAAGAGGAAAAGGAAGAATGGTGAATGCTTTTTCTGCGGTAAGACAGGACATTTCAGCAAGGATTGCCCGAAGAAGCGAGGGCAAGGCCAGGGTCAGATTCAGCGTGCTGGACCTTCAGGAGGGCAAGTTCATGCTCTCAGTACCGCTCCAGTTCCCGATCGAGGTAGTATTTCTGTTGAGAGCCTTGTATATATTTCTGATTTTCCAGTTCGTACCTTGTTTGATTCTGGTGCATCGCATAGCTTTATCTCATCCGATCTTGTTGATAGTTTGCACCTTAGTACTAGCTTGGTAGAGGATCCCGTCTGTGTCTCAAATCCTATTGGGGGTTCCGCCCATTTGTCCATGATATGTGGGGGTTTGAGGATCTCTATACTGAGTGTAGAGTTTTTGTGTAGTGCTTATGTTCTTGGTTTCAGGGGATACAGATTGATATTGGGCATGGATTGGCTATCCAGATATGGAGCCATTCTTGATTGTGAGCATAGGGTTGTGAGGCTCGTGACTCGCCTCGGAAACACCCTAGAGATTTCTTGTGATCCGAGAGGTCCCGTCATGTTGTGCTATCTTGAATCACTCGACTCGTCAATAGAGACTCTTCAGTCTGTGAGAGTGGTTCGAGAGTATCCGGATGTTTTCGATGAAGTTAGGGGGTTGCCCCCTAAGCGAGAGATTGATTTCCGCATTTATCTGGTGGATAATGCAAAGCCGGTTTCTTTGCCCGTTCGGCACATGGCTCCGCGTGAAAGGCGGGAGCTAAGTAAGCAAGTGAAGGAGTTGCTTGAGAAGAACTTCATTAGACGAAGTATATCCGAATGGGGAGCGCCTGTGGTATTTTCTACCAAGGCAGATGGTTCTCTCCGACTTTGTGTTGACTATCGAGAGTTGAATAAGATGACTAAGAAGAACAGACACCCGTTACCGAGGATTGATGATCTCTTTGACCAGCTTGTCGGTGCTTCTGTTTTCTCTCAGCTTGATCTTGCTACTGGATTCCATCAGCTCAGGGTAGCTGAGGATAGTATAGACAAGACTGCGTTCAGAACTCCAGATGGATTCTTCGAATGGCTTGTCATGCCGTTCGGCTTGACTAATGCACCCGCATATTTCGTAGACTTGATGAGTAGGGTGTTCAGGGAGTTCTTGAACAAGTTTGTCGTGGTTTTCGTAGATGATATTCTGATCTTCTCTAAGGATGAGGAAGAACATGCAGGGCATCTCGTGGAGGTGATGGATACGCTTAGAGCGCATCAGTTGAAGGCCAAGTTCTCCAAGTGTCACTTTTGGAGAAGGGAAGTTAGATTCCTTGGGCATATAGTATCTAAGCAAGGCTTAGCGGTGGATCCCGCTAAGGTAGTTGCAGTTCAGGATTGGAAGACTCCAAGGAATACAACCGAAGTGAGAAGTTTTCTAGGTCTTGCAGGCTTTTACCGGAAGTTCATCAAGGACTTCGCGAAGATTTCCGCTCCTCTCACTAAATTGACGAAGAAGAATTTAGTTTTTGCTTGGAGCATAGAATGCGAGCTTGCTTTTCAGAAGCTTAAGAGGGCTCTCACATCAGCACCTGTTCTAGCTTTGCCCGATGGAGGGAAGTTATTTACAGTATACACCGATGCATGTGGCATGGGGTTAGGGGCTGTTCTGATGCAAGAAGGAAGAGTGATATGCTTCGGCGGTAGACAACTCAAAGTGCATGAGAAGAATTATCCCACTCATGACTTAGAGTTGGCAGCAATAGTATATGCACTCAAGGCTTGGCGCCATTATCTTCTGGGAGAAAGATTTGAGCTTTATACCGATCACAAGTCATTAAAGTATCTCTTTTCTCAGAAGGATCTGAATCTGAGGCAACAAAGATGGATGGAATTCTTGGCATCCTATGATTTTGAGATAACCTATACCCCTGGCAAGGGGAATGTGGTAGCTGATGCATTGAGTAGAAAAAGGTTGACCCTAAGTCCTCTATTCGTTGAGATGAAGAATTTAGAGTATGTGGCAACCTTTGATTTCTCCTTGGCGATTGAGTCGATGACCGGTTCTTTAGCATCTCTGGAACTCAGACCTACCCTTCTTGATCAAGTTGGGGCTTCGCAGAGAGAAGACCCTCAGATAGTTGAGATTATGGATAAGCTAATTCGAGGAGAGGCGTCTAGTCATCTCGCTCGATATTCTGTTGATGACAAGGGTTGGATGAGGAGAGACGGAAGGTTATGTGTTCCAAGGGTAGAAGATTTAGTAAGAAAAGTTCTTGAGGAAGCGCATCACTCTAAGTTGACTATACATCCAGGTGGAGATAAGATGTATAAAGATATGAAGCGTATTTTCTTTTGGCCTGGGATGAAGAAGGATGTGGCAGAGTTTGTCTCTAGATGTATCATTTGCCAGCAAGTTAAGGCCGAGTCGAAGAAGCCCGGTGGGCTATTGCATCCTCTAGACGTTCCACTATGGAAGTGGGAGTGTATCTCCATGGATTTTATCGATAGGCTACCAAGGTCAAGGAAAGGGAATACGAGCATTTGGGTTATTGTGGATAGACTTACGAAGAGTGCTCATTTCATTCCGGTGAAGAGCAAGAGAACCGCATCTTGGTTAGCGTCTGTATATCTTCGTGAGATTGTGAGACTTCATGGAGTCCCTTCTAGTATAGTCAGTGACCGTGACCCAATCTTTACAAGTCAATTCTGGAATAGCTTGCAAGAAGCCATGGGCACGAGGTTGAATCTAAGTACTGCTTATCACCCACAGACGGACGGTCAAACCGAAAGGGTGAATAGGGTACTCGAGGATCTATTGAGGCTTTGTATTCTGGATTTTGGTGGTACTTGGGAAGACCATCTTCCTCTTGTTGAGTTTGCATATAATAACAGTTATCAGGCAAGCATAGGGATGGCACCATTCGAAGCTTTATATGGGAGGCCGTGCAAGTCGCCTACATGTTGGTGGGAGACTACAGATGAGCTTATACTTGGGCCTGATATGATCAGAGATACATCCGAGAAGATCGAGTTGATTCGGAGACGGATGAAAGCGGCCCAAGACCGACAGAAATCCTATGCTGATAAGCGAAGAACTGATTTGGAGTTTGATGTTGGGGATATGGTTTTCGTGAAGGTTTCTCCTTTACGGAATGTGGTCCGATTTTGAGCCATTGGGAAGTTAGCACCGAGATTTGTCGGACCATTCCCTATTATAGAGAGGATCGGGCAGATGGCTTATAGAGTGAAGTTGCCCGAGAAGCTTGCCGGAGTACACGATGTTTTTCAAGTCTCGCATCTCCGGAAGTGTTTGCATGAGTCAGCAGAGGTTGTTGAGCCAAGTGTTCTGGAAGATGTGGAAGTGGAGAAAGAGGCTACCTTGAGGAGAGCTCCGATTCGTATCTTGGGGACGGAGACCAAGAAGCTAAGGAATCGAGAGGTCAAGTTGGTGAAGGTTCAATGGGGTGAAGCCGAAGAAGACGCAACTTGGGAAACCGAGGAGAAGATGCGTGGGCTTTATCCATTCCTTTTTGAGGGTACACTCTCAATCTCTTTTCTTTGTTAGCATATCTTTCTCTTTGCTATCCATGTTTGTCTAGTTTATCGTGTTAATCTTGTCATGAGAACTTTAGGTAGAAACCCTTTGGATGAAACATGTGTTTGAAACATGTTATGCTTGATGGTTGCAAGTGGTTGCAAGTGGTTACTCGTGAATGCATTATACACGTTAGGCACTAGATCGGCTCACACACTCCTCATATTGCATATGCATGAGTGTTTATGCTTATTCATGGATGAAAATTTTTGTGTTATCACATGGATGTTGCATATGGATGTATGTTATGTGCACACATATAGATGTTATACATTATGTTAGGAATTGCATACATATGGATTCATTTCACTAACATAATTTGCATTGATGATATTTGCATTAGATAAGTACAAATACACACACCTTTGCATATGTTCATACAACATTTAGAATCCTGTAAGGACAATGATTGCTCGTGGATGATGTTTTGAGTAGATGGATGATTGGATGGTAGGATACGTTCTTCCTAACTTGAAGATTTCGGGGATGAAATCCTTTAAGGAGGGGAGAATGTAACAACCCGTATTTTCAATAACCTGTTATAACGTAAATCGAGGCAGAATTTAATTCTAAAATCTGAATCAAGGGAAACGGGCTATGCCATTGCGTTCGTCTCGGAAAAATACGCGAAATAGAGTCCGAGTTTTCAAAAATCGGAGTCCGTATGACCCGGTTAAGGCCCAATGAAGTTTTCAGAAAATTTCAAGTTCAAAACAGATTTCAAATTCAAATCTGAATTTGGAAATTAGGGTTATTGGGCCAGGCGGGAAAATTCCCGCAAGAGTACCCAAGTCGACAGCCCTGTCGACTTGGGAGTCGACTTGGTTGGACCCAAGTCGACAGCCCTGTCGACTTGACTGTCGACTTGGTCCAGTCGGGCTGTTTAGCCTGGTGCACCATTTTGAGTTTGTGTTGAGCTTGGGGGCCAGATTCGGTTTTGAGGGCTGAGATTGGAACTAGGGTTTAATCCTATGGCCTAAAACACTTGCCTAATCTATAAATAAGACCCTAACCTAACCCTAAATCATCATTATTCATTCTAGCAACTAAACTATGGCAAAATCAATCCTCTCATGGCCTCCACTCTCTTCATAAAATTCCTAAACAAATTCTTATGAGATTTTCCATGCATACAAGTGTTTTTAAACTTGTATGAGCCTCTTTAGCTTGCATTCAAGTCAAGTCTCTATATTTGCACCATAAAGAAAGAGTTTTGATCAATTTTGCTTGCATTTTTGGGGTTTAATTGGTTGCATAAGGGTTTTCTTACATTTGCTATACTCATTTGAGTCCGCATAAGCATTGTAAGCCCTATTCTACTTTCGTACTTAAACTTTAAAGTTAACTGTATGATATGCGAGTTTATATGCAAGTTTACTATGCTATGATATGCAAGTATGTCATGTTATAATATGCAAGTTTATATGCAAGTATGTCATGTTATGATATGCAAGTTTATATGCAAGTTTGCTAAGTTATGTTATGCAAGTTTGCCATGTTATGATAAGCAAGTATGTTATGCAAGTTTGGGATGATCATTTTGTTCATGTTATCATGTTATGCAAGCTTATCTTGGGTTTATGAACATAAAGCTTCAAGCTTTATGCCAAAGGTTGCATTTTGGCAACATGTAAGTTATCATATCTCTTATGATAACTTGCATGTGAGGCTAAATGCGAACTTATGGCCATTTCTACATGTTATTTAGCACCATGTATCACCAATATGCCAAGTTTGGTTTTATGCATGCTTTTGAGGTCTAAAAACGAAATATGCAAGTGTATAAACATATGAACATTTCATATGCCACCATGTTAAACTTGTGGCTTTAACACTTTTATGTCATGATTATGCCAAGTTCCCTCTTTCTATCCTTTATGCGCTATTGCGATATGTAAGCGATGGGATTGCGTTTGGGGTTGGGTAAACTTAAAAGACATAAAAACATAAGCTTGGGAATTTACCTATTAAGTTAGGTCTACCCATTGGGAATTTACCTATTAAGTTAGGTCTACCCAATTGCTTGAAAACTTGTAATGTGTTTTGGAAACATGATGGACATGACACTTAGAAAATATAAGTGTGACCAACTCGAGGTTGGGTTGAGTTTGTAGCGTAAACCTACCCGGAACCGACCGGCTTAACTAGTTGCTACAAACAATAGGACCCAATGTGAGAAGTTGGCCATGTTGTACCTTGAACCCGAGGTTAGACCAAGTTGGGGTGTAAAGCTACCCGGACCCGCCCGGCTTAACTAGTAACCACAACAAAGTCTAATGTGAGAGGTTAAGGCGCATTAATTAATTAATGCCTCGTGATTAGGGTTAAGTCATGGACCATTTAATACTTAACCAATTTGGGCTTGGTAGATTAATCGGGGTTAAGTCGTGAACTCATCGTTACACTTAACCAAGTTAATCCATGATTAGTAAAGGGGTTAAACCGTACTTAACCCACTAGAAAAATCCTAGCAATGGGGGGTCCACTCCAACAGTAATCCCTAGTTTGTATCATCATGACCCTAGGGACTAGGCTAGGGTGGGGGCACGATTACTGGGCTGGAGGTAAGCTACCAATAAACGACGGCAGGGTGGTACGCCGGTGTAGTTCCGGGCGGACTCTGGTCGTGCACATAGTCCGTAGCCGGAGAAAACATGCATGGGTACCAGTAGATCGAGACTTTGCACTCATGTTCATGGTGTCCAGGGGTTGACACCCTAGGGCTTGATACACCCGAAGGGTGGACCCGGCATAGTTCGACTACAATTATGTTTGGACCGTATTGACACCAACACGTGACGAGTTAGGCTTATAGGGAGACGATCGATTAGACCGTTGGGTTGGACCTTGTGTTAGGGTCACTTCATGTTATTGGACCTCGTATGAGGGTCACTTCATGTTATTGGGCCAAAGCTTGGGCCAAGGGATCAATACTTGTTTATTCCAGTCATGTTAGTTTGCTAGTACCCCTGTGGTGCAAAACCTTAATCCTGATTATGCGATGACACCTTTATCTACCTTGTTAGTTAATCATCATGCTAGTATGTAGTTATCCTTATATTCGTCCCTGCTGCTCATGCCAGTTAACTTTATCAGTTTACATTGATTGTAGTAGGGATTACTCAGTCTTTTTGACTGACCTATTTTCTTTCGCCTCTTTTCTTCCGTTCCCCCCCCCCCAGGTTCTCAGGGAGGGAATACAGGAGCCTAGCTTGGATTTTTGATTGCTTGCTTGTGGGATTTCAGCTCATGTACGTTTTCGACATGAAGCTAGCTATGGTTCTCACTTATTTTGGGGATAACACTTATGTATTTCAGTTTTCAGATGATGTTGTTTTTATCTAGACTTGTTTATTTGGAAAGTTGATATTATGTTGTACCAGACTTGTTTTGAGATGGTTTAAATCTTCCGCTGTTCTATCTATGTTATTTACTCTGTTTACATATATACATATGTTCTTGTTCTGCCTTGATATATCATTATGCATGTTTACCTGATTCAAACGCCCCTCCAAAGTCAGAGTGCTTGCAAGAGTCACCCTGGCGGAGGTGGGGTGTTACATTAGAGATAGGATCAGTAGTATCCTAGAACGAGTGTGAAGAGTATATTTTTCAATTGAAAACAATTTTGTTTTGAAATTTAAACCATTTTATACGTATTTGAATATTTATTTATATTGAATTTGGACAATCTAGTATATAAAGATTTTGCATATACACGTCATGAACGTATATTCGAAGTTTTAAAATACTGGATAGATATAGAATCACACTCTAGTCGCACGGGCTTGATTCTGATGATTGACGCGTCATCATCAGTAATTATTTTAGTGTTTCGAAGGTATGATATCTATATATTTCCATTAGACTGGTGTGAGAACCAAAACTTATATAGATAGATTTATTGTTGTGAATTGGCATCAAAAACATGATTTTCTGTATATATATCAAAATTAGGAATTTGAAACGTTAATTCACTAATTGATTGATGTTTGTGTTGAATGTTTATTTGTTTGACAATTTTGAACCATTATGCCTAATTGTATCAAATATTGAACTATATTGAAAATTGGTCGCATTTGCTTGCATATACATATTCTTACATTGAACAGGTCATAGCAAGGAGGCTAGAGCCGAAGAATAAAATTTGTTTGCCCGACAAATAGGTACATGTTTACTATAATTTACTGTTTTGTTTGGGTGATGATGATTTTATGAGCCTATTGGCTAGCCGCTTGGCTTTTTCTTTTTCTTTTTAAGATCAGAAGGCCTATATGGTAATTTCGGGATTTTCCCGTGGCTCCCGGTGCAGGGGAGGTTATGGCGAAATTTTTCGAAAATTTAGGGTGTTAGCCAAATTTTTGAAAATTTGAAAATTCTCAGAAACTGAAAAGTTGGAGAATGGAAGCCAGATCGAACACAGAGTTGATTAATCAAACCACTTTCGACTTTGTTCCTTTTCGAGGACGAAAAGTTTTAAGTGGGGGAGATTGTAATAACCCGGAAATTCTGAACCAGTTTAAAATTTTTATTTTGGCAATTTTAGCGAATTTTGAACATTTAAAATAGATTATATTAAATAATAACAACGAGAAATTTATTTTGAATATAAATCGAACGTATATATTTATACGCGTCGTCGTTAGAATATAAATAATTATTTATAATTATAAAAGGAATTGAAAATGGCGCGGTAGTTCGATAATTCGATTTCAAACTTCAATTGAATGTACCAGGTGCAAAATAATCCGGATTTTAACGAAACCAAAAACAATAGGATCTAATTGATAATATCTTTCCAACGAATCCGACAAATCGAAATTTCATAGCGGGAATCAAAAGATATGTCCAGTTGAAAATTCTGAATAGCCGCTATGGAATTCAGGCCCTTAAAAATGGGAATTTTGCAAACGACCTCGGATTTCGACGAAACCACTTTTGTTGGATCCGCAGTGTCAAATTATTGCTAGATTCCAAATTTCATAATTTTTCGAATCAATATGTGAGCGTGGCAAAAGAAAACGCATTTGACCAGTTTCAGTTGATTTTAATCCACTGGAAAATGGCCATTTTTCCAACGGTCTCAGAATTCGACGAAACTAGTTTTGTTAGGACCGTATCGTCAAAACGAAGCTAGAAAATATTTTCTGCAATTTTTCGAGTTAGTATGTGACCCCGGTAAATTGAAATACGCGTTCAAAATCAATATATAGAGTTATATGTTGATTTTGATGAAAACTGATCGAAACGATCGAATCAGCCTACGACACATATCCCATTGTATTCGGAATGGGGGTAATACGCTATGGACGACAGGCGGTGGGCCTCGTTTCGAGGTCGTATGTAAAAGTCAACTTTTACAAATTAAATGATTAAATAAATAAATAAATAAAAAATATCTTCTCTCTCCCCTTTTAAACTCGTTGGCCCCTCCTTCTTCGATAATCAGTAATCGATCAAAAAGAAAATAAAGAGAGAGAGAAGGAGGAGCAGCGTCGCCCCTCCGTTCAGCGCGCCACCGCGCTGATGAACGCGCCGCCCCCTCTGACGAGGCGCGCCAACCCTGCCTCCGTTCGCCCCTCGCCGCTCTCAGCTTCCCCACACGCGATTCGAGATCCATGCCACCGTTACCCCCAAACCCGCACCCCCTCCGACCTCTTCCTCACCCATTTCCGCCGCCTCCAGCGCCATCTCCGGCGTCCAAGCCCCGTCGCGCCCCCGACAGTCCACCACCACCCCCTCTTCGCTGGAAAAAACGTTGTGAGTATTTTATTTAAATTTAAAAACTTTGTTTTCTTTGTTTTATTTTTGATTAGTTAAAGTAATTAATCGTTGGTAGTAAAAATACGATTTTTGAAAGAGAAAAGGGCGGATTTTGATTATGATAAAGTTTAGATTTTTAATGAAGGATAAAAACATGATTTTTATATTTTTAAAGTAATAAAAATATGTTTTTTATATTTTTAAAGTAATAAAAATATGATTTTTATATTTTTAAAGTATAAAAAATATAATCTTTACTATATAGAAGATGTAAAAATATGATTTTTGTTTATGTAGAGAATTAAAAATATAATTTTTACATGATAGGAATATTAGAAATACCATCTTTATATGTGTAGAAAAATAAAAATGTGATTTTTATAATGATATATTTGAAAAGGCGAAATCTTTATATTTGAAAAGGCGAAATCTTTATATAGAGAATAACGAGGTAAAAATAGAATTTTTATCTATATAGTAGCGGTGTGAAAATAGAAATTTTATCCATATAGCGTGATAGTAAAAATTCGATTTTTATATATTGAATAACGAAGTAAAAATTCGATTTTTATATATTGAATAACGAAGTAAAAATTCGATTTTTATATATTGAATAACGAAGTAAAAATTCGATTTTTATATATTGAATAGCAAAGTAAAATTCGATTTTTATATATTGAATAGTAAAGTAAAAATTCGATTTTTATATATTGAATAACAAAGTAAAAATTCGATTTTTATATATTGAATAACGAAGTAAAAATTCGATTTTTATATATTGAATAACGAAGTAAAAATTCGATTTTTATATATTGAATAACAAAGTAAAAATTCGATTTTTATATATTGAATAGCATAGTAAAAATTCGATTTTTATATATTGAATAGCGAAGTAAAAATTTAATTTTTATATATGTAGTGAATACGGGGGACGAAAGTGATGAATGGCAAGCACGATGAAGATTTCTATAAATGAAGTGTCGTGGAGTTGGATAGCTATCGGTGAGAACTTCTCACTTTTCAATTCCTTTTTCTAGTTATATATATATATATATATATATATATATACTAGGATGCAGACGGTGTTTAGTAGCACCCGACACCCGTCATCCAGAGACCATGGATGACTTGTTTGTTTAATTGTTTGGTTGTGTAGTTGGTTAGATTATTTGGTTTGAATTCAATTGTTTGGTGAGATGGAATGGATTTGATTGATGTGTGAATGGCGTGAGCCTTCACTAGACCGGGGATAAGGCTAGGCCTCGTCCCGTTTCTAGTATCGTGCCGTTATACCGCCGAAATTTTCTAAAATATGTTAGAAAAATAAAAATATCATTTTTATTGTGTAAACGAACTGAATAAAAATTCATGTGTTAAAATAAAATGCTTTATCGTTAAAAATATAGTTTTTAACGTGAATATGAATATAGTGAATGAGAATAAATAAATATTCATTTACAAACCGGACGGTTTGTTTATGTACACCTATTTGAAGGACATTGATTGGGACGATAAATTTTACACATCGCCCAACTGCACAAATAAAATCTGTGTTTGATTGTTTGAAACCCCACATGGGTGTTGGGATGAAATTTGAAGTTCACTCATCCTGATTGATTAATTATGTCGATCGATTGATTGACAGGCTGTTATAAGCGTTAGATATCTATATTTGATGCTTATACAGTGTAGTGCACTTTGGATGATGGTTGATTATTTATCGTTGCTATTATATACATGTGTTGTATGGAATCCATATAATTAACTTTATATGGTAATTGATTGGGCCTCATTCCAATCGGGAAAATAAAGAATATTATAAAATAAAGGTTCATGTGTTGACTGTACTCATCCGTTGAGATTAGTCATGTGTTGAACGAAGTATTTTAATAATAAAATTTATATCTTTATCACTATAAAGTAAAGGTTCATGTGTTGACTGTACTCATCCGTTGAGATTAGTCATGAGTTGAACGAAATATTTTAACAATAAAATTTACATCTTTATCATATATAGAGTTAGAAATTAACTGGAAAATAGATAAGATGAGTGGTCTCCTGGGTATTGATCTGATGTTGGTTTCGGCCTTCGGGGTTAATATTCAGGAAATCGTTCTCTTACTAATTTACGGTTGGAGTCTGATTTAATATCAAACGATAGATACCTTAATTTTCATAAAATATATTAAATAACAAAAATAGTCACACGTGGACAGTACTCATTCGCTGAGTTTAGTCGTGTGTTGACAAAGATATAGAGTTGTGTATTGAAAGAAATATAGATCCATTTGTTGAATATAAAGCCGTGTTGATTAGTGATGCGCCATTTTGACGTGAACGATATTTATATCGATTATATTCGTTTCTGAATTTAAAACAAAAATGAATTGAATATAAAACGATTTCGAAATGAATTGAAAATAAAACGATTTCGAATTAAATTGAATAGAAAACAAATTTGATTCAAATGGAATAGAAAACAAATTTGATTCAAATGGAATAGAAAACGAATTTGATTTAAGTCGAATAGAAAACCAATTTGAATTGAATCGAATAGAAAACCAATTTGAATTGAATCGAATAGAAAACCAATTCAAAATGAATTGAATATAAAACGAATTCGAAATGAATTGAAAACGAATTCGAAATGAATTGAAAACGAATTCGAATTGAATTGAAAACAAATTCGAATTGAATTGAAAACGAATTGAAATGAATTCAAATTGAATTGAAATTTGAATTGAATAGAAATGAATTTTAAAACGAATTTATAAGGAAAAATTCAATTTTGATTTGAATTGAAATGGAAGTTGAAATTGTTTTTGAAACAAAATTAAAACGATTTATAAAATTCATTTTTAAATAGAAATCGACGAAATATATATTATATATATTATATATATAATATAATGGCCTGAATGGAACGCGTCGCGCCGCGGCAGTTCGTGAATTTCGGCCATTTATTTTAAACGGACATTACGGGAGATCCGACCGTCGGATTCTACTAAAATCGGAACCGTTGGGTTCGTATCGGAAAGAGCTTTCTAACGAATATTTAAAATTTGAAATCTAACAGTTGGATTTGGAGATACATCCAAATCAAATTCGAAAAAGGTCGTTGTAAGTGCAGTTCGATGGTCGTTGATGGAAATCGACTGTACGGGCCTTGATAAAATTATTAAAAATATCAATAATTTGTGGAAAATCATAAGAAATGATTTGGGAAAAATTGGGATGAAAAACTCCACATTTGAAAAGATAAAAATAGATTTTTATTGAAACTAACTAGTTTTGAACTGAAATTAAAACCCATTTATTTTTAAATAAATAAATTGGATTTGAAATGGGTTTAAATAGAATCGATACAGGGGTTTATCGTGAACGGTGTTTTAAATAACACTAGTTCTTTAACCCGATGATAATTAGAATGTGATTTGTGTTTGTCGTGAACTGTGTTTTAAAAGACACTAGTTCTTTAACCCAGAAAAAGGAGTTTTAATGAATCTGCAATTAGATGGAAATGTGAATTGATAATCTAAATTATCAAATATTGAAATGAGCGAGAATGGAGTATCACCAGTTTTGCTCCAAAGCGATAGTTAAATCTTTAATTAGATTTGAACGTGAAATGGTAATTAATTTTACCGACAACACAGTGGTGTTAGATATGGAGTATTACCAGTTTTGCTTCATGGGATATATATGTTGGGATTGGGAAATAAAATAAATAATTACTTCGGTGTGATTCGCTTATCTCGACTAGTTTGAAAAACCATAATTTGGTTTGAAATGACATCCAAAGGAAGATTATAGGATAAATTTAGAAAAATTTATCTTGGATAAAATTAATGGGAACCTTTCCCTAAGAATGTGATTTTGTGAGTAAAAGAATATACTGAATTGGAATGAGGCGTTTGTTGTGTTTGTGTAACATTTGTTTTTAATATACGCGGGTTGTTCGGGAAGTCCGGGTTTATACCCATTCTGAATAACCAACTCGACGATATGTCGAAGATGAAGACGGTGGTTGAAGACCAGAAGTCTTCACATCGTTTGGGTGATTACCGATGATCCAGATTGGGCTGTACACCCAAGAGGATGGAAATAGTCGGTGGTCGTCCAGACGTACTTGGAGATGGATGGATATGCGAGGAAAGTGCCTCCGGTTTCGTTCAGACCGAAAACGAACTTGTAAATGGATTGTGTGTCTGACATTGGATTTTATTCTGTGTTGATTGATTTCTGTTAAATATATATCTGTTTGGCGGCGGAGAATTTATTCTCTTGCTTAACGCCCTTCTCTGAGACATACGAGCTTAGAGGTTATATATCGATAGATATCAATCGCATGACATGAATTGCCTGTGTGGCACGCTAAGATGCAATGATCAAGGCTTTTGTTGAAAAGCAGAGTCTTATGGTTGATGATCAAAGCACGGCCTACGTGGCAACTTTGTGTATAACGTGAATTCGCGAGCCTCACACCTCGGTATGAGTTAAAAACGGGATACGGGCCGTTGGGAGAACACGACGTTTCTTTCTAGCTTTGGTGGTGTCAGTGACTTACCAGCCCTGACATTTATATACTTTTCACCTTTGTGGTTGTTGGAATGAGGCGCCTCGATTATAGGTCTGTAAGGACCGGGAAACGTGTGTTCAGGCATAAATAATCCTCTAACGTAAGTGAGGACCGGCCCAACCAATCCAAGTGGCTGCCCAGAGTGTGTAGTCCTGAGCATTTGCTAGAGTGTCTCAAACGTGGAGAGGAGCTTGCCCCTTGCCTCGACTCATGACGGAAATCCAATTTCCAATACGTGTATTTCGGCTTTATTTGTAGAGCCTAGTATGGCGACATAGTGGGATGGGGCACTCATGCCGTCTATGATTTATATTTATGATTGAAATTGTTTTGACACTATACACTTATTATAGTATCAAATGATTTGGTTTTAAACGTATCAAGCATGTTTGGCTGTTATAAGGTAAAACTCTATCCTCCGGCTTGCGTTGCATTGTGTGATGGGACTTGGGTCTTATAATAGCTTCATTTTTCGAAAAAGCATTGCGTTGTTTATTCTATGCACTGGTATTCTTGGGAGGAAACCCGTTCCGTGTTATACGGTGTGGTCCCTTGAATTACTCTCTTTTAAAGTAAAGTTTTAAATAACTGTTTTAGTTATCACACCAGTCACATGACTGACCTGGAGTTTATTGTTTTAACCTAAACTCTGGGTGCCCCTATTTTCCGCACGGGCAGCTAGTAGTTTTGGTTCTGCAGATTTATATTCACAGGATCCTGGTTTACAGCTGGAATGATATCCGGAAAGCTCTGTATCTGTATATCACCTTCAGTTGTGCTTTGTATTATTTTTCCACTGCCATGTAATTTATTGTAATCTCTGATATTTATCGAATGTAATTTATTCATTTATACTCTGTATATTCTTGGATCTGATGGAATTGTTGTAATAACAATGAAATGTTCTTCTGTTTGTGTTCTGATTTGTCTTGTCCTCACAGTAATTCGTTCTTTCTCATCTCTTCGGGGACCGGGGAAGAAACGGGTCGCTTCATTTAGACTGTCTAAGTTGTTAGTCAAATGATTAGTTGCTCCTAAATCTGGATACCATCTTTCATCATTTATGCTTTCAACTCTGGCAATATTTGCTCGATTGTTTGATATGTTGTCACCTTGTTCTTGTTGCACGTGAGTCACATTAGCACTTGGTTTGCCAGATCTTTGATTATTTACCGTTTGATTTGGTATGAAACTTTGGTTGAATCTAAAATAACATTTGAATGTTGTGTTACCAATTTTCTCACAAAATTTGCATTTTGGTCGATTACTGTTATTGCTATTTTTGCCTCTTCCTCTTGATCTTCCATTGTAAACACCTCTTTGAGTTTGAAATTTGGTTCTTGTGTCTTTATTTTTATTGCTACTAGCATAATTGATACTTAACTCACTTTCTTGAGGTTTTTTGCTTTCTAATCTGACTTCATGTGCCAATAAAATAGAATGAACTTCTTCCAGCAGTGGATTAATTCTTTGTGATCAGATGATTACTTCAGTATCCTCATATTCATTGCTAAGACCATTTAATATGGTTAATAATTGTTCTGTTTCAAGGACTTTGTTCCATGCTGCTTCTAATTGATCACATATTGTTTTCACCTTAGCAAATAGCAAGATACTCTCATGTTGATGTTTTATTTTCATGAGTTATGCAGTTGTCTTCTATAATGCATAATCTTGGCAGATGATTGAGAAATGAAATTATTTTCAACATTAACCCATATTTCATATGTAGAATTACACCCTATAACTTGAGATAGTAGATTATTTTTGATAGATGATAATAACCAAGCACTTATTAATATGTCTTGCCTGTGGTACTTGGTGTAATCTTCATTAGTAATAACGTTGTTTTTTGATCTTGATGTTAGGATAAAATTTACAGCATAGGTTCACAGAAATTTTGATTTTATTAATGAAACTGAAGGAGAATAATTCTGAATGACTATTACAGTGATACAAATGTTGTATTTATAATAGTGTATACGGACTTATTTGTAATTGGGCCTTCGGCAGTCCAATAGTGCTTCAGAAATGTGTTTGGGCCTTTGGATACTAAAACCCGATTTACTTGTGATAACATAACTCTTGGCGGCCGCATTTCTTCATATCTTTATTTATGACTGAGCATTGGATAAATAAAAAATGGACTACCAGAATTAGGCAACTGTGACTAGACATATGTCAGTACTTACTTTGCATATAAGTAAATGGTGGCTATTAAAATAGAAGATCATGAATTTACTAGGAAAGAAATACTTACAAATATCCATCTGAATCTGACAATTCCTTCACGCTAGACTGTTATTCCCATGGAATCATGATTTTCGCTTTTTTTACACAAAGATAGATTTTATAAGCTTTGAATTCAACTTGTAACTAGTTTTGAGCAAATAGAAAGAAGTGGAAATATTTGGATAGTAAGTATGGTATCATAAACAAATATGCATTACTCATGACTAACCAACATATTTGTTATTTTCAGGTTCAAAATTATTGTTTGTAAATTATTCTTGCTGCTTTTAAGCTGTGTTGTCAAACACCGTCTCAGTAAATTATTGTCTATTAACAAGTAAAGGGCAGAGTGAAATGCAAGAGTTTCTACTAGTATACTACTAATGTAATAAAGACTATATGGAGTATGGTGAGTATATGACTCGAACTATTCAAATTTAGAGGCACATATAATGTCAGCTATGGTTATATTGAAGCGAGACGTGGAAAAAGGTTATAGATCTATTTACTAAAACCTCATGTTTATGTGGAAGTTTATTGCAGTGTGTACTTGTAGTATTGATATGGAACATATTAGTAGGCGCAAAAGTATATCATACACCAGAGGCTTAGAATATGTAAATATTAACTATTTTGTCTATTTGATATTAAACTTTGCGAAATATCAAATAAACTTTACAAAAGCTTTTTGCTCTGTTATTAAGCTAAATTTCTATTTCGCTATTTGATTCGACGTCAGTATCCCAAAAATAAAGAAGTTATAGTACGATTTTATGTTTTATCATAGTCTAAATGTTGTAAGTAAAATAATATGTATTTCCTGTTAACTTTGTATGTATACTAACTACTAAAGATCGTACATTTGACTTAGGCTTAAAATAGACGACTTATATTCCCTCTTGGTTGTTTCAAAGGTTTGCCTTTCTTATACACTAACAGCCTACTTAAATTAGAGTATTCCATATTTACATTATTTATCAATCTATAAACTGGTGATTCATTCATAGTACATGCGTAAGGGATGGGTTCATAAATTTGCTAAGTTGTATGACAAAATCAGTGGGACATAAACAACAACGAAAAAAATCAATGTATACCTTTAATTAATTTTGAGCCATTTAACAGACGCAAATATATCCTTCACGGCACCTTGCCAATCAGGTCCTTCCATCAAATGCTGAGCCTCAACAACCATTAATTATTATAGAGTAAGTTTCGCTCCAAGGCACGAAAGATTCATCGTCTTTCAAGAATGTTTCCCCTCTCTAATTCAAAACGGATTGATTGAAAATCTCTTTCATGATACAATGGAGGTTATTCGTGCAAATTATGACTACTTGCACGGATCAGAAAAAGCACTTAGAAGTTAATTTGATGATGCAGATGATTATATAATTCGAGAAAGATTGAAAAGTGAAGTCTGTGATTAGAGAACGCACTGTTATATAGGGGACGAAACATCTATTCGTCTATGGGTGTCTGTTGGGTCGAACGGTCACGACCATTTTTGAACGGTTGTTACCGTTGCCTATTGAATTTGAATTCAACAGTAAGCAAAACGTACCATTTTGGACGGGGAGCTGGCCCGCACCCCACCTAGGGCGCTGCCCCTTTAACCCCACGACCTGATCGGCCAAGTCGAACCCCGTTATCGACGGTGTTTCTCTCGCACCTCCACCTTGGGGGGTTGCCACCCCTTGGATCCCCCTCCGTAAGGGATCATATTTGACAAAGGTTTTTGAAAAAACTTCCAAAATTTCCTACCTGTTTTCAAAACTTCGCATATAAAAGCAATATTTTAAGCATCACCATAGAAAGTAGTACATATATGAAAGTTGCTTACGGCTTTGAACTTTCACTTAGTGTAAACAACTCAAAGTTTATCAAGGTACTATGGTAAACGTGTCTTGTGCCAATGACCTTTTTAGTGACTTACCGGAGTCCTCATACATATATAATAATTTCATAGCAAAGTGCAATTCTTTATCCCTACGCGTTAATGGTCTTGTGTAATATCCTGATTTCATGAATGTTATAGAAACTGTCCAATCTCATAGAAAGCGTCCTAACTTTCCCATTCATATAGGTGGGTTTTAATTAAAGTGATTATGTGAGTCACTCCTACTAATAGTTGAAGCCATCAATAATTTACGTCATCCTCTATCTTGCAGAATTTGTACACTTGAGATTTTTCCTTTATAATGGAATCTTATTGTTGTACTCTAATGTATCACCAATTTTATACTTCAACTTGTTTTTACCCTTTGAACTTTGTCTGTTTTTCAAAACATAAGTAGGGTTCCTATTGAAGAATGGATTCACATAGACCTTAATCTCATTCCTAAATTGACGTTTTCGCAATCATCTCTCTAGCCATTCCTTTTCTCAAAGGATCTGCTAAATTATTCTTTGATTTAACAAAGTCAACTGTAATTACTCCTTTTTTGAGTAACCCTCTAATAAATTGATGTCAAAAGCTAAGATGTCTTTCTTTACCATTGTAAATCTTTTGTGTCACTTTGTACAATGTAGCTTGACTATCACAATGTACTTTAATAGCTGGAGTAGGTTCCATTGAAATCAGAATATCTATCAATAGCTCTCTTAGCCATTCAACCTCTTTACATGCATCTGCAAATGCTACAAATTTTTCCAACATAGTTGAGTCAGGGATGCATGTTTGTTTCTTAGAACTTCATGACATGGCAGCCTCACCTATTGTAAATATCCATGCTGAAGTGGACTTAGAATTAGCTTCTTTGTTTTTCCAACTTGCATCGCTGTAACCTTCAAGTACGGATTGTTATCCACTAAAAACCAAACCATGATTCATAGTCCATTTTAGATATCTTAGAACTCTTGATATTGCATTCCAATGCTCTCTTTCTGGATTACTAGTGAATCGACACAAGATTCATATAACATATGTTATATCTGGTCTAGTGCAGTGCATGACATACATAAGACTACCAATCATACTGACATATTTCATCTGATCGCAATATCTACCAGTATTTTTCATTAATTTGACACTAGGATCGATAGGTTTTTTGCTAAATGGAGATTTAAGCGATCGTATTTCTTAATAATACTTTCAATATAATGAGATTGTGTTAATAAGATTGATCCTTCTTTTCTCACTATTTTGATTCCTAAGATTACATTTCCTTCTCCTACATCTTTCATGTCAAAATTAGATTCTAGAAACTTCTTAGTTTCTATTATACTTTGTATATTTTAACCAAATATTAGCATATCATCCACATACAAAAAAACTATTAAACATATTCCATCTTTGTATGTGGAGTACATACACTTGTCTGCTTCAGTCACTTTGAACCCCTTTGACAGCATGACTTTATTAAATTTTTTCATGCCACTGCATTGAAGCTTGTTTTAATTCGTAAAGAGATTTTAGAAGTTACAAACTTTCTTCTCTTGTCCAGATAAAACAAATCCGTCATGTTGTTCCATATACACTTCTTCCAAATCACTATTTAATAATGCAGCTTTTACATCCATTTGATGGACAATTAAATTGTGAATTGAAGCAAGCGATAATAACAGACGTATCGAAGATATTCTTGCTACTGGAGCATATGCATCAAAATAATCAATGTCGTGTCGTTGTTTATAACCTTTAGCAACCAACCTTGTTTTGTATTAATAGAGCCGTCGATATTTAATTTTCTTTTGAAAATTCATTTGCTTCCTATTGGTTTTGACCTAGGTGGTAGATCAACCAAAGTCCAAGTTTGATTTTACAAGATAGAATTAATCTCATCTTTAATCGCATCTTTCCAAAAACTTGCATCATGACAAGTTACTGCTTCCCTATAAGTTTTTGGATCACCATCATTACCAAGAGTTATCTTAGTTTGGTTTGTGATTTTAGTTATATCTCCTTCTACTAAGTACGTCAAAAAATCTGGACCAAAGTTCCTTTCAACTCTTTGTCTTTTGCTTTTGTGATGTTCTATATCCAAACTTGGTGCAGTCGATTCTTTTTGAATCTTTTTGGCAGTACTAGGTATTCTCTTATGAGGAAGATTCAAAAGATACTCAAAAAATTCTGCATCGATTGATTCTATAATTTTATTTGTTTCTAACTTCAGAAATCTATATGCAGGACTATTCTGGGCATATCCAACAAAAACACATTTATATGTTTTGCTTCCTACCTTTGTCATTTTTCGGTGTTGTTTTCTTACATAAGCCAAACATCAATCCCTATACATTTAAACGACTAAGATTAGATTTTCGATTATACCACGATTCATAAGGAGTTTTGCTAATTCTTTTCATAGCAACTCTGATTAGGATATAACATGCACTTAAAAGTGCTTCTCCCCACCAATGATCAGATAAGCCAGAACTTAACAACATAAAATTAACCATATTCATTAATGTTTTAATTTTCCGTTCAGCAATATCATTTGATTCTGGTGAATATGGTGGCGTAAATTCATGGACTATTCCATTAGATTCACAGAACTCTAAAAGTTATATTGATTTATATTCACCACCTCTGTTGGATCTTAGTAATTTAATTTTACAATTTTATTTTCAACTGTTGCCTTATATATATATATATATATATATATATATATATATATATAAGAAACTTGCTCAGAACTTCATCCTTACTTTTTAGTAAGTATATATAAGTATATATTTGATAATCATTAATAAACATTACAAAGTATTTGTTTCCTCCTCGTGAACTTTACTATGTAAGCCTACAACATCATTATGCACAAGTCCAAGTAATTCAAATGTCCTATTTACTGATTTGTGTGATTTACAAGTTAATTTTCCTTGCATGCATATTTCACACTTATCAACATTCTCACTGTTGCATTTCAAAATAAGTCCTAGATTATGTAGATTTCGAACAGAATTATAGTTAATATGGCCTAATCTACCAAGCCATAAGGGTAAAGATTCAACCATGTAACCAAAAACTGATTTTATTAAATTTATTTTGAACTTTCCATTACATGAGTATCCTTTTCCAATAAATACATTATTTCTGGATATAACAACACTATCTGATTCAATGACTAATTTAAACCCTCCTTTGTTGAGACGATCTCGAAAAATAAGATTTTTTGTCATTTCTAGAACATGAAATACATCAGCCAAAGTCATCACTTTTCGTGACGTAAACTTCGGAGTGATATTCCTAATACCAACAACTTTGGCACGAACATCATTACCCATTTTGACTTCTTTTAGTTCGATGCATTCTTTATAGGTTTGGAACTGTGATTTTTCATTACAGATATGAATGGTTTCACTGTGTCTAACCGCCATCCGTCTTCAACTCCTACAGAGTTGGCTTCCTCTACAATAGAAACCAATTTAGGTTCATTTTCAAAATCAGTAACAATGTTAACATGTTTATTCTTTTCTTTCTCATTTCTTAGGTGAATTTTGCATTCTCTAGCATAATGACCAGTTTTCTTTATAGTAAAAGCAATCACCTTTGGGCTTCTTAGATTTCTCATGTTTATTCTTTTTGGAATTATTCTTTCTTTTCTTCCCCTTACTATGTTTCTTAGAGATTTCTCCCTGAACCATATTTTCTTTTTCTGTCTCCTGATCTTCTTTCTTATCTCTCTTGTGAGATTCTTCCTCAATACGTAAATGTCATATGAGGGATTCCAAAGAGTGTGTTTTTCCCACATGCACCATTTTTTTGCAGCCATTCCAGGTGCTAGGCAATTTGCAATTACAACTCCTACTTGAAATTCTTCAGGAAGTTCTATTTTCACATCCTTTAGTTTACTAACAATCAAATTTAATTAATGGGCTTGGAAAACAATATCAGGATAATCATTCATCTTATAATTAATATAATTACTTATTACAAACTTCTTATTATTGGCCTCTTTAATGCGGTACTTTAACATCAAGAGCCATCCACAGAGCTTTTGCGCCATCACTAGTTCTGTGTGCACTGTATACTGAATTTGAAAGTGCATTAAGAATGTGTCCTCGACAAAGAAAGTCTTCATTCTTTCGCTTCTGGCTTAATTCTTTTAACTCTTTCTTTCATTGTTCTGAATATGTAGCCCTTTCTTAAGAAATTGGTTCTAAATCATCACTTATTATATGGTTCAGACCAATGGTAGTAAAAAAGAAAAAAAAAAAAAAACTGTTTCCTGCCGGCGTGTAAAATTATTGCCATCAAATCTTTCAAGGCGGGTGAGATCCTGATTCAATAATTGGAGTGATTGTGTTGTAGTTCCGCTGAGCGACGAATCTTGAACAGAAGACATTCTTGAACTGTTAAGTATTATAGAGTAGGATTTGCTCCAAGGCACAAAAGATATGCTATCTTTCAGGAATGCTTTCCCCTCTCTAAATCACAACGGGTTGATTGAAAAACTTCTTTCAGGATACATTGGAGGATATCTGTGCAAGTTGTGATAACTTGCATAGATCAGTAAAAGCACTCAAAAGTTAATTTGATGATGCAGATGATTGAAGTATTCGAGAAAGAATGAAAAGTGAAGTATGTGATGAGGGGAAACAGTGTTATATAAGGGTCAAAACATCTATTCGTCTATGGGTGCCTAGGTCGAACGGTCGCGACCGTTTTCCAACTGTTAGCAGGGGAGTTGCCCCCGCATCCAGACCTTAGAGGGTTGTCATCCCCGGACACCCCCCCCCCCCCCCCCCGGATCATTTTGACAAAAGGTTTCTGGAAAACCTTTCAATAACAGCTTCCAAACCAACTTTTCCTTGATGAAAACTTTCGAAAGCGGGCCAAACGAATTGCCATGATCACAACGAGACAAATATTTTATTCCAATTAACATACAACAAAATACTTACTATGGAATTAAAGCTCTATAACAGAGACCGAGATTTGAAATCTTTTTTACATGGTTCTTTGACTTCAAAATCAACTCCCCACCACGCTTGGAGCACCACTATACCTAGTGCATTTTCTTTGACAACTACATAAACATCGAACTACAAAATTTAATGCAAAAATTGTTGCTGAGTAGTGCCTTAACGTTTCAAATATTTTTCACAGTCAGTTTTGCTTTATTTTAATGATCTTTGTGCATGTCTTAAAACTTATACTTAACATCATCCTTTAACTAATCAAGAATCTCAAGTTACAATGACATCTACAAGAATATTTTTTACTATTTTTTGACATACTTAGATGCGTATAACATGAGGAAAAAAGTTGATATATCCACTAGCTATCATGGAAATCAAAATTTATAATGAAATTTATCTGGTTATGCAAATAACAACTTACCTAGAAGGATCATGTTACACTCTTTGTTCAAATTAAACAAGTTATTGCAGATATAAACACAATGGCTGCCACTTTCCAAAGGAAAAAAATGGTAGTAACGAAGTTGGGAGGTGAATAACATTTCCATTTCAACGACTGTAAACTGAACCATGCTCTAAATTAAGGATTGAACCCCATAGGAGATTCGTATATGCAAAGGACCCACTGAAGGGAAAATAGACACGACATCTGTATGAACGCACTAGAAAAATTGACATAGAAAATATTGAATAAACCATTCGACTTCTGCTCCTATAATGAAAGCAACTGATGCAGTACCAAAGATGAATCACGAATAGAGAAGGAGTTCAAAACATAAATATTTCCAATCCAGCATATGCTTTCGGTCTCTGCTCGAAACTTTGTGCTATAACTTCAATTCTCCTTTTCCACTTGTCTCTAAATTAATTTCTCATCCGCTTCTACTTGATTATTGCAGAGAGCGACCATACTTAGCACAGCTAGACCAAAGCTACAATCGGTTCCAATTCTATGCAACTTCACAACAAAAAACTTCTTTAAAAATGTTTTGGACACATGCAAAAATATATCCATAAATAGCTCACCATTTGCACTTTCGTTGATGCTTAACTATAAAAGAATCTGAATCAAATTCAAACTTTTAATCGTTTGATTTCATCGTAACATTAGTTATCAAGTCTCAACACATGCACTTAGGAATTAAAATACATTAACAAACAACAAGAATATGAAACTATTGATTGGTTTTAGAAGCGAAACCTACATTTGCTCCAACTCTTTAGGTTCTTTGTTTGTTCTATCATCTGCTGTTTGAGCAGCCTCCAATGCTTAAATAGTTAAATCAATGCTCACAAACTAACAATGTGATAACATAAACATTAATAAGCGATTCTTTCTATTGTGCAAAAAATTGCCCAAATTGCTCTGATACCAATCTGTTGTGCGAAAAATTGCACAAATGCGGAAGAACAATAAACATAATCTAGATTTGCCAATTGAGCATCGATCTAATCTGGTAGCAGTTATTCTATTACATCAAACAAATAGTAAATAACTATAACGAAGAAACAAAAAGACGCACAATATTTATACTAGTTTCACTGTCATCAAAATAGTGTACGTCTAGTTCAAAGGAGAGAGTTTTTATTCAACACAAGAAAGGGATACAAGAGACTACAAGATAAGAGTTTACATAACCAAAACCCTAAGTTAGGATTAACAAGAAGAGACACTCTAACTGGGGATTGCTTGTTGAATGACAGGATGGGTTTACAATGAAGTCTACTCCTAATATATAGCTAGTGAAATATATGTGAGTCATCAATCAAATTACCAAGATATGCTAATAAATAATGGAGGTAAATTATTGAGGTAACAAATGGTGCAAATATAACAAGTAAATCACAAATTCCTTTCATTAGCAAAAATGAAAGAAAATAATCTATGCATTTATTTCTTTGTCATCTCATGATAATGCAATCAATAATTTATGCATTTACATATTAAAAATATTTACTTTCAATTTTGCATATTTGTTTCCACCTATTTGTGATTTTGTATCACTAAAATATAATAGTCAGTCTTGATGCAAAATCACATATACCCAACACCCCACCTCGAGTTAAATTCTCTTATCAACATAAAACTCTTCAATAAGAACTTCATCTTAAGCCAAAATCTCATAGAGAGATAGAAATTAAAAAAAATACCTAATGAGTTCCAGCAAAGCTACCCCCATCACACCTTGTTAGCGAGCTCAGACTACATCCCCGCTCACAAATAAAATGTCGAAAATATCTAAAATAAAAAAGTAGGCAGATTCCAAAGTAATCTCAACATCACAAAGGCCAAAATAATTCTCTCAGTCACCAATTCAAATATAGATTCAAAATAAAAATCTCTATACGCCAGATCAATTTGTCTTCTAACACATACCTACATGTAGCACCACTCCATTAAGACGACATCACAAAATCGACGATGTACCACAATGACACCAAATCTATCAAAATAAGCTCTATGAACTGAACTTTCCAAGAGGCCATCACAAGCCAATAAGCCTCAATGGCGTCAAATCCGTCATCAAAATTAGCTACATCAGATATAGTTTTTAAATTCAATGGTCCCTTCAACGCACTAAACCGTTTATCACCTAATTCTCATAAAGTGCGAGTCACACCTAACAGATCTCCACCTTGACGAGCATTTCTCAATTGAACTTAAAGTTATACAGAGTCCTCAAACACTTGTAAAGATGGATAACACCTATAATGGTTTGTCTTAGGTCGCTACCACCTCTAAGCAGTTTCGCCAAGCTGTTTTCTAAAAAGAGTCTATTTTCTACGGTTGGTCAGGCCACATTCTAGCATATAACACCACCTTAATGACAATCCGGAGCTCAAGCTACATCAAAGTTCCAAGCCAGGAACACTCTTCTCTCTCAAAATAATCCTCTCCACCAAAGCATTCAATGTGTATTCCTGAATAATCTCATTTTTGTCTCCTTCTCTCCCAAAATAGTAATAGCATAATCACCACCGAATCTCCTAACCTTTATAGAAAAATTGATGCACAAGTTAAAACAAATCGCCTTGCTTTGATACCAAACTATTGTGCAAAAAATTGCTCTGATACTAATCTGTTGTGCAAAAATTGCACAAATGCGGAAGAACAATAAACATAATCTAAATTTGTCAATTGAACATCAATCTAATCTGGTAGCAATTATTCTCTTACATTAAACAAATAGTAAATAACTATAACAAAGAAACAAAGAAGCGCACAATATTTATATTGGTTCCACTTCCATCGAAATAGTGTACGTCTAGTTCAAAGGAGAGAGATTTTATTACACATAAGAGAGGGATAAAAGAGATTACAAGATAAGAATTTACATAACCAAAACTCTGAATTAGGATTAACAGGACGAGACACTCTAATTTGGGATCGCTGGCTGAATGTCAAGATGGGTTTACAATGAAGTCTACCCCCAATATATAGCTAGCGAAATATATGTGAGTCATCAATAAAATTACGAAGATATGATAATAATAGAAGTAAATTACTGAGGTAACAAATGGCGCAAACATAGGAAGTAGATCACAAATTCCTTTCATTAGCAAAGATGAAAGAAAATAATCCCTGCATTTACTTCTTTTCCATCTCATGCAAGTGCAATTAATAATTTATGCATTTACATATTAAAAATATTTACTTTTAATTTTGCATATTTATTTCCACCTATTTATAATTTTGTGTCACCAAAAATTTAACACTTTCATTTTGGATAACCGATGATAACAATAACTTGTATGATTCATCGTCTTACATCCTTTCAACATACAATTAGGGAAACTATAACAAACTTAAATAGTCAATGCTAAAAAATTCAGTACTAAGAATCAGTCGAAGTAAACCAACTTAGCAAACATAAGATTTAACGAGTACACATGTGTGCATTTAGTGTTACATAAATCAAATGATCTGAATGAAGCACCTGATAAGTTTCCCAAATAAGTAACAGCAAAAACACTTGCAGTATAAACTAAATAAAATGAGAAAAAGGAAAAAAAAAAAAAACTGAAAGCTACCAAATAACAAATGCATAAGTTTTATTTATGATACAACCTCTTCAATATCCAGGACCTCATAAGGAAAGCATGAAATCAAACCAATAAAAAAGTTCGAGTGCTAGGATAACAACAAAATCATATATAAAAATTATGGAGATTAAGTCACTCACAAGGTTACTAGAAAAGCCAAACATCAACCAAAATTTTAATCAACACTTCACAAAATCTTAAAAGCTTGACTTGGTATGTCACTGTCCGAACAAATAAATGATAAGCATGATGTTTAATTACATGTCCCTACAAAGATTCTAACCTTGAATTACCTTGAATTTGATTTGATGCATCGGTTAAGTTTCATGAAATCCTAAAAATATGGGCAAACTAAATATGGGAACTGGACATTAATGACAATGTAAAGACCGGGCTCAAGCTAGAAATAGTATGCATAAGCATTTGATGTCTGTGAATTAAACTAGAAAACAAAATTCACGAATGGTGCGTAAGCTAGAATGGCTGAAATGTTGAAGCAAGTAAACAAACAAGAGTCAAATAATTTTGCAAGCAATGTACTTCATTGGTTTACCTTAAGATTATAAACTAATTTCGCATCTTCTGGTTATGTTTTTGGAATTCAAAATAGTAAACCTCATGTGTAGCCTTCTTAAGTGCAGAGGTTGCTTCAACAACTGAATCTGGCCAGACGAAGTTTCCACCATCCTGTAACAATGATTGAAGGATGCAAATAGCGTTGACGAGATCATATATCCAAATGCATACGGTAATTATGTTAAAATAGAAATGCCCCAAAACAACATCAAGAAACTCCCTGCACTTACTAACACAAATTGTTGCAAACCAGTTAAGCATACGCTCAATGCTTGAACCACAACCATGACAGCTAGGTCATGAAAAAATATATCTAGAGCACAAGCTCAAATAAAGGCCTTAACAATGATAGCTAAGTATATAATCTTCAACGTATTAAATATATGCAGTTATAACATGAAATCAAACATTGTAGTAAACATATTGAATATTCCATATCCTAAAACAAAGGCCTTATGGATGCCGAATAACATTAGCAAAGTATTAGGCACTCACGTAATGTATATGAAATCACATGCAAATCAATTGAGGAAAAAAGGTGCATGCCAAAATATAAGCACCAACTAGCTATGAACTACAAAATAGGAGCTTAGCAGGGCTAAACAATGACTACTTACAATAAAATCATGTCTTTATTACAAATATTGTACATTGTATTTGCAGCAAATCTATGTTACTCTATGAATGATGTTCATTTTTTTTAAAATATTGTGTTGTTTATTAAATATCGAACTATATGAATGTTGATGATAAGTTATATTGTTATTTATTGACATACACATACACCCCCACCCCCTAATAATTAATTAATTAATATAGACTATTTTTGTTAGCTAAATTCTAAATGATTTGTACTTGTTTTAGATAGATATTTGATACGATTACTTTCTTATAGAGAATAAATAGAGTAACTTTATAGTGTAAACCATATTGGCTATGCATGGACTTCAAAAAAATATAGCCCTTTATTTCACTTTGAACTGTGTGGACACTTCGACAAAGCTTATAACAAAACTATCCATTCCATCATGGATTTACTCTTCTAAGTAACCAAGCTTGAAAGTGATCATCGTATTTTGAAGCATCTAATATACTTACTATCTAAAGCCATAAGTCATGATCAAATCAAAATTGAAACAAAGGGATAAGTTGGCCTTTCTCTTAACAAAACACGTAATCTTTGAGTTTAATGATCAAGCGTAAGTAAAATTTGTATCGGTTATGAAGAAAATACGGCATATTGGTTTTTATATGGCAAACTTCCGACTATACAAATTTATAACTAAATATATTACATACTGAATTTTCAATCAGATTTACATGTAAAAGATGAACAAAGAAATGAAATAAAGAACCTTATTGTTAAGAACTTTGAATTTTCTCATTGTCTCTCCAAAGGATTAAAGGCTTTGCTCATAAATTTCAGTTGAATTTTGGTTATCTTCTTTATTCCCAGCTTCAATATATTCTGCAAATTTGTTTTGACCGTTTACTTCTGATAAAGTGTCATTTTTCTTAGCTTTCTCGACCCATCCCCAACCGATTAATCAACATGCTGCCTATTAGCCACATCCTTTTCATCGACTTTCACTTTGGTTTTGCCATCCTTCATACCCATTCTTCAGCGACTACATTAGCTAGCTTTCGCTTACCAACGGAAGAATTGGATTGCAGATCCTTAGCTGCGACGGGCACTTCTCCAATTGGAGCATCGATTTGTTTTATAGGAGAATATTATTTCATTTCTTCTGCCTGTGATAGTGGAGGTCTCGTTTCTTCCATCATCGTAGCGGGTGGGGAAATGAAATAAGATGGGGCTAATTTTTTTTTCTTTTTCATGAAGCTAAAAGAAAGAAAAGAAAGCGGCCAACTAACCGCGCAGCGAAAGGAAGCTCAAAATGTTGCTGGTTAATTTACACAGTGTTCACATTTTCAATTTTTAATTGAACAAATTGCTGTAATATATATTATTTTAAGGGTGAATACGCTTAATGCAAGAGACATTACTGTAATTGTTGAGACACCTGAAGTATATAAATAGAGAACTCATGTATGTTGTAAATAGATCTGCATGAATAAAAATGTCTGCTTTCTCTTATTTCTTCTGTTCTTTCTTTGTTTTGTAACACGTTATCAGCACGACTGTCCTTTACTTTAATTTAATTTAATTTCTTTAGGATCAAACTTTGGTGTGAATTTTAGTGCAAATATCTTTTGCCCTCCTGTACGTTCGAAACGAACGAACCATTTATTTTTAGAGTTTGAACCGTTCTCCAATATGATATTTTTACTATTTTTACTGGTTCATCCTATTTTTACTCTTTCTACCGTAGGATACCTCAAGCTACATAAATACTTTATCCATCGTTATATCTCTACCAACTCCCATTATTTCATTTTCAGCTAAGGTCTCAGACTACCGAGTCTCTTAATTTACTTTCCAACTAAGGTGATTCTCTTAATTTACTTTTATTACTGGTTTTCTATTATGTTGATGTGTATGCTATCAAATAGCAGCACAAACCAATCTATCTATTTTATTATTTGTTAGCATGGTCTGTGTCATTTCATGTAACATGGATGTATCATTTTTCTTTCTCTGGGGCATGCATGTGGTCATGATATACAAGTGTTTATTTATTTTATTTTTACTGATCCTTTTCTACATGCATGGCGATGTAACTCAGATATATCATGCTCTGCCTTTTTCTATTGATGTTGTACTATGCTTGTTTCGCATATAGATACTGTTCTTTTTTTTTTAAATATACGGATTGATGTTCAAGTGCGGTTATTTCAATATCATGTTTACTATATAAATAATATATGGCTATATCCATGTACCTTACTACTAGGCTTACAGGTTATAGCCATGCACTATAATGTTGCACGTTTATGTTATTGTTGACATTATGTGCATGTGATTATTCTCCATTTTGAAGTATGATCTCAATTTTGTTATTGGATAAGGTAGTTGTACTTTACTTTCATTGTTTTGTTTATTTATTAATCTGTTAATTCTTTTTGATATAAGAACATGTATGTCGATCTGTGAATGTATGTCGATCTGTGAAGATAAAAGAATTTGTTGATGTAAAAACTGTGAACTGTCTTATTTCATTTGGTTTCTTCTGAATTTTGTTTAATTGTGCGTCTGCAATTTGTTTTATGTGTAGTTCGACAAATGTCGAATATCGCTAAACTTGAATTTAAGGCGTTGGACATTTCTGGAGACAATTATTTGTCATGGATACTGAACGTCGAGATCCATTTAGCAGGACAAGGCAAAGGCTCTGATATTTGTAAGACGCCACATCCACGATGATTTAAAATCAGAATATTTAACTGAAAAAGACCCTCTCCACCTATGGAACTCCCTGAAAGAGCGATATGACCACCAGAAGACGGTCATACTTCCAAATACGAGACAAGAGTGGTTGAACCTGAGGTTTTAAGACTTTAAAACCGTAAGGGAATATAATTCCGCTATGTTTAGAATTACTTCTATACTAAAATTATGCGGAGAAAAGGTAGATGATGCGCAAATGTTGGAAATGACCTTCTCAACATTTCATGCCTCGAATGTGCTCCTGCAGCAGCAATATCGAGAGCGTCACTTTACAAAATATTCTGAACTTATAGAATGTCTATTGATTGCTGAACAAAACAATGAACTGCTTCTTAAAAACCACTCCTCAAGACCAACTGGTTCAGCTGCATTACCTGAAGTTAATGCTAACTTTGCCCACTCCGGAAGAGGTCGTTGCAGAGGAAAAGGAAGAGGACGTGGACGTGGACGTGGACGCGGATACAACCCCAGCAGAGGTGGTTATAGTGGTTTTGGAGTCAACAAAACTACTAATTTTAAGCAGCAAATGAAAAATGAGCCTGGAAATAGCAATAATTCAGCTACTGAAAATAAGAAGCATTATGAGGACATTTGCTATAGATGCGGGCGCACTGGTCACTAGTCACGCACTTGTAGATCATCAAAGAAAACAATCGAAGAATACCATAAATCGAAGAATATCGAGACAAATAACACTGAGGGATTGTCCGATAACACTGACCTGAAGTTAGATGATTTCTTTGAAGACTATGATGGGAATTTATTCAGCGATGAAAATTTAAATACAATATTCGAAGAAATTGACCGAACCAACCAATGACTAGCCTGAAGCTCATCCTGTGTTTTTTTAATTTTTGTTTCATTTCCCTTCAGCATGTATTAGTTTGGAACTTTTATTTGTTTTTCTTTTAGTTTATTCTTATTGAATTGCAGAAATAACGTGTAATGTTGGACTTTGATTAGTTGTTTATTCACATGGATATTTATTTATATTTATGAGTTATTTCTGTTATTGACTGGCTGTATTTATTTCTTAAGGTATGGATCGACAGTGTTTAAATGATGATATATGTCTGGTTGATAGTGGAACTACTCATGCGATTTTGAAAAACCCGAAATTTTTCTCTGAATTATCTGAAAATATTTCATATAAAGTTTCAACTATAGTTGGTTCAGCCAATATAATTGAAGGGTCCGGAAGAGCCCATGTAGTGTTACCAAATGGTACACATATATTCATTCAGAATGCACTATATTCAAGCAATTCTAAAAGAAATCTGCTTAGCTTCAAGATATAAGAATGAATGGATATCATATTGAAACTATAAATGAAAACAACAAAGAATATCTTTGTGTTATTTCTAAAATTGAAAGCCAGAAGCTTATTTTAGAAAAATTTGGTACAATTTCAACTGGATTATACTTTACCAAAATTGACATAGTTGAATCTCATTTTATAAACATGAGCCAGAAGCTCGCAAATACAAAGAAATTGATTCTTTGGCATGATCGTTTAGGTCATCCTGGATCAACTATGATGCGTAAAATTGCTAAGAACTCAAATGGGCATGATTTACCAAATCAGTTGAATTTACCAAATGATTACATGTGTACATCATGTGCTCAAGGAAAATTAATTACTCGACCTTCATACAGTAAGATCACCTCTGAATCTCCAGCATTTTTGCAAAGAATTCAAGGTGATATATGTGGTCTGATTCATCCCGCTTGCGGGCCATTAGATATTTTATGGTGTTAATTGATGCATAAACTCATTGGTCACATGTATGTTTACTATCTACTAGAAACATGGCATTCGCCAAATTACTTGCTCAAATAATTAAATTAAGAGCACATTTCCCCGATCATCAAATCAAATCAATACGGCTAGTGCAGGAGAATTCACTTCTCAAGTATTTGATGATTATTGTTTATCACTGGGAATTGAAGTTGAACATCCAGTAGCTCATGTTCATACTCAAAATGGTCTGGCAGAATCACTAATTAAGCGTTTGCAACTTATTGCAAGACCTTTACTTATGCAAACAAAGTTTCCTGTTACAGCTTGGGGACATGCAATTCTGCATGCATCCAAATTGATTAAAATTAGACCAACGGCTTATCATCAATTTTCACCATCACAGCTTTTAACTGGATCCCAACCAAATACTTCACACCTACGAAAATTTGGTTGCGTTGTGCATGTACCCATTAGTCCCCCACTTCGTACTAAAATGGGTCCTCAAAGAAGGTTGAGAATTTACGTGGGATTTGACTCACCTTCGATAATTCGTTATCTTGAACCTCTTACGAGTGATGTATTTACTACAAGATTTGCAGATTGCAAATTTGATGAGTCAAATTTCCCGCCGTTAGGGGAAGAAAAGACCGTTCCAGTAGAACGGCGTGAAATTTCATGGAATAATCCCTCTATGTTTCATTTGGATCCACGTACCAAACAATGTCAATACGAGGTACAAAGAATTTTGCATATTCAAAATATTGCAAATCAAATGCCAGATGCATTTAATGATGCTGAAAAAATAACTAAATCTCACATTCCAGCAACAAATACACCAGCTAGAATTGAAATCCCCGAAGGACCAACAGCAGCCAATGAATCTAAAGTTAGACAAAAACGTGGAAGACCGATAGGTTCAAAAGACTTGGCGCCTAGAAAAAGAAAGTCTAATGAAAAATCATCAATTAGCAAACCTGCCGCAGAGGTTATAAATGATCCAAAGGATAACTCAAAAGAAAATCTCAATTCTCCTAAAATCAGTGAAGGAACTATTATCCTAGAAGAAATAATAGAAGCTTCCGAAAATAAAACGGTACCTAATAATAATGAGATCTCAATGTTTTATACAAATTATGGAGAAATATGGGATCGAAGTAAAATAACAATTGATGATGTATTCTCATTCGCAGTAGCTACTGAAATAATTAAAAGTCATGATTATAATGAGAATAATGATAATGAACCGATTAGCATAAATGAATGTCGAAAAAGACAAGATTGGCCAAAGTGGAAAGATGCTATTCAGGTTGAGTTAGATTCACTTCAAAAACATGGTGTATTTGGACCAACAGAGAAAACACCAGAAGGTGTTAAACCAGTCGGTTACAAATGGGTATTTGTTAGAAAACGAAATGATAAAAATGAAATTGTGAGATACAAGGCAAGGCTTGTTGCACAAGGTTTCCTGCAGAGACCAGGTTTTGACTTCAAAGAAACATACTCTCCCGTTATGGATGTTATAACGTTTAGATATTTAATAAGCCTTGTAGTTTCTAAGAAGCTTGATATAAGATTGACTGATGTTGTGGCAGCTTACCTATACGGTGAATTGGATACTGATATTTACATGAAAATCCCAGATGGATATAAATTGCCTGAAGCAAAATCAAAGTCAGTGTATTCATTAAAATTGAGACGATCACTATACGGTTTGAAACAATCTGGTAGAATGTTGTATAATCGTCTTAGTGAATATTTAGTAAAAGCTGGGTACAAAAACAATCTCATTTGTCCATGTGTCTTTATAAAGAAATCGGTAAAGGGATTTGCTATCTTAGCAGTATATGTTGATGATATAAATTTGATTGGAACTCCAGAAGAGATCAATGAAACAATAGATTACCTAAAACAGGAATTTGAAATGAAAGATCTTGGCAAAACCAAATATTGTCTTGGTCTACAGATTGAGCACAGTAAAAATGGCATATTAATCCATCAATCAAATTACATTGTGAACATCCTGAAGCGTTTTCAAATGGATAAAGCATATCCACTTAGTACACCTATGGTTGTCAGATCACTAGATATTAAAAATGATCCTTACCGACCAAAAGAAGATGATGAAAATGCCCTTGGTCCAAAAGTACCATATCTCAGTGCAATTGGTGCATTATTATATTTAGCACAATGCACGAGACCAGATATTGCATTTTCAGTCAATCTTCTAGCCAGATATAGTTCTGCACCAACTAAAAGACACTGGAATGGCATAAAACATATCATGAGATATCTGCGAGGAACCACAGATTTAGGCTTGTTTTATTCTAACATAGGCAATAATCCGATTCTAGTTGGTTATGCTGATGCAGGTTACCTTTCTGATCCACATAAAGCAAGATCACAAACTGGATATGTATTTACTAACAGCAATGCAGCTATTTCATGGCGATCTACAAAGCAAACATTGGTAGCAACATCATCTAATCATTCTGAAATATTAGCACTACATGAAGCAAGCCGAGAATGTATTTGGTTAAGATCATTAATCGAACATATTCGAAACACATGTCAACTTCCCTCAACTACAGAAAGATCAACCATTATTTATGAAGACAATGTCACATGTGTAGCTCAGATTCAAGCAGGATATATCAAGGGTGACAGGACGAAGCACATTTCTCCCAAATTCTTCTTCACACATGAACTTCAAAAAGACAATAAGATAGAAGTGAAAAAAAAATTCTATCTCAAGAAAATCCAGCAGATTTATTCACCATAGCATTTCCAAAGTCAACATTTAAGAACATGGTTTATAAAATTTGTATGCGTCGTTTGCATCACCAAACTGTTTGAATAATGCGTTACAAATCAGGGGGAGCATATATATAATGCTATAGTGTACTCTTTTCCTTCACTAATATTTTTCCCACTGGGTTTTTGTTAGTAGAGTTTTTAACGAGGCATTATTTTGATTCAGAAGTATCAACCCTCACTGGAACATTGTCAATATGCTACCTAGAGATGAAAATTGTACTTTTTTCCTTGTTTATGATTTTTCCCACAGGGTTTTTCATAAAAAGGTTTTTAATGAGGCAATCAGTTTTATCATCTTTGCATACGCATATTCAAGGGGGAGTGTTGTAATATATATTATTTTAAGGGTGAATACGCTTAATGCAAGGGACATTATTGTAATTGTTGAGACATCTGAAGTCTATAAATAGAGAGCTCATGTATGTTGTAAATAGATCTGGATGAATAAAAATGTCTGCTTTCTCTTATTTCTTCTGTTCTTTCTTTGTTTTGTAACACAAATACTTTTGTTGGCATTCTCTGAAACGCTGTCCAATATTGTAGTTAATAACACATTTTCCTGTAGTGTGTTATTCTGATAAGGAGTACCGAAAAGAGAAGTGCCATATTTAGACAAAGCCTATAATTAATCCACATACTCAGCAATCGGCCTCTCACCTTGCTTCAACTCGGTAAATCTCTTAAAAAGAATTGACTTCGGGACTGTAGAAAGGAAATTATCCTCAAACTTAATCTGAAACTGCTCCTACAAAATATGATTATCTATAATATCAAGAGTAGTAGAATTTCACCAACTAATAGCTCGACCTAGAAGTTGCCTTGATGCAAGCTTCCTCTTCAATGCATTGTTGATCCTCAAATCTCCCAAGATACGAGCACGAGTATCCAACCAATTTTTAACTTCAACCAAAAAATCCATTCCACCAAATGTACTGCCACCTATAAAATATAATCCTTACACAACTTAGCAGAATCAACAGCCATAAGTGCTCGCACAGAAGCACCACCATCCACTGCAACTTCTGGAATAGTATTCTTCTCATGATTGATGACATCATGGCCTCAAACATAGCTGGAAAATTGGGGTAGCATCACCCGACCTCCCACCCTTCCATAAGAAGGCTTGTTCCTAACAGTGTTTCTCATGTCTCATTCTTTATCTTGCACGAGAATGATTAGTCCATATCAAAGAAAAGCCACAATGTTACTCATGTGAATGCTAATATACTACGTTACACTTAATATAACATATTTATCATCTAAATCAATTACAAAATACGTATCTTATACGTTTATATGCTCTTGAACTTTTGGTTAAATCAATTAACCTAAGCTAAGATACCAAACGTGACAACCACCTCATACCTTCTAAACCAAACTATAGGAGAAGTGCATTATATGGTGTGCAAAGCTAATATGAGACAATCATCAAGGAAGATAAACCGAAATAGAACTTGTCATATATCTCATAATGCATGGATAATGTATAATAATAAAGTATACAACATGATATAGTAGTGAAGCATAAAGCAAAAAATTCCCATTTTTATAAAATCTTAGAAATCAGGTAATGCGTCTTAAATATCTGAATACATCATGCCTCAATACATCCCTCTCAGAGTATAATAGAAAATTAGTGGAAACAATCAGATAACCATATAATAAAAGAATAATATGCCAACCTCTAACTTGCCACTGGTCAGCATCCTCATCACCAAACCAGCTACCCAGTTTACTTAATAACATCGTTGATGAGCATCCTAAGGTAATAAGAGAAGACGTTAAATTTTGAGTTACACAATAGTCTAGTGTGAGTGATAAAAAACAATCAACTATTGTATAGTAAAATATGACATTATACAATTCAAGTTTTATCTGACATGTCCTTGCAATCAAAGAGTTAGCACATAATGACAAGATAAAATATGCTACCATAATAACACAGAAATAGGTATTATTACTAGTCAGGACAAGATTCCTAATTCCCACTTCTCATCAGTATCCTACGATGATAGCATACCGGGAGAATATCCAAAGCACATATAACATCCATCAAACAATATCCTAGTTATCACCTTCTAAAGCCTTGAATATGCTGATTTCCAAATGTCTGTTCATTGTCATCAATCGAGGGCTAATAGACAACCCTGGTTATAGTTGGACTACCATATGTCCTACGTATGTTTGCCTTCCCAAGACAATAAGGTCACTTCCCAAGCTATCCAAGGTACACGACCGTCGTTGCTAGTTCTAGTGGACGTCCCCATGGTACCCCTACTATGAGTCCTCTAGAATCCTCTGAATTATCAACAATTCCTTGGAAATTCAAATTATAATTTATCCACAACTTCGTCTTTATGTCGAGTCCCATTCGAGTCAGTCCATTATCTCGTAGCCTCGTTCTATCTTGAGCTGCCTATCACAATCACCTTCGGCCACTCCTATCTGAGTTCAAAATCAAAGAATCGACACCACTTAAATGATAAATTCCACCCTACAGAAACGATCGACAAACCAAGACCTTGAGCACACTCCTGAAGATGCCTGTTATCCGCACTTAGGACCCTCGGCCCCAACTTCTTGATATAATGGACTGGTGTCACTCCATCCCTTATGGATCCACATTGATCCATACACTTAACGAATTAGTGTTGCACCACTTCAATCCTATCGTTGAACACTTCCCTCCAGTCCAACTCGCATGCCCAAACTTCACCCTGAAGCAAAACATGCCGGTCCATCAACTTGTACTCAAGCTTCTTCAATTCGACCTATCCAATTCTTACCAAACTTCAACCATAACTGCTTTGTAACAACCCAGATTTTTAGATATGTAATTAATTTAGATTTAGTATTTAAAATTGTTATTTATACTTGGGATTTTTCTATAATTTCGAATCTAGTCTATTTTTAACTTGATTTTGAATAAATTTTAAGTTTACATTTAACTTTCGTGTTTGAATTTAAACATCATTAACCTTTTAGCTAATGGATAAATATGTTGTTTAAATATTTGTAAAATTAAGATTTAGAGTTTTAGCTTAAGAAAATATAATTTATTTTATTTAATGTGAATCTGGTTTATTTTAAGCTAATTGGAAAATATGTTTTTGAGTATTTGTAGATTGATTTTTTGAAATATAAATTAATTTGAAAATTTATAATTATTATTAGATTTGAATTTGGTTTTTGAATTGATTTTGTAAGTATAAAAATTAATTTCAAATTTGTTGATTTAAGTGGTATAATTAACATTTAAAGTTATTAATATTTTAAAACAATATAATAAATATGTTATTTGGATATTTGTAAACATTTGATTTTGAAATTTTACTTGAGAATCTATAATTTATTTTATTTAGTGTGAATTTGGACTTGTATTTGTTTGTATATTAGAAGTATAAATTGAATAATATATATACATTTGGAATTATAATTTGGACTTCTATTCTGCCAATCAACACTTGTCTAAATTATGCTGTAAACGTCACCACATGTTAACCTATCGATGAAAATTTCTCCATGCGTCCCTCCCTTCTTCGTATGCAAAACCCATGTCCCCTTTCCTTCTTCTTTCATTTTTTCAATAGTCAAGAAAAACACTTCCCACAAATCGGAAAATAATGGCTTCTTCCCTTAATCGAATCGGTACCATCCTCCTTCAAATCGATTCTTAAACCCCATAGCTAAATCCAGTCACCATTCCTCCCTCTTTGCACCAATGTAGAGGTAGTCCAGCACCACCACCAAATCAAAGCCAATGTTCACTGCGCTTCCGAGCTCGCACCAGCAAATCGAAGTCTAACTTTACCTCCTTTTTGCATTTGAGCAACTCGCAGTGCCTTAGACTTCGCTACGTCTAGGGAAAAAATGAACGTTGGTGAGTTACCAACTCACGATTCATTTTATTTAAGTGTTTTGAGTACGGTATTAATATAATACCTAATTCTCTTCTTCATTGGCTGCCTGGTGTTTTTTTTCACCTATTTGATGGTCGTGAGATTGATAACTGTTAACACATGGGTTTTTGAACTGCATGTTGTTACATTTAAATGTCTAGTTGTTGTTATGCATTTGTGGTTTATTTGGCTGTGGCATTCAGTATGTTGGTTATTGAACTGTTTGGCACTTGGGTTGGTACATCCTTTCTATTCTAATATTTGCATTTGCTGGTACATTTTAGGGTCTAATATGCTTGATCTGTTTCCTTATAGAAAATTTTATGTGTATATTCATATACAGATATGTGTATACATGTACTGTAGTTGTGCAATTACGATATGAATGTTGAACCATTAAATAATTTATTCACCATACCATTAAGCATGTGCACATTTTCGTGCATTCTATGTTGTGCCTAGAATATTACTTAGTTGCAATTGTAATGGTGAATCCTTACCTCAAGGTGAAAATCTGAAAATACAAATGCTTCACAAACAATTAAAGTTTATGTATATACATGCACCAGTATGTATATATATATACACATATATGAAGTCATCTATTTTCATAGTAACATACTTAACTTGGTTTGGGTCACTCACTATGCCATCTTTATCAATGAATTAGCTGTGTATATATGTACATATATGCCAGGATGGGAATGCGTGTGTGTGTGTCACTACACCAGAAATGCCAATTAAGCAGTGCTCTGAGCCGTATCTAACTCGATTTGGCAGTGCTCTGGGCCGTATCAAAAAATGGCGTCTCTGTTACTTAGATACGGGCTTAGACCGTATCAAATGGAGGAATTGATACGGTTGTAAACCGTATCAAATTGGTACATTAATACGGGCTTAACCCGTATCAAACTGAGCAATTGATACGGATGTAAACCGTATCAAATTGGTGGAGTAATACGATTTTAACCCGTATTAAATTTCTATATTGATACGGTTATAAACCGTATCTAATCAATGTATTGGCACTGTCAACTTCGTCGATTGATACGGTTTTAAACCGTATGTAATCAATGTATTAGCACTGTCAATTTCGTAGATAAATACGGTTTTAAGCCGTATCAATACAGAAATGTAATACGGGTTAAAACCGTATCAAACTGCTATATTGATACGGATTAAAACCGTGTTTAATGCCTCATTCCTACAATGCTATCAACAAATTAGCTACGGCTTTTAACCGTATTAAAATCAGGATATCATACATGTGCACATATATACAGAAACACAGCACCCATATATACGCACAACAAATAAAATACGCTACACCCATATAACAATATATAAAAAAGCTGCACAAAACATAATTCGATTAATACATAAACCATAACTTCAGTTAATACAACCCACATAACACAATATATAAAAAAACATAATGTTCACAGTTCTAGCTCTAAAAAAAAGACAACAAAATAGCAGTTGTCGAGCCCATGCAGCTCATGCTTGTTCCAAAGCCTGAAAATAAATTAAAATAACAAGCATTAGTTTAGTTTCATCTCCACAACAAAATAGATGATTTTTGTTCTTAAGGTGAATTTCTATGCTGCTGTCCCGATAATAAGTTGCAACAAGGAAGGTGCTGGTGCCCTCATTTAACAATAAGTAAATTTACACACCGATACTTGTACTTATCAGTGAAAGGTGAACAATAATGAGCGGACTATAGAAAAGCCAACACAGTTACACAGGGTGCTTTAGTCACAGCCTCAAGTCCGGGATACGCAACTCCATACATAAATACTCATACGAATGTATGTATATTCATGTATATTAGCGTGTATGATTCAACATGATGACAGTAATCAACAGTAATACTTGGGATTTGTATATTCTGGAATTCTTTATAATATCAGTTTAATGCTATGTATACAGACCAACAAGCTATGTCTGGCATATTACTTAATACTTGGGATTTCAAATTGCTATATTTGGCCGTCCACGAGCTGCACTTAACACATCAATGACGTACATTGTGGGTCATATTAAAAGCATGTCTCATCATGCTATGTATATCCATGGATTGTGTTGGCCAAATTTAACACAGTATTGTATGATGCAGACAGAGTTCGACCTTTAGTTAATCTCCAACATGCAGACTATGAATTTTATCACACTATGGTAATAATTTTTTTTGGTAGGAAGGTAAAGGTTTTTCGACTCATAGTCGTCTTGACAGAATTTAAACTAACTTGGTTTTTCAAGAACTATTGCCCATTTTTTCTACAGTCTTATTCCCACATTCGACCAATGACCACTGGCCTATTTTGGTGTAATTGAACATCAATTCAGACAAGGGTACACTATCTACTCCATTTAGATATAACAATATGTGGTCTAATATACATGATTATAACGATTTAATACAATCTAACTGACACGAGAACTTGAAGTGCATGAACTGCAGGTCATTTGTTCAAAGGCGAGTCGTTGAAGAACAAGTTACAGGATTCAAATCCTAAGCAAACAAGCCCAATAAGGTGCCCCTTTCCAGTGCAGGAAAAGTATACATATACCTATGGTTGGAACAACATTCTTGAACATATGAAGCCCCCCTCCTAATGTATACGTTCAACTGGCAGGGTCAGGTAACCAAATAAAAGAAAGGGATAAGCCAACAACATATATATTCATGGTCAAGTGGAGTGTATTATCTATACAAGTACATACTAATCATCCCGTACAAGAAAATTCGCAGCATCATTTCACACGCTGAACACTTAAAGGCAAGAGCAAATTTCATTGGAACACAAGTGTCATGTGAGGAAATGTGTGCAGTCTACCCAAGGCATAAGTAATGCAAATAACACATCTCTGTAGTAAATATTGGAGTGCACCAACCTTCTAATTGATTTCTATTCCATTGTTTATATAAAGTATATTTCAGTTGGAATAAATTACTATTTCAGTGTGCAGCAACTTACCAAGGCACATGAAATGAATTACATGTACTCAGGTATTCATCAAGCAAGACCAATAACTGGTGCTGCATGGGTTTGAACTTAATAACTTAACAGGGCGACAAGTTTTCCTATTTTTAATAATATGTATAAGCAGCATGTATATGTATTTTGGCATAGTAGGCTGTTAACTTGATGTTCAAATCCTCTATTTATACGACAACAAATGAATTGTTTCACTTGATTTAAAAGAGTAAAATCTTTTATTTTATTGTGATTCAAGCATGTGTTTCCATTTTGTTATATTTATTTCATCCAAACTTTATTTTGTACCACAAATCAATGCACAGAATGTTGATTAATCTTATTCAACATGTATATTGTATCCGTACTAATAATTTCTAGTAAAGAAAATCTTTGCTTAAAATTTGGCTGTTACAAGACTCGTTTTGTTCAGGATTAGAAGTTCGGATATTCGTTTGAACAAAGTATACATATGTGGATACGGATACCAAAAATAAATTCATGTTTTGATTGCGACTAAATTTTGCAAACTGAGTTTGAAAGACTGTGAATAAATTCATGTAAGACTGCGACTAAATTTTGCAAACAGATTTTGAAAGACTGCAAATAAATCCGTCATTCACTAACCACTTAAAAGCACATAAACTGAGTTTGCAAACTGAATACGTAAGACTGCGACTAAATTTTATAAAAGCGAAACCATACCTGAAATAGCTCTGAAAGAAGAACTGCTTTGGTAACGCCACTGGAATAAGCAATGCAATACCTGAAATAAGCAATACAAGCAATGTATAAGTGAATCCGTAATATCAATGTGTAAGTGAATCGGTTTTGAAACTTTGCAACAGTTTGTGAGAATCTTATCTCATTAATCCCATTAAATCATGCATATGAAAGTAGTGCATTACATTTTACAATCATTCCATATTATGATATGTCCACAAAACATAAATTTCGATTGGTATATAGCAAGAAAACAACGAGACGGTTATGAGAATGAAAATTTTACCAGTAATTTCTAAAGATATTGAATTAAGCTCTTCGGATGAGCCACAAACCCACCTACTCCGACATCTTCAAATGTCTCTGCAAATTGACGATTTAATTTGGTGGTTTTCTCATTCGACACCAGTATATTGTCCAAAACCAATTTTTCATGTGTGGATGGTACGTATTTTCCATGAATTCTGGACGATGTAGAATCTCGACATACAGTAGCTGTTGCAATAAAGTTGTTTAGATTTATCCAACAAAATAACTGCATCGAAATCAACTAATAATAAAAAGACGGTAATAAATACCTGTTGCTATCATGTCTAGATCAGAGTTGAGAATTTCACATTTTTGATTGTTCGAAACATTAGTTGTATCCTGAGAAGCAATGACTTTAGAAGAACCGACTTGTCTGTTGCGTGCTCCATCAGAAGGATCTAACGATACACGGCTTCCTTGTTCCATGTTTCCCACCATTTGAATCAGAAGCTCCAATTGCCCAGACAAACTTCCCACTGTACCCTCCAAATTTCCCACCCTCATGTTCAACTCATCATTGCCTTGACTAACATATTTGAATCGTTTCTGTGCAATAGCACAAGCCTTAACATTAGTCATTGGTATGACGGTCCCAACACCGCGACTCCTACCCTTCGTATCGTTACCAAACACCTGTGATAAGATATCTTCATCCGCTGTCAATTTTTCTTCATCACTATCGGTGATTTTTTCCTTCATTTTCGCAATTTTATCCTGAGATATGATAATTTTTAAATGAATAACGAAATTTCAAATAATATGCAAGTTAATATTTGTTTTACTTACGAAGTACACAGAAGCAGCATCTGATATGCTACCATCTTTTTTCGTGTGTGCCTTCTGCCATACTTGACGACGGTTGATATTTGCAGATGGATCTGCAACGGTCTGCAATATATTCCATTGTGTATATTTTCTATCATAATTAAGGTTTTTACTATTTTTGAAAGAAAATGAATATAAATTACCAATTTGTGTTCTATTCTAGCGTGACTTTTACGTCCTGCATGATGACCATAATTGAGCAATAATCTATTTCTTTTGCCTGACTTCCTTCTTCCGCTCGCTTCAGGTGTTGCTTCATTTTTTATGAACTCATTCCAATCTTCTTGAGCAACTGTAGGTGGACAATTTTTCAACCGTTCTTCGTCATTGTCGAAAATATCATAAAAAGTTGCTCTCAAGTTTTTTTTGTGTCTTCTAAAAGCCTCGGCCATTCTTTTTACAAAGATTTCCTTTGAAAGCGGTTCAAGCGCATACATTTTCTGCAAAAATTAAGAGTCAGACTATAGACATTTAAGTGTTATATTACTAAATTGCTCAAGTAAAACCTTACCACCAACTTGTTCCATACGTCGTCCTTATATGTTTTGGGTATTTTATTCCAACTTATGTATGATATCGGCACATGAGCTCTTACTAGTTTACCAAGCATAGTAGCGATTTTTGAAGCATTTTCTGAGATTGGAATACCAAGTAGGTTTTGATCTACTTTCTGCTCTTTTGAACATGATGCATGTGATGATATTGGATTTTGTGACATAATTTCCTGCAAAATATAATATAACTAATACATGTGCTCATCACTAACATGCTCAATAGGTTATCCACAATTGACAATTTAAAATATGGTTTTGATAAAACAAAAGCATTCAATAATTCATGATATTCCAAATACATGTGATTCCCTTGAGAAAAAAAACATCCAACAATTCATAAGTTAACATAAGTCTTGGTAAAAAAAGCAATCAACAATTCATTACTTTCCAAATACATTTTCTAATTTTTCATTGTCTTCGAAAGCTAATTGGTAGACTATAGGAAACTCAATGTCATCCACACTTGTAGTCAACCGTTTTGGTGTATGCAAAACCACAGACCATCCATTATTTTTTTGATCTTTTGAGTAGAACACTTGACTCGCTTCTGATGCAAGAATAAATGGTTCATCATTCATGCTGTCTTTGTTCTTTAATTTTCCTAAATTGACCATGATTAAGTTTGAAACGGGATCTATTTTGCAACCATTGATTTTATCTTCGACCTTTACCCAATCACAATAAAAAACCGTTTGTTTGAAGTCAGTGTAATCCAACTCAAGTATCTGCTGAATGACTCCGTAATACGTTGTTTCTGCTTCTTTATAATTTTAATCTTTACCACTCGCTCTAAATTTTGTAATTGCTTTCATGCATACACCGCTATCCTGTGTGACCATACGGTCTTCGTACATTTTCGTGGAAAATAAAAACCCATTCACTTGGTACTTTGTATAACTAAGCGCCATGAAATCAGGCCCGTGTGCTAGCCGCCAAAGAGTTGGATCAACATCACTGCATTTCACCAACTACATAAAACACAACAAATAAATAAATAAAAGCATGGTATGTATTGTTAACTTATAAACACGTGAAATACTTATGATGATGTAATACCTCATTACGTAACCACAGAGTAAAATTTTGAATGACTTCAACAGTTGTACCTCTTCCTCGTGGTTGAAATCTAGTGCTTTTAACATAGGAGTCATACCTTCTATGGAAAGCACATATCCAAAATGAATATATAAATTGAATTAAAAATGAAAATTTGAAACAAATTCAGGAACTTACTTCTTCCATTCATCTAATCCATCATACTTATTAAGGACCCATCTACGCACTTGTTCAAATTGCACTTGGGTTAACTTTATATCTTTACCATTATCTAAAGGTATCTCACCAGCAAACTCATCATCCTCGTCTAAAAATGCTTCGCGGGTATGTTTATGATTGCCATAACCTCCGTTTGGCATATATTCCATGCAGTAAAGGCTAGCTTCTTGCACGATATATCCCTCTGCAATACACCCTTCTATGAATCTTTTGTTGCGTACATATCCTTTATATGTTTTCATCAATCTGTGAAATTAGTTATTTACAGTTCAAAATGTACACCCTTCTAGCTTTTTATACCGAATAATAATGTACATAACTGAAATTCGTTATTTACTGTTCAAAAGGATACATCCATCTATATCTGACAGGGCCACCAATCAATGCCTGATCGGCTAAATGAACCATAAGATGGATACTGATATCAAAAAATGCAGGTGGAAAATGTTTTTCAAAAACACACATTGCTTCTATCAAACTAGCTTTTGCTTTTATAAGGTGTTCCCTATTGATCACCTTTGAGCATAAAATGTTAAAGAATAAACTGATACGATGAACAGCATTTTGCAGATCCTTATGTTGCGCATAAGAATGTTGAAGCAATACTGGAAGCAAATGTTGCATTATGACGTGGTAATCATGTGACTTCATATTCCTTAGTTCGGGAGGATTGATGCTCACATTATTGCGGAAGTTAGAAGAGAATTTGTTAGGTACTTTCAGGTTTTTCAATACGGTGAAAAACCGTGTCTTTTCTTCTTTGCTCAAAGTAAAAGTTGACTTCGGTATGATTATTTTATTTGTTTCAGCATCTTCCATCACCCACAACTTCTGTTTTATACCCATGGTTTTCAAATCCCTGCGTGCATTGATGCCATCTTTTGACTTATCTTTATGGTCTATAATGGTGCTTATGAGATGCTCTGTGACATTCTTTTCTGTATGCATAACATCAATATTATGTCGAATCATATTTGCTTTCCAATATGGTAAATCAAAAAAGATAGACCTCCTATACCATCCAGAAACATTGTCAACTTCTTCAATGACTGGCCTTTTTCGTTTTCGACCAATTTCTTCTTTTTGTTTACCGACTTTCATTTTAATATTCGCTACTTTCTTCTCAACTTCAAAACCAGTCAATGGCCGTTTAATACGACGAAGTTCTTGTTCGTTATTGAAATTTGTCTTGTCGTATCGAAACTTGTGTCCGTTAGGAAGAAACATTCGATGTCCCATAAAACACATCTTTTTACTTTCAGGAAGATGATAAGAACAAGTGTTTTCCCCACAAGCGGGACATGCAAAGTAACCGTGAGTTATACATCCCGATAAAGTCCCAAGAGCAGGATGATCATGGATTGCCCACAACACCCTAGCCCTCAGTGTAAACTCGGATTTATTTAATGAATCATATGCAACGACTCCTTCCCATAACTGCTTTAACTCGTCTATCAACGGTTGTAAATAAATATCAATATCCTTCCCCGGTTGTTTTGGCCCAGAAATCAAAAATGTTAACATTGAAAACTCTCGTTTCATGCACATAGACGGAGGAAGATTATATGGTACTACAATTACTGGCCAACAACTGTAAGGGTTAGATAAAGAAACATGTGGACAAAAACCATCTGTTGCTATTCCAAGTGTGACATTTCGTGGATCGACAGGAAACGTTTGATCAAAAGAATCCGCGGTTTTCCATTGAGAAGTGTCACATGGATGACGCATTACTTGTGGATTAGACTTGGCACGGTCATGCCAGGTCATTGCATCTGCTATCCATGGTATAGTATATAATCTCTTCAATCTAGAAATTAAAGGAAAATGTCTTAATGTCTTTTGAGCTACTTTGGCGCCTTTTCTCTCTTCGTTAAATGATGTCGCATATCTTGGTTCACTGCATTTTGTACAAGAAACTTTGTTCGCATCATCTTTCCAGTACAATATGCAATCATTGATGCATGCATCATAGGTTTCGTAATTCATTCCAACTTGCTTAATGAACTTCTTCACGTCGGAGTATTTTGTCGGCAGTGTGTTACCTTCGGGGAGTAACTCCTTTATTAGTTCGAGAAGTGCAGTCACACCATTATCTGAAAAGCCGTATTGAGTCTTCAAGCTATTCAGTTTCACAATGGCATACAACTTCGTTATCCCTTTTAAACATGAAGGATACAATGGCTCTTTTGCGCTATCAAAAAGTGGTTTATACTTCTTATTTTCATTGGTCTGCCAATTGCCATCATCCGTAGACTGCTGTCCAACATTAGCATGATCATACAATGGATTTTTAGGTTGAAAATCATGAAATCTATCTGCATCATTGACTAGATCTTCCATCCTAATATGTTCAACCTCATCGGTACTTGTGGCATAACTATCTGGTTGCTTTTCCCCATGTAAATCCCACACGTTATATGATTGGATAAAGCCAAATCTAAGCAAATGAAAATGAATGACATCTAATCTTATCGTCTTCAGATTTTGGCACTTAATGCAAGGGCATAAATACACTCCTTTGTTACCACCGTTTTCTTCAACAAAATTAATAAACTTCTCCACCCCGTCTATATAGTATGTAGTTCTTTGATCAGATTCATATATCCACTTTTTGTCTATAATGTGGGACATGTTGCCCTCCTATATCGTATATAATATAGCATCAGACGTAAATATAATATATTTGATATGTAATCAACTTAAAGAAGTTTATTGCAAAATAACGTTTATGAGCTAAAGTTGTACATACTTCTAAAAATTACTATAATTTAATGCTGATACAATTCAATAATTGCTACTATCTGTAGAATAAAATTATTATCTATATAATCCCATCAAACAAATGGGCCCACCCCCCCTGACAATATGCTGATACAATTCAATATAGTTTCGCTGAGCGTACGGCTCTGTTTCGCTCTTTTATCCCTCTTTGTTATATATAACTAACAATTTTTCAACAAAATTAAGTAAACTAAATATTAGGAGCATGAATTTATCTAATGTAGTTACAGAACATGATTGATATTTTATTCTACCAAAACACTTCTAACGACTTAAGGACTCAAAATCCCCTCATGTCCAATTCTCTTTGCTCTTCTTCCTTCCTAATGCACATTACAGTTTCATAACCACAATGCCTAAAAAATGGCACCACCAATCTAAGTTCCTAGCTCAAAAAAATAGTAACACTTACTCGACTGCTTGGTCAGACCCCTCCAACATTAGCCAAACATGAAATGATGTTATAATGGGTAATCAAATTCACTAATAAAATAGTTCAAGGTGCAACAAAACAAATGAGTTAACGTGATTGTCATTTACATTGTTGGTCCTAAACCGCGTTAACCTTTCTTTAAAGCATGTACTTTCAAAGTTTGGAGATCGATAACTGGATTTATGAATTCGAAGGAGTATGGATTCTATATTGATAAAAATATTAGTCCTCTTCAGGAATTATAAAATTAAGAATTTACTATTTAAGTTTATCGACTGACTTTATGGAATGAGCTTTTTTATACATTCGGATTTACTAAGTCTTGCTTGAAACAGGTTTCAATCCTTAAAGTTGAACAAACCATTATGCAGGACATACAACATTAGTGAAAATCTTTATGTCTTAACTGTCAAAGTTTGGCCACTTACAAAATGTTTGTCAATTTATTAAAACTTGGGTCCCGAAACAAGGCAAAAACCATAATGCTACCAACAATAAGATGAAGATTGACTACCTACATGATAATGAAATGCTTGTTTGGTTTTCACAGTTGGGTAGTTTAATCCATCAAAATCTACCAATTAAATGCATTATTACGACTGTATATTAATTATGGACGATCAACCATTATCAAAATATCCTTTACAGAATAATATAAAAACTGATAAATAAAAGGACTATCTAGGGAACAATCATGACTATATCATAATAATGCTATAAGGTAAATGAAAGAAGTTGGTCCTAATCTATGTTTATATTTATCAACAGCGTTAGCAAAGACAATTTGTTACTCTGTGATAATACAATACACTATTCAACTCTATACAATGCAAAAAAAAAGAGGATTTTTTAGGAGTGTTTCTCGTCAAAGCTTAACTATTCTTCATGTGGATATAAAACGATTAAACTAAACACATACTAACACAAACAAAATCGTTATTTGTAGTGGAATCCAAATAGGTGAAGGTTAAACAAATAAAACTTTATATGTATTTAGTGCATGGAGATGTGGGGGTGTAATTTTTTATTAGTATTTCAATATCATCCCATAAGCAAACATGAAGACTGTAATGATTCATATAAAAAATAAAGTCAATTTACTTGGTATTAATTTGTATATAGTCTGACTGCAACAATGCAAAGTCTTTTATGATTTGTCAATTAATCCATCCATTATACTTGTCATGTAAGGCTTGAGGCAGGTCCCAATGCCATTGACTATATCCAATTCATCACAAGAAATCGTTGCTGTGTTTTTCTATTTGTTCGGATTTGTTACTGCCACGTTATAGCAAAATAATAATAATCAAGAATCAAATATTGTTTCCGAATGGACCTCTTCCATTCCGATTCAAACTCAGTTAAAAAGGAAGTGAGAACAATCATTCAACACAAATTTAAACATTCAATATGCTTCTTTGAATCCACAAGACCATTCCTAATGTTTTCTAATCAAATAAAAATGAACACGATAGAAAACTGAATTATATGTTACGTAGAAATTCAAACATCATAATTAATTTATAAGTGTGTAATTTTGCTAAAATATGCATTTTATTAACTTTACAATTTAAATCTCTTTTTGATTTAATTATTGAACAATACAATTCATAGTTTGAATACCATTTTCAAAACCATGGTCACTGCTATTGGTTCAAAGACACATCTAATATCTGATACCCAATTCTCAGGTACGTATTAAAAGGATAACTGTAACAGGTTTATGGAGAAGAAATACCTGAAAATGTGAAGCAATTGTTGCAATAAGGAGGCATCGGGGAATTAAGCCAGCCTTATAACCATTTCAGCTGCAGCCATAATGTAGAGGAACAAAATTTAGGAGGGCCATAATGACTGGAATTATGTCATAATTTTGATAAGCTTTACGAGTAGTTATAAGCATGAAAATGTAACAAAACATGCAAATATTGATGAGTTACATAACATAATTTTCATTATCAACTGCCTAATTAAATAAAAGCAGATCAGCAATCTTTCAAGATATCTTTATCTTTATTAACTAAAAGATTCTGAGGCTTCGAATCACTGATAGGAATACATATTTAATAATTTACAACAAAGTAGATGCTATGCTTAAAAATAGTAAAACATATGTATGGCAGAAAACCTATGAAGCATTCCGTGACTACGGCAGTGGGCTTTCCGTTTACAAAGCTGATATAATTCTTATCAATGATATATAATACGGCAGAAAAGTTAAATGTATAAAAATATAATGCTTAGCTTGATGACATATATAAGAGATAAACGATTGAGTTGTTCATGTAGCATATAAAGCGATGTTAGTCTAGCAGAAGTTATAAATTAAAGGATAAAATAACATGGGCTAGCATGGAGAGGAAAGGCACAATTGAAAAGATAAAAGAACTGACGTTCAATCAAAAGTGAGAAATCCAAATCCTACTATAAACATATTTGCATGTTAGAATAATAATAACGATGAACATTGATCTTATATACTAAATACATCCCACTAGCCATTCAATCACGCCTGTATTTGCTTTTATCCAAAGGATGGCCTATAGATGTTGAACGAGTAAACAAATACAAAATAGGATAAATCCAACTTCATCACAGGCATTGAATCATATGCAAAATCGAGATTAAATCAGATTAAATCAGACCAAAATCGAAAATAAAAATCATACCAAATCAGTTTGTCCTCAGAGTAAGAAGCATCAGTTGATTTAACGAAGCTGTCGACAGATCTGAAGTAGATAAAGAATCACGATGTTAAATACAGTCATAAACGTAACCCTAAAACGTTGTATGGAAAGAAATATTCATCGAATAAAATCAAAATTTACAAGATTCGCAACTTGAGAGCGGTTCGAATGGATTAGAGCAGCAACTTTTTTGATTAAAACACCAATTGATTAGGGCACGGGTTGAGGGAAATAAAAAAAGGGGGGAAATAAAAAAAACACGGGGGAAATGAGGGTGACTGGGAAATGAAAAAATGGAGGGAGCACGTATATTTTGGTGGGAAGGTTTTCCACTAAAGTTGACTCAATTGGATACGGGTCATAAGTGAATCAAATTCAAACTAGGTTGTCAGCCCTTCCTAAATAGTCAAGCACGGCTCAAAACCCTCTCTAATTTAATACGGCTTTAGACCGTATTAAATTTATAAAATAGGGAGTGACAAAATAAGCTTTGTGGTGTAGTGTATGTATATATATATATGTATATATGCTCATATATAATTTTACATATACGCACCATTGCCTTAAGTACATTAGTGACCATGCCTTTAATATTGTCCTGTTAGAAATTGTTAATCAGCTTTTTGGTTCGGTTCCCAAAAGTACACAAGACACGCTCGACTCAACATATCACATGGAACAAAAGCCGAAAGGACGCTTAGGAGCGAAGGAAATAGGATGAAGAGGGATCGTGCTGACAGAGACCTCGTGGTACCCCAAAAATCTATTCATGCAGCCTTTGCGCGCCCCATGATGCGAACTTCGTACCCTTGGGAGGCACGAATTTCGCACCCAGGAAGCACAAATTTCACACCTCTGTGGGACACGAATTTCGCACCCACGAGGTGCGAAATTTCGCACCCACGAGGTGCGAAATTTCGCACCCACGAGGTGCAGAATTTCTCCCCATGAGGTGCGAAATTTCGCACCATGAGGTGCGAAATTTCGCACCCATGAGGTGTGAGATTTCACATCCCAGGCCTAGGTGCGAATTTTCAGCGTGCGCAGGCTCCAGGTGCGAAATTCTGGCATGTGCAGGCTCTAGGTTCGAATTTATGGGTGTGGTCCCCTATTTCTAACTACTCCCACATACTTCTACCTACACCCTTTCCATAAATACCCCATGATTGCACACTTGAAAGGGGTTGGAATTTGAGACCTTGGGACCTCTAGAGAGCTCCATTAATGACATCTCCCCTTTGAGAAAGAAGAAGGGCAAAAGTGTCCTTTTCTTAGTATATTAAATATACGATAATTATGACATCATATATGACAATGATGCAATCATGTCTTAGAGATGACATCATATAGCCTTAGAGATGACATCATATGGCTTTGAAGTTAATGTAATGGGATGTCATGAGAGGGTCTCAACCTTGTAAACTTTTATGATCAATAATATTCCAACAATGCTTCAAAGTGGACGTAGGCCCCTCACGAGGCCGAACCACTATAAATCTCGTGTGTTATTTTACTTCTTTCCACTCTTGTCTGTGCGACCAAATTAGCTATTCCTAGTAATTGGAATCTTTGGTGTTTACGACATTTTTTGTTGTCAACATTTGGTGGTTTCACCGAGAAGACTCAGATTTTGCGTCTTTGTCACACGTTGTCATCTCGACCCCCGACGAGCTTGAGATTCCTTGGTAAACCTTCCGTTGAGTCCGCTCATGATGGCAAAACGACCAAGGAACGCAATGGTCATCTCTTCAGCCACAGCCGAGGCCGGTACGTCCAACCAACCTCAACCGATGGACATCCCGACCACCAATGAAACCGTCCGTCCTGTTGTGGACCCAGAACCGCCCGCAACACAAGCTCAAATCTGCGCACTTAATGAAAAATATGGGAACATAACGATCGATCTTAATCAAGCATTAAGGAATAACATCGACCTTATGCGACAACTTCAAGAAATTCAGCGCATCGTCGCTCAACTTCAATTAACTCGGAATAATGCTCGACCACGACCAACTGTCTCAGAAACTTTCTCTTCCGAGTCGAGGGGCCCGCATCAAACGAGTAGGTTTAGCCTCATCAACAACATCATCGCCCGCACCAATGCCCTCGACAACGGTAATGGCAATGGCTATGCCAACGACAATGGAACGGGAACGGCGACCGAACTATCGTCACCTATAGCGAGGGGGCACAATACCGAGACCGCTCTCGCTTGATCATCAATGGCGGACCAGGTCCTACTAACCAACCTCTTCCTCGACACAACCCGATGGTCGCCAATCAGGACGATGGGCCCGCTATCCAAACGGCCCGCGTTCCTCCAGAATAGGAACCACATCACCCTACTCCACTTCACCATCCACTCCAAGACCCATCATAGATGTCGAGGACATGGGGGAAGATGATCCGGACATTCATCATAGAAGATGCCCCTGTAACAGAACTCCGAAACCTCGGCAAAACCTATGGGTCCCAATGGCGGATCCCGATCCAACTTACCTTCCCGATATGGTCTGAAGGATCATGAGGGAAATGCGAGGAAATGTGCATGATTCATGAGGAAGTGAACATTAGGCGTAACCCCTTTACAAGAAGGGTGAACGAAGCTGAGTGGCCACGACACTTCAGCATGCCACAAATGCTATTGTACGACAGCTCTACCGATCCTTTCCTTTCTTGAATGGATATGAATGGCAAATGGACTCGAGCTGGGGCAACGATCCAGTCAAATGCAAGTACTTCCCACTTTTCTTATCAGGAACTGCTTTGTTACGGTTCTCTCGCCTCCTACTTGATTCCATTAACAACTTCGGCCAATTAGCAACACAGTTGGTCAAGCAATTCAGGATGCATATCCCAACTCCAAAGAACGCCCTCACCTTGTCCAACCTATACCAAGGGCCCGCCGAGTTGCTCAAAAGCTACCTCTCCCGGTTTAATATCGCCCTCGCCAAGGTTGAGGATCCAGATCCTTGTGCCATTCTCTTTCAATTAGCAAAAGGTGTCCTTCCTACTTATGAATTTGGGGCATGTATTGATCGGAAGCTGCCAGAAAGCCTCGACTTTTTCTATGAGAAGGCGGGATAGTACTTATGCCAAGAAAAGGCGAGATGGAACCGACTCACAGCAACCAGCCACCTTAACGGCTCTCAGGCAAACGCTGCAAATAACAACCTCATAAGAAAACAAGTAGGAGTCTGTTTGATCAGAACAAGGGGAAAGGTCCCAACAGGCCAAGACCGAACACTGGCTGGCAAGGTGGCCGAAACAACGATCAGGCCCCGACCGAGCCAAGAAAGCCCAGCTCTTACCGAGCCTTCGAGACACAGACCCCGCTAAATAAATATCTAGAAACAATTTACCTAGAGACATGCAACACTTTGCCATACAAGAAGCCGCGCACCAGGGAATCAACCGACCTTGAGAAAAATACTGGGAGGTACTGCCGATACCATGACGTGTACGGCCACAATACCAATGGATGTCGCCAGCTTAGGTATGCAATTGAGAAGCTTATCCATGAAAAGCAACTTGAGCAAACGTCCAAGAGCCTGTTCCTCCCTAAGCAAATCCAAAGTCTCAGGCACCAGCTCCCCAGGAAGCCGCCAAGGCAGCTTCAGGTCCATCTAACCCAAGGCGTGGGATCGTGCAAGCGACTTGATCTTATTTGCATGGCTAGCTATACTTTAACACACCAGTATTAGACACTGCATTGGAATAACCTGTACCCCTTGTGCTGGATAAAGATAACATGTGTGTGCGGTGTCATGCAAAATTAAGATGTATAGAGGAAATTAAAACAGTCCAACAGTTCAGTCACAATTCAGATATATGCATTATCCTATGTGAAAATTTCAAATCCCTGTCCACTGACTATCATCATACGCATTGGCGCCAAGCGCGCAAGTATAAAATTAACATGTAAATCTAAAGGTGGGCAGTCGGGACATCGGAGTCTTATACAAGGGAAACAATACCCCGCCAAGACGCAGCACAGAGCAGTTGGGCTAGCAAAAAAACGAAAGACCGTGATAGGCAAGAGAGGTTCCAACAAGCTTTGAAGTTCGAAAGTCCGAGCCTCAAGGTTCAAAGATTTGAACCCCTCGGGGTTCGAAAGTCCAAGCCGCAAGGTTCGAAAATTCAAACCCCATAGGGTTCGAAAATTCGAACCCAGAGGGTCGAAAATTTGAACCCCAGGCTCGAGGATCCAAACCCATCAAGGTCTGGAATTTCGAACCCAGAAGGTACTAAAATCCGAACTCTAGAGGTCCGGAACTTCGAAGCCCTCAGATTCGAAATTTCAACCCCTAGAGTTTCAGGAACTTGAACCCACGAAGGTTCGAAATTTCCGACCAAGTTCAGGCTATGCTTCTCTCTCCCTCGCGTCGAACCACTCCGGCCAAGTCTCGATGCCTCGACCTCCTTCCTCCTCGTGCCTAGACCCCATACATTACCTAAGTCTAAGTTCAAAAAGTACTAGGCCTCGAAGCTCTGAATCAATGGCGGTAGAGATAGAAAAACAATGGAAGAAGAAAATGAGGAGGGGGCAATTTATTATAAAAGTAAAAGTCCCTTCGCATTCCAGAGAATTTCGAGCCTGCGGGTTCGAAATTTCGAACCCACGAGTTTGAAATTCCGAACCCCTTGGATTCAAAATTTCGTACCCACGAGTTCGAAATTGTGAAGCTCCCAGGTTCGAAATTCCAAACCTAAGGGTCTCGAAATTTCGAACCTCCACGATTCGAAATTCTGAACCTCCTGGGTTTGAAATTTCGAGCCTCCTGTTCTAGAAATTTTAAACCTCTGTGGGTCGAAATCTCGAACCTCTATGGTTCGAAATTTTGCACCTAAAAAAAGGAGAAGGAAAAAACCGAACCCCCGGGTTCGAAGCTTCACGCCGCGTGCTCATGTACACGTGTTCCATGTGCATACTAACCCCGCGAACGCGCGGAGGCAACACACTGCGAATACTTAGCAACGTGAGTATGACGCTACACTAGCAAAGGCTCGCTCGCAATCCTACAGCGAACGAGACTTTCAACTAACATGTGTTTTCGTTTAATTAACAGGATAAACCAGCAACTTAATTACTACTTCAACCAATCCAAAGCACATCATGTTGACACAAGATGTACTTAGGGGGAAATGTTAACCGACCTTTTGGTCCGGTTCCCAAAATTGCACAAGACATGCTCGACTCAACATATCGCGTGGAACGAAAGCCAAAAGGGACGCTTAGGAGAGAAGGAAACAGGATGAAGAGGGATCGTGCCAATAGAGACCTCGCGGCACCCCAAACATCTATTCATGCAGTCTTCGCGCGCCCCATGAAGCGAACTTCGTAACCCCGGGAAGTGCGAATTTCGCACCCCCTAGGGGTGCGAAATTTGCACCCAATAGGTGCGAAATACGCACCCAACAGGGTGCGAATTTCGCACCCCAAGAGGCATGAATTTCACACCTCCATGGGACGCGAATTTTGCACCCACGAGGTGCGGAATTTTGCACCCACGAGGTGCGGAATTTCGCACCCACGAGGTGCGGAATTTTGCACCCACGAGGTGCAGAATTTCGCTTCCCAGGCCAAGTGCGAATTTCCAGCGTGTGCAGGCTCTAGGTGTGAAATTCTGTCATGTGCAGGCTCTAGGTTCGAATTTCTAGGTGTGGTCCTCTATTTCTACCTACTCCCACCTACTCCTACCTTACTCCCTTTCCTATAGTTACCCCATGACTTCACACTTGAAAGGTGTTGGAATTTGAGACCTTGGGACCACTAGAGAGCTCCTTTAATGGCCTCTCCCCTTTGAGGAAGAAGAAGGGAAAAAGTGTCCTTTTCTTAGTATATTAAATATATGATAGTTATGACATCATATATGACAATGATGACATCATGTCTTAGAGATAACATCATATAGCCTTAGAGATGACATCATATGGCTTTGAAATGAATGTAATGGGATGTCATGAGAGGGTCTCAACCTTGTAAACTTTTGTAATCAATAATATTCCAACAATGCTTCAAAGTGGACGTAGGCCCCTCACGAGGCCGAACCACTATAAATCTCGTGTGTTATTTTACTTCTTTCCACTATTGTCTGTGCGACCAGATTAACTATTCCTAGTAATTGGAATTTTTGGTGTTTACGACATTTTTTCTCGTCAACAGAAATATTGAGACTCAACCTTTTAGCCCTTTTGGTATGGATGTGCATACTCATGCAGTCTTACCTATAAACATGTAGTAACCTGAAGAAAGCACCCTGTCCCTTCTATATATTGTGTGGCCTATACCCTAGCTGCATATTCTTTTATAGTAACTCATTTGACCAGATAGTAATCAAATGGTTGTTGTCAGTTTGTTTGGCTTGCATATAAATAAGTACACTTACATTATGTAATCCGTTGCTGTCGTAAACTGAAAACATTATGTGGGATGTTTGAAACTTGATATGTATGCACTTATTTTGTTACTTAAACATGCCTGAACTTATATCGCATAGTCTAATTATTAAGCTAAAATTGTTGCACCTAGCTTTTTATAGTAGATGTTGATGCGCATGTATACCGCATGTATTCTCTTGCCTATATGGCCATAGATTTTTTTTCATACCTACCTTATATGACAACCTACATGTAGTATTTCTTGGGCTTATATACCATGTTTCATACTACATTATTCCGTGCGTGTTCATAACATGCCATGTTTATTTGCATAATTGTGCCTCCTGGACACTAGCTGCGCCATATGTACTGACCCATATGTACAAATTGAAGCTCGTAAACCTGAAATTTGTAGTGATATACTTTGGCCACATTTAGAACCTAAACATGTTGCTTAGGCATTTGAGTACTTGGCTTTTAAAAATTGAAACGTGCACATATTTTTCACATTGTATGATTTGAATGTTAGGGTTGTTCCATCATTGTTGTATAGACTTGTGTTACTTACCATAAAAGTATATGTATATGGATATATATACACAAGGATTATAGAAATTGATTTAAAGTGAAACGTAGGTACTCAATAAAGGTTTCCATACTTGAATCTCAAGATTTAATTATATAAGTTAAATATATAATATTGAGATGTGTACATTGATGAACCAGTTTCACACAGGCGTGGTTTTGAGGTTTGCATTTCATTTATGAGACACTTCGTGTAAATGTATTAACCTACAATAAAAGAACACACATTGCTTACTGTGAATCATTAAATTATGTTACTGTTTCCATAAACAAAAATCGTTATTAGTGCCTTTTTGCACACTTAAAAGACCCGAGATTCCTATTTGTGCATGTTTTACCTTGCTGCAAAATTTTTAATTATGCAAGTACATGTATATAGTGTTGCCTAAACTTGAAATATGGAGTTATTGTGATGCCTGGAACTTGGACACATGCATTGTATACTGAAACCTGAATATATATTCATGTAAATCCCCATTCTAGAACCTCTTCATGGTATTTTATTTTATGTTTTATGCTGCCTTGTTTTCGAAATGCCCTTCGCATGTTGCTTTTTATTGGGACATATATTTGAAAATTATGCTTACCCTGCTTTGAAATGTGTACCTGCTTACCTTTAGGACATTAACTTGCGTGTGCATTTTGTACTGGAACATCTAATATAATTTTGGGCCAATAAACAGATCATGCCTCGTATTTGAGTAACTACTACCTTTGCTCGTGCCCTGTATTTCAAAATTTGTGTTTTGTTGCCTAAAACCTATGGTGCCTTGTATCCCTATAATTGCATTTGTTATTTCCTAGTTTTCGGGAGGCTGTGGTGGTTCACACATATACTGGTACATGTGTGTGTATACTGGCTCATATGATCACATTCTCTATTAAAAAACTTATGTATAACAGATACTACATATCTGGTGACATATATTTCAAGTTAGGATTAACTATTACATTTAGTATTTTATTAAAGTTGACTTACTTGAATAAAATTAATCCTGACTTGAGTGTTTTATGTTTGTGCATAAAATACTCGGGTTAGACCCAAGTGTTGCATATATAAAGACTTCAGCTATCGAAGTTAGAGCTTGTGGAGACGTGCTCACTTTGGGTTCGTCAATTTCATAAAGTTTACATAATTAAATCTTATGTATTTGAACCTTCCGCTGTATAGAAATATTGTATAAACTCTAATTTTGTAATAAATATTTTGTTATGAGATATTGTGTTATCTATTATGTCTATGATTCAATGTGTTTATTGTATTTTAAACTTGATAAGTGATAACAATTCGTCTTTGTGAACACTTTGAGTTAGTTTAGTTATCAACTTGAAGCGATCAAAAAGGCTGGTCGTTACATTTGGTATCAGAACTTTGGTTTAACAAAGCTTAGCTTATCAGGTTTGAAAACTCATTAGAGATAGGGTAGAAATACCCTAGAATGAGCGGAACAACACAAGAATCAGTTTAGAGAGAGCGTATTTTGAAGAAGAAAAATGAGAATATAAAGTATTTCGGAATTAAAAAATTCCTTTCTGATTCCTCACTCTTCGGATCTATTCTTTTGATTGCTCTTTTCTTAGATTTTAATCTCGATTCCATTTGGAAATCCGTTGTCGAGTGTTTTGAAATATATCGAAAAAATATAAGTGTAAATAAAAATAGCACTTTGGGAAGGAAAAATATTTTTTCAAGATTGAATTTATGAATCATACTAGTTTTGATATTAAATTTATTTCTTAAGCTTAGACTAATGATTTAAAATATTTCAATTGAAAGTGAAATTTTACTTAACTAATTCGATGGATGGTTTTACTAGAGAATTATTTAATTGTTTTGAAAGCTGAATATAAATGCAAAATTTAAATGGTGTTTAAATTTAAAATTTTATTTTATTATCATGATAATTTACTAATGATTAAATAGATTCAGATGATAAATTTAAATTTGTAAAGAATCGATTTAAGCAATAAGCCTAATATTTGCGAAGTTGAAAGTTGATTTAAAACCAATGTTATGGAGTGAATGTATAATTCGAACTTCAAAATATGTCAAAGTTGAAAATTTAAATAGGTAACGCGAGTTATAGCCTGATGGGTTCAACTTGAAATTTTATAAAATTGAGTCTTAATTTAAATTGAGTTTAACTTCGATGTTGAAAAACAATGTAAGTCGAGAATTGAATTTCATACGATTGGTTTGGATCGTATGTCTGACATTGTAATCTATGACATAACAATTGATCTCTTTTAATATATATCTATTTGGTGGTGGAAAATTTATTCTCTTAGCTTAACATCCTTCACGTGTGAGCTCAGATGTTATATATTGATAAACATCAGTTATGTATTACGAATTGGTAATGCGACATGTAGTTCAAATCAAGTGTGAAATTTGATAATCGACTTATAAATATGAGTTTGAATTCGAAATAACATCAAATATCCGAATTGATATAGAAATAAGGTTGAATTGGAATTAAATGGATATTTGATATAGAAGTTTTTAAAACTTATATAAGGAATATTTATATAAGTAGGGTGATAAATTTGAAAACTATTGATCCGGAAGGTAATTGATTTGAAATGAAATCTTATATAGTGGAATTTTTATAAGAATGATATGTTTGAAAACATGATTTGGAAACAAAATCTTATGTAAATTGACAAAAGTGTGATTTATGCAAAATATGAAATGAACTACTATAGTTATATAGTATCTTATGTTTTCAAAACCAAAGATATGGGGAAGTACCTTTTAGTGCATAGCTACTTGGTAGGTGACTTTCGAGACAATTGGTCCATGAAAATCGTAGCTACCTAGAAAACTCCGTTGATTGGAGTATCCATTAAAATTCAAATCATGATATATGCATTAGGATTGAGAGGTTCTAGTGTAATTCAAGAGGTGTGATACTTAAGGGTACAAGTTATTCCACTAGGATAGTGGTGCAACCGCCGACAAACTGCGATCTAGACGTCATAGCGAAATTCGAGAGGCGCGATGCCTATGGTTACAAGCGACTCCATAGGTATAGTGGCATAACCGTCGAGTAAACTGCGATCTATGGTAAACAATTGGGCGGAATTCGAGAGATGTGATACCTACTGGCATAAGCGATTCTATTAGGATCATACCGTAACCAGCATGTTGTCTACGATCCATGGTGGAAGTACTTTCCATATCTATTTTAAGTATTTTTTAAGTATTTTCACTAGAAGTTGAAACAAGTATATTTAAGTACATCAAGATTTTAGTCATTCGCCTGGTCAGCGTATATCTAATGTCTGTAAAAATGACAGTAACTTGTTAAACTTCGAGTTATCAAGTATTTTCGACTTTAAATAACAAATCAATCATCTGAAATTAAAACATGCATAACTTCAACGAATAAACTAAGAAACAGGATTTTAAGTATTTTCGAGTCCACAACATTGGAACAATATAAATACAAATATTCCCATGTGAATTTTATATTTTACAAATCAAAGTTTTATCAAAGAATTCATATTTTGAATTTTTATGAATTTTGGATATATAATTTGTTTTCTAATAAGTTTTAAACCAAAGATGACTTTATTTGTCGATGATTAAACTCTTCGATGATTATTTGAAGATGTTAAGTGGATTGAATGAATTGAGATTTGTTTGAATATGGATTGTAAGTGATGGGCAGAGAACAAACTATGTTTCCAAAAGCTTGAAGGGGATATTTTAGCAAGCGAATTGAATCATACTTAAAGAATTTGGAAATGGATTTAAAAAGTAAATATTTACTTGAGAATTTGTTTTCGAAAATTTTTGAAATCAATTTCTAATGTTTGGAATAAACATTTTTGGGAAGCAATACTAGTTTGAAATATGGTCAGAGTAACGTAGCGGAAGCATGATGATATTTTCATGAATTTTTCCGACTAGTTGAATAGTGTAACCTTTTCAAGACGAAAGTAATATCAGAAATGGAAATGAATAGAATTCCAATATATAATTTGTGTGAAGGATTTTTGAAATAAGATATGTCTTGAAATGGAAGAGTAATCGACTTTATGAATCATCAATGATTTCTAAGATATCGAATAAGGCTTTTGAAAGATTATATCTTATAAGATATGAAGTTATTTGGAAATTTCGATATTTTTGAATGAAAATCAATATTACGATTGAAAGTATTTCTAAATTATTATTGAGAACTGGTTTATACCTTTGGGATATAAAATGATTTGTTATGTTCTTAATTTCAAAATGATTTTGGTTTCGAAATTCGTAGTAAAGTATGACTCGATATAGAGAAATATATAGTATTTCAAATGATTTGAAAATAAAATCGGGATCTTAAGTCGAAGATATTATTTCGAATTCAATTGCAATTAGATTTTGATAAGAAAAAGTTTTTATGAATTTAATTTATATAATTTTTTTGATAATTTAAATCCTATTGTTATTTTGTTATAAGCTAAGACTGGTATTACTAAATATCCCAATATGATTTCTAACGATCTACCCTTTTCGAGGACGAAAAGTTTAAGGAGGAGATTATAACAACCTAAATATTTAGATATGTAATTAATTTTGATTTAGTACTTAAAATTGGTATTTATACTTGAGATTTGTTTATAATTTTGAATCTAGTCTATTTTTAACTTGGTTTTGAATAAATTTGTAAGTTTAAGTTTAATTTTGGTATTTGAATCTAAATAGATTAAATTGAATTTAAACATCATTAACCTTTTAACTAATGGAAAAATATGTTGTTTAAATATTTGTAAATATAAGATTTGGAGTTTTGCTCAAGAAATTAGTTATTCAATGTGAATTTAATTTATTTTAAGCTAATAGGAAAATATGTTTTTGAATATTTGTAGATAGATTTTTTAAAATATAAATTAACTTGAAAATTTATAATTGTTTTAGATTTGAATTTGGTTTTTGAATTGATTTTGTAAGTATAAAAATTAATTTCAAATTTGTGAGTTTAAGTGGTTTGATTAAAATTTAAATTTATCAATATTTAAAACTATTTAGTAAATCTGTTATTTGGATATTTGTAAAAAATTGATTTTGAAATTTAACTTGAGAATTTAAAAGTGTGAATTTGGACTTGTATTTGTTTGTATCCTTAGAGTATAAATTAAATAGTATATATACATTTGGAATTATAATTTAATTTATTTAATGTAATTTTGAACTTGGTTTTGATTTAATTTAAGTTGGATGTATTTGAAATTGTATAACATACACTTGTATGCTTAGGGTATAATAGAATGGTATGTACACTTTGAAAATTATGCTTCTTTGAGTTAGCCACTTGTGAACTTGGCTAAGAATTTTCAGCACTTGTCTTCCTTTATTATGCCAATCAACACTTGTCTGAATTGCATTGTAAACATCACCACGTTTTAACGTACTAATGAAATTTTCTCCTATGCATCCTACCCTTCTACCTATGCAAAACTCGTGTCCCATTTCCTTCTTCCTTCATTTTTTTTCAATAGCCGAGAAAAACGCTTCCCCCAAATCGAAAAATAATGGCTTCTTTCCCTAAATCGAATCAGTACCCTCCTCCTTTAAATCAATTATGAAACCCCATAGCTAAATCCAGTCACCGTTCCTGCCTCTTTGCACCAACGTAGAGGTAGTCCAGCACTACCTTCATATCGAAGCCATCGATCGCTGCGCCTACTAGCCCGCACTAGCAAATCGAAGCCCAACTTCACCTCCTTTTTGCATTTGAAAAACTCGTAGTGCCTTGGACTTCGCTTCGCCTACGGAAAACACGACAGTAGGTGAGTTATTAGCTCACGATTCACTTTATTTAAATGTTTTGACTTCGATATTAACCAAAATATAATAGCTAATTCTCGTCTTTGTTGGCTGCCTAATATTTTTTTCCTATTTGCTGGCGGTGAGATTGATAATTGTTAACACTTTGGTTTTTAAATTGCATGATGTTACATTTAAATGTCTTGTTGTTGTTATGCATTTGTGGTTTATTTGACTATGACACTCGTATGTTGGCTACTGAACTATTTGGCACTTGGGTTCATACATCCTCGTTGTTCTAATATACATATATGCTAATACATTTTATTGTCTAATTTGCTTGATCTGTTTCCATACACCAAATTTTATGTGTATATTCATATACAAATATGTGTATACATCTATTGTAGTTGTGTAATTACGATATGAACGTTGAACCACTAAATAATTTATTCACCTACTACTAAGATTGTGTACATGTTTTGTGCATTATATGTTATGCCTGAAATATTAATTAGTTGCAATTATAGTGGTGAACTCTTACTTCAAGGTGAAAATCTGGAAATACAAATGCTTCACACACCTTTAAAGTTTATGTATATACATGTACTGGTATGTATATACATATATATATATATACACACACATACATATACATATGTATATATGAAATTGTGTATTTTCAGACTTGAGTGCTTAACTTGGTTTGGGTCACTCACCATGTCATCTTTATTTGTGAATTAGTTATGTGTGTGTGTATATATGTGTGTGTGTGTATGCCAAGATGGGTATGTGTGTGTATGTATATATATACGTGTGTGTATGTATATGTATATATTTATATATATGTATGTATGTATGATCGTACATTATTTTACATATATATACTATTGCCTTAAGTACATTGGTGACCATGGCATTTATATTGTTCTGTTAGAAATATTGAGACTCGAACTTTTATCCCTTTTAGTATGTATATGCATACTCATTTAGTCTTACCCATGAATATATTGTAACATGAAGAAAGCACCCTGTTCTAACTACGTATTGTATGGCATGTATCCTAGCCGCATATTCTTTTATGGTAACTTATTTGATATATAGTAATCAAATGGTTGTCATCAATTTGTTTGGTTTGCATATAAATGGGTACACTTACATTCTATTATCTACTGCTGCCATAAACCAAAAACATTATGTGGGTTGTTTGAAGCTTGATATGTATGCAGTTGTTATGTCACTTGAACATGCTTGAACTTATATGGCATAATCTGATTCTTGAGCAAAAATTGTAGCACCTGGCCTGTTATGATAAATGTTGATGTGTGTGTATACCGCATGTATTCTCTTGCCTATATGGACATAGATTTTTTTTCATACCTACCTTATATTACAACCTGCATATAGTAATTCTTGGGCTTGTATACCCTGTTTCATACTACATTATTCCCTGCTGTGTTCATAGCATGTCATGTTTATTTGCATAATTGTGCCTCTTGGACACAGGTTGCATCATATGTGTTATTAACGATATTTTTTGTCAACTCCGGAGATAGGTTTATGGAAGTGGACCTAAGGGGAAAATGGGGTTATTTAGGTTTTACGAGTCTGAGTTAGTTCAACGTTTAAAGCATAAAAGATTAGTTACTCTTCCCTCGATGGGGTGAGCATCATGCTTAAGCGACTCACGAACTGATAATTATCTTGGGAAAAGGATTCCCTAAGCACAACCCTAGATAAAAGGCTAAACGACATGTAGGAAGGGGTTCTGCAATGACCTTGCGGAAGGGTCTAGACTTGAATAGGAACTCGCGATCACGTAGGAAGCATATAGCATGCTATGTATGTGATAACTAAGAAATCACATAAGAAACTCATAAGAAAATATGCTAATTATTGATCTACTCTTTATTGATCTTTGATTTGGAATACATAAGTGATTACGATAGAAATTCCCAAACTGATTTAGAAATCAGGGTTTACTCTAGAGAAACAGAGTACAAGAATGAGAAATGAAAAAACTGCCTCGAAAATGAGACCCTGGGGTCTTATTTATAGACAAATCGGGGTTTCCTATGCTATTGGGCTAGTAGAAGCCTTTGTCGGCTGCTTTTCCATTTGGTCTCGGTTGGTTTGGCTCTCGTTCGCTCTTTTAGCTTTGCTTATGGCTTTTTAGGGTGCCGGTTCTGGCTCTCGGAAGGATGGTCCTGGTCTTTGGAACTTCTTTTTGATATCATGTCTATGTTCTTTATATCGATACCTAGCCAGTCGGTATGGATATGTTAAACACGTATGTTTACATCAAAAAGTTGTCCAAACACCCAACAATCGTGTGTAGAGAATAGAATATGAAGAAATAACAGATAAAAATAAGAAAAAGCAAGACAACAGAATTTTATAGTGGTTCGGCAATCAAGTCTACGTCTACTTGATGTAATTTGTCATCTATTATACTGTACGATTACAAATACATCGGATTTTCATGTAAGAAAGTAGAGAAAATTGTTGATGGAGGCCATGGCAATGTCTATGCGCATGAAGATGTCAGAAGATCCTTTGCAAAGTCCATAAATAAGATATTTATAATAAGGCAAGGATTCAGCTCGACCAAGACACGTGGAGGACGATTTGGAAGCATAGGAGTAGTGTGATGACCACGTCTGAGCAGTTGAACTCGTCTTCAGGAAGTATCCACCTCCGGCTCCGGCTCAACATAGTCGAGCCAGGTTGTTCGACCCGGAAGAAAGCTTGGTGGTGGCGGTGACGAGGCTACATCGAACCGGTTAATTGATATGAGTTGGCCGAGCCGGCTTAGTTGAGCCAAAATGGGATGATGAAGTGAGATGTCGAGTTGGCTTCACCGAGCTGAATTTCCAAGCAGACTATATCATGTCTTCGAGAGTTTTGGTACTTCATCCAAGAATGTCCAGGCATTGTACACGTTCATGCTTGAGTCCTGAGCGCATCATTGATGAGAAGTCTTTTTTTCATAAAGCATATATTTATATATTTAAAATAAAAAGATACAGCGGTTTTTATAGTGGGTCGGCCACTTCAGCCTTAAAAAGGAATACAACACTGAAGCCAAGCTACAACACAACTCCACGCAGGGAGAAATATTACCTCCACACAGGGAGTCATACCAAACAACAAAAGATCTAAGACTACTTGACACAAAAACCACTAAGCCAACAGCAAAACTGCCGTAACCAAGCATTTACACAAAACGGGCCGCCAAACCCCAAAATGATTCATTACCGCATCACGGAGGTGAGATAGCGCATACCTAAAGGAAGGCGTGAACTTGCTGGAATAACAAATCGGAAGAGCTGAGCACTAGACGGGATCGATAGCTTTTAGGAAGGATTTAGGCTTCTGGACATAGGCTTCCAACCATAAGCTTTCGTTCTTGCTATTAACTCTTCGTGGAACTTGCCTTCGAGATTCAGGTGGATGGTTACCGGATCCTCCACCCATGTCGGTATCGTTACTAAATAGATTAGTGTGGATAGCTTGTCTCTCTTTAAGGTTCCAGCTTGCCTTTTGGTAGATCCCTGAAGTACGCCTTCAGCTTTTTAGTGGGGTGCTTTCTGGTGTTTAATTGGTTGTTTACTAAAGTGGCCTCTTGGTGATCATCTAATGAGGGTCTCGGTAGCTGGTTCTCGAATGATTCCCTTATGCTTCAAATTCTATGCCTTTGATGCTTTCATCTCTCGATGTATTGGTATTAAGCAAGTTAATACCGATAGCCCTTTCGTCCATCTAGGTCTCGGTCTGTAGCATTCCTGGTCTTTCTCTTCATTGGCTTTCAGTTTCGGGTAACCCTCCGTTATCTACCTTTAGTGCCAGAACTACCCTACTGGTATTCTTTCTTTGTATAGGTTTTGAGTTCTTTTCTTTAATGATGGTGTCGGTTGCCTCGCTTTTGGGTTGTTCCCTAATGCTCACGGTTTTACCCTGTGCTTGGTCTTTGCTTACAGATTATTCTACTACGCTTGTGACGGTTCGTTACCCCTTCACTGATAGCCTGTCTCGGCGTTAATTTTGGTAGTAACATTTGCCTCCCCTTATGAAAGGGTAATTTCTACTTTTCAAGTCAAGATCTCTTGATCTTGGTGTTGTACGGTCCTTAATATGCAGGATTTCCACTTTCCACCCTTCAGGACAGATCTGACCCACTAATTCGATCCTACTTGTGCGGTTGAGATTAAAAGAACATCTTTTGTCATAAGTTCCTCCTTCTTCCTCTTCTTTCCTTCATATCACATTGCTCAAACAAGGCTACCGTTCATCAAAATTTCTCAGGCTCTTTTAGGATTTCAAACTTGATTACTTGTTAGTATTTTTAATCTAATCGTAGGCGTAAGTTTGCATCGTGCCCTAAACCTATTTTTAGGAAATCAATCAGAACTTTAAGTATATGGCATGAATTAAATCACGATGATAATTGGGATAGAGCCTAATGAGGGACCCAATAAGTTACACCTTTCTCCAAAACACTTTTTGGGGTCTCAAATCCAAATTTATATCCAGATGGATGTTTCTTGTTAATAAACAACATACTAGGCTTTCGGTACGAATGGACCCCGCATCTCGGTCGTTTACTTAATTAGCTTTCGATTTTTCCGATACCAAGGTTCATGTTTATCTGGCTTCCGACCTAATGGGTGTCAGTTTAGTGGAAAAGCTATCACAAAATTTATTTCCTCTCAGTTTTAGTGTCGGAAAAATATGAATCTTTTAAATGAAACATTTTGATCTGGAGTTCACTTGTATTGGGTTTCGAGATGAACTAGATTTTTGGTAATGATCAACCTAATTGTCTCCTACCAAAGGTCTAGTTGGTCTCCAACATAAGTGGCTTAAGCATAAGCCTTGTTAACATTGATTTATACGGTCAGTTTTGGTGTTTAATGGATCAAATTCTGAACACTAGTAAGCTTCTATGCGACTCACTCGCCTACATATGATTTGTACAAAATTTTATTAAAAGGAAATGGAACTAAGACATATGTTATGGCACCTAGCAGAATTATGTCTGAGGCTCGACAACCCGGTTGCTCCAAGCCAGGCAGATCTATTAAACTTCGCCCAAAGAAGGTAGTTATTCCTCAACGTTCTTTCATCAATACCCAAGAGGAAGTAGATGCTATTCTCCGAAGTTTTGGTATGACTGATGTTGATGCCATTCCCGCTTCCCCACAAGATACCATTCAGAATTCCCCAGAGGGGTACTTTGCCTACACTGCCATTCATATCTGGCATGGGGTTTCTTCCCTTTTCCAGAGTATGTACTTAGGCTCCTGCGCCACTTGGAGGTTGCCCTCATTCAACGTTCACCAATGTATACTCTTTTTTTATGCTTATAGATCTTAGCGCTTGAGTCGTGCCAAACTTCCCTTAACGATAATCTCCTGTGATTCTTTCTTCGTTTAGCCAAAGTGTTGGACTCGCTCGTTCTTCGTCCTAGTCCTGCGAGGAAATGGGTTAGTGACCCATTAATAAGTCTAGAGATTGAGAAAACCATTTTTTCGACATCAGGTGTCCCTTGGTATATCGGGGACTTTCATCGACCTGGATAAGTGACTCTTCTCTTTCTCCTCTCTTCTTTTTATCTCTTACCGACTGTTACTTGTTTTTTAGCCATCATTCCCAAAAAGGTGGAGCTTGAGGCAAGAGAGGTTCAAGTTGTTGATGCCCTTGGCAAAGTTTCTGAGGAATTGAGGCATCGTTCCATTCTAATGACTTTGGATAACTTCTGTAAACATGCCCTCTTTCCTCCTGGACAAAAGATCTAGGACAACCTCCAATCCACTTTTCGGGTGTTACGAGCTTGTCTTCTAGTTCAGACGATTTTAATCTCTCATCACCTTTATTTTCGGGTTTCTTAGGTAGGATCGTCTTATCATAAGGGTCACAAGTTTTTTATTACGTTTCGATTTTTCTTTATGTTTTCTCTTTTGCAACCAGTAACCCAGGTGCTAATGCATTCATTACTCTGGCCACCTCTACCCATTCTAATGATCTATCTTAGAAAAGGCAAGCTTTAACTGTCGACGATGGTCCCTCTAAAAGACACAAAGGTGTAATTTTTGTGTCCTCGCGAAGGAATTGTTGCCTTGCCTGGTGGTCAACCGTTGCTTTGTCCCATTGCCCCTTCTTCTAGCAATTCTCCTAACATGGATTCTTCGCCAACCGAGACCCTAGGAAGTGACTTTGTTGCAGGCTTTCTAATATTCGATTCTCAGGAAGTTTTGGATTTGACAGAGCACAAGCCAACCTCACTCCCTTTTCATCGTTATGATGATCCTTTGAGCTTTCCTTTGTCAACTTCTGACTTCAATGGTATTGTTAGATCTCTTCTTCCTTGATGTTTCCAACATGTCAGAGTCTATCCTTTCGAACTGGTCAGATTTCTACCTTTGTCTTATCAAACAACAACTTTTAGTTTGTCTTCTACTTCCTTTATATTTTGTAAGACGTTTTTGTATAAGGGCTGACATGACCTTATCCTTTTCCAGATATCCAAAGGTTGGTATGTTTTTCGGACGATGATTGCTTCATCATCTACTAAGGTAAGTAAGCTTAAAGAAGAGAATGGTGCGTTGGAATCCAAGGTTCGTGACATAACTATAGCAAAGAGAAAAAGTGATGAGACATGTTAACAACTGAGAATATCTCTTGGACAATAAAGGGAAAACAATAATTTCTACATTGCCAAAGTTTCGGTTTTTGAGAGTAAGCGGGCGGATATACTGGATAAACATGCAAAGAAGTTAAGAGTAAAGGAAATTGCGCTTTCTAACGCTAAACGAGTAGTCTATGAAGCTCAGGATAGGATTTCTTTATTTTTGAAAGTATATCTCCTGGACATGGTGATGGAGTATTATGAGAAGGCTCTCTTCCGAGCTTACTGTTCTGGGCATGGACTTCCCCTCTATTCGTCCTTTTGTTCGGAGCAGAATTATGGAACGAATAAATTTGGCCAAACATGGTATTGAGGTTCCTAGGAAAAACATGGTGAAGTTCAAGGATCTTCTATTCATTGAAGAATTTCCAGAAAACTTAGAGTCTGGTGATGAGGAAGAATTAGCTTTGGACATTGGCAGCGATGATGGAGACAACCACAATAATTAACCTAACCTTGAGTGTGGAGGCTGCCAGAATAACAAATTTGATGGCCTATTTTCTTTGTCTATTGGCGACGCCTCGGGCTTTAGGGATGTGAACGTCAATTCTTCGTGCGCTCCCATTACTCCATACGGTGATGGTACGCCTGCTAAAGAGATTTTTTTCTCAAAACCCAATGAAAGTGAACAAATGGCACAATTCGTCTCCCCTATTCCTCAAGTACAAATTTTTGCTCTTGAGTCACTTCCTTTCCTGCATTGGGCTAGTTTTCTTTATTTTGAAACTTACTGATATTTGTAAAACATCACGGCATGACTTCATGCTTCCATAAGTGATCATCTATTACTTATCATTATTATAACAAAAATCATGTTTTTACTAATGACACTGTTTCCAAGGATGATTTGCGTTCTTTAGATTGAGGGGGGAATTTCTTACCAAATCTCCCTATAAGTCCACTAGGGAACTGTAATAACCCGGAAATTCTAAGCCAATTTAAAATTTTTATTTTGGCAATTTTAATGAAGTTTGAATATTTAAAATGAATTATTTTAAATAATAACGACGAGAAATTTATTTTGAATAGAATTAAAACGTATATATTTATTTGAATCGCCGTTAGAATATAAATAATTTCTATTAATTATAAAAGGAATTGAAAATGGCGCGATAGTTTGAAATTTCAATTTCAAAGTTCAAATGAATGTATAGGATTCAAAATAAACCGGATTTTAGCGAAACCAAAAATATTAGAATCTAATTGAGAATATCTTTCCAATGAATACGAAAAATTGAAATTTCATAGCGGGAATCAGAAGTTACGCCAAGTTGAAAATTCAGAATATTCGATATGGAATTATGGCCTTTAAAAATAGCAATTTAGCAAACGACCTCGGTTTTCGACGAAACCACTTTTGTTGGATCCGGGATATCAAGTTATTGCTAGATTCTAAAATTCGTAATTTTCTGAGTCAATATGTGAGCGTGGCGAAGTAAAACGTGTTTTAACAGTTTTAGTCAATTTCGATCGACTGGAAAATGGCCATTTTTCAAACGGTCTCAGAATTTGACGAAAATTGTTTTGTTAGGACCGTATCGTCAATATGAAGCTAGAAATATATTTTTTCTGGAATTTTTAGAGTTCGTATGTGACCCCGGTAAATTGAAATGTGCGTTCAAATTCAGTATATAGAGTTATATTTTGATTTTGACGAAAACTAATCGAAACAACCGAACTGGCTTACGAAACATATCCCATTGTGTTCGGAATGAGGGTATTACGCTAGGGACAACAGTCGCTGGGTCTCAATTGGAGTCCGAACAGAAAGTCAACTCTTTGGAGAAATAAATAAAATATATTATTATATATCCCTCACACCACTCTCTCCCCGTCAGAAACAAAATAAAAAAAGGGCTCGTGTCCTAGCCCATCGTCGCGCCTCCGGGGGAGGGGTCACCGTCGTCGCCGCATCTGCAGCGCCACTCCCCTAGGCGACGACGCTTCCCTCCTCTCGCTCGCCTCTCCCCTCCTTGCTTTCCCTCTCTCTGATTTCGGAAAAACCGCTCCAACGCCCCCCTCACCGAACCCTCCACCCACCTGACCACAGCTCGCCGCCGCCTACCCCCTTCCCGACCGCCTGACGCCCTGCGCGCACCTTCCCCTCCTCCTCTTCCTGAAGCGTAGCACCACCCTCTAATGTAGCAGCCCTTCTCTCCGAGCACACCAAAAGAAGTGAGCTTTAATTTATTTATTTTCCATTTATTATAAATCTAATTTCTTTTGTATAGAACCGTGAATAAAAATCCGATCTTTATATGTATGATTCAAAAATAAAGAAGTGATGTTTATATATGTAATAACCATATAAAGTAATGATTTTTAACACAATAAGTTATGATTTTTAGCGTGTAAAAATATCATTTTTAGCAAGCTAAAAATATAATTTTTATTTATATGAACAGGGAATAAAAATAGGATCTTTATATATGTAATGGCATGAAAAAGACTTGATTTTTAATTTGAAAAAGATATGAATTTTATTATATATATCATTATATAAAAATGTGACCTTTTATATATGAAATATAGATTTTCATTCGTATAAAGTTTATATCTTTGAAGTAGAAAAGTTCATATTTTTATAGTAGAAAAGATTATATCTATGAAGTAGGAAAGATTTGATTTTTATCTATATAGTAGCATGTATAAAGATTCGATTTTTATTATTGAAACAACAAAATAAAAATATAATTTTTAGATATTTAAAAATTAGATTTTTATATATATGAAGTAACGATAAAAATTCGATTTTTTATTATATATGAAGCGAAATAAAAATTCGATCTTTATATAAGAAGTAGAGATATAAAAATATAATTTTTATATAGAAGAAAGCGTTGTAAAAATATATGAAGTAGAAATAAAAATATGATTTTTATTTGTTGGGATAAAGCGATAAAAATATTATTATTTTTACATAATAGAGATTATAAAAATATGATTTTTATATAGTAGAGGATATAAAAATATGACTTTTATATATGTAGCGAAATAAAGATCTGATTTTTATTATATATATAGTGAAATAAAAATGTGATTTTTATAGCGTTGAAATAAAAATGTGATTTTTAATATGAACAACGTAGAGAAGACTGCGCTGGCATGGCAGACAAATCCAAGCCGTTCAGAAATAAAACTGGTGGAGTGGAACCCTCGGTGGGAACTTCTCACTTTAACTCTTGTTTTCTAGTTAAAAATCTATACTAGGATGTAGACGGTGCTTAGCAGCACCCGACACCCGTTGTCCACAGACCATGGACGCTTGTTTGATTTTGTTGTGTGGTGAAAATTGATTGTGATGTGGAATAGATGAAAATATATTCATGTGTTGAATAGGAAATATATTCATGTGTTGAAATAAAATATTATATAGTTAAAAATATAAATTTAACGTGAATGTGAATAAATAAACATTCATTTACAAATAAGACGATTTTTTTATGTACACCCATTTTACTGATATGGATTGGGACGATAAATTTTACACATCGCCCAACTGCACAAATAAAAATATGTGTTTGTTGATTTGAAACCCCACACGGGTGTTGGGATGATATTTGACGTACAGTAATCCCAATTGTTTAGTGGTATGTCGATTGTTTGATTGACAGACTGTATGAGCGTTAAGTAGTTATATTTAATGCTTATGCAGTTGTGTGGTGCACTTTGGATGATGGTAGATTATTTATCGTTGTTATTATATACATGTGTTGCATGGAATCCATATAATTAACATTATATGGTAATTGATTGGGCCTCATTCCAATTTGGAAAATAAAGAATATTATAAAAATAGATTCATGTGTTGAATAGAATAAATAGTCATGTGTTGACGATACTCATGTGTTGAAGCTTATCATGTGTTAAAATAAATATTTTAACAATAAAATTTACATCTTTATCATATATAAAATTAGAAACTAATTGGAAAATAGATAAGATGAGTGGTTTCCTGGGTATTGATCTGATGTTGGTTTTGACCTTCGGGGTTAATACTTAGGGAATCGTTCTCTTACTAATTTACGATTGGAGTTTGATTAAAAATTAAACGATAGAAATCATAATTTTATAAAGTATATTAAATAACAAAAATAGTCATGTGTTGACAATACTCATGTGTTGAAAAATATATATTCATGTGTTGAAGAAAATACTCATTTGTTGAATAGAATAATGAAGTTATTGAAATATATAAAGCCGTGTTGATTAGATATGCGTCATTTTGACGCGAACGATATTTATATCGATTATATTCGTTTTTATAATGAATAGAGAAAATGAAGTGATTTCAAAATATAACGTTTTGAAAATATTATCATTTATATATTAATGATATGAAATATTCAATTTTGATTTGAAATTGAATATGAAGTTGAAATTGGTTTGAAAACGAATTTAAAACGATTTATAAAATACGTTTCAAATTGAAATCGATGAAATATATATAATATATATTGTATATATTAAATGGCCTGCATAGAACGCGCCGCGCCGCGGCAGTTTGCGAATTTCGACCATTGACTTCGAATTGACGTTACGGGAGATCCGAACATCGGATTCTCCTGAAACCAAAATCGTTGGGTTCGTATCGAAAAGAGCTTTCAATGAATATTAGAGATTTGAAATCTAATGGTTGGATTTGGAATTATGTCCAAATCAAATTTGGAAAAGGTCGCTGTAAGTGCAGTTTGGTGGCCGTTATTGAAAGCCGACTGTACGGGACTTGATAAAATTATTAAAAATATTAATAATTAGTGTAAAATCATAATATATGAATTGGAAAGAACTTGGATGAAAAATCCCATATTTAAAAAGGATAAAAATATGTTTTTATCGAAATGAACTAGATTTGAAATGGTTTTGAAAATAATCAGAATTTCCAATATACGAATTGGAATGGATTTGAATCGAAATTATCTTAGGAATATTTCGATGTTCGATTTCGTGATTATACAGATATGGTTGTGGAAATTTGAAAAATATATTTATATCGTTATTTCCATTAAGATATTTGTTGGTTTCAGAATTTGATATTGAATATAAGCTGATATATTTTCTATTCAGAGCCTTGTACTTAATATCAAAAGGGATTTTGGGTTCGTCCTGAATGGTGTCTTAAATAACACTGTTCTTGGACCTAGTTTAGAAAAGAATAAATCTTTTAATTAAGATTTAGTGAAATTGTCCAGTTAATTAGTATTTAATTGGAATTGAATTTAAATTGGTTTTTGGGTTTATCGTGAACGGTGTTTTAAATAACACTTGTTCTTTAACCCGATTAACAATGGAATGTGATTTTGGGTTTGTCGTGAACCATGTTTTAGATGACATTGGTTCTTTAACCCAGTTAAAGACGGATATTGATTTTTGGGAAGATTAAATCTAAGTGGAGTTTTAATGAATCTTTAACTAGATTAAAGTGATCGAGAATGGAGTATCACCAGTTTTGCTCCAAGCGATAGTTAAATCTTTAATTAGATTTGAACGTGAAATGGTAATTAATATTTACCAATAACACCGTGGTGTTAGATACGGAGTATTACCAGTTTTGCTCCATGGGATGAATAGGTTGGGATTGGGGAATAAAATAAATGATTACTTCGGTGTGGTTCGCTAATCCCGACTAGTTTGGAAAACCTTGACATGGTTTGAAATGATATCCAAAGGAAGATTAAAGAATAAATTTAGAAGAATTTATCTTTGATAAAATTAATGGGAAACTTTCCCTACGAATGTGAAAATTTGAATAAAAGAATATTCTAAATTGGAATGAGGCGTATGTTGTGTTCGTGTAACACTTGTTTATTATATATGCGGGTTATTCGGAAAGACCGGGTTTATACCCATTCTGAATAACCAATTCGACGATAAGTCGAAGATGAAGATGGTGGTTGAAGACCGGAGGTCTTCACGTCGTTTGGATGATTATTGATGATCTTGATTGGGCTGTACACCCAAGAGGAGGGAATCAGTTGGTGATCGTCCAGACGTACTTGGAGATCGATTGATATGCGAGGAATAAGGTTCCTCCGGTTTTGTTCAGACCCAGAACGAACTTGTAAATGGACTGTGTGTTTGACATTGGATTTTATTCTATGTGATTGATTTCTATTATATATATGTATCTGTTTGGCGACGGAGAATTTATTCTCTTGCTTAACGCCCTTCTCTGAGACGTACGAGCTCATAGGTTATATATTGATGGATATCAATCGCATGGCATGAATTGCCTGTTTGGCATGCCTAAGTGGTAGATGATCAAGGCTTCTGCTGAAAAGCAAAGTCTTGTGGTTGATGATCAAAGCACAGCCTATGTGGCATAGCTTTGTGTATAACATGAATTCGCGAGCCTCACACCTCGGTATGAGTCAAAAACGGGATAAGGACCATTGGGAGAACACGACGTTTCTTTCTAACTATGGGTGATGTCAGTGACATACCAGCCCTGACATTTATATACTTTTTACTTGTGTGGTTGTTGGAATGCGAGGTGCCTCGGATATAGGTCTGATAGGACTGGAAAACATGTGTTCAGGAATTGCCAATCCTCAAAATTAAGAGAGGACCAGCCCAACCGATTCCAAGGATCGCTGTTTGTGGTCCTGAGACATTTGCTAGAGTGTATCGAATGGAGATGAGCTTGCCCCTTGCCTCGACTCATGACAGAAATCCAATTTCCAATACGTGACATTTCGGTTTTATTTGTAGAGCCTAGTATGGTGACATAGTGGTATGGTGCACTTATGTCGTCTATGATTGATACTTATGATTGAAATTGGTTTGACACTATACACTTATAGTAATATCAAAATAATCTGTTTTTAAACGTATCAAGCATTATTTGACTATTATAAGGTAAAACCCTATCCTCCAGCTTGCGTTGCATTGTGTGATGGGACTTGAGTCTTATAATAGCTTCATTTTTCTTTATTTAGCATTGCGCTGTTTGTTTTATGCACTGGTATTCTTGGGAGGAAACCCGTTCCGTGTTATACGGCGTGGTCCTTTGATTTACCTAACTTTAAAAATAAAGATTAATAACTGTTTAGTTCTCACACCAGTCACATGACTGAACTGGAGTTTATTGTTTTAACCTAAACTCTGGGTGCCCCTATTTTCCACACGGGCAGTTAGTAGTTTTGGTTTTGTAGATTTATATTCACAGGATCCTGGTTTACAGCTGGAACGATACTCGGAAAGCTTTGTATCCGTGTATTTCTTTTAGTTGTGTGTTTTATTTTTTTTCTGCTGCTATGTATTTAAATGTAATTTAAATCTGTGATATTTATCAAATGTGTAATATTTGTTCATACTCTGTATATTCTTGTACTCTGATGTTAATTGTTGTAATAAGCAATAAAATGTTCTTCTGCTTGCGTTCTGATGTGTGTTGTCCTCAAAGCAATCCGCCCTTTCCTTCACGGGGAAGTTTGGGTCGTTATAAAGTGGTATCAGAGCTTTGGTTTACAGAGCTCAAGAACAAGACACATTAGAACCAAACGAAAGAATTCATCAGAGATTGTATTAGTAATATCCAATGAGAATAACTCGTTAGAGATTGGATCAGTAGTATCCTAGAGCGAGTCGAAAGAGTGTTATTTTTAAAATAAAAACGAAAACAAATTTTGTTTTGAAAGTTAAATTCAATTATTCGTATTTGAATATTCTATTTGTATTGAATTTGGACAATCGAGTATATAAAGATTTTGCATATACGCGTCATGAACGTATATTTTAAGTTATAATATACTGGATAGATATAGAATCACATTCTAGACACCCGAAGATGATACTAATGATTGAGATCTCATCATCAGTATTTTGTTCGAGCTTCGAAAGTGTGATATCTATATATTTCCATTAGACTGGTGTGAGAACCAAAACTAGACAGGTTTATTGTTGGGATTTGGCATCAAAAACATGATTTTCTGTATATATATCAAAATTATGAATTTGAAAAGATAATCAACTAATTGATTGATGGTTGTGTTGTTTGATTATTGGTTTGATATTTTGAACCATTATGCCAAATTGAACCAAATATTGAACTGTATTGAAAATGATTACAATTGCATGCATATACATGTATATCCATTGAACAGGTCATAGCAAGAAGGCTAGACAAGAGGAATAAAATTGTTTGCCCGACAAATAGGTACATGTTTATTGTATTTCTTTGGGTTTGGATGATTTTATGAGCTGCTTGGTTGTTTCTTTTTCTTTTTGGATTGATGAGGGCCATGGGAGGCTGTTTGAAATATCCCGAAGCTCCCGGTGCAGGGGAGGTTATGGCGAAATTTTTCGAAAATTTAGGGTGTTAGCCAAATTTTTGAAAAATTCGAAAGATTCTTAGAAACTGAAAAGTTGAAGAGCTTAAGTCATAATGAAAATAATGTAAGTTGATTGATTAATAAAACAACTTTCAGCTTCTTTCCTTTTCGGGGACGAAAAGTTTTAAGTGCGGGAGATTGTAATAACCCGGAAATTCTGAGCCAATTTAAAATTTTTATTTTGGCAATTTTAATGAAGTTTGAATATTTGAAATGAATTATTTTAAATAATAACGACAAGGAATTTATTTTGAATAGAATTAGAACGTATATATTTATTTGAATCACCATTAGAATATAAATAATTTCGATTAATTATAAAAGGAATTGAAAATGGCGCGATAGTTTGAAATTTCGATTTCAAAGCTCAAATGAATGTATAGGATTTAAAATAAACCGAATTTTAGCGAAACCAAAAATATTAGTATCTAATTGAGAATATCTTTCCAATGAATCCGAAAAATTGAAATTTCATAGTGGGAATCAGAAGTTACGCCCAGTTGAAAATTCAGAATAGTCGCTATGGAATTCTGACCCTTAAAAATAGCAATTTTGCAAATAACCTCGGTTTTCGACGAAACCACTTTCGTTGGATCCGGGATATCACGTTATTGCTAGATTCTAAAATTCATAATTTTCTGAGTCAATATGTGAGTGTAGCGAAGTAAAATGTGTTTTAACAGTTTCAGTCAATTTCGATCGACTAGGAAATGGCCATTTTTCAAACGGTCTCAGAATTTGATGAAATTTGTTTTGTTAGGACCGTATCGTCAATACGAAGCTAGAAATAATTTTTTCTGGAATTTTTAGAGTCCGTATGTGACCCCGGTAAATTGAAATGTGCGTTCAAATTCAATATATAGAGTTATATTTTGATTTTGACGAAAACTGATCGAAACGACCGAACTGGCTTACGAAACATATCCCATTGTGTTCGGAATGAGGGTATTACGCTAGGGACAACAGTCGCTGGGTCTCAATTGGAGTCCGAACAGAAAGTCAACTCTTAGGAGAAATAAATAAAATAAAATAATATATATTATTATATATCCCTCACACCACTCTCTCCCCATCATAAACAAAATAAAAAAAGAAAAAGGGCTCGTGCCCTAGCCCGTCGCCGCACCTCCGGGGGGGGCACCGCCGTCGCCGCTTCTGCAGCGCCACTCCCCCAGGCGACGACGCTTCCCTCCTCTCGCTCGCCTCTCCCCTCCTCGCTTTCCCCCTCTCTGATTTGGGAAAAACCGCTCCAACACCCCCCTCACCGAACCCGCCACCCACCTGACCCCAGCCCGCCGTCGCCTACCCACTTCCCGACTGCCTGACGCCCTGCGCGCACCTTCCCCTCCTCCTCTTCCTGAAGCGTAGCACCACCCTCTAATGTAGCAGCCCCTTCTCTCCGAGCACACCAAATGAAGTGAGTTTTTATTTATTTATTTTACATTTATTATAAATCTGATTTCTTTTGTATAGAACCATGAATAAAAATCCGATCTTTATATGTATGATTCCAAAATAAAAAAGTGATGTTTATATATGTAATAACCATATAAAGTAATGATTTTTAACACTATAAGTTATGATTTTTAGCGTGTAAAAATATCATTTTTAGCAAGCTAAAAAATATAATTTTTATTTATATGAATAGGGAATAAAAATAGGATCTTTATATATGTAATGGCATGAAAAAGACTTGATTTTTAATTTGAAAACGATATGATTTTTATTATATATATCGTTATATAAAAATGTGACCTTTTATATATGAAGTATAGATTTTCATTCGTATAAAGTTCAGATCTTTGAAGTAGAAAAGTTCATATTTTTATAGTAGAAAAGATTATACCTATGAAGTAGGAAAGATTTGATTTTTACCTATATAGTAGCGTGTATAAAGATTCGATTTTTACTGTTGAAACGGCAAAGTAAAAATATAAATTTTAGCTATGTAAAAATTAGATTTTTATATATATATATGAAGTAACGATAAAAATTCGATTTTTTATTATATATGAAGCGAAATAAAAATTTGATCTTTATATAAGAAGTAGAGATATAAAAATATAATTTTTATATAGAAGGAAGCGTTGTAAAAATATATGAAGTAGAAATAAAAATATTATTTTTATTTGTTGGGATAAAGCGATAATTTTTTTTATACATATTAGAGATTATAAAAATATGTTTTTATATAGTAAAAAATATGACTTTTATATATGTAGCAAAATAAAGATCTGATTTTTATTATATATATAGTGAAATAAAAATGTGATTTTTGTAGCATTGAAATAAAAATGTGATTTTTAATATGAACAGCGTAGAGAAGACTGCGCTGGCATGGCAGACAAATCCAAGCCGTTCAGAAATAAAACTGGTGGAGTGGAACCCTCGGTGGGAACTTCTCACTTTAACTCTTGTTTTCTAGTTAAAAATATATACTAGGATGCAGACGGTGCTTAGCAGCACCCGACACCTATTGTCCACAGACCATGGACGACTTGTTTGATTTTGTTGTGTGAGGAAAATTGATTGTGATGTGGAATATATGGAAATATATTCATGTGTTGAATAGGAAATATATTCATGTGTTGAAATAAAATATTACATAGTTAAAAATATAAATTTAACGTGAATGTGAATAAATAAATATTCATTTACAAATCAGACAATTGGTTTTTGTACAAATAAAAATCTGTGTTTGTTGATTTGAAACCCCACATGGGTGTTTTGATGATATTTGACGTACACTAATCCCAATTGTTTAGTGGTATGTCGATCGTTTGATTGACAGACTGTATGAGCATTAAGTAGTTATATTTAATGCTTATGCAGTTGTGTGGTGCACTTTGGATGATGGTTGATTATTTATCGTTGATGTTATATACATGTGTTGTATGGAATCCATATAATTAACATTATATAGTAATTGATTGGGCCTCATTCCAATTTGGAAAATAAAGAATATTATAAAAGTAGATTCATATGTTGAATAGAATAAATAGTCATGTGTTGACGATACTCATGTGTTGAGAATATTCATATGTTGAAGCTTATCATGTGTTGAAAGGTTAACAATAAAATTTACATCTTTATCATATATAAAATTAGAAACTAACTGGAAAATAGATAAGATAATTGGTTTCTTGGGTTTTGATCTGATGTTGGTTTCGTCCATTGGGGTTAATACTTAGGGAATCGTTCTCTTACTAATTTACGGTTGGAGTTTGATTAAGAATTAAATGATAGAAATCATAATTTTATAAAATATATTAAATAACAAAAATAGTCATGTGTTGACAATACTCATGTGTTGAGAATATTCATGTGTTAAAGAAAATATTCATTTGTTGAATAGAATAGCGAAGTTATTGACATATATAAAGCCGTGTTGATTAGGTATGCGCCATTTTGACGCGAACGATATTTATATCGATTATATTCGTTTTTATAATGAATAGCGAAAAGGTAGTGATTTCAAAATATAAAGTTTTGAAAATATTATCATTTATATATTAATGATATAAAATATTCAATTTTGATTTGAAATTGAATATGAAGTTGAAATTGGTTTGAAAACGAATTTAAAACGATTTATAAAATATGTTTCGAATTGAAATCAATATATATATTATATATTAAATGGCCTGAATAGAACGCGCCGCGCCGCGGTCATTCGCAAATTTCGACCATTGACTTCGAATTGACATTACGGGAGATCCAACCGTCGGATTCTCCTAAAACCGGAATCGTTGGGTTCGTATCGAAAAGAGCTTTCCAATGAATATTAGAGATTTGTAATCTAATGGATGGATTTGGAATTATGTCCAAATCAAATTGGGAAAAGGTCGTTGTAAGTGCAGTTCGGTGGCCGTTATTGAAAACCTACTGTACGGGACTTGATAAAATTATTAAAAATATTAATAATTTCCAATATATGAATTGGAAAGACATGGGATGAAAAATCCCATATTTAAAAAGGATAAAAATATATTTTTATCGAAATGAACTAGTTTTGAACTAAAATTTGAAATGGTTTTGAAAATAATCAGAATTTCCAATATACGAATTGGAATGGATTTGAATCGAAATTATCTTGGGAATATTTCGATGTTGGATTTCGTTATTATACAGATATGGTTATGGAAATTTGAAAGATATATTTATATCGTTATTTCCAATACGATATATGTTGGTTTCAGAATTTGGTATTGAATATAAGCCGATATATTTTCTATTCAGAGCCTTGTATTTAATATCAAATGAGATTTTGGGTTTGTCGTGAATGGTGTCTTAAATAACACTATTCTTGGACCCAGTTTAGAAAAGAATAAATCTTTTAATTAAGATTTAGTGAAATTGTCCAGTTAATTAGTATTTAATTGGAATTGAATTTAAATTGGTTTTTGGGTTTATCGTGAACGATGTTTTAAATAACACTTGTTCTTTAACCCGATTAACAATGGAATGTGATTTTGGGTTTGTCGTGAACCGTGTTTTAGATGGCATTGGTTCTTTAACCCAGTTAAAGACGGATATTGATTTTTGGGAAGATTAAAACTAAGTGGAGTTTTAATGAATCTTTAACTAGATTAAAGTGATCGAGAATGGAGTATCACCAGTTTTTCTCCAAGCGATAGTTAAATCTTTAATTAGAATTGAATGTGAAATGGTAATTAATATTTACTAATAACACTGTGGTGTTAGATACGGAGCATTACCAGTTTTGCTCCATGGGATGAATAGGTTGGGATTGGGGAATAAAATAATTGATTACTTCGGTGTTGTTCGCTAATCCCGATTAGTTTGGAAAACCTTGACATGGTTTGAAATGATATTCAAAGGAAGATTAAAGAATAAATTTAGAAGAATTTATCTTTGATAAAATTAATGGGAACCTTTCCCTAAGAATGTGAAAATTTGAATAAAAGAATATTCTAAATTGGAATGAGGCGTATGTTGTGTTTGTGTAACACTTGTTTAATATATATGCGGGTTATTCGGAAAGGCCAGGTTTATACCCATTCTTAATAAACGATTCGACGATAAGTCGAATATGAAGACGGTGGTTGAAGACCGGAGGTCTTCATGTCGTTTGGATGATTATCGATGATCTTGGTTGGGCTGTACACCCAAGAGGAGGGAATCAGTTGGTGATCGTCCAGACGTACTTGGAGATCGATGGATATGCGAGGAATAAGGTTCCTCCGGTTTCGTTCAGACCCAGAACGAACTTGTAAATGGACTATATGTCTGATATTGGATTTTGTTTTGTGTGATTGATTTCTATTATATATATATATATATATATATATCTGTTTGGCGGCGGAGAATTTATTCTCTTGCTTAACGCCTTTCTCTGAGACGTACGAGCTCAGAGGTTATATATTGATGGATATCAATCACATGGCATGAAATGCCTGTGTGGCATGCCTAAGTGGCATATGATCAAGGCTTCTACTGAAAAGCAAAGTCTTGTGGTTGATGATCAAAGCATGGCCTATGTGGCATAGCTTTGTGTATGACGTGAATTAGCTAGCCTCACACCTCGGTATGAGTCAAAAACGGGATAAGGACCGTTAGGAGAACACGACGTTTCTTTCTAGCTATGGGTGATGTCCGTGATCTACCGGCCCTGACTTTATATATTTTTTACCTGTGTGGTTGTTGGAATGCGAGGCGCCTCAGATATAGGTTTGATAGGACCAGAAAACGTGTGTTCAGGAATTTCCAATCCTCAAAAGTAAGAGAGTACCGGCCCAACCGATTCCAAGGATCGCTGTGTGTGGTCCTAAGATATTGCTAGAGTGTCTCGAATGGAGAGGAGCTTGCCCCTTGCCTCAACTCATGACGGAAATCCAATTTCCAATACATGACATTTCGGTTTTATTTGTAGAGCCTAGTATGGCGACATAGTGGTATTGGGCACTTATGCCGTCTATGATTGATACTTACGATTGAAATTGTTTTGACATTATACACTTATAGTAATATCAAAATAATATGTTTTTAAACGTATCAAGCATTATTTGGCTATTATAAGATAAAACCCTATCCTCCGGCTTGCGTTGCATTGTGTGATGGGACCTGGGTCTTGTAATAGCTTCATTTTTCTTTATTTAGCATTGCGCTGTTTGTTTTATGCACTGGTATTCTTAGGTGGAAACCCGTTCCGTGTTATACGGTGTGGTCCCTTGATTTACCTAACTTTAAAAATAAAGATTAATAACTGTTTTAGTTCTCACACCAGTCACATGACTGACCTGGAGTTTATTGTTTTAACCTAAAATCTAGTTGCCCCTATTTTCCACATGGGCAGCTAGTAGTTTTGGTTTTGCAGATTTATATTCATAGGATCCTGGTTTACAGCTGGAACGATACTCGGAAGCTCTGTATCCGTGTATTTCTTTCAGTTATGTGTTGTATTATTTTTCTGCTGCTATGTATTTAAATGTAATTTAAATCTCTGATATTTATCAAATGTGTAATATTTGTTCATACTCTGTATATTCTTGTACTCTGATGTTAATTGTTGTAATAAGCAATGAAATGTTCTTTTGTTTGCGTTCCGATGTGTGTTGTCCTCAAAGCAATCCGCTCTTTCCTTCACGGGGAAGTTCGGGTCGTTATAGGAACGCTCTTTAAAAGAACTTAAGCTTATCTATATATAGTATCCTCAGCTCTCTTTTAACTTCTTAGGAGACGATAGGGAGATGATTCTAAAGAAACTTAGGGCTCACCACGCAAAGTTGATATGCAATATAAACAAAGAGTGTATTGGAAGTAATACTTAAACTGCTATGATTTTTGTAATTAATGCTCGTTCGGATGGACGTTAGGTAACATCTGTATTGACCGCTTTTGAATGAATAGTGTTGTGGTTTACCATTGTTATCTATTTTCTGAAAATAGGTCCTATAAGCAGTAGTTTATATGTTTATAAAACAGGAAATTTCAATCGAAGACCCACCCTCTTCTGCCGAGGACACGCTACTAACCATGAGTCAAATAAGCGTTTATAAACCCTCTTCTGCTGAGGACACGCTACTAACCATAGGTCCTATAAGCAGTAGTTTATATGTTTATAAAACAGGAAATTTAAACGAACAAATAAGCGTTTTAGAGGATCGGTTAATGCAGAAGGATAAAACTATCCTTGAGCTAAAGACGAATCCCTTTGTTGATTTTGACAAGGAAATGGACGAGCTTCATCGTTAAATTTTTGATTTATAAGTGGAACGTTACAATGCATTAACAAAATGTAAAACTTGGGAATTTGTTTTTGGACATACCCCCGGAACCCCACGCCCGAGTCTCCGCGAGTCACAACAGAGTTAGAGGCCCCAGAGTTTGAGATAAGCCACCATATGAGGAATTTCCCCTCTTGGTTAGACAATTCTCTTGTTAATATGGGGTTTCGGAAGATTAAGGGCAACATTAAAAGTTTTTGCGATAGAAAGTATAATGAGGATACACTCCGGCATATCGATTTTTTATGCTTCCAAAATTAAGCAACTACAAAGGTAAAAACATGCTCTATGAAAGAATGCTTTTAATTTAGATAAGGAAAATAAAACTTTGCGAGCCATGGGAATGGTTTATAACCGAGCTTTGAAGTTACAACATAAGCCCTTAGATGGCCCATACAAAGTTATGGAAAAGTGGCAGAAGATCAATAAACTTTTGTGTATTGCAATTCGCTATTCTATCACTCCTCCCTTGTTTGAGAGCAGGGAGCTTTAGGAAAATGTATTAAGTATCATAAATTGTCTACTTCTCTTTTAAATAACCAGTGATATTTCTTTGTGAATGAACTTATATATGGCATGTATACTACCTGATATATATGATTCTTACCTATGTTTTGCGTGAATAATAGCGAGCTAAATGTAAGGAGTTTGAGAAACTTCCCTGAACAAGCGGGAGTATCATAATCTTGGTCTAAAAGCTTTTAAGTTATAGAACCATGACATCATCCCGGGTATTGATAGATGATCTAGGGATTAAGAATTTGAATCTGGCATTCCTAATTTGGGTATTAAGGATGGGAGGTCGGGAACCCCCCTTCTTGTAGCAATAGGGCTTTGATCCATATTTTGGACTAGAATGTAAGACTAAAAAATCCGGTTCCTGTAGTAATAGAAGTCTTGTTCCAAAATAGATTATAACAACCCGAATTCCGACAGACCGAATTTTTTTCAAAATTCTAATCTATCAAAAACTGTGATGGTTGCTCTGGTATCCTGCAGAAAAGACAAAGATATAAAATATATCAGAGTTCAGAAAATATATCACAACGGAATGGATAAAATATTATAATATAATCAAAGTATAGCCTTACCATAGTAATAATACTGCCTAACCAGTATCCAAAGCTATCATATCTCTGCTACAAACCTAACCTACGAGTATGTTATGAGGAGGGGGTCAGAACACAAGTTCTGGTGACTGGATTTAAACTATACACTTTGGATAATCCTACATATACTGTTCAATCACATTTTCTTATTTATTAGGTTACTTGGGTTAACAACACTCAAGGCTTACACACAAGTCATACCCATTTATTTACTCCCCAGTGGATTAACCTAATATAGTATATATGTAGCTACCCCCTCCCCCAATATTGAGGTACACCACAAGGTACCCCACTCACATGGTCTCCTCCGTAATGCCACAGAAATGAACGCAGTCCCTCATCCTACGCCGAACTGACGTACGGATCTCTTCATGACAATATTATGTTTCGCATATATCTGTCATTATCATGCTACGTAAGCGTACGAACTACCACCTTTGATCGAATCAGATTCCATACCACAGTAATGCCCTCAAATCTATGATACACCACCCAGAGCAGATATGAATGTATCTAGACTTTCCCACATACATATCGTCAATCGTATTTGATGCCTTAACTGCACATAATGTGCATCGAGTTCCGTGGCAGGGCTATACAAGAAACGCGGAACTCAGTCGGGAGCTTTTCCATATTTGTACCAGGCCCGTCTTTAAGAGCCTTAAAATGCAGATATTCCTTGGGTCTGTTTTGGCTATGGCCCCACCTCGGCCCCTCCCTTAACTAGTAAAGACTACAAGGGTTAATCGACTTGCCCCTAATAAACAATCTAAACATCCAGTTGGCATCTCCCCTCAACCATCGTACCTCGATAGTGAAAGGTGAATGGTCTATTGGGTTTAGCTCTAATCTTTTCGCATCCCACCGGTTGCTGATGACGGGTACCCGACGTTCTACTATCCTTGTTGGTCCTGACCTCTGCCTCCCCTTTGAGGCGACCACCGAATCACCTTAGTGTCACCATGTCACACCATTCTGACTGCATAGCTACTTTTGCAGTCAAGGCCCACCCACCTGGTAGTAACGCGCAAACCCAACCTCTTCGAGCACACCTAAACATCTTCCACCACACAAAGGACTACCATGAGCACCTTACGTATCTCAGGAAGCCGCGTACTTCCCCTTCTAGTCCTACGGAACCGACAGAATAATCAGATGAATGTGTGCTTCTCTCATGCCTCTTGAAACCACGATGATCTACCCCGTTGGGTTATTCACCCTCAACGTGCTGACTGGTCCAAGTGCCTCATTTTAATATGTTATTAGACCATATGTCTAAACATTCCTTTATGCGCTTGCTTTACCTCATCAGGTTTCCATTTAACTTAATTATTCCCATTCACATTGACTTCTTATTCAAGTTACCAAGTTCCTATTGCTTATTAATTTTGGTCTTATAACTTAACCCAATTAAGCCCATTAATAAGCCCACAACATGTTATTCTCTATATTGTGATCCAAGATCTGTAATCCACATTCCCTTTATATTCTTGTTGATTTCAAAGTTACAATAACATGTTCTACTTAATATGTAATTAACTATATCTCCATTCAGAAGTTTTCTATTTAACATGTCAGTCATTATTTATGATTAAATATGACTTATTTCATTTCATAAGTTTGCCTTACTCTTTCCTATTTAATCATACCTCCCTCTAACACTGTCACTACAACTTATCGTTGTTTACTTATTAACTTAGTTCTCTTAACTAAGGTTTACTAATAAGTCTCCTTTCCATTTATTATATAACCTATGTTATAAATTTCCCTTGTCCCTAGGACTAGCTTTAACACGTTATTCTTATCAGCATATTTCAAATTTCCATGTTTTCAAATTACTTAAATTATAATTAAGTACAACTTCTTGCATTCCATAAATTTCCCCCATTTGCTGATTACTTAATTTACAATTAAGTACTATTTTTCTAATTACACAAGTTATCTCATTTTCTCACTAGTTTATTATAACCTAAATTATAATATCCACTTGTCCCTAGGACAAGTTTACCTATTATATAACATTCTTGTTAACCGGCCTTTTGGTCTGGTCACCAAAAGTACTCAAGACACGCTAGACTCAACTCATAGCGTGAAATAAGGGACAAGGGCGAAAATCAGGAAGTGCAGAAGCAAAGACTGAAAAGAGAACCCGCCAACAAGGACCTCGCACCATCACCTTCACAACGTCGCGCCGATGGAGCCAACCAACCTCGACAACGCCTCTCGTCAAAATCCGCTTCGCACCCAGCCGGGTGCGAAATTTCGCACCCACCAGGTGCGAAATTTCGCACCTCGCACAGGTGCGAATTTCCAAGGCCCAATAGCTGGAGGTGCGAATTTCTGGAAGATGGTCCCCATTCCTACCTACTCCTACCTCCCCTACCTAAATACCCCACGGCCTAACACTTCAAAAGGGTGGAATTCTTGAGATTGGAGACCTCCATAAAGCTTCATTAATGGCATCTCCTCTTTGAGGAAGAAGAAGAAGGACAAAATTGTCTTTTTCCTTATTATTCAATATATGATAATTATAACATCATATATCATGGAACATGAATGTAATGAGATGTCATGAGATAGTCTCAACCTTGTAATTTCATCCAAGTGATTAAAAATATTCCAACGACTCTTCAAAGTGGACGTAGGCCCTCACTGAGGCCGAACCACTATAAATCTCTTGTGTGATTTCCTGCTTATGCTTTATTTATTTTCTTGTCTATGCACCCATATTTGTAATTCCTAGTAATTGGGAATCTTTGGTGTTTGCGACATTTTTTGCCGTCAACATTTGGTGCTTTCACTGAGAAAACTCGGACATTGCATCTTTCTCGCATATTACCATCTCGACTTCGTCAAGCTTAAGGTTCCTTGCTTAACTTACTATCGAGTCCGCTTACATGGTAAAGAAGTCAAAGAACGCAATGATCGGCTCTTCAGCCGCAGTCGAGGCCGGTACATCTCGACAACCTCAATCGACGGACATCCCGGCCACTAATGAAATTGAACCTCCAATTGTGGACCCCGAAGCGCCCGCAACCCAAGCGCAAATCCGCACGCTTAATGAAAGATATGAAAGTACAGCCGTCGAGCTTAATCAAGCGCTAATAAATAACGTCGACCTTATGCGCCAACTTCAAGAAAGTCAGCGTGTCGTCGCTCGACTACAACTAGCTCGGAACAATGCTCGACCTCGACCACCAACATCGAAAACTTCCTCTTCTGAATCCAGTGGCCCATACAAAAGAAGGAGGTTTAGTCTCATCAACAACGTCGCCGTCCGAACTAATGCTCTCGACAATGGCAATGGCAATGGGTTTGCCAACGGCAACGGCGATCGGACCATGGTTACCTACAGCGAGGGCGCCCAACCTCGGGACCTCTCTCGCCTAGTCATCAATGAAGGACCCGCTCCTACTAACCAACCTCCTCCTCGACAAGACTCAACGGCCGCCCATCGAGACAATGAACCTACTATTCAGACGGCCCGTGCTTTTCCAGAACCGAATCCGTATGACCCTGCCCCCACATCATCACGCACACCAGGCTCCCGTTATATATGTCGAGGACATGAAAGAAGACGACCCAGAAGTCCACCCTAGGAGACGCCCTCGTGCCAGAACTCCGGAACCTCGCCAAAACCCATGGGTCCCGATGGCGGACCCTCATCTGACCTACCTTCCCGACATGGTCCGAAGGATCATGAGGGAGATGCGAGGAAATGTGCATGATTCTTGTGAAGCGCACATTAGGCGCAACCCTTTCACTCGAAGAGTTAATGAAGCTGAATGGCCGCGACGCTTTAGCATGCCTCAGATGCCGCTCTACGACGGCACCGCTGACCCTTGTACTTTCCTAAATCGTAATGAGTGGCATATGTACTCAAGCAGAGGCGACGATCTAGTCAAATGCAAGTGCTTTCCAGTCTTCCTTTTAGGGACCGCTCTACTATGGTTCTCTCGCCTTCTGCTTAATTCCATCAACAACTTCGGCCAATTAGCGACACAGTTGGTCAAGTAATTCAGAATGCACATCCCGACTCCGTAGAACGCCCATACTCTTTCCAACTTATACCAAGGACCTACGGAATCACTTAAAAGCTACCTTTCCAGGTTCAACATCGCCCTCGTCGAGGTCGAGGATCCGGATCCGCGCACCATACTCTTCTAGCTAGCTAATGGTGTCCTTCCTACTTCCGAATTCGGGGCATGGATTGACCGAAAGAAACCCAAGAGCCTCGATGCTTTCTATGAGAAAGCGGGGCATTTCTTATGACAAGAAGAAGAAAGGCGGAACCGCGTCTCTTACGCCAGCCGCCCCACTAACCCTCGAGCTGACACCGCAAATAACCGCCCTGGAGGCGAGAAGCAGGGGGACCCACCAGAGGGCAGGACCCCCCAGACAAAGACCGAGCAACGGAGAATAAGGCGGCCGGGGCAACAATCAGGTCCAAACTGAGCCAAGGAGGCCCGACCTGTACCAAGCTTACGAGACATATACTCCACTAAATGAAGATCCAGATACCATCTACTTGGAAACATGCAACAATTTGCCATATCCGAAACCCCAAGCAAGGGAGTCGACCGATTCCAAGAAGAACTCAGGGAGATACAGCCGATATCACGACATGTATGGACATAACACAAATGAATGTCGACAGCTTCGGGATGCAATTGAAAAACTCATCTGCGAGTAGCGGCTTGAACGATATGTTCAGGAGCCCTTTACACCCGGAGCCAATCCAAAACCTCTAACGCCAAATCCTCAGACGGCCGCCAAGACAACCCCTGGATCACCTAACATGAGGCGAGGGATCGTGATTAATACTATATGCGGCGGGGCCGACCCTGCACATGACAGCTTTCGAAAGATGGAGGAATAGGTGGGTTCCATTAAACATGCAACCTGCGAGTCTTGATCTGCTCCCAATGAATTCATCCCGGCCAAGCTCCGGAAAACCATGCGAGACGACATCATATTCCACGGGAGGGAGTCCACTAGAATTGAAATCCCGACCACCGATACTTTGGTCATAACGGCCCAAATTGGGGCTGCAACCATTTGAAAGATATTGGTTGATTCGGGAAGCTCGGTCAACAACATTTTCAAAGCCGCCTACGATCAGATGAAGTTAGAAGCAAAAGATCTCAAACCTTGCCTCTCCACAATCCACGGCTTTAATGGGGCATCCAATTGTCCAGTAGGAGTCATTGACCTACCCGTCGAGCTCGGTGCAGGGGATCGAAGTCGAGTTCGAATCCTCACCTTCATGGTTATTGACATTGCTTCGTCTTACAACGTCTTCCTCGAACGCCCCTTCCTCATAGAATCCCTCGTCTGTCTACCTCCGTAGTGCCTCCTAATGAAATTTCCAACAGAAAACGGGATCACAACAGTCAGAGGCGACTAAGCTAGTGCCAGGGAATGTTACGCGATAGAATGGAAGAATGCGCGCAATAGGGATAAGGGTAAAGCAGTGCCCGCCCCCTTTTACACCAAGACCACCTCCACATAGCAATCAACAGTGTCTGGGCCCTGGCTCAGACGCCACTCTTGTCTTTCCGACGACCTCGATCCGAGGAAAGACGAAGAGCTCGAGTGCGAGAGACCTACTCCGGTCGAGCCCACAATAGATGTACCCGTTAGCCCCGACGACCTGTCACGAGTATTAAAGATAGGGTCCCACCTTCACCTAGCCATCAAAGATGATCTCGTGGATTTATTAAAAGCAAATCTGGATGTATTCGCATGGACTCGCTCCGATACGAAAGGCATCAACCCTGCAGTCGCCTGCCATTCTTTAGGCATAGATCTTACAATGCCTCCAGTCAAGCAGAAGCGCTGTTTCCTGGGGTCCGAGAGATCCAAGGCACTCGAAGATGAGGTTGACTGCCTGCTAAACAACAACTTCATCCGTGAAGCCTACTACCCCGAGTGGGTCTCCAATCCGGTTTTGGTCAAATAGGCCAACGGTAAATGGCGGACATGTATCGATTTCTCTAATTTGAACAAAGCTTGCCCGAAGGACAACTTTCCGCTCCCAAAGATCGACTGGCTAGTCGACTCAACTGCCGGATACCAACTGCTATCTTTCATGGATGCCTACTCCGGGTACAACCAGATCCCGATGGATCTCCGCGACCAGGATCATACCTCCTTCATAACCGACCTCGGACTTTACAGCTATCGCGTCATGCCCTTCAGCCTTAAGAATGCTGGTGCTACATATCAGAGGATGGTTAACCGACTCTTCAAAAATCAAATCGGGAAATCTATGGAGGTGTACGTGGACGACATGCTAGTTAAATCGAAAGTATCCAGCGATCACGTCCACGACCTCTCTGAAATGTTCGATGTCCTATGCCAATACGACGTGAAACTCAATCCTCTAAAATGTTCCTTTGGCATCGCTTTAGGAAAGTTTTTGGGTTTCATCGTCAACGCCCGGGGCATCGAATCTAACCCCGAGAAAATCCAGGCCATTTGGGACATCCGAATCCCCGAGAACATCAAGGATGTTCAGAGTTTAAACGGGAAGGTCGCCGCTTTAAGTCGATTCATCTCTAAGGCCACCGACAAGTGCATTTCTTTCTTTGATTTACTTCGAAAAGGGAAACACAATTTCGAGTGGACCCCTGAATACGTTTCCACATTCAAGGAACTCTTGAATCACTTAGAGCGACCACCCATTTTATCTAAGCCTATAGACCACGAGGACTTGTACGTTTACTTGGCTGTTTCTCCACAGGTAATCAGCTCGGCGTTAGTACGACTCGAGGATCGCATCCAATGACATGTCTACTACATAAGCAAATGAATGACAGGTGCAGAAAAGAACTACCCAAAGCCCAAAAAACTGGAATTATGCTTACTAATCTCCTTCCAGAAGCTCCGACCATATTTCCAGGCTTATCCCTTAAAAGTCTACACCGACCAACCGCTGCGTCCGGTCCTACAACGACCTGAGGCATCCGGCTGACTGCTGAAGTGGAGTATGGAACTAAGTCAGTTCGAGATAACATTCATTCCCCGTCGAGCCATCCTCAAGCAAGCCCTTGCCGACTTCATAGTAGAATTCACGGCCCCCGAGGAGACCTCTGCAGAAGACACTGAAGCCCCCAACAACGAGTGGAAGTTGTTTGTGGACGGATCCTCCAACATCAAGTGCTCGGGAGCCGGTATCGTGCTCATCACTCCCGAGGGACGCTCAATACACTACGCACAAAAATTGAATTTCCCCGCTACCAGTAATGATGCAGAATATGAGGCGCTGATAGCCGGACTAAGAATCGCAACCGAACTCAAGCTAAAGATCATTGAGATTTTCTTCGATTCACAGCTCATCGTGCGTCAAGTAAAAGAAGTGTACCATACAAGGGGGAATGACTGGCCCTATACCTAGCCCAAATTCAGGAAATGCTCACCCACTTTGACCACTTCACTATCACTCACATTCCGCGAGAGCAGAATGAAAAAGCCGATTCATTGGCAAGACTGGCGAGTTCTGAAGATCCGCAGCGTTTGGGGTTCGCCCCCGTCGAAGTACTCAACTCTCCCAGTATCAAGCCAATTCAAACCGGCGCGGTCATGAAGGCCGAACCAGAACCGGAATTATGGATAATGCCAATCAGGGGCTCCTGCGACATGGGATCCTCCCAGAGAGCCGCAAAGAAAGGCGAGCGCTCACCCTCCAGTCAGTCGGTTACCTTCTTATAGACGAGGTACTATATCAAAGAGGCTTCTCTGTCCCCTTACTTAGATGTGTGGCCCATAACGATGCCCTAAAAATTCTTACTAGCATTCATGAAGGAGAATGCGGCGACCACACAGGGGGGCAAACTCTGGCCAGGAAGATACTCCGACATGGTTACTACTGGCCCACGCTCAACCAAGACGCCACTGACTATGCTCGCAAGTGCGACAAATGCCAACGCTTCTCTAAGATCCCGAGATCCCCGCCAACAGAACTAACACAGATGACCAGCCCATGGCCATTCTCCATATGGGGAATTGACATCATTGGAACTCTTCCCATGGCCAGAGGTGGGGCACGATACGCCGTCGTCGCAGTTGATTATTTTACCAAATGGGTAGAGGCCGAGGCCCTCGCCACCATCACCACTAAGAAAATGATCAGCTTCGTGGTGCGCAACATCATCACTCGATACGGGGTCCCTCAAGCCATCAGTTTAGATAATGGCACTCAATTCGAGAGCGCCGAATTCAAATCCTTCTGTCAGCGGCATGACATCGAAAAAAGGTTCTTGGTCGTAGCTCACCCCCAGGCCAACAGACAGGTCGAAGCAGTCAACAAAGTCATCAAGTCCATCATCAAGAAGCGCCTCGAGAAGGCCGGGGGCATGTGGGCAGACGAACTTCCTTTAGCCCTATGGGCCTACCGAACAACTCACAAGACATCAACCGGGCACACGCCCTTCGCCCTTTCTTACGGGTCCGACGCCGTCATCCCCATCGAGCTCGAGTTTCAGTCTTATCGTGTCACCTACTTCGATCCAAAGACAAATCAAGACTTGTTTTTGGGGTCACTCGATTTTCTAGAAGAAAAAAGAAACGAAGCCGTCCTATGAGCCGCTGCCCAACGACAACGAGTCGCTCGGTACTTCAACTCTCGAGTGCGCCACAAGGACCTCAACATCGGTAACCTCGTCCTAAAATGGGTCTTTCCTCTGCCAACAGGTCTCGCTCCTCGTTAGGAAGGGCCGTACTCCATACTGCGAAGATTCAGTGATGGAACTTTCAAGCTTTCCACCGTGGACGGAGCTGAACTACCAAAGGCTTGGAATAGTGAACATCTCCGCCGCTACTTCACATAACTTAGCACATGGTTGTTTACACTTTCCAGCGATGTTTTGTTCTGTAATGATTTGAGGCATTGTAAAGGCTATTCATGCCAAAAGTTGTTAGTGGAAATGAAGTTCATCTTTCTATCTCCTTACTCTGTGTTTACTCCTCACGCGACATAATTAGCTAACCCTGACAGCTAGTTTATGTACACTGCCGTACCAAATCCCAACATTGGGGTCGGCATCGCCATCTCAACCGCGAACCAATCTTACGGCCTAATCACATTGGCAACGACTGGCATCCCAAAAAGGGGACCCGACCACGCTACTCGAGTCGCCAGCCCGCGGCGCGACCGAGTATAAATAACCTCTGACTCGAACCATGACCCAAGATAAAGGCCGAGGATAAATCGTTCAACCACCAAACAGCTTGACGGGGCGATACAAACTCCCATTAACTACGGGTGTCGGTCAGACTTTGGCGCAGCACCAAAACCGACCCTTAAATCGTCACATCCCCGAAGCTCTCAAGGCTGAGGGGTAGCCCACGGCCACGATCGGACCTTACGAGCTGATGATTCGGGCTTCTCTTTCCAGGCAAACGACGACGCCCTCAGGCTCTCCCCAACCCGATGAACGACGGGAGAGCCTACACCGGATGGACCGCATAACGCGACGTCATACGCCTTCGCTACTCTTGAGGTTAACCCCAGGCAACCCAAGAAAAAACAGCAAGCGCTCTGGCCGGGCTTCGTAAACTACGGGTCTCCTGAGCTGAGTGAGACTTAGTAGAAGCCTGCGCATTGTCTTACGCCCCTCTGGAACAACGACCCAGAGTGCAGCACTCAATCCCGCCTCTCTGGAACTACAACCCAGAGCACGACACTCAATCACACCCCTTGGAATCACCAGCCTGGGGCACAACACTCAAAATCACTTTTTTGCTAAATGTAACGATAAGTATGCTTATGCAAATACGGGACGCCCGAAAGCATAGGAGGAACATACGAATAGTTAACACAAAAGGCGATCTTTACTAATTCACTTTTCATTACAACACACACACATTACAACCAACTACACTACTAATATCTTTCCTTCTAATGGCAGGGTGTACATGAGAACCACACCAAGCCTTGAAAAACCAAAAGCGAGGGCCGAACCCACGTAAATTATCGGCCTACACTTCCAAAATGATCGCTAAAAATATGCCTAAACGACTAATGCTAATCACGCTTCCTCCTCTTGTCTCTATGCATCTTCTTTGCAAATTCAGCACTCGACGGTTCATCTGTGGAGCCGGGCCTCCTCTTGCTAGACCCTTCATTCCCACTTCGGCTCCCTTTGGAAGTGGTCGATCTATGAGAAGTTGAGAGATGCCTCTCGCCCACCTTTTCGCCACTAGGGATCTCAGTAACATCAGCGGGGGAAACTGGCAGCACAAGAAGGGGGGCACCTCCAGCAGGAAGACCAATCACGGCTACGCTTGCCTCCGGAGTCTTTTTCTTATCCCGCTTGGCTTTCTCCTTGGCCTATTTAGCGGCTTGCCGATCGACGAGCTTCTGGGACTTATGCGCAGAATCGCCAGCCCTGGTTTTCTCACGGGTTTCAATAGCCCTTCTCTGGGCCTCTTCATCCTCATGTTCCTTCTGAGCCTCATAGGCAACCCTTTTTCTTTCGGCTTCCTCATCAGTCTGCTCCTGAGCAACAGCCACAGCAGCCCTCTCTGCAGTATCCTTTGTGACCTTTGCTACGATCTCCTACCCAGAAGCATCATCCTACCTCATCCTTTCCTCCATCGAACCTCTGGCAATCCCACTTTGCCCATCTACCTCCTCTCCATCATCATCAAGAAGGCCTTCGTAAACACTGAGAGTTATTCTAATCCCTGAGAAGGTGTCAAGCTGATCCCCACTCTCTCCAAGCTGAGTCCCCCCAAGTCCTGGCCCAGATTCAGTTGTTTGGGGAATCACGGGGCAGGGCCCGATGCTAAAGTTACTTCAAAAGGGGCTGCATAACAAAAACATGATCTTTTAATCCTCAAATTCGGTGATCACATCATCCTCTGGGATGCATTGCGAAGAAAATTTACCTCCGGCCAAGGGTGGCGGGGGAAGAGCCGAAGGGACACCTGGCACAAAGGGTAGCGTGAGTTTAGCACCTCTTGGTTTAGGATGCTTAGCATCACGCTCGGTTGAAACTCCGGTCAAAGCGGCCGAGTTAATCGCGGTGACCGATCCAGGAGCACATGGTCGAGAAGAACTTCCCTCCGCGGGATCCACCGCTACCGCAACACTTCCTGGCACAAAAAACTTTTCGTTTTCGGCGGCAAGCCTCTCCGGCCATTCTTTCTCTGCATCCTCGAGCAGCAACCTTCTACCCTCCCCCAGCTACTCACGCTCTTCTGCGGTCAAGAGGTCAGTCATAAGTTGTCGCTCGTCCAAGGTCCCAACTTCCACTTCACGCAAGAAGGCCTCGTACGGGACCAGCCTTTCCCAGGTTCGAGCCAGCTCGCGGGAATAGTCATCCATCCAAGAAATTCCATGGAACCTTAGGGCTTTTACTAGCATGTTCTTGATATCCTCCTCCATAGTCGAATATGCCCGGAGCTCTACATCTGCTAGCTCGCTTTTTAGTTGCTCCACCTCTCTCAGGCACTCAGCTTCCGACCCCTCTACGGTGCCCAACACATCTCGATTTCTGGCTTCCGCATCCTCTTTCGCTTTCCTTGCCGCCTCAAGCTCCCTCCTTTAGCGATCGTTCTCAGCTTGCAAAGCCTTATTATCTTCCTGAAGCTGGAAGATTTGGGCGTTCTCTCTCTCCAACTCGATGCAGAATTGATCCACATTAGCCTTCTCCTTCTTCAAAGTCATGTTCTGAGTGGTCAAGTCAACTATGGTCTCTGTAAACATAGAGCGAGAATCATCCGCCTCCTTTTTGAGTGTCTCGTACCCATGCTTTAGCTCGGCTGAAAAACCACGAACTCCATGAGTTAGTATTTAAAGGTACAAGAGCAAACGACCCCCAACAAACACAAAAAAGGGAAGAGGAAAACCTACCAATTTCGGTATTCAGATTGACAACGGAAATCTTCTCAGCATCAATGACTATTTGCTGATCCAAAAGATGCAAGTTCTTCACCCTGACCAGATCTGATAAATGATGGGAGTATAGGGTGAACTCGTTAACCTGGTGATACGTGGCTTTCACATTATTCCATATCTCTCCAGAAGCTCTATTGGGAGGCGGACGAAGATTAGAGAGAGACGATAGCTCGTCAAAATAGAGTCGAGGGAAATGATGCATCAAAAACGCTTTCTTCTCCTTTGGGGAAAGCTCTTGAACTTCGGATTCGGGCAAATCTTCCGTCTCAATCCTATTCGACCTACTCGGCCCCGGCTGGTCGAACGGTGCCCCTTTCCCCTTTGAAGTCTGAACTGGAGTAGGTGGGACAGTGATGGACGGAGTCACTAATGACATACGACTCGACCCTCCTAGATGAAGCCTCGAATCCCTCCTGGACACTTGAATCGGGGGAGGAGGAGGAGAAAGAGTCATAGAAGATCAGGACCTACCTTGGTGACGACTCCCACTACCATGACCTCGCAGTGGTTGGGCATCGCCATACGGGCTAGCTCCCCTCCTGAAAGAGCCAATAAAAGCACTCTCGGGACGGTTGCGGTCTCCACGACCTTGTCCCCCGCTTCCTCTAGCCATATCACCTATCAAAGGAATAATGCAAAGTCAGTCAAGCAGCACGTGTAAGCACTCTTCTATGCAGTTTAGTGTGTATAAGTATGTACCCTAAGTGCTCTCTCAACAGATCATATTGTCCCTCAGTCGAAGTAGTTAGGCCCTCCGCGGCACAAGCTAAATCCTCCATACTAGCTGCGCTCGGCCACATAGACAAATCCACAGGAACTGTGCTCAGACCAGCAAATTGATCTACTCTTTCAAGGGAGGTGGTAGCTTCTAGAAAGGTTATAGGAGAATTAGGACTGGCCAATGCTTCTTCCCCCGCCCCTCCCATCGGGGCGGGGTAGAAGCGTCGAGAAATCCCTCGTCCCGAGCAACTGCCTCAGCACTACTGTCCCTGTCACCACTAACGCCTTCCTGGAACTTAACAACCTTTCTGGGACCGAGCCCTCCAGGAGCCATCTTTCTCTTCAAAGCGGGGGCAGCAGGGCCTTCCGATGTTTTCTCCCTCAATACACCACTCGCCACTGCAAGCCTGATTATGGCTCGGTTGGCCGAAAGCAACCCAACACGCCGAAGGCGGTCCTGATCCACTACAGAATACGTCTTACGGGAGCCCTCAGGAATAGCTCGCAAAGCATCGAGACGTTGCCGATACTCGTCGCCAGTAAGTGCCTCGGGATTCCCTACCATAATCAAAAATAATGAGTCACAAAGCTCGGCAACTTGTAGAGAAAGGAGATGAAGATTAAAGATACTCACTTCCTTCTATCCATCTCCTCGCAAAACCGGGAGGGCAGTGAACAAAGAACCAGTCCTGCTTAATCACCGACGGTCTGGGCCACTTTCCGACAAAAAATCTAGTAGCGGGAGATGCTTCTAAGAACCATTGTGAAGATGATGTGCTAGTTGACCACCTAAAATGGAAGAGGTACCGAATGTCCTCTCTGGTGGGATCCCGATGCAAGAACTCTCGAAAGAGAACGCAAGCACCCAAGAGCGAAGAATAAGAATTCGGGTGCTGCTGTGAGGGTGCAAGGCAGAAGTAGAATAGCATTTCCCGTATAAAATCATTGGCCGGGGGCACGCACCCCGCAATGCAAGTATGCCGATTCCAAGCAGTGAAGCATTCAGGCGGCACGTGGGCCCTTCCGCCCGATCCAGGTGCATGGGGCTCCCCCTCCGGGATATTAAATCGCGATGACAGCTTTCTAACCGCAGCGGCATCCAGGCGCGACGACACCGAATCCGGAGGGTTGTCCAAGATGACTGCATCAGGAAGCATGTCAGGAGCCACTGGGGCAGGCGGCTCACCACCACCCATAATATCCACATTTTCCATCTCGGCATGTACGACTGGAGAATTAACCTCTAAGCATGACCCCCATGCTCCGACACTTCAGACGAACTCCCTGTCTGAGAAGGAGTCGACCTTCGTTAGTCTCAAGCTCGCTGCTTCCAGAGCTGGTATTGTCCGTAGAATCAGAAGTGTGAGACGGTGGCGGGGAAGCCTCGGCTTCCAGAAGTTTCCCAGTCTGTGATCTTATTTGCATAGCTCGCTATACTTCAATATACTAGTGTTAGACATCATAGTGAAATAATCTGTACCCTCGTGTTGATGAAGATTAACAAGTGTGTGCAGTGTCATGCAAATAATGAGAGCGCACATAGAAACGTTCAAGATCTTAATAGTTCAGTCACAGTCCAGATATATGCTCTATCTATGTGAAAATTTTAAGTTCCTATCCGTGCAGTTATCGATGACAACAATGGTACATTCGTACAACCGAACAAACAGTGTATAAGTCCGAGGGCAAGCAGTCAGGAAATCAAAGTTCGAAGTGGAAAAAGTCAACACCCGACCAAGGCAATGCGCTCAACCATGCCCCGGGGCACGAAGTTTCCAGAGACACCCAAGTCCGGGCCCGGGCACCTCGAAAACCCCTTGGGGGTTGGAATATCGAACCACAGTGGCTCGAAATTTCGAGCCCCTTGGGTTCGAAAATTCAAGCCTTGGTGGTTCGAAAATTCAAGCCCCAGGGGTATCGGAAGCTCGGACCCTCGAGGTCCGAGGATTAGAACCCCAGGGTGCAACACCCTGTAATTCTGTTAACACTAATACTCACAAATTAAAGAATAACTAATCTCAGACGGGAGAATTAAGGGAAACGGGTTGCGCCATTGTGTTCATCTCGGAATTCTGGTTGAGATAGAGTCCGAGTTTGCGTGAATTAACTTCGAATGACGAAGCTATGGCCATTGGAAGTTTCAAAAATTTTAAAACAGATTTCAAAATTTGAAAATTCAGAGTCAGATGGGCTAGGTGGGAATTTTCCCGCCAGGGCCAGGTCGACCTGCCCTGACCTGGTCGACCATTGGGTCGACCTGGGGGTCGACCTGCCCGCCCCCCTCCCGAGCAGATTTGTTTTATGACCTGTTGTTTACTAGATGCTGACTATGCAAGTTTACACCTTTGGATGTAGATCTATGACATACATGATTTATGCAAGTTTGTGACCATTATCCCAACAAGTTCACACCTTTAGATTTTGGGTCTATGACATATAGTTTTATGCAAGTTGTAACTTTGGCCTATGCAAGTTTTAGATGTAGAACATCATTCACACATGCTAGTTCACCCCTTATGTTTAGGTCTAGTTTTAATTATATGTATGTTGTGATGTTTTCTCTTTATTCCATGAGTTAGACTATTCGAGTCTAACGTATATTTTATGTTAAACGAATAAACGTACAACGTGGGGTAAAAGGGGATAATATTAAAAGATTTAATTGGCATAAATGCCTTAAAAGGCATAAAATATATTTGTGATGAAATTGGTATGATTTTACATACCATAAATAGATGGACATAATTGAGTCAATTATGACCATAGTTAAATTTAGAATTAATTGATAATTTGAATAGGGAAAGTAATTCAAATTGGGGGATGATTAATTAGGAGTAATTAATCGTCTAAGACACGAGGTTAGGCTCTTTTATGGTGTAAGACTGCCTGGACCCCGCCCGGAAAATCCAGCTGCCACAAATACCAGTCTAATGTGGAAGGTCTTTGGCATAAATTAAGTACGTAACAATTGTAAAGACACGACGTTAGGCTCTTTTGTGTTGTAAGACTGCCCGGACCCTCCCGGCAAATCCAGCTGCCACAAATGCCAGTCTAATGTGAGAGGTCTTTATGAGGTTACGGTCTTAATGAATTAAGAAACACTTAACCAGATAAACATGTAGTGGGACATGAGGGGGTTAAGTGGGTGCTTGGGTGGCATGTGGAATCTAGTGGGTGCCTTGGGTGGCATTTGAAATACGATTAGAAATACTTAACCAAAATTGAAACATGTAAGTGAACATGAATAAGAAGTGGGTTAAGTGGGATGTACTAGAGGGGACCAAACTTAGGTGGATAGCTTGTGTCAAGTAGTAGGGGCCCGTTTCAACTAGTAACCCATACGTATCTTTGTGGGCTCGACCCGAGTCGAGGACGGGACACGCATATTGGGCTTGACTGTAAGAGGCCAAACCGGGTTAGCGGTGGCAATGCAAGTCCAACGGGTTCATATGCGTGTGTGGACCCGGGCTGGTAGGTAAGACGTTGTTGCATCGTATAGGTATAAGTCATGCATTATTTGTGGTATCGGGTTGCCACTTTGGGGAGTGATACACCCCATTGTGGGGCCAGCACGGGTATCTACGAGTTAGGGAGCCGATCGCTTGGGGGTAGTGGGTACACCTAGTGGAGATAGGGGCAGGCAGCACCTATGAAGGCAGCTAGGAGTGCGCGAAACTACCATTATCATTATTTAAGTCTGTAGGCGGGATCAACCTTAGGGTGATTAGTGGTGGTGCAGTATAGCAATTATCTTATAGTGTTGGTGTAGTTTAGTAATTATCTTATAGCGGTTTAGGTGCGCTTTACCGATATCGTTGTTTATCTTGTTTCCTTGTTTACTCTGCCATACTCAATGGTTCATGGTCATTTCCTAATTTTCCAACTTATACCTTAGCCTAGTTACTTTGGTTATTATATTGTTAAAGTTATCGCACTCGCCAGACTATATGTCTAACCCCCCTTTGTTTCCTCCTCTTTTCTTCCTTCCCCCCCAGGTGCTCAGGTTGGAACTAGCACCAGTTGAGCTTGATTTTGGACAGTTGTGCTTCTTGCTTTTAGAAGATTGCTTGGATCGCTGAAATAAAGTTCAGCCTCTCTTTTATTTATGACTATTTTGTATTGGGGATTATGTCTTTCAATTTATGTACTTTGATTTAGTCAAGATGGATATTGTGTACTTGGCTTTGGTTTTGATGATGTAATCAAACATATGTATTTTCCGCTGCAATGAAATAAAGTTTTTAATTTTTCAAGTACTATTTATATCTGTCTTGTTGTTAAGTTTCTATTCTATACTCACTTAAAACGCTCCATAGAAGTTAATGCATTCCCTTTGTGAGTGACATTAATGGACGTGGTGTGTTACACAGGGGATCAGAGCCTCGAACCCATCGGGGTTCGGATATTTGAGCCCGAGGGCTCGAAATTTCGAACCCTACAGGGTTCGAAGATTCGAGCCCCATTAGGTTCGAATTTCCAAACCTCCCCTTCGACCACAAAATCTTGAGCCTCCTCCATCGTACCTTGACCTCCCTTCTCCCTTCCCTCGACTCGACCAAGTCCATTACCTCAGAAAATTTTAAGTCAAAGTGGTCGAGAAACGAAGCTTTCAGAACAATGGCAGTCGTGACGCGAAATAGAAGAAGGAAGAAAAATGAGGGGGACGGGCCTATATATAATGAAAGGGAAAACACTTCATATTTCAAGCCTAGGCTCGAAATTCGAGCCTAAGGGGTCGAAATTTCGAACCTCTGAGGTTCGAAATTTCGAACCCCACGACTCGAATTCTCGAGCAACTACGGATCGATGATTCGAACTTATAGGTTTGAAATTTCGTACCTTCCAAAAAAAAACTTATAGGTTCAAAATTTTGTATCTTCTCGACCGTGTACGCTCATTTCCCGCCAAGGTGCTGTCGCCTAAAACGTGTGAGGATGGCACCATGCGAATACTTAGCTGCACGAGTGCGATACCAATCCAACAGCGGCTCGCTCACGAACGAGCCCGCAGCCAATAAATTTTCTCCAATAACTTGCAAGATAAATCCGCAACCCAACTACCATCTCAACTTTCATTCCAAAGCACATCATGTCAAGACAAGGCGTCAAGACAGACGTACTTTGGGGGGCAAATGTTAACCGGCCTTTTGGTCCGGTCACCAAAAGTACTCAAGACACGCTCGACTCAACTCATCGCGTGAAGCAAGGGCCAAGGGCGAAACTCAAGAAGTGTAGAAGCGAAGACCGAAGAGAGATCCCGCCAACAAGAACCTCGCACCTTCACCCTCACAACGCCGCGCCGACGGAACCAACCAGCCTCGACAATGCCTCTTGTCAAAATCCGTTTCGCACCCAGCCGGGTGCGAAATTTCGCACCCACCAGGTGCGAAATTTCGTACCTGGCAGGTGCGAAATTTCGCACCTCACCCAGGTGCGAATTTCCGAGGCCTAACAGCTGGAGGTGCGAAATTCTGGAAGATGGTCCCCATTCCTACCTACTCCTACCTAACCCCTACCTAACCACTTCCTATAAATACCCCATGGCCTCACACTTCAAAAGGGTGGAATTCTTGAGCTTGGCGACCTCCATAAAGCTTTATTAATGGCATCTCCTTTTTGAGGAAGAAGAAGGAAAAATTTGTCTTTTTCCTTATTATTCGATATATGATAATTATGACATCATATATCATGGAACATGAATGTAATGAGATGTCATGAAATAGTCTCAACCTTGTAATTTCTTCCAAGTGATCAATAATATTCGAACGACTCTTCAAAGTGGACGTAGGCCCTCACTGAGGCCGAACCACTATAAATCTCTTGTGTGATTTGCTGCTTATGCTTTATTTATTTTCTTGTCTATGCGACCATATTTATAATTCCTAGTAATTGGGAATCTTTGGTGTTTGCGTCATTTTTTGCCGTCAACAATTCTCATTAATGTAATTTATTTATAATAGGTTATTATCATTCCCCGTTCATTCCATTTCCTTTTACTGTTGTGTCTTTCATTCAATTCCGTTTATTTCCATTAATTACAATTAATGTTGTTTATCAGTCATGCTATTTACTTATATATATGTATATGTATATGTATATGTATATATTCATGCACTAAACCTCTCACATTAAGCCTGTACTTGTGGATGCTGGATTTTCCGGGCGGTTCCGGGCAGACTTCTACTACAAGTTGGCTTAACCTCGTGTCTTAGCACTAGTTCATGTTTTATTTATGCACTTAGACCCCTCACGTTGGATTTACCACTTGTGAATGCTGGATATATCGGGCGATTTCGGGCAGAATTCTATCACAAGTGTAATCTAACATCGTGTCTAAGCGTGGTTAAAGTTTCATATTCTCTGTAAATTTCTATATAATGTAGGTGTTTCCTATCTTTAAAATCTATATTTTACATGTCATCATATCAAACCCATTTTATGTCGCATGTTCTTTCTAACATACAATAAACTATATTCTAACATGTAATCGTTTAATCATGTAATTGTTCAAATCAAACAAACTAACATGTAATGTTCTCAATTTCTACCGTTAAATGTCTAGGTACGTAAATGTCACAAATTAACATGGAATTGAAACAACAGTAATTGCTACACATATTTTGACAAGTTTATATTTCAACATATGAATTTTCCAACATATTAATATCTTAGCATATTAATATTCCAACATGTCATATTCGTCACTTTAATCTTTTTAGCATACGTTTAAACATCTCAACATATCATATTTCAACATGTCATATATAACATTTCAATGCTTTTTTAATTATTATAGAAAATTCACATCGTATAATATTGGGGAATGTTAAACGATAATATGTCATTATCAAAAATGATATAACTTAAATCCACTCACCTCATTTGCTTTCCAAATCTTGGATCTGGCTCAGATCTAGCATTTCATGGTTTTCCCCTAATTGGATTCAGAACCTAATAACCATGGATTCATAGTTTTTAATAAAAGAAAAAGGGAAGAAAGAGGAAGAAAATTAAATATACCAGATCTAGAAAATTACCTCACTTCGCATCTGATTATGAACACCTTCTAATTAATATTCATTATTTTCCTTCAGATATTGATTCAGAATTTTCCTAAATTAGTTATCTGATTTTTATGAAGAGATTTGAGGAGGAAAAAGAATGGCAGAGCTTAGACGTTATCTCAGAGAATGTGAGATTTAGGATAGGCTCTGCTAGCCTATTTATATGTGTTCATGATCTTATCTTACACGCAGCGCTGAGTCAGCATTGAACCTGGTTAAGAAAACGGTCCAGATACGTCAATGGATCTGCCCGAATCTGGGGGGTGGTGTCGACCCCGGTGTCAACACCCCTACAGGGGTGTCAACCCCTGGGTCCTACGAGCAGTTTTGGTGCAGAAATTTGATTTTCAAACTTTTGAATTTATGGAATTTATTTGGCTGTTATATTCACATGTAATTTTCTTATACATATACAAATCTTCTAACGACCATTTTACGAGTATATATATATACGCACAACTTTCGTTTCGTTTTCAAAATTTAGACGGTATTGCACCCTTATTTGATTCTTGGCATATTTCTATGATTTCAGCCTTATCTTGAATTTTATCTCTTGTATATATATATATATATATATATATATATATACATATATATATTCCTACATATATATACGCGTATATTCTCATATACGTATATACATATATTTTCTTTACTTCCTTATATGTGCGTTTATACATAATTTCCCTCATGAACATATGTTATTTTAGTCGTTCCCTTAAAACAAAAATATGACGGCGGCGGGGATCGAACTTTGTACCTCTTGTATGCAAGTCACATGTTCTAACCAACTGGGCTACTAGGCTATTGTTAACAAGGCTTAGAACAAGGGTAGTTATTGTTCTCTTCTTACTTCTCTTTTCCATGTTTGCTACAATATTTATTTAACCCGTTGCATGAATCTTTTTATTTTTCTATTATTATTAATGCAGAATCAGTGCATGCAACATATTTACACCGCATGCAACCAATATTTTTTTTCTTTTAATATATGCATTACATTTTATTTGCATTAATCATTATTTTATTCTTCATATATACATTTATATCTATGCATATATATACACGTATGTATTATTTAATTATTAAATTTTCATAAAATGTGGGGTGTTACATAGATTCAGGTTATTAAGAGAACCAAATATCCTTTTTGGCAATAATTGAATCTTTCGAAACGACCCTGATTCGGGTATTTATGATAAGACCGGAAATCCACTTCCGGTAATAATTGAAATCCGAACTGACCCAGATTCAGGTTATTATGATAGGACTAGAAATCCACTTCCGACAATAATTGAGACCCGAACCAACCCAGATTCGGGTATCTAAGTTAGGACCAAAAATTCACTTCCGACAATAATTGAGATCCGAACCAACTCAGATTCGGGTATTAGGATAGGGAACAGGAGACCGCTTCCAGTACAGTTTCGTTACCCCTTTATGGGTGTGATTTGTGAAGTAGAGGATGTACGTGCTTCTTGAGCCACTCTGTGGGCTTTTTATTGTCAAAGCGGAGGATGTACGTGCTTTGTTGGCCACTCTCCAGGCCTGTGCGTCCGGTGCGCTTGGCTAGCTTATCAACAAGCAGGGCCTAATGACTTACCCAACCTTCCTTCAAGAGGTGCCTTATCTTGACCATCATAGGCGATGATAAGGTCTTAGATGCTAAAACCGGGCCATCGTAGATGCGGAATTAAGGCTTACTCTTTTGATGCTCTACTTTGATCATCGTAGGAGGTGATAGAGGCTTACACTCCACCCCCTCCAAGGGATGCCTTATCTTGGTCATCGTAGGCGATGATAAGGGTTGGTGCTCCCTTCTATGGGTAATGCGGAACATAAGCAGAGGTAGGACGTGCTCTTCTGCGAGCAGAGGTAGGACGTGCTTAGTTCATAGCAGAGGCAGGGAGTGCTAACTAGATGCTCTATCACGATCATTTCTAGTGTGGATCGGAGGCATATGCTTTAACCTAGCCCTTTCTGATTCAGGCATGGAGAAAGGCTCACACACCACACCCTCCCTCCAGAGGGTGTCTTGCCCTGGCCAACTTGGCAGTGGCAAAGGTTTTTATCCATTTGTGGTTTGACCCATCTCTAGTTATTTCGAGCTTCGAGAGGGTTTCCATATCTTTAGTCACGCAGACAATCCTTTTCCTAAGGACCTTTACTGGACTTAGTTTGATCTTCTTACAAAGTCTTGTAGATGGCCTTGATTGAGGAACTTGATGATCAATCCCTTAAGGGCTTTGCATTGGTTGGTTTCATGTCCATTTATCATATGATAATGGTAGTAAGGCCCTCCCAATTTTCTTTCATACTTGGGCTTCTACTTTGCGAATGGCCAATAATTGAGTTCTTGTTGAGTTATGAAGTAAATGTTTTACATTAATGTGGTAAGGTGGCACTCATTAAGCATTCTTGGTATAAAGTCCTTTCCTTGTTGTTGGAGTTTAGCCCTTCTGCTTTTAAATTCTGTTGTTGCATCAATATCCTTGCTTCTTCTTTTCAAGGTGTTTCAGAACCGATGCACTATCCCTTTAGTCCATTTTGGAAGGAAGGCGCTTAAAATCCCTCATCATTTCTTGTTCGAATACCATTTCTTTGGCTTGCTCATAGATAGCCTCTCTTATATAAGAAAAGGGGCCATACTCCTTTGATGTAGAATCATTTAGAGTAACCATTGGAGTTTTTCCTACGTAAGAAGGGTTATCATTCCAATAACCATGATCACATTGTTCTACTTCCTTTTCCACTTGATTCTTTGCAGAGCTTCCAATCTTAACCTTTGTTCTTCCGTCACTCCTGGGTCAATAGTACCTAACATAGCCATTTGAGATCTAAAAGACTATCGTTGGGACCTTTTGCCCATAATCTTGCTTCTTCAAAGCTTAGTCCAACCCTAGATGGAACATCACAGTTAGCTATGAGGGAAGGTTAATGACAAGGTCGGAGGTTCGAGCCTTCTTTTGGTCAACACCAGAGATAGGTCTATGGAAGTAGACCAAGGGTAAAATGGGGTTATTTAGCTATCATGAGTCTGAGTTAGTTCATTGTTTCCTAGATATCAAGGTTTAGATCCCAAAAGATTAGTTACTCTTCCCTCGATGGAGTGAGCATCACGCTTAAGCGACTCACGAACCGACAATTATCTTGGGACAAGAGTTCCCTAAGCACAAACCTTGATAAAAGTCTAAATGGGCCTGTAGGAAGGGGTTTTGCAATAACCTTGAAGAAGGGTCTAGACTTGACTAGGAACCTGCGACCACGTAGGAAGCATATAACATGTTATGTATGAGACAACTAAGAAATCACATAAGAAACTCATAAGAAAATATGTTAAGTATTGATCCTCTCTTTATTGATCTTTGATTTGGAATACATAAGTGATTACGATAGAAATCCTCAATTTGATTTAGAAATTAGGGTTTACTCTAAAGAAAAAGAGTACAAGGATGAGAAATGAGAAAATCACCCCGAAAATGAGACCCTTGTAGTCTTATTTATGGACAAATCGGGGTCCCCCTTTGCTATTGGGCCAGCAGAAGCCCTTGTCGTCCGCTTTTCCCTTTGGTCCTGGTTGCTCTGGCTCTCGGCCGCTCTTTTGGCTTTGCTTATGGCTTTTCAGGGTGTCGATTCTGGCTCTCGGAAGGATGTTCCCGATCTTTGGTACTTCTTTTTTATGTTGTGTCTATCTTCTTTGTATCGAAACCAAGCCTGTCGGTATGGATTGCTTTAGGAAGGCTTTAGGCTTTCGGACATAGGCTTCTGGTCATGAGCTTTCGGTCTTGCTATTAAGTCTTCGTGGAACTTTCCTTCATGATTCAAGTGGATGGTTACCGGATCCGCTACCCCTGTCGGTATCGACACTAAGTAGATTAATGTGGATAGCTTTCAACTTTCCGGTGTTTTATTGGTTATTTACTAAAGTGGCCTCTCAGTGATCATCTAATGGGGGGTCTCGGTAGCTGGTTCCCGAATGATTGCCTTATGCTTCAAACTTTATGCCTTTAATGCTCCCGTCTCTCGATGTATTGGTATTAAGCAAGTTAATACTGATAGCCCTTTCGTCCTTCTAGGTCTCGGTCTGTAGGATTCCTGGTCTTTCTCTTCATTGGCTTCCGGTTTCGGGTGACCTTCCGTTATCTACCTTTTATTCCAGGACTACCCTGCTGGTATTCTTTCTTTGTATAGGTTTTGAGTTCTTTTCTTTAATGATGGTGTTAGTTTCCTGGCTTTTGGGTCGTTCTCTTATGCTCTCAGTTTTATCCTGTGCTTGCTTACAAATTATTCTTCTATACTTGTGACTGTCCATTACCTCTTCACGATAGCCTGACCCGGCGTTAATTTTGGTAGTAACATGTACTAACCCATGTGTATAAATTGATGCTCATAAACCTTAAATTTGTAGCGATATACCATGGCTTCATTTAGAAACTAAACATGCTACCTGGGCATTTGAGTACCCTACTTTTAAAAACTGAAACCTGCACATATTTTTCTCATTGTATGATTTGAACTTTGGGGATATTCCAACGCTGCTGTATGAACCTGTGTTACTCGCCACAAATAAATAAATAAATAGGGGTATATATACATGGATTATAAAATTTGATTTGGAGTGAAACATAGGTTCTCAATAACGGTTTCCATACTTAAATCTCAAGATTTAATTATATAAGTCAAATATATAATATTGAGATGTGTACATTGATGCACCAGTTCCACACAGGCATGGTTTTGAGGTTTGCATTTCATTTATGAGTCACTTCATGCAAATATACTAACCTGTAATAATGGAACAGACACACTACTTGCTTTGAATCATTAAATTATGTTATTGTGTCCATAAACTAAAATCTTGTTTGTGCGTTGCTGCACACTTAAAAGACCAGAAATTCTTATTTGTGCATGTTTTACCTTGCTGCAAAATTTAAATATATATGGGTACATGTATATGTGTTGCCCAAACCTGAAATATGGAGTTATTTATGTTGCCTGAAACTTGGATACATGCATTGTATACTTAATCCTGAATTTACATTCATGTATATCCCCATTCTAGAACATGTTCATGGTATTTGATTTAATGTTCTATGCTGCCTTGTTTTCAAAATGTCCTTTGCATGTTTGAATGCATATTGCTTTTTCCTAGGATATATATTTGAAAATTGTGCTTACCCTGCTTTGAAATGTTTACCTACTTACCTTTAAAACGTTGATTTGAGCGTGCATTCTAGACTGGAACATTTGATTTAATTTTAGGCCAATAAACAGACCCAGCCTTGTATTTGAGTAACCGCTACCCTTGCTCGTGCCCTGTATTTTGAAATCTATGTGTTTTTGCCTAAAACATATGCTGCCATGTAACCCTATAATTGCATTTGTTATTTCCTGGTTTTCGGGACGTTGAGGTAGTGCACACATGTACTGTACATGTGTATATACATGTTCTCGTGATCTCAATCTCTGGAAGAAAAAAAAACTGATATCGAACAGACACTACCTATCTGGTATTTCGCATATGACATATATTTTAAGTTTGGATTAACTATTATATTTAGTGTTTTATTAAAGTTGACTTACTTGAAGAAAGTTAATCCTGACTCGAGTGTTCTATGTTTTTGGAACACTCGGGCCAGACCTGAGTGTTGCAGATCTAAAGACTTCAGCTATCGAAGTTAGAGAGTGGGTAGACGCACTCTTTGGGTTTGTCAATTCTGTAAAGTTTACATAATTAAATCTTATGTATTTGAATCTTCCACTTTATAGAAATATTGTATAAAATCTGATTTTGTAATAAAATTTATGTTGTGAGATAATTTGTTATCTATTATGTCTGTGACTCTATGTGTTTATTATGTTTTAAACTCGATAAGCGATAACAATTCGCCTATGTAAATGCTTTGAGTTGGTTTATTTACCGACTTGAAGCATTCAAAAAGGCAGGTCATTACACCTCTAAGACCTTATGATGCCACGCACCATGTTTTGAAGCCATCCAAGATGATATGATGGACCGCTGCCAGTTCATAATCCATGGATCGGGTCAGTCCATGTACTTAGAACATTTTTGGCTCCAGCTTTGTGTTACCTCCCGACGTCCTCCAGAGTTTCTTTACCAAGTTTCATCTGATTCCGATCAGATTCTGAACTTCCAGTATGCTCTAATATTTGATCCTAAGTCCTATTCAAGCAATTTTAGATGACCAAATCAAGCATAACACACAATTTCAAGCATAGAGGTAGCAATCCATACAATTTCAAGTATATACAAACATATGGACACATACAAGCATGAATTATATCATAAAATAATATATCTACTATAAATTAAGAATAATTTCATATTAAACATGATGGGTATAACAAATTACTTAATAAATGTCAAAATTAGATTACCCTAGGATGTCTAGATCTGAAATTAACATATATGATCTGAATTTTAGGATGGAAGTAACATATAGGATGTTTAATCAACTTGATTACACATATAATCCATAATAGTTGTGTGAGAGATCTCTATCACTCGCCAAAACCTAAAATTCAACACGATTGGATGATGATTGGATATTGATAGCGAAGAAAATGCTCAATTATAATGTTGAATGATGAGATCCAATCTGCTTTAATGTAGATCTAACCTCTAATGCTATGTAGAATGATATGATAAAGAAAAGTTAGGGTTTGAGAGATTAGGTTGAATCGAAGAATCACAAGTGCTCAATCTAATAATTGAATGACGAGAAAAGTTCTAATTCTCTCTCCACAACCCTTATTTATAACTGCATGTTGTTAGCTCAATGGACTCACTAATCAGCACATTAGATGTTTAACAAACTGTCTTGCAGAAACAAAAACTCAAAATAGTGATTTCTCCTAAATCATTGAGCTAAATCCTTGACCAACTACCGAAGGGCAACCACCATCTTGATCCAATGAGACCAGTTAGAACATCTAATTCGGTCTCTAACAAAAGTTATGGAAAAAACAACAAATCATAAGGGTATAACAGTCACAAAAGGATTCAACAAAAATCATGGACATGTATCACATCCCCATCAACATATTAAAATACTAGAATGATAAAACCACTAGGGAGTTAAATAGAATAATTATTTTATGATCCTCTGATATGTAAAGTACAGATCGTTACATAAATGTATTCGAGATAATGTAAAATTGAGTACTAAATCGATCGAATCGATCACTTCACTTTGTTCACCAATCTCATGCTTCAAGTTCAAAATCCCCGGTTTGATCCTAAACATTGGAGCCTGATCCAACCTAATGGTTCAAGGCCGATCTGACCCGATCCTTGCTTCACATTAGATCCCCAGTCCGATCCAAGCCTCGATCCAAAAAATACGATCCCTCTCTTTCTCCTTCATTCCTTCTTTCTATCCGACCCGACTACTCCCTTGACTGATCTAAGGAAACTGATATAAATCCCTTCTCACTTGCTCCAGCCCCCTCTTCTCCCTTCTCTTTTCTTTGCTACAATGAACCCGATTCCTCTTTCTCCCTTCTGCTTCACCCAATGCCACACGCACCAGGATCCTGCACTTCAACCTCTTCTCCATCACTCGGCGCTTCTCTCCATGCCCGCCAATCATGACTCTCCACCACGTTAAACACATGAATCTGATTCGAATTGGAAAGACAGAGAGTGGAAATTGAATCCACCTAATCATGAACAAATGGCTGCAGTTTGAGTCAGGGGTGGTTTGGCCCTGAGAAGTAGCATTGGAGGAGGGGTCATGAGGCAATTTATGGTTGCATAGCGCTATTCTAAGTAAGGGGTCCTCAAGGGTGGGAGTCATCAACAAAACAAAAGGTGAAGGGACGAAGTTGACCGGATACATTTATATGGAGGACGGGACCGACGTTATACCTTATAAAAATTGTTGAGTAATGGATTGATATCGATCCATTGAAAGGGATCGGTACAGATCCTTTACCTTGTGAAAAAAGGGAGGCAAAATGCAAGAAAGTACGAAGTGATCAGGCATGGACCTTTTCACTTGAATCAACGTTCTCGTGCTTATACGTGTTAGTATGAAAATGTACGATCACCGACGTGATCATAAATCAATATTGAATGAACATCTAACAATGAAAAGTTATAAATGTAAAAAATTCAATAAATTCTAAAGTGCATGATCAACACTCGAACGCAATCAAATTCCGAACAACAACATGTATAATCATATGCATATTTACATTTTCGTGTACCATTTACAGAAAATTTCAAATGTACCAAACAATATCAATTATGCTAGTGTGAGTGCATATGCAAATCCAAATCGACAAGGACTTGCTTACACTTAGGTGTAAAAAGGATCCAACGACTAACAATTAATTTCTTGAATCGATAGGAATTAGGTTTTCACTTGAAAATTCAGACAAAGTCCAGTCCAAGTGGTTGATTTTTAATAGACGAGATAAACTAATGACAAAGTTGGAATTGCATAGTTATACCATTGGAGCTCAGAAAAGTGTCACAACTAATCAAAAATGGCATACTCTTGGTATACACGACTCAAAGGAAGGACCACGAACATTAGTTGAGTGCTACATGGAGTCCATTCCTACCATTGAGACATTTTCCAATTCAAAGCACGTCATGTTCACACAAGACATACTATGTTGGCAAGTGTTTGTTACCCGGCCTTTTGGCCAACCTATCCAAGACTATTTGGATAGGCACGAATCGACGATTACTAAATCCAGTGGCTCAAAAACATCACCTGAAGGCCTAAAGATGAAGTTCGGATAGTGTCATACGACGAGATCACTTTAGCGCATCAAAATAGAACCCGAAATAATCTTGCAGTAAGGGATAAACCAAAACAATGTTGAGGGATCGAACAACTCCGAGATGAATTGATAGAATATCTTTACTTCAACAATTAAATGACCATGAATCACAGATCAGATGTGCAAATCATATGGAACTTCATAGGATAACTCAAGAGACATATCAGGGCCCACACAAGAGGTCACTCCTACATAACCCTCGAGATGAGGGATCAGTCACTATCCCTCCCCATCCATGTGGAGAGATCGAGACCGATCTTTAACTTAACCCAAATTGGGCTAGAGCCTCCTTTGACCCTTCTCCAACGGTCTCCCAACTTTCCTCGCCTACCTGTATATATAAATACCCGCTACATACACTAAAAATGGATCTTTGTGGCATATATTTCTCGTAGATCGGAGCACTTATAACCTTGTAATTCAGCAATAAAGTGAACAAAACTTCAAAGTGGACGTCAGGCAATCAACCCGAACCCCTATAAATTTCAGTGTCTCTTTCTATTGCATTTCTATTACTTAATTCCTCTTTTTTCATTTATTTTAGATTACCTATTCATTGAAATTGTTGGGTGTTATGCCGAATTTTTGTGTCAAAGGTAACTGAAGGAATTATTTATATTTAAGAACTTCTATTCAAATAGGGTTTAGCGATCATATTGTACTTAAATAAGCTACCACTAATTCAGTTCGTTTTCCAATCTTAACATCGGTATCTACGCTAGCGGGCATATATGTAAATAAATCAATGATTAGCAATAAACAACTAATATCACACTTATAAATATCAATACTGGCAATCATAATTAATATTATAGCAGAATGAGTTTTATTCTACTAAACAAATATCATTAGATCAAGTTCATCCCATTTATTAAATGGTATTTATTTAAACCAAATAGATAACAACCAACATATGCTTAATTCAAGTACATTATAATTAAACAATGTAATTAAATCAATATCATCATTTAATAATTCATATATGATCCAAATCAGATTCAAGCATTTCGATAATGTTTTAAGATGCTATTTCGCGATCCTAGATCCAATTAACTTAATCAACCAGTTCAACAATCTAAGAAATATAAATAGTTTAATGTATAATATAAACTATATTGGTTAACCAAAAATGTGAGTTTAACTCACCATTATTTCAATTGTCACTTCCGCGTCCTGGATCCATTAAACTTCAAACAACATTAGAAATTAGCTAGAAAATGAACAAGTTCCAAACCCTACCTATCCATTTCCAAAGCATAGACAAAGTTCCTGCGAGTGCAACAGGACCGACCACATTTGAATTGAATCAAATAGGAATAAGATATTCATTTACAATTTCTTGGATTATTTAAAACAGATAAATTTTCTTAAATAAATCATTAGCACATAATTACCTAGTTAATCCTTAATCCAATCCTTCCCCACACATGGTCGACTCCAGTCTGACATCTTTTCATTTGATTATATGTTAATAGTCGCACCTCCGACCACTGCCATGCCACCATGAGCCCACCATCGCCACCATCAGTGCCTCCACCACCAGTCTGATTCCTAATGGAAAACTTTAATGCCGGAAAAACCTTGAAAACTTCCTATATTCATCTTCAAAACCAGACCACCGCAAGCGATCATTGGCCATCGTGACACCTCCAGTGGATAGGCTTGCCTCCGATGCACAAATCCCCTTTAGGTTCCATGGCTTCACAAGGACCGACGAAGGAAATCGCTAGCATTTGAACCCACTCAGTTACCACTCATCATCGCTTTTCGACGAACTCTGGTCACCACGCTATGACCTAACCACATGTTGCACTGATGATAATTGATAACTTTCCAGTTGACGTCGAGGGCTAAAACGCCTCCAACTCATCAATCAATGCAGATTATAGGATGAAGCAATTTGGTAATGACGGCTAAAAACCTAGAACTAGGGTTAGAAAGAGAATAGAAATGAACCGCTAATGGATATATATATATATATATATATATATATAGGAAAACAAATGACACTATTCATCTCGAAAAATTTCGAATTCCAATCAAGGTATGCTTACTGGAATTCTATACTAAATGCCCATATTTCAAACTTAATGAAACTATTTTTGAGAGCCCATGCTAACATATAGATAAGTTAGCCTTTGAATTCGAAATGCATCAACATAAAGTGAAAATAAGGGATGGGTCGCTAATGCCGAATACCATATAAGGCGGATCCCTGTCTAAGTTCCACTATAAAACAGATCTTTAAAATTGTAGCAATATTGTTTTCATGATTTTTTTGCTCCAAGGCTTTAAAAAAATTCAGAAAATTATAAATATTAGAAGAAGATTACTGAAAAAGAAAAAGAAATGCAGAAATGATTTGCATTTATTGTGAAAAAATGCAGACATATTTGCAACTGTTACCTCTGTATATAAATAAATGACACCAACGGACATAAAACTTGTTGATATTTTTGCAGTTATTCGTTAAAGTTGCATTTTTGTATGCATTTCTCTAAAAGTGAGCTATTTTCCAATTGTATACAATTTACATTATTTTTTGATGATTTTCTATAATAATGTGATGATTTTTTTTAAATTGGTACACTTCATTAACTTCAAATAAAATTACATAGTAACGTTAGCATTCTAACCTACATTACAAATGAAACATACATAGTCTAAATACAACACAAAAACTATAATAAAAAGCAAAGAAAAAAGGACCCATGATAAGGTCAGGACTTCCCACTACAAGTGCCTCCTGCACTTCAACGCACATTTTCCACGTTCCTTGCATAGTTACAACCCTGTCGGTCGTACCTAGCCTAGTTAATGTAGAAACCTATATGTAAATCAATCCTCAAATAGGTAACAATTTAGAGGACATCAATTGACTTGTGAAAATGGCAGGAAACAACGTTGAGATCACCACATTTGTTTTGCACGGTGAAGTAATAGTTCTCCAAACTTGGTGCTACACATCTACTAATCAGTTATAATACAGTTACAACATACATTTCCTGGCAAATCATCCCAGGAGCCAACAGTAACTATCCATGAATCCTGCATGTGAGAATCATAACCACCGACTATGAAACACATCTCCATTATGTTATCCCAAACATCAAGATTGGTATGCATGTTTGTCAACATCAGTGTTAGAAATGGCAGACAGCAGTAGCTTTGATTCTACTATAACTATGAGCGTTTTGTTTCTTATAATCAATGTGAGACTACTAGACAATTGTTACATCAACTTCAGTAGAACAGCAAATACCGCCTTACCTCCAGACCACTATATCCAAATTCTTATATAGATGATTCCATAATTTCTGTCTTATGTCCTGAGAAACTCATGACTGGTGAACTAAACATGATCGGTGCCTTTAATACTCAGCCACAATATGGTAGCCGTTAATATATAAACCATTCCTTCTTCTTCCGACCATGCATGTGAAGAAACTGCAAAGTTATTTTTCATGAACAAGTAAACCCAGAACATGTATCCAAATAGCAAGCAGCCTCTACTCACCAGTAAATAATCTCACTAAATCACGGTGGCAGGACTTTAGTTTCCAAAATACAACTTGAATATAACTTAAGAAAACCATGTGACGAAACATATCTAACTGCCAAAACACCATTCTTTTGTTAACAATAAAAACCATCTCATAAGTTATTCCAAATTGGATTTTAGAATCATTAATTTGGGTACAATGAAACTTACACACTGTTAAGAAATAACCTAAGATGAAACTATGGCTTCTACGGCAGTCTTAACAACATCATACTAATCATATTTCAATTATGTTGGGTTCCAATATCACGCAACTTCCCCCTAAGCTATTTGCTTCACTCACATCCATCAAAGTGAAGATGTAAATTAGTTAAAAGGAATTTTTATCTAATAATAATCGTCATTGGAAATAGATAATGAAGACGATACTCCTAGTAAATACAAAAAACTCCAAAAAATAAGTACTTGAAATTATGTGAGGTATTATACAAATTATCCAACCAATTCCTAATCGTTGAGACCGAAGAGATAATCCTTACCCATTGTAATACGGATGAAGTAAAAACATTTTGGATCCATTATTTCAAAGGATCGGTTAGGGGAAACCAAGATCTTTGTCATAAGTTGTATAAGTTTAAACGGTTTCGCAAACCTCCACTTCACTAAAGGCTTGACCCTCCGAGTCCCAAAGAAGCAATGATATCCGAACAACATAGGGTCGGATTGAAGAAGTGAAAAGATTCGTGAAGGATGTTAAAATTGGAAGCCGAACTCGGTGAATCTTCCATTTTTTCACTTTTGATCTTTAATTAATAGTGATTTGAGGTGAAGGATAGGTTGAGTTTTGCGAAACAACGTAAATCACCATGTCGTTGACAGTTTCTCTCCCCATGGGGAGAAAGAAAAAGAAGTTATTTTATATATATATATATATATGCAATAATGTGATGTTGAATAAATGTAAATATTAACTTTGAAAATTTTAAGTACTCAACAAAAATTGCATAAAAATATGCAATTATTTGTTTATTAATTATGTTAATTCTGTAGTTTTTCAAAAAAACTCATGTTTTCCCTGCAAGTTTTGTGAAATGTGTCCTTTTTTGTCTTTTTTAAATTCTCTTACATGAATACGAAGATGATTATAAATTGAATTGAGTTTTGAAGTTTAATAGTGTTTTACGTTGATTTTTGATGTTTTTCGGAAACTAGGGACCTAATTTACATATGTTTTTCGACAATGAAGTTTTGTGTATTTTCAAATTGAACATGAACCTGAACCAAACTATACTTAATTTAAATTCTCTAAAATAAAAAGTTACGCATTTCAAGCTCTTACGGTCACACAATGCGTTCGATTGCCACAAGACTCAATCATATACAACAATCATTATTACGTATCTAATGACAATGGTTTCATCAAAATCCGAGACAGTTTCCAAAAACAATAATTTCATACGTTAATGACTTACTATTAAGCGATTTCAATCACTTCAATTCAAAGATAATAATTTATTACCAACATTCTTATTTAAACATAACTTAAATAAGCCTTTCAAAACATTTCTAATTCACATTAAATTCAAATTTCTATTTATTCACATAATCCTAGTATCTGATTAATATTTGATGAAGAGTTGATGAGAATGATGCTTTTCCATTCATGAATCACAAATATATAAGGTTACAAGATACATGAAATCATACGCACTGCAACAATTATGGAATAATATCATTAATGATATTTATGGAATAATATCATTAATGATATTTATTCTATTTCTCACATTATGGCATACCATTTATACATAATGCTCTAGTTATGGAATAATACCATTAATGATATTTATTAATATCATTAATGATATTTATTAATATCATTAATGATATTTATTCTATTTCCTCATATTATGGCATACCATATATGTAGAGATTGACTTAGATTATGTCAATCCTTATCATGCCCCCTCAAAACGGACGACCAAGATGAAAGAACAATTTTGCTAACCAATGTTGTGAAGGAGGTACGTGGTAGTGGCTTGGTGAGGGCATCCACAAGCTGGTCATTAGTGGAGATGTAAGAGACCCTCAAATTTCCACTTTGCACATTTTCTCTGACAAAATGGTAATCCAATCTCAGATGCTTCATTTTAGAATGAAAAACCGGATTATCACTCACATATGTAGCTCCAGCATTATCACAATAGATGACTGGCGCAAGAATGAGATTATGAACAAGCTCCTTGAATAAATTTCCTACCCAAAGAATTTCGACAGTAGCATTTTCCACTGCCCTGTACTCGACTTCGGTAGATGATCTAGCTCTTGTATGTTGCTTCTTTGATGTCCAGGAGATAGGATTCTTGCACAAATAGACTATATATGATGTTGTAGAAATGTAGTCATCTTTTTCATGAGCCCAATCCACATCAGAATAAGCATGGAGAGTGAGAGGTGAATCTTTGTGTATAATTAAACTCATATTAGATGTACCACTTAGATACTGTAGAAGACGATGTAGAGATAGCATGTGTTCCTCAGTTGGACGCTCCATGTATAGTTAATGGAGGATGAGTTGCTAATGGTGTTGCAACTGGTTATGCATCGTCCATATTAGCTTTGCACAAAATATCAACAATATACCTCTTTTGACTCAAGAAAATACCTTTTGGATGAGGTATTACTTCCACTCCCAGGAAGTAAGACAATTCTCCAAGGTCTTTGAGTGAGAAACGTATCGCCAATTTTTTTATAAAAGCTTCTAGCGCATGGGTTGCATTACTTGTAACAATAATATCATCCATGTAAACCAACAGATAAATGATGTCACCATTTTTGTTCAACGTGAACAAGGATGAATCAGAGACCATACTCTTGAAGCCCAACTCAACTAAATATTGCCGTAATTCTTTATACCAAGCTCTTAGAGCTTATTTTAACTCATACAGTGCCTTGTTTAATTTACATACAGTGTTGGATTTATAGGATCTGTGTAGCTAGGAGGTTGTATGGTGTATACATCTTCAGTGAGTGTGCCCAGTAGGAAAGCATTATTTATGTCAAGTTGGCGCAATGATCAACCTTGACCAACCACAAGTGAGAGCACAAGCCGAGCCATGGCGGGTTTAACTACGGGGCTAAAAGTCTCACCGTAGTCAATGCCAGCTCTTTGATTAAAACCTCTTGCAACATAGCGAGCCTTGTACTGAATAATGTTACCATCCTTATTCTTTTTAATTCGAAAAATCCATTAGCATCCCACTACATATTGTGACATAGATAAAGGTACAAGATCCCAAGTTCTATTTTTCACCAATGCATTAATCTCTTCATCCATAGCTTTACGCCAAACGGGGATTTTTAATGCTTGGGTGATATTTTTTGGGATCTCCATTTCATGGACCTCCGCATTTAAATTTAGTTTACTGATTGGTTTCCTAATGCCATGTTGAAGTCTTGTGGTCATTTGAGGAGATTGTACAGGATTGTTGGGTGTTGAATTTGTAGATGTGGATATATCGAGGTTTGACTGAGATGAAGTAAAGGAAAGCTCAATATTGGTATTAGGAGATTGAGATGAGTTTGTTACGGACATAGGAGATGAAAGGGGTGAAGTGGGGAATGAGGTATGAGGTGTGCTGGAAGGTGAGTTAGTTTGTAATGAATGAAAGGAGGAATATTGAGTATTTGATAATATAGATAATGTGAGAGGTGCCTGTTGTTCCACTAGGTCAGACAAGGAGGTAGTTGAATTTTTAAGTTTAGAAAAAAGAAAAATGCTCTCTTTGAAGTGAACATGACGAGAAACATAAACACGATTAGTGTTTAATTCGAGACAATAATATGCACTTTGAGTAGGTGAATAACCAACAAAAATACATGGTAGAGATTTGAGTTCAAGTTTGTGAGAATTGTAGGGTTTAAGCCATGGGTAGCAAAGACATCCAAAACTTTGAAGCTTGGAATAATTAGGATGTTGGCCTAATAATTTAAAGTAGGGTGACACATTGTTTAGAGTTGGTGTGGGAAGTCGATTAATCAAGTAAACAGCCATTGAGCAACATTTGCCTAATATTCAAGGGGCATTTTAGCATGAGTTAAGAGAGATAGAAATGTCATAACAATGTGTCGATGTCGTTGCTTCGAATAGCCATTGTGTTGAGGCGTGTGGGGTGGAGTTGTGAGATGCGAAATTCCATCGATGGATAGGTAGTTACGTAGGCTTTCATACTCACCACCGTTGTCCGAGTAGTGAGTTTTGAGAGGCAGTTGAAAGTATTTTTCAGCTAGAGCTCTATAGCGAATGAATATATGTTTTGCATCTGATTTTCGTTTCAAATTATACAACCAAATGTATTTAGAAAAATGTTCAACGAAAATAAGATAATATTTAAAGCCATCATGAGAGTAAATTGGTGATGTCTAAAGATCAGAATAAACATACTCAAGTGGGGGCAGTAGACAAAATAAAGGAAGTAGAAAAAGGAAGTTTATGACTTTTATTGCAACACATGAATAACAATCTAAAGTGGAGATACTAGGAACATGAAGTTTATTTTTGGAAACAATTTGCCTAAAAACATTACGAGAAGGATGCCTTAAATGATAATGCCAATCAAGTGAACTAGTTGTGCTTGCGCAGACTATAGGGGTTGTGGATTTGAGCTGATAAGTGTCTGTTGCAACCAACCCCTAGAATAGAGATTCCCCCGTTTTGAGATCCTTCATATGAAAAGAGGTGGAAGAAAAGACAATTTAGATATTGTTATCAGGACATAGTTGAGAAACAGAAATTATATTTTTAGACATGGCAAGAACAACTAAGACATTATTTAGTTTGAGTGATGATAAAGAAAAAGAACCGACGTGAGTATTTTAAGGCCTTTGCCATCATTGACGATCAACTCTTTGGTTCCATCATAAGGAGCATGGAGGGATAGATTGTTCAGATCTGTCGTGATGTGGTGGGAAGCACCACTATCGAGAAGCCATGTTGAAGACGATGAAGAAGCAGAGGGATTTACGATGTTTGCTTGAGGTTTTGGTGTGAATAGGTTTGACGAAGGCTGAGAATTTAAAGGAGGAATGGCATTAGGAAACTTTTGCTTAAATAAAGGACAATGAGAAATCATATGTCCTTGTTCTCGGCACCATTGACATTTGCCTAGAAAAGTGCAGAGCTTTATGGGATCACTGCCATTAAGAATCTGATAGGATGAAGTTTGGTTAATGAGAGCCATTGAAGAAGAGGAAGTTGAACTATTATGGATCAAGGCTATGATACTGTAACGCTATGAAATCCCCCGATTTTTGAAGAGACATGAAACAACGGATTGCTTTGAGAACAACACTCATCAGAACACAAACAATAGAACATTACATTGCTATTACAACAATTTACATCAGAGTAAAACAATATTAGAGACGAATAAATATTACACAGCGAAAAAATAATATCAGAGATTTAAAATACATAGCAGCAGAAATAAAAATGTATAAATACAATGTATAACGGAGAATACATCAACTACCACAACTGAATGAAATACACTGATACAATGCTTTCCGAATATAGCTCTAGTTGTAATTCAGGATTGTGATAACCCCAAACTTCCACGGAATGAAAGTAAGAGATGATCATTTGGAATACAACATAAATATAACAATACAGATCACAGATACAACATAGCAAAGGAAAACCATAGAATAACAACATCATAGCAGCGGAATATGAATGTCATCAAACACAGAATCCCACAGTCATAGAGTTTTAAATTATTACATCAAGTTTCAGCAAAAAAGGAAATAAGTTCCAACTTCCAAAATAGAACAACTGGAAATAAAATAAGTCTGGATGTTTTAAAGATAAAATGCAACAAAAGATAAATGATAGATAGTCTTCGTGGTCAAACATAAGAACCTCCAGATAAGCAACCAAGAAAGCTCCAAAGACAGCAACCCCAAAGAAAGTCAAACCTGTTACTTGGTTGCCCGTGTGGAAAAGAGGGCACCCGAGTTTGCAAAGGTGAAAACAAACTACAGGTCAGTCATGAGACTGGTGTGAGAATTCTTAATTAATTTTAACTACTAGTAATAAGGCAAATCCAAAGACCACGCCGCTAACGCTGAACGGGTTTATTCCAATAGATTGCCGTGCATAATTTAAAGTGTCATAACAAACAATAGGTAATTCGGAAAACAACGCTATGCTTTTGAGAAAAATGGAATCACCATAAGACCCAAGTCCCATCACACAATGCAACACACACCAGAGGATAGGGTTTTACCTTATGGTGATTAAACATGCTAAATACGATAAATACGAATATAATATTATTATTAGTGTATATAAAAACATTTCAAAATAAATGTAACAATCCTAGGAAGCATAGCTACCATATACTATGCCTCCGTACTAGTAATACAATCAAATTTGGAGGCTCGTATTTGGAATTTGGTTTCCATCATGAGTCAAGGCTAGGGAGGAGCTCCTTACCTATTCGAGACACTCTAGCTAATGTCTAAGGATCCCTCGCAGAGAACCCTTAGACAGCTGCAGGGCCGGTCCACACTTGCGGTTTCTGGATTAGTTATTCCTGAACACACGTTTCCTGGTCCTATAGGACCTAACATCCGAAGCGCCTCATTCCATCATCCACATAAGTAAAATATCAGCCAGTTTAAGCACCGACACTACTTCTAGCTAGAAAGAAACGTGTTGCGCTCCCTGCGTTCCCTTCCCCCGTTTTAGACTCCACTGCGTTGTGAAGCTCGTGAAGTTACGTAATACACAAAGCTATTCTTATTCAAGCTGTGCTTTGATTGTCACTACACGGTTCTGCTTTTCAACAAGAAACCTTGATCGTTGCATCTTAGTATGCCACACTGTCACTCCATATCACACTACCAATCCTTTGCTGAAACATATGAAAGGGTGTTAAGCAAGAGAATAAATTCTCCGCCACCAAACATTCATACATTCGACAGAAAATTAATAACATGATATTTAACGGAGTACGGTGTCAGACACACAATCCATTTATTAGCTTATGCTCTGGGTCTGAGCGAAAACCAAACCCGTGAAATCAACATGTTCGTTTGGGCAATGACCATGACCCTTGATTTGGGAGCAAATCAAATCAGGGCCTCGATCGTTGTCCTCTCGATGGAAGATTCACGGTCTTCATATGTCGTCTTCATACTTCGATTCTTAGCGTTGTTTGATTATTTGGAATGAGAGAAACTCAGACTTTCCAAATAATCCTCGTATATATATACATATTTAAAATCCTTCATATTTGTTAATATCATTTTTATAACGATTAATTCCTATCTTAATTATTTAAAATAATTAAGTTTAATATAACGACGCCTCGAGCCAATGGACGACTATGGCGCTGCTTTCAACCAATTTTGATTTTCACATTTCTTAAAATCTAACTGTTGGATCCTAACGTAGTTTATATCGTTGTAAAGATTTTCCCAAGACGGTCCTAATGGTTTCAGTTTTGGGAAATTCCGATGGTCGAATCTTTTGGTATGATCGTTTAAATGTACGGTTTCAAAAGGCGAACTACCTCGCTCGATTCGTTTAATTTTAATTATATATATATACATATAAATATATAAACATTTAACGATAATAACATCAACCAATTCAACTCAAATAAATTTAATTATCATGTCCATTCCATTTTTCTTCATTCATTAAAAAAAATGAAAATAATATTTCAACCTTTACATATGTTCTTTTCATTACATCTAAAATGTAAATGAATTTACAGCGTAAAATTTCATTCTTACATCTTACATTAAAAATGTAATTTTCATTATAATGACAAAATCTCTTTTTAATTACACTAAAAAAAAATGTAATTATCATTCGGTGTGAAATCTTACTTTAACAATTTCATAAAAGAAAATGAATTTCATTTCAGCGGTAAAATCTAATCTTTTAATTTCATAAAAAATGAAATTTCATTACATTGTAAATATAATTAACATTATAATGAAAAATTCTAACTTTTTAAATTACATTAAAAATGTAATTTTTATTTACTATGCAAATCCCATACAAATCCTCATTCTTAATTCACATAATAAAAATGTAATTCTGATTATTATGCAAAAATGTTAATCTTTAATTACATAAAAAGGTTGTAATTCTGATTGCCGTGTAAATTTCCATTCCTTAATTACATATAAAAATGTAATTTTACTTTACAATGTGAATTCGACTTTAATTACATAATAAAAATGTAATTTTTATTACAATGCAAATTCCTCTTCTTTATTACATGTAAAACAAATGTAAATTTATATTACAATGTAAATCCTACTTCTTATTACATATAAAAATGTGAATTCGACTTTAATTACATAATAAAAATGTAATTTTTATTACAATGCAAATTCCTCTTCTTTATTACATGTAAAACAAATGTAAACTTATATTACAATGTAAATCCTACTTCTTATTACATATAAAAATGTGAATTTACTTACATGCCAAAATTTTACTTCTTATTTACATATAAAAATGTAAATTTAACTACAATGCAAATTCTACTTATATTTACATGGCAAAAATCTCATCTTTTACTTTACAATGAAAAAAAAAGTATCTCTTTACTTTACAACGTAAAAATATCATCTTTATATTTTACTACGTAAAAATATCATCTTTATATTAACATGTAAAAATGTCGTCTTTTTATTTTCAATGTAAAGACATCGTCTTTTTATTTGCAATGTAAAAACATCGTCTTTTTACTTGCAATATAAAAACATCGTCTTTTTATTTGCAATGTAAAAACATTGTCTTTTTACTTGCAATGTAAAAACATCGTCTTTTTACTTTCAATGTAAAAACAACGTCTTTTTACTTTCAATGCAAGTTCCCAACTTCTAACTACATATATAAAAATGTAATCTTTATTACACCGCAAATTCTTATCTTCTAATTGCACATAAAAATGTGATTTTTAATTTGCAATGTAAATTCTATTTCTAATTACATATAAAGATGTAATTTTAATTTGCAATGTAAATTCTATTTCTAATTACATTACGAAAATGTAATTTTTAGTTTACATTGTAAATCTCATCCTACGTTACATATAAAAATGTAATTTTTATCATACGATGGAAATTCATGTTTTACTTACATATAAAAATGTAGTTTTTATCATACGATGCAAACTCTTATTCTAATTACATAGAAAAATGTAATTTTTAATCATACAATGCAAACTCATATTTTAATTACATAGAAAAATGTAATTTTTAATCATACGGTGTAAATTCATATATAAATTACATATAAAAATGTCAGTTTTATTTTACCGTTCTAATTCACATCTAAATTACATATAAAAATGAAATTTTTATTTTTACCGTTCTAATATCTCATCTTACGTTACATATAAAAATATCATTTTTATCATACGATGGAAATTCATGTTTTACTTACATATAAAAATGTAGTTTTTATCATACGATGCAAACTCTTATTCTAATTACATAGAAAAATATAATTTTTAATCATACAATGCAAACTCATATTTTAATTACATAGAAAAATGTAATTTTCAATCATACGGTGTAAATTCATATATAAATTACATATAAAAATGTCAGTTTTATTTTACCGTTCTAATTCACATCTAAATTACATATAAAAATGAAATTTTTATTTTACCGTTCTAATATCTCATCTTACGTTACATATAAAAATGTCATTTTTATTTCTATGTTGAACTGATAATCAGATCAATACAAGTAAAAACAAAATGAGAGTGATAACATACAAAGTGGCAAATCATGATTACATTATGAATTGATAAACTAGATCAATTCAAATAAAATAATAATGGCAGCAATGAAAAGCGATGAATACATATGGAACTACGATTATCCATCATAACAACATAACAAACATCATCAATTTGAGCACAACCAGATCTACTTCATTCGTCATTCAATTAATTAGATAACAACCAATAATCTAACTAATTTAATTATTTTAAAATAGAATCTCACCTTGATTTAAGCAGAATCAAAAATCAACAGAGAATCAGAAATCGTTCCAATCAATTCCAGCAAAGTCTATTCGTCGTCACGGTTCTGTTGGATCTGAAATTTTCAGATTCGGAGTTCGTATGAATTTACTATGAATTTTTAAATTAACAATTGCTTTTCACAACTGCCGCTGTAACGGACAGAAGCGTGGCAAAATCTGAAATTGTTCATACCTTTTGTACTTAGTTTGTTCAAAACTTTGATTTCAGAAATCTGAAGATTGGAGCGATGGTTTTACGAACGGTTTGTTGGAGGTGGAAGGGCTAGGAGAGGTGCATCCACACCTGGAGGTAGGGGGTGCGGTGGCGACACGTGGCGGCGGCGGGGGTGCAAAGGCGGCGGTTTCAGGGGTCGGGGCGGCTACAGGTGACGGGAGGTGGTGATTTCGGTTTGATGTTGAAGAGCTCGAAAATATCTTCGAAACGTGGGTTTCGGCGAAGGATTTGGTGGAGCGAGGGGGAATAAATCGGAGTTTGAAAGTTTGAAAGGCTATGTGTAACGACCTGTATTCTACGCATCATAGGACCGTAGAATATTTATTTCTTTCACATATGAAGTCGTATGGTCATGTAACTTTGGGAGACGACTATTGGGGTCATTTCCCATGTTCATGATTTTTCCCGATTTTTAAATGACCATTTTACCCCTAGTTGGTACTGTTTTGACCATAACTTTTGACTGGAGATGAATTTTGACCTGAAACCACTTCCATTGGCTTCGGATGATGGTTTACAATTCCGTAGAGTGGTCACATTAGCCAAACGGACTCACCGTTTGGGAGATATGGCTAAAACAAGTTTCAGATAGTGAAAAACAGCTTAATTAGGCTTAACGGGGTAATTAGCAGCTAGGCCCAAAGGGGATTTCGGGATTTGAGAGGTATAGGGGCTGATTAGGGTTAGAAAACATTTCTTTCAGCCGCCACTTTCATTTTTGGAACTCTAGTAATGGCCTCCAACACCCGAATCACCTTCTAATCACTTTCTAATCAAGTTTTGGCTTAATCTACATCAAATTAAGGAGAGAAAACACGAAAGCAAGGCTAGAGCTGCTGTTAGACATCAGTGTTCACCCAAATCAGCGAGGTTTCAGTTCTGAGAATTTTATTTGTGGCCAAGGTGAGTGATTAGCATTGTTTTGACACTAATTACAGTTACTTAAGGGTAATTAGTGAAGGTTAGCGAATTTATACGCTAATAAATTCTAGAAGAAAAATCTATAAATTCGAAAATAATATTTTATGCCTCTGGTAGAAATTTGGTTTAATTTGATTAAGTTTTGTTAACCCTATGATTAGTTTTGCTTAAACATCCTCAAGGGAAAATATGGGGGTTTGGGTATATTTGATCCATTTTGACATGTAAATTCTTTGTTTTGGTGTTTGTGGTTAGTTTGTTATGTTGCTATGACTGTTTGGGATGATTTGTGATTGATTAGTATAGTTAGATTTGTCGAAAACGTCGTCGAATGGCGTAAACAAGTTGCTGGAAAAAGTTGCAGAAAGTTGTGCAGGGTTTCGGATCGGATCGGATATGGGCTCGGATCGGACTGGAGACCTGGGCAAGGAACCCGACCTGGAGCCTGGCACAAAAGAGGCTTGGCAAAAAGGAAGGCCACGCTAATTGAACTGGGATCGGATCGGATAAAGAAGGAGGGATCAGATCGGAGCACGTGAAGAACGAGGGAGCGGATCGGAGCGGAAGCACGAACTGGAAGGGAGATGGCACCCGACCCGACCCGAGGTGGGACACCCGACCCGGAGGAGGACACCCGACCCGAACCGACGCGATGGAGTGGACCCGAACCGAACCGCTATCAGAGGAAGACCATGCATCAACGCAACGCAGTGGACCCGACCCGAACCGATGGCTTGAAAGGAACCCGACCCAACCCAGTATTGACCAATAACCCGAGACGCAAAGGTAGTCCAATATGGGAAGTTAGAGCTCAGGATCCGGTTGGGAACCGATGAGTTCACTTCATGATTGGGCTTTGCTGCGGGACGTGTGCCAAGGGGCAGTCGATGTCTATGACTTTGGATCACTATGTATGGGAAGTACATGAACGGATTCAGGGCCACAGTGGCCTAGGTACGACTAAAGGGCTATAAACCAATGAAGTGGGGTCATTTGTAAAGATTTGGTCATGACTCCATGTGGTAAGCTTGGTAGTAGCAGTAGTTGTACAAGTTGAACTCTGTCACCACTTCGATGGGTCTAGTGATTGACAGCGGTGGACATCGTATGCTTTACGCACTGAGTGAGAGATGTGAGGATGGTTGCTATGGTTGATTGTTTGCCATCATTATGACATGCACACCCCACCCCCGTATTCTTTACACTATTTATTATGGCACCTCAGAGTATTGTACGGTATGTGGTACTAACTCTTTGGTTGCAGGTTCAGGTTCAGGTATGGTTTAGTATACCTGTTATTGTTTTGTTTAGATGTTTATCGCTCATACCAGGCTTTATGTCTGACCCAGAGTTTTATGTCTCCTCTTATTACTCTCTGGGTTCTCACACGAGCAGACTAGAGACGGGTTAGCTGGTGATGCACGGGTAGATGATCCGGAGACGAGCAGGAGGCTTCCACGTAATATATATATAGTATTTTCCCTGTGTTGTTGAAGATCACTGCTTGGGCATTAGTGGTGCATCTTCTACTTTAGCTTTCTTTTGTTTAGAGATAGTAAATTTGGAAAGTTGTAATAAGCTGTATTTGGATTTCCGCTGCTCTGATGTTGATGTTGATTTTAGTTATCAGCTAATGCACTGTCTCACCTGTTTTATGTCAAGTATGTTATTATTATTTTATTTTACTCCATGCGCTGTGAGACATTCTACAGGTTCTTGATTAGTTCGTTCCCTTCTTTCTTTTCTTCTGACGACCGTCCCGTGCTAGTCAGGCATGTGTACAGCGCACTTTCGGAGGAAATGCAGGCTGGTGCGGGGCGGGCCATCACACTTGGTATCAGAGCTCTAGGTTGCGTAGTTAACCTAGGGAAGTTATCAGGGAGAGATAATATACGTATACGAGAGAGCATATTTGTGATTATTTTGGTTTTCAAAAGCTATATATATATACTATTAGTAGTATAAGAATGAAGTCGTACTGCACTAGCACCACTATGGGGGTCGTTAATCGTTTCCTTTTTCAGATTGACGATGAGCCGATATGCTAGAGGTGCTGGTAGGGGAGCCAATAATGGGAATGCTGCTGACATGAGGACGATGTTTACTGACCTCATGAGGGAGATGCTTAGGGATGTGCAGAGGGCAGCTCCCAATGGTGGAAATGGTGGTGGTCCAATAGTGCAGGCGCCGAGGGTCGACTTCGCCAAGCTAAATAAGGATTATACTAGCCTTGGTGGGAAGCCATTCCACGGAACGGAGTCGGCTATGGATGTTCAGGATTGGTTGGATAGTTATGAACATATCTTCGAGGATTTGGGCATCGAGGATGTGGTGAAGAGAAAGCTAGCGTCCCGTCAGCTGCAAGGGCAGGCAATGAATTGGTGGAATGCTATAAAGGCAGCTACTCCCGAAGATCAGATTACTTGGGAGCAGTTTAAGGCTCGCTTTAGCGAGAAGTTCATTCCAGCTGCTCAGAAGTCAGTGCTGTTTAAGAAATTCTTGGAGCTCAAGCACAATGGCAGAGCTGTCTCGGAGTATATTACTGAATTCGACACTTTGTCAAAATATGGGTTATCTCTTATTGATACTGCCGAGAAGAAGAATGAGAAATTCATAACTGGTTTGGATCAGTACTTGGGGGAAAGTCTTATTAACCACATCGATGAGACGTTTGAATCGATTGTAGGGAAAGCATTGAGATCAAAAAGTCTCTACCCTAAGCCGAAGACTGAGGTTGCATCTGCAGAGGAGCCAAAGCCACAAGCAAGTGGTGGAGGCAAGGGTGGTTCCCAGAATAAGAGAAAGCAGAGTCAGACTAAGGATGGCTAAAAGAAAAAAAATAAGCAAGATGTTGAGTGCTTCAACTATGGTAAGAAGGGCCATTATGCTAGTAATTGTCGGGCCAAGCCAGCGGATAGGAAATGCTTCAACTGTGGCCAAATGGGACATCACAAGGACAAGTGTGCACAGCCCCCTAAAGAAAAGCAAATGGTGAAAGCATATGCCCTTAATGCTATTCCTTCTTCGTCGAATGCCCCAACTGCGGCGGAGAAGGGAAAGAATGTCGTCGTTCAAGGTATGCTTTATGTTTATGATGTTCCTGTTAGAGTTTTGTTTGATACCGGAGCTTCCAGTTCTTTCATATCTAGTGACCTGGTAGATAGGTTGGGATTGGAGCCCGAGATTGTCGATAGACCTTTAGTAGTGACGAACACGATTGGTGGTTCGACTAGCCTTAGCATGATTTGTCGTAATGTGGTCTTATCGAGTCATGGATGCATGTTTGTTTGTGATAGTTTTGTTTTGGGCTTTACTGGGTTTGGCATTATTTTGGGAGTAGATTGGCTCCAAAGATACGGGGTGGTGGTAGACTGTGAGGGCTTTTTGGTGACAGCTAGAGCGGATGATGGGCGGAGGATAGTGTTTGGTGGTCTACCCACTAAGGGGGTATTGGCTAGTTTTCTTAACTCCCTCGACATTCCGCATAGTGAGTTGTCAGGTTTGCCCGTGGTTGGCCAGTATCCGGATGTTTTCGAAGAAGTGACCGGGCTTCCACCACACCGAGAGATTGAGTTACGTATTGATTTGGTAAAAGATGCCAGACCTATAGTGATGCCACTTCGTTGTATGGCACCAAGGGAGCAGCGAGAGCTCGAGGTGCAAGTCAGCGATCTTTTGAAGAAGGGATTTATCAGAAGGAGTGTTTCTGAATGGGGAGCACCAGTTGTGTTTGCTACCAAGGCGGATGGTTCCCTTCGTTTGTGTGTAGACTACCGCGAGTTGAATAAAGTGACGAGGAAGAACAAGTATCCTCTACCGCGGATAGATGATTTGTTCGATCAGTTGAGTGGCGCGAGAGTATTTTCTCAGTTGGATCTCGCGACAGGTTTTCATCAGCTTAGAGTGGAAGCTGAGAGTATAGCTAAAACGGCATTTCGGACGCCGTTTGGATTTTATGAGTGGTTGGTCATGCCATTCGGGCTGACCAATGCCCCAACATATTTTGTGGATCTTATGAATAGGGTATTCAGAGATCAGTTGAATAGGTTTGTCCTTGTGTTCATTGATGATATTTTGGTCTATTCGAGGACAGAGGAAGAACACAAGGAACATTTAAGAATAGTGATGGAGGTGTTGAGAAAACACCAATTGAAAGCAAAGTTTTCAAAGTGTCACTTTTGGAGGAGGGAAGTGAGGTTCTTGGGTCATGTTGTTTCCGAAAATGGTATTGCCGTGGACCCGGCGAAGGTGGCTACTGTACAGGATTGGCCTACGCCTAAGAATGTAACAGATGTAAGAAGTTTCTTGGGATTAGCTGGATATTATCATAAGTTTATCCAAGATTTCTCCAAGATAGCAGCACCGTTGACCCAGTTGACCAAGAAGAATCAAGCTTTTGTCTGGGATGAAAGGTGCGAGAATGCATTCAAGAGTCTAAAGGACAAGTTGACAAGCGCACCAGTGCTAGTCATTCCTAAGGGGAATGAAGAGATGACGGTATACACAGATGCCTGTGGTACTGAACTGGGTGCTGTATTGATGCAAGGTGGTAGAGTTGTAGCCTATGCAAGTCGGCAATTGAAACCGCTCGAGAGAAGATACCCTACCCACGATTTGGAAATGGCAGCGATCGTGTTCGCGTTAAAGATGTGGAGACACTATCTCTTGGGAGAAAGATTTGAGCTGTTTACAGATCATAAGTCGTTGAAGTATCTCTTCTCCCAGAAGGATCTAAATCTCCGGCAACAAAGGTGGTTATAATTCTTGGCTTCCTATGATTTTGACATCGCATATACACCGGGAAAGGGCAATGCGGTGGCTGATGCATTGAGTAGGAGACATGCCAGTTTAGGGGCCATGTTTCTAGAATGGAAGCAACTGGAGTACATCGCTGGGTATGATTTCAGACCAAAGTGCGAATTGGATCCAGAAATGTTAGCAAGCTTGACGATCAGACCCACTTTGATTGAGCGGATCGGCTCTAGTCAGAGGGACGATCCTAACCTATTGGAAATCATCTCCAAGTTAGAGATGGGTATCGATGAGGAGATGAACAAGTATGGGCTTGATCGAGATGGATGGCTTAGAAAGAGTGGAAAGCTTGTTGTACCCAATGTCAATGGATTGAGAGATGAAGTACTTAGAGAGTGTCATCACTCAAAACTGACTATACACCCCGGTGGTAATAAGATGTATCGAGACATGAGACAGACTTACTACTGGGAAGGGATGAAAAGAGACGTTGGGAAGTTTATATCCAAGTGCATGAATTGCCAGCTAGTTAAAGCCGAGCAAAAGAAGCCTAGTGGGTTGTTGCAACCATTAGAGATTCCCGAATGGAAATGGGAGCAAGTCTCGATGGATTTCATCGATGGTTTACCAAGAACTAGATCGGGACATGATAGCATTTGGGTAATTGTGGATCGACTGACTAAAAGTGCAAGATTTATACCAGTCAAATCGACCAGAACGGTAGCTAAGTTAGCAGAATTGTATATGAAGTGGGTAGTGAGATTTCATGGAGTACCTAAAAGCATTGTGAGTGACCGGGACCCGTTGTTCACTAGTGGGTTTTGGAAGAGCTTACAAGAGGCTTTAGGGTCAGAGTTACATCTCAGTACCGCATATCATCCTCAGACCGACGGTCAGACGGAGAGGGTGAATCGTATTTTGGAAGATCTCTTGAGAGCTTGTGTATTGGATTTTGGTGGATCATGGGATGACCATTTGCATCTAGTAGAGTTTGCATATAACAATAGCTACCAATCCAGTATCGGTATGGCTCCATTTGAAGCTTTGTACGGAAGACCGTGCAACTCACCATCATGTTGGATAGAGACAGGCGAGAAGTTTATGCTTGGACCAGATGTGGTGAGGGAAACTTCAGATAAGATCAAGATCATTCAACAACGAATGAAGGCTGCCCAAGATAGGCAGAAGATTTATGCTGATAAGAGGAGAAGAGACTTAAAATTCTCCGTTGGCGACTTGGTGTTTGTCAAGATTTCTCCGTTGAAGAGCGTAATACGATTTGGCAGGAGAGGCAAGTTGGCACCAAGATTTGTTGGCCCATTCCCTGTTCTTGAACTAGTCGGGAATTTGGCATATAGAGTTGGCTTACCAGAGAAGATGGCGGGAGTTCACAATGTATTTCATGTTTCCCAACTAAGGAAGTTCGTTCACGACCCAGATATGACTGTTTCACCTGATCAGTTAGAGGACTTCGAAGTAGAACCCGAGGCGGTTGGGAACCGCAAGCCGGCCCGTATTGTCGAGCACGACATGAAGCAACTTCGAAGGAAGGCGGTGAAGATAGTCAAGGTTCAGTGGGGCGAGGACGAGAATGATTGTACTTGGGAGACAGAGGAGAACATTAGGAAGACTTATCCAGAACTCTTTGCCTGGTAATATTTTAACTTCGATTTAGTTTTCCGCATGCTAGGATAGGCTTGTTTGCTTGTTTTGCATGTTTGATTGTTGCATGTGGCTGTTAGGCATGCGGGATCTTTTGTATGTTTTGGGTTAAGGAATTTCGGGGACGAAATTTCTTAAGGGGGGGGGAGAGTGTAACGACCCGTATTCTACGCATCATAGGACCATATAATATTTATTTCTTTCACATATGAAGTCGTATGGTCATGTAACTTTGGGAGACGACTATTGGGGTCATTTCCCATGTTCATGATTTTTCCCGATTTTTAAATGACCATTTTACCCCTAGTTGGTACTGTTTTAACCATAACTTTTGACTTGAAACCACTTCCATTGGCTCCGGATGATGGTTTACAATTCCGTAGAGTGGTCACATTAGCCAAACGGACTCACCGTTTGGGAGATATGGCTGAAACAAGTTTCAGATAGTGAAAAACAGCTTAATTGGGCTTAACCGGGTAATTAGCAGCTAGGCCCAAAGGGGATTTCGGGATTTGAGAGGTATAGGGGCTGATTAGGGTTAGAAAACATTTCTTTCAGCCGCCACTTTCATTCTTGGAACTCTAGTAATGGCCTCCAACACCCAAATCACATTCTAATCACTTTCTAATCAAGTTTTGGCTTAATCTACATCAAATTAAGGAGAGAAAACACGAAAGCAAGGCTAGAGCTGCTGTTAGACATCAGTGTTCACCCAAATCAGCGAGGTTTCAGTTCTGAGAATTTTATTTGTGGCCAAGGTGAGTGATTAGCATTGTTTTGACACTAATTACAATTAATTAAGGGTAATTAGTGAAGATTAACGAATTTATACGCTAATAAATTCTGGGAAAAAAAATCTATAAATTCGAAAATAATATTTTATGCCTCTGGTAGAAATTTGGTTTAATTTGATTAAGTTTTGTTAACCCTATGATTAGTTTTTCTTAAACATCCTCAAGGGAAAATATGGGGGTTTGGGTATATTTGATCCATTTTGACATGTAAATTCATTGTTTTGGTGTTTGTGGTTAGTTTGTTATGTTGCTATGACTGTTTGGGATGATTTGTGATTGATTAGTATAGTTAGATTTGTCGAAAACGTCGTCGAATGGCATAAACAAGTTGTTGGAAAAAGTTGCAGAAAGTTGTGCAGGGTTTCGGATCGGATCGGATATGGGCTCGGATCGGACTTGAGACCTGGGCAAGGAACCCGACCCGAACTGGAGCCTGGCACAAAAGAGGCTTGGCAAAAAGGAAGGCCACGCTAATTGAACTGGGATCGGATCGGATAAAGAAGGAGGGATCGGATCGGAGCACGTGAAGAACGAGGGAGCGGATCGGAGTGGAAGCACGAACTGGAAGGGAGATGGCACCCGACCCGGAGGAGGACACCCTACCCGAACCGACGCGATGGAGTGGACCCAAACCGAACCGCTATCAGAGGAAGACCATGCATCAACGCAACGCAGTGGACCCGACCCGAACCGATGGCTTGAAAGGAACCCGACCCGACCCAGTATTGGCCAATAAGCCGAGATGCAAAGGTAGTCCAATATGGGAAGTTTGAGCTCAGGATCCGGTTGGGAACCGATGAGTTCACTTCATGATTGGGCTTTGCTGCGGGACGTGTGCCAAGGGGCAGTCGATGTCTATGACTTTGGATCACTATGTATGGGAATTACGTGAACGGATTCAGGGCCACAGTGGCCTAGGTACGACTAAAGGGCTATAAACCAATGAAGTGGGGTCATTTGTAAAGATTTGGTCATGACTCCATGTGGTAAGCTTGGTAGTAGCAGTAGTTGTACAAGTTGAACTCCGTCACCACTTCGATGGGTCTAGTGATTGACAGCGGTGGACATCGTATGCTTTACGCACTGAGTGAGAGATGTGAGGATGGTTGCTATGGTTGATTGTTTGCCATCATTATGACATGCACACCCCACCCCCGTATTCTTTACACTATTTATTATGGCACCTCAGAGTATTGTACGGTATGTGGTACTAACTCTTTGGTTGCAGGTCCAGATTCAGGTATGGTTTAGTATACATGTTATTGTTTTGTTTAGATGCTTATCGCTCATACCAGGCTTTATGTCTGACCCAGAGTTTTATGTCTCCTCTTATTACTCTGGGTGCTCACACGAGCAGACTAGAGACAGGTTAGCTGGTGATGCATGAGTAGATGATCCGGAGACGAGCGGGAGGCTTCCACATAATATATATAGTATTCTCCCTGTGTTGTTGAAGATCACTGCTTGGGCATTAGTGGTGCATCTTCTACTTTAGCTTTCTTTTGTTTAGAGACAATAAATTTGGAAAGTTGTAATAAGCTGTATTTGGATTTCCGCTGCTCTGATGTTGATGTTGATTTTAGTTATCATCTTATGCACTGTCTCACCTATTTTATGTCAAGTATGTTATTATTATTTTATTTTACTCCATGCGTTGTGAGACATTCTACAGGTTCTCGATTAGTTCGTTTCCTTCTTTCCTTTATTCTGACGACCGTCCCGTGCTAGTCGGGCATGTGTACAGCGCACTTTCGGAGGAAATGCAGGCTGGTGCGGGGCGGGCCGTCACACTATGGGTTTGGCGGCTGTGAACAATCGGGGAAGAAGAAGGAGTACTGTAGCGTATTTATAATATAATATTAGGTTTAGTTTATTAATTTTTTTAATTAGCCCAATAAAGCCCGTTTAGCAACTTCCTTCTTTTTCAGCCCAAAGACTGTCATTCTTAACTAATAACCCCTATTCCGGACTCAACTGGATATGTCCCGCAGGCCCAAACGAACATTTTGACCCCCGTTTTTCAGTTTTAAAATATAAATCATTTATTTTAATTTCAAACATACGTAAAAATTCCCCGAGACCACATACAGACTTAGAAAAATCTAGAAAAATTATTTTTGGCTTCGTGATGACGATACGGTCCTAACAAAACTAATTTCGTCTCATTCTGAGGCTGATTGAAAAATGGCTATTTTTCAGTCGATTGAAATTGACTGAAATCTACAAAACACATATCTATTTGCCACGGCCACAAATTAATTCGAAAAATTCCCGAAAAATATATTTAGCTATGTTTTGAAGCTACGAACCTAGAAAAATTAATTTCGTTCAATTCTGAGCCTGTTTGAAAAATGGCCTTTTTCAAGGCATATATATTAAATATTAAAAATACATTTTTAAACAAATAATTCCCGAAACTCGAAATATATAAGTGTTTATACTTTTTAAATGCAGAAACATCATTCTGAACTCAATGGAAGTGGTTTTGAGTCCAAATTCCTTCATATGCAAAAAGTAGTATTTTTGACCTTTATATAAATATAAATTTCATAGCGACCTTTCTAAATTTTGATTTTGACATAACATACAACTTACAAACTGAAATCTAAATTTCTTAAATTCATTATAAAGATATCATCGATGCAGTCCTAATGTTTCTTGTTTCGTCTAATTTTGACCTATAATGAATTTTATATATTTTTCCCCAAGTTGAAAAACGAATTTTGAAATTACCGCGCCATTTCGGGCTCGGAATGGAATTAATATAAATTTTAAAGTCTTACTTCAAATAAGAATAATTTTTAATCGTGATTATTTAAAATAATTTTTTTTTCTTACCAAAAACTCGTTAAAATTACTTCAAATGAATTTTTAAATTTACCCCAAAATTCAGGGTTGTTACAAGGATCATGTGAAAAGAAATATCTGTGAAAACCAAAACTACTAGCTGCCCGTGTGGAAAATAGGGGCACCCCGAGTTTAGGTTAAAACAATAAACTCCGAGTCAGTCATGAGACTGCTGTGAGAACTAAAACAATAATTAAATCTTTACTTTAAAAGTTTGGAAAAATCATGGGACCACGTCGTATAACACGGAACGGGTTTACATCACATGAATCTCAATTTAAAATAAACAACGCAATGCTTTTTAGAAAAATGAAGCCATTATAAGACTCAGGTCCCATCACATAATGCAACGCAAGCCGGAGGATAGAGTTTTACCTTATAATGGCCAAATAAGCTTGATACGCATAAAACAAAATCATTTGATATTATTATTAGTGTATAGATGTTTCAAAAACAATTTCAACATAAATGTATCAATCCTAGACGGCATAGTTACCATATACTATGTCGCCATATAGGTTTACAATCAAAACCGAACGATGTCATATTGGAAATTGGATTTCCATCATGAATCAAGGCAAGGGATGGTCCCCTAACCAATTCGGATCACCTCTAACAAGATGACCCAGGGCTCGGACGCTGGCGATCCCTTGGATCCTCCAAGGCCGGTCCACACTTTAGTGGATTGGTTATTCCTGAATACACGTTTCCCGGTCCTATCGGACTTATCTCTGAGCCACTAGGGACTTAATATCCGAGTTGCCTCGCAATCCATCATCCACATAAGTAAAAATATCTGGGCTCGATACCATGACACCACTTCTAGCTAGAAAGAAACGTCATGCACTCCGTGGGTCCCTTATCCTGTTTCTGACTCATACCGAGGTGTGAGGCTCGCGAATTAACGCTATACACAAAGCTATGCTACTTAAAGTCGTGCTTTGATCATCAACCAGAAGGCCCTGCTTTTCAACAAAAGCCTTGATCATTTGCATCTTAGCATGTCACACTGATAATTCATGCCATGCAACTGATGTTTATCATTATATAACCTCTAAGCTTGTACGTCTTAGAGAAGGGTGTTAAGCAAGAGAATAAATTCTCCGCCACAAAATAGATATATATATATACATATTTAATAGAAATCAATCAACATAGAATGAAATCCAATGTCAGACACACATCCATTTGCAAGTCCATTCTGGGTCTGAACGAAACCGGAGGCACCTTATTACTCGTCCCATATGTCCAATACAGGAGAGAGGTCCTTGCATATCCGATCGATCTCCAAGTACGTTTGGATGATCACCACTTATTACCTTGTCGTGGGTGTACAACCCAATCAAGACATCAGTAATCATATAAACGATGTGAAAAACTCCGGTCTTCAACCACCGTCTTCATCGTCGACTTTTAGTCGTCCTATCAGTTATTCAGAATGCAATAAACCCGGTCTTTCCAAATAACTCGCGTATTTTATAATCAATAATTAAATGCTATAAAAACACATCGTACACCCCATTCCAATCCAGAATATTCTTTTATTTAAATATTCACATTTTTAGATCAAGGTTCCCATTAACTTTATCAAAGATAAATTCTTTTAAATTTATTCTTTAATCTTCCTTTGGATATCATTTCAAAAGATTTGATTGTCTTTTAACCATTCTAAACCAAATTAAGGTTCATTAACTAGTCAGGATTAGCGAACTTTACCGAAGTAATCATTTATTTATTAATCCCAATCCCAACCTATTCATCCCATGGAGCAAAACTGGTAGTAATCCATATCTAACACCCACGGTGTTATTGGTAAAATTAATTATTATTTCACGTTCAAATCTAATTAAAGATTTAACTGTCGCTTGGAGTAAAACTGGTGGTACTCCATTCTCGATCATTTCATGGATTCGATAAATTTAATTATCCCATTCTCATTCTAATCTACTTAAAGATTTATTAAAACTCTAGTTCAGTTTTAATCTCAAAAATCATTACTTTATGGTTATTCAACTTTAAGAAATTAATCTTGTCTTTACTTGGGTTAAAGAACCAATGTCATTTAAGACACAATTCACGATAAGCCCAAAATCATATTCCATCAAAATGGAATCTTCACGGAAACCATAACAGTATATAATCAATATAAATTTCCGGATCAAACTAATACTATAAGTGGAATAGTGGCAAGGCATTTTAAATTCCATAAATAGTAATGGTCTTCATTCACAGAAGCTCATCTCGATTATTACCAAATCGAATTCCATTCAATTCCCATTTAATATATTAAATTTAAAAACTTTACTTTGGAAAATTCCATTAAATCTTAATAAAAAGATTTATAAATTCCAAATCATATCTTCACTGTTAATTGGGTTAAAGAACAAATGTTATTTAAAAGACCGTTCACGATAAACCCAAAAATCCAATTTCAATTCAATTCCAATTAAATATTAATTAATTGGTAAACTTCTCTAAATCTTAGTTAAAAGATTTATTCTTTTCTCAACTGGGTTTAAGAACAGTGTTATTTAAGACACCATTCACGACAAACCCAAAAATCCCAATTTTATATTAAATAAAGGCCATGAATAGAAATTTTATCGGCTTATATTCAATATCAAATTCTGAAACTAACAAATATCGTATTGGGAATAACGATATTTATATCTACCAAATTCCTCAACAATATATGTATAATCACGAAATCCAATATCGAAATATTCCGAAGATTATTTCTATTCAAATCCATTCCAATTTATACGTTGGAAATTTTTGGTTATATCAAAACCATTTTTCAATCCAATTTATTATTTCTAAAATCATTGGATTATTACTCTAGTTTATTAACTACTTCATTTTGATAAAAATATATTTTTATCTTTTCAAAACTGGAATTTTCATCCAAAATCTTTCCAAATCATTTATTATGATTTACACAATTTTTTCGTATTTTTAATAATTTTAATATCGTTATTTCAATCGGTTTCCAATAACGACCACCGAATTGCATCCATAACGACCTTTTCTGAAATTGATTTGGACATAATTTGAATTCCAACCGTTCAAATTTAAATCTCTTATATTCGTTAGAATGCTCTTTTCGATATGAACCTAATGGTTCTGGTTTTAGGAGAATCCGACAGTTGGATCTCCAGTTACATCAATTTGAAGTTAATGGTCGAAATTCGTGAACAGTCGCTGCGCGGTGCGTTCTATTCAAACCATATATATATAATATATTTCGTCGATTTCTATTTGAAACGTATTTTATAAAATATTTATAAATTCATTTTAAAACGTTTTCAACTTCATTTTCAATTTTAAATCAAAATTGAATGTTCTATATCAGTATAATACTAAAATGATAATATTTTCAAAATATCATATTTTGAAATCCATTCCCCTTTTGTATTCATTATAAAAGAAATAAAATCGATCGATAAACCCGTTCGGGTAAAAATGACGTATATCTCCTTACTCGGCTTCACGTATTCCAATATTTTCGTGTCCATCCAAAATCGGACATCAAAATCATATTTTGATTATTCACTAAATATTATTTTAAAATATTCGTTATTTCGGAATCGAAATGCGACTCAATCAATTACCATATAATTTCAGTTATATGGGTTTCATACATCGCATGTATTCAACAATAATGATAAATAATCATTACACATTCAAACATCATCTAGAGTGCATTTTACAATTGTATAAGAATTAAAATAAATAAATAAATAATGCTCATCACAACCTGTCAACCCATCGATTGACATACAACTAAATATTGAGATTAGTGTATGCCAAATATCATCCCAATACCCGTGTAGGGTTTTCAAACAAAAAAGTCAATTTAAATAAATCATTGGTTAGTAAATTTAACCAATTCCAATTCGGTTTGAATCATTTTTCTAACTAAACCATTTTTAATGTTTAAATTGTAAATGGATATTTATAATTTAATTTCACTATCACATTAATATTAACATTATTTTTAATACGTTAATCATTACAATCACCACACAAATCACCAAATCATCCATCAAAATAAATACTCAACTACCCAATGCCAGTTACGACACCATAAGTGGCCATTCGCGGAGTATGAAATCCGAGCATCGGTAATATCCATACATCACTTCCAATTTATGTGATTTGTGCGAATTCGAGTGTTGAACTCCATACAATAGATAAAAATCTATACTGGCAATTTCTATACATTTACAGTTATAAAATAAATTAAATAACTGTACAAAATATTCAGTGAGAGAATACTCACTTTGGGTTCCACTCCGTTATTCTTTATTTAGGGAATTTCATTTTTGAACTAAATTAAATGATCATTTAATTTAGCTCAAAAATTCAATATGCTCTGTTTCCGTTCTAGTCAGTTCCATGTTGTAGTGCTCTTCAAGACGATTGCAATGCAACTCGTTTCGTCGGATTTGGACCTCGCACGAAGAAGTTACAGTATTATGAACATTAATGAAATAATTAATTATTAAAATTCTTTAATTACTCTTTAATAATGTTTTTTAAAAATGTTGCCTTCTCCGTTGATTTCTTTACCGGACAAAGCCGAACCCTGCTCGCCCCTTCTCTCTCCTTATCGCTTCCTCCACAACCACCATCACGACGATCGGCCACCACCACTTCGCGCGCCTCCGCAGACGCTCCCCACCACCGCCACCATTTCAGGGTCGAACCCCCCCCCCCCCCCCCGGCCATGAAATCAACCCCAAACGCCGGCGCTTCATCACAGAAATTCGACCCCAGTACGCCATGAAACCCGATCATCTTAGTATGGATTAGAACCTCTCTGATCCCTCTTTGATTTTCACTTTGTAACCCTAATCTAATTATTTGTAGATTGAAGGAAATTAGGGTTTAAAATTAGGAGAAAACCGTCATTGATTTTTGAAAACAACGGCCGTTCTATTAGGTTAGGGTTTCTGGAAATAAAAGGGTATTTATAATATTTTATATTGTTATTTAATTCATTTATTTCCATTTTTTGACGTTTAAAGTCCCAAACTCCAAATCAAACCCAATGACTATCATTTCTAACCAAATACGCCCATTCCAAACACAATGGGATATGTTTCGCGAACCAATTCGACTGTTTTGATTAGTTTTTATGAAGATTAAAATGTAAATCAGTATATATTGAATTTAAACATACATTTTATTTTACCGGGGCCACATTCTGACTCCAAAAATTACAGAAAAATAAATCCAGCTATGTTTTGACGATATGGTCCTAGCAAAACTAATTTCATTGAATTTGGAGATCATTTGAAAAATGGCCTTTTTCTAGTCGATTAAATTCAAATTGAATTGACCAAACGCGTTTAAATTTACCACGCTCACATATTAATTTTAAAAAATTTGAAATTTGAAATCTAGCAATAAATTGACATTTCAGATCCAACAAAAGTGGTTTCGTCGAAAACTGAGGTCGTTTGCAAAATGACTATTTTTAAGGGCTATAATATATTTAAAATATATATAAATTCCATAACGACTATTTTAAATTTTAAACTGGACATAACTTTCAATTTATAAAGTGAAATCTCAATTTCTTACAATTGTTAGAAAGATATTGCTAAACAGATTCAGATGTTTCTGGTTTTACTAAAATCCGACTTATTTTGAATCTTGTACATTCAATTGAAATTTAAAATTGAATTTTCAAATTACCGCGCCATTTCAGGCTCGTTTGATAATTAAAATAAATTTATACGTCCTAACTTCGATTTAAATAAATTTTTAGTCATTATTATTTAAAATAAATCATTTTAAATATTCAAAATCCATTAAAATAACTAAAATAAAAAATTTTAATTGGTTCAGAATTTCCGGGTTGTTACAGATACCATGATGAAGAGTTGAAGAGAAGGATGCTTTTCCATTCATGAATCACAAATATATAAAGTTACAAGATAGATGTAGTCATACGCACTGTAATAATTATGGAATAATATCATTAATGATATTTATTATATTTCTCATATTATGGCATACCATTTATACATAATGCTCCAATTATGGAATAATATAATTAATGATATTTATTCTATTTCCTTATATTATGGCATACCATATATGCAAAGATTGACTTAGATTATATCAATCCTTATCATTATTTCCTTATCCAAATAAAATAAATAACTAGCATATTTTGAATTCAAGCCATTAAATTCCTTAAATCAATATTTTAATATTTGAAGTTAATTAAATATTCAAGTATCCAACGTTTGGGTACTTATAGATCCCTTCTAAACTAGATTATCGATCATTTTATCATTTATAAAATAGTATGGCTATCTTAGAGATGCCCATTCCTATTTAGTTATCCATTTATTTTATGCCAAATTTGTATGAAGTTGAATAGGTGAGATAGAGAAAATTATGCTATTATTTTTAAAATACTATGACTATGTTATATGTTTCTCAAATTCTCAATTGTGAAATTTTGTTAGTCAACAACCCATTTATACGTGTTTCTATGTTTCAAATAGTGCATCCAATGGTATTTTTGAATATGATGGATGGATGGTTCATTTTGGTTTTAGGCAAATATTTTTCAGGTGTTCGATCTCTTAGAGCGTAAGTGTTTTTATAAATTTTCTTTTGTCATAACGTTCTTACCAAATGTAAATGAAAAAGTAGTTCTAAAGCATTATAAAGTAAACTTAACAAAACATGAATATTTCAAGGAAACTTCGGAAAAAACCTATCAAGTTTCGAAGTACATGACGATCCATTTGAAATAAGTTTTTTAAAACATGTCCTTTTATAAGTTTTATCATATTTGCAAAATAAATACGCATATACTTTCAAAAAAAGCAAATATTTGCTAAAAGAATATTAGTTTAATTTGTAGTTCGTATAGATTTTATTTCATAATATAATGAACTAATTTATGGTTTCTACAAATTTTTAGTTAATAGTGTAATAAGCTAATTTTGCTATGAAAAAGTTAGTTCACTCCTTTCATCTCAATGTTCGGTTCTTTTGTGTGTAGGCACATTTTTTATAAAATATTTGTTATTCACGACAATATAGTTCATTTAGTTTATTAGTTTACAAAGAATAATATGCCTAACAATCGCTAGATTACTACTATTTTAATACAATAATTTAGTTCTAATAGTCATATTCAATTTTTCATAACTTTCTTTGTTAACTAAATTACTTATGCCATGCAGTCTTATTGTTATTATACATAAATTATCATCCTAAGCACTTAATGTCCATTCCCGGATATTTTGAGTTATGATAATTGATTATTTCACTTTAATTATGTTGATTGTTGTATTATTTCAATTATTCTTTTGGTATGAATATTTGAAATAAAGAGGAAAAAAAACTTGGCTGAAATTAAAATGCATAATGTAAATATTTGCATAAATTTGTCATATAATGAAGTTACTACATATTATGCTTCGAAGTTATAATAATTTTTAAATTCAATTAGCCTTGATAATGTTAAAAATATAACAATGAAAATGTTGGAATGACGTTTGTTTAAACTACAATTGAAACTTAATAACAATTCTACATTAGGTTTAAAACATCATTATCTTGCAGAACTTAACACATTTAAATTTAAACCCATGTGATAATTATGTATTATTTTTATTTGAAAATTAATATTTCCCAATGGTGCAAACTACATGTTAGAAATAATTGGAGCATTTATTGTATAAAGCACTTATGCTTTTAGAATCATTTGTTATCCTTGAGGTATCGTGCTTTGAGAATATCAAAATTAACAAAACCGATTTTTTAACAAATCCTATATGGTGGTGTTTATAAAAAAGACTAATTTAATAAGATTTAATCAAACCGACTTTGTCGGTTTTCTTAATTCTACTGCGTTAAATAATCAAACCGACTTTGTCGGTTTTCTTAATTCTACTGCCTTAAATAACATTTCCATCCGTCTGAAGCCCGACAGGCACATTTAGGTAGCGTTTGATTTCTGAACTGGCCAGTTAATGTTCGCGTCTGCGTCCGACGCGTCGGACGCGTCAGTGGTGGATCCCACACTTTTGCCCGTATAGACTGAACGGCTGGAAAGTTAGCTTTCGCGTCGGACGCGCCCGACGCGTCCGACGCGACAGATATTTTTGATTCCTTCAGTTTTCCCTCTCCCTATATATATTCTACTCATACCACCACTACATTACCACAACATTTGTCCATTTCCTCTACTTCTTCAACCAAATATGGCAGGTTCTGATCAATCCGACTTTGAAGATTTGCAAGATTTGCAAGATGTGCTAGATATTCAAGAAATTATGGCTGGTCAAACACAACAAAGGAGCAGAATACACAATTCCGCAAGTACTGGCCTTGTTTGGGTTCATGAAATACTAGCGGGAAACGCAGATCGATGTCAACAAAATTTTCGAATGAAGCGATTATGTTTCAGATCCTTGTGCGATAGTACGAGACAATATACGAAACGAGCTAGTTGCTTCGGGAATGCATTAAGAAGTTTCGTTGTATTATGTATTTTATATTCTGCATTTTTATTTCTGCAATTTGAATTCTGCAATTTGTATTCTGTAATTTTAAATTCTGTAATTTGTATTCTGCAATTTGAATTCTGCAATTTGTATTCTGCGTTCTATTATTCTGGTTCTCAATAAACACACACAAACAATTAAAAAATAATATATACAAAAACAATAAAATAATAACTATGTCCCTTCCGTAAAAAGAACACATTCCCCGTTCCCAACAATTCCCCTTCCAATGCCCCTTCCCCATGCCCCTTCCTGTTCAAAATCAATTGGACCCTTGTTTTCTGTTCCACATATACCATTTCTTCCCCCAAATTATTCCGCCCTCGGTCTGCTGCTTCTTCTCCGAATATGTTTCATCCTATCCTCGCGCAGTCTATATATTTCACCGTTCAAAATAAAACCCAATACAAACTGCTAGTGGTGGCGTTCGAAATCAGAAAATGAAATCAATTTAGTCGCTTCTTTTCAGGTGCTCGTTTAAAGTTGCGGGAACTCCTATATTGCGTGAATTGATTTTGGACTCGGTGTTCAGCTGCGAATTTAGATTCGATTTGTTGGTGAACCGCGACTATGGAGATGGTAGTGTTCGTGGTTCTGGGTCTGGCAACCACTGTTTTGGGTTCTGATCAAGTTGAGTTAGGCGGTTCAAAAGTTGAATTTGTTGGGAGGAAAGGTGCTTTTTTCAGATTGAAGTAGCAGGATGAATGGTGCGAGCTTAGGAAAGGTTGTTTGAGTTTTATCGATGGTTTGATGTAGCGGTGCTACGACGGTAGCGTAGACTTGTTGTTGGCTCAGATTTTGAGAGGAAGAGTGATGTAGAGAGATAAAGATGCTGCTATTGTTTTAAGTTGCCAGATGGAGAAGAAGACTGGTGACAAGAGTGTGGGTTAATTCGATATATGGTTCTTCCACTAAGATCTGCAGTCGTTTTTTTTTCCTTGTTAATTTTAATTACAACTTGGTTTTGTTTCCAACGTTTTCTGATTGGTTTAAAAAGCAATTATTACTTCTACAGATTCACATCCTTTTTTAGAAACTTGTAGATTTAGTTATAGAATTTACTTCTGCAAATTCCTATCTACTCATTGCCATTACCATTAAAGGAAATGATTATATATAATCAGAGATTGATCAATTGAGTAAAGTATATGTGTGTGTATGTCTGTGTATGTATGTATGTATGTTCATCATTAGTTAGCCTTTTCAGTAGATTAATTTTGGCGAATTGTAATGTAGACCATCATCTTTGCTGCAGATTTTCAAGATTCTTAGTACCAAAAATAAGAGTATATAGCCATGATTTGTTGAATTACCTGAAAGTAAAGCTAAATTTCTTGAGCAACCGTAAGTTTTCATTTCTTACTGCTTTATAGTTTTAAACTAGTCTTGACTCTTAATCAATGGTTTTGGCTGACATAGTGTTTATATTGCCAACATACCCTGCTCAACATGCACATGATATGTAACTTGTTATCTTAATCATATAACTCATTTGATGTTAGCTAGTGTTGGATCTGATACAAAGTAGCATTAGTTTCAACTGGTCATGGTTTTGATGATAAGGGCCAAAAGGAACTATTTTAGGATTGGAGTCATTTTCATATGCTTTTCTTAGACAGCTTACCACTCTTAGAATGTAATACCTTTTGTGACGCTCGATTTGAGCTGGAAGTTTTATTTTTTTTCTAACTTGCATTCAAGGTTGATGATCTGTTGCTCCTCCGTCTTTCATTCATATTTTCTTCTTGATCCAATGTCATATTTAAAGCACTGAATGGCTGAATTGTAATATAGACTATTTTATTTAAAATCGATTTATTTGTTATTATTCATGATCATGTACTACCAGGCTCTTTTTTATATTGTATTTGCAAGACTTTGTAGAGTTTATATTCGGTTACTATCAGTTAGAAAATTAACTGGGATTAGAGATTCAATAGAACAAGCAATGGATAAATTGCAATTTGTGTTGTTTTCAGTTAGTTTGATTTGATTCATCACTGTTACGAGCTGGTGAAATAAAGTGTAAAAGAAATCAACTTTTGCAATCTTATTTCTAATTCCCTGACAGTCTTAGGAATCACTCTCTTAACTACTGCAAGAATGCTGCCTGGGAGTTCCGGTGTTTTAAAAATGCATGGTTTAAATTAATCTAGAAGCATGCAAGAATAATATGTATCTATTATTTTGTGCGGTTATGTTTATTAAACCTTGCGCTAAACTTTAAAATAGTTAGCTCTGGGGGGACAAAAGGAGAGTATATTTGTTTGTTTAATATTCCATTATTTTACATTTACTTTTCGGTTTCTTTTTGAGCTTTCAGTTCGTATTCATTAGCTAGTATCAGCTGTCCAAATTCATATTCATTTGAGATATCTTCTGGTTCCAGTTTGCTTTCTACTCCTGTTCCAACATCTACATCTCTTTAATTATTTTTAATTTCAATACATTCATTATACTATCCAATTCACATTATTATATTGTTGTTGAAAAGCTATGACATACAATGTAAAACTCCTGTTCCATGCTAACATTAAAACTTACATGTCAAAAGCTCACTTGCATGAACTAGACCCCTTGATTTTTAACATGTTTCACCTAATTCCATTTACATTTTCTGACCTTTATGTTACACATGTTTTGGTTTTTAGCGTGCATATCTGTAAAACATTTGGTACTATTTGGATTGGGTATTATATAGTTGTCTTCATTATTAAAGGCTATAAAAGTTCATAAAAAGGCTGGAAATCATATTGTGTATGAGTCGAATTACCCCATTTACATTGACAATGACATTATGAATGTTGATTGTCTATTATAGTCATGTTGTTTACCAAACAAATGAAACACTAATTATGCAAAATTAGGCTATGCAACAGTGAAAACTCACATCTATAAGATAATTTGATAATTATTGACTTGAAAAGTCATATTGCCATAAACTGATCAAATAAAAGGATCGATCATCTGTAAGCAAAGTTTTAAAAACTAATATGCTTTAGTTATTTCTTTTTCAACTTAAAATTTATTATGAATATGAACAATCGTCTTTTTTTCTTTTTAATAAGTTAGTTAACTTTTGATACATTCACAAAACTCGTGCGTTATTCTTCTTAATTTTAGGATTTTATGGAACTTGACACGTACCTGTTGTGGATAGACTTCAAAAGAGTATGCTTTCATGGATAATTATATTATCATTGGGATATCAATGTTCGACAATATTTGAATTACAAGTGCGAACCCGTGCTCCGCACACGGGTTTCGTTTAAAATCTAAAAATTAAAAGTTAATCAATTTGGAACATGAATCAAAAAGCAATTGGTAGTCAAATGATAATTCTCATAGTTTCATTTTTCATAGTACTTAGGTTGATTGTTGAGATATATTTAGTTGTAGTATAAGTTTATAGCAATAAGGTGATAACAGAATAACAAAGACATGATAAATTCAATAAGAATGGAAATACGTGAATGAATAAACACATGTGCTGCCATTAAAAGGCATAGACAGTAAAGAGAATCTGCTTCACAATAAACCTAATATCATAAAGCTTTTAAATTTTAATGCTTAACAAAGCTCTCCCTTCTTTAGTTAGTTCCTTAGTAATTAAAAAAGTTGAACAAAAGATGATCAAATAAAATAACAGTGAAATCCAACTCGCCAGTCTACTCACATGACTAAAGACAATACACATGCCGATGATTACCTAGTTCTACCATGTAAAAGCTTCATGCACAAAGAAAACGGTATTCATAAGCTTTTTGTTGAAAACTAAATGTTGATCCAAGATTAGGATGCAATTACAAATGAATGTATTTGATTGAAAGTGTAACAAATGTTGAATTACTCAGGTATCTTTCAGGTCAGTCGGCCACAACAATAAATATTTAATTATTCTGCTGATATTTGTGAAAACTATATCAAATTACAGTTGTTTAAAATACAAAGAAAACATATGTTGTTGTAATATATGCATGGAGGCATATCTTATTCTCTTTTAAGAATTCTATAGATTTCAACATACATTTTTATAACAGTGTAATTATAGTTTACTAATAGTATAGGTTGTTGCATCTGTTAGCTCTAAGTGTACATCATTAAAATCCATGCTGCAAAGGCGACAACGATCTTGGATTGGCTTTGTGCATCCATGTAGCTCTATCTGTACGTAACTAAAATCCAAGCCGTAAAAGATACGACAGCCTCAAGCTGTCTTATGAGTCCACGGTTGTGGAATCCAACAAATTAGTGCCTAACTCCTTGTCCTGTCAGGGTTTATAGTGAGAATAGACAAACTCTGAATGGAAAGACACTATCCTACTCCTTCAACTTTCTTACTATTATGGCTTATATATATACCATTCACTACTATTGTCATGTAGGTAATTTAGAATTTATACTCCCTTTAATTTCAATGAATGCAGTAAATTTTCATTTTCATATGAGCTTCCTACGTCAACTGCAATATCTAATGCAAGTTAATGTTAACGTGGGTACAAATAACCAGTTGAATTTCAGTATACTTTGCGATCAATTCAGTTGTAGTTGCAACGACTATCTGCAATTAAATTAAAGAATTGACACAGTATTAATTTTCAAAAACAATTGTAGACTGAACATGGACAACATCAAATCATATGCATCATTAAATAAGTAAAGTACGTTCATTTTTCTTCCTTTTCTTGGTTACTTTAGTACATTAAATATGAGGCCAAGCTACATGCATACACATATTAGTGATTTTTTTAAAGAAATGAATCATTTCATCAAAGTGTATTCATATACTGTTCATATTATATGAGCTATAAAAGTGTAAATTGAAGATATGTTAATGTAACGACCCAGAAAATCTAAACCAATTTAAAAATTTTAAATTGGCTAAAATAATGAATTTTAAATATTTAAAATAAATATTTTAAATAATGGCAATGGAAAGTGAGTTTGAATCGACAATTGAAAACGAATATAATTAATTATAATTATAAACAAGGCCTGAAATGGCGCTGCAGTTTCAAAAATTGAATTCGAACTTTGTCGGACTTTACCGGGCGCAAAACAAAACGGATTTTTGCGAAACCAAAAATATTTAAATCTGTTAGTGAATACCTTTCTAACGAATCTGAAAAATCGAATTTTCATAGCGGAAAGCAAAAGTTATGGCCGAATGAATTTTCAGAAAGGTCGCTATGGAATTTATATAGCCCTTGAAATTGGCCATTTTGCATACGATCTCGGAAGTCGACGAAACCACTTTTGTTGGATCCGGGATGTGAAGTTATTACTAGGTTTCAAATTTCATAATTTTTGAAGCTGATATGTGAGCGTGGCAAAGGAAAATGTGTTTTGGTCAATTACAGTTAAATTGGATCGACCAGAAATGGGCCTTTTTGCAAACGGTCTCAGAATTCGATGAAACTAGTTTTGTTGGGACCGTATCGTCAAAACATAGCTAGATATATTTTTCTGGAATTTTTCGAATCAGTTTGTGGCCCTGGCAAATTGAAATGTACGTTCAAATTAAATATTGAATATTTTATATTTTAATTTGAAGGAAAACTGACTGAAACAGTCGAATGGGCCTTCGTAACATATCCCATTGTGTTCGGAATGGGGGTATTTCGCTAGGGGCGACAGTCTTTGGGCTTGGTTTGGAGATTGTATCGATGAACAAGCATTTTTCGAATTAAATAAATTAAATAATATTAAAATTATTATAAAACCCTAATTTATCCATCACTTTTCTGGAGCCGCCGTTATCACCAAACCGATGGCCAGAATCGCTCAAACCTTTCCCCCCTCCGATCTCAACATCTACTCAGTAATTTTCCAAGCTCCAAAAGGGAAAATCATCAGCTCAGCGAGCTCTCGAAGGTGAACGGTGGTGATCCGTTCTAGTTCGACGGAGAGGGAGAAATCACGGCGAAAAGCACCACCGTTCGCGCGGGTTTCCACGCTTCCCTAGGCGTTCGAGTTCGGCGGCCAGCTGGGTGTGGGTGCGGCGGCGAGAGGCGCTCCTCGTGAGCTGCTCCGATGGGACTCCGATCAGCTACAAGAGCGGCGGCGGGTGGTTGAGTTGGACGAGGGTTTGGGTTCAACAGTTCTGAGTTAAAACGTGAAGAAGGAGGGTTAGGAATTTTTTTTAATTAATTAGTTTATAAAAGTGATTAATATTCAAACCCTTATATCTTTTTGCTTCGTTAACGAAATCCAGTGAAACAAGAGACAGTGGACTCGTGTGGACGTCTTCTACATTCTAGAAGAGACCGAATATTTTTCTGAGCCTTCTGCTATTTTTGGTGGAGTGGAACCCAATGTGAGATTTCTTATTTAAAAACAATATGGAAAATGATGATGTATAAATTATGTAGTCGATGTATGAGTTATATAAGCGTTGTACACCTCATGTATAAGCGTTGTATAAGTTGTACGTTCGATGTATAAGTTGTATATGCGTTGTAAAAATTATATATGTGTTGAAATAGAAGTGAATTGCTATATATATATATATATATATATATATATATATATATACGCCCCTCGTCCACAAACCATGGACGATATTTATTGGTTGTGATTGGTGTGAGAATTGATTGATAGCGAATAGCTGTTTGGGATTGTTTGTGGTTGATATTTATTGATTGTGGTTGAAAAATACCCGTTTGTGGTTGAGAAATATTTGGTTGAAACCACTTAGGATTAGTTTGTGGAAATGAAATAAATATATACATGTCGCCTGCGTGCGAACTAGATGCATGATCCCCATTGTCAAAAACCGCGAGGTTTTAAGGTAGAGCGAGGAGCCGTACTAGGGACGGTCCCGGTTTTAACTACCCTGCCGTTATGCTGCCGAAATTTTGAATAATATTCATGTGTTTGAATTATTTTCATTTGCCAAAACTATATTTATTCATTGAATAGAAAACCTTCATGTGTTGAATCGATATTCATTCGTTGATTAGAAATTCATGTGTTGAATGGTATTCGCGTTTTAAATATAAAAATCACATTTTTATCTATATATAGAAACTACGGAAAACCTTCATGTGTTGAATCGATATTCATTCGTTGATTAGAAATTCATGTGTTGAATGGTATTCGCATTTTAAATATAAAAATCACATTTTTATCAATATATAGAAACTATAGAAAACCTTCATGTGTTGAATCGATACTCATTCGTTGATTAGAAATTCATTTGTTGAATGGTATTCATATTTTGAAAAAAAATTGTTTTATAACAAAAATCACTCTTTATTAACTATATGGAATATGAAAAATAATCTCGTTTTTAAAAGAAATTGTTTTGTAAGAAAAATCCTATTTTTATCACATATATACACTATATAAAATAACAGTGTTTTGAAATGAATTGCTTTACAATAAAAATCACATTTTTATTATATACATGAATCGTTGAAATGTGAAGTGTTAAAAATAGCAACTCGTTCAAATAAATATATATACGAGTTGAAATATTCATTAATTAGCTAATGATATGATTTTTGCCTATACATGTAACAGTATAATGAACGGTGTTTTTAAACCAAATGGAATCAAATATGAAGTTGAATAGAAAATGATAAATGATAAGAACTGTGTATATGTACATGCATATTTATTGAACAGGTTATAGCAAAGGGGCTAGAGAAGAGGAATAAAATTTTGTGCCCGACAAATAGGTACACATTTACTGTTTTGTTTGGGTGATGATTTTATGAGCCTGTTGGCTAGCCGCTTGGCTTTTTCTTTTTCTTTTCGACATGAGACGCCCGTGTGGCTATTTGGGAATTTTCCCAGCCCCTCCCGTACAAAGGAGGTTATGGCGAAATTTTCCAAAATTTTAAGGCGTTAGTGAAATATTTGAAGTGAAAACGATATTGAAAATGTTGAATGAACTATATTTATATAAATATATAAATATAAATAAAATTAAAACGAAACGAGGCCGTGCAGTTCGCGTTTTGAAACCGTGATTTCAAACAACTAGTACGGGAAATCCGACCATTGGATTTTCCCGAAACCGCAACCGTCGGGTTCGCCTTGGAAAAATCTTTCCAACGGCACCAACTTTGTAAAAATCCAACGGTTGGATTGTCTGGAATGTTTAATTCAAATCTGAAGAAAAACAGCGCCAGAAATGATTATATATATATATATAATTATATTTAATCGAATAACGACGTTGTAGTTCGTATTTTGAAATCGAAACTTCAAACGATTGTACCGGGAGATCCGACCGTCGGATTTTCCCGAAACTGGAACCGTTGGATTCGTTTTGAAAAGACCTTTCTAATGATGTAAATTTTATGAAGATCCAACGGTTAGATTTTCAGATATGTGTAAATCAAATCTGAAGAAAAACAGCGCCACGGCCGCGCTATGGCCCGAAGCGTCGTTTTGAATAAATTAGCTATTTTAAAATAAATAAAAATAGCGATAAATCGTTATAAAATATTATAAACGTTAGGGAATGGAAATAAACTGAATTTGCTCGATTTATGTGGTGTTTGATGGTTGAATGTGTTTGGTGTGAAAATTACATTAAAGAACAAAATTGGTGTTGTCGAATGATTTAACCATCGAAATAAATTGATTTGAAATTCTAAATATACGTGAATTATTTGAAAAGGCCGAGTTAATTCTCATTTCAAATAATTGACCGACGATTGAAAGTCGAAGATAAAGATGGTGGTCGAAGACCGGAGATCTTCACCTCGTTTGGATGGTAACCGAGGTCCTGATTAGGAGGCATCCCAAAATATGGATAATGAGTGGTGATCGTCCAGACGTACGTGGTGATCGATGGGTTTGCGAGGTATATAGTGCCTCCGGTTTCATTCAGACCCAGAACGGACTTGTAAATGGACTGTTTGTCTGACATTGGATTTTATTCTGTGTTGATTGATCTCTATTAAATATACATCTGTTTGGCGGCGGAGAATTTATTCTTTTGCTTAACGCCCTTCTCTGAAATGCACGAGCTCAGAGGTTGTATATCGATGGACATCAGTCGCATGGCATGAATTGCCTGTGTGGCATGCTAAGATGCAGTGATCAGGGCTTTTGTTGAAAAGCAAAGTCTTGTGGTGATGATCAAAGCACCGCCTGCGTGGTGTAGCTTTGTGTATAACGTGAAATCGTGAGCCTCACACCCCGGTATGAACCAGAAACGGGAGAAAGGACCTCAGGGAGGGCCTGCGTTTCCTCCTAGCTAGGGTGGTGTCAGTGACCTACCAGCCCTGACATTTATATACTTTTCACCTATGTGGTTGTTGCTGTTGCGAGGCGCCTCGGTTAGATCGGACGATCCGGGTCCGATGGAGTCACTTGTTGGCTCGCTTACGCCCCAAAGTGCGGTGAAACGTAGTGCTCAGGCATTTTAATCCATTCCGTGTGGACCGGCCCTGACGATCCAAGGGTCGATGCGTTCTGATCCTGAGACTCAGGCTAGGCAGTCTCGAATTCGGTAAGGACTATCTTTTGCCTTGGTTCATGACAGAAATCCAATTTCCAATTACGTGACTGTGCGGTTTTGATTGTATATATATATGGCGACATGATATATGGTACCCATGCCGTCTATGATTGATAGTTATGATTTGAAATTGTTTTCAAAACATGTAAACACTAGCAATAATATCAAATGCCTTTGTTTTATTCGTATCAAGCATATTTTGGTCGTTATAAGGAAAAAACTCTATCCTCCGGTTTGCGTTGCATTGTGTGATGGGAACTGAGTCTTATAATGGCTTCATTTTTATAAAATGCATTGCGTTGTTTAAAAGAATGATTTGTTTAAAGCACTGGCAATCCAATGGAGTAAACCCGTTCCACGAAAGTGGCGTGGTCCTGTGGTTTGCCATATTATATATGTGTTGAATAGATTTCTCATACCAGTCCCATGACTGACTCGTAGTTTGTTTCACTTTCAAACTCGGGTGCCCCTTTTTCTACACGGGCAGCCTTGTATTCAGGTTTAGCTGGTTCTTTCTGGATAGCTGGAGCTGGGGATGGATTCTACCATTTATCTCTTTTTATGCTGTTCAGCTCCTATTGTACATATTATGTTTGTTTTCCGCTGTGGACATTTATGTATAGCTGAACTGTATTTGTTCTAAGTAAGATCCTGTATACTGTGTAACTCTGATGATTACTTTTATCCAGTATATTCTATTGTTCATTATCTGGTGTATTTATTTTATTCTGTTCTGCTTTTATCTGTTTCTGTGTTATATTCCAAAGATAACCCTTGTCTCCGTCAGTACGGGATTTGGGGTCGTCTCAACGTGGTATCAGAGCTTTGGTTAAGCTTAGTTCTGGAATATAACATTTGAACGAACTCGTCAGAAATAGAACCAGTAGTGTTCTAGGATGGGTAACTCTATACAGATAGGATCAGCAATATCCTAGTATGAGTAAAGCAGAATGAAATTACACCTCGATAGACACATTTACACTTGAAGTATATGTTTCTATGTTTGAAAATTTTCTTTTCTGTGACCTGACACTTGATCTGCCATTTGCAGAGGTACTAGAAAAATGAGTGCCAGAAACAAAAGGAATACAGAACCCGATCTAGAGGCTCTATTAAAGAGTTTGATCTTATCTTGGGATTAGACTGGTTGACCAAATATGAAGCCGAAGTTAAATGCACCGACAGAGTCGTAAAGGCGAAGATTAAATCAGGTGATTATATAACCATTCCCTGTGAAGGTCAGAATGCTAATAGAAAAGACTTCTGGGCAGCTTTGAAGGTTTCTCCAACCCAAATAGGAAATGTCCCTGAGGTTACAGAGAATATTCCCGACCTCATCAAAGATATTCCTGTCGTCAAGAATTATGCGGATGTGTTTGAGGAAGTTGTTCGCTTACCTCCGCAAAGAGAAATAGATTTCAAGATCGCTTTGATTCCCAATGCAAGGCCGGTAGTTCACGCTATTCGAAGGATGTCCTTGAAAGAGAAAGAAGAACTAGACAATCAAACAAGACAGCTATTATGGAAGGGTCTAATCAGGCCTAGTTTCTCTGATTGGGGTGCAGCAGTGGTGTTTGTCCCAAAATCAGACGGTACTCTATGTCTATGTGTGGATTATCGGGATCTAAACAAACAGACAATAAAGAACAAATATCCATTGCCGCGGATTGATGATTTGTTGGATCGATTAAATGGAGCATAAGTATTTTCACGAATGGACCTAGCTACAGGCTTCCATCAACTTCGAATTGCCGAAGAGTGTGTTCCAATGACAGCGTTCAGAGGCCCCGACTTATTCTACGAGTGGTTAGTAATGTCGTTCGGCTTATGTAACGCTCCCGCTTACTTCGTCGATCTAATGAACAGAGTATTCAGAGGAGTATTGAATAAATTTGTTCTGGTTTTTATTGATGATATTCTAATCTTCTCTAAATCGAAAGCCGAACATGAAAACATTTGGAACAAGTGTTAGAAATCCTCAGGAGAAATGTATTGAAAGCAAAGTTTTCCAAATGTATATTCTGGAAAGATGAAGTGAAATTTCTGGGCCACGTCGTATCGAAAGAAGGAATTGCTGTGGATCCAAGCAAAATCACAGCTATTCAGAATTGGAAAGAGCCCAGTACCCCCACTGAAGTCCGAAGTTTTCTCGGATTGGCTAGCTATTATCGGAAGTTCGTTAAAAACTTTCCGAAGATATCTGGCCACTTAACGAAGCTTACAAAGAAGCACTCCAAGTTCAAATGGACTCTAGAAAGTGAGGAGGCTTTTGAAGAGCTAAAGTTGAGATTAACAACAGCTCCAGTGTTAACCATCATCGATGGCAACCAGGATTTAAAAGTATGGACTGATGCTTCTAGAGAGGGCCTTGGCGCAGTGTTAATGCAGAGGGGCCAGGTGATTGCTTATGCTAGCCGTCAACTGAAGCCGCACGAGAAAAACTACGTAACTCATGATCTTGAGTTATTGGCTATTGTGTTCGCTTTGAAAATCTGGAGACACTATCTTCTGGGTGAGAGATTTGAACTGTTTACAGATCACCAGTCGTTAAAGTACCTGTTCACTCAGAAGGACCTGAATCTGAGGCAGCAACATTGGCTGGAGTTTCTTGCAGCATATGACTTTGAAATTATATATACTCCAGGGAAAGCCAATGTCGTGGCCGATGCGTTAAGCCGAAAGAATGAAATGATCACCAGTTTTATTATCACGACTTCATTGCTAGATAAAATATCTGCTCTTCAGGAGGATTATCACTACATTCAGAAGATCAGAGAGATAATTCAACAAGGCGAACCCTCGAGTTTTCAAGTTGATAATGAAGGGATTCTAAGGCTCAAAGGTCGAATATGTGTTCCTAACATTCCTGAGCTTCGGAAGGAAGTACTGGACGAGTGCCACAAGTTGAAACTTAGTATCCATCCGGGAGTAAACAAAATGTATAATGACATCAAACGCACTTTCTGGTGGAAGTCGATGAAAAGGGACATTCCTTTATATGTTAGTCGATGCCCTACTTGCCAGCTAGTCAAAAGCGACCAACAGAAACTGGCAGGATTATTACAACCGCTAGACGTTCCAGGCTGGAAGTGGGAACATATTTCTATGGATTTCATTGATGGTCTTCCTAGAACCAGAAAAGGAAATGACAGTATTTGGGTGATCGTAGATCGCTTCACGAAGACCGCCCATTTCATACCTGTCAGATCAAACAGAACTGCTCAGAGTCTGGCGCAGATTTACTTCAGGGAAATAGTTAGACTACATGGAGTGCCGCTCAGTATAGTCAGCGATAGAGATACAATATTCACTAGCAAATTCTGGGAAGCATTTCAAGTCGAGCTGGGAATGAAGTTGAACTTAAGCACCGCTTATCATCCTCAGACCGACGGTCAGACTGAAAGGGTGAATCGTATTTTAGAAGATCTATTGCGGGCTTGTGTTATAGATTTCGGTGGATCATGGGAAGACCATCTGCATTTGGCTGAATTCTCTTATAACAACAGCTACCAGGCGAGTCTGACAATGTCGCCATTCGAAGCATTATATGGTAGACCGTGCCGATCTCCTGCTTGTTGGGTCGAACCAGGTAATAGACTTGTGTTGGGTCCTGATATGATTCGAGAAGCTGCCGACAAAGTCGATTTTATCAAAAAGCGATTACTCGCCGCTCAAAGCCGACAAAAGAGCTATGCCGATAGAAGAAGAATAGATATATCCTTTGCTGTTGGCGACTATGTATATTTGAAAGTATCGCCGATGAGAGGAGTTATCCGGTTCGGTAAAACTGGAAAGTTGGCGCCCAAATTCATTGGTCCGTTTCCTATTCTGGAACGGATCGGAACTCTCGCTTATAGGGTTAAATTGCCAGATTGGTTGCCTGGAGTTCATGATGTATTTCACATATCTCAACTTCGAAAGCACGTTCATGATCCAGACTTGATCGTGGAAGAAGTAGCTCAACAGGACATTGAAATTACTCCAGAGTTAGCTGTGAGAAGAGAGCCGCTAAAGATTATCGGCAAAGAAACCCAAGAGCTGAGGAACAAGAAGGTTCGCTTAGTCAAAGTGCAATGGAGTGGAGATCCGCGAGATTGTACTTGGGAAACTGAGGAGAGCATTCAGAAGGCCTATCCCAGATGCCGAATAGATATCTCTGATTGACTCCGGTGCAAGGTACATTTGTCATACTTTGCATTACCATTTAATTCTCTATTCAGTTGCTATTTTCTTCCTATGGGTGTGCACTATTTATTCTATACTCTGAATGATTTTTAAGGGAATATAGGATTTGATTGGTATATTCTTGGAAGGTTAAAAACAAATTGGTTGTTGTATTGTGTGATTGTAGATTTATCAAACCACTTTCGACTTTGTTCCTTTTCGGGGACGAAAAGTTTTAAGTGGGGGAGATTGTAACGACCCAGAAAATCTGAACCAATTTAAATTTTTTAAATTGGCTAAAATAATGGATTTTAAATATTTAAAATAAATATTTTAAATAATGGCAATGGAAAGTGAGTTTGAATCGACAATTGAAAACGAATATAATTAATTATAATTATAAACAAGGCCTGAAATGGCGCTGCAGTTTCAAAAATTGAATTCGAACTTTGTCGGACTGTATCGGGCGCAAAACAAAACGGATTTTAGCGAAACCAAAAATATTTAAATCTGTTAGTAAATAACTTTCTAACGAATCTGAAAAATCGAATTTTCATAGCGGAAAGCAAAAGTTATGGCCGAATGAATTTTCAGAAAGGTCGCTATGGAATTTATATAGCCCTTGAAATTGGCCATTTTGCATACGATCTCGGAATTCGACAAAACCACTTTTGTTGGATCCGGGATGTGAAGTTATTACTAGGTTTCAAATTTCATAATTTTTGAAGCTGATATGTGAGCGTGGCAAAGGAAAATGTGTTTTGGTCAATTATAGTTAAATTGGATCGACCAGAAATGGGCCTTTTTGCAAACGGTCTCAGAATTCGATGAAACTAGTTTTGTTGGGACCGTATCGTCAAAACATAGCTAGATATATTTTTCTGGAATTTTTCGAATCAGTTTGTGGCCCTGGCAAATTGAAATGTACGTTCAAATTAAATATTGAATATTTTATATTTTAATTTGAAGGAAAACTGACTGAAACAGTCGAATGGGCCTTCGTAACATATCCCATTGTGTTCGGAATGGGGGTATTTAGCTAGGGGCGACAGTCGAATGGGCTTGGTTTGGAGATTGTATCGATGAACAAGCATTTTTCGAATTAAATAAATTAAATAAAATAAATAAAATTAAAATTATTATAAAACCCTAATTTATCCATCACTTTTCTGGAGCCGCCGTTATCACCAAACCGATGGCCAGAATCGCTCAAACCGTCCCCCCTCCGATCTCAACATCTACTTAGTAATTTTCCAAGATCCAAAAGGGAAAATCATCAGCTCAGCGAGCTCTCGAAGGTGAACGGTGGTGATCCGTTCTAGTTCGACGGAGAGGGAGAAATCGCGGCGAGAAGCACCACTGTTCGCGCGGGTTTCCACGCCTCCCTAGGCGTTCGAGTTCGGCGGCCAGCAGGGTGTGGGTGCGGCGGCGAGAGGCGCTCCTCGTGAGCTGCTCCGATGGGACTCCGATCAGCTACAAGAGCGACAGCGGGTGGTTGAGTTGGACGAGGGTTTGGGTTCAACAGTTCTGAGTTAAAACGTGAAGAAGGAGGGTTAGGAAATTTTTTACTTAATTAATTAGTTTATAAAAGTGATTAATATTCAAACTCTTATATCTTTTTGCTTCGTTAACGAAATCCAGTGAAACGAGAGACAGTGGACTCGTGTGGACGTCTTCTACATTCTAGAAGAGACCGCATATTTTTCTGAGCCTTCTGCTATTTTTGGTGGAGTGGAACCCAATGTGAGATTTCTTATTTAAAAACAATATGGAAAATGACGATGTATAAATTATATAGTCGATGTATGAGTTATATAAGCGTTGTACACCTCATGTATAAGCGTTGTATAAGTTGTACGTTCGATGTATAAGTTGTATATGTGTTGTAAAAATTATATATGTGTTGAAATAGAAGTGAATTGCTATATATATATATATATATATATACGCCCCTCGTCCACAAACCATGGACGATATTTATTGGTTGTGATTGGTGTGAGAATTGATTGATAGCGAATGGTTGTTTGGGATTGTTTGTGGTTGATATTTATTGATTGTGGTTGAAAAATACCCGTTTGTGGTTGAGAAATATTTGGTTGAAACCACTTAGGATTAGTTTGTGGAAATGAAATAAATATATACATGCCGCCTGCGTGCGAACTAGATGCATGATCCCCATTGTCAAAAACCGCGAGGTTTTAAGGTAGAGCGAGGAGCCGTACTAGGGACGGTCCCGGTTTTAACTACCCTGCCGTTATGCTGCCGAAATTTTGAATAATATTCATGTGTTTGAATTATTTTCATTTGCCAAAACTATATTTATTCATTGAATAGAAAACCTTCATGTGTTGAATCGATATTCATTCGTTGATTAGAAATTCATGTGTTGAATGGTATTCGAGTTTTAAATATAAAAATCACATTTTTATCTATATATAGAAACTATGGAAAACCTTCATGTATTGAATCGATATTCATTCATTGATTAGAAATTCATGTGTTGAATGGTATTCGCGTTTTAAATATAAAAATCACATTTTTATCTATATATAGAAACTACAGAAAACCTTCATGTGTTGAATCGATATTCATTCGTTGATTAGAAATTCATGTGTTGAATGGTATTCATATTTTGAAAAAAATTGTTTCATAACAAAAATCACCCTTTATTAACTATATGGAATATGAAAAATAATCTCGTTTTTAAAAGAAATTGTTTTGTAAGAAAAATCCTATTTTTATCACATATATACACTATATAAAATAATAGTGTTTTGAAATGAATTGCTTTACAATAAAAATCACATTTTTATTATATACATGAATCATTGAAATGTGAAGTGTTAAAAATAGCAACTCGTTCAAATAAATATATACGAGTTGAAATATTCATTAATTAGCTAATGATATGATTTTTGCCTATACATGTAACAGTAGAATGAATGGTGTTTTTAAACCAAACGGAATCAAATATGAAGTTGAATAGAAAATGATAAATGATAAGAACTGTGTATATGTACATGCATATTTATTGAACAGGTTATAGCAAAGGGGCTAGAGAAGAGGAATAAAATTTTGTGCCCGACAAATAGGTACACATTTACTATTTTGTTTGGGTGATGATTTTATGAGCCTGTTGGCTAACCGCTTGGCTTTTTCTTTTTCTTTTCGACATGAGACGCCCGTGTGGCTATTTGGGAATTTTCCCAGCCCCTCCCGTACAAAGGAGGTTATGGCGAAATTTTCCAAAATTTTAAGGCGTTAGTGAAATATTTGAAGTGAAAACGATATTGAAATTGTTGAATGAACTATATTTATATAAATATATAAATATAAATAAAATTAAAACGAAACGAGACCGTGCAGTTCGCGTTTTGAAACTGTGATTTCAAACAACTAGTACGGGAAATCCGACCATTGGATTTTCCCGAAACCGCAACCGTCGGGTTCGCCTTGGAAAAATCTTTCCAACGGCACAAACTTTGTAAAAATCCAACGGTTGGATTGTCTGGAATGTTTAATTCAAATCTAAAGAAAAACAGCGCCAGAAATGATTATATTTATATATATATAAATATAATTATATTTAATCGAATAACGACGCTGCATTTCGTATTTTGAAATCGAAACTTCAAACGATTGTACCGGGAGATCCGACTGTCGGATTTTCCCGAAACTGGAACCGTTGGATTCGTTTTGAAAAGACCTTTCTAATGATGTAAATTTTATGAAGATCCAACGGTTAGATTTTCAGATATGTGTAAATCAAATCTGAAGAAAAACAGCGCCACGGCCGCGCTATGTCCCGAAGCGTCGTTTTGAATAAATTAGCTATTTTAAAATAAATAAAAATAGCGATAAATCGTTATAAAATATTATAAATGTTAGGGAATGGAAATAAACTGAATTTGCTCGATTTATGTGGTGTTTGATGGTTGAATGTGTTTGGTGTGAAAATTACATTAAAGAACAAAATTGGTGTTGTCGAATGATTTAACCATCGAAATAAATTGATTTGAAATTCTAAATATACGTGAATTAATTGAAAAGGCCGAGTTAATTCTCATTTCAAATAATTGACCGACGATTGAAAGTCGAAGATAAAGATGGTGGTCGAAGTCCGGAGATCTTCACCTCGTTTGGATGGTAACCGAGGTCCTGATTGGGAGGCATCTCGAAATATGGATAATGAGTGGTGATCGTCCAGACGTACGTGGTGATCGATGGGTTTGCGAGGTATATAGTGCCTCCGGTTTCGTTCAGACCCAGAACGGACTTGTAAATGGACTGTGTGTCTGACATTGGATTTTATTCTGTGTTGATTGATCTCTATTAAATATACATCTGTTTGGCGGCGGAGAATTTATTCTTTTGTTTAACGCCCTTCTCTGAAATGCACGAGCTCAGAGGTTGTATATCGATGGACATCAGTCGCATGGCATGAATTGCCTGTATGGCATGCTAAGATGCAGTGATCAGGGCTTTTGTTGAAAAGCAAAGTCTTGTGGTGATGATCAAAGCACCGCCTGCGTGGTGTAGCTTTGTGTATAACGTGAAATCGTGAGCCTCACACCCCGGTATGAACTAGAAACGGGAGAAAGGACCTCAGGGAGGGCCTGCGTTTCCTCATAGCTAGGGTGGTGTCAGTGACCTACCAGCCCTGACATTTATATACTTTTCACCTATGTGGTTGTTGCTGTTGCGAGGCGCCTCGGTTAGATCGGACGATCCGGGTCCGATGGAGTCACTTGTTGGCTCGCTTACGCCCCAAAGTGCGGCGAAACGTAGTGCTCAGGCATTTTAATCCACTCCGTGTGGACCGGCCCTGACGATCCAAGGGTCGATGCGTTCTGATCCTGAGACTCGGGCTAGGCAGTCTCGAATTCGGTAAGGACTATCTTTTGCCTTGGTTCATGACGGAAATCCAATTTCCAATTACGTGACTGTGCGGTTTTGATTGTATATATATATGGCGACATGATATATGGTACCCATGCCGTCTATGATTGATAGTTATGATTTGAAATTGTTTTCAAAACATGTAAACACTAGCAATAATATCAAATGCCTTTGTTTTATTCGTATCAAGCATATTTTGGTCATTATAAGGAAAAAACTCTATCCTCCGGTTTGCGTTGCATTGTGTGATGGGAACTGAGTCTTATAACGGCTTCATTTTTATAAAATGCATTGCGTTGTTTAAAAGAATGATTTGTTTAAAGCACTGGCAATCCAATGGAGTAAACTCGTTCCACGAAAGTGGCGTGGTCCTGTGGTTTGCCATATTATATATGTGTTGAATAGATTTCTCATACCAGTCCCATGACTGACTCGTAGTTTGTTTCACTTTCAAACTCGGGTGCCCCTTTTTCTACACGGGCAGCCTTGTATTCAGGTTTAGCTGGTTCTTTCTGGATAGCTGGAGCTGGGGATGGATTCTATCATTTATCTCTTTTTATGCTGTTCAGCTCCTATTGTACATATTATGTTTGTTTTCCGCTGTGGACATTTATGTATAGCTGAACTGTATTTGTTCTAAGTAAGATCCTGTATACTGTGTAACTCTGATGATTAATTTTATCCAGTATATTCTATTGTTCATTATCTGGTGTATTTATTTTATTCTGTTCTGCTTTTATCTGTTTCTGTGTTATATTCCAAAGATAACCCTTGTCTCCGTCAGTACGGGATTTGGGGTCGTCTCAGTTAATCAAAAACTTTAAGCACTAACAACTAAATTTGATTACTGCCTTACATGCATTTTTTTCATACTGCAAAAACGAAAATTCTAACATTGAGAAGCATTAAATTGATAATGAATGAATATTACTGTTATGTTAGCAAGTGCTCTAAGTACATGATAATGAATGAAAATTGGTATACCTGTAAGTAACATCTCTTCCCTTGATGTGCAGAGGTGGCTTTCCCGTCATCAGTTGTATAGTTTCATAGCATCCCTTTACCTAACGCAAGTTTCTTTCACAATATCAGTTAATTATATAGTTTCATACACATCTCTTTTCAGTGTGTAATTTCAGGTGAAACAACTAAAAGAAGGGAACTGAGAAAACTCCAGGTATGCATGATAGATTCCAAGGGAAAAGATGAATGTATGATGTCATTAGAAAATATATAAGCCGACATCAAAGGTATGAAAGCAAAAGGCTGTGTCTATTCGCTTCCCCCTAATTGCTTTTCCCACCCCAATATTTAAAAACAAAATTCTCACCCCACATTTACTTTTCTCATCCCACTTATTTCATTTTTGTCCTTACCTTTTTTATGTGGTTATGTTTATTATTCTATCAATTTTTTTATTTCTATTTTATTGTACTTCGTTCACATTTGCTCCAAAAATTTCAAAACATCAGTTCTCAAAATCAAACAACAATGAAGATAAGTAAACATGAGAACAATAAGAAATAAGAGATGCTGTCGTATTAATCGATGTCAACACAAAACAATAAAATTATCTTTAAGCTTCGAGGTCATATAATTGCTAGTTCATTCCTTGATGTTCATGTAATGTTGTAGTTTGTAGTTTATCATCAGCTCAATGAAAATGAATAACTACACGTTAAACATTTCAGTTAATATCAAAAATATATTACTTGCGATATATTCCAATGGGTTGAATGTAATATTATATAAAACTAATGAACAAAGAAGTACATGAACATCTCTAAAAACTGAAATAGTTTAGGCAAAATACATTAGAAAGTTAAAGACGTTGTTCGCCATGCTGGAAGGGAAAAAAACATGATAAAGTATTGGTATTCTGTATTTGCAAAGTTGATATTCAGCCGAAATAATAGAAAATGGAAAAAATGTTGAGAAAAAGAAAAGGATTCAGGATATATTATAGTTATAAAAAGAACATATAATAGATATATACATATAAAAATGCATTTGTGCATGTATGAGCATGAAAGTGGCTACAAATTTATATTACCATGGTCGTTCACATAATGCTTTCAACCATGAGATTTGTATATATTGTTTTATATAAATAAATAATACACTAACATCTAGCAGCTAGCTGAGGCTTATTCAGGTCACCAACTATGCTTCTATTATGTCCCAACGACTTTCCGTGCACATGTAGAGACATATAAAAAGAGATCTATTCTATATTATTATGAATCTATAGAAAATTAGCATGACTAGTGTAAATTAACATACCAAATGATTTTGGTAACATAAGAAATTACTTCAAAAGTAAATTTATGGTAAATTTGTTATTCTAAATCAAAGAATAACTAAATTATTTTAGATAATTCACCAAAGAGATTATATGCTCAAAACTTATATCTTAAAAAAGGGTCGCATAGGGCAACATTTTGTTATGTTATAAGACCTCAAAATGTCTCATTGCCTTGGGATCGAGTCATGACCTTGAAAGAGAAAACTACACAATTTTCAATTGTAATATCTACTATATATACCAAATTGATTTATTTATTTTCCCATGGGTTGTAGTACATGCATGTTTTTTATTTATTCTAGTGTGCTATGAACATAAAGTAGGGTTAAAGATAATATCTTTAGCAAATATAATAAATTTGTCTTTGTCTAAAAATAATATTCTTAGCAGTGCTGGAGACTTATAAACATTGGTTAGTTATATTGTTTCATTTTTACAATCAATATAAAGAGGTTATAATACTTTTAAAAAATAAAATTAAGAAAATAATCATGATGTAACTAATTTAAAAAAAATTAGTAGAGTAAGCACGAAAGTTATTTCTAAATGTACTCTAACATGAAAAATCGTGCGAAAAATGGGGTTATGTCATTATGTGGGAATAGAGAATTACGATTCTGAACCTTTTTTTTATTATGAGGAATGACGACAACAACCAACTAAAAACATCCTCTGCTAGAGCAAATGAAGCTGGAAGTGTTGACTCATCATCTAAGAAAAGAGAAAAAAAAGAAAAAAGAAATAACAGACGCTGTCATATTAATCGATGTAAACACAAAACAATAAAATTATCTTTAAGCTTAGAGGTCATATAATTGCTAGTTCATTCTTTGATGTGCATGTAATGTTGTAATTTGTAGTTTGTCACGAGCTCAATGAAAATGAATAACTTCATGTAAAACATTTCAGTTAATATCAAATATCTTACTTGCAATATATTCCAATGGGTTGAATGTAATATTACAGAAAACCAATGAACAAAGAAGTACATGAACAACCCTAAAAACTGAAATAGTTTAGGCAAAATACATTAGAAAGTTAAAGACGTTCGCCATGTTGGAAGGAAAAAAAAACCAAGCTTTTTCTCCATGAACTTAAATTTAATAAATAATGAGAAAACTATAAAAATCCATTCGTCAACCAACAGACTTTTTTCATTTTTATGCTTTCAAACGTATGTAAATTCTCAAATTTGATAGTCTAACCTTACCAAATTAAACCCTAGATAATTCCAAAACTGAAGGTAAGATCATCAAAGAACCCATAAATTGAAATGTACAATATTTATGATATAACAATTTTGAAAAACTTATTTTGAAGTCATTTTCCATCAAGCGTACCAAATAAAGCATGGCACATATGTACACATTCATTGACATTGTTAAGAAGAAATATATAACTGAGGAGTAATATGACCTTTTTTTTATACACAAGGTGTTTCTGTTTCAGATTATCCAAGTTAGTAAATGGTCTTTAGTTTCCGACTGCAATTCATAGACAGTAAGGGGGTGTATAAAGTGATTTTATGTGTTATAAAAAAGTTAATTCCTAATATTTAACATGGGTACGGATATCTAAACATGCAATACTTATGTTTTTTTTTCACCCATAGAGCACTCACGTATACCATATTAAGGATAGAGTCTAGCTCTTCTCTTTAGTATGTAGAAGAAAATTTCATTGGTGAATGCAGAGGAAGTTCCTTGCCTTCCAGACTTAGATGATGCATGGTGAAAACGGTCAGGTGATCCTGCAATTTAATCCAATTTAACAAAATAAAGTTGATCTCTATGTAAAAATAGAGGTGTTTTCTATGTTATTGAATAGCAGCAAAAAAATGGAGCATATCCTTCTATAAATGGTTTTTTTAAAAACCATTGCAACCATAAAAAAATAAGAAGGCAAAGAAGCCTCAATGTCACCAGTCAATTATACAATAGGATGATGTTGTGCAAGGTTAATCATTACGCTAAGATCATATAATAATCTTACAACTGACAACCCAAAATCACAATTTTTTTGTCATGACAAAAAAAGCCTTCCTAAGGACCTTAGGTTTCTAAAGAAAATAACAATGTTTTCTAACCATCTCATACTCATATAACATGTCCAAGTAGAGCTATAATGATCAGTTCCAACCAATGCTGAAATACATGTACATTTCAATAAAGTAAGGCAGACAAATCAGTAATAAACATACACATATGAAATCCATTTAACGTAGAAGTATTTAATTAGAATGTCAATTTACTAAATTTTATGCAACTCCGATATTCTAATAAGTAATTATTTAAACAAAAACATATTAAATAGAAATTCCCCGAAATTATGTAATAGGGCACCAACAAATTGGTTGTCATATACTACATTTCCAATCGCATCACTACCAAACAACTATTAATAAAAAAAGTTATACATGCTAGACATTTTAAGCCCAAGAAATGGTTTTAAAGCCATTGCTAAACATGCTTCAGAATTGAAATCATTAGCTATTACTTAAATTGCTAATTTCAATCTTTGATTGAAATATACAATTAGGCTTTTTTTCTTGCTCACTGCTGATAAAAAAAAAGGCTATGTTTTTATCACACTCATAAAACATACTTGATCAAAACAGTGGTTATATTTATTCCGGCAAAACTTCATGGTTTAAACATCAAAGAAATTGGCCTTTCAGTCTGTCAAAATCAAGGATGTTAAAGAGAACATAAAATTAGATTTTACTCCATCCAAAATTAAAAGAACAACATAAATAATAAAAAAGAACAAACAACAGCCAAGAAGATAGGAAAATTGCACAAATAGGAGCCACAGTTTGATCTAACAGCGTAGACATTTTCAAAGAATTACACTGATCAAAAGCAAAACACGTAAAAATGGATGCAACTGCTGCTATAATGGCTGCCAAAACACAGAAATGTCAAAATATAATATGAACAATAGGGAATAAAAAATTAAGACAAACGAACTGAAGGTAGGGTTTTACCTCAAATCAAGCATTTAGGGCCTGAGCGAACCAGCCAGAGCGAAGGCAGAAGAGGTGCATGAAAAACGATTTGGGAGATTCCACAGTTTGCTACCACGAAACACCGTTTGCTTCTTCGATGTTTAAACTGACTAAGAAATCAATGAAAAAAACAATAAAAAGGAGACATTTTTTTTTGCCGGTTTATTTGGTTGAGTAGGAGAGACGACGGTCAAGATCGGTAGGCAAAAGCAAGTTAGAGTTGGAAATAAGAGATCCGAGTTGTGATGGATAGGCTGATTTTGGATAAGAAATAAGGCTTGAAGAGGGAGCAGAATAGAGAAGGAGCATAAATTTTCAGGGCTTGAAGGAGAATGAAGCGGAGATATGGTGCGAAGCGAAGTGAAAAATTTGTGATTGTTCAGTTCTGAAAATTGCCTGGACGCTTGTGCGATGTTGAAATAAAAGTCTGAAACGATGACTGAAGAAAGGGTGAAAATTTCCGGATTTGTGACTTTTCATTTCTAAACAGTGGAGAGCGCTGAGGAGAGCTCTCTACTTCCTACTCGGTTATTATTATATAGTATAGATTATACCAATTTTTTTGATATTTTTCATGAATTTTTATTTGTGTATTTAATATTTGCGCTTGCATGATTGGTTAACATAATTATGTTTGGTTTCTAATAATACACGTAAATTTTCTTTTGCATATTTTTAGTCGTATATAATTTCAAATAATTAAAAAATTACAACAAAATAGATTCTTTTATCAATTATATGCTATTACAAAGTCGGTTTTCCCACCGTTATGCGGTAATACTAGTAGTTTATAAACATTTGTTCCTATCTCTCAAAATCCAATTTTGTGTGATGAAACCACACTGAGATAATTGAGAGCGAGTTTGTTGACGCTACTTCTGGTAGCGTCAACAAAACATCGGTCCTCATTGGTGGAAATTAACATTCTTTGATTTTAAGAATAACATCCAAACATATCTGCATTTCGGCTATTTATGGATAGTAGAAGTTTGTTGATACCATTTTAACATGTGTCACCATGACACCACTAATGGTGTTAGTGGTGTGAGACTGTGATTAACTCCTGAATTTCTCCTATTAAATCTCAATCACATACCACTAACACCGTAAGTGGTGTGGTGACCCAGTTAAATAATGTCAACAAACTATTTATGGATCTGAGATTTTGCAAGCAGTAACAGTCCATGAGTTCCACATTCTGAGGCAAACAGCTTCCTTCTCAGCGTATATTTCCAAAAATGCCATTTTCAGGCGTGCAAAATACTCGCACATGATTAAATTGCTTAAATTTTTGGTTGACTATTAATATTCAAAAATGATATGCTCTAAACCAAGATTCATCTTCAAAATTCCTCATCATAAAGCTCGAACTTCTTCTGGATTCCTCTCATCTTCTCTAAACAACACGAACATTTCGCCACGTCTCTTTTTCGTGCTTCTATTCCTTCGGATTCAGACCTCGGCATAAAAAAGACCTCTTTTTAAATCTTCCAACGCCGCCGTAAAGATATCTCTAGTTTCTATCCCATGTATTCTACTCATTCGTTGGCGTCTACCACTAAACCAAATTTCAAACTTTATACAATTTGGTTTAGCAACTCACCAATAAACCCATCTCCCACATCCAACCCTAGACGACCAAACAAACTGAAAATCGATTCTATCAAGCGAAGACATAAAAATGGACTCTTTGTGGTAAAAGCCCGTGGCATTAGCCCACTTGGTAATCCTGAAAATCGCGGAAAATGGAGGAGGAAGGCGGAAAGTTGCAGTGAAGCAATGGAGGGTCAGGATTTGATGTGGGCGTTATGTGGGTTGGGGTGTTGGATGCACGGATTCAGGTGCTTTCCATGGTTGGCACTTAATTTTCATATGGCTCATGGATTGCAATTAAGCCCTTCGGTTTTACAACTTGTCCAAAATGCTGGAAATTTGCCTTTGGTTGCTAAGCCCATATTCGGGTTGCTTTCTGATGCTGTCTATATTGGTGGTGCACATAGGGTCCCTTATATTTCCATTGGAGGTGAGTTCTTTTTGGTCATTGTTACTTCTTTAGATTAATTTTACTATTGTATTTGTAGTTCTTGGTTTGGTTGGTTGAAGCTTGCAATGGTTTTTTTTAGTGGAACTTACCGTTGGGCTAGTACTTTGTCATTAGAAGTGTAGCATTTAAAATTGGTAGTTATTATTAACATTAACATAACATACAATCTATTGAATAAACTAAAGCATAATAATTCCTAGTGTTAACCGACATTTTGGTTCGGTTACCAGAAGCAATCCAAACTCACACGACTCGGCCCCTCCGTGTTTCAACGGCCCGGAAGTGTTGCCAACTTCCTTAAGAATCAAGCCAAGATGAGATCACACGAGAACGGTCGTCAAAACTACTCTCAAACAGTAAAAGTCCCTGATCAAGTGCGTGCACGTGAAACTCTGTGATCGGGTCGGGCAAATCATGGTTCTGGCACTGGAAGACTTGGATCGGATCACAAGCTGAATTTCGTATCCCTCGGATACGAAATTCACCAACGTCAAAGATCGTTTGACCAACGCATGTCGATCGCCTCAAAACACGTGATCGTGCCATGCTGATCACTTAGAAAAACAAGCCAACTTTATTTTGGATCAGCCTCCTCAAACCTCAGATCACCTCGCGTCGATCACTCTAAAAGGCATGTGCACCTTGCGTTGATCACTTCCATAAATCAGGCCTGGCCACCATGAACTTCGCATCCCAGCTCTGGGATGCGAATTTGTATCCCCATAGCTCTGGGATGCGAGTTCATATCCCATCAGCTTCGGGATGCGAATTCATATCCCACAACTCCGGATGCGAATTTGTATCCTCGTAGCTCCGGATTGTGAATTCGTATTTCATCAGCTCCGAGAGGCGAATTTGTATCCCCATTGCTCCAGGATGCGAGTTTATATCCCATAGCTTCGGGATTCGAATTCATATTCCGTCAGCTCCGGGATGTGAATTTGTATCCTCACTTCTTGGGGATGCGAATGCGTATCCCATCAGCCTCGGGATGCGAATGCGTATCCCCACGCCTCGAGCTAATCGAGAGTGAAGTGTCGAAAAACTTCACACGCCTCAAGCTAATCGAGAGCGGAGTTCACCCTTCTAAGCTTCACACGCCTTAAGCCAATCAAGACTGAAGCAATGAAGAACTTTGCACGCCTCGAGTCAGTCGAGAGCAAAGTCCTCCCATCCTGACCTCGCACGCCTCGAGTCAATCGAGAGCGAAGTTACCCACTCGGACTCCGCACGACTCGAGTCCCTCGAGAACGAAGCTTCGACCAACTTAAATCTAAGTGCAACACCGAGTCATGATCCATGAGAACAACTCTCGGAAGTTGTAGAAACACTCGAGCACTGGGAATCGACACTTTCATGGCACATCGGTCTCTGAGGTTATCACCGAAGATACCGAGTTGCGACTCATTCCCACATTTGCCTCGCTCGTCGAGGGAGAAATGAGAATGGAAAGAAAAACCCTTTTCTCCAAAGGACTTCTCATCTTCGTTGTGCCATGACCCTTCGCCTCCACCTGAGCTCCGGCCACCCTCCAGTTAGCTGAGGGAATGTCGAGAAGCACTACCGAACATTCGAAAGATGGCTCGGGGGCATCTGTCCTGCAACCGTCTCCTACGATGCGGCTGTCTCTGAGGTCGTCATTGGAGATACCGACTTGCGACTCGTTCCCACCTTAGCCTCCCTCGTCAGAGGCGAAACAGGAACGAAAAGCAAGCTCTCTTCTCCAAAGAACACCCCTTCGTTGTGTCAGGCCTGGGGGTAGCCTCTGCCGGTTCCTGCATCGGCACGACCATCGCAAGACCTAAGGTAGATCTCCACCAGTTCCCACACCGGCATCATCTTTAGCGCAGCCCTTGGAGCAACCGTCTTGAAAGCACGTCCACCTCGCGGAGAAGGCGATCCAGAACCAAAGACTAGGCCTTAGAAATTACCAACATTCCTTCAGTGCTGAGACTCCACAAAAGCAAACACTTCGGAATGCGATGACAACATTTAGTCTCAACAACTAATGCCATGGCCATCGCGAACCACTGGTGCGATGCTTGGGTCGAGATGCAACTGCGATGTGATTGGGTAAAGGATCAGATCCTGAAACTGGCGGCTCAACGATATGTTCACATCCTATGTGCATATGCGAGTCGCCAGTTCAAACAAGTCCATTCCTCGCGTGTCACGCCACAAGACCATAGCACACCAATACCGATCCGACCACGCGACGTCGTAGAACGATTCAAGTTCGCTAGCTCGAGCTCGAAATCAAAGAGACAAGGGAGCTTGGCGAAGTCTTTCAAGTATGAAATTCTGTTTCGTGTTCCCACACACTCGCTAAGTTATCATGTCCCTCAAACTAACTTCGAACCCCTGGAAAACCTAGAAGATTTACTAAGTATTTGTGGTACGAAGTCCAATACCGTATACTCACATACTTGGCGATTTTTCCCTGAGCTCCTACTTCCGTTTCCCGGAATCCGCCACTCCACATTTCTGAGTGCCGATTCCGGAAACTCTATCACATTCCGTGTCTCTCTTTCCTTCTCCCGGAAACCCAAAAACAACTCGGACATCTGAGGTACAAAAGCTGCATTTTGTATCCTTCACGTCTTAAGTTGATTTTTTGTCCAGAGGAGAGAAGAGAGGAAGCAAATTCAACCGTGGGATCGGTCTGCTTCAAACATACATTTCGAGATCAAAATTTAGGATCATACACCAAGCTATGGTGACGTTCACTTGCCTTTGAAGCGCCAATTGCTAAATCAATCTCGACTCAACGACCACTTGTGTACCCACCAAAGGTTCGACCATCTGAGTACAACGATTGACATCTGAGTTCAATCCTGCTTCGAAAGCAAACCTATATGATTATACGCCACAATATATGCCGTGTATTATCCTTACGGTGATGGTCGCGCATACGAGTTTTTGAAGCTAACTTGCGCGATCGCAGGCCAACGACATACAGTTTAATGTCATGTTACTTATTCCAACTCCGATCGCATTGCGCAAAACCACGCACAAGCGTGTGAGTGCATACGCGACAACGAACCGTTTACACTTCTGTGTAACCAGAAGTGGGCAACCAACGTTTAAATTCTTAAATTGACGGAGATTAGATCTCTCAGATAGGTTCCAAGAAGAGCAGTAAGATTCAAGCAAGTCAAAGCTCTCAACAATGCCGGAATCCCAAACTCATGTCAACAAGCTTCAACCGTGCGTTTCAACCGCTACGAAGCAGCGCGCTCCCTGGTATACAAATTAACGGAAAAGTCACGACCAATCGCTAAGCACAACATAGAAATCTTTCTGGCCATCACCGGACTTGTCTTATTTCAAAGCACGTCTCGTTAAAACAAGACATACTTTGAAGGGAAAGTGTTTATCGACATTTTTGTTTGGTTACCAAAAACAGTCCAGGCTCACACTACTTGGCCCATCGCGTGGTTCAACGACTCAGAAGTGTTGCCAACATCCTTAAGAATCAAGCCAAGATGGGGTCGCATGAGAACGGTCGTCACGGCTTCTCAAAACTGCTCTTAAACAGTAAAAGCCCCGGATTAAGTGCACGCACGCAAAACTCTTTGAGGGTCGGGCAAATCATGGTTCTGGCACTGAAAGACTCGAATCAGATCACCAACCGAATTTTGTATTTCTCAGATACGAAATTCACCAACGTCGAAGATCGCTTGACCAACGCGTGTCGATCGCCTCAAAACACATGATCGTGACATGCTGATCACTTAGGAAAACATGCCAACTTTGTTTCGGATCAGCCTCCTCAAACCTCAAATCAGCTTGCGTCGATCACTCCAAAAAGCCTGTGCACCTCGCGTTGATCACCTCATAAATCGGGTTTGGCCACCATGAACTTCGCATCCCAGCTTCGGGATGCGAATTCGTATCCCCACAGCTTCGAGATGCGAATTCGTATCCCCACAACTCCAGGATGCGAATTTGTATCCCTACTGCTCCGATTGGGAATTCATATCCCATCAGCTTCGGGATGCGAGTTTGTATCCCTACTGCTCCGGGATGCGAGTTCGTATCCCCACAGCTTTGAGGTTCGAATTCGTATCCCATCAGATACCCATATCTCTGGGATGCGAATGCGTATCCCATCAGCCATAGGATGCGAATTTGTATCCCTACAGCTTCGGAATGCGAATTCGTATTCCATCACCTCCAAAAACTCGGGTTTGGCCACTTTCGTATCCCCCGAAGACAGCTGAGTACCACGTACAGATCAGGCAAAAGGCCCTGATCGACACAGACCGATCAACCAAAATCCAAAATCGAGAATCTGGATTGGAATTCATATCCCAAACTGGAGTATGAGAATTCGTATCCCAAACTGGGATATGAAAATTCGTATGGGATACAAAATTCATATCCCAACACAAGATAGGAAAAATCCCAACCTTGCCATGGCAAGAATTTCCTTGTGTTGATAAGCCATTTTGGCTTGTGTATACCGTGTTTTCTGTTGTGATTAACCCAGTGATCTAGCAAGCTCCAAACACATGCCAATCACCCAAACACAGCTGATCAACACATGTTGATCGCTTATTTTTAGGTGAGCCTTCGGCATACGAAATTTGGCTTGTGGTCCCCATCTTCCACTTCTTCTCCTGGACTCCCGAGAGAAGAATTCTCACTCCTTCCACTTCGTCCCTTGGGGGTGGTAATTCTACTTCCGAACTCTCAGGAGAAGAATTTCCACTTCTTCACCTAGGGGTAGTAATTCTTCACCCTTAGGCTATAAATACCCCTTGACCTCACACATAAGAAGGGTTGGCATTTGACTTATTTAACTTCTTGAGAGGAGCTTGGACATCATTAGTGGCTTCCTGGTCTTGGGTAAGAAGAACTAACTTTTTCTCGAGGCCTCGGAAATTCCCGATACCTTCTGGATCTCGAAACTTTCCGACACCTCCCGAACCTCGGAATTTCCCGACACCTTCCGGACCTTGGAAATTCCCGACACCTTCCGGACCTCGGAACTTCCCGGCACTTTCCGGAACTCGGAACTCCCAACACCGCCTGAACCTCGAAAATTCCCAATACCGCCCGGATCTTGGAACTTCCCGACACCTCTTGGATTTCGGAACTTTGCGACACCACCGGACCTCGGAATCTCCCGACACCGTCTGGACCTTAGAACTTCCCGACACCGCCCTGGACCTCGGAATCTCCCGACAACGTAGAATCTCGACAATAAGGATTAGTAGAACTTTATTAATCATTGTAATCACTTGTAGTGATGTCTACCATTGTACTTTCTCAGTGGTGAATAAAATCAGTAAAGCCTTTAAAGTGGATGTAGGTTCAATTCGATTTGAACCACTATAAAATACCATGTTCTTTACTTCCTGCGCATTACTTTTTCGCTCTCTACAATTAGTTTCAAAATTTTGGAACTCTCGAGTGTTGGCGACCACTTTTTGGCATCAACACCTAGCTCTCTTCTTGATTCTAGAAGTGTTATCTCTTCTTTTGATTCTTTCTTGATATCTAACTTTCCAAATCTATCAGATTATCGAATTACATTTATTTTACAAAATCTCATCCACTTTTTTACATTTTGGTATGTACATTTTGTAAATTATTTACAAATAACGAGCGTAACGGCACGCGCTCCGCGCGTGATCGTGGCATGCGCTCCGCGCGTGGATTATTATCGACCCATTATTCAAAGGCCAACGCATACATAAATGAAGTTTTGAAAAGAAAAAAATCAACCGCACAAATCCTATTTTTATGGGACCTTTTATTTAAATTTAAAAAAAATCAACTGCACAGATCCTATTTTTATGAGACCCTTTATTTAAATTTTAAAAAAAATCAACTGCACAAACCCTATTTTTATGGGATAGTTTTTAATTTTAAATAAAGAGCAATTTTGGCATTTCACGGTCGGACAAAAAATATGTGTTTCCAAGATAATTATTAATAAAGATTTGTTGATTATGTCATAATAATTTTTTTGGCCAAGACCAACCGGTTTTTAAGGTGGACAATTAATTTTTTCATTACAACAAGTAATAAATACATACAAGATTTAGGAATTAAGCGGGATGCCTAACTAGTAATTGAAAAAGCTACACTAGTTACATAACGAGAGTTAAGCTTACTTGTCTAAACCACAAGAGCAGCGCACATGGTGGACATCCTAACTCCACGCAGGGAATGAAAATACCAAGATCACGAAGAAAATAAACAGCAGTACATGCTAACACAGTACGACCACCTTACTTCATGTAGAGAGTAAAAATCACAAGTTTACAGAAAACAAAGCAACATAAGGCTATCACACGTCAACTTCCAAACTCCCCATAGGGAGTGAATACTCACAAAGAAAATCACAACCTACTTCCAACAATAACCAAAGATAACCAACACCACCAATACAAGGAGACAACTTTGACTAAAAACACAGCGAAATTAATGCCTAAATGCACCTAACAAATACCCAAACAGACCAATAGCAAATACGTTGTAGCTGCTCAAAACCAACTACACAAAAACCCAAGAAGATGCACTTAATAGCACACAAACACTGACCTGAATTTGGAGACCCTAAGCAAGAACAACCAACATAAGCCAAACAAATGACTAATATCTGAAATGCCACCAGCAGCGAAAGGGAATACTAGCCAAGCAACCAACACGTCGATTTCTCGATCCACAGCCGAAATCCGAACTAACGAAGGTGGCCTTTGTCTTTCGGGGCTTAACAGAGCATCCAAATCAAATGAGGATCGCAGTTTGAAAGGGTTGCAGCCGATTGGAGGAGTCACGAATGTTAAAAATAGGTAGTCGAATAAGACATTGATTGAAGGATTATTAAAGAACTCAAGCAGGCATATACAGGAGGAAGAGAGGTGCTTCAAGGGTTTATTAGAGGCTGGAAGGATACAACAGATCTGAAGTAGTCAAAAGGAATGTCGATTTGAAAATGTGGAGAAGACAAGGCCTCCAGGTATTAGAGATGGTAAAGAGGTGAAATCGATTATTGGAAGAGGAGGTAGAGCGACCAAGACCACAAGGGAAAAGCTAAAGTTTAGGAAAACGTGGATCGGAGGAGAAGCTAGGTAGGGGTATTAATAGGACGTAACAGTCCGTTGTCTGGCTCGGTCTGACGGGGTAAGGTGTTTGGTCCATGTCCGTACGATTCTCATTTCGGACATGATTTAGGACAAGAAAATATGTCCGTCCGAAAATGTGCGATGTTTTTCTATTGTCCGAAAGTTGTCTGTCCATTGTCCGGCTTGTACGAACAACATCCGAGCCAACTCCTCATTCGGTCCGTGTACATCCGAAAGTCATATAGGATAGAACACGAACACCCCTCTGTCCGGTCCAGTCCACGGGATTAACACCCTTAAAGCTAGGATTATAAAAATTGGATCGGAGGAGAAAGGAGATGCGGATGAATAGGGAAACCGAGGGACAACGAGCGAATGAAAAATGAAAAGAAGCGGAAGAAGATAATATGAGGCACCGTGGGAGCCCTAGTCCTTATTGGAGAGTTGAAAGCTCATTTCCCCCGTAATGTCACATCCTAATGTTTTATACTCAAGTTCATATATTTAGGTTAATTATATAATCAAGAATTGAAATTATTTAAATAAATTCAGTTAGCTAATTTTTATTATAATAAATACCAAGTAATTATAATTTCGATATGTATATCATTATCGTACCAACTAAAATGGGAATACCAATGTTTTTTATTTGACTAAAAATATAAAGATATGTAGATATAAAAAAACAATTTTGCTTTGAAATTCATCATCTCAATAAATTTATCATATATTACATTATAAAATTACACTTTTAACTTCAAATGCATACATTTAGCAATTAGCACGGTTTTTTACAAAACTAGTATCACTTTTCTCTATATAATTTATATTTTAGTTCATATGTTTAAATTGGTTATCCAATCTTAAATTTAAACCGATTAGATGAATTCAATTTAATGATATCCAATTAATGAAAATATGAAAATTTCAATATATGCATCATTTACTATTGAAAAAGATTATAAAATTGTTTTTTTGTGAATTAAGATACATAAGTCACATATAGTTCATACATAACAATAACAAACTCAAATATTATTCATTTGTCTCGATAAATTCATCATATAATACGTTGCAAATTATGTTTTTAAAACTTCGAATACATTGAATTAAAAAATTTGTAGCCATTTACAAAACTTTCTTCCATTCTCTTTTAATATTTTATATTTAACTTCATATATTAGAATTAATCACGTAATCTTAAAACTATATAAATAATTAATCAAAGTAGTATTCATTGGTTTGTCAAACGAATCATAAAAGTATGAAAATTTCAAAATTTATATCATGTTTAGATTAACATAAGCGGTACAAAATTCATTTAGATATATAAATATAACAACCGCATATCATAATTATATGCATAAATAATAATTATGAATTTAACTTATGATTCATATATATATATATATATATATATGTGTGTGTGTGTGTGTGTGTGTGTGTGTGTGTGTGTTTGTGTGTGTGTATTCATCTACCATGCATGGGCTGTAAAATTCTTTTTGTAACGTCTATTACATACATTTTAAAATTTCTACAGTTGTATATAAAACCCTCCTCAATTTCGCCTGCTATTGCACATTTAAATCAATATTTGTTAATTGATGATGTAATCTTGAATTTAAATTATTTGAGTATATAAATTCAATTAACAAATATTCATTAATTCATGTAATAAATTCTAAAATATGACCATTTCAATATGCAAATACCACATTTATATCAATAGAAGCAGTGAAATTGTTTTTATCATTCAAATCATGGTTTGAAAACTCGTCCGAAACCACGAGATACCGTTGTTCTCGTTTCGGTTTCGATGGTCACCGAGACGAAAAAACAGCCAAATCTCGTTTCGGTTCGTAAGACGGGAAAAAAAACCTAAATCGAGATTAAGTAAACACCAGAAAAAGCGGAGAGAAAATACATGAAATCTTCACAGCTCGAGCTAAGTTCTTCATCGATTCAGGAATCTTGACGTCTCGAGCTTCAAAAATCTATCAGATTTGAAGAAACCGAGCTTAGCAGACACAAAACGAGCATAGCAAACTCCCGTCTTGTGTTGGAAACTTCGAATCGAAACACGTCGAAAGCAACGAAGGTGTTTTTTCTCCCTTTCCCACTTCGTATTTTGTTTTTATTTTTTTCCTGTTCGATTTGGGGTATCGTGGAAAGCAGCGAAGTTTAAGTTTTAAACTGGTCTGGGCTTAGTTTTCATGGGCTTTGGATATGTTTTATAGTTTTACCGTTTCAGAGAATAGAAGGTTAAAAAAAAGACTTTTTATCGTATAAATCACAAATGTCTTATGTTTACATCTAAAAATGAGGAAACATTTTTTGTACACTATATTTCTATATGAAGTTGCTACATTTATCGTTAACCTTTTATAAAAAAAATATAAAAGTATGATTTTTTGACCGAAACCGAAACAAAATCCGAAACCATCGAAACCGCCGAAACCATCCGAAACTAGTAAATTTTCAAATGACCGAAACCGAAACCGAGTTTTCGAACCTTGATTCAAATATAAAGATATATAAATCATATAACATAAATAGTACACATAAACAACATTAACATAAACAATACACATAAATCGCATCCTGAGGAAAATGGTGAAAAAACTCATTTTTAGCATCTCCAAAGGAGGGATGCAAATTTCGTATCCCAAGTTGGGATGAGGATTTCATATCTCAAGTTGGGATACGAAATTTTGTATCCCAGGTGGGGGTATGAAATTCGTATCTCTGGTTGGGATACGAAACCCGGATGTTTGGCATGGGTTCTCCACTTGCGTAGCATGTGTGGATCAGGTGATTTGGATGGATCTATACGTGGTGCGCAAGTGTTTTAGTGATGCGCAGTTTGGTGCCAAGGATGCAAAATGAAGGAGGATCGGGCCGGTGCGATCCGGGTTTGGGAAGTGATCACCAGAAGGTGATGCGAGGTTTTGGGATGTGTAGTTGAGGGAGAAGCCGAGGCAAGATTTCTGGAGTGATCACCATGTGTTGATCTCCATTTTTGTAGTGCCGAGCTTGGGTTTTGCCAACGAGCCAGGTCTTTGCCAGATGGTGATCGCGCCGAGTCGCGCAATAGTGAACACACCGTGTTGATCACATGATTTTGAGGTGCCAGATCTTGACTTTTGTTGAATTGCCAGATTGAGTTGCGTAGGCAATTTTAAGTGATGGACGCGGTGTGCACAAGCCTTTTTGAGTGATCGACACAAGTTTTGCCATTCGTGACCGAATCGATGTTGATTCCAATAATGAAATATATTTTGGTTCAATTTCAAACGTGGCGCGACTTCGACCAAATCGCTTTGTGCTTTTTGACGATGTTCTCGAGATTCGATCGTGTCATGAGCCATGAACTTGATGTGTGACTGTTTTGACCAAAAAGTGTGTCAATACTTAAACTCTTGATTGCTTGTTGATTTTAGAACTTCGAGAACTTGTCAACCACAATCCCTCAAAAGCATGTTGATTTTAGACCGTCGGTAGCTTTAATTGGTTGGCATTTTGTTATGCGATCACACACAATGTTTTGATATTCGGTAGCTTTAACTTCCTTGGTATGTGATAGCCCTTTGTATCTTGGTTGTTGATAGCTTTTATCTTTGGTACACAATAGTTTCGTGCCATTTTAAAAATTGTTATGGGAAGATTTTGGGGTGTAACAATAATATTTCATATAGTGTACTTATATCACTTACATACATGAAATATATCATTTTATTAATATAATTCAAGTTGTTTTACATATTTGTGCATTATAACAATAGAATGAACGGACGAGAAGTAGATAGGTTGTGCTGTACACACTTAAATTACATTTAAAGAAATTAAAACTGCAATAAAATATATCATATAGTGTGTTTAAACACTTATCTTCATTTACCATACCGTGTTATTTTTATCATGTAAATACAAAATGTTTTTACAAAAATAAATAAATCCAAATTTTCAGTTAGTCAGCGTAGATGCGCAATTAGCTATCAAATCCTTTTGAAAATTACATGATTTTGAACATCTAATAATTTTTTGTCATGGATAACATAATAACAAGGAATTTTAATGAAAACAGTTAAATTTTAAACTTTAAGTACATGGACGTAAACATAGTTTCCACTTTTGCACACTGTTGTGCACAAGCATGTCCTTTTCTTTTTAAAAAAATGGTACTCTCTAACCCAAGTTTTACCTGTGCAGTATAAATTCTTGGCTATGTTGTTAATTACTGAAGATATAAGATGCCTAGTTGACCATGCCTTACCTTAAGAAATATAGCACAAGGAAGGTTGATGTTGTTATCTACATGATTGATTCTATTATATAAAAGCATAACTGACAATGACTTGTTCAGTAAAGATAATAAACTAAATTACGCACAGCGCAACCAGTAGTTTCTTTTTTACTTGCTCTTGGCTGGTTCACTTCAATTCCGTGGCTAATTAACTGAACAAAAATCTGATAACTGAAGCAGTAAGAGTTTGCCATTTTAATGCAAAACATGCTAAAAAGGCAACTATTTTTGCAATAGAATACGAAGTCTTTTTCTTATTTTCATGTTGATAAACCAGCAACGATTTGCTGTTTTATCTAATGTCTGCACCGATCTATTTGTGGTTTTTTCTATATCTAGTCCGTGGTGGATTTCTCTCTTTTGATTGCAGAAACCGTTCGTACAATGTAAAATGTAAAAGAGCGAAGGTAAGTGAACATGTTTGTCGTCGTCAACGGTCTAAGTTTGTGTTGATGATTCATATTTTGCTAGACCTAGTATAACAGAACATTATTAATAGTACCTATCTTATGTAGATGCAATTAGCCAACTTTAAATATTGTTGTTGATGATTAGGATACAAAGTTTACTCGTAAGTTTCTTTTGCATCCCTTCCTTTTTCAGCCTGTGTATCTATCACCAATGATAAATTATATTACAATACCTTGACTTATACTATATCAGTTTTCTTGCAGGCATTGTCATGGGGAGCACTAACAGTGATCCCATCAGTAAAATCAACATTCTTCATCATGATGGCATGCATTTTACTCGGCAATCTTGGAGCCTCCGTGTCAGAAGTAGTAACCGATGCCCTAGTAGCGGAGTTCAGTAGAACACAAAAGGCAGGTGCCTTACAATCGTATGCCTTCATAGCTCTAGCAGCTGGTGCATTACTAGCCAATTTGTTGGGTGGATTTTTCCTACAAAAAACTCAAAATCCAAAAATCATGTTCCTCCTCTTCTCCTTTCTCCTCACCATCCAGCTAGCCATCTCTTTAAAAACAAAAGAAACCTCGCTTCCGTCACCAACTCGTACCCCGGGTTCAATATCCAAAAATCTAAACAAACAACTTTCCGAAGTACTAACCGCTATTAATGAACCAAGAATTTTTTACCCTCTTCTATGGGTAGTGGTTTCCACTGCCCTCGTTCCTAGTCTATCTGGCTCTTTATTTTGCTTCCACACACAATCTTTAAATCTTGATGCTTCAGTTATAGGTCTATCTAAAGTGGTAGGTCAGTTAATGGTCTTATCGGCAACTGTTTTATATAACAAGCATTTAAAGGAAATACCCATGAGGAGATTTATCTTTTTAGTACAAGCTACTTATGCTATGTCTTTTCTCCTGGATTTGGCTTTGGTTAAACAGTTTAATTTGAATTTGGGTATATCCAACGAAGCTTTTGTGCTGCTTTTCTCTTCTTTGGCGGAGGCTTTGGGGCAGTTTAAGGTACTGCCCTTTACAGTGCTGTTTTCAAGGCTGTGTCCTAAGGGATGTGAAGGGTCCTTATTTGCATTTTTTGCTTCTGCTTTGTGCTTGTCTTCTATATTTAGTGGTGTTTTGGGAGTGGGATTGGCTTCTTTGATTGGGGTTTCAAGTGGAGATTATTCAACTTTGCAAATTGGTATTCTGGTGCAGATTTTTGCAGCGTTGGTTCCTCTGGGTTGGATTGGTAGTGTTCCCAATGAAAGGATTTGTGAGAACTAAAAGCTTGAAAGAAGCACCTTTGTATCATTAATTTCATGAATCAAATATTTTGACATTCGTTCTATTGCATGCAAATGTCAAATCGATTTCTACATTCAGATTTTTTTTTTTTCCACATTTTTTGAAGTGACAACGTTTGCATTTTTATGCAACTGTGACAATTGAAACTGTAATTGTTTTGTGTTCTAGAACTGTAAAATAGTTTAATATTTGAAGATGTGTATATTAATATATGTGTGAATATGATTTAGTGTTATAATGAACATTCAATGTACAGTGTTGTGATGATTGTGTATTTTCATTTTTGGGTTGAATAAAATTCTAGTTCATAATTGGATTTTCCTTGTATATAGCCCGTTCTCTACTCTGACTGTTAATAGCTTTTTCTTTTCCTTTCTTGCCAGAACTATGAAGATATGTATTGTTTGACCTTTCGTGTAGCTGGGAAACTTGTAAAACTGCGAACTGCTTTTTGCTGTTAAACCAGCATTACAAAATAATTGTTGTTGTTACCATAAGTCTTGTTCATCCTGATTATGCTAAAATTTTCATATTATTTGCATTTTTTGTTGATATGTTACTGAATACCATGAAATTTGTTTTGTCTTCAAAGTCCAGTTTTGATATATGGAAAATGTTTCTTAAAGATGAGCTACGGTTGTGCGTTTAATTTTGATAAAATGTTTTTTTTCTGTGTAAATTAAATTTGAAAATCAATTGCATGATGTTATGATTTAAACAATAAATTTTGTTTTTGAAGTTTCTGAAAATATGCAAATATTTTAAATAAGGGAACTTCAAATATCTATTGAGTTCTCTGTGGGTATTTGCAGGTCATTAGGATCCCACAAATTTTCCTATGAGTTTGATCAGAAAATTCTTGGCCAATGGAACTACCACCACTTCCACTGAAATACTGCATACTACAGACTTCTTCGATATCTTGAAAAACATTATATGACGTTTCTTCTGTATCGTGTTCAAATGAAATTGTTTCAGGCATGCTTTCTATGTTCATAATATCACTGTAATCGGACTGTTTCTTCTGAAATTCATCGTTAAACAGCTGTTTTTATTTACTTCTACTTGTTTTAGGAAAAAAGCACTGCATTTTGTTTGGGTTTTTTTTTTTTTTTTTTTTTTTTTTTTTTTTTTTTTTTTTTGGGAATTCTCTTCCTTGAAAATGCGTGCTCCAGTAGTTCTTTACTTCATTGTGTGCTCTGCCTGGCAAACATTTTGCTATTGTCAACCATCTAACAGATTTAGCACAAGCTTTGCTAGAAAACCTTGGTAAAAAATGATATGCGTGTGTCACTATAATTAAGGAAAATAACTACCGATTATCCCATATGAAAGAATTCTGGATTGAGTGATCAGTCTGATTCAGAGATTGTAGAATAATATTGTATTGAATGTAGAACAGCAGAAAATGTATTGAATTGAATCAATATAATGTTACAACCGATTGGCTATATTTATAGCCTGCTAACAGAGCAGACGGGCTAAGCCCAGAATGGACCAAGCCCATTCTTACAATATATAAAACAGAAAATAAAGAAAAGGTTTGCACAGCCGACATTCTCCAATAACCCCCCCCCCCCCCCCCCCCCACCCCCCCCACCTCCCTCAATTTAATGCTAGATTAGGTTTTTTTTTAGTACTACTTGAAAGAAAACATCATTCTGAAGATGGTGAAGCACAGATCAGAAGAGAAGATAGAGTTCTCTGATCGAATGAGGCTTTAGTGAAGATAACTCAGTCACGTGTCTTCATCTTCAGCAAATCGAAACAAGGAAAGGGAAGTAATCAGCTTTTCTTTCTATCTTTATCTTCGGTATAGCTTTCTTTAACCTTGAGCTTGGCTCTAAGTCTCTGGAAATTCCTGAACGATAGGGCTTTTGTAAAAAAAAAAAAATGCCTTTTGGTAAAACGTTAGTATATGTCGATCTTCTAGTTTCCCTTTAGCTATTTGTTAACGAACAAAATGTAAGTCTATTTCAATGTATTTAGTTCGAGAATGTAACACTGGATTGCTAGACATGTACACAACACTTTGGTTGTTGCACCAGAGTGTGACTTTAACTTCATTTTGAACCTTTAACTCCATTAATAATGATTGTAGCCACATGATTTCAAATGTTGCATTTGCCACACTTCTGTATTCAGCTTCACTGCTGAATTTTAATACGATTGATTGTTTTTTTGAGCTCCAAGAAACTAAATTATCTCCAAAATATATGCAATGACTAGAAACTGGTTTTCTATCATCTATGTCTCCTGCCTAGTTTGTATCACAATAGCCTATTAAATTGAAATTCTTTCCTTTGTTAATGTATAGTCCAAAGCTTGTTGTCCCTTTTTAAGTATCTGAGCACCTTTTTTATGCCTTTCCAGTGATTGTTCATATGATTCTGCATGAATTAAGACAATTTATTAATGCTAAAACTTATGTCCGGCCTTGTAATAGTAACAATTGAAGAGCACCAATGATGCTTCTGTATTGTTTAGCATTAATTATGGGTTCTTCCGTGTATTTAGAAAAGCTTTGACTGCTTATCATTGGAGTTGGCTGACAATTAGCACTTGCCATTTTTGCTCTTTCCAGCAATTCTGTAATATACTTCTTTTAGTTGAGAATAATGCCACTAAATGATCTGATAACCTCAATGCCTAGAAAGTAGCTTAACTCTCCAAGGTCTTTAAGAGAGAATTGCTGGTGCAAGTAGTTTATCATATTTTTGATTTGTTTTTCATCATTTTCTATAATAATTAGATCATCAACGTAAATTAGTATATAAATTAATGAAGTAGCAGTGATGTTAACAAATAGTGAGGTGTCAGATTTGGTAAACTGGAAGCCTTTATTAATATTTGTGGCCTTCAGTTTATCAGACCAAACCCCAGGAGCTTGCTTAAGCCCATAAATTGTCTTCTTAAGTTTACAAACAAGATTTTTTTTTAATCCTGTGCATAGCCTTGAGGCTGCTGCATATAGATTTCTTCTTGTAAATCACCATTTAAAAATGCATTGTTAACATCTAACTGCCTTATAATCCAATTCCTGTATACAACAATAGTAAGAACAAGTCTAATAGTTGTTGGTTTCACCACTGGAGAATAGGTTTCAGTAAAATCAAACTCATATTCATGTGTGTACCCCAGTCTGGCCTTATACTTGTTTATGTTTCCATCTGGATTTTTCTTCAATCTGTATATCCACCTGCAATTAATTAGTTTTTTATTTTTTGGTGGATACACTAGATCCCATGTTTTATTTCTGACAAGAGCTTTGAATTCTTCATCCATTGCTATCTTCCAGTTAGTATTGTTGACAGCTTGAATGAAAATTTTCGGCTCACTGTTTGTAGAAACATCAGTATATATTTTTGGCTTGAATATTACACTCTTTTCCTTTGTCATCATTGGATGTTCATTTATCACTGGTGGTGCACTATTTGATGGTGAGTCTTCTTCAATTCTTTGTTCTGTACTGACTTCAGTGCTTGTATTTCTTTCAATTGTCTGTTCTGAACTTCTTGATGCCACATTAGGAGTCTGGTTTGACTGTCTGGTGAACAATCAACTTTTTGACCTAACCTTGATGGTAAAGTGTGTTGAGAATCTGAAACTTCACTTGTTTCTTCAGACTCCATTACTTTGGTTGCTTCAGGATATTGAGGTAATTCTGGTATAGATTTTTTCATGTGGTTTTTATGTACTGATTTTTGAATGGGAATTCATTCTCATTGAAAACCACATGTCTATTAATAATAACTTTACCAAACTCATCTAAACATTTATATCCTTTTTGAGTGACACTATATCCAATAAAGGTACAAGACTTGGATCAAAAATTGAGTTTGTTTTTGTTATAAGACCTAATGCATGGAAAACACAAACACCCAAATGTTCTGAGCATTTTATAATATGGTTTAACTCCAAGTAGGTTTTCAATAGGACACTGACCTTTTAACACCTTAGTTGGTAGTGTATTGATTAAATAAATTGCAGTGTTAAAAGCATCAAGCCAAAATTTTAATGGCATTGAAGCTTGAGCCAATAGAGTTAATCCAGATTCTACTATATGTTGATGTTTTCGCTCAGTCAAACCATTCTGTTCTGAAGTGTGGGGATAAGTTATTCTGTGTACTATCCCTTTTTTGTGAAAATAATTATTAAGTGTCTTATACTCACTACCGCCATCGGTTTGAAAAAAAATCATTTGGTTGCTGGTTTGTTTTTCTGCCACAGCTATAAACTGTATAACTACATTACTAGCATCATATTTGCACTTTCAAAAATAAATCCAAGTATGCCTTGTATATGAGTCAATAAATGATATATAATATTTGTAACCGTAGTCAAAACTGATAGGTGTTGGACCCTACGGATCTGAAGCAACCATTTCTAATGGTTAATTGTATTCAATTTCTGAATTAGCAAAAGGTAGGTTATGACTTTTGCCTAATTGACAGTAGGTGCACACATATGGAAATGTACAGTTATCAAAGGGAATATTGTTATCTAGAAGTATTTTTTTTGACAATTTTCTCACTAGGGTGGCCTAACTTATTATGCCAAATATCAAATGTGTTAATATGTCTGCTATCGGTAAAAGTTTCATGAAAATTCTTGCTACATTTATCATCAACTGTAACTTCAAAAATATTACAATTGCTACTTGAATCAGTAGACTTATTATATATAACAGAACAAAATTTATAAAGTCCTTGGTCAGCTCCACCCTATAATAAAACTTCTCTAGCTAGTATGTCTCTAATCAAATAGTATTTAGGATAAAATTCAAAAAAAAAATACATTGTTATCCCTAGCAAATTGAGACACACTAATGAAATTTTTTCTAACTTTTGGGACCTTAAGCAAGTTATTTAAATACAACTGCCTTTTCCCTTTGATATGTGCACTTCCTGTGTGTGATATTTATGCAGTCACCATTACCTAAACAAATAAGTTGTTTACCATTGTACTCTATGTTCCCAACATTTAGATTCTCTAAACTGCTTGTTACGTGATTTGTTGCACCTGTGTCTGGGTACCATACATCATCAAATCATGTTCAGATCTTGCCACTTCGCTCAGTTGACAACTTTTAACAGCATTATTCTGATCTGTGTCATCTTTAGCTTGTGTAAGGTTAGCATTACGATTAGTATTTCTCTAATTCCTTGAATTCTGGCCTGGCATATAGCCTTGTGTAAATCTGAAATAACACTTTGCTGCTGTGTGACTAAGTTTTCCACAAATCTGACATTTAGGTCTTGAATTATTATTCCACCTGCCTCTACCCCTTGATCTACCAGAAAAAACACCTCCCTGATTGGTTTGTTCATTTCTTGGATTCTTGTTTTTATCATTAGCAGCATAGTTAACTGACATTTCTGGATCTGTTACTTTCATATGATCTATTCTTGCTTCATAAGCAAGAAGAGTTTAGTACACAAATTGCATGTCTGGTGTATTTCTTTTTGATGATAACACTGCTACTATTGCTTCATAGTCATGGTTTAACCCATTTAATATGGTTAACACTTGCTCGTCCTCCCTTACTCTGTAACATGCAAAATTTAGCAAATTATGTAATTTTTTGACCCTGGCAAGATAATCTCTCATATGTTCTAAATCTTCTTTCTTGATTGTTTAAAGCTATCTTTTGTAATGCATTTCTCTTGCTGCTAATTGGTTGCTAAAAACTCTTTCAGTAGTAGACCATATTTCGTGTGCAGAATTGCATCCAGTGACTTGAGGTGGAAGACCAGTACTAATTGATGATAAGAGCAAGAACTTATAATCTATCTTGCCTAAAGTACTTTTTGTATTCTTTGTTACTTACAATTTTGTTTTCATTGTCAGTAACAAATTGCGGAGGAATGGACAGTGTACCAAAGATGTACCCTTCAAGGCCATAGCCATGTATTGCAGTCTGAACCTGCAGCTTCCATAACATATAATTGTCTTCTTCTAATTGTACAGTTATTAGTTGACTTTATGAACTAATGACTGTCTTGATCAGGTTGTTGGCTTCAGTTGTGAGATTTAAAGGATTTTGTTGGGTAGGCAAGGTTGATGAAACATTTCCAGTTTTAGATTGAGTGTCTCTAGAATTGATGACCAAATTTCTGATTCAAGAAACGAATGAGACCAGGAGATTGACTGAGCCTTCATGTATTTACCTCTTTCTTCAAGAAAACCGATGCAAAAATTGAACTAGAAGCAAACACTTTGTTAAAGAGTATCTTTAGCAAGGTTATGATGGCTTCTAATGTAATTCTGATTTCTTGAAGACGGAATGTGATATCTGAACTGAATTTATTGATTTCCAATTCAGTTTTTCTTTGTGTAATTGATGATGCAGCCAAAAATTGATTAAAATTCTTAGCATGGTACTCAATTCCAAATTGTAAACTAAATTGTATCTTCCCAATTATGAATATGAATATTTTATCTTCCCAATTATGAATATGAATCTGATGGGAGAATTTCCAATAATCTCACCGTGTTTCTTGAGAGGAATGATGATGAGCTTCCAGAAATCAACGAAATGAAGATCTGAAAACAATCGGTGGATGTGGTTGATCTTTACTGGTGCATAATCGAATTGCTGTGAAGCTTTACATGCTCTGATACCATGAAAGAATTATGGATTTAATGATTTGTATGAATCAGAGATTGTAGAATAATATTTTACGAATGTAAAACAGCAGAAAATGTATTGAATTGAATCAATATAATGTACAAGCAATTGGCTATATTTATAGCCTGCTTACAGAGCAAAAGGGCTAAGCCCAGAATGGACTAAGCCCACTAATACAATATATAAAACAGAAAATAAAGAGAAGGTTTGCACAACCAACATTCTCCAATACCATATTTAGTGTGTAAGTCCATTATGATTCTCTCCTCATTAGGTCTTAAATTAGTTAACCCATCTTAGCCTACATCTATTTTCACCTCTCCTCAATCCTGCATTGATGACATTTATTATTCACGCATATGACAGATTTTGGTGAAGAAGCAAGCATGCATCTGAGTATACGACTACAATGTGAAATCACGTTTACCTTCTATTTCCCTTTCATTTTTTCAAATAGTCATAATTATAATGTTCAAATAAACAAGATATTGCTGGTAAATGTTTAAGCAAGTCAGTTAAGTATTAATAAACTATATAAGAAAACTTCTACATTTGGTTATTAACATAATTTTTGCATTTTTCATTGGCATATCATACCACTATTGTGAGAAAATGAGCTATCCTTTTGGTATAAAATATTTAACTGGCAAAGAAAGTATATGAGGAAGAGTGGAAATAGAGTTCCATTTTCCTTGGCCATAGATTTTAACATGATCCATAAAAATGTTGTCTTCTTCAGGTGTCCATGTTCCTTTATTCCAAAAGCCATTACTGCCATTGTTAGTCAAAATTGTTGAGGAGAAATTTTCATTCAAGACCGCTCAAATAAAAATAACCCCAAATTAGCGGAAGACGAGATCGTGGTAAATATGCAAAAACAACCAATCAATATCAATGACAATCTCAACTCAATCCAAAAGCCAATCACAAGCACCACATAAGAGAAATAAATAGGCAAAAACGAAAAGTAAATCACATAGGGATTTATAATGGTTCAACTAACAATTTATTAGTGTACATCCACTTGAGAGAGAGAGAGAGCCTTTTGTTAGCACCAATGAAGAGTACAAGAGATTGATTACAATGGTCACTCAATTCACTCAAGAATTTTATTTTAAGGCATAAAGAAATGACGAAAATAGATTTAGGTTAGAAATCCCTAAAACTTGAATGAGAGATAGAATGAATGAATTGAATTCAATTGCCTTTCCTTCTTCCCTTTAGGCCCCTTTTATAAGGCCAATTACTTCATGCCCAAGTCTCTTGACTTCCAAGTAAACTTGACACACAAATTATCTATTACTTCATGCCCAAGTTTCTTAACCTTCAAGTAAACTTGGCACCCAAGTTATCTATCATTTCTTTCCATAAGAAAATTTTCCTTCCATTGATTTAGCATCACCAAATTTAACATTCCACCTTAATGCAAAATCACCTATCTCCAACTCCATAACCTAATGGTATCCATACCATTACTTGTAACCGATAGTTCCAACTATCGTCATATCTACCTTCGCCAAGCTTGAATATTTTCCCAATGAGTTCCGGTAAAGCCACTCCCCATTGCACTCCATCAATGAGTTCAGGCAAAGCCCCCACCCGCTAATAAAGTGTTGAAAAACATCCAACTCCAAAACTAGTCTCACCAAAAGACAAACATACCAAGAAGATAGAACTTCAACCACTCACCGATACTCTTCTTCATCCATGGACAAGCTTCTCTCACAACCGTGTCATCCCGTGGCACCTAGCACCTCTCCAAGCGAATTAAGTTCGAGCAATGCTCGAACTTCCCAATCGGCAATGCCTTAGTGAACATATCCACCACATTATCCTTTGTGTGCACTTTTCGTAGGCATACTTGTTTGTCTTCAGCCATGACTACTAGAAATGACTCTCTCACTTCAATATGCTTGGTCTGTGAGCTAAATGCCAAATTCTCCGCCAAATGGATAACACTTTGGCTATCACATTGAACATCAACACTATCATGTTCAAAGCCCAAGTCACATAACAATCGCTTCAAATAGAGTGCTTCCTTTGTTGCTTCTACCGCAGCTATCAACTCTGCCTCCGTAGTGGATAAAGCAACTACGGTCTGCAATCTTGATTTCCAACTTATGGTTGTACCACCAAGAGGGAAGACATATCCAGAAGTTGATTTTCTTCGATCCCTATCACCAGCGTAGTCCGAACCACAATAACCAACCAACATGCAATTCTTCTCCTTACTACCCCCAAAAATAAGACCATGAGATGTTGTACCTTACAAGTATCTCAAGATAAGATTTACTGCTTCCCAATGCGATTTCCCCGGATTATCCATGAACTGACTAACCATCCAGACGGCATTTGCAATATCGGGTCTTGTACACACCATGGCATACATCAAACTTCCAACCGCACTAGCATATGGCACTTTTTCCATATAAACCTTGTCTTTCTCCTCGATAGGTGATCCCTTACTCGAAAGCTTTATATGCAAAGGTAAAGGTGTATTTGACGCCCTTGCATCTTCCATGCTAAACCGGCAAAGCATTTTTCTAATGTATTCCTTTTGAGTCAATTTCAACTCAAAATGCTTTCGATCCCTTTCAATCTCCATGCCCAAAATATTCTTTGCTTCTTCAAGGTCTTTCATCTCGAATTCCCCTTTTAATTTCAATTTCAGCTTGTTGATTTCTTCCTTGTCCTTTAAAGCAATGAGCATATCGTCCACGCACAAGAGTAAATACACCCAACAATCATTTCCCAACTTCTTAAATTAAACGCAAGCATCCTTGATGCTTCGATGGAAGCCACTTTCAAGCATGAAATGATCAAATCTCTTGTAACATTGCCTAGGTGTTTGCTTCAAACCATATAGTGATTTCTTCAACTTGCAAACTTGTTTTGACTAACCTTCTGCAACAAACCTTTCAGGTTGCTCCATGTAGATGTCTTCTTCCAAGTCTCCATGCAAGAAGGCGGTTTTCACATCTAGTTGCTCTAACTCCAAGTCATGAATAACAACTATGACAAGTAATATCTGGATAGAAGTATGCCTCACAACCGGTGCGAAGATCTCATCATACTCCTTTTCTTTCCTCTGTGCAAACCCCTTAGCCACCAGCCTAGCTTTGTATCTTTCATTATCCTTCACCTTATATATCCATTTGCACCCTATAGCACGGTTTCCTTGAGGAAGTGGAACCAACTCCCAAGTCTTGTTCTTCATCAACGATTGCATCTCTTCCTCCATGGCGCAAATCCACTTCGAGCTATCACTCGAATCCATGATGCCATCAAGGTCCATTGGCTCATTTTAGACAACATGAAGAGCACAGTCCAAATTCTCACAAAAGGTAAGATAGTTCCAACCACCGTATCTTTCGGGTGGGCTTATAGAGCGGCGACCAACCTGAGTAGCAATACCATCACCCGGTCTTCCTTCAGCTCCACCTTGAACTGAATCTTCTCTAGGCTCGTGCACATCACCAACACTACTAGAGAATCCTGTGGACTATGTGATGTAACATCAATCGCATTCACCTCGCAAGCACCTCCAACAACTCTACTTTCTCTAGGCCTGAAAGTGGGAATAACTTCCTTCTCTTTTGATTCATCATGAACCAAATCTGGAGCATTCGATGAGCCTTCATTCTCCTTGAATATAGTCGACTCATCAAAAGTAACATGACGAGAAACCATATCCTTCTTTGTTTTCGGATTCCAAATCCGATAGCCTTTGACGTCATCCATATAACCGAGAAAAATCCCTTTGAAATCTCTAGGTGAGAGCTTATCATTCCTCGGATCATGCACATAAACTAGACTACCAAATACCCGAAGATAACTCAAGTTAACGCTCTTCCCCTTCCACACTTCCTTCGGTATTTTGTTATCAATAGCCGAGCATGGAATTTGATTAACAATATGCATCGCGGTTGACAAAGCTTCGACCCAAAATCCCTTAGACAAACCCGATGTCAATCTCAAGCATCGAGCTTTCTCTAGTAGAGTTCGGTTCATTCTCTCCACCACTCCATTAGATTGCGGATCTCTCGGTGTAGTAAAATGCCTTTGAATACCACAATGCTTGCAAAAATTCAGAAATTCTCCGAAAACATACTCGCCGCCAATATCGGACCAAAGAACCTTCAAAGTCTTTCCACTCTCATTCTCAACAAGTGCCTTCCATTCTTTGAATCTTGCAAATGCCTCCGACTTGGCCTTCATTACATACACCCAAACCTTCCGAGAAAAATCATCAATGAAAGTAATATAATATCTTGCTCCTCCCAAAGAAGCTACAGGCGTTGGTCCCCAAACATCCGTGTGCACATACTCAAAAATCCCTCTTGAATCATGTTTTCCTTCACCAAATGACACTCTAGTTTGCTTCCCCATGACACATTCCTCGCAAAACTCCAACTTGCTGAAATTCTCACCATCAATCATCTCCCTTCGACGAAGAACATCTAAACTCTTCTCCGAGACATGACCTAATCTTAAATACCACAGCCGTGTCGCATCTAAGCCACGAGAACTATCAACACTGACACAAGTTTCGCCTTTCATGGCCACTCCTTGAAGCAGATAAATAGCATGAGTTCTAGCACCCTACATAACCACAAGCGCACCCTTCGAAACCCTCAAGCTATCACTCTCAATGGTGATCTTGCAACCTAAAGAATCTAACTGTCCCAAATAGATAAGCGACTTCCATAGTCCCGGAACATAGCGCACATTAGTGAGAGTGTAACAACCCGTATTTTTGAATAACATGTTATAACATAAATGGAGGCAGAATTAAACTGTAAAATCTGAATCAAGGGAAATGGGCTATGCCATTGCGTTCGTCTCGGAAAAATACGCGAAATAGAGTCCGAGTTTTCGAAAATCGGAGTCCGTATGACCAAGCTATGGCCTCGCGAAGTTTCACGAAAAATTCCCAAATTAAAGTATACTTAATTAAGTGAAATGAGTTGCGCAGAGAAATATATATATATATATTGATATATATATATATATAATTGAAAATTAAATAAATATGCAAAAATGTTCAAAACAGCGAATTGGGAGAGGGGAATAACCGAACCGACCGATTTTTGAGGTCGACCCGAGCCCGCTGGGTCGACTAGGGGTTAATCCAGGGTGTTTGGCTGTCACCCGTGGGCTGATTCGCTCAAATGCAGATTTTGCATTTGAATGGTTCTCATGGTCCATCTTTAATCTAAAGGCCCTAGATGGTTCCTACACTTGACTTCTTCCCCAAGACATGCTTTGATGGCTTGGATTGAATCTAGGGTTAATCCTATGGCCTAAAACACTTGCCTAATCTATAAATAAGACCCTAACCTACCCTAAGTCATCATTATTCATTCTAGCAACTAAACTATGGCAAAATCAATCCTCTCATGGCCTCCACTCTCTTCATAAATTCCTAAACAAATTCTTATGAGATTTTCCATGCACACAAGTGTTTTTAGACTTATATGATCATCATTAGCTTGCATTCAAGTCAAGTTTCTATCTTTGCATCATAAAGAGAGAGTTTTGATCTATTTTGCTTGCATTTTGGGGTTTAATTGGTTGCATAAGGGTTTTCTTACATTTGCTATACTCATTTGAGTCCGCATAAGCATTGTAAGCCCTATTCTACTCTCATACTTAAACTTTAAAGTTAAATGTATGATATGCAAGTTGTGTTATGAAAGTTTGATATGTAAGTTGTCATATGATAAACAAGTTGTGTTATGCAAGTTTGATATGTAAGTTGTCATGTGATAAGCAAGTTGTGTTATGCAAGTTTGATATGTAAGTTGTCATATGATAAGCAAGTTGTGTCATGCAAGTTTGATGTGTAAGTTGTCACATGATATGCAAGTTATGCTATGCAAGTTTGATATGTAAGTTGTCACATGATATGCAAGTTATGCTATGCAAGTTTGATATGCAAGTTGTCACATGATATGCAAGTTATGCTATGCAAGTTTGATATGTAAGTTGTCACATGATATGCAAGTTATGCTATGCAAGTTTGATATGCAAGTTGTCACATGATATGCAAGTTATGCTATGCAAGTTTGATATGCAAGTTGTCACATGATATGCAAGTTATGCTATGCAAGTTTGATATGCAAGTTGTCATATGATATGCAAGTTATGCATGCTTTTTGAGGCCTAATGCAAGTATTTGAACATATGTACATTTCATATGCCACCATGTTGAACTTGTGGCTTCAACACTTTTATGTCATGATTATGCCAAGTTCCCTCTTTCTATACTTTATGCGCTATTGCGATATGTAAGCGATGGGATTGCATTTGGGGTTGGGTAAACTTAAAAGACATAAAAACATAAGCTTGGGAATTTACCTATTAAGTTAGGTCTACCCATTGGGAATTTACCTATTAAGTTAGGACTACCCAATTGCTTGAAAATTTGTAACATGTTTTGGAAACATGGTGGACATGACACTTAGAAAAGATAAGTGTGGCCAACTCGAGGTTGGGTTGAGTTTGTAGCGTAAACCTACCCGGAACCGACCGGCCTAACTAGTTGCTAAAAACGATAGGACCCAATGTGAGAAGTTGGTCATGTTGTACCTTGGACCCGAGGTTAGACCAAGTTGTGGTGTAAAGCTACCCGGACCCGCCCGGCCTAACTAGTAACCACAACAAAGTCTAATGTGAGAGGTTAAGGCACATTAATTAATTAATGCCTCATGATTAGGGCTAAGTCATGGTCCATTTAATACTTAACCAATTTGGGCTTGGTAGATTAACGGGGTTGAGTTAACCTACACTTAACCAATCTGAACTCAGTAATTTCACGGGGTTAAGTTGAACTATACCAATACAACTCAGTAATTTGATAAGGCTGAGAATCGATTTGATACCTGGTCTGGATAAACTAACTTGATTGATAAGTTAAACAAACCTGCTTTGCGGATCTGTAGGACCCACACTAAGTTAGGCAGGTTTGTAAATCTGTTATCTGATCCGTTAGTCTAAAAACTAATCGTCTGAACTTTGTATGTCTGAACTCTGTTAATAAGTTAATCTGAATCTGATAGTCTGGGGACACAAGGGGGAATACTTGTGTCATCTGTTGTTTGGGACCCATATTAGTCAGTAACCCTTTCTGGTATCAAAACTTTGACCCAACTGTAGGTAGGGTCCGGGCACGCTTACTGAACTAATTATAAGTGGTTCATTCTGATAATGGCGATGGGTGTTGATGGTGCGTTCCAACCGGGTCATGTGCGTGCATGGATCCCGGTCTGCCTCTGAGGATGTAAGACGCCGTGACATCTATAAATATGCCTGTGCCAACTGGTTGCCACTTTAGGGGGTGATACACCCTATCGTGGGGTCGACACAGGGTATTTATGTATTAGGGAGCCGATCGCTTGGGTAGGATTTAGGGTACACTTAGTTCTGTCTGATTCTGTTGGTACCGTCTGTTCTGTTGGGTGGCAACACCCGTCTGTTTCTGCGTGGTACCGTTCTGTTAGGGTGGTAAAGGCCCATTATAGTTAGTATTCCGTTTCTGTACTTTATCTGTTAGGGTGGTTAAGGCCCATTATTGTTAGCATTCCGTTTCTGTACTTTATCTGTTAGGATGGTAAGAGACCATTTTTCCCAAGCTCTATTTCTGTATGGACCATTCTGTTCCGTCCTGTTTCGATGTGAACATTGGGGTAACACCTAGTCCTGTTATACTAGGATTGGTACCAAGAAGTTGGATCTTGATTTGAGTCAAACACCTGATACTGGGCCAAGTTTAGGCCAAGGGATAAATTCTTGATTATACATGACATGTTAGAATGTTGATACACCTGTGGTGCAAAACCTTAAACCTGATTATGCGATGACACCTTTATCTACCTTGTTAGTTAATCATCATGCTAGTATGTTGTTATCCTTATGTTCATCCCTGCTGCTCATGCCAGTTAACTTTATCAGTTTACATTGATTGTAGTAGGGCTTACTCAGTCTTTTTGACTGACCTGTTTTCTTTCGCCTCTTTTCTTCCGTTTCCCCCCCAGGTTCTCAAGGAGGGAATACAGGAGCTTAGCTTGGACCTTAGCTGCTTTTCTTGGATAGCTCATGTATGCTTTGGACTTGAGCTTGCTATGGTTTTTCCATTTGGGGATAGCTACTTTATGTCTTCCTTTTCAGTTTTCAGATGATGTGGTTTTATGTACTAGACTTGTTTATTTGGAAAATTGACATTGTGTTGTACCAGACTTGTTTTGAAATGGTTTAAAATCTTCCGCTGTTTTATCTATGTTATTTACTCTGTTTACATATATACATATGTTCTTGTTCTGCCTTGATATAACATTATGCATGTTTACCTGATTCAAATGCCCCTCCAAAGTCAGAGTGCTTGCAAGAGTCACCCTGGCGGAGGTGGGGTGTTACATTTGGTATCAGAGCATATGGTTTACGAGAAGGAACAAAAAGGTTTTTAGAAAACTTTTGGAAACCTATTTTCAAAACCAAGTATAAAGTATTTTCCAAAGAAAAGTCTAGTTTATTTTGAAGGCTATTCCCCAAAAAGCCATTAGCAAAAATCCCTTCGTTTTTCTCTATTCTGAATCTGTCTTTTTCTTCGTTTTCAGTATGGCCGATAACCTTGCTATTCCGGAGGGAGTACACGTACCTGTTTGGTATAGGAGACTTTTGGAGGCTAGGGCGACCGAAGCCGGCCCCGTAGATGTTCCTCCTCCTCCTCCTCCTCCAGTAGTTAATATTCCTCCTCCTGTCGCTAATGTTCCTCCTCCTCCTGTCGCTGAGGTTCCTCTTCCTCCTCCCCCTCAGCATCCTCAGGCTGACTTCGCAAAGACTTGCAAGGATTTCAAAGCAATGGGTGGCAAGAACTTTCAAGGCACCGAGACCTTTGTAGAGGCCAGAAATTGGTTGAAAGAGACCGAGGATTTATTCGCTATCTTTGGATTAGATGATCAGAGAAAGATCTTGTTGGCGGTTTGGCTTATGAAGGATGAAGCCGCTTATTGGTGGGAGATCACCACCGCGACTAGGCCCGTTGAGACATGGGTCGATTTCAGGACAAGATTCGGGCTTAAGTTTATGTCTTCTACTGAAGAGAACTTGCAAATGGAAAGGTTTATTGCTTTGAAGCAAGGAGACATGTCTGTTAAAGAATATGTGAACAAGTTCAATCAGTTAGCTCGTTTTGGCTTGGATATGGTGAGTACTACTCAGAAGAAGGCTCTTCGTTTTGCTAGAGGATTGAATGAGCCGTTACAGGAGTTAGCTATGTCTCATGTGCCCATGGGGGCCACGTTTGAGAGTTTGGTAGATATGGCCCTACTCAATGAAGAGAACAAGAGTGCAAAGAAGGAGGTCAAGGTGAATGAGTCTCAAAACAAGAAAACGGGGCCCAAAAAGGAAATGCAAAAGAAGGAGGAGAAGTCTGAAGATAAGAAGGAAAAGAAGTGCTTTACTTGTGGAAGCTCAACTCATCTAAACAAGGATTGCAGAAAGAGGAAGGGCACTTGCTTTAACTATGGAGAGATGGGACACTTCACTAGGGACTGCCCGAAGAAGAAAGGGACTACATCGGAAGGAGCGGTGAATACTCGCATGGCGGGTGAATAGATTAGGGCTAGAATAATTTGTCTGTAGGATGTTTAATTTTCCTTGTCTGATTTTCAGTTTGAAACTCTTTTTCTGGTATCTTGATTCTGTAATGGCAACTCAGTACTTTAATGCTAGTCTTGCTTCTGATCTGGTAATAGTCTCAAACTCCCTGAGAGTTATAACTCATCTGTTTGTGATAAATTGGGATTTGAGAGTATCTGTGACTATGACAAATACATTCTGGGTTCCTACCATGCTTAGTTTCCTAAGAATCATTTGGGAAGATCTGATCTGTACTAGTAGTCTGTAAGTATATATACCAAGTTTTTGTTTTATCTGTACTCGCTTCCATCACTCGACTGTATCTTGTTGAGATAGGAATCCTATGGATGTAAACATGTGTTTGAGACATGTTATGTTTGATGGTTGCAAGTGGATGCAAGTGGATGCAAGTGGTTGCTAGTGGTTGCTCGTGGATGCATAAACACACACTAGGCACTAGATCGGCTTGAAATACACTCTCATATTGCATATGGACGTGTGTACATTTTCAATTCTTATGGTTGCAAGATGGTTGATTCGGCACATGGATGTTGCATATGGATGTATGTTATGTGCACACATATAGATGCTATACATTATGTTAGGAATTGCATACATATGGATTCATTTCACTAACATAATTTGCATTGATGATATTTGCATTAGATAAGTACATATACACACACCTTTGCATATGTTCATACAACATTTAGAATCTAGTAAGGACAATGATTGCTCGTGGATGGTGTTTTGAGTAGATGGATGTTGGATGGTAGGATACGTTCTTCCTAACTTGGAGATTTCGGGGACGAAATCCTTTAAGGAGGGAAGAATGTAACAACCCGTATTTTTGAATAACATGTTATAACATAAATGGAGGCAGAATTAAACTGTAAAATCTGAATCAAGGGAAACGGGCTATGCCATTGCGTTCGTCTCGGAAAAATACGCGAAATAGAGTCCGAGTTTTCGAAAATCGGAGTCCGTATGACCAAGCTATGGCCTCGCGAAGTTTCACGAAAAATTCCCAAATTAAAGTATACTTAATTAAGTGAAATGGGTTGCGCAGAGAAATATATATATATATATTGATATATATATATATATATATATATATAATTGAAAATTAAATAAATATGCAAAAATGTTCAAAACAGCGAATTGGGAGAGGGGAATAACCGAACCGGCCGATTTTTGAGGTCGACCCGAGCCCGCTGGGTCGACTAGGGGTTAATCCAGGGTGTTTGGCTGTCACCCGTGGGCCGATTCGCTCAAATGCAGATTTTGCATTTGAATGGTTCTCATGGTCCATCTTTAATCTAAAGGCCCTAGATGGTTCCTACACTTGACTTCTTCCCCAAGACATGCTTTGATGGCTTGGATTGAATCTAGGGTTAATCCTATGGCCTAAAACACTTGCCTAATCTATAAATAAGACCCTAACCTACCCTAAGTCATCATTATTCATTCTAGCAACTAAACTATGGCAAAATCAATCCTCTCATGGCCTCCACTCTCTTCATAAATTCCTAAACAAATTCTTATGAGATTTTCCATGCATACAAGTGTTTTTAGACTTGTATGATCATCATTAGCTTGCATTCAAGTCAAGTTTCTATCTTTGCATCATAAAGAGAGAGTTTTGATCTATTTTTCTTGCATTTTGGGGTTTAATTGGTTGCATAAGGGTTTTCTTACATTTGCTATACTCATTTGAGTCCGCATAAGCATTGTAAGCCCTATTCTACTCTCATACTTAAACTTTAAAGTTAAATGTATGATATGCAAGTTGTGTTATGCAAGTTTGATATGTAAGTTGTCATATGATAAGCAAGTTGTGTTATGCAAGTTTGATATGTAAGTTGTCATGTGATAAGCAAGTTGTGTTATGCAAGTTTGATATGTAAGTTGTCATATGATAAGCAAGTTGTGTCATGCAAGTTTGATGTGTAAGTTGTCACATGATATGCAAGTTATGCTATGCAAGTTTGATATGTAAGTTGTCACATGATATGCAAGTTATGCTATGCAAGTTTGATATGCAAGTTGTCACATGATATGCAAGTTATGCTATGCAAGTTTGATATGTAAGTTGTCACATGATATGCAAGTTATGCTATGCAAGTTTGATATGCAAGTTGTCACATGATATGCAAGTTATGCTATGCAAGTTTGATATGCAAGTTGTCACATGATATGCAAGTTATGCTATGCAAGTTTGATATGCAAGTTGTCATATGATATGCAAGTTATGCATGCTTTTTGAGGCCTAATGCAAGTATTTGAACATATGTACATTTCATATGCCACCATGTTGAACTTGTGGCTTCAACACTTTTATGTCATGATTATGCCAAGTTCCCTCTTTCTATCCTTTATGCGCTATTGCGATATGTAAGCGATGGGATTGCGTTTGGGGTTGGGTAAACTTAAAAGACAAAAAAACATAAGCTTGGGAATTTACCTATTAAGTTAGGTCTACCCATTGGGAATTTACCTATTAACTTAGGACTACCCAATTGCTTGAAAATTTGTAACATGTTTTGGAAACATGGTGGACATGACACTTAGAAAAGATAAGTGTGGCCAACTCGAGGTTGGGTTGAGTTTGTAGCGTAAACCTACCCGGAACCGACCGGCCTAACTAGTTGCTACAAACGATAGGACCCAATGTGAGAAGTTGGTCATGTTGTACCTTGGACCCGAGGTTAGACCAAGTTGTGGTGTAAAGCTACTCGGACCCGCCCGGCCTAACTAGTAACCACAACAAAGTCTAATGTGAGAGGTTAAGGCGCATTAATTAATTAATGCCTCATGATTAGGGTTAAGTCATGGTCCATTTAATACTTAACCAATTTGGGCTTGGTAGATTAACGGGGTTGAGTTAACCTACACTTAACCAATCTGAACTCAGTAATTTCACGGGGTTAAGTTGAACTATACCAATCCAACTCAGTAATTTGATAAGGCTGAGAACCGATTTGATACCTGGTCTGGATAAACTAACTTGATTGATAAGTTAAACGAACCTGCTTTGCGGATCTGTAGGACCCACACTAAGTTAGGCAGGTTTGTAAATCTGTTATCTGATCCGTTAGTCTAAAAACTAATCGTCTGAACTTTGTATGTCTGAACTTTGTTAATAAGTTAATCTGAATCTGATAGTCTGGGGACACAAGGGGGAATACTTGTGTCATCTGTTGTTTGGGACCCATATTAGTCAGTAACCCTTTCTGGTATCAAAACTTTGACCCAACTGTAGGTAGGGTCCGGGCACGCTTACTGAACTAATTATAAGTGGTTCATTCTGATAATGGCGATGAGTGTTGATGGTGCGTTCCAACCGGGTCATGTGCGTGCATGGATCCCGGTCTGCCTCTGAGGATGTAAGACGCCGTGACATCTATAAATATGCCTGTGCCAACTGGTTGCCACTTTAGGGGGTGATACACCCTATCGTGGGGTCGACACAGGGTATTTATGTATTAGGGAGCCGATCGCTTGGGTAGGATTTAGGGTACACTTAGTTCTGTCTGATTCTGTTGGTACCGTTTGTTCTGTTGGGTGGCAACACCCGTCTGTTTTTGCGTGGTACCGTTCTGTTAGGGTGGTAAAGGCCCATTATAGTTAGTATTCCATTTCTGTACTTTATCTGTTAGGGTGGTTAAGGCCCATTATTGTTAGCATTCCGTTTCTGTACTTTATCTGTTGGGATGGTAAGAGACCATTTTTCCCAAGCTCTATTTCTGTATGGACCATTCTGTTCCGTCCTGTTTCGATGTGAACATTGGGGTAACACCTAATCCTGTTATACTAGGATTGGTACCAAGAAGTTGGATCTTGATTTGAGTCAAACACCTGATACTGGGCCAAGTTTAGGCCAAGGGATAAATTCTTGATTATACATGACATGTTAGAATGTTGATACACCTATGGTGCAAAACCTTAAACCTGATTATGCGATGACACCTTTATCTACCTTGTTAGTTAATCATCATGCTAGTATGTTGTTATCCTTATGTTCATCCCTGCTGCTCATGCCAGTTAACTTTATCAGTTTACATTGATTGTAGTAGGGCTTACTCAGTCTTTTTGACTGACCTGTTTTCTTTCGCCTCTTTTCTTCCGTTTCCCCCCCCCAGGTTCTCAGGGAGGGAATACAGGAGCTTAGCTTGGACCTTAGCTGCTTTTCTTGGATAGCTCATGTATGCTTTGGACTTGAGCTTGCTATGGTTTTTCCATTTGGGGATAGCTACTTTATGTCTTCCTTTTCAGTTTTCAGATGATGTGGTTTTATGTACTAGACTTGTTTATTTGGAAAATTGACATTGTGTTGTACCAGACTTGTTTTGAAATGGTTTAAAATCTTCCGCTGTTTTATCTATGTTATTTACTCTGTTTACATATATACATATGTTCTTGTTCTGCCTTGATATATCATTATGCATGTTTACCTGATTCAAACGCCCCTCCAAAGTCAGAGTGCTTGCAAGAGTCACCCTGGCGGAGGTGGGGTGTTACAGAGAGTACGAACCACTCCGTCAAACATACGAATTTGAACGGATCCAATGCCTTTCGACTTGCAAACTGCACTATTTCCCATAAAAAATGAATTTCCTTCCCCATCAACATAAGAAGAAAAACAATTCCTATTAGGCGTCATGCGATATGAAGCCCCCAAATCAAGCACCTATTCGGTGCCCGAAACATCTGATGCTATAGCCGACAAAACATCTATATCTCCCTCATCGTCTCTCTCCGCCACAACTAATGAACTTGCTACTTCCTTCTTCCCCTTGTTTGGACAATCATTCTTCCATTGACTTGGTTTCTTACATATAAAGTACTTTCCATTTCTTTCCTTCGATTTTCCTCTTCCACTGGGCTTCCTAGACTTAGAACGCCCCCGAATTGCCTTCTTCTCTTACTTTTCTTTCTCCGCAAATAAACCTTGACCATTACCAGCACCACTGCTACCATCACTCAGCTCCTTCATCTGATCTCGCAATTCCTCACTAAGAAGACTCGTCTTGACATCATTTTGAGTCATTGTATCTCGGTCATAGATCAAACTTGAGAATCGAGTATAAAGTTCATGTAATGAACATAACAATATCATCGCCTTCTGCTCCTCCTCAATCTTCAAATCTACCAACTTCATCTTCATTAGCAAATCATCAAACACATTCAAGTGCGCCTTTAGCAAAGTTCCTTCCTTCATCTTGTAGGTAAAGAAAGTCCACAACAAGATCAGTCGATTTGTGAGTGATTTCTTCATATACAACTCCTCCAACTTGTTCCAAATACCTTTAGCAGTCGTCTCACTACTAATTTCGGAAATAACATTCTCCTTTATGACAAGTTGAAGTGTAGTGAATACCCACTCTTCCATTTCTTCTATCTACACATCTGAGATGTCCTCTGAAAATAAATGTATATCAAACACTACCCGAGGTACCCGATTCCGCCTAAGAACCGCTTTCATCTCCATTTCCACTTTTTGAAATCATTATCGTCATTCCACTTGTCAATAATCAATTGTGAACCAAAAGCTGCATCCAACCCACATATATAAGGAGCTACACCACTTGGACCAATTGAGACATTATTTGAATTTGATTTCGGCATTTTTACAACGATCTACCCACACCAATTCTCCGATACCAAATGTTGAGGAGAAATTTTGATTCAAGACCGCTCAAATAAAAATAATCCCAAATTAGCGGAAGACGAGATTATGGTAAACATGGAAAAACAACCAACCAATATCAAAGACAATCTCAACCCAATCCAAAAGCCAATCACAAATACCACACAAGAGAAACAAATGGGAAAAAATAAAAAGTAAATCACATAGGGATTTATAGTGGTTCCACACTAACAATTTGTTAGTGTATGTCCACTTGAGAGAGAGAGAGCCTTTAATTAACACCAATGAAGAGTACAAGAGATTGATTACAGTGGTCAATCAATTCACTCAAGAATTTTATTTTGAGGAGATAAAGAAATGAAGAAAATAAATTTAGGTTAGAAATCCCTAAAACTTGAATGAGAGATAAAATGAATGAATTCAATTCAATTCAATTCAATTTCCTTTCCTTCTCCCCTTTAGGCCTCTTTTATAAGACCAATTAATTCATGTCCAAGTTTCTTAATCTCTAAGTAAACTTGACACCCAAGTTATCTATCCTTTCTTTTCATAAGAAAATTTTCCTTCCATTGATTTAGCATCACCAAATTTAACAATACTATATTCCATTAAACTCTTTGTAATATACATAGAGATTAACGCCAATGAAGATGATATAATGTATGATTATGGAGGGTTTTGTTGACTATTTATACTATGCCAAATGCATTACATTCCATATCGCAATATTTAATGTCTCACTCCCATTGACAAGAATTTACAGTAACACCTTTTTGATATTGCTTCTCCTTTCCCTTGTTCACTTTATGTTAAGTTTGTTAATCACAATATGCACATTAGTACAAGTACATGTATGCATTGCATGCAAACATTTTGTATCCTATGCATGTGTGTAAATACTGTAAGTTTACAGTCTTTTTCCTTTTTCTTTTTGGCGGTGTTATTCATTTGATTAGTCATTACTCTCCAACGCATTTAATAAACAAATTAATATGAATAATAAAATACCACAGTACCATCCACGGATTATGATGAACTACAAGAATTAGTAATACAAATCAAGAATCAAACTAAACCTATTGAATGAAATGCCATGGCTCCAGATTACAAAAACCATTTCTCTTCCTCATTTTTACACATAGTTCTTTAACATGCTGTTAATTAATTGATGGAAAATTAACTAATTATTACGGACACGTCGTCCTACATGAATCTTTTCAACCCACCAAAAATTTAAAAATCAGACAAATCTAAATCTCACTATTAAATAAGGAATGCCCTCATAAAGCCAACAATTTAAAGTAATGAGCAGTTGTTTGCTCCCGTTAACAAATAACCTTTCTACACACAACTATCTTGGCTTTGCTTTTACAGCTAATGCATTCAGTTCTGACTAACGATCCCCAATTAATCTTTGTTCATTGACTCAAATGCGCTTTAGGGGTTGTCATTTTTGGTGTGATTTTCCTGATTAGTATAATATTTCTAAAGTTACTATATTGGTTACGCATAATGCAAGAAAAGATCAGGTGCCTTGTGTTATTACCACCTAGTTGTTCTCCCTAGTCTTTGACAATATGGCATAATAAAGCAGACAATTTTTTGTTACAGATATTTCAACGACACCATGGACTTAGGGTCCGTTCTTTTTTGAATCGAAATCGGTATTTTGAAGGGATGAGAAATGAGAATGTTCGCAAAAGAGGAATGCATTCTTTTAACGAAAGGAGCAAAGTATTTTATTTTTTGTTCATGTTATGATTTATGTTAATTATTTTTAAATGAAGAAAACAAAATACATAATACGCCATATAAAATTAAAATTCATAATTCATGTTTCGAAATATAAATGTAAAAATAAAAAAAATAACAAACTACATAGTTCTTGCTTCAAAATACATATGCAGAAATAAAAAAATAAAACAAACTACATATTCCTTCTCAATTTATTAACAAGAAAAGTAACTAACTTCCTAAGCTTGAGAGGTTTGTCTATCAATTCATGCAAAATATTGTAACATTTGCCATCAAAATCAATCAAACAAAGCGAAATATCTCATTCCTCATTGTCGTCCCCCTCTCGCTTCGCTTCCATGCACCTATCAAGAATCATATCATATGAAGTACTACTACTACCTATAAACAGACCACAAGATGACCCTTGTCTGGCCAGCGCTATGCGACTGCTGGTCGCTTTGGTATCACCCCTGATATAGTCATCATAAAACTGCCAATCGAGCTGCAGCTAAACAGGGAATTGTTGTAGAATAATAAACTGATATTTGTCAGTTCGAATGCAGCCGCCGAATATCACATCCAACTCTCTAAATCGAGTAGGCAAGGCTTGTTTGTGATTGTGATACATAACTGCAGTTGTATCCCATCATTTGTCTGCTCCGTCAATGGTGTCCTTCTCCTCATTCCAATAACCTCTAGGAATCTGCAGCAACTTGTCCCACGAGTTCCAATCTCATTTTAGATTATAATATGTGTTTATTATATGCCTAGCGTTGTAGTCCAAACCCGTTCATTCATTGATAATAGCAGCAATCTGCTCGTACCAATGCGCAACATGGTGGGGTTGAGATTCGATGTTCTCGTACCATACGTCAATAAACATATATATTCGTATTTTTGATATTCGCATTTTCCATATAGATGCAATCCATTTTTTCACAATAACTATTTCAGTGATGAAAATCAGGGCTGGCTCCAAGGCTAGGCGGAGCTGGCAGCCGCTAGGGCAACCCCTTCGGCGGGAAAATAGTTGTGGAGGAGGAGGTGGAGGTAAATATCGAATTATGACAAAAAGGAGTCCAAGGAGTTTACTACTATAAGATTTTGGTAGTCCAGTTGGTCATGCTTTTGTTTATGATTCTAGTGATCTTATGTTCGATCCTGGCAAATAGCTTGGTTTTCTCTTACCTCCATTTCTTTTCTTTTACAACTTGCCATTTCTCCCCTTTACTACATTTTTCCTGCTTTATTTCTTTTCTTCTGCACCTGCTTCTTTTCCCTTCTCCCTCCCCGACAACCTTATTTCCTCCCCTTCTTATCGCTTCTTCGTCCACAACAATCAACACGTTGACTCATGCATAGGAGGTAAGTATACAAACTAGTGGGTATGAAATTTATACAAACTGCAGAGGTAACTATACAAACTAATGGGCATGAAATTTATATAAACTGCAGACGTGCAAGTTGAGGTATGCATAGGAGTTAACAGCAAGGGACATAGAGATTAACCATACATATTTCAGTGTTTATATGTTAGCAAATATGTAATTTTGTTAACTATTTTTTTAGCTTAGGAAAGTAGATTTATATAAAACAACTGATGCACAGTTGTGCACATAATTCATAAGACCATGCTTGCATCCTTGTTTAGATATACGCGGAGGGTCGGTTCGAACTGCAGGTTGCCCTAGGCGAAGAAGTGGTAAGAAGAGGAAAAGCAGTAGCTGTAGAAGAAATGATATGAAGGGGAAGCCATCGGTATCATATACTTTCCCTTAACCGGATTTTGCGTTCACTTGGATTCATTTATACACTACAAGAATGAGCTGAAATAGTGACGGACCATAGCGACGGCTAGCGACGGCTAAAAAAGCGGCCCTCGCTAGCCGTCGCCATCCGACTAGCGACGACTAAAAAAAGCGGCCCTCGCTAGCCGTCGCCCAGCGGAAGTATAACCGCGAGGCTACAGGAAACAGAAAATCATTTTCCGCCAAATCAAACCCAAATTAAAACCCTACCCCCGTCGATCTGCCGCCGCCGTCGCCTGCCGCCGCCTGCCGCCGCCGTCGCCAGTCTCCTCCCCCCCTCCGGCCTTCTCAAACGTTCTCCATTCCTCCAAACTAATTTCCCCCTCTCTAAGGTATGAATTCTAACCTAATTTCTTGAATTAACTATTTAATAATGATAGAAACGTATGTGTTAGTTGATTATACAATGCTTGTTGAATTAATGTAGTTGGTTTACTAATGATTGGAACCCTAAATTGTTGATTTAGTTGTTTATCGACATGATGTTTGATTTTGTGTTAGTGTATGTGTTAATGAACCGTTATTTTGTGCGTATGTAGTTATTGGGTATGAGATTGGTGAATAAATAGTTGTTGGATATAGGTAGTTAAAAGCGATGATTGTGAAGTTGTTGGGTTGTAGATGGGGTTTGAAAATGAATTTTATTGTGGAAATTATTGGAATGTAATGACTATGTACGTGTGCCGCAAGTAGGATTGTGGTTGATGGTTGAACGCATGAAAATCAGTTTTTTATTATATGTATGAACCACTAAAAATGTTAATGTATTGAATAAATTCTTTGAACAATAAAAATAATATTTTTATTGTATGTATGAACCATTAAAAATATTCGTGCGTTGAATAAATATTTTGAACAATATATGTATGTGTTATCGAAATCACTGACATATATTTTTGAATCAGGAAAAATGTCCAATTATTACATTGACCGTAGTTGGATGTATGAAGTTAGAATTGGAATGAAAGGCTCAGTGAAAGAAGATTTCTATAATGGTGTAAATGAATTTGTTAGATTTGCAATATCTAATAATCGAAATTACGAGGAGCTTCGTTGCCCGTGTAGTAAGTGTAAACTGATGAGGTTTCATAAACCAGACATCGTTAAAGTACATTTGTACAAATCAGGTTTTGTGCCAAATTATTATTTATGGGATCGTCATGGAGAACTTGTTGCGCCTACAGTAAACCCTGTAGTGTCGGAGGTCGAATTAGTTATGACGAATCCAATAGAAGATATGGTGGAAGATGCAGCACGGTCAATGTTCCCTATCGGTCAGGTTGACGATGATGACGTCAGTATAGAAGAAGAACCGAACACGGAAGCCAGAAAAATATATGATTTATTGGCTTCAGCTAAGCGGCCATTGTGGAATGGTTGTGAAAGTGGAACTGAATTATCGGTAACCGCTGAGTACATCACCATGAAATCAAAATTTAACCTTACAGAAGCTGCATTTACAGAGGTTGTACAAGCTGCGAAAAGACATATGCCACCCAATAATCTGATGTGCGATAGTCATTACAAAGTGAAAACACTAATGTCGGCTTTTGGTTTGCCGTACCAAAAAATAGATACTTGTGTTAAAGGTTGCATGTTGTATTGGAAAGATGATATTAATCTTAGAAACTGTAAGAAATGCGGCGGGGAACGGTATAAACCTAGAAAAAAGAAAGGTAAGGAAGTTCCGTATACAAGAATGCATTATTTACCAATCATCCCTAGACTACAATGGTTATATGCATCCTCAGTCACTGCATGTCATATGCGATGGCATAGTGTGCGAACACCTGAAGATGGAACTTTGACACATCCATCGGATGGAGAAGCATGGAAACATTTTGATAGGACGTATCCAACATTTGCCGCAGAGAGTCGTAACGTAAGACTTGGTTTATGTACAGATGGGTTTTCACCATTTTCTCAGTTTGGTAGTAAATATTCATCTTGGCCTATTATCGTTACTCCTTATAATTTACCGCCGTGGATGTGTATGAAAACTCCATATATGTTTCTCACTGTTGTCGTTCCTGGTCCTAATGATCCAAAACAAGGCATCGATGTTTATCTACAACCATTAATCGAAGAGTTGAAAAAACTATGGGATGATGGAGTTGAAACCTACGACATTTCAAGAAAAAAGAATTTTCGTATGTTCGCTTGCTTGTTATGGACGATTAGTGATTTCCCTGCATATGGGATGCTTTCAGGTTGGAGTACCGCCGGTCGTCTATCTTGTCCTTTATGCATGGAAGAATCACAAGCATTTTTCTTACGGTATGGAAGGAAGCATTCGTGGTTTGATTGTCACCGTTGTTTTTTGCATACCAATCATACTTTTAGAAGAGATAAAAAAAACTTTAAAGCTAACAGCGGAATGACTTTGCAAGCACCCAAAATTTGGACGAGTGAAGAAATATACGATATTGTAAAGGATTATCCGAAGATCCATGAGACTGGAGAGCAGACAGAAATTCCGGGTAAATCCGACATTCATAATTGGTGTAAACAAAGCATATTCTGGGAGCTACCTTATTGGAAAGATCTCAAACTTCGACATAATATCGACGTTATGCACAATGAAAAGAATGTATTTGATAACGTGTTTAATACTATTTTGAATGTCAAAGGGAAAACAAAGGATGATATACATTCGAGACGTGACATAGAAGAATATTGTAAACGTCCAGAACTTCATATAAAGCCCAATGACAATAAAAAACCCAAAGCGTGCTATGAACTAGACAACAAACAAATAAAACTTGTACTGAAATGGGTTGAGGGACTGAAATGTCCGGATGGGATTTCTTCTAATCTTCGTAGATGTGTTGACTATAAAAACAATAAACTGAGTGGGATGAAAAGCCATGATTGTCATATCATGATGGAATATTTATTACCAGTGGTGTTCAAAGAATTGTTGCCTGTAAAAGTGTGGGGTGTTTTAACAGAGTTAAGCTTATTCTATAAACAGCTTTGTTCGGCAACGTTAAAAATTGATCGTCTCCGTAAACTTGAAGTAGAAATTCCGATATTGATTTGCAAATTAGAGAAAATCTTCCCTCCAGGATTTTTTAATGTAATGGAGCATTTACCTATTCATCTTCCATCCGAAGCTATTCTTCGAGGTCCAGTACAATATGGATGGATGTATCCTTTTGAAAGGTAAAATTTATGCTTACGATTCAAAGTGACATTAGTGCATATAAATTGAATTAATTTTATTTTAGGTATTTGAACCATCTGAAGAAAAAAGTACGACAAAAAGCACAAGTTGAAGGTTCGATTCGCAAATCTTATGTTGAAGAAGAAGCTTCGTTCTTTTTTTCTCATTACTTCAGTGATCATGTGAACCTATCATTTGTAAGTGCTCCTCGTAATGATGAAACCGTGGAACCCAATTTTTGTCCGACAATGTTATCTGTTTTTAGACAACATGGTCGATCGTCCGGAAAATGCGTAGAAATTTGGTTAGATGATGGAGATCACCATGTGGCACACACATATGTTCTTCTAAATTGTGCTGAAGTTGCACCATTTGTTAGGTACTAAATTTTTAACTTTATTACAGTTATGTGTACATAAATTGTTTGCTAGTAATAAAATCATTTATATTTGCAGTATTTACGAATCAGAAAATCCAAATGGCGATCTCAGTAAAGATTTTGCTAAATGGTTCTCGAAGTACGTTTTCGATCCAATAAACTGCGTCAATGACGAGGGTTTGCAACATCTTGCGCTTGGACCAAAAAGAAATGTTAAGACTTATCCAATATTCTTCGTCAATGGATTTAAATTCAACACCAAAGACCATGGTACTGATAGATTAACATATAACAGTGGTGTATTTGTCAAAGGTAGTGATGATCCCGAAGAGCATATAAACGACTTTTATGGCGTCTTGACACAGATTTTAGAGTTGACATATTATGTACAACCCGTTGAAAAAGTTGCTCTATTCAAGTGCAACTGGTTCAGCAATGTTCCTGGTACTGGAATCAACGTGCATAAAGATTACAAGCTTATAGAAATAAAGCACACATCGCATTACTATAAGTATGATCCTTTTGTATTGGCAAAGCAAGCATTACAAGTTTACTTTGCTCCGTATCCGTCCTTAAAAAGAGATAAAGCAGATTGGTCTGCTGTAATTAAAACAAAGGCAAGATTTACCTTTGAAGGAATTGCTATTCCAGACGATGCAGCGTATCAAACGGATGCAAATCAAAGCGATGAAATAATAATTGCTAATGATGTTAATTTAGAGTCTTTAAACGATGAATCAAATGAATTAATAGAAGCTTTTGAGAGTACAGAGGACAACGATATAGAGTATGAGACCGAGACTGAATCAGAAAATGAAGAAGAATAATTTTATTTGCATCGCTATGTTGTGAACTTGTATGATGTGCTATGTTGTGAACTTATATGATGTGCTATTTTGTGAACTTATGTGATGTACTATTTTGTGAACTTATATATGATGTGCTATGGTTTTTTATTATCCGGTTCTTCTTCTTTTATGTAAATGGGTCTTGTAGTTGCATTTGACAATATATGTTGTATGAGTTTATTTGATAATGGATGTGCATAATGATGTATGAGTTATTGTGATGTTCATAATTGTTTGTGTGATGTTCATAATTGTTCATACTTGCGATATCTGATGTGAATTAACTTGTTTATGACAGATATGCCTCCTAGACGCCGACCTACACACAGTTCAGAGGCGGGTGCGAGCGGTACAGCACCGGATACACGTCCGGTCGTAGAGGTTGTACCCAAGTCCGCAGGGTAAGTTATTGATTTCGTAAATGCTTAGTATTCCAAAGTTATTAAATGCATGCTAATATCGTACTTTCTGCAGGGGGTTTGATATTATTCCAGGAGAGGTTGTTTTACGTGTGTCTAGACAAGCATATGTCGCTAGGTTGACAGAGGCGTGGCCTCACTGGGACGATATTCCTGTGCAGATTAGGAATGCCATCCTCGCGGAGGTTCTTGTAAGTATAAATTTATTTCTCATTTGCAAAATTATATGAAATATGTAATACAATTTGTTTGGTAATTTATAGTGTGCTGTACGGGTCCGGGACGAAGATATGGATGTTTTCCTCACCGCATGGAACCAGAAGATGAGGAAAAATTATTCAGGCAATATATACAAGGCAAAAAAAGCGACAAAGAGGCCTCCGTGGATGAGCGAGGAGGTCTACGGCGAGTTCCAGAAATTGTGGGCCACGGATGCTGCGAGAGTAATTATTTAAGCTTATTTTAAAATTTTATTTTGTATATCAATCAATTAATCATATAATTAAATATACAGCAACTTTCAGAGCGAAACCGAGAAAATAGGCTCAAAAATCCTGCTTTGCATCGGGCTGGGTCTAAGTCGTTCTCCCAGCATCGTCGCGAATTGGTACGAACGATAAATCACGTATACAAATAGTTCTAAACTTTTAAAATCGTATTGACAAATATATATTGTATCATTTCAGATGTCGACTCTCCAGCGGGAGCCTACATTTGCTGAGGTATTTACACAGACTCATGCCGTCGAGCGGACAGATGCTTGGGTAACACCTCATATACTTGGTCGGACCCTAAGTCCTGCGAAACGATGGTTAGCATTTGTAATATTTTGTATCTCACATTGTTATTTTGAATTGAGTATTTAATGTATTACATAATTGTTCGCTATTGCAGGACAAGTACATGGCGTCCTTAGAAGCTCGAGCGACGCAGTTGGGTCACGAGCTAGACGTGGAGGAGTGCAACCGCATCTGGAACAGAATCATCGACCCGCCTACTAGGGGTAGACGCTATGGCTTCGGAAACATTGAGGTAAAGCGTTTATAGTATATAAAAAAACTTTTGACAATGGTTTCTAACTTTTTTAATATAATTACAGATAGCGGGGACTCAGGCCTCTTATACGAGGCGTCAGGATGAGGAGGAGATCCAAATGCTCCGACGACAGGTTGCAGCCCTGGAAGATTTTCAGAAGAATAGGCTGGAGACCATGTTGGATGCGCGGATTGCTGCATATCTTCAGCAGCATGGTGTGATGCCTCCGAGTCAGCCCGTGGAGGAGGACGATGAGGACGAGGAGGACGGTGAGAGTGACGATGAGTAGGTTAGTACTTGTTTTGTTTTTTGGACATGTTTTGTAAATATAACTTGTTGTTGGTGATGGACATGGTTTGTTTGTGGTATTTTGTGGAGACATGGTTTGTTTGGTTGTTTGGTGATGGACATGGTTTGTTTGGTTGATGGTATTGTTGACATGGTTTGTTGTGTTGATGGTTTTTTGTTAGTTTATCGTTTATATGTTTGTTTCTTGGACGTTTTGATGGTATGAGGTGATTTATAGTGTTGATGAGGTGATTGAATGTGAATGTGAGTTGATGGAGTGTCAAATTGAGTGTATATGAGTTGCATTTGAACTCCATTTTGAGTTTATGTGGTTTGTTGGCTTGATAGCTGCTGGAAAACAAAAAAAAGTTTCAGATTTGCGACGGCAAGCGACGGCTAGCGACGGCTTTTTGGTCACGTTGGGTGACGGTTGGCGACGGCTTGTGAGGGTTTTTCACCCAGTTTTGTCACGACTAGCGACGGCTTGTGACGGCTTATTTGCAGGGCATAGCGACAGTTAGCGACGGCTTGTTAGGGCTAAATGGTGACGGTTTGCGACGGCTTATAACCGTTTGTTTGAATTATAACCGTTTGTCCACGTGGCAAATTTGTCGTCGCTAACCGTCGCAACATTGGGTGTCCACAGCCGTCGCCAAGGCCGACGCTATATATTTGGCGTCCGCATTATTTGTGACGGCTTATAGTGACGGTTGGCGACGGCTAGCGACGGCTTGTGACGGTTTTTTGCCGTCGCTATTTTAGCCTTTTCTTGTAGTGATACATATTGCGCCCCTAAAACCCATTAGAATTGATTTTTAGTCAAACTAAAATGATTTGTATATGAATTTTTGATGGAGAAAAAATCTACAACATAGATTAGAGAATGATGGGCAGGCATATATCTAAACAAAGACACAAGCATGGTCTTATGAATTATGTGCACAACCGTGTATCAATTGCTATATGTACATCTACTTTCCTAAGCCAAAAAAAAATAGCTAACAAAAATACATATTTGCTAACATATAAAACACTGAAATATGTATGTTAATCTCCATGTCCCTTGCTGCTAACTCCTATACATGCCTCAACTTTCACATCTGCAATTTATATAGATTTCATACCCATTAGTTTGTATAGTTACCTCTATAGTTTATATAAATTTCATACCCACTAGTTTGTATACTTACCTCCTATGCATGCGTCAACGTGTTGATTGTTGTGGACGAAGAAGCGATAAGAAGGGGAGGAAATAAGGTTGTCAGGGAGGAGGGAGGGAAAGCAGCAGGTGTAGAAGAAAAGAAATAGAGCAGGAAAAAGGTGGTAAAAGGGGGGGAGGCACGACAAGCTGTAGAAGAAAAGAAATTGGAGGAAAGAGGAAAATAAGTTATCTACCAAGTTATCTGCCAGGATCGAACACAAAATCACTAGAATCATAAACAAGAGCTTGATCAACTAGACTAATAACATCTTACAATAGTGAACTCCTTGGCTCCTTTTTGTCATAATTCGATATTTACCTCCACAACTGTTTCCCCATCGAAGGGGGTTGCCCTAGGCGGTCGCCTGCTCCGTCTATCCTTGGAGCCGGCCCTGTATATGCTTTTCCAGCATTCTCTAATCTATGTTGTAGATTTTTTTATCCATCAAAAATTTATACACAAATCATTTTAGTTTGATAAAAATCAATCCTAATGGGTTTTAGGGCACAAAATACGTATAAATGATGCCAAGTGAACACAAAACCGGTTAAGGCAAAGTATATGATACCGATGGTTTCCCCTTCATATCGTTTCTTCTACAGCTACTGGTTTTCCTCTTCTTACCACTTCTTTGCTAGGGCAACCCACACGTTCGAACTAGCTCTTCTGAAAATCTCATTGGAAATGTGTTGGGCCATAACTCTATTAGTTCATTGTATTCAACATTGCATAACTATTATTTTTGCTTCTATTTTTATGCTATTTATTTTGTTTTAACCATTAACATTTCAAACAAGAATAATATTCACGGTTCCCAAATAGCATTCTTTTTATAGAAATATGAGTAACGATTTTGAGTATATTAGAAACATACATGTAAGAATTTGTTTTCACCTGATACTTGTTCTTATGAAAAGGAAAATTCAGAGCAACCAATATATATAAACTGAGAAATTTAGAGAACCAAATCAAACTTTATAGTAGAATATATGTAGGATTGGTGTAAAGAACAATAGCGTTAGCCAACGTTTGCATTCGCATTTGTATTTTTCTTTCAGAAGAAGATTTTATGCACTGTTCTTCATATTCAATATCAATTCATTTTGTACTGGTATTGATGACATTGCAGATGTTGCGTCATTAGCATTAATTACCAATACTTTATAAAGTAACAAAATGTCTAGACATGCATGATCCCAATGCAGTGTGGGTTCATATAGCAAAGGCATCCAAGTTTGAATTGAAATCCCCTGTACCCAAAGCACCTGTCCCCCCTGTATCCCACCAATCACAGCCCCCTGATTTCCACCTTTTGCAATTAAACCCTTCAATTGTTGAAGGACTTAATTGTAAAATGTGCAAATCAGGGAAATCATGACCGTTGGGTACAGGGGGACAGGGGGGTTTCGGTACAGACAAATTGGTCTCTCCAAGTTTATACAATATCCACATATGCATATTCAAAAAAAAACCTCTATGAACCATTGAGTTAAATCTGAAAGTATCAATGTTCAATGCTTTACGTAACATGATTGATACTCTGAATCATGCAAAACTTTACTGGATAGCAGTCTCGTGTATATTGATAGCTCTAGACAAATTATGCAGTTTTGATAGTAGTCTCAGGTTTTAATGACAACAACTGTACAATCATACATTGTCAAATTATCTATACAAGACTAAGAAGAACGACTTAAACTTGAGAATCCATTCCTTTAAGAGGAATTTTAGAAGACTGCAGTTGCAACAGCAGCCACCAGCAGCCCATATGGTCAACATGGGGTTGCCACCAACTGAGCCACCAACCCCCACCAACCATCTTCTCACCATATAAATACATCCTTCTTCTTCATAATGCTTAACCCATCTCAAATCGTATAAGAAAAAAAAGAAAACAAGATTAGAGTGAGTGTTGAATGAAATGAAAAGTGTTTTGTATAATCACTTTGCAATATTCTCTCAGATAAAATATCTGTAGCAGTCCAGAGACATAGACATAATTGGTCAAACCCCGTTATCAAAGTTTGCATGTCTTACCATTCTAAGTTTTATTTCTTTTCTCCACAAATCAAATTATAGGGAATTTGCGTAATTTTCCAGCAACCGGTATCTGAGCCATAATTTGTTAGAATGGAAATCGAATTCGAGTGGGAGCTATGGCGGTAGATGAAGGAAAGGTGAAAATTGAGAAGTTTCATGAAGCTGACTTTGGCTTTTGGAAAATGCAAATTGAAGATTACCTAAACCAGAAAAAGCATTATCAACCTCTCTCAGAAAATAAACATAAGGATATAAAGGAGGAAGATTGGGTTCTTCTTGATAGACAAGCTCTTGGAGTTATTCAATTGATGTTATCTCGCTATGTTGCTTTCGACATAACAAAGGAAAAGACCACAACAGGTCTTATGGAGGCTCCCTCCAGTATGTATGAGAATTTATCAGCCTTTAACAAAGTTCATTTGATGAAACGATTGTTCAATTTGCGGATGACAAAAGGTGCGTCGGCAGCTCAACATCTCAATGAACCGAATACAGTTTTACTTCTCAGCTAAGTTCAGTTGAAATTGAATTTGATAAGTACGAGCATTGTTACCTTTGTCTTCCTTGCCGGAAAGTTGGAATGCTATTGTCACGACAATGAGTAGCCCATTGGGGAGCAATAAGTTAAAATTTGATGATATTCGTGATATCCTTCTCAACGAAGAGATCCGATGGAGGGATTCTTGCGAGTCATCAAACTTTTCAATTTTGCATACACAATCAAGAGGAAGAAATTAAACAAGAGTAAATGGACGTAGCAAATCTAACTACCGAGGTAGGTTGAAGGACTAAAGATCTAAATCCAGAAATCACAATAATTTCCATAGCTCAAAGACTATTGTGTGTTGGAACTGTGGAAAGACCGGGCATTACAAAAATCAATGCAGAAGTGCACCATAGGACCATGAGGCGAAAGCAGATGAAAATGTTACTTCTACCTTAGGAGGAAATAAAGCTTTGATATGCTCTTTGGAGAGCAAGGAAGAGTCTTTGGTGCTAGACTCTGGAGCATTGTTTCATGCCATTTCACATAAAGAATTCTTTTAAAGACATGCCTCTGGAAATCTTGGAAAGGTATGTCTTGGTGACGGTCAACCTTGTGATGTCGTTGGTAAAGGTGCTGTGAAGGTTAAGTTAAATGTATCGGTTTGGGAGCTAAAGAATCTTAGGTACATACCTGACTTAAGAAATGATTTGATCTTCGTAGGACAATAGGCTAGTAAAGCTACACTACAACATTCTATGGTGGTGACTGGAAAATTTCAAAGGGTGCAATGACGATTACTCAAGACAAGAAGAGTGGTACTCTTTACATGACAGTAGGAGCACGATGTTTGATCACTGTTGCAGCTAGCAATGAAAACTCCAGCATATAAGTGAAAAGAGAATGAAGACTATGCACTCAAAGAGGAAACTTCTAGGTCTACAGTCAGTGGAAATAAACATGTGCGAAAATCGCATATTTGGGAAGTAGAAGAGAGTCAGCTTTCAAATAAATGGTAAAACTCCAAAGAAAGAAAGGCTGGAGCTTGTTCATTCTAATGTTTGGGGACCAATGGCCGTCTCAACCATCTTTTGTTACTTTCATCGATGATTACTTGAGGGAAGATATGGGTTTACTTTTTAAGGCATAAATCTGAAGTGTTCGAGGATTTCATGATATGGAAATCTATGGTTGAAAATGAGACAAATCTAAAGATCAAAAACTGACAATGGAGGTGAATATGAAGATACTAGATTTAAGCAGCTTTTCTATGTGCATGGGATCAAAATGCAGAGAACCGTGTCGGGTACGCCTCAACACAATGGTGTAGCTAAGTGTATGAATCGAATTTTGACAGAAAGAACCAGAAGCATTTGAATACAATTAGGTCTACCAAAGCAGTTCTAGGCAGAAGCAGTTAACACAGTAGCTTATTTGATCAATAGAGGTCCTTTAGTTCTATTAGAGCACAAAATACCAAAGGAGTTATGGAGTGGAAAAGAGGTAAAATTATCACATTTAAAATTTTTCGATTGTATAGCATATAAGCATATTAGTGATCATGGCAGGAATAAACTTGATCCCAAATCCAAAAAATGCACTCTGATCGGCTATGACAAGAATGAGTTTGGCTACCGCAGTTGGGATAATGAAAACAATAAGGTGATCTGTAGTTGAGATGTGATTTTTAACGAAAGAGTAATGTACAAAGACAGGCATAAAACAAAAGTCAGTGACTCAAAGCAAAGTGAATCAGTATTTGCATATTCAAATGATATTCCAGATCTTATAGCATAACCGTATATAGCAAATCCTCAACTAAATGAAATTGTTGATTTGTGCAGTGTGGACCAATCTGACACACCACAACATCCTACTCATGCTTCTGTATTTATAAGGTGTTCTCGACCTCATGTACTTAACAAAAGATACATGAACTATTTGTCGTTGACTAACGCACGGTGTTCGCTACAACGGAATTTCTATTAAATTAGAAAACCGTCGCACGAATATTGAAATAACCGCAAGTGCACGGCGTACTATTGTAATACGTAGTGAGTGCGAGTCGATCCACAGAGAGAGAAGTGATTTCAATTTTATTCAATCGAATTAAACCAAACTTTGAATTGTTCTAATAAAAACTATGAAACTAGAAACTAAGTTGAGAGCTAAATATGAAATTAGAGAGTAATTTAGAGGTAAATCCGCTCTCATATTTATGTAAGTTGTCAAACATACAATGTATGATCTCAATAAGTGATATAAATGCAACATTTAAACCACTTATGATTCTCATGAAAATGAAACTAAAGCAAAACTATTCTAAGTATGGTCTATGAACTATTGGCTAGAACTATAGACCATCAAATTTTGTTCATACTTTCATTTCAAAATCAATAATCACTTAGCAAATATTGATGTAACTTGTGTTTATATTGAATACGCATAGATCATTTGCAAATGCAACATGACCTATCAAACCCATATGTATAAACTCACACCAATATTCACTAACATGAAGCACATATTAAAGATCACAAATCATACACATGTTGAACTTACACAAAGTAAGAGAGCATCATTACCCCTAAATCAAGGGATTAGCCACTCATATGTGTTGTAATATCAACACATGTAAGTTTCAACATTAGTAAATTAAGCAAAATGAAAGAAAAACTAAGTAAAACAAGAAGAAAACTAAACTAAGAACATAAAGTAAATCTAAGCTATGAACATGAATGTCAAGTGCATAGAAATTAAATTACATTAAAGCAAAGAAGTTACATAAAGAAAATGGCTAAGTAGCCATTAAAATAAAAGAGAGCTATGAACTAAACTAAACTACTAAAGGAGAAAAGAGAGGATCCAAGAAAAGGATGGATAAATGAACATGAAGGGGGTATATATACAAGATCACAAACCCTAAAACCCTAATCACTCATAATGGGAAATCCCCAAAATGGCCCTTCATGAAGCTTCTAATCCTCTCTTAGCCACTAATGAGTCATGTAGGATGCATGAGGCCTTTTGTCTCATTCAATTAGTCTTTAATAAGAAGCTTTAAGAGAAAAAGGTTAATTTGAGAGGTGGGGTCCTCCATGATCATGTATGAGAATTATTTCCTCTTCATTCCTTTGTATGCATGCATTTGTGCTCCAAATCTTCATGTGTATGCATTATTTGTGCACCAAAATTCCTATTAGAGACAATAACAAAGAACAAGTAAATGCAATCACAAAATAAAACATGCATAAGTGATCAATTTTTCCCAAAATGAGTGATGATTTTGAAAATATTTAAAATATGGTTTGATCGTATAAAACACCCAAAAAATGTTCATTTATTTATTTAACAAGAATAAATATGTGAATAAAAATGTGAAATTTTACGTGCACATCACACGGGAACCTGAATGCTATGATGAAGCTTCTCAGGCTGAAGATGCTAGCAAGTGGGAGCTTGCCATAAAAGATAAGATGAAGTCTCTTATATCCAACCAGACATGAGAACTAGTTGAGTTAACCATAGGAAAGCAGACACTTCATAATAAATGGGTGTATCGGGTGAAATAGGAGCTTGATGGTTCCAAGAGATACAAAGCTCATCTAGTTGTCAAAGGATTCCAACAGAAGGAAGGAGTGAACTACAATGAAAGTTTTTCTCCCATTATGAAACTCAATACTATCAGGTCAGTATTAAGTATTCTTGATATTGAAGACATTTATCCTGAACAATTAGATGTGAAGACCGCATTTCTTCATGGAGACTTGGATAAGGAGATATACATGCACCAACCAGAAGGTTTCTTCGAGGAAGAGAAAAAGAACGTGGTGCGCATACTAAAGAAAAGTTTGTCCGGCCTGAAACAAGCCCCAAGACAATAGTACAAAAAAATTGATGAATTCATGGACAAGAAAGACTTCCAAAAGTGAAATGTTTATCATTGTTGTTACTTCAAGAGATACAAGTTTAGTTATATCATTTTACTGCTTTATGTTGATGACATGTTAGTAGCAAGATCAAATATGGATGATATCAAAAGGTTGAAGCAACAAATGTCAAAGGAGTTTAACATGAAAGACTTTAGTCTAGCAAAGAAGATTCTTGAAATGCAAATCGCTATAAATAAGCAGAGAGGACTCTTGCGGCTATCTCAGGCAGATTAAATCAATCGTGTTTTGCAGAAATTCAATATGGATGATGCTAAGCCAGTCAGTACACCGTTGGTCAATCACTTTCGCTTATCCAAGAATCAGTCCCCTCAAATGGAGGAAGAGAGAAATATCATGATTGATGTTACCTTATTCCTTGGCTATTGGAAGTTTTATGTATGACATGGCCTGTACGAGACCAGACATTGACATGCAGTAGGAGTTGTTAGTAGGTTTATGTCAAATCTAGGGAAAGCTCATTGGGAAACAGTCAAATGGATTTTTAGATATCTACGAGGCACCGTACAAAACAGTTTGTAATTTGATAAAGGGAAGTTAAAAGATCAAGGCTATGTAGATGTAGACTTTGGAGGCAAAGTCGATCATCGAAGAAGCACTGCTAGTTATGTATTCACGATTGGAGCTACAGATGTTAGTTGGATGTCATAAATACAAAAGATTGTCACTTTATCCACTATAGAGGCTGAGTATGTAGAAATTGCTGAAGCTAGTAAAGAGATGATATGGCTTCAAGGTTTATTAACTGAGTTGAGATTCAAACAAGAAAAGAATGCTTAATACAGTGATAGTCAAAGTGCAATACACTTGGCGAAGATTTCAGCATTTCATTCCATAACCAAACATATTGGGATTTGTTATTACTTCATTTGATCTCTACTGGAAGATGATGTGTTAATACTGGAGAGGATCGAAGGAAGCAAGAATCCATCAGATACGTTAACAAAGACGACGACTATTGATAAACTGAGGTTGTGTTCAACTTCAATTGGTTTATTGGAGTAAAATGATCAGAATGGTTGTTGCATCGATCAAGATGTGAAGACGGATTGAAATCAGTCTTCAAGTGGGAGATTGTTAGAAGACTGCAGTTGCAGCAGCAACCATCAGCACCCCATGTATTCAACATAGGGCTTCCACCAACCAAGTCAGCAATCGAGTCACCAACCAAGCCACCAACTCCCACCAACCATCTTCGCACCCTATAAATTCATCCTTCTTCTTCTTTATAATTCCTAACCCATCCCAAATCCAACACGAAGAAAAAGAAAACAAGCTTAGAGTGAGAGTGAGTCTTGAGTGAAATGTGTTTTGTGTAATCACTGTATAATATTTTCTCAAATAAAAGATCTGCAGAAGCCCAGAGACGTAGGCAGAATTGCCCGAACTCCATTATCAAAGTTTGCGTGTCTTACCATTCTACATTTTATTTCTTTTCTCCACAAATCAAATTATAAATGTTAACGATATTTTTCGTCAACACCGCAATACGGACATAAGAGTATGGACCTTGGGGTACCTAGGGATTATTTAGTTTCTACAAGCTTGAGTTAGTTCACCCTTTCATAGATATCAAGGTTTTAAGCCTGAAGATTAGTTACTCTTCCTTTAAAGAGGCGAGTATCACGTTTACGAGACTCAAGAACCAATAGTTACCTTGAGATAAAGGATTCATGAACTCGACACAAGTAGAAAGCTAAAGGGCTTATGAAGGGTTATTTCGGTAATCTAGTCCTTTTGGGCTTGATTGAACTCACCGCTCCTTAGGTATCAAGACCCTTACTCCAAAGATTAGTTTCTCTTCCTTCAAGAGGTGAGTATCACGCCTATGAAACTTAAAAACCAACAGCTACCTGGGGATGGGGCTACAACAATCATCACTAATCGGAACTAAAATATGCATTAATGGTATTTAGGTAATTGTTGGAAAGATTGGGTTGTGGAGAGTTGATACGCATGAGCATAAAAATACACAATATAATATGTAAAATAGTAGAGAACACAATGATTTATAGTGGTTCGGTTCGGATTGAACCTGCGTCCACTTTAAGGGGTTTGATGATTTTATTAATGGAGGAGGTTACATAAGAAATTCCCAATTTGATTAACAAATTAGGGTTAGCTCTCTTAGAAATGCGTAGAAGATTGTGGAATGACAAAAGTCCTTCAAAATGTGACCCTTGGAGTCTTATTTATAGAGGATTTAGGTCCCCTTTTGCTGGGTTCATGTGATAAAGCCACTTCTTGGTGCCATTTTTATTGCCACATTTTGTTGCCACTTTTTTGGTGTCCCCTCTCAGTGTCGTTTTCTAATGTCGTCACCACTGTTTTCCTCACTTAGTGGTTCTTATCATCCTCTATGATATTTGTTAACATTATTTTGGATTTTGACTTGCTACCTTCATGTTTCTACCTCTAAGACTTCGGTACCATGGTTTCGGTATCGACCTTGATGTTATATTAACTGCTTCTTGTACTTTGTTGCTTTGGTATCCATCCGACGTCTTTATTATCTTGGTATCTGCTTTATTTTCTTGTCTTCCTTGTTCAGTTGTCGTCACTAAGCTAATGGTCCATTGTATGTTGGTGTTGACATCGGGTCTTCATCTTCTTCTTTTCTTTCTCTTTTAGAATCATTTTATGGTTTTTCCCTTATGAACTCTTTGCCATCCTAGTATCAATATCGCTGTCCCCAAAACTTTTTGTCCTGGTATTCGTTCCCCAGCTCTCGGAGCTTGCTTTCGGCATCGCCTTAGCTACCTTCAAGGCTTTTTCTACTTGGTTTCGGCTTCATTGCCTAAAGCCCTTTGTTCTTCTGGATTTGGCACTTTCGCCTCTTTATATTTGGCTAATGCAAATTTTTTGTTAACAGTTAACACCCCCCTCCCCCCCAGTACAAAGTGGTTTTTGTTCTTTAGGACAAAAATCCATTAGTTCATGTACTGCTTTTCTGTAACTCAAGTAGCATTAAAGAAATTTCTGGTCATTAGTTTCGTATACTTCAAAATAAGGATACAAGAAATAACATTAAGTTTTCGTAGATAGCTGCATTGGGGTTTAAGTTCCAAAATCATGAATTATTAATGAGTTTAAATAGGCAACATGCTAATTCAGTAATGTATTCATATAGACCCTTATACTTAAGGTTTTGAATTTTTTTTATCAATAGGAATGGGAAAACCTATACCCTTATTTAAGTATTCAGTTATCAAGAGTTCATCTTTTGAAAATGTGGAGTAGCAAACCCAAAATCCGAATTTAGATACTTGTAATATAAATTCAAAGGCCAATAATAGAAATCTAAAAACCTAGACTTGGTTATTTATAATTGGAGGACTAGAATCTCGTTTCTGAGAAACATGATATGTTAATAAGTAATATAACTTGCATAACATTCACTATCTCACTTATAATATGTCAAGCATTGTTTTTAATCAAAACTTATAACAATAAGGTTAGGGGTAATAATAACATAAGTTTAGATAACTTCCTTATGTGAGTTGTTAAGAAACCATAACCTTTGTTTGGAGATTTTAAACAATGACATGAGGCACCAATCCAAGTATTTGATTTAAAAGTCCTCTTTACGTAAATAAGGTTGTTGACTTGAATTCCATACTTGGGCATGGTGATAGTAGCCCGGAACTTCTTACCTGGAAATGAGAATTGGAAACCCGTAACTAGATTCAAGTGTTAGAATAGTGTAAATATAAGTGTTCATTTCTGGAAGTATTATATGTTTAGAATGTTCATGTGGAATATTAAGAGAGATGTCCGAAGCTCTAATTTGAGTTGGTGTAACAGAGTTCCTTCTAGCAATAATAGAAGTCCAATACCTAAATCCGGGTATTTATGATAGAAGATCAGAACCATGCAAACTGAAATTAGGAGAAACCCCAAGACTCATTCTTGGGTAAATAGGAAATCAGAAATTCGCATATGAAATTAGTAGAAACTCTGAGACTCATGCTCGAGTAAATAAAAGAATCAGATATTCCCTTTGTACATAATATAAATCCCGAAACTCATGCTCAGGTAGATAGAAAATCAGAAATTCATTCAAAGAATTTTATCCTATTTAAAATTCACTAGGTAATGCCAGAATCATCAAAGACTATCCATGAATCCAAATATCATTGAAAGTGGCTAAACAAACATAAATTATGTGTCGGTTTCTTGGAAGTTCACTCAGAGAGAACACATGGTCGAAAAAGTCTTAAATATCCTGAGAAGTAATTGTCAGATGTGTATATATAAAGGACTTCTTTCGAAATAAAATTACCTTATCCTGATCCGATTAGTCATTCAGCGGTAGTTCCGTTCAGTTTTCTAGCCATTTGACCCTTCAGTAGTAGTTCCGTTCATTCATCCAATTTTTCAATTGTTTGATCGTTTAGTTAGGTAGTTCCTTTAGTCATTTGGCTTTCCAACCGTTCAGCGAGAAGTTCCTTTTGATTTCGTCTATTGGGTATCTAACATCTAACCTTATTTCTAACCCATAGGATATGAAGATGCATTAATACTCTCTAAGAGAGTGACACTGGTCCCTTTATGGGAAGACACATATGTTATAATAACTAGCCCCACTTAGGGGGAAACTCCACTAGTTAGAGATGAAGTATTTAGCTCTACTCAAAGGCTGCTCCATTTTAGGAGATGAAGGTATTGTAGCCCTACCCCAAAGGTGACTCTATTGTAGGCAATGAAGGTATTGTAACCCAACCCCAAAGGCGACTCCATTGTAGGAGATGAAGTTTTGTGGCTTCTCTTCTTAGAAGCTTTGTTTGATGTTGCTTCTCTTCTTGGAAGCTTTATTTTATGTTGCTTCTCTTCTTAGAAGCTTTGTTTGATGTGCATTTTCTTCTAAATCCTTTGTTTATGTTTCTTCTCTTCTCAGAAGCTTTTTTTGATGTGCCTTTTCTTCTAAAGGATTTATTTGATGTTGCTTCTCTTCTTGTATGCTTTGTTTGATGTTTCTTTTCTTCTCGGGAGCTTTGTTTGAGGGTTCTTCACTCTCGGAAGCTTTGTTTATTGTGGCTTCACTCTCTGGAAGCTTTGTTTGATGTGCCTTTTCTTCTGAAGGCTTTATTGATTTGCCATTTTCTCTAAAGGGTTTTATTGATTAACCTTTTCCTCTTAAAAGTTTTATTGATTTACCTTTTCTTCCAAAGGCTTTATTGGTTCACCTTTCCTTCTGATGGCTTTGTTGGATATCTTTTACAAAGAGTAGGATCCACACCTTTCATAGAAATATTCAGTTATATTAATATAATTCATTTGACGAGAAATATTTATGAAATTTTCAAAACAAAAGAGATAAGATGTTAAGCAATCTCATTTAAGTCAAGCAGTGATCGACATTTGATTGCTTCTTCATAGTATACTTCTTTAGGTGCTTTTATCGAACCTTGTTATTAATTGATAGCTTTGCCATGCTCTTATCCATGCATTGTGTTCCTTAAGTGCTCCCTTTTGAGCTTTCGTTCCCTTCCACGGGACGAGACGTAGGAAGTGGTTGGGAACATTTTAGATGCCCCCCTGAGCTCTGGTTGTATGCATAGGCCTGAACAGGGTTTGGTTTTTACCTGTAATAGCACTCGAACTTACATTAATATTTGTTTGATTATAAGTAAAAAGACAAATTTAAACAACTAATAAAAGTAATCACTTGAGATAGGAGACTTATAGTTAATTTCTCATTCCCATGTCGCGTTGCCTCTGGACAACTTTCACTGGTCTTACTTCAAATTTCTTAGTTAGGCTTTCTTTTCTTTTCGGCTTGGTATATCTTTATCAAATCATGACTGGTTTTGTGTAATTCTGTCTTGTGATAAGAACAATAATCCTTTTCTTTGCAATCTTTGAAGATCCTTCTACAAGGGAATTGGAATCAAGGATTTTTGCCTTCTGTCCTTACTTCAAGCTTTTCTTTATGTTAAACGTTTCTTTCAAGCAAATGAATTTGTCGGCTTTGGAATAAAAATCACCCAAGCTTTCACATTCATTTAAGGTAAGTTCTTTCAGAAAGGGGGACGGTGCTAATAATATCAACTGCACAGCTAGTAATTTTCTTCTATCCGTTGCCCTTCTTACTTCGAGTGACTCAGTGTAAAATCTCTTCAGATAATGGTTTAGTGACTCTTTTGGTTTCTCTCTAATTCTAGCTAGATCATAAATGTTGATTGCTAAGTTTTTTCGCACATGGAATTATGTGCTAAAAGTGGTTAATACTTGCTTCCAATTAGTGATGACTGGGCCACAATAATGCCTGCATCGTTTGCTAGCCTCTTTATGAAGGGTTGTCAGGAAGATCTTTTATTGAAGTGCTTTAGAAACGTTGTACGCATCCATGTAACTATCAAAGATAGTGAGATGCTCTTCGGGGTCTGTGGTCCCATCATGTATGAGCTGTGGTACTTCTATTCCAGATGGAACTTCAACCATCATTACCTCTCTAGAGAAGGGTATCGCTGGTAACTTCGTAGGCTTTTGCTTTCTTATGAACTAACCACTTCCTTTAATGCTTGATCGTTTCTCTGCGAAAGTGGACTATCTTGTGGACTTGACGGAGACTTAATTCGGCTGCTAAACTCAAGAGGTGTAATTGTTTTTTATTCTGCTTCATAAGGTTCCACTTCAAGGGACCTTCGGACTAAGTCTTCTTCAGTGAATTTTCTAGCTTCATCAATCTGTGAAGCCAAGTGCCATATCTCCGACTCATTACTTTCTCCTTTCATTAAGGTTGAAGATCCTTCGGTTTTTAGTTTTGCTAAATTGAAGTTGAAAGGTATGCCATTCTCTAAAGTGGATGATGTGCTGAAATTCTGTTCACAATTCTTTCTTGGCCTAACCATCTTTAATTGTCTTTTAGGGTATCTTTATTATAATGAAATGAGAAATAAGGAAGGAAGGTCTAATATAAGGACGAAGGTAGGAGAAATAAGGGTTAACCATAAGGGCGGAAGTATAAGAAATATGTCGGGGGTTTAAGGTTATACTATTATTCAAATAGCTTATATCAATGATGTTAAAGTAGCCATTCGGTATTCAAAAGCTCCTTGTCGAGACTCTTTATCTATAATATTGCTTCTTCAAAGCTTAGTCCAATCTGAGATGGAGTAGCTAGGGATGTGGTAGGTTATCCAAAGGATCAGAGGTTCATGCCCTCCTTCTAGCACCAAAATGTTAACGATATTTTTCGTCAACACCGGAATAAGGGTACGGACCTAGGGGTACCTAGGGATTATTTAGTTCCCACGAGCTTGAGTTAGTTCATCGTTTCATAGATATCAAGGTTTTAAGCCCGAAGATTAGTTACTCTTCCTTCAAAAAATAAGTGTCACGCTTACGAAAATTAAAGACCAATAGTTACCTCGGGATATGGCTATAACAATCATCACTAATTGGGACTAAATTACACATTAAGGGCATTTAGGTAATTTTTGGAAAGATTGAGCTGAGGAGAGTTGATACGCATGAGCACAAAAATACACAATATAATATGCAAAATAGTAGAGAACACAACAATTTATAGTGGTTCAGCTCGGATTGAACTTACGTCCACTTTAAGGACTTTGATGATTTTATTCATGGAGGAGGTTACGTAAGAAACCCCTAATTTGATTTACAAATTAGGATTAGCTCTCTTAGAAATGAGTATAAGATTGTAGAATGAGAAAAGTCTCCCAAAAATGACCCTTAGGGTCTTACTTATAGTGGATTTGGGCCCTCTTTTGTTGCGGTCACGTGGTAAAGCCACTTCTTAGTGCCACTTATTGTTTCCACTTTTTTGTTGTCACCTCTCTGTGTCATTTCTACGTTGTCACCACTCTGGTGTCGTCTTTTGTTGTCATCACCACTCTAGTGTCATTTTCTGCTGTCATCACCACTCTAGTGTCGTTTTCTACTATCGTCACTGTAACACCCCGAATTTTCTATTAATAATAAATTAACAAATTAAAGTATAATTAATTCTAAATGAAAGAATTAAGGGAAACAAGTTACGCCACTGCGTTCGTCTCGAAATTCTACTTGAGATAGAGTCCGAGTTTGCGTAAATCGGACTCCGTATGAAGAAGTTGTGGTCTTCGGAATTTTCAGAATTCGATTTAAAATTCAAACAGCCCGAAACAAGTTCAAAAATTGAAAACCGGACCAGAATTGGGCTGGGTGGGAAAATTCCCGCCCAAGACCCAGGTCAACCTGGGGGTCGACCTGGGGGTCGACCTGGGTACCCAAGTCGACCTGGGGGTCGACCTGGGGGTCGACCTGGGTACCCAAGTCGACCTGGGGGTCGACCTACCCAGTCGACCTGGTCAGGTCTTGACTGGCCTGGTCGGGTTCTGAGCGATTTTCTGAGTTCTGGTGTGTCACTAGGGCTGATTTGTCACTTTCTGGTTGGCTCTTCTCGATGTGAACGGCGTAAATTCATCTATGATCATCTGACGGCTTTAATTAGTTTGAAATTCAATATAAACAACTTAAGTCTCCAACCTAAATCCACACAAAAAATTAGAACCAGAGCAGCCATGCTCTCGGGAGAAAACTAGAGTAGCCTCCACTTGAAGAAAGCTAAGAGACGAACAAATCTAATTCAAAATTAAAATCAAAACAACGTTTATCTACCCGAAGGAAAGCATCTAAATTCCAGAACTCAGAATCCAGAACTCAAGTTCGTCGTTCGTTATAAGTTTAGCTATGTTTTGGGATGCGAATCAAAATTAATGTCATGACTTGGAAATAAATTGATAATAGAACAATGTTTATTATGTTATATGTGGAATTGAATGATATTGATCTATGTCTGTGGTTCTATTTTATTATCATGTTGAATTGGGAATTAATGGATAAGTCTATTCATATGTATATGAACTTGGAGTATAACCTATTATGACAAGTTGTGTAGTTTATCATGTTATGCAAGTTTCAGGTTGTAAAATCATATCACATATGTGACCAAATGTTAGATCTACATGTTTATGTGTATATGTTAAACCTATGTCATATCTCAAGTTCACACTTATTCATATGTTCGTGATTGATTTGAAAATTCACATATATGTAAGTTGATTTAGACTATGTTGCAAATTCACATATATGAAAGTTGATTTAGCCTATGTTGCAAATTCACATATATGTAAGTTGATTTAGTCTATGTTGCAAATTCACATATATGTGTGTTGATTTAGTCTATGTTGCAAGTTCACACATATGATATTCATGTTGACTATTTTGCAAGTTCACACCTATGATGTTCATATTGACTATGCCGAAAATGCCAAGTTTACACCTATGTCATGTTTATGTTAATGAATTTCTTTATGCCAATTTTGTGTACGCAAAATTAGGCTAAGTTTTTAGCCTAATATTACATGTTAAAAATCATGCGGACGAAAAATTAGGCTAAGATTGTTGGCCTAATATTTAGACGGGGTAACGTTGGGAAAAATTGGTAATTATAGGAAACTTGACATAAATTGGTGAAAAATTACATAGGTAATTTATGGCATGAAACGGTATAAATCATATACCTAAAATGATGAACTTGGAAAGTGGGCCATAACATTTAATTGTTAACAAATTTACATATAAGAATAAAAAGAACAATTATGTAAATTTAGAAAACACGAGTATGCTTAACCCGAGGTTGGATTGAGTTGTGATGTAAACCCGCCCGGACCCGCCCGGCTGTCCAGTAATCACAACAATACCTATCCAATGTGGGAGGTTAAGGCATTGAGCCCAATAAGGACCCGAGGTTAGACTGAGTTACGGTGTAAACCTGCCCGGAAACGACCGGCACATCCAGTAACCGTAACAATACCTGTCTAATGTGAGTGGTTGGTGCTTTAACTAATTAAAGCCAAGGACAGACAAGTCAGGATGGTAGGGTTAAGTTAACTAAAAGACTTAACCAATTCAACATGTTAATTAAACTGATGGGTGGGGTTAGGTTAATATAGACACTTAACCACTTAACATGTTTGACTAGAAAACCCTAGTAACGGGGGCCCATTTCAGTAGTAACCCAATTAGGTGTCATGATACCCTGAAACTAGGCAGGTTGGGGCACGATTACTGGGATGACTGTAAGCGGTCAAAAGCGACGGCGGTTGGTGCAGTAGTGTAGGTTCTAACGGAGTGCGGACGTGCACACACTTCGGAGCAGATAAACAGGGAACTGGGCATCAATAGTATAACCTATGCATTCTAGAATTGTGTTGGGCCGCCACCGTGGGACTTGATACACCCCATAGTGGGACCAGCATAGGTATCTACAATCATGTGGGGCCGTATGACACAGGAAGAAAACATTGCGAGTAAGAGCCGACCGAATAAGGGGTCACCTTGTCATGAACACGTGGTGCTAGTTAGGCTAGTTAGTAGGTGCAAAGAAGTAATAGTGAGTGCGTTTATATAGTTAGTATTTCTTGCCATATCTTGTCTTATATTCTGGTATTGTCCTATTCTCAGTTTATGCAAGTCATGATCTTTTTATTGTTCTCATGCTAGAAATATATCTCGACTTACCAGACTTATGTCTGACCCATTTTCCTTTCGCTTTCTTTTCTTCCCCCCCGGTCCACAGGGAGGAAACACCTCAGCTTAGTCATATTTTTCATCCATCTTGACGAGAGAGAATGTATTGCTTGGATCTCTTTCGTTTGGGCTATGGATTTGGACATTCTATGGGGCTTTGGACATTCTTTGGACATTCTAAGTGTTTTTTATGAACACGTATTTATGATATGAAAGTCTGTTTGTTTTTCGCTATTTATATTTATATGTTTATATCTGTTTTGTGTTTTATCTGTGACTTTTACTTATAAACCTCCATTGAAGTTAAGGTATTCCCTTTGTGAGTGACCTTAACGGAGGTGGGGTGTTTCACTTGGTATCAGAGCACAGGTTTACCAGATTAGATAAAGATTTTGAAACTATTTTCAAAAAGAAGTTTAAAGAAGCATTTTTTTCAAGAAAAAGCATTGTTTTTAAAAGGCATAATTCCCCAAAGCCATATGCACTATCTCTCTATCCTTTTGTCTTGAATCTTTCCTTTTTGTTTCAACATGTCTGGAGATCTTAACCTTCCAGAAGGAGTACTGATACCTGGCTGGTTCTGAAGGTACCTAGAGGCTAGGGCCAATGATGCGGGCCCAGCAGACATTCCTCCTCCCCCAGTGGCAGCGGTTCCTCCTCCTCCTCCTCGTGGAAATGCTTTCGCTAAGACGTGTAGAGACTTCAAGGCTATGGGTGGAAATGACTTTTATGGAACTGAATCCTTTGTGGTAGCAAGGAACTGGCTGAAGGAGACCGAAGATTTGTTCGTCATCTTCGAAATTGACGACAGGCAAAAGATACAGCTAGCAGTGTGGTTGCTTAAAGACGAAGCTTCTTATTGGTGGGAGGTTACCCATGCTGAGAGGCCAGTGGAAACTTGGAAAGATTTCAGGATGAGGTTTGAGATGAAATTCCTCTCCCAAGCTGAAAGAAGCCTACAGATGGAGAAGTTCCTAACTCTTAAACAAGGAAGTATGATGATCAAGGAGTACGTCAATCAGTTTAATCAACTGGCCAGATTTGGGCTGGATTTAGTAAACACCCAACACAAGAAGGCCCTTCGCTTCGTCAAAGGTCTGAATGAGCCTCTACACAGCCTTGCTATGACCCATATACCCATGGGAGCGACTTATGAAAGCTTGGTGAACATGGCGCTGCTACACGAGGAAGATAAAAGCAAGAAAGAGGCAAAGGTGGAAGTGCCTCAAGAAAAGAAAAAGGGTTTACAGGCTAAGAAAACAGACTTCAAGAAGGGCGGGAAGAATAACAAATCCCGTGAAAAGGGAAGGTGTAATTTCTGTGGCATTGTTGGACATATGGTTAAGGACTGCCCAAAGAAGCGGGGGAAGGGACAGAGGACTGGATCCACTTCAGGGGGACAGGTTCATGTGCTGGTGGCACCTCGCAGGAATGAGGTAGAAATATTTCTGTAGAAAGCTTAGTTTATCTCTATGATCATCTAGTGTGCACTCTCTTTGATTCAGGTGCATCACACTTCTTTATTTCATCTGCTTTAGTAGAATCTCTGCATCTAGACACTAGTATGGTAGAAGATCCCTTGGTTGTTTCAACTCCAATTGGGGGCTCAGCTTATTTGTCAATGGTTTGTTTGGATTTGAAAATCTTTATTCTAAGTGTTGTGTTTAGATGTAGTGCCTTTGTTTTGGGTTTCTCGGGATATGGATTGATCTTAGGCATGGACTAGTTATCCAGTAATGGTGCAATTCTTGATTGTGAGAAGAGAGTGGTTAGACTCTTGACTCGGCTCGGTAACACTCTAGAAATTTCTTGTAATCCCTTGAATGCTGTTATGCTTAGTTATCTAGAGTCGCTTGATGCTTCTGTTGAGAATTTGCAGTCGGTTACAGTGGTCCGTGAATATCTGGATGTCTTTGAAGAGGTGAAGGGCTTACCTCCGAGGCAGGAAATAGACTTCCGCATATATCTTGTTGATAATGCAAAGCTCGTAGCTTGACTTGTTAGACACATGGCTCCAAAGGAGAGAAAGGAGCTCAGTAAGTAAGTTAAGGAGCTTCTCGAGAAGGGGTTTATAAGGTGGAATATCTCGGAATGGGGTGATCCAGTGGTGTTTGCCACCAAAACAGATGGCTCACTACGTCTTTGTGTGGACTATAGTGAGCTAAACAAGCTGACTAAGAAGAATAGACACCCGCTTCCCAGAATAGACGGTTTGTTTGATCAGCTTGTAGGTGCGTCAGTTTTCTCCCAACATGATCTGGCTACTGGGTTCCATCAGCTAAGGGTAGCTGAAGATAGCATTGATAAGACGGCGTTCAGAACCCCAGACGGTTTCTTCGAGTGGCTTGTCATGCCTTTCGGCTTGACAAACGCACCCGCTTATTTCGTAAACCTAATGAGCAGGGTGTTCAGAGAATTCCTCAATAAGTTCATGGTGGTCTTCATAGACGATATTTTGATCTTCTCAAAGAATGAGGAAGAACATGCTCAGCATCTGATGGAGATCATGGAAACTCTTCGAGTTCACCAGCTGAGAGACAAATTCTCCAAGTACCACTTTTGGAGAGAAGAAGTAAGGTTTCTTGGAAATGTAGTGTCCAAAGAGGGGTTAGCTGTGGACCCCGCGAAAGGGTGGCGGTGCAAGATTGGAAGGCACCAAGAAATGCAACCGAAGTCCGAAGCTTTCTCGGGCTGGTAGGTTTTTGCCGAAAGTTCATTAGAGATTTCGCGAAAATCTCAGCTCCACTCACAAGACTAACAAAGAAGAATCTAGCGTTCGCTTGGGATTTGGATAGCGAGTTTGCTTTCCAACGATTGAAAAGGGCTCTCACAACAGCCCCATTTCTTACATTGCCAGATGGAAGCAGGATGTTTACAGTATACACGGATGCTTGTGGTACGGGACTAGGCGCTGTTCTGATGCAAGAAGGGAAGGTAGTAGCTTATGGTGGAAGACAATTGAAAGTTCATGAAAAAAACTACCCAACCCACGATCTTGAATTAGTCGCCATCGTCTTTGCGCTTAAGTCTTGGCGCCATTATCTCCTAGGTGAGAAGTTCGAATTATATACTGACCATAAATCATTAAAGTATCTTTTCTCGTAGAAAGATCTTAACTTAAGACAACAAAGGTGGATGGAGTTTCTTGCCTCGTATGATTTTGAGATTTCCTACACTCCTGGCAAGGGCAACGTAGTAGCAGACGCCTTGAGTAGAAAGAAGCTGACCTTAAGCCCTCTCTTTGTAGAAAGGCAAAGCTTGGAGTATATAGCTAGTTTTGACTTTATGCCCTCCTCTGATTTTGTACCTGGTTTGTTGGCATCACTGGAAGTACGACCCACTCTTTTGGACTCAATAGGGGCTGCACAACGCGAATACCCTTAGCTTGTTGATGTGATTGATAAGCTAATTAAGGGTGAAACTTCCAGTCACCTCACTAGGTACTCCATCGATGATAAGGGTTAGTTGAGGTGAGATGGAAGACTATGCATCCCACAAGCAAGGGATTTGGTAAAGATGGTTCTCGAGGAAGCACACCATTCCAAGATGACAATACACCCAGGTGGAGACAAGATGTACAAAGACGTAGAGAGAGTTTTCTTTTGGAGCGGCATGAAGAAAGATGTGGCAGATTTCATTTCTAAGTGCATGATATGCCAACAGGTCAAGGCGGAACAAAAGAAGCCTAGAGGACTGCTTCATCCTCTAGAAGTCCCGCAATGGAAGTGGGATAGCATTTCAATGGACTTCATTGATGGGTTGCCTAGGTCAAGAAGGGGCAATACTAGCATTTGGGTAATAGTGGAAAGGCTCACAAAAAGCGCCCACTTTATACCTGTCAAGAGTAGAAGGACTGCCTCATCTTTAGCATCTCTTTATCTCAAGGAAATAGTTCGACTCCATGGAATACCCTCCAGCATAGTGAGTGACCGAGATCCTATCTTTACAAGCAAGTTTTGGCGGAGTCTGCAAGAAGCTGTAGGCACACAATTATGCCTGAACACGACCTATCATCCCCAAACCGATGGTCAGACGGAAAGGGTGAACAGAGTATTAGATGATCTTTTGAGACTGTGCATTCTTTGACTTTGGAGGGACATGGGAGGATCATCTTCCTTTAGTGGAATTCGCCTACAACAACAGCTACCAAGCCACCATCAGCATGGCGCCCTTCGAAGCTCTATATGGAAGACCGTGCCGATCACCAACTTGTTGGTGGGAGTCTACAGACAAGCTTATACTTGGGCCAGACATGATTAGAGAGACTTCAGAAAAAGTGGACTTGATACGATGGAGAATGAAGACTGCCCAAGATAGACAGAAATCCTACGCAGATAAAAGAAGGACCGACCATGAGTTTGAGGTTGGGGACAGGGTTTTCCTTAAGGCGTCTCCTTTAAGGAACGTCGTTCGCTTCGGATCTGCAGGAAAGCTAGCACCAAGATTTGTAGGACCGTTCCCAATCATCGAGAAGATTGGGAAGATGGATTATAGAGTAGAGCTTCCCGAAAGGTTGGCTGGAATTCACAATGTATTTCACGTTTCTCATCTCCGGAAATGTTTTCAAGAGTCTGCGGAAGTGGTGGAGCCAAGCATTCTAGAAGAAGTTGAAATAGAACGAGAAACAACTGTGAGGAGAGTTCAACTCGAATCATAGGAACTGAAATCAAAAAGCTACGCAACTGTGAAGTTAAGCTTGTTAAAGTTCAATGGAGCGATGCCGAGGAAGACGCGACTTGGGAAACTGAGGACAAAATACACGTTGCCAACCCTTTTCTTTTTGAGGGTACATCTTTGACCTCTCTTTTTCCATAAGTTTATGCTTGTATCTACCTTTTGGTGCATCTTCTCGGTCCTTTTTCTCCAAACTCCTTAATAGAAACTAATGGATGTAAACATGTATTTGAAACATGTTATTATTGATGGCTGCAAGTGGTTGCAAGTGGTTGATAGTGGTTGCTCGTGGATGCATATACACATCCTAGGTATTAGATCAGCTCAGTCACTTCCATATTGCATATGCATATATGTATTCATATTTGCATGTGGTTGAAACTTGATATTTTGTCGTATGGATGTCGCATTTGTATGGATGGTTGCGCACTCATGTAGAATTATGAGTAGGGAAAATTTTTGCATACATAATGGATTCATGACACTTACATGATTTGCATTAAGGAGGTCAACTGAATCAGTAGACCGCCTAATTTATGCATTAGATAAGGACATATACACACACTATGCATATGATCATGAAGCATTAGAAGTCTTTTAAGGACAATGGATGCCTGTGTTTGTTGGTTGAGTAGATGGACGATTGGATGTTAGGATATACGTTCTTCTAGACTTGAACATTTCGGGGACGAAATCCTTTAAGGAGGGGAGAATGTAACACCCCGAATTTTCTGTTAATATTAAATTAACAAATTAAAGTATAATTAATTCTAAATGAAAGAATTAAGGGAAACAGGTTACGCCATTGTGTTTGTCTCGGAATTCTGCTTTAGATAGAGTCTGAGTTCGCGTAAATTGGACTCCGTATGAAGAAGTTGTGGTCTTCGGAAGTTTCAGAATTCGATTTAAAATTCAAACAGCCCGAAATAAGTTCAAAATTTGAAAACCGGACCAGAATTGGGCTGGGCGGGAAAATTCCCGCCCAGGACCCAGGTCGACCAGGGTGTCGACCTAGGGGTCGACCTGGGGGTCGACCTAGTCAGGTTTTGGCTAGCTTGGTCGGGTTCTGAGCGATTTTCTGAGTTCTGGTGTGTCACTAGGGCTGATCTGTCACTTTTTGGTTGGCTCTTCTCGATGTGAATGGTGTAGATTCATCTATGATCATCTGATGGATCTAATTAGTTTGAAATTCTATATAAACAACTTAAGTCTCCAACCTAAATTCACACAAAGAATTAGAACCAGAGCCGCCATGCTGTCGGGAGAAAATTGAGAGTAGCATCCACTTGAAGAAAGCTAAGAGACGAACAAATCTAATTCAAAATTAAAATCAAAATAACGTTTATCTACCCAAAGGAAAGCATCTCAATTCCAGAACTCAGAATCCAGAACTCAAGTTCGTCGTTCGTTGTAAGTTTAGTTATGTTTTGGGATGCGAATCAAAATTAATGTCATGCCTTGGAAATAAATTGATAATAGAACAATGTCTATTGTGTTATATGTGGAATTGAATGATATTGATCTATGTCTATGGTTCTATTTATTATCATGTTGAATTGGGAATTAATGGATAAGTCTATTCATATGTTTATGAACTTGGTGTATAACCTGTTATGACAAGTTGTGTAGTTTATCATGTTATGCAAGTTTCAGGTTGTAAAATCATATCACATATGTGACCAAATGTTAGATCTACATGTTTATGTGTATATGTTAAACCTATGTCATATCTCAAGTTCACACTTATTCATATGTTCGTGATTGTTTTGGAAATTCACATATATGTAAGCTGATTTAGTCTATGTTGCAAATTCACATACATGTAAGTTGATTTATCCTATGTTGCAAATTCACATATATGTAAGTTGATTTAGTCTATGTTGCAAATTTACATATATGTATGTTGATTTAGTCTACGTTGCAAGTTCACACATATGATATTCATGTTGACTATTTTGCAAGTTCACACCTATGATGTTCATATTGACTATGCCGAAAATGCCAAGTTTACACCTATGTCATGTTTATGTTAATGAATTTCTTTATGCCAATTTTGTGTACGCTAAATTAGGCTAAGTTTTTAGCCTAATATTACATGTTAAAATTCATGCGGACGAAAAATTAGGCTGAGATTGTTAGCCTAATATTTAGACGGGGTAACGTTGGGAAAATTGGTAATTATAGGAAACTTGACATAAATTGATGAAAAATCACATAGGTAATTTATGGCATGAAACGGTATAAATCATATACCTAAAAATGATGAACTTGGAAAGTAGGCCATAACATTTAATTGTTAACAAATTTACATATAAGAATAAAAAGAACAATTATGTAAATTTAGAAAATACGAGTATGCTTAACCCGAGGTTGGATTGAGTTGTGATGTAAACCTGCCCGGACCCATCCGGCTATCCAGTAATCGCAACAATACCTATCCAATGTGGGAGGTTAAGACATTGAGCCCAATAAGGACCCGAGGTTAGACTGAGTTACGATGTAAACCTGCCCGGAACCGACCGGCACATCCAGTAACCGTAACAATACCTATCAAATGTGAGTGGTTGGTGCTTTAACTAATTAAAGCTAAGGACAGACAAGTCAGGATGGTAGGGTTAAGTTAACTAAAACACTTAACCAATTCAACATGTTAATTAAACTGATGGGTGGGGTTAGGTTAATACAGACACTTAACCACTTAATATGTTTGACTAGAAAACCCTAGTAACGGGGACCCATTTTAGCAGTAACCCAATTAGGTATCTTGGTACCCTGAAACTAGGCAGGGTGGGGCACGATTACTGGGCTGGTTGTAAGCGGTCAAAAGCGACGACGGTTGGTGCAGCAGTGTAGGTTCTAACGGAGTGCGAGCATGCACACACTTCGGAGCAGACAAACAGGGCACTGGGCATCAGTAGTATAACCTATGCATTCTAGAATTGTGTTGGGCCGCCACCATGGGACTTGATACACCCCATAGTGGGACCAGCATAGGTATCTACAATCATGTGGGGTCGTATGACACAGGAAGAAAACATTGCGAGTAAGAGCCGATCGAATAAAGGATCACCTTGTCATGAACACGTGGTGCTAGTTAGGCTAGTTAGTAGGTGCAGAGAAGTAATAGTGAGTGCGTTTGGTATAGTTAGTATTTCTTGCCATATCTTGTCTTATATTCTGGTATTGTCCTGTTCTCAGTTTATGCAAGTCATGATCTTTTTATTGTTCTCATGCTAGAAATATAACTAGACTTACCAGACTTATGTCTGACCCATTTTCCTTTCGCTTTCTTTTCTTCCATCCCCCCCCAAGGTCCACAGGGTGGAAACACCTCAGCTTAGTCAGATTTTTCATCCAGCTTGAAGAGAGAGAATGTATTGCTTGGATCTCTTTCGTTTGGGCTATGGCTTTGAACATACTATGGGGATTTATCCAGTTTTAATTATGTTTCATGCTTCTTTAAATTTTAAATCAAGACAATATTATGGTTGTAATAATTGGAAGTTTGTTTTGGGGCAATTATGGAAGTGTTTTGTATCAACACGTATTTATGATATGAAAGTCTGTTTGTTTTTCCGCTGTTTATATTTATGTGTTTATATATGGCTTGTGTTTTATCTGTGACTTTTACTTATAAACCTCCACTGAAGTTAAGGTATTCCCTTTGTGAGTGAACTTAACGGAGGTGGGGTGTTTCACTTGGTATCAGAGCACAGGTTTAGCAGATTATATAAAGGTTTTTGAAACTATTTTCAAAAAGAAGTTTAAAGAAGCATTTTTTTTAAAGAAAAAACGTTGTTTTTAAAAGGCATAATTCCCTAAAGCTATATGCACTATCTCTCTATCCTTTTATCTTGAATCTTTCCTTTTTGTTTCAGCATATCTGGAGTTCTTAACCTTCCAGAAGGAGTACCAATACCTGGCTGGTTCCGAAGGCACCTAGAGGCTAGGGCCAATGATACGGGCCCAGTAGACATTCCTCCTCCTCCAGTGGCAGCGGTTCCTCCTCCTCCTCCTCGTGGAAATGCTTTCGCTAAGACGTGTAGAGACTTCAAGGCTATGGGTGGAAAGGTCTTTTATGGAACTGAATCCTTTGTGGTAGCAAGGAACTGGCTGAAGGAGACCGAAGATTTGTTCGTCATCTTCGAAGTTGACGATAGGCAAAAGATACAGCTAGCAGTGTGGTTGCTTAAAGACGAAGCTTCTTATTGGTGGGAGGTTACCCATGCTGAGAGGCCAGTGGAAACTTGGGAAGATTTCAGGATGAGGTTTGAGATGAAATTCCTCTCCCAAGCTGAAAGAAGCCTACAGATGGAGAAGTTACTAACTCTTAAACAAGGAAGTATGACGATCAAAGAGTACGTCAATCAGTTTAATCAGCTGGCCAGATTTGGGCTTGATTTAGTAAACACCCAACACAAGAAGGCCCTTCGCTTCGTCAAAGGTCTGAGTGAGCCTCTACACAGCCTTGCTATGACCCATATACCCATGGGAGTGACTTTGAAAGCTTGGTGGACATGGCGCTGCTACACGAGGAAGATAAAAGCAAGAAAGAGGCAAAGGTGGAAGTGCCTCAAGAAAAGAAAGAGGGTTTACAGGCTAAGAAAACAAACTTCAAGAAGGGCGGGAAGAACAACGAATCCCGTGAAAAGAGAAGGTGTAATTTCTGTGGCATTGCTGGACTTATAGCGAACGACTGCAGAAAGAAGAAGGCAAAGATGAATGGTGGTTGTTTCCATTACGGCGAGACTGGACACATGGCTAAGGACTGCCCAAAGAAGCGGGGCAGGGACAAAGGACTGGATCCACTTCAGGGGGACAGGTTCACGCGCTGGTGGCACCTCCGTAGGAATGAGGTAGAAATATTTCTGTAGAAAGCTTAGTTTATCTCTATGATCATCCAGTTCGCACTCTCTTTGATTCTGGCGCATCACACTCCTTTATTTCATCTGCTTTAGTAGAATCTCTGCACCTAGACACTAGTATCGTAGAAGATCCCATGGTTGTTTCAAATCCAATTGGGGGCTCAGCTTATTTGTCAATGGTGTTTGGATTTGAAAATCTCTATTCTAAGTGTTGAGTTTAGATGTAGTGCCTTTGTTTTGGGTTTCTCCGGATATGGATTGATCTTAGGCATCGACTGGTTATCCAGTAATGGTGCTATTCTTGATTGTGAGAAGAGAGTGGTTAGACTGTTGACTCGGCTCGGTAACACTCTAGAAATTTCTTGTAATCCCTTGAATGCTGTTATGCCTAGTTATCTAGAGTTGCAAGATGCTTCTATTGAGAATTTGCAGTCGGTTAGAGTGGTCCGTGAATATCCGGATGTCTTTGAAGAGGTGAAGGGCTTACCTCCGAGGCGGGAAATAGACTTCCGCATATATCTTATTGATAATGCAAAGCCTGTAACTTTTAGACACATGGCTCCAAAGGAGAGAAAGGGGCTCAGTAAGCAAGTTAACGAGCTTCTCGAGAAGGGGTTTATAAGACGGACTATCTCGGAATGGGGTGCTCCGGTGGTGTTTGCCACCAAAGCAGATGCCTCACTACGTCTTTGTGTGGACTATAGGGAGCTAAACAAGCTGACTAAGAAGAATAGACACCCGCTTCCCAGAATAGATGATTTGTTTGATCAGCTTGTAGGTGCATCGGTTTTCTCCTAACTTGATCTGGCTACTGGGTTCCATCAGCTAATGGTAGCTGAAGATAGCATTGATAAGACGGCATTCAGAACCCCAGACGGTTTCTTCGAGTGGCTTGTCATGCCTTTCGGCTTGACAAACACACCCGCTTATTTCGTAAACCTAATGAGCAGGGTGTTCAGAGAATTCCTCAATAAGTTCATGGTGGTCTTCGTAGACGATATTTTGATCTTCTCAAAGAATGAGGAAGAACATGCTCAGCATCTGAAGGAGATCATGGAAACTCTTTGAGTTCATCAGCTGAAAGCCAAATTCTCCAAGTGCCACTTTTGGAGAGAAGAAGTAAGGTTTCTTGGACATGTAGTGTCCAAAGAGGGGTAAGCTGTGGACCCCACAAAAGTGGTGGCGGTGCAAGATTGGAAGGCACCAAGAAATGCAACCGAGTCCGAAGCTTTCTCAGGCTAGCAGGTTTTTACCGAAAGTTCTTTAGAGATTTCGCGAAAATCTTAGCTCCACTCACAAGACTAACAAAGAAGAATCTAGCGTTCGCTTGGGATTTGGATTGCAAGTTTGCTTTCCAACGATTGAAAAGGGCTCTCACAACATCCCCAGTTCTTACATTACCATATGGAAGCAAGATGTTTACTGTATACACGGATGCTTGTGGTACGGGACTAGGCGCTGTTCTGATGCAAGAAGGGAAGGTAGTAGCTTATGGTGGAAGACAACTGAAAGTTCATGAAAAGAACTACCCAACCCACGATCTTGAGTTAGCCGCCATCGTCTTTGCGCTTAAGTCTTGGCGCCATTATCTCCTAGGTGAGAAGTTCGAATTATATACTGACCATAAATCATTGAAGTATCTTTTCTCGCAGAAAGATCATAACTTAAGACAGCAAAGGTGGATGGAGTTTCTTGCCTTGTATGATTTTGAGATTTCCTATACTCCTGGCAAGGGCAACGTAGTAGCAGACGCCTTGAGTAGAAAGAAGTTGACCTTAAGCCCTCTCTTTGTAGAAAGGCAAAGCTTGGAGTATACAGACAGTTTTGACTTTAGGCCCTCCTCTGATTTTGTACCTGGTTTGTTGGAATCACTAGAAGTACGGGCCACTCTTTTAGACTCAATAGGGCCGCACAACGCGAAGACCCTCAACTTGTTGATGTGATTGATAAGCTAATTAGGGGTGAAACTTCCAGTCACCTCAATAGGTACTCCATCGATGATAAGGGTTGGCTGAGGCGAGATGGAAGACTATGCGTCCCACAAGCAAGGGATTTGGTAAAGATGGTTCTCGAGGAAGCACACCATTCCAAGATGACAATACACCCAGGTGGATGTACAAGGACGTAAAGAGAGTTTTCTTTTGGAGCGGCATGAAGAAAGATGTGGCAGATTTCGTTTCTAAGTGAATGATATGCCAACAGGTCAAGGCGGAACAAAAGAAGCCTGGAGGACTGCTTCATCCTCTAGAAGTCCCGCAATGGAAGTGGGATAGCATTTCAATGGACTTCATTGATGGGTTGCCTAGGTCAAGAAGGGGCAATACTAGCATTTGGGTAAAAGTGGACAGGCTCACAAAAAGCACCCACTTTATACCTGTCAAGAGTAGAAGGACTGCCTCGTCTCTAACATCTCTTTATCTCAAGGAAATAGTTCGACTCCATGGAATACCCTCCAGCATAGTGAGTGACCGAGATCCTATCTTTACAAGCGAGTTTTGGCGGAGTCTGCAAGAAGCTGTAGGCACACAGTTATGCCTGAACACGACCTATCATCCCCAAACCGATGGTCAGACGGAAAGGGTGAACAGAGTATTAGATGATCTTTTGAGACTGTGCGTTCTTTGACTTTGGAGGGACATGGGAGGATCATCTTCCTTTAGTGGAATTCACCTACAACAACAGCTACCAAGCCACCATCAGCATGGCGCCCTTCGAAGCTGTATATGGAAGACCGTGCCGATCACCAACTTGTTGGTGGGAGTCTACAGACAAGCTTATACTTGGGCCAGACATGATTAGAGAGACTTCAGAAAAAGTGGACTTGATACGAAGGAGAATGAAGACTGCCCAAGATAGACAGAAATCCTACGCAGATAAAAGAAGGACCGACCTTGAGTTTGAGGTTGGGGACAGGGTTTTCCTTAAGGTATCTCCTTTAAGGAACGTCGTTCGCTCTGGATCTGCAGGAAAGCTAGCACCAAGATTTGTAGGACCGTTCCCTATCATCGAGAAGATTGGGAAGATGGCTTATAGAGTAGAGCTGCCCGAAAGGTTGGCTGGAATTCACAATGTATTTCACGTTTCTCATCTCCGGAAATGTTTACATGAGTCTGCGGAAGTGGTGGAGCCAAACATTCTAGAAGAAGTTGAAATAGAACGAGAAACAACTGTGAGGAGAGTTCCAACTCGAATCGTAGGAACTGAAATCAAAAAGCTACGCAACCGTGAAGTCAAACTTGTTAAAGTTCAATGGAGCGATGCCGAGGAAGACGCGACTTAAGAAACTGAGGACAAAATACGCGCTGCCTACCCTTTTCTTTTTTAGGGTACATCTTTGACCTCTCTTTTTCCATAAGTTTATGCTTGTATCTACCTTTTGGTGTATCTTCTCGGTCCTTTTTCTCCTAACTCCTTGGGTAGAAACTAATGGATGTAAACATGTATTTGAAACATGTTATGATTGAAGGCTGCAAGTGGTTGCTAGTGGTTGCTCGTGGATGCATATACACACACCCTAGGTACTAGATCGGCTCAGTCACTTCCATGTTGCATATGCATATATGTATTCATATTTGTATGTGGTTGAAACTTGATATGTCGTCGTATGGATGTCGCATTTGTATGGATGGTTGCACACTCATGTAGAATTATGAGTAGGGAAAAAATTTGCATACATAATGGATTCATAACACTTACATGATTCGCATTAAGGAGGTCAACTGAATCAGTGGACCGCCTAATTTTTGCATTAGATAAGGACATATACATACACTATGCATATGATCATGAAGCATTAGAAGTTTTTTAAGGACAATGGACGTCTATGTTTGTTAGTTGAGTAGATGGACGATTGGATGTTAGGATATACTTTCTTCTAGACTTGAAGATTTCGGGGACGAAATCCTTTAAGGAGGGGAGAATGTAACACCCCGAATTTTCTGTTAACAATAAATTAACAATTTAAAGTATAATTAATTCTAAATGAAAGAATTAAGGGAAATGGGTTACCCCATTGCGTTCGTCTCGGAATTCTGCTTGAGACAGAGTCCGAGTTTGCGTAAATCGGACTCCATATGAAGAAGTTGTGGTCTTCGGAAGTTTCAGAATTCGATTTAAAATTCAAACAGCCCGAAACAAGTTCAAAATTTGAAAACCGGACCAGAATTAGGCTGGGCGGGAAAATTAATGCCCAGGACCCAGGTCGACCAGGGTGTCGACCTGGGCGTTGACCTGGGTACCCGGGTCGACCTGGGGGTCGACCTACCCAGTCGACCTGGTCAGGTCTTGGCTGGCCTGGTCGGGTTCTGAGCGATTTTCTGAGTTCTGGTGTGTCACTAGGGCTAATTTGTCACTTTCTGGTTGGCTCTTCTTGATGTGAATGGTGTAGATTCATCTATGATCATCTGACGGCTCTAATTAGTTTGAACTTTTATATCAACAACTTAAGTATCCAACCTAAATTCACACAAAAAATTAGAACCAGAGCCGCCATGCTGTCGGGTGAAAACTGAGAGTAGCCTCCACTTGAAGAAAGCTAAGAGACAAACAAATTTAATTCAAAATTAAAATCTAAACAACATTTATCTACCCAAAGGAAAACATCTCAATTCCACAACTCAGAATCCAGAACTCAAGTTCGTCGTTCGTTGTAAGTTTAGTTATGTTTTGGGATGCGAATCAAAATTAATGTCATGCCTTGGAAATAAATTGATAATAGAAAAATGTTTATTATGTTATATGTGGAATTAAATGATATGGATCTATGTCTGTGGTTCTATTTTATTATCATGTTGAAGTGGGAATTAATGGATAAGTTTATTCATATGTATATGAACTTGGAGTATAACCTGTTATGACAAGTTGTGTAGTTTATCATGTTATGCAAGTTTCAGGTTGTAAAATCATATCACATATGTGACCAAATGTTAGATCTACATGTTTATGTGTATATGTTAAACCTATGTCATATCTCAAGTTCACACTTATTCATATGTTCGTGATTGATTTGGAAATTCACATATATGTAAGCTGATTTAGTCTATGTTGCAAATTCACATATATGTAAGTTGATTTAGCCTATGTTGCAAATTCACATATATGTAAGTTGATTTAGTCTATGTTGCAAATTCACATATATGTATGTTGATTTAGTCTACGTTGCAAGTTCACACATATGATATTCATGTTGACTATTTTGCAAGTTCACACCTATGATGTTCATATTGACTATGACGAAAATGCCAAGTTTGCACCTATGTCATGTTTATGTTAATGAATTTCTTTATGCCAATTTTGTGTACGCTAAATTAGGCTGAGTTTTTAGCTTAATATTACATGTTAAAATTCATGCGAACGAAAAATTAGGCTAAGATTGTTAGCCTAATATTTAGACGGGGTAACGTTGGGAAAAATTGGTAATTATAGGAAACTTGACATAAATTGGTGAAAAATCACATAGGTAATTTATGGCATGAAACGGTATAAATCATATACCTAAAAATGATGAACTTGGAAAGTAGGCCATAACATTTAATTGTTAACAAATTTACATATAAGAATAAAAAGAACAAATATGTAAATTTAGAAAATACGAGTATGCTTAATTCGAGGTTGGATTGAGTTATGATGCAAACCTGCCCGGACCCGCCCGGTTGTCCAGTAATCGCAACAATACCTATCCAATGTGGGAGGTTAAGGTATTGAGCCCAATAAGGACCCGACGTTAGACTGAGTTACGGTGTAAACCTGCCCGGAACCGACCAGCACATCCAGTAACTGTAACAATACCTGTCTAATGTGAGTGGTTGGTGCTTTAACTAATTAAAGCTAAGGACAGACAAGTCAGGATGGTAGGATTAAGTTAACTAAAACAATTAACCAATTCAACATGTTAATTAAACTGATGGGTGGGGTTAGGTTAATACAGACACTTAACCACTTAACATGTTTGAATAGAAAATCCAAGTAACGGGGACCCATTTCAGCAGTAACCCAATTAGGTATCATGATACCCTGAAACTAGGCAGGGTGGGGCACGATTACTGGGCTGATTGTAAGCGGTCAAAAGCGATGGCGGTTGGTGCAGCAGTGTAGGTTCTAACGGAGTGCGGGCGTGCACACACTTCGGAGCAGACAAACAGGGCACTGGGCATCAGTAGTATTACCTATGCATTCTAGAATTGTGTTGGGCCACCACCATGGGACTTGATACACCCCATAGTGGGACCAACATAGGTATCTCCAATCATGTGGGGCCGTATGACACAGGAAGAAAACGTTGCGTGTAAGAGCCGATCGAATAAGGGATCACCTTGTCATGAACACGTGGTGCTAGTTAGGCTAGTTAGTAGGTGCAGAGAAGTAATAGTGAGTGCGTTTATATAGTTAGTATTTCCTTCCATATCTTGTCTTATATTCTGGTATTGTCCTATTCTCAATTTATGCAAGTCATGATCTTTTTATTGTTCTCATGCTAGAAATATATCTAGACTTACCAGACTTATGTCTGACCCATTTTCCTTTCGCTTTCTTTTCTTCCGTCCCCCCCCCCTCAGGTCCACAGGGAGGAAACACCTCAGCTTAGTCAGATTTTTCATCCAGCTTGAAGAGAGAGAATGTATTGCTTGGATCTCTTTCGTTTGGGCTATGGATTTGGACATTCTATGGGGATTTATGCAGTTTTAATTATGTTTCATGCTTCTTTAAATTTTAATTCAAGACAATATTATGGTTGTAATAATTGGAAGTTTGTTTTGAGGCAATTATGGAAGTGTTTTGTTTGAACACATATTTATGATATGAAAGTCTGTTTGTTTTTCCGTCGTTTATATTTATGTGTTTATATCTGTCTTGTGTTTTATCTGTGACTTTACTTATACATCTCCACTGAAGTTAAGGTATTCACTTTGTGAGTGACCTTAACGGAGGTGGGATGTTTCAGTCACCACTGTTTTCTTCACTTAGTGGTCGCTATCATCCTCTGTGATATTTGTTAACATTATTTTGGACTTGCTACCTTCATGTTTCTACTTCTAATACTTCGGTACCGTGGTTTTGATATCGTCCTTGATGTTGGATTAACTACTGCTTGTACTTTGTTTCTTTGGTATCCATCTGATGTCTTTGCTATCATGGTATCGACTTAATGTACTTGTCTTCCTTGTTCCAGTGTCGTCACTCGGCTAATGGTTCATTGTATATTGGTGTCGACATCGGGTCTTCATCTTCTTCTTTATCTTTTAGAATCATTGTTATGGTTTTTCCTTTATGAACTCTTTGCCATCTTGGTATCGATATAGCAGTCGCCAACGCTTTTTCTCTTTGTATCGGTTCCCCGACTCTTAGAGCTTGCTTTCGGCATCACCTTAGCTACCTTCAAGGCTTTTTTACTTGGTTTCAGCTTCATTTCCTAAAGCCCTTCATTCTTCTAGCTTTGGAACTTTTGCTTTATATTTGGCTGATGCAAATTTTGGTGTTAACAATGGAGAATTTGCGTAATTTTCCAACAAGAAGAAAATGTAAATCAAGCAAGAAGTTGATGCTAAGAACGATTTATTTATATGTGTTGTGTCTTAGATATCTTATACAATCTTCCTTAATATTGTGATTGATTTGACTATCTTAAAGAGTTGTAATCCTTGAACAAAACTATTGATTGTGTGTGTGTGTGTTTATGAGATTTGTTTGTCTTTACATGAGAGGTGGAACTCAGGAGAAGATCCAATGGTCCACATTTTGTATATTAAATTTTATATCTCTAATTTGTGTTCATATAGACTTCTATATTACACACACACACACACACACATAAGCAGCGTTTAATGGCACCACAAAAATGGAGCATCCCAATAGCCCCTCTATTTTCACCACATATCTGGTTTTTCTCTCCCTCCGCTATATTATTTTAGTATAAATGAAAGGTGGAAAAAATGGAGCTTTCGGGGTGCTCCATTCTTAGGGTGCCATTGAGCGCTACTATATATATATATATGTGTGTGTGTGTGTGTGTGTGTGTGTGTTGTATTATATATATATATATATATATATATATATATATATATATATATATATATATAAGTTGCTTTTATGATAGATGAGATTTTGAATTCTATACCATCTTAATATTTTCTTATATTCTTAAGCACTCTCAGTCGATTAATTTCTCTTTTGTAAATATTATCTGCTATTCTTAGCAAAACCACTTCCTACATATCTATGCATACTCACGAATTATACTCAAGATGGATTATAGGAAGAATTATATTGACAGTCAAAATTCATTTTTATTGAACAAAAGCTTGTTAAGATGAGACGTTTATATAAGTCTATTTCTCCGGGCAAGGCAAGGGTTTTTAGCAAGTGGAATACCAAACAGAAGCTTTTAAATGGACATGAGATAGGACGTCCGAACCATTGTAGAAATTTTTGTGTGATTGTTCTTACTTCCTTTATTTTTTTATCTTGGGCATCTTTGCATATTGATATTTATACATATTCATATATCATGTATCATATAGAAGCAATATCACAAACTTAGTGCACTTTTATTTCGTATCTGAGCAAGTTACCTAAATTACCAAGTACGCATAGTTGATTTATCTCCAAAATGGCAAGCATATTTCGAGAAGGACAATCTACCATACATCCTCCACTGGGCTTAGTTATGCTTATATGTCTACATGAATGTGAATATTTATGCAAGCTAATAGATTATAATTCGACAAGATACTCAAAATAAATACCATACACCAACACAAATATAAGCAATTGACCTATGCACAAAAACTGAAGTAACTAACATTGCTAAAGCTATGAATGTTTTATTTTGCTCATTAGATAAAAATGAAATTCCACGAGTCATGTTGTGTCAAACTGCTTATGATATATGTTGTACACTTTAAATTCCACATGAATGCACAACTAAGGTTAAAAAAAATACTATTTTAGAAAATCTATTCTTGTCATTCAAAATGAAGGCAAATGAGTTCGTCACTGATATGTGTGCACAGTTTCAAAGCATACAACAAAATTTTATGGCATTCGGAGTCAAATTCACTGAATTTGACCTTGTTACATGAATTTTAAATTCTTTAACTAATAAGTGGGAAAGAAAGTTTCTAGTAATTGAAGAAGCTAACGGTCCATCTCAACTCAAAGTTAAAGAACAAATTGGAAATTTGATTTCATATGTAGATAAATTATTAGTTAGAAAAGATCAAAATTAAAAGAAGAAGAACATAATATTCGAAGAAAATGATGAGAATTCCGACCTGGATGGGGGTGAAACTATACTCGTTCCGAAAATTACAATAAGTTCACGATGTTCACAATAATGACCGAATCATGAGATGCTGGAAACTCTAATTAAAATCAAACATCAATTAAGTGCTACGATAGTGATAAGTTTTATCACATGAAGAAAGAATTTCCACAGCTCAATAATGAAAAGAAGAAAAAGTTTGAGAAACTCAAAAAGAAGAAAATAGCTTTTTTTGTAACTTAGGATGATTCTAATTCTTCATCATCTTCCGAAAGTGATAGCGATAGTAATTTCGAGCATGCCAATGTACATTTCATGGAAAAAAATAACCAGGTTTGTTGTAATCCTACTTATGATGAAATATTAGAAATAGTATGGAATTGAATGATAAATTTAGAGAACTAAATAAATTAAACAAATATACAAAGGAGAATGGAATAGAATTAAACTAGAAACTGAAATACTAAAAGAAGAATTAGAGATAGTTCAAAAAGAATGTAAAAATTTATCATCTCAAAATGCTATCTTAAAACATGTGTTAGAATATAGCAAATAGAAGTTGATAAGCTTAATTGTGATAAGGCTAATTTAAAACTAGTGCAAATACAGAAAATATCAAAATTATCAATCTCGAAACTAAATTAGAACAAATTAGCAGTGACATTTCGAAATTCGACAAAGGGAAGCAAAACTTAGAAAATTTGATCCAAATTGTTAAGTTCCTAGAAATCGAAATGGGCTACGTTTTAAGAGAAGGCCAAAGCAAAAAAAAAAAAACTATACTACTCTATACACAAAATTTAAAAAGCCTAGAAAAAAGATTGAATCTTCCCATCCAAACATAATACAAATCCGAAAAAAATGATTAGGAAAAGGCATATAGAAGAATATTTAAATAATAGTATATACCATAAAAATTATCATTTTAAAGCTCCCAAACCCTTACGGATATGGCTACATTCCCTTCCTAACAGATAGTATCCGAACAAAGAAGTGGCCACTAATTAAAATTTTTTAGTCAAGGTATTCATAATAAAAAAAAGGAAAACAAGGATACTCGATAGCGGTTACTCCAAACATATGATAGGAAATGCAAAAAAAAAATACATATATTCACAATGACGTGATAACATTCAAAGACAATTCTAACGAGTTCATCATAGGTAGTGAAGACGTCATAAATGTCAATATATATACTTCTTGATTACTAACAAATTCTAAAACATAATTTATGAAGTATTAGTCAATTATATGCTAAAAGTTTTAAGGCCGATTTTGAAAAAGATAGACGTACATTTTTTATCAAAATAAAATTTTAATATTCAAAGGTTGTTTATTAGTAAAGACAATGTGTATATTACATTTGATCAACAATGGTTAGGAGACCATCATACTGACTCATCATTGTGTTATGACTACCATGGGAGCTACTATGGAAATTCAAATGATTATCGGACTTGGTAACTACTTCACCTTGACATTTCTTGCATTTAACTTTATAGTAACCATCGTGTTGATGATGTTGCATTGACATTAATGTAAACATTTTGTGTCATTGTTGTTGATAAGCTTCCTTGTCTCAGCTGGTTAAGGGATTGGGGCATTATGCAAGAGGTCATCGATTCGATTTGGTCAGACCCCTTGTCATGGTAATATGACATATACTATCCAAACTTGTATATATAAGTACCTAATTTCTAGAAAAAAAATACATTCTGTAAAATACTGTGATCATGTAAAACTATTTATTGTCGTTCTGTTATCATTTGGATATTCAATAAATCTATTTTCCTCCATCAAATCACTTGTTTCTTTTTGATAATGACAAAGGAGGAGAAAAATAGAGAGAGCATACACATATGTGGAACATACAAGCATACATTATGTTTTGATATGATGAGTGTTAATAGAATCTATTGTTATCGTCATTTAAAAAAAGGGAAAATGTTAGAATCTCACCTCTTAGATTTTAATGACAATTATACAGTCATATATTGTCGAATTATCTGACTACTTACATGTACAAGACTAAGAAGATCTATCTAAAAACGAGAAATCATTCCCTTAAGAGAAGAAAATGAAGATCAAGCAATTAATCAATGTAAGTATGATTAATTTATATGTGTTGTCTCTACACACGTGTACTAATCATCATGTCAAAACTATAGAAATTGATGATTTAAACATAATATAAGTTTTGCTATCAATAAGAAGTCTAAGCCCTTAAGTCAGACGTTTGGAAGATATCTCATAAAATTCAAAACACTAAAATCAAACGTCTGAGACAATGATTAACTTCTGACCAACGACTCAAGAAATTTTCCTATAGTTAATCAGACGTTTAAACCATAAGTCAGATGTCTAACTAGAGTCTTAGAAAAATTCCTTGACTGAAGTCAAACATTTGGCTTATGACTTCAGGCGTCTGACCTGAAGTAAAACAATTTTTCTCTAAAAAGATGCCTCCATATCTCTTTCTTTTTGCATTCTTCCTCAACTATTATAACTTCTAACCAATTTGACTAACTTAAAAGTTGTAATCCTTAAAACAAAACTATTGATCATGTATATATATGAGGTTCTTTCATGATAAACACAACTTAGAATTCTATTCTTTCTCCTAAAAATTTCTTATACTATTAATCTCTCTTAAGGATAGATCGCTCTGTTATGAAATTATCATTTGTTGTTCTTACCAAAACTACTTCCTATAAATCTATGCATGCTCATGAATTACATACAAGGGTGATTATATGAAGAATTGCATTGGTAGTCAAAATTTATGTTTGTTGAACAAAGCTTGTCAAGAAGAAATGTTGCATAAGCCTATTCTTCCGAGCTAAGGAGAGTTTTTGGTTAGTGTAATGTCGAAAGGGAATTTCGAGACTAGATGTAAGATGGGAGGTCTGAACCAATATAAAAACTCTAGCATTATCGCTTTTACTTCCTCAAATTTTATCTTATTCATCTTTACATACTGATACTAATGCATATTCATATATCACGTATCATAGATAATTTATATCACGATCCTAGTGCACTTTCAAAATCATTAAAGTCTGGGATGACAACAATGAGAAAAAAATATAAAGTTTTCATACACATCGATGGTGGTAAATTGTAAAGTGTAACTATAATAGGTCAAAATGAATATTTAGCAATAACTTGAGCTTGTGATGAAAATTCATTTATACATAAACCAAGTCTAACATTACGGCTCTTCGTGCAAAACTGGGGTATGTTTTATCAAAATATTTTTATGCTTCTCCATCGATTGGATGTGTTGAAGTACCAACGGTATAAAAGTGTTTTCTTCCTATATTCTCACATTATGATGCCTCATATGATATGCGATTACAAAAGATGCATATAATATTGAAGCCTAAAAGTGATATGTAAGTAATACATGCATTTGTATGGAACAATCTTTCTCTTTTTTTTCTCTTGATATTGAATCTTTCTAGGTCACATATTCTACACTTCCTAAAATGGATGTCTTCTTCCCAAAATAATATGCAACCATTTAAATATGTATTTATTTTTTGATACAGCAACCCAAAAGCAAACATGAGTTTTTTCACTTCATAGTGATTTTCGAACATTAAATTATTGAGTGATATATGTTTTGTAGCTTGTACAACCGTTGTAAATCTGGTTTCCCTGAAGTTTTATTCTAATTTCATCGCAACATAATCTGCAATTACTGATAAATGGGTGCTGCCAAAATTACTTTGTTAGCCGGATCCAACAAATCATATGTTTTCTCTGCTTTAATATTTGGTTCTTCTTCGATATGAACAGTATCCTACTACATATTCAACTATTCTTTCGATGAAATTCATCATAACAATTTCATTACCCCCTCCTCCTACATGTTTTGATGCTATAGGATCTGAATCCCACATCAAATAATTCAACATGAGAATATGTTAGTTTAGATGAACTTTAAATATATTTAGTATTAAATGCTTTAACAATTCGTACATACTACATAGACAACGAATTCTTTCTTTGTTTCCCTTATTATTTAAAGCAAATTCAACAAATACGTGTACATCACTATAAAATCTTTCACCTACTGAGCCCTTCATTTTCCTTCGTTGTCGATACATCCAGCTCCAATCATTGCGTTTTTCATACTTCAAAACATATGCTAAAAATTAAAGTATCAACCAATTTATGGAGTGACATTTTATTTTTCAATTCATTTATACTATTAATGTTTTATTAATTATTTAATACATTATTCCTTTTTATTTCTATTTTAATTCATTAATGCATTTTAGTGTTCCTTTATTCATAGTTCGTTTATTACTAATCATTTATACATTTTACAGATTAGCATATATTATGAATACTATAGAATACTAGAGAACCAAGCAAGTGTTCCCAAAACCCTGATTCCAGTAGTCATTTATTTGGTACCTCCCAAGGAGCGGGAACTGTTATTCTAACCCTTCTTGGGGGATTTCATCCACAAACGCAAAGTTTATGGTTGACCGATATGGCTCATCACCATTTAGCTATTGCATTTATTTTTCTTGTTGCTGGTCATATGTATAGAACAAACTTTGGAATTGGACATAGTATCAAAGATCTTCTAGAAGCACATACTCCTCCGGGGGGTCGATTAGGGCGTGGACATAAGGGTCTTTATGATACAATCAACAATTCAATTCATTTTCAATTAGGCCTCGCTCTAGCCTCTTTAGGGGTTATTACTTCTTTAGTAGCTCAACACATGTATTCTTCACCTGATAGTAACAACAGCCTCATAATATATATATATATACAGGAAATAGGACACAAATTGCTCAATGTGGGGTAAGATTAACACCACCCGTGCATGTGTGACACCACTAGCCAAGATGTTCCCAAGACACATGAGCCAAAACCAAGCTCTAATACCATGTAGAATAATAGAGAACCAAATAAGTGTTCCTAAAACCAGTTGGTAATAGGAACAACGGTCTCAAAGTATATATATAGGAAATAAGACACAAATTGCTCAATGTAGGACTAGACTGGCACCACCCCTGCACGTGTGACACCACTGACCAAGACGTGCCCAAGCCACACGAGTCGAAACCAAGGTCCGATACCATGTAGAATACTAGAGAACCAAGCTACAACTAATTAGTAATAGTAGCAATGGTCCCATAATATATATACAGGAAACATGACACACATTGCTAATGTGGGACAAGACTAACACCAGCCCTGCATGTGTGACACCACTGGTCAAGATGTGCCTAAGCTGCACGAGCCAAAACCAAGCTCTGGTACCATGTAGAATGCAAGAGAACCAAACAAGTGTTCCTAAAACCAATTGGTAATAGAAACAACGGTCTCATAGTATATACACAGGAAACATGACACAAATTGGTCAATGTGGGACAAGACTAACAAATACAATATCCAAATTTTAATTTATTGTTTTCTGCTTTCCTTTCCCCTTTGTTTCCAATATCGTATGCATATGGATGTACATAGAGAGAAAAAATAAGTGCTATCCAAATTTTGTGAACCATTCAAAAAAATGATTTATCAAATATAGTTACTTTATCATGTTTGTAACCCATTCAATACAGAGACAAATTGGAGAAATATTGTAGATGAATATTGGCATTCATTCTGTAACAAAATGAATATCCATATAATAATCATATATAATACTTGTCAAACGTTGATGGGATGTTTGCATTGATTCAATTAATATCCATATTATATGAATATCCAAATAATTATCATATCCATATTATATGAATATCCATATAATAATCATACACAAGGTTTTGAAGATTTTTGTGCATGAAATATGGAATGAAAGGAGCATGAGGAATTTCAATTTAGTTTCTTTAAGTGCTGGCGGGATGTTTGCATTGATTCAAAATGCTGTTCTTAGGAAACTGAATGTTAAGTAATTGGTTTGTGGACTGTGTTGTAGATTTTGATGAACTTGTGCTTGTTATTGGTGGCTGTTGAGTGCATTTTGAAGAATTCAGATCCATGCAAGGCTTGATGATTTTATAGTGTGCAGCTTTGATTTACTTTCTATTTTGTTAGTGTATATCTTACTGTTTTTTTTCAAGGCTGTTAGATAGTAAATGGTATAATAATGCATAGATATGTATATCCAGTTTGCTTATATGGCATTATGTAATTGATCAGTGTTAATAAAATTTTAATTGCCTTTAAAATACTTGTCAAGCGGGGTTAATCGCTCTGTAAGGGATTCGAAATATAAATCACATTATGCACTAATTTGTTCATAAATTACCAGCATGCATTTTAATTTTTATTAATTATATAACATATTAACATTTATACAATACTTTTTTATTTTTAATGTTATATATATTAATTACAATATATTATATAATTTTTATCTTTTAATAAAGTCATTTATGTTTACAAATTTAACAAATAATGAATTTAATATTATATTTAAAAATTTAACTATTGTATACGTTGTTTATCGCATGCCTTACGTTGTTTATACATCTTTAATGGTCTAAAGTAAAAATTCCCTAATTTTGTTTAAAGTTTACATAAGATGGAAAAAAAAGTAAAATTGTACTAAAAATATATAAAGTTGTATTTGTAACTTACCTATTTATTTACTAATGTAACCTAAAAGCCTAAGATTACAAGTTTGTCTTTAGGATGTGTTATTGTTATTGGCCTATTAAATCTGTTACTCTTAATTGAGGTAATTTGTGCCATGATATGAATTGTATCGAATATGAATTGTATTATTTTGTGTATAAGTTGATATTTCATATGACTAATGCATTTTCCACACAAATCATTTGTTGTGTATTTATTTGTACTTATCACATAACATACTCTACGTATTCTATATACGTATTTATCGCAATTAGTTAGAAATTTTGGATTAAATATCCCTACCAGAAAAATGGTATGCTTGTATGTGCGTGTTAATTGCCTTTAATTACTATATAGCGACATAAGGATGCGAGGTTAACACCTCCTTATATTAGATGTCTTCCCAAATAACCCGGCTACCAACAACTACAAGAAAATGGGTTAATGTGAGACATCTAGCATCATAAGCCATTTAGATTTTGGATAGGCCTACCTCTATGAAGGTATTAAGTGGACGATCATCCTCTTAGTGGTATTATATGGCTGGACTCACCCCTCTTATAATGGTTTTATCCTTAAGAGCTCGGGCTGTAGTCTTAGGATTCTCCCTTATTAGGTGTTAAGGGATCCATGGGTCTGCCTTTCTCTAATTGTTTTTAGATATTAAATGGTCATAGATGAGTTAGGTAGTTCTCCAAAAGTTGTCCGCTACTTCTAGGTGACTATGGTGAGAATCTGCCCGGGGGATGTGTTACTAAGAGTTTCGCCTAACATGTAAGGAAAACCGCATGCCTAAGGGAAGTATTAAGTGGCTAAGGACTCAACCTTAATGACAGCTAGATAGTGGCATAGGTGTTCATCTGGAGAGTCTTGAATGGCAAGAGGTTGTCCATCTAAAACCATATATTAAGTGGCGACTTACTATCTATTGCATTAAAGTGAGAGTATTTATATAGTTGCAGTGTCTACTAGAAAAGAGGCCTTAAGTAGCTAGAGTCCGCCAAGGGGTATTAAGTAATCATGGGAATCTGCCCTTACTTTATTTAGCATTAAGTGGTCAAAGGGTTCACCTTTTTCCATTGATAAATGTGTATATTAATAGACAAATATTCGTATTTCGTATATGTGTGTTTGGTTGCCCAGACATACCCATGATTGTTTTCATACTTTCCAAGTATAGGAAAAAGGTTTTTAAGCTTAAAGCTTTTATTCGCCACAACTAAGAAAAAAAATTAGTCAAAATGTTTCATGACCTTACTAAATAGTCTAGGAAAGAGAAGGGCATCCCCTTTTAGAAAATAGAAAAAAAATGATTTTCGTTAAAAAAAATATCTTATATAAAAAATAGTAGAACTAGCGGCTACTTTATATCGAATATTAACTTATCTATCTGCTAGTTTGATTACTCCTACTTTAATAGTTATATTGAAGTAAGCTACTTGGTAAAACTCTTTTCCTTGTTCCGACCCCCTCCTCTTAACAACATATAGATTAGGTAGGATGGTATGGTGGAGCAAGCTTAATGATTATGATGTGCTTGACGATGACGACTACTATCTTATTTTATTATTACCTGGTTGTATCTTAGTTAATATGATAATGTAACTTGGTTTAGTGTTTATGCCATTTTTACTATGATGTATTTAGGTATTATGATGGTTTTATAATATGATTTATCTATTTCATTATTATATCTTTTCCATTCCGTTGTGAGATCTAATTTCTCTATAGTTTGGATCTGTTTAGTTTATTTATTATAGGAATCAATGACTTATTTGAAGCGACTCTAAGTTACAATGGGTCTTCTCTGAGTCGAGATTTAGGCCAGCTCTGAGTGGGTTGTTACTTGTTACACCAAAGGAAAAGTCATATGCATGAATCAAAGCTAGAGCAAGTACTACATTGGTCAAGGAAAAGACAATAACAACACCGCAATAGGTAGTGCACCAAATCAGATATTGCCATGGGCTATCCTGCATTGTTAATTAATACATTGCATTACTATAATTCTATTTATTTTAATATTACTTAGAACAAAAAACAATACATAAATGATCTATAACGTGTTAAGATGAAGTATTAAATGAGTTATTATAATTGTGGGATATGCTATTATTATTTATGCGGTTGATTCTCGGCTTCATTACCCATTTTTAAAGCCTATATTCATAGAGTTTAGAAATCAACAGGCAATTTTATATTTTCTCTAAATAAGATGGATTTTATACTATCAAATTTAATAGGAAAGAGGATTGCGATAGGTTTTTGGAGGAAGCAGGGTCGGTCCTAGCAGTTTTGGTGCCCAAAGCCAAAAGCGAAACCAAGGCCCTTATAAAAAGACTAATGTATTATCATCAATTAAATTATCAAGCATTGAATGTTATTGTATACTGATTATTTAATAACAAATTACCCAAAGCCAAAAGCGAAACCAAGGCCCTTATAAAAAGACTAATGTATTATCATCAATTAAATTATCAAGCATTGAATGATATTGTATACTGATTATTTAATAACACAAAATATTAAATTATGAATGTCTAATCTACTAGTTATAGTTTCTTTTTAAATTCAGATGATAAATTGAAAAAAGTCATTCACCTAGTTTATTTTACTAAAATACATTAACAACACATTCCTGCAAAAACGTAGTTATTTATAAAAACATTGTCATATGTCGATACATTTTTCCTTAGCTAATAATTAAAAATCCATCATTATTACCAAATTAATCATTATTGTACAATTATCTCAAGTAATAATTTGAATATATTTGGATTTAATAATTGTTAATTAATATACAAATCAATCCTTAGATTATTATTTATTAACTTGCATAAAATTGGAACATGCCCAAAATTGAATTTATGAATAATGAAACATAGATCATAAATGTCAACATTGGTTAGAAATATATTGAAGGACAATAAAAATAGCTAATAATAATGATCGGGAAATCAGAATAAACTCCTTTGCAATACCAATAACTTTTTTTAATACTTTTTAGATACTATAGAGAGTAGCAATTTGAAATTTTCAATTAAAACAATTTCAAATTAAAATATTGAGTTTCTGCAGCATCAGCAGAACCAAGAAAAAAGAAGCTTCTTTGCTTCCATCAAGATGAATGCTTGCATTATGATTGTCAAGGTGAAGGTTATAGTCTTGCTCACCGGGATGCTCTAATGGCAGTTTTTCAGCCTCTTTGGTTTCCAAACTTTTGTGCAATAGCATTGGCCATGGTGAAACATAAAGGAAACAGTTTTAGGTAAACATTGAGTTGATCTAACAGAGTAACTTGTTTCAACCGTGATCTTCAATTTGCCCTAGTTAAGTTAATATCCAGGAACAAAAATTAAAACTTATAAACTTTGAAATACCAATTCCTTTTCGATGTTGTAGACAATTACAAATTTACAATAGCAATTTGCTTCAAATTATAACACTTATGAACTAGTCCAGAGAATTGGAACCAATAGAATATTGGAATTTTTGGTGATACAATATTTCCAAAATTAATTATATTTTGAAGATATTCTCGGTAATTTAGTTACCCTTTTTGTGCAAGAAAGAAATGGAAAGGAATATTAAGGGAATATGAATATTGGAGATTCGCCCTTTATTTTATTGCCATATTTCGTGAAAGAAGAAACGAAAAGAAATTAAATTGGGAAAGAATTGATTGATGGAGAAAAGTAAAGGATATCAATCTATTATATGACAATAAAATTAATGAGAATATTAGTATTCCATGAATTGATTTATTTACATAAATCAATTACTTAAACCCCAAGTAAATTTTACTTTATATAAAGAGAGGCATAGAGAATGTTATTATTATATGATCATCTGTATTTCTTCATTTTGTTTCTCTACTATTAAACTCTATAATCTCTTGAATATTAATAAAATCTCTTCCCCATTGAAGTGGACGTACACTATCTCGCGGTAGTGGAACCATTATAAATATTGTGTGTTATCTGTTGCCTTTATATTTTTTCTATGATCTGTGACTAATAATCATTTCAACATGTTTGTTCTATCACATCATTTCAAGATCCTATTGAGGTTTTCCACTGAAAGGGATTGATTACCCCTTACCACTGGTATCAGAGCTAGATTCGCAAAGAAGGCGTTTGTTTAGAATGGCAGGAGGAGATGAAAATAGTACAAATAATACGTCAATTCTAGTAGTTTCTCCATACGTCAGAGGATCTTATGTGGCATTAGGATCACAGTTGACGATAGAGAAGTGGAATGGTGAAGGAGATTTTGAAAAGTGGCAGTGGATGATGAAAGCAGTTTTGAGAAGAAATCGCGTTCATCAAGTAGTATTTGATACAAAGGCATTGCCTAGTGATATTTCATCAGTGGAATTAGAAAAGATGGAAGAATGGGCCTTTACTACTCTTCAACTTGCTATGGGAAAGAATGTAATTTCTGAAATCAGTCAGGAAACAACAGCTAAAGGCATTTGGAAGAAGTTGGAGGACCTATACATGAAGAAATCCCTATCTAACCTTCTAATCCTTTGAAGACCGTCTTTACTTATAAGATGAAGGTAGGTTCTTAAATTAAGACACACTTAAGTGTGTTTGATGACCTGTTAATGAAGATGAAGTCTGTTGAGTTAAAAATTGATGAAGAACCAGAAAGCAATGGTTCTGTTGTGTTCGCTCCCGTAGCGATACACTGGTTTCGCTAATAACCTTATCTATGGTAGAGATACATTGAAATTAGATGATGTGAAGACAGGTTTGCTTAGTGTAGAGTTGAGAGATCGGATGAAAGAGTTTGGTGTTAGTGATAGTAGTGGAGAAAGTAGTAGTTCAGGTTTACTAGTAGAGAGAGGAAGAGCAGAGAAAAAAGAGAAGAATAATAGGAGGTGTTCCAATTCTAGGAAGCCTCATTCACAAAGTCAAAAGATGGAAAGTGCTATAATTGTAAGAAACAAGGGCATTTGAGAAGAGACTGTCCAGATTTGGAGAAGAAGACTTATGGTTCTTCATCTATTGCGATGGAGAAAGATGGTAGTGATTTATTGACAACGGTTGTATCAGATGTTGCAGACCTCTGGATTTTAGATTCTGGAGCATCATTTCACATGAATCCTAATAAGGATTATTTTTCTTCCTTCGATGCCAAAGAAGGAAGTTCCATCCTTATGGGGAATGATGCTACATGTAAGTCTATGGGAGTTGTTTTAGTTTGCATTCGCATGTTTGATGGCTTTCAGATGTTCGCTATGTCCCAGGTCTTCGGAAGTCATTGATATCATTAGGCCAATGGGCATCATTTTGTTGCAAGATAACCATTGTCAGATATGGTTTGATAGTTTCTAGAGAGACACTTGCATTGATGAAGGGTGTTATGGTACGAAATCTGTATATGCTAATGGGTACCATTGTCCATGGAGAATTATGTGTTGGAGTCGATAGCTCTAAAAGTATAGATGCTACCAAGCTTTTGCATATGAGATTAGGTCACACTTTAGAGAAGAACTTAGAGTTGCTTCATTAGAGGAAAAAGATCTACGGAGAAATCTTCAACAAGTTGGAATTTTGCAAGGAGTGTATTGGCAAAGCAAACCAGAGTTTCTTTTGGTGATTGAATGCATACTTCTAAGAGGGTACTTGATTACGTGCATTCAGACGTTTAGGGGCCATACTTTGCAACTTCTATTAGTGGAGCTTATTATTTTGTTTCATTCATTGATGACTACTCGCGCAAGGTTTGGGTGCATGTAATGAAAGCTAAGTCGGAAGTATTTGAGAAGTTTAAGGTTTGGTTAGCTCTTGTTGAAAACCAAACAGGAAAGAAACTGAAGAATCTTAGATCCGACAATGGTAGCAAATATGTCTCCAAAGAGTTCCTCGACTACTGCAGACAACATGGTATTAGAAGATAGTTTACTACACCTGGTGATCCGCAATCCAATGGGGTTGCTGTGAGGATGAATAGGACTCTACTTGAGAAGACCCAATGCTTGATATTGACTGCGGGTATGTCTAAGGGTTTTCAGGCTAAAGCTATTTTGACTGCAGCACATATTATTAATCAGATTCCACGCTCAGCCATTGGTGGGAAGATTCAAAAGGATTTACGGCAAGGTAAAAACACTTTATTAAGTTATTTTCGTATATTTGGATCTCCAGTTTATGTTCACAATACAGGACATGATAAGTTGGAGCCTAGAGCCTCCAAATGTGTTTTTCTTGGTTATACAGATGGTATAAAGGATATAGAATTTGGAATCCAATTACAAAGGAAGTTATACATTCCAGACATGTGACTTTTGATGAGTCAGCAATGTTTAAACCATTGGAAGGTTTATTAAAGGGTTCAGATCCAGTTGATGAGATGCCTGAAAAGACCGAGATTCCCAGTTTTCAAACCCAAAGTAGAGCTATTACTATTGATAATAGTGATAGAGTAGCTGATGATACATCACATGATAGTCCACAGATCTCCTCTAGTAGTGATGGTGATGGTCATGAAGCTAGAGAGGATTCAGCTTAAGGTGGAGCTCAAGGAGAGACGGGAGATATAGTCATTCGGGCTAGCCAGAGACCAAAGAAAGCTCCAATTAGATATGGAGATTGGAAGTATGCAAATTTGAGCCTTGATGATCTGTTTGAGTATTCTTTAAATGTAATTCATGATGAACCATTGAGCCTTGAAGAATCCATGAAGTCGAGTGATGACTCGAAGTGGAACTGTGCTATGGATGAGGAGATACAATCTTTGCAGAAGAACAAGACGGTACCACTACCTCAAGGAAGCCGAGCCATAGGTTGCAAGTGGGTGTTCAAGGTGAAAGATGATGGTAGATACAAGGCAAGATTAGTATCCAAAGGGTTTTCGCAAAGAAAAGGGTTAGAGTATAATTAAATTTTTGCTCTAGTTGTTAGACAAAATTCAATTCGATTCCTACTTGCAATAGTTGTTGCTAACGATTTAGAGTTAGAACAACTTGATGTGAAGACCGCTTTCTTGCATGGTGGTTTGGAGGAAACCATTTACATGAAGCAATCAGAAGGATTTATTGTAGGTGGAAAGTCGGATTAGGTATGCAGGTTGAAGAAATCTCTTTGTGGTATAAAACAGCCGCCTAGACAATGGTACAAAAGGTTTGATTCTTTTATGCTTTCACATGGTTTTATTCGTAGTACTAAAGATGAATGTGTTTATTTCAAGCTTTTAAAGAATAATAATTAGGCGTATTTTCTTTTGTATGTGGATGATATGTTGATTGGTTCCAAGGATAATGCTGAAATTGATGAGTTGAAGTTGAAATTAAAAGCGGAATTCGATATGAAAAATCTTGGAGAAGCCAAAAAAAAAATTTGGGGATGGAAATCCAAAGAGATTGAAAGCTTGGACTTTTAATACTTACTCAAAAGGAAGACGCTTCCTCGGTTTAGCATGGATGAAGCAAAGGCTATCAGTACACCTATGCCTTTGCATATACAACTTTCTAACCAAGGCTCTCTGATCTCAGAAAAGGACAAGGCCTATATGAAAAAGATTCCCTAAGCGAGTGCAATAGGTAGCTTGATGTATGCTATGGTGTGCACTAGATCTGACATTGCTCATGTTGTTGGATTAGTTAGTAGATATACGGCAAATTTGGGAAAATCACATTGGAAGGCAGTGAAGTATATTTTTAGACATCTTAGAGGTACATCAGATTATGGGTTTGTTTTTGGCAGCAGAAATAAAGATTTTAACTTAGTTGGATTTTGTGATTCAGACAATGCTGGAGATAAAGATAGAACGAAGTCAACCTCAGGATATGTGTTCACTCTTAGAGGAACAACTATTAGTTAGAGAGCGATGTTGCAAACCATAGTTGCTTTGTCTACTACAGAGGCAGAGTTGATAACTGCAGTTGAGGAAGCCAAGGAGGCACTTTATTTGAAGAAATTATTGTGTGATTTGGGCTTCATACAAGATGCTTGTTTGGTGAATTGTGATAGTCCGAGTGTAATTCATTTAGCTGAAAATTTGTCTTTCAGTTCTAGAACAAAGCATATAGAGGTAAGAGAGTCTTTCCTTATCTCTATGAATGATGAGAAGTTAGTTCGTCTTTAGAAGATTCACACAAATGACAATGCAGCGGACATGTCTACGAAGGCGTTACCAGCTTTTAATTCGAGCATTGCTCGAACTTAATTCACTTGATGAAGTGCTAGGTACCACGTGGTGGCACTATAGGGAGAGAGTGACTTGGTTGAAGTCAAGGGAAGATGTGGTATTCTTCTTGTATGAAGAGATAGGAGTTGGTTGCACAATGTCTACCTTATTTTTGAATGCTTCCAACACTTTGTTGGTGTGTGGTGTTGGATCTCGCTATATGGCGTTTTGATTATGACAACTATACATGTACATATATATTATTGTCAACTAATTCTATGTTGCCGGAAGATACTTTTGACAATCAGGTTCAAGACGAAGATCACTTATATGTTGTAAGAGTCTATTAGTCCTAGATTTATATGTTAAAGTCTAATGATTACACACATGCACGTTTTATATATATAGTTCTTTTATTATAAAATAGGCAAGGTATAGGCTGATAACAGAAAACAGATGTTTGGTCTGAAAATTTCAGACGTCTGTTTGCTGAAATAGACTGTTCTTCACTACAATATTCAGATGTCTGTTTCAAATATTTCAGATGTTTGATTTCACCCCGAATTGCACTGTTTCCTTGCTGACTATACCTTTACATATAAATAGACATCTAAAAATAATTTTCAGACATCTGATTCTGAAATGTTGCATCTTCTATGAAGAGACACAACTATTTTATCCATAACTCTTCATCAAAACCTTTCGTGATCAGTTGTATCTTTTTATATATTACAAATAGGGAGTTGATTAATTGATCTAATCATCGAATTTTATTCTAATTCTCTCTATCTTATTCAAAGCTCTCTAAGTTCTAAAAAGCAATCTATTTTCATACTTGTGACTTTTAAACTTCCATATTCCTTCACATACTTCACGATTATCATCAAGGAAAGGCTATAGGAAGGGTGTACTTAATATTTGACAATCCGTATTATCAAGAACACAAAAGAGTCAACAATTATTCTGTATTAGTGAAGACCTATTCAGTGGTTGAGGCAAGAAATCTCGTTCGTGTGTTCGGGAAAATGTGAACCTATTCCTTCGGGTAAAGTGAGGGTTGTTGTGTTAGTGAAATACAAGAAGTGAGTCTAGGACTGGATGTAGGACAGTGGTCCGAACCAGTATAAAATCGATCGTGTGATAAAAGAGGAAAATATTTTTTTAGTAAAACAAGACAATTGTTTCGAAAATACTTTAGAAGAGCTTGTTTTTCAAAAAGATTTCCTTCAAAAAGAAAATGAGCAACTAGAAGATAAAAACAAGGTTCTTTTAAAGGAAATTGTTCTTTTACGAAATAAAAATGCATCTATAGAAGATTCTTTAAATGATTCTTGTTCTTTAATTTTGTCTCTTGAAAAAGAGAATGACGCTTTAATTGGAAAGAACTTAGAATTATCTAAAGAATGTGATTTTTAAAAGTTAATAATAATATTTTGCAAAAAGAAATTTATGACTCAAAAGAAAATTTTGAAAATTTACAATCGTCTTTAAATTCAAAATCTCAAATTTATCATCTTGAAAATGAGAATAGTATTTTGAAGGAAGAATTCTGAATTAAATAAGGAAAATGATAATTTAAAAAGTAGCAAAATCTCTTTTGAAAGTGTTAATCGTGACTTTGGAATCAAATTTGAAAAATGTACAAATAAGTTCGCAAAATTCAATAAAGGTAAAAATGATTTAAATGTGATTTTATCTAGTTCTAGACCTTTAACGACAAAAGTGGTTTAGGATATAATAAAACTAATCAGAGGAATAGTACTAGATATGCTTTTATGAAAAATATCACTGTTAGTACTAAAGCACGAATAAATCCAAGATTCAATTTTTATCGAAATTCGATATGACTAGAAATATTTATAATAAATCTAGAGGTACCAAAGAAAATATCAATATAAATTATTTAAGTATTTGGGTTCCTGTAAATTGAAAAAACAGAGAAAGATATATAGATGATTATTTTGATTCAGTAGTTAATAATGAAAATTTTATTTTTAAATGTTCCATTAGACCCTCTTGGGTATGGTTACCTTCCATTTAACCCTTGGACCCTGACAAAGGAAGTGGGTACTACAGTATTTATCATATTTTTTGCAGGTACACCACAACAATAAATTTAGTCAAAAATCTTTGAAATTTTTGGAAACAGAGCTAAAAATGAAAGATTAAATCAGAAAAATTGGTAATCTTATATATTTATATTGATATGCAATTATTCTTTTACACATCATATTTCATATCGATGGACAATTGATATACTATATCATTTCTATATATTTTTATACAATTTCTTATGGAAATACTTCATATATCACAAGCTCATTTACAATTTCTCTTTTGACTTATATATGAATACATCTCTAAATGATTATGTAAATATGCTTTCGTATGATCAAATTGTAGCTTGTGACATGAAATATATATTGAACTTGAATATAAACTTACAAGTTATATATAAACATGAATATCATATGCATAACTCAGGAAAACTATATATTCAGTCGACTAAATCCCAGATTCAGTTGTCTGAATATTCATGGGATCAAAATTTTATCCCATAATTCAGTCGTTTGAATGAGCTTAAAATATCTATCATCTGTCTGTTTGGTTGTGCTTATTATGTATGCGTATTATTTATGTGTTTGTGCATATTCGTGTGAATTGTTTACATAAGTATCTCCTTTTTATCAATGACAAAGGGGGAGAAATATATGATAATATATGCCTATTGATGGGGGAGTTACATATATAGTTGTCATTATCAAAAAGGGGGAGAATGTTGGATTTCGCTATATGGCGTTTTGATTATGACAACTATACATGTACATATATATTATTATCGACTAATTCTATGTTGCAGGAAGATACTTTTGACAATCAGATTCAAGAACACAAAAAGAAGATCACTTATATGTTGTAAGAGTCTGTCAGTCCTAGATTTATATGTTAAAGTCTTCCTTGATGATTACACACACACACACACACACGTTTTATATATATAGTTCTTTTATTATAAAATAGGCAAGGTATAGGCTGATAAAAGAAAACAGACGTCTGGTCTGAAAATTTCAGACGTCTATTTGCTGAAATAGATTGTTCTTCACTACAATATTCAGACGTCTGTTTCAAATATTTTACACGTCTGATTTCACCCCAAATTGCACTATTTCCTTGCTGACTATACCTTTACATATAAATATACGTCTAAAAATAATTTTCAGACATCTGATTCTAAAAGGTTGCATCTTCTATGAAGAGACACAACTATTTTATCCATAACTCTTCATCAAAACCTTTCATGATCAGTTGTATCTTTTTATATATTATAAATAGGGAGTTAATTAATTGATCTAATCACCGAATTTTATTCTAATTCTCTCTATCTTATTCAAAGCTCTCTAAGTTCTAAAAAGCAATCTATTTTCATACTTGAGACTTTTAAACTTCCATATTCCTTCACATACTTCACGATTATCATCAAGGAAAGGCTATAGGAAGGGTGTACTTAATATTTGACAATCTGTGTTATCAAGAACACAAAAGAGTCAACAATTATTCTGTATTAGTGAAGACCTATTCAGTGGTTGAGGCAAGAAATCCCGTTCGTGTGTTCGGGAAATTGTGAACCTATTCCTCTGGGTAAAGTGAGGGTTTTAGTGTTAGTGAAATACCCGAAGTGAGACTGGGACTGGACGTAGGACAGTAGTCCGAACCACTATAAATCAGTTGTGTGATATTTACTTATTACTCTGTTATATACACTACATCCTATTCTCCATACTACACGATCCTATACTGCTGCATAGCCCCTTTTTCATGTGATGGCCTTGTCGTAGTTCACTAACAAAGTGCAACGAGGGGTGACTTTTGCAGGAACTCATTGGGAAACATTCACATTGGAGTTTCTTGGTTGCAAGAGATTTTGTATCAAGGTGGAGATTATTGGAATTTTTGGTGATACAATATTTCCAAAATTAATTAGATTTTGGAGATATTCTCAGTAACTTGGTTACCTGTTTTGTACAAGAAAGAAATGGAAAGAATATTAGGGAGATATGGATACTGGAGATATTCGCCATTTATTGTTTTGTCATATCTCATGAAAGAAGAAACGAAAAGAAATTAAATTGGGGAAAAAATTGATTGATGGAGAAAAAAGAAAGATATCAATCAATTATTTAACAATAAAATTAATGGGAATATTAGTCTTCCATGCATTGATTTATTTACATAAACAATTACTTCATCCTCAAATAATTTTTCCTTATATAAAGAGAGGCCTAGAGATTGTTATTATTATCAAATCATCTGTATTTCTTCATTTCGTTGCTCTACTGTAAAACTTTGTAATCTCTTGAAAATTAATAAAATCTCTTCCCCATTGCAGTGGATGTACACTATCTCGCGATAGTGGAACCATTATAGATATTGCGTGTTCTCTGTTGCCTTCATATATTTTTCTGTGATATATGATTGATAATCATTTCAACATGTTTGTTCTATCACATCATTGCAAGATCCTATTGAGGTTTTTCCACTGAAAGGAATTGATCACCCCTTACATAGAAATAACAACTTGCCATGAATTACTAGTATTGAATTTGTCCTATAGATCAACCTTTGGCTTATATTGTCATCGATTGATTTGGAATTGGAGAAGATTATCTTGAGTGAAAGTCGCCTTGCAACACGCCAGTCGTCGCGTCGCTTCATCGCCTCAGTTGCGAGTTTTTCCACTCCATCACAGTTTCTTTTTCTTTTCTGTATGCGGCTGTTGAGAAGACGGTGCCCTTGATTTTTTGGGCCCTAAGAAAATGCTTTTCATGCTTTGGGGAAGGGACAGTCCTGGGAGGAAGGTACATAATTTTACAATAAAAAGTTAATGATGAAGAAGCATTGAACGGTGGTACTAAATTTGATAAGAATATTTTACATTCTATTCATGTTCGGGTCCGTCTCCCTGGTTTTCCTTTAGAATATTGGACAGAGGAGGGAATAAGTCATACTGTATCTGTTAGTAACCCTCTTAAGCTTGATAAGGTCACAAAAGGAATTAGGAAGATTGTGTATGCTCCGGTGTTGGTTAAAGTTTCTAATTATGTTTCATACCCTAAACATATCCCTATTCCATCGGGTGATGATCAATTGATTATGCAGGAAGTCGAATAAGAGTGGTTTCCACCCAAATGCTTGAACTGTCATAGTTTAGGGCATGAAGAGAATGTCTTCCAATTTACAAAAGTTTGGCTTCCCAAGCAAACCGCTCCTCCATCTTTCCCTAATAATTCTGTGGAGATTGATAATAATATATAGCATTCTAATTTGCAAGACCATGCAGGTTCTTCTGTTCGTTTCCTTGATTGTTCCACAGTTCAGCAAGAAAATAACACAGAGACCCCAAAAGCAGTTTCCTGAATCACATGAAGGTGCAATGAATTTTTCTGTACCTGATGTTACGGACTCAGTGGATATTGCTGATGATATGATTCCTCTAATGGTAGTAATATAGGAAATAAAATCTTAGACCATATTGTGACAAGATCGAATATAATACATAGGGCTATGTCAGATGAGGCAACTGACGATTTCTAGGCTTACGTGGACTCTATAGTGATTGACAACCCTGAATGGATTAATATGGTCATCCAGATCAAGGGAAAGAAGAAAAAAGCAAATAAATTTTAAGAAGCCGACAGGTGTATTTTTCACTGGGCTAGTTTATTCTTCCGATGCTTATTTTTTTCCCTCATTAGAAAGAAGAGTACTATGTTTTTTTTCTTGTGCCTTATATATTTGGCTTGTATTAGATTTTGGTTAAGTGTAGACTAATATTGTCTTTATATTCCTTGTCTTTAGTTGTACCAATTTGGCACCGGTTTTGAAATGTACAACTATAGATGTAGAATCTTTCTATATATATATAATAAATTATCAGTTTTCATTAAAAAAAAGAATAACGACGTAGTACAATTAGAATTTTGAAAATTCGTAAGTTGGCTATTAGTTCAGATGATTCAATATCGATATATGTTAGTTAATGTGGTTTAGAAAGATTGATTTAACATACATTTGTAGTAACATTTCAAGTTATCGATATTCGACCTTACATTCATTATCATTTTATAAGAAGGTTACATATACAATTTCATGTCGTTCAGCTCATTTTGACCCTCCATCTTATCATATTCAATTTTCAATCAATATCAATTAATATCTAAAATGGTCTGATAGTTTATAGGATTTACAACTAAACATATCAAAATGACATGAAATTTTATATTTATTTATTTTTAATAGAAAGGAAAATATAATATAACAAAAAGGAGAATCTAGCCACGCTCCAAGGGCTAACAAAAACGGATTCCACAGAAAGTAGAATTTGTGCACACACACAAACAAGATAAACTAAACAAAACATGTAAAACAAACAGGCAAGCAGCAGTCTAGCTTAAGCAATCAACATACGCTGCAGAGGAAGCCTTAGTAGACGGGCGCCAAAGCAATGAGCGGCAATGAAAACCCCTAGCTCCACAAGACACATGCAAAGAGCTGAAACAACGCACCAAGCCTCTCTAAAATGCAAATGGGGAAGGCTGAGAAAATCAATCTGATGGCCCTAAGCCTGTGAAATCAGCTCCGACAAATCTAAGGTGGCTAGCAAAGGCAGAGAAAAACATCAAATCTCCTGATCCACTAATCCAATAAAATCTCTAACTGATCTTGCTCCAGTAAGTACTTATGCCTTTGTGATGCCCTCTCATACATGAAACTAAAAGAAAACAAATAAAAATGGAAGCGTTGTTAATACATACCACCATAAATGCGCAAGTTATTATAGACGTGTTACTGATGCATTGCAATCACAACATCGCCCATTGACTTCATAATCATCTCCTTAGCCGGTAGTGCAATATAGTAAAAAAATTAGAATTTATTATTGTTGGATCTTAATGAAGTCCACACAGTTAAACTCATAGCAATTATCTACTTAATTTTCTTAGTTGCATTCTTCAGTTTCCTCAAATCAAATTTACAAAGTGGATTACACTAATAAAAGAGTAAGGGAAACTAAGTTAAAATTGATAAGGATTGGCATATTCTAAGTCAATCCTTGCATTTGATATGTCATAATTTGAGGAATAAATATCATTAATGATATGCCATAATATGAGGGAAATATATCATTAATGATATTATTCCATAACTGTAACAGTACATATAAATAAATGGTATGCTACAATGATAAGGATTGACATACTCTAAGTCAATCCTTGCATTTGATATGTCATAATTTGAGGAATAAATATCATTAAAGATATGCCATAATATGTAGGAATTAATATAAATATTGTTGACACATTTTTTGGCAAAAGCCGTCACACATGGAATTCCTGAATGATAACATGCTCGAGCGATAGAAACGACGTCAGAAGACATTGAGAGATTTGGTCAAAATCACATCCTCAACATAAACAGGCCCGAAACTCCTATCAGACGACCTCTTTTGGGCCCGAAAATAGTGATTACGAAGCTGAGCTCTGTAACATTTGTAGATCTCTGAGTTAGCTTCAGTTTGAGCTTCGGTTTGGCTCAATCGGACTTACGGTTTGAAAGATATGTCCGCTTCCGTAAACTGGTGTAAACTGGAAATTTCCTGGATAAAGCAACGAAGCAGCACACGATCGAAGTATGGATCACGCACCCTCGGATCGCCCCTCATCGGTTCGCCCCTCTAGGAGTCGCACCCCTAGGTCGCGGTCCGATCCTAGGAGTCGCCCCCCTAGGTCGCGATCCGATCCTACGGGTCGCACCCCTAGGTCACGATCCGATCCTAGGGGTCGCACCCCTAGGTCACGATCCGTTCCTAGGGGTCGCACTCCTAGACCACGATCCGACCCCATGATCGCGATCCGAACTTCCGACCTGCAGATACGCTCCCTGTTTTGACCTATTCTCATGCCACATCTTGCTCCTATTATCCTGGATCGTGTGCCACGTACCCCACCACGATCCGATCCCCGCACCTGCTCCTGGACAGCCTGTTCTGACCTATTCTCAAGGCTATTTTTACTCCAACTTGCATGGATCTTATTACACATGTCATATGACGATTTGGAGATGATATCTGGACGTTTTCCACCACATTTCGAGATTTTTGGGATGCGTGCCATGTGTCCCATGAACCGCCTTCAGGAAACGGCTATAAATACCTCATTTGAAGGCATTTTCAAGGATCTTTTGGCTCTAACTCTTCATAGCTTCCACCATTACTGAAGGGCAAGGACTTTGCACCTCCATACACTCAAATTCTTCTCTTTTCAATACAATTAACACACGGATTGTGTGACTACATATAACTGATTCTTGTAATCTGTCAGTATAACAATAAGATTATAAAGTGGACGTAGGCTACATCTACAGCCGAACCACTATAAAAACTTTGTGTGTCTCCTCTTTATTTACTCTTTTCTGCATTTTGTGATCTGCGATCTGCATTTGGGTGTTAGGCCCAATTTTTGGTCTAACATTTTGGCGCGCCAGGAAGGGGGGCACACAAAAACTTCAACTTCTAGCTTGAAAGGAAACTCAATGGCGAACAAAAGGAAGAAGACTGGAACTTCTTCTCATGCCGATGATGCTAATGCTAAAGGCACAAGGAACGAGGCAAGCCAGGAAGCTTCCTCTCATGAAGACCCATCAGCATACCTGACTAGAGACGAGATGGATGGAGTTCTCGCTGAATTGAGGACCCAGGTGGCAAGGCAGGACGATCTCCTCCAGAAACAACAGGAAATGATCAACCAATTCTTCGCTCGGATGGATGGATGGCCGGGCAACGTTCAGCTCGCTGGAAACAATGCAGAAGTCGCTCCAGCAATTGACCAGAATCGGGTCGGATCGCCCTCTTTACGAAATCCTCAGATCGGGCTCACCACGACTCGCGTCATAGATGGACTCGGGGGCAACCCCCCCATTCAACAGCAGAACTCGTCTCGTGATATACCTCTGCACCACGAATCGGATCGTGGAACACTACTAGGCTCACGAACCGATCCCAACAACTCGCTCCCGCCTGCTCAACAACAACCAGTTCGTGACCTACCTCCTGGACCCAGTCGGATCGCACCCAACTCCACGATCCGGCCTCACGAGCTGGACTTCACGAACCTACCTCACGAACCGTCCCCCTCGAACCGGGTCGGGTCGCTCCCCTCGATCCACGATCCGCGAGCCGCGATCCACTTCTGGCAGCTCACCAACAGCTTCCAACCTCTCTTGCATTCAACGCTGGGGGCACCAGCTCTGATTTTGGCAATTTGCAACAACTTTTTGAAGGAAATCGACTAGCAGATCTCATTCAACGCCTCTCGAGAGGCCGCACCTATCAGAATGACGTGAACGACGTCAATCACAATCCGTTCACTCAGGAAATCAGAAATTCCCGCAATCCGCCAGACTTCAAACTTCCGCGGTTGGAGCCCTACAACGGCAGGACAGATCCTACCGTGCATCTGATGCGTTACAAACGGCATATGGAAGTTCAATCGGCATCAGAAAACGTCATGGCTAAATGTTTTCCCCTCTTTCTGACTGACATAGCCGCCATGTGGATTCGGCAGCTGGAAACAGAATCGATCAGCAGTTGGAACATGTTGGTCGCACGCTTCATTGAACAATTTCGTGTCCACATCGCACGACCCAAGAACGTCATGTCACTCACCACAATCAAGCAGAGGCCCAGAGAAACTCTGCTTTCATTCCTGGAAAGATTTAACATTGCAGCAGCATCAGTTGATCGTCCTGAACCATCGATGGTACTGATGGCAGCAGTATCCGGCGTTCTAGATAACTCGGAGTTCAAAAAATCTTTGTACCAAGATCCACCGCGAAATCTCGGCGAATTCTACCTTGAAGCAGATAGATTTCTACGGGAAGAAGATGCAACTTCCGAGAAGAAAACCCTCGAAGTCAACATGCTCGGAGATGGAGAACCGTCCAATCCTGGAAAAGGCAATGACAAGGGTAAAGGAAAAACCCCTGCTACGAATGATCGTAATGCTCCACCCCGGAGAGGGTCCAGATACGACAAATACACTGAACTGAATGATACTCTGAGCAACATATACATGGATATAGGAGGTGCTGCCTCCTATCCAAGACCTCCCAAGAGGGAGCCGACGCTAGCACAACGCAATTCTGGCAGACATTGCATATTTCATGACATAGACGGTCACAACACTGATGACTGCAGACATTTGCGAGATCTTATTGAGGATCGGGTCAGACGAGGAGAGCTACCCGAATATGTCATTCGAGCAACAACGCCTACACCTGCGTTGCCACCATCTATTCCCCAGAGAGGGAATGATCCTGGATCGAGCAATCACGGGATTATCATTCGCTGATCCCACTCAGCGGATCTCTTCAGTTTGCTGAACTCCGGTTCACAGTTCATGTTTTTAGGTTTTTAGGCAACTTCTCGCCCTCCTTTGTTTTCCCTGCATGTAATAAGAGCCGTCACATCAGCCCACACGCACGGAACCTACTTGTGGTCTCCGGTCGTGTCCGGCAAACGACCGCTGCGTTTTCATGAATTAGCAATAAGCATTGAGCTCCGGCTCCCAACTGGATCCGTCCAGTACGAACATGCGCTCCGGCTCCTAACTGGATCCGTCCAGTATAAATAAATCTTCATGGCATTTCCTTGGTCGTCTTACTCCGGTAAGGCCGTCTTGGAACCTTCATGGCATTTCCTTGGTCGTCTTGCTCCGGTAAGGCCGTCTTGGAACCTTCATGTGCTTTTCCTTGGCCGTCTTACTCCGGTAAGGCCGTCTTGGAACCTTCGTTGCTCTTCCTTGGTCGTCTTTCTCCGGTAAGGCCGTCTTAGAACCCCTCTAACATCTCCTCGGATGGTTTACTCCGGTAAGGCCATCTGGGAAATATTTTTGCATTGTTTGTTTTATCTTCTTGCAGGTACAAACTCCTGGTCTTCCTGGATTTTTCTGGCCTTAATACGATCCGGCGTGATCGTCGCATTCTGAATTTGGATTTTTCAGATTATCCAGAACACATCTTCCTTCAACCAGCAAGATATGTTCTGGGGGGCAAACATGTTGACACATTTTTTGGCAAAAGCTGTCACACATGGAATTCCTGAATGATAACATGCTCGAGCGATAGAAACGACGTCAGAAGACATTGAGAGATTTGGTCAAAATCACATCCTCAACATAAACAGGCCCGAAACTCCTATCAGACGACCTCTTTCGGGCCCGAAAACAGCGATTACGGAGCTGAGCTCTGTAACATTTGTAGATCTCTGAGTTAGCTTCAGTTTGAGCTTCGGTTTGGCTCAATCGGACTTACGGTTTGAAAGATATGCCCGTTTCCGTAAACTGGTGTAAACTGGAAATTTCCTGGATAAAGCAACGAAGCAGCACACGATCGAAGTATGATCACGCACCCTCGGATCGCCCCTCATCGGTTCGCCCCCTAGGAGTCGCACCCCTAGGCCGCGGTCCGATCCTAGGAGTCGCCCCCCTAGGTCGCGATCCGATCCTACGGGTCGCACCCCTAGGTCACGATCCGATCCTAGGGGTCGCACCCCTAGGTCACGATCCGTTCCTAGGGGTCGCACTCCTAGACCACGATCCGACCCCATGATCGCGATCCGAACTTCCGACCTGTAGATACGCTCCCTGTTTTGACCTATTCTCATGCCACATCTTGCTCCTATTATCCTGGATCGTGTGCCACGTACCCCACCACGATCCGATCCCTGCACCTGCTCCTGGACAGCCTGTTCTGACCTATTCTCAAGGCTATTTTTACTCCAACTTGCATGGATCTTATTACACATGTCATATGACGATTTGAAGATGATATCTGGACGTTTTCCACCACATTTCGAGATTTTTGGGATGTGTGCCATGTGTCCCATGAACCGCCTTCAGGAAACGGCTATAAATACCTCATTTGAAGGCATTTTCAAGGATCTTTTGGCTCTAACTCTTCATAGCTTCCACCATTACTGAAGGGCAAGGACTTTGCACCTCCATACACTCAAATTCTTCTCTTTTCAATACAATTAACACACGGATTGTGTGACTACATATAACTGATTCTTGTAATCTGTCAGTATAACAATAAGATTATAAAGTGGACGTAGGCTACATCTACAGCCGAACCACTATAAAAACTTTGTGTGTCTCCTCTTTATTTACACTTTTCTACATTTTGTGATCCGCGATCTGCATTTGGGTGTTAGGCCCAATTTTTGGTCTAACAAATATCATTAATGATATTATTCCATTACTGTAGCAGTACATGTAACACCCCGCATCTCTAATATAATTTAAAATAAAATATATGTATATATGCATAGATAGGTAAATAATGGTGATGTACAATGAAAATTAATTAATACATGAAAGAGAAGGAAAAATTAATACGATAACAGTATGAGTAACAGAAAAGATAACAAACTAAGGATACTTAATTTAAATATCAGGAATTAACTAAAACGGACATCACCATTACGTTCATCTTGGAATTCTGCTTGAGATAGAGTTCAAGTTTGCATAAAACGGATAACGTATGAAGAAGTTATGAGCCTTAGAAGTTTGTAAATGCGAAGTAAAACACAAATATAAACAAAACCAAGTCCAGAATTCAAAAAGATTCAAAAACAGGTCAAACTGGGCTTAGTTGGAAATCTCCCGCTCAGATGTGTCGACTCCCCTTAAGGAGGGTCGACATAGGAGTTGACCCCCCTAAGAGGGGTCGACACCGGGATCGACCCCCTATCGGGTGTCGACCCCCGAACCTAGATCCAGGCTGGGTGATTTTTGACATTTCTGGACATGTTTTTGGCACTGTTCGTTGATCTAAAGGCTATATAATGGACCCAACACTCATTCATTTTCTTCACCTAAACCTATGGCGATGCCATGACTCTGTTCTAGCATAAATCAATTCTAATTCTTCTTCTCTAAGTAATTTCAAATCTTAGATCCACTTTCTTCCCTTTTCTCTTCAAAATCTATTCTTAAAATAAAAGATTAGATTTAGAATTTCTTCTATTGCAAAATAAAGAGAAAAGGGATTTTGATCTACAATCTACGCCGCAAGAAAGGGAAGAACTTTGGATGCTGATCTAAATCAGAACTAGGAAAGAAAAAATCACTATGAGTGGATTTAAATTACCTTTGTTGAATAATAATAGATGTATCGTCTAGCAATTCCCCAAGTTAATTTGTTTAATTCAATTAAAATAATTCATATTTTATTTTATGCATATTATGTTCTTCTTCTTCCCCTTTCCTTTTTATTTTTAAGATTAGGCTAACTTCGAGCCTAATCCAAATCTCGCTGAAAAGCATGCATACGAACAAAGATTGGAATAGTGAAAATGTTGTTTGGAAATTTGGGAATAATTTGTAATTAGGAAATTGAAACAACTTGTAAGATGAATTTTTGGGCGTAATTCACGAATTGGGGAATTGTTGAATAACATATAACATAACCTGAGATAGGAAAATTAGGAGAAATTGGCACATATATTAACCTAGAACATAAAAGAAAATATGTGCGATTAAAAATTGAGAACGATTAGATATGCTTGGGTATGTTGAATCAAGAATTTATGTATGAACTATATGTACATAAGAAAAGTTAGAATTGAAGATTTAGACATATGGGATTATAAGTTGAATTGGGATTTATGCAATAAGAATGAGGGTTGACATGAATTAATTGCTCTAAGCAATAAGAATGAGGGTTAACATGAATTATTGATAACTTTAAAGAACAATTAATTTGGGTATAATTAAGTATAACTTATATACATGAAAAGTTGGGCATAACATATAATAAGGATTATTGGCATAACTATGTACGAGATTATGTAATCGTGGTAGAATTTATGTATCCAAATCAAATTGGAACCATAAACATGAAATTGGGTTTAGAAGCGTGAACATGAATTATTGGATTAGGATAAATGGGCAAATAAAACCTAGATTGAAATTGTATAGGTCAGTTAAAAGATGAACATGCCTAATCCGAGGTTAGATTGAGTTAGGTGTAAGTCTGCCCAGAACCGCCCGACACATCCAGCAACCGCAACAACAGGTCTAATGTGAGAGGTTAGGCATTAAGCCCAAAACCCGAGGTTGGAACGAGTTTGCAGTAGAAATCTGCTCGGAACCGCCTGGCATATCCAGCAACCGCAAGCAACATGTCTAATGTGAGAGGTTGAGTGCATTAATAAAAAAAATTAATGCTATGAAACAAACATGTTAAGTGTGCTAAGGTTAAGTAAACGGAGGCGTATAGACAAACTTAACCAACATAATAATAGGGAATGGTAGCAAGCCTTAGTCAAGAAAATTATGTAAATAACAATGGATTATGGCAACATCAACAGATACGAGTATAACTGAATGGGAAGATAATATGTAAGCTTGTTACAAGACAAGTAAGAATTATAACGTAGGTTATAATGATCGATACAAAGATGAAATAACTTATGAAAGAATGCAAGCCGTACTTAATTGAAGATTGAGTAATCCGTGGGAATGGGAATAAAACCACGAATAGGGAAAACATAAGTTATATAAGTAAGGGAAAACTTATTAGTAAACCTTAGTTAAGATGATTAAGTTAATGAGTAAACGATAAAGAGAATGTGTTTGCAAACCTTAGTTAAGATGACTAAGTTAATGAGTAAACGATAAAGAGAATTTATTAGTAAACCTTAGTTAAGAGAAATAAGTAAACAATCATGGAAAGTCATGTTAGTAAACCTTAGTTAAGAGGACTAAGTAAACAATTACAGAAAGTCGTGTTTGAGCTTGTTAGTAAACCTTAGTTAAGAGAACTAAGTAAACAATCATGGAAAGTCATGTTGGTAAACCTTAGTTAAACGGACTAAGTAAACAGTTACAGAAAGTCGTGTTTGAGCTTGTTAGTAAACCTTAGTTAAGAGAACTAAGTAAACAATTAAAAGATCGCGGCTACATAAGAAATAGTGAAATACTTATGAAAAAGAAATTTGGTAATTTAAAAACAAATATGGATGAGATAACCAAGTTAAAAAGAAAATCTAATGAGATAGCGCAAGCGCATAATTAGAAGATTAGACTTAAGGTGTAATAACACGAAAGGGTAAGGCGTTTAGACCAATCCATATGATAGGGGATGAATGACCATACATGGTAGATCATCACGATGCCGTATGGCGCAAGGAGGAGCAAACGTCCATCTGATCATGCAGAAGGCTCCAAGGGACTTGGTTACGAAGCACGCGACTTCTGGGGAAGTGAGGGTACTCTTGGTATCACTCTGTGAGTGGAAGATGATACGCCTGTGCTCACAGAGGTTAGGTCTTCGTGGGAAGGACCAATGAGTATGCCTTGATTACAAAACAAGAGGCAATCAAAAGACTAAGATGGACCAGCGTGATTCGGCAAGACCAGTTAGTGCCCTGTGATAGCAGCTCGTCGTCTGCCTACCATCTTCAGTCAGTACGTGAAGTGGAAAGGCGGAGAACTCCAAAAGACCATATACTTTGCTATCTAGTTACGGGTGAGGTTGGCCAATAGGATTGAAGGGCATAGGGGGCCGGGGGTTACAGTTCTCATTCTTGATATTCTTGGGTGCCTTTCATTAGTTGAGGGAGGGGTCTAGTGGGACCATAGCCACTATAAAAGTAGACCTTAGCATCTGCATCGGCAGATATCTGAAAGCTCCCGACCGAGTTCCGTGTTTCTTGATTAGCCATGCCACGGGACTCGGGCACACATATAGAGAACATGTGCAAATAGACATCGAGTACGATTGGCGATACGTACGTGGGAAAGTCTAGGTACACTCATGTCGCTCTGGGTGGTGTACCATAGACTAGAGGGCATTATTCGATGACAGAATCTTGTAGGATCTAGAATGGCAGCCCAAACGCTTACGTAATGCAATGATGATAGTTTTATGCAAACGTGGCATTGATATACATACAACATGAGACATTGGATAAGGGACTGCGTACATATGGTGGAGACCATGCGAGTAGAGTATACCTTAATTAGGGGGTTGCTACATATACACTATATTAGGTTAATCTACTAGAGAGTAGATGGGTGCAACGTGTGTGTAAGCCTTGAGTGCTAATAACACAAACAACCTAATAAATAAGAAAATATAATTGAACGGTATATGTAGGATTATCCAAGAAGTGTAGTTTAAATTCATTCACACAGAACTTATGTTCTGACCCCTTCCTCGCAACATTCGCAGGTTAGGCTCATGACAGAGACTATATAGCTTTGGATACTGGTTTGGCAGTATTATTATTAAGTTAAAGCTATGTTTCAACTACATTATATTTTATTCCTTCTGCTATGAGATGCTTTCTGAACTCGGACATGTTTTATGTCTCTTTCTTTTCTGCAGGATACCAGAGCAAACCAACTCGGGTTTCGATGGATTGAGTTTTTGAAAAAAAAAACAGTCCGTCCGAATCCGTGTTGTCACATCTGGTATCAGAGCTTCGGTTTAGTGTTCCTAGGGAGATAATGAGTGAGCGTATTTGTATTTTCAAAAAAATAAATATATAATATGTATATAAACCTAGATCCATAAGGAGCCCACTAGAGAAAAAAAACATGGAAAGAGTTGGGATATCTAATTTGTACACTAAAGTAATAAACATAGAAATTTTGAGGCCCTTAGGTGATTCGGTTGGAAAGTGTACAATATGATATTTGGGAAAGATGTATCCCAATAATAGAGAGTCTGAAATGTTAGTATTTCCGAGTAGTGGGTTTAGAAGTGAAACCTTATAAATAGGTTAAAAAGTGGAAAGTGGATTAGGAATATATATAGTTGAGAGAATTGAATTTGTGAAAGTGTCTAGGAAAGCCTAGTTGAGTTAAAAGACCCACTTTGAGTCTAACCCAATAATTAACTTTTAAGAACTTGAATTTGTAAAAGTTTTTGCAAAAGATTTGTGGTGTTTTCAAGTTTTAATCTTAAAAGTATTTTTGATGTTTGAGAAAAATATGTAAAGAACATATTTAGTGCATGTTGGATTTTATAGTAAAGTGGGGTTTATTTTTTAAAACAATGATTTCTTGTTTTAAAAGGATTCTCTCATGAAAAGGTACATATTATAGAGCATATATATAGCTCGCTAGTTTTCATATTTTAATATACGAAAGGATTAGGAGGTAAAGCATACAAAGTGTTGCATTTTGTAAAAGATGTTTTGAAATCTCCTGTTAACAATAAATTTTGGTTACTGTTTTAAAAAGGAAATGGAGTAGGTAAGGATTAGGGCCTAGAAAGAACGAGAGAAAGTTAAGGCTATGAATTAAATCATAAGAACCAACTGGAGATTGGTTGAGTTGAGTAATTCTCTAAGTGTCAATCTGATGTTGATTTCGGTCTTCGGGGCTGATACTTAGGGAGTTATTCTCTTACCAATTTACGGTCAGGGATTAGCTAATTTTGAACCAATGGAATTTCCCGTAGAATGCATAAGCATTGTGGGTCTAGGATTATTGCTTAAGAGAAGCATAGGCTAGTAATGCACAACAAGGACTAGTAGTGACTACTAGGTAGAGAAGGGCAAGTAAGCATGTAGATCCTGTTGTGTGGACTCGTAATTGTCTAAGATGACAAAGTCCTAAGATTCTTGACTCTTAGTGGTAGCTGTGTAGGATGTTGTTTGAGTTGAAAACGGAAAAGCTTATTTGAAAAATAAACTTAAGTAATTGGATTAAGTCAAATAAGCTAAGAAAGAGAATAGCCTAACTAACAAGAAAACAACTAATTCAGCAAAGCAACAAACATGACGGGAAAAGAAAATGAAAATCTTAAGAAAAAGATAAATAAAAAATAAAATTATTCTAAGATAAGTTGAAAAAGAAAAGAAAGTTTTCTTATATGGTTGTGCTTGGATAGGAAAGTAGGAAGTTTTTATAGAATAGTTATATAAAAATCCAAGTGCAATTATAAAAGGTACATAGGAGAAAAAGGGGAAAATGTGAATTCTTTCGTTTTATACCTTTTTGTAACATAAGAAATCGAAGTTGGAAAATTAGAATTTTCTAAATTTCGAATTTAATGATGGTTGATAGGATTTTGGATGTAACAATTGGATGAACTATGCTCTTATTTTGTAAGAGTATGGGAAAATTTGGTTGAAAAATGTTTTGATTTTTCAAAAATATTGCATTCATATAGAATTGCAAGTATATTTAGGGTGTGAGCATCATGTTTTGAAAAGAGTTTTCAAAAGTTTGCATACATATAGGTGGTACCAATTAGGCATACATGCATTACTATGATGCATTTCACTTTGCACATGCGCACAATGCTTGCGAACATTGGATGCACACTTGATGGTTTGATATTATATGAGGGATTATATATTTTACCCCTATCGAATTTCGGGTACAAAATTCCTTAAGGGTGGGAGAATGTAACACCCCACATTTTTAATATAATCAAAAATAAAATATATGTATATATGCATATATAGGTAAATAATGGTGATGTACAATGAAAATTAATTAATATAAGAAAGAGAAGGAAAAATTAATACGATAAAAGTATAAGTAACAGAAAAGATAGAAAACTAAGGATACTTAATTTAAATATCAGTAATTAAGTAAAATAGACATTACCATTACATTCGTCTCGGAATTCTGCTTGAGATAGAGTTCAAGTTTGCGTAAAACGGATAACATATGAAGAAGTTATGAGCCTTAAAAGTTTGTATACGCACAAGAAAACATATATATAAACAAAACCAAGTCCAGAATTCAAAAAGATTCAAAAATAGGTCAAACTGGGCTGAGCGGGAAATCTCCCCCTCAGATGTGTCGACTCCCCTTAAGGGGGGTCGACATAGGAGTCGACCCGTGTCGACCCCCAAACCTAGACCCGGGCTGGGTGAGTTTTGACGTTTCTGGACATGTTTTTAGCACTGTTCGTTGATCTAAAGGCTATATAATGGACCTAAGACTCATTCTTATTCTTCACCTAAACCTATGGCGATGCCATGACTCTGTTCTAGCATAAATCAATTCTAATTCTTCTTCTCCAAGTAATTTCAAATCCTAGATCCACTTTCTTCCCTTTTCTCTTCAAAATCTATTCTTAAAATAAAAGATTAGATTTAGAATTTCTTCTATTGCAAAATAAAGAGAAAAGGGATTTTGATCTACTATCTACGCCGCAAGAAAGGGAAGAACTTTGGATGTTGATCTAAATCAGACCTAGGAAAGGAAAAATCATTGTGAGTGGATTTAAATTACTTTTGTTGAATAATAATAGATGTATCCTTTAGCAATCCCCAAGTTAATTTGTTTAATTCAATTAAAATAATTCAGATTTTATTTTATGCGTATTCCGTTCTTCTTCTTCCCCTTTCCTTTTTATTTTTAAGATTAGGCTAACTTCGAGCCTAATCCAAATTTCGCTGAAAAGCATGCGTAGAACAAAGATTAGAATAGTGAAAATGATGTTTGGAAATTTGGGAATAATTTGTAATTGGGAAATTGAAACAACTTGTAAGATGAATTTTTGGGCGTAATTCACGAATTGGGGAATTGTGGAATAACATATACCATAACCTGAGATTGGAAAATTAGGGGAAATTGGCACATATATTAACCTAGAACATAAAAGAAAAATATATGCGATTAAAAATTGAGAACGATTAGATATGCTTGGGTATGTTGAATCAAGAATTTATGTATGAACTATATGTACATAAGAAAAGTTAGAATTGAAGATTTAGACATATGGGATTATAAGTTGAATTGGGATTTATGCAATAAGAATGAGGGTTGACATGATTTAATTGCTCTAAGCAATAAGAATGAGGGTTGACATGAATTATTGATAACTTTAAAGAACAATTAATTTGGGTATAATTAAGTATAACTTATATACATGAAAAGTTGGGCATAACATATAATAAGGATTATTGGCATAACTATGTATGAGATTATGTAATCATTGTAGAATTTATGTATCCAAATCAAATTGGAACCATAAACATGAAATCGGGTATAGAAGCATGAACATGAATTATTGGATTGGGATAAATGGGCATATAAAACCTAGATTGAAATTGTATAGGTCAGTTAAAAGATGAACATACCTAACCCGGGGTTAGATTGAGTTGCGGTGTAAGTCTGCCCGGAATCGCCCGGCACATCCAGCAACCACAACAACAGGTTTAATGTGAGAGGTTAGGCATTAAGCCCAAAACCTGAGGTTAGAACGAGTTTACGGTAGAAGTCTGTCCGGAACCGCCAGGCGTATCCAGCAACCGCAAGCAACATGTCTAATGTGAGAGGTTGAGTGCATTAATAAAAAGATTAATGCTATGAAACAAACATGTTAAGTGTGCTAAGGTTAAGTAAACAGAGGTGTATAGACAAACTTAACCAAAATAATAATGGGGAATGGTAGCAAACCTTAATCAAGAAAACTAAGTACATAACGATGGATTATGACAACATCAACAGATACGAGTATAATTGAATGGGAAGATAATAAGTAAGCTTATTACAAGACAAGTAAGAATTATAACGGAGGTTATAATGATTGATAAAAGATGAAATAACTTATGAAAGAATGCAAGCCGTACTTAATTAAAGATTAAGTAATATGTGGGAATGGGAATAAAACAACGAATAGGGAAAACATAAGTTATATGAGTAAGGGGAAAACTTATTAGTAAACCTTAGTTAAGATGACTAAGTTAATGAGTAAACGATAAGGAGAATGTGTTAGCAAACCTTATTTAAGATGACTAAGTTAATGAGTAAACGATAAAGAGAATTTGTTAGTAAACCTTAGTTAAGAGAACTAAGTAAACAATCAAGGAAAGTCATGTTAGTAAACCTTAGTTAAGAGGACTAAGTAAACAGTTACAGAAAGTCGTGTTTGAGCTTGTTAGTAAACCTTAGTTAAGAGAACTAAGTAAACAATCATGGAAAGTCATGTTGGTAAACCTTAGTTAAAAGGACTAAGTAAACAGTTACAGAAAGTCGTGTTTGAGCTTGTTAGTAAACCTTAGTTAAGAGAACTAAGTAAACAATTAAAAGATCGCGGCTACATAAGAAATAGTGCAAGACTTATGAAAAAGAAACTTGGTAATTTAAAAACTAATATGGATGAGATAACCAAGTTAAAAAAAAAACCTAATCAGATAGAGCAAGCGCATAATTAGAAGATTAGACTTAAGGTCTAATAACATGAAAGGGTAAGGCACTTGGACCAATCCATACGATAGGGGATGCATAACCAAACACGGTAGATCATCATGATGCTGTATGGCACAAGGAGGAGCAAACGTCCATCTGATCATGCAGAAGGCTCCAAGGGACTGGGTTACGAAGCACGCGGCTTCTGGGGACGTGAGGGTACTCTTGGTATCCCTCTGTGAGTGGCAGATGATACGCCTGTGCTTACAGAGGTTAGGTCTACGTGGGAAGGACCAATGAGTATGCCTTGATTGCAAAACTAGAGGCAATCAAAAGACTAAGATGGACCAGCGTGATTCACCGAGACCAGTTAGTTCTCTGTGATAGCAGCTCGTCGTCTACCTACCATCTTCAGTCAGTACGTGAAGCGAAAAGGCGAAGAACTCCAAAAGACCATATACTTTGCTATCTAGTTATGGGTGAGGTTGGCCAATAGGATTGAAGGGCATAGGGGGCTGGGGTTACAGTTCTTGTTCTTGATATTCTTAGGTGCCTTCATTAGTTGAGGGAGGGGTCTAGTGGGACCACAGCCACTATAAGAGCAAACCTTAGCATCTGCATCGGTAGATATCTGAAAGCTCCCGACCGAGTTCCGTGTTTCTTGATTAGCCCTGCCACGGGACTCGGGCGCGCATATAGAGAACATGTGCAAATAGACATCGAGTACGATTGACGATACGTACGTGGAGAAAGTCTAGATACACTCATGTCGCTCTGGGTGGTGTACCATAGGCTAGAGGGCATTATTCGATGACAGAATCTAGTAGGATCTAGAATGGCAGTCCAAACGCTTACGTAAATACAGTATGATCGTTTTATGCAAACATGGCGTTGATATACATACGACATGCGACTTTGGATAAGGGACTGCGTACATACGGTAGAGACCATGCGAGTAAAGTATACCTTAATTAGGGGGTAGCTACATATACACTATATTAGGTTAATCTACTAGAGCGTAGATGGGTGCGCCGTGTGTGTAAGCCTTGAGTGCTAATAACACAAACAACCTAATAAATAAGAAAATATAATTGAACGGTATATGTAGGATTATCCAAGAAGTGTAGTTTAAATTCATCCACACAGAACTTATGTTCTGACCCCCTGCTCACAACATTCGCAGGATAGGTTCATGACAGAGACTGTATAGCTTTGGATACTGGTTTAGCAGTATTATTATTAAGGTAAAGCTATCTTTCAACTACATTATATTTTATTCATTCCGCTGTGAGATGTTTTCCGAACTCTGGCATGTTTTATGTCTCTGTCTTTTCTGCAGGATACCAGAGCAAACCAACTCGGGTTTCGATGGATTGAGTTTTTGAAAGAAAAACTCGATCCGTCAGAATCTGGGTTGTCACAGTACATATAAATAAATGGTATGCTACAATGATAAGGATTGACATATTCTAAGTCAATCCTTGCATTTTATATGTCATAATTTGTGGAATAAATATCATTAATGATATGCCATAATATGAGGGAATAATATAAATATCATTAATGATATTATTCCATAATTGTAGCAATACATATCTATTTATATTATAATTCCCACTAATCTTTAATGATTACTAATTAGTCCGACCGTAAAATACCCAAATTGCCCATATTTATCAAGGTCATTTAATTATTCTAACCTTTGGTCCGACCTTGAATTTTTCCATTAATCTTTAATTATTCCAACTTTGTAATGCTATAAAATTGATTAAAAATATTATTTTATTGTAGTTTTTTAAATTATTTGAAACTATATACGAATGACAATATATTAAAAAATTACATGTATTGTTACAAATTAGGAATAATTATTCTAACTAATCAAGCACATGCAAATATTAAATACATAAATAAATATTCAACAGAAAAGTCTAAAAGGTTTGATATAATGATTCAAATTATTTAACCGTTAATCTATTTATTTAATTAAATCGTATTAGTTTCAAATTTTATCTTATATACGTTACTTACGTAATCCTAAACATATTAAAATAACATAACATATATCGATATAATTATTAATTAATCTAGATTCATTTAGAACTTTTCTAAGTTTCGTTTAAATAAAAGCAATATTTTATTTAGTTTCACAAATAAATTTTTATTATAGTTGAATGTGTATATAAATTAGATTGTATCAAATATACTCTTATATACATATTTGTGCAAGGTGATTACTTGTTAAATTTATTCAGATAAGGAAACCTTTCCTTTCCTTTCTCTTAACTTATTTAACTAATAAAGGAGCACAATTTTACTTAAGGAATGAAAATTTTCGTTTTCTTCACTTAACTTATTTCAAACTGACAAGGATGGAAAATGATATTAATTGGAGATAGAAAACTTTACATTTCCTTCCCTTTAATTAAATTGACTAATTGATTAACGATCGATTTATATGATACATGAAATGTCCGTTAATCTATTTATTTAATTAAATCATATTAGTTTCAAATTTTATCTTATATACGTTACTTACGTTATCCTAAACAGATTAAAATAACATAACATATATCGATATAATTATTAATTAATCTAGATTCATTTTATAACTTTTCTAAGTTTCATTTAAATAAAAGCAATATTGCATTTAGTTTCACAAATAAATTTTTATTATAGTTTAATGTGTATATAAATTAGATTGTATCAAATATACTCTTATATACATATTTGTGCAAGGTGATTACTTATTAAATTTATTCAAAGAAGGAAACCTTTCCTTTCCTTTCTCTTAACTTATTTAACTAATAAAGGAGCACAATTTTATTTAAGGAATGATAAACTAATTATATGAAACATATTAACTAACAAAGGAGCAAAATTTTAATTGGAATTCTGTAGTTTAAATAGAAAATTTCAACATTTTAACATTTCTTAACCATTTGCCTATATATGCTTATCATACTAAAATACGCAAGTTTCATTCATTTGCGAGATTTTAATTAGAATCCATAAATTCTTTGAAAATAAAATATTTTTTAAATTTAAATATTTCCCTTTTTAAATACTAGATCATTTCTAATGCAGATGTCATAATTAGTTTCATAAAATTCGGATATAGCTACCTATGTGTATTTAATTTTAATTATTTAAATGTGTAAAATCTATCAACATATACATATATGCGTATACCTACAGTTATCTTCCCTAATTTCTTTCCTTTCTATTCAATGATTAGTACCAAATAACCTTTGAATTTTGTAAACTTATTAATATGTTTCAATTAGTATAATTAGAATACAACTATTTTTTACCTTTTAGAAATTAAAATTTATTTTAGAATTTATTGTTGAAATTAATGCTTTTAAATCAATTGGAATTCTATAGTTTAAATAGAATATTTCAACATTTCTTAACCATATGCATATATATGCTTATCATAGTAAAATACGCAAGTTTCATTCATTTGCGATATTTTAATTAGAATCCATAAATTCTTTGAAAATAAAATATTTTTGAAATTTAAATATTTCCCTTTTTAAATACTAGAACATTTCTAATGCAGATGTCATAATTAGTTTCATAAAATTCGGATATAGCTACCTCTGTGTATTTAATTTTACTTGTTCAAATGTGTAAAATCTGTCAACATATACATATATGCCTATACCTACAATTATCTTCCCTGATTTCTTTCCTTTCTATTCAATGATTAGTACCAAATCCTTTCTATGTTTAAATTGTCAATTAACCTTTCTACGTTTCTAATTTGTCAATTAAATTATCAATTTACCTTTCTTAATTCCCTCTCTACTAAATTGTCAATTAACCTTTCTACGTTTCTAAATTGTCAATTAACCTTTCCTAATTCCCTCTCTACTAAACTGTCAGTTAACCCATCCATGGTTCATTCTCCATCCCACTCCTCTAAGCACGTTTCCCACTTCCCTCAATCTCTTTCCCCTCACTTTTCTCTGAAAAAATAATTTGATTTTTCAACGTAGGATACTGCCAGATTTCGCATCTAAAGGTAAATTATCTTCCATCGTTTTAGTATTTCATGGATTTCAGTTCAAATGGTATCTTGGGAATCGGTTCCATTCTTCTACTCTTACATACTTGGATATAGTTTTCTTTCTTCCAGTCTTTCAAATGTGGAGTTCAATCTTTTAGTTTTCATTATAAATTGATTTCACCGTAATTATCTTTTATGCTCTAATAATATGACCAACTTGCAGGTTCTCGCCTTATGTGCTTACGCGTCTGCGTTGACAGTTTTATTGATCTGAAGTTTTCGTTCCTATTTTGACGTTCTCTATGCAGGTATCTGTATATGCTAATGTCAATGTTTTCTTTCGCCTTCGTTCTTCATCCATATTTGTATGCACACAAAGTGTTTGTATAAATGATTCAACAAGCATTATCTTTTATCTTTTCCAGTACTTCAATTGTGCCTTTATGTTGTATATGCTAAGTTCTAACATTACAAAATAAAATTATTTATCTATATAGATACGCTAAATAGATAAATTTGTTAACTTTTTTTTGTAGATTGCTATATTTTTTCCTGTTCTTATCTGATATTTCTTATCAGTTGGTTAATTAGTGATATTTGGTAAATACTTTTTGAATCTGTCAGCCATTTTAGAAAATGATTGGATATAGTGATCTATCTTCTATAATCCTTCTCCTATTACTCGATCTTTCATTCACATACTCTTTTTCACAAACATGTTACCGCCCCTTATACTGTGAAGTCATTTCTGCACATGCTTTTACCCTACGTGTTATTGGATTTACATTAACGGAGTATCATGGGTTTTTCAAATCTGTGTTATTCATGTGAAAATTTTGATGATATTTTAATGGATTTACATTTCTTGACTTTTGAAAATGGCATTTGTGTTTATATCTGCTGCACAAGTATTTTAATACATGTGCCTAAGATTGAGTTATGTAATAGTGTTATTATTCTGAAGTTTACTACAAATGATTAAAACAAAAAATTATGTTTTTATTATTATACAGGCATTTTGATGGCCATCCATGAAGAAATAGAAATATTACAGTTTGCCTCGAGGTTTTAAGTCAGGACATCCATAACTTGCAGCATACATAGAAGTGTGTTGACAACATAAGGTTGAGTTGACTCTTACTTTCATCCTTCATTTTTAATATTCAGAAATTGCAATGATAATATTTGTTGTCAAGTTATATTACAAATATTGAGAGCCATTGTAACAACCCGAAAATCTGGGCCAGTTTAAAATTTTTATTTTGGCAATTTTAGCGAATTTTGAATATTTAAAATAGATTTTTTTTTAAAAATATCGACGAGAAATTTATTTTAAATGGAATTCGAACGTATATATTTATTCGAATCGTCGTTAGAATATAAATATTTATTTATATATAAAAGGAATTGAAAATGGCGCGGTAGTTCGATAATTCGATTTCAAAATTCAAATGAATGTACCGGGTGCAAAATAAACCGGATTTTAGCGAAACCAAAAATAATAGAACCTAATTGAGAATATCTTTCCAACGAATCCGAGAAATCGAAATTTCATAGCGGAAATCAAAAGATATGTCCAGTTGAAATTTCAGAATAGTCGCTATGGAATTTCGGCCCTTAAAAATGGGAATTTTGCAAACGACCTCGGATTTCGACGAAACCACTTTCGTTGGATCCGTGATGTCAAGTTATTGCTAGATTCCAATTTTTATAATTTTTCGAATCAATATGTGAACGTGGCAAAGGAAAACGTGTTTGACAAGTTTCAGTTGATTTTAATCGACTGGAAAATGGCCATTTTTCAAACGGTCTCAGAATTCGACGAAACTAGTTTTGTTAGGACCGTATCGTCAATACGAAACTAGAAAATATTTTTCTGGAATTTTTCGAGTTAGTATGCGACCCAAGTAAATTGAAATGCGTGTTCAAATTCAATATATAGAGTTATATGTTGATTTTGACGAAAAATGATCGAAACGATCGAATCAGCTTACGATACATATCCCGTTATGTTCGGAATGGGGGTAGTTAGCTATGGACAACAGGCGGTGGGCTTGATTTCGAGGTCGAAATAAAAAGTCAACTTTTTTTTGAAATAAAATAATATAAAATTAAAATATCCCTCCCTCTTCCCTTATCACTCAGCCCCCCTTCTACCATTCATTTCAAATTAAGAAAAAAAAAAGATCGAGGAAGGCGGAAGCCGCCGCCTAGCCTCTGACGCGGGCCCCTACCAGCGGCGCCTCCGGCGAGGAACCGCCCCCTCTGCCCATCGCTCCTCCCTCTGATCCCCGTTCTATCCTCCTCCGCCTCCTTTAAGAAAAAACCCGATGCCCTGAATGCTTGAAGACCAGCGCCGCCACCCTGGTGCCATCCGCCCCACCTTCCACTGGCCGACGCCTCCTCAATCCCCTCCACCTCGCGAGCAAACCTCGTTCAACCCCTAGGTCCGAAAAGATGTGAGTTTTCTATTTATTTGCATTTATTTTGCTTTAATTTCAGGTTTAAATTATAGTCACCAAGTAGAAAAAAATCTGATTTTATACTTGTTTTTAAAACTGAAATTTTATATTTTTATAAATGAAAAAGAATAGATTTTTTTTATATGAAATCTTTATATATGTAGCGAATAGAAGAAGACATGAATTTTATCGATATGGAGCAGTGTTAAAAATGTAATTTTTATATAATAGGAATAGCATTAAAAATATAATCTTTAGAGGTTATAAAAATATAATTTTTATAATATAGAAAGGTTAAAAATATAATTTTTATACTAGTGGAATATTAAAAATATGATCTTTATATAATAGAAGATATAAAAATAATATTTTTATATAAGTAGTGTATTGAAAATATTATCTTTATATATGTAGCGAAATAAAAATATGTTTTTTATTATATATATAGTAAAGTAAAAATGAGATTTTTATAGCGATGAAATAATAATTCGATCTTTATATAAGAAGCAGAAATATAAAAATACAATTTTTATATAGAATAAGCGATGTAAAAATATATATGAATTCGAAATAAAAATGGATTTTTTATTTATTGAAATGAAGAAATAAAAATATGATTTTTACTTGAACATCGTGAAAAGCAATGAGATGGAACTGCATTGGAATTTCAAAGTAATCCAGATAGTTCAGAAGTTCAACAACAAAGAGGCAAAGGGCGAGAACGGCGAAGATTTCTACATAGGAGGAGTCACAGTATTGGATTAGCTAGTCGGTGAGAACTTCTCGCCTATAATTACTCTAGTTAAAAATATATACTAGGATGCAGACGGTGTTTAGTAGCACCCGTCGTCCACAGACCATGGACGGCTTGTATGCTTGTTTGTTTGATTTTGATGTGTAGTTGATTGTGTGATGTGATGTGAAACGAAATAAAATATTTTATAGTGGAAAATATTATATAGTTAAAAATAGAATTTTTAACGTGTATTTAAAATGAAATAAATATAAAAAAATCGAAGGATTTGTTTATATTCGCATACTTGACTGATATTGATTGGGACGATAAATTTTACACATCGCCCAACTGCACAAATAAAATCTGTGTTTGATTGTTTGAAACCCCACACGGGTATTGGGATGATATATGACATACACTAATCGCAATAATTAGTTGTATGTCGATCAATTGATTGACAGACTGTTATAAGCGTTAAATATTTATATTTGATGCTTATACAGTGTAGAATGCACTTTTGATGATGGTTGATTATTTGTTGTTGTTATTTTATACATGTGTTGTAGAAAATCCATATAATTAACTTATATGGTAATTGATTGGGCCTCATTCCAGTTTTGAAATAGAAATATTTGAAATAAAATATTTGAAAAAAAGATATATATGAAGCCGTGTTGATTAGATTGACACCATTTTGACGTGAACGATATTTATATCGATTTTATTAAATTTTCAATGTATATTGAAAGTGATTTCGAAATTTGAATTATATTGAAAGTGATTTCGAAATTTGAGTGATAATCGAAATTTGAATTATATTGAAAATAATCGAAATTTGAATTATATTGAAAATAATCGAAATTCGAATTGAAATTGAATAGAATTGAATTCGAATTGAAATTGAATTGAAAACGAATTGAAATTGAATTAGAAATCAATTTGAAATGAATTTAAAACGAATTTAGAAGGAAAAATTCAATTTTGATTTGAATTTGAAAAGAAGTTGAAATCGTTTTGAAAACGAATTTAAAACGATTTATAAAATACGTTTTAAAAAGGGAATCGACGAAATATATATAATATATATATATTATATATATATATAATGGCCTGAATAGAACGCGCCGCGCCGCGGTAGTTCGCGAATTTCGACCATTGACTTCGAATGGATATTGCGGGAGATCCGACCGTCGGATTCTCCAAAAACCGGAACCGTTGGGTTCGTATCGAAAAGAGATTTCCAATGAATATTAGAGATTTGAAATCTAACGGTTGGATTTGAATTATGTCCAAATCAAATTTGGAAAAGGTCGCTGTAAGTGCAGTTCGATAGCCGTTGATGGAAATCGACTGTACGGGCCTTGATAAAATTATTAAAAATTGTAATAATTTGTGTAAAATCATAAGAAATGATTTGGGAAAAATTGGGATGAAAAACTCCATATTTGAAAAGATAAAAATAGATTTTTATCGAAATGAACTAGTTTTGAACTAGAATTAAAATTCTATTTATTTTTAAATAAATAAATTTGATTTGAAAGGGTTTTAAAAGTAACCAGGATTTCCAATAATTGAATTCAAATGGATTTGAATCGAAATTGTCTTTGGATTATTTCGATGTTGGATTTCGTGATTATACAGATATTGTTATGGAAATTTGAAAGATATATTTATATCGTTATTTCCAATACGATATTTGTTGGTCGTAGAATTTGATATTGAATATAAGCCGATATATTTTATATTCAGAGCCTTGTATTTAATATCAATTATGATTTTGGATTTATAGTGAACCGTGTTTTAAATGACACTGATTCTTTAACCCAGTTAAAGATTAAAACTAAGTGGAGTCTTAATGAATCTTTAATTAGATTGAAATGATCGAGAATGAAGTATCACCAGTTTTGCTCCAGGCGATAGTTAAATCTTTAATTAGATTTGAACGTGAAATGGTAATTAAATTTACCGATAACACCGTGGTGTTAGATATGAAGTATTACCAGTTTTACTTCATGGGATGAATAGGTTGGGGTTGGGAAATTAAAACAAATGATTACTTCGGTAAGGTTCGTTAATCCCGACTAGTTTGAGTTGATATTCAAAAGAAGATTAAAGAATAAATTTAAAGGAATTTATCTTTGATAAAATTAATAGGAACTTTTCCCTGAGAAATGTGAAATTTAGAAACTAACTGTCGGTTAGCTAAGCAGAATGGTTTTCTGGATATTGATCTGATGTTGGTTTCGGCCTTTGGGGTTAATATTTGGGGAATTATTCTCTTGTTAATTTACGGTTAGTGACTGATGAATTGGAATGAGGCGTATATTGTGTTTGTGTAACACTTGTTTATTATATACGCGAGTTATTCGGAAAGACCGGGTTTATCCCATTCTGAGTAACTGATTCGATGATAAGTCGAAGATGAAGACGGTGGTTGAAGACCAGAGGTCTTCACGTCGTTTGGATAATTACTGATGATCTTGATTGGGCTGTACACCCAAGAAGATGGAAACAATTGGTGATCGTCCAGACGTACTTGGAGATCGATGGATATGCGGGGTACTAGGTGCCTCCGGTTTCGTTCAGACCCAGAACGAACTTGTAAATGGACTGTGTGTCTGACATTGGATTTTAGTCTGTGTGATTGATTTCTATTAAATATAAATCTGTTTGGCGGCGGAGAGTTTATTCTCTTGCTTAACGCCCTTCTCTGAGACGTACGAGCTCAGGAGTTATATACTGATGGATATCAAACGCATAGAGTGAATTGCCTGTGTGGCATGCCTAAGTGGCAAATGATCAAGGCTTTTGTTGAAAAGCAAAGTCTTGTGGTTGATGATCAAAGCACGGCCTGTGTGGCGTAGCTTTGTGTAACGTTGATTCGCGAGCCTCACACCCCGGTGGTGAACCAAAAATGGGAGAAGGACCTCAGGGAGGACCTGCGTTTCATTCTAGCTAGAAGTGGCGTCAGTGGTTTTACACGCCCTGACGAGTTTGACTTATGTGGTTGTTGCTGTTGCGAGGCGCCTCGGATATATCAGTCGATCCGGGACCGATGGAGTCATTTGTTGGCTCATTTGCGCCCCATAGGGCGGGGAGACGCAGTGTTCAGGATTTCGTCTAATCCACATCGGTGGACCGGCCCTGTCGCTCCAAGGGTCGATGCGTTCTGATCCTGAGACATGGTAGGCTAGATTGTCTCGAATCGGTTGAGGACTATCTTTTGCCTCGGTTCACAGATGGAAACCCAACTTTCAAATACGTGACATTTGCGGTTTTATTTGTAGAGCCTAGTATGGCGACATAGTGGGATGGGGCGCTCATGCCGCCTATGATTGATACTTATGATTTGAAGTTGTTTTATATACTATGCACTTATAATAGTATCAAATGATTTGTTTTAAACGTATCAAGCATTCTTGGCTATTATAAGGTAAAAACCCTATCCTCCGGCTTGCGTTGCATTGTGTGATGGGAACTGGGTCTTATAATAGTTTCATTTTTCTTTATTTAGCATTGCGTTGTTGTTTTATGCACTGGTGTTCTTGGGAGGAAACCCGTTCCGTGTTATACGGCGTGGTCCCTTGATTTACCGAACTTTAAAATAAAGATTAATAACTATTTTAGTTCTCACACCAGTCACATGACTGACCTGGAGTTTATTGTTTTGACCTAAACTCTGGGTGCCCTTATTTTGACATGGGCAGCTAGTAGTTTTGGTTTTGCAGATTTATATTCACAGGAACCTGGTTTATAGCTGGAATGATATCCGGAAAGCTTTGTATCCGTATATCTCCTTCAGTTGTGTATTGTATTATTTTCCGCTGCTATGTAATGTATTGTAATCTCTGATATTTATCGAATGTAATATTCATTTATACTCTGTAGATTCTTGTATTCTGATGGATTGTTGTAATTAACAATGAAATGTTCTTCCGTCTGCGTTCTGTTGTGTGTTGTTCTCGAACTATCCGCGCTTTCCTCACTGGGGAAGTTACGGGTGTTTACAGTTGGTATCAGAGCTTTGGTTTACAAAGCTCAGAGAACAAGACACATTAGAACCGTACGAAAGAATTCATCAGATATTGGATTAGTAACATCCAATGAGAATGACTCGTTAGAGATGGGATCAGTAGTATCCTAGAACGAGTGTGAAGAGTATATTTTTGAAAATGAAAACAATTTTTGTTTTGAAAATTTAAATCAATTATTCGTATTTGATTATTTATTTATATTGAATTTGGATAATCCAGTATATATAGATTTTGCATATACGTCTGATCCACGGGTATTCGAACTTTTAATATACTGGATAGATATAGAATCACACTCTAGTTGCCCAGAGATGATGCTGATAATGACCATGGCATCATTAGTGTTGTGTTCGAGTGACGAAAGTGGGATTTCTATATATTTCCAATTGACTGGTGTGAGAACCGAAACTAGATAGGGCTTATTGTTGTGATTTGGCATCAAAAATCTGATTTTTTGACTATGTATTAAAGTTATGAATTTCAAAAGCTAATCAACTAATTGACTGATGGTTGTGTTGTTGATTATTAGTTGATTAATTAAAATTTGTACCATATAGCCAAATTGAATCAAATAGTGAATTGTATTGAAATTTGGTCGCATTTGCTTGCATATACATGTACTTACATTGAACAGGTCATAACAAAGAGGCTAGAGCAGAAGAATAAAATTGTTTGCCCGACAAATGGGTACATATTTACTATAATTTACCGTTTTGTTTGGGTGATGATGATTTTATGAGCCGATTGGTTAGCCGCTTGGCTTTTTCTTTTTCTTTTTGAGATCAGAGGGCCTGTATGGCAATTTCGGGATTTTCCCGGTGCTCCCGGTGCATGGGAGGTTATGGCGAAATTTTTCGAAAATTTAGGGTGTTAGCCAAATTTTTGAAAAGTTCTTAGAAACTGAAAAGTTGAAGAACTTAAGCCATAATAAAAATAATGAAAGTTGAGTTGGTATTTAAAACAACTTTCGGCTTCGTTCCTTTTCGGGGACGAAAAGTTTTAAGTGGGGGAGATTGTAACAACCCGAAAATCTGGGCCAGTTTAAAATTTTTATTTTGGCAATTTTAGCGAATTTTGAATATTTAAAATAGATTTTTTTTAAAAGTATTGACGAGAAATTTATTTTAAATGGAATTCAAATGTATATATTTATTCGAATCGTCGTTAGAATATAAATATTTATTTATATATTTAAAAGGAATTGAAAATGGCGCGGTAGTTCGATAATTCGATTTCAAAATTCAAATGAAGGTATCGGGTGCAAAATAAACCGGATTTTAGCGAAACCAAAAATATTAGAACCTAATTGAGAATATCTTTCCAACGAATCCGAGAAATCGAAATTTCATATTGGAAATCAAAAGATATGTCCAGTTGAAATTTCAGAATAGTCAATATGGAATTTCGGCCCTTAAAAATGGGAATTTTGCAAACGACCTCGGATTTTGACGAAACCACTTTTGTTGGATCCGTGATGTCAAGTTATTGCTAGATTCCAATTTTCATAATTTTTCGAATCAATATGTGAGCATGGCAAAGGAAAACGTGTTTGACCAGTTTCAGTTGATTTTAATCGACTGGAAAATGGCCATTTTTCAAACGGTCTCAGAATTCGACGAAACTAGTTTTGTTAGGACCGTATCGTCAATACGAAGCTAGAAAATATTTTTTTGGAATTTTTCGAGTTAGTATGTGACCCCAGTAAATTGAAATGCGTGTTCAAATTCAATATATAGAGTTATATGTTGATTTTGACAAAAACTGATCGAAACGATCGAATCAGCTTACGATACATATCCCATTATGTTCGGAATGGGGGTAGTTAGCTATGGACGATAGGCGGCGGGCTTGATTTCGAGGTCGAAATAAAAAGTCAACTTTTTTTTGAAATAAAATAATATAAAATTAAAATATCCCTCCCTCTTCCCTTATCACTCAGCCCCCCTTCTACCGTTCATTTCAAATTAAGAAAGAAAAAAAGATCGAGGAAGGAGGAAGCCGCCGCCTAGCCTCCAACGCGGGCCCCTACCAGCGGCGCTTCCGACGAGGAACCACCCCCTCTGCCCATCGCTCCTCCCTCTGATCCCCGTTCTATCCTCCTCCGCCTCCTTTAAGAAAAAACCCGACGCCCTGAATGCTTGAAGACCAGCGCCGCCACCCTGGTGCCATCCGCCCCACCTTCCACTGGCCGACGCCTCCTCAATCCCCTCCACCTCGCGAGCAAACCTCGTTCAACCCCTAGGTCCGAAAAGATGTGAGTTTTCTATTTATTTGCATTTATTTTGCTTTAATTTCAGGTTTAAATTATAGTCACCAAGTAGAAAAAAATCTGATTTTATACATGTTTTTAAAACTGAAATTTTATATTTTTATAAATGAAAAAGAATAGATTTTTTTTATATGAAATCTTTATATATGTAGCGAATAGAAGAAGACATGAATTTTATCGATATGGAGCAGTGTTAAAAATGTAATTTTTATATAATAGGAATAGCATTAAAAATATAATCTTTAGAGGTTATAAAAATATAATTTTTATAATATAGAAAGGTAAAAAATATAATTTTTATACTAGTGGCATATTAAAAATATAATCTTTATATAATAGAAGATATAAAAATACTATTTTTATATAAGTAGTGTATTGAAAATATTATCTTTATATATGTAGCGAAATAAAAATCTGATTTTTATTATATATATAGTGAAGTAAAAATGAGATTTTATAGCGATGAAATAAAAATTCGATCTTTATATAAGAAGCAGAAATATAAAAATATAATTTTTATATAGAATAAGCGTTGTAAAAATATATATGAATTCGAAATAAAAAAGGAATTTTTATTTATTGAAATGAAGAAATAAAAATATGATTTTTACTTGAACAGCGTGAAAAGCAATGAGATGGAACTGCATTGGAATTTCAAAGGAATCCAGACAGTTCAGAAGTTCAACAACAAAGTGGCAAAGGGCGAGAACGGCGAAGATTTCTACATATGAGGAGTCATGGTATTGGATTAGCTAGTCGGTGAGAACTTCTCACCTATAATTATTCTAGTTAAAAATATATACTAGGATGCAGACGGTGTTTAGTAGCACCCGTCGTCCACAGACCATGGACGGCTTGTATGCTTGTTTGTTTGATTTTGATGTGTAGTTGACTGTGTGATGTGATGTGAAACGAAATAAAATATTTTATAGTGGAAAATATTATATAGTTAAAAATAGAATTTTTAACGTGTATTTAAAATGAAATAAATATAAACAAATCGAAGGATTTGTTTATATTCACATATTTGACTGATATTGATTGGGACGATAAATTTTACACATCGCCCAACTGCACAAATAAAATCTGTGTTTGATTGTTTGAAACCCCACACGGGTATTGGGATGATATATGACATACACTAATCCCAAATAATTAGTTATATGTCGATCGATTGATTGACAGACTGTTATAAGCGTTAAATATTTATATTTGATGCTTATACAGTGTAGAATGCACTTTGGATGATGGTTGATTATTTTTCGTTGTTATTTTATACATGTGTTGTAGAAAATTCATATAATTAACATTATATGGTAATTGATTGGGCCTCATTCCAGTTTTGAAATAGAAATATTTGAAATAAAATATTTGAAAAAAAGATATATATGAAGCCGTGTTGATTAGATTGACGCCATTTTTACGTGAACGATATTTATATCGATTTTATTAAATTTTCAATGTATATTGAAAGTGATTTCGAAATTTGAATTATATTGAAAGTGATTTCGAAATTTGAATTATATTGAAAATAATCGAAATTTGAATTATATTGAAAATAATCGAAATTCGAATTGAAATTGAATAGAATTGAATTCGAATTGAAATTGAATTAGAAATCAATTTGAATTGAAATCAATTTGAAATGAATTTAAAATGAATTTAGAAGGAAAAATTCAATTTTGATTTGAATTTGAAAAGAAGTTGAAATCGTTTTGAAAACGAATTTAAAACGATTTATAAAATACGTTTTAAAAAGGGAATCGATGAAATATATATAATATATATATTATATATATATAATGGCCTGAATAGAACGCGCCGCGCCGCGGTAGTTCGCGAATTTCGACCATTGACTTCGAATGGATATTGCGGGAGATCCGACCGTCGGATTCTCCTAAAACCGGAACCGTTGGGTTCGTATCGAAAAGAGATTTCCAATGAATATTAGAGATTTGAAATCTAACGGTTGGATTTGGAATTATGTCCAAATCAAATTTGGAAAAGGTCGCTGTAAGTGCAGTTCGATAGCCGTTGATGGAAATCGACTGTACGAGCCTTGATAAAATTATTAAAAATAGTAATAATTTGTGTAAAATCATAAGAAATGATTTGGGAAAAATTGGGATGAAAAACTCCATATTTGAAAAGATAAAAATAGATTTTTATCGAAATGAACTAGTTTTGAACTAGAATTAAAATTCTATTTATTTTTAAATAAATAAATTTGATTTGAAAGGGTTTTAAAAGTAACCAGGATTTCCAATAATTGAATTGGAATGGATTTGAATTGAAATTGTCTTTGGATTATTTCGATGTTGGATTTCGTGATTATACAGATATTGTTATGGAAATTTGAAAGATATATTTATATCGTTATTTCCAATACGATATTTGTTGGTCGTAGAATTTGATATTGAATATAAGCCAATATATTTTCTATTCAGAGCCTTGTATTTAATATCAAATGTGATTTTGGGTTTATAGTGAACCGTGTTTTAAATGACACTGATTCTTTAACCCAGTTAAAGATTAAAACTAAGTGGAGTCTTAATGAATCTTTAATTAGATTGAAATGATCGAGAATGGAGTATCACCAGTTTTGCTCCAGGCGATAGTTAAATCTTTAATTAGATTTGAACGTGAAATGGTAATTAAATTTACTGATAACACCGTGGTGTTAGATATGAAGTATTACCAGTTTTACTTCATGAGATGAATAGGTTGGGGTTGGGAAATTAAAACAAATGATTACTTCGGTAAGGTTCGTTAATCCCGACTAGTTTGAGTTGATATTCAAAAGAAGATTAAAGAATAAATTTAAAGGAATTTATCTTTAATAAAATTAATGGGAACTTTTCCTTGAGAAATGTGAAATTTAGAAACTAACTGTCGGTTAGCTAAGAAGAATGGTTTTCTGGATATTGATCTGATGTTGGTTTCGGCCTTTGGGGTTAATATTTGGGGAATTATTCTCTTGTTAATTTACGATTAGTGACTGATGAATTGGAATGAGGCGTATATTGTGTTTGTGTAACACTTGTTTATTATATACGCGAGTTATTCGGAAAGACCGGGTTTATCCCATTATGAATAACTGATTCGATGATAAGTCGAAGATGAAGACGGTGGTTGAAGACCAGAGGTCTTCACATCGTTTGGATAATTACTGATGATCTTGATTGGGCTGTACACCCAAGAAGATGGAAACAGTTGGTGATCGTCCAGACGTACTTGGAGATCGATGGATATGTGGGGTACTAGGTGCCTCCGGTTTCATTCAGACCCAGAATGAACTTGTAAATGGACTGTGTATCTGACATTGGATTTTAGTCCGTGTGATTGATTTCTATTAAATATATATCTATTTGGCGGCGTAGAGTTTATTCTCTTGCTTAACACCCTTCTCTGAGACGTACGAGCTCAGGGGTTATATACTGATGGATATCAAATGCATAGAGTGAATTGCCTGTGTGGCATGCCTAAGTGGCAAATGATCAAGGCTTCTGTTGAAAAGCAAAGTCTTGTGGTTGATGATCAAAGCACGGCCTGTGTGGCGTAGCTTTGTGTAACGTTGATTCGCGAGCCTCACACCCCGGTGGTGAACCAAAAACGGGAGAAGGACCTCAGGGAGGACCTGCGTTTCTTTCTAGCTAGAAATGGCGTCAGTGGTTTTACATGCCCTGACGAGTTTGACTTATGTGTTTGTTGCTGTTGCGTGGCGCCTCGGATATATCGGTCGATCCGGGACCGATGGAGTCATTTGTTGGCTCATTTGCGCCCCATAGGGCGGGGAGACGCAGTGTTCAGGATTTCGTCTAATCCACGTCGGTGGACCGGCCCTGTCGCTCCAAGGGTCGATGCGTTCTGATCCTGAGACATGGTAGGCTAGATTGTCTCGAATCGGTTGAGGACTATCTTTTGCCTCGGTTCACAGATGGAAACCCAACTTCCAAATACGTGACATTTGCGGTTTTATTTGTAGAGCCTAGTATGGCGACATAGTGGGATGGGGCGCTCATGCCGCCTATGATTGATACTTATGATTTGAAGTTGTTTTATATACTATGCACTTATAATAGTATCAAATGATTTGTTTTAAACGTATCAAGCATTCTTGGCTATTATAAGGTAAAAACCCTATCCTCCGGCTTGCGTTGCATTGTGTGATGGGAACTGGGTCTTATAATAGCTTCATTTTTCTTTATTTAGCATTGCGTTATTGTTTTATGCACTGGTGTTCTTGGGAGGAAACCCGTTCCGTGTTATACGGCGTGGTCCCTTGATTTACCGAACTTTAAAATAAAGATTAATAAATGTTTTAGTTCTCACACCAGTCACATGACTGACCTGGAGTTTATTGTTTTGACCTAAACTCTGGGTGCCCTTATTTTGACACGGGCAGCTAGTAGTTTTGGTTTTGCAGATTTATATTCACAGGAACCTGGTTTACAACTGGAATGATATCCGGAAACTTTGTATCCGTATATCTCCTTCAGTTGTGTATTGTATTATTTTCCGCTGCTATGTAATGTATTGTAATCTATGATATTTATCGAATGTAATATTCATTTATACTCTGTATATTCTTGTATTCTGATGGGTTGTTGTAATTAACAATGAAATGTTATTCCGTCTGCGTTCTGTTGTGTGTTGTTCTCGAACTATCCGCGCTTTCCTCACCGGGGAAGTTACGGGTTTTTACAGCCAAATAGTAATTTAATTCAAGTACGCAATTTTTTTTGTTCATCTTTACTATAACTAATGGGAATCATTATCCATCGTTTTTATACCTAATTCATTTTGCATATGTATTTTTAGAGTATGACAAAGTTTAATGTCTTTATATGAGAGTTCTATTAACTTTAATTAGTCTTGCGATTCTTACTTAAAATTTGAGGAGGTAGTATGTTTGTAAATTCTATTCTTTCCACAAGAAACAATGAATTTTCGCATCCAGTCAACTAAAATGAATTGTCTTATACTTCTACGCATGAGTTCGAGTAGCTTTATTCAATTTGACAAAAGAAATCGCTTAGTTACTTGCATATTTTACAAGATTAATAAATCATTAAGGATAAATATTGTTTAAAGAAATAAATAATGCAATAAAGAAATAATGCATTTTGTAATACAAATTTTGAAGTTCTTTATACTGGAAGTCCTGTAAATTTATATTACTACTTTCTTAGGCCAGATAGTTATTTTTGAGTAGTAATTCTATTTTCAAACTGTACCGCATATTCTCAAACCTGCTTCTTACTTCTCCCACTATCCAATCTATTCAAAATAAAATTAGATCCAAGTGAAACATGATAGGGGTTCTAATTACATCTATATCTGAAACATGCATATTCTATTCTGATTGTTTTTTAAATCATCGCTCAGTGGAGGGTATATCTGCGGCCACAGTGAATTTCAACTTAAGTTTCTTCTCTCCATTTGAGGTAGTTATTTCATGCAAGGACTTTAATCTCTTTTCGATTTATTGTAGGAATATATTTATTTTCATTTTACAATATATCAAAGATTATGATAATCGTTCTGCAATAGCTAGGTTTATCCCTCGACAAAATGGGTTTCGCCTCAGGTTTCTCACCGTTTAAGGTTACTATTTGATATAAGAACATTAATCTCTACTCGAATGTTTACAAATCACCATTATTTTGATTTTACAGAACATTCATCTCTGTTGTTGCTGAGTATGGATATGAAAGATTTGGATCCAGAAAAACATGGGTATATGGAGGTAAACATATAGATTACTTAAAAACTCCAACATATTTGTTTATTTTAACTGCTTTGATTGATTTAATCAAGTCTTCATTGTTATGATTATTTGTTACAAATAGATTATATTGTAAAGTATTAAAACCAGACAACTCAACAATCTAATTTGCAGTCAATGAAGCATATACTTCTATGCATTAGATGTGAGGTTGCAATAGACTAGGAAGAGAAGCACAGTTCCAAAAGTAAATTAGTTTTCTGTTGAATGCATCTATAAATGTTAAGTGTTACAAAAACAAATTTTCCTTTGTTTATTTGATGTCAATAAAATTCGATCATTCTTTTGTTAGATCAAATTCATTATGTTAACTTAGAAATGCAGTTACGGTTTATGATCTTTGGCCTATTATTTACTTCAACTGAAGCAATATAAATTAGCTATTTATTTAAGCTCTTCCTTTCAAAATAACTATTTTTGACTTAAATATTTAATTTATATCGTATAAACTCTTAAGATTTGGGTTGACAGTGATGGTATTATACAGTTTTATATCATTATAATACATCAGTTACATGTTACTTCTTTGTTGTTATATGGTTAGAATACCTTAATGTAATTCAAATCTATTGTTTACATTTTGTTTGAAAAAAGCTTAGAAATCAAGTCAGACTGCCCATAAGTTTATTTAATTTTACTATCTTACCGTATTCAGACGTTCTTCATTTACTTCTTAGCATACATACAAGAGAGATGGTGAGGGAGTTGCATAAGCTTGAGTAGTTCTAGAAAATGATAGAAGTTGAGGCTATTATTATATAGCATAATCAACTTTAATCATAGTGTAATGTGTTAATATTTTGATCACCTTCATACTATGTTTGCTTCATTTACCGTTAAGGATATAGCTGTCTAATTTGTAATGCACCCGGTGCTACACGGATGACTACATTGGATGGTACTGTAACCTTCCTTTACTGTTTAATTATATTTCTAGCTAACGAAACCATGTTATAAATAGTGTAATCTGCTATGTTCGTTTTATTGTTCCAGCAAGTGGTTAAACTCACATAAGATGCAAAGTTCATGGAAAACATAAGTTGGACGTGCAATATAATAAGCTTCAATAATGAAGCATTAATATTAAATAACTAACATTGTGCTGTATGTAGTTACAAAATAGCTCATTGAAATGTGTAACCCCAAAAAAAATCAAAAAGCAGGAAAATTGATAAAATAGTTCATATGTGTGTAGCAATATGTAAATCATTGCCAAATGTCAAGGCTTTCTTCACTTTGCTTTCACACTTCTTTTTCCTTTGCCATTTGCCAAATTTTGCCTGCATTTTCTGTTTCCAAATTTAGTTTTATGATACAATGCATTCCAAGTTTCAATCTACATATACAACTATATGCCAAAAAAATTAAAGCCATCAATTTTTCCAAGCCTGCAAATCAAAACATACGTTTTAGGATCAATGCATATACATTGGGCAATACAATACATGCTAAATTGGTATTATATATCTCAATAATTTATATTTGTAACTATATCTCTAATGCTGGATTTTTGTTTACAAACTCAGGTACATGTAACTGCCGTGACATTTGATCAATGAAACAAACTCAGCTTGGTCCACAAAGCTTAGCAATCTTTTAACTAAACCTTGCTTATAAACTTTTAGGTGACCAGTCAAAGAAATGATCACCAAACTATGCAAGAATAGATAACAGTTGTGCATTCGGCATATCAGTTTACTGTTTTACTATAGTTGCAAGCAAAAACAATATTTTTTGTTAGCAAGTACTTACCTAGCTCATGTTAGTAGGTGTGCAAATCATATTGTAAAACTTCTATTAGACATGACATCTATAAATTTTTATTTTTATTTTACCTGTAAACTAATAATGTTTATTTGCTATGAACTAACTTAAAGTGGGGTGTTGTATAGATTTGAGATAGGATGAAGTAATGTTTACCTGTAAACTATTGTGTATTTTTTTTTTGTTAAAATGGTATTAGATTTTTGGATGCCATAAGCACGTCTCTTTAGATAAGATGTGCTTATTATCACCACACTCCTGACACGACTGACTTAAAAAATGCATATGTCCATTCGTTTTCCATATGATACTTTGCACTGCATAACCAGCTCATGTATTTCCATAATAAAAAATTACATATGCTCAATACGTTTATATTTTTTCTATCGTTTGGATATATATATATTACACGGTATTTGTGGTACAACGGACCACGCGCGAAGCGCGTGCCATTATCACGAACAATAGAAAACATGAATGGTAAAGAAGGTTTGTGCATATATGTATATGTACGTAATTTAACTATATGGTAAAGAAGGTTTGTGCCTATATTTAAATATTACCTTACAGTAGAGACACAGCCTAGGAAAACATAAAATAGAAAACATGAATGAAAAATTATAAATGAAAAAATATGAAGGGATAGAAAGTTAATGATATTTATTACAATGAAAGCATATCATATAGACATTAATTAGAAACAATTTCTTTTTATTTATAGGAGATTTATATAAAAAGGATTTATTTCCTTCCTTCTAAAGACCTAGCACTGTATTCCTCTGCCCTATAAATAAGTGTAGCAAACATCATAACATTAAGAGGAGGAAACGATCCGTAAGAATATCAAAATACATGGCGACTAGCAAACGAAAATTGAACTTTATCATGTTATTTGCTATATTGCTCTTTTGTTTGGTTGGTGGGAGCATTGCAGACTTTGGAAAGTGCAACGAGTGTTGTCGCAAGAGCTGTAGTTCCTTTCACTGTTTTCTCGAGTGTATTACTGTGCCAACTCCAAATTGTTGTGATAAAGAGTGCTGTTGATTTTAGCCTTTAATTCCTAAATGGTTGTCATGTGTTATCTTTTATATTGCTAAGTCGTATTATCTGAAAAGGTTCACATGTGGTAAGAAGGATTTGAAGAGTAATATTGATAAGTATGTATGTGCAGAGATCCCGTATGAAGAGAAAGATCCATATGAATATGTGGTTGTTAAACAATTTATGGTACATGGTCCTTGCGGACCTGGATTTCAATCACCTTGCATGAAGGGTTCTAAATGTACAAGGAAATTCCCAAAAAAAGTATGATCAAAAACTTTATTCAACTCTAAAATATAAATTATTATTATTTTGTATTTAACTCTAATTTTTCTTTTTCTTTTTCAGGTATTGTTCAAGTACAATGTTTGATGATTGCGGATTTCCAATTTACAGGAGAAGAAAAACCAAACATACTGTCAGAGTTAGAAATACAGATTTAGATAATTAGTGGGTGGTTCCTTTAAATAGGGATCTTTTGGTTCGATACCAGTGTTACATTAATGTTGAGGTCTGCAGTCATGGGCGTTGCATGAAATATATTTTCAAATATTGTCTGAAGGGTCATGACCGTGCCACTGTGTTAGTACAGTCCGAAAAACAAAATGATCAACAATCTGGGGAGAAGAAAATAGTAAATGAGATTAAAACATACTTAGATGGAAGGTAATTTATACTAAAAGAATTGTATTCTAATTTACTTATGATCTTATATTTATTTTGCTCTGAAAACTACTATTGATTCATATATTTTTCTGATATGGATGTTTATTTTTATGTTGTAATTTGATTTAGTTAGAATGCCTCTTATACATAAAAAAATATATCTATTTAAAACTTAATAACAAATCATACATTGAGCAACAACTATTCATACATTGTTTAGAATTCCATATATATAACTATCTAATATTAATTACAATACTTTATTTTTCTTTTATTTTTGATATTTAATCATTACAATATTATTTTTTTAATAACATAAATTTTAATGCCCTGCAAAGCGGGCAAAAAATACTAGTAAATTAATGGTATGTCATAATATGAGGAATAAATATCATTAATGGTATTATTCCATAATTGTAGCAGTACGTATAAATGCATGTATCTTGTAGCTTTATATATTTGTGATTACTGAATGAAAAAATGTATCCTTCTCTTCAACTCTTCATCAAAAACTTGAGCGATTATAAGGTAAATGAAGATTTAGAGCAACCTACTTTGGATAGTGTTAAAATTCTTGTAGAGAGAAAGCCAGAGAGTAAAACAAGAATAAAGAAAGTTGGAAATTAGATTGAAAGCTTCGTGAAATGGAACTACGTGTCAAGTGGAAAATGTAATTCAATTATGTTTTTTTAAAAAAAGATAATAAATATGATCATGATGCAAGAGGTTAATTCAAATGATCTGAAATCATCTGAAATTCAGATTTGATGGCTAATGTAACTTGTTAATTAATAATAATAAGAAGTTACCGACGTGATATACTTGAAGTAAATTTGGAATATATATATATATGTATGTATGTATGTATGTATGTATGTAGGTACGTACGTACGTTTGTACACTACTAGAATGGTTGGTTATTCCGACGTCGTGTTTCCAATGGCCGCCAACGGTTTCTTACAGCCGTTGGAAACCGTTAGAACAAAATCCGTTGGCGGCCATTGGAAGCCGTTGAAAATTGACGGGATATTGCCTGCTGCAGCCAACCGAGAGCTTCATTTCCTCCTCCTCCACCAATTAATCATCTCCTCCAACCCTTCCTCCCCTTCCAAATTTGCTGCCAAAGCTTCCTCCATCACTCCAACCTCTTTGGGCGCCATCTACGAGCTTCTCCAACCCATCTCTACCCTTCTCGTTATCCAAATTAGGTAATTTCATAAAACCTAATTTTTAGTGATTAATTGATTTCGGGTTTAATTTGTGATTTGCTTAATTTCTACTTGTTTGTAAATGTATATTACATCATGTTAACCTCTAATTGTTGTTATTGTCACAATAATGATCAAATTGTTTAGGGTTAAATTGATTTAGGGTTTGATTGTGTTTATTTAGGTAACTTTAGCTAGTGAATGTTATATGTGTGTGATATTGTTTGCTAATAATATAATTTATGCAAACACGAAGATTATATTATGTTGACAAATACAAAGTAAATTACAAAAATATAATTAGTGCAAACACGAAGTAAATTACAAAAATATATAATTTTGTATACATGTACTAAAACGGTAAAATATTTACAAATTGTATATTTAAATTTAATGTAGATAAATATTTAAACCCTTAGTTATTATTTGGCCCCGTCTGACAAGTGTTGTATATGATCGTTATATGGATATTCGTTCTTTTACAAAACGGAAATCTATATTCATCTGATACAACATTTGTCGGATTTGTCCTTGTATTGGATAAGTTACAAACACTGTAAAGTAATTCTATTTCGTAGATCATATCACTTTAAACGGTTCACAAAATTTTGATGGCATTTCCTTTACGTTCCTTGTGTACACGCACGTGTGTACGATACAAGGAACACGGGGGAAATGCTGCCGAAATTTTGTAAAATCATTTAAAATGATATGATTTACGAAATATAATTACTATTGTGTTTGTAATGGGAAGTAGGATGACCGACCACCAAAGAAGACATATAAGCGTCAATGAACCAATAGTTATTTATTTTGAAATAAAGTTTGTAGACAACTATAAAATTAACAATTATTTTTTATTTCATCATAGATTTTAAAGTATAGGAAAACTGGCCAATTTTAATGAGCGGAGCTGGACGTATCAAAGAATGGAAATTAGTGGTGCAATAAGCGAACATTTTGAAAATGGGGTAAAAGTGTTCATTGATTTTGCGATAAGTAATATCGGAAACAGTAGAGAAATTCGTTGTCCATGTAGTAGATGCAAATTGTTGAACTATTTAATACTGAATATGGTTAAGATTCATTTGCGCCAATACGGTTTCCTGCCCAATTATTTGTTGTGGGATCGTCATGGAGAAATTGTAGCCCATAATACTGAAGAACATTTGACGGAGGTCAATAGTGTTGAAGTTAGCACGAATCTCATAGAAAATATGGTCGAAGATGCTGCACGATCAATGTTTCGTACCGTTCAAATTGGTAACGACGATGATAACGTAGAAGAGGAGCCAAATGTTGAAGCTAAAAAAAATATGATTTATTGAATAATGCTAAAAAAAACCTTTGGAATGGATGTGAAAGTGACACTCAATTATCGGTAACTGCAGAATACATTGCAATGAAATCAAAATACAACCTTACAGAAGTTGGGTTTACGGCTGTTGTTCAAGCGGCTAAACGCCATATGCCATTTGATAATTTAATGTGCGAAAATTATTATGAAGTGAAAAAACTTATGTTATCTTTTGGTTTGCCAATTCAGAAAATAGATACATGTATAAAGGGTTGCATGTTGTATTGGAAAGAAGACAACAATCTTAGAAAATGTAAGTTTTGTAATCAAGAAAGATACAAACCAAGAAAAAAAAAAGTTCCGTACAAGCGTATGCATTATTTATCCATCACCCCTAGACTTCAAAGATTATATGCATCATCCATAACAGCGCAGCATATGAGATGACACAGTGTGAGAAAACCTCAAGAAAGTACGTTGACACACCCATCGGATGGAGAAGCATGGAAATATTTTGATAAGAAATATCCTGATTTCGCAGCGGGAAGACGCAATGTTAGACTAGGTTTATGCACAGATGGCTTCGCACTGTTTTCTCAGTTTGGTTCTAAATATTGGCCTATAATAATCATACCTTATAATCTACCCCCGTGGATGTGTATGAAAATTCCATACATGTTTCTCACAACTGTCGTCCCTGGCCCTGATGATCCGACACAGGGTATTGATGTTTACTTACAACCGGTAATCGAAGAATTGAAAATATTATGGAATGAAGGAGTTGAAACATACGACGTATCAAAAAAGAAAAAATTTCGGATGTTCGCTTCTTTGTTATGGACGATTAATGATTTTCCTGCATATGCAATGCTTTAGGGTTGGAGTACGGCCGGTCGTCTTGCTTGTCCATATTGCATGGAAGAAACACGAGCATTTTCGTTACCGTACGGAAAGAAAATTTCATGGTTTGATTGTCATCGATGCTTTCTTCATATTAATCATACTTTTAAAAGAGACAATTTTTTTTTAACGTCTAATAGACATGAGGCTCTACGGCCACCGACAGTTTGGTCAAGTGAGGAAATATATGAACTTGTAAAAGATTATCCAAAGATACATGAAACCGAAAAACAAATTGATATTCAAGGTAAATCGACGATTCATAATTGGTGCAAACAGAGTATATTCTAGGAATTGCCTTATTGGAAACATCTCTTAATCCGTCATAACATTGATGTGATGCATAACGAGAAAAACGTATTTGATAATGTATTTAATACAGTTCTGAATGTGAAGGGCAAGACTAAGGATGATTTGAAATCCAGACGTGGTATAGAGGAAATATGTAGTCGTCCTGAGCTTCATATGAAGCCCAGTGGTAGTAAAAAAAAACCAAAGCATGCTATGAACTAGGCAACAACCAAGTTAAAGTACTGTTAAAATGGGTGGAAGAATTAGGTTTCCCAATGGAATTTCTTATAATCTTCGTAGATGTGTCGACTATAAAAACAGAAAGCTGAGTGGAATGAAAAACCATGATTGTCATGTAATGATGGAAAATTTGTTACCCATCGCCTTCAAAGAATTGTTACCTAGAAAAGTTTGGAATGTAATAACAGAACTTAGCTTATTTTACAAGAAGCTTTGTTCAACTACGTTAAAAGTTGACCGTCTACTAAAACTTTAAGATGAAATCCCTGTATTGCTCTGCAAACTGGAGAAAATATTTCCTCCGGGTTTCTTTAATGTAATGGAGCATTTACCTGTTCATCTTCCAAAGGAAGCATGTCTTCGAGGTCCTGTGCAATACGGATGGATGTATCCGTTTGAAAGGTATATTATTATACTAAGTATTCAAATGATAATTTAATTATATTTAGATCTTAATATTGAACCAAACTATATTTTATTAGGTACCTAAATCATTTAAAAAAAAAGTGAGACAAAAAGCTCGAGTTGAAGGTTCTATTTGCAAATCATATATCGAAGAAGAAGCCTCTTTTTTTCTCTCATTATTTTAATGATCATATGAACTTATCATTTGCAAGCGTTCCATGTAATGATGAGAGGGTTGAACAAGATTCTTCTTCTGAGTCAACATTATCCATTTTAAAATAACATGGCCGACATGTTGGAAATTGTATGGAAATATGGCTAAATGATAAAGATTGTAACGTCGCACACACATATATTCTTCTTGATTGTCCTGAAGTTGCTCCTTTCGTTAGGTAATCAACTTTTTTTTAAGTTTTAATAAATTTATGTTAAAAGTGTTAATAATAATGTAACATATATTGTTTGTTCTTGCAGTATTTATGAATCACAAAATCCAAGCGACGATTTAAGCAAAGATTTCAGTAGTTGGTTTAGAAGCTATGTTTTTGATCCGACAAATAATGTGCTCGATGAAGGAATAAAACATTTAGTATTTTGACCGAAAAGAAAAGTCAAAACATATCCAATATTTTTTGTTAATGGGTATAAATTCAACATCAAAAAATACAGTGCTGAAAAATTAACAAACAATACTGGTGTGTTTGTTAAAGACAGTAAAGATCCTAATAATCATATAAATGATTTTTATGGCGAGTTAACTCAGATTTTGCAAATGACATATTTTACAAGGCCCGCAGAGGATGTTTATTTGTTTAGATGCAACTGGTTCAATAATGTTCCAGGTTCTGGTATTAACGTGTATCCAAAGTATAATCTTGTAGAAATTAAACATACCTCACGTTATCAAAAGTACGACCCTTTTGTACTAGCCAAACAAGCTCTACAAGCTTATTATGCCCCTTATCCGTCTCTAAAAAGGGATAAAGCAGATTGGTCTGCGGTTTTTAAAACCAAGGCAAGATTTACGTTCGATGGACATAATATTCCTAATGAACAAGCCTATCAAGCAGATCTAGAGGAAAATGTTGGAATAACAATTGCAGATGATCAAACTAATTTTGGACCTTTAGATGATGAGGCAAATGTATTAGTCGATGCATTTGAGAGTGTAGAGGAAAACGACATAGAAACCGAAACCGAGTCTGAATCAGAAAACAACGAAGAAATTGACGAAGACTGAGTAAAATTTGATAATTTTCACAACTGTTCACATTACATTTACTTATGTTTAATATTGCATTTTCACAACTGTTCACATTACATTTATAATCTATGTTTAATATTGCATTTTCACAACTATTCACATTACATTTACCTATAATTTGTATATGTATCAATATAGCAGGTATATTATGTCTTACTCTCAACGACGTGGTGGTTGGAATAGTGACTTCAAGAATTTGACGGTAAAGAATTCTTTTTTACGCATACAATAAATTAACATTTAAATATACAGTGTTATAATATTTTATATGCTGAAATAACATTTTTAATATGCATTTTATTTGCAGATTCGACAACCTAAGAAGGCTCAATACAAAGAAGAAATTAAAGAGCTTAGAATTATGATTGAGCAACTACGTGACCAGAGTCGTCTTCAGACTATGCAGTTGGAACAACTAAATCATAAGTTTGCGAAGTATGTGCACATTCATGATAGTCGTCCTTCGTCGTTTGCTGATTCCGGAAGCAATGCTTAAGGTATGTTGTATGTTTTGGCATTGAGTGGATGAGAATGATAAATTTGATATGTTTAGATGATTTGTGGACATGTAACTTTGATGTATTTGGGTTTGTGAACATGTATTTGTAAGTTTATGGATGTTTTGTTTTGGTTATATTGATGTTTCTTTGATATATTTTGGCTAGTTATGTTGTTATTCGTATATATGTGTTGTATATATGTGGAATTGATTGGGATTGGATTGGAAATGGATTGAAATTGGACTGGATTGGAAATGTAGTGGTTGAAAGGTTATGTGCTTGCTGGAATTAAAAAAAAAAAAAAAAAAAAAAAAAAAAAAACAGTTTTTCCAATGGTTATCAACGGTTTTTAAGTCATTTGTTTGCAACGACTTTCAACGGAAAGAAGCCGTTGAAAACCGTTGGTACTTCCGTTGGAAACTTTCCGTTGGAAGTCGTGAACGCTATTCCAACGGCTTTCAACGGCCGCCAACGGCAATCTGCCGTTGGAATAGCCATATGTTCTTGTAGTGGTATGTATGTATTGGGAATTTGAAAAGGACAAAATACCATGACATGATCTCTTAAGACTAGTAATTATAACAAAGAATTTTAAATGGATTCAAAACCATCAACTAAAATTTTAGATTTGAATATAGCGATAAGAATCAAATAGGACATGGTGAACGAAAAAACATGGGAAAAAAGATTGAATTTACCCTTTTGAAATTAACAAACTTAAAAGTTCTATAAACAAAAAAGGGCTAAAGTTGCTTTAGTTTGTCTTCCCTAGTTTTTCTTGGAAGTGAAATGCACACGACAAATATAATTTTGAATCACAATCAATTTGAACAATAAAGTTAAATTACAAAACAAAAAACAAATTTATTTTGTTTTTTGTGCTTTGAGAAATTAACAGAAGGCACATAAACCATCCATCTTCTTCGGTGTTACTCAAAACGAAACCATACATGCCCTAGAGTTATAAAAACAAGGCCAATACTGTACAAGCAAATATTTTCAGAGCAATAAGAAGATATCTGCTGCTTGTTCGTATCCATCTTATTTATAGGATATATCCATTAGAAAAAAATGGTTTATTTACAGATAATTTTTGCTGAGAACCATCAAGCGCATCTGGTGTAGTGGTATCATAGTACCCTCCCACGGTACTGACCAGGGTTCGATTCCCTGGATGCGCAATTTTGTTTCTGAACCCTAGTTATTTTTATGGGGTGATTTGGTGTGGTTGCCGGGTTCATTACTGCTCTTGTTTCTCCAAGACTAACTTAATTTGTTCTTCCACTTCCACCATTAATTTTTGCACTTCTGCCCACATGCTATTTGTATAGTTTTTTATCCTCGAATTTTAGACAAACATTTTCTATTTAAATTTAAACCACTGCAAATCATCCATATATGCATTTACATATGCAATGTACGATAACTAAATACTGGCATTTTACATGTACACAAAATCCCACCTTCTCCCACCTAGAAGTAGAAAACTTGATCCTGCAGACAGTCAAAATCCCACAAATTTTCCCATGTTTGATTCGACAATTCTCCACTGTTCAGGCCACCACTTCCATTGAAATTGTGGATACCAAAAATTTCATCTATATCTTGAAAGATATCATATGGTGCTTCCTGCATATGCTGTTCCATTGAAATTGCTCTTGGCTTAGCTTCCAGATTCATAACATCACCGTACTCAAATTGTTTGTTCTGAAATTCAGTATAAATCAGCTGTTTCTTCAGCTCTTCTTGTTGTTTTAGGAAAAGAGCTCGCCTATTGTCTTGTTTCTTTGTGGATTTTTCTGTCTTGAAATGTGTCCTCCAGTAATTCTTTATTTCATTATCTGTTCTGCCTGGCAAGCATTTTGCTATTGTCGCCCATCTGCAAAATTTACAAGTGCAAGTTTTTTTTACAAAACTTGGATAAAAGTGGGGCTTACGCATATGTCATTACAATATGTAAAAGAAGGAAAAAAAAAAAAAAAAAAAAAAAAAAAAAAAAAGAATAGCATAAGCAGAATAAGTACCTATTACCCCCATCTTGTATGTAAGTCTATAATGATCTTTTCCTCATTGGGCGTGATTTTTCCTCTTTTGAGGTCGGGTCTTAAGTAGTTCACCCATCTTAGCCTGCAACTCTTTCCACACCTCCTCAATCCTGCATTGGTGATATTTATGACGTACACATATGATAAATTTCAGTGATGAAACAATCCACCATTCAAGCGTATAACTACAATGTGCGAGTGTGTGTATGTATGTGTGTGCGTGCGTGCGCACGCTTGTGTGCATATACATCCATGAAATGGCAGTTAACGTTTAAGAAAGTCAGTTAACTAGTGAGACACTGTGTCAGAAAACTTCCAGACTTTTGGTTATTGACAGAATTCTTCCATTTTTCATTTCCATATCACTGCTGTGAGAAGATGAGCTAACTTTTGTAGGCTACATAAGTATCATATTGTTATAGAATGTTTAACTAGTAAAGAAAATGTACCAGTAAGTGTGGAAACAGAGTTCCATTTTCCTTGGCCATGGACTTTAACATGATCCACCAGTATCTTGTCTTCTTCAGGCGTCCACGGTCCTTTCTTCCAGAAACTACTACTGCCACTGTTAGTCATGCTGTCTTCCATTAAACAATTTGCGATATACATGGAGATTAACACGAATGAAGATGATTTAATGTACAATTTTACTGGCTACTCCCTGCTATTTATACAAAGCATTACATTTTATGTCGCGATCTTTGGCATCTCACTCCCACTACCGAGAAATTGTACCAGGTGCCTTTTTCTTCTACTGTTTTCTCTTTGTTCCTGTTCGTCTGACAATGATAAGTTAAGTATTTTATTCATAATGCACACATGTATGCATGCAGGTATATTGTCTTGGTGTGCATGTATGTACAAGATAAAATGTAAGGCCTTGTTTAGTTTTGTATCATAGTTTTGTCAAAAAAAGGTGACACATTCCTTTTTATGTATATAAACATATAACATGAGAGGTGAACTAGCGTATAAAACTCAAAAGTTTTTTTTTTTTTAATGATGAGAGAACAATTCATCCCTTCGTCATCTTTCGACCATCGTCCTAATTAATGGTCTAAAATGCAGAGTCCAAAATGAAACCAACTAGATTTAAATTTTGTTCCTTTTTATGGTGTTTTGTATATCTCTGATTAGTAATACACTTATACTATTTTAATATACATATTAAGGATGACTCTAAAGTTTATATATTTCAGATTCTAATACATTTTATTATAATCAAACCAAAAGGAATAAAATGATATGGTAAAGTTCAAGATTACCAAATCTTTTTCTCCTCTCCGAAGTCATGTCTTAATGCAGTAGTTTAATCTATTGCTAGCATGATGTATAATAATTAATCAGTTAATTAGTACGGACACATTGTCCTACAGGCACGTATCAATGAATCTTTTAAACCCACCAAAAAATAAAAATTCAAATAAACTAAAATCTAAATGAGGAATGCTCCACACTTGGCCAGCAGTTTAAAGTAGTGAGTAGTTGTCTGCTCCCCATATTGAAAATTCCATTTAACAAATGAAATTTTAACACATATCAATCCTAACCATGTCCATACGATCATGCTTTGTTTATTGGCTCAAATGTACTTTGGCTGACGACATTTTTTGGCAAGATTTTTCTGGTTTGTGTAAAATTTTAATGTTATTGTACCGGATACGTGTGATCAGTGTGATGCAAAGAAAAACTAACTAGACACGTGTTTTTAATTATCACCTAACCATTCTCTAGTTCTTGATACTGAGACAGTAACAGTGTTGAAGAGTATTTGCTGCAAATATCTTCTGTGTTTAGCAAATGAACTTAGAGAGAGTTACTTGCTTGAGTTCTACTACATTAAAGTTTATTTATTTTCTTCTTTAGAAAAGAACCAATCACTTGTACAATGCTCATTGATTGTGGAATTTCATTTGGATTAAGTGAGCTCAAAATCGGCAGTTTTTTTTTTTTTTTTTTTTTTTTAATAACTTTCATAAAGAGGAGATTAGAGTGAAAAACAAATTGTCTATTAAACATGTGTATAGTGTAGTGCTGTAAATACTGATTTAGGATGCTCCTTTAATATCAACCAAATTCAATAGCTTGTTCTATTATTTAGATTATTACATCTACTTATCTTTAGGAGGGGCTAACTTTGATACTTCCAATTCCCCTTTTTTCAGCCTTGATATGTTATTTGTTTGCCTACTTGGGACTAACCTTTTGTTTTCTGGTTTAGGAACAACGGTGTGAACGGACAAAGAAATTTCAAATTTGAATTATTTGAAGCATCCAGGAATCAATTGGAATAATTACCTGGTTGTCTTGCTCCTCTTTGATTATTATTGTTGTTAATGTTGATGATGTTCATGTTAATGTTAGCGTTGATTATATTCATGCTGATGTCGATCCCATTAATAATGTTGATTATGGTGATGAAATATATGATATTACTGAAAACATACATGATAATGAGTTTGACAATGAGAATGATGATTTCAGTTTTGATATTTACGATCCAAGATATTGGGATGCTCTGGACCCTAAAATGATTGATGCTCTAGTGATAATTGGCACTAGAGTTTATTTATAGCCACGTGCTATTGTAGAGTTTTACCAAATGATGAAAAATGTTTTAGAGATCGGCTTGTTTATTCAAAAGAGCTTGATTAAATATTTTGCTTTTGCTGTATTTTTTTCTAAAAAGGTGTGGTAAAGATCAGTGAATGATGATTTTATGGATTGGTCACATCTTAGTAGTGGACTTAGAGATAATGAGACAAGTCTTGAGCATGTTCAAAATATGACTACTTGATATGATTTGAGTTTAAGACTCCAAATGAATCAAACTATTGATAAAGAGTCTCAAAAACAAATTCAAAAAGAAAAGGAGCACTAGAAGAAAGTTTTGTTTAGGATCAATTCAGTAGTAAAATTTCTTGCCAAGCATACTCTAGCATTTTGTGGTACTAATGCAAGGTTGTATCAAAATAGCAATGGAAATTGTTTAGGCTTAATTTAAATGTTGGTTGAGTTTGATCCAATTGTTCCATAGTATGTTCATCGTATTACAGGTGATGAGTTACGTTGCCATTATCTTGGACCTAGAATCCATAACGAGCTAATTCTTTTGCTGGCATCTACTATTAAATTAGAAATTAAAAATAAAATCAAAGAAGCAAGATATTGTCCTGTGATTCTTGGTTGTCCTTCTGATATTAGTCATGAAGAACAAATATCTTTGATATTAAAATATGTCGACGTGTCCTTAAATTTTATCAACATTAAAGAATCTTTTTTAGGCTTTTTAATGGTGAATGATACAATTGATCAAGGATTATTTAATGCTTTACAAAGTTAATTAAAGTCCCTTGAACTTGATATAAATAACGTGCAAGGGCAAACCTATGATAATGGATCAACTAAGAAAGGAAAAAAATCAAGGAGTGCAAAAAAGATTTTTTGATATAAACCCTAGAGCTTTTCACACTTCTTGTGTTTCACATAGTCTTAAGTTGACCTTGTGTGATATGGCTAATACATGTGGTAAAGCTAGGGATTTATTTGGAGTCATTCAAAGAATTCATACTATATTCGCTAATTCTACTAAGAGGTAGAAAATTTTAAAAATAAAATGAAAGGATTGTCCGTTAAGTCATTGTCATCTACTCGTTGGGCGTGTCGTATTAGTAGTGTCAAAGCTATAAGATTTTAAGTTTCAGAAATTAGAGAAGCTTTACTCGAAGTAGGGGATAATGATAATGATTCAAAAATTTGAAGTGAAGTGGAATCTTTAGCAGAAAATGAGCTTGGTGATTTTGTGTTTTTAGTCTCTATGGTTAGTTGGTATGAAGTGTTACATGCAATTAATGTATTTAACAAGCATTTACAATCAAAAGATATGCTTATTGATGTTGCTATTGAAAAAAAAAAATTATAGGGCGGATTTCTTTTTTACAAGGATATATAAATACTGGATTCTTAAGTGCCTTAGAAGTAGCAAAGGAAATTGCCATTGAGAATAATATTGGTCCAATTTTCCCTTAAAAGTGTGTCATTCGAAGGAAAAATATTTTGTGAATGAGAATGACACATCTGAAGTTTCACAGCAAACTGCAGATGGTGCTTTTAAGATAAATTATTTCTTATATATTGCTGATCAAGCAAGTACTTCACTTACAGGGAGGTTTGAACAATATCAAAATTATGAAATGTTTTTGTTTTCTTATTTATTTCTGAAAAAACTACATTCTTTGGATGATATGTGCCTTAAATTTTCTTATAGTCATATTGTGACCTCCTTGAAGAAAAATGAAAAAGCCGATATTGATGCAAATGAGTAATATATGGAGTTAAAATTGCTGTAGAATTTTATGCCTAAGAGGAAGATGCAATCTGTTGACATTTTAAAGTATTTGAAATGCTTGGATTCTTTTCCTAATAAATTTATTATACACAAAATTTTGTTCACTAAAATCTGACGGTTTCATCTGCATAATAAAGCTTTTCAAAATTGAAGTTGTTGAAGTCCAACATGCGCTCCACAGTAACGCAAGAAAGGCTTAATGGCTTAGCTATGATTGCAATTGAAAATAATTTTTAGAAAAGATTGATCACGATAAGTTGATTGAAGGTTTCAAATCAAACAATGCTAGAAGAATGCTTTTTTTCAAGGGAATAGTGCATTGATTGAAATGCAATGACACTTTTTATTGTTTTTTTATGAAACACGAATCGCTGTTCTTTTAATGATATATGGATTACATTGTTATTAGTATGGTGGTCATTGCAGTCTTATGCATTTATAGTTTTTCCATTTTTATTAGGGGCATAGGTTAAGGTATAATCAAGAGGAGATTTACGAAAGATTTCATCGTGACAAGATTCATGTCCAAGACTGATATTCTTTTTCCCTCCACGTTTTCATACCTTCAACAAATATCTTAAGCTAGTATTTCATGGGTATTTCTTCTAGATGAAGCTTCAACGTACTTACTTTTATACTCTCGAATCATCTTATTTTGTATTAACCTGCTAGATGGTGCCTTGCTGGCATTAGTAATATTTAAGTGAACAAGTGTGCTATTCTTATTTTTGGTGACGTAAAACATGTGTTACTCTAACATGCATACACCTATTGGATGACATGAACTATGTGTCACGTTAAGTTAATATGCATGAAATGGGCTCATCTTTTATGCCATGTTAAAAATAGTGTGAACAAAGTAATACTGCATGTTAAGAAGTGGACAAACAATGTTATCAAATAACGGTCATAAGTTATTATTCTATTGCCAATAATTTTGGAAAATAAATCTTTCGCTATTAGGTTGTACTTCTTGAAACAACAACTGTTTCACAGTTAAACAAAATGATTATTCATAAGCATTTTATGAATTACTTCGTATATAAAACCGATTTTGTTAAAGTTTATAAAACTTTCATTCAAATACAGTTGTTTCCAAAACTAATTTTTTGAGTCGATTCGTACAAGATTTCTCATGAACGCTTTCATAACCTATCAACGCTTTCGTCCATGATATGTTGGGGTTTCTTAAATTTTTATCTTGTATATTAAATTTGTAGACCATTATTTAGATGAAATTATTTTTAGCATCATATACTATCTTAAACATTTTAGCCAAGAAGTTATTTTAATTTCACTAACAATTAACTTTACTTTGTCTAACAAAGTTTGAGTACTTCTTATTGATATCTCATTATGTTTCACGCGAATGAGTGAATTCTGACATTTGATATTTATTCATTTTCTAAGTACGTTCGGAATTTTTTCCAATATAAATTCATGTATTCAATCTGTTCAAATTATTTTAATTTCTAATGCATGTCATTTCAATTACTTCCGTTTTATATTCTACGAACTCAACATTGACATACCACATGCGTAATTTATACACATGTTCATGTTTGTGATCATTCAGTAGTGAATGTAATAAAGCATGTGGAATCGTTTTGGAAGTAATAGACTTTCGATTACTTACGTCCATAAGTATCAATATGTAGAGTTCATTAACTTTTATGATGCTCATACTAAATGAATGCTTCACCCTTAATTGTTTAATATACAATTCACTAATATCCTATGACTCATGATCCTATAATCGAGTATTATTTTTGAAACCGTGACCTAGTCTATAGTTCAAAGTAACTACAAACAAATTTAGATATTTCCATATTTTTCAATGTATCTCAAATACCGCTATTATTGTTTTATTTTATAGTGAGTATTCGTAATATTCATATTGTAACATAAATGTATATTTTCAAGTCAACACTGAAAACAATCACCATTCCATAATTTACATTCAGGTATGCTTTGCAAAAATAATTTTCATAACTTGATGCGGCTATTAAGTGCTATATGACATTCTTCCACTATTTCTACCATTACAATAACAACAAATTAAATACAATAAGCTCCAACCACTTAATATAAGGAATTTATTCCATCTACTATAAGCAATTTACGGTTGAGAGTTTTCAAGATCAAATATTTTTGTTAATTTGTGATCCGAAATTCTCGTTAGAATTGGTCCAGCTGATGTCACCTAAAGGATCTTATCTATATCCTTAATCTATTCTCTTGATTGAGATATTTTTAGCAACCTCATTTAAAGGATAAAGGAGATCTTTAATTTATTCTCTCGATTGAGATATTTTTAGCAACCTCATTTAAAGGATAAAGGAGATCTTTAATTTATTCTCTTGATTGAGATATTTTCAGCAACCTCATTTAAAGGATAAAGAGAGATCTTTATTTTATTCTTTCTCTCCTTATTTGGCTGCATGAAAGTAGAATATAAATTCATTGCTATGGTTTGTAATGAAGAAAGCTTGAAAAACTCCATCAATTAATTAATAAAGTTTGCCTTTCTTCCGTGGTTTTTTTTTCGAAAAGGGTTTTTCCACGTTAAATCTTGTGTGATTCTATTATTTGCTTGCTTCTTTGATCATTTATTTATTAACAAGTGGTATCAGAGCGCTGGTTCGTTCAACATGGCGTCATTAAAGTATGATCTTCCGCTATTGGATCGAAACACTCGATTCTCATTGTGGCAAGTGAAGATGCGGGCGTTGCTCGCACAAGCTGATTATGATGATGCATTGGATGGATTCGGGAACAAGAGATTTGAACTATGGACCGATGATGAGAATAGAAAGGATCGGAAGACTTTGTCTCAAATTCAGCTCCATCTACACAATAATATTTTGCAAGAAGTTTTGAACGAGAAGACAGCTGCTTCTCTTTGGCTGAAACTGGAGTCAATTTGCATGACCAAGGATCTCACAAGTAAGATGCATCTCAAACAAAAGTTGTTTCTGCACAAATTGCAAAAGGGAGGTAATTTGCTTGACCATATTTCTGATTTTAAAGAGATTGTTTCTGACTTGGCTGCAATGGAAGTCAAATATGATGATGAAGATTTGGGTTTAATCCTGTTATGTTCTCTGCCGAGTTCTTACTCAAATTTCAGAGATACCATATTATATAGTCATGATACTCTCACTCTAAATGACGTTTATGAAGCCTTGCACGCCAAGGAGAAAATGAAACAACTGGTGTCTTCAAATGGATCAAGCTCTCAGGCCGAAAGCTTGTCCGTTCGTGGCAGGACAAAGGAGAAAAATTCAAATAATGGATCTCGAGGTAAAAGTTCCAATGCCTATAAAGGTCGATCTAAATCTAGAGGCAAATACAAATCTTGCAAATATTGTAAGAGGGATGGACATGAAATATCCGAATGTTATAAGCTGCAGAACAAGGAAAAGAGAAATGGCAAATACAAACCAAAAGATAACAAAGAAGATGAAGTTAATGCCAATTGTGCTCGTAATGATAGTTCTGACAATGAGGTGCTTGTTGTTACAGTGTTTGCTGGATGTGCCGAGATTAAGGATGAATGGATACTTGACACTGTTTGCACTTTCCATATGTGTCCTAATAGAGATTGGTTTACAACTTTAGAACCCATAAATGATGCTGGCTCAGTTTTGATGGGTGATGATTCAGCATGTAAAGTAGCAGGAATTGGTTCTATTCAGATCAAGATGTTTGATGGCGCAATCAGAACTTTAACAGATGTTCGGTTCATTCCCAACATGAAGAGAAATCTGATTTCTTTAAGTGCTCTTGATGACAAAGGGTACAAATATTCAGGTGGAGGTGGTGTCCTGAAAGTCACAAATGGTTCTCTTATTGTAATGAAGGGAAATCTTAGGCAAACAAATGGCCTTTATTATCTTCAAGGCACTACTGTTTCAGGTAATGCTTCCCCTGTTATCTCAAATAATATTTCTGATTGTGATACTGCTAATCTTTGGCATATGCGTCTTGGACATATGAGTGAATTAGGTCTGTCGGAGTTGAACAAGAGAGGACTTCTTGATGGGTACAATGCAGGCAAGCTGAAGTTCTGTGAGCATTGCATTTTTGGCAAGCATAAGAGAGTGAAGTTCAACACTGCAGTTCATACAACAGAAGGCATTCTAGATTATGTGCATTCAGACTTATGGGGACCGTCTAGGAAAGCATCCATGGGTGGTGCTTGTTACATGATGACAATTATTGATGATTATTCCAGAAGAGTTTGGCCTTATTTTTTGAAACATAAATCTGAAGCTTTTTCAGCTTTCAAAGAGTGGAAGACTATGGTTGAGAGACAAACTGAAAGGAAGGTAAAGAAGCTTCGGACTAATAATGGGATGGAGTTTTGTTCAGATGAATTTAATTCATTTTGCAAGGCTGAAGGCATTGTTAGGCACTACACCATACCTCACACTCCTCAGCAAAACGGGGTTGTCGAGCGTATGAACAAGACTATCATTTCTAAGGCTCGCTGCATGTTGTCAAACGCAGGTTTGGATAGACGTTTTTGGGCTGAAGCTGCTTACAAAGCCTGTTATCTCATCAACTGCTCCCCCTCTGTTGCTATTGGTAAGAAAACTCTGATTGAGGTATGGTCTGGTTCTCTAGCAAATTATTCTGAATTGAAAGTTTTTGGATGCATTGCTTATGCTCATGTTGATAATGAAAAGCTAGAGCCAAGAGCTGTTAAATGCATTTTTCTTGGTTATAAGTCTGGTGTTAAAGGCTATAAATTATGGAATCCTGAAACAAGTAGGGTTGTAATTAGCAGAAATGTTGTGTTTAATGAATCTGCTATGTTACATCATATTCCATCTACTAATGATCTTGTTGAGAGTAAGCAGAAATCAAATGTCCAGGTGGAGCATATTATTGATTCAGATGCTACATCAAAAGCAGAAATTGAGGGACAGGATGAAGCAACCATTGTTGAGGATCCTCCAGCAGTTATGCAACCACCGCAACAATCTATTGCAACAAGCAGACCTAGAAGGAATCCAAAACCAGTAAGAAGGTTTATTGAGGAAGCAAATGTTGTTGCTTATGCGTGTGCTGTAACAGAAGAAATAGAAGGTATTGCCGAGCCTTCTTCATATTCTGAGGCTGTTATCTCTAGTGATTCTGATAAGTGGATGGCTGCTATGCATGATGAGATGAAGTCACTTGCAAGAAATGACACTTGGGACTTAAATCAAATTGCCTAAAAAAGAAGAAACATATTCATTGCAAATGGGTTTTCAAGAGAAAAGAAGGTGTTTCTCCAAACGATAAGACAAGGTACAAAGCAAGATTAGTTGCAAAAGGTTACAATCAGATTCCAGGTATTGACTATAATGAAGTTTTTTCCCCTATTGTGAAACATAGCTCAATTCGCATTTTACTCAGTATTGTTGCTATGCATGATTATGAGCTTCAACAGTTAGATGTAAAAACTGCATTTTTACATGGAGAATTAGAAGAGGATATTTATATGCATCAACCTAAGGGTTTTATCATCCCTGGAAAAGAAAACCTTGTCTGTAAATTAAAGAAATCTCTTTATGGATTGAAACAGTCACCTAGGCAGTGGTATAAAAGATTTGACACTTTTATGTTATCTCAAGGTTTTAAAAGGTCCAATTATGATAGTTGTGTCTATTTGAAAATTACTACTCATTCAGCCGTTTATTTGCTACTTTATGTCGATGATATGTTGATTGCTTCAAAAGACAAGGCAGAAACTGAAAATTTGAAAAGGCAGTTGAGTGGAGAGTTTGAAATGAAAGATTTGGGGGATGCTAAGAAGATTCTTGGCATGGAGATATCAAGAGATAGAACTTCTGGAAAATTATACCTAAGTCAGAGTGGGTATGTTAGAAAAGTGCTTCACCGTGTTAATATGCTTGATGTCAAACCTGTAAGTACTCCTCTTGCTGCACATTTCAAATTGTCATCAGCCATGTGTCCACAATCAGATGAGGATATTGAGTACATGTCTAGAGTTCCCTATTCTAGTGTAGTTGGTTCACTTATGTATGCCATGGTTTGTTCGCGTCCTGATTTATCACATGCTTTGAGTGTTGTCAGTAGATTCATGGCCAATCCTGGAAGAGAGCATTGGAAAGCAGTTCAATGGATTTTCAGATATCTTCATGGAACTGCAAATGCTTGTTTGCAGTTTGGTAAATCTAAAGATGAACTTGTTGGTTATGTGGATTCTGACTTTGCTGGTGATTTGGATAAAAGAAGATCATTAATAGGTTATGTTTTCACCATTGGTGGTTGTGCTGTGAGTTGGAAAGCAACCTTGCAAACTACCGTAGCATTATCTACTACTAAGGCCAAGTATATGGCTATTTCTGAAGCATGTAAAGAAGCTACTTGGCTGAGAGGTTTATATTTTGAGCTTTGTGGAGATACATCTTGCATTACTATATTTTCTGATAGCCAGAGTGCTATATGCCTTACAAAGGATCAAATGTTTCATGAGAGAACTAAACATATAGATGTTAGGTATCACTACATTCGAGATGTTATTGCTAAAGGTGGTGTTAAAGTTTGCAAGATAAGTACTCATGAAAATCCCGCTGACATGATGACAAAGCCAGTTCCAATTACTAATTTTGAGCTTTACTCAAGCTTGGTTGGTGTTACAGTATAGTCTTTAGGGACTATTGGAGTAAGGCAGATATTTATTTGTTGAAGGAGTTCGTTTTTTGTAGTTCATCTTTCTACTTCAAGATGAGAATTCGTCTCAAGGTGGAGATTGTTAATTTGTGATTTGAAATTCTCATTAGAATTGGTCCAGCTGATGTCACCTAAAGGATCTTATCTATATTCTTAATTTATTCTCTTGATTGAGATATTTTTAGCAACCTCATTTAAAGGATAAAGGAGATCTTTAATTTATTCACTTGATTGAGATATTTTTAGCAACCTCATTTAAAAGATAAAGGAGATCTTTAATTTATTCTCTTGATTGAGATATTTTCAGCAACCTCATTTAAAGGATAAAGGAGATCTTTATTTTATTCTTTCTCTCCTTATTTGGCTGCATGAAAGTAGAATATAAATTCATTGCTATGGTTTGTAATGAAGAAAGCTTGAAAAACTCCATCAATTAATTAATAAAGTTTGCCTTTCTCCCGTGGTTTTTTTCCCGAAAAGGGTTTTTCCACGTTAAATCTTGTGTGATTCTATTCTTTGCTTGCTTCTTTGATCATTTATTTATTAAAAATTTTAAACTTACATATAACGTCCCACCTCGAGACTCGCCCTAATAATGAGCATTACTGAATAATATTGTCTATTAAAGCGGAGAATGAGGCTTCTTAGGAGCGACCAACCATATTCTTGTATTAGACGAATATTGAATACGTCGATTAGGTGTATAAATTTTTCTTTCTTACTTCACGTGGATAGACGTACTCAATTCATATAATATAAAAATATGATGGCTAAGAATCATATTCACAACAAATTACAATACATAACAGATAGCAGATCACAGAGTAGAATACGTATAGGGTACAACAGAATACAATAGATACATGTGCTACACACTCGAATGGTAACATATGAACCATATACATACAACAAGTCTCAAATGAATATATATACAAATGACACAAATACATGGTTACACAACTAAGGTAATAGCTCCAAGAAAGATAGTCCAAATTGGATCAGCTAACAATGAATCAACAACAAACTTTAACATAAAGCAATTCGGTCTGACTTGATTATAAATACACTGGGTCAGTCTAGCTTTAACATATCGGTTATACTATGTAGTTAAATATAAAGTCATTTAAACAAGAATTCCTTTTTATAGAAAAGGAATAAGTTACATTCAAATCAAAAATTATTTCATCAGATAATTCCATCTAAAACAGGTGATCTCATAAACAACACAAAAGACCACAAGGAAGAATTTATCTCCAACAAAAGGCGTTAAGCATCAAGCTAAGCACAAAGATGGGACATCAAAAAATAACAAAAAACTACATTGAATGACACATATAAACCCGTATATGAGTTTGTTCAACTAAAAGTGACCAATATATTTAAACAAGCACCAAAATAGCTCAAAGGCTATAAAAGGTTTCAACATCAACAAACTAACATAAATTGGATCCCATACATCAAATAATAACTCAACAAATCAGCATAATTAGGGTCCAAAACAACAAAAGCAACAATGTCAATGAAGGCATCTATATGGACCCATAACAACAAAGTTGCACGTGCATCAATAAATAAGTGGCTGAAGCCTGTGAAGTGTTTTTATACTGAGAGACCCCTCAGTACTTAGTCATGGCCCATCAGCTCGACAACATCATAAATTGAGAGACTTGGTAGCTCTCTATATTGATACCAATAGATCGATATATGAATAAGAGGCCAGAAAGCCCTTGTTCTAGCCCAACAATCTTCATCAAACACTAAACAGCTTTATTTGTATATTTAAATACATATTGGACCCAATAGCCCCAAGTACTGGCACATCAAATAATGTGCCACATTCAAATAGTAACTCGAAAAGTGAAAACAATATGTCATGTACTGCACGTCTCACTAATCGATTCACAACAAGTTGTCCACTTCACATCGGAAAACAACAATATTAGCTTCAATCAACGAGTCTGAAATTAACCGATATTATATACCTTCATGTACCATACCATGAAGTTTACTAAAACGTTTAATCATAATCTCATATTCTCGAAGGGTGCAAAAATGTGTAGTTTTATATATATAGAAGTACATGGTTTGAGAAAAACAGGTTTATAAAATGATTCTGAAAATGGTTGAAATCTATTTCTTTGAAAACCATTTATATTAGGAAAAAATATATATTATAGCTTTGAGATAATTTATAAAACAAATCACTGAAAAAAATATCTCAAAGCGAACTTGTGTATCTTTAGAAAATCTTTCCAAAACTAATTTACTAAACATGTGTACATGTCCTTAAAATCAGCAAAAACACATGAAAATGGCTCATGAAAACCACTAAAAAATTCACTGATTTGATATACAAATGGATGATTTAGTTTGCTTATCCAAGACATGGTTAAGCCTTAAGTAAATACAAATTTTGCTTTAAGTAAGCATAAAAACCATGCAAATTACTTAGCTACATCCACAAAAACGACTCAGAGTAACAAAGCAGACAAAACTTTTGCTTATACGCTGATAATCTACCTATATCAGTGCACATCATGGGTGTGTCAAGTGGAAGAATTTGAAATTTTTATTTTGTATTTCCAATAACTTACATTTTCCAAACACTTATTCATCAAGTGGAAGAATTTGGAATTTCTTGCTTTGATGTTAAGCCATTAACGGGTTTTTCATCTGGATTATTAGCATCATTAGAGGTTCATCCTACTCTGATAGAGAGTATTGTCTCGATGCAACGAGAAGACACAGAGCTTGTGGACATTTTCTACTGGGTAGATATAGAAGAAGCCTTCAAGCATATCGAACGATATTTTGTTGATGGTAAGAGTTGGTTGCAAAGATATGGAAGGCTTTGTGTACCTCGCACTGGAGACTCGGTGAATGTAGTATTGGCAGAGGCATACCATTCGAGTATGACGATCCATCCAATGGTGATAAAATGTATAGGGACATGAAGAGTGTTCTATTGAAGCAGAACGAAGAAGATGTTGTTGGTTATGTGGCAAAGTGAATAGTTAGTCAGAGAGTCAAGAAGAGCAACAAAAACCTGGTGGATTGCTCCAACCATTATATGTGTCATAGTGGAAGTGGGAGAGTGTGTATATGGATTTCATAGATGGTTTGACCCGATATAGGAAGGGCAATACCAATACTTAGGTGGTGGTGGACAGATTGACGAAGAGCGCCTAATTCATTCCAGTCAAGAGTAAGAGGACTACCACTTAGGTGGCATCATTATACATTAGAGAGATTGTCCGACTCCACTGTATACCTTCTAGTACATTGATCGACAGAGCCCCGATCTTTTCCATTTAATTTCGGAGGAGCCTACATGAGGCGTTAAGGATTCATCTTAGATTGAGTACGGCCTATTACCCTTAGACCAGTGGACAGACTGAGAGGGTAGATAGAGTCCTTAAGGATTTATTGGTATTGTGCATCTTAGACTTTGGAGGTACTTTGGAGGAGAACCTACCCTTGGTAGATTTTTCCTACAATAATAGTTTTTAGATGAGTATAGGGATGGCGCCTTTCGATGCATTTTATGGACGACCATGCAAATCGCCTTCATGTTAGTGGGTGACCACAAACATACTGTACTTGGACCATATATGTTTAGGGAAAGCATAGAGAAGATTGAGTTGATAAGAAAAAGGATGAAATCATCCAAAGGCAATCGGAAATCTTATGCCGACATGAGGAGTACAGACTTAGAGTTCGAGACTAGAGATTTGGTTTTCATTACGGTGTCACCTCTAAGGAATGTGATGAGATATGACTCAGTTGGAAAGCTTGGTCCTAGATTCGTTAGACCCTTCCTCATGATAGCTAAAGTAAGGAAGATGACGTATATGGTGAAACTACTAGGGAGACTTGCAGGAATCTATGATATATTTCATATCTTGCACTTGAGGAAGTGCTCATATGTTTCAAATGAGATAGTTGGGCCCAGTCATCTCGAGGAGGTGGAGATCGACCGAGAAGCATCTATTTGTCATATGCCTAATCAGAATTTGGAGTATGGGTGAAGCAACATAGAAACAAGGAGGTTAATTTTGTGAAATTTCAGTAGGGGAACAGGTAGAAGAAGTAATGTAGTAGGTTGATGGCAAGATGCGTATTTTCTATCCTTTTCTTTTTGATGATACGCTTTGAATTTTCCCATCATTAGTTTCATCTTTGAATAGATTCTTATCTTTTGTACACTTAAAAGGATGGATCTTAGGATATAACCTACGGATAGTAGGACTGAGTGCAAACATGTTAATAAAATATGTTATGAATGTTGTACACAAATGGTTGCAAGTGTTTGCTAGTGGATGCAAATGGATGCATATACATACACTAGACACTATTAAAGCAACAAATCATGGCACCAAGCATATGCTTATGAAAGCGTTCGCATTGTTATTCTATTTCCATTGTTTTTATAAATGATTGATTATCACATGGATGTTGACATGGATGATGATTGTATAACGCACTTAGAACTATTAGTTATCATAAGGATATTTGCATACATTTGAATGCATGGCACGAGCATATTTGCATAAAAAGAAGTTCAGTTGAATTAGCATACTGCTTAATCTTTTGCATCAGTCAAAGTCATATACACTACACTATTGCATAATAACATAATTACGTTAAAAAAACTTAAAGACAATGGATGCAGTGTCTGATGGTTGAGTTGATGGACATAGGCATTGGTTGTAAGTACCTGTCTCATTCTTCTATCCTAGGAAATTTCGGGATGAAATCCTTAAAGGAGAGGAGAACGTAACAACCCTATAATTTAAGTAATAATAATCAATCAAGTAATTAATTAAGAAATTTATGTTTGTGAATATTGGGATTTAGCTACGGAAGTTACACCATTAGTCCATGACATTTTTTTGAGCAATTTACAACTTGTCGACATCAGTGTTAGTAAAAAAAAGTCATTAAACAAACAAGATACAGGAAAATGATCACAAGGATAATTAGCCTGAGTTTTTTAACCATAAGGACAGCCCATTAAAATTTTAATGCCAAGGACAAACCTGTTAATAATTTAATCAGAAGGACATTACACTGTTTTTTTAATTTACCCTAAATCACGCGCCCTGTTTCTTCTTCGTCATTTTTATCTCACGCACGATCTCGTTCAATTTTTCTCCAATGCAATTTTTTTTTGCATGTTTTAATCTTTAAACAGTTGCATTGCTTGCAAATTTCATATTGCAAAATTGATCTCGCGCATATTGAGGAACTCATGCATTTCAGATTACATTTCATATCTCATCATTAAATTTTGCGATCGATTTTGCAATCTGAAATGCGAACGATTTAATTGTTGTTTATTGTTATCGGTTTGCATCGATTTAAATTTTTTTAAATTGTTTTAATTTAATGTTATAATCGTTTTAATGTTCGGCCATACAACAATTTTTAGGTATCGGTTTTATATTTTTTTGGTATCAGCTTTACAATTTTAAATGTGTTAAAAAGGCAGTAGTTTTTTTTTTTTTTTTAGGTATCAGTTTTACAGTTTTAAATGTGCTAAAAAAGCAGCAGTTTATATTTTTTTAGGTATCAGTTTTACAGTTCTAAATGTGCTAAAAAGGCAGAAGTTTTATATTTTTCTAGGTATCAATTTTACAGTTTTAATTGTGTTAAAAAGGCAACAATTTTTTTTTTTTAGGGGTTTTACAGTTTTAAATGTGTTATGTTTAGTTTTTCTGTTTTTTTAGCATTGTAGTAGTTTTTCGATATGATTTTGATTTAATTAGGTATCATTTTAATTCCTGTGGGTATCAAATATAGTGTTATGTTGCTATCAGTTTTGTTTTATTTGTTTTGCTAGTTGAATTTACATAATTATGTCGGTATCAGTTTTGATTGTGTGTGAAATACTTGCAGGTACAACATGCTGTTGGAATTTACTTGAATTCAAGACTGGATCTTGTAGGAAAACAATGTTTTTTATGTCAGTTTAATGTGTAACCAGTTCTACATTTTTTTTGCATATAAGTTTTGACTGAATTGATGTATACAATTTTAATGTTGCTCATATATATGTTAATGGATAAAATTATCAAAATATTGTTGTTTTGCATGACAAATTATTGAAGTGATACCAATTTTAATGCAGTGTGATAATGTGACATTCATGCATGACTGAATTTTCAAAAAAAGATACCCAAATACTATAAAATTGATACACATAAACTGCAGACAAAAAAAAAATAGAATATTGATACCTACCAAGGCATAAAACTGATACTGAAACACTGTGAAGAAATAAAATAATTGAAACTGATACCTAGAACGATTAAAATAGGGGTGAGCGTTCGGTCGGTTCAGTTTGTTTGGACGTAAAAAGACTCAAACCGAATTGAAACCGAATTTTTTTCAAACTGAACCGAACCGAACCAAATTAATTTCGGTTAATTTGGTCAGTAACTGATTTAACTGAATTTGAAGGAAGTATTACTATTCAAATGATGAATTCACTCAAAATAAAATAATAATTCATGTTTGAAGAAATTTTATACAGTAAATTTTATGTTTATGATATGATTTGATCTATTTGCAACAAATATCTTTATATTACATAACTAAACTAATTATTAAAAGTACTACGATACCGTAATATTAAATAATAAATTAAAAGTTCGGTTAATTTGGTTAAACCGATAACCAAAAAAATATTTTTTGCAAACCGAATACAAACCGATTTAGTTTTAAAACCGAACCGAACTGGCCGAAATGAACCGGTTTGATCGGTTAATTCGGTTTGAACCGAATATTGCTCACTCCTAATTAAAAACTGGTACCCAAAATTAACAACAAAATTGATACCTACAATGGTATAAAACTGATACCCAACACCTGAAACCAAAAAAAATGCTGAATACTGATACCTACAGGAGAGTAAAACTGATACCCACTAAACGTTCAAAGAGCATCATAACAAAAAAAAATTAAAACACCGATACAAACTGCTACCTATGATCTAAAAAACAATTGATCCTATTATATCAGTTATGTATCATTGTAGGTATCATATGACACAAGTGATTAGATCATAGCAACATTATATACAACTGTTGAATTAATATCAGTGGGTATTATTGAGAATAAATCTCATTTTTGTGAGAATTGAATTGAATTGATTGCTATTATTTTTTTAATCAGTGTGTATTATGGAGAATAACTATTATTTTTGTGATAATTGAATTGAGTTGATTTGTATTATTTTTTTAATTAGTGGTTATCAGTTCGAATTAATGTTGGCTATGAAAAAAATCATTTACCAAAGGAAACAACTCAAAACTGCAATTCCTTGACATAGTTATGATACACAAAGTCACAAAACTGATACCTAAAAAAATATAAAACTGATACCTAAAAACTGCTATAATATTCTAAAGAAAAACTAATGCAAAAAATGTTTGATTGATTAAAATGAAATAAGTTCGACTGGCTTACAAAGCTAATATAACAGTGCGACTACAAAATTACCATAACAGCAAAATCGCATCAAAAAAAATAAAACACAGTTAATATTGTTGAATTGATACCTAAAAAAATATAAAACTGCTACCTAAAAACTAATGCAATGTTTTAAAGAAAAACTAATGTAAATTTTTTTTTACACCACAGTTTGATTGATTAAAATGAAATAAATTCGACTGAGTTACAAAGTTATTGCAACAATACAACTACAAAATTAACACTACAACAAAATCACATTAAAAAAACACATAACACAGTTAAAACAGGAAACCTAATACCTTAAAAAATAGCAAACTCATACCCAAAAACTGCTATAATGTTATAAAAAAACATTTGGGTGCCGATTTTTGCTATTTTGTGTGATTTTTGGGTGTCGTTTCGTTGTCTGAAAAGATGAGGAATTTGAATCGGTTGCTACTCAAGATGATTTCGTGTTTTTGTTACTTTTGATTTTTGAATCGATTGTCTGAAATTGAGCGAGATTGATAAACGACGTATAATTGAGAGAGATTGATAAATTGTTGTTTCGCATGATATTTGAGGAGCTCGAAAATTCTAAAGGTGATGATGAAATCGCTGGAGAGATGGCCGACGTGATGGAAGATTTTATGTGTACTGTCCTTCTGAGTAAAAAATGAAGCGGAGCTATCCTTCTAATTAAAAAATGGAGCGGCTGTCCTTATGGTTAAATTTTTAATGCTAATTGTCCTTGTAAATTAATTACCCATATAAGAATAATTCATAAATTAATAAAGAGAAAAATATGCAGGACTCGTATGGGTCGGCCCTTGATGAGTCAGGTCGACCCATAGGTGACCTACAATAGGGTCGAGTTGACCTGCATTGTAATCTGGATGATTTTTCATCTAAGTACGAGCCCAATGAATATTTTAAAAGTTTTTAGTTTAATTGTGAATGTTGGTTCAGAAATCTAAAAAATGCAATTAGTTAGATGATGTGTTTGGATCGGATTGAATCAAGTAATCTAATGGCTTGACATCCCCTAGATCCACTATAAATAAGACCTTGTGCCTAGCTCTTCATTCACAACACAAATGTTTTCCCTTTGTATTCTTTCTTGGCTAAGACTGACCTTAAACTTAATTTTTTCTTCGAAAAGAGATTTGTAAAAATAATAATATTTATAATCAACTTAGGAACGGGATTTGGTAATGCTTCACCTACGCAAATGCTAAGGACTACTTGTGAGTGTTGTAATTTTTTTGTTTTTTTAACAATTTAAAGAAATATGGTTATTAATAGTTGTAGTTTCTTTTATATTTTCTTATTGTTTTTATTTCAATTAGTTTTTTTCCTATAACTTAGTCTTGATAGGTATATTTTAGTTTTCTTATAGTTTTTAACGGTTTTTTTATCAGTTATTTCCCGTAAGTATTTTCTATCTTTTTGTTACATTTTCTTTCAGTTAAATTCAGTAAGTCAGTTTTTCAGTCTTTTTCCCTTAATAGTTATTTGGTTCCTATTATTATTTATAGTTTTTTCTAATTATTTACATTTGTTCCTTAAAATGCATAGATATGTAAATGTTAGTTTGAGAAACAGATTTTAATCCTCTTTTTGCGCATTAAAAATAGAACAAAAGTCGACTTCGCAAACACAAATGAAATAAAAGAAAACTAAATTTACAGTAAACATATATAAAATTGTAAATCTATAAAAAAAAGAGTCAGACTAAATTGGGTAAATGTGTAGGAATTGGCAATAAACTTATGACAATTGTTGTAACTTAAAAAGAGACGGAAAATGAATAAATTATTATGATAATTGTATTGACATGTCAGAAAATCATAATTGAAGAAAAGAATGAGACCTATTATGATAAAAGTAAAATATCATAGGCTTAGGTCAGGAGTCCATGTCAATAAGTTGGACTCAGACCTGAGATTGGACTAAGAGAAGAAACTTAAATCCTGGATTAAATTAAGAACTAAAACCCAGATTAGGATTTGGGTTAATATATAAAACTCTTGTCTAGGACGATGTACCGGTGGGAGAACAATTAGAATATTGGTTTTTGTTGTTAAGAAATCTATTCTATGGTTTCGATGACACAACTATACAATGGAAATCGTATATGTACATACATATAAAATTAAATAGGGTTTCTACAAGGTTTACTCGAGATAAGGCACAATGACAATGGCCAACAACAAGCAAGTAGAAGACAGGAAAGAACAAACCAAGAAAACAATGAAGAATGCACACAACGCTGATACACAGTATCAGACGTTTGAAACTATCTTCACACATCTATTATAGAACTCAGGAAAATGTCTAAAGCAAAGATTAAACATCTGAAACTGTTTTCAGTCTATTGGAGAATTCAGGAAATATCTAAATAAGGATTCAAACATTTGAATTTTTTTCCAGATGTCTGACCTGGAATTCGACCTAAAATATTGAACCATAACTGTCATATTTTCAAGATACGTCTCGACATCTCTTCACTGCATTTCTTCACCATTAATGAACACAACTCTTGGATGATCAGCAATGGTCACCGTCACTCGTATACAACTCTTTGCAGCTGTATAAAGCATCGAGATTCAAGAGAATGAATCTAATTCATTCTACTCAACATCTCTATATAATATACTCTCCGAATCTATCAATCAGTGATTTAGCAAACTCACATCATCAACTAAATCTTCCATATACTCTTGCACTTCACAATAATTACTAGTTTGAAGATATATTAGAAGTTATTGCACGTATCAGTCAACATATGTGTTATTAGAGCATATTTTTGATAGAAAAACCTTATTGTGATCAAGCTTGTTCCTCCGGGTGAAGCGTGGGTTTGTTAATAGTAGAATTCTGAAGGGGAGCTGCAGGACTGGACATAGGACAGGAGGCCCAAACCAATATAAAACTTTGGTGTGCATTTTGCATATTTACGTTTACTTTATTGCTTTATATTTAGTAATATACACAAAAATATTTGCATATACACTATACGATCCACCTCTATAAGACTTACAATTGGTATTAGAGCAAGATTTTTGATCAAAATATAGTAACACATTTTTTAATCACACTAATATGGAAAGTACATTTTAAGAAGGGCGGTCCACACAACGTCCCTACTCTTAAATGGATCAAACTATACATATTGGTCAAGCCGAATGCTAGTCTTTATGGAATCTAACGAATTAGAAATCTAGTCTACTACTCAAAGTAAGTACGAAGCTCCTACCACAGCTTCAAAAAATGCAAAATCCATGAATGTTCTATATTGTTTGTTAGATAAAAATGAATTTTCACAAGTCATGCTATGTGACACTACATACAACATTTGGCGTACCATACAAATAACACACGAAGTTACTACCAAAGTCAAACAACCTAAAATTTCAATTTTGCAAAATCAATTCTCATCTTTTAAAATGAAACATAAATGAATCCATAATTGATATGTATTTGAGATTCAAAACTATTCAACATGATTTAATGGCACTAAGAGTAAATTCTCTGATTTTGGCCTAGTATCTCGAATACTCAATTCTTTATCATCTGAGTGAGGAATAAAGGTATTAACTATAGGAGAAGCTAATGGCCTTTCAACACTTAAAAGTTGAAGAATTGATAGGAAATTTAATTAATGTCCTATAACACTAACCTGAAGGTTAGAAAAGAACAAAACAATGATAAAAAGAACATTGCTTTTCAAGCCAATATTGAAGACTCTGACTTGGATGAAGATGAAGTTGTGTTTATCGCTAAAAACAACAACAAATTCAAGAACTTTAGATGGATGACAAAGTTTCAAAAAGATGGAAAGTCAAGTGTGGAAAATCAAATTTTAATCAAATGCTATGAGTGTGATGAATTTGGTCTTATGAAGAAAGGTTGCCTAAGACTCAACAATAACAAGAAGAAGAGCAAAAATGAAAAATTCAAGAAGAAAAGAAGAGCTTTTCAAGTCACTTCTTCATCTGACAACAATAGTGATAGTGATTCGGAACAACCCATGTATGTTTTATGGCAAAAACAGATAAGTTATGTCCCGAGCTTACTTATAATGAAATATTGGAACTTAGCATTTGATTTGGCGATAAGTATAGAGAAGTAAAAAAATAATAAAGAATACATTGTTAAGATAGTAAGATGAATTAAATGGAACTTGAAATAGGCATGCTAAAAGATGAGAAAGATATCCTTGAAGAAGAGTTAGAAATCATCCAAGATAAACACAAAAAAATATCTTTGGAAAATGACATTAACAAAGGAATTAGGAAAAGTCAAACTAGAAATGAAGAGATTTTCAATAAAAATATAGCTTTAGAAAGTAACCTAGAAACATCACGTTTTGAAATCTCAGAAATCAAAAATCAATTAGGAAAGATTACTTCAAATGTTTCAAAATTTAATAAGGAAAAACTTGGAAAATCTAATCAAAAATTCCAAGTCTTCATGAAACCAGAATGGAATAGGTTTTAAAAAGGATTCAAAACCTAAAAAACATAGTTTTCTTCCTAAAAAGGTCAGAAAGAAGACTATAGATAAAAGGTTTTAAAACCTAAAGATGCAAAAATATGGATTCCTAAATCTAGTAATAATCTTATTAGACAAAAATATATTGATAACTTCTTAAAAAATGTAGTTTACAACACAATATATACTTTTAAAGGCCTTAAACCCACTTGAGTATGGTTGCCTTCCACGCCTAACATTTAGGACCCTAACGGAGGAAGTGAGTACTAATTAAATTATGTTAGCTTGCTGGTACCTAAAATAAAAGTAAGGAGAAATGAATACTTGATAGTGGTTGCTTCAAACACATAACTGGGAATGCAAAAATGTTATCAAATATAACATATCTTGATGGAGGCACGATAACCTTTGGAGATAATTCAAAAGGATTTGTCGTCGGCATTGGAAAAGTCATCAATTCAGGTATTCTAACTCTCCTATCATTACAAATGTTTGTTAGCAGAATATTTGAAACATAATCTGCTTGGTATTGTCAATTATGCAATAAAAGTTTTCAAATAAGATTTGGAAAAGATAAATGCAATATTATTGATAATAATAACAACCTAATATTTGAAGGGTTTAGAAATAAAAATATCTACGTCTTAAATATGAATATAAAACAAAAATCAGATTTATTTTCAATGACCAAACGTGATTATCCATGGTTATGCATAAACAGTTTTCTCATATAAATTTCAAATATATTAATAAGATAGCAAAATATGAATTAGTAAGAGGATTACCTAAAACAAACTATAAAGTAGAAAATTTATGTGATGCATGTCAAATTGGTAAATTAAATCGAAGTTCATTTAAATCTAAAAATGATATTTCCATAAAACAACCTTTAGAACTTCTTCATTTAGATTTATTTGGTCCAGCTTAAGTATGGTCTATAAATCATAATAAATATATTTTTGTAATAGTAGATGATTTTTCAAGATACGCTCGGACTCTTTTCTTGAAACATAAAAGTGACACCTTTGGTATGTTTAAAATTTTCGGTAAGATAATCAAATGTATTTAAAAATTTAAAATATTCGAAATGATCGAATTTGAAAATAATTTTTTTACTAATTTTTGTAATAACAAGGGAACCAATCACAAAATTTCCTTTTCCTCGTAGACCACAACAAAACGATGTAGTAGAAAGAAAAAATCGCATGTTACAAGTATGTACAAGAACATTATTAAATAGCGGTAATATACCAAAACATTTTTCGGCTGAGGCTGTTTCTAATTGTAATGTTTTAAATAGAGTAACCTATGTCCTAAATCAAAACATACTTGTTACAAAATGTTTTTGGAAAGGAACCTAAAGTATCGTATTTTAAAACATTTGGTTCAAAATGTAAGGCAATCTAGGAAAATTTGATCCCAAAGCTGATGAATGAATCTTTATTGGATATTCGGATCGAAGTAAGGCATATAGAATTTTCAATAAACAAACAAATGTAATCGAAGAAAGTTTACTTGTTTCATTTGATGAAAATTTTCTCAATAACCAAACTATTGATGATGATGATGAAATTATAACAGAAATTCACTCAAGTCCCCCTAGTAGAGAAACAAATGAACAAATTAATATTTTAACTTCATCATTAAGAATTCTAATAAATCACCCTAAAAATTATATTATTGTATATCTTAATCAAGAGTAATTAGGAACAAAATGAATCAAATAAGTCATGTTGCATTCGTATAAAATTTCTAATCCAAAAATTATAAAGAAGCATCTAATGTTGATTTTTGGATTTTAGCAATGTAAGAAGAATTAAATTAGTTCGAATGCAATAACATATGAGAATTAGTTCCAAAACCATATAATCAATCTGCTATTGGAACAAAGTGGGTATATAAAAACAATTCAAATGAAACTGATAATATTGTTAGAAATAAAACACGAGCCCAGGGTTATAACCAGAAAGAAGGAATCGATTATGACAAAACATTTGCCCTTGTTGCTAGATTAAAAGTTATACTACTTTATTAGCCTTTGCTTGTCATCATGATTTTAAATTATATCAAACGGATGACAAAAATGCTTTTCAAATGTGTTTATTAAAGGAAATGTGCACATAGAAAAACCACCATTTTTTATCCATGAAAAACATTATGATCACGTCATTAAATTAAATAAAGCCTTAAATGGTTTAAAACAAGCTCCTAGAGCTTGGTATGAGCGACTTAGAAATCATTTAATTTCCTCTGGTTTACAAATAGGAAAAATATATACTACTCTTTTTATTAAACGAGAAATAATAATATTTTGGTAGTCCAAATCTACGTTGATGATATTATTTTTGGATCAAACGATGAAAATTATGTGTTGAATTTTCAAATATAATGAAAAACGAATTTGAAATGTCACATAAGGGTGAATTGATTTTTTTCTTGGGTTTACAAATAAAACAATTTAAAAATGGAATTTTTATACATTAAGAAAAATATTGTAATAATTGTTACAACATTTTGGCATGGATAAAACGTCAAGCAAACCAACACCAACAATAATAGCGTTCATTCAAAAAAAGACAATAATGGAAAAGATTATGATGAAAATCATATTGAAGCACGATAGGTTCATTATTGTACTTAACCGCTAGGAGACCCGACATTATGACGAGTGTATGCCTATGTGCTATATTTCAAGAAAAACCAAACGAATCTCATCAACGTGTCCTTAAAAGAATTTTATAATATTTATATGGTACAAGGGACTATGGTTTATTCTATCATTAAGGATCGTCATTCAAATTAGTTACAACGATGCTGATTTTGGCGGATGTAAAACAGATCGTAAATGTACTAGTGGAACGTGTCATTTGATCAGTCATTAATGTCATGGTTTAGTAAAAAAACTGTGTATCCTTATCAACTGCAAAGCTGAATATATATCAGCAGTCCTAGCATGTACATAAGTTATATATATACATATATATATACATACATATATATATATATATACATATATATATGCAATAAACGCTTAAGGATTATGGAAAAATTATCAAAAAATCTTCAACTTATTGTGTTGATACTGTAACGAACTGGGCTTTTCAACTCCAAAAATCATCACAAAACTACCATATTGACTATTCAGACGTCGGAAATACCTGATCATTAATAGAAAGAAGTTAGAGGGTGAGAATAGATAAGATAGAAAATTAGAATAGAAGAAGAAGAAGAACACAATCAGAGTAACACGAATCTCACAGCGGAACGAATAAAGTATAATATATAACATAACTTTGCAATAAAAACAGTATAATAACATTATCAGAGTACAACACTTACACACAGTGGAAATAACAATAGCTATATAATCCTGAAGCCTCCTGCTTCAAGCTCCTCGAAGTATATCTGTAAAGACCTGAACTACTTGACTGCCCGTACAAATTTGGGCATCCAAGAGTTTAGGGAAAACAAAACAAAATAAACTCTGGGTCAGTCATGAGACTGGTGTGAGTAAACTCAAATCATTTGGTTTAACTTTTCAAAATCCTTTTCAAAAGAAAAGGTAATCGTATGACCGATCCACACATAAACACGGATGGTTTTTACCTTATGATAACCCAAAATAGTTTTGGAAATCAATACTTTTCTGATATTATAATAATGTCTAATCACAAGTAATTAAAAATCTAGCAGAATGCTTGCATCTCACGTTCCACATATATAGTATACAAACAAAACCGCGGGCGCTTATTGGAGATTGGATTCCGACTATGACAAGGTATGGGACCACCTGCCGATAGTGTATCTCTAGAGACGAATACACTGGGTTCAACAAGAACGTCTTGCAACCCGGCCCACACATGACCGACCACTCATTTCGCTTGAGTGTATCGAATGTATATCACCAATAGTTAGGAACTACCCACCGTTTCCCGAAAAGGGACAGCATCGAAATATAGTTAAAAGAATGAAATAGATTTTCTCTAGATAGGTGATATACACCCTGATGGGAACGACCCACCTAGCCATGCTGCCTGCCCGATTTCTGTCATTTCCCAGTTGATGAGGCTTGAGGTCATAACGTATCTTTTGGAATATCTAACCACAATTCACTTTGAATGCCACATTGTCATACCCGTCAAATCACAAATTGATTTCCCTAAAAATACCACGGGTATAAAGCTAAGAGAAACGAATTCCTCCGCCACCAAACGTAAGTAAGATAAACTTATGCGATCCGTTAGATATACTCTGTCAGACATTCATCCATTCACGTTTGTCCTGGGACTGGGCAAACCGAAGGCACTATTCTGTAAACAGGTTAGCCCTTGCACAACTCCGTCTTCAATTGCCTTCATCATATTTGATCGCAACGCTAACGTACATTAGAGTGGTTTTCAGAAAATGAATCTGATCCTGGTCTCTCCGTATTGACGACGGAAAAATGGTCAAAAAATTCGATAGTCGGTGATTTAACTATCAAAGAAAAATAGGTGTACAACCAATGATCTTATTTCCAGATAGAAATTCGATCGATCAATCATCAATCATCAATCAAATTTATCTCTTTTAATTTAATTTATCATTAATTTATTCATTTCCCATTTCAATATACTCAATATTTCTTATTTTCTAAATTCAGGAAATATACATCATCAATCATTGGAAAACATTTCCATCTCTGTTTCACGTATCACTATCATTCCAATATTCTTTCTCATCAATATCTCTGATTTATTTGGAAAATGTTTCCAAAATTTATTCATTTGATTTAAACAGATGTTTAAATAAAACATCACTAACCAATTTAAACCATTACACTCATTAACTAAATTCACTTAAGCAACCTTCACTATCGAACCTTACCCATCCCTTAGTTAAAAGCGAAGTCAATCAAGTTGGGGTATAATTACCTCTCAGACCATAACTGAACAACATTCCTAACCTCGAAATAGACAAAGTTCAACTTTCAAATCTTTATCAACTTCCTTACGAACTCTCGGATTCAACTTACAATTCCCTCTCGAATAATCTCTACTCGATAACTCCTCTCGAATAACTATACTCGATAACTCCTCTCGAATAACTATACTCGATTATCTCTCTTCGAATAAACTATATTCGATAATTCTTCCGAATAACTACATGGGATAACCCTTTCTTTCGAATAACCTATATTCGATTATCTCTCTTCTTCGAGTAACTTCTATTCGATTAGCGATCTTCTTCGAATAACTTATATTCGACGGATTTTATTTAATCCTTTTTACATTTCAAATATCGAAATGGATTTCATCGTTCCCTTCTTAAAACAACTCCAAATTTCCTATTTTACATTCATTGTTGAATTTTCCATCTCAATTATCCACTGACAATCATATTTTAGTTCATTTATAAACTTTGTTTATAAATCACAACACTTGTTTCATTTTTAAACAAGTTCTTTATTTCTTAGCCATTCGGAATTTCATTACTGTTTGAATTCCTTTTTCAGAAACCCAATTTCCTTTACACATGTTTTTATTTTCAAAATCTTTGCTTATTTTCATTATTCACATCGAATGTGAATAGTGTTTCCTTTATATATATTCTATTCAGTTTGATTTCATATTTTAAAACAATATCTCATTTTCAATTTCTATTTATATTCCTATTTACAGAATTATTTGTACAAAATCTCCTTTAAACTTCTAACGCTTAAAATCTCATTTAAATATCCCTTTACAAATGCCGAATTCATATTCCATAAAATATCGGTGTTAAAACCCATTTCTACTTCTCTATATAAGTTCGACTTATATATTTCATTTATCAAAAGATAAATATTTTTATTTAATTTTATAAAATATTATTTATCAATTAATCTTCTCAATCTATCGGTTAGAATAGATTCTATTTAAAATCTTTGCTTTAAATCCATATCATGTTATACCCATGTGCGAAGCACGGGTCTACCCTTTTGAAATATAAAATCCTCTTTTATACTATTCTATCCACTTTTCAAGTATTTCCTTTTATGATATCTTATTTATTTTCTTAATAAATATTCCTTTTATCTTTCTATTTATATAACAAATAAATATTCCTTTTAAATCTATTTATTTTCTAAACAAATATTTCCTTTTATAACTCTATCTATTTCATAGATAAATATTTCTATAATCTATTTGTAAATTTTTACCAATATTTCCTTTCAATTCTTTCTATTTGTTTAACCAATAAATATTCCTTTTTAATCTATCCATTCTCTAAATAAATATTTTCTCTTTATAAAAACTTTTGATTTTATAAATATTTCTTTTTCAATATAACATGGAAATTTCCTTTTTAACATTCCAGTATTCCTTATGGTATTTATCGTACCATATAACAATGATCGGTATCATTTCAACCATACAAAATCAACAACAGATTTCGTATCACATCATATAACACAATATATGAAAAAAACAGTAAAATAAATGTTGAGGAATCCAGTTGGGTCCCTCCGACCTGTTTCCCTGCATCCACATATGTTAAACAATAAAATTAACATCAATTTCATTTCACTATGAAATATTCTTCTAAACAGAATCAATATTTGATTAACGATTTATATCTCTATCGTTATCTACATTTTCAACTAACTGACTAGCAGTTCAACCAAACAGCCAACACATAGCAAACAACCATTGTTTATGAATTCTAAAAATATTTTATAAAAATATAATTTTAGCAGAGTAAGTGAGGTTTACTCACATTGGATGGTTATCGTTAAATAACGATAATTGGTCATTGATTTGATTCAGATGGATAATTTATTTTGCAATAAATTGTAACGAGCTTCGATTCACTCCCCGTCAGCTCAATTGTGTAGCCTTCGTCCATACGATCCTGTCGGATCTTGTTTCGTGAAATTCTGATAACGTATACTCAAGTTATAACGATTACAAGTTAATGTAAATTTAAATAAATAAAAACTTGGATTTAATTCAATCACGGGCTTTACCAACACCATCCGGCCCATTTATCACTCCTCCCAAGCCCACGTTTATCTCCTTCTTCCCATAAGAACATCGGCCGCTCCAGTATATGTCAAGTGGCCATTACGGCTACTTCAAACCTCCACCGATCCTTCTCCTCCCCATCATATTCCAAACGGTTTCCACCACGAGACTTGCCTTCAACGCCTCTCCGTTCTCATCAACTCAGTATGTAACTCGATGCCAAAGCCCCCTCATCGCGTCTTTCATTCGTCGACGCACCACACAGAAAATACCGAAACTTTTTGGTCAGAAAATACCTAAAAATCCCACAAACGAAACCACTCTTCACCATAGATTCAATTACGATATCGAGAACACCCCAAATCGACTATGCTTCAACAAAATCCCAACCCTAACGCTCGTTGAGAAAATGACAGCGACGGAAACTCGAATCGAGTTCAAAAAAACCCCACCAATTTGAAGAGAACCACTTGGTGAATCCAAATATAGTTACTTCGGGATTTATGGAATTTATTTCAATTTCTTTTGAATTTATGAAGATCCGAAATGAATTTTCCTGGAAGGAAAAATATCACGGCGGAATTTTGACCAAGGAAGAAAGTGGACTTAGGTTTAGAAAAAGTTAGGATATTATATAGGATAAATATAATATTTTTTTAATCGATTTTTATATTGAATTTTAAGCAAACGCTATTTTTGTTTGTCCTCTAAAATTCCCTTGATCACATACGATACCCAAAAATCATAAAAGTTGATATGCACCTTCAGTTCGACATTACGGTCCCAACGAAACAAGTTTCGTCAAATTCCGACTTCGTATGCTCACAAAGTGTATTTTTAACCATCATAATATCGACTGTTTTTCACTCTAAAAATCTGTACGATCACACAGTGACTCTAAAAATCACAGAAATTGAAATCTAGCAATGATTTAATATTGCGGATCCAACAAAATTAGTTTAGTCGAATTCCGAGGTCATTTGCAAAACTGGCTATTATCATATATATTCACATTAGAATACCATACAGCTCCAATGGGATTTATAATTCGATATTTCAAATCCAGTGTTACATCGATATTCGATTTATATTTAAAAATCCATCTTAAAATATAAATAAATCGATATAGATTATAAAGAAATTCCATAGCGACTTTTCTAAAATTTGATTTGGACATAACTAAAAATCTACACGACGAAATCTCGATTTTTCTCTTCCATCAGAAAAATATACTTCACTAGCTCCTAACGTTTCTCGTTTCACAAAAATTCGATTTAAAACGAACCATGTATATCTAGTTGAAGTTCAAATCGCCAAATAGCGAACTACCGCGCCATTTCGAGCTCGATTGTAATTATAATATAAATTATACGTTCAACTGTCGTTTATATAATATATTCATTATTCGAATTCAATTCCAAACTGGATTATATATATTTTAAATGGTCCAGTGCACACCATATCATCGATTCACTATATTCCGATTATTTCAGAAATAAATATATTATTTAAATATATATTAATTAAATATTCCATATAATTAAATTAAACAACCATTTTAATTCTCTAAATCACTATTTAAATAATTAAATAAATTAATTATTATATCGCTAAAAATACGGGTCGTTACAAATACAAGTGCTATAAATTTATCTAAAAATCTAGTTAACCACTTTAGAACCAAACACATAGACATACGACCGCATTTTTTACGTGACAATATAGAAAAAGGTGTCATTACTTTAGACTTTGTAAAGACTGAAAACCAAATAGCAGACATTTTTACCAAACCGTTAAATGACCAAACATTTGTTAAATTACGACATGGCCTAGGAATATGCTCCTTCTTTGAAATAACATAACAAATTATCTAAAAATAAACATCATTTTCCATCTTCCTATGTTTTAACCATACAATTCTCTAAGAATTCCCACTTCACAAATTCTCAGCAAACTTTTCTTCTATAAGTAACAATACAAAACAAAAACCAGAAACTTAGATTTTCTTACACATCATATTATGTATTCTAAGAAATTCACTTTGCGGGTTCAAGTCCAATTAGAACTCCTTCGCGTGCACGATTTTTTTCATCACCAAATCTTCCTAAAAAAAAAGGGACTATCCCCGCTACTTAAACGACTCAAAAGAAACAATAAGCAAAAATTGATGAGAAATTAGATGAAGTATCTCATTATCAACGCAAGATAATAGATGTGCAAAGAAAGATGCACTACAAGAAAGAAGGCCCCATTTAACATCTAAATTTCTTAAAAAAATGCTCTATGCAATATGTAGACATTCTCCAACAAAACGATGTCCACATAGCAAGTCACCTCGTTTTTGTGAAACTCCAGAAAAGACATACATTCAAGGAAATAGGCGATAAAGGACCATCATCACCTTCTCCAAAACGACCATCATGGTCACCAATCAATTAAAAAATCAATATAAGCATAGTCTAATAAAATATAAGCATAACGACTTTGTGTTTACCCTCTACTGAGTATTAACAAAATATATTCTCTTATAAATAAATATAAAAACCTCAAATCTAATCAACAATCAAGTATATATAAAAAATGAAATTTTTAGACATCTACCACAACTTTAAGATATTTGAAATGAACTTCAGATTTAACCATTCTGCCATAACAGACAGACGTCTGAAATAATTAACCAGACGTCTGAAATTCAAAACATACGTTTTTTGTATATCTATAACGGATCGTTTTCTCTTCCTCCTTCATTTTTCTCGTTCAAATCATAAATCCCTAACCCTAATTCCTTCAAAACTACAAATTCCTAACCGTAATCTCTACAAAACTTCAAAACCCATGGCTCCTAAAGGGAAAAGTGTATCAAAAAGAAAACGAGAGGAAGGATCAACTTCAAATACTCAAGAAACTCATGGACAAAATCCACAAGTTTGCTCTCAAACTCAAATAGATAAGTGGATGAATAATGCTTTGCTCTCCATTGATAGATACAAAGAGATTCAGAAGAAAAGCTTCACATGGGTCCTTTTTATTCCTTACTGGAATTTACTTAGTATGAATTGCATGGGTTGCATTAAGTTGTTAGCCATAACACTCTCATTTCATTTTCTCATAATGAAGTTCTGATTAATCAACTCTCAATATTCTTGTTCTACACTAACTTAGATAGTTCTTTCGTTTAGAATCCTGAAAATGAAAATGAGTTGATTTGGTCGAGCGTGTATGGAAATACTATAAGATACACCCCTAAGCGTATAAGACATATTTTACAATGCTCTAATACCAGACAAAACCTTTGTGATATTGCCAACATGAAGTTTAAATCAAGGGATAATATTACACATCAAATTTAGGAAGACTACATGTCGTAATTTACTTCAACGTTCTTACGACCAAAGGCTAGATTTCTTACTAGAAAGCTTGTAAATACAGTTATTCCTAGACTAGGAAGTCATGAACTAATCCATGATCTTGAGCACAAAGCGTTTTTTTAGTGGGACATGAATCAACTGGGTACAACTCATTTTTGATGAATTAAAAACAATTTGGAACTGATCATGTAGATCTATCATTTATGCTCCATATATCATGAGGTTGCTACAACCCGATAAAGTTCCTTCTTATCTATCAACGTTTAAAGAGGTTCCAATCAAAGAAGCAACGAAATAGTTCTTCCAACTTATGCACCTACCAAACAAACTTCCTGCATTTGTTACACTAGAAGAAGTCAGGGTCATTTTAGACATATTTTGTAAGTAACTCAGCGAATGTTTTCGAATGACCAGCTACGCTACCTCGCTTAGGCGCGACTAAAAGGCCAGGTTCCGGTACAACCCGCCTCAAGTATGATAGAAACCGAACCGATGCAGATTTTCTCAGGCTACGCACCTCTTTCCCTGGCTATAGATGCTTCGCGAACCACCGGTACATTTCATTACACTTAAATCACCCTCGTTAAGAGACGCACTCCAATACAGATCGGAAGTACCAATCCAAATTATTCACTGAGATTGTTTCGATTCTCATAAGGGATAGGTACTTCTCGGTACTACGGATATACATCATGATAGGAAAAATACCAAGATCAAAAAGAACAATATGAGCATGAACAAGAGCTACAAGATGAACCTCCTCCTTCTCGTTCTTTCGAATACCAAGCCAAAGAAGATTTAGTTCCATCTAATACTCAAATTCTTCCTTTTGAATCTATATGTGAAGTAATAATTCAAAATCAACATGTTTTTATATCAAAATCAAGTGGTCTTAGGAAATCGAATCACAAATATGGAACTAAACTTAGCCTCACGACTAGCAACAGTTGAAAAGAGTTTAAGTACAGTGGTACTTTCACTTAAAGAACTCTTATGACGCACATGATCGCCTACTTTATCTCCACCTTCTCCTTTCTCCTCACCATAAAAAAGAGATACATTAAGGAGAAAGTTCAAAGATAGGTGATAAAGATAAGGAGGGGGAAGAAAAGACTCATAACGATGATGCGTAAAGTACGTTTTCAAAACGTGATCTTTTTGTAATCATGTAAATATTATTTCATACTTTAAACTTATGTCTATGTTGATGATGTTTATATGTCGTATGAATAAACTATGATACTCTGTAACGGTATTAGTTTGTTGGGTTCACTATGATAATCTATGATATTTTGATTGGGTATGTTGTGAAACTATGTGATATTCTTTTGGGGTATACTATGTTTAATTACCATTTTGATCTTTGTTGGGTATGGCTGGTTATATTATTTTATTTTGGTGTGTACATGATATCTAAAACACACATCTAGTTATCATATCTTTATACAAATGTGTATATATATATATATATCTCCCATTTGATAATGACAAAAGGGAAAAAATTATTCTGAGGGGAGTTACATGAATAAATTTTCTAAGTACATTGTATAGTTGTCATCATCAAGGGGGAGAACATTAGGAAATATATTCTATGGTTTCAATGACACAACTATACAATGGGAATCTTATATGTACATACATACATACATATATATATATACATACACACATATACATGTATATATATACAGGTTATCTACAAGATTTACTCGATATAAGGCATGATGACACTGGACAACAACAAGCAAGTAAAAAACAAGGAATAACAAACCAAGAAAAACAATGAAGAATTCACACAATAAACAAAAAAACACCTAATATATAGTATCAAACATCAGAAACTATTTTCAGGCTTTTGTTAAAGAGCTTGGGAAAATGTCTGAAGCAATGATCAGACATCTGAAACTTTTTTCAAATGTCTGTTGGAGAATTTGGGAAATCTCCGAATAAGGATTCAGAAGTCTGAAATTATTTTCAGACGTCTAACATGGAGTTCGGCTTGAAATATTGAACTATAACTGTCATATTTTCAAGATACGTCTCGGCCTCTTCACCGCATCTCTTCACCATTAATGAACACAACTCTTGGATGATTGCAATGGCCACCACCACTCATATACAACTCTTCACAACTATATAAAGCATCGAGATCCAAGAGAGTGAATCTAATCCAATCTACTCAACTGTCTCTATATTATATACTTTCTGAATCTATCAATCAGCGATCTAGCAAACTCACATCATCAACTAAATCTTCCATATACTCGTGCACTTCTCATCGATTACTACTTTAAATATACATTGAAAGTTAGTGCACATGTTAGTCAACATCTATGTTGTATCAGAGCACATCTTTAACAAAAAAAACTTATTGTAATTAAGCTTGTTCCTCCGGACGAAGCGAGGGTTTGTTGATGATAGAATTCCAAAGGGGAGCTTCGGGATTGGACGTAGGATGGGAGGTCTGAGCCAATATAAAACTCTGGCATGCATTTTCCGAATTTACATTTACTTTATTTCTTTATAGTTAGTAATATACACTTAAATAGTTGCCTATGCACTATACGATCCATCCCTATAAGACTTATGATTGTAGCATGTACCATCATCATTTACTTTCAAGTCAACAATTGATGATCCCATATCTGGGATTGAGACCGGGCATGCTTATTCTGAAGTAGGTATATAAATGGTCAAATAATTAGGGCATTAACTATAGCACTCAATTCTGTATATGCGGAATCGATTGGATACTACTGCGCCCATGCGTTAATTTATGTCTTTTGTTGGTGGATCGACGGATGGTGATCCGTGTTGATACGGTTTCACGAAGGGTAGGTTCACAGTAGCACACTACCATGTTAAGATATGGTAAACTACAATGCTTAGAGGTGGTAGGTATGAAAAACTAATTGATGGGTAGAATTAGGAAAGCTTATCTTAATCAGACTTTCAAATAGTGGAGAAGTGCAAATAATCGTAAACTTAAATCAGACAAGTAACCCTACTCATCAAAAATTATTATTGGTTATGCACGTACACATTTCCTTATAACACTAGAACTGATTAAGTCTATTTCCTTTATCTTTCTTAAACATGCCAGTAGTCACTCCATTCTCCGGACTTTATATCTTCCCTACTTCTTTTTCTTCTTTTTTCTCCCCTAGTAGGCTCGTAGGGCTGAAATTGGTTGGTTTAGATTTTTTTGAGGAATCATTCTTGGAGTTTCGATCTTGTTATTGATGTATTCTTCTTTGTTTTACATCTTATTCTGCAGTTTAGTTGCACTGTTGACATTGAGAGGGATGATTTTTATGATTTACTCTTATATTTTGTGACACTGAGTAATGAGACATATGCTTTTTTTTATTTAATATTTTATTTGAAATGAAAGTTGTCTTTTAAAATAATAAGTTATGTTTTGATTTAAATGTTTCTGCTGTATTTTTTATGTCTAGGGAATCTTAGTATGTTTGATTAGTTTCTTTATACCTACAATGCTACACAATTCTTGACATAACCCTATTTCAGGGGATATTAAAAGGTGCGTGATGTTACAATCAAATTGAGTTAGAATAACATTAAATGTCTATTTAAGATTTACGGTAAAATAACACATTTGTACAAGCAAATTCTGAAAATATAACTCAAACATGACTATCAGTTCAAATGATATAATATCGCTATAAGTTGATGTTCTACAGAAAATGATTAATTTTTACATGCATGCATACTTGCATTTCAAGCTATCGAAATTTGACCTTACATTCATTATCATTATATGAGAATATTAAATATGCAATTTCATGCCATTCAGCTCGGTTAGAACCTCCACCTTATCAAATTCAAGTTTTTTCAAGGTTAGTTAACTATCCGAAATAGTTGGCTAATTTATAGGATTGAGAACCAAACAACGTCAAAATGACATGAAATTGTATATTTAAGCTTATGATAACGATAGTGATATTAATGTCATTTTGACCCTTTATCTAAACTAATGGCAATTAACACAATTTTTTTTATGTTATGTTTACTTTATAATTGTATTACAAAATATATATTGTTATATGTCTAAAATTGAATTTCAGATTATTTTAATAAAGTAAAAGATCTATAACAAAAATTGAAATTAAAAAATATAATTGGAAAGTGATAAAAAAAATAGATACTGGATTGCGTTGTTAGGGTATTAGTAAATATTTGATGTCATGAATCCGACTACTATAGAAATTATCTTTTAAAAAAGTTGCCCAGTAGCATATCATTGAGGCATTACTAAATCTATTGGCATCACAATAGCGAAGATGATTACTGACGTACACTGATAATTTTTCAAAAAAGTTTATAGGATTTATTTTTGAAGTCATCACTACGGCATCAATAACATCTACAACGCAAAAATGACATGTAATTATTGATGCCTTTGTAGTATCCGTCATACATGAAACCTATGTTTTGAAGACCCAACTCAACATTGATCCGACCGAGGTTAACCTCCGACCTTGGAGCGTCATGGCTCTGAAAATGAAATAACTTTGCATATGCATAAACCCGCGATTTAACCTCGAAACCTTTTAAAATCCCCTAAACCAACCACTTTGAACCTGCGGTTCTTCAGATTTAAGAAAAAATAATCGCATCACTCTTTCTTTTTTACCATAATAAATTTAACAAATAATTTCATAGCAGTTGTCATTAAATTTTAGATTACATAATTAATTATTAGCATACGTTTAACGAGTTATTATTGAACTAATCCTCTTTCACTATAAAAAAGTTAGTATATTTACAACATTGTTATGATAAGTTGTTATATAATTATTTCAATTTGGTAGTATTTAACATACTACATAACAAGTGGGTTGAAGACGAAAATAAACCCATGTTGAACAAGGGTACTCTTCATAATTGTTAAATTTTATCAATATATATAATAATCTTATGTTTGAATCAGAAAAATAGAAATAAACTATCACACGATTTCCATGGTCTAACTGATTCAACCACGTAAACCTTGGACTTTGCACAACCACGGTTTGACTTATGATTCGTTCTTCAAAACTATGCATGAAACTAAAAGCAAACAAATAAAAAAATTGAAGCACTGTTAATACACAACATCATAAAGTTGCGGGTTATTATCGATGTGTTATTGACTCCTTGCAAATTAGTTAAGCTTTACAATCACAACATCTGATTGATTTCATAAACCATCTCATATTCTAGTAGTGAAATGTTGTTATCCACACATTGAAACTCATAACAATTATTTACCTAATTTTATAATATCATTCTTCCATTCCTTTGATCAAATTTACAAAATGGATTATAATGAAAAAAGATTAGTGAAAATTAAGTTAAGGATTGGGTGATTAAAAAATAAATGAAGATTTAGAGCAAGCTGCTTTGGATAATGTTGAAATTCTTGCAAAGAAAGAGCTAAAGAGTAGAACAAGATTATCGAAAGTTGTAAACTAGAGTGAAAGATCTTTGAAATGGCACCAGGTCCAAAACTGAAATTCAAACCTATTTAAAAATGAAAATAAATTTGATCGAGATGCTTAAGGTAAATATAATTAATACAAAATTATAAAAAATCAAGATTTGACGATTACTGTAACTAGTCGACTAATAAATTAAAAATAATTACGTACAATAATAAGATCATATCTGTTGATGCAGAAAAGTAGTCGTCAATGCTCGTGATTTTCACATGAGTGAAAATAAATGCCTAGCGGTGAAGAATAAGTAAGTTTCAATGAAGTGTACAAGGGAAAAGCGCAAGTAAATGATCACACGTAGTTTATAGTGGTTTGGTCCATCGGAGACTATGTCCACTGTAACAACCCATAAAATCTGAACCAATTTAAAAAAATTAAATTGGCTATTTTGGTGGATTTTAAATATTTAAAGTAAATATTTTAAATAATAACGACGAAAAGTAAGTTTGAATCGATGTTTGAAAATAAATATAATTATTTCTAATTATAAACAAGGCCTGAAATGGCGCGGTAATTCCAAAATTTGAATTCAAACTTTGACTGACTGTACCGGGAGCAAAACAAAACGGATTTTAGTGAAACCAAAAATATTTAAATCTGTTAGTGAATATCTTTCTAACAAATCTGAAAAATCAAAGTTCCATAGCGGGAAGCAAAAGTTATGGCTAAATGAATTTTCAAAAAGGTCGCTATAGAGTTTATATAGCCCGTGAGAATGGCCATTTTGCAAACGACCTCAGAATTCGATGAAACCACTTTTGTTGGATTCGGAATTTCAAATTATTGTTAGGTTTCAAATTTCATAATTTTTGAAGCTAGTATGTGAGCGTAGCAAAGGAAAATGTGTTTGGTCGATTTCTATTAAATTGGATCGACCAGAAAAGGGCCATTTTTCAAACGGTCTCAGAATTCGACGAAACTAGTTTTGTTGGGACCGTATAGTCAAAACATAGCTAGATTTATTTTTCTGGAATTTTTAGAATCAGTATGTGGCCCCGGCAAATTGAAATGTACGTTCAAATTAAATATTGAATGTTTTCTATTTTAATTTGAAGGAAAACTGACTGAAACAGTCGAATGGGCCTACGAAACATATCCCATTGTGTTCGGAATGGGGGTATTTAGCTAGGGACGACAGTCGTTGGGTTTAGATTGGAGGTCGTAGGAGATGAGGGGTATTTTTGGATTTTTAAAATATATAAATAAAATAAAAATCTCTCATTCGTCCACAAAATTCTCTCTCCCCGATAAACACTTCAGAACGCACGACGGAAACCCTTCAATCCTTCCCATCCATTTTCTGGCCAAACCACTTCGATTCAGACCTCGACCCAGTTGGGGATTTTGAAGAGCTCGGCGAGAGCTTCAAATCCATACCAGTTGGAGGCTTTATCGTGCAGCGTGGAAGGAGAATCGAGCTCGGGAAGGCACGACGTTTCAACCGCCGCCGAGACCCCTACCCGCCGTTGAATTGAACAACTCCCCCCGGCGCCTGAGCGCCACTCCTCCCCCTTCGACACTGCATAGCCCGATCCTCTTCAAGCTTCACGGATTTCGAGTAAAATTGAAACCTAGTTTCGAACCATTCAGCTGAGGTATGGCTTTGTTAATTTCAAGCTGATTTTAACACTCTAAAGCGTTGCAAACTTCTAAAAATCGTATCTTTTACATTTGTGATCGAAATCCAGTGAAACAAGAGACAGTGGACTCGTGTGGACGTCTTCTACATTTTAGAAGAGACCACGTATTTTTCTGAGCCTTCTGCAATTTCTGGTGGAGTGGAACCCAATGTGAAATTTCTGAATTATAAACGATATGGAAAACGACGATGTATAAATTATATAGTCGATGTATGAGTTATATAAGCGTTGTACACCTCATGTATAAGCGTTGTATAAGTTGTATGTTTGATGTATAAGTTATATATGCGTTGTAAAAATTATATATGTGTTGAAATAGAAGTGAAATATACTTATATATATATACGCCCTTCGTCCACAAACCATGGACGATATTTATTGGTTGTGATTGGTGTGAAAATTGGTTGATAGCGAATGGTTGATTAGAATTGTTTGTGGTTGAAATTGATTGATTGTAGTTGAAAAATACCCGTTTGTGGTTGAGAATTATTTGGTTGAAACCACATAAGATTAGTTTGTGGAAAAAAAAAACATGACGCCTGCATGCGAACTAGATGCATGAAATCCCCATTATCAAAAGCTGCGAGGCTTTAAGGTAGAGCGAGGAGCCGTACTAGGGACGGTCCCGGTTTTAACTACCCTGCCGTTATGCTGCTGAAATTTTCAATAATATTCATGTGTTAGAATTATTTTCATGTGTTGAAACTATATTCGTGTGTTGAATAGAAATTCATGTGTTGAACGACATTCATGTTTTGAAATAAATTGTTTTATAATAAAAATCATATTTTTATCATCTATATGAACTGTATAAAATAGTCATGTTTTGAAATAAATTGTTTTATAATAAAAATCATATTTTTATCATCTATATGAACTATATAAAATAGTCGTGTTTTGAAATAAATTGTTTTATAATAAAAATCATATTTTTATCATTTATATGAACTATATAAAATAGTCATGTTTTGAAATAAATTGTTTATAATAAAAATCATATTTTTATCATCTATATGAACTGTATAAAATAGTCGTGTTTCGAAATCAATGGCTTTACAATAAAAATCACATTTTTATTATATACATGAATTGTTAAAAATAGTGAAGTGTTGAAATAAATGTTGGTTGGATAAAAATATCATTTTTATCAAATGTATGAAAAGAGTAGGATTTTGAAATCGAAGAATAGATTATATTTATATATATAAATATAATTAAAATAAATCGAATAACGAAGCCACAGTTCGTGTTTTGAAACTGTGATTTAAAACGATTAGTGCGGGAGATCCGACCATCGGATTTTCCCGAAACCGAAACCGTTGGGTTCGCTTTGGAAATATCTTTCCAACGATACCCACTTTGTCAAAATCCAACAGTTGGATTGTCTGGAATGTTAAATTCAAATCTGAAGTAAAACAGCGCCAGAATCGATTATATATATATAAAAATAAATTAAATCGAATAACGACGCTGCAGTTCGTATTTTGAAATCGAAACTTCAAACGAGTGTACCGGGAGATCCGACCGTCGGATTTTCCCAAAATTGGAACCGTTGGATTCATTTTGAAAAGATCTTTCTAATGATATAAAATTTGTGAAGATCCAACGGTTAGATTTTCAGATATGTGTAAATCAAATCTGAAGAAAAACAGCACCACGACCGCGTTATGGCCTGAAGCGTCGTTTGAATAAATTGGCTATTTTTAAATAAATAAAAATAGCTATAAATCGTTATAAAATATTATAAACGATATGGAATGGAAATAAACTGAATTTACCTGGTTTATTGGATATTTGATGGTTGAATGTGAAATTTATAAACTAACTGAAGGTTAGCTAAGTCGGATGGTTTCCTGGGTTTTGATCTGATGTTGGTTTCATCATTCGGGGTTAATACCTGGGAAATCGTTCTCTTACTAATTTACGCTTAGTGACTGATGAATTGCAATGAGGCGTATGTTGTGTTTGTGTAGCACTTGTTTATTATATACACGAGTTGCTCAGAAAGACCGGGTTTATCCCATTCTGAATAACTGAATCGACGATAAGAAATCGACGATGAAGACGGTGATTGAAGACGGAGATCTTCACCTCGGTTGGATGATAACTGATGTCCTGATTGGGAGGCATCTCGAAATATGGATAATGAGTGGTGATCGTCCAGACGTACGTGGAGATCGATGAGTATGCGTGGTATATAGTGCCTCCGGTTTCGTTCAAACCCAGAACGGACTTGTAAATGGACTGTGTGTCTGACATTGGAATTCATTCGGTGTGATTGATGGCATCCGTTGCATTGTGTGAATTGCCTGTGTGGCATGCTAAGATGCAGTGATCAATACTTCTGTTGAAAAGCAAAGTCTTGTGGTTGATGATCAAAGCACCGCCTATGTGGCATAGCTTTGTGTATAACGTTAATTCGCGAGCCTCACACCCCAGTATGAACCAGAAACGGGAGAGAACATCAGGGAGTAAATGCGTTTCCTTCTAGCTAGAGGTGGTGTCAGTGCTTAAACTGGCTGACATTTATATTATTTCACCTATGTGGTTGTTGATGTTGCGAGGCGCCTCGGTTATATCGGTCGATCCGGGACCGATGGAGTCATTCGTTGGCTCATTTACGCCCCAAAGGGTGGGGAAACGCAGTGTTCAGGCATTTTAATCCACATCGGTGGACCGGCCCTGGCGATCCAAGGGCCCACCTGAGTCTGGGTCCTGAGACACGGGCTAGAGCGTCTCGAAGCGGTGAGGACTATCTTTTTCCTTGGTTCATGACGGAAATTCATTTTCCAAATACGTGATTGTGCGGTTTTGATTGTATACCTATATATGGCGACATGATATATGGTACCCATGCCGTCTATGATTGATATTTATGATTGTTTATAAAATTAGAAACTAACTGGAAATGCGCTAAGATGTGTGGTTTCCTAGGTATTGGTCTGATGTTGGTTTCGGCCTTCGGGGTTAATACTTAGGGAATCGTTCTCTTACTAATTTACAGTTGGAGTCTGATTAAGAATTAAACACAAAATTTACATTTTAAGTGATTTTACTTTACACGTATTAAGCATATCTTGGTCGATATAAGGTAAAACTCTATCCTCCGGTTTGCGTTGCATTGTGTGATGGAACTTGAGTCTTATATCGGCTTCATTTTTATAAAAAGCATTGCGATGTTTAAAAGATTTACTTGTTGTAAAGCACTGGCAATCCAATGGAGTAAACCCGTTCCGCGAAAGTGGTGTGGTCCTATGATTAGCCAAATTATATAATGTGTTAAGTAGATTTCTCATACCAGTCCCATGACTGACTCGTAGTTTGTTTCACTTGCAAACTCGGGTGCCCCTTTTTCTACACGGGAAGCCTTGTATTCAAGTTTTAGCAGGCTCTTTCTGGATAGCTGGAGCTGAAGATGGATTCTATCATTTATCTCTTTTTATGCTGTTCAGCTCCTATTGTACATATTATGTTTGTTTTCCGCTGTAGACATTTATGTATAGCTGAACTGTATTTGTACTAAGTATGATCCTGTGTACTGCGTAACTCTGATGATTATGTTTATCCAGTGTATTATTTGTACATTATCTGGTTTATTTATTTAATTATGTTCTGCTATTATCTGTTTATGTGTTATATTCCAAAGATTACCCTTGACACCATCGTACGGGGTTTTGGGTTCGTCACAACGTGGTATCAGAGCTTTGGTTAAGCCTAGTTCTGGAATATAACAAATTAATGAACTCGTCAGAGATAGAACCAGTAGTGTTCTAGGACGAATAACTCATTACAGATAGGATCAGCAATATCCTAGTATGAGTATAGCAGAATCGGAATAACTCGTTAGAGATGGGGTCAGAAGTGCCCCAGAACGAGTTGAGAGTTATATGTTTACAAATATCGTATTTGTGATTATATATATAGTCTGGTTTTAGAAATATAAGTTTTGAATATATAAAAGATATATTTTTGAAAAGTTAAAAACAAATTGATTGTTGTTTGTGTGGTGTGATGGTTGATTTGATTAACTAAAATGATAATTAATTCAATCAATGAATGAAGGGTAAATTTATGAAATTAAATCACGTATTGAACTGATTTAAAAATAGAGAGAAATATATACATGTGCATTATATATGTTTGAACAGGTAAAAGGATTAGCTGTTGAGTAAAGAATTTATTTGCGTGCCCGACAAATAGGTAAACCTTAATGAGTTGGATGCACAATTTTATTATTATATCAACTCCTGTGAATGTCATTGGATGCGGAGTGCTGGTTGTTCTATGTGTAATAATAAACGTCGCCATAGGATAGTAACAATTAATTTTGAACTACACTACATAGCATACTTCTTGAAGATAGGCATACTTCATCATATACCACATAAGCTTTTGGAGCTTGTGTGACGAGGTTGAAGATTTACCATACGAGCGAGAGACATGTATGGTGATGACTATATATTATAGGTTGAACTGATGAATGATATGGACCATATAAAATGTAACGGTAAATTGCAAGATTAATAAAAAAACCACACGGGTCTGGAGATGACAATAAACACGTCTCTCTGGTCATTAAGGCACAAAAACCATTTATAGGGTGATGAGAATTTATTCTCTGGAGTTATGATCTATACACACTCCCCTGTGGACACCATAATATATCATTATAAATATGTGCATGCTTATTAGGATTTATTGGGTACCTAATACGGCCCAATAAATTTCCAAACCGCTCCTCGTACAAAGGAGGTTATGGCGAAAATTTTCGAAAATTTAGGGTGTTAGCCAAATTTTTGAAGAATTTGAAAATTCTTAGAAACTGAAAAGTTGAAGAATGGAGGCCAGATTGAAAGTAGAGTTGATTAATCAAACCACTTTCGACTTTGTTCCTTTTTGGGGACGAAAAGTTTTAAGTGGGGGAGATTGTAACAACCCGTAAAATCTGAACCAATTAAAAAAAAAATGGCTATTTTGGTGGATTTTAAATATTTAAAATAAATATTTTAAATAATAACGATGAAAAGTAAGTTTGAATTGATGTTTGAAAATGAATATAATTATTTATAATTATAAACAAGGCCTGAAATGGCGCGGTAGTTCCGAAATTTGAATTCAAACTTTAACTGACTGTACCGGGAGCAAAACAAAACGGATTTTAGTGAAACCAAAAATATTTAAACCTGTTAGTGAATATCTTACTAACGAATCTGAAAAATTGAAGTTTCATAGCGGGATGCAAAAGTTATGGCTAAATGAATTTTCAGAAAGGTCGCTATAGAGTTTATATAGCCCGTGAAAATGGCCATTTTGCAAACGACCTCAGAATTCGACGAAACCACTTTTGTTGGATCCGAAATGTCAAATTATTGCTAGGTTTCGAATTTCATAATTTTTGAAGCTAGTATGTGAGCGTGGCAAAGGAAATTGTGTTTGGTCGATTTCTATTAAATTGGATCGACCAGAAAAGGGCCATTTTTTCAAACGGTCTCAGAATTCGACGAAACTAGTTTTGTTGGGACCGTATCGTCAAAACATAGCTAGATTTATTTTTCTGTAATTTTTAGAATTAGTATGTGGCCTCGGCAAATTGAAATGTACGTTCAAATTAAATATTGAATGTTTTCTATTTTAATTTGAAGGAAAACTGACTGAAACAGTCGAATGGGCCTACGAAACATATCCCATTGTGTTTGGAATGGGGGTATTTAGCTAGGGACGACAGTCGTTGGTTTTGGATTGATGGTCATAGGAGATGAGGGGTATTTTTGGATTTTTAAAATATATAAATAAAATAAAAATCTCTCATTGGTCCACAAAATTCTCTCTCCCCGATAAACACTTCAGAACGCACGACGGAAACCCTTCAATCCTTCCCATCCATTTTCTGGCCAAGCCACTTCGATTCAGACCTCGACCCAGTTGGGGATTTTGAAGAGCTCGGCGAGAGCTTCAAATCCATACCAGTGGAGGCTTTATCGTGGAGCGTGGAAGGAGAATCGAGCTCGGGAAGGCACGACGTTTCAACTGCCGCCGAGACCCCTACCCGCCGTCGAACTAACCAACTCCCCCCGGCGCTTGAGCACCACTCCTCCCCCTTCGACACTGCATAGCCCGATCCTCTTCAAGCTTCACGAATTTCGAGTAAAATTGAAACCTAGTTTCAAACCATTCAGCTGAGGTACGTCTTTGTTAATTTCAAACTGATTTTAACACTCTAATGCATTGCAAACATCTAAAAATCGTATCTTTTTCATTTGTGATCGAAATCCAGTGAAACAAGAGACAGTGGACTCGTGTGGATGCCTTCTACATTTTAGAAGAGACCGCGTATTTTTTTGAGCCTTCTGCATTTTTTGGTGGAGTGGAACCCAATGTGAGATTTCTGAATTATAAATGATATGAAAAACGACGATGTATAAATTTTATAGTCGATGTATGAGTCATATAAGCGTTGTACACCTCATGTATAAGCGTTGTATAAGTTGTACGTTCGATGTATAAGTTATATATGCGATGTAAAAATTATATATGTGTTGAGATAGAAGTGAAATATACTTATATATATACGCCCCTCGTCCACAAATCATGGACGATATTTATTGGTTGTGATTGGTGTGAAAATTGGTTGATAGTAAATGGTTGATTAGAATTGTTTGTGGTTGAAATTGATTGATTGTTGTTGAAAAATAACCATTTGTGGTTGAGAATTATTTGTTGAATCCACATAGGATTAGTTTGTGGAAAAGAAAAAAAAAATAAAACATGCCGCCTGCGTGCGAACTAGATGCATGAAATCCCCATTGTCAAAAGCTGCGAGGCTTTAAGGTAGAGCGAGGAGCCGTACTAGGGACGGTCCCGGTTTTAACTACCCTGCCGTTATGCTGCCAAAATTTTCAATAATATTCATGTGTTAGAATTATTTTCATGTGTCGAAACTATATTCGTGATTTGAATAGAAATTCATGTGTTGAATAGAAATTCATGTGTTGAACGACATTCATGTTTTGAAATAAATTGTTTTATAATAAAAATCATATTTTTATCATCTATATGAACTATATTAAATAGTCGTGTTTTAAAATAAATTGTTTTATAATAAAAATCCTATTTTTATCATATATATGAACTATATAAAATAGTCGTGTTTTGAAATAAATTGTTTTATAATAAAAATCATATTTTTATCATCTATATGAACTATATAAAATAGTTGTGTTTTGAAATAAATTGTTTTATAATAAAAATCATATTTTTATCATCTATATGAACTATATAAAATAGTCGTGTTTTGAAATCAATAGCTTTACAATAAAAATCACATTTTTATTATATACATGAATTGTTAAAAATAGTGAAGTATTGAAGTAAATGTTGGTTGGATAAAAATATCATTTTTATCAAATGTATGAAAAGAATAAGGTTTTGAAATCGAAGAATAGATTATATTTATATATATATATAAATATAATTAAAATAAATCGAATAACGAAGCTGCAGTTCGTGTTTTGAAACCGTGATTTCAAACGATTAGTGCGGGAGATCCGACCATCGTATTTTCTCGAAACCGAAACCGTTGGGTTCGCTTTGGAAATATCCTTCCAACGATACTCACTTTGTGAAAATCCAATGGTTGGATTGTCTGGAATGTTTAATCCAAATCTGAAGAAAAACAGCGCCAAAATCAACTATATATATATATATATATAATTAAATTAAATCGAATAACAACGCTGCAGTTCGTATTTTGAAATCGAAACTTCAAACGAGTGTACCGAGAGATCCGACCGTCGGATTTTCCCAAAACTGGAACCGTTGGATTCATTTTGAAAAGATCTTTCTAATGATATAAAATTTGTGAAGATCCAACGGTTAGATTTTCAGATATGTGTAAATCAAATCTAAAGAAAAACAGCGCCACGACCGCGTTATGGCCTGAAGCGTCGTTTGAATAAATTGGCTATTTTTAAATAAATAAAAATAGCGATAAATCGTTACAAAATATTATAAACGATATGGAATGGAAATAAACCGAACTTACCCGGTTTATTGGATATTTGATGGTTGAATGTGAAATTTATAAACTAACTAAAGGTTAGCTAAGTCGGATGGTTTCCTGGGTTTTGATCTGATGTTGGTTTCATCATTCGGGGTTAATACCTGGGAAATCGTTCTCTTACTAATTTACGGTTAGTGACCGATGAATTGCAATGAGGCGTATGTTGTGTTTGTGTAGCACTTGTTTATTATATACGCGAGTTGCTCAGAAAGACCGGGTTTATCTCATTCTGAATAACTGAATCGACGATGAAGACGGTGATTGAAGACCGGAGATCTTCACCTCGGTTGGATGATAACTGATGTCCTGATTGGGAGGCATCCCGAAATATGGATAATGAGTGGTGATCGTCCAGACGTACGTGGAGATCGATGGGTATGCGAGGTATATAGTGCCTCCGGTTTCGTTCAGACCCAGAACGGACTTGTAAATGGACTGTGTGTCTGACATTGGAATTCATTCGGTGTGATTGATGGCATCAGTTGCATTGTGTGAATTGCCTGTGTGGCATGCTAAGATGCAGTGATCAATACTTCTGTTGAAAAGCAAAGTCTTGTGGTTGATGATCAAAGCACCGCCTGTGTGTCATAGCTTTGTGTATAACGTTAATTCGTGAGCCTCACACCCTAGTATGAACCAGAAACGGGAGAGGACATCAGGGAGGACATGCGTTTCCTTCTAGCTAGAGGTGGTGTCAGTGCTTAAATTGGCTGACATTTATATTATTTTCACCTATGTGGTTGTTGCTGTTGCGAGGCGCCTCGGTTATATCGGTCGATCCGGGACCGATGGAGTCACTCGTTGGCTCATTTACGCCCCCAAAGGGTGGGGAAACACAGTGTTCAGGCATTTTAATCCACATCGGTGGACCGGCCCTGGCGATCCAAGGGCTCACCTGAGTCTGGGTCCTGAGACACGGGCTAGAGCGTCTCGAAGCGGTGAGGACTATCTTTTGCCTTGGTTCATGACGGAAATCCAATTTCCGAATACGTGACTGTGCGGTTTTGATTGTATACCTATATATGGCGACATGATATATGGTACCCATGCCGTATATGATTGATATTTATGATTGTTTATAAAATTAGAAACTAACTGGAAACGAGCTAAGATGGTTGGTTTCCTGGGTATTGGTCTGATGTTGGTTTCGGCCTTCGGGGTTAATAATTAGGGAATCGTTCTCTTACTAATTTACAGTTGGAGTCTGATTAAGAATTAAACACAAATTTACATTTTAAGTGATTTTACTTTACACGTATTAAGCATATCTTGGTCGATATAAGGTAAAACTCTATCCTTCGGTTTGCGTTGCATTGTGTGATGGGACTTGAGTCTTATATCGGCTTCATTTTTATAAAAATCATTGCGATGTTTAAAAGATTTACTTGTTGTAAAGCACCGTTAATCCAATGGAGTAAACCCGTTCCGCGAAAGTGGCGTAGTCCTGTGATTAGCCAAATTATATAATGTGTTAAGTAGATTTCTCATACCAGTCCCACGACTGACTCGTAGTTTATTTCACTTGCAAACTCGGGTGCCCCTTTTTCTACACGGGCAGCCTTGTATTCAGGTTTTAACAGGCGCTTTCTGGATAGCTGGAGCTGAAGATGGATTCTATCATTTATCTCTTTTTATGCTGTTCAGCTCCTATTGTACATATTATGTTTGTTTTCCGCTGTAGACATTTATGTATAGCCGAACTGTATTTGTACTAAGTATGATCCTGTGTACTACGTAACTCTGATGATTATGTTTATCCAGTGTATTATTTGTACATTATCTGGTGTATTTATTTAATTCTGTTCTGCTATTATCTGTTTATGTGTTATATCCCAAAGATTACCCTTGACACCGTCGTATGGGGTTTTGGGGTCGTCACATCCACTTTGAATGGTTTTGCTCTTTTATTATGTTCTTGGTACAAGTTACAACATTGGATTGGAACATGTCCGAGTATACATGAATTTTGGTGATTTCTAGTACATAGTCGATTGATTTTAAGTGTGTATGCTTGATGGAAGAGGAAGTGTAACACCCAATAATTTTAACAACACTAAAGAGGACAAATTAAAGAATAATTAATTTAATACTCAGAATTATGGGAAACGGACTGCGCCATTGTGTCCATCTCAAAATTCTGGTCAAGATAGAGATTTGGTTTGCGTAAAATGGACATCGTATGAAGAAGTTATGAAGCTTTGAAGTTTGTATACACATAAGAGAATTATATATATAATTAAATCAGGAAATATTTTAAAATCAAAAATTCGTGAGCGGCAAAATTCCCGCCCTAGAGGTATCGACCCTTAAAGGGGGTGTCGACCCTTGGGTCGACACCTCAAGGGGGGTGTCGACCCCGCTGCGGCAGATGGACATATTAGGGTTTCAGGGATTTTTAGCTTTAAATATGGCCTTATTTCTCTAGTTTCTTCACACTGTAAATATTGGAGACTAGATGCTATCGCTGCCTGGACTGAATCAAACTTTTTCTTCTTCTGCAATCGAGTTAATCAAGTTTAGAGTTATTCAAGTGCAGATCTGTGATTCAACATCTGTTATTCTCCTTCTATTTTTCTAAATCCAAACACTGTGAGTTTAAGTTACTTTTAGATTTAAATAATTAAAAAGTAAACTTGATATGACTGTAATTTGGATCTATGCTTGTGACTGCTTGAATCATATCAGATCTGTTATAATTTATGAACCTATGATATTCTGACGTAACTATGACTTGGATCTTAACCTTTATCATGTCAGATCTACCTTGGATTATAAATCTAATTCACTATTTAGATCACCTTGTACGTATCATGTTTGTGGTTAAATTGGATATGTTATTAGTTGGACATCTAAATTATTGTTTAGATCTTATCATGCCTATTATGACATCCCTATTATGTTAGAATCAGTTCTATCATCTCATGTTCACCAGATATGTTCTTATATGCCCATCTTATCAATATGCACTATGTGTTTATGTCAATTTTGTTAGTATAATCATTTCTATCATCTTCCCTTCATCCCATCCCTTTTATTTTATATAGTCAGGCTACTTTCAAGCCTAGGCATGTCGCTGAAATATGTAAACGCGTTAAACGGGGAACAAAGGAAAAAATCATTGAAATTGGGCATAACTTGTAAATGGGGAATTTGGCATAACTTGAATAATGTTTATAAATATGAATTTAGAGCATACAATTCATTATGAACATAATTGGGGGAAAAGGGCATGAAAACCTATAACGACATAGGTAAAATTGGCGAATAATGAAATGCCTAGGATTACAGTAATTAGAAACTGTAACTGCGTCAAGACACGAGGTTAGATTACACATGTGGAGGAAGTCTGCCCGGAACCGCCCGGCAAATCCAGCGACCATAGGTGGTGAATCTAATGTGAGGGGTCTAGGTGCACAAATACGAGGTATGCTAAGACACGAGGTTAAGCCCGACTAGTGGAAGAAGACTGCCCGAAACCGACCAGCATATCCAGCATCCACAAGTGGTATGCTTAATGAAGGGTCTAGCACAACGTAACCATAAATGGACATGGTAATGAATTCGAATACTTGACCTAGTTGAATCCATAGGGATTGTATGAACATGAACTCAAATAGGGGTTAAGTAAACTTGGTTGAAAAAGTGGGAAGGTTAAGTATATCTGGGTAGGGTGGGTAATATTTATATATATAGGCCCACAAACTTAACCTATTGGGTTATATAATTAATGACACCGTTGGGTAAGCATAACCTGCGGAAATGATGGGCTTATGTAATTAAATACACTATAACCTGTGGAAATCCTAGTGGGGATACAAGACAAGGGGAGAGCTTGTATATCTTGTGTGGGGGACCCGTTTCATTTAGTAACCCATAGAATTGTATCAGAAGAGTACTCCGCCCAAGGTCGAAGTTAGGACATGCTTACTGGGTTGATCGTAAGAGATCCAACCGTGGAGGACGGTGTCGGCGGCTCAAACCGACCGGGGCCAAGTGCATGCATGGTCCAGGCAGAGGGGGATAAGACGATCGTGACACCAGTAGATATGGTTGTGCACATCAACGAAGGGTTGCCACTTTAGGAAGTGATACCTCCTATTGTGGGGCCGACACATGGTATCTACGGAGTAGGGAGCCGATCTATTAGGGTAGTAGTTAGGGTACATCTAGACTTTGGTAAAGTTTAAGAACCTGTTAGGATTGGGCTGCTTGCGGATTCTATGGGGTTAAAACTTAAAACCTCTCATTAGAAGTACACCTAAGTCTACCATCTTATAGTTGCTAGGATCATCTCATTCTGGTTATACTAGTATTGGTGTAGAGAATCAGAGTAATCATTAGAAAAGCGTATACACTCTATCAAGTTTACCTTGTCATACCTGCCTTTGTGATATTATCTTTCTTATCCACTTTATATGCCTGTCATGATACTTTTACTTATCCATTTGTTTAGATGTACATGAATAACCTTTTTATTCATTTGCTTACCTTGTGATGCACTCTATAAAGTAATTGGACTCGCCAGACTTTATGCCTGACCCTTTTTGTTTTTCTTCTTTCTTCCGTTTCCCTCCAGGTTTTCAAGGAGGGAATACTCAAGCTTGACCAGGATTCTGCTATCAATGGCTAGAGCTGTTTAGTTGTATTGCTCAAGCTCCTATCCTTGCTACTATGACTATGTTTTTATTTGGAGATTATGCTTCTTTTATATTGTACTCTGATGTTCTGAGTACAAGACAGAAGTTTTTATGATGTACTGGTTTTTATATAATTCAGACATATGATGTTTTGAACCATGATGCTTTATGATTAATAATTTTTTTTATTCCACTGCTATTTTATATATGTCTTGTAATTTTTCTATTTCTATTTACCTATAACGCTTCACGAAACTTAATGCATTCTCTTAATGAGTGATATTAACGGACGTAGGGTGTCACACTTGGTATCAGAGCTAGGTTACCAGATTAGATAAAAGTTTTTGAAAACTACTTTCAAAAAGGTTTTAGAAGAAATCATTTTCAAAAGAAAAGTCTGTTTTGAAAAACATATTCCCTAAAGCCATATGTAGTATCTTTCGATCCTTTGTCTGAATCTCTTTCCTTTTCTTTCAGCATGTTTGGGGAACCTAACATTCCAGAGGGCGTTACCATACCAAGTTGGTTCCGTAGGTTTCTAGAGGCCACGGTGCCTGCTGGTGGTCAAGCCGTCGTTCCTCCCCCAGTTGCACCAGTCGTTCTTCCTTCTCCTCCTCCTCTACGTGCAAATAATTTCTCTGAAGTCTGCAAAGATTTCCGTGCTATGGGAGGAAAGTCATTCCACGGAACCGAGACATTCGTAGAGGCAAGGAATTGTCTTCAGGAGACAGAGGAATTGTTTGGAATTTTCGATGTGGATGATCGTAGGAAGATTCACCTAATCGCTTGGCTACTGAAAGATGAAGCTTCGTTCTGGTGGGAAGTAACCCAGGCGGGGCGTCCGGTGGAGACATGGGATGATTTTAGACAGAGGTTTGAAATGAATTTTATTTCTCAAGCTGAGAAAAGCATGCAAATGGAGAGGTTCTTGGTGCTCAAATAAGGAAACATGACTGTTAAGGAATATGTGAACAAATATAACCAGCTAGCAATGGATACTCTGCATAAGAAAACCTTGCGGTTTACTAAAGGGCTGAATGTACCCCTTCATGGGTTAGCTATGTCCCATATTCCAATGGGATCTACTTTTGGAAGGCTTGTTGATATGGCCTTGATGCATGAGGAAGACAAAGGAGAAAAGAAGGAAGTTAAGGCTGAGGAAACAACGCAAAACAAGAAAGTGTGGCCCAAGAAAGGACAGCAGCAACAACAACAACAACAAAAGGGCGGAAAGAATGATAAGCGTAAAGATAAGAGTAAGTGTCACAGTTGTGGACGTGAGGGTCACTTGGTGAAAGACTGCAAAAGAAGGAAGAATTCTTGCTTCAATTGTGGAGAGGTAGGACACTTTGCTAAGGAGTGCCCGAAGAAACAGGGACAAGGTCAAAGGGAAGGAGCTTCTGGAGGGCAGGTGCATGCTTTCGCGACTAGTGCTCCAAATAGAGGTAGGAAAGTTTCTGTGGAAGTTTTCATTTCTCCTTCCGGTCATCCTATTAGAACTCTTTTTGATTTTGGCGCTTCACATTCATTTATATCTAGTTATGTGGTTAAGTCTCTACACCTAAATACTAGTATGGTAGTGGATCCCGTAGTTGTCTCAAACCCCATTGGTGGTTCGGCTCATTTGTCCATGATTTGTCGAGATTTGAGAATATCTGTGTTAGGCGTCGAGTTTGAGTGCGACGCATATATGCTCGGCTTTATGGGCTATGTTTTGATTCTAGGGATGGATCGGCTAACCATGTATAGTGCCATTCTAGATTGTGAAAAGGGAGTTGTTAGACTTTTGACTTGCCATGGGAGGACCCTAGAGATTTCTTATGACCCACAAGGGTCTGTTATGCTTTGTTTCCTATAGTCTCTAGATGCATCTATCGATGATTTGCAATCTGTTCCAGTAGTCCATGATTATTCTGATGTTTTTGATGAGGTACGAGGCTTACCACCAAGGTGTGAAATCGATTTTCATATATATTTGGTAGACAATGCAAAGCCAGTTGCATTGCCTATGCGCCATATGGCTCCAAGGGAAAGGAGGGAGCTTAGCAAGCAAGTAGGGGAGCTACTTGAGAAAGGTTTAATTAGGCGAAGCATATCTGAATGGGGTGCTCCAGTAGTATTCACGACTAAGGCGGATGGTTCGCTTCACTTATGTGTGGACTATAGTGTTGAAAAAACTCACAAAGAAGAACATGCACCCAAGGATAGATGATCTGTTTGACCAGCTTGTTGGTGCATCAGTATTCTCTCAATTAGACTTGGCCATGAGGTTTCATCAGTTGAGGGTGGCTGAGGAAAGCATAGATAAGACCTCTTTTAGGACTCCAGATGGTTTCTTTGAATGGCTAGTGATGCCTTTTGGGTTGACGAATGCACCTACCTATTTTGTTGATCTGGTGAGTATGGTGTTTCGGGAGTTTCTAAATATTGTCGTGGTATCTGTTGATGATATCTTGATCTTCTCAAAGAGCAAGGAGGAGCATGCCCAACGTTTGAGAGCAGTTTTGAAAACTCTCTGTGTGCATCAGTTTAGGCAAAGTTCTCCAAATGCCATTTTTGGAGAAAAGAGGTGAGATTCCTAGGGCATGTGGTTTCCAAAGATGGGATAGCAGTAGATCTCGCAAAGGTAGTTGCAACTCAAGACTGGAAAATTTCGAAGAATGCAACGGAGGTGAGAAGCTTTCTTGAATTAGCAGGTTATTATAGGAAGTTCATTAAGGACTTTGCAAAGATACCATCCCCACTCACCAGGCTGATGAAGAAGAATTTAGTGTTTTTTATGGGATAAAGATTGTGATGTTGCTTTCCAACGATTAAAGAGGGCTCTGACAATAGCCCCAGTCTTGACCTTCCGTGATGGCAATAAAGTTGTTTACATTTTACACCGATGCATGTGGTACAGGGCTTGGTGCAGTTCTGATGCAAGAGGGAAAGGTATTGTGTTATGGGGATAAACACCTAATAGTTCATGAGAAGAACTACCCTACCCATGATTTAGAGCTAGCTGCCATAGTATTCGCGCTTAAGATGTGGTGTCATTATTTGCTTGGAGAGAAGTTCGATTTGTATACCGATCATAAATCTCTAAAGTACTTGTTCCCGCAGAAGGATGTTAATTCAAGGCAACAAGGTGGATGGAGTTCCTAGCTTCTTATGATTTTGAGATAGCTTATACCTCTGGCAAGGGTAATGTGGTGGCAAACGCACTGAGTAGGCAGAGGAAGGCCTTAAGTTCTCTGTTTATGGAAAGGAAAAGCTTGGAGTTCATATCGACTTTTGATTTTATACCCTCCACCGAATATTTTCCTGGTTTGTTTGAATCGTTAGAGATACGACCTACTCTTATGGATTAGATAGGAGCTTCACAACGAGATGATCTACAGATTTCAGACATCTTGGATAGGCTCAGTAAAGGGGAGACTTTTAGTCACCTCAATAGATATTCAATTGATGATAAAAGGTGGTTGCGATGAGATGGAAGGCTTTCTGTTCCCCAAACTGGAAGTTTGTTAAAGACAGTCCTAGAAGAAACCCATCATTCTAAGATAACTATTCATCCAGGCAGTGATAAGATGTATAGGGATATGAAGAGGGTTTTCTTTTGGGCTAGAATGAACAAAGATGTGGCAGAGTTTGTTTCTCAATGTTTGGTTTGTCAGCAAGTCAAAGCTGAGCAAAAGAAGCCCGGTGGTTTACTTCATCCTTTGGAGGTTCCATAGTGGAAGTGGGAGAACGTCTCTATAGATTTCATAGATGGTTTTCCTAGATCAAAAAAAGGTAACACTAGTATTTGGGTTGTGGTGGATAGACTTACTAAGAGCGCTCATTTCATTCCAGTTAAAAGCAAGAGGACGGCAGCATGGTTGGCAACAATTTACGTTGGTGAAATAGTCCATCTTCATGGAGTACCTTCCATCATCGTAAGCGATCATGACCTTATTTTCAGTAGTGAATTTTGGAGGAGCTTGCAAGAAACATTAGGTACATAGTTGTGTTTGAGCACCGCTTATCACCCACAGATCGATGGACAGACAAAAAGGTGAACAGAGTCCTAGAGGATCTTTTAAGCTTGTGTATCCTTGACGTCGGAGAGGATCTCTTAAGGTTGTGTATCCTTGACGTCGGAGGGACTTGGGAAGAGCATCTTCCTTTAGTAGAGTTTGTTTACAACAACAGTTATCAAGCTAGCATTAGTATGACACCCTTCGAAGCATTGTACGGAAGACACTGTAGGTCACCAACTTATTAGTGGGAATCTACAGAAAGACTATTACTTGGACCAGATATGGTTAGGGAAACGTCCGAAAAGATTGACCTTATTAGACGACGAATGAAGACTGCTCAAGATAGGAAGAAATCTTACGCAGACAAGAGAAGGACTGACACTAAATTTGAAGTAGGATACATGGTTTTCATTAAGGTGTCACCTTTGAGGAATGTGGTTCACTTCAGATCTATAGGGAAGTTGGCACCAAGATTCGTAGGCCCATCTCCCATAACAGATAGGATTGGCCAAATAGCCTATAAAGTAAAGCTACAGAGAGACTATCCGGCGTTCATGATGTTTTCCATATTCCTCATTTGCAGAAGTGGTTGCATGATACCATAGAAGTAGTTGAGACAGGTATATTGGAGGAAGTAGAGGTGAAACGGGAGGAGACAGTCAGACGAGTTCCTACCCTTATTCTTGGATCAGAAGTTAAGAAGTTACACAATAGAGAAGTCAAGTTGATGAAGGTTCAGTAGGGAGATAACCTAGAGGATGCGACTTGGGAGACCGAAGATAAGATTCGTGCTTCGTACCCTTTTCTTTTCGAGGGTATGTTCTTAACTTCCTTTCCAAAGCTTTTATTTATGCTTGTTTCTATCATTTAAGCATGTCTTATCGATCGAATCTTCGACCTTTAGGTAGGAATCCCATGGATGGGACATGTTATGTTTGATGGATGAAAGTGTTTTCTAGAGGTTGCTCGTGGATACATATACACACACATTAGGCACTAGATCGGCTCAATCACTCTCATACTGCATATGGATGTATGTGCATTTTTCTTCTTTTAATGGATGGAAATAGATGTATCATCATATGGATGTTGCATTTGAACGGATGATTGTGCACCCATTTAGAAATTACATGTTATAATAGGATTATTGCATACATGTTGAATTCATGGAACTAACATACATTGCATTAAGGAGGTCGACTGAATCAGTAGACCGCCTGATCTTCGCATTAGTATTGGGACATATACACACACCTTTGCATACGTTCATATAAGCATTAGAAATCTTTTAAGGACAATAGATGCCTATGATTGGTGGATTAGTAGATGGGTGATGGATGGTAATATATACATTCTTCTTAACTTGGAGATTTCGGTGACGAAATCCTTTGAGTGGGGGAGAATGTAACACCCCATAATTTTAACAATACTAATTAGGACAAATTAAAGAATAATTAATTTAATACTCAAAATTAAGGGAAATGGACTGCGCCATTGCATTCGTCTCGAAATTCTGGTCAAGATAGACATTTGGTTTGCGTAAAACGGACACAGTATGAAAAATTAATGAAGGTTTGAAGTTTGTATACGCGCAAGAGAATTATATATATGATTAAATAAGAAAATCAGAAAATATTTTAAAAATAAAAAATTCGTGAGCTGCAAAATTCCCACCCTAGGGGTGTCGACCCCTGGGTCGACCCCTCAAGGGGGTGCCGACCCATGGGTCGACCCCATAAGGGGGGGTCGGCCCCGCCTCAGTAGATAAACAAATTAGGGTTTTGGGGTTTTCGGCTATAAATATGGCCTTATTTCTCTAGTTTCTTCACACTGAAAATAATGGAGGACTAGATTTTTTCGCTGCCCGGATTGAATCAAACCTTTTTCTTCTTCTGCAATCAAGTTAATCAAGGTTACAGTTATTCAAGTGTAGATCTGTGATTCAACATTTGCTATTCTCCTTCTATTTTTCTAGATCCAAACACTGTGAGTTTAAATTACTTTTAGATTTGAATAATTAAAAAGTAAACATGATATGACTGTAATTTGGATCTATGTCTATGACTGCTTGAATCATATTAGATCTTTTATAACTTATGAACATACGATATTCTGACGTAATTATGACTTGGATCTTAACCATTATCATGTCAGATCTACCTTGGATTATAAATCTAATTCACTATTTATATCACCTTGTACCTATCATGTTTGTGGTTAAATTGGATTTGTTATTAGTTGGACATCTAAATTATTGTTTAGATCTTATCATGCCTATTAGACATCCCTATTATGTTAGAATCAGTTTTATCATCTCATGTTCACCAGATCTGTTCTTATATGCCCATCTTATCAATATGTCACTATGTGCTTATGTCAATTTTGTTAGTATAATCATTTCTATCATCTTCCCTTCATCCCTTCCCTTTTATTTTATATAGCCAGGCTACTTTAGAGCATAGGCATGCCACTGAAATATGTGAACGCGTTAAGCGTGGATCGAGGGGAAAAACACTGAAATTGGGCATAACTTGTGAATGGAGAATTTGGCATAACTTGAATAATGTTTATGAATATGAATTTAGGGCATATAATTCATTGTGAACATAACTGAGGAAAAAGGGGCATGAAAACCTATAACGACATGGGTAAAATTGGCTAATAAAGAAATGTCTAGGATTACAGTAATTAGAAACTATAGCTGCGCCTAGACACGAGGTTAGATTACACTTGTGGTGGAAGTCTACCCGGAACCACCCGGCATATCCAGCGACCACAAGTGGTGAATCTAAGTGAGGGGTCTAGGTGCACAAATACGAGACATGCTAAGATACAAGGTTAAGCCCGACTTGTGGAAGAAGCCTGCCCGGAACCGAGCGAAATATCCAGCATCCACAAGTGGTAGGCTTAATGAGGGGTCTAGCACAATGTAATCATAAATGGACATGGTAATGAAATGAAATACTTAACCTTGTTGAATCTATAGGGATTGTATGAACATGAACTCGAATAAGGGTTAAGTAAACTATGTTGAAACAGTGGGAAGGTTAAGTATATCTGGATAGGGTAGGTAATATTTATATATATAGGCCCACAAACTTAAACTGTTGGGGTTATGTAATTAAAGACACCGTTAGGTAAGCATAACCTGTGGAAATGATGGGGTTATGTAATTAAAGACACCATTAGGTAAACATAACCTGTGGAAATCCTAGTGGGGATACAAGATAAGGGGGAGAGCTTGTATCATATTGTGTGGGGGAACCGTTTTAATCAGTAACTCACGGAACAGTATTAGACGAGTACTCCGCCCTAGGTTGGAGTTGGGACACGTTTACTGGGCTGATTGTAAGAGATCCAAATGTGGAGGACGGTGTGGGCGACGCGAACTGACCGGGGCCATGTGCGTGCATGGTCTGGGTAGAGGGGGATAAAACGACCGTTGCACCACTAGATATGGTTATGCACATCAACGAAGGGTTGCCATTTTAGGAATTTATACCTCCTACTGTGGGGCTGGCACAGGGTATCGACGGAGTAGGGAGCCGAACAATTAAAGTAGTAGTTAGGGTACATCTAGACTCTGGTAAAGTTTAGGAGCCTGTTAGGATTGGGTTGCCTATGGATTGTATGGGGTTAAAACCTCTCACCAGAAGTACGCCTAAGTCTACCATCTTATAGTTGTTGGGATCATCTCATTCTGGTTATATTAGCATCAGTGCAGAGAATCAGATTAATCTTTAGAGAAGCTATACACTCTATCAAGTTTACCTTGTCATACCTGCCTTTGTGATATTATCTTTCTTATCCACTTTATATGCCTGTCATAATACTTTTACTTATTCATTTTCTAAAAGTAACTGGACTCGCCAGACTTTATGTTTGACCCTTTTTGCTTCCTCTTCTTTCTTCCGTTCCCCTCCTTAGGTTCTCAGGGAGGGAATACTTAAGCTTGACCAAGATTCTATTGTCATTTGTTGGAGCTACTTAGATGTATTGCCCACACTCCTATCCTTGCTACTATGGCTATGTTTTTATTTGGAAATTATGCTTCTTTTATATTGTACTCTGATGTTTTAAGTACAAGACAGAATTTTTTATGATGTACTGGTTTTTATGTAATTCAGGCATATGATGTTTTGAACCACGATGCTTTATGATTAACAAAAGTTTTTTAATTCCGCTGTTATTTTAAATATGTATTGCAATGTTTCTGTTTTTGTTTCTGTTTAAGTATAATGCTTCACGAAACTTAATGCATTCTCTTAATAAGTGAAATTAACGGACGTGGGGTGTCACACGAAGGTTCTTATTATCCACGATCTGAATGTATGGAAGTGGAAGGAGGACACTTCGATTATCCGAGAATCTCTAGCTTCGTTGAGTATGGATGACGTGGTTCTGAGGTCTTCATATTGCAAGTTAGGCCACTGTGGCAAGGAGATCCAAAGATGATTTCTTTATATTCTTTCCGGGTGCCAAAACAGCTCAAAGCGGTTTAATGTCCAAAGTTGTAGTCAGATATCCAAGAACATGTTCATGTGTCCAAGAATAGTCTTCTTTTTCTTTCTTGAGGGAAGGAAGATGTTAGGGAGGCTTTGGGAATATTAGCTTCTACATAGGTAGCCATTAGAGCTTGGAGAAGAGCATAAACCAGCTTTTTTCACGTTAGAAATTAAGGGGTATCTATAGGAGTGGGATAGTAGTGGAGTAGGTGAAAAGTGGGGTGCACTTTTCATATCAAGCGCCAGGGGTATTTCACATCCCATGAAGGGGATACGAATTTGTATCCATCGGGTAGGGATATGATTTCGTATCTTGTATGTGGGATGCAAAGTTAGCCATGAACGGGAGGCCAGGATGCGAATTCGCATTCCAAGAGCGGATGCGAATTCGCATCCCATGAAGAGGCGGCGGGATGCGAATTCGCATTCCATGAGATGAACAATGGGATGCGAATTCACATCCCACGAGATAAGCAACGGAATGCGAATTCGCATCCCATGAGATGCAAGCGAGATGCGAATTCTTGTCCCATACGGGGATGCGATATTCGGGTTGTTGTGGTACTCGTGGAGTTGTGATGTTAGGCACGAGCTGATGGTGAGGCCGAGGTCGATCTTGGATTGTTGGTTCACTATTAAGTGATTTGGCCATACCAAATCAAATGACTTTTTTGTTCGGACTTGGGCCGTGGACACCTTGGCTATGCTTCTGGGATGTTGATCCACGTGATGGGTTGAGTTAGGGGGTCTTTAACTATTCTTATGGACCCGTCCAAAAATTCAGTTAACAATTGCCCCTCCCCCCAAAGGATGTCTTGTGGTAGCATGACATGCTTTGAGATGAGTCTGGTACCCTTGTTAAGATGAGGAATCTCTGAGTAGCGTGGGATGACTTCTCACGCTCTTCTTGTCGATATCTGGTGATGATAACACGGAGTTCCAGTGTCGTTGAGAATCCTGGTTTCTCGGACTAGAATCTTATGAGGTCGTTCAAGTGAACACTTATTTCCTGAGTTAATCGAGTCATAAGCTCAAAATTAATATGGGGTTTTGTGTGGAAAGGATTCCGCCGATCTCAAAGAGTGGAGAGTATTTGCAGTGCGTTCTAGCTTTGAGGGGCGTTCCCAGTGAGTATCGCTTTTTCCAACTCTTATGTCAGATCGTCTTTTACATTTGTTGGATTTGCTTCCATAGGGACGTTCAATGGTCCTCCCAAATTATGGAGTGGCAGTAATGGCAGAAGTTGAGGGAGAGATCGCTTCTCCGAGTCCATAAGAGGATGTGACCCATGTCATGCCTTATGGCGTGCGCCCAGTTTAGGAGGAAGATACAAAAGACCAGGCAATGCAGGCGGCAATGTCGGTGGTGAAGATGTGCGTTATGCAGGAGACGATTCACTACTTCCCCTCTTTCCTTCCCTGATTGGGGAGGCAAGACCGGAAGAGGCTATTGAACCAAGCTCTCCAGTTACGACATCCACGACCGTCACGTCAATGGAAGCTGAGAACTAGTTCAAGGAGTCGGATAAAATGCAAATTGAGACGTCATCTTTTGGATTGAGCAGAGAAGACATTGAGTGTTTCTTACCGAGTGCTAGGGAAATTAACCCTTCGAGTAAGGAAAAAATGGATTCGTGAGGGAACACATAGGACACACACTCACAAGCGTTGCACAACACAACACAACACTTGATTCACATGTGTTGGATGTTCCACTCTAATTCAAAGTTGGTTCCTTGCATGTACTATGGCTCGTGAGAGTGACAAAGACCGTGGCCGGAGGGGGGAGGAGGTTCTTGATTGTAGAAGAAAAGTGCTATGAATGACTTCTATGTGAGCACTGGATCATGCAAAAGAAAGAGGCATTACAACACAAAAACCAGCAGGTATCATCAAGAACCATCTCCGCACCCAGATCCCTTGTCAACAGGTGCAACACCATCAGATGCAAGGAGAAGAGAAGAATTATGGACAACGAGGCAGAAGACTGTGATTTCCCCAGCTTATATACCAAGCACCACGCCGGTGACAACGGCCGTCGGTAGGAGAGGAGCTGGAAATGTAGGGCAAGGAAGTAGTGGAAGGGACATGAGAGGCCGGGGCCCGATGCTTCCCGATATTTTAGATATTCCTCGGCTGGCTCCCGAGGAGAGAAAGGCGATATTGAAACAATTGTTTCCCAACTTATACTTCGAAGAATTGGTTTGGTTACCGGACCTTAGCCCGATTCCTCTCCATGACGATGAAGACGTATGGAAACAAGTGTATGCCGCTTACTACCAGTATCGCGAGATGCACAGATATGCAAGACACCTGTCAGAGATGATAGTAAATAAGAATACCGAGATCCTGAGCATGAAGGGTGATATTAAAATAGAATAGGATAGCCTCGCGAATAAGGAGAAAGAGATGGGTAAGACTCTGCTCCGAGTTACACTTGCTCCTGCTTATTCGAGTAGCACTTTTATGTGCTAACCCTCTGTTAATGAAACAAGTGTGACAAAGATGGAATTGGAAGAGACGAAGGCGGCAATGGAAGAGGCTAGTAAACATTGCAAAGATGTGTTAGCCTCTTTATCGACTTGGGACACCAATCTGGAAAAGGATAAGTACGCCATAAAGGAGGAAATAAGCAAACTGCGAGTCGAGAATGCGTTGGTGCAGCAGTTAAAGGTGGAAAAATAGGCACTAGCTGAAAAAATACAACCTCCGAAAGGAGAACGAAGAGGCCCAGTGTCACATGAAGAAGAATGTAGAACTCAGAAAGATGTTGGACATGAAGAATGCTAAGTATGAGCTAGCCGTAAAGGATGAGGAGGCGGCAAAAGCTTCTAATAAAGAGGTGCTCAGCAAGTAGATAACATCAGATCTGAGCACCATGCTGAAGTAGAGAAGCTGAAGCGTCGAGTTAGGGAGGCCCAAGCAGAATTGGATATGGAGAAGAAGATTTGGGGCTTCCATGTCAAAAGCCTTAAACATCGTTGGCTCTAATGGGTCAGCAACTATTCTCAGAACCTGGCGATGACTTGGGAAAAACTAGTTGAGGATGAGGCCGCTGCCCCGGGGGTAGAGAGCGTGGATGAGGCCAAGCTCATGGACCAGTATCTGACTGAGGATGAGCATTGGATGTTGGCAGAAAGGAGGAAAATTCTTGAGGAGGATGTCGAGAGCGTCATAGTGGTTCATGAGGCACTTCTCGAACAGCAGCAAACCATTTCGGTTGCTTCAGCTGGTGTCTCTTCCTCAGTAGCTCCAAGTGCACTTCCGTCAACCACCATTGGTTCGACATCGGGTGCACAACAGATGACTGAAGGTACATCCACTTATTTAACGAAAATAGAAGGATGGAATCACAGAACGAAAGTAAACGATCTGTCTCAATGTACAGGTATCGCAGGAGAAGGAGCGACCGTCAGGATAGAGATAACAACGACCGCTGCAGCTGAGACAGATGTGGATGCCTACAAGAGGCAGATAGAGGAGGAGCATTGGTTCCTCGCAGACTTTGACATAGAAACGGGAGGATTTGGACTAGCCGACCTAGACAAAGTGCTTTCGGAAGGAAAGGACGCAATAGGTAGCGATGCTCAAGTCATTGGAGAGACAAAAGCAGCTGAAAAATCCATGCATGAACTGGTCGAGGAACAGAAAGCTAGCTGCTTACACTACGCCATAGATTGCATACTGCAACACCAGAGAAGTGATGCAGGAAGTGCCAAAAAGTGTTGATGTAGGCAAAAAATGATATGTAGCAACACTTTCTTGGTGTTGCATTTTGCTGCATTGCTGTAGAGTCAAATGCAACACCTTGGCGACCCTATGACAACATCGGTACAGGTGTTGCCATAGTAGCACTACAGCAGCAAAAAATACCCTTTCGCAACTGCCAAAAACACTTGTAATATGTCTATTACAACTGGCATGCGCCACTAGTTATATTTGCAATCGTAATAAAGTCAACCTTTTTTACAACTATTTCTAGTCATTGCTAAATTTTGTTTTACCACTATTAAAAGTAATAATACCCCAACTACTATTAATCAAAATTTTCATAATATTATAACTATAACCGCTATTTCACTAACAACAAACGTAATTACTCACATTAAGAGTAAAACAATTCAAGTTTACACCATTTATGAATTAGTAACTTCATTACATAAAATAACTGAATTCATTACATATGTCAGTAAAAGTACGTATATACACTTATTAAATGAGAAGTTTTCTACATGGTCTCATGACTACTTTACTTTCAGTTTTTACACAACAACACAATAATCATAATAAATTTCTAATAAATAAACATGATCTAATACTACTATACCAGCATTTCTTCTTCTGCTATACACCTCCAGGTCCGAAGAAGAAGAAAAATAATTGCAAAATGTTAAAGATAAATCTTATTACGACGGATAGCGAAGCAACATTTCATTGAAATAACTGCAAAAGGTTGAAGACTCCATTATAATAAGTTTAAGGACCTGGAAAATCTTACTATGATAGATAATTTAAGGACCTTGCATGAAATTTCATTTCATTGAATTATAACAAGTCTATAATCATACATGTGCAATAGAACAGTGAAGAGCAATGAACCAATCACAAAAAAATTCACTAGATGAGTGTGAAGGAAGCTATAATATTTACCCATGAAATCAATCAAAAAAAAAGTAATCACCAGAAACGAAGGAATTTTGATTAATGTAATTTTTTACCCATGAAACCAGGTCCCTTCCATCGTCAAAAGGCTGAACGGGCATTTCACTAGTGAGCAGCTCTAATAGTACAACACCATAGCTATATATATCGCATTTTTATGTTGCCTTCATTGTATATGCATACTCTATAGGAAAGAGAATTTTTTTCAACTTAGAAAAGGAAAAGGTGCATTCAAGGTATTTTACGAAGTTAGTTTTAGTATGTTCACAAATATGGTTAGTTCATGATCTACTGTAATTTCCAAATATTCGAGGTCAACGAAAAGAATAAAGATTTGATGACAAAAAATACACACAGGAGGAAGATAAAAGAACAAACAAAACACATTTGGTCACAACATTAGTTGTCTATAATAAATGAAGTCTCACCAGGTGCTATTTATCTGTAAGATCCAGCAACAGCAGACATTGATATAGAATGTTGCATATCTATCACCTTTGCTAACTCGAAATCTCCAACATGTGCTTCAAAATTACTATCAAGAAGTATATTGCTTGACTTGATATCTCGATGAATTATGCAAGGTTGACAATCATGATGCAAATATAACCAAATCTCGATTAATACCTGAACGTAGTATGTCCGCTAATAGAATGATAAATATCTGAACCAAATACAAATATAACCCAGTATCAGCCCTGAAGGTGTTCAATACCTGAACGTAGAATGCCGCAAAATAGCTTAAGCACAGCTTTGAAGCTTGAAACAACAAGTTGAAACACTTCAGATGCTGGCATGCATCCACACTGTACAGTTGGCACAACAGGTCTTGCTCCTACACTATTTGCAGATTCACTTAATGGACTGCAATCACAACAATACAGAGAGAATATGAGGTATGCCAGAGTTGCTTTATAAAAAGATATAAGAGAGAATTTGCCGAGGAGTTTTTTTTTTCATAATTCATTTTATACAAAACCTGCAGTTGATGCCTTGTAACAGAGGAGATGATTTGTATGACATTGGATCTACATGATTTAATTGACTCTCCAATTTTACTACCACCAGAGACTACCTTGATATTTCATTTCCACCCTTATTATTTCATTCCCACCTACAAGACTTAAACATGACTTTCATTACTTTCTCCCAGAATCCAACGTGTAGCATAATAAACTCTGACCATCGGTTTTCGTATTGCTTTATTCTTTGATGAAGTAATTTGTTTTCTAAACACTTCATCTTCCGTCTTCCCATTAATGAATAACAGTTGACCTTTGGGCTCTGTAAATGTAGCACAAGCTTAATATAAGATTAGATTGTAGCCAAATAAAATCAAGTGAAGAATGAAGTTTGGTACAAACAATGAATGAAGTCTGTAAATGTCTCACCTAAGCATAACTCTCCTTTCACAATTATAACTCTTATTATGTGTCCAACTTTTCTAAACCATTCCACTTCAAAACTGTATGTAGGCTAATTTATTTAATATATATTTTGCTTATTCCCAGTTTAATGCTTCGGCATGGTCAGGTAGGTAATCTTACATCTATTATGTATTGGTGTGAACCTTTCTTACTAAAAGCTATCTAAACGGATAGTAAAATTACTATGTGCAAGAAAGATGAATATTACCCCAATATTTTTGCTGCTTCTGATATTGAACCATCAGCAGCAAATATTAAATCCAGTAAAGCTTGTATTCCCTGCAAAGTGAAACAAACAGTTAGAAATGTCATGCCTTTGCGTTGTGTAAATGGTCTACATGCTAATGCGAGTCAAACAGTAAAACTCAACTCTATTAAAGTTACTTAATTACCAAGGAAAATTTCGAGTAATTTGGACCAATTTGGGACCCCATATCTCGTCCTCTTATTGTTGATTTTGTAGGAAGAATTTGGAGAAGTTCAAGCGGAGTGGTATAGTTTTCCTGATTTATCGGTTTTCTGGCTAATTTGTGGAGAAACCGCAACAAACAAATTAAGTAGAGAATGCAGTAGTAACATATAAATAGCAGGAATTAATGAAAAATTCGCTGCAAAAAATACCTGAAAGAGCAGCCTATTGCAATCTATTTCAAATAGTATGAACTAAACACAAATTGAAATCGGTAACAAATAATGCCTGAAATCGGCAAATTGAAATCAATGATCGAAATTAGTGAGCGGTGACATTCAAACAGTATGAACTAAACACAAATTGAAATCAGCAACAAATAATACCTGAAAGAGCGGCCTGTTGAAATCTATTTCAAACTTTAGATCACACCATTAAAAATTAAAAATTGAAGCCAAACAAACTCGAAATAAACCCGCAACTTGAAGTAAGTGTCCAATGTCTAGCACAAGCATCATGAAGTCGCAATTTATTGAATAGGGTAAAACCTAAGATTTGGATCGGCCATTAAAGAGGAACCGACTATATTTTTTCTCTAAGTGAAAATAAAATAGCGTGCAGTGGGAAAATGAAAATTTGGGGCAAAGGAGCTGAGGCGGTGAAGGAAAATCAAATGACGCGGATTGCTAATGTAGACCGTTGGATCGTTTTTACGTGGACTGATAATTTTATTAGTTTTTTTAATTTGAATATATCAATAGCTACTGCAACACACTATTGATATCTATGCTAACACCTTGAAGCGTGTGTTGCAATAGACAAAAATCAGCATAGATATCATTACATTGTAGCTAGCAACACCTTGTATTTTCGTTGCAATAGACCATCACCGGCGTAGTGTTATGAAGTCTGAAGAACTTAAGGCGAAGGAGAAATGGATGAGAAGCCAAAACCAAAGCCCGAGATGAAGCGTGGACAAAAGCAGAGGAGGAGGCCTACGCTGAGGTATAGGACTAGACTCAGAATAAAGCTGAGTTTGAGGCCTCTCAGTAGTGATCCGAGGTTGAGTTAAAGATGAAGAAAGTCCTCGGAGGCTACTAAGCTAAAGGCATGAAATACAGCGACGAGGAGGGCCAAGAGGGAAGACATGAAAGCTCGTAAAAAGATGGTGCACCCCGCAACCGCAGAGACCTTTGTCGAAGCTTTCCCTACTCCTATGAAGGCTGTCCTCCTCAAGAAAGATGTTATGGACATCACTGAAATGCCAAGCGAGGAAGAAGATGAAGGTAAAGGGGGAACCTTCCGGCGATCTTGGGAGGAGGTTATGAGTTCAGGCCTCGCTCCTCAGTGACTCTACCAAAGGAATAGAAGTCCAGAAGTAGGGAGTCAAATAGGAAAAGGAAGAAATATAAGAAAAAGGATGAGCCATCCGAGATCGATCCTGAAAAGAAGACAGGGAAGAAGGGAAGCTCTCCCAAGTAGTTGCATAGATAAGATTTGTTTTTGGTAGGCTGGTGAAATGTACGAGCACGACCCTCGCTATTTTGGAGGCATGATGTAGTAGTGATGTACATCATGCCATTTATAATTTTTTTTTATATGTGAATAAAAAATTATTTCCTTCATCACAAGTTGTCCCAAGCGTTCAAACACTCTTTCCACTTTCCAGTATTGTACTCATGTAAATTAACTTGGCGTTACACTTAGACGCGAGTTTGTTGGAGGGGCGTCGAGACTTCAGGAACTCGAGGACGGGTCGGGGGAACATGAGAACTTAAGGCAGGTGCGTAGGGATATGAATCCTTGGCTTCGTATCCCGCGGACTTAGCCAACTTCTCATGTTCCTTTGGGAATTAATGATCGTATTGTTTCCTAAAATCTTGACTTTAGGTCTCTACTAGGCATTGGTGGAAGGTTGATAGCTTTCGGGACTTCAGAACCTGGGTCACCCTCACTGCGAGGTGGATGTGTTTCTAAGGCGGTAGCTCCACTAGTTGCGATGAGGGTGATTCTAGCGTGGTAACTGGTGGGGATCCACCTCAGATCCTATGAAGTTTACGCTGGTGTAGGAATCGGTAGAGGGCTTCCCTCGTACCCTCGTACTTTCAAAGTTCTCCTTAATTCTGAGTCGGGTATGGAAAATTTGAATCGTCACACAATATCATGTAATAGGATTGGGTTTGAAGTCGAATGTAAGCAACTAATTGACGTACTGTTTGAAGGGCGGGACTGTTCGGACCGACCACTCGTGCACATACACAAATATGGATATGTGAATGAGTTGCCAATCTTGGGGGTTTGGCTCATGATCTAGTTACATAGTAATTACGATTTGATCTAGGTATCGCGCTGGTGGTCGATGATGACTATGGTTTTAGTTGTAAAGCTAAAGGCCATCGTCGCGTTCTGAGGTGCTTGTATGTGACGAACCTTAGCATCAGCGATGCTACAGACTGCTTTTGTGGTGCTAGGACTTTGATTTTGGGCCATCTTTTTCGCATGGTGTGTTTTTTCCCACAAGGTCACTCCACGATGATGGAGTAGACGACAGTGATAAGGATGCAGGAACTGGTGGAGGAGCCCCTAGGCCTGCCCTTGATCGGGCCTTCGGTAGCGTTTCCCTACGTGCCCCTAGATAATGGAGGGTAGTTGGAGCTCAAAGGGAGGAAAATGGCTACGATATAGCGGAGAGGAGGTGCCCTTTAGAGAAGAGTGTTTGCTTTCCATTCCCGTGTTGTCCCTGACGAGGGAGGAAAAGGTGGGAATGAGCCGCGAGCTGGTATCTCCGACGGCGACCTTAAAGACCACTACATGGTATAAGACGGCTGCAGGACTGATATCCTCGGGTCCACTTCCGACTGGGACTTCGATAGTGCTCCCTGAAGTGCCCCAGCTAATTGGAGGGTTGCCGAATCTCATACGAAAGAAAATGGCTACGATACAGTGGAGAGAAAGTGCCTTTTGGAGAACAGGGTTCGCTTCTCATTCCCATGTTGTCCCCGATGAGGAAGACAAAGGCGGGAATTAGCTGCGATTCGATATCTCTGACGGCGACCTCAGAGAACACTACATTGTAGAAGACGGCTGCGAGAATGATGGAGGACTAGTGCCCTCGGGTCCGCTTCCGACTGGGCCTCCGGTAATGCTCCTCGACATTCCCTCATCTAACTAGATGGTTGTCAGAACTCAGAGGGAGGAAAATGGATACGATGCAACGAAGAGGAGATGCCTCTTGGACAAGAGGGTTCACTTCCCATTCCCGTGTTGTCCCCGAAGAGGGAGACAAATGTGGGAATGAGCTGCGAGCAGGTATCTCCGATGGTGAACTTGGAGACCACCACATTGTAAAAGATGGTTGTGAGATTGGTGCCGCCGACCCGCTTCCGACTGAGCCTTCGGTAGTGCTTCCTGACGTGCCCCCAGCTAAATAGAGAGTTGCTAGAGCTCAAAGGGAGGAAAATGGCTATGATACAACAGAGTGGATGTGCCTCTTGGAGAAAAGGGTTCACTTCCCGTTCCCGTTTTGTCCCTAGCAAGGAGACAAAAGTGTTGCCTCTTGGAGAAAAGGGTTCGCTTCCCGTTCCTGTGTTGTCCCTGGCAGGACTGGTGGAGGACTAGTGTCGGACCCGCTTCCGACTGGGCCTCTGGTAGTGCTCCACCTATCTATTTGGAGGGTTGTTGCGGCTCAAAGGGAGGCAAAATGCCATGACAAAGTGAAGAGGAGGTGCCTTTCAAAGAAGGGAGCTTACTTTTGTTAGCAAATATCTCCGGTTGCGACCTATGGGTCCATTGCGGCATGGTTGTTGAGGGTCTAAGCGCTCGAGTGTATCTCTTACTTTCCGAGAATCGTACTAGTGTAAGATGATTGGATGTTGCATTTAGTCTTGTGTGTGCAGAAACTCCACTCTCGAGGAAATTGAGTCATGGAGAGTTTGAATGATTCGGTACCAGTAGACTGAGTCGTGAGTACGCCTAAGCATATCTCATCTAAATCTACTGGTTTTTAGGGTCATAGCGCCAACAGACCATGGCTAGAGTACACCTAAGTGTAGGTAGGCCAAGCTAAATTCGTTGGACTTGGTGAATTCGTGGTAGTGGTGCTTCGTCAATTCATGTGCGAAACTCAGAAGATGAGGCTAGTGTTTGTAAACTTCATAAGAGCTATAGTTGAGTTGATTACAAGTCAATCACAAGCCATCTTGTAGAGTTACAATCACTTGAGATGAAATAACTTGAAAATATAGACAACTAGATCGATATAAAATGTGGCCCAAACAAGATGAGTCGCAAGGCGCGTCGTCGATGTTTAAGTCGCCCATTGTTGTTGTAGTCTTGATGAGTCGGGGAGACAATCTTGATGGATTTAGTTGTCGGACAAGGTCCCAATTGGCTAGAATCCTTGATGAGCGTTGGGTGGCTTGAAAATCCCATGCGGTGGACCCTGTCAGTATTACTTAAGCTTTCCCCTTGCGGATGAGATTCTCGATGTTATCCTGCAAATGGCGACAGTCGTTTGTGTCAGGTTTATGGACACTGTGGAACCAATAATATTTTGTAGAGTCCCTTGGTACGTTCATTGGACCTTTAGGCCTTGGCCAATTGTATTACAGGTTGCAAGGTAGATGATCTCAGGGGTGTCGCTAAGAGGAGCATATTTATGGAAAGAATGGAAGTCGGAGATGTTTCCTCTTGTTGTTGCGACCACCATTACATTGCTAGTTTGAGTGGGATTGTGTAAAGCAATGGGGTTGGAGTCGTTGAAGTCCTAGGCTCCTTTTCGAGATGAATTGTTGAAGTGAGAAGCTCAATTCCTTTGCGCTACCTCTTAACATATGAAATAGTTGGCTTTCTCATAGAAGATCTCTAGAGTTTTAGGTTGTGCTTGGTCAACCGATGCTCCGAATTCAAAACCTCGGAAATGGTAGAATCAATAATGTCAGGCCTTGTGGCTGTAAGATACATTAGATTTCCAACAAGGCTCCTGAACATGGTAGAATCAATAAGTTTGCCTTCACCTTCCTTAGATAGCTTCAAACCTGTAATGCATGGAGTAGAAACTGGATTAGCATTTTCCATTTTAAACTTTTTCAATATATCTTTTGCATAGCTCTCCTGCGAAATAAAAATTCCTTTTTGAGTTTGTTGCACTTCTATGCCAAGAAAATGATGAAGTTCTCCCAAATCTGTCATCTTGAATTCTGCCATCATTGAAAGCTTGAACTCATTCAACATCTTCACGTCATTTCCTGTAAATATTAGATCATCAACATAGAGACTAACAGCCATGAACTTTCCTTGAGAATCATCTTTGATATAGAGAGTATGCTCATATGGACATTTTTGAAATCCATGTTTCTCAAAGTAGGAATTGATTCGGCTGTACCATGCTCGGGGTGATTGTTTTAACCCGTACAAAGCCTTTTTTAGCTTGTAAACTTTATGCTCTTCTCCTTTCTTGACAAATCCTGGTGGTTGATCAACATACACTTCTTCTTTAAGCACACCATTTAAGAACGCAGATTTTACGTCCATTTGAAACAACTTCCAATTTTTTTGAGCAGCTAGAGAAATAAGCAAACGAACAGTCTCAAGTCTTGAAACGGGAGCAAACACTTCTTTAAAATCTTCTCCTTCTTTTTGTTTGTACCCTTTTGCGACTAGTCTTGCCTTGTGCTTGTTAATAGAGCCATCTGGATTCATCTTTGTTTTGTACACCCACTTTACTCCAATAGAATGCTTGTGCGGTGGCAAATTTGTAAGCTCCCACGTATCATTGTTTTGAATTGAGTCAATCTCTTCTTTCATGGCTTTTCTCCATTTTTCTTCATGATTCGCATCATTAAAAGAGATTGGATCTTCCCCTGCAAAAAAGGCAAAGAACACAACATTATTTGATTCAACTTCATCAGTAACATCATATAATTCATGAAGATCTCTCATTCTTCTTGGTGGACTTGGTGAAGAATTTGTGCTGCTTGAATATGTTGGAGAAGCAGGAACATTTTCTTCAACAGTGTCATCCTCCACATTTTCGGCCTCTATTTCAAAAGGAAAAAGAGGCAAATTCTCCTTTTCAACTTCTGCGTCCTCAAATAATAAATTCTCATCGAATCGGACATCTCGACTTATCACCACCTTCTTGGTCATGAGATTATATAGCTTGTATGCCTTGCTTCTTTCACTGTAGCCAATGAAAATGCATTTTTCAGATTTGTCTTCTAACTTATTTCTCATTGAATCTGGGACATGAGAGTAAGCAATGCTTCCAAATACTTTCAGATGATGAACACTAGGCTTTTTACCATACCATCCTTCATGTGGTGTACAATTTTTTAGGACCTTTGTGGGTGACCTGTTAATGAGGTATACAGCACAAGAAACAGCTTCAGCCCAAAAACTTTTTGACATCCTCTTCTTTTTAAGCAAACATCTAGCCATCTCCATAATTGTTCGATTCTTTCTTTCACATACACCGTTTTGTTGTGGTGTATGGCGAACTGTCATTTCATGCCGAATGCCATGATCTTTGCAATATTTTTCAAACATATTTGATATATATTCGCCTCCACGATCAGTCCGCAGCATGTTGATTTTTAGCCCAGTGTAATTTTCCACTTCTGCTTTGAAATCTTTAAATTTTTGGAAAGCTTCTGATTTTTCTTTAACAAAATACACCCAAACTTTTCGTGAGTAATCATCAATAAATAAAATAAAATAACGATTACCTCCCAAAGATGTCACTGGCATTGGACCACAAAGATCTGAATGAATAAGTTGTAATGGTCTTTCTGCTCGCCATGCGGATTGTGAAGGAAATGCATCTTTATGTTGCTTTCCAAACTGACAGGCTTCACAAACTTCGTTAAGATGAATAATTTTTGGCAAACCTGTGACCATCATCTTACTTGAGAGCATCTCCAAACTTCCATAATTTAGGTGGCCATATCTTTCATGCCATAGCTTTGAAACTTCTTTATCAACACCAGTAAAACAAGAAATATTTTGATTTTGAAGATTGAGTGAGAAAAGATTATTTGAAGCAATTCCGACCTTTGCTACAAGTTGATTTCTTTTTGACAAATAACACGCCATATCATGAAAATGGACATCATATCCCTTTTTCAAAAGATGACCTACACTGAGCAAATTATTTTGAAGGCCAGGGACAAAATATACTTCACCAATTTTCTCCATTTTTCCAGCTTTCGTGGTGAAAGCAATCTCACCAACACCGTTAATTTTATATGACTTTCCATCTCCCACTTTAACTTCTCCATGATTAGATTCGAGTAAATTTGAAAATAATTTTTTTTTACCTGTCATATGTTTGTTGGCTCCACTATCTATGTACCAAACATCATCAAAATTTTCGCCATGAGATACGAGCAACAAAGTCTCTTGATTATGATTTTCTTCATTTTTATGTCCATGCACCATGTTTGCTTCATGCTTTTCTTCCTCCTTGAACCAGCAATCACTTGCCAAGTGACCAGGTTTGTGGCAATTATAACATTCAAAATAGCCACGACCTCTTCCTCTTTGATTTTCTCGTCCTCTTCCTCTTTGAGAACCTCTGAAATTTTGATTCAAGCCGCTTTCTTTGCTTCCATAATTTCCTCTTCCACGAGCATATGATCCTCGACCTCTAAAATTTCTTCCTCTTCCATGACCACGGCCTCTACTTCTTTGATCTTTGGATTCTTCATTCTTCTCATTTAAAGATAACTTTGATTGGAGTGATTGCTCCACACTTGTTTCTTTTTTATTCTTGTTTAACCTCTCTTCATGATCTTGTAATGAGCCTGTGAGTTCATCGATGGTCATAGCGTCCAAGTCCTTGGATTCTTCAATGGCTACCACCTTGTAGTCAAATTTTGAATCAAGAGAACGAAGAATTTTTTCAATGACACGAATATCATCCATAGTTTCACCATTCCTTTTTATTTGGTTTACTACAGATAATACCCGTGAACAATACTCCGAAACAGGTTCTGACTCTTTTTGATGCAAGCCTTCAAACTCCCCTCGAAGTGTCTGTAACCGAACTCTTTTTACCTTTTCATCTCCGCTAAATGAATTTGCTAAAATTTCCCATGCTTGCTTTGCTGTTGTAGCAGCTTCTATTTTCTCCCAAGCAGCTTCATATGATTGTACTCCTTGGTAGATCCAAAACAAGGCCTTTTTGTCTTTCTTCCTTGACTTTCTCAGATTTTCTTTTTGAGCATTTGTTAATTCTCCTTCATTTTCAACTTCTTCATACCCATCTTCAACTATATCCCATTCCTCTTGAGATCCAAGAAGGGCCTTCATTTGGATACTCCATTTTCCGTAATTATCTTTGGTTAATTGAGGAACATAAGCGAGGGGAATAGAATTGTTCATTCTGATTGAACAAGGCTCTGATACCAATTGAAGAAAATAAAATTTGAGAGGAGAAAAAGATGAAGAACTTTTCTTGAGAAGACAAACTTTTTTTTTATTGTTTTTTTTTTCTCAATTTGCTTAATTCAAAGATTACAAAAGATGCATGCATTATTTATACATGCATAAGAAATTTCTAGATAAAATTACATTAAAACAATACCAAATAAAACAGAGAAAGCAAAACAGGAAATGCAATTAACGCATGCAATTTAATGCAATTTTTTAATGCAAGTTTTAATTTATTCCAATAGTCCTAGCCATGCCTATACGACCCATGCATTTAGTTTTGATTCTTGATCTTCAGCTAAACTTTGTTTATTGGCTCAAATGTACTTTGGCCGATGTCATATTTTGGCAAGATATTTCTGGTTTGTGTAATATTTTAATGTTATTGTACTGGATACGTGTGATCACTGTGATGCAAAGGAAAGTTAATTAACTAGACATTTTTTTTAATTGTCACCTAAACTATTCCCTAGTTTTGAGAATGAGATAGTAACAGTGTTGAAGAGTATTTGCTGCAAATATCTTCTGTGTTTAGCAAATGAACTTAGAGAGAGTTACTTGCTTGAGTTCTACTACATTAAAAGTTTATTTATTTTCTTCTTTAGGAAAGAACCAATCACTTGGTGAAAGGTTTCTACCTGTAGTACAATGCTCATTGATTGTGGAATTTCTTTTGGATAAGAGAGCTCAAAATTGGCAGTTGTTTTATGACTAACTTTCAGTAAGAGGAAATTAGAGTGAAAAACAATTCATCCTACAATGCAGCATTTGTTAAACTGTTAATATTTGACCTTTTCTATGTACATTTGATGAATAACCATGGAACATAGGTTAAGGTATAATCAAGAGATTAACATTTCATTATGACAAGATTTTGTCCAAGACTTATATTTTTTATTTTTCCATCCGCGTTTTCATGCCTTCAACAAGTAATTAGTTTTCATTAACTTCACAGTATTAAGAGAAGAGCCAACTTTGGAGAAACCAAATCAAAGCTTTAGTGGAGAATAAAGCACAGGTGTAGAGAGCTATAGAGTGCTACCATTTGCATTCACATAGGCATTTCTTCTAGAAGAAGATTCAACTTGTTATTATCAATAATGCTAGAACGGCCGCTTGTAAATGCGGTGAGATTACGCAGAGAGGTTTGCTATGCCCACTCGCGCAAAACGCGACTGTGCATGCAACTCGCGGTATTATTGGATAAAAAATGTAAGTGAGACCCACTTTTAGATGAAAATCACAAAAAAATAACTAACATGGTACCGTTCCAGCCAATCACTATGGCGAGTATCCCTTCACTCGCGCATAGCGAGTGAGCATAGCAAAATCCTTACGCAGAAGTAATCTGGACTCTTAAATGAGTTAGCACCTCCTGATATACATCCGCCACGTGCATTACGCATAGTTCCTCCCTGATACCAAGCCGCCACGTGTATTTCTTGTATTTCGGTTGTCTTATTCCCGATTGTTGTAGCAAGGTTGTATTTTTATAGTCTTGAACCGGTTTGTTTCGTCTTAGCCTGCTACTAGATAGCGCCTTGCTGGCATTAGTAATATTTTAAGCAAACAAGTGTATTATTTTTATTTTTGGTGAAGTGGATCTGTTGGATGACATGAAGCAAGCGTCACGGTAAGTTAACACGTATGAAATTGGCTTATCCATGTTGAAAAGTAGGCAAAACAAATGTTACTAACTAATGGTCAAAAGTTGTTATTTTATTACCAACCATTTTGAAAACTAAAAATAAAATAAAATCGAAGTTGTAATTTCTTGAAACAATGATTGTTTCACAATTTAACCGAGTGATTATTCATAAGCATTTTATAAATTGTCATATATGTAAAACTGATTTTATTTAGGTTTAGAAAACTCATGTCTAGAAAACAATCTAGAAATTCAATTACGGTCATTTTCAAGCTCTTTTTGAGCGATTCGTACAAAATCACTCATAAGTGTTTATTAGATGTAATCTTTCGACATGTATAATCTAATAACTCATTCGTCTAAAATATATTGGAGTTCCTTATAATCACTAATCTTGTATAAATTTGAGTATTGTTAATGTCACTCCAAAAACGGTTAAGAGGATATCATTTTAAGAAAAAAAATTACTAAGGGGAAGATCATTTAACATAGTCCTCCCTATAAAATATAGACCAAAATGTCATTTTAATTATTTTACACTAATTACATTTTACTGTTCATTAAACCCTAATCATCTTCTTCTTCTCAAAGTAAACAATTAATCATTTTTTTCATGGAGAAACCAATTTCTAACGAAATTTCTAACTTTGAAAAAGAAAACAACATTATTTTTACTCATAAAAGTGAACGACATGTTGAATTTGTTGAAGAAATCACCGAAAAGGTAACAATTTACTCGGAAAAACGAAGGCCTGTTTCGATCATCTATTTTCGGTAAGTTATTTTCAAACTTTGTACTGAATTTCAATATGTTTTTGTCGATTTTTACCGTCTTTTGCGTATTTGAATGGAGGGTAAAATAGGTTTCTTTTATTTATTTTTCCATTGCGTTTGGCCCCCATTTAACCATTTAATTTTTTAATGGAGCGAAAATAAAATATGACCCCCCCCCATCCGTTTTTGGAGTTGCATTAACAATACTCATGAATTTATAGACTATTATTTGAATGGAATTAATTTTAACCTTGTAACAGCCCGGAAAATCTGAGCCAATTTAATATGTTTATTTTGGCAATTTTAATGAATTTTGAATATTTAAAATGATTTAATTTAAATAATTACGACGAGAAATTTAATTTGAATAGAATTAGAACGTATATATTTATTTGAATCGACTTTAGAATATAAATATTTATTTTAATAATAAAAGGAATTGAAAATGGCGCGATAGTTTGAAATTTCGATTTCAAATTTCAAATGAATGTACAAGATTCAATATAAACCGGATTTTAGCGAAACCAAAAATATTAGAATCTATTGGAAAATATCTTTCCAATGAATCTGAAAAATTGAAATTTCATTGCGGGGATAAAAAGTTATGCCCAGTTGAAAATTCAGAATAGTCGCTATGGAAAATATAGCCCTTAAAAATGGAAATTTTGCAAACGACCTCCGTTTCCGACGAAACCACTTTTGTTGGGTCCGGAATGTCAAATTATTGCTAGATTCCAAAATTCATAATTTTTTGGATTAATATGTGAGTGTGGCGAAGTAAAACGTGTTTTAATAGTTTTAGTCAATTTGGATCGACCAGAAAATTATCATTTTTCAAATGGTCTTCAAATTTGATGAAATTAGTTTTGTTAGAACCGTATCGTCAATACGAAGGTAGAAATATTTTTTTTGGAATTTTTACAATCAGTATGTGGCCACGGTAAATTAAAATGTACGTATGAATTAAAAATATATTGATTTATATTGTAATTTAAAAGAAAAACTGATCGTAACAGTTGAATTGTCTTATCGAACATATCCCATTGTGTCCGTAATGGGGGCATTTGGCTGGGGGCGACAGTCGTTGGTTTCGATTTGAAGTTAGTATGAACAAACACATATTTTTCAAATTAAAAGGATTAAAATAATAAAATAAATCTATAAAGGGTCAAAACCCTAGTGGTTGGTCAAAGCTTCCTTGCCGCGGTCAAACACAGGAACGCGCCTCTTTCCTCAATGAATGGCGAAACCGATTCGATCCTCCTCTTCAAAAATTCGTTCAATCCTTGCTATAAAATTCAACGCTTACTAAACCAAATTAAAGGGCTGTATAATCTTCGAATTGATATAAGGAAGTTGGGGTTTAGTTGCAGATTTTATTCGATTTGGATCCTCAACATGCCACCGTTCGTGGCCAATTTCAGCCCGCGATGGGCGATCGTGTTCGCCGTGGATGATTGGGAGGGGGAGGGGGAAGGCGACTCGAAGGGGGAGGGCGAGGTCACCGTTGATCGACCGACGATGGTCCTCTGGCGGTGCGGTTTGAAGCCCTAGGGGCTGAAGGGTTATGCGCGATGTCGGCTACTTCGTGGGAGTGATGGAACGATGAAAATCACAGTAAGCTTGTACAATTTTTTTAATCCTTATTATTTTTTTATTTTTATTTTATTTTATACATACAAATCAGTTTTAAAAATATAATAATGTTTGAAATAAGAATAGGATTTTTTATATGAAGATAGCATAAATAGAAATGGTTTTTAAATATAAAATAAAGCATGGATTTTGAAAATATAAAATAGAACTTGATTTTTCTAAAGAAAATAAAAAGTGGTGATCTTAGAAAATAAAAAGTTGTGACTTTGAAAATAAAAGGTTGTGATCAAAGAAAATAAAAAGTTGTGACTTTGAAAATATGAACATCATATTAAAATTATGATCTTTACTATGAACAGTGTGAAAAGGACAACGTTGGAATTTCGGACAAACCCAAACCGTTCAGAAATAAAAAAACGGCGGAGTGGATCTCCAAGGTGAGAATTTCTCACTTTTATTTTATTTTCTAGTTAAAATATATACTAGGATGCAGACGGTGCTTAGCAGCACCCGACACCCGTCGTCCACAGACCATGGACGACTTGTTTGTTTGTTTGACTGTGTTGTGAAATTTGATTGTATGATGTGGAATGGAATAAAATATTTTATGGTTAAAAATATAATTTTTAACGGATATATGAATAAAATAAATATTCATAAACAAATCGGACGATTTGTTTATGTATACACATTTGACTGATATTGATTGGGATGATAAATTTTACACAACGCCCAACTGCACAAATAAAATTCAATATTTGTTGGTTGAAACCCCACACGGGTGTTGGGATGATATTTGACGTACACTAATCCCAACTGTTTAGTTGTATGTCAATCGATTGGTTGACAGATTGTTGTAAGCGTTAAGTAACTATATTTAATGCTTATACAGTGTAGAATGCACTCTGGATGATGGTTGACTGTGTTTGATTGTTGTTGTACACATGTGTTGTATGAAATCCATATATATCAAATTATATGGTAATTGACCGGGTCTGATTTCAGTTCAGAAGAATAAATATTTTAAAATAACGAATGTTTTAAAATAATGAATATTTTAAAATAATATTCAGTAATATATCAAAATGTGATTTTGATGTCCGATTTGGGATGGACACGAAAATATTTAAATATATAAAGTTGTGTTGATTAGATTGACGCCATTTTGACGTGAACGATATTTATATCGATTTTATTCATTTTTATAATGAATATCGAAAAGGAAATAATTTCAAAATCTAATGTTTTGAAAATATTATTATTTTTATATATATTGATGATATGGAATATTCAATTTTGATTAGAAATTGAATACGAAGTTAAAATCGTTTTGAAAATGAATTTAAAACGATTTATAAAATACATTTCAAAAGGAAATCGGTGAAATATATATATTATATATATAATATAACGGCCTAAATAGAACGTGCCACGCCGCGGCAGTTTGCGAATTTCGACCATTGACTTCGAACGGACATTACGGGAGATCCGACCGTCGGATTCTCCTAAATCCATAACCATTAGGTTTGTATCGAAAAGTGCTTTGGAATACAAGAAATTAGAAATCTAACGGTTGGATTTGGAATTATGTCCAAATCAAATTTGGAAAAGGTCGCTGTAAGTGCATTTCGATGGCCGTTTATGGAAATCGTCTGTACAGGCCTTGATAAAATTATTAAAAATATCAATAATTTGTGTAAAATCATAATAACTGATTTGGAAAGAATTGGGCTGAAAAATTCCATATTTAAAAGGATAAAAATATATTTTTATCAAAATGAACTAGTTATGAACTAGAATTATAATCCAATATTTTTAAATAAATAAATTGGATTTGAAATGGTTTTAAAGATAAACAGAATTTCCAATATATGAATTGGAATGGATTTGAATCGAAATTATCTTCGGAATATTTCGATATTGGATTTCGTGATTATATGGATATTGTGGAGGAATTTGGAAGATATATATATATATATATATATATCGTTATTCCAATACAGTATTTGTTGATTTCAGAATTTGATATTGAATATAAGCCGATATATTTTCTATTCAGAGCCTTGTATTTAATATCAAATTGGATTTTGGGTTTGTCGTGAATGGTATCTTTAATAATACTATTCTTAAACCCAATGGAGTTAAGAAAATTAGAAACTGACTGGAGATTAGTTAAGTTGAATGGTTTCCTGGGTATTGATTTGATGTTGGTTTCGGTCTTCAGGGTGAATACTTAGGGAATTGTTCTCTTACTAATTTACGGTTAGAGACTGATGTGATTTTGGGTTTGTCGTGGATGGTGTCTTCATTAACACTGTTCTTAAACCGAGTTGAGAAAAGATTAAATCTTTTTATTTAGTGAAGTATACCAATTAATTAATATTTAATTGGAATTGAATTGAAATTGATCTTTGGGTTTACCGTGAACGGTGTTTTAAATAACACTTGTTCTTTAACCCGATTAACAACTGAATAAGATTTTGGGTTGTCGTGAATGGTATCTCTAATAATACTGTTCTTAGACCCAATGGAGTTAAGAAAATCAGAAACTAACTAGAGATTAGTTAAGTTGAATGGTTTCCTGGGTATTTATCTGATGTTGGTTTCGGCCTTCGGGGTTAATACTTAGAGAATTGTTCACTTGCTAATTTACGGTTAAAGGCTGATGGAATGGAATGTGATTTTGGGTTTACCGTGAACTGTGTTTTAAATGACATTGGTTCTTTAACCCAGTTAAAGACAGGATACGATTTCCCAAGTTAAACAATCGTTAATATTGATTTTTGGGAAGATTAAAACCAAGTGGAGTTTTAATGCATCTTTAATTAGACTGAAATGATATCCAAAGGAAGATTAAAGAATAAATTTAAAGAATTTATCTTTGATAAAATTAATGGGAACCTTTCCCAAAGTATAAGAATATTTGAATAAAGGAATATTCTGGATTGGAATGAGGCGTATGTTGTGCTTTTATAGCACTTGTTTATTATATACACGAGTTATTCAGAAAGACCCGATTTATCCCATTCTGAATAACTGATTCGACGATATGTCGAGGATGAAGAGGTGGTTGAAGACCAGAGGTCTTCACATCATTTGGATGATTACTGATGTCTTGATTTGGGTTGTACACCCAAGACAAGGTAATAAGTGGTGATCGTCCAGACGTACTTGGAGATCGACGGATATGCGAGGGCCTCTCCCCTGTATTGGACATATGGGGGAGGAATAAGGCGCCTCCGGTTTCGTTCAGACCCAGAACGAACTTGTAAATGGATGTGTGTCTGACATTTGATTTTATTCTGTGTTGATTGATTTCTATTAAACATATATCTGTTTGGCGGTGGAGAATTTATTCTCTTGCTTAACGCCCTTCTCTGAGACGCACGAGCTCAGAGGTTATATATCGATAGATATCAGTCGCATGGCATGAATTGCCTGTGTGGCATGCTGAGATGCAGTGATCAAGGCTTTTGTTGAAAAGCAAAGTCTTGTGGTTGATGATCAAAGCACGGCTTTAATACAGCGTAGCTTTGTGTGGCATTAATTCGCGAGCCTCGCACCCCGGTATGAACCAGAAACGGGAGAGGACAACAGGGAGGGCATTGCATTTCCTTCTAGATAGGAGTGGTGTCAGCGTTTTAGCAGCCCTGACATTTTACTCATGTGGATGTTGCATATGTTGCTTAGTACTTGATGGATAGCGAGGCGCCTCAGTTATATCGGTCGATCCGGGGCCGATGGAGTCATTTGGCTCATTTACGCCCCATAGGGCGGGGAAACGCATGCTCAGTAATTATTAATTCACCATTGCACTTAGTGTGGACCGGCCCTGCATGTTGCCTCGGTACAGTTGCAGCTGAGTCCTGAGACATGGGGTAGATTGTCTCGAAATAGTAAGATTGCGCCTTGCCTTGGTTCAGACGGGAATCCAACTTCCAATATGTGACATTTGCGGTTTTGATTGTAGAGCCTAGTATTGGCGATATGATATATGGTACCCATTCCGTCTAGGATTGATACATTTATATTTGAAATTTTTTTATACACTATGCACTTATAATAATATCAAATGATTTGTTTTAACGTACCAAGCATGTTTGGCTATTATAAGGGAAAACCCTATCCCCCGGCTTGAGTTGCATTGTGTGACATGACCTGGGTCTTATAATAGCTTCATTTTTCCAAAAAGCATTGCATTGTTTTATTATATGCACTGGTATTCTTGGGAGGAAACTCATTCCGTGTTATACGGCGTGGTCTCTTGATATATCTGATTTTAAAGTAAATTTTTAAATAACTGTTTTAGTTCTCACAACAGTCACATGACTAACATGAAGTTTATTTTTTTAACCTAAACTCTGGGTGCCCTTATTTTCCGCACGGGCAGCTAGTTGTTTTGGTTTTGCAGATTTATATTCACGAGATCCTGGTTTACAGCTGGAATGATATTCGGAAAGCTCTGTATCCGTATATTCCTTTCAGTTGTGTTTTGTATTATTTTCCACTGCATTGTAAATTTAATTCTCTGATATTGATCAAATGTGTAATATTATTCATACTCTATATATCCTTGTATTCTGATGAAATTGTTGTAATAAGCAATGAAATGTTCTTCTGTTTGTGTTCTGATTTGTCGTGTTCTCAAAGCAATCCGTTCTTTCTCTTCTCTTCGGAGAGCGGGGAAGTTCGGGTCCTTACAAACCTTGTGTACTACTCTTAGATTTATTAAGTAAGAAGTTAACTCAACTTTTCTCACAATTAACTGTACATTGTCCAACAAAATTTGATTACTTCTTATTCATATATCATTATGTATCACGTGAAGGAGTGAATTTTGACATTAAATATTTATTCATCGTCTCTTTATTAGGCGATTCTTCTTCTGCTTCTCTGTCTGATGTTTAATTAGCCGAATTTTCTCTGATTTCTTCTGCCTCTGCTCTTGTGGGTTCAGCTTGGCTTTTTAGCCCTAGCATTGCTCTCTTTCGGCCTTTCTAGGGTTTTATGGATTCGGGTTCTCTCGATTTAGACTTTTGCTCGCTTGGAACGTCTGTGGGTATATGTCCCTCCATCGCCTCGATTTTTAGTCTTTGGTGTTGGCAGCTGGTATTTTTTTTCAGTTGTGTAGGTTGGTTCGTCGACTGTTTAGTTCAGGTGTTTCCTTTGGTGGATTTCATGGCACTTGTCCAACGCTGACATGTCATTGTGGAGTTGATTTTCATGGATTTTTGGCTATGCAAGTCCTTTTCATCGAAGTTTATCTCCCTTGTCAGGCCTAAGCGACCTACTGATTTGAGCCGCTTCAATTGTTTGTGTAGTCCCTCGATTTTCGATGTTGTGCCCTCTCGTAGGGTTGTTGGATGTGGAAACATGGTGCCTCCGATTCGATTTCTCCCAAAATCTATTTCTTGTTACTCGTCTTCGCTGGCGGAGTGGTCGGCTCTCAGTCCCTTTGCTAGGGTTAAGCAGCGTATCCATGGTCGTCAGGGACCTCGTAGGCCTTCACGTGTGTCTCAGATTAGATCCCTTTCTCAGCCTTCTTGATCATGCAAGGCAGTTGTGTTGGAGGTTGCAAGTGATGGTGCACCTTCCCATGCACAACCAACTCTAGTTACAAGCAATTTTTTTGCCCCTCTTGGTTTGATTGAGGATGTAGATGTTTTCTGACTAAACTTTCAGTAAGAGGAAATTAGAGTGAAAAACAAACTAATTCTTTCGTCCTACAATGCAACATTTGTTAAACTGTTAATATTTGACTTTTTCTATGTACATTTGATGAATAACTATGGAAAGTGGGTTAAGGTATAATCAAGAGATTAATATTTCATTATGACAAGATTTGGTCAAAGACTTATATTTTTTTATTTTTCCCTCCGCATTTTCATACCTTCAACAACTAATTAGTTTTCATTAACTTCACAGTATTAAAAGAAGAGCCAACTTTAGAGAAACAAAATCAAAGCTTTAGTGGAGAATAAAGCACGTAAATAGATATAGAGTGCTACCATTTGTATTCACATAGGCATCTCTTCTAAAAGAAGATTCAACGTACTTATTTTTATCAATAATGCTAGAACGACCCTATGTAAATGCGGTGAGATTACGCGGAAGTAATCTGGACTCTTAAATGAGTTAGCACCCCAGATATACATCCGCCACGTGCATTACACATATTTCCTCCCTGATATCAAGCCGCCATGTGTATTTCTTGTATTTCAGTTGTCTTATTCCCAGTTGTTGTAGCAAGGTTGTATTTTTATAGTCTTGGACCAGTTTGTTTCGTCTTAGCCTGCTAGATAGCGCCTTGCTGGCATTAGTAATATTTTAAGCAAACGAGTGTATTATTTTTATTTTTGGTGAAGTGGACCTATTGGATGACATGAAGCAGGTGTCACGTTAAGTTAACACGCATGAAATTGGCTTATCCATGTTGAGAAGTAGACAAACAAATGTTACGAACCAATGGTCATAAGTTGTTATTTTATTACCAACCATTTTGAAAATTAAAAATAAAATAAAATCGAAGTTGTATTTTCTTGAAACAATGATTGTTTCACAATTTAACCGAGTGATTATTCATAAGCATTTTATAAATTGTCATATATGTAAAACTGATTTTATTTAGGTTTAGAAAACTCATGTCTAGTAAACAGTCTGGAAATTCAGTTACGGTCGTTTTCAAACTCTTTTTGAGCGATTCATACAAAATCACTCATATGTGTTTATTAGATGTAATCTTTCGACATGTATAATCTATTAACTCATTTGTCTAAAATATATTGGAGTTCCTTATAATCACTTATCTTGTATAAATTTATAAACTATTATTTGAATGAAATTAATTTCAACCTTGTGTACTACTCTTAGATTTATTAAGTAAGAAGTTAACTCAACTTTTCTCACATTTAATTCTATATTGTCCAACAAAATTTGATTACTTCGTATTCATATATCATTATGTAGCACATGAAGGAGTGAATTTTGATGTTGAATATTTATTCATCATCTCTTTACTAGGTGATTCTTCTTCTGCTTCTGTCTCCGGTGTTTAATTGGCCGAATTTTCTCTGATTTCTTCTGCCTCCGCTCTTGTGGGTTCAGCTCGGCCTCTTAGCCCTAGCATCGCTCTCTTTCGGCCTTTCTAGGGTTTTATGGATTCGGGTTCTCCCGTTTTAGACTTTTGCTCGCTAGGAACGTTTGTGGGTTTATGTCCCTCCGTCGCTTCCTTTTTGAGGTTGTAGCAGCTGGTATTTCTTTTTCAGTTGCGTAGGTTGGTTCGTCGAATATTTTAGTTCGGGAGTTTCCTTTGGTGGATTTCATGGCATTTGACCAACGCTGATATGTCATTGTGGGGTTGATTTTCATGGATTTGTGGCCATGCAAGTCCTTTTCATCGAAGTTTATATCCCTTGTCAGGCCAGAGTGGCCTACTGATTTGAGCCGCTTCAATCGTTTGTGTAGTCCCTCGATTTTCGATGTTATGCCCTCTTGTAGGGTTGCTGGATGTAGAAACATGGTGCCTCTGATTCGATTTCTCCAAAAATCGATCTCTTGTTACTCATCTTTGCTGGCGGAGTGGTCGGCTCTCAGTTCCTTTGCTAGGGTTAAGCAGCATATCCATGGTCGTCAGGGACGTCGTAGGCCTTCACATGTGTCTCAAATTAGATACCTTTCTCCGCCTTCTTGATCAAGCAAGGCAGTTGTGTTGGAGGTTGCAAGTGGTGGTGCACCCTCCCGTGCACTGCCAGCCCTAATTACAAGTAATTTTTTTTCCCTTTTTAGTTTGATTGAGGATGTGGATGTGGGTTCTAGTGATTGTTGTGACTCCTCTTCGTTGCCTCGGCAAGGCTGTTCTTGCCTTAGGGGTGGTGTTTACAAGCGATGGTTGACCTCTTCACAATTGAGTAATGTAGAGAAGTGGGTTACTTTTAGTCTTTAGATGTAGCCAGGGATTTTATCTTATGGCGAGGCAACCGAAGACATTCGGGATGATGAGGTTTTTTCAGCGGGTGCTTTCCGCTTTAATGATCAGGTTTTCCCTCTGTCTTCTTTTCTTGGCTTTTTCTAGTCACTGAATGTGAGATTGGTGATTTTATCCCCTCTAGTTCATTGTGTTGTTAGGCCTTGCTTTTTGCCAGCTATGTCTTTTATTGGTGACGTTTCTCGTTAGTGTTTTTGGTGGGTTATTTCACGTTTCGCCAGCTATGTCTCCTTTGCCAGTTAAGTGTGTGCATGTATCTGGTTTGGATTTCGATCGTGCTTTGGTCAATGAATCCTCCCATATGCTCAGTTATGAACTGGCACTAGTTTCGTGGTTTTCCCCTTTGGGTTTTTTGGTGGATGGGTGCGTTGTTAATGTTTGTTTTGACTTGTTGCTTTGTTGGGCTAGCCTGCACGTTATGCGAATGCCTGATCATTTGGGTTGCCATCGGCCGTTCTCCTTTGTGATTCAGGGCGAGAGCGGTTCTTCTTCTTTTCTTGGTGGTCTCATTTGTTGTGTTTTTAGTCACCTTGGTTTCTGGCATATGTTTGCCTTGCGACTCCAATTTTTAACTTTAGTCAGTTGATGGAATGGTAGTGACGGTGTTTTGTGGAACAAACTTGTTGTCTTTAGGCTCGCTGGTATTACGGTTTCGTTGGTTGTTATCGGTCGCGGTTGTCAGTTGGGGGCGTATAGCATCCACTTCCATTGGTGTCACATCATCCGTTGATGTGATTTTTATTCGTGAGTTCCTATTGTTTTGAGGAGGTTTGTCAAGGGTTTAGCCTTCCTCGATCTTTGCTTCCGATCAATTATTGGATGTCCATGTTAGCACAAGATTGTGAATCTAATGTTAGTTCTGCAATATTGGAGTCCACTAGCATGTTGTAACGTCAATTTTAGACATTTCGACATCTCTTATCTCTCCTCTCCGTTTCTCTCACTCTTTGCCTCTTCTTTCCAAAGAAAAGATTATGATCATTAATGATCTTTTTTTTAACTCTGTTGGAATCCTTATTCCTATAATTTAAATAACCTCGCTCCGATAAGGAGAGTGGTTCTCTCTTCTGCTTCGGGAAGAGAGACTTCCTCCATGTCCCCTGACAGGACCGTGTCTTCTAGTGGAAGTAGAATTTCTATCTGATCTTCTCGTAGGACTTCACAGTCTCTGTCTTGGACTCCTCGTACCAGTCGCATTTGATCCCTGTCTGCGGTAGAGAAGATAGTTAGGTCCACTCATCGTACTCTCTATTTGATCGACCTTGGGGTGTTTCTTTTTCCTTCTTCATCTTGCCTTTTCTATCCTTTTTCTTCAGTAATAGTGAACTGCTTATTCTAGAATATTGCTGGGAATGAAGCTTCTTTATTGCACCTCAAGCGCATCATCAAGAAAATTTCGATTGTGGTGGTGGTGCTTCAGGAACCATTCATGAGAACAGAAGCACCATCTGATCTTGTCCTTCGTCTCAATTTTGGAGGAGGCATTCTCAACGTCTCCAACAAGATTTGGATTTTGAGGGCTAGAGATGTATTTGTGCGCCCAATTTTTTACTCAACTCAACTTCTTTCGATTGAGTTCTCTTTCCTTACCGCCTCTTTTCCTTTTCTTTTCTCGGCGGTTTACGTGAGGTATGACTGTGTCGAGCGCCTCACCTTGGCAGGACATCCTTTCTCTTTCTTTGCTTTGCTTTGTTGCTTCTGTTTTAGGGGGGGATTTTAATGTCATCGCTTCTCAAGCTGAGAAATGTGGTGGTTCTTCTATTGACTTTGCTTCAGTGGGGGATTTCAACTCTTTCATCATCCAATTGGGTTTATCGAAGGTCTCTTTCGTTAGTTCAGCTTTCACTCGGTTAATAATCGAGAAGATCCGAGTAGTTTCTCATATTGATAGAGTGTTTTGATCTGAGGGATGGTTTGGAATGTCTTTCTCGGCTGAACACCTTCATCGCACTAGCTTGGATCATGCGCCAATGATTCTGAAGTGCATCCCCTATTCCTCTTCTGGCCCTACTTCTTTCCTCTTCCAATCTATGTGGACCTCTCATCTCTGACATTCCACCTTGAGGCACACCATAATAAAGAGCATTACTGAGTGGATGGTTTCAAACAAACCATATACTAATACAACAATCACCATAAGAATAAATGAATAACATCTCGAATGCACAAATACACGACTAGAAAATTGCTTCAAGAGCTAGTCCAAGATGGGTTAGCTAATCTTGAATCAATAGCAAGATACAACTTGAAACAACTTAGTCTAACCCAAGTATTACGTACAAGGATCAGTCTAGTTTATATATCAGTTATAATGATAAATGAATAAAGTATCAAATAAGCATAAATTCATTTTCCTAAGAAAAGGAACCATAAAATCATGGATTTACCAGAAACATAAATGCAGTAATTCCTTTCCATCATTAAGGAATTTCATATACTTAAGCTACTAACTTACATTATACAAGTCCACACCATTAATAAGCAGGACACATGAGAGAATATGAACACATGCTTAGATATTACTCTTAGCACGAGTTACCCAAACTTTATGTTTGGGATATTAACACAAGAAATCACTTAACACCAGATGAAAGACTCAGAAAACACCGAACCACAAAATTCGCTAAAATCATAGAAATCGCAAGAATCCACTGAAAACATTTGAATCACTGAAATCACAAGGATCACTGAGATCACATGAATCACTTACCCACAAAAATCACTGAAATCATGATATAAACACAAATCCTTTGATAGCTCAAAGCTACATATATATAATAGCAATCATCATGAAAATGTTGAATCTAGAATAACACAAAAACTTATAAACAAGATGACTTAGGATCCAACAACATAATTGGCAAGCCGAAGCCACGCCTGCACGTGCTAATAATATGATGGCTCAAGGCGATAGCTAGTACTTACAACAACATGAGGGGCACCACATACAACATGATCGACCCGAAGGTCGCATAACAACAAGATTGACCAAACGATCGTAACACAACATGGTAGATCCAAAGGTCCATTATACAACATGATTGACCTGAAGGTCCACTATACAACATGATTGATCCGAGGTATAGTACTGGCTTAAACAACCTGAATGTGTCACAGACTCTTAGATGGTAATTCGAAAAATGGTAATCGTTCATCTCATACCACACATTCTCACTTAATTGTTCATACACCGTAAGTCAACTTCATATTAGAAAACATAGAAAATCACAAGTAAACATGGAGAATGACAAAGAATTCACATCACATACCGCGGGATTTACGATATTATTTAACCACCATTTCACCTTCTATAAGAGTGGAAAGGTGTGTGTTTATTATATATAGAAAATATTTTGTTTAAGAAACAGGATATAAAATGATTTCGAAAACATTTACATATAGTTGACTAAAACTCATTTTACAAAAAGGTGCACATGCTATAAATTCAATAAAATCTCAGCATGGAACTTAGTCTAAAAATAAACTCAAAGCTATGAATTCGAAACACGAATTCGATGTTAATATAAGATTATACCAATATGATTGAAGCCATAGAATTTCATCACCCAAAACAACATAGAAATTCATCAACGAACCAAGAATCAACCATCAAAATCATCAAGTACAAACTCCAGCCAGTCAATGGAGTTGCTTGCGCAACTCCAGGTAACAGGTCGATCTAGGGTCCACTTGGCTTTCAAGGCGGTCGACCAGGTAGTTGACCCCTAGCATTTAACTTCTTCGGGTTTTGCAACCTGTTTTGCTTTAACCTTTGGTTCGATTTCTTAAACAACTCCAACTAAACATATAGCATGCAATAGATGTAAAGGCTAGCGAACGACTTCTGCAACATACTTTGATAAAGATTGCACAAAATCAACTAGGATTGATGGTGATAGAAGGTCTCAAAGATTGAGCTAGACAAAGGTTTGGACATAATGAATTTACTGTAACTTCTTCTAGTTATAGTAAATGTTTCTAACAGCTAAGATGAACCTAAAACCAACAATTAAACACGAAAATAATGTAAACTAGATTGTGTGAGTTTTACAAACTCACCTTGCTTGGATTTGGATAATTCTAGCTTGAATTGGCTACAAGAGGATGAATCAGAGCCTCAGTGTAACAACCCGTATTTTTAATAATCTGTTATAACATAAATTGAGGCAGAATTAAATTATATAATGGGAATCAAGGAAAACGGGCTATGCCATTGCGTTCGTCTCGGAAAAATACGCGAAATAGAGTCCGAGTTTTCGAAAATCGGAGTCCGTATGACCCAGTTAAGGCCCATTGGAGTTTTCAGGAATTTCTATGCTAAAGACAGATTTAAATTTCAAATTAAACAAAACGGATTAGGGCTAATCAGGGTTAGGCGGGAAAATTCCCGCCAGGGGGCCCATGTCGACAGGCAAGTCGACAGGGCACCCAGGGTGTCGACTGCCCTGTCGACAGCCCTGTCGACAGGGGGTGCCCAGGCAGTTCAGCCTGGTGCACCATTTCTGATTTGGGTTGGGTCAAGTGGCTTGGTTCTGGAGAATTCTAAGATCTGACGGGCCAAACCTAATCTAGGGTTAATCCTAGGGCTTAAAACACTCTAATTCTCTATAAATATACTCCTAATCCTACCCTAAAGCCTCATTAATCAATCTTGTAACTAAACTATGTCAATTTGAATCCCCAAATGGCCTCCACCTAAAACCTAGCCTCCACCTCCCTCCTCAAAGTTAAATCCTATGAAGATATGATGATCATACAACCTTTTCTATGTTGTATGAATGCTTAATAACTTGCATACTTCATTAGGTAGCAAGTTTGATTTGCTAAGTTTGTGTTTTTTGGGATCTTGCAAAAGGGTTTTCTTATTTGAGGCTTTGTTTTGAGTTTTAAAAAGGGCTTCTTCATCTTATTTGGTGGATTTGTGGCTTGTTTATATTTGTAAGCCCTCTTACCTTCACTTTACAAACTCTAAAGTTAATGTTTGGTGAAAGTTGAGATTTATGTGAGTTTAGTTGATTATGCAAGCTTATGCGAACTCACTATGTCATGTTTTATATGATTCATAAGTTATGCAAGCTTATGCGAACTCACTATGTCATGTTTTATATGATTCATAAGTTATGCATGCATATGCGAGATTTCTATGCCATGTTTTTACATGTTTCACAAGTTATGCAAGCTCATATTACCATGTTGTGCAAGTTTAATGGATTATGCATGCTTATGCAAGCTCATCTTACCATGTTATGCAAGTTTAATGGATTATGCATGCTTATGCAAGCTCATCTTACCATGTTGTGCAAGTTTAATGGATTATGCATGTTCACCTCACCATGTTATGCATATTTAAGAAGCTATGCATGTTTATGCGAATTCACCATGACATGATTTTGCAAGTTTAACATGTGTGCATATTTATTATGACATGTGAAGTTCACCATGTATGTTATGCCAAGTTACCTTTTATACCCTTATACGTTATGTCGAATATGTAAGCGAGATAATGACGTTGGGAGGGTTTGGGTAAACTTAAAAATACATGAAACTAAAAGATTGGGAATTTACCTATTAAGTTAGGTCTACCCCTTGGGAATTTACCTATTAAGTTAGGTCTACCCAAGTATATGTTAACTTGTAAATATGTTCTGAAGTGGACATGACATTAGATAACATGATATGGCCAACTCGAGGTTAGACCTAGTTGTGGTGTAAATCTTCCCAGGTAACCACAACGTAGGGTCTAATGTGGGTAGTTGGTCATGTTGCACCATAAGACCCGAGGTTAGACCTAGACGTGGTGTAAATCTTCCCAGGTAACCACGGATGTCTAATGTGAGAGGTTGGGTGCATTAAGTAAATAAATGCCTCATGATTAGGGTTAAGTCATGGCCCACTAATACTTAACCAATAATGGGGATGCGAGGATTAGATGGGGTTAAGTGGTTACACTTAACTAATTTAATCCAGGATTAGTGAAGGGTTAAAACCATACTTAACCCTCTTAGAAACCCTAGCAGCGTGGTCTGTTCCAGCAGTAATCCCAGTTTGGTATCATTCACAACCCTAGGGGCTAGGCTAGGGCGGGGCACGATTACTGGACTGATGTAAGCGACCAAAGCGACGGCTGAGTGGTACAGCGGTGCGGGTCCGGCGGGCTACGGACGTGCACGTAGTCCGATGTTGGACAAACTCGAGGCACGGGTACCAGTAGGCTTAGACTGTGCATTATTGCTTAGGTGTCTGGGGTTGACACCCGAGGGCTTGATACACCCAAAGGTGGACCCAGCACAGTCTGACTACATCCATGTGGGCCGTGTGGACACCAACACTTGACGTGTTAGGTTTATAGGGAGCCGATCGACTAGACCGTTGGGCTGGGCCTTATACTAAGGTCACTTCATGTTATTGGGCCAAAGTTTGGGCTAAGGGATCAAGATCTGTTTTGTGGGTTTGCTAGTACACTGTGGTGCAAAGTTTAATCTCGTCTATGTGATGTCACCTTTATCTATTGCCAGTATGCTCATCTCAGTTTCCATCATACTGTTAACTTTATTAGTTTATAGATTGATCGTAGTAGGGCTTACCAGTCTTTTTGACTGACCTGTTTTCTTTCGCTTCTTTTCTTCCGTTTTCCCCCCCACAGGTTCTCAGGGAGGGACTACATCTGCTTAGTGGATCTTTGACTTGCTTGTTGGATAGCTCACGTATGGATCTTAGCTAGCTGTGGCTTATCTTTTATTTCTGGGGATTAGTACTGATGTTTTACCATGTATTTTGATATCACGTATCTAGACTTATGTTGTATTTTGGATTATGACGTTTGGTAGTATGTACTTGACTATGTTGGTTTTCTGAGATGATGATGATGGGTTTTTATTTGCTACCGCTGCTTTACTTATACTTATTTTTATATATTCTGCCTTGTGATATCTCTGTGCAAGTTTACCGTCACAATAACGCCCCTCCAAAGCTAGTACATTCTAAGGAGTGATCCTAGTGGAGGTGGGGTGTTACAATTTGGTATCAGAGCACAAGGTTAACAAGATTGAACAAAACTTAAAAAAAAAAAAAAAAAAAAAACCCTTTTCGAAAAACTATTTTCAAAAACCTACTAAGTATTTTCCAAAATAAAGTCTAGATTATTTTAAGGCTAATCCCCAAAAGCCATCAGCGTTATCCTTCGTTCCCTTGACCTAATCTTATCTTATCTCTTGTTTCAGTATGGCTGAGAATCTTGACATCCCAGATGGAGTGAACGTACCACTCTGGTATAGGAGACTCCTAGAAGCTAGGGCGGCAGCTGGTCCCGCCAACCCTACTCCCACTCCTCCTCCTGTAGTTGAGAATCCTATCCCTAATATCCCTCCTCCGGTGGTTCCTGCTCCCCCTCCTCCAGCAGTTAATATTCCCCCTCCCGTTGCTAATGTTCCTCCTCCTCCCGTTGCTGAGGCTCCTCTTCCTCCTCCTCCCCCTCAGCATCCTCAGATTGAGTTTACAAAGGTGTGTAAAGACTTCAAGGCAATGGGGGGCAAGAATTTCCTAGGCACAGAATCTTTCGTTGAAGCTAGGAATTGGTTGAAGGACATGGAGGACTTGTTTGCTATCTTTGGGATTGATGACGAGAGGAAAATCATATTGACCGTATGGCTTTTGAAGGATGAGGCGGCCTATTGGTGGGAGGTCACCAATGGGACGAGGCCCGTTGAGACTTGGGCCGATTTGAGGGCTAGATTTGTGACCAAGTTTCTATCTTCAGCGGAGGCGAATTTACAAATGGAGAAGTTTATTGCATTAAAGCAAGGAGATATGTCTGTCAAGGAGTATGTGAACAAGTTTAATCAGCTGGCCCGCTTTGGTTTGGATATAGTAAACACCCCGGAGAAGAAGGCTCTTCGATTTGCCAGAGGATTGAATGAGCCGCTATAGGGCTTGGCGATGTCACATATTCCGCATGGAGCCACTTTCAAGAGTTTGGTCAATATGGCTCTGCTCCAGGGAGAGGGAAAGAAGGAAGTCAAGTCGGGCGATACTCAAGCAAAGAAGGCTGATTCTCAAGGCAAAGGCAACCAGGGTCAAAGCAGTCAAGGAAATCAGAATAAGAACAAGAAGGGCAACAACAAAGGCAAGGGGAAGTGCAATTACTGTGGCATAGCTGGGCATTTTGCTAAGGATTGCAGGAAGAAGAAAAGGAAGCTTAATGGTGGATGCTTTTCTTGTGGAGAGACTGGGCACTTCAGCAAAGACTGCCCAAAGAAGAAAGGACAGGCTGGATCTTCAGGAGGGCAAGTTCATGCTCTCAATGCCGCTTCAGTTCCCGAGAGAGGTAGTGTTTCTGTTGAGAACCTTGTTTATATCTCTGATCTTCCAGTACGTACCTTGTTTGATTCCGGTGCATCACATAGCTTTATTTCATCTGATCTTGTTGATAGTTTGCACCTCAGTACTAGCTTAGTGGATGATCCCGTTTGTGTTTCGAATCCCATTGGGGGTTCTGCTCATCTATCTATGATATGTGAGGATCTAAGGATCTGTATACTCAGCGTTGAGTTCTTGTGTAGTGCGTATGTTCTAGGTTTCAGGGGATACGGATTGATCTTGGGCATGGATTGGCTGTCTAGATATGGAGCCATTCTGGATTGTGAGCATAGGGTTGTAGGGCTTGTGACTCGCCTGGGCAACACCTTAGAGATTTCATGCAATCCGAAGAATCCCGTCATGTTATGCTATCTAGAATCTCTCGACTCATCAGAGGAGGCCCTTCAGTCTGTAAGGGTGGTCCGAGATTATCCAGATGTGTTTGAAGAAGTTAAGGGGTTGCCCCCTAAACGAGAGATTGACTTTCGCATCTATCTTGCAGACAATGCTAAGCCTGTTTCTTTGCCCGTTCGGCATATGGCTCCGCGTGAGAGACGGGAGCTGAGCAAGCAAGTGAAAGAATTGCTTGAGAAGGGCTTCATCAGAAGAAGTATATCCGAATGGGGAGCGCCTGTGGTGTTTGCAACTAAGGCAGATGGCTCTCTTCGACTCTGTGTGGATTATAGAGAATTAAATAAGCTGACTAAGAAGAACCGACACCCGTTACCAAGGATCGACGATCTCTTTGATCAACTGGTTGGTGCTTCTGTTTTCTCTTAGCTTGACCTTGCTACGGGTTTCCATCAGCTCAGAGTGGCAGAAGACAGTATAGACAAGACTGCATTCAGAACTCCAGACGGATTCTTTGAATGGCTTGTCATGCCGTTCGGTTTGACAAATGCACCCGCGTATTTTGTGGATTTGATGAGTAGGGTTTTTCGGGAGTTCTTGAATAAGTTTGTCGTGGTCTTTGTTGATGATATTCTGGTCTTCTCCAAGGATGAGGAAGAGCATGCGAGGCACCTAGTAGAGGTGATGGACACACTCCGAGCACACCAGTTAAAAGCCAAGTTCTCCAAGTGCCACTTTTGGAGAAGGGAAGTCAGATTTCTTGGGCATATCGTATCCAAGCAAGGCTTGGCGGTGGATCCCGCTAAGGTGGTTGCAGTTCAGGATTGGAAGACTCCAAGGAATGCAACCGAGGTAAGAAGCTTTCTGGGTCTTGCGGGTTTCTATCGGAAGTTCATTAAAGACTTCGCAAAAATATCCGCTCCTCTTACTAAGTTGACGAAGAAGAACTTAGTCTTTGCTTGGGATATGGATTGTGAGCTTGCTTTTCAGAGACTCAAAAGAGCCCTTACCTCCGCACCAGTTCTAGCCTTACCCGATGGTGGTAAGATATTTACCGTGTACACTGATGCTTGTGGCACGGGATTGGGTGCCGTTCTGATGCAAGAGGGCAGAGTTATATGCTTTGGTGGGAGGCAACTTAAGGTGCATGAGAGGAATTATCCCACTCATGATCTAGAGCTGGCGGCGATTGTATATGCGCTCAAAGCATGGCGTCATTATCTTCTGGGAGAGAGATTTGAGCTATATACTGATCATAAGTCTTTGAAGTATCTCTTTTCGCAGAAAGATCTGAACTTAAGACAGCAGAGATGGATGGAATTTTTGGCTTCCTATGATTTTGAGATATCCTATACCCCTGGCAAGGGGAATGTTGTAGCGGATGCGTTGAGTAGGAAAAGGTTGACACTAAGTCCTCTATTTGTTGAGATGAAGAATTTAGAGTTCTTAGCGACCTTTGATTTCTCTCTGGTAATGGAGTCGGTGACCGGTTCCTTGGCATCTTTAGAGCTCAGGCCTACCCTCCTAGATCAAGTTGGAGCTTCGCAAAAGGAAGACCCTCAGATAATTGAGATCTTGGATAAGCTGGTTCGAGGGGAGACATCTAGTCACCTTGCTCGACATTCTATAGACGATAGGGGTTGGCTGAGAAGAGATGGGAGGCTTTGTGTCCCGATGGTAGAAGACTTGGTGAGGAAAGTTCTCGAGGAAGCACATCGCTCCAAGATGACCATACATCCAGGGGGTGATAAGATGTATAAGGACATGAAGCGCGTTTTCTTCTGGCCTGGAATGAAGAAGGATGTAGCCGAATTTGTCTCGAGATGTGTTATTTGTCAAAGAGTAAAAGCTGAGTCGAAGAAGCCCGGTGGGCTATTACATCCGCTAGAGGTCCCGCTATGGAAGTGGGAGAGCATTTCTATGGACTTCATTGATGGGCTTCCAAGGTCCAGGAAGGGGAATACGAGCATATGGGTCATTGTGGATAGGCTCACGAAGAGTGCTCACTTTATCCCCAGTAAAGAGCAAAAGAACAGCATCTGGACTAGCATCAGTATATCTTCGTGAGATAGTGCGATTACATGGAGTCCCTTCCAGCATAGTCAGTGACCGAGACCCCATCTTTACTAGTCAGTTCTGGAACAGTTTGCAGGAAGCTATGGGCACAAGGTTGAATCTGAGTACGGCCTATCACCCACAGACGGATGGCCAGACAGAAAGGGTGAATAGGGTACTTGAGGACTTGTTGAGGCTCTGCATTCTGGATTTTGGTGGTGCTTGGGAAGACCATCTTCCTCTTGTCGAGTTTGCATACAACAACAGTTATCAGACGAGCATAGGGATGGCACCCTTTGAGGCTTTATATGGGAGGCCGTGCAAATCACCTACATGTTGGTGGGAATCCACGGATAAGCTTATACTTGGACCCGACATGATTAGGGATACATCCGAGAAGGTTGAGTTGATTAGAAGACGGATGAAGGCAGCCCAAGACAGACAAAAATCTTATGCTGACAGGCGAAGGTCCGAATTGGAGTTTGAGGTTGGGGACAAGGTTTTCGTGAAGGTTTCTCCTTTGCGGAATGTGGTCCGATTTGGAGCTGTTGGAAAGCTAGCACCGAGATTTGTTGGACCTTTCCCCATCCTTGAGAGAATTGGGAAGATGGCTTATAGAGTGCAATTGCCCGAGAAGTTGTCCGGAGTGCATAATGTCTTTCATGTCTCGCATCTCCGAAAGTGCCTGCATGAGTCCGCTGAGGTGGTTGAGCCTAGCATACTTGAAGACGTGGAGGTAGAGAAAGAAGCAACTTTAAGGAAAGCTCCGATTCGTATCTTGGGGACAGAGACCAAGAAGCTAAGGAATCGTGAGGTCAGATTGGTGAAAGTTCAATGGGGTGAAGCCGAAGAGGACGCAACTTGGGAAACCGAGGAGAAGATGCGTGGGCTTTATCCATTCCTGTTTGAGGGTACACTCTCAATCTCTTCCCTTTTCTAGTATGTCTTTCTCTTTGCTAATCCATATTTATCTAGTTATTGTGCTAAGCTTGTCATGAGAACCTTAGGTAGAAACCCTTTGGATAAAACATGTGTTTGAAGCATGTTATGGTTGATGGTTGCAAGTGGTTGCAAGTGTTTGCAAGTGGTTACTCGTGGATGCATGATACACATTAGGCACTAGATCGGCTCACACACTCCTCATATTGCATGTGCATGAGTGTTTATGCTTATTCTTGGATGAGATTTGTATGCAATCACATGGATGTTGCATATGGATGTATGATTGAGCACGCATATAGATATTATACATTATGTTAGGGATTTGCATACATATGGATACATTTCACTAACATATTTTGCATTGATCTCTGCATTAGATAGGTACATATACACACACTTCTACATATGTTCATACGGCATTTAGAATCTTTTAAGGACAATGGTTGCTCGTGGATGATGCTTTGAGTAGATGGATGATTGGATGGTAGGATACGTTCTTCCTAACTTGAAGATTTCGGGGACGAAATCCTTTAAGGAGGGGAGAATGTAACAACCCGTATTTTTAATAATCTGTTATAACATAAATTGAGGCAGAATTAAATTATATAATGGGAATCAAGGGAAACGGGCTATGCCATTGCGTTCGTCTCGGAAAAATACGCGAAATAGAGTCCGAGTTTTCGAAAATCGGAGTCCGTATGACCCAGTTAAGGCCCATTGGAGTTTTTAGGAATTTCTATGCTAAAGACAGATTTAAATTTCAAATTAAACAAAACGGATTAGGGCTAATCAGGGTTAGGCGGGAAAATTCCCGCCAGGGGGCCCATGTCGACAGGCAAGTCGACAGGGCACCCAGGGTGTCGACTGCCCTGTCGACAGCCCTGTCGACAGGGGGTGCCCAGGCAGTTCAGCCTGGTGCACCATTTCTGATTTGGGTTGGGTCAAGTGGCTTGGTTCTGGAGAATTCTAAGATCTGACGGGCCAAACCTAATCTAGGGTTAATCCTAGGGCTTAAAACACTCTAATTCTCTATAAATATACTCCTAATCCTACCCTAAAGCCTCATTAATCAATCTTGTAACTAAACTATGTCAATTTGAATCCCCAAATGGCCTCCACCTAAAACCTAGCCTCCACCTCCCTCCTTAAAGTTAAATCCTATGAAGATATGATGATCATACAACCTTTTCTATGTTGTATGAATGCTTAATAACTTGCATACTTCATTAGGTAGCAAGTTTGATTTGCTAAGTTTGTGTTTTTTGGGATCTTGCAAAAGGGTTTTCTTATTTGAGGCTTTGTTTTGAGTTTTAAAAAGGGCTTCTTCATCTTATTTGGTGGATTTGTGGCTTGTTTATATTTGTAAGCCCTCTTACCTTCACTTTACAAACTCTAAAGTTAATGTTTGGTGAAAGTTGAGATTTATGTGAGTTTAGTTGATTATGCAAGCTTATGCGAACTCACTATGTCATGTTTTATATGATTCATAAGTTATGCAAGCTTATGCGAACTCACTATGTCATGTTTTATATGATTCATAAGTTATGCATGCATATGCGAGATTTCTATGCCATGTTTTTACATGTTTCACAAGTTATGCAAGCTCATCTTACCATGTTGTGCAAGTTTAATGGATTATGCATGCTTATGCAAGCTCATCTTACCATGTTATGCAAGTTTAATGGATTATGCATGCTTATGCAAGCTCATCTTACCATGTTGTGCAAGTTTAATGGATTATGCATGTTCACCTCACCATGTTATGCATATTTAAGAAGCTATGCATGTTTATGCGAATTCACCATGACATGATTTTGCAAGTTTAACATGTGTGCATATTTATTATGACATGTGAAGTTCACCATGTATGTTATGCCAAGTTACCTTTTATACCCTTATACGTTATGTCGAATATGTAAGCGAGATAATGACGTTGGGAGGGTTTGGGTAAACTTAAAAATACATGAAACTAAAAGATTGGGAATTTACCTATTAAGTTAGGTCTACCCCTTGGGAATTTACCTATTAAGTTAGGTCTACCCAAGTATATGTTAACTTGTAAATATGTTCTGAAGTGGACATGACATTAGATAACATGATATGGCCAACTCGAGGTTAGACCTAGTTGTGGTGTAAATCTTCCCAGGTAACCACAACGTAGGGTCTAATGTGGGTAGTTGGTCATGTTGCACCATAAGACCCGAGGTTAGACCTAGACGTGGTGTAAATCTTCCCAGGTAACCACGGATGTCTAATGTGAGAGGTTGGGTGCATTAAGTAAATAAATGCCTCATGATTAGGGTTAAGTCATGGCCCACTAATACTTAACCAATAATGGGGATGCGAGGATTAGATGGGGTTAAGTGGTTACACTTAACTAATTTAATCCAGGATTAGTGAAGGGTTAAAACCACACTTAACCCTCTTAGAAACCCTAGCAGCGTGGTCTGTTCCAGCAGTAATCCCAGTTTGGTATCATTCACAACCCTAGGGGCTAGGCTAGGGCGGATCACGATTACTGGACTGATGTAAGCGACCAAAGCGACGGCTGAGTGGTACAGCGGTGCGGGTCCGGCGGGCTACGGACGTGCACGTAGTCCGATGTTGGACAAACTCGAGGCACGGGTACCAGTAGGCTTAGACTGTGCATTATTGCTTAGGTGTCTGGGGTTGACACCCGAGGGCTTGATACACCCAAAGGTGGACCCAGCACAGTCTGACTACATCCATGTGGGCCGTGTGGACACCAACACTTGACGTGTTAGGTTTATAGGGAGCCGATCGACTAGACCGTTGGGCTGGGCCTTATACTAAGGTCACTTCATGTTATTGGGCCAAAGTTTGGGCTAAGGGATCAAGATCTGTTTTGTGGGTTTGCTAGTACACTGTGGTGCAAAGTTTAATCTCGTCTATGTGATGTCACCTTTATCTATTGCCAGTATGCTCATCTCAGTTTCCATCATACTGTTAACTTTATTAGTTTATAGATTGATCGTAGTAGGGCTTACCAGTCTTTTTGACTGACCTGTTTTCTTTCGCTTCTTTTCTTCCGTTTTCCCCCCCACAGGTTCTCAGGGAGGGACTACATCTGCTTAGTGGATCTTTGACTTGCTTGTTGGATAGCTCACGTATGGATCTTAGCTAGCTGTGGCTTATCTTTTATTTCTGGGGATTAGTACTGATGTTTTACCATGTATTTTGATATCACGTATCTAGACTTATGTTGTATTTTGGATTATGACGTTTGGTAGTATGTACTTGACTATGTTGGTTTTCTGAGATGATGATGATGGGTTTTTATCTACTACCGCTGCTTTACTTATACTTATTTTTATATATTCTGCCTTGTGATATCTCTGTGCAAGTTTACCGTCACAATAACGCCCCTCCAAAGCTAGTACATTCTAAGGAGTGATCCTAGTGGAGGTGGGGTGTTACACTCAGGAACCCGAATCAGCCAATTACTTATACATGCAAATAGGAAAAATTTCATTGCAACATTTCTCCTTAGATTTCTGAAATCAATTGATTAACTTGCTGGTTGGATCTTGATCTTTGCTGAAATGGAGACTAGAAGCTATTTCTATTTCAGTTGGGATTAAAAATTAGAATTTGGAAGGAAGGAAGTTTAATCCTCATTTTATTTCTCAAGCAAGCTTCGGGAGAAAGAGAGGAAAAAGAAAATGAATGAGGGGAAAATAAATACATGCATTCTTAATATCACCCTTCCAAATTTCTCATTTGGATTTGGGTTTTGGACCTAAAGACCCAGTAAGCTTAAAGTGTTACGAATACAAAGTGTTTGCAAATTTCGTTTAACCAAAATAAAACAACTAAACATGTATTAACAACATACACAACAACCATTGTTTTTACTTACAAAATACAAACACTCATGTTTAAAATATTTTTAATCAATTTAGATATCATTGAAAAGTAACACATATTAAAATTCATATTCTTACAAAAACATGCATTTTACACTTTAATTGTGCACAACTAACAATCTTGAGTTTAAATCTACACAAGTTTCACTTGCTAGACAAAATAAACACAAAACCTCATTAAAATATTTCAAATGCACTAAAATATTGATTCGCAAACCATATATACATTCTTATAATTTAATTGAAATCCACGTAAATTTACAAACACGGTTTTATTATCAAAATTCACCATCACTTAATAATTACATTTTTCAACACAATTCAACATACTGTTATCAATTATTTTTAACTACCTCCAACATTATTTTGAGACACACTTTTGTCTTATAATTTCACAACTTACATTTCCCAAACATAAATTCATAAATTATTAATTATCTTGTTCAAACAAACACTTCTATTGAAAATATAATTTCACTTAGACATTGGTTATTAATCAATATTTTACATTTTTGATATTCATTGGAATCATAAAAATTTACAGACATGGATTGGAATAAATTCTTTATTATACTCAAGGTATTAAAAATTTCCGTACACACAAAGCCAAAAATGACAACTTTTCTTTATTTTCTTATTTTAATTTATTACATGAGTGTTGCTTATGAACTCTTATTGTATTCTCCTTAGTTTCATATTAAACAGAACACACTATGATTTGTTTAGCCTAGATTGTGACATCACCACTCCTTCTTGACTACGGTCAAGGAGTCTTGGGATCTCTCCGCTCTAGGAAATCCTATTGCAACTTTCTATTTAAACTTAAAAGTCTTAAATCTTGTATTAAGAACTCGAATGTCTAGGTTTTTTAGAATATCTTTGACAGAGTTAGAATTGCGGAGGAGGCCCTGATCCTAGAAGAAGCCTCGTTTGATGTTGATCCTTCGGCAACAAAAGAAAGGTGTGGGCCCTTGCTCAAATCGCTTTCTACTTGGAGTTAAGGATTGAGAATGACTTTCTGTGTTAGAAAGCTAGAATTAAATGGGTTATTGATGGCGACTCTAACTCGAAGTTTCTCCATTCCACTATTAGGAAGAAGAATAAACTTCTTTCCATCCTCCAGATCCTTTGTCATGATCACTCTACGGTGTCGACTCCGGAAGATGCCACAGAAACCATTATTTCCCACTTTCGTTCATTCCTCCAGAGCGCTTCGACGGGCCATTATGATCCTTTCCTCATTTTCCACATTCTTGTATTGGTCTTCCTCTTGAGGCTCTTGATCTCTTCAGTCCTCCGTCTATGGAAGAAACTTGATCTTGTGTCTTCTCTCTAAGAAAGGAATCGCGAGTGGACATGATGGTTTCAACGGGTTCTTCTATCATTGAGCGTAAGAGATCGTTCAATGCAATTTATCTCATGCGATCCAGTATTTTTTTCCATTGGGACCTTTCTTGAGAGTTGGGTGTCCTCCAATCTTGTGCACATCTCTAAGTTAGAGAACCCTTGCTCTTTCTCTGATTTTCGTCCGATTAGCCTCTGTAACTTCTCTAACAAGGTCATCTCTAAGATTTTTTTTCTTTTACACTCGCGCATATCCTAGATCGTATCATTTCCTTTTTGAAAGTCAGCCATGTCAAAGGTCGTCTGATCGCTGACAATGTCCTTCTTGACCAGGATCTTATTTTCTAGATTGATCGAAAGATTCATGATTCCAATGTTGTCATCAAAATTGACATAGCAAAAGCCTAAGACTACATTCTTGGTTTTTCATCATTCGGTTCCTCCAATCATTTATCTTTCTTGAGTCATTCATCGATCTTGTCTAGAGACTTATTTCGATCTGCTAGTTCTATGTTCTTATCAACAGAGCGACCAAGAGTTTTTTCGCTTCTGGTAGGGGGTTGCGGCAAGGCTATCCCCTTTCCCCGTCTCTTTCTGTTATTGCAGCTGAAGCGCTGGTGTGAGGGGTACACGCTCTTACAATAGCTGGTCAGATTCCTCATTTTGGTACCTCTAGTGGATGTCCTATGATTTCTTCTTTATCCTTTGCAGATGACATCATAATATATTCCAATGGTCACCGTCACTCCGTCCTCCGTCTCTTTTCCTTCCAGCATCTTTACGAACAATGCTCGGGAAAGTTGGTTAATGCTTCGAAAAGCTATTTTGTTCCCTCTAGTTCCATGAATCCTATAAGGGTTTCCTGGATTGAGGCCTTTTCGGGTTTTCATGTTATCTCTCTTCCTCTAACTTATCTTGAGAGTGTTCTATATCGTGGTCATAAGATCAAGGCTCTTTTCGGTCCTCTCTTAGATAAAGAAAAGGAAAAGATTATGAGATGGACTGTATCCTTTTATCTCAGGCTGTAGATTGGTCCTCGTCACGTCGGTGTTAGATTCTATTGAGTCGTTTGTCTTTGCAGACAATACGCCCACTTCGTCTTTTTTCCGTACCTTCCATTCTTTCGTCTTGTCTTTTTTTTTGGGTAGCAGGGACGATTCAAGGAGACATCACTGGATTTCCTAAGATACCATCTTCCGCCTCAGGCATGAAGAGGGGCTCGACCTTCATAGTCCTCAAGAAGTGTGCAAAGCTTACGCTTGTATGTCGTCGATACGTTTTCGAGCTAATGATTCTCTTTGGGTGTCGTTCCTTCATGCTAAGTATAGACACCTATTGCCTCTGAACTACACTGGTACCCCGCCATACGCAAATGTGTAATGAAAGCGGATGCAGTCTGTCAAGGTTTTTGCCAATAGCCATGGTCGAGGCTGTGGTTGGAACAATGGAACTTTCCGCCTTCGAGCGGCTTGGAATTCTGCCAGAGTTCTGACTACTAGAAAGCCTCATTTCTCTTTCATTTAGGACCAGCGCATTCCCCCCAATTTTCCATTCTTATATGGAAGGTTCTCCATGCGGGCCTTCTTTCGGATGTTAATCTTACGATAATTTGCATCCTCCCTGTGTCACACTGTAAGAGTTGTCTTTTAAGGGATACACAATCAATCGCACACTTATTTCAAGATAGCGAATGTGCTACTGTGGTTAGGATTCACTTCAGTGCTTTGGTTGGTTCTCAGGGGCATCCAACTGTTCTAATTGATGTCCTTCATTCTGGTAGGTAAGTTAACTTGGGAAGGATCTCAAGTTTATCCTTTTTAGGATAATTCCTTGCCTTATCATCTGGTATATGTGGTGTGCTCGAAACAAGGCTGTGTTTGATGATTCCCCCATGGCTTCGGACCCAATCATTCGTCGTGTGTCCGATGATGTCCATTTCGCCTTTCGAGGTATACATTTTATGGGCAACCTCAATCATACTTCATTGAATCCGGTTAGCGCTCTCTCTATTACTCGAGGATCGCACCCCCATGCTAGAGTTGGTTAGCATTTTTTAAGGATTATGCTTTTGGATTCTAGAGATTGGCTTATGCAGCTACTTTTGGTGATTGGAAGCTAGAGCTTTCCATTGCTAGTGGGAGTATATTCATGATTATTGGATTTTCAGAAGTTCCAAAGAGGCAGCAATCCAGGCATTGGTTGCAGGTTCGTCTTGAGTGGAAGGCTGGTCTTTTGGGTCTAGTTTGGCACAGTTTGGGCTTTAAGTGATTTCGAAAGATCTGCTATCTTTGTGCTTTCGCTAGTATGAAAGGTCCTCTATGGTGTGGGTTCCTACTTATGGGTTTGTGTTGTTTCGTTCTTTTGTTGGGTTTTTTTTGTGTACTGTGGTTTTTCTGGGTTTTGTGTCCCAAGAGACTATATTATGTGAGCTACTAGAGAAAGACGTTTTTTTCTCCTTTTTGGTATGTAATTTGTTGTTCGTCTTAAAAATAAATCTTTATTCATTTTCGAGATACCTTTGGAACATTATCTAATATACTCACATATTCAGTTCAATCGAATCATTTCAATTTTCAATTGCATGTTATTTCACTTACTTTCGATTTATATTCTTTAAACTAAGCATTGTCATATCACATGCATGTGTATTATAACTACAAGGAAGAACCCTTATTCCAATGGTAAATAGCCTTTGGCGTTCGTTAGGAGCCGATTGTTATTGTCATTGGAATAAAATCTGTCGTTTCTTTCATCTTTCAATGGAATCGACGACCTCTTTCCAACGGCTTCTAACGGGAATTAACAACAGTTTTTTAATGGCTATCAACAACGACCCGCGTCCAATAAGACATTAATAACCGTTGGAATATTGTGATTGTTTAGTCGTCGAAAGCCATTGATAGTTGTTGTTAATCTAGGTATTTTCTTTTAAAATTCCAACAAGCCATTGCACTTCCAACCAATCCACATATATCAATATAATTCTCAACTTCATTTCACATATATAATTCACATATATATGTGTGTATATATATAACACATATTTTACCAACAACATCATAAATAATAAAACAATCCAACATACACCAAATCAACTCAAACATAAACAAGATCAAACATCCAACATTTTCAGACTTAATCCATCAACGTCACACATCATCAAAACAAGCGTACAACCTCATAATGCATCCAGTCCCACATAAAAGTATATCAAATATATCTAAACACAACATCCTCGCAAACTCAAAGTCAATACATACAATATCCCAGCACAAACACAAAAAGCATGCCTATCCAGCATCATCCATGCCTCCAGAAGCACCAGATGACGAAGGAAGTGAACCATGCTGATGCACATGCTCCGTTAAGTGCTGCTTCAACTGCTCCATCTGTATAGCGCGAAGACAACTATGCTATTATAGTTGCTCAACCGTGGCTTTAAGCTCTTTTATCTCAGCTTTGTCTTGAATTTTTTCGTACGTATTTTGGGTTGCCCTAGCATGTAAATAGAAAAAACCGTTACATAACTTTTCGATGAGTATTATATCAATTGTTCAACGTTTACAAGATAGTTTATTTTTATACATATCGTTTGGTTCTTATAACCATAATGCTTATTCTACTGCATCGGACCGATAATAGAGTCAAAAATAGCAACTTCCTTATCGTGGGTGAGCTCATCGCGACTCGATCCCTTAAGTAGTTATGCTTGTGCCTCATGAAACTTTGCCTACAATGCAAAAAAAATTACAGTTGAAAATGTACATAATATTATTATTATTATTCTACATAGCTAATTAATCAATTGAATATGAAAAGAGTATAAGAGTAGAACCAAGTAATATGGAATTATATGAATATGCGGAAGCTTAAATAATGTAATATTCTAATCTGTGCAATAATTATGCAAGTAAAAATTTAATAAACTAAATATAACGATATTACAGATAAGCAATAAATGAATGCAGTAAAATAAATGACACCAAGAATTTTTATACTGGTTCGGAGCACCGTCCAATGTCCAGTCTTAGACTTTCTTTGGCTTTTCACTAGCAACATCCTCGCTTCACCCGTAGGAACAGGTTAACAACACACTCGAGCAACCGAATGAGATTTCACGCCTAAGCAAATCGAACAGGATTTCAACAATATGCTTGAACTACCGAACATGTCTCCAACAATACAACAAGAGCTTTGACTTCAATATGTGTTCTAAGAAATGCAGATTAGTCATGAATTAAGTATACCCTTGCTGTAATCTTATCCTCAGATATTTAATTTAATGTGTGTGTGAAGATTTAAAGGAAGCATATTGCTTATTGAATCGATAAATATAAAATAGAATCAGCAATTCAAAGCAATAAATATGGATTTTAGTGCTTTTAAAATGCAAGAGAAATTGAAAATAAGATCAGAAATTAGAGTAAGAATCGGTAAGTTTTAAAGTGGATTTTGTGATGTATAAATAGCATTAAAGAGTGGTAATTGTTCATGAAGAGATCCTATGAAAAGAAACAACCATTTCTATTTAGAAATGGATTATAACTCTTTATGAAAGGAGATGTCTTTCCAAAAATATGAACGTTAGGTTCAGATCAATCGACTGGTGGAAAAATATCCAGTCAATTGGTATTTGAAAAAATGTGTATGTATGTATATATATATATGTATATATATATATATGTGTGTGTGTGTATGTGTGTACATACATACATACATACATATATATATTTTGAAAATGGGTCAAACTTGTATTAGGCCTTCAGCCCAGAAAAATGATGCACAAACACACAAAACCGCACGCACGTGGTCAACCCAAAAGCACATCCGTACTTTCGAGAATTTACACAGTATTTGCTTTACAACTGAAAAGTGGGAATAAAATATAACATAAAGTAAATACCTAACCCTAGTTATCTTCGTCTTCCACTCATGGCGGCTCAAACCATCTATGTGGTTTTCCTGCCGTTGACGCCGCACCATCCTCTGCTGTGCTACGAGTTGCATCTGTCCCCATCCTAGTAAGTTTCTCTGGTAGTCTCAATTTTGTAAGCTTCAATTCTTCTTGAATTATCCTCTCCAAATCGTTCTGTTTTGTGCTTTTATGTTGAAAAATACGCTTATTCCTTTCTTTCCAAACTATCCATGCAGCTACAGTGAAGGAGATAATGTGGTGTTTGGTCTTCAAGTCTTCTGTGCTTCTTCTGATAACGAGGTATTCAATGATGTCCTCCATCTTTAGTAAGTTAGATGTAATGCCCATATTAGTATAGCACTATGTCAGAATGAAATTCGATGTAGAGCACTCAAAAAAACAGGTGGCCGTGGGATTCAGGATTCAAGTTACACAGTACACATTGTGTGTCAGCTGTGATTTCCCATTTGTTAAGCCTGTCCCTCGTAGGCAGCCTCCCCATGACCGCTTTGTACAGATTGAAAGCCATTTTAGGACAATTAACACGATCCCACACTATTCTGCTCCAAGGTTTTTGCTGAATCTCTTGCCTTACCTCATTCCAAGCAGATTTCATAGTGAAATCGTTTCCTGTCGCATTCCACACACATATTTCACTTTGTCGCTCTAAAAAAAGTGGCATATACTTTATTTGTGCTTGTTGTGCCTCGTTCAATGGAATGCCACCTAGATTCCACTAATTATTGTGGATAATCTGTTGTACATGTTTATCAAGGCACCCATAGTCAGAGAAAGTATGCATGCCAACCAGATCAATAATAGATTTACCCTCAATCCATGGGTCTCTCCACAAATCAGTGTTATCCCCTCTCGGTATTTGTCTTTCAATACAGTTAGCTAGCTTGCTTCTAATGCGTAAAATAGCTTTCCACGTGGACGAGGCATTGTTATCAGATCGCAATTGCCAGAAATTACCACGTATGTATCTCTGCCCCATCCATCGAGCCCACAAGCCCTTCTTATTGATAATTTTCCAGCCTTGTTTCAGAATGTATGCTTCTTTTATGTCTTTAAGTCGTCGTAACCCAACCCCCCTTCTGATTTGGGCTTACAGCGGGTCTCGTATTTAACTTTGTGAAGACCACCCCTCCATATAAAGTATGAACACACTGTCTCGATTTTATTTAGTGATGCTTCCGGTAGCTGAAAAGTTTGCAGCCAAAACGCCACTTTAGCTTGAATCACCGTGTGCACTAGTTCGATTCTACCAGCTAGCGATAGTAATCTTGAGCTCCAGCCTTGTAACTTGTCCCTAATCTTAGTTACAAGCTCTACACATTCCCTGTCCGTAATTTTATTCGATGACAACGGGACTCCTAAATATTTGACTGGCAATTCTCCCTCCTGCACATTAAGCGCCTCCAAAATCTCTGGTTTAACATTGCAATGCTTATTGAAATAGCATTTGGTTTTGTTGGCATTGAGTTTCAGCCCTGCATAATCTTCCAACAGCCCAAAGATGTGTCTAATGTGTTCATCCGCTGTAACACTAGCTTTTGCACAAATCAGTAAATCATCCGCGTATAAAAGATGACTAACCTTTGGCTGCAACCCATATATTGGTTGTACAAGTTGCCTATGACAAGCCAATTCCATTTGTAGAGAGAAAAATTCCATTTCCACTGCAAACAAATAAGGGGAAAGAGGATCCCCTTGTCTAATACCTCAATTTGAGTTAATATGTCCCCTCGGAACCCCATTAATCAGAATAGAGTAAGTCGGGGTAGATATGCATTCATTGATTAAATCAACAAACTTATTGGGGAAACCCATACAACATAGCATATGTATGATAAAATGTCTATTTATCTTGTCATACGCTTTGTGTAGATCCACTTTCAAGCATAGTCTATTAGCACCTTTCTTATTGAATCCCCTTACTAGTTCATGCGCCAATAACGAGTTTTCTGATATGCTTCTCCCCTTAATGAACGCGTTTTGGCATTATGCAATAATATCAGGCAGGATTAGATTCATACGGTTACAAATGATTTTGCTCAAAATTTTATAAACAACATTACAACAAGCGATCGGCCTATAATCAGCAATGCTAGTGGGTTTATCTGTCTTTGGGATGAGGCATATGAAAGTGTGATTAATTTCTTTTATGAAACGAGCATTCCGAGTAGCTTCATTCATAGCCATTAACAAGCTATGTTTCAGGTCCCCCCAATGCACGCGGAAGAACATGGAACTCAATCCGTCGGCGCCGGGGCTGACGTCAACATGGATGGACTGCAAGGCACTCCAAACTTCAGCTTCAGTAACAGCCCTGTTCAACAAGCGGCGGCCACGACTGTTCACCAGCCTCCGGCAGTGAACACTAGGTAAGTTGTATTACATTCTCCATTATACAGTTCAGTGAAGTAGAATATGGCTTCATTTTCAAATTTACCCATGTCCACGCAGCAATTTCCGTCAGTATCGATAAGTTGTACATTGTAATTAATGTTTTTCCTGAACGACATTTGGGTATAAAAAAAATTGTGCATTCATCCCCACTTGTGATCCACATTTCTTTCGCTTTCTGTTTTAGTTCAATGGCTTTGATGTTCAGAGCTTCTTTAAGTTTGCCTTGCTTCTCATAGTATTGGGTCCACAAGTCATCATTGCTTGACTGGTTGTCAATTTTGATGAGGAGCTCTTCACATTGCTTTTGCAATTGATCAACCAAGTCATTGCTCTTGGGTCTACAACGGTTCCATTCCTTCAGCCCTGCTTTCATTTGTTTTAACATCTGCACTAGTTGAAAAAAGTGGGTTCCCTCCGTAGCAACCATACCACTCACGGCTTCATAATAACCGTCGAGCTTATGCCACTCATTGGCATATCTAAACGGTTTGCCTTTGACTGTGTCTTGTTTATTGATGAGGTTGATCAGTAAGGGACTATGATCACTAGTAGAATTGGGCAAAATGGTTACTTTAATATCGTCAAATTTGTTCATACATTCAGCATTAACTAAAGCTCGATCAAGTTTGCACGAGATTTTTTTGCACTCACCACTTCTCCATGTATATTTCAGGCCGCAGTGGAGTGGTTCGACGAGTCCAGCTGCTAATACACAATTGTTGAACTCCACCAATTGGGAGACTTTAAGGGTACGCCCCCCTAATTTATCATCTGCCTTAAGCACAGCGTTGTAATCACCCACAACTAACCATGGTCCATCTACTACGTTTGCCTTGTTAGTGATATTTTTCCATAAATTGGCATGATGTGATGCTATGTTACTAGCGTACACGAACGAGACGTAAATTTTAAAACCACCCATGTTGATAGCACTTACATTAATAACTTGGTCATCCTCGTCAATAATATTTAGATTCCAAATGTGTTTGTTCCATATCACCATAATTCTACCCTTGCATCCACTGTCATTATTATGAAGATGTAACCAATCAGTACCCAGGTTTTCAGCAAAGAAATTCATAGTGTCAATATTAAACTTGTTCTCTAATATACTAAAAATCGGAGGCAAATGTTGCCTTTGAATGTTCAGGAGGTCTAAACGTCTAGTATCATTGTTTAGACCCCTCACATTCCAACTTATGATCGACATGGGGAGCGAGGGGGTGCCCTACTCTTAGCTTTATAGGAGATACATTACGTCCACTGCTACTTTTACCAGCGTCCACATTACTAAATTGCTTATCATATTCACTATTTGCCTTAGTCACACTTTTAGTACCCACTGCAATTGCATCTGGGTCCTCTTCTTCTGTCATATCATCAATGTTTACACTTTGCAGCTCACTAACGTCATCTTCTAATGCAGGCTCTGCTTGGATTGCTTCTTGGCCAGAATGGTGTTGCACTGTGCTTGTTGCTTGGATCTGGGGGGGCCACCGCCCCCACCACCTCCACCTGCAGGGGGGGCTGCGTGATGTCACCATCATCTCTACTACTGTAAATAGTATCGTTTTAGGTCTGGTCGACCGGGATGCTTGCTGATATACTGGATATGACCGCTTTTTGGCTAACAGTACTAGATGACGCTTGGATGACCTCAGTAGAGGTCTGATCGGCCGTGCCTTTCTCACTTGTCGCTACATTTTGTCTAGGTTGCCACATTTGTGAAATAGGTGGAGCTGTTACTACACATTGTGCTTCAGAGTGCCCAAAGCAAATGCAGTGCCTACATACTGGTGGAAGATTCTCGTATTCGACAGTTTGGTTGTATATATTACCTTTGCTATCCTAGCCTCTGATGTGTTTCTTAATATTAGCTGTAGCTTTAATATCCACTAACACTCTAGCATAACTTAGTCTCTTTACCATCTTGGTGTTATCATCTAATTTCAGTGGTGTACCTATAACACTGGCTAATTTACTGATACCACGAGCATTCCACAGTGATAGATCTAGATTTGGCAATCTAATCCATACTAGGAGGGTTTCAAGCATATCCCTTTCAAGTTTAAAATTAGGTTCCCACTGCTTAATGAAGATTAGTTTACTATCCATGAACCATGGTCCCTCATCCAAAACACGCTTACAATCAAATTCGTTTGCAAATTTAATGAGGTAGAACCCATTTTCACGTGCAAAAACATCCCACCGACCAGTAGGTTTCCATTCCCTCTTAATGTAGGCATTTAAATGAACAAAATAGGGTCTTTTACCAGTTAAATAAATGTAGAGAGAATTTCTCCACATGTTGCTGGCTTCAGTGAAAATAACATCATCCAATAAAGCAAAGTCTCCTTCTTCATCATTGCAAGTGTCGAATCGAGAGACCCCACCTTCAATGATTGTGTTACCTGCGACCGCATTCACCCAGTTGCACGTGTTGGCCTTGAACAGTGGATATGGTTTGGAATGGGCCTCTGGTGCATACCAGTCGACTAGTGCATTTTCACTAATCGACTGGCCTGTGCCAATCTGTACTGCCTAGTGACTATATATATATATATATCCGTTTTTGTTTCTGTGTCATGATATTTGAGGATGGATTTTAACAAATTCTAACATAACTTAAAACATAAATAAATTATCACTCTTCGTTTGATCTTCTTTTCTTTGTTGTCGTGAATCAAAAATCTCATGAATCAACAAAATACACTAGATATAGGATATAACCATTGAAAGAATATTATGAAGCAATGTGTAGTGGGCATTATATTTTAAATTAATATATGCATGTTTGTGCCTGCATATATGCATGTTTTGATACGTGCAACAACTCTATATATGGTTGTGTGCTTGTATATATTCATTGGTTAACGATTTAAAGATGGATGCATTCAGTTTAAGTAACAATCAATGATAATCCAATTAAAGAGGGAAATGTAACATTCATTAGAAATTAAAACGAAAGCACACTATGTATTTGGTTGAAACATCATTACATATTGCTATGAATATCATGTTAGTAATTTTCACTTCATAATTTCTAAATCATTAGATTTTAATTTTCTTATAGCCAAGTTTATGTAGACAAAACAGTTAAAAAAATGTAGAAGTTTAATTTTCTTCCTTGAAAAGGAATTGCCTAATTAATGGTAGAAGTGATATATTTACAAAAAGTAAAGTAAAAACCTATGTCTTAGTTGACTAAAACAAATTAGGTAATTACTAAGCTGATCAATATTGATAAATTAAAATTATATGCTTTAACAGGAGGGAACAATGGTCATGCTACATCTTCAATCATTTATTCTATGAGATTCTTCATACTGACTTCATCACCAACCACCTCCTTTGACTATTCTTGATTAGGTGCTACAATTCCACCATGATGATCCCACATCAAAAAATTAGGCATGAAACTGTATTGGCACAAATGAATCATATCATATCCATTATCAAATGCTTCAACAATTTGCATCTACTATATAGACAACCAATTTCTATATCGTTTTCATTATTACTTAAAGCAAAATCGATAAACACATGTACCTCATTAGAAAAATATTCACTTATTGAGTCTTATGTTTCCCTTCGTTGGTAAATCCAACACCGATCAATAAAACAATTGATCATTTTTTCCTACTTCAAAACCTATGATAAATATTATAAAATTATTAATCAATTTATAAATTGATAGTTTTTGTGCCTTCTTTGATGGTCGGCCATCCTCCTTTCCAATATAGACACGGTGGAAATTACATTCCGTAAATCATATCATTTTAAAGGATTTTCCAAAATTTCGGCAGCACTTCCTTCGTATTCGTTATGTCGTACACAAATGCGTGCACACAAGAAATGAAAAGCAAGTGCAATCGAAATTGTGCGAACCATCTAAAATGATATGATTTACGAAATGTAATTACATTACAGTGTCTGTAACTTGTCCAATATAAGGACAAATCCGACGAATATTGTATCAAATGAATATGGGTGTCTATTTTGTAATAAAACGAATACTTATATAGCGATCATATACAACACTTGTTAGAGGAGACTAAAAATTCTATAAAAGGTTTGATATTTGTTCATATTTTACAATTTTATCAAATTAAACAAAATAAAGCACATTATGCATTAATCTTTTTATATTTTATTGTTTTATTAAATATATACTAAATTATATGGTTCTTAATAGTTTGCAAAATATGTAATTCATGTTTGTTTATATACTAAATTATGTACTAATTAAATATATAATTTGTTTATATACTAAATTAGTATTTAAAAAACTAACACTACACCAAAACAACCATTTGGCAACACTTATTTTTCCTAGATGCCAACACTTATTCATGTTGTAGATTAATCACCAAAATAAGCGTTATTAAACTAAAAAAGTGTTACCGAAAATACATATCCACAATTCTTTTTTTGCCAACGCATTTTTCGGTTGTTAAATTTCATTCTTGGGGGCAGAAATGTAAAAGACCATGCATAAACCTAATTCTCAGCTCCACAACGCTTGTAAACCCTCTTTCGTTCTTCAGCCGCATACAAATCAAATTACACGGCTCTAGAAAAACGAAAAAATCGCTTTCTCCTTCAATCGAACCAGAGATCTCCACTCCTTTAGGCGACGGAATCGGCCTCTCCTTCGATCGATTCTCCTTCAAGTGAATCGGCTTCTGCTTCAAGCGATTTTATATTCCTCTTTGGCTTTCTTCCCGTTCCTTCACCGATTTTCCTCTTTGGCTTTCTTCAATCCTAAAATTGGAATCTGTGGGTGCAAATTGAAGGTTAGTTTTGTTGTTCCCATAGCTATCCTCGTTGGAATTGTTTGCGTAGCTTGGTGGTTGTAGTCCTCATACTTATGTTGACATTGCCAAGATCGTTATTCTCTGTAAATTTTAATATAACAATGTAGATGGTTAGATTAAGTGTTACTGACTTTTTATTGTGGTGGTATACCAGACTAGATGATGGGATCTAAACCGGTTTTCATTATGAAAGTAATATTAATACACATCCAGTGTTTGTTCGAGTGCTGAATGATAGGTATAATTTGATTATATATTTACCAGGAGTAGAAGAAAAAAAGAATTCCTCAAAACACCTCCAACATGATGGATTAAGAATTATCATCAGAATTACATTTTATATCTCTTAAGTTTTAAGAATCAAAAGTAAGATTTCAACCCAAAATTTTGATAAATGCCATATAATCTTCATCAATATCATAACTTAAATTTTTTTAAACATAATAAACTAAATAACAGATGTCCATGTAAAATCAAAATGCATATAAAAAACTTACAGTAGCTCGAATGCCAGTGAAGATAACAATGGTAAGTTATCGACCTAGATAAGCATCAGCACTGAACTCTCCCAATAAACATAACATAAAAGAAGTACCCAAAATGTTAGTCACAATGTTAACCTTGCAGGCATAATGGCTTTATATAAGGACAAGCTGGGTGTATATTGATTTCGAATTTGAGTTATAAGCTTCAAAGAAATGAGAGTTCTAAAAGGGTTCTTAAAATAAATAGAGTCCATATTGATGTCTTGATGGATAAAGTAAATTATAATAATAAGATAATATCAATATTTCATACTTAATATATGTTTTTTCCGTCATCCTTAATTTATCACTCTTTATCTTGGTGTTCAGTTTTTGTACTTTTTCATTTGTTAGCCAATTGTTTTTGCCTTAGTTTGTTTTTTTTACACTCCCATAATATGAATATTCAATAATCAAATAAGCTAACAAGGCCTCATATTAAGATATATTTCACTAAAAAGTTGTAAGTTAACAAGGTTTCATGTGAAGTGCTTGTGTGTTTCTTGATTTCATGTTGATACTCCTTCTCCTTATTAATTTTATTTTCTTTTGTCTTGCTGCTTGTTAAACTTCCCAATGATTAGTCTACTATGATGATTTCACGTTTGAGCTTTTTTTATTATGTTTTCTATGTTAGCCTTGTTGATCTAAGTTATGTTGTTGTGTTATGTGCCTATGTCTTTCCAGTCCATGTTTTGGCCTGAGTATGTATTGTTTCATATCTAATCTATTCTGTGCTTTGAAATATTGTTTGTTGAAGTTGGTTTTCTACGTTGTTCATTGCGCTTTGAACTACTTGTTGTGCTATCTGAATATCGAATCTGTTCATTCTTCTAAGCACTTGGTACTGCTTACTTCGGTGATGCTGTTGTTTTAGTTCTCTGTCCTTCTGTGAATATGTTGTTGGCAGCTAGCTTGTTCTTTCCTGCATGTTGGTTTTGCTTTAAATATTATAATCTTATTTTCACTTAAGTTTACAAGTTCTGGCTTATTTAGTCTGACCTTATTTTCAGTTTCAGATGCATGATCTTTTGATGGTCAGTTTGGACAGGTGCAAAGGAGGACAAAGAGAGAAGAGAAGCAATAGACATAAAGAACCAAGTGATTTGGTAATATACCAAATAGAGAAATAGCTGAAAGAGCTGGGTGGTGCAATGTCATGTGGTTTGACACAAAAAACAAAGCTAGGTGACACAAAGAATGGAGCTGGGTGACACAAAAAACGAAGTTAAGCGGACTAAAAGAGGCAGTGTCGAGCAATTCAACAAAAAGGGTGAAAGACACAATGGCAGCACTGAATCAAGAGAGGATGTAGGTTGGACAGTCCATTCATAGCCAGTTGGGTGCTGCACCGTTGCTCGATCTGTTGATCGGGCTGCTGGAGATAGTTCAAGGAACATAGGGGCTCCCGAAGGTGGTTATCTTCTGTAGATATAAAGGTAAGATGATAATGTTGTAAGCAATTTGAGTTCAGGTATATATATATATATATATATATATATATATTGATATTTTCTGTTTTTCATTGTCCATTATGCTGAAGATTGATTAAAGAAGTGAAAATGATGCATATTTCAAATGAATAGTGGATGGTATCTTTTTTTACAACCTACATGCGGGAAGATTTACACTGAAGGTAACTTTTTTTAACACTGAATGAATATGTTAGAAGTGGGGGTAGATTTGCGCTGAAGTATGTTTATTGATAAACACTCTGTCAATTTTGTTGTGAATAGAAGAATTAGCACAAAAACTCTTTCAATCTTGAGTGTCTGGACAATTTGTGAATAGAAGAATTAGCACCAACACTTTGCCAATCAATATATGAGTTCCAATATTATTAAAGCTTAGTTACAATTTATTATCATGTCTCATGATGTATATAGTTGGGTTGAATAAAATTGCTATTACTAAAAATTGATGGTAACATAATGTATGGTTGGGTCGGATGAAATTTTGCATATGCTATGTACTAATATTCAGTATCGACCTCGACAATTTCATCATTGTTCATGTTCATACTTCATTTTACACAATTTTATGCATTTTGTACTGTTCTTATGAACTGTCACGTTTCCAGGGCTGATTTATATTTCTGCATGAGGAGCTTTATCTGGACAATGGCAAGGACGACCTGTTTTAATTTGTAAACTTGAGATAAGTTTGCTCATACATTGATTTCATAATAGGAAATTTTGTGCATTTGTAGAGAGCTATAAAGTATGCTATTGCATAATTCATTGATTTCATATTAAGAAAGTTAATGAAATGCAATGCGATCGTGTAGATACTAACTGCAGTATTGAAGCAGTTTTATTAATACAACTTATAAATGGCAGTTTTATTGTTGTGAATAAATGAAATGAAACTGTCAAGAATAAAACTTGCTAGTTTGAAATGACAATGATGCATGACAGTAAAGTTATTTAGTTAAATCTTTGCTAAACATATAAATTTGATTTGATTATAGTTTTAGTATTACTACTATTGTTTATTAGTGCGATAAAACTTATTATTGTTAGGAATAAAACATAAAATTGTTAGGAATGTAAAGTGACTGTGATACTAAAATTTAATCCAATTAAATTTTATTGCCTAGTTTAAATCCTGGTTGTTTATTACATACCAGGAATCATTGATTTCTTCCTGCATATATATGAACACAAGTAAGAAAATAGCATGAAGAATTAGTTTATTGCTTCATTTATTTGCATGAAGAATTGATTTCTTGATTTATTTACTTGCATGAAGAATTAATTTGCTGCTCTGTTTACTCATGCAATAGGATACTTTTGCTTTAATCTTTTCGTTTTTATAAAATTAAACCGGAATCCAATGGAAATGAATGTTAACCATTTATATAAACTTGTCATGACTCATTAAATCCTTCCCTTTAAGTAAACGAGCAATAAGACATCAATTCCTTGCCTTTGTTCATAAATGTACCATGAATCATTAATTCCTTAACCTGTATTAAAATGTTAGAAGGCATTGATTCCTTACTCTATTAAATATGTACACAGATATAAAAATGTGTTTCTTGTATCATGGCACATGAAATAGCATAGAAGAATATTTTTTCCTTACATATTCTTGCTTTATTTACTTGCATGAAGAATTGATATCCTGCTTTATTTACTTATGCGGTACTCATGTAAGAATCCTCTATCCTTTCATTTTTTATAATATTATACCTGCCATTCAATGAAAAAGAACATTACTTTTTATATAGCATGCAATGAGTCATACCATTTTATATAAAAGTGCAGTGAGTCATTAATGCCTTGCCTTTTTTTGCATAAACTGCCATGACTCATTCATTCCTTAATGTGTATTAAAACGTTAGGAATCATTGATTCCTTACTCCACAAAATATGCATACAAATATGAAAATGGGATGAAAATATGTTCCTTGCATCATGCCACATGAAACAGTTACATACAAGAATACTTACACTGGGATCTTGTTATTATAAAAATGCAGCTGCATTCAAAGGAAAAGAATTGTCTACACTATGAAAAATTAAACAGTCTTATTTATGTTCAATACGATCAAAAGCTAAAGCGGTGTGCGCTGTCCCGTTCTAATGACGATAACGTAGAAGAAAGTTTGGATGTCGAGATGGAAAATGAAGAACTAATGTGATAGAACATGGAAGAAGAAGATGATAAAACCGACTGCATTGATATTGACATCTAAGATCTAGCATGGCTCCAACTTTTAGCTATAAAGGTAATTTTTGTTTTTTCCTAGATGTGCAAGATGGAAACAATTTGTGATATTTTAAAATGAAGTGTATTTTGTATTAATTATGACATTTTAAATTTGCAAGTGCTTAAATATATAGCATTTGTATTGTGTGGTCTTTTTTGGGTGATGTATATATGGTGCACTCATTTCTTTTCTTGTATATGCTAAATATTATAAATACTTATAGTTGTCAGCGTCATCTACTCGTTTCTTTCCATTCATTGTCAGTGATCAACTACACTCTAAATTATGTCACTTCTTATTATTACCATTGTTTAAATATAGTGGGTGCCATAATCGGGATCGATCTTGTTGCTGGCTGGAGCGAGATGATGAAACGGCGCAGCATCGAGCCCATCTCCAAGGTTAGTTTTGTGTGTATAAATTATTACCAGCTCTTGTCACGCTAGGTTCAGAGATTGAGATGCTAGGAATTCATTTTCCAGTTCTTGTAAACTTTTAGCTAAAGCTTCATCAATCAATAACTGTGACCGAACCGATATAGTTTCAGACTGATTTTTGCGTTCACTTCCTTGGGTTTGTTCTTGATTAGGTCTGGAATTAGCAGCTGATGGAGTTATAGGTTCTTCAATTGAATTATTTCTTTGCAACGAGTGATAAATGGTTTCCTGCACAGATTATTTTTTCAATAAATATCAGAAAAGAAACTATATAATATAACAACGTCTTTCATGATAAACTTACAAAGTGCTGTACTTTGTATTATCAGTGACAAAGGTGCTGTTTTTTGTATTATCAGTGATAATATAGACAGGAAACACTTTGAAAATACAAGAAAATGAGGTACCGAAAAATACTTCTTTTCAATATTAAATATATTATGAAAGTTATAAATTCAAAGGCTATATACTCAAAGAGTCAAAAACAAATGGCTAATTCTATTTCAACCCACAAAATTGAGTAGTAGCCCCCCTAAATACAAAAATTCTTGCGTACCCAGAAATTCAGTTAGTAGCCCCCCATGCTTTCCACAATTGCCCTTCACCTTCAAAAATAAATTGGCTTCTTCTCTTCCAACAATCAATCATGTTCTAAAATATAAACTGCATTTGAAAATCAAGCGCGCTCGTCTTCTCAAACAGGAGCATCATCTTCATCATTAATACGCACGGCATCTTCTTCGAATCCAGTTTAGGGCTTTTTTTTTATTTTGTGCGTGTAAAATAGGGTGATGCCTTCCACGCTGTTGTTCTCAAATTTAAAGTAGTAAAAAAAATTGATTATTTGTTGTGATTGAGATAAGAAATCATCTTCTTCCCCAGAATTCATCATATACTTGTTTATAAATTATTATTTTTCAATGATTTAAATATTAGGGTTTTGGAAGTTTGATGTTTTAGGGAATCATGGAATACTACGTAATATTCATAACAGATGAGAAGAAAACTTTTCAAGGGTAATTTTGTCTTTAAAATTTTGAAGTTATTAAGGGGGGCTACTAACTAAAAAGTCGGGTTGAAATAGAATTAGCCAAAACAAATAGTTAGACCAATATAAATAATATATTTTCAGTTTCATAATAAATAAATGTCAAAAGCTTGGCATGAGATGGAGATGGGAGGGAGGGTTAAACATTTTGGTTTGGTTGATGATAGAGAAACACCGTTCTTATTAGTTGTGTTTGTCTCTTCTTTGTTTTCATAGCATATGTACAAATTTCTTCATTTTAACAGTTACATTCTCTTTTGAAATTTCGATTAGAATAGCCAGTATTTTATCATTGCTAAGTTTTTTGTTTCTTGGAACTGCTTTTCCATCAAGCTCTTAAGTTGAAATCTCTAGATTATGTGTTTGGTGAATTTGCTCTTCATTCCAATTTGAAGAAATTTCACCATATATGTACTTATGTGAACTCTAGTATCAAAGTGATGTTGCATAAATACCGATGTTAGTGTCTAGTTATAACCATCTTTATTAAGAAATGAATTAACTTCTTACCTTATCAAATCTGTTTGATTCAGATAAACTATAATAATTAGGTGCCCCTACCAGCACCACTTCACACTAAGATGACATTGATATTGTATCCTACTTAACTAGTCCACCACATGGACTTAATAACTTACGTTATTCCTCAAATGGGTTGGTTCAGATTACTAGTAATCATTTGCATTCACCAGACTTTTCATCTAGGGCATATTCCTTTATGTTAGACATATTGATTGTAAAGATATTTATTTTTGTACATAGAAATGAGGGATCACATATTACCAAAGTTGAACCTTATATCCCTTTCAGCATACATCCCACAGGAATGCAGCCTGTTCTCACAACCACTTGTCTATTGGCTTTTCCTAGTATTATGGCAAGGTGATGCTTACATTTTGTTTCCCGTATTCCCTGTACTGTCTCGTTTTGTTCCTGGAAATGGCACGTTTTTTCTTTCTTTCTATATTTACGTTAATCCAACTGTTATAATATGCATTCTTTCATTGCAGTATCCTCGTCTCCGTTTTGAAATCAGACATCTTCTCTAATATACACAGTTTTTTTGTACATGTGATATATATATATATACATATATATATATATATGTATGTATGTATGTAAACGCACATGTACAAATTTCTTTCTCTAAAAAAGAAATAGAAAAAAAAGAAAAAGAAACACATTTGTGCACTTTGAATTTGCACAATTACAAACTAAAATTTTGTTCACACATTTTCAGAATGCGCAAGTGTATAATGATGATAAGCGAGAACAAGCTTATTTTCACGATAAGTCTGAAACGAGGCCTAAACTTGAGTTTTTTTCCCCTTTCCCTTTGAGCCTACAATGAAAATCCGTCCTCTCTAAAAATACTAAATGAAAATCCGTCCTCTCTAAAAATACCATTGGAAGTGCTTATCCTACTTTATGCTTTTAGGCATTCGTTTTTCATTATCAGTTTCTTTCATGGCTAGACTAGTGAAACCACCTTTCCTTGCAAGCTATAACAAGTTGTAAAAGTAATGCCATTTGATTTTTTACATCATATTTTCTTTGTTTTTTGTCTATTTAATGCTACCGGAGTTTGTGCGTAAGCTATAATCTGATGCTGCAGGCCAATTTGCCAAAAGAGATTGCTGATTATATGACAAAAATGGGTGCTAGAATACCAAAAGTTAAGCCTGGGAAACTAACCATAGAATACTTAACGAATACTCAAGCTTCCACACGTTTTTGGGGTATTTTTTCCTATAAAATTTCATTTTACTGAAGGATGCATCATATTAATTTAAGCTTCTTCACACTTAAGTCCTTGACATATATTATTCTTGTTTGTATAAACTCTTAGCAATTTTAAATTATTTTACTAAATTACAGGAGAGCTGTTGTTAAGCATTTCAGCAACTTCTTCAACATTACTTAATCACTATATACAGAGTATTAACGATGGGTTTGCACTGGGATTTACATCAGTCCTTATCATTGTAAGTTCAGATGGAAATTCTTAAAATACCTTCGAAAACAAATCGTTATAGTACTCATGTTTGTTTTTGTTATAATGTATTTTTGAAGCGTACAATTGTGCTATCATTATAATACTCATGTTTTTTTGTTTTTGAAGGAATTGAAAATTTTAATAAATGAATGCAGGCATTTCTAGAGGAAGCGGAAGAAAAGAGGAAATTGGATGGTAGTTCTAATGGTGTAGGAGAAAACTTGAAAATGATCCAATTGCAGAAGCTATTGGTTCAGATGTGAAGAAAAAATATTTTTGAGCAATTAGTTCTACTTCTATAAAACAAGTAAAAATGACTCGACCATTAATATTTGATCAATACTTGTCTGTTAACTGGTATTCTATGTCATTACTTAATTACGAATGCTGTCTACTGGTGTTCATTTAGTTATACATGTTAAATTGAGAATATTATTTTTGGATTCATATTTAATATCGTCTCATGTTAGTTATTAATTGACTATTAATGTTATAATATGTGAATTACCAATACATATTTCTATTACTTTTAGTATTTATTTGTTCTGAATGAAAATCTTGCAACATGTATAAGCGCTGCAAACAAAAATATACCAACATTTATAAGCGTTGCGAGAGAAAACATACCAACGTTTATAAGCGTTACGAACGAAAACATACCAATGTTTATAAACGTTGGGAGAGAAAATCTACCAACGCTTATATGCGTTGGTAATGAATTGCCACGCCTCCATAGCAACACTAATAAGTGTTGCTAAAATTGTTTGCAATGGTTATACTCGTTGGGAATCACCTGTTTTGGTGTAGTGTAATTTATAGCATGTGCCAAATAATATTGTACCAAACCTGATTTTAAATAAATGATTACAGGAATCTATTGCTAGCTATTTACAATACATATGCTCCAAACCATTCAAATCAATCCTAACTGATCTAATTGTAAGTAGCCTGCAAAACATATACACCAAAGCAATCCTAACCAAATCATTCAAAACAAGTACACCAAATCAATCCAAACTAATAATTTGGACATTTTGATGATAATAATAGTAATTAGCATGCAATAGGGCATAATAAACAATCAATGACCTATTAGCTAGGGACAACAATAATAAGTAATTAAGCATAATTTAGGACATTAGAGTTTTAGGATACCTAATTTTGAGATGGATGGAGGGTGTAGAGAGGCTGTGCACGCTGATTGATGGCGTCAGAGGTGTTTTATAAGGTGAACGTCTGTTGGTAGCGTGTGCGGAGGAGGATTGGGAATGGGCTTTTGCATTTTTTGGTGTGGCTGGAGGAATGAAGATGTTCCCGGCCTGGAAGACAAATAGCTAGATGATTTCCAATGGTTACTAACGATCGTCAACGACTGTAATACTAACGGTTATCAACGGCTTTGGACAATATTCTTATTAATAATACTGTAGAAATGATGAATCGTCGATAACCGTTGGAAACTGCCATTGGTGTAGCGTTGTGGCTATTTACTATTGTTCTTGTTGTGTGTGTGTGTGTGTGCGTGTGTGTGTGTGTGTATGCATGTTTATGTTTGTGATAGTTCATCGATGAATATAACGTATCATGTGGAACCGGTTTGGAATTGATAGACTTACGATTGCTTACGTATTTAAATATCAATATGTAGAGTCATTAACTTCGATGCTCACACAGAATGAGTGTTTATCCTTAATTTTTTGATATATAATTCACTAATATCGTATGATCCATAATCATGTAATGAAAGAACTATTTTTCAAAATATGGCTTAGTATAATAACAAAATAATTACAAATAAAACTAGATACTTTTATATATTTCAATGTATCTCTGATACCACTATTTCTGTTTTAATTTATAATGAATACACAAAATACTCATACTGAAACAAAACTATATCTTTTTAAGGTCGAGATTGAAAATGATCATCATTCCTTAAATAATATTTGGTATATTTTATGAAAATAATTTTTGTAGCTTCATGTTACATATAAGTGTTAAATGGCATTTTCCATGATTCCTACCGTTAATGTAATAGCAAATTAAATACAGATCTTCATTCATGCGCTTAATATAACTACAAGATCAATACTACATAGCCACGTCCAGTTTCCGACGGCCACCAAAGGCATTTCCAACGACTAGCTACCGCTCATCGTTTTCATGGTAAAAATTTTATTCTAATAAATTAACCGTCCAACACCGTTGAAAATCGTTGCTATTTTGGTAATTGGCGGCCGTTGGAAATTATCGTGATTACAGACTTGTCTGACTGAGAGCAATATCATTTCTTTTCCAAGCCAATTTCTTCCCCAAATCTTTCCTCTTCTCTTCCTTCCCACGAGCTAGCAGCCTCCTTCATGTCTAAATTACCTCCAAGTTTCCCGGCTTCTCTACCACCTTCAATCACCTCTATCTCGGGTATATTTCCCAAACCCTAATTAGTTTAGATTTCCGAAATTATGGTTGATTACTTATTGTTGTTGTCTCTAATATACCCTTAGTTGTTTGTTATACCCAATGAAATGCTAATTACAATTATTAGCACCAATATGTCCAAATTCATAATTTATTAGTATTTATATACGTTGATTATAAGTGTAAATGCGCATTTGAGCTAGCACTGGGTTAGATAGGAATGATGTGATGTATGTTTTGTAAAATATTGATGATGAATATTAAACAAATTATATACATAATGGATTATTTATGTACGTTTTGGTTTATGATTTGATGAATGATTTAGCAAGCTGCATTGGATTAGTTAGTATATAAACAAATTATGCATTTAATTTAGTATATAAACAAACATGAATTATATAATTCGGAAAATAGTAACCTTGGCTGATCGCCCTGGCAACTTTGACAAATATTAGATTTAACACGTTTGGCACGTCCAAAAACCATGGATCGGCACGGTGGATCCATCAATTTCCACGTGCGCAACACAGGAAAATGCTTTGGCAAACTCGGCTTGGCAAGGCAAAAAATTGCATCCACCAAATATCACATCACTCTGGGATGCGATTTTCCTCGACTCTGCATCAGCCCTGGCAACGAATCCCCTGGCCCCACATCGTGGTCAAGTGATGCGATATTTGGCAAGAGGGGCGGGTGCAATATTTTGGTAAACCAAGAAAGGTTGATCGGCATGGTGAATTTCGGGATTTGCACGAGCGCGCATCACATCTCCGTGATGCGATAATCTCACATGGCAGAGCGATACGAATTTTTGCAAAGTGGCATGGATCTGAACTTTTTATCAAGCGATTTTCCTATGATCGCATCGTGTCATGCGAGCTTTTCACCGATGCGGATCTGAACTTTTTACAACATGAGATGTGATTTTTTCCATCTCGACCATAGAAAAGTGATTTCGATGCTAGTGCATTAGAGAGGGTTTTACGACTTCGATCGGTTTCCCTCTTGAACAAATTCAAAAAAAAAAAAAAAAAAAAAAAAAAAAAAAAAAAAAAAAAAAAAAGAGGTGATTTCAAGAGCACTACGAAACTTGCGAACCGACTCGTTTACTATTTTGCAAAAAAAAAAAAGCAGTGATAGCATGTGCACATCTTAATAACTAATTAAAGTCTATGAATGTTAAAAAATTAATGCAATAACTATAACATTTCATAACATATATTTATAAACTAATTCATTAAATTAGTTTTGATCAAACACTAACAGTAATAACAGTGAGACTCCATGCAGTAGGGACAGTGTTATGACGCTATATCCTTAGTATTATCCGTATGATTCAAATATTAAAACTTATATGATTTTGTTGTAGCATGATAGTGAGCACAATGTCTTATGATTATAAATAGTCTAAGTGATGTTGCAATCATCATCTGAACTACACATGTAAGAAGTGATATATCATATGTTAGATGGAGATTTCCTTTCTATGCTAATATATATTTAGAGCAAGTATCGCCACAATGATACTCCGTGTCTAGGGTTAGATTTTAAATCCGTTGGAAAAATAGTTTATTTATAAGTAATTTTTGCAATTCGCCATCAAGCGCATCTGGTGTAGTGGTATCATAGTACCCTCCCACGGTACTGACCAGGGTTCGATTCCCTGGATGCGCATTTCTTCCTGCTTCCTACGGGAATTGTTTTTTTGCCACGTATCTCCGTTCCTTCCTTCGTGCACAATTTAGGCCTGCATGTGCGAAGATTGAGATGCTTTTATTTAATTTTTCTTAAATACATAACGCTGCTGATTCAGTACCTGCTTTACAATCACTTATAATATTAGTACTAGTGTACTGCATTGTGTCTGTTTATAAAAACTTCTTACTCCCCTATCCAACATGTTTCTACAGTTTGATTTCAAGATTTTACACAATATACAACTACTGGATGATCACTGACATTTTGTATGTCAAATTGGCTTCTTCATAGCTAGAAGTAAAAAACTGGATCTTGCGAATCATCATGATTCCACAAATTCTCCCATGACTGATTCGAGCATTCCTCGCTCGTCGAGCTACCACTTCCATTAAAATCCTGGATACCAAACATTTCATCCATATCCTGAAAAATAGCATACGATATTTCCTGCGTATCTTGTTCAACTGAAACCGCTCCAGGCATGTTTTCTAGGTTCATAATATCGCTGTACTCAAACTGCTGCTTCTGAAATTCATCGTAAAACTGGTGCATCTTTTGTTCTTCTTGTTGCTTTAGGAAAAGCACTCGTTTACTATCCTGCTTCTTTGCTGATTTTTCTTTCTTGAAATGCGTTCTCCAGTAATTCTTGATCTCGTTATCGGTTCTTCCTTGCAAGTATTTCGCTATTGCCGACCATCTATCAAATTGAGAACAAGTTTCCTTACAAAATTTGAATAAAAGATGGTCTACATTATGTAACTATTAAAGAATAGTAGTATAAGCAAAACTGTTACCGGTTACCCCATCTTGCATGTAAATCTATAATGATCTTCTCCTCTTGAGGGGTGATTTTCCCTCTTTTGAGATCAGGCCTTAGATAGTTAACCCATCTTAGCCTACAGCTCTTTCCACACCTCTTCAATCCTGCATTGATGATCATATTATTTTTATTCTGTGAACCTCGAATATAGAAATTCAACTTAAGTAGCGCACATATACACATACAACCCAAGCACTTGGTTTATTTCACCTTAGATAATAAATACATGAACTATAAGTCTGAGTAAACTCATGAAAAAATGTGTCATGAAACATCCACAATGCGAGTTATTGACAAAAACTGCATATCAACATGGCCATTGCATTTTCATTGCAATTTTCCCTCTTTTATTGAGCTGATGAACTATCCTTCTTAGCCTACATATCCGTGTTTTTGTTACATAAAATTTGATCATTAAACAAAACATACCAGTAAGAGTGAAAACAGAGTTCCATTTTCCTTGGCCGTGGATTCCAACATGATCCATCAAAATCTTGTCTTCTTCTGGTGTCCATGGCCCTTTCTTCCAGAAGCTACTACTGCCGCTGTTAGCCATACTGTCTTCTATTGGACTATTTGCAATAAACATAGATATATTAACACTGATGAAGAGGATTTAATGTATCATTTTGGTGGCTTTCCTTGGTATTTAATTATACAGTCGCAAAATGTTTCACATTCCACGTCGCAATCTTTAGCTTCTCACTCCTATAAAGAGAAATTATAGTAGGCACTTTTATATTGCTTCTTTTTTTCCCGTCCATTAGATAGCGATACGGAAAAGTGGAAGCGAGTGGAAAACGGTTGATTTGAAAAATGATTTTAGCATATATAAACTTGAAAATAACATTTTTTATATTTTTTGTTTTTTGACAAATATCAAAATATATATGTTGCAAGTTTTTTTCCATTGCTGAACTGATTAGGATGTTTCAACGCTTCCAAAAAAAACATCAAATTTGTTTTTAAACCAAGCAGTACATTACTTTGCCCCTGTCCAGTCTCCACACGCCCCCCCCCCCCCCCCCCCCCAAACCCCCTTTCTTCCCCTTGTCCTCCTCTCTCATTTGGTATTGATTTGTTTATTATTCGTTCGATACTATTCTAATACATGTTTATGAGCTAAAAATATTATATCAAATATTTACACATGTATAATTTATTACTGGAACCATGAATAATTAAGGACAAGAATTGGTAATATAATACAAACTAATAATCAAATCAAAAAGAATGAATGGAGATGGCATGTTTCAAGAATACCAGATCCTTTTCTCTTCTTTAAACTCATATCTTTATGCATTACTTTAACGATCTGTTGTTAATATGACAATTAACCGATTATGTGTACGGACGCATTGCTTTGCATACACGTATCTATGAATCTTTTGAACCCACCAAAAATTTAAAATTCAAACAAATCAAAATCTAAATGTGGTATGCTCCTCACTTAGAGAGCAGTCTAAACTCTAAAGTAGTTGTTGTTTACTCCTTATGTTAAAAATCCCACTTAACAAATGAAATTCTAACACATATTAAGTCTATATTTCCCTTTACAACTCATGCATTTAGTTCTGATTCTTGATCTGTAGTTTTATCTTTGTTTATTGTCCCAGATGGTACTATGGATGATTATTTTTAGCAAGATTTTTCTGCTTAATGCAATATTTTAATAGTATAACTTGGTTACGCGTAATGCAAGGCACGTTATTTAATTGCCACCTAGTGATTCTCTTAGTCCTTGAGATTATGACATTAGTAAAGTGGACAAATTGTTGTTACAGATGTTTTCTGTGGTTAGGAAATGAACATAGATCAGACACAGTTACTAGCTTGATTCCCGCTACTATGAATTCATTCTTTTCTTTTTTAGTAGAGAACCAATTACTTGGTGAAAAGTTTCTACATGTGTTGCAGTGATGATCGATTGTAGGATTTCTTCATGAAAATGAAGTTCAAACTCCGTTGTTTTCCGAACGATTTCTATGACGGAAATTAGGATTGAAAAACGAAGTGAGATTAAAAATGTATATGAGGATGCTGTAAATAATATTTCTACCTAGGGCACTTTTTTAGTGCATATTGAAATTGTATTGAACTGTATTTTCCAGTACCTACAAAAAATTCATTCTTTGTTTTCCAGTGTTTTTTTTAAAAAAAAAGAAAAAAATACCATTACCTTTTTGACTGAAAAATATTTCCGTTTATCTTCTTCAAAAGGAAAATCCTTGATTTTTAGATATTTTTTTATTAAAAGATGATTTTCTTTTTTCCCCCTTTATCTACTTCAAAAGGAAAGTACTTGACTTTTAGATATTGGTTTATATTCTAGTTTTATTTATTTTTAACTGTTTTTTAAAATATATTTTTAACATATAAAAAGATATTATTTGTGAAAGACTAAAATTATTTTTTAAAGAGGTTTAAACTTTTATGATGATATTTGCAAGCTTTGTTATAATTAAGCACTTTTGGAAATATTTAAGGGTAAATTTGATTCACAATATCCCTCTTAATTATGAAAAAACCATTTTCTAGGGGTTGTATTTTGGTTTATACCAAGAATATTTCCATTATGAGCACTATCTTTGGAATTATTTGACTTGATTCATTGTTCAATATTCAACGTAACCAATATTTTTGAAACTATTTACTTCTTATTCTATTTGATATTTAAAGTTTAACTTTGATATAGTTAACATACGCATACGTAGTTGTAAATATTTGTTTTGCAATATTTGCAGTAAGCATTTTTAAATATGAATAGAGTTCTGAGTATATTAGATTTAACATTCATAAAACATTTGGAAAATATCAAATTCGACGTTGGCAAAAAGTTAATATTCAAGATCATTTCTAGTTTTAAAATACAAACAAACAAAAAACGTCTCATATACGTATCGTGCCTATCTTTCCATAAAAGGAACATCAACAAAAATAATTCAAATTTACCTGTAAAAACTTGAATTTTATTCCACATTTTTTTTGGGGGAATTAGGATAAAAATTGGCTATGTTTGTGTTTTTACGGTAAATAAAATAAAATACATGAAATTAAGTTGATTCAGTTTTACATTAGACCTCAAATATTTGTATTTTTCTGTAAATATTTATTAAAAAATGTTGAATGATATTCCTAAACAGAGCTAATTTTATTTGAAAGCATCAAGAGGTTAGATGAGAGAGAACATTACCAAAATATTTCATCTAGAAGTTATTTACATGAAGACCGAAACCATACATTCCATGGTTCTATAACTTTAGGAGTTTTGTTAAGTTTGCTAAGGCAAGAGGACCCTAAATGTTAGTGCTTTCGCCCTGTTATTTAATCATAAATAAAGCAAGGAAACTTCAGGGTAACGAACTATAAACTAAAGCAGCTTTACAGAAACCAACCCAAAAAAGTCTGACCACATAGAATGTGGGATAGGTGTGGGAAAAAAAACTATAGATTGGTTAACCTTAGCATTCACATTAGTGTATTTCTTTTAGATGATCATATTCTCGTGCTCCAATAACAATTTATTATTATTAACATCAGGCCCGGTCCAAGTTGTTTTTGGGCCCTGGGCAAAGATAAAACAATCGGTCAAGCAAAGGGTAAAAACTGCAACAACCCCTCACCTCACGACTCACAGCCAAGTATGTTACCAAACAACCCAAACCGATTTGTGGAAAGATGTAGCTATTGCATGTTCATAATATGTAACTTTGGAACTTGGACCCTGATACAAAATTGGGTCCTAGACGGTCCACCAAAACAACCCAGGCTTAGGGCCGGCCCTGTTAACATGAATGATAATGCATCACTAACATCAGCTAGGAATACTTTATGATAAGTAACAAGAAATTAAGAACTATGTCTCGTTTATGCTAAGTATAAGAAATTAAGAACTCTAGACATAGTGATAGTCCCATTGCAGAGGTTGATGCAAAGGTTTGTGAGCCCCCACGACACCACACATGCAGATTCAAAGAAAAATGACTGTAAAACCAATACAAATTCGAAGCAAACGCTACATGTATGTATCATACTGAACAACGACTCCTTCACGCCTTGGCTGCCATTCCTCTGTTTTTTCCTTTTCCTTAATGTCTCACAAAGGCTCCAACATATGCCAAATTTTGAATTGAAACAACAATGGCTTTACAAAATACAAAGAGAGCCTTATAAAATAAGAAAAGATTCAACCATCATTGATATTTTACAAACAAATTCAATTAAGGTTTTGTAGCACGCAATGGTATTGCGACTAATAAATTAACATAGACTGAAAAATAACCCATTTTTCATCTTTTCATGAAAAAATTGAAGACCTTCCAAATTTCAAACAAGGATTGTGCAGTGGGTAGATTCATCCTCAGGATATCAGCTCCCCAATGTAAAATTCACCAACCATGTCGAAAACCCTAGTTGCATGTTGGGGCCTGCACATTGCAAAAGAATTTTAAATAAACAATAGAATTTTAAGATGGGCACAGCTACTCAAATCACATAGGTAATATCCAATTTGCTACTCAAACAAACAACGAGGAGCTACAAGATTATGATATAAAAGCTGAAAACAAAACCATTACAAATTTTTCATAATGGTGCAGGAATGTAAAACAATAGAATTTTAAGATGGGCACAGCTACTCAAATCACATAGGTAATATCCAATTTGCTACTCAAACAAACAACAAGGAGCTACAAGATTATGATAAAAAAGTTGAAAACAAAACCATTACAAATTTTTCATAATGGTGCCATATGATTATTTGATATATGACATTCTTTTCAAACCAGCAAGAAAACTGGTGGTTAAATAAAAGTAAGATAAAAAAGGAAGAAGCCTTATCAAAGCATAATTTGTACTCAAAGCACATCACTAAAACAAGTTTAGCAATACCAAGTCCTATCACATAAATAAAACGAGGAATAAAAGGAGGCTGCCTTCAATTTTTCTGAATTATACGGACAAGACAAAAGAGTGAACAATGGGAGCTTCTTAACCAAAATAAGTGAACCAAACAAAGGCTAGACAGTGTTAAAATGCATATCACATCTTGTGTTGCCACTTAATTAGAGTTATCTATCATTGGTTTTCGTTTATTTCATAAACGACCATAGATGGTTCTCTTAAAATTATTTTACACAAACATATATCACTACTGTTCAATGCAAAACAGGGTATCCAATCATTGACATACATGAACTATATGTATGGTCGAATAAATCTTACCCGTAGAATCCCTCAGTTGAATCACGGCCAGCATTATTTAGTATAGCATCTCCACCTGGGTGTTCCTCTACATATGAAGTAACATCGTATACCTATACATAAACAAATCAGTATCATCAGAAGAAAATCGAAAGCAAAACTAATAGTTTAGACAAAATATGAACTTGCCTTGCCTTTGACGATTATCCAACAATCATTCCTTGAGCTGTGTCGAGAAACCTCTTCCTTTGTGTAATTTTTTACTACCTAATGCAAAAGAGATCATAACGTAGAAGAAATAATAAATCATGTAATTGCAAAAGTATGGTTTCAAAATTCAAATTTTACTATTGAAATAATAAACTTCCACAAATAAAACTCCAAAACATCTTGTCTGCATGTCTAGTGGAGTAGGCAGGGGTTCCTAGCTCCCCAGCAGAGGGAGAGAGCCCTGACGCCTACAGTGCGTAATGACAGTTATTTGCGGATGCAGGTAATAATCCCATTGAAAATGGTATAACAGGTTTGAAATGCATGCCAGTTAGTAAAAGAGACTACAAGATCTCGATATTAGTGGAATTTCAGCACACTTACAAACAGTTTTGGTTAGACAACAAAAGCAAAAAAGATCCAAGTAGAATGGAGTTTCAGCAAATTAGATTATGCCAATAATAACAATAACGGGTTGGATAAAATTAATGAAAAACGGCCGCACATCTACAAATAAGGTACTAGTATAAATGCACGCTTATGTGTTCCTTTGCACACTAGTCATTTTAGGATTGATTTTTTCTTTTGTCTTGCAGCTTGCTTCGATATACAGGTTTATTCCAAAAATGTTTAATATATGTACAGAGTAGCTATAAAAGCTTATATGATATTTATGACTCATCGTCTTCGATTATCTTGAAGAGAACCATTATCCAAAGTTGTGATGTTTCCTAACTATTCATTTCACGCTTATATTTCGAGAAAACAACTTAATGAAACATATGTAGGGAAACTTCAATCAAACACATACGTATAGAGTCAAATCAAAGTAAGTAGAAATATGCCAATATGAGAACATGAAACTATATCCATGCACTAATATTATGTCAAACAGCCGAAGACAAAGTGAATCCATTAGACAACAAAAAAACTGCCTCCAACATAAGTCACCGAAATCGTTTCTATATGTTGAAATTGAAATCGTTGTTTCATTTTGAATTGAAAAGCAACTGCACAACTGGAATAGAAAAAAGATCGAAGTAGATAAAAATCAATATATTAGCATTTTAGTTTAATATGCTTAACGAAGAAATTAATATATTCGCGTCCTTGAATTTGATTCATGAATATTTTGCAATGCTTGATGGCAGAAATTCCAATATTATTGTTATTTTTATTTGTTCAAGCACATATCCTGTATTTTATCTTGATTAATTTTCATTGAGCTATATTATGACATTACGCTATGAGCTATATTCTATGCACCAAAATAAAGAATCCACAATTTTAGTACTATTAGGCAGGAAATACTTAGGCTTGCTTCTTCTAGAAAAAAAACATAACATGAGGATGGTTTCATGCGTTAGAGGGATTATAACACCATCATTATATACTTTATGGAAATATGCATCAGCTAACAATAGCCCATAGTAGTTTACAATATTTCATTGAACATATGTATCATCTAATTTAGGTCTTAACCCAGTATTTGTAGACTAGAAGGAGAGTTATCAAATTATCACACGAAAAATCAGTCTAAGGATCAAAAATCAACTCAAAATAAACAAAAAAGGAAATAGGAAAAACATTAATGGGTTGACTGTTCAGAAATCAATTCTAGACGGCAATTCAAGACTAAAAAAAAGGAAGAAAAATATATGTACCAGCATTATCTAGATAGAGGAAGCGGCACTAACAATCTATTCAAAGATGTTAATTAGGGTTTTTAATCTTGATGAAGGTGATGGACTGGTAACGCTGAAGGATTATTCAGGTGATTGATTAGCTCAATGACGAATTATTTCGATGACAGTCATGGCAATGCTTTTTAACATGGTTAGGTTTTCTCTATTGGAATGGAATGAGACAATAGAGAAACCCTAACTAACAATCTATTCAAAGATGTTAATTAGGGTTTTTAATCTTGATGAAGGTGATGGACTGGTAACGCTGAAGGATTATTCAGGTGATTGATTAGCTCAATGACGAATTATTTCGATGACAGTCATGGCAATGCTTTTTAACATGGTTAGGTTTTCTCTATTGGAATGGAATGAGACAAACACACGGATCAGAAGCAATGAAATGAAGGGATGCGAAATGGTATTTTGGGAAGTTCAGAAAGACACGGTTGACGTTAGCTCGTTGAATTTCTATTATTAGAAGTAGAGATGACAAGTGGCGAGTCTCTAAGGAAACAGTCAGGGCAACTTGACAGCTAATTTATTCCAGGGCATATAAATGAAAGGAGAAAGTAATTCAGCCTAACTGACCATTCTAAGTCACTTCCAAAATAATAGGTTAAACAGCATTACAACTCATCGAAAACCTTTTATAAACTAACTGAATATTTCACTATATATAATGAACAGAAAGGGAAAAAAAATTCTACACCATAAAGAGAAATGATGAAAATGCGTGAGAACTCAGTACCTTTGTACTGACACTTTTTGTGCTACTCTTATTTGTACCTACAGCAGATCAAAGAAGAAGAAAAATCATAACTTGCAGCATTTCACATGAATATCTTTGTGAAACTTTGTTAAGGTACATGCTTTTTTGTGCAGATCTTGGGAAGATGAAAAAAATTCCCAGTATAAGTGATGCTACAAACAAGGCCATGACAATCATCTCCATTTTAAGCAATATCCTACTGTAACATAAAGAAAATGATAATCTAATCAGAGATAAATAACATCAGTAGATACTGGTAGCGTTATAAATAGGGAATAACATTAAACATAAACACAATTTAAATCCTGGCAAGCATGAAATAACTTCTGTGTGGCTAGGGGATCGCACCACAAAAATTAAACAAACTTCCAACATCGGTGTTGGTTATGTTTATCTATTCTGCCCATATCAGAATTTAGAAGTATTGCCTTATTGTTATTACTGAGAAATCAGACTCCAGTGATGACATTCCAACATTAATAGTTTTATTTCAATCTTAAACATATCTCATTATTATTCCCTGTAGTTTTGTGAGAAAAAACATCTCTATTCTAACCTACATGGCTAGTATATTAAAAGATAAGCTAAAATAAATTCTCCCTACTTTTAAACATGATAAATGACTGCCAGCCTCATGGCTGATGCTTCTATTCAACAATGTGGAGACAAATACACTAATTTTTATTGGAAACTGATTACCCCTGATGGCCTCAAAATCAAGCAGGACTTATGTATGTATGTGTGTGTACACACATACATACATACAAACATAATACACACACATTGTTAAGATGGTTAAGAAATAAGAATTGACATATGTCCATGGTAATATTGATAAACATTATGCTATATGAAAGACAATGTGTACAGCGGTACATGCGTGAATCTACTTAATGCAGAGTACCCCCAAAAAAAGTTTGATTGGTTAGCACCCGTCAACAGGTATCTTTGCTCAACAATTTATCTCAATGAACAACTTTTGCTTCACAGAACTTATACAATTAAGTATTTCGAAACTTTTTACTATTTTAACTTTTAAACTGCAAGTTAGTTATGTTGAAACTCAAAACTTATCGTTATTAACATAGTCAAATCATCAAAAGTTGCTTCTAATCATCTCTGACAAATTGTTCCTGGACAGACCCGATGACAACTTTGACAAATTAGTCTCAATCATTATTTACAGATGCATAAAAGGAACAAGGAATGCTAAGCTCTGAGTCAAGATATAAAGACTCAACCATCAAAGCAATTTCAAACAAATAAATTATCAGTATTTCAATGCATAAGATGATGCATAAAGCTCTGATTCAAGATGTAGAAACTTAACCATTAAAGCAATTTCAAACAAAGAAATTATCCGCTGAGTCTATAGAAATAAGAACTAACGCTTTCACATACCTAAATGTCATCCAATAATCTTCAAAGCAAAGTTTCCATTATATACTAACCAATATACGCATCTTTTAAATCTATGATTCACGATTCATATCTAATTTCAATAAAAACCTTACAATTTACACTTGAATCCCATTTTGAAAACATTGGTATTTGTTACTTATAAAGGACTTTACAAATACCTTGAAATGTAACAAGTTTCAACAAAAAAAAATGGGTTCTCCGCTTATGAAATCACTTCCTTTAACCTTTTTCAGTTCTCCCTTTACAAATTCCCTTTTGTTATTTTGAACTGAATCGTAATGCAGTTAAATTCCTAGTAGACATCGCTTCATATCCGTTCAAAGAGCATGTAAATTAAAGAAAAACGGAAAATATACACATGATATGTAATAATACGAATAACTTTGCACAGATGGAAAACCAATCAACCAATATCAGATCCAAACAGGAAAGGGTGAAAGAATCACTTAATAATCTTCTCTTGAAGCAAAAACTGCAAATTTCAAATACAACATTCGAGGCCAACGTACTGCAATATCAATTTGCAAACGTACACACAATAAGCTGTAAACTAAGATTATTACGTCGCAGCAGTGGATAATCGGAAGCAGGATAGACACGGCAATGTGGCCGGCGTAGACTGGGAGAGCGGGTTGGTTGGGGAACCTAGGGTTTGGTGGATGTAGCGCCAGCGGTCCGTGATGAGCAGGAAAATAAATATCTTTTCAATTATGGATTAAATTAAAAGCCACGTGGGAATAAAAATTTTAAAATGATCTTTCCACCACTTGGCCTTAGTCAAAAAATTATTACAGAAATGTCATACTTTTATAACTAATAACAAATATAGTTCAATTTTGATCAACTAGTTGAGTTATGGAGAACCCATGGACACAAACTCAAATTGCATCAGTACATGTGGACATTGACGCAATTTCGTATTGTGCTAGTTTACTTATAAAAAAACTACACGCGCGGAAACACAATTCCCGATTGCGCCAATGGGGCGCAATAAGATTACGCCTCAATGTGTGCTATTACTCAGTCACCCCCTTCTTCCTCTCAATTTCTCTTCCTCTCAAATAATAATAATAATAATAACCTCAAATTCAGTTCCTTCCTAAAACGCAAAACCACTCAATATCTTCATAATCTTCGCATACAATTTGAAACGTGGCTAATTCCTCCATACATGAAGCTACAACATGTATAATTTTACAAATTGAAGTCATTTTATTGAAAAATTAAGCTTTTGGTAAATTTGGGGATTTATATTGATAGATGATTTATAGTCGATTGATAATTGATTTATAATTGGATGATAGTTACAAACTAATTGACTGATAGTAAATTATTCTTTGTTAATGAACAAAGAATCGGTCAATTTTACTTGCTTGATAATTCATTTATGTATACTAGCAAATAAGCTTGGAAAATTTACAATGTTGAAATGTTATCGTTGAATGTATGTAGAATATTCAAATATGTTACCCAAACTGATTGACGGGAGTGTCTTATACCTGTAAGAGCTTCATCGATTGGGCAATGAGAAGTTGATGAATTTGATGATGGTAGATGAATTAATCAGATAGAGCACTAGCATTAGGAGAGCCCGTCCCAAAGAAGGTAACAGCTATGTTACCGTAAAAGAGTATGTGTTGTGATTGTGGCTAAAAATAAGACTAATAAAGGTCATAGGTTCTACACATGTACGAACTATATACTGAAAAGGTCTTATCTGCTATAAATTTACCGAGCGGATTTATCCTCCAATGTGTCATAGAGGACATAGGTATGCACTTAAAATATAGGAAGAAAATATGCGGTTGAAAAACGAGATGAAGAGAAAAAATTACGTTATGATAAGGAGATTTACTATTTGAAAGAACTAAATTCAAACTGAGAGTCAAAACTCCCTAGATAATCTGATGAGCAGCTTATGAAATATATTGTATACTATATCGTATGTTTGAAGTCATGTACTATGCCATTTTATGAATGTAAGTAGTGTTGAATGAATGTATGTTGGGTGTAAATGTTATTGAACGTAAGCTATATTGTACGAATGTGTATCATTGTATGAATGCAAGCAATTCTACTACGAATTGCATTAAATACACTCAACGGTTGCACAGTTTTCAAACGAACAATTCTATTACTAAACCTCAATAATAATACTAAAATCTAAGTTATTACATTACAACGACTCCTTTTATGGTCGAGAACTCCATATCTGTTGCATCTACTTGATTTTGGAGTTTGCATCTCATCCATCATGCCTTTGATTCTTTTAGATCTAGGCTTTTGGGGTGCAATAAATACTGATGGCGACAGAACTGCAGGTCTCTCATATGCACTCCAAGAACATTTATCGGAAAAGGGGTGAAATTCTACGGTGTAAGCCACAAAGTAATTCCGAATTGAGTACCATTGTAAGATGAAGTCATAATGAGCTCTGTTTGCACCATTAGCTATTGTTGAACAAGCACGCATAACATGGGCACAAGGAAGCTGTCGAAGTAACGAGATGTTGCATATACAAGAGCAGATGTTACCATCAATTGTTACCTTGAACTCATCGCCAAAATAATGAATACTAACCATTTGGTTGGGCTGAAACGGACAATCCTGCAACATCTTGCTTCACTCGTCATCTCAGTTATCTTTGCCTCTCATTTTGAAGTTAACCAAGATGACTCTGTTTTTGTTGGCAAAAATAATCCACTGACCGAAAGAAGATACGAACAACCAAAGCTTTGACATGCAACTACGTTGCACCTCTGAGTACACCATTAAAGCTTTCAGAAGCATTTGTCACCATGATATAAAATCTTACACCATCATTCCTACACAAAGCCCATTTCCCGTTCCTCCGCGGACTTCACTCAGTCCAATTATGAGCTCGAACATTAGTGGTTTTAATTTCTTTTCAGGTCTTTAGATACACAACCTCTTCCAAAGCACATGCCGCTGCACAAAATAAACCTATCAGTTGTTTGTCTTTAAATCCAGTAGCCTGAAAGTTAGCTTTTAAATGTCTAGCATAGAATCTATACTTGTGAGGGGATCTTCAATGGCTCTCTAGCGTTGTCGGAATTCTTTCATTCTATCAGAAATGAAAGTAATACATCAATTGTTAACATTATGAATGAACATTCACATACAAGCACAAAATCAACTCCAACTATCACACGATTCAGACTCAACAATCCTATAAGCCAATGGATATAGTTGATCAAACGCATCTACTGCAATTGCAACTAGTAAGGCACAATTGTATTTACCATATAAATGTATGTCATTGATGAAAAGTAAAGGTTAACAATGTACAAATCCTTCAATGCAAGGCCCAAAGGCCCAAAAAGCACGTTCGAATATGCCACACTCATTAGTTATTATATGTCCAACATTGCTAGGATTAGTTTTCGCCATCTCGAAAAAATACTGACGTAGGTTGGAGTATGGCTCTGCCCAGTCACCATATATTTGTTTAATTGCTTTGCTTAATACCCTTCACTCTTTCATGTAGTTGATTTTTATAAATAGTCGTTTATCCACTAAGGTTTGCACTGTCCTAAATGTAATGCTCAAATCCGTTTTCACAAAAGGCATGATCTTCGAAATCAAAATAGTACATGTGGCTTGCTTGTTTTTTGGAGTTGACTATTAGTTTTACGCAACTATGATCACTTGGATATTTTTTTATAACCCACCATTCACGTTGCGATTTTTTTGAATTTATGGCATGTGTTCTTTATGAATAATTGGAACCAATGTTACAAATAACAATGCATTTTCTTTATTCAACCAAATTGGCTTAAACGAAACTGCATGTAAAATTGACCATTCACTTAGTTGTTGAAAGAATTTTCTTTTTCTCTCAACTATCATACCGACTTTGAAACCATTCTAACACTAAACGATGAGATATTTTATCGTTGAATTGCAAGTTTGCAGCTACGAATCAAGCCAACATTTGTACACTACACAAATTATCATCTAACAATATCTTTATGTTAGAGTCATCATGCACTATCTGTAATAGCATTGTCTTCACATTCAAAATCATAGTTTAAAGGAGCATTGTTTACATGCATTATGTTGATACACGTCATATCATTCTCCGAGATGCTTACAACAATCATGCTACTGAATGCAGGAACGTCATTTAACTCTTAATTTTTAGGTCCATCTATATCTATATCGTCATCAGATTCATTTGGTTTCATGTTCAATTATATTTCGGTAACATGTATCAGAAAATTACATTACGATAGGAAATTTTTGGCAAAGTTTTGTATGCAACGCAGTTTAATATCATAACCAGGCATAACTTATTGTTAGCTCATATGATATAATTCGGAGGCTGTTGGCTGCATGAGACAAGACCGATGACTAGTATATAGCCCAGAAGTATTTTATGTTAGATGATATTGCCGAATATAGCTAAAAAAGAAAATAAATTTTACTATAAACACAACACAATGAACATTATGTCCATTAGGAATAGTTTGAAGTATGAGTTGCCTTTAACTCATGTTTGCAATGGTATCTTGTGTCAGATATGGATAACCATGCTTTGATAGTTGTTAAAAAATCAAAAAGGGATTATATTTGGAAAACATTTGTTATTGTCTATATTACGCTACGTTCATAGAAGGATATAGATAGTTAGGTGCAGAATCTGCTATGGAAGGAACTATAGACTGTTTAGACAACGACCTTCTGTTTTTTTATAACAAACAACCCCATGGATTTTGAGACGGTAGAAAACATTAATTCAAATCGTCGTCGTCATTTACTATTGTTTTATAGTAAAGCTAGCCAGTTTATAGTGGTCGTACCACTGTTTATTAGAATAAGGAAGAGGGAAAAAGGTTCTGCATAGTCATAGAACCCCGAGTCTAGTTAAAGTGCCAGAGCACTATACAAATACAAAACAGGAGAGAAGTTGGGAGCTTCTGCTACTATAAAGGTGGTCAACCACCATACAATACAATACAGGAGTTAGACAAAGCGTCTAGGCTACTAGATAACATAGAAACAAGCCCTTTTCAAAAGATAAGGATCTACAAGCGGTATTCGTCGGGCCAACAACATGGATTTAACTAGAAAAAGCCAAGGTAAGGTTTGGCATATAGCACGGATAAGAAGCATAGAAAATGAAGTTTCTATCCCATGTAGTGTCGTGGAACTCAGACTTATTAATATCACCTACCTCATCCGTCTGAATAAGCTCAATACTGTCTCCTACAATTTTATACATCAATTTCCTTGGATCACTAACTTCATCACTGATATACTTATGGAAAGTATCAGTAATTGGGGAATATCTGATGCTAGACAAGACATACACCCAAACCTGGTCCTCGCCACACCAAACAATATCCTCATAAAAGGAGCTCTCATCAAATACAGAAACATGTTCAACTTTAAGCTCGGGATCCAATTCCGAAGAAGAGGCAGGGTCCACATCCTCCATAGGGACAAGAGTTGGGGGGACAATGACAAGAGGACTAAGCTTAGGAACCCACTTAACATTTGGAGGCCTAGGAAGTGGAAGCATGTTGGGAAGAGGTACAGGAGCCAAGGAAGATCCACAAGAGCTAACAGGGGAAGAAGCAACAAGGTGACCGAAAGATTGACACGACGAACAAATATTCAGTCTCCAACCATAGCGTACCACCAATTTAGTAACAAATCCATCACTAATCCTAACTTTTATTGTAACACCCCACACCCACTATAGTCACTCACTAGGGGAATGCCATAGCATCGGTGGAGTATTTTTAGTGAGTATAGAACAGTAAAATTACAACAAGACAGATATAATGTAATACTTGAAAATTTAAAACATCATCTCATAGCAGCGGAAAGTAAAACATGTTTGGTTACATCATAAAACCATAACCAGAGTCAAGTACAAAATATCCATCCTGAATAAAATAAGTACATAATCCCACTACTCATAACAAATAGCCACAACAGAAAAGATAAGATAAGCTGAGCTCTACATCTACGATCCAAGCTCCAAGAGATAGATAAAGCAAACTGATCAAAGCCCACTAGCACTAGGCCCAACCTGAGGACCTGAAGGAAAAAGATAAAAACAACGGGGGTCAGACATAAGCCTGAGTGAACCCTGTCTCCTTAATAATACAATTATTAAAGTAATTAGGGTATGATATGAACTCGGTATGGTATCTTTGGGGATAATGACTACACTAAGTTTCCCACGAACACAGGACGAACTAAGATAACCGTAAAGACGCATCTACCCACCCAAGGATAATTACTAACTGCACCACACCAGTCACTCCTACTCAAAGTTTGATCCCACCCAAGGATATCAAAGATAGATATAACCAGTAGTTTCCTGTACCCTAGTTGACTACATAGGTGCCGTCTGCCCCTATCTCTACTAGGTGTACCCCACTACCCCAAGCGATCGGCTCCCTAACGTAGATACCCGTGCTGGTCCCACAGTGGGGTGTATCACTCCCCTAAAGTGGCTACCCAATACTATCAACGGTGCACGGCTTTATATCTACACGATGCAACAACGGCTTATCTACCAGCCCGGGCCCACACACGCATATGAAACCCGTTGGACTTGCGTTGCCACCGCTACCCCGTTTTGGCCTCTTATAATCAAGCCCAATATGCGTGTCCCGTCACTCGACATGGGTCGAGCCCACAAAGATACGTTTGGGATATTGGTTGAAACGGGCCCCCACAAGCTACTACTTAAGCTTGTCATTTTATCTAATGCATTCCACTTAACCCCTTTTTATAATCATGCCCCCTTACATGTTAAGGTTTGGTTAAGTCATCCAATTATATTACAATTGCCACTTAAGGCACCCACTAGATTTCCGCATGCCACCCAAGGCACTTACTTGATTCCCCCATGCCACCCAAGGCACTTACTTAACCCTTTAATCATGTTTAGTTACATGTTCCACTCTGGTTAAGTATTCTAATCGTATTTTCTATTGCCACCCAAGGCAACCCACTAGTTTTCTCATGCCACCCAAGGCACCCCCACTAGTTACTACATGCCACCCAAGGCACCCACTTAACCCCTCATGTCCCACTACATGCTAATATGGTTAAGTGTTTCTTAATTAATTAAGACCGTGATCTCCCATAAAGACCTCCCACATTAGACTGGCTGTTATGACCGCCTGGTTAAGCCGGTAGGGTCCGGGCAGTCTTACGTCATAACAGAGTCTGACCTCGTGTCTTTACTTTAATCACGTATTTAATTTGTGCCTAAGACCTCTCACATTAGACTGGCTGTTATGACCGCCTGGTTAAGCCGGTAGGGTCCGGGCAGTCTTACGTCATAACAGAGCCTAACCTCGTGTCTTAGTCGATTAATTACACCTAATTAATCACTCCCATATTAATTATCCTTAATTAATATCAATTTATTCATAACATGGGTAGACCTAACTCAATAGGTAAATTCCCATGGGGTAGACCTAACTCAATAGGTAAATTCCCACTTATGTTAATTAATTTTTTTATGGTATGCTTAATCATACCCATTTCAACATACTTTTAATTAACATATTAATTAACCCCATCGTTTCCCACGTAAATCGTCATTATGACATAACATAATAAAGGGAAGATTTACCACACATAACATGGGTTTAGCATATAACTTTATCATGGGTTAAGAGGATGTCAACTTGCATATATGAGCATGTATTAACCCAACTATATTCAACCCAAACTTGCATATTATCAAACATGTGTCTTACATAACATGTTGCATATGAACTTACATATCATCAAACATGTGATTTGCATAACATGTTGCATATGAACTTACATATCATCATACATGTGATTTGCATAACATGTAGAACTTGCATTTTAGCATATACTTAACTTGCATAAGCACTCACATACTTGCATAAGCATTCATATACTTGCATAAGCTTGCATATCATGTTAAACTTGCATTTCAACATATACATAACTTGCATAAACATTCACATACTTGCATAGGCTTGCATATTATGTTAAACTTGCATTTCAACATATACATAACTTGCATAAACATTCACATACTTGCATAGGCTTGCATATTATGTTAAACTTGCATTTCAACATATACATAACTTGCATAAACATTCACATACTTGCATAGGCTTGCATATTATGTTAAACTTGCATTTCAACATATACATAACTTGCATAAACATTCACATACTTGCATAGGCTTGCATATTATGTTAAACTTGCATTTCAACATATACATAACTTGCATAAACATTCACATACTTGCATAGGCTTGCATATTATGTTAAACTTGCATTTCAACATATACATAACTTGCATAAACATTCACATACTTGCATATGCTTGCATATTATGTTAAACTTGCATTTCAACATATACATAACTTGCATAAACATTCACATACTTGCATAGGCTTGCATATTATGTTAAACTTGCATATTATGTTAAACTTGCATTTCAACATATACATAACTTGCATAAACATTCATATACTTGCATAAGCTTGCATATTATGTTAAACTTGCATTTCAACATATACATAACTTGCATAAACATTCACATACTTGCATAGGCTTGCATATTATGTTCAACTTGCATTTCAACATATACATAACTTGCATAAACATTCACATACTTGCATAGGCTTGCATATTATGTTAAACTTGCATTTCAACATATACATAACTTGCATAAACATTCATATACTTGCATAAGATGTTAAACATGCATATAAGCATATACATGACTTGCATAAGTACTCACATACTTGCATAACATGTTTGCATAATGGATCCATATTCACTTAGTGTTTTGCATCATAAACATCATGAAACAACTTGCATAAAAATATCATGATTACATATTATGAAACTTGCATGACATAAGGCATATAACTTGCAAAACACATAATATTCACTACATCAAGCTTGCATAAATATATGGATCCACAAACATAGCCATACTTTATCACATCTTATCATAATCAATTCAATAATTGATTATTAAGGGGATAGAAGCTCACCAAAACAAGATTAGCAAGTTAAATGAAGCAAATCCCAATGATTAAGTAGAAGAAGATGTAGATTAGCTTACAAACCCTCTTAGGATTTTTAGTGGAGGCTCTCCAATTTTCTAAGTGGTGGCATAATGGCCTTAGATCTATTTTTGGTAAGGATAAGGGGGGTATTAGGGTGTATATATAGATTAGTTAGATGTTTTAGGACCATAGGATATACCCTAGAACCAATCCTAGCCTTTAAAGCATGTCTTGGGGAAGAAGTCAAGTGTAGGAACCATTTAGGGCCCAAAAAAAAAACAGCCCAAAACTCATCCCGGGCCTCAAAACATGAGCAGTTTTCGTTTTTGATTTTTCGTGAAACTTTGACGGGCCATAACTTGGTCATACGGACTCCGATTTACGAAAACTCGGACTCTATTTCGCGTATTTTTCCGAGACGAACGCAATGGCACAGCCCGTTTTCCCTGATTCAGAATATTAAATTTAATTCTGCTCTGATTTATGTTATAACAAGTTATTTAACATACGGGGTGTTACATTCTCCCCTACTTAAAGGATTTCGTCCCCGAAATCTCTAAGTCAAGAAGAACGTATCCTACCAACCAAACAACCATCTACTCAACCATCAAACACTGGCATCCATTGTCCTTAAAACAATTTCTAATGATGTATGAGCATATGCAAAAAGTGTGTGTATATGTTCCCTATCTAATGTATGAACATATGCAAACCATGATAGTGCCATGCATCCATTATGTATGCGAGGGAACCCTATCGACACATACAATATCTACATGAGTGCACAATCATTCACCAAAATGCATCATCCATATGATAACACAATCATTATACACCCATAAATATAGCTTCCTACACACAATTTTATGCAATATGCAATATGAAGTGATTGAGCCGATCTAGTGCCTAGAGTGTGTGTATATGCATCCACGAGCAACCACTAGCAAACACTTGCATCCACTTGCATCCATCATACATAACATGTCTCAAACACATGTTTCAACCATAGGACTATCCTATCTGAAGGTCAAAGGTACTAACGAGAGGACATACTAAGGATAAGATAAGTACCAGTCAAACGATAAAGGAGAAGTTAAAAGACATACTCTCAAAAAGAAATGGATACAAAGAACGCATCTTCGCTTCCGTCTCCCAAGTTGCGTTGCTCTCCTCTTCTCCACTTTGACTAGCTGAACCTCTCGATTCCTCAATTTCCTAGTCTCTGACCCAAGGATGCGAGTAGGAGCTCGTCGAATAGTCGCATCACGCTCTGCTTCCACTTCTCTAAGCAAACTTGGCTCTACCACCTCTGCGGTCTTATGTAGGCACTTCCTCCCATGGAATACATCATGTACACCACTAAGTCTGTCGGGCAACTCCACCAATGGAAGATGCTCCTCCCATGTACCTCCAAAATCCAAGATACATAGCCTCAAAAGGTCTTCTAAAATATGATTCACCCTCTCGGTCTGGCCGTCCGTCTGAGGATGATATGCGGTACTCAAACGCAACTGAGTCCCTACCGCCTTTTGCAAACTCTTCCAAAACTCTCTAGTGAAGATAGGATCTCGATCACTCACTATACTGGAGGGTACCCGATGCAATCGAACTATCTCTCGAAGATATACAAAAGCTAGCCATGGAGCAGTCCACTTACTCTTCACAGGTATGAAATGGGTGTTCTTAGTAAGTCTGTCTACCACCACCCAAATTCCTGTATTACTCTTTCTCGATCTGGGTAACCTGTCAATAAAATCCAACGAGACGCTGTCCCACTTTCATTGCGGAACCTCCAATGGGTGAAGCAACCCACCCGGTTTCTTTCGCTCCGTCTTCACTCGTTGGCACACCAAGCATCGAGCGACATGCTCGGCCACATCTTTCTTCATACCGGCCCAGAAGAAAGCCCTCTTCATGTCTTGGTACATCTTACCCCCACCGGGATGAATGGTCATCCTAAAACGGTGTGCGTCATCAAGAATAGCCTTCCTCAAACCCTCGTCCTGCGGTACACAAAGTCTACTGTCTCTACGCAAGCACCCTCTATCATCTAGGGTGTACCTACTCAAATGGCTGGACGACTCCCCCCTTATGAGCTTCTCTACTAACTCAACCAACTGTGGGTCGCCCCTCTGTGCTTCTCCAATCCGCCCCAAAAGAGTAGGTCTAACTTCCAAAGAAGCTAGCAAACCGGGTACAAAGTCAACGGAAGGTCTAAAGTCAAACTTAGAAATAAACTCTAAGCTCCGTCGTTCAACGAACAATGAACTCAAGGACAACCTTTTTCTACTTAAGGTGTCCGTTACCATGTTACCCTTACCCATAGGATGCTAAGGATCCCATCCACTTTTGCTGTCCTAAGACTATGCGCTCGAAGAGTCTCCAACACTTCCCTAAGATGTAGGGCATGCTCTTCTCCACCAGAATATCATCCAAAATCATCACAACTGTCTCCCACGCAGACCACCCTAGTCGAATTCGGCATCCCCCAAATGCAAGCCCCAAAGGCCTAAACCAATATCAGACAAACACCCAAGGGATACCTCCTTCGAATTCAGACGACCTACGTGAGACAATACTAGTAAAAATGGCTAAATAATTAAGCCCTTGACCAATTCTGGATGTTCTCGCCAGTCTCGCTCCAAAACCGTCGTTTATCCTATACTGGCCCTGCTCAGCCTATTGAGCACATACGAAAACTTATTTCGCTCTTAGAAAAGACCCAGATGTCATCTACAAAGACCATCACGAACTTATTTAGGTACTCCCTGAACACCCTTCTCAACAAAGTATGCGGGGGCGTTCGTCAAACCCAATGGCATCACCAGCCACTCATAAAAGAAATCATCCGGAGTCCCAAAGGCAGTCTCCTCTATACTATTCTCAGCCACTCTCAACTGATGAAATCCCGTGGCTAAGTCCTAATACAAAAATACTGAGGCGCCAGCCAACTGATCAAGGAGATCATTAATCCTCGGCAATGGGTATCTATTCTTCTTTGTGAGTTTCTTTAGTTCCCTTTAGCCTACACAAAGTCTGAGGGACCCATCCGCCTTCATAACAAAAACTACGGGAGCGTCCCACTCCGATATACTTCGTCTTATGAACCCCTTCTCAAGCAAATCGCCTACTTACTTATGGAGTTCCCTCCTCTCACTAGGAGCCATGTGGCACACTGGCCAAGATATTGGTTTGGCATTATCCACCAGATATATTCGGAAGTCAATCTCCCGCTTCGGAGGTAAGCCCTTCACCTCCTCAAACACATCCGGGTATTCCCGGACCGCTCTAACAGATCGCAGACTCTAGACCAACGTGTCAGGCGATTCTAGATACCTTAGCATAACAGATTCTATGGGATTACAAGAGATCTCGAGAGTGTTACTTAGGCGGCCCATAAGCCTAACAACTCTCCCTTCAAAATGAAGAACAGCACTCCTACTGGATAACCAGTCCATGCCCAAAATTAACCCATAGCCCGTGAAGCCCAACAAGCATCACATCTAAACTCAACGCTAAGTATAGAAACTTTCAAACCCAAACCTATCATGGAGCCCCAACTGGGTTTGAAACAACTAAGGGATCATCTACCAAACTGGTGTCTAAGTGCAGTGACTCAACTAACAATGGTGGGATAAACGAACTCAATATATCAGAATCAAATAGAGCTTGAATCGGATGATAAAGAAATCCAAATTCCAACCTAGACGGTCATATCCCCATCTGGTACCCTAGTCGTGAGGGAATACAACTACCCTCCAGAAGATTCCATACCTTGCCCTTGCTTCTTTGAACAATCCTAATAAGGTGTCCTATTCCTCTTAAAAGGATAACCACTTGCCTTCTTCTTCCCTATTCTCCACTCGTAACCTCCCACCAATGAGGTTTCATCTTTCATTAACCAAACAACTATTTGAGCCTTCCTCCCATCGTTTATCCAATAGATACCTACCAGTCCTCCTCCTTCTTGAACCAACTTCTAATCCGACTAACGTCTAAGTCCCTTGAAGTGGTTTTCCATCCTTATCTATCTTAGAAAGATCATCTATACGTGGAGGGGAAACTCAAAACGAGAGAAAGGAAGAGATTCAAAATGGAGAATTCGAAAGATATAGATATGGCTATTGGGGATTATGCTTTCCTTTCAAAAACTTTTCTCTTAAAAGACACGTTTTTGAAAATACTCCTTTCCAAAAGTATTCTTAGAAAATAGTTTTTCTAAAAATTTTATCTGTTCCGGTAACCTTAAGCTCTGATACCACGTGTAACACCCCACACCCACTATAGTCACTCACTAGGGGAATGCCATAGCATCGGTGGAGTATTTTTAGTGAGTATAGAACAGTAAAATTACAACAAGACAGATATAATGTAATACTTGAAAATTTAAAACATCATCTCATAGCAGCGGAAAGTAAAACATGTTTGGTTACATCATAAAACCATAACCAGAGTCAAGTACAAAATATCCATCCTGAATAAAATAAGTACATAATCCCACTACTCATAACAAATAGCCACAACAGAAAAGATAAGATAAGCTGAGCTCTACATCTACGATCCAAGCTCCAAGAGATAGATAAAGCAAACTGATCAAAGCCCACTAGCACTAGGCCCAACCTGAGGACCTGAAGGAAAAAGATAAAAACAACGGGGGTCAGACATAAGCCTGAGTGAACCCTGTCTCCTTAATAATACAATTATTAAAGTAATTAGGGTATGATATGAACTCGGTATGGTATCTTTGGGGATAATGACTACACTAAGTTTCCCACGAACACAGGACGAACTAAGATAACCGTAAAGACGCATCTACCCACCCAAGGATAATTACTAACTGCACCACACCAGTCACTCCTACTCAAAGTTTGATCCCACCCAAGGATATCAAAGATAGATATAACCAGTAGTTTCCTGTACCCTAGTTGACTACATAGGTGCCGTCTGCCCCTATCTCTACTAGGTGTACCCCACTACCCCAAGCGATCGGCTCCCTAACGTAGATACCCGTGCTGGTCCCACAGTGGGGTGTATCACTCCCCTAAAGTGGCTACCCAATACTATCAACGGTGCACGGCTTTATATCTACACGATGCAACAACGGCTTATCTACCAGCCCGGGCCCACACACGCATATGAAACCCGTTGGACTTGCGTTGCCACCGCTACCCCGTTTTGGCCTCTTATAATCAAGCCCAATATGCGTGTCCCGTCACTCGACATGGGTCGAGCCCACAAAGATACGTTTGGGATATTGGTTGAAACGGGCCCCCACAAGCTACTACTTAAGCTTGTCATTTTATCTAATGCATTCCACTTAACCCCTTTTTATAATCATGCCCCCTTACATGTTAAGGTTTGGTTAAGTCATCCAATTATATTACAATTGCCACTTAAGGCACCCACTAGATTTCCGCATGCCACCCAAGGCACTTACTTGATTCCCCCATGCCACCCAAGGCACTTACTTAACCCTTTAATCATGTTTAGTTACATGTTCCACTCTGGTTAAGTATTCTAATCGTATTTTCTATTGCCACCCAAGGCAACCCACTAGTTTTCTCATGCCACCCAAGGCACCCCCACTAGTTACTACATGCCACCCAAGGCACCCACTTAACCCCTCATGTCCCACTACATGCTAATATGGTTAAGTGTTTCTTAATTAATTAAGACCGTGATCTCCCATAAAGACCTCCCACATTAGACTGGCTGTTATGACCGCCTGGTTAAGCCGGTAGGGTCCGGGCAGTCTTACGTCATAACAGAGTCTGACCTCGTGTCTTTACTTTAATCACGTATTTAATTTGTGCCTAAGACCTCTCACATTAGACTGGCTGTTATGACCGCCTGGTTAAGCCGGTAGGGTCCGGGCAGTCTTACGTCATAACAGAGCCTAACCTCGTGTCTTAGTCGATTAATTACACCTAATTAATCACCCCCATATTAATTATCCTTAATTAATATCAATTTATTCATAACATGGGTAGACCTAACTCAATAGGTAAATTCCCATGGGGTAGACCTAACTCAATAGGTAAATTCCCACTTATGTTAATTAATTTTTTTATGGTATGCTTAATCATACCCATTTCAACATACTTTTAATTAACATATTAATTAACCCCATCGTTTCCCACGTAAATCGTCATTATGACATAACATAATAAAGGGAAGATTTACCACACATAACATGGGTTTAGCATATAACTTTATCATGGGTTAAGAGGATGTCAACTTGCATATATGAGCATGTATTAACCCAACTATATTCAACCCAAACTTGCATATTATCAAACATGTGTCTTACATAACATGTTGCATATGAACTTACATATCATTAAACATGTGATTTGCATAACATGTTGCATATGAACTTACATATCATCATACATGTGATTTGCATAACATGTAGAACTTGCATTTTAGCATATACTTAACTTGCATAAGCACTCACATACTTGCATAAGCATTCATATACTTGCATAAGCTTGCATATCATGTTAAACTTGCATTTCAACATATACATAACTTGCATAAACATTCACATACTTGCATAGGCTTGCATATTATGTTAAACTTGCATTTCAACATATACATAACTTGCATAAACATTCACATACTTGCATAGGCTTGCATATTATGTTAAACTTGCATTTCAACATATACATAACTTGCATAAACATTCACATACTTGCATAGGCTTGCATATTATGTTAAACTTGCATTTCAACATATACATAACTTGCATAAACATTCACATACTTGCATAGGCTTGCATATTATGTTAAACTTGCATTTCAACATATACATAACTTGCATAAACATTCACATACTTGCATAGGCTTGCATATTATGTTAAACTTGCATTTCAACATATACATAACTTGCATAAACATTCACATACTTGCATATGCTTGCATATTATGTTAAACTTGCATTTCAACATATACATAACTTGCATAAACATTCACATACTTGCATAGGCTTGCATATTATGTTAAACTTGCATATTATGTTAAACTTGCATTTCAACATATACATAACTTGCATAAACATTCATATACTTGCATAAGCTTGCATATTATGTTAAACTTGCATTTCAACATATACATAACTTGCATAAACATTCACATACTTGCATAGGCTTGCATATTATGTTCAACTTGCATTTCAACATATACATAACTTGCATAAACATTCACATACTTGCATAGGCTTGCATATTATGTTAAACTTGCATTTCAACATATACATAACTTGCATAAACATTCATATACTTGCATAAGATGTTAAACATGCATATAAGCATATACATGACTTGCATAAGTACTCACATACTTGCATAACATGTTTGCATAATGGATCCATATTCACTTAGTGTTTTGCATCATAAACATCATGAAACAACTTGCATAAAAATATCATGATTACATATTATGAAACTTGCATGACATAAGGCATATAACTTGCAAAACACATAATATTCACTACATCAAGCTTGCATAAATATATGGATCCACAAACATAGCCATACTTTATCACATCTTATCATAATCAATTCAATAATTGATTATTAAGGGGATAGAAGCTCACCAAAACAAGATTAGCAAGTTAAATGAAGCAAATCCCAATGATTAAGTAGAAGAAGATGTAGATTAGCTTACAAACCCTCTTAGGATTTTTAGTGGAGGCTCTCCAATTTTCTAAGTGGTGGCATAATGGCCTTAGATCTATTTTTGGTAAGGATAAGGGGGGTATTAGGGTGTATATATAGATTAGTTAGATGTTTTAGGACCATAGGATATACCCTAGAACCAATCCTAGCCTTTAAAGCATGTCTTGGGGAAGAAGTCAAGTGTAGGAACCATTTAGGGCCCAAAAAAAAAACAGCCCAAAACTCATCCCGGGCCTCAAAACATGAGCAGTTTTCGTTTTTGATTTTTCGTGAAACTTTGACGGGCCATAACTTGGTCATACGGACTCCGATTTACGAAAACTCGGACTCTATTTCGCGTATTTTTCCGAGACGAACGCAATGGCACAGCCCGTTTTCCCTGATTCAGAATATTAAATTTAATTCTGCTCTGATTTATGTTATAACAAGTTATTTAACATACGGGGTGTTACATTTATATTATCTGGCAAGGTCTTAGCAGGAGAAATTTCAATAAGAGCCTTGGCATAGAAAAGTTATCTCTTACAACTGTGGTATTATAAAGCATTTTAATTTTCCAATGTTGTTAGCCAACCAATTCAAACCAGTCAAGGACTACAATACTGACGGTATATGAGAGGAGTAGGATCAAGCCGGTATCGATGATAAAACATGATCTCTAGCACGATCAACTATCGGGCTCCATGAGGTAACAATAAATGGTTGCCTAGAAATAAAAATGGGATCGGAATTCAAAATCCTTAGTCACTCATCACGACGAGAGAACGTAAAGAAGTACATGGACCTGCCCAAATGCACTTTAAGGCCACCTTTTAATTATTAGGCACTACTACATTTCTCTATTACTATGGAATAGGGTGGGTTAGAACCCAAAAGGAAACCGACTAACCAGAAATCAGCTCTAGCAGTGTAAACTTCAAAAGGTGGATCCATAGACGCCAACATTCGATGGATTGTTCTTGAAATGTAAAACAAATGATATCGCGAATCCAACACTCGGAGCAACAGTTTTAGGCACTTTAAACGACAATGCACTAGGTCCACAAGAGCTTACATTACTAGAGAATGGAATCCTATCACATTTTGACAAGTGAAAATTAGGCACACATCCCTAAAAGCAAACTTAATTAGGCTCACATCCGATTATAAACTTATTATAAATTAGGTCCCTAAATAATAATTAAAAAAATTCGTAAATTAATATTAAAATAAATTATGCATTCTACAAAAATTTCAGTCCAAAAAATATCAAAAAACACGCAAAAAACAAAAAACAGCAAAAAAACAGAAAAAAGTATAGTTAAATGCATAATATTATGCGCATATTTGATTTTGTTGCATGCATATGTGTATGTATTCCAGTTCTTCCATCCGCCTTGATTTATTTGCATATTTCTGTGCATATATTTCATATTTCTTGCATATAAGTATGCAATAATTTGTAACAGTCCAACTCAGTTCATTTTTATTTGCATTCAAGTGTGCAAATAAAATTGAAAACATGCACACATGTGTACAACATATCTGCAGGCAAAAAGTTAGCTAAACTCCCTTTATGCAATAGTTTCATACATGTATGCAACTATAAGCAATAGTTGCATATATGCATGCAATTTTATTTTATTTGATTAGCGTGGATCTCTGGGATTATTTTATGATTTTAGATTATTATTTTTATGCAGTGCCACATTGTTTTCTTGCAAGAAATGGAGGAGGCGGAAGGGAATAAAGGAGGAGGCGGAAGTTTCAAAATGTGTCAGACGGAACAAATTATAGGGACCGGGTTTGAAGAAATAATATGGGAGGGACGTGATTTTAATTTCAAACCTTAATAGGGACCTCTAAAAAACGCACCCTTTTGACAACCCAAAACATTCAAAGCAACTACATTTTCTCTCAAAACATCATTATAAGACTTACTATTATACACTTGCTCTGATATATTATTGTTTACCCTAACATATGCAATGGGATTAATACCACAAGTTACACAGTTTCCACCCAATTCACTTGCAGGCAATGCCAAATTGTTTTCACCCAACTCAATAGTACTCTCAGTCCAACATTTTGTAATATTTGACACCGCAAGTGGGGGGAGGGGGGTAGGCAATGCTCACCAGAAGCTGTAGTTCGAATAAGTGGAGACGCATGCAATTTAGTAGCAAGGTCAACGAGATCTGACAAGCCTGAGAAAGAAAAAGGGGATCCAGGAGATGGGTTTAAGCCAAGCGAAGGCACTGAAGAGAAAGTCTGATTTGTTGAGTTGTAATGATGACCAAAGCGAGTCAGGTAGCCTTCATCGAAACCCATATTTTATGGAAATAGGGGATCTTTAAATTGCTTTTTCTTCATAATTTAGTAGGAGGGACGAGACGGATGTGGGAGGAGAAGAGGTGGAGAGACGAGGCGCATAGGTAGGTGGAGTTAGATTGAAAGAACATAATCAAATTCGCGAGAAAGAGAAGAGAAGAAGGACGCCATCATTTGAAAGATAAGTATGATTTAGAAGATTCACTCTATCATTTACTATTATAATTACTTTAGATCCATAATTGATTGGCCAGTTGCAGACTAAATCAATATCAAACTCCTCCAATTTGATCTCAGTTGTTTTGTAAACTGACACTGTTAATGTTAAGGACTGAGATGTTGATGATGACGGTTTTGATGGCAACAACGTTGTCTCAATTATTATTGTTATAACATATATACTAACACTATTATCTATAATACATATATATATATATATATATGAAATCTATGTAGGTATTGATTACTGAAGACTATACAGTTCAAATAATCAAGATTTCTAAGTAGAAGAGTTCATGATCCATGACTCATGAGTATCAAGAATTCATGAGTTCAAGAAATATAGAGTTAAAACTCTGGTTAGCACTGGATTATGTTTTCAAAGTTCCTCCACTACTTTCAAATGATTTCAAAGATTACTTTCTTATTTTTAACTCTATTTTCTAAATGATTTCAAAATTACTTCCTTATTATAATTCTATATCTTTTTATTCTTAAAACTATTTTAACTTCTGAATTTATTTTAACCCCGGTTTCTAAAATTATACTTAATATATTTTGACTCATAATTCAAATGGTTTTTACTTACAAATATAATACTAATTTTGTTTTAGTTACTTATGTTTCCAATTTCCTTATTTAAATTCTTCAATTTCCTTATTTGTATTAAGTTTTAATATATAATTCAAATGGTTTTTACTTACAAATATAATACTAATTTTATTTTAGTTACTTATGTTTCCAATTTCCTTATTTAAATTCTTCAATTTCCTTATTTGTATTAAGTTTTAATATATTCATAGTTATATATATACACACACACACTTTTATATCATTTTATATTTAGTTTTTAATCATATTAATATATGTTTTAAATATATATATATATTTATTTGAAATACTCTATTTTAATCTAAAGGAATATAATTTGTTTTAACTTAAATCATCATAATTTATTTAAACATTATTTTCTTTGATTTAAAAATTAATTATTTGAAAAAAATACAAGGATATGTCAACATATATAAAGTAATATGTCGGTATTTGTACTGTTGACTTGTTTTTAAATTTTTTAAAAGTTGTTCTTTTGAATTCAAATCTTTTCTGAATGCTTGTGGCTATTGGTAAACTATATATAGGCTTCAGATTTCGGATTGTTTGATATCTTCTCATCCCGTTCTTCTTCCTTTCTTCTCTTACTATTAATCTCCTTATTTTCTCAAAATCTGTACTTATACTCTGCCAATTTTCAAAGAAATTATACCACTCTTCTTCTCTTTTAATTCTCCATTAAACTCTCTTTGAAATTCAAGTGCTACTCAAGAGTTATAGGATGTTTGTAATCAAAGATCGCAAGATCAAGCTCTACCAAGTCAATACTTCAAAACTGATACTTATACTGAGAAAAGGTGTGATAGTAGTTTGTAAATCGATTAGGTGTGATTGCAGCTCAGAAATCAATCAAGTGATCTTGTAGCCTCCAAAATCAAGAGAGAATCCTATGCTCGGAAGCTTGTGGCGGTATACCTCATGACCATTGACATCGAGGATTGTAATTTGAAGATTATATTGAAAAGAAATCTGCAAAACCCAGTGTTGTGTAGGGCTGGATGTAGGGTAACTCCAAACCAGTATAAAATCCCGATGTGTACTTTCCTTTTACTAGTTTTTATCTTTATTTTCTACATCTGTGTTTGAATATGTGATTGTTAATATTTTTTTGATCTGCATAACATTCTGTTTAATTCAAAAAGATTTCAAGAAATTAATAAAATCCATAAAACACTATTCACCCCATCTAGTGTTCAGGTTGCTTTAAGATCCTTAATCTACGTCCCCAATAGTTGGTATTAGAGCATTGGTTTCAAAGTTTTCATAATTTGAATTTTTTAAAGTTTAAATGGAAATTTTTGATGATTTTTATAAACTAGCTCAAAAATATGCACTTCATCCTTGTTTCATAAGTCTACATTTAATTTTATTGAAAAATCAAGTTATTTACTGAATCAGTATATTTTACAGGAATAAATGTGTTACATAGCTACTGATGATTCAAAACTTGATGGTCATATAGTGTAAATCAAGAAAAATAAATGTATATCGGATAGTGGTTGTTCGAAGCATATGACGGGAAATCCTGAATTATTGAATAACATAGTCTATGAAGATGGTGGGATGGTCAATTTCGGTGATAACTTGAAAGGAAATGTGATTGACATTGATAATGTCGGTAATTCTAAAACTCCTACTATTTCTGATGTTCTACTAGTTATGAATTAAAAACATAACCTACGTCAATTATGTGATAAAGTTGTATTAAATTTGAAAAACAGAACGTACTTGAAAATTAGGGAGAAAATCATGGCGATAATGGTGGTCATGGCTAACCCTTCTTCTTCATCACTTTTACTTTCGATCCTTCTTCTTTTCCTCCACTAAAACCTTCTCTTCCCCCTCATCCTCATATCTATTCTATGAGTAATCAATCGGAATCTAATTGTTCTGGTATCAATCAGAATCAGTCTCAATCCAATGCGATTCCAGTTGACTCAGCAATCCCTTCCAGATATGAGAAATGCTCTGCTAAATCGTATTTTGCTTCTCTATTTCGTCCACTCCCAAGGAATGTTGGCCACTATAAACTGATTCAATTTGAAATTGGTAAGAATGAATCTGGGAAGCTTCCAGATATCGACAAGGCAGAGGGTCTCAAGTATTGGAGTAACCGTCTGGTCGGCTTCATTTTAGATGGTACGCTTCCATATCATGCGGTAGTTAAATTCCTTAAATCTCGTTGGAAATTGTTGAGTGAATTTAGTGTTATATCAGATGATCTCAATTTCTACTTCCAATTTTTAAATGATCTTGATCGTGCTAAGATTCTTCAGTCTGATCCGATATTCATTCGAAGACGCATGTTTATAATTACTCAATGGGATCTTACTTTAGGTAGTTCTCAGAAGCAGATCAAAATGGTGCCTGTCTGGATTCACCTGTCCAATGTTCCTCTTACCCTTTGAACCTAGTAGGTATAAATTGGGTTGTGTGCCACATTGGAAGGTTGATTTGTTTTGATTATAGCACTGAGGGCTGCAACGAATCAGGTATGCTAAAGCTTTAGTTAAATTAATCCAGACGCATAATTACCTGACTTTATTGAATTGCCTGAACTAGGAGACTACCCCTCTGTGAAACTCACATATGTTTGGAAGCCAAAGATTTGTGTCACTTGTAAATGTTTTGGCCACTGCACTATGGACTGTGACATTGTTTGTAAGGATAATGGTTTATAAGGTATACATAATGAAGATTTTCATGCAAATGTCAATGTAGATAATTCAAGGAACAATCATAAGTTTAGGAATAATGGTTAATCTGGCTCTTCTAAGAAGGGTTGGACCAAATTTGTTTCTAAGAAGAAATTGACATGGCATATGAAGAGTGTTGGAAATAAGGAGGCAACATTGAATGACAAGGATACATCAACTAATGATGGACAGAAGAAGAATATAGTAGTTGAGAAGGATACAACAACTAATGATAAGGATACAATAGCTAATGTAGTGAATGTTGTGGATACTTCAAATATTGGGGAGGTCTTGGATATACTTCTTTTGATTTGAACAATGGTAAGATTGGCTTTGATGTTCAATCATTTGATAAGTCAGGTGGTAATACAGATAAAATTAGTAAAAAAGGAAAAGAAAAATCTCATGACCAAAGTGGGTATGATTTTTTTGGTGATTTTGCAATAAACTCCTTGTTCAATGATGAAGCTAGTACGTATAGTATGTCTTCATCAACAGTCAACTCTGCAGCTTCTAATTCCAAAGCCTCTTTGGCATGTGCATCTGCTTTTAGTTCGAAAGCTCCAACGTTATCATCTCCTTATTCAAAGTTATCTCCTCCTCCCAATGTTACTTTACCCCCAGCTGTTAAGTTTGCGTCGACTTCTATCTTCTCGGCTTTATCTCCTGTCACAGGTTCTGGCTTGACCTTCCCTGTTATCAAATCATCCTTGTTATCTTCAGCAGTGCCTACTAGCTCCACTCCTACGTCTAAGTCTAAAAGTAAAAAGTTAAAGGGAAAATTCTGGGATAACTTAGACGATATAATTGATTATAGCATGGAAGATGTAATGCCATCGAATAGTAAATTGAAAGCAAATAAGAGGCACACTAGGCGGGATCTAGTTTGAACCGGTTCTGTTTTGCTGTTATCTGATTTGAAACTAATAATGTAACGCATGCTAGTTTCGAAGATGATATCAGTGATCAGTGGGATTTATTCTGCATGCACTTCAGTTATCACTTTGTTTGGCTATTTGTTAGTATGCCTAGCAATGTTTATATGACTAAGAAGGGAAATCAAGTTAGTCTCAGAAACTTGTTTTTTGTTGCTGTGGATTTCAATGGAGATGCTACTTAATTTGCTGAAGCAATGTCATGCAGCAGTAATGAGTTTATTTTTGAAGATTCTTGGGTATTTGGAATCTTGTATGTGGCTGACTGATGATAAATGCAGCAGTGAAGTGAAGGCCTTGTGGAATTTGAATTTACTTTCCTTTGATCAGATGGACGTGTCTTGTAAATGCATTGATTTTGTAATTGGTTAGCTTCTTTCTTTTGTTAGTGTTGACAATAGCCGTGAAAAAGGTTAATATGTAATTAGTTAGGGGATGTTTATGTTGTATTTTCTTGTGGAGAAATAAAAATTTTGCGCTTACCTTTCAAAAAAAGATATTAATTCAAACATAATTTTTGAAGGAATTATAAAGAAAAATATTTACATCTTAAGTATGAAATTTTTGAACGATAATTTGTGTTTTTGGCTAATACACAAGTGACCCATTAGATTTGGCATAAGAGATTCGATCATTTAAATTTCAAATACCTATTAGGATTTCTAAGTTAGACTTAGTTAGAGGTTTACCCAAAATGAATTTTAAGTTAAATAATTTATGTGATGCTTGAAAATTCGGGAATTAAGAAAAAATTCATTCAAGTCAAAAGATGAGTTTACTACTTTAAATCCATTAGAATTATTTCATATGGATTTATTTGGTCCACCTCAAACATAATCAATAAACCATAGTAAATATGTTTAAGTAATTATCGATGATTTTTCTAGATTATCTTGGACTATTTTTCTTAAACATAAAAGTGATGCTTTTAAATTATCCAAAACTTTTGCTAAGAGAATTCAAAATTTATTATCTTTAAAAATTAAAACTATAAGCAGTGATCACGGTGGAGAATTTAAATTGAAAATTTACGTAATAAAAAGGAAATCACTCATAATTTTTCTTTTCTAGGAACTGCTTAACAAAATGGAATAGTTAAGCGTAAAAATAGGACGATGCAAGAGTGTGCAAGAACTATGCTTTCTGATAGTAATTTACCAAAAAAAAAATTGGGTTGAAGCAGTTGCAGCAACCTGCTATATTTTAAATAGAATTTTAGTTAGACCATTAGCTAAAAAACTCCATATTAACTTCTTAATAATAAGAAACCAAAGATATCTTATTTTAGAAATTTTAGGATTATTTTAAATACTAAAGAAAATCTAGATAAATTTGATCCTAAATCGGATAAAGGAATCTTTAATGGATATTCAAATAGAAGTAAAGCATATAGAGTTTTCAATTTAAATACTAATACCATTGAAGAAACACTGAATGTATCTTTTTGATGAAAATTATAAAGGTTTAAAAAAATCATAGTGAAGATGAATGTGATAATAATAATGATTTAAATGAAATTAATCAACCTAATAAAATAATTAGACTCTTAAGAGATCATCCTGTAGAGAATATACTAGGAGATATTGAATTCGTAACTAGAACTAGAAATCAATTAAATAACATAAGTAATATAGCATTTATATCAACTACTGGACCTAAAAGTCCAAAGGAAGCATCATCTGATGATACATGGGTACTTGTTATGCAAGAATAATTGAATCAGTTCACCAGAAATAATGTATGTGAACTTGTTCCTAGACTAGAGGATAAAATTATAATTGGAACTAAATGGGTTTATAAAAATAAAACGAATGAACTTAGTAAGGGCGTTAAAAATAAGGCATGATTAGTTGCTCAAAGATCTTGTCAAGAAGAAAGAATAGATTACGATGAAACATTTGCCCCGTAGCAAGATTAGAAGCTATTAGAATTCTACTTGCTTTCGCTAATCATAATAATTTCAAACTATTTTGAATGGATGTATAAAGTTCATTTCTAATGGATTCGTTAGAGAAGATGTTTATGTTGAACAACCCCCATTATTCGAGAATGAGAAATTTTCAAACCACGTTTATAACTTAAAGAAAGCCTTATGTGGATTAAAACAAGATCATAGAACCTAGTATGATAGATTAAGAACTTATTTATTACAATCAAAAATTGGAATTGGTAAATTAGATAACACACTATTTATTAAAAGAAATGAAAATGATATTCAATTAGTACAAATCTATGTAGACGATATAATTTTTTGATCAATAAATAATAAAATGAATCAAGAATTCTTAGAAATCATGACGAAAGAATTTGAAATGAGTCATATGAAAGAACTCATTTTCTTTTTAGGATTACAAATTGGAAAATTAAATAATGGAATATTTACTAATCAAGAAAAATATGCTAGGGATTTAATTAATAAATTTAACATAGCCAATACTAAAGGAAACCCCACACCTTTGGCAATCAATGAAGCCTTAAGTAAAGACGACTCTTTAAAAGATGCAAATCAGAAATTATATAAAGGTATGATAGGTTATTTATTATATACAGCTGCGAGCAGACTAGACATAATGCATAGTGTTTGTCTCTGCGCTAGATATCAATCATAACCTAAGGAAACTCACTTAAAAATGGTAAAACGTATTCTACAATATGTTAAACATCCTAAAAACAATTCATTCGATTTAATTTCATATTGCGATGCTGATTGTGCTGCTTGTAAATCGGATCAAAAAAGTACGAGTGAAACTTGTCACTTTATGGGTCATTTTTTGGTTTCCTGGTCTAGTAAAAAACAAAATACCATTTCCTTGTCAACAACTGAAGCAGAATATATATATATATATAATGTTTTGGCTTTTTCTCAAGTAATATATATGCAATAAACTCTAAGAGATTTTAGATTAAACATAACAAAATCATGGATTTACTATGATAATACGAGTGCTATAAATCTAAAAATCCTACACATCATGTTATAAATAAACATATTTATGTGAGACATCCTTTTCTTAGATATAATGTAAAGAAGGAAAATATTTCACTAGTTTATTAAAACATAAAATCAAACTGCAGATATATTAACTAAACCGCTAAACGAAGCAACGTTTACCAAATTAAGAAGAGAACTAGACATTTATTCAGTAACCGAAGTAAAATAATTAAATTTATTAGTATAAATATATAACAAGATTTAAGAAATTTTAAAATTTTCAAAAATTATATACATATGTCAACATACACAAAGTCATGTCGACATATAACTGAAAATTTTAAATTTTAAATTTCCCTCCAAAGTTAGTTATCCGTCTTATTTAAACTCTCCACTTCGAAAAATTTTCTCTCTTCTCCCTCTGTAACGTCCCACATTTTGATCGGTTTGTATTTGAATATTTAAATCAGTTTAAATATTGAATTCGTAATATTAATTAAATGAAGTTGAACGTATAAAAATGCATATTAAATATAATCGACCCCGTAATGACGCGGCAGTTCGTAATTTAACGTTCTGAACTTCAACTAAGTGTACAGGATTCGTTATAAATCGGATTTCCTCGAAACAAGAAAAGTTCGAATCTGTTAAACTGTATCTTTCTAACAGAAGTGAAAAATCAAGATTTCGAATTATATATTGCAAGATATGTCCAAATCAAATATTCAGATGGTCGCTTTGAAATCATATATGGATCGTAACGGTTTATTTGAGATAACTGCATATCGGTTTCGAATTTAGACAAGGTTCTTTTGAGGCGTAGTGATAATTTAATTTTTAGAATTTTTCTATAATTTTTAATTAATTAAATACGCAACTTTTTATTTAGAGTATTTTGCATCCTTAATCAATATTTTGGGGTTTCAAAATTTAACTTTAACTACCGGTATTATTATATTTTTGGGATCGAGGCACCTCGCTGGACACTACTATATTCTTATTTCTGTCCATAGCGGCTCAGACATGAACGTGATTTTACATAGAGCGGCACATTCAAACTTTTATAACACTAACTAACGAAGGTGATGATGCATGGGTAAAAGGGCATGCATGTCTATCCTTGATTATGATTCACGTTAAAACGAATACAAATCTAGGTTTACTTTAAAATGCATAAACTAGTTTCTACCAAGACCCATGAAATGTTATAAATTTTATTAACATATATCTACTTTATATGTAAGAAATGGTAGTAACAAATAGTGATATTCATGTATACAAAAAAGAAAAGCAAAGTTTTGAAGTAATGAACATACATCTGTACTGTACTTTCGCTGCTGGAAGACTTTGAATGCCACTTGCGAGTGTATAAGCATATTATAGCGTATGGAAATATTTATATATATATATATATATATATATATATATATTACCTTAACACTTAAGTAACTCCAGCACATGTTATAACAGGCAACTACCCTAGGCTGCTACCCTAAAACATACAGACAAAGGGAAATATCAACCACCCAACTGTTTAAAGAAAGCATGTTCTCCCTAAACGAAATGGACATCTCAGCCATGCCGTACACTTCGAGAATATAAGCTATAACATATCACGTAACTTAATCGCAAAGGAAAAGAAGATCTATTTTATGGAAAAGTCGAAATCAAACAGGAACACAATGAAATGAACACTCACACCCAACCTATAACCTACCCCTTATACATGCGCATAACTAAAAGGACAGCTACATTCTTGATCAATGTGATTTACCTACAACAACATATTATCTCATCCAAACTAATATTCCCATGAATTTTCAAATCAAAAGAGACCATGTGCCTAACTTCATGAATTTTCAACGCCTATCTCCATCCATCTCAGCTGACCTTGAAACTATCACCTACCCACATCCATGAGTTGTCACCTATGTCTGCCGACCTATATGTACCAAACTCCTTGGCAACCAAGGTGTTATAATCTATAAATACGAGCAGCCGTTCACTGACAGAAAAAGAAACAAAACACAAAACAAAAATGGCGAGGGTCTTAGAAAACATATATAATATACATCCCAACAAAATGAAGACACTTGAATTGCGGGTTTGAGCTGTAAAAGGAGAGAGCGGGAGTACAAGGAGGGGTGTCATGCTGGATAACATGGGGCTGACGTGTGCTCTATGCGGATATTAGGAAGGGTATGGTCAGTTTCGAACTGAGAAGGAGGGAGTACAGATGGTTTAAACGTGAGATATGAAGTCTTGTATTTGTTTTATTCTGGAACGGTTTAGGCAGCGGTTTCATGGAGTATGCAAATTTCATGGGGGTTTGTATGCCTAGGAAGGAGTTGAGGCATGTTTGGGTCAGTAGCTTAGCGCGTAAATGGATAGAAAAAAGGAGTAGTGAAGTATATATATACTGAAAGGAAGTGGAAACAGTTGGACGTACAAGAGTTGATCCGGAGCGACTTGGAACTGGGTTGAATTCTAGGCAGATTAGAGCGTACGATTAAATCGACTGGCGCAAATCGTTATTTAACGGTTAACGCGCCAAGGTGAGTAAATTCACTAACTCTGTTTTGATTAAAATATTTTAATTATATTTTAAATAATGGTTGAATGCTGTGTGATGGTTGTTTAGGCAGATTATGGTTAAATTGGTTGAAATATTATATATCGTTGCATATGTACACATCACCGGTTGGATACTGATTCCATCGATTATAATATTCCCTAGGATGGAACCAGTGATAATTGTTGACTAACATCTGTGGATGCGGAAACCGGTTGGAGGAGTCCAACCGGATTCCTCAATATTTATATGTACTGTTTGTTTGTTTTATATATGCACTGTTTGAACCGTGTTGAATGAAAATTTAACATTTGTTTTGATATAATAAATAAATGATATCGATCTAGAAAGTGGCAATAGTCGACCATAAACACATCGTTTTGTAAGAAGTGATTGGTCGTCAGGCAAATCAACGAAGTCGATTATAAAAATTAGATTTTTATAATTAAAGCGAAGCTTTAAACTGTAATAGAAATTCTATTATAAACTGGTACTTTATAGTTCATTTTATAAAGTAAAATATTAGTTAATTATTTTTAATTAAATAAATTGTTGCTTAAGTGGACCTCATTTAAAATGTTATTGAAATAGAGATGTCAAGATTTTTGTAATGGAAAGAGATGTCAAGATTTTTGTAATGGAAAGAGGTGTTGAGATTAATTATAAAGTGGAATATAGTAGCGTATTGCAAGTCTTAGAACTATAGAGATAAAAAAACGTTGTTGACTAGGCTTAAGCGTGACTGTTATATCGAGATTAGTTATAAAAGGGAATATTACAGCGTATGATAAGTTTTTGGGCTATAACAATAAATTAACGTTGTTAACCAATCTTAAGCGTGATTATTATATATAACATTATTCATTAGAAAGGTTTGAAAATTACTCGTCTCAAGTGATAAGAAAATAATTATTTTTCCCCGAAGAAGTGTAAATGAATTATACAAAGTGTGAAAGTGCTAAAACAGGGTCGAGAAATATCTGGTAAGATATGGGAATTCGAATAATAGAAACGAATGTTAAATAAAAGTGCCCATGGTTGTGTGATTGATGAATGGATGTTTGTTTTTACTTCGATAGTTAAATAGCCGACTATCGACCATCATTGTCAATGCGGAGAGATCAGTTGGATATATTATTCGAAAACCACTCCGTATAGGCATAAGCGCTGCGAATTTGATTATGCTGAAGAAAATTGAAGACGGAGTGAAATGCAAGGGTCGTCCTGTTCCAGAATAGTGTTTTCTGTTTGTCCAGTCCCAGGACAACTTGTATGGACGAATGTCCGACAGAGTATTCCTAGCAGTCATATAAGACAATCTTTTCAAGGTATTACGTCTGGTGGCGGAGAAATTCGTTTCTCTTAGCTTTTATACCCGTAATATTTTTGGGAAGATCAACTAGTGATTTGACGGGTTTGACGATGTGACATTCAAAGTGTAAGGTGGCCAGATGTTCTAAAAGATAGACGCAGCCTCAAGCTTCACAACCGGGAAATGACAAAAATTGGGCAGGCGGCATGGCTATGTGGGTCGCTCCCATTAGGATGTATAATCACCTATCTAGAGAAATTCCTTTCGCTTCTTTAATCTATCGATGCTGTCCCTTTTCGGGAAATGGTGGTTTGAGCCCAACTATTGGTGATATACATTCGATACACTCAAGAGAAATGAGTGGTCAGTCATGTGTGGGCCGAGTTGCAAGACGTTCTTGTTGAACCCAGTGTATTCGCCTCTAGAGATACACTATCGGCAGGTGGTCCCATACCTTGTCATAGTTGGAATCCAATCTCCAATAAGCGCCTTGCGGTTTTTGATTTTATACTATGTATGTAGAGCGTGAGAGCGTTCTGCTATTTGGTTATTTACTTGATTAGACATTATTATAATATCACTGGATTTGATATCAAAGTGTTTTGGGTTATAGTAAGGTAAAAACCGTCCATGTTTATGTGTAGGTTGGTCTTACTATTATCCTTTTGTTTCAAAAGGATTTTTCAAAGTTAAACCGTATGGTTGGAAATTATTCACACCGGTCCCATGACTGACCCAGAGTTTATTTTGTTTGTTTTCCCTAAACTCTTGGGTGCCCAAATTTGTACGGGCAGTCAAGTGTTTCAGGCTTTTACAGATACACTTGGAGGAGCTTGAAGCAGGAGTCTTCAGTGTTAGTTATTTAGAGTTATTTCCGCTGTATCAAATGTTATGTTGTACTCTGATATGGTATGGATATACAAAACAGATTTGTATTTCAAAGTTATGTTATATAATATATTTTATTTGTTCCGCTGTGAGATTCAGGTTTACTCTAATCCTGCTCAGTTGTTTTCTTCTTCTATTAGTTCTATCTTATCTTCCTCACCCTCTTACTTCTTTCTATAAATGATCTGGTATTTTCAAAGTCTGAACAGCCGACGCTGGGTTTTGTGTCGATTTTCGGAGTCGAAAATCCCAGTTCGTTACAGTTGGTATCAGAGCATAAGCTTAAGTAATTACCTTGGCTCTGTGGCGAAACTCAATACAGATAGAATTAGTAATACTCTAGATTGAGTTTGAGTGTATATATATGAGCGCGTATTTGTACATCAATAAAAAAACTGTTTTATAATGTGTTGATTGATCTGGTGAGTGGTATATAAATTCCAGATCGACGCGTTTAGCCGACGTGGTTAATAGGGATTTATAAACGCTTGGATAGAGCTATTCGACACAGTATTGTTTCAAAAGCTGGGTAAATAAAATAATTTTACCCGAAATATATATTTTGATATAAAAGTATGTATATCTTGAGATTATTATAGTATATTAGATGTATTGATCATTATTATAATTGAATAAGATCATACTTGAGTTGGTTATGTAAATTACCAATTGAAATTCACGTAAGTATAAAGTACAAATCCGATGAATTGAATCTAAAGATAAACCAGAATTGGAGTTAAAACTATGGTAATTTGGAAAAATGATTCGTAAATGAATTTGGATTTAATATAGGGAATTTTAAATCCTGGGAATTTAAAAATGTTTTTCCAAGCATTTTGAAAGAATATTTTGATGTAATTTCAAAATAAAGCGTTTAAAAATGAGTTTTGAAAAGTAATATAGTATTGAACTCACTTTGATCACTGGGAAATAAATTCTGATGATGACGGCCGTATTATCAGTGTTCGTTTTTGAGTTTCTAAGTGACGGATTACTACCGAAGAATTTGTTTTGGATTGTTTTGAGAAACAAGTTGTTCAAAAAAAAATTCAAATGTTTTGAATTGCTATGTTATGAATATATATATATATATATATATGATTTCAAACTGATTTGAAATGAAAACCCCAGGAATTTGAATTTAAAATTTACTTATGAAGTAAATAAATAAAAATTAACTAAGTTAAATAAGATTAGAGTTAAATTGGAGCCAAGTAAGTGGAAACCGTACTGGAATAAGGATTTTGAATTGAAATAGAATTAGATGACTAAGAAAGAGTTTGGAATTGAATGGAGCTGGAGTTGAAATAGAAATTTGTCATAGTAAAAGTGAAAGATTGGTTTGAGAATGGATTGATGGGAGATCGACCAAGGATTGAGTTATGGGGATGTGAGGTAAGAAATTTCAACCGAGCAGGTTGTGAGGAGTTAGAATTAGAGCATCTTCACTTCTTAGCAATTTCGAGGACGAAATTATTTTAAGGGGGAAGGAATGTAACGTCCCACATTTTGATCGGTTTGTATTTGAATATTTAAATCAGTTTGAATATTGAATTCGTAATATTAATTAAACAAAGTTGAAGTATAAAAATGTATATTAAATATAATCGACCCCGTAATGACGCGGCAGTTCGTAATTTAACGTTCTGAACTTCAACTAAGTGTACAGGATTCGTTATAAATCGAATTTCCTCGAAACAAGAAAAGTTCGAATCTGTTAAACTGTATCTTTCTAACAGAAGTGAAAAATCGAGATTTCGAATTATATATTGCAAGATATGTCCAAATCAAATATTCAGAAGAACGCTTTGAAATCATATATGGACCGTAACGGTTTATTTGAGATAACTGCATATCGGTTTCGAATTTAGACAAGGTTCTTTTGAGGCGTAGTGATAATTTAATTTTTAGATTTTTTCTGTAATTTTTAATTAATTAAATACGTAACTTTTTATTTAGAGTATTTTGCACCCTTAATCAATATTTTGGGGTTTCAAAATATAACTTTAACTACTGGTATTATTATATTTTTGGGATCGAGGCACCTCGCTGAAAACTACTATATTCTTATTTCTATCCATAGCGGCTCAGACATGAACGTGATTTTACATAGCGCGGCACATTCAAACTTTTATAACACTAACTAACGAAAGTGATGATGCATGGGTAAAAGTTCATGCATGTCTATCCTTGATTATGATTCACGTTAAAACGAATACAAATCTAGGTTTACTTTAAAATGCATAAACTAGTTTCTACCAAGACCCATGAAATAATATAAATTTTATCAACATATATCTATTTTATATGTAAGTAATGGTAGTAACAAATAGTGATATTCATGTATATGAAAAAGAGAAGCAAAGTTTTGAAGTGATGAACATACATCTGTACCGTACTTTTGTTGCTGGAAGACTTTGAATGCCACTTGCGAGTGTATAAGCATATTACAGCGTATGGAAATATTTATATATATATTACCTTAACACTTAAGTAACTCCAGTACATGTTATAACGGGCAACTACCCTAGGCTGCTACCCTAAAACATACAGGCAAAGGGAAATATCAACCACCCAACTATTTAAAGAAAGCATGTTCTCGCTGAACGAAATGGACATCTCAGCCATGCCGTACACTTCGAGAATATAAGCTATACCATATCACGTAACTTAATCGCAAAGGAAAAGAAGATCTATTTTATGGAAAAGTCGAAATCAAACAGGAACACAATGAAATGAACACTCACTCCAACCTATAACCTACCCCTTATACATGCGCAGAACTAAAAGGACAACTACATTCTTGATCAATGTGATCTACCTACAACAACGTATTATCTCATCCAAATTAATATTCCCATGAATTTTCAAATCAAAGGAGACCATGTGCCTAACTTCATGAATTTTCAACGCCTATCTCCATCCATCTCAGCTGATCTTGAAGCTATCACCTACCCACATCCATGAGTTGTCACCTATGTCTGCTGACCTATATGTACCAAACTCCTTGGCAACCAAGGTGTTATAATCTATAAATACGAGCAGCCGTTCACTGACAGAAAAAGAAACAAAACACAAAACAAAAATGGCGAGGGTCTTAGAAAACATATATAATATACATCCCAACAAAATGAAGACACTTGAATTGCGGGTTTGAGCTGTAAAAGGAGAGAGTGGGAGTACAAGGAGGGGCGTCATGCTGGATAACATGGGGCTGACGTGTTCTCTATGCGGATATTAGGAAGGGTATGGTCAGTTTCGAACTGAGAAGGAGGGAGTGCAGATGGTTTAAACGTGAGGTATGAAGTCTTGTATTTGTTTTATTCTGGAACGGTTTGGGCAGCGGTTTCATGGAGTATGCAAATTTCATGGGGGTATGTATGCCTGGGAAGGAGTTGAGGCATGTTTGGGTCAGTAGCTGAGCGTAAATGGATAGTAAAAGGAGTAGCGAAGTATATATATACTGAAAGGAAGTGGAAACAGTTGGACGTACAGGAGTTGATCCGGAGCGACTTGGAACTGGGTTGAATTCTAGGCAGATTAGAGCATACGATTAAATCGACTGACGCAAATCGTTATTTAACGGTTAACGCGCCAAGGTGGGTAAATTCACTAACTCTGTTTTGATTAAAATATTTTAATTATATTTTAAATAATGGTTGAATGCTGTGTGATGGTTGTTTAGGCAGATTATGGTTAAATTGGTTGAAATATTATATATCGTTGCATATGTACACATCACCGGTTGGATACTGATTCCATCGATTATAATATTCCCTAGGATGGAACCAGTGATAATTGTTGACTAACATCTGTGGATGCGGAAACCGGTTGGAGGAGTCCAACCGGATTCCTCAATATTTATATGTACTGTTTGTTTTTTTATATATGCATTGTTTGAACCGTGTTGAATGAAAATTTAACATTTGTTTTGATATAATAAATAAATGATATCAATCTAGAAAGTGGCAACAGTCGACCATAAACACATCGTTTTGTAAGAAGTGATTGGCCGTCAGGCAAATCAACGAAGTCGATTATAAAAATTAGATTTTTATAATTAAAGCGAAGCTTTAAACTGTAATAGAAATTCTATTATAAACTGGTACTTTATAGTTCATTTTATAAAGTAAAATATTAGTTAATTATTTTTAATTAAATAAATTGTTGCTTAAGTGGACCTCATTTAAAATGTTATTGAAATAGAGATGTCACAATTTTTGTAACGGAAAGAGATGTTAAGATTTTTGTAACGGAAAGAGGTGTTGAGATTAATTATAAAGTGGAATATAGTAGCGTATTGCAAGTCTTAGAACTATAGCGATAAAAAAACGCTGTTGACTAGGCTTAAGCGTGACTGTTATATCGAGATTAGTTATAAAGGGGAATATTACAACATATGATAAGTTTTTGGGCTATAACAATAAATTAACGTTGTTAACCAATCTTAAGTGTGATTATAATATATAACATTATTCATTAGAAAGGTTTGAAATTTACTCATCTCAAGTGATAAGAAAATAATTATTTTTCCCCGAAGAAGTGTAAATGAATTATACAAAGTGTGAAAGTGCTAAAACAGGGTTGAGAAATATCTGGTAAGAAATGGGAATTCGAATAATAGAAAAATGTTAAATAAAAGTGCCCATGGTTGTGTGATTGTTGAATGGATGTTTGTTTTTACTTCGATAGTTAAATAGCCGACTATCGAAGTGTTTTGACCATCGTTGCCAATGTGGAGAGATCGGTTGGATATATTATCCGAAAACCACTCTGTATAGGCATAAGCGCTGCGAATTTGATTATGCTGAAGAAAATTGAAGACGGAGTGAAATGCAAGGGTCGTCCTGTTCCAGAATGGTGTTTTCTGTTTGTCCAGTCCCAGGACAACTTGTATGGACGAATGTCTGACAGAGTATTCCTAGCGGTCACATAAGACGATCTTTTCAAGGTATTACGTCTGGTGGCGGAGAAATTCGTTTCTCTTAGATTTTATACCCGTAATATTTTTGGGAAGATCAACTAGTGATTTGACGGGTTTGACGATGTGACATTCAAAGTGTAAGGTGGACAGATGTTCTAAAAGATAGACGTGGCCTCAAGCTTCACAACCGGGAAATGACAAAAATCGGGCAGGCAGCATGGCTATGTGGGTCGCTCCCATTAGGATGTATAATCACCTATCTAGAGAAATTCCTTTTGCTTCTTTAATCTATCGATGTTGTCCCTTTTCGGGAAACGGTGGTTTGAGCCCAACCGTTGGTGATATACATTCGATACACTCAAGAGAAATGAGTGGTCAGTCATGTGTGGGCCGAGTTGCAAGATGTTCTTGTTGAACCCAGTGTATTCGCCTCTAGAGATACACTATCGGCAGGTGGTCCCATACCTTGTCATAGTTGGAATCCAATCTCCAATAAGCGCCCTACGGTTTTTGATTTTATACTATGTATGTAGAGCGTGAGATGCAAGCGTTCTGCTACTTGGTTATTTACTTGATTAAACATTATTATAATATCACTGGATTTGATATCAAAGTGTTTTGGGTTATAGTAAGGTAAAAACCGTCCATGTTTATGTGTAGGTTGGTCTTACTATTATCCTTTTGTTTCAAAAGGATTTTTCAAAGTTAAATCGTATGGTTGGAATTTATTCACACCAGTCCCATGACTGACCCAGAGTTTATTTTGTTTGTTTTCCCTAAATTCTTGGGTGCCCAAATTTGTACGGGCAGTCAAGTGTTTCAGGCTTTTGCAGATACACTTGGAGGAGCTTGAAGTAGGAGTCTTCAGTGTTAGTTATTTAGAGTTATTTCCGCTGTATCAAATGTCATGTTGTACTCTGATATGGTATGGATATACAAAACATATTTGTATTTCAAAGTTATGTTATATAATATATTTTATTTGTTCCGCTGTGAGATTCAGGTTTACTCTGATCCTGCTCAGTTGTCTTCTTCTTCTATTCTATTAGTTCTATCTTATCTTCCTCACTCTCTAACTTCTTTCTATAAATGATCTGGTATTTTCGAAGTCTGAACAGCCGACGCTGGGTTTTGTGTCGATTTTCGGAGTCGAAAATCCCAGTTCGTTACACCCTCTTTTTCTCTGTAATAAAAATTCCAAACAATAAAATAATGGCTTCCACTTCAAATAATAACCAAAACAACTCCTTTTTATTTCCGTCGCACTCTTGGTCTATTTCAACGATCTACGCATGCAAGGGTTATCAAATTAGAAGATATCTGTAAAAGATATCATACAAGTGCTCGCTGAAATTTAACTTCTACAACTCTGGATGGCTAAAGGACAAGAAAAGAAAGGAAAGATTGTTATGAATCTTTAGAAATACATAACGAATAACCAAAATAATCCAATTATTATTGAAGATGGTTCCTTCAATATTCAAGTCCACAATCCTACGGAAGAAGAGGTTGAAGAAGAAGAGAAGTAGTGGAAGAAAATCAAGGAATGGACGAAGATGATCAAGTTATCTATGTTTAAGGAAGGAACATGATTGAATAAAATGGAGAATTCTGCCTCCATTACTCAAATTGTCCAATTTACAAGTCTCCAATTGTAAAGAAACAATCAATAGTTAGATTTCGTATATTTGTGTAATCGCTATTGCATGTAACTATTCATGTAAATGTTTGATAAATGTTCTTGTGTATTTATAAACAACGATTAGTACATTTGTAACATCGTATCATAATAATAAAAGTATGTGTTCTTTATAATAGTTTTCTAGTTTATGTACTTAAGAATAGTATTATATTTGGTACTTGTTTCTAATTAGAATAGTTTAAGGCTTATTAGTACTACTTTTAGATATTAGAACTTTGTCTAGCCTTAGGAGGAGTATTATAGTCAAGTTAGGATCATATTATTTTTGTTGATGACAAAGGGGAGAATTATAAAATAGGGCTTAGATTAAGGGGGAGTTAGTAGTTTTAATAGGAGTTAATGGAGTAAGGGGAGTAAATGGAGAATCAAGACATCAGGTATAAACAGTATAAATATTTTATAAACCAAGGTTGTCATCATAAGAAAAGGGAGATTGTTAGGGACTGAGATGTTGATGATGATGGTTTTGATGACAGCAACCTTATTTCAATTATTATTGTTATAAAATATATACAAACACTATTATCTAGAATATATATTTATATATATGTATATGTAATATATATCGGAAATCTATGCAGGTATTGATTATTGAAGACTGTACAGTTCAAAGAATAAAGACTTAAAAGTAGAAGAGTTCAAGATACAAGATTCATCGTTATCAAGAATTCAAGAGTTCAAGAAATATAGAGTAATAGTGTCTATATATTCTATTAAAACTCTGGTTAGCACTAAATTCTGTTTTTAAAGTTCTTTCACCACTTTTAAATGATTTCAAAGATTACTTTCTTATTTTTAACTCTATTTTCAAAATGATTTCAAAATTACTTCCCTCATTTAAATTTCTATCTTTTTATTCTTAAAACTATTTTAACTCATGAAATTTATTTTGACTCCTATTTTTTAAAAAATTATACTTAATATATTTAAACTCCTAATTTAAATGGTTTTTATTTACAAATTTTAAACTAGTTTTATTATAGTTACTTATGTTTTCGATTTCCTTATTTATATTAAGTTTTAATATATTCATAGTTTATATATATATATATATACTTTTATATCATTTTATATTTAGTTTTCAATCATCTTACTATATGTTTTAAATATATATTTTTACTTGAAATACTCTATTTTAATGTAAAGGCATATAGTTTGTTTTAACTCAGAAATCATCATAATTTATTTAAACATTATTTGTTTTGACTTAAAAGTTTATTTTTGAAAAAATAGAAGGACATGTCGACATATATAAAGCAGTATGTCGACATATATACCGTTAACTTGTTTTTTAAACTTTGAAAAGTTGTGTCTTTTGAATTCAAATCTTTTCTAAATGGTTGTGGTTGTTGGAAAACTTTATATAGGCTTTAGATTTCGAACTTTTTTAATAACTTCTCATCTCTTTCTTCTTCCTTTCTTCTCTTACCATTAATCTTCTTAATTTCTCAAAATCTACATTTATACTCTGCCGATTTTCAAAGAAATTATAACAATCTTCTTCTCTTTCAATTCTTCATTAAACTCTCTTAGAAATTCAAGTGCTACTCAAGAGTTATAGACTGTTTATAATCAAAGATCGCAAGATCAAATTCTATCGAGTTAATACTTCAAAATTGATAGTGTTATAGCCTATAAATCAAGTGGGTGTGATTGTAGACTAAAAATCAATTAGTTGTTCTTATACCCTTGGAAATCAAGAGAGCACCTGTGCTCAGAAGTAGTTGGTGGTAGATTGTAACAGCCCAACATTTTACATATCGGAGGATCGTAAAATATTTTTATTTAATTCCCTGAGGGTTGGATCATTCTCATATTTTGATATGTTGTTTATGGGGATGCGAGACATGTCCATAATTTTTACCAATTTTATTTATGACCATTTTGCCCCTGTTAGTTTTGTACAGGGTATAACTTTTGATTGGGATCAAATCAGGTGATGAGATTGATTTCATTGGAAAGGAAATGGTGTTGCCAATTCCGTAGAGTGGTCACATTAAAGATTTGGCCCAGCGGTTTGGAAGAAATCTCTGTTTAAGTGTTTCACAATTTTCTGTATAGGTTTTGTGAGCCATTGATGGGTTGATTTGAGGAGGCCCATTGGTGAGCTGGTGGGAGGCTATAAGTAGGGGGTTAGAGGCATGGAGAATAGTTTACTTTCTTCATTCTCTCATTTGGTTGAGCTCGTGATCCTCCTTGCTCAATCAAATACACCTTTCCACCATTAAAATTCTAGATCTACATGTGAAAATTATAGATCTATATCAATCGAAGCTAGATCTACATCAAGTGAAGAGAAATCGCATCAAATTGAGAGGTTTGAAGGTTGTTCTTCGTTATTCGGATTCGTGATTCATCATTTTAAGATAGATCGAAGATTTGGTGAGTGATAGGCATCTCTCACATGGATTCAATCAAGTATATGGGATGTTTGATCTTATTTTCATTATTTTAAGTTGTTTTCACCAAGATCTACATCATGGTAAGTATATTTCATAAGAATCGCCATAGGATCTGATCTAGCAACTTAAATCGGTAAATTCTTATGTTAATTCATATGTTTACGCAAGTTAGATCCATTGCTTTAGTTTATTCATTGATTTAACATGATTTGGTGAATTTTATATGATTACTAATGAATAATTGTCATTTTGATGTTGTTGATGATTTCATAAAGTGTTGATGGTTGAAATAGATGTTTTGGATGAGTTGTTTGAATTGATTTTGTTTGCTGATGATTTGGTCAAGAGTGGAGCTATTTTGGTCAGATCTGGAGTCGGGTCATTCGGAGATAGGTAAGATCATGGCTTGTTCCCCAAGAAATGGGATTGGGTTGTTCGGGTTGAAGCTTGGAACGTGGGTATTTAGGTCGCTTAGGATATCTGGATCTTAGGTCGTGGGAACCAGGTCGTCGGGGTCCAGACCGTTCGAAGTATACTGGCAAAGCAAAGCAGGTTGGTAGCTTCGGGTCGGCTATGCTTGGGTCGGTCTGTTTTGATGATGACAGGTCAATGTATGGGAAACGACCTAGTTAAGTCTTTGAGTGTACAAAGGAGAAGCGGATCAGTCTGCTTGTTGAAGAGCGGGTCGTTCGCGTGTTTCGAGGAAGGATGGATAGGCCAAGTCGTTGACTTGGAGATGGGTCGTGGGTCTAGTGAGTTGACCAAGTAAGTCGGGTCGGAGGTCGATAACGACCTAAGGTAGGGGCGACCTGATCACGAGGGACTAAAATAATGTTATTTTGATTCCGTAATGAATGTGACTTCGAGATAAATTCAAGTCGGAATGTTCGAAGTTTTGTGATGTGTTCGTTGATCGTCGTAATGCAACGAATACGAAGACGACTCAAGGTGGTGAGTTCGCGGATAATTGTTGCTTGAGAAGGCACTTGAGCTTATGAATAGTCATCAGGTTGGATGGCTAGATAGATATGATGAAGGCCGAGAAGTTATTGTTGTCGTAGGTTCTAGCGGACTCAAAGTAAGGGTACAACAGGGGTACCCAAAGACTAGAAGTGGTTGGTCGAGTACCCTGGGAAGTCATGATGGACATAGAGATACGAGTCACGATAGCGTATGGAGTTTTGTTAGAACCCGAATTTACCATTAGCCCTTTACGGATGATAAGATGTGGAGCCGGCCATACGATTAACGATGGTTTCAAAGCAGGATTGGAGGTGATAACCAGAGTCATGGATGATAATTGTTTTGCTTTTATCATCTTATGTAGATTATTCAACGTCGAAGGAGATATATCTTTGGTGCTTGTCTGATATTGGTCTAGGCCTCTGGGTCTTGTGCTTGGGAGATGTCAATGTCGGTTAAAATGGTCTACGTTTGATAACTGATTGTCACTGTTGTTTCTAAATGCTTATTGTAAAGGCTATCATTGTCGGATGTGGGAAGACGGATGTGGGTTCTTCTCTGTTGATGTTGGTAGATTAGTGGATTAATCTGCCTATTCTAATATATTTTATTGATGATGTTAGATAGCGGTTTTATTGCTCATTAAGACTATTGTCTAAATCAAGGTTTTTTGTCTCCCTCTTTTTACCTTGGGATGTTCATCCAATTGTGGATGGGCAGACTGAGTAGCAGGTGACAGGTAATGGATCTTGGTGAGGACGGTATTGTTGAACGATGACGAACAGGAGGCTGGCGTATTATTTTCTACTATCTAGTATTTATTGTTTTCGCTATTTGATGTATTATCTGGGTTTTTGTAGTGAGGCGTATTGCACTGACTCTTATAGTGTTATGAAAGGTTGTATGGATACTTTCCATGGTGATATGAAGAAGTTTAAGATTATGCTCAATTCCGCTTCACTATTATTGCCTATTGTGTATGTTCTATTATATTTTATCCTTACGCTGTGAGTTATATGACAGATTACGCTTGTGTTATCTTATCCCGATGATCGTCCATAGCTACCTGGCACGTCTTTCAGAGCATTATTTCCCTTGTTAAGTGCGGGAGTTGTGGGCGATCATCACATTTGCTATCAGAGCTCTGGTTATCGATTTTAGCCAATGTTCAAAGATATAATAACGTATGAGAGACGTATTTGTAGATTTTCATGGATGTACTATATATTAGTGTATAATATAATAGTGTTTGAACTCCACTAGCAGGTTTCTTGTTCATGGGCTAATCATTATATATTACAGATTTAGAATGAGTCGTCGACCTTCAAGACACGCTGCTAGGGAGGAAACTGTTTTTGGAGGGGGAAATGGGGGTATACCAGACTACCCAACTATATTTGAGGCCATGATGGCGGCGATCATTAGGGGGGCTCCCGCTCTAGTACAGGTGCGATAGATGTAGGAGTTCAAGTGCACGTTCCTCAAGCTATGGATTTTGCGAAGCTAAGCAAGGACTTCACATCTCTGGAAGGAAAATTGTTTAAGGGAACAGTGCCAACTGAAGAGGTTCAAAGGTGGTTGGATGCTTGTGTAAGAATTTTTGGAGACTTAAGTATAGATGATGCAATGAAGAAGAAGCTTGCATCGAGATAATTGCAGGGTAGAGCCATGGATTGGTGGAACTTTGTCACTTTGGAGATTCCAGAAGATGAGATCACATGGGAACAATTCCAAGTCAAGTTTGAGACAAAGTTTATTTCGGCAGCTCAAAAATCAGTTCTGTTCAAAAAGTTTGTGGACTTGAAGCAGAATGGTCAGCCGTTGTTGGAGTATGTTTCTAATTCTGAGGCCTTGTCCAAGTATGCTCGTTCGTATATTGGCTCTCCTTATCAGAAGAACGAGAAGTTTGTAATGGGTTTGGATACCTATATTAGGAGGCCAATGGTTGATCATCTAGATGACCATATGAGAAAATAGTGGAAAAATCTGTGAGACATGAAAGCTTGTTTCCCAAAGGAGAAGAAACTGTTGTTGTTGCGACCAAGGAAGTTTTGAAACCACAACATGGGAGTAATAAAAAAAGAGGAAGCAACAATAGCAGAAAGGAGAGAATGGCAAGAAGAAACCTAATGGTGAGGTGGTTTGCTACAACTGCCAATAGAAGGGACATTTTGCTAATGAATGTAAGAACCCTAAAGCTAAAAAAAATTATTTCAAGTGTGGAAAACTTAGGCAAGATAAGAAGGATTGTCCGGAGCTAGTGAAGGGAAACAGATAGTGAAGGCTTATGCTTTGGAAGCCATGACATCTTCTTCAAGGACTCCTACTGCAGAGGAGAAGGGGAAGGGGTTAGTCGTCCAAGGCATTCTTTCTGTTAGAGGTGTTTCAGTTCGTGTGTTATTTGATACTGGAGCATCACATTCTTTCATTTGTAATGAGTTTGTGTGCCGTTTGGGTTTGGAACCCGAGATTTTTGATAGACCCTTGGTTGTGACTAATCCGGTTGGGGGTTTATCCAGCCTTTGTATGCTTTGTCGTGGTCTTGTGTTATCGAGTCATGGTTGCTTCTTTATGTGTGATTGCTTTGTTTTGAATTTCGCTAGGTTTGGAATCATCTTGGGAATGGATCGACTCAAGAGGTATGCGGCAAGAGTGAATTGCGAGAAGCTTGAGGTGAGAGTCAGGGATGTGGAAGGTCAAAGGGTTTTGATTTGATGTAATCCCGAAGATGGTGCCTTCGTGATCTTTTTATATTCACTTTTGATTCCACAAGAAGACTTGTCGCCTGTGTTGATCGCTAATGAGTTTGAGGATGTCTTTGAAGAAGTCAAAAGTTTGCCACTGCATCGTGAGATTGAGTTCAGAATCGATTTGGTCGAGGGTGCTAGACCTATCATTATGCCTCTTAGGCGGATGACGCCTATGGAACAACAAGAGTTAGAGGTGCAAGTTTGCGACCTTTTGGGCAAAGGATTCATTCGGAGATGTGTTTCTGAATGGGGTGCACCAGTTGTGTTTGCAACTAAGGCTGATGGATCTTTGAGATTGTGTGTGGATTATCGTGAGCTGAACAACGTGACCAAGAAGAACAAGTATCCATTGCCAAGGATCGATGACTTGTTCGATCAGCTTCACAAGGCTAAAGTGTTCTCTCAGATGAATTTGGCAACGGGATACCACCAGTTGAGGGTGGCAAAGGATAGTGTGCCGAAAACAGCTTTTAGGACACCATTCGGTTTCTTCAAATGGTTAGTGATGCCATTTGAGTGGACTAACGCGTCAACGTATTTTATGGATCTTATGAATAGAGTTTCCATAGATCAGTTGAACAAGTTCATGCTTGCGTTCGTGGATGATATTCTGGTTTTCTCCCGGAATGAGGAAGAGCATAAGACGCACTTACGAGTTGTTTTGGAAATCTGCCGAAAGCATCAGCTGAGAGCTAAATTTTCGAAGTGTCACTTCCGGAAGAGTGAAGTTAGGTTCTTAGGTCATTTTGTTTCTGGAAATGAGATAGCAATTGACCCCGCTAAAGTGGCAGCAATTCAGGACTAGGATTGTAACACCCCACCTCTGCCAGGGTGGCTCTTGCAAGCACTCTGACTTTGGAGGGGCGTTTGAATCAGGTAAACATGCATAATGATATATCAAGGCAGAACAAGAACATATGTATATATGTAAACAGAGTAAATAACATAGATAAAACAGCGGAAGATTTCATACTATTTCAAAACAAGTCTGGTACAACATAGCTTTCCAAATAAACAAGTCTAGGTAAAAACAACATCAACTGAAAAACTGGAATACATAAGTACTATCCCCAAATTAGTGATAACCATAGCTAGCTTCATGTCGAAACCGTACATGAGCTGAAATCCCACAAGCAAGCAATCCAAAATCCAAACTAAGCTCCAACGTTCCCACCCTGAGAACCTGGGGGGGGGGGGGGAACGGAAGAAAAGAGGCGAAAGAAAACAGGTCAGTCAAAAAGACTGAGTAAGCCCTACTACAATCAATGTAAACTGATAAAGTTAACTGGCATGAGAAGTAGGTATGATCATAAAGATAACAACATACTAGCATGATGATTAACTAACAAGGTAGATAAAGGTGTCATCGCATAATCAGGTTTAAGGTTTTGCACCACAGGTGTACTAGCAAACTAACATGACTTGAATAAACAAGTATTTATCCCTTGGCCCAAGCTTTGGCCCAATAACATGAAGTGACCCTAATACAAGGTCCAACCAAACGGTCTAGTCGATCGGCTCCCTAAGCCTAACTCGTCACGTGTTGGTGTCAATACGGCCCAATAACATGATTGTAGTCGAACTGTGCCGGGTCCACCCTTCGGGTGTATCAAGCCCTAGGGTGCCAACCCCTGGACACCATAAACATGAGTGCACAGTCTCGATCTACTGGTACCCATGGGTTACTTCTCCAAACACGGACTACGTGCACGACCATAGTCCGTCCGGAACTACATCGGCGTACCCCCCGGCCGTCGTTTATTTGGTCGCTTACCTCCAGCCCAGTAATCGTGCCCCCTCCCTAGCCTAGTCCCTAGGGCCTTAATGATACAAATTTTGGGATTACTGCGGAGTGGGCCCCCATTGCTAGGATTTTCTAGTGGGTTAAGTACGGTTTAACCCTCTTGATAATCATGGATTAACTTGGTTAAGTGTAACGATGAGTTCACGACTTAACCCTGATTAATCTACCAAGCCCAAATTGGTTAAGTATTAAGTGGACCATGACTTAACCCTAATCACGAGGCATTAATTAATTTAATGCGCCTTAACCTCTCACATTAGACCTTGTTGTGGTTACTAGTTAAGCCGGGCGGGTCCGGGTAGCTTTACACCACAACTTGGTCTAACCTCGGGTTCAAGGTACAACATGGCCAACTTCTCACATTGGGTCCTATTGTTTGTAGCAACTAGTTAAGCCGGTCGGTTCCGGGTAGGTTTACGCTACAAACTCAACCCAACCTCGAGTTGGTCACACTTATCTTTTCTAAGTGTCATGTCCATCATGTTTCCAAAACATGTTACAAATTTTCAAGCAATTGGGTAGACCTAACTTAATAGGTAAATTCCCAATGGGTAGACCTAACTTAATAGGTAAATTCCCAAGCTTATGTTTTATGTCTTTTAAGTTTACCCAACCCCAAACGCAATCCCATCGCTTACATATCGCCATAGCGCATAAAGGATAGAAAGAGGGAACTTGGCATAATCACGACATAAAGGTGTTGAAGCCACAAGTTCAACATGGTGGCATATGAAATGGACATATGTTCATGTACTTGCATATTACATTTTTAGGCCTCAAAAACATGCATAAAACCAAACTTAGCATATTGGTGATATATGGTGATAAATGACATGTAGAAATGGCCATAAGTTCGCATTTAGCCCCACATGCAAGTTATCATAAGAGATATGATAACTTACATGTTGCTAAAATGCAACCTTTGGCATAAAGCTTGAAGCTTTATGTTCATAAACCCAAGATAAGCTTGCATAACATGATAACATGAACAAAATGATCATCCCAAACTTGCATAACATACTTGCATATCATAACATGGCATACTTGCATAACATGACATGATGAACTTGCATATCATAACATGGCAAACTTGCATAACATGACATGATGAACTTGCATATCATAACATGGCAAACTTGCATAACATGATAAACTTGCATATCATAACATAACAAACTTGCATAACATGATAAACTTGCATATCATATCATAATGATCAAACACAACTTGCATCATTAACTTTAGAGTTTAAATATGAAAGTAGAATGGGACTTACTAAGCTTATGAAGACTCAAAAATATGACAAAGCCCTTATGCAATCAAATAGCCCCAAAATGCAAGCTCTAACATAAAAACCCTTGAGCCAAAATGATCAAAACTCTTTCTTTATGATGCAAATATAGAAACTTGACTTGAATGCAAGCTAATGATGCTCATACAAGCTTGAAAACACTTGTATGCATGGAAAATCACTTAGAAATTTATTTAGGAATTTTATGAAGAGAGTGGAGGCCATGAGAGGATTGATTTTGCCATAGTTTAGTTGTATGATTGTTTAATGATGATTAGGGTTAGGTTAGGGCCTTATTTATAGATTAGGCAAGTGTTTTAGGCCATAGGATTAAACCCTAGTTCCAATCTCAGCCCTCAAAACCGAATCTGGCCCCCAAGCTCAACACAATCTCAAAATGGTGCACCAGGCTAAATAGCCCGGCTGGACCAAGTCGACAGCCAAGTCGACAGGGCTGTCGACTTGGGTCCAACCAAGTCGACTCCCAAGTCGACAGGGCTGTCGACTTGGGTGCTCTGGCGGGAACTTTCCCGCCTGGCCCAAACTGGCCCAAATTTTCAAATTCAAACTTGAATTTGAAATCTGTTTTTTACTTTGAAATTTTCTGAAAAACTTCGTTGGGCCTTAATCGGGTCATACGGACTCCGATTTTCGAAAACTCGGACTCTATTTCGCGTATTTTTCCGAGACGAACGCAATGGCATAGCCCGTTTCCCTTGATTCATATTTTAGAATTAAATTCTGCCTCGATTTATGTTATAACAGGTTATTGAAAATACGGGTTGTTACAAGGATAGACCTAAGAATGCGACAGATGTTCAGAGTTTCCTTGGGTTGATGGGTTATTATTGCCATTTTATAAAGGATTTCTCCAAGGTAGCTGCACCATTAACAACATTGACGTAAAAGAACCAAGTGGTCACATAGGATGCGAAGTGTGAGCAAGCTTTTGGAATCCTGAAAAAGAGGCTGACGAGCGCTCCTGTTTTGACCATTTCGAGTAGGAATGAAGAGATGGTGGTATACTCCGATGCATGTGGTACTGGACTTGGAGCAGTGCTGATGCAAAAAGATAAAGTTGTGACCTATGCAAATCGGCAACTGAAGAAGCACCTATCCCACTCATTATTTGGAGTTGGCAGTGATCGTGTTTGCTCTGAAGATATGGAGACATTACCCGTTGGGAGTTCGATTCGAGTTGTTTACGGATCATAAGTCATTGAAATATCTTTTCTCCTGAAAGGATTTGAATCTTCGGCAGCAACGGTGGTTAGAGTTTTTGGCATCGTATGATTTTGGTATAGCCTATACTTTTGGTAAAGGTAACGCAGTGGCAGATGCGTTAAGTCGAAGACATGAAAATTTGGGAGCGATGTTTTCAGAATGAAAGAGCCTCCAGTACTTGGCAGGATTTGATTTCAGGTCTAGATGTGAATTGGAACCTGGAATATTGGCAAGCTTATCTGTAAGACCTACTCTCATCGAAAGGATTGGCTAGAGCCAAAAGCGTGATGCAAAGCTTGTCGAGATTATCCAGAAATTGGAACCAAAGGATAAAGAGTTCGAGGCCGATCGAGAGGGTTGGCTTCGAAAACAAGGACGACTGGTTGTTCCTAATATTAGCGGATTGAGAGATGAGGTTCTGAGAGAATGCCATCACTAGAAGTTGACGATTAATCTTGGTAGTAATAAAATGTATCAGGACATGAGGCGATCTTACTGCTAGGAAGGTATGAAAAGGGACATCGGAAAGTTTGTTTCTAAGTGTATGAGCTGTTAGTTAGTGAAAGCTGAACAAAAGAAGCTGAGTGTATTTCTTCAGCCATTGGAAGTTCCTAAGTGAAAGTGGGAACATATCGATGGATTTTTTTGATGTATTATCTACAACCAGGGAAGGAAACAAAGGAATTTGGATCAACATGGATTGCTTGACCAAATGTGTAAGGTTTATTCCTGTAAATTCGACTCGGACAACATCGAAGTTGGCTGAGCTTTATGTTAAATGGATAGCTTGATTCCATGGTATTCTAAAGAGCATAGTAAGTGATCGAGATCCATTGTTTACGAGTGGATTTTGGAAGAGTTTGCTATAGACTTTGGGAACCGAGTTATGTTTGAGTATGGCTTATCATCCCCAAACTGATGGTTAAACCGAGAGGGTTAACCTAGTTTTATAAGATCTCCTAAGAGCGTGTGTATTTGACTTCGGGGGATCGTGGGAAGACTATCTACATTTAGTTGAGTTGCATATAATAACAGCTACCAGTCGAGCATTTGGATGGAAACATACGAGGCGTTGTATGGTAGACCATGTAATTCTCTGACATATTGGTTAGAGACTAAAGATAAGTTGATACTTGCACCAGAGATGATTAGATAGACAACGGATTGTATTGAGATCGTTCGACAATGAATGAAGGCGGCCCAAGATCGTCAGAAGAGTTACGCCGATAAGCGTCGAAAAGATTTGGAATTCAATGCTGGCGGTATGGTTTTCATAAAGATTTCACTGTTAAAGCATGTTGTTCAGTTAAGAAGCAAAGGAAATTAGCTCCAAGGTTTGTTGGACCATTTCCGATAGTCAAGCAGACTGGAAAGCTCGCATATAGATTGGAGTTACCCGAGAAGATTTCGAGTGTGCATAATGTTTTCCATGTTTCGTTTCTGCGGAAGTGTGTGCATGATTCGAATGTGGTGGTATCTCCGGAGCAGTACGAAGACCTAGAAGTAGAGATCGTAGTTACAAAACCTTGTAAGCTGGTTCATGTTGTGGGGAATGACACGAAACAACTTAGGAGGAAGATGAATAAATTGGTCAAGGTGCAATGGAGTGAGGATGATGACAATTTTACGTGGGAGATGGAAGAGAGTATGAAGACGACCCATCCATAACTCTTCGTCGGTATGACCCATTGATGTCGTGTCACCTTACATCATTGGAATTTGTACTATTATTGTTAGAATTCTGCGTGCTAGGATAAGGCTATGGATGCATGGCTTGATGGATGCTAGTTTGGATGGTAAATTGGGTGCTCATCGATGATAGGCATTCAGAATTGTTTTGTTTGCTTGTGTTTGTTTAGGATTTCAGGGGAGAAATTCCTTGTGTGTGGGGGGGGGGGGGGGGAGGGAGGATGTAACAGCCCGCATTTTTCGTATCGGAGGATCGTAAAATATTTTTATTTAATTCCCTGAGGGTTGGATCATTCTCATATTTTGATATGTTGTTTATGGGGATGTGAGACATGTCCATAATTTTTACAAAATTTTATTTGTCAGTTTTGAACAGTTCATAACTTTTGACTGGGATCGAATCAGGTGCTGAGATTGATTTCATTGGAAAGGAAATGGTGTTGCCAATTCTGTAAGTAGTCACATTAAAGATTTGGCTCAGCAGTTTAGGAAGAATTGTTGTTTTAGTGTTTCACAATTTTCTGTACAGGTTTTGTGAGCCACTAATGGGCTGATTTGAGGAGGCCCATTAGTGGGCTGGTGGGAGGCTATAAATAGAGGGTTAAAAGCATGGAGAATCATTTACTTTGTTCATTCTCTCATTTGGTTGATCTCATGATCCTCCTTACTAAATCAAATACATCATTCCATCATTAAAATAATAGATCTACATGTGAAGATTGAAGATCTACATCAATCTAAGCTAGATCTACATCAAGTGAAGAGAAATCACATCAAATCGAGAGGTTTGAAGGTTGTTCTTCGTTGTTCGGATTTGCGATTCATCGTTTTTAAGATAGATTGAAGATTTGGTGAGTGATAGGCATCTCTCACACGGATTCGATCAAGTACATGGGTTGTTTGATCTTATTTTCATCACTTAATTTGTTTTCACCAAGATCTACATCATGGTAAGTATATTTCCATATGAATCACCATAGGATATAATCTAGCAACTTAAGTCAGTAGATTCTTATGTTAATTCATATGTTTCTGCAAGTTAGATCCATTGTTTTAGTTAATTCATTGATTTATCGTGATTTGGTTAATTTTATATGATTATTGATGTATAATTGTCATTTTGATGTTGTTGATGATTTCATAAAATGTTTATGGTTGAATTAGATGATTTATATGAGTTATTGGAATCGATGTTGTTGTTTGGTAATGATTTGGTCAAGAATGGAGCTATTTTGGTCAGATTTTGAGTCAGGTTGTTCAAAAATTGGTCGGTTCATGGCTTGTTCTCCAAGAAATGGGGTTGAGTCATTCCGGTGGAAGCTTGAACCGTGGGTATTCAGGTCGCTCGGGATATATGGATCTTAGGTCATGGGAACCAGGTCGTTGCGATCCAGACCGTTCGAAGTATGCTAGCAAAGCAAAGCAGTTTGGTAGCTTCGAGTCAGCTATGCTTGGGTCAGTTTGTTTTGATGATGATGACTCAATGGATGGGGAACGACCTAGCAGGTCGTTGGGCGTTCAAAGAAGAAGTGGGTATGTCTGCTTGTTGAAGATTGGGTCGTTCGTGTGTTCCGGGGAAGGATGGCCAAGTCAGGACGTTGACATGGAGATTGATCGTGGGTCTGGTGAGTTGACCCAGTGGGTTGGGTCGGAGGTCATAGGTCAGTCATGACCTAAGGTGGGGATGACCTGATCATGATGGACTAAGATAATGTTATTTTGGTTCCGTAATGAGTGTGACTTCGAGATAAATTCAAGTAGGAATGTTTGAAGTGTTGTGATGTGATCGTTGATCATCGTAATGCAACGAATATGAAGACGACTCAAGATGGTGAGTTTGCGGATAATGGTTGCTTGAGAAGGCACTTGAGCTTATGAATAGTCATAAGGTTGGATGGCTAGAGATGATGAAGGCCGAGAGATTATCGTTGTCGCAGGTTCTAGTGGACTCCAAGCAAGGGTAAAATGGGGGCACCCAAAGATTAGAAGTGGCTGGTTGAGTACCCTGGGCAGTCACGATAGGCATAGAGATACGAGTCACGATGGCGTACGGAATTTTGCTAGAACCGGGGTTTACCATTAACCCTTTACGAACGACAAGGTGTTGAGCCAGCCATACGATTAACAATGGTTTCAAAGCAGGATTGGCGGTGATAGCCAGAGTCATGGACGATGATCGTTTTGCTTGTATTGTCTTGTGTAGATTATTCAACATCGAAAGAGATATCTCTTTGGTGCTTGTCTGATATTGGTTTAGGCCTCTGGGGCTTGTGCTTGGGAGATGTCAATGTTGATTAAAATGGTATACGCTTGATAACTGATTGCCATGAATGTACTATCATTTCTAAATGCTTGTTGTAAAGGCTATCACTATCAGATGTGGGGACAATAGGTGTGGGTTCTTCTCTGTTGATGTTGGTAGATTAGTGGATTAATCTTCCTATTCTCATATACCTTATTGATGACGTTATAGCTTTTTCATTGCTCACTAAGACTGTTGTCTGACTCAAGGTTTTATGTCTCCCTCTTATTACCTTGAGTTGTTCATCCGGTTATGGATGGGCAGACTGAGTAGCAGGTGACAGGTAATGGATCTTGGTGAGGACGGTGCTGCCGAACGATGACGATCAGGAGGCTGGCGTATTGTTTTCTACTATTTAGTATTTATTGTTTTCGCTATTTGATGTATTCTTTGAGTTTTTGTACTGAGGCGTATTGTACCGACCCTTATAGTGTTATGCAAGGTTGTAAGGATACTTTCCATGGTGATATGAAGAAGTTTAATATTCTGCTCAATTCTGCTGCACTATTATTGCCTGTTGTATATGTTCCATTATATTTTATCCTTGCGCTGTGAGTTATACGACAGGTTACGCCTGTTACCTTATCCCGATGATTGTCCACAACTACTTGGTACGTCTTTCAGCGCATTATTTCCCTTGTTAAGTGCAGGAGTTGTAGGCGATCGTCACATAGACCTTTTGAAATCGAGGATTGTAATTTAAAGATTATACTGAAACGAAACTTGCACAACCCAGCTTTGTGTGGGAATAGATGTAGGGTTACTCCGAACCAGTATCAAATCCCATTGTGTGCTTTCCTTTTACTGACTTTTATTTTTATTTTCTGCATCAGTGTTTGAATCTGTGATTGTTGATATCTATAATCTGCGTAACATTCGGTTTAATTCAAAAATATTTCAAGAAATTAATAAAATCCATAAAACACTATTCACCCTCTCCAGTGTTTTGTTTGCCTTAAGATCCTTAATCAACATCCCCAACAATTAATTATTGGAAGTTAGAACCTTTTCAATTTTTGCCAGTTTATAAGGTCCCTCGTTATATTCTACACTTTTGATCATCAATAACCAAATCATCATCAAAATAACATATATTTACAATAAAATTAGAATCCATTCTATATTCATTAGAAAATAAGCACTTTTCAAATTTCTGAATCGAGATAAATAAAAAAATTAGGTTTCACAAAAGCATACCTTTGTTGATCCAAAGCAAGTCGAAACTGTTATTCACCATGATGGGTTGGGAAAACTAGGGATTGAATTTGGTTATCTTTGGAGAATAAGAAAGTAAGAGGAAGAAGGGAGTGGCTGAGTAATAACAAGCACTGGGCGCAATCTTAGATTGAGCCCCATTGGCGCAATCTGGGATTGCGCCCAAATGCATGTAATTTTTTTTAAATAAATAAACTACCGTAATCTCAAATTGCACCAGTGTCCACATGTACTGGCGCAATTTGGTGTTGACCAGTATATTTTGGACAATTCAGCATTTAGTTGGTCAAAATAGGGCTAAATTTGTAATTAGTTATGAAAGTAGGTCATTTTTGTAATAGGTTTTCAAAATAAGGCCAAAAGGAAAAAATCCTTTAAAAAATTAAGTGCATATATGTGTTAGATTTTGGAATTGAACTTTGCTCATACCCTATAACCTTTTTCTTAAAATAGTGCTAAAAAAGTAAATCAACGGACACTTTGATAATTTGATATGGGTTGCCCCATATTAATTAATCTATTATCTTCATATAAAATTTCTACTTGCATAATTGGAAATATGGGAATTTTATTCACATATACCTTAAACCCACCCTAAATTTGTGGATTACAGCATATATTTATAATCTCTTTAATTTTTGAAGATTATTTAGTTAATAAACACAATGGACATTACATCTTCTTCTCATGGTTCCTTTCCTTTTGTTGTATAATCAAGTGATAAATAAATCACCATAGGTTTAAATCACCAAGAAAATGTCATAGCCGATCTTTTCTTCTCATTATCATATACCATGAAGACGACCTAATGCGTATTTGAAGTATAATGCTAGAAGACCGAGCTAAGACACTTTATTTTAGGTTAAATAACATTTCTTTAAGATTAAGGTTAAAAAATTGGATATTTCTTCTAATATAATGCTTTCACCCAAACTGCTAGATTCTTAAAATCCTAAAATTGTGCAGGAACGTGCAATATCATTTACTACATTAACATTTTTCATTGGTAGCCTCTGTTTACCCACTTAAGGCATTTTCTATATTTCATAACTTTATATCCCAAATTTTATCGATATTTCATACATACCAGTATCACCATGTCATTTTTATTTTAGCTATACATGGTGGACCAAATAATAATAAATTATAAACATATGATGTCAACACAATGCTTAATCCCTGTGATGGGTATGTGTTAAATTTGGTCTTCTTTGAAACCATGGTGCTTTTTGTGTTACGCGACAACCATTTGAAATTACAAGAACAATTACTTTCCAAATTGGTGTGTTTCCACCTCGAAACATCGACATAAATCAATTAGTAGTGTTTTGCTTTTAAATTTAGTTATTTTTTCATAACAACATCACCATTCAAAGGCAAATGTATGAAATTATGATGTCCCTCGTTGGAAATCTAGTTGAAAAAGAAGCAAACAAAAAGCTTCATATTCTTATTTTTTTAAAAAAAAGAGAAAAAATTAGTCTTTTATTTCTATTTTGTTCAACTAGTCGAATATTTTTGAAAAGAGTAATTCTTCCAACATAAATGCGAATACCACTTGTTTCTGTACAAACGACGACAATTATTTGTTAGAGTATTCAAGACTTATAAGTACTGAAACAGATGAGGAGTGGGTAGATGCAAGTATGATAAAACATGAGAACAAACACAACAATGATGCAGTTGAGCAATGTGTAGATAATCCCTAGAAGTCACCTTTTAGTACGGTATATTTTATCTTTTGTGAATGTTTTATTTATTTTGCTTTCTTACGTTCAATTTGAAATTTTATTACCTAATATAGTGAACTACTATGCTTAAAGATCAAGTACTGGACTGAGATTGCACTAGGGTATTCACTTTTTTAAATTTTAATGTTACATAGAAGATATAAATAATTCATTTTTTACTTATAACTTAGATTTTTAATTTACATGATGAACTTATTGAATAACACATAATGTTGGCAAGTCATGTTGGATAGTTGTTACAATTAAACAAAGTGAAAATCCTAAAATAGTCATAGAGGTCGAATATCCTATTAATGCAATAGAAGGAGGAATTACATCGAGATAAAAAAAAGACATATACTGGAAAATGAGTGAAAACCTTTTTTTCTAGGTTTGTGTTGTTTGGGGATTGGATTTCAGTGCTTTAGATTGGCTCTGGCTAGTGGAGCTTGGTTTATGCGGTTGAGATCGATGTTGGCTTTTTCTTGGAGCAGCTTCCTCGTGTTCTTGAGCTAGATTAGGATTTCTTTTGGGCCGACGCGTCAGGTGTCTGATTTGGTGGGCACCATCAGTTTTTGGGGTTTACCGCTAAAGTTTGGGTCGTCTTCGGGCCGTCTATGGTTTTATTACTGGGGTTTTTTCAGAGGGTTTTTAGTGTCTGTTGCTTCTTTCTCCTTTTTGGGTTTAGTGCTCTTTTGTGTAGTTAGGTAGCGAGTGTGTATTCATTGTTTCAGCTTCATTTTTTGTGAGCCACTAGAGAAAGGCCTTTTTTGTGCTTTTTGGTTATATATTAGAAGAAAAAATTAAGATTAAAAAAGTGATGGAAGGATAGGAATAAAGAAATGTGGATGTCCTTTGTTATCGAAAGGAGTTAAATTGTCAATGCTTGATCATTAGAGATAGGAGCTATATATGAACTTCATAATCATTCATTGGGAAAAAAATTCAAATTTTGAATGACACTCCTACATTGGTAGACTTATAAAAAACAAAGAGATACAAGTAATGAATTGAGAGCTAATGGTGTAAAAGCAAGGGAAGTGCTTCGTATTCTCAACAAAAGTGCCCAAATAATGCCTCTACGGTTTAACCAATTTACAATTTTAAGGCTAAACATCGAGGCAAAAACAAAAGACTTATATGCAATAAATATTGTACATGTTAGATGAAAACATATGTATTGATTTCACTAGAGAGATGGTGATACAAAAGAGGTATTAAATTTAATTTTTGTGCATCTATATTCCATGACGCTTATTAGATGTTTTCCATATGTTTTGATGATATGAATTGCACATATAAAACTAATCATCATGATAAAATTTTATTAAAGATTAGGGATGCATCCATATGGGAAACATCCATAGTTTCACACGCTTTTCTTTGTCATAAAACAGTTGATAACTACATACGCGCTTTGCAATGTTTAAATGAAGTTCTTGGTCCAACAAATTTGATGTACTCCTTCTGTTATTATTAATCGAGAATTATCCTTAATGAATGCCATGAAATGTTTATAATATTTCCTATTGCCTCCCATTTATTATGTACATTTCATATATCAAAGAATATTGATGCAAATGAGAAAAGGTACTAATTACAAAAAAAGAGTAATAATAGCATTTAGATAATAGCCACTATGTCTGAACATACTAACAAAGATTAAAAAACGTGAAATCGTTGCCTGAGCCATGTCCCTTAATAAAAATTAATAGAAAACATTGTACATGTCGTATCCTTAATAAAAGTACTTTTAAACAACGAAGGAGAGGAATGATTTCATTCAACAGTCTCATAAAATGATTGATGAATCTACTGAGATGCCATTCAATGAAACATGAACATATTTTTAAAATGAGTATTACACCGTCATAGATCTCATACTTTATGCAACAATTTTTTTTGACCCTTTGAGTCGACACTAATACATCCATAGTATTCACATATTGAACGTCAAAGTGCCAGAAAATCAGATCATTAGGGGCTAAAGAAAAAGAAGATAGAATAGAATCTCATAAGCGCAGTGGATAACATATAATATATATTACAAATTGAAAGAACTTTTATTTAATATACATACACAACATTAGTTAAACAATAACACTAACCTGGACAGTTATAACAACCTATCTGAACTAAATTAGATAATATTAAAAACACTAGCAAAGTGAAAATAAGAATCTATAGAAGTACATCCTAAGCTCCATCTCATCTCCTAGGCTCTAAGAATTTAACCAATATGTTATACGCTTGGTCTGATCCCAGCATTGTTATGAAATTACACTCTGGAAAACCAACGCGAAAAAACTCAAGTAACAATAAATTTTATTTCTTATTGGCTTATAAAACCTTTTTGATATAAAAGGTATGCTGTAAGATCATGCCGCACATAAACACAAACGAATTTTTACCTTACGATAACCAAAACACTTTATAGAAAATCCTGTAATATTATAATAGTGTCTAGATGCAAATAGCTACTAATACAGACGAAATTGTTACATTGATTGAATTCTAGCATAACAGATATACAACTATAACCCGTAAAATGCTTTATTGGACTTTGGATTCCATACAGTGACACGATAAGGAAGTACCTTCTAATCAGTATACCTCTAGAAAAAATGTACTGGAGGATCAACCAGTAGCCCTCTTTTAACACAAAACTAGTATATCACTGTACTTGATACAACCGAGCATTTTACCACTGCGGTTATGATCAATAGCATCACCGAAGCATAATAATCAAAAAGGGTATTCTGATCTAGATTTTGTGATGACAATACCCTACTTGGATGCTACTCACTTAGCCTTACTACATTTTCCTTGTGTAAAGTATTCCCAATTGATGAGGCTCCAGGCTATACTTTTACCTTTCTTTAGCAGATTTCACTTTGAATGTTCATTTCCCTCCAGTGGCAATGTTTTGATAAAATTCATCCGTGCAAGTCATTCTGTGTTTGGAAGAATCAAAGACGCTCCTTTTACTTCATCCCATCGAGAATAACTTTAGGATTAGTAATAAGTAGTCCTTGCAATATGAAGATTCCGGAACGTAGGGCGAACTACAACAATATATATCCTAGTAGCTTGCCAGAGATGCTCAACAAGTAGTCAATTCCGTTCTGAATGTCTCCACATTAACTCTCTAATCTTTAAGTTGTCCTTGATTTCATCATTTTCAATGTATTTCACATTTATTGCTCAACCAGATCGAAGTGGTTTTTGAATATTTTTCCAACCTCGGTCACTTCAAAACGACAATTGATAGATTTCGATAAACTCAACCCTGGTTCTTTAGAAAATAAACAGACAAAGATAACTGTGGAGTTCACCTCCTAACCCTTTATAGACATATTTCATTCTCCCTTGCCCTTAGGGAACAAACGAGATTTATACGCGTAGTGAATCACTAACGGGGATGACTATGCTGTATAGCTCAAGCGTTTCCCTAAGATACTTCCATAGTAAGTTTTTGGTCCAGATCTAATGATCAGTTATTTAACTATCAAATAACACACACAAACAGATAGACTAAATTTCCCGTGGTAATCACTAGCTCCTTTTAATTCTTTTAGGGATAGTTTGGCTAAAGTCCTTATTAAGTTTCAAAATAGACAAAATACTCTTCCCAACAAGCGGATGTAAATTAGGTAGATATAAATAAGTTAACTAACAATTATATAAATTGATGCAATTATTCAGTGAATAGTTGCAGACATTTATGCAATTATATGAAAAAAAGTGTGGAAATTTATGCAATTGTTTGCCAAAAAAATGCAGAAAATTCTGTAATTTTTTTGAAAAAATTACGGAAATTTCTGCAACTTTTCATAGAATAATTACATATATTTAATCAATTTTTTGATATAATTGCATAAATTTCTGCAATTATCATTGATTAATTGCAATATTATGTGATTATCTAGCAATCAAAATTTTAGGGACCTAATTTACAATCTATTTCAAGGAAGGAGTTTTTGTGTATTATGCTTGATGTTAGGACCTAAACCTAATATTCACTTTTTTTATTAATTAAGTATCTTACCTCTTATCCCCAAACATTCACATACATCACTCTTTGATGTAAATATGTATTTCAAAACCAATTAAAAAGGTTTCTCATTTCTAATTCATTATTAATGAGTTATTAGAATCCAATCAGTTCATTTAACTTCTAAGACTCTGCCTTATAAAAAACATATCATTTAGGGGAACTAATGATTTAAATTCTAACATCACATCAACTCTCGATTTCAAACTAATAATATTCCTCTAATAAATATAAAGTCGTTGAAGTTAGGGTATTTATTTACCTCTCAAACCTTGACACGACCTAACCCACATCTTGGGAATAATATATGTTCACTATCTCAATTCTAAATTTTTAACTTAAGCCAAGCAATTTCCGTATGCGGTTCATTCCAAATCAAGTTCTATAAATCCATTCTTTCATTCTCTTACGAATCAAATCATATTTACTTGATTTATTTTACTCAACTGAATTCTTTTGTCAAAAATGATTCATTAGCTTTAAATACATTCTTAAAATCAAATATTAAATTTAATGCTTATTTTGAAGTTAATAGAATTAATTTGAACCTCATTAGTTAATAGGTTAATTAACTACCAACAAAACCAGTTAGCTTGAATACATTTAGTAAAGCGATTCATTTTTGAATCTAAACCTCGTTATTAAATAAACTAATTAACTTTTAGATCACATTTAAAAATAATTAAAAGTATTATACTTGTTGAACTTAAATTAAAGACCAAAGATAAAATGAGTGATGAGCCATATATTCTTACATCGGAAGTAAATCATGTTTTACTCAAAAGATTTAAAAAACTAATGGATGGTTTGTGGTTTTGCATGCACCAAAATGACTGACTATGAATGTGGATGATATTAAGTTTCCCACTACCTATCAACTAGCTTTCGAGGATAGTGAAAAATCAGAAGATATTGCCAAATGCATTTGTTGTATTAAATTTTATGACACTATATAGGCTAGAATTGAAGTGGTTGGAAATAGCTTCATAACGGAGAAGACGGTTCGCAAATCGAAGCTCGTAGTTAGAAGTTATAGGTGAAAAAGATGCAGGTTTCATTTGGAAGGGGCGGTAGACGTCTGAGCTGGAGCAGGAAATTTCCCGAGAATTGCGATAGACTGCTGACCTATTTGGACACACATCTATGCTGAAGTAGTGAAGGGGTCAAACATCTGAGGGGATATGACAGACGTCAGAGCTATGCAGAAAGTTTTCCCTAACCTCAAGATAGATGTCTGACCACATGAGATAGACGACTTCTGGGTTATTTTGAGTTGTGGACTTGGCAGGCTGATTTGTGAAGGTTTAAGGCGCATTTTGGGCAACTGTGAAATGTTAGTCTCTCCCTATATAAGTTATACTCATATTTAAAAGACTAAGATGAGAAAAAGGGATTAATCATAGATTTATTCTAATTATGGATTTGGTTGTCCTATTCTTCTTTAATTCTCATCTCCACAAAATTAATTTTTTCTGGTGAATTTGATCATTATAATTAATCTCTTATACTCTTCTAACAATAATGTTAGTGGAACCAATAAAATCCTTATGTGATTTACTATTTTTATTGCTCTATTATTTCTCTTGTTTGATTATTGTGATTGGTTATTGGATTAGGTTGAGATTGTTTTTGAGATATTGATTGGTTGTTTTTGCACATTTACCACAACCTCGTCTTCCGCTATGTTTGGGGTTTGATTTGAGTGGTCTTGAATCAAAATTCTCCACAAATTTTGGTATTGGAGCATTGGTGTTGGTAGATGGTTGTAGAAATGTCAGATCAGATTCAAACAGTGTCTCAATGGTTGGTCCAAGTGATGTAGCTCCTTATGTACGTAGATCGTACGCATCTTCTGGGTCATAATTGGTGAGTGAAATGACGATAATGATTTTGGAAAATGGTAACGGAAGATGAAAGTGGTTCTTCGACGGAATCGGGTACATCGGGTAGTACTTGATACACATTTATTGCCGGTGAACATCTCGGATGTAATGAGAGAAGAAATGGAATAGTAGGCAATCACTACACTTTAACTTGCTGTGGGGGAGAATGTTATCTCAGATATTAGCAGTGAGACGACTGTTAAGGATATTTAGGACAAGTTGGAGGAGTTGTATATGAAGTAGCCACCCACAAATCAATTGATCTTGTTGCGAACTTTCTTTACCTACAAACTGAAGGAACTTTGCTAAAGGCGCATTTGAATGTGTTTGGTGATTTTCTAATAAAGATGAAGGCAGTAGATTTGAAGGTTGAGGAAGAGCAGAAGGTGACGATATTGTTATATCCGTTGCCTGGCCGTTATACAGGTTTCTCAAATAGTTTGATCTATGGTCAGGATACATTGACTCTTGATAATGTCAAGATAGGTCTTCTTAGTGAGGAATTGCGAGATCAGATGAAGGAGCTGAGTGATGGAAGTAGTGGTGTAGGAAATGGTCATGGCCTATTTGTGGAGAAGGATAAATATGAGAAGAAGGGAAACTGAGGGTGTTATTAATCTAGAAAGCCCAGTTGGAGAGGAAATTTGAAAGAAAGAAATAACAAGTGCTTCATATGTAAGAAACTGGGACATTGGAAGAATGAGTGTTCGGACAAGGAGATGGAGAAGGAAGATGTAGCATCTTTATCGGTTGCGGTGGAGAGAGGAGTTGGTGAGGGAGAAGTGGATGTTTTGTCGGGTATAGCATCGGATGTTTCGGGCAGCGAATGAGTGTTTGATTAAGGGGCTTCATATCTTATGACGTCAAATAGGAAATATTTTTCTTTTTATGAAGATAAATAAGGAATTCAATTGTTATAAGGAATTGTACTGTTTGTAAATCGAAGGTCATTGGTTTCGTGCTAATTCGAATGTTTGATGGAGTGTTTCGTACTCTCACTAATGTACGCTATATTTTAGAACTACGGAAGTCACTTATCTCTTTGGGATAGCTGGATTCTTTAGGATGCAAGGTCACTACTGAGAGTGACAGGTTGAGAGTTTCGAAGGGTGCACTTGTGGTTATGAAAGGTGCAAAGACTCATGGTGTTTATTTGCTTAAAGGAGTGACTGTAGAAGGTGAAACTTGTGTTGGTGTTGATAGTTCTCTCAGCGTAGATGTGATACGATTGTGGCATTTGAGATTGGCCATGTTTCGGAGAAGAGTTTGGATGTTCTTCGTAGAAAGGAGATGATTGATGGAGAAAGTTTCAACCAACTGGAGTTTTGGGAGGAATGTTTCATGGGGAAGCAAACTAGAGTGTCACTCAGTGAAGGGAAACATGATTCAGGAGGGATTCTTGAGTATGTGCACACAGATGTTTGAGGACCTGCACCTGTAACTTCTTTAGTTGGAGAAAGATATTATAATTCTTTTACTGATGATTTTTCTCAAAAAAATTGGTTGTATGTAGTGAAGGCCAAGTCGAAGGCATTTGCTAGGTTCAAAGAATGGAAGGCTCTTGTTAAGAATGAGAGTGGTAAAACCTTGAATGTTCTTAGGTCCGACAATGGCGGGGAGTGAGTTTTCAAAGATTTTCTGAAATTTTGCAAGCATCATAGTATTCAGAGGCATTTTATTACACCTAGGAATCCATAATCTAATGGAGTAGCGGAAATAATGAACCGAACTCTATTGGAGAAAACTCGATGCTTGAGATTGACATCGGGTTTATCTAAGGGATTTTGGGTCGAAGCTTTGTCAACCGTAGTGCATATTATTAATTGAATTCCATGCTCGTCTATTGATAACCAAATCCTGGAGGAAGTGTGGAAGGGAAAGAGCATTGACTTGAGCTATCTTCGTATTTTTTGTAGTCCAATTTATGTGCATGATCCTAGGAGTGATAAGCTTACGGCTAGAGCTTTCAAGGGGAGTTTTCTTGGCCATATGGACAAATTAAAGGCTATGGGATTTGGAATTCGAAAACAAAAAAGGTTGTGAATTCTTGTCATGTTACTTTTGATGAGTCGGCTATGTTCAAGGAGAATGAGGGTTCATCAGATGTTCCAGATTTGGTTCATGGTGAATCAAAGAAGAAGGACGAGGTGAATGCGGTTGATGTTACATCACATAATTCATACGGTTCCTTTAGTAGCTTTGATGATGTGCACGATTCTAGAGAAGATTCGGTTCAAGGTGGAGCTGAAGGAAGACCGGATGATGGAATTGCTACTCAGGTTGGTCATCGCGCTATAAGACCACCCGAAAGATATGGTAATTGGAACTATATTAGATTTTGTGAGAACTTGGATTATGCTCTTCATGTAGTCCAAGACGAGCTGATGGAACTTGATAACGCCATGTGATTGAATGATAGCTCGAAACAGATTTGTGTCATGGAGGAAGAGATGCAATCGTTGATGAAGAACCATACTTGGGATTTGGTTCCACTTCCTAATATAAACCGTGTTATAGGTTGCAAATGGATATACAAGGTGAAGGACGATGGAAAGTACAAAGCTAGACTAGTGGCTAAGGGGTTTGCACAAAGGAAGTGAAAGGAGTATGATGAGATATTTGCATAAGTTGTGAGACATACTTCTATTTAGATATTACCTGCTATAGTCATTATTCACGACTTAGAGTTGGAGCAACTTGATGTGAAAACCGCATTTTCACATAGTGACTTAGATGATGACATCTACACGGAGCAACCGGAAGGATTTGCTATAGATGGTAACAAAATTGGTTTGCAAGTTAAAGAAATTACTATATAATTTGAAGCAATTACCAAGGCAATGGTACAAGAGGTTTGATCATTTAATGCTTGAAAGTGGCTTTAAGAGAAGCATTAAGGATGCTTGTGTTTATTTCAAAAAGTTGAAAAATGATTGTTGGGTGTATTTACTCTTTTATGTGGACGATATGCTCATTGCTTCTAAAGACAAGGAAGAAAACAAAAAGTTGAAAATGAGATTAAAAGCGGGATTCAAAACGAAAGACCTTGGAGAAGTAAAGAAGATTTTAGGCATGGAAATCGAAAGGGATAAAAAGAGTTTTTAGTTGAAATTGACTTAAAAGAAATGCACTAGAAAAGTGCTTTGCTGGTTTAGCATGGAGGATGCAAAGGTGTCAAATACACCTTTACCATTGCATGTAAAGCTTTCGAGTAAGGATCATCTATCGAGGAGAATGATAAGGCTTATATGAAAAAAGTGTCATATGCTAGTGCGGTTGGTAGTTTAATGTATGCCATGGTGTGTACAAGGCCCGATATTGCAAATGTCGTCGAAGTGGTTAGTCGGTTTATGGCTAATCCAGGGAAATCGCATTGGGAAGTAGTGAAGATTATCTTGAGAAACTTGAAAGGTACAACATCTCATGGTCTTGTTTTTTAGGGTAGTAAGGAGAAGAATTGCATGTTGGTGGGTTATTGTGATTTGGACTATGCCGGTGATAGGGATCGAAGAAAATCAACTTCCGGATATGTCTTCACTCTTGGTGGTACAACCATAAGTTGGACGTGTAAATTGTAAATCGTAGTTGCTTTATCCACTTTGGAGGTGGAGTTGACATCCATGGTGGAAGCGGCAAAGGAAGCACTCTATTTGAAACGATTGTTGTGTGACCTTGGTTTGGATCATGGCAGTGTCGATGTTCAATGTGATAGCCAAAGCGCTACTCATTTGACATTTAGCTCACGGACCAAGCATACTGAGGCGAGTTAGTCATTTCTAGTAGCCATGAATGAAAAAAGCAAGTATGCCTTCGGAAAGTGCACACAAAGGATAATACTGCGGATATGTTCATTATGGCATTATCGATTGGGAAGTTTGAGCATTCCTCGAGTGTGATTCGCTTGAAGAAGTGATAGGTGCAACGAGGTGGCACGGTTGAGGGAGAAACTTAGTTATGGATGGAGAAGAGTATCGGTGAGAGGTTGGAGTTCTAACTTCTTGGTATGTACTCGTTTCACTCCGGAGTATGTATGTTTGGCTTATGATGATACTAATTTTAGAGTTGGCGTTTCCAATACTCCATTGGCGGGTATGGGATTTGCCTGAACTTGTTGGTGGAGTGCAATGGTGGTGGCTCTGCTGGAGTTCATTGGGAAAACATTCAAGATTGTTTGGTAGAAGGTAGAGATGGTTTGGGACCATCGGAATTGGCGGTGGATATAGTGTCAAGGTGAATTGTTAAACTTCATGACACTATATAGGCTAGAATTGAAGTAGTCGGAAGTAGCTTCATAATGTAGAAAACGGTTCACGAACCGGAGCTCGTAGGTAGAAGTTATGGATGAAAGGTGTTCCAGTTGGAAGGGCGACAAACGTCTGAGTTAGAACAGGAAATTTCCCTAGAATTGCTACAAACGTCTAACCTATTTGGATAGATGTTTGACCTATTTGGATAGATGTCTATGTTGAAGCAATAAATGGGACATATGTCTGAGGGGATATGACAGATGTCTGACCTTTGGAGGAAGATTTTCCCAAACCTCGGGACAGACCTCTTACCACATGGACAAACGTCTGAGGCGACTTTTGGGCTATTTCGAGCCATGGACTTGGCAGACTGATTTGTGAAGGTTCAAGGGGAAATTTGGGTAATTTCCAAATATTAGTATATTCCTATACAAGTTATTCTTAGATACAAAGAGCTAAGATGAGAAAAAGGGATTAACAAGAGATTAACCTAGGTTTATTCTAATTAGGGTTTTGGCATTTCTAATCTTCTTCAATTCTCATATCCACACAATCAAATTTTCTGGTGAATTTGATCATTATAATTAGTCTCTTGTACTCTTCTATTGATATTAATAAAAATTCTCTCTCAAAATGGACGTACACTAACAAGATGTTAGTGGAACCACTATAACTCCCTGTGTGATTTACTTTTCGTTATTGCTCTATTATTTCTCTTATTCGGTGATTGTGATTGATTATTGAATTAGGCTAAGACTGTTTTTGAGATATTGATTTGTTGTTTTTGCACATTTACCGTGATCTCGTCTTCCGCTGTGTTTAGGGGTTTGATGTGAATGGTCTTGAGTTGAAATTCTCCACAACATGTTGATGTATTGTTAGACCAAAAAATGGCACCAACACCCAAAAAATCATGTTTGGAGCAGGAAATATGAAGAAATGATTGAAAAAAGTAAGACAACATTTTATAGTGGTTCGGCATTAACGAGCCTACATCCACTTTATAATCTCTCAATAATATCAAAAAATTGGATTTACAATGCATGAGATTGTCAGAATCTCTAATATAACACTCTTTTTTTTGTTTCTCTCGAACTACAATCATGAAAGTAGCAAATATTTCGAGAATAGATGGCTGGTAGCCATGGCTGAATTGCATGGAGTTTACATAGGACCAAAACTCCTTTAATATGTCTTCAAGTGGTTTATATATAGGCGTCATGTCGAATACGTGGAACCCGAACCATGTTTTTCGGAGGTAGTGGCAGTAGTTATAGGAGGGTAGCGGTTGATTCGTGGCTAGTTGGCTCAAAACATGGACAAGTGGCACCAATCCCGCGCCTTAGGAGATAGTGGGGGGAGTAGTAGAAGCAGGTGGTTAGCACAGTATCTTTAATATTTAGTAAATAAGTCTATGTGGTATAAAAAAGTATTAAATAGTCATATTAAAAAGCGTTAATAAATTACGTATTTAGGATCGAACTTCTAACCAGTTTTCGAAGTTTTCTACTCCATTTTATATCAAAACTTATTACTTCAGTATTCTTCTACTTCATATAAAATTTTCTTACTACATTTATTTTCTTATTTAATTATGTAGGTTAAAACTAAGGAAGGATGAACATTATAAAAATGGAGTTTATATCTATGTAACAACGAACCAATTAATCCATATAAAATCAATTAATGAAAGACAACGAAAAATGAAAATCAGTGATAACAAAGAAAATATCCATGATGTTATGAATTGAAATATAAATTTAAATTATAAGTATGAAATTAACTACAGATAATGCAAGACATCAAACACAAAAGGTAAGCAAAAAAGTTAAACGAAAAGTCAACAATTATATAAAACTTGAGAATAAACCAAGGTTTCCAACTTTACATGTATTATGTTTTACTTATCAACGAGAGATTTTATGTGATCAATATATTTATGAAATTAGTGGCAAACAAAGAGAATATAACTATAATCTTACAAATTGGAAATTTAGCCCTAAATTATGTATAAAAAATTATAACAAAAACTACAGAATGAACATCAAATTAAATGAAAAAATAAATAAAAATCTAACCTTTTAATCAAGCTCTATCAAATTTGTTTGGAGATGCTCAATTTTTTTATAAAAACAACATAAGAATATAATCTCTATAAACTATGAATAAAATCATAATCAAGTTGGATATGAAGCAGTAAATCATTAACCAATTCTCTCAAATTCTTTATTAGAATAAAATATTAAAGAAATTGACTTCAAATTATTTGGAATTTTTTTAGTTTGAGTTAATTTGGGATTAGAATTTTCTAATTGAAACATACATAGAGATCCTAGAAAAGAAAAAGAGATAATATTATGAGAAAATTAAATAAAGGTGAAAGAATAAAAAAAAAGTGACAAAGGCACACATTGGTACTTCTTTTAAAATGTATAATGGGAAGATGATTCACAAAATATTAGTGAATCTATTAGAATTCTTTTAAGAAATAACTTCACACTACAAGAAAAATGATTTTTTGTAGCGCCCAAGAACCGCCACCAATCATTTTTGTGGCGTTTCGATAATCTTTACGAGAAAACATGCCACTAAAAATCATTGAGTATTAGTTGCACATTTTATAAACGCCACTAAATATTTATTTTTAATAGTGTTTTGTTAAACGGTGCGAATGTTTTTTCTGCAGCGTCTATGAAACACCACAAAAAAAGTTTCTTCACTACGATTTTTTTAATGGAATTCATTCATATTTTTTGTAGCGTTTAGTGAATGCCATTGCAAATGTTCCTGATTACCTTACCCATTGATTTGTAGCGTTTTTTAACTGTTACAAATAAAAATAATATTCCATCACCATTTTTGCCTAATTTTTGTATCATAATATTCCAGACTTACCCATAATTTTGCCTCCAATTATATAACAACCAAAAAATACAAACACATACACTTCTTAACATAACATATCAAACAACCACAAAATATGTACACATTTAAAGATCAATAAGATACATACACATTCAAATATCCACAACATACATAAGTGTCAAGACAAAATTTGCCATACAATTACACAACCAAACTACCATTAACAATGTCATAACCAAACTGCGTGCAAACAAGGTACATTAAACACTGAAATAAACATCTGAAATAATCAAGGTACCGTGCATATATCATTAACTAATGTTGTTATTGTCGATGTCTTTAAAAAAGGTTGTTTTACATGTAAACGAAGTACCGAACAAAAGACTAAGAAAATAATGAAAATTGATTACTAAAACAAAATTTTAATAATCAATTTTACCTGAAGTGGATCCCTGTTATGCGCTTCATGCAGCAGCTAAATGCTTTGGCTTTACTGCTGCTTCTTCTCAGATCACTTTAGCTCCCAATTGCTTGTTACTAGAACAAAACTTTTGCTCCATTGCTCCTTGTTTCAGCTCAGATATGGCAAAAACCAGCACTTCTGCTTCATTTCCTACATTTTCAACGCTAAATAGGCCAAGTACCATCATCCTATAAAAGATATTAATTACATTTGAACGGAAAGAATAAAACATGAAGATACAAAACAAGAAGTTTGAGTAACCAGGTTTCATATCAATATTGTGATATCTCATGTATTTATTTTTTATATCCACACGCACAAACATAAAAACACATGCACAATTCTAAAAAAAGAGGAAAATTAACCTGTATTGATAATGCTAAGGCAATAGACCCGAAGTACTTTCCATAGGCAGTTCCCAAATCAACATTATCTAACATAAGGACATTTTAAATGACCTATTAGTCAAACTTTATACAGCAAAATGAGCATCAGATTAAGCATAGACTACAATTGTTTATGTAAGAACTTACTTCCATTGAAATAGTGAACTCAGCCATGTTTCTTGGTATCCACAAGTCGATAAAGTACGTACATACATGAAACGCATTTTTAAGTTGTAGGTCAAATATTTTTAACAAAGCCAATCAACAAAAAGTATAAAAAAGTAAACGGTGTATTAATAACTGATTTGTTGTGCACTTATATTATAAAAGAACGAAAACCAGTTTAAACAACAACTTTGGATTTGTTTAAGGATAAAATGTGCCAACATGCATAAGGAATCACACAACCTCAAAATAACCAAAGTAAAGAGAGGATATGTGCCAACAAAGGTCCAAGTTCTAACAAACAAATATAATTCAAGAAGAAATCATACCAAATCAATTTGTCTCATAGAAAATCCAAGAGCACCATAAGCAATCTTAGCTATATAAAACAATCAAAATTCGTTAAGATATATAACAATGGTAAATTAACAAAATAGACGAAATTTTCGTAAGTAATAGGCATACCTGTAGAGTTCCCAGCGATGCGATAAACTTGTGGCATTTGCATGAAGAGCCTTTTGAATTGCAGGCATAATCAGATAAGCAAAAATATAATTGTCCGAACAAGGATCGAAATCAGCCATTTGAAAAATCAGTAGGAATATAGATATTATATTATCACAAATCAGTGCTTGGTTGATAAAAATAAACATAATGGTAAATACTAAATACTCACCGCAACACCAGATTTTGGAAGTTGCACTAAGTATACTAAGGAGAAAATGTAAGATCGGATCTCAAACTCCCCTGGTACGGTATAACCACTTCTTCTATAACACCGCATTTCTCTCTAGGTTAAATACAAACTAAACCACCTATAAGATACTTAGAAGATGGTGGGTTTCTCTGTTCAGTTACCCACATCAATTTAGGTTTCTCCAGCCTCATCAATATGAATATCGAGATTGCAAATATGGTTCAGGTTCAACTTGATCATTGATGGCCTAATACAAATTATGCAGTCTTGATTATTAAAATTGATGGGGGAAGAGCCTAAAACGAATTTTCTTTGTCCCTTTTGGGTGACCAGTTAAGAAGAACCGAGTTAACCTATGTAAAATAATGCTTCTCCTGAGCCTACAGAGAAATTTTGTATGAAATGTATCAGTTATATAACATAGTCACAAACATGAGATATGTTATATAATCCTTGTACTGTTAACCAATGCAACGCTTGTATGAACATTTTTATGACAAGTATAAACTTTTTTATGATATGTAACATTCAACACTATAGAAAAAAGGCACATCCAAGATAAACTTTTGAAGATCCTGACACTGTTAAGTATCACTGCTAGAAAGTATATTCCAGAACCATGTCGACGAGGTATCCAATAACTTTAAGATACTGCGACCAAATTCCATGAAGATGGAACATTCACGTTTTATTAAGTAATAAATTGCGAGTTATATGCGTATACCTGAAGTGAACAAGTATTCTGTGGGCTGGTTGAGGAAACACTTCAAAATGATAAAGTTGATCAGATGGATGAATATTTTTACCGCTTACTATTTAACAATTTGGTTCGGTTAACAAACCTACTAACCTCGACTTACCTTGGGAGTTACTAAATTGATCCATTAAGACTTATTGATCTTTGAAACTTGAGTTACTAAATTCTGAAGCTCTTTAATAACTGAAAACTTTATTTTAAAGTTTTCATCATTTTGAAGTGTTCCCTTAACCAGACCGCATAAAACTAGGTCAATACCTTTCTTACCTCCATGTATAAGCAGAGAACTCATGATTTGTTTCTTAATAACACGTGAATGTTCCATTTTCATGGAAATAAGTCGTAGTATCCTAAATATACTAAACACCTGCCGACATGGATCTGAAATATACCTCTTGACAACACTACTATACACTTATAGTGAACTTTGATAGGAGATCCTACCATCTTAGTGTTATGTTTCAAATTAATTGTCAATCCATTGAATGTAGTGACTTAGTTTAGTAACTCTCAAGATAAATTGAATGTAGTCACTTAATTTAGTAACTCCCAAGTCAAATTAACTTAATTTAGTAACTCCTAAGTCAAATTAATTGTCATCTCATATATATTAGACCTCTTGGCCACAAAATTAACTTGCTTGTATTTCTGAGAAATCTCGAAATGTTCACACACACTTGATATATACACCCCTCATAAACATATGTGCTCGTGCTTCACACATACAAAACATAGTATCACCTGCACTATGTATGTCTTTATGCTCATAATCATTGTATGTTATGTATACACACACACACACACACATGTGCATGCAAAAGTCCTACATTAAAGATATATTTATCCAATTGTGTTTACAACATAACATTCATATGAAACTTTAAATGGATCTGTATGCCCAAATAATGTTTATATATAACAATTTATCCATTTGCATATGTCCAGAAGCAACTAGTATATTATATGTTCAGAAGCAACTAGCATATAATTAAAGTAAAATAAATACTATTTGCATATCCTAATGTCAAACACAAGGTAAGTAGGTATTAATAATTATAAAGTGCCACTCTTTTGGGTCTATCTTTATTTAGCTATATTTAAAAGCAGTAATCTTTCATGTATATCACTACACACACACACACACACACACATATATATATATATATATATATACACACAACCCGGATTTAAATGTTCGATCACAACAACTATATGGCATATTTCACTATTTATGTATACTCCTATACATACAAATCAGATGGAATAAATAAAATAAAATAAAATAAAATAAAATAACATACATAAACACATTCTGATTGCAAAGTAGGTATACCTGTTTCGATCCTGTTTCACTGTTCGGTTTCCCACATCAATTCACGTTTCTCTGGACTCATTAATATCAATATCGAGATTGCAAATACGGTTCAGGTTCAACTTGATCATTGATGGCCTAACACAAATATTTTCAATCTCGATTATTGATATTGATGGGACTAGTATGCCTAAAACAAATTGTCTTCGTCCCTTGGGATGATTAGTTAAGAAGAAACTGAGTTTCCCTATGTTACATAATGCTTCTCCTGAGCCTACTGGGAAATTTTGTATGAAATGTATCAGTTAAGTGACACTTTTTTAACTGCACAATTTTAATATTCATGTTTACTCATATACATGCAAATCAGATGTAATAAAATAAAATAGATTAACATACATAAACACATTCTGATATACTTGCATAATATCACATATTACAAAATTCATATACTGCTTAAGTCATATGCTGCACAATTTATATACTATGTAACTTATATATATAATTCATGCATACTATTATGAAACATTTATAGATCTAAATTTGAAGCATACAGGGGATCATAAGCATATAAATTTAATCTAGCATACTGTCAAAACTCAGAGTTCAAAAGTAACTTAAAAACTCAGACATATAACCCATTTACAAACAGTGTTTGCAGAAATCAACTGTTTTAGTTTGTGGTTGCAGAAATCAACACACAACGGATTTTTACTGTTTAAAACCCTAAACGATAGGATCCAAACAAAATTAGATAAATCAAGATTGATTTTATACCTTTCTAGCTTTTGCGATTTCATGAACTTGAATATGATTTGGAATTGAATAAAATCGCTTTGTAGCGTCGATGAGATGCACCGCCTCTACTGGTATCCATACGAACGTTGAACGGGATCGTCTTTACGAAATCGTATTGAACTGAGAAATAATAAGTGGTAGATTGAAAGTGGTTAGAAGCTAGGGTTTTTTTTTACGGAAAAAGGAAAAAAAGGAAATGAGGGTTAAAAGATTTTAAGTATGAGGGGAGAGGAATAGAGAATAGGTCGGTTACGTTTACTTTGGACACACGGACTTACGTTTACGAAGAGGCAACATTGTGAAATATTTTTTACCGCGCTTATACTAGTACCGAAAACACTTTTGCTTGCATTTGAGAAATAATGTGATCAATTTTTGCAATAAAAAATCATTTTTCTTGTAGTGTCAATAAGAACAAATAATGATAAATTTAAGAATAAAATGACAAATGCACACATGGCAGAACATGGAATTTTTGATTAAACTAGAACTGAAAAGTCTTCCAAGGAATATTGAGCTTTCATATAATATAATAGGTATAACATTGTATCCTTTCCTTTACTACGCATATATTAATTACAATTATAACGTATATTGATTGTAATTGTAACGTACATTATTTGTTATTTATCCTTAATTAGTTCTTAGCTAAATATTATTCTCCGATACATGTTTATTATAATTTATTTTCAATTTGAATTTTAGTTTGAATTTTAATTGTATACAATTGGTTAAGGTTACATAAACGCACGATTAAGGCATTAGGGTAGAATGTAAGAGGTCATAGGTTTGACTCAGTCAGACCCCCTTACTATGGTAATATAATTACCCAATTTTGTATGCATAAAGTACCCAATTTCCTTAAAAAATAAGTTGTTTTCGATATTAGAACTTTAAACGGTCATAACTTCTCCAATTGAAAACATTATATATGAAATTTTATAAAAAAATCGAGATGAACACAATGATAAAAGTTTCATAGCTAGATTCTAATACTTAAAAAATGACCATTTTTCATTGTTTTCAAAATTTATTTACTAAATTCTTATTAATTAATTATTTAAAAAGAGGGGTGTTACAATGACCCACTCGGTAATATTAGGTCAAATGGGAAATAGTGATGTGACATAATTACATAGTTTTCTTGATTAGGAATACCACTAAACTTTATCATACAAGCTTTGCTTTGGTTATAGTGAAATCGTGGCATGACATCTATTGAATGACTGTAGTTTGGTCGAGTGAAAGCTTTGAAAGTGAAATACTCTCCGAGAGAAAGTCTCATCTCACTAATTGTACGAGGTCCATATCACGGTTAACTGAAGTCAACTCAAAGTCGAAATCTTTAATCCATGTAGTACAGTTAATTTAGGGTTGTTATGGTAATGATTAATATTATCATATGACAAATACGGTTACTATACCGTTTTTACTAGTAAATCAAAATTGTTTACTGTTACCGATCGAATGACATACCGAAGACTGGTATATCGATAATCTTGTAACCGTTACACTAGTAATAGTAAATTACCACTTGTCCTTTAAATTTTGTATCTTGACATGCTTTCAGTACACAGTGCATATTTATTATGCTATATGTAATGTTAGTTAATAAAAAGCACAAATGAGAAAGAAAATAAGTGTACTTAAATTATAATTGTTTCACCTTATTATTCAACTAAATTTAATCATTTATTTGGCTTTAAATGCATGTAATGAAGCATATCAAATGAATATACATATGTTTTAAATTGACTGGTAAAATTACCATTAATGCTAGTATTAAAGAAATGTTAACCATAATTTACCTTTTAAAAATGATAAATTTAGCATTACCATAACAACCCTGGTTAATTATTATTATTGAACCAAAGACTTTGTGTTTGGACTAAAAAGTTTAATATGGATAAATATTTTAATTTTGACAATTACCAAATCCTATAAGTTCTATCATGATATAGTTTTAACAAAGATGATTGGTGCAAATAATTATTACTGTCATTAAATAAATTAAATATGGATTTTACCAATGCCATGTAAATGGTAAATTTAGCCATGATGTTACACAATCTCCTAAGTGACACGTGAATTCTAATATCTAAATTATTTAATATTAATTAATGACTAAATTTACACTTAAGAGCCACATAAATAAATACTGATACGCTTGTTACCACCCGACTTAATTAAAGTATAATTATTATAAATTATTTAATATATATGAGAGATCATTTATAAAATCTTATTTAATATGTATTGAATAATATTGAATAGTGTGCTTAAAATATTTATATAAATACTAATCAACATGCGATATCGATACATTTATTTAATTTTGATGTAAATTCAGTAAATAGTGTTCGAGCTTAAAGTGGATTTAAGGCCCATATGAGGCACGTAAATTTTGGCTATTAGTGGAGCATGGTGACAAATCCATGTTTGACATAGTGAGGTAGGTATTGAATTAGATAGAAAAGGAATAAAGTAAGAGAAATAAAGGGATATATATATATATATATCTACTCTTCACTCTTTTATGTCCCTATATCTAATCCTCTTAACCTTCAATTTTTTTTCTTGATCCTTTTAAAGGTTCCTCTATAACATCATTCTTGCTAAAATTTCCATCTCATTCCTCCATATATTCAAGCATTTTGAACATCTAATTAAAGTCGATTCAAATTTCAGTGCTAGAATTGAGTAGGAGCTTGCAACTTCCAAATACAAGATTAAATCCAAGGAGTTTAGATTTTTTTTACTTCAACGTGTATCTTACGGAAGTAGGGAAGGTTGTTTCTGGGAAACAGTGTAATACTAATGTGAATGGATTTTAAGGCTACCATACCACTTGAAAGAATTGAGTAATGTTTATTAACTATACGAGTTCTCTAAATTCCAATATCATAAGTCAAACATGGATAATTAGCATAGAAATATATTAATAACCAATCACAAATATATGCAATACAGTAAAAGTAAAATAAAAGAAAGAGAAAAGACACAAGGAATTTTTATACTGGTTTGGATTAACAAATTCTTCATCCAACCCTTGTATATGTCTAGATTTTTCAAATGCTAAACAATAGCAAGCAAACTGGAATACAGTCCCAGTTTCAAGGTGAAGAGAGAATCCATCCTGAATTTATGAGTATAAGATGGACTCGCTTGGTTTGAATGGGAAACAAGCACACCCACGTGATTTAAATGGACAACAAGCACATCCACTTGATTTTAAACGGGCAAAAAGCATAGTCACTCAATTTGAATTGGTAATAAGCTCATCAAAGAAGTAGTAGTAGACGATAAACATATAAGTATACTTTGGATATAGAATATCATATAGCCCTTTGATAACATTTTGAACTTTGAATTGATAAGAGAATGCAAACTAATTAGAGGATTATAGTGAGTGAATGTAGTAAAATAGAAATTGAATGTAAGAAAAAATTTGTGATATATGTAGTGAAAGTTCTGAGTAAAATAAGATAGAACAGTGATTTTCTAACCATTATAGAGTGTTTAAATGGATGTGTCTATTCATGGATAGATATAATCAAAAATTGCAACTTTTCAAAGACTAAAAGGCGTCTCTCTAATGGCTATATGGTGTTTAAAAGGATGTGCATGTTAACAAAGAGCGTAATGAAAGATCATAAATTTTCAAAATTAACGTTTCTTCAATGGTCTATATATCGACAAACTCGTGTAGTACATGTCAACGTACTTGTTGATGTTTCAAAAATATGAACACTTTTAAGGTGTTTCAAAATGTTGAACTCTTGTTAAATTATTTAAGCATAGTTTTTAAAGTACCTTTATAAAACTTTTATAAAATATTTGTAAAAATAGGTTTTGAAAATAAAATAAATAGTTTGATAAGAGACCACTAAAAGAATTAAATGGTAGCTATCCAAGGATTTTGACAAATTATTTTGATGTTTCTTTATTATAAATTTGTAACGACCCACATTCTACGTATCGGAGGATCGTAGAATATTTATATTATTTTCATACGAAGTCGTATGGTCGTGTAACTTTGGGGAACGACTATTGGGGTCATTTCCCATGTTCAGGATTTTTTCCGAATTTTATATGACCGTTCTGCCCCTAGCGAATTTTTTTTCGCCTATGAATTTTGATTAGTAAGGAGTTTTGACCTAAAACCACTTCCATTGGATTTGAATGATGATTTACCTTTCAGTAGAGTGGTTACATTAGTCAAACAGACTCACCGTTTGGGAGATATGGCTGAAACAAGGTTTGGAAGGTTAAAAACTGCTTAAGCGGGCTTAATAGGGTAATTAGTGGACGGGCCCATAACCCGTTTCGAGATTAATGTTATGGGGAGGCTGAAATGAGTTAGGAAACCATCTCATTTCATTTTCTTAGCCGCCACTTTCATTTCCTCAAACATAGTGATGGACTCCACCTTCTAAACTACCTCTTAATCACATTCTAATCCAATACTAAGCTAATCAACATCAAATCAAGGAAAATTAACATCAAATTGAAGGTAGAGCTGCTATGTTGTATTAGGATTCGAACCAAACCAGAGATATTTTCAGATCTGAGATTTATTTGTGTCTAAGGTGAGTGATTTGCACTTTTATTCACTAATTATGGCTAATTAGAGGTGATTAGTAATAATTAGCAAAATTATGAATCAGAAAAATATGGAAAAATATGCATAAATTCTGAAATATTATTTTATGTTACTGGTTAAATATTGGGTTAATTTGGATTAAGTTTGCTAATCCTATGGTTAAACATAGTTAAGGGGATTAAGGGGGAAAACATGGATTTTGGTATGTTTGATCCTAAATAACACATATGATTGATGTTTTAATGTTTTTGATTGATCCTATATGTTGTTACTATTGTTTGAGATGCTTTATGATTGTTTAGAAAAGTTAGAATGGTTGAAAATGTCGTCGTGTGGCGTAAATAGCTTGTTGGAAAACTGTCAGGAAGTGCGGTTCGTGACCTAGGCATCACGACCCTCCGATCGTGACACCACCCGCATGACCCAATCCAATCATCGAGCACACCCCCTCTCATGAACCGACCATTCACGCTTGAGCTCCACGAACCGTGAAGCACCATACAACCACAAGCCGACCCGGAGTTGGAGTCACGAACCGATTTAGGAGTGGAGCACCATGAGCTGCTCTCCACGACCAAGGAAGGCCACGACCCAGGTGGGACCTACGAATTTCCCCCGAATTGAAGCAGGAGCACGAACGGAAGCTTGTAAGCACGAATCAATCAGAGTACAGAACCGAACCGAACCGGAGAAGACCAAAAACATGAGATGCAAAGGAAGTTCAAAATGAGAAGTTATCACTCAGGATCCAGATAGGAACCAACGAGTGAACTTCAAGAGTTGGACTTTGCTGCAGGACGTGTGCAAAGGGGTTATCGATATCCGTAGCTTTGGTTCACCACTGAGAGACGGACTAGTGGCTATGGATCAACGCAATGGGGTCAATGAGACTCCCAAGCGCAAAGTGATCGTAGCATGGCTATAGATCAGTGCAATGGGGCCATTAGGACTCCCAAGGGCAAGGTGATCGTAGAAAAGGATTATCGACTATGGACCAGCGCAATAGGGTCATTAAGACTCCTAAGGGCAAAGTGGTCACAGTAAAGGATTTGGTGATCAAAGTGGTGGATATCGTATGCTTTACGCACTGAGTGAGAGATGTGAGGATGATTGCTATGTTCGATGTTTGCTATCACCATGACATGCACACTCCCATTTTACACTTTATGTAAGTGTTACCTTATATTATTGTACATCTTGTTGTGCTAACTCTTTGGTTGCAGGTCTAGGTTCAGGTATGGTTATTTATGTCTGTTATTGTTTTATTTTGCTGCTATCGCTCATACCAGACTTTTTTCTGACCCAGATTTTATGTCTCTTCTTATTACTCTGGGTGCTCCTAAACTAGCAGACTAGAGACATGTTAGGTGGTTATGCACGAGTAGTTGCCCGAAGACGAGCAGGAGGCATCCACGTACTATTTACATATATTCTCCTTATGTTGTTGCTGGTCACCACTTTGGGCATTAGTAGTGTACCTTTTCAATTTTGCTTTAGAGACAGTATTTTGAAGTTGTAATAATGGTTTGGATCATAAGCTGTATTTTGGATTCCGCTGCTATGATGGTTTAGTTTTCAGCTTATGCACTGTCTCGCCTGTTTTATGTCAAGTTATGTTATTATTATATTTTATTCCATACGTTGTGAGATATAATACAGGTTCTTTGGAGATTCATAGTTTCAAATCCTTTCCTTGATGGCCTTCCTGTGCTAATCGGCCATTTGTACAACACATTTCAGGGAAATGTCGACTGGTGCGGGTCGGACCGTCACACTTGGTATCAGAGCCTAGATTGCGTAGTTAACCTAGGGGAAGACATACGGGAGAGATAGTATACATATATGAGAGTGCGTATTTGTGATATTTTGGTTTTCAAAAGATATATATACACTACTAGAATATCTAAGGATAAAGTCGCACTGCACTGACATCACTATGGAGATGGGAGATGGTTAATCGTTTTTTCTTTACAGATTGAACGATGAGCTGATATACGAGGAGTAAGGGTTCAAGGGCCAATGATAGGAATGTCCCTGATATGAGGACGATGTTTACTACCTTCATGCGAGAGATGTTTAGGGATGTTCAGGGAACAGTTCCTAATGCTGCTAACGATGGTGGTACAGCGGTGCAGGCGCCTAGAGACGATTTCGCCAAACTTAACAGGGATTATACTAGTCTTGGTGGGAAGTCTTTCCATGGAACGGAATCGGCTACGGTGGTTCAAGATTGGTTGGATAGTTGTGAGCGCATCTTCGAGGATTTGGGGATCGATGATGCGATAAAGAGAAAGCTAGCATCGCGTCAACTTCAAGGACGGGCTATGAATTGGTGGAATGCAATTAAAGTAGCTACTCCTGAGGATCAAGTTACTTGGAATCAGTTTAAGACTCGCTTCAGTGACAATTTTATCCCAGCTGCTCAAAAATCAGAATTGTATAGGAAATTTTTAGAGCTTAAGCAGAATGGTAGGGCGGTCTAGGAATATGTTGCTGAGTTCGATACTTTATCGAAGTATGGATTATCTCTTATCGATACTGTCGTGAAGAAGAACGAGAAGTTCATAACCGGCATAGATGAGTACTTGGGGGAAAGACTTATAACACAACGACGAGACCTTCGAATCTGTAGTGGGAAAGGCATTGAGGTCGGAGAGACTTTAACCTAAGTCAAAGGCCTAGGTTGTTATTACATCTGCAGGGGAGCCAAAGCCGCAGGCAAGCGGTGGAGGAAAGAATTATTCATAGAATAAGAGGAAACAGAACCAAGCTAAGGATGGTCAGAAGAAGAACAAGAAAGATGTTGAATGCTATAGCTGTGGCAAGAAGGACCATTATGCCAAAGATTGTCGAGCAAAGCCAGCGGACGGGAAGTGCTTCAAATGCGGCCAAGTAGGACATCACAATGATAAATGTCCACGACCTCCTAAAGAGAAGCAGATTGTGAAAGCATATGCCATTAACGCTATTCCTTCTTCGTCAAATGCCCCAACTACGGCGGAGAAAGGAAAAGGTGTCGTTATTCAAGTTATGCTTTCTATTTATGATGTTCCTGTTCGAGTATTATTTGATACCAAGGCTTCCCATTCCTTCGTATCTATTGACTTGGTAGATAGATTGGAATTGGAGCCCAAGGTTGTCGATAAACCTTTAGTTCTGACGAACCCGATCGGTGGTTTGACTAGCCTTAGTATGATTTGTCGAAATTTGGTCTTATCGAGCCATGGATGCATGCTTGCTTGTGATTGCTTTGTTTTGGGCTTTACTGGGTTTGGCATTTTTTTGGGATTCGATTGGCTCCAAAGGTATGGGGTGGTGGTAGACTATGACGGTTCTTCGGTGACCATTAGAGCGGATGATGGGCAGAGGGTACTGTTTGGTTGCCTACCTAGTGATGGGTGATGGCTAGTTTTCTAAATTCCCTCGACATCCTGCATGATGAGTTGTCAGATGTGCCTATTGTGGCGAATATCCGGACATCTTCGGGGAAGTGATCGGACTTCCACATCACCGAAAGATCAAGTTTCATATTGATTTAGCAAAAGATGCCAGACCTATAATGATGACACTTCGTCGTATGTCGCAAAGGGACCCGCGAGAGCTCGAGGTGCAAGTAACCGATCTTTTGAAGAAGGGATTTATCCAAAGAAGTGTTTCCGAGTGGGGAGCACCAGTTTTGTTTTCTACCAAGGCCGATGGTTCCCTTCGAGTTTCGTATTTGTTTGATCAGTTGAATGGAGCGAGAGTGTTCTCCCAGTTAGATCTCACGACAGGTTTTCATCAGCTACGAGTAGCGGTTGAGAGTATACCTAAAACGGCATTTCGGACGCCGTCTGGATTCTATGAGTGATTGGTTATGCCATTTAGGTTGACCAATAAACCCACATATTTTGTGGAACTTATGAAAAGAGTTTTCAGAGATCAATTAAATAAATTTTTTCTTGTGTTCGTCGACGATATCTTGGTTTATTCGTGAATGGAGGAAAAATAAAAGGAACATTTGAGGATAGTGATAGAGGTGTTGAGGAATCACCAATTGAAAGCGAAATTTTCTAAGTGTCACTTCTGGAGGAGGGAAGTGAGATTCTTAGGCCATGTTGTTTTAGAGAATGGTATTGCCGTAGATCCTGCGTAGGTGGCTATGGTGCAAGATTGGTGTACGCCCAAGAATGCAACGGATGTGAGAAGTTTCTAAGGGTTAGCTGGATACTATCGTAAGTTTATCCAAGACTTCTCCAAGATAGCAGCACCGTTAACTCAGTTGACCAAGAAGAATCAACCTTTTACTTGGGACGAAAGGTGCGAGAATGAATTTAAGAGTCTAAAGGAGAAGCTAATATGTGCACCAGTGTTAGTTATTCCTAAGGGGAACGAAGAAATGATGGCATACACGGATGCCTGTGGTACCGGACTAGGTATTGTACTGATGCAAGGAGGTAGAGTTGTAGCTTATGTTAGTCGGCAACTGAAACCGCATGAGAAAATATACCCTACCCATGATTTGGAATTGGCAGCGATGGTGTTCGCTCTAAAGATGTGGAGGCATTATCGCTTCGGAGAAAGATTTGAGTTGTTTACCGATCATAAGTCATTAAAGTATTTTTTTCTCTTAAAATGATTTAAATCTTTATCAACAGAGATGGTTAGAGTTCTTGGCTTCATAAGATTTCAATATCGCATACACGCCTAGGAAGGGCAATCCGGTAACTGATGCACTGAGTAGGAGACATGCCAGTTTGGGGGCTATGTTTTTGGAATGGAAGCCATTGGAGTATATTGATGGATATGATTTCAGACCTAAGTGCGAATTATATCCAAAGATGTTAGCAAGTTTGACGATCATACCGACTTTGATTGAGCGGAGTGGTTCCAGTCAGAGGGACGATCCTAAACTATTGGAAATTATCTCCAAGGTAGAGATGGGTATCAACGACAAGAGAATGAACAAGTATGGTCTTGATCGAGAGGGATGACTTCGAAAGAATGGGAGGCTAGTTGTACCCAACGTTAATGGATTGAAAGATGAAGTGCTTGGAGAGTGTCAACACTCAAAACTGACTATACATCCCGGTGGTAACAAAATGTATCGAGACATGAAGCAAACCTACTATTGGGAAGGGATGAAGAGAGATGTTGGAAAGTTTATATCCAAGTGCATGAACTGCCAGTTAGTTAAAGCTAAACAAAAGAAGCCTAGTAGTTTGTTACAACCATTGGAAATTCCCAAATGGAAATGGGAACAAGTCTCAATGGATTTCATTAACGGTTTGCCATGGACTAGATCGGGTCATGATATTATTTGGGTGATTGTGGATCGATTAACCAAGAGTGCAAGGTTTATACCAGTTAATTCGAATAGAAGGGCAACTAAGTTAGTGGAACTGTATATGAAGTGGGTAGTGAGATTTCACTGAGTACCCAAAGGTATTGTAAGTGACTGAGATCCGTTATTTACTAGTGGGTTTTGGAAGAGCTTACAAGAGGCGTTAGGGTCATAATTACATCTCAGTACCACATACCATCCCCAAACCGATGGTCAAACAAAGAGAGTGAATCATGTACTAGAGGATCTCTTAAGAGCTTGTATATTAGATTTTGGAGGGTCATGGGATGACCATTTGCATCTAGTTGAGTTCTCATATAATAATAGTTATCAGTCCAGTATTAGTATGGCTCCATTTGAAGCTTTGTATGAAAGACCGTGCAACTCACCATCATGTTGGTTAGAAACCGATGAGAAATTTGTGCTTGGGCCAGATGTAATAAGAGAAACTTCAGATAAAATCAAGGTTATCCAACAACGAATGAAGGCTGCCCAAGATAAGCAGAAGAGTTATGCTGATAAAAGGCAAAGAGAATTAAAATTCTCTGTTGGTGACCTGATATTTGTCAAGATCTCTCCATTGAAGAGTGTGATTCGTTTTGGTAGGAGAGGTAAGTTGGAACCAAGGTTTGTTGGTCCATTTCCAGTTCTCGAACAAGTTGGGAATTTAGCATATAGAGTGGGATAACCCGACATGATGGTGGGAGTTCACAACGTAGTTCATGTTTCCCAATTAAGGAAGTTCGTGCACGATTCTAATATGACTATTTCACCAGATCAGTTGGATGATGTCGAAGTGGAATCTGAGGCAGTTAGGAGCCACGGGACGATTCGTATTGTCGGACATGATACGAAGCAACTTCGAAGGAAGACAGTGAAACTGGTTAAGGTCCAGTGGGGTAATAATGAGGATGACTGTACTTGGGAAACCGAGGAGAGCATAAGGAATTCATATCCAGAACTCTTTGTCTGGTAAGATTTTAGTCGTGATATAGTTATCCCCTTCTTAGTAAACCGCATGCTAGGATAAGCTTGTTGTGTTATTGTGTATGTTTGATTGATTGTAAATTGTTGATACGCATGCAGGTTACCTTTATATGTTTTGGTTAAGGAATTTCGGGGGTGAAATTTCTTAAGGTGGGAGAGTGTAACGACCCGCATTCTACGTATCGGAGGATCGTAGAATATTTATCTTATTTTCATACAAAGTCGTATGGTCATGTAACTTATGGGAAGGACTATTGGGGTCATTTCCCATGTTCACGATTTTTGCCAAATTTTATATGACCGTTTTGCCCTTGGCGAATCTTGTTTCGCCCGTAACTTTGATTAGTAAGGAGTTTTGATTGGAAACCACTTCCATTGGATTTGAATGATGGTTTACTTTCCGTAGAGTGGTCACATTAGTCAAACGGACTTACCGTTTGGGAGATATGGCTGAAACAAGGTTTGGAAGGTGAAAAACTGCTTAAGCGGGCTTAGTAGGGTAATTAGTGGACGGGCCCATAACCCATTTCGGGATTAGGGTTATGGGGAGACTGAAATGAGTTAGGAAACTATCTCATTTCATTTTCTCAGCCGCCACTTTCATTTCTTCAAACATAGTGATGGCCTCCATCTTCTAAACTACCTCCTAATCACATTTTAATCGAGTATTAAGCTAATCAACATCAAATCAAGGCAAATTAACATCAAATTGGAGGTAGAGCTGTTGTGTGTCATTGGGATTCGAACCAAACCAGAGATATTTTCAGATATGAGATTTATTTGTGGCTAAGGTGAGTGATTTGCACTTTTATTCACTAACTACGACTAATTAGAGGTGACTAGTGATAATTAGCGGAATTATGACTCAGAAAAATATGAATAAATTTTGAAATATTATTTTATGTTACTGGTTAAAAATTGGTTAATTTGGATTAAGTTTGCTAATCCTATGGTTAAACATGGTTAAGGGGATTAAGAGGAAAATCATAGATTTTGGTATGTTTGATCCTAAATAACACATGTGATTGATGTTTTAATATTTTTGATTGATCCTATATGTTGTTACTACTGTTTGGGATGCTTTATGATTGTTTAATAAAGTTAGAATATTTGAAAACGTCATCGTGTGCTGTAAATAGCTTGCTGGAAGACTGTCAGAAAGTGCAACTTGTGACCTAGGCATCACGGCCCCTCGATCGTGACATCACCCTCACGACCCAATCCCACTCGTGGAGCACACCCCTCTCATGAGCCGACCACTCGCACTTGAGCTCCATGAACCATGAAGCACCATACAACCACGAGCCGACCCAGAGTTGGAGTCACGAACCGATCCAGGAGTGGAGCACCATGAGCTGCTCTCCACGACCAAGAAGGGTCACGACTCGGGTGAGACCCATGAACCGGTTCCCCCGAACCGAAGCAGGAGCATGAATGGAAGCTTGTAGGAGTGAATCGAGCAGAGGACAGAACCGAACCGAACTGGAGAAGACCAAAAACACGAGATGCAAAAGAAGTTCAAAATGAGAAGTTATCGCTCAAGATCAAGATGGGAACCAACGAGTGAACTTCAAGAGTTGGACTTTGCTGCGGGATGCGTGCAAAGGGATTATCGGTATTTGTAGCCTTGGTTCACCATTGAGAGATGGATTAGTGGCTATGGATCAGCACAATGGGGTCATTAAGACTCCCAAAGGCAACGTGATCTTAGCATGGCTATGAATCAGTGCAATGATGCCATTAGGACTCCCAAGGGCAAGGTGATCTTAGCAAAGGATTATTAACTATGGACCAGCACAATAGGGTCATTAAGACTCCCAAGGGAAAAGTGGTCTTAGTAAAGGATTTGGTGATCAAAGTGATTGATATCGTATGCTTTACGCATAGATGAGAGATGTGAGGATGATTGCTATGTTTGATGTTTGCTATCACCATGACATGCACACTCCCATTTTGCACTTTATGTTAGTGTTACCTTAGAGTACTGTACATCTTATTGTGCTAACTCTTTGGTTGCAGGCCCAGGTTCAGGTATGGTTATTTATACCTGTTATTGTTTTATTTTGCTGTTATCGCTCATACCATATTTTTGTCTGACCCAGAGTTTTATGTCTCTTCTTATTACTCTGGGTGCTCCTAAATGAGCAGACTAGAGAAAGGTTAGGTGGTTATGCACGAGTAGCTGTCCAGAGAGGAGCAGGAGGCTTCCACGTACTATTTACATATATTCTCCCTGTGTTGTTGCTGGTCACTACTTTGGGCATTAGTAGTGTACCTTCTCTATTTTGCTTTAAAGACAGTATTTTGAAGTTGTAATAATGGTTTGGATCATAAGCTGTATTTTGGATTCCGTTGCTATGATGGTTTAGTTTTCAGCTTATGCACTGTCTCGCCTGTTTTATGTCAAGTTATGTTATTATTATATTTTATTCCATGCGCTGTGAGATATACTATAGGTTCTTTGGAGATTCATTATTTCAAATCCTTTTTCTTGATGACTGTCCTGTGCTTGTCGGGCATTGGTACAACACATTTCGGGAAAATGTCGACTGGTGCTGGGCGGGCCATCACAAAATTATTGCCTTGAGCTCTTCTTTTTGTTATCTTTAAACTCAAGAGTCATGTATAAACCTATGTGATATCCAGTGAAAATTCTATCCAACTTGGGAAGACGTTAGTACTTATTAAAACAATATTCGTGCTATTAACAATCTCCTCATTTTGAAGATGACAACTACATGCATATGCATTACGCAATAAACGACCTATCGGAATGCAAAAAAATTATTGGCAAAGGCCAAAAAAATGTTGGCATAGGTCTTTGGCAACGTTTTTTTTGGATGATGCAATTTTCACCGTTGCTGCAGACCTCAAAGACAACATTTTGTCTATCTACGGCAACACAACAAATATGGTTACATTAGAACCCTATTTAGGTCTATAGCAATATCCTTAAGTGTCTGTAGCAACATCCAAAAATGTTGCTATAGACATTAATTTTATTTTTATATTTTGTTGGACCGACAATGTGGGGACCATTGGGCCTATGCCCCAACCTATCCTATCCGTACGACAATACCTTGTATGACTATTGCAATATTATTTCAGCAACATTTATAACCCGATGACAACACTATACTAAAGCTACTACAACACGGTATTTTATTTAAAAATTTATTTTATTTCAATATTTCAAATAATACAAATATTATGTCACCACTATTGTACATTCACTGATATATTACACAATCATTTATATTTACATGCATTCCTCACTACACTGTCACTCGATTCACTCATATACAGGCTCACTGACACTCTCTAACACGGTCTTCAACTTCTTCCATATAGCCATCTGCACAAGTGCAATTAATGGTGGTGAGATATGGTATTAGCTTATATATATTCACAGATACAAAGCAAATCAAAATGGTATTATTTAAGGAATTGTCTATTTTGCGTGTCTAAAGCAAGAAATTCAATTCAAATAACATAATCAGTAGAGTACCATTTGAAGGTTAAAGAGGCAATGAATGAATAAAGTATAAAACTGAATCCAAAATAGAAAAGGCACTACAAAGCCTGCAAGCATAACAATTAAAGTACACTAATTTTTTTGTAGGAAATGGTGAACCCACTCGCAGTATAAAATTGAACTGAAATGGTGAACCCACTCGCAAAGCCTACAAGCATAACAATTAAAGCGATGTGAACAATGCTTGAACCCCCAAATCGAAGCCCTAATTGAACCGAAATCATTGAACAAAGCTTGAACCAACAAATCGAAGCCCTAATTGAACCAGAATCGTTGAACCCCAACTTAAGAATGTTTGCTTGAACCTTTGCACAAAAACAGAGAAGAATCAAAATGTTTTTTGCAAAAGAAAATGTTATTTGCTTAACGAAACTAGGAAGAGGGAAAATAAAAATAAGATGACAGGGAACGAAACGAGGGTAAGAATTGAGTGGCGCCAAAGAAAATTGTTGTTTGTAGAAGAAGCGATCAGGATTGATGAGGTGTCACGTTATCCAACGTAAGATTTGATTTACGTGGATCGCCACGTAATACATGGGAAGGTCTGCTGTAGCAATAGTATATAAAATATTGCTTCGTGTTAGACTTGTTAAGCTAGGCCAACACATTTTTATGGCTAAGGTAACATAAAAAATAGAACGTTGTAGTAAGACCAAAATATCATAACTATCATCACATTTTGGCTGGCAACATCTTGCAAAATCGTTGCATTAGGCCGTTTATGGCCTACTGATATATATATATATATATATGTGTGTGTGTGTGTGTGTGTGTGTGTGTGTGTGTGTGTGTATGTATGTATGTAACTCCCCCATATTGGTTAAGTTCCCTTTGGCATATGAATATTTTATATTTTCCCCCTTTTTTGTCATAAAAAAATAGGTAAAGTAAAATAACTTCCCTTAAATATATTATTGTGGTGGAGTTTCAGTCGGAATCAAAATCAATAATAACTGTATAATAATATTTTTGCAAAATAAGTATGCATTTACATACGATCATAATTACATCTATTTCAACCATGCATCGAAAATTCTATTATTATTCACTAATTAGACGAAAAAAATGAATATTACTAAAGTTAAATACATAGTATACGACTAAGATATATAACAAATACATATTATAAGTACAATTTATTGAAATACAATTTAAAATTTAGATTTTCTTAGAAACTTTGGCTAATTCTTTAGATCTAAGACAGGGTAGGTGTTGATAACTTCTTAATCTGCATTATCCACTATCGCTTTAGAACTCGAGCATTTAGCAGTATTACATTGAACATGTTTTGCAAAACTATAAATGAAATGTCCAAGAGAGTCGAATTGTTGTTCAATTATTTTGACAATTATTTCGACCATTGTATTTGGCTAAACTTCGTATGGCATTGACCGAAAAGAACGAAGCAACATGAATTTTTGGAAGATTGAAGTGTTTCCTCTAGATTTTCAGTGTGATTTCATCTTGAAATTTGTTGTTGGAATTCATTTTTACGAAGAGTAAAATGCAGAAAGAAATAAGATACAATGGTGCATTTTTTTTCTCAATTTTCTAAAAGAACACATTGTTTGTATAAGTGAAAGGTCGGATTAGTAATTGTTACCTAACCTTTTAGCTCGGCTGTATCCGACTAATCGAACAAAAGCAACCCAACGATTGTAACGGTAGACTGCCCAAAGTAATGATTCCAAGATCCAAATATCAAATATAGACAAGACCGTGAGACATCAATCATACAATCTCAATAGAGTAACATCTAAGAATGTTCTAAGTACATAATGATATCATCCCTAAGCAAGGTGTTAGCACCAATCTGATGACTTAGCACATCATTTTAGTTCTGCCAAGATTCATCAATATATCATGAAAACACCTAGCCGATCATGTAAACAAATTTCAAAAACAAGATACAAGCATCCGAGAGGAACCTCCTTATGACGATTGCAGCTCATGGTTAGCCCATATGAGGGATCAGTGTCGATCTGATCAAAAGGGGTTGGTAATGATTCAATGTAACATCGATTGGAACTAATTTTATGATCTACCTTGTCTTTAGCCCAAGGTTCTCCTGGTGAAATTTCAACAAGATCATGATTGCTCTGCTTATAAACACCATATTTATAACTCATTTGTGAGGACTTCTTGCTCTTATTTCTTATATTGTATTGCACTTAGTAGATCTATACTGATCTAAGCACTTCTAATCATCAAATCAATAATAAAATTACAAAAATTTTCAAAGTAGACATAGAAAAATTTAAGGTTGAACCCCCAGTTGTTTGTGTTGATCTCTTTACTGTTTTTGTATTCTATTCCCATTTTGATTTTAGTTTCTTTATATTTTCTTCTCTACATATTATATTCTTAGGTGTTTGTATCATTTCTTATGCAATTTTTGGTGGTTTCACCAATAAAGAATTCTCAATTTCTTGTTGACCTCTGCATCCGCGAGATAGATCCAACTTTCATCACTCGAAATTACCATTCCAACTCAGATTCAAGACAATCTTCAAGGAAGCTTCTGATTGTCGAGGCCCCTAAGAGCAAATCAACTTCCACTTGCACTATGACTGCAAATAAGGAGCATGAGATCACCTTTGTTCAGCAGGTTTAACAAAATTCCCAGAATACTACTGTTGAGGCCACTAGTGCTGTTGTTGCCAGCTTAACTGATCATATTACCATAGAAGATCTAGAGATTTTGTTGAAGCATCTTACACATACTCAACAATAACTAAATTAACAGATCTAGAATAACATCAATCTCATGAACCAGATTAACTATATTAATGCTCAGCACGTTGATAGGCGAAGGAGGAAGCCTACTTCTTTGGACTATGAATCTGGAAATTTATCTTCCTCCTTTGACCATCAAAAACATATATAGAATACCAACTTAGGTGCTTTGGATCGTCCCTGGCCAACATCTTTTGATCAGTATCGATCTTAATACAAAGGTCGATATCAATCCCTTACAGGGATGAATCGAATCACGACTTAAACACCACCTAATTCTTACTTATCCTATAATTAATGGAGATGCTAAGGACTAGGACACTGTTACTGGAATATTGTAGAGAAAAGGCAGATAAAATATTGTAACGCCCCGGAATTTCGAATCAGTAAAAATTTGCCGAAAATCCTTCCATCCAAAACACACAATGACAATTACCATTTTATTTGATAAATATACAACATCACTAAATGCTCTAGATAAAATTTTAATAAATATCACTTATCTAGTTAACCGTTTGTGCTTAAATATGAATTAAACACAATTACAGTAAATCTACCATTATGCAACTCTAATGAGATGGACATCAATTGTTAACCAGCTTTTTGGTTCGGTTCCCAAAAGTACACGAAACGCGCTCGACTCAACGCATCGCGTGGGACTAAAGACGAAAGGGACACCTAGGAGCGAAGTAGATAGGATGAAGAGGGATCGTGCCAACAGAGACCTCGCGGTACCCCAAACACATTTCCGAACCAAGGCCTCGAATCCCTAAGACTCGCAAGCCTGGATCTCAAGCCCCCCCAAACACCCGTTCATGCGGTCTTCGCCCCCCTCAGAACGGGAGCTTCGCACCCCCTCGGGGTGCGAATTTTGCACCTCTAGGAGGTGCCAAATTCACACCCAGCAGGGTGCGAAATTCGCACCCAACAGGGGTGCGAAACTCGTACCCTAGGTGCGAATTTCGCACCCCACGAGGTACGAAATTCGGACCCCTCAGGGTACGAATTTTGTACCCCTGAGGGGTACGAGTTTCGCACCCAACAGGTTGTGAAGTCTGTATCCTACGGGTTACGAACTTCACATCCCCAGTGGGTGCGAATTTCGCATCCCACAAGGTGCGAAAATTCGCATCTTAAGCTCCAAGTGCGAAATTTACGAGTGTGTAGGCTTCAAGTGCGAAATTCTGGGTGTGGTCCCCTATTTCTACCTACTCCCACTTACTCCTACCTAACACCTTTCCTATAAATACCGCATGACTTCACACTTCAAGGGGGTTGGAACTTGTGAGCTCAAGACCTCTAGAAGCTACTTTAATGGCATCTCCCATTTGGGGAAGAAGAAGGGAAAAAGTGTCTTTTTCCTAATATATTAAATATATGATAATTATGACATCATATAGCTTAGAGATGACATCATATGGCTTAAGGATGAATGTAATGGGATGTCATGAGATGGTCTTGGCCTTGTAACTTTGTGATATCAATAATATTCCAACGACTCTTCAAAGCGGACGTAGGCACTTCTCGAGTCTGAACCACTATAAATCTCTCATGTTATTTACCATTTTCCGCTGTTGTCTATACGACCAAATTAATAATTCCTAATAATTGGAATCTTGGGTGTTTACGACATTTTCTACCGTCAACATTTGGTGATCCCACTGAGAAAAACTCGGATTTGCGCCTTTGTCGCACGTTATCATCTCAACTTTGACGAGCTTGAGGTTCCTTTTCTAAACCTGTCGTCGAGTCCTCTTAAAATGGTAAACCGACCAAAGAACGCGATGGTCGGCTCTTCAGCCGCAGCCGAGGCCGAGACATCCTAACAACCTCAACCGGCGGAGATCCCGGCCACTAATGAAAGCGTCCCTCCTATTACGAACCCCGAAGCTCCCGCAACACAAGCTCAGATTCGCACGCTTAATGAAAAGTATGAGAACACAACGGTCAAGCTCAATCAAGTATTAAGGAATAACATCGACCTTATGTGACAAATTCAACAAAGTCAACGCATTGTCGCTCGACTTCAACTAACTCGGAACAATGCTCGACCTCGACCAACTGCCTTAGAAACTTCCTCTTCCGAGTCGAGGGGCCCGCATCAAAGAAGGAGGTTTAGCCTCATCAACCACGTCGTCGTCCGCACCAATGCCCTTGACAACGGCAATAGCTACGCCAATGGCAACGATAACGGCAACGACAACCAAACTACAGTCACATATAGCGAGGGGGCACAATACCGAGATCACTCCTGCTTGATCATCATTGACGGACCGGGTCCGACCAACCAACCCCTTCCTCGACGAAACCCAACGGTCGCCTATCGAGATGATGAACCCACCATTCCAGCGGCCCGTGCACTTCCAGAACAAGATCCGCATCAACCCGCTCTGCACCGAGATCCAATTATATATGTCAAAGACATGGAAGAAGACGACCCGAACATCCAGCATAGAAGACTACCTCGCAACAGAACTTCGAAATCTCGCCAAAACCCATGAGTCCCAATGGCGGACCCCCATCCAACTTACCTTCCCGACATGGTCCAAAGGATCATGAGGGAAACGCGAGGGAATGTACACGACTCATGGGAGGCCCATATTAGGCGTAATCCCATCACAAGAAGGGTAAATGAGGCCGAGTGGTCGCGACAGTTCAACATGCCACAAATGCCACTCTACGACGGCACCACCGATCCCTGTGCCTTCCTGAATTGATATGAAAGGCAAGTGGACTCGAGCCGGGGCAATGATCCGGTCAAATGCAAGTGCTTCCCAGTCTTCTTATCATGGACCACTTTACTTTGTTTCTCTCGCCTCCTACTTAATTCCATCAACAACTTCGGCCAGCTAGCGACAGAGCTAGTCAAGCAATTCAAGATGCATATCCCGACTCCAAAAAATGCCCTTACTTTGTCCAACTTATACCAAGGACCCACTGAGTCGCTCAAAAGCTACCTCTCTCGGTTCGACATTGCCCTTGCCGAGGTCGAGGATCCGGACCCTCGCACCATACTCTTTCAGTTAGCCAAAGGTTTCCTTCCTACTTCCGAATTCGAGGCATGGATTGGTCAAAAGCTGCCAAAAAGCCTCGACGCCTTCTATGAGAACGCGGATCAGTACTTATGATAAGAGGAGGCAAGAGGAACCGACTCTCCGCCACAAGTCGCCTCCAATGACCCCCAAGCAGACACTGCAGATAACAACCTTAGAGGAAAACAAGTCGGAGAGCCTTTCGATCAGAACAAGGGGGCAGGTCCTGCAGGCAAAAACCAAATAACGGTAACCCGGGTGGCCGAAACAACGGTCAGGCCTTGGCGAAGCCAAGGAAACCTGGCCCTCACCGCGCCTTCGAGACCTGCACCCCATTAAACGAAGACTTAGAAACAATTTACTTGGAGACATACAACACGTTTCCACACAAGAAGCCGCGCACCAGAGAGTCAACTGATCGCGAGAAAAATACTTGGAGGTACTGTCGATACCACGATGTTTACGGGCAAGATACCAATGAGTGCCGTCAGCTTAAGGACGCAATCGAGAAGCTTATCTGTGAGAAATGACTCGAGCAATATGTCCAAGAGCCCTTTCCCTCCGAAATAAATTCAAATCCCCAAGCGCCCGCCAAGACGGTTGCGGGTCCATCTAACCCAAGGCGAGGGATCGTGATCAAAACTATATGTAGCGGACCTTACCCCACGCACGATAGCTTTCAAAAAATGGAAGAGTAGTGAGTTCCATAAAGCATGCTACTTACGAAGCTTGCTCCGCTCCCAACGAATCTGTCCCAGCCAAGCTCCAAAAAACCATGCGGAACAACATTGTTTTCCATGAAAGAGATTCTACTGGGGTGGAAATCCCGACCACCGATCCACTAGTTATCACGGCTCAGATCGGTGTAGCTTTTGTCCGAGTATTAATTGACTCGGGAAGCTCGGTCAACATCATTTTCAAAGCGGCTTACGATCAGATGAATTTGGAAACAAATGACTTAAAGCCATGTCGCGCCACGATCTATGGCTTCAGTGGGGATTCTAGTTCCCCAGTGGGAATGATCTATTTACCCATGGAACTGGGCAAGGGGGATCGGAGCCGGTACCGAATTCTCACTTTCGTTGTTATAGACATCGATTACCCCTACAACACTTTCCTTGGACGGCCTTTTGTCACAAAGTTTCTGGTCTGCATGTCACCATGGTCCCTTTAATGAAATTTCCGACAGAGAACGGGATTGGAACAGTTGGAGGCGACCAAGCAAGCACCAGAGAATGTTATGCAATAGAATGGAAGAATGCGCGCAATAAGGACAAGGGCAAAGCCATGTCCACACCTTCTTGCACCAAGACTATCTCAGCATAGCAATCAGCGATGTCTGAGCCTTGGCTCAGGCGCCACTGTCGTCTTTCCGATGATCTCGACCCATGGAAGGACAAAGATCCCGAATACGAGAGGGATACTGTAACGTCCCGTAATTTTATGGTATGATAATTAATTTATTTAATCATTTAAATAGTGATTCAAATATTTAAATGGTTGTTTAATTAAATAATATTGAATATTTAATTAACATAAATAATATAATAATATATTTATTTTCGAAATAATCGGAATTTAGCTGAATTCACAATATTGTGTGAATTGGATTATTTAAGAGATTTAATCCAGTTTAGAATCAAATTATAATAACGAATATATTAGTTAAACGACAGTTGAACATATTATAATATAAATTATAATCGAGCTCGTAAAGTCATGGCAGTTCGTAATTTGACGATTCGAACTTCACTTGATTTTAACGGATTCGTTTTAAGTCGGATTTCTTCGAAACAAGATACGTTGGAATCCATTGAACTGTATTTTTCTAATGGAAGATAAAAATTGAGATTTCACTTTATAGATTGTTAGTTATGGCTAAATCAAATTTTCAAATAGTCGCTATGGAATCGTTTATAAACCATAACGATATATTTAATTTTAAATAAATATTGGCTTCGAATTTAGACAATACCTTTGAGACATAGGTATAACTTAATTTTAAGAATTTTACTATAAATTTTAATTTGGAAAATAAGCCACTTTTTATTTTGAAGTATTTGACACCGTATATCAGCATTTTGGGTTTTCACAAAATAAGCTAACTTGTCTATTTTGTTATATTTTTGGGATCATGGCGCCTTGCTCGACATAACGGTAATTTTATTTTTGTCGTTAGCGGCTCGGAAGTGGACATAATTTTGTGTAGTGGGGTACACAAAACATTATAATTTAACACGTGCGCAGATCCAACTATACACTGAAGCAAAATATAAAGGAATTATTATAAAGGTTAAAATGATCAAAATGCATGCCAGGTAGTAGTCTATTTTGAAAGGATCGACTTTATAATAAACAAACCAATATCAAATACATAGACAAATCCATTCACATATCATGTGACAATGACAAATCAGATAAATGACAACCAAATAAACAACACATATATATAAGGAAAGCTGCAAACCTATGAAACTTCATGGCTAAGATTTCGTGTATTCAAATCAAAGCCTGCAGATCTACCCTAACAATGGCTCTATGCAATACGCAATGCTTAATTCTTAAGCAAAGGAATTAAAAGCAGGACACCATATCTTCTTACGCAAACGTAAGACGTGCATGTGCAGTTACTTGGAAACTATAAACTACTACCTACCTACATGAAAACAGTACTGTGTTTTCACATCAAAAACCAACCAAACTAAGATCCACTCCATACTCTACCTAAACACCGCCAACGCAGAGCCTTGTTGTATGATCACATCAACACCGTAAGCCTACGGTTCCTAATACTTAACTGCTAAGTCTTCAAAATCATATAAATACAGTACACCAATCTGTTCTTTTCTTCTATTTGAAAAATGATATTAAATACGAAAACGAAACAAAATAATGAACTGGATACTTCCAAGCAAGGAAGGGAAACGCAAGTCACACTGTTGTATCATATGACATGATGCACGGTGAAGAAATCAATGGAGGACTGGGATCAACGTGATTCTCAAGAGACTGATGAGTGAAGTGAGATGTGATTGAGAGAATGGAGATTTTTAGGAAGGAGTTAAGGGACAGGAGAGACACAGAATTATTGTTCGAAAGTCAAGATGACGAATTTAAACACTGGAGTGAAGCTGCATGGAGCTAGATGGGTTTAAATGTGCTAACCCTCTTTTTTGGCAAGAGACTCAACGAGCCGGACCAAAGCCCAAATGCGCAAATGGATATAAGCCATGCTTCAGGAAGCCCAGCAGACGCACGACCCAAAGCAGTCACATATCGACCCAAGTTCAGCTTAGTCAACTGGCAGCTCACTCCGCAAGAATTGCTCTCCCAGTCAACCAAGTATCTCGCTTCCGTAAAAGGCGCGTCGACCGATTATCTCGGGCCAGCATGGACATCTTCTACAGAGCAATTCCAACGTTTATCCTGACTTTCGAGGCAATAAAAGTGGTCAAACCATATATGGACAAAGCTCTACTTTTGATATACCTCTCTATGGATGCCACGTCAGCCAAAATTTCCGAGGATACTATTTATGAACAACGGAATCAATCTCCCGTCGTTATTCAAACCAATTGATGGGTTCCACGTGTCCATGCTTTCCCGGAATGGCCGGACCATACTGCAACAACCCAAGCTGCATTTTACACCTATAAATACCTTTGAGCTTAAAGAGGAAAAGGACCGGAAAAAGTGGACTTCTTCTACTCCTTTACACTTCATTTCTGGAGTTCATTTTCTATCAATCTCTCTCAAAGAGGAAGAGGAGTTAACTATCTTTTCCTCTTCTTCAAACAGAAAAAGCATTGTACTTGTAATCAAAAAAGAGAAATAATATATAAAGTGGACGTAGGCACCGTCTTTGCCAAACCACTATAAAAATTCTGTGTGTGCTCCTTGTTCTTTTACTTTTCTTTTTCATTTTATAATATTTATTCATGTGTTCATCGCACGATCGGGGGTTGACTGTCACTGGTGACCAACTTTTGACTTCAACACTTTGGCGCGCCAGGTAGGGGGAGATACCGATATTTTGTTGGAGCCTCTGCTCACTTCTGCTTATGGCGAACAAGCGAAAGAAAGACGCGACATCTTCTCGCCCTACGACTACTGATGGTGGTGATAATAATGACACAGAAGCAAGTCTCGAAGCCTCCTCTCACGAAGATGTATCTCGACACGTTACTCGGGATGACATGGATAAGATAATGGTCGAATTCAGAGAAAAAAATGGCATCTCAGGGTAAAATCCTCAAACAACAGCAGCAGTTAATGGACCACCTTCTCGGCCGACTGTAGACAGGATTGAGCGCTTCAACATCAATTCCTCCACCGGCCAAGACTAGGGCAACAACTGATCTTCGATATGCATAGAATTAGGCCACTGATCAGGCTACACCTTTATTTCATCCTGGTTTGGTCCCACCAACCAATCCTTCACAACCAGGAGTATCACTTCCAGCGACCAGCGCAGCTGCAGCAGCAGAACCTCAGGAAGCAGGCGATCGAGATCTAGATCGTCTGGCTAATTTGCCTCCATTCTTGGGAACAGCTCGACCTATCGAACCAGTCGAGCTACCTCCGGATCCCTCAGAACCAACGCCATTCCCATTACAACCCTGAATCTTACGACATACCAGACTAACCACTCTTTCCCTTCAACAAAGAGCTGGTGCAGCCTTCCCTTCGAACGAGGGAGGCCACCCTACTATACCGATCCTCACTGTGGCAAAAGAAAACACTACCGTAGACCCTCCTAACCTCGTTCCAAATGGGGGCAACCCCGAACTCCGAACATCACATGCTATACTGGATCAGCCTAGACCCATTGCTACGGGCGAGGCTCGACCCACAACGCATCAGGTTTCAGAGGGGCCATTCTGCCCAGAACCGCCTACTGTGTCTCACCTTCCCTCACACCTTCACCCAACTCTTGGAGGCCGAGCCCAACCAACGGCCGCCCTTCCAAGCATGCTTTTTCCAAGTCCCCACACAGAAGCTCTTTTGAGTGCAGAGTTGAATTCATGGCAACAACTCCTCGGAGATGAGAGTCAGCTTGCAAGCATCATCCGACGCTTCACTCGGGGCAACTCTTCGCAACAAGACATAGATAATGTCAATCGCATTCCTTTCACAAGGGAGATCAGAAATTCTCGAAACCCCCCGGACTTCAAGTTCCCAACCATCGAGCCATACAATGGTCGCACTGACCCGACCATCCACCTCATGCGATACATGCGACATATGGAGGTACTTGGCGCATCGACTAACGTCATGGCCAGGTGCTTTCCACTCTTTCTCATAGACATAGCCGGCATATGGTTTCGACCGCTGACAACGGAGTCAATCAGCAGTTGGAACACTCTGGTCATCCACTTCATCGAACAGTTCCGAGTGCATATATCTCGACCGAAAAGTGTCATGTTCTTATCTACCATCAAGCAGCGAGCTGGAGAGACGCTCAAGTCCTTCCTTGGAAGATTCAACGCGATCGTAGCATCTATCGATCGGCCCGAGCCATCGATGGTGCTCATGGCTGCCATCGCAGGAGTTCAAAATCGATCAGAATTCTCAATCTCTTCAACCAGAGATCCTCCTAAAGATATAGACGACTTTTACTCTGAGGCCGAGCGATTCCTCCGAAAAGAGGATGCCAGCCTTGAAATGGAGAGCCTCGAAGTTTTAGTAGCCAAATAACAAGGCTCATTCAATGGTAATGGCCAGGATAAAGGAAGAGGAAAGGCCCCAGAGAAGAGCGAGCGCAATGTGCGATCCCGAAATGAAAATAAGTACGACAAGTACACCGAGCTCAATTCTTCTTTGTTGAATATCTATCTCGACATACGCGAGTCCTTACCAACTCCAAGACCACCTCGACGAGAGCCGACCCAGATGGAATTCAATTCTGGCAAGCATTGTATATTCCACAACGTAGCTGGACATAATGCAAATGAATGCTGACATCTACAAGATCTCATCGAAGGACGAGCCAGAAAAGGAGAGCACCCCGAATATGTCAAAATTCGTGCCCCGGCCAGTTGTCGCGACCTCCTGCCCAAGCTCCTCAGGTCGGTCCTCGAGCTCCTAGAAACGAAAAGGACCCTGAGACTAGCACTCGCGGCGTTATCATTAGTTAGATTTCTTTTCTTTTGATGTATTCCTTTAAATAGTAAGGACACCTTGATGTACACATGTATGGGGTTAGGATTTAGCTCCTAGGCATGAATCAACCGCTGTCCTCTTAGAGTTTCTTTTCTTTGTAATAATTATTTAGTAGTTATGAATTTTTTGTTGCAAACATTGATCATGTTTGAACACCTCTAAGCCGAGCATGAATAACGCTCGCCCCCTGTTTTATGTGGTCAACGCGAAAGCCCACCACCCTTTTTTCTAAATGCCTACTCCTTTAACCGAGTGAGGTCATATTCTCTAAATATGAAGTATAGATTAAACTCCCTCCTTTCTCTTTACACCACGAGCATTCATAGCTCGCTAGACAAACTAACTTAACATGAGTCGAGCATAAAAAACACTTGCCCTAAGCCGAGTACAGATTAATACTCGCCTCCTCTCTAAGCCGAGCATGGATAATGCCCGCCACATCTCTAAGCCGAACCTGGTTAGCGTTCGCCACTAAGCCGAACCTGATTAGCGTTTGTCACTAAGCCGAACCTGGTTAGCGTTCGCCACTAAGCCGAGCATGGTTAATGCTCGCCGCCCTTCAAAGCCAAGTGAAATAAAATGCTCGACCCATTAGCCTTCTCCAAAACGAGAAAGGTATATTTTTTGTTTGCAGGAACCAACTCTCATACAAATAGCGATCACCATCTCGGCCTTAATACGGTTCCCGATCGTTGTCGGTTTTCTGGCCTTAATACGACCTGGTATGGTCGTTGGTTTTCTGGCCTTAATATAACATCGGAACCGTCAGTTTTTGGGCCTTAATATGGTCCGGCGTGACCATAGCTGCTCGAGCGTTTATGCTTCGGTTCTAATTCCAGAACACACCCCCTCTACCGATGAAGATGCATTATGAGGGGCAAAGTGTTAACCCTCTTTTTTGGCAAGAGTCTCAACGAGCCAGACCAAAGCCCAAACGCGCAAATGAATATAAGCCATGCTTAAGGAAGCCCAGCAGACGCACAGCACGAAGCAGTCACATATCGACCCAAGTCCAGCTTAGTCAATTGACATCTCACCCCGCAAGAATCGCTCTCCCAATCGACCAAGTATCTCGCTTCCGTAAAAAGGCGCATCGACCGATTATCTCGGGCCAGTGTGGAAATCTTCTACAGAGCAATTCCAACATATATCCCGACTTTAGAGGCAATAAAAGTGGTCGAACCATATCCAGACAAAGATCTACTTTTGATACACCATTCCGTGGATGCCACGTCAGCCACAACTTCCGACAATACTATTTATGAACAATGGAATTAGTCTCCCGCCGCTATTCAAACCAACTGATGCGTTCCACGTGTCCAGGCTTTCCCGGAATGGCCGGACCATACTGCAACAACCCAGGCTGCATTATACACCTATAAATACCTCTGAGCTTAAAGCGGAAAAGGACAGAAAAAAGAGGACTTCTTCTACTCTTTTACACTTCATTTCTAGAGTTCATTTTCTCTCAATATCCCCCAAAGAGGAAGAGAAGTTAACTATCTTTTCCACTTCTTCAAATAGAAAAAGCATTGTACTTGTAATAAAAAAAGAGAAATAATATATAAAGTGGACGTAGGCACCGTCTTTGCCGAACCACTATAAAAATTATGTGTGTGCTCCTTGTTCTTTTACTTTACTTTTGCATTTTATTATCTTTATTCGTGTGTTCATCGCACGATCGGGGGTTGACTGTCACTGGTGACCAACTTTTAACGTCAAAAAAATGCAAGGAGGGAAGGGAGTTAACATACAAGAAAGTGGTGGGCTGAGTCCAAGAAAGTTGCAAAGAGGATGTGTTTGTGCCAAAACAGTTGTGATGAGGAGTAGTTTTTCTTTTATGGTTTCGGTTTGTTTTTTTTACCAGGAGAGAAGTTTCAAAAATGGTGGTTTAAACGTTATGAGTGGAGTCGATTTGAGCTTGCATTTGGAACGTAAGGAGAAAGAGAAGGTGGTGGGCGAATACAATGGCTACCGTAATTATAGGGGAGAGGGATATTTTGTTTGAAGAGATGTTACTGTTGTAAAAAATGGAGTGAGAAACAAGCAGAAAGGTAGGGATGGCTTCATTTTCTTCACGGTTGAAAATATATAGGATGGGCATCGAACAACTTCCAATTCGAACGATTGGTACAAGTGCTGAATAATTCAAAACTATATTGTTCACATTGTTATAAAACAATGAAACTAGGTTTCGTAGTCTAAAGAAATGATGCCTTAATCAATGTTACGGATGTTGTGGAGGTGGAAGAAAATCGAGTGTGATGAAACAAGCATTGTTATGTAGATATTTTGATGGTGAATGCAAGGGTGTTGCTCGTTTGATTTTAAGTGGACGAACGATAGAGATATCGAATTTAGAAACCTCGAAATGGCTATAACCGATACAGAAGGACGAGAATATCATTTGTGGAAGAAAGGTGCCTGCAGGTTGGATTTTCAGAAATGGGCTAAGGAAAAAGTCAGGCCCAATAAAAATATATATAATTTAAGTTTAATCTTAAATCAATAGGGCGTTAACTTACGATTATAATATCTTGTGTATACGATATTAGAATTGCGAACGGTCGAATCCGTTGGGATCGTATGGATGTAGGCTTCACGATGGAACCAGTTTGGAGCGATGTGGAGATCGTTTCGATTTACGACAAAATAGAACAGCTGATTGGAACCGGCCGTTAATCGTTTTTCAATGATTAACGACCAATGTGAGTAAATCTCACTAACTCTGTACATTTTATATATTTATAAATATTATCTAGTATTGACAAATGATAATTGATTGTTGTGTGTGATTATTTGGTGGAATTGCTGATTTATTAGTTGAAATTATAGATAACAATATATATATAAATCGTTAATCAAATATTGATTCTGTTTATCAGAATATATCATATTGAAATGAAATCAATGTTATTTACATTGTTTAACATCCGTGGATGCAGGGAAACAGGTTGGAGGGATCCAACTGGATTTTTTAATATTTATAATACTGTTTGTTTTCATACATTGTGATAGATGGTATGATATAAAACCTGTGATTGATTACGATGACACTGGTATTGTTATTTGATATTTTAAATACCACAAGAAATACCGGAATGTGAAAAGGGAAATTTCAAAGTGCGTACTGAAAAGAAAATATTTATAAAATCAAAGGATTTTATAGAAATATAAAAGGAATATTTATTTAGAAAATAAATAGAATTATAAAAGGAATATTTATTTGGAAAATAAATAGAATTATAAAAGGAATATTTATTTAGAAAACAAATAGAATTATAAAAGGAATATTTATATAGAAAACAAAGAGAATTATAAAAGGAATTATTTGGGTAACTAAATAGAATGAAAAAGGAAATGGCGGGATATAAAAAGAACTATGAAATGGATTTAAAGTAAATATTAAATAAAATCTATTTTAACACATAAAGTGAGAAGATTAATTTATAAATAATGCTTTATAAATTAAATAAATTATTTATCATTTGATAAATGGATATATAAGTCTAAAATTATATAGAGAAGTAAAATCGGTTTCAACACCAATAATTGAAATTGAATGTGAACATAACAGTTGTAAAGGGAGTTATAAATAAGATTTTTACGAATAGTTTATAAATAGAAGTATAAATAGAATTTGGGTATGAGAGATTGTTTTTAAATACGAAATCAAATAGTTTTGATTATATAAAGAAATATTTTTCACATTCTGTGTGAAAAATTAGATTAAAGTAAATATTTTGCAAATAAAATATTATAAAGGAATTTGGGGTTTGAATTAGGAATTTAAATGGAATTACAGAAATTAGAAACTGATTGGAAATTAGTTGAGTTGAATGGCTTTCTGGGTATCGATCTGATGTTGGTTTCAGCCTTTGGGGTTTATACTTGGGAAGTTGTTCTCTTACTAGTTTACAGTTAGAGACTGATAGAGATGGGAAGATATTGATGCGTGAATCAGAAATGGAAACTATTTCCAAAGTTAATAACATATATTTTCTAATTTTAGAAAATAAGGAATTTATGAATATATGGAAATGATAAATGGAAAGTGGGAAATGAAATGATGATTGATCGGTAAGATTTCCATTTGGGAATACGACCGTTGTTTGTACACATGTTTTCCTTTGATAGTTAAATCACCGACTATCAAAGATTTTGACCATTTCCGTTGTCAATATGGAGAGACCGAGATCAGATACATTATCTGAAAACCACTTCATATGGCATCAGCGTTGCAAATCAAATATGATGAAGATACCTGAAGACGGAGGTATGCAAGGGCTGTTCAGTAAATTCTAGGTAGAAATTGCCTAAAATGGATTTACAGAATAGTGCCTTTGGGTTGTCCACTCCCAGGACAACTTGAATGGACGAACGTCTGAAAGAGTATATCTGGTATATCGCGTAAGTTGATCGTTTCAAATGTATTTACATTGGTGGCGGAGGAATTCATTTCTCTTAGCTTATACCCGTGGTATTTTTGGGAAAATCAATTTGTGATTTGACGGGTATGACGATTTGGCATTCAAAGTAAATAAAGGAGTGATCTGTTAAAAGATACATTGTGACCTCAAGCCTCATCAACTGAAAAATGACAGAAATCGGGCAGGCAACATGGCTAAGTGGGTCGCACCCAATTAGGGTATATTGTCACCATCTAGCGAATATTCATATTTGTTACTTCTTCTTGTCTCTGTATCTCCCGGGAACGGTTATGTTGGTATACCAACCACACGGTGACAATATATTCAGAACATTCAAGCGAAATGAATGGTCAGTCATGTGTGGTTAAGTTACAAGATGTTCTTGTTGAACTCCAGTGTATCGCTTCTAGAGTACACTGATCGGAAGGTAGTTCCAGAACTTATCATAGTTGGAAATCCATTACCCAATAAGAGCCTGTGGTTTTTGATTGTATATTATATACGTAGAATGTGAGATGAAAGCGTTCTGCTAGATTTCTATTTACTTGATTTAGACATTATTATAATATCATAAAATATTTATCTTAAGAAATATTTTAGGTTATCGTAAGATAAAAACCGTCTGTGTTTATGTGTGGATCAATCTTATGATTATCATTTCTTTTAAAAGGATTTTAAAAGTTAAACCAAGTAATTAGAGTTTACTCACACCAGTCACATGAATGACCCAGAGTTTGTTTTGTTTTGTTTACCCTAAACTCTTGGGTGCCCAAATTTGTACGGACAGTCAAGTAGTTGGGATTCACAGATACTTGGAGGAGCTCAGAGCAGGAGGCTTCAGAGTTTGATATATATAGAGTTTATTTCCACTGTGATGTTATGCGTTATACTGGTATGTGTGTACAATTATAGTTCTGTATTTCAAAAGTTGTTATATAATATATTTGTTCGTTCCGCTATGAGATTCGTGTTTACTCTTATTCTGTTTAATTGTGTTCTTCTTCTTCTTCTTTTTCTTCTATTCTAATATTCTTCCTTTCTATTCCTCACCCTCTAACTTCTTTCTATTAATGGTCTGGTATTTCCAATGCTTGAATAGTTGACATGGGTTTTATGTTGATTTTCTAGGTCGAAAATCCCGGTTCGTTATCGTGGTATCATAGCGAAGGTTAAGTAATTACCTTGGCTCTGTGGCGTAACACGGTAGAGATGGGGTTAGTAATACCTTAGATTTAGTTTTAGTACATATATGAGTAAACGTATTTGTAGATTTTATAAAAATTGTTTTATATTGTGGAGATTTATTGGCTGAGTTGTTTATGAGTTCTGGTCGATCAGTTTAATCCACCGTATTGGTAGGGGTTTATAAACACTCGAATACGATGAACCGACACTGTATGTTCTGAAAAGAGGGTAAATGAAATAATTTTTATCCAAATTATATTTTGATATAAAAGGATGATTAATATTTGAAGTATTATCGTATATTATATGTGTTGGTCATGATTATAATCAGATAAGATTATAATTGAAACGATTATGTAAATAACCAATCAAAATTCTTATAAGTGTTACGAAATGAATTAAATCTGAATTTAAATCAGAATTGAAATTAAAATCCTTGAGATTTGGAAAGGTGCTTGTAAATGGAATTGAAATTAATATTTGAGAATTTTAAAATCCTGGGAGATTTTAAATTGTTTACAAGCACTGTGAATAATATTTTGAATGTATTTCAAAATGGAAATGGTTAAAAATGGTTTTGAAAGTGATAGTATTGAACTCACTTTGATTGCTGGGAAATAATTCCGATGATGATCCGGACATCATCAGTGTTCATTTTCGAGTTCTAAGTGACAGATTACTACCAAGGATTTTGTTTTGAATTGGTTTGAGAACAAGTTGCTTGAAGTCCAAAAAGTGATATTTGGTTTTAAAGACTAAGCTGTTTAAAAACTCCTAGGTACAGACAGTTTGAATTAAAAACAAATTTAAAAAGGGATTTGTGAAAGAAAGTTGAAGTTAATTAAAGACCATTTAAGTGGAAATGGAATTGAAATAGAACAATATCGATTAAAATTGGATTGTTGAAATAAGAATCTAAAATGGTATTGGATTGGTGAGTTAAGAGTTCGGAATCGAGAATTAAATTTGAGTTGAGACTGAATTTTGACTTGGGTATAAGCGAATATCTATGTGGAGGATAAATTGATTTGAGATTGATTGGGATGACATTTATTTATGTTGAATTAGTAACAGATGGAAATGATGGAATGATATGCCCGACAAAAAGGTACAAGTTTATTTATATATGAGTTTGGTGATTTATGAGCCGATTTGGCAGGCCGCTTGGCTGTTTGATTTTCTTTTGGGTTGGAGAAGGCCTAGAGAGGCGAGTTGTAGTTGTACCAATTGACCCGTACAAAGGAGTTGCTAACGAACTTTTCCGAAAATTTAAGGTGTTAGATAATTTTCAGACTTTTTGAAATTTTTTGTTAATAGAAATGAATTAATAATTTAATTAAAATAAATTGGTTTAGTGAAACTGGAATTAAGAAGTAAACAAATAATTTTTAACCCAGTTAATAAGGTTTGTTTTCTACCTTAGCAATTTCAAGGACGAAATTATTTTAAGGGGGGAAGAATGTAACATCCCGTATTTTTAGGGTATGATAATTAATTTATTTAATTATTTAAATAGTGATTCGGAGATTTAAATGGTTGTTTAATTAAATAATATTGAATATTTAATTAATATAAATAATATAATAATATATTTATTTCCGAAATAATCGGAATATAGCTGAATTCACAATACTTTGTGAATTGGATTATTTAAGAGATTTAATCCAGTTTAGAATCAAATTATAATAACGAATATATTATTTAAACGACAGTTGAACATATTATAATATAAATTATAGTCGAGCTCGTAAAATCGAGGCAGTTCGTAATTTGACGATTCGAACTTTAGTTGATTTTAACAGATTCGTTTTAAGTCGGATTTCTTCGAAACAAGAAACGTTGGAATCCATTGAACTGTATTTCTCTAATGGAAGAGAAAAATGGAGATTTCACTTTATAGTTGTTAGTTATGGCTAAATCAAATTTTCAAATAGTCGCTATGGAATTGTTCATAAACCATAACAATACATTTAATTTTAATTAAATATTGGCTTCGATTTAAGACAAGATCTTTGAGATATAAGTATAATTTAATTTTTAGAATTTTACTGTAATTTTTAATTTGTAAAATAAGCCACTTTTTATTTAGAAGTATTTGACACCCTATATCAGCATTTTGGGTTTCCACAAAATAAGCTAACTTGTCTATTTTGTTATATTTTTGGGATCATGGCGCCTTGCTCGACATAATGGTAATTTTATTTCGTCATTAGCAGCTCAAACGTGGACATAATTTTGTGTAGCGGGGTACATAAAACATTATAATTTAACACGTGCGCAGATCCAACTACACTGAAGCAAAATATAAAGGAATTATTATAAAGGTTAAAATGATCAAAATGCATGTCGGGTAGTAGTCTATTTTGAAAGGATCGACTTTATGATAAACAAACCAATATCAAATACATATACAGATCCATCCACATATCATATGACAATGATAAATCAGATAAATGTCATACAAATAAATAACACATATATATAAGGAAAGCTGCAAAACTATGAAACTTCACGGCTAAGATTTCGTGTATTCAAATCTAAGCTTGCAAACCTTGCCTAACAATGGCTCTATGCAGTACACAGTACTTAATTCTTAAGCAAAGGAATTAAAGGCAGGACACCATATCTTCTTACACAAACGTAAGACGTGCATGTGCAGATACTTGGAAACTATAAACTACTACCTACCTACATTGAAACCAGTACTGTATTTTCACATCAAAAACCAACCAAACTAAGATCCACTCCATACTCTACCTAAACACCTCCAACGCAGAGCCTTGTTGTATGATCACATCAACACTGTATGCTTACGGTTCCTAATACTTAACTGCTAAGTCTTCAAAATCATATAAATACAGTACACCGATCTATTCTTTTCTTCTCTTTGAAAAATGATATCAAATACGAAAACGAAACAAAATAATGAACTAGATACTTCCATGCAAGGAAGGTAAACGCAAGTCACGCTGTTGTATCATATGACATGAAGCACGGTGAAGAAATTAATGGAGGACTAAGATCAACGTGATTCTCAGAAGACTGACTAGTGGAGCGATATGTGAATGAGAGAATGGATATTTTTAGGAAAGAGCTAAGGGACAGGAGAGACACAGAATTGCTATTCGAAAGTCAGGAGGACGGGTTTAAACACTGGGCTGAAGCTGCATGGAGCTAGGCGGGTTTAAATGCAAGGAGGAAAGGGAGTTAACATACAAGAAAGTGGTGGGCCGAGACCAAGAAAGTTGCAAAGAGGATGTGTTTGCACCAAAACTGTTGTGATGAGGAGTTGTTTTTCTTTTGTGGTTTCAGTTTGTTTTTTTACCAGGCGAGAAGTTTTTGAAATGGTGGTTTAAACGTTATGAGTGGAGTCGATTTAAGCTTGCATTCGGAATGTAAGGAGAAAGAGAAGGTGGTGAGTAAATACAATGGCTACCGTAATTATAGGGGAGAGGGATGTTTTGTTTGAAGAGATGTTACTGTTGTAAAAAAGGGTGTGAGCAAGACGCAGAAAGGTAGGGATGGCTTCATTTTCTTCACGGTTGAAAATATGTAGGATGGGCATCAAACAACTTCCAATTTGAACGATTGGTACAAGTGTTGAATAGTTCAAAACTATACTATTCGCACTGTTATAAAATAGCGAAACTAGGTCTCGTAGTCTGAAGAAATGATGCCTTAATCGATATTACGAATGTTGTGGAGGTGGAAGAAAATCGAGTGTGATGAAATAAGCATTGTTGTGTAGAGATTTTGATGGTGAATGCAAGGTGTTTCTCGTTTGATTTTAAGTGGACGAACGATGGAGATATCTGATTTAGAAACCTCGAAAATGGCTATAACCGTTACAGGAGAACATGAATATCATTTGTGGAAGAAAGGTGCCTGCAGTTTAGATTTTCAGAAATGAGCTAAGGAAAAAGTAATGCCCAATAAATATATATATAATTTAAGTTTAGTCTTAATTCAATAGAGCGTTAACGTATGATTATAATAACTTGTGTATACGATATTAGAATTACGAATGGTCGGATCCATTGGGATCATATGGACGCAGGCTTCACGATGGAACCAGTCTGGAGCGATGTGGAGATCGTTTCGATTTATGGAAAAATAGAACGACTGATTGGATCAACCGACCGTTAATCGTTTTTCAACGACCAATGTGGGTAAATCTCACTAATTCTGTACAGTTTATATTTTTATAAATATAATCTAGTACTGATAAATGATGATTAATTGTTGTGTGTGATTGTTTAGTTGAATTGCTGATTTATTGGTTGAAATTATGGATAACGATATATATATAAATAGGTAATCAAATATTGATTCTGTTTATCATAATATTTCATATTAAAATGAAATCGTTGTTATTTATATTGTTTAACATCTGTGGATGCAGGAAACAGGTTGAAGGGATCCAACTGGATTCCTTAATATTTATAATACTGTTTGTTTTCGTATATTGTGATATATGGTGTGATATAAAACCTGTGATTGATTACGATGACACTGGTATTGTTATTTGATATTTTAAATACCATAAGAAATACCAGAATGTGAAAAGGGAACTTTCAAAGTGTGTATTGAAAAGAAAATATTTATAAAATCAAAGGATTTTATAGAAGTATAAAAGGAATATTTATTTAGAAAATAAATAGAATTATAAAAGGAATATTTATTTGGAAAATAAATAGAATTATAAAAGGAATATTTGTTTAAAAAACAAATAGAATTATAAAAGGTATTATTTGGGGAACTAAATAGAATGAAAAAGGAAATGGCGGGATATAAAAAGAACTATGAAATGGATTTAAAGTAAATATTAAATAGAATCTGTTTTAACAGATAAAGTGAGAAGATTAATTTATAAATAATGCTTTATAAATTAAATAAAATATTTATCATTTGATAAATGGAATATATAAGTCTAAAATTATATAGAGAAGTAAAACCGGTTTCAACACCAATAATTGAAATTGAATGTGAACATAACAGTTGTAAAAGGAGTTATAAATAAGAATTTTACGAATAGTTTATAAATAGAAGTATAAATAGAATTTGGGTTTGAGATATTGTTTTTAAATACGAAATCAAATAGTTTTGATTATACAAAGAAATATTTTTCACATTTTGTGTGAAAAATTAGATAAAAGTAAATATTTCGCAAATAAAATATTATAAAGGAATTTGGGGTTTGAATTAGGAATTTAAATGGAATTACAGAAATTAGAAATTGACTGGAAATTAGTTGAGTTGAATGGCTTTCTGGGTATCGATCTGATGTTGGTTTCGCCTTCAGGGTTTATACTTGGGAAGTTGTTCTCTTACTAGTTTACAGTTAGAGACTGATAAAGGTGGGAAGATACTGATGCATGAATCAGAAATGGAAATGTTTTCCAAAGTTAATAACGTATATTTTCTAATTTTAGAAAATAAGGAATTTATGAATATATGGAAATGATAAATGGAAAGAGGGAAATGAAATGATGATTGATCGGTAAGACTTCCATTTGGAGATACGACCCCTGTTTGTACACATGTTTTCCTTTTATAGTTAAATCACCGACTATCAAAGATTTTGACAATTTCCGTTGTCAATACGGAGAGGCCGGAATCAGATATATTATCTGAAAAGCACTTCATATGGCATCAGCGTTGCAAATCAAATATGATGAATATAATTGAAGACGGAGTTATGCTAGGGCTGTTTAGTAAATTCTAGGTAGAAATTGCCTAAAATGGATTTGCAGAATAGTTCCTTCGGGTTGTCCAGTCCCAGGACAATTTGATTGGACGAATGTCTGAAAGAGTATATCTGGTAGATCGCGTAAGTTGATCGTTTCAAACGTATTTACATTGGTGGTAGAGGAATTCGTTTCTCTTAGCTTATACCCATGGTATTTTTGGGAAAATCAATTTGTGATTTGACGGGTATGACGATGTGGCATTCAAAGTAAATAAAGGAGTGATCTGTTAAAAGATACGTTATGACCTCAAGCCTCATCAACTGGAAAATGACAGAAATCGGGCAGGTAGCATGGCTAAGTGGGTCGCACCCAATTAGGGTATATTGTCACCATCTAGAGAATATTCATATTTGTTACTTCTTTTTGTTTCTGTATCTCCCGGGAATGGTTACGTTGGTATACCAACTGTGCGGTGACAATATATTCAAAACATTCAAGCGAAATGAATGGTCGGTAATGTGTGGATGAGTTATAAGATGTTCTTGTTGAACTCCAGTGTATCACTTCTAGAGTACACTGATCGGAAGGTGGTTCCATAACTTGTTATAGTTGGAAATCCATTACCCAATAAGAGCCCGCAGTTTTTGATTGTATATTATATATGTAGAACGTGAGATGAAAGCGTTCTGCTAGATTTCTATTTACTTGATTTAGACATTATTATAATATCACAAAATATTTATCTTAAGAAATATTTTAGGTCATCGTAAGATAAAAACCGTCTGTGTTTATGTGCGGATCGGTCTTATGATTATCATTTCTTTTAAAAGGATTTTAAAAGTTAAACCAAGTATTTAGAGTTTACTCACACCAGTCACATGACTGACCCAGAGTTTTATTTTTAAACCCTAAACTCTTGGGTGCCCAAATTTTTACGGACAGTCAAGTAGTTGGGATTCACAGATACTTGGAGGAGCTCAGAGCAGGAGGCATCAGAGTTTGATATACATAGAGTTTATTTCCGTTGTGATGTTATGTGTTATACTGGTATGTGTGTACAGTTATAGTTTTGTATTTCAAAAGTTGTTATATAATATATTTGTTCGTTCCGCTATGAGATTCGTGTTTACTCTGATTCTGTTTAGTTGTGTTCTTCTTCTTCTATTCTAATATTCTTCCTTTCTATTCCTCACCCTCTAACTTCTTTTTATTAATGGTCCGATATTTCCGATGCTTGAATATTTGACATGGGTTTTATGTTGATTTTCTGGGTCGAAAATCCTGGTTCATTACAGATACTCCAGTCGAACTCATAGTAGATATTCCTGTTAGTCCCGACGATCCATCAAGGGTGTTGAAGATAGGGTCGCAACTCCGTCCCGCAATCAGAGAGGATCTTGTGGATTTCTTGAAGGCAAATTTGGATGTGTTCGCGAGGACTCACTCCGATATGAAAGGCGTAAATCCCGCAGTCGCTTGCCATTGTTTAAGCATCGATCTCATAGTGCCTCCAATCAAGCAGAAGCTCCGCTTCTTGGGACCCGAAAGGTCCAAAGCACTCGAGGAAGAGGCAGACCGTCTACTCAACAACAACTTTATTTGCGAAGCCGACTACCCCGAATGGGTCTCCAATCCGGTCCTGGTTAAAAAGCCAAAGGTAAATGGCGAACGTGCATCGACTTCTCTGATTTAAACAAGGCATGTCCCAAGGACAACTTCCCTCTCCCGAAGATCGACCGACTTGTTGACTCAACCATCGTATACCACCTACTATCTTTCATGGATGCCTAGTCAGGCTACAATCAAATCCCGATGAATCTTCTTGACCAAGATCATACCTCTTTCATAACATACCTTGGACTTTATTGCTATCGCGTCATGCCCTTCGGCCTCAAGAATGTCGGCGCCACTTATCAGTGAATGGTTAGTCGAATCTTTAAAAACCAAATTGGGAAGTCCATGGAGGTATACGTGGACGACATGTTGGTCAAATCAAAAGAGCCTAGCTACCACATCCACGACCTCTTTGAAATGTTCGATATCCTTTGCCAGTACGACATGAAACTCAATCCTCTGAAGTGCTCCTTCAGAGTTTCTTTGGGGAAATTCTTGGGTTTCATCATCAATTCCCAGGGAATTGAAGCCAATCCAGAAAAAATCCAAGCTATTCCGGACATCCAAATCCCTAAGAACATCAAGGATACCCAAAGTCTAAACGGAAAGGCCACCGCTTTAAGTCGGTTCATCTCTAAAGCCACCGACAAGTGCATTCCTTTCTTCGATTTACTTCGAAAAGGAAAACGCAACTTCGAGTGGACCCAAGAATGCGTTTCCGCGTTCGAGGACCTTCTGAATCACTTAGAGCGACCATTTATCTTATCTAAGCCCGTGGATCACGAGGACTTATATGTTTATTCGGTTGTTTCTGAGAAGGCAATCAGCTCGGCACTCGTACGCATCGAAAACCGCATCCAACTACACGTCTACTACATAAGTAAATGATTGACAGGGGCAGAAAAGAACTACTCGACCAGCCATTACGACCGGTCCTACAGCTACCCGAAGCATCTAGACGGCTACTAAAGTAGAGTATGGAACTAAGCCATTTTGAGATAACCTTTATCCACCGCCGGGCCATCCTCGGGCAAGACCTCGCTGACTTCATCGTAGAATCCACTGCTCCTGAGGAGACTCTTGCGGAGAACGCTGAATCTCCCGATGCCCCATGGAAATTGTTCGTGGACGACTCCTCCAACTGCAAATGCTCTGGGGCCGGAGTCATGCTCATCACACCTGAAGAACGACCGATATACTATGCACTAAAACTGAATTGAACCTGCTACCAATAATGATGCAGAGTATGAGGCCTTGATTGACGGACTCAGAATCGCGATTGATCTCAAACTAAAGACCGTCCAAATCTTCTCCGATTCACAACTTATTGTTCGTCAGGTGCAAGGAGAATATCAAGCGAAGGAGGGACGACTTGCCCTATATTTAACCCAGGTTCAGGAATTACTCACTCACTTCAACCACTTCGTCATCTCACCCATTCCTCGAGAATAGAATGAAAAAAAAGATTCACTAGCCAAGCTAGCAAGCTCCGAGGACTTGCAACTCTTAGGCTTCGCCCCCGTCGAAGTGCTCAACTCCCCAAGTATCAAGCAAATACAGACTGAGGCGGCCATGAACGTCGAATATGAACCTGAATCTTGGATGACGCCAATTAAAAATTACCTGCAACATGGGATCCTACCAGGATGCTACAAGGAAAGACGAGCGCTCACCCGTCAATCAGCTCGCTACCTTTTTATGGATGGGGTGCTCTACCGTAGAGGCTTCTCTGTCCCATTGCTCAGATGTGTAGCCCATGACGATGTCATCCGAGTGCTCACTGATGTACATGAGGCTGAGTGCGGCGACCATACTTGAGGACAAACCCTAGCCAGAAAAATCCTTAGACATGGTTATTATTGGCCCACGCTCGATCATGACGCCGCAGACTACACTCGCAGGTGTGACAAGTGCCAGCGCTTCTCAAAGATCCCAAGGGCCCTACCTACAGAGTTAATACAAATGATCAGCCCATGGCCATTCGCCATGTGGGGAATCGACATCATTGGAACTCTTCCAATGGCCAGAGGCGGGGCACGATATGCTTTCGTCGCAGTTGATTATTTTACCAAATGGGCAGAGGCCGAATCTCTTACCACAATCACCACCAAGGAGATGACCAACTTCGTTGTGTGAAACATCATCACCAGATATGGGGTCCTACAAGTTATCATTTCTGATAACGGCACTCGGTTCGAGAGCGCCGAATTCAAAGCCTTCTGTCAGCGCCACAACATCGAAAAAAGATTCTCAACGGTGGCTCATCCCCAAGCCAATGGTCAAGTAGAGGCGGTTAATAAAGTCATCAAATCCATCATCAAGAACGCCTGAAAAATGCTGGGGGCATATGGGCAGACGAACTTCCTCTAGCCCTATAAGCCTACCGAACCACCCACAAGACAACAACCGGACATACTCCTTTTGGCCTCGCCTACGGATCTGAAGCTGTTATCCCATTCGATCTCGAACTTCAATCTCATCGAGTGCCTTATTTCGATCCAAAGACAAACTAGGATTTACTTTAGGGATCACTCGACTTGCTAGAAGAAAAGAGGAACGAAGCCGACCTCAGAGCCGCCGCCCTATGGCAACGAGTGGCCCGATACTTCAATTCTAGGGTCTAACGCAAGGACCTCAATGTCGGCGACCCCGTCTTGATGACTTTATTAACTGTGCCTGTATTGCTTATGTAAGGCCCGATACTTCAATTCTAGGGTCTAACATAAGGCCCGTACTCCATACAATGGAAGCTTAGCAATGGATCTTTCAAACTTGCAACCGTCGACGGAGCTGAACTCTCAAGGGCATGGAACAACGAACATCTTTGTCGCTACTTTACATAACTTAGTCCCCAATTATTTATGCTTTCCAATGATTTTTTGTTTTCTGGCAATTCAAGGCATTGTAATGGATATTACTACCAAAGTTATTAGGAGAAATGATGTTCATCTTCCTATCTCCTTTGTGTTTACTCCGTGCATGGCACATTTGATTAGTATTAACAATCAACTGGCATGTAATCAGTCGATCACCATATTGGCACCCGAGCATGGGAGCCGGTACCGCCACATCGAGCCCAAACATCACTATCTACGATCGGCACCCCGAGCACGGGAGTCGGCAACGCTACTCGAGTCGCCAGCCCGTGGCGCGACCGAGTATAAATAACCACGAACTCGAACCTCGGCCCCATGCCAAGACCGAGGATAAATCGTTCCGTGCCCAAGTCCCAAGAGACTTGGGGCCACCCAACGGCCAGTCAGGAGTGATGTAAATTTTTCCCCTGGCTACGGGTGCCGGTCGAATCTTGGCGCAGCACCAAAACCGACCTAAAATCGTTTCTTCCCCGAAGCTCTTAAGGCTAAGGGGTAGCCCACGGACACGATCGGACCCTACGGGCTAATGATCTGGGCTTCTCTTCTCAGGCGAATAAACGACGTCTATGGCTCTCCACAACCCGATGAACGATGGGAGATCCACACACCGGGCGGACCGCAAATTGCGATGGTCTACGCCTTCGCTATACTTGGGATCAACCCTGGGCAACCCAAAATAGTAGGCGCCCAACCTGGTTTCGCAAACAACGAGTTTCCTGGGCTGAGGGAGACTTACTGAAACCAGTGCTCTATCTCTCCCCTTCGGAATAATTTACCCAGAGCGCGACCCTCAATCGGTCATGTGTTACGTGTAACAATACGTATGCTTATGCAAGTTCAGGATGCTGGAAAACATAAGAAGAACATCCGAACACTTGACATAAACTACGATCTTTACTAATTCATATTCAATTTTCACACACACACATTTAACAAGTTACGTGTCTAACATTTTTCTTTTCTGATGGCAGGGTGTACATGAAAACCACACCATGTCTTGAAAAACCAAAAGCGATGGTTGTACTTAGGGATGACAAAAAAAAATCCATACCCACGGCTACCCACGGATAAAATCCGTCATGGGTATGAAACGGATAGTTAAATGGGTACCCATGGATAAAATAAATGGGTTTTTTTAATATCCATTAATTAATGGGGCGGGTACGGATAGTAAGATATCCATGTCCGTGGATACCCGTGCCCGTATTGCGTGTTTTTTCCAATGCATAAATCATTGTTGTTGGCTTTTGCGTATTTGTGCGCATGTTTTCATTGAAAAATTTAACTCATCCTGCAAAAGTTCTTGCTTGACTCCTCCTCACTGGTTTATATTAATACATCGCCAAATCCATGCAACGCGTTGCCAAACAACAAGCCAGGTCTAATTTGTTTTTTTATTGGATGTATTTTTAAACAATTTCAATAGACGGTTAAAAAAAGAACTGAACAAAATATTATGGATACCTGCGGGTACCCACGAATACCCGCAACTTTTTTAAAACCCGTTTAATGGATACCCGTGCGAGTATAGGGCGGGCACGGGGCAAAAAATTACCAAATGGGGCGGGTGATGGGGGGATACTACCCATGCCCGCCCGCCCTATTGCCTTGCCTAGTCTACTCGCGTAAACTATCGGCCTACACTACCAAAATAAATGGTAACTTATACTTGAGTTGCTAACACTAATCATGTCTTTTCTTTCTGTACTTGTTTCTTTTTTGCAGATTCAGCACTTGATGGTTCATCCTTCGGGCCAGGCCTCTTCTTCCCGGACCCACCTTGCCTCCACGGCTCTTCTGGGAGGTAGTCGATTCATGAGAAGTCAAGAGGCGCTTCTCGTCCGCACCATCGCCACTAGAGATCTCAGTGATATCAATAAGGGTGGTATACGGCGTAGGCATGGGGAACTTCCGGCAGCAAGGCCAACCACATCGTCACTCTTCTTCGGAATCTCTTTGCCTTCCCGCTCAGCCTTGGCCTCTCTAGCGCCCCGTCGCTCATCAAGCTTCTGGGTCTTATGCATCGTGACATCCCCAGCCTTGGTTTTCTCAAGGGTCTCGGTGGCCCTCTAGTGGGATGCCTCATCATCCCTTTTCTTTTGGGCCTTGTCAGCAGCCATCTTCTTCTCCACCTCCTCATCGGCCTTCCTCCGCGCAACCATCTCAGCGACTCTCGCCCAACATCCTGTTTGGTCTTCATTAGGACCTTCTGTCTGGAAGCCTCGTCTTGCCTCCGCTTCTCCTCCACCTCCTCGCACTTTGCTACGATCCGGCCTTTTAAACCCTCTACCAGGTCATGCATCGAAGGCACATCAGCCTCCGCCGGGCCCCGGGTAGCCGCACTTTGTCCATCTACCACCTCTCCTTCCTTGGTAAGGCTTTCATACAAGCTGAGAGTTATCCTTATATCCGAGTAGGTTTCCAACAGATCGCCACCTTCTCCAAATTGCACTGTCGTAGGTACTGGCCCAGATTCAGTTGTTTGTGGCACCGCGGGGGCAGGGCCCGATGTCATGGTCATTCCAGGAATGGCTGCATAGTAAAAACACAACCTTTTAGTCCGCAAATTCGATAATCACGTCATCCTTAGGGATACACAATAACGGGAGTTTACCTTCGGAGAGGATGGTGTAGAAAGAACGGGAGGGGTGCTCGTCACAGCAGGTATGGTGAATCCGGTCTCTTCTAGCTCCAAATGCTCGGGGTCATACTCAGTCGAAACCCGAGCCAAAGATGTAGGATAAATTACCATAGTAGATTCAAGGCCCGGTGGACGGTAAGAGCTTCCCTTTGAAAAAGTCTTTGCTACCACCATGCTCTCAGTCATGTAGACTTCCCCCTTTCAACGGCTAGTCTTGCCAGCCCCTCTTTTCAGCATCCTCCAACAGTAACCTCCTTCCTTCCTCTAACTTTTCGTGCTCCTCGACAGTCAGGAGATCAATCGTAAGTTGGCGTTCATCTAAAGTGCTCACTTCCACTTAGCGTAGATAGGCTTCATACGGGACCAACCTCTCCCAAGTCCAAGCCAGTTCTGGGGAATAATCGTCAACCCACGAGAGTCCACAGAACCTCAGAACTTTAACAACATGTTCTTGATATCATCCACCATGGACGATTCTACCCAGCATTCCGTGTCCTCCAATTGCTCCCTTAATTGCTCCACCTCTCTTAGGTGTTAGGCTTTCAATCCATCCATCATGCTCAGCACATCCCGATTACTGGCCTCTGCATCCTCCTTCGCCTTCCTCATTTCCTCGAGCTGCCTCTTCAGACTGTCATTTTCTGCGCTTAAAGCATTATTGTCATCTGGAGCTGAGAGACTCTTGCATTATCCCTCTACGGGTCAGCTCAAACCTTATCCGCCTCAGCCTTTTCCTTCTTTAGGATTGTGTTCTTGGTGTTTAAATCAGCTATAGTTTCCGTGAAAACAGAGCGGGAGTGATCAGCCTCCCTCTTGAATGTCTCATACCCTTGACTCTTCTCAGCTGAAAACAACGAGATCCACGAGTTAGTATTTAAAAGATACAAGGGCAAGTGAGGGAAATTTCTCAATACAAAAAAGGCAGGCTCACCTATTTCTGTGTTTAAATTACGGATGGTGGTACGCTCGGCATTAGTGGTCGGCCTCTCGTTGGTGAGCTTCATGTTATTCCTCTTGATCAGATCCACTAGATGAAAAGAATAGGCAGTAAGCTCATCAGCCTGGTGGTATGCTTCCCTCACATGCATCCAGATCTCCTTGGAGTCCCTGGCGGGAGGTGGATGGAGATCAGAAAGGACTGTCAACTCATCAGAGTAGTGTCGAGGAAAGTCTTTTTCAACCATGCCCTCCTTTCCTCCACAGAAATCCCTCGTTGCACAGACTCTGCTACCTCTCGCGTTCCAATTACGGTCGTCCTCTCTGGTCTTGGTTGGCCAAATGGCGGCTCCTTCCCTGTGGTAATGGGAGAGGGAACCAGGGTGTTGCAGGTAAAGGGGCTGTCAAAGACGGATGCCGGAGCCCCTAAGTTAAGTCGAGAGTCCCCTCGGACACCCGAATTGGAGGAGGAGGAGGAGGAGGGGTCGGAGATCGTCAAGATTGATCCCTACCTTAGTGTTCACTACCATGATTTGGCGGGGGTCGAGTATCATACAAGTTGGTCCCTCTTCTAAAGCCCTCAAAAAAAGGATTTCTAGGACGTTGGAGGCCTCCATGTCCATAACCTCGTCCCCCATGCCCTCTAGCCATATCACCTATCAAAGGAAAGAATTAAAGTCAGACAAGTCACACATTCAAGGGAGCCTAAAGGCTATGCAGTGTGTATGCCCGGAGTGTTCTCTCAACAAAACAGATTGTGGCCTGCTCGAAGGAATTAACCCCTCCGCAGCAATAGCTAGTTCTTCCAGGCTAGCTGTAATTGGCCACGGGAATACTTCTAAGTCAAGTTTGTTAAGGGCATCAAACTGGCCCTCCTCCTCGAGCGAAGCGGCGGTCTCGGCCGGAATCACCGGAAATTGTGGTTTGTCCAACGTTCCTCCCCCCGCCTCTCCTTTCAGAGGCGGGACTGGAATGCCCGACAAACCCTCGTCCTCGGCAGACCTCTCCTGATCACGAGCCTAGTCTCTGCGCGCATCCCCTTAGAACTTGACAACCTTTTTGGGTTTAGGCCCGGCAGAAGGCAACTTTCTTTTCAAACCAGGAGCTGCAAGAGCTTCCGTCACCTTCCCTTTCGGTACACTGCTCACAACGACAGGCCTAATTACAGCTGGATCATCCGGAAGCAACCCCGCGCGTCGAAGACGCTCCTGACTTGTCACGGTATCAGTTTTGCGCGACTCTTCGGGGATCACTCGCAAAGCATTACGGCGTTGTCGGTACTCCGCACCGGTGGGCGCCCCTGGATTTCCTACCATGGTCAAAAAATAATGAGATGTGGAATCCAAGAACTTTATAGTAGGGAACGGAATTCGAAAGTACTTACTCCCTTCTATCCACCTCCTTGCAAATCCAGGTGGGCAACTTACAAAGAACCAATATTGTTTGAACACTGACGGCCTGGGCCACATCCCAACGAAGAATTTGGTGGCGGTTGTTACTTCTAGAAACCATTGGGAGGGTGGTCCACTAGACGTTCTCCTCAGACTGAAGAAATGCCGAATGTCCTCTCCAGTAGGCTCCAAGTGAAAATATTCTCGGTATAGAACTTAAGTGCCTAAGAGCGATGAATATTCATTTGGATGCAGTTGCGAAGGTGCAAGGCGGAAATAGAACATCATGTCCCAAATAAAGTCATTTGCTGGGGGCACGCAGCCCACAAAACAAGCTTGCCTGTTCCAGGCAGTCAAGCCCTCGGGCGGTGCATGAGCCCTGCCACCCTCTCCTGGTGCATGGACGTCATCCTCCGGTATGTTGAATTGCAGCGTCATTTTCCTAACTGTTGTAGCATCCATGCGCGATGGTACCGAGTCTGTCGGATTTTCCAAGATAACTGCGTCGGGCAGCATATCCGAGACTACCAAAGCCGCTGGTGCATCCTCACTAATAATATCCATGTTCTCAACCTCTTCATTCATGACCGGAGAATGCAACCTCTCAATTTGTTCCCCGTGATCAGATACTTCAGGTGAACTGGCCGTTTGAGAAGAAACGAATCCTTCGATAGTCTCAAGCTTGCTGCCAATCGAGCTACCACTGTTGGTAGAATCGGATGTATTTGACGATGGCAGGGAAGCCTCAGCCTTCAAGGTCTTCCTAGTCTTTGATCTTGTTTGCATCGCTACCTATGCTTTAATACATTAGTATTAGACATCCCATTTGGATAACCTGTGCCCCTCGTGCTGGTTAAAGCTAACAGGTGCATGCGGTGTCATACAAAATTAAGATGTATAGAGAAAATTAAAACATTCCAACATTTCAGTCACAGTTCAGATATGTGCGCTATCGTATGTGAAAAATTCAAATCCATGTCCACGCGACTATCACTGTACGCGTTGGCACCAAGCGCACAAGTATACAACTGATACGTGAATCTAAAGGTGGGCGGTCGGAAGATCGAAGTCCGGTACAAGGGAAACAATACCCCGCCAAAGCGTGGCACGGAGCAGTCGGGCTAGCAGCAAAACCCGAACACCGCGATAGGCGAAAGAGGCCTCAACCCACTTCAGAGCTCAAAGATTCAAAATTCAGGGTTCGAAAATGCGAAACCCCCCAGGCTCGAAGAATCGAACCCCTCAAGGTTCGAAATTTGGAAACCTCGAGGTTCGGAATTCCGAACCCTAGAGGTTCGAAAATCCGAACCATGGAGGTCTAGAAATTCGAACCCCTCAAGGTTCAAAATTTCGAACCCTCGAGGTTCGAAATTTCGAGCCCCAGAGATTCGAAAATCCGACCCTTAGAGGTCTGGAAATTCGAACCCCCCAGATTCGAAAATCCGAGCCCTGGAGGTTCGGGAACTCGAAACCCCGAAGGGTCGAAATTTCGAACCCCGTGAGGGCTTGAACTTCAAACCCAGCTCGGACCTCCACCTCTCTCCCTCGCATCGAACTGCTCCTCCAAGTCTCAGCCCTTCGACCTCCTTCCTCCTCGTTTTTCGGCCCCACCCATTAATAATAGTGTTGGGTTCTAGAGCTTTCACAACAATGGTGGCCAAGGCAGAAAATAATGGAAGGGATAAAATGAGGAGGGGGGGACTATGTATAATAAAAAGGCAAAGTCCCTTGGTATTCCATGTTTATCGAACCCATGGGTTCGAAATTTCGAACCCGAGGGATCCGAAATTTCGAACCTCCAGGGTTCGAAATTTCGAACCCCCACGGTTTGAAGTTTCGAACCTCCAGGTCTCGAAAATTCAAACCCGGGCGAATCAAAATTTCGAACCCCTGGGGTTCGAAATTTCGCACCCCGGATGCAAAAGGACGCGCCCTCAAAAAAATAAAGAGAAACTTCGAACCCCTGGGTTTGAAACATCACTCCACGCGCTCATGTACACGTATTTCATGCGTATACCGACCCTCGTGAACAAGCGGAAGCGACGCACTGCGAATACTTAACAACGTGAACACAACGCCACACCAGCAACGACTCACTTGCAATTCCATAGCGAACGAGCCCGATAACTGACATATGTTTTATTTTAGCTTACATGAATAGTCGACAACTCGACTACTACCTCATCCAACACAAAGCACATCATGTCAAGACAAGACGTACTTTGGGGGGCAAATGTTAACCGGCTTTTTGGTCCGGTTCCCAAAAGTACACGAGACGCGCTTGACTCAACGCATCGCGTCGGACTAAAGCCGAAAGCGACGCCTAGGAGCGAAGGAGACAGGATGAAGAGGGATCACGCCAACAGAGACCTCGCGGTACCCCAAACACATTTCCGAACCAAGACCTCGAATCCCTAAGACTCGCAAGCCTAGATCTCGAGCCCCCCCCCCCCCCCCAAACACATGTTCATGCGGTCTTCGCACCCCTTAGAACGGGAGCTTCGCACCCTGTAGGGTGCGAAATTCGTGCCCCACCAGGTGCGAAATTCACACCCAACAGGGGTGCAAAATTCGTACCCTGGGGTGCAAAATTCGTACCCTCGAGGGGTATGAGTTTCGCACCCAGCAAGGTGCGAAGTTCGTATCCTACAGGGTACGAACTTCACACCCCCTAGGGGTGCGAATTTCGCACCCCATGAGGTGCGAAAATTTTCACCCCAGGCTCCAGGTGTGAAATTTATGGGTGTCAGGCTCCAAATGCGAAATTCTGGGTGTGGTCCCCTATTTCTACCTACTCCCACCTACTCCTACCTAACTCCTTTCCTATAAATACCCTAGACTTCACACTTCAAATGGGTTGGAATTTGCGAGCTTAAGACCTCTAGAGAGCTACTTTAATGGCATCTCCCATTTGAGGAAGAAGAAGGACAAAAGTGTATTTTTCTAATATATTAAATATATGATAATTATGACGTCATATGGATTAGAGATGGCATCATATAGCTTAAGGATGAATGTAATGGGATGTCATGAGATGGTCTTGGCCTTGTAACTTTGTGATATTAATATTATTCCAACGAATCTTCAAACTGGACGTAGGCCCCTCTCGAGGCCGAACCACTATAAATCTCTCGTGTTATTTACCTTTTCCGCTCTTGTCAATACGACCAAATTAATAATTCCTAGTAATTGGAATCTTGGGTGTTTACGACATTCTTTGCCGTCAACATAGATATTAATTCTTGCACACTTGATAAACACGTTAGCATGACTTAAATAATAAACATGAAAAATGCACCAACTTAAGACGAAATACCAAAAAATATTTTATTAATAAATCAGCTGCATCACTATCCCATTGTGACTGCCTACGTACCAATATCTATTTGAGTAAGCAATTAGATAAAGGATCAAGCCAATGTAGTTCTTCTTTACACCAAAAAAATTAAAAATAATTACTTCCAAAAGTGCTTTTATATCAAGTAAAAGTACTCTGCTAATACTCGTTTTGAAGGATATCACTTGTAAAAATTCCTTTCATAAGATAACATCTTTTATTTTACATACTAATCTACTTCTTTATGCAAAACAGACTCCTTTATAAACAATCTCAAACCACCTTTATATCCCTCTAATATATGTTTGGAAAGATCTTCAAAGATTGAATTGAAATAGTTAAGTTCAACACCATTCATACCTCATCAAAACACACCCTATTCATACCTCGTTTAAAGCACTAATTATACCTTGTTTAAACACACACTATTCATGCCTCAATTAAACAGTATTCATACCTCGTTTACACACTATTCATACCTCGTTTAAACAGTAATCATATCTCTTTTAACACACACTATTCATACCTCGATTAAACAATATTCATACCTCGTTTACAAATTATTCATACCTCGTTTAACACTATTCATATCTCGTTTAAACTTTCAACTACAAGACAACGTTTCCAGAAATGCTACGACAAGTTCTGGGTGGTTTATAATGATTTTAGACTAGAAACAAATTACTACAGCGTTTTCGGGACACTATGAAAATTTCTGGGAAGCTTATTATGCTTCATAAGCAATTCAAAGAAAAGATAGCATTTTTAAATGCTACAAAAAATCCAGATTTTTAGCCTTTTTTTTGGCAAAATGTTTGATGTTATTTCCCTATGATAAAAATAGTTTTTGACTCCAAATCTTCTATACTAAGAAGCTCCCTTAGTCTATTTAATTATCATAAAAGGAAAAACTCAAAATCATTTATCAATTTAATATATAAAATCAAACATCATGAGGCATTTTTATCATGTCCATTTCAGGCAGATTTTTACCTGACCTTACGTCCGATTGTAAGGTACTCAAGCGGTCAAATTAGAAAATGTGATACAAGTGAAAGTTGTAGCCCTTTGAATTAGCTTTCCAGATTGATAAGAAAATCGAAATTTCATGAAGAATTGCAAAAATTATGCCCAAAATACCCAACGTCTTTTTCAGTGATTCGGGCTCTATCGTTTCTTCGTAATTTTCACAATTTTTCTTCAAAATATGAAATGAATACATAAACTTAAATAGTTTTTCTCATCTTATACTTGTGCCTTGATCTTGTATTTATTCTCTAGGCTTCTCCCAAACTTCTACTCGTTATTTTACTTTTGTTTTTCATTTGTGAATCCATGATATGAAATGAACCTTTCCACCCTTTATATAGTAGTTTTCAAGGCTAGTTGGTAATTTAGTTTTGGACACTTGTCCTCTTTATCTTCATGCAAGCTTTAGGATGAAGACACATGCCTCTTTAGGTGTCTTTAAATGTTTATACACATGGACACCTAACATGTTTATGTGTCTTTATCTTATTTAATTCCAAGACATGTGTTTCATTCATTTGATGGCACGTGTTCCTATCATTTTAAGCTATTTTTCATATTTTATAATATGTACACATATACCATTTGTTTTATTTATATGCTATGTACATACATATATATGTGTTCTTTTATTGTTACTGCATGCACATGATGTTCCAACAACTTTTAATAAGTAAAACGTCATTTATCTACAAAACTGCTTTCGGCTACATTATCGATTTTTCTTCGAACTACTTATCTTTATAAACAAAAACTCAACAACATATTTTCTTTGTACATAATAAGTTCTCTTTACAAATGAACTCCATATATATATATATATATATATATATATATATATAGGTGAAGCGAAGCTTCTATGAGAAACCACTAAAAATAAGCTTCAAATAGAAGCTATTAATACTTAGGCTTCTAAGAGAAGCCACTAAGGCATAACTAGACTTCTAAGAGAAGCTACTAATATTTAGGCTTCTAAGAGAAGCCACTAAAATTTGACTTCTAAGAGAAGCCACTCATATATGACTAGACTTCTAAGAGAAGTTACTAATACTTAGGCTTCTAAGAGAAACCACAAAAATTTGGCTTCTAAGAGAAGCCACTAAAATCCTATCGTTCTTTTTTAAGACACTTGTCCACCATCATTTATGCAAGCCATAAGATAATGACACATGCCTACTTAGGTGTCGTAAGATGTTTCTACACATGGACATCTAAGAGGGTTATGTGTCCTTATCTTTTTTTTTTCTTTTTCTTTTAGCTTACATAAGAAACTTCTCATTTTAAATTTATTTTCCCTTACATGAATACATATATTCATGTTTAACAACCATGCTAACTTAATATATAATGTGTGTTAGCATGCACGAGAGTGTCATGACCTTTCTGATAAGTTTTAGATGATGAAAGGTCGAGAATTTGATAAATGACTTCTGACCACATTTTCAATTTCGCATCTAATTAAATATTTTTGCACCCTAGTTTAAAAAACTATTTCACTATCACTCTTTATTATTTAAAAGAATTTTATTTTAGTTGCAACTCATTACTTCGATATTTAAAATTTATTCGTAAATTCAAGCGGTAAATTTTCGGGTTGTTACAAATGTTAATTGACATGTTCTCCCGGAACAGAGAGAACCAAAGAGGTATGATCCAACTCATAGGCGTGATATTGACAGAGCACCATGAGGCAAATTACAACCACTAGTAGATGGTTGATATTTAAACTCCAAATCTGAGGCAATGGTGAGGAAAATCACGAGAGATAGTATGGCGTGTAATATACAAGCTCTAACTCAGGGTATGAATAGAGATAATATGGAGTGTAATGTCCAGTAAGTCAAATTGTGAAAGTACTCATAGTACCAATGTTATAATATCTACCAAAACCTTGTAATCGACAGTGATTTGGACCTAATAATTTACCCGTGATTCGAAGATTGATATAAATATACTAAAATGGAAATCCCCAAACCATATATAATTGGGGTGTCAAACGATAACTCCATAATAGCTATAACATGTTCAGCCGGTAATGTGTTCAATGGATCTGAAAAGTAACTGTTTTCCATTATAAACAGAATAAAAGACAAGCAATCTTCAAATTGTTTTCTTAGTTCTAATCATATATCAATTCTTCGTTTAATGTAAATGGTTCTAATACGTAGTATGGATCTCAGTTCATCTAGTAAGTCAAGGTGTGGCAACATGGTAGACCCAAAAAAAAATGCTAATATTATTCGTCATATGGTAAGATCATATCCTTCTCCCCGCAACCTGAGTAAGCATAAAAAAGTCCAAAAGAATCAAATATAACTGTCCAAAACTAAAGTGAAATATACGAGTGATCTTCCACCAATATGCAGCTAACACACCACGCAACTGAGCAATTGAATTTAAAAGAATTTCAGTACCCATTTAAAGCAATTTACGATTATTAGAAATATTAAAAAGCTTTGAATAAATGAACGGTAGTTAAGTAAATACGTACTCAATAAATCTTCAAATCTCATATTCCAAATAGAAGTGTGAATAATGTCGTCTGAATTAACTGCTCAAATTAACCTGTGAAAACAGACTACACTAGACCAAGAGTCATCGATGTGATCATGGCAGAACTAATTTTAAATAAGTCGCATATTCAATTTATATTTTAAAATACTTATAAAACTAAAAGTATAATTTTAAAATACTTATAAAACTAAAAGTAAAATTTTAAAATAGGAAACTTACAAAAGCGTCGATGTGCATACTAACGTGCATTTTTTTGCTAGAAAATACACGAAAATTAATCAAATCTCTGTCAGATCCCAAAATTCACTCGATATCCAAATCTAGAACCACATAACTAATATATATACTCATCTTCACCTAATTACGATACTTCCAAACGTCTGATCATCTTTATCGGTAGCTGGGACGTTGATGTCTTCTCCAACATGGGTGTTTTCTTCATTTATCAAAAACATGTCCAAGGCTATGAATTGCAACCCACTTGTTCTCTTAAGCCCGACTAAGAACCAAAACAAAGCCTTGGTTGGAGATTTGTTTTCTCCTGTTGTCGGTGGATGCACAAGCAACCAATATACCAATATGAACAAACAGTTCGAAGCACTATTGGTTGGGAATGCTCTTAATGCAAAGAGATTATACTGACTGAATCGGTGCATGCTGTACACACTAGGGCTGTTATGGTAATGGTAAATTTACCATTACCATACCAGTAACAAACCAGTGGTAAACAATATCGAGCTGCATCAGCATACCAATGCTATTGGTGTGGTAACGGTAAGTTTTACCATTGTTAACGGTAAAATAATGGTAAAGAAATGTCAATACCAGCGGTAACGATAAATTTACCAATCATATTAATTTTGTTTTTTTTCGCTATTTTAATGAATTCCAATCTTTATTTTTTTTGAAAGTTTATAATATTTATGCAGATGCTTATAAATTTATTTAGGATGCTAATTCTTTTTGGTTTTATCAACCTTAAAGTTTAAGATTAACAAAATTATTATATCATATTGTTGTAAATATCTTGTGATAAGCTAAGTAAATTTTCTATACTAATTAAAATAAGTTTAAATATTTATATAAACATTAGTGCTTTAATAACTTTAAGTATTGGTAAATTTACCAGTATCAATCAATGGTTTAACTGGTTATCGGTATACCAATGAGCATTTTACCAGCGGTAATGATAAATTATCGGGCTTACCAATAGTATTGGTATAGTAACGGTTTTCTCGTATCGGTAACGGTTACCATTACCATAACAGTCCCAGTACACACCATCTCTGTGCATGAGATGGAAGTGCGGATCTCCTTCTTCTGTACAATGAGATAGCGTACAGAAAGAAAGTGTGCTCCACCACTAATATGTAACAAACAAGAGTGCAAAATTATAAGTTGCACCACACATTTACACCTTACAATGAACATATACATAGTTCAATCATGTCTATGGGTATCTTTATCCCAATGCCGAATTAAATGGCATCTTCAAGAATGAATTACTTGTTCAAAAATATATGATATTCTCAATTATTTATCAGTGATGGTTGTTCTGTTGCAGAAGGCTTGCCAAGTATGCATCATTTTTGTAACCAGCATATAATGGTAGATCAAGCGCTTTTTCGGCTATTCTCCCATCCTCATGAATCCTTTCTATCAAGCTATCCAGTGATGGAAAATTCGCCTGCAAACAAATTAGGTAAATTTTACTGATGTCATAAACAGGCTCAATGTGTTTATCTCAGATGATGCTACAAATTACATTTTTAATTGGTAGGTATTTTTTGATGTGTGCAAAGAAAAATGTGTTAACTTATTTTTAGTCCCAACAAGTACTTATAAACATGCACAAAACTCAACGTATTTGTTGTATGCACATATTTGGTTACATAACAAAAACGTACTCGTCCAACATATGCATAGACAATGCACGTCTATAATTTAACACCTGTAGTCTTCTACACATAACACTAGTTAACGTTTCATGTTAAGAAACTTGTAATCAGAACATACCACATGAACAACTAATAAAACTAAGTCGCAAAATATACTTCAAAAACTCACCTTTAACTTAAATAGGATTTGGAAGTAAACTCAGTAGTGTATGCATAACCAACCATCGTAGAAATAGAATGAAATAATCCTTAAACATAATTATTTTCAATCCTATCAACCATTAATGGCATAAGATAACGAAATGAACAACATTAAGCGAACCCCCCCCCCCCCCCCCCCCAGAGTAGAAGCTGATGAGTTAAGACATTCAATTATATTTAGAATATGCCAGTGAAACAATATATTTGTAATGCTGAATGAGAAATCTTGAAACCGTTGTTGCGTGCGTATGTGTGTGTGTGAGAGAGAGAGAGGGTGAAGTCCAGTTATCGTTTTGGAAAAAAAAAAAAAAAAACAATTATAATAATATGGATGTGGGTCGATGAATGAAGTATCTCATTCGAATGACAGGATGATTGGGTGAAAAGTGTCTATATGGATGTAAATAGTATCAACCTTTTTAAAAATTAATGCACCATAGTCTTCTCTGTTAGTAGACAATTTGGCTTGAAAGCCTGATTCATATAAATGAATTATTTATGCCCAACAAGTATAGAAATTATCAAAATGAATATTAGTATGCCAAAATTCAAAAATCTGATGCCCAAACATGAAACATGCTTCCATGTAAAGTTATTTTCCTTTGTTTACTTCATCTACCCAAATTAGTGAAATGGGTAATTTTAGCTAAGTCCTCCAAAATGCAAAAACAACAAGAAAGCATCATTCATTTGCCAAACGGCCCAAACCCACATACAGTAAATATAAATTAAAACACCTCCTTCGTTGCCGAAGTTGAAATATACTATTTTTATTTTCCTTCTTCCTAAGATTGTAAATCAGAAAATGTTGATTTTTTTCCCCCAACAGTAACGAACATAAAATATCATGGAAAATAATGAAATTAAAGTAATAAAAATAAAGCATTGAGTTCAATGATTGTATCCAGATACTTAGTCTAGACGTAAATGGTTGCTTGAACATATCTTGGTCAAAATTTAAAGTTGGAAACTCGGACAACACGAAGATGACAGCAGTGGGGAAAATTAAAGAGACTCGGGTAGTAGTTTGAAAGAAGATAAAAGGTCAATTCAATTTGGGAGGAGTAGAACTTTAATTCAATTTGGGATAAGTTATGTGATCATTGTACGTAGGGATTAACAAAACATGGACGGCGGCTGGGAAGAAACGAGAAACAAACCGTTCATCAGCAAACCAAATTAACATGGGTATGTTTGTAATTTTGAAAGCTTCAAACAAAAGTATTTCCATTACAGCCCCCCACCCCCCCCCCCCCCTCAAAAAAAAAAACGGCCCAGAATAAAATAATAGAACCAGTGGGAAGAGAGGAAGTGCTATTATTTAATCTAGGGCAATGTGATGGAAATCAAGGGCTTTTGGACTGCTACACTGTTTGGGACACAAGTGAATGTTCCTATATATATGTATGTATCTCTCTCTTTCTATATGTGTGTGTGTCCGCGCGTGTGTGGAAAGTCTATATACACACAAAAGTTTGACACAAATTGGAAGATACAAAATTTCAACCATTGGATTGTCCCCTGATTTTCACCTCATATAATGACAAATTAAATATGTGGCTGGGATTTTGTCCTTTAATTTGTGTCAAATTTTTGTGTCCAAATAGCCGGCCCCATATATGAGTAGGGCTGTTATGGTAATGGTTACCGTTACCGTTTGGCAAATACCGTTACCGTACCGTTTTTACTGGTAAGTCAGAATTGCTTACCGTTACCGTTACCGATCGACTGATATACCGATGACTGGTATACCGATAATCTGGTAACCGTTACACTGGTAATGGTAAATTACCGTTTGTCCAATAAAATTTATATCTTAACATATTTTTTGTACACAGTATGTCTTTACTATACTATATGTAGTGTTAGTTTATAAAAAACATAAATGAAAAAGAAAATAAGTGTATCTAGAATTATTTCATTTGATTATTGAACCAAATATAATCATTTATTTGGTTCTACGTGCTTGTAATAAAGCATATCAGATGAGTATACTTATGTTTTGAATTAACTGGTAAAATTACCGTTACCGCTGGTATTGAAGAAACTTTACCGATAATTTACCGTTAAAAATGGTAAATTTACCGTTACTATACCGTTTTAACTGGTATACCGATTTTAATGAAATATGTTTACCGATCGACTGGTAATGGTATGGTAATGGTAAATTTACCGTTACCGTAACAACCCTATATATGAGGAGCGTTCAATGGCACATCATTTGCACCTGAGTTATATCCATTCGTTTATATTAGAATAAGGTAGTGGGGGGAGAGAGAGAAAACGGATGTGGTGGAAAACAAGGGGACCAAAAGAGTGCTAACACTATTTGAGGTGTTATTTGAACACAGTGGCGGACCCAGCATTTCAACTCAGGTAGGGCCAAAAAAAAAAAAAAAAACAATTTGTCCCACATTGCCAAAGTAAGTTAACACATGCTGTATATATATCAGCACATATTCATGCATTACAATTCAAGTACTTGGAGTGCTGTTTGGGCTGGACAATGGTTTGTTTGGGCTGAATATTGGCATCAGATGGGGCTAGACTTTCGTTTCAGGTGTGGCTACTAGTCCAAACGTGTAGTATTCTGCCTGCTTCCCAGTTTTTGAGGTAGGGCGGCTGCCCTATCTCGCCTAACTGTAGGAACTTATAAAACAGTGTAGTAGAAGCCTGTACAAACTATTTACCTCTGGTCTTATGTAGCCGACAATTACCAGGCGAAGTTCTTCTCCGTAAAAATCATCCTCAAACTCATGTAGAAGCCATGGTTCCTGCATAAAAGAGAATCCTTTTGAAGGTAAACTAAAATAGCATCAGCATTGACATTTTCTATTTCAGTATATAACGACTTACTATTGTCTTTTCAGTATTATCAAAATATGGATTCCAGCCTATGCTCATCACCATTTTGAATATGCCACGCCTGGGCAAACCAGCCCACCCGAAATAGACACCTGATGTGTGCTCAGAGAGTACATCAGAGAAATTTTCCGCTGATAAATTTGCTACAAAAAAGAATAATGATAATGTTAATGGTGTGCATGTGACCATGTGAAGTGTGTACCATATTTATTAATAAGAATCATAATAATGTTAATGGTGTGCATGTGACCATGTGTAGTGTGTACCATATTATTGTGATTTATACAACTTACCAATGTAAGGGGCTTTTATCAAAACTATGAAGAAAAAAAGGGAAATTCAACATTTCAACTGTATACCAAAACAAATTGATAGAAGCAAATAGATGATAATATGGATTGAATTGAGAAACTCACCCAAGGTAATATAAAGTTTGTGTGCAGCTGCTAAGGGCGCCCCATTTTCCTCTTCCTAGTACCACAATTAAAAAATACCATAAAAATTACCCTTCCACTCTTCATAATACCTCACATTAAAAAATAGGAGCTACCACCATTTATATCTATTTCTCCTTCCTGACTTCAATTCGTCCATTTTTCTCTTTCGAAAACCCTAGATTGCCATGATTTTTGTTTTCGACGTGTTCATCCATCTTTTTCTTAATCGAATTCTACGCTACTACAAGAATGAGTGGATGCAAATGAAAAAGTTGTGAATAAAGATTGAATTTAGCAAAATAGAAGAAGTAAAGATGGATTTTGAAGTCGTGAAAAATAGCGGCGGTAAATGAACGAACGAATTAGGGTTTTAAGTTAGAGTTGAATTCGTGATTATTTCAGCAATCAATGGTTGAGTGAGAGATTAGAAAGAGATCAATGTGGTATTAGGAAGCATAGAAAATTTGATGTGTTTTAATTTTTTAGTTGTGGTAACAGGTAGAGGAAATTTGGGTGCCCTTAGGACCACACTAAAGTTATAACTATTAAAAATTTAGAACATTCCGTTAGTACAAGTTTCAACTTTAAGAAAGGTACTACATCTTAAATTCCTTGAATTATGCTTTATAATGTGTGTTCATACATTCCGTGTATTAAAGATTCGCTACACCTCATTCTACACACACCATTACGGTTTCTAAAGCAACACAATTTGGAATCAAATCAAACTCCAAGGGCATTTAATCCACACTATGAACACCATGTTCACAAAAAAAGGAGACCATAAATTAACTAAAATTTCATAGAAATTATATTTAACCATGCAAGAACGTACTTAATTATAGAGGCATAGCGATATATAGCACTAAATGAAATACTCATATGCAACACTGCATTAAATTGTATTTATCCATTATTTTTACATGCAAATTAGCGGCATAGGCAAAAATTATAATTTGATACCTGTAGGTATTCCTAGTACTTTTGAACCACGACCAAATCCCTTGATGACAGGTCCCCCAATATACCATGGTTCAATTGGTAAAGTATCTTCTACCCCTGAATATTAATAACAACTTATTTATATGAATGAACTCTTATAAAGTGCATGGTGCTGCAAAATATGATTAGGTTTTGAAAATATACAATCTTCGAATGGAGGCAATCCCCAATTTTCAAGACGCAGATCTAGTAATGAATTGAGAACCTCGTCTGCTGAGGTGTAAAGGCTAGCCTGCTTTGGAAGAGATGGCACAGCAACCACATTCATTTTTGCTGCCTTGCCAGCTGCCACACCAGGTCTTAAATTGAAGGAAAAAAGAGAAAAAGAAAAACTTGTTAGAATGAATTGAAGGAACTTTATTGCACTACTTAATTCACAGTTTCAGATAATTTGATTATGATAATTTACTACATGACATGCTTACTGGTTTCTTGCAGAGTATTTAAAGCATATTTACCTTGAATGTAAGAAAGTTTCGACAATTTTTGACAAACTATTATCTTAGCTTTTTAACTTCCTCCAAGCATAAAATTTTATTATCTAAGATCTTTAATTTTTAGCATACAACAAATAGACAAGTTCTACTTATTCTTCGAAGGCAACCAACCGAATCACATTTGCAACCGAAACAACAGAAGAATTTTCCTTCAAATTCAAGAAGAAATTGATGTGTACTTGTAATAAAATTGTACTGGTCCAAGGAATTTCAACTCTGCAGCGTACCAATCAATCAACGGTGAACCATTTTCACGGTGTAACCTCAAAGTTCATTTGTTTGTTCTATGAATTCCAACATCAAAATCTCACCTAGAATTTAGAAAAGAGTCCTCGTTTCTGAGCAAATTATCTTTTGTGTTTCAAAATTATAATTGTTTAATCTTATGTGACAGACGAGACAAAATACATAAAAAGAAGAGAAATACAGGAGCGAGACAGCAAACAAAAATAAATCTTACAGTGAATCCTCAATTACAAGGCAATTTGAAGGATCTGCATTAAATCCTTTAGCAGCTGCAAGGAATCTACAATTAAAAAAAAAGTATTATAAGTGCACTGTAATTGCCTCCTTCATATCAATTTTCAGAAATATTACAAAAAATCTCACGTTTATATTACTTTAATACACGCACTCACATTTCAGGAAACACCAACTTGTAATTACATAACAAAGAATCACAATTTTATATCGAGCTAATAAACATACATTTCAGGAGATGGTTTCCCATTCTCAACTTCGTCACCACCTACAATGACTGCAAAAGATTCTTTCCAACCTGAAGAAATATACAAAAAGCACAGCAGTGTAACATTGAGAGAACAGAAAATCTTATATTACAAAGCAAAACTTATATTAGTACCAATAGAAACAGAAAATGAGAGAATTATTATTAAATTTACGATTTTGAGTAATCTAATCTTGTCATGCCCTCTTTGTGCATTGTGTGTTGCTATTTAGAAAGTCCTGACTGCAGTGCAGAAATATAACAACTGCTCCGCCTCCCATCTTAGTACCACTATTGCATCATCAATGGGGACATGGTCCTAATTTTTCCGAAATGAATCCTATAAATTGGTAGGAAGAAACAATTCTGCTTTTTTCCCCTTTTTTTTGTACACCAGCACCGCTGTCTAAGTGGTTATAGATTATAGGCACTACGACTTTGTTGCGAAAGCACAGGTTCAAAACTTGTGTAACGCAATTCAAACAGTTGAATATACATTGACATGTAGCATGTTGTATACCATATAAAATTTGTACTAATATGTGCTGCCATCTAAATCAAATTTTCAATATATATATATATATATATATATATATATATATATATATATATATATATATATATATATATATATATATATATATATATATATATACGTTTTAGTTTCAGTTAAAAGCTATGTGTTGTGCATAAAAAATATTTAATACTGAGCACAATATATCTAAAAGATATTTATCTATACTTAATAACTAATTTGTCATACATTAGCTACTCATATATACTATAATCATTTAATTCAGTGTAGAAGTAACATATAAGCTTAACGCATGCTCAATTAATTAATTTGAAGAGTAGACATTCTTGAGGGTGATGCGATTTATAATTTTGGGTCCACACATATATATCAGTTACTGTATTTTTAAACAAGTAGGCTTGGTAGTGGTAGTGGAAGGGTGGTGGCAAGACGTAAATGGTTGATGGGCCTGTAAAGAAAAAAATTGAGCAAGTCCTGTAAAATTTATTAACTACCTTTCTCTATAACACAGCTGTACATGTAAAGGATATATTACAAAATTCCATAGGTCCATTAAAGGAGACAACTAGAATGCATCTAAAAAAGAAAACCTCGTCTCCTCTCTGTTCTTAAACTAAGGTACTGCGTATGGAAAAGATATTGGTGTGTATTTTCTGAACTAAATAGAAGTCATATTACATTTTTCTCAATGCACGTCCGATGGACGTGCATGTGGACTGGTCAGTATAGAAAAATGTTTAACTGTAGGTAGAAGGTGAAGGTAGCATAACTTAATAGTATAACTATATACCATTTTGGTAAGATATCTTTGCTTCGATGTTCGATCTTGGTGAATTGGAAGCCAAAGCCATGGGCACTCCTTTACTTTTCAGGTGATTGATTAACCGATTTGCACCAGGAAGAGGTTTAATATTGCACCACCTGCAAAGGCCAAACGCTTTGTTTCATTTTACAAATTCATAATATCATGTTGCTTGATTGTTACACTAGACATGAATTTTTCTGTCTAGAATTTAACAGCGCTTTTTATTAAAGGGTCCAACAAATTTTCAAATCGTGTGCGCACCAAACACGCACACAAGCATTTGAGCGTGCACATGAACACACATACATGTATACCAAACATGCACACAAGCATTCAAAAGCATTTTTCCGAATTCCTTCTACTTAGATTGGGTATAGACTTGGTGCCACAGGCCCATAATAAAGAGAAATCAACAGCAATCGCAGATTCAAGTCCCAAACTATGTTTATTGACATGCTAGTTATCTTTAAAGTTTCCAACCATTAGCTCTGTGTGCTGTCTTCAGTTCTTAAAGTCCTACTTCGTGAAAGTTGGAAACCCAATCATCTGGGTTTTTTTGTGAAACGTTTACTCTTCCAATTTTCTAAATCAAAACTCTCATGCCAAAAAAAAAAAAGGATGCACGCCCTTGCACAATCTTCCATACAGTCGTTGTGAACCAATTCAGGTTATCAGAAAAGGTAAGTTGAGAATAGGATTTGCATCGCTATATAGAACCAATGATATTACCTGTCATTAAACATAGGAGTAATAGCAGAAACAAAGTCATCTATCTTGCAAGGGAGTTCGTAGTCCTCGACGACAGCAGTTGCAGCTTCAAGCGGAGTTTTCCCAACTATTCTTTGAGTCACTTTGTTATCCCATTTCTTTCCATATTTTATTAACACAACTTTCAATATCTCATTCACAATTCCATCTGTAATCATGAAAATGTAAGATTACTAATATTGACCGCTAAGGTTCATTAGTAATTTATTTAGTGAAACTTGACAAGAAATTACCTGTATTCAAAAGAGTGCCATCCAGGTCAAGAATGACATGAGAAACCATTCTGCTCACAGTTTTGGATGCCGCCATTGAAGTCTAACCAAGTGCTAAGTGTTAATAAAATGCCACATACTACACGTTGAAGAATAACAATTCAGGAATTTAACAAAATTTATGCGAGTATGTGTGTATATATATATATATATATATATATATATATGTGTGTGTGTGTGTGTGTGTGTGTGTGTGTGTGCACGCACACACACACATATATATGTATCTATATCAAGGTTCAAGAACTCGTCCGGCACCCCGAGATTTCGGGGTTACTGGATCGGTTTCGGTGGATGGCGGTCCGGAATCGCCCCTCAAAATCGGGATCGGCTTAGGGCACAGGAAAAAAAACGAAATTAATGAAATCAACAAAGAGAATTCCACGATTCACAAAGCACAACTTTCGACACAGCAATACCTTGGATTTGTTGAATTATTTGAAGCAGCAAAGACAAAGTCGAGCATAGAGAAGAAGTCACGCATAAAGAAGAAGTCGCGGAAGAAGAAGTCGAGTTTATCCAACAGCGAATCGATGATTTCTGCCGATTCAGTAGAAGAAGAAGAAGTCGCGGAGGAAGAATCCTTTTTTGTAATTGAGAAAGGCAGCGTATTTTACCATTGACCGAGAAAGAAACGTGTGTTTTTTGATCGTGGAAACAGCTGTGACTTCACTATTCCTGGAAAAGCTGTGACTTCACTATTCCTGGAAAGTGAGGCAGCAAAAAATTTTTTTCAAAAAAAAATTGGGAAGGGTTCGCTTTTTTCTGAGAAAGCGAGGTAGCAAACATTTTCAGGGTTCGAATTTGAAACTACCAATTGTGGTTGTGGGTCCTGTTTTTGGTAACCAAAATGTCACTTTCTCCGTTTCACACTTGACAAATAAACATGCATGATTTTGGTAACCAAAGCATGCATTAATGTTCATATTAAAAGAATCCAAAAGGTATAAGTTGCATTATCAAAATACTAAAAAGCGAAATCTGAACCGAAATTTACGAAATCCATCGAAACTAACAAATTTTCAAACGGCCGAAACCGAGACCGAGTTCTCGAACCTTGATCTATATATATATATATATATATATATATATATATGAGGATAGTTCGCTACACCTCTTATATTGCACGTGAACTCTCCCCCTTAATCTCCACCACCCATTTCTCCACTCATTCTCTCTCTTCCCACTAAGAAATAATATTGAAATGGGAAAAGAGAACATGAGTGGGGAAATGGGTGTTGGTGATTAAGGGGGAGAGTTCACGTGCAATATAAGAGGTGTAAGGAACCCTCCTATACACACACACACACATATATATATGTGTGTGTGTGTGTGTGTGTATGAAAGCATTATAAAGGTAGAGTGTGCGCTTCATAAACCAAAATTTATGTCATATTCAGCTGGTTTAGTATTTATACTAATTTCTGCAGTAATGATAAAAAAGAATAAATTTGACAATGAATTTGAAACACCAATACCGAAGTTTCAAATTTGACAGGTATCTATTTCAGAAACTTCGCAAGCAATTAATATCAGCAACTTGGAATATCATAACCAATAAGAAATAGATTGGTCCAGGCAATATAACAAGCATAGTGACAGCGAATGAGGTGGAGAATACTAGAAGAGGATAACAAGAATAACAAAGTATAAGATGCTTGCATATACTTTTATGAATTGGAATGTAGCAAATCAAAAATCACACACACAAATATACGCGCGTGCGCACATCAATAGTACAAGTTAATTTAAAAAGAAGAAGAAAAAGATACAACTATGAATCTGGAATGGAGGGGGAGCAAACTCAATGTACCATGGAAAAGTCTATGAATGATCAGCGGATGGATTGATAAAGGGACAGTACGGCTTAAAATTGGGCCAGATGCAAGCTAGAAAATTTGGGTTTTAATCATAACCACATATCAAGAAATACACTAACCATACAGTGAACCGTTGAATTATTATTCTTATTATTATTTTAAAAAAAATGTAATTTCCTACAGCGAAGAAATATTCAACAAAATGCTTAATTCTAAACAACATTAAAGTAAAAGAAAATAAAAGCACCATCCAAATAAATCACTTAATGCTTTCTTGCTTGCAAAATAATTAATCAAAGTTGTATGATCAAGTTGCAAACTACATGATAGTGACATATTTTAAAGACCAATCTCAACAGTTCCAACTACTATGTTTAATCCATGGTTATCACGACGGTAAGTCGAGTCGAGTCGATAGAGGTCTAATTAGTCGACTAGTGGACTAGTCGTAGACTAGTCCGATTAGTCGATAAACAAATATATACATATATAATTTGAAATTTCTAGCTAATACATGGATAAAATTCAAATATGTACTGACATACCTCATGTGCTTTTATTGTTTATCATTGAAACATGTAATATTGTTCAGCCATCAATATTGTTTATCATTGAAACAATAGAAACACGTACATATTTACAGCCATCAGACAAAAAATACTGTTCTGCCTTAATATAACATACAGGGGGCATGGACATTTGGCTAAACTGATAAAGAATGAAAGCACAAAAGATCGGCAAGTAGATTAATACTTATATGTAGATCGACATCGAGACTTAAACCCTAAATCGAACCCTCAAATCGGATTCACTACTTTGCATTAACTTTTGAGTTCGAACCCTAAATCGAATCCTCAGATCGATTTAGTATCGACTCAGATCGATTTGAGTTTTTAACCCTAAATCAAAGTCTCGATTTGAGTTCGAACCCTCAGATCGACATCGAGACTTCAAATAGTAAATTTTAGGGTTCCAAATCGACATCGAGACTTCGATTTAGGGTTCCGATTTTAGGGTTTCAGTTTCAGTCGACGTTTCATGTCGATGCTCCAGCACCGACTAGCTGACTAGTCGAGCGCCGTAATAACAATGGTTTAATCCCAACTTCTATTAAAAATCACACCCAGAACAGAAAGGTTTTCTGGTTTTGTTACAAGTGAAGGATTCAGTGAGCAAAAAAAAAAAAAAAAAAAAAAAAAAAAAAAAAAAAAAAGGTAGTAGTGATTAATATATTTAGGTGGCCAGCAACTAAACAACTTCGGTGAATCAGTTTCTATCTTCACATATTCACAGAAAGAAAAATAGCCAGACATTATTATCAAAGAGTGTTATTACTTGCACTCCAGATTTGGTTATGAGGGGGACACCCAAAAAAAAAAAAAAAAGTTCGACAAACACCCACCGAACACAATTTTTAGCCCATGCTCGGCGATCCGCTTCCGAATTTCAGACTTAGCCTAAAATTTGACAGACAGCCACCGAAATGCCCCCTCATAACCAAATCAGCAGTGTCAGTAACAATGCCCTTACCAAACTCATCAATATTCATGACTGCTGTTCATCATTTCATTTTACCAAAATGTTCAATTTTTTATGCTTCAGTTTCACCATATAATATTGATTTATGATACGAGCTTACTATACTAATCATTAGACCCTAATTGAAAGGTTGCGTAGAACAATACCCAATCAGGTCGGTAGTGGCTTATGGTGGCTGGAGTGCTTGTCGAGCCAACGTCAGCTCAATTACGCCTCCGGTGGTCTGAATCGCAGCACCAGCCTCCACTCCGCTGCTGGATGGTTCGCCGTTGAAAGATTTTGAAGTAGCAATTTGAGATGGTGACCGGTGATGATTTAGATAAGATAATGTACGGGCAATTTTGAAATAATTTTAGGGCTCTGCAATGAGAAATCGATTGCCTGTTTCCCGCAGGCTAGTCCTTTTAGGTACTCCTGATCCTAGACACTAAAGGTTATCTTCCCGTGAAAATGTATTAGCGCAACGTGGAAACAAAATTGCACAATTTCAAATAAAATTAGGATTATCAATTAAAATTAAATAAAGATTATGCTTAGGTCATTAAAATCAAACTTAATACATAAAATTTCTTATTAAAAAAATATTGTAAATTAGATTTTTAGAATTTAATTACTGAATAATTGTAGATATTTATACAATTATACCAAAAATTTGCATAAATGTTTGTTCCGCAATTTTTTTGGTGAATAACTACGGAAATTTCTGTAATTTTTTCAAAAAATTGCAGAAATTTATGCAACTTTTTTGATGAATAATTGCTGAAATTCCGTAAATTTTCGTTGGATAATTGCATAAATTTCCGTAATTTTTGAATATAATTACATAAAAGTCTGCAACTATTCATTAAGTAATTGCATAAATTTATACAATTATTAGTTGAAGGAAATTTGGCAAAAGGACAAAGTTATTTAAAAATTAATTCTCTGGGCCGCAAGTTTTGATAATTGGGCTGGAGGACCCGCGGTCCGAAATAACAAAAACATACTCCTTTGAATCGATTTAGCATTTTCCATTTGTCCTCGTTCAACCATTTCATTTCTTCAGTTAGTCGTCTCCAATTAGGGTTTTCATCATATTGCAAATCGATAAAACATCAGATAATTCGAAATCAAAAGCAAGTTTACTCCTCTAATGGAACGTCATCGTCGGATAAATTGCCAAATTCGCCACCGAAAACAAAAATAGGGTTGTTTCTTCAAAATTATCACTATCAGCTATAAAAGCGAAAAAAGACGATGGAGAAGGAGAAGGGAAAACGAGATCATGTATATCATTATTTAGTCAAAATGAAACGACCCTAAACTTCTCCGTAAAGGAAAGTACGGATTGAATTGAGAACAACACTCATCAGAACACAAACAAAGAACATTTCATTGCTTATTACAACAATTTACATCAAAGTACAAGAATATTCCAGAGTATGAATAATTATTATACAATAGAAATACAATATCAGAAATTTAAATTACATTTATATAAAGCAGCGGAAAAATAATATAGAACACAACTGAAAGAAATACACGGATACAGAGCTTTCTGAATATAGCTTCAGCTGTTAATCCAGGATCCTGCGAATATAATATTTGCAAAACCAAAACTACTAGTTGCCCGTGTGGAAAATATGGGCACTCAGAGTTTAGGTTAAAACAATAAACTCCAGGTCAGTCATGGGACTGGTGTGAGAACTAAAACAATTATTAACTTGATTTTAAAGTTAGGTGAATCACGGGACCACGCCGTATAACACGGAACGGGTTTACTTCCCATGAACCTTAGTTTAAAATAAAACAACGCAATGCTTTTTGGAAAAATGAAGCTATTATAAGACTCAGGTCCCATCACACAATGAACGCAGTCGGAGGATAAAGTTTTCCCTTATAATAGCCAAAAATGCTTGATACGCGAAATTTCATCCTTTATTATTACTATAAGTGAAGAAATCAACTTCGAATGTAAATGTATTTATCATAGGCGGCGTAGGTACCAATATATTACGTCGCTGTATATATATTTACAACTAAAACCGAATATTGCGTATTGAAGATTGGGTTTCCATCTATGAACCGAGGTAAGGGATTATCCCTACCGATTCGAGACTCTCTAGCCCGAGTCTCAGGATACAGCCACAACTGCACCTGCGGTTATCAACAGGGTCGATCATCCGTCGATGATTGGCAATACCGTAAGCTATATGTTAGCCTGCCCTATGGGGCATAAAATAATCTGGTCAGTAATGTCGACCAGAACATCTATCGATATATATATCCGAGGCGCCTCTCTATCCATCAAGTAATAAGCAACATGCACATAAGTAAACAGTCTGAGCTCTATACCATGACGTTGCTCCTAGCTAGAAACTAACATATGTATATTTCCCTGTAGTCCTCATCCCGTTTTCGGTTCATACCGGGGTGTGAAGCTCGCGAAGTAACGCTATACACAAAGCGATGCCTAAATAGGTTGTGCTTTGATCATCAACCACAAGGCTCTGCTTTTCAACAAAAGCCTTGATCATTTGCATCTTAGCATGCCACATTGTCAGTCCATACCATACCGTTGATTTCTGCCGATATATAACCTCTAAGCTCGTACATCTCAGAGAAGGGTGTTAAGCAAGAGAATAAATCCTCCGCCACCAAACAGATATATATATTTAGCAGAGATCAACGAATACAGCATAAAGGATTACAACGTCAGACATACCATCCATTTACAAGTCTGTTATGGGTCTGAACGAAACCGGAGGCGCCTTATTCCTCGTCCCATATGTCCAATACAGGAGAGAGGTCCTCGTATATCCGTCGATCTCCAAATACGTTTGGACGAACACCACTTATTACCTTGTCTTGGGTTTACGGCCCAATCAAGACATCAGTAATCACCCAAACGATGTGAAGAACTCCGGTCTTCAACTACAGTCTTCATCTTCAACTCTTAATCGTCGTAGAAATTATTCAGAATGGGTTAAACCCGGTCTTTCCGAATAATTCGCGTATTTTATAGTCAAGTGCTATAAAAGCAATCATACGCCTCATTCTAATTCAGAATATTTTTTAAATAAAATATTCACATTTTTAATATAATTAAAGATTCATTAAAACTCTAATTCAGTTTTAATCTCAAAAATCATTACTTAACGATTATTCAAATTTAAGAAATAAATCTTATCTTTAACTGGGTTAGAGGACAAATATTATTTTAAAACATTTTTCACGATAAACCCAAATTCATCTTCTTTTCAAAAATGGAATCTACACGGAAATCATAATAGTATATAATCGATATAAATTTTCATATCAGACTAATAATATAAATGGAATAACGGCAAGGCCTTTTAAATTCCATATATAGTAACAGTCTTCATTCGCAGAAGCTCATCTCGATTTATAACAAATCGAATTCCATTCAATTCCAATTTAATATATTAAATTGGAAAACTTCACTTTGGAACATTTCCATTTAAATCTTAATAAAAGATTTATAAATTTCAAACTATATTTTCACTGTCAATTGGGTTAAAGAACAAATGTCATTAAAAACATAGTTCACGATAAACCCAATTCACATTTCATTTTATTCCAATTACCAGAGATAATTGGAAACTCCTATAAGCTTAATTAAAAGATTTATACTCCAAAAATATATGTTCACTGTAAATTGGGTTAAAGAACGAATGTCATTAAAACACAGTTCACAATAAACCCAATTCACATTTCATTTTATTCCAATTACCAAAGATAATTGGAAACTCCTATAATCTTAATTAAAAGATTTATACTCCAAATATATATGTTCACTGTAAACTGGGTTAAAGAACGAATGTCATTAAAACACAGTTCACAATAAACCCGATTCACATTTCATTTTATTCCAATTACCAAAGATAATTGGAAACCCCTATAATCTTAATTAAAAGATTTATGCTCCAAAAATATATGTTCACTGTAAATTGGGTTAAAGAACGAATGTCATTAAAAACACAGTTCACAATAAACCCAATTCACATTTCATTTTATTCCAATTACCAAAGATAATTGGAAACTCCTATAATCTTAATTAAAAGATTTATACTCCAAAAATATATGTTCACTGTAAATTGGGTTAAAGAACGAATGTCATTAAAAACACAGTTCACAATAAACCCAATTCACATTTCATTTTATTCTAATTACCAAAGATAATTGGAAACTCCAATAATCTTAATTAAAAGATTTATAAATTCCAAAATTATATTCTATTTAATTCCAATTTAATATTAATTGGAAAACTTCATTTAATCTTATTTAAAAGATTTATTCTTTTCTAATCGGGGTTCAAGAACAATGTTATTAAAGGCACCGTTCACGACAACCCAAAATCCAATTTATTCTCTTTAATTTCAATTAAATATTAATTAATTGGATTTTATTCTAGTTAATAACTAGTTCATTTTTGATAAAAAAATATTTTTATCTTTATAAAATTGGAATTTTCATCCAAATTCTTACCAAATCATTTATTATGATTTTATATAATTTTTCCATATTTTTAATAATTGTATCAAGGCCCGAACAGTCGGTTTCCAATAACGGTCACCGAACTGCATCCATAACGATCCTTTTCAAATTTGATTTGGATATAATTTCAAATCCAATCGTTAGATTTCAAACTTCTTATATTTATTGGAAAGCTCTTTTCGATACGAACCCAATGGTTCCGGTTTTAGGAGAATCCGACGGTCGGATCTCCCGTTACATCAATTTGAAGTTAATGGTCGAAATTTGCGAACGGTCGCTGCGCGGTGTGTTCTATTCAGGCCACTATATATATATATATATATATATATATATATATATATATATATATATATATATATCGTCGATTTCCTTTAAAACGTATTTCATAAATTCATTTCAAAACGATTTTAACTTCATTTTCAATTTTAAATAAAAATTGAATATTCTATATCTTTATCATATTAAAATAATAATATTTTCAAAATATTAAATTTTGAAATAATTTCTTTTCGATATTCATTATAAAATGAATAAAATCGATCGATAAACCCATTCGGGTTAAAATGGCGTTTGCTCCTTAACACGGCTTCATATTTCAATATTCTTGTGTCCATCCAAAATCAGGCATTGAAATCATGATTTTTATTCTTCACTGAATATTATTTTAAAATACTCATTATTTAAAATATTCTTTATTTTAAAAGACTCCTTATTATAAAATATTCTTTATTATAAAATATTCTTTACATTAAAATGTTCTGTTACATTAAAAATATTCTTTTACATTATTTACATTATAAATGTTCTTTTACATAAAAATGTCCTTTTACATTATATACATAATAAATGTTCGATTATGTTAAAATGATTCTTATATTTTGTTGACAATTCTATTTCAACAAAATGATTAAAAATGATTCTTTTATTTTGTTGATAATTCTATTTCAACAAAATGAATAAAACTGTTAACTTCATTTTGTTAACAATTCCATTTTTAACAAAATGAATAAAAAGTGACAACTTCATTTTGTTAACCATTCTATTTTAACAAAATGAATTAAAGTGATAACTTCATTTTATTTACAATAATCTAACTCAACAAAATTGACATTTTTGTTTTAACACAAATCTATTTAACAAAAACGTTATTTTTATTTTAACACAAATCTATTTAACAAAAATGTTAATTTTGTTTTAACTATTTCATTTCAACAAAAAAAATGATATTTTGGTTTCAACTTTTCTATTTCAACAAAGATGTTAATTTTGGTTTCAACTATTCTATTACAACAAAGATGTTAATTTTGGTTTCAACTATTCTATTTCAACAAAGATGTTAATTTTGGTTTCAACTATTTATTTCAACAAAAAAATGTTAATTTTGGCTTCAACTATTCTATTTCAACAAAGATGTTAATTTTGGTTTCAACTATTCTATTTCAACAAAAAAAATGTTAATTCTAAAATGTCTTTTTTATTTCTAAAATGTTATTTTATTCTAAAATGTACTGTTTCATTCTAAAATGTTATTTGATTCTAAAATGTACCTTTTACATAATAATGTTATTTTATTCTAAAATGTTCTTTTTACAATATAATGTTATTTTTTCTCTAAAATGTACCTTTTTACATTATAATGTTTTTTTTTTCTTAAAATGTACCTTTTACATTATAATGTTATTTTCATTTTAAAATGTTATTTTATTCTAAATTATTGTTTCTTATAAAAACATTGTTTATTTCTGAATCGGAATGTGACTCAATCAATTACCATATAATTTCAGTTATAAGGATTTCATACATCGCGTGTATGCAACAATAATGATATGTAATCAACAAACAGTCCATTCACAAACAGAGTGAAATTTACAACTGTGTGAGCATTAAAATAAATAAATAACGTTCATCACAGACTGTCAATCCATCGATTGACATACAACTAAATATTGGGACTAATGTATGTCAAATATCATCCCAACACTCGTGTGGTGTTTTCAAACAATAACAGTTTATTTTAAATAAATTGTTGGTTAAGAAATTTAACCAATTTTCACTGTTCAAATTATAAATGAATATTTATAATCTAATTTCACTGTCACATTAATATTAACATTTTTAATGTGTTAAACGTTTCAACAACACACAATACAGTCAATTTAAATCGTCCATGGTTTGTGGATGAGGAAAGTGATCTAACAGGCACAGTATACAATTTATAATGATTAAACTGATAAAAATCTACACTGGCAATTCTATATATTTTTCAGTTATGAAAATAAATAGATAACTGTGCAGAAATTTTAGTGAGGAGTTCTCACCTTTGGTTTCCACTCCGTCAGTGTGTATTTCTGAATTTCTAGTATGGTTTGGATTTTTCCGAAATTCTAACGCAATCTTCTTTATGCGTTTCACAATAAAAATCATATTTTATTCCAAATCTAAATTATAAAAATCATATTTTTATTTACGATACAATTTCATGAAAATCAAATTTTTATAGTCAATGCGATTTTTCTATTAAAAAAACAATGCAATCTTTCTTTTCAAAAACAATGCTAACTTTATTTTAAAAACAAATCATACTATTTATATATTTAAAAACAAATCATGTTATTTATATTTTGAAAACAAATCATGTTATTTATATTTGAAAACAAATCATGTTGTTTATATTTGAAAACAAATCATGTTGTTTATATTAACAAAACAACGCTATTTTCTTTTTATAAAATAATGCTCTTTTTATTTACAAAGTGATGTTCTTTTTTATTTGCAAAGCGATGTTGTGTTTATTTACAAAGCAATGTTGTTTTTATTTTCTAAAATAATGTATATTTATTTTTCAAAGATCATGTTTTTATATTTCAAAACATTGTTTATTTTTATTTTCAAAACCATGTTCGTTTTTATTGTTTCAAAACAAATCTATAATCTATGTTATTTTTAAAACAAATCTATGATCAATGTTATATATATATATTTTTAAACAATTCTAATCTTTACTTCAAAGACATTTTTCTGTTTTGTCTTTAAAAACAATTTTGTTTATATTAAGATCTGAAATTTAAAAACCATTTTGTTTATATTTCAAACAATGTTATCTAATTGCTAATTAACAGGTTACATAGGAGAGTACCCTTTCAATTATGTTTATAAAACGTTGTTGTATCATCTTCCTTTCCTCTAGTTACTCAGTCACCACGTTCGAACCCATGCTCCATCGCTAGGGCTTCCTTGCGCGCGCCACCAAGTTGATCGGAATACGATCTGGATAGCCCACGTCGTTCGTCGTTCAACCCTCTCCCCATCGCCCTAAGTGGCACGAAACTTAGTGGTCCACACTGCCTTCAATTTGCGTGCGAGCGGTGTCCCTTTGTGGGGAAAAATCGAATAGCCCAATCCACTACAAACCATCATCACCGCATGGAATCGAGGAGGACAAAAATCTCAACATGTTTTGCTTTGGAATCAGGTGCTAACTTGGATTGGATTTGGAGATTATAACGCTTTTAATCAGGAGGTTTGTGGCCATTAATTTGAGAGGGTGGCGTCTGTTATAATCTTATTAGGGTTTAGCATATTGGGACCGTATATATATAGCATATTATATATTATTTAATTATTTAATTTATTTAGTTCTAATTTTTATTTGTTTATCACTGTTAACTCCAAATCAAACCAAACGGGTGTCGCCCCCAACTAAATACCCCCATTCCGGACACAATGGGATATGTTTCATAATCTAATTCAGCTGTTATGATCAGTTTTTATCAAAATTAAAATATAAATCAATATATTTAAATTTAAACGTACATTTTAAATTACCGGGGCCACATACTAACTCTAAAAATTCCAGAAAAATTATTTCTAGCTATGTTTTGGCGATACGGTCCTAACAAAACTAATTTAGTCGAATTTGGAGACCGTTTGAAAAATGGCCATTTTCTGGTCGATCCAATTTGACTGAAATGGTCAAAACACGTTTTCTTTTGCCACGCTCACATATTACTTCCAAAAATTATGAAAATTGGAATCTAGCAATAATTTGACATTCCGGATCCAACAAAAGTGGTTTCGTCGAAAACGGAGGTCGTTTGCAAAATGACTATTTTTAATATTAAAGTAGTGGAAAATAGAGAGGACAAACTTAACAAAAAATTTGGTGAAAAGTGTAGAATGTTTATAATTTAGTGAGAAGGACAAATGATAGTGTAAATGGAAAATTGTTAATGGGCCAATGTGTCCTTCTCCCTAATTTTGAAAATTCTCATACTTTTCAACAAAAAAATTCCAAAGTTTGTCCTTTAAAAGAAAATCCTCATTAAAATATATATATATATATATATATATAATCCATAGCGACTATTCTGAATTATAAACTGGGCATAACTTTTGATTCTCATTATGAAATTTCAATTTTTCAGATTCGTTGGAAAGATATTTTTAGACAGATTCAAATATTTCTTGTTTCACTGAAATCCGATTTGTTTTGAATCTGTACATTCATTTGAAATTTGAAATCGAATTTTCAAACTATCGTGCCATTTCTGGCTCGTTTTATAATTAAAATAAAATTATTCGTTCTAACTTCGATTGAAATAAATTTTTCGTCATTATTATTTAAAATAAATTATTTAAAATATTTAAAATCCATTAAAATTGCTAAAATAAAATTTTTAAATTGGTTTCGATTTTCCGAGTTGTTACACAAAATTACTCATGCTCAAAATGAGTGTATATACTTGTTGTAGTTGTAGTTTTAAATTCTGTACTGGTTAATTGGGGGAATTGAACAGAGATCTATTATAAAATGTTGCATTAATTTGGCATTGATCTGTAGTCTGAATATGCTAGGTTAATTAAGTGCAGAATTGCATTAATTTAGTGGATTGATCTTTATTTTGTGGATTGATCTGTATTTATAGCATTATAGCATTGATCTGTATTTAGTCTATAAAATGCTAGGTTAATCTAGCATTATAGCCCATGGCTGAGCCCTTGATCGAACCTATGACCGAGCCGTTGACCAATGCAGAAAATGCTAGGTTAATTTAGCATTATATCCCATGACCGAGCCTTTGAAAAATGTGGAAAATGCTACGTTAATCTAGTATTATATCGGTCATGGGCTACTTCATTTCTAGTCGGCCCACAAAACTTTACTTCTCAGTCGATCAAAGCTAGAAGTAACAGAATCTCAACATCGAAATATGAAGGATTCTCTTTCAATCCGGTGAGCATCATTCCATTTACATTTACATCATACTATTTTGTAGTCATTTTTTTTCTTTGGATTCCAAACTTATCACACAAGAACTAATCTTAATTTTCTTTTGAAATTTTGGATATAACCTCTATTTGCATTAACTTCAGGTTTCTAGTAGCTGCAAAACATGTAGATGGAAAGGTGATGTAAACTGCCCTGGATGCAAGGTTTCATATTCTTGTGGATAATATATCTACATAAAGCAATCTTTATTAAGTTACTGTGTAAATTACTGTTCTGTTCCTAAAATGGAACAATCTTACACCATCATTATGGACCATTAATTTAGCATTGATCCGTAGTGCAGAGTATGCTTGGTTAATTAAGTGCAGAAAATGCTAGGTTAATCTAGCATTATTGCCCATGACCGAGCCCTTGACCGAGCCTAGCATTAGAGCGCATGACCGTGACCTTGACCAGTGTATGAAAGTGCTAGGTTACCCTAGCGTTATGGCGCATGACTGAGCCCTTGACCAGTGTATGAAAGTGCTAGGTTACCCTAGCATTATGGCGCATGACCAAACCCTTGACTAGTGTATGAAAGTGCTACGTTACCCTAGCATTAGAGCGCAAGACCGAGCCCTTGATCAATGTATGAAAATGCCATGTTAACCGAGCATTAGAGCGCATGACCGAGCCCTTAACCAGTGTATGAAAGTGCTAGGTTACTCTAGCATTTTAGTGCATGACTGAGCCCTTAAGTAGTGTATGAAAATGCTAGGTTAACCTAGCATTAGAGCGCATGACCGAGCATTTAACCAATGTATGAAAGTGCAAGGTTACTCTAGCATTTTGGCGCATGACCAAGCCCTTGACCAGTGTATGAAAATGCTAGCTTACCCTAGCATTAGAGCGCATGACCAAGCCCTTAACCAGCATATGAAAGTGTCAGGTTAACCTAGCATTAGAACGCATGACCAAACCCTTAACCAGTGTATGAAAGTGCTAGGTTACTCAAGCATTTTAGCGTATGATCGACCCCCTTGACCAGTGTATGAAAGTGCTAGGTTACCCTAGCATTAGAGTGCATGACCCAGCCCTTGACCAATGTATGAAAATGCCAGGTTAACCTATAATTATATTGCATAAAATGTTTTCTACAATATTGTATTATAATACAGTTCTATATTTTAATACAGTTTTATAATGTGTTGTTATCTTTGTTTTGTAGGAAACATCAGATTCTTCTCCAGAGGATAAAAAAGCAGAAAACGAAATAGAGTTGTGAGCAAAAAAAAAAAAGAAACAGAACAAGACTGTTCCATACCGATGCAGTTTTGTAGCATTGGTTAAAATGCTTGAAAAAAAAAAAAACGAAAAGGTTTTTCAACAAATCAACTAATTTTTTTAAAACAAACGCCTTTTTATGGATTTATAGATGTTTTTTTAGAGTAACATTATAGCAAAACAGATTAGAAAATTTTCTAAAATTTTAGATGATTTAATCAGTTGTTATTCCATAGAGGAAGAATGCTTTTGTATTGGGGGAAAAATTGAAATTATCTACGAAATGTTTCTTTAATTTTTGGTTTACCTATAAATGGTAGAAACATTTTTCCACTACCTAAAGTTTCTTTACAATGCTCCCCTAATAAATGTCAACAGTTTGTTTCGATAAATTTTATTAACATAGATCATATAACAAAAGATCTTGTTATTAAAAAAATAGAAATAGAAATTGAGAAAGAAATTCCAGAAGAAGGAAATGATTTGCCTAGATTAATTCTTATTCTTCTGTTTATAACATTTATTTTCCCTAACAATCAAAGAATGCTTAGTTGGGGTTATCTCCAATACACCGTTGATCCAACAAAAATGAATCAAATTTGTTGGTCATTAAGTATTCATTAAATTTTTTCAAGCATAAACCAAGAAATATGTCTGGATGTTCCATTCTTCTGCTGGTGAGAAAACATCAATGATATAAAATTTTAATTTAGTATGATAAGACGTATGATAATTTATTATAAATAATATTCTGTTACTTTTTTAGTATTTTTCATGTGAACATATTGATATACTCAAGCCAAGAAAAGAGTGGATAAGGGGGTCTCCAAGATTTGCAAAATGGTCGCTAAACTTAATGAAGAACATTGTGTCAAAGGAAATTCTAGCCAATATGGAGGATAAAAAGGTATGATAATGTTCTATGTTGTTAAAATTTTAATAATGCAATTGGTTATATAATTTTCTGTTTAATACTGGAAACATAGTAGTTAATCGTTATTAATGTAAATAATTTTATCTGTACAGAAAACATAGTAGTTACCTGTGATTAATGTAAATAATTTTATGTTTATTTATGTGTAGTTAGTAATATGTTAGAATATCCTAGCATTATAAAATAGTAGAAAAGATAACGTCTGAAATGAAGCAGACCAAAAAAAATATTTGCCATAACATGCTATTATTTTAAAATAATAAAACTGATAACAATAGTTTGCTTGTTTTAGGTTTAACATGGTTGAAAATTGATTTTTTGTTATAAAGTTCGATAGCAAATCAGTTATATTGATTGATTAAAAAATAATAATGTGAACTTCTGTACAAAGAACATAATATACCAAAGCCTCTTTGTCATGTTTTTGGGTTGTTTGTTAATATGTTATAACATCTTAGTATTATAAACAGTAAAATGATAACTTCTAAAATCAAGCCGACTAAAAAAACGCTGGGACATGCTATCATTATAATTAATGAAACTGATAACATCAGTATGCTTGTTTTGCATTTAACATTGTGATCATAAATGATATATGACATTCGGATTTGATTGATGCATTATGTTATGAAGTCATAATTCAGTAGATATATAATATTAAATGATACTAGCATTATAAACAAGTGGTAATGTTTTTTGTTGTTAGCATTTCAATAACGCAATTAGTTTTGCAACAATCCCTTTATCACTAAAAACTTAGTAGTCATAATTCAGTAAATAATTTTATGTTTATTTATGTGTATTTATTAATATGCTATAACATCCTAGCAATATAAAATATTAGAAAAGATATACGAATTTATCACTGAAAAACTTCTTATACAAATTTCACTTGGAATTAAGAAAATAACATCTAAAGAGAAGGTGTTGCTTGATGAATCGGTGAACAAAGAACTTATGTAAATAAAAGAGATTACAAGTGCAGGTGAAGATGAAGGATTAGAAATGGATGAAAAAAGACAGACAAATTGAAATTCAAAATTTTCAAATTTTCAAATTAGACAATTAGAGAATGAATTGAAGGATGTGAAAACAAAGTTGGGGGAAGAAAAGGAGCTAAGGAAAAAAGAATTAGATAAGAAAGAAAAAGAAATTCACATGCTAAAATCAGTGCTCTAAGAATCTGATAAGGAACAGCAAAATCTGAATATTCAGAAGTTTATAGAGCAAATTACCCCCTCCTTCTTTCGACCTTCTAAGCACATCAAATTATGAGACTCGGGAAGAGTACGAAAAAGTGGAAAACCAAGAAGAGAAGGGTATGAGAAGAAGCAGCCAGCGGCTTAAAAAAGTAACACCAAGTTCAATGATTGAAAGATTAAAAGAGAAAAAGTGGAAACCAAAATTTGATTCTCAATTTCAGTATAAAGTAGTGTACCACAAAAAAACCAAAAATGATGAAAAAGACAGGGCAATGGTGGAGGAACAAAATGATGAAATAGAAAAGATGAGAATAAAAATGTAGATGAAGGCGAATAAGAGGAGAATAAAAAAGAAGATGAAACCGATGGTGAAGAATAGAATGAAAAAACTAGCAATGAAGAGGAGGATGGAGAGGAGGACGAAGATGGAAGTGACGAAAATGATACAAAAGTCGAAGAAACTGAAGAAGTGAAAGAATTGGTCGAAGAAGAGAAAGAAAAAGCCAGTACAGATGATGAAGTTCAAGATGAACAACCTCTGGATGTTGACAAATATTCTCCAAGAAGGAAAGTCCATCGCCAAAGAAATATTGTAAAGAGTCCTATATTACAACTCTTAGATTCACACAAACAAAACATAATCAAGGCATTTTTTGTACGCGGAGACAAAGCAAAGTAAGATTTTTGTACTCGTTAAAATATAAATTTATTTAAATGAATATGTATTATTTTAATATTTTTAAATTAAAATATTAATATAGCACGGTAGCATGGCGAAATGATGATAATAAAAGAGGAGGAATAACAATTGTACATTCTATGCTACAAGCACTGCTATTTGAAGAATTTACAGATGGTTATGTATATGTAAATTATGATAGGTTTTTTTTAATTATTAAGCAATATTCTATTCTTAAAATGCCAACTTGTAGCATTATGATTGTTATTTTTTAAAATGCTAGCCTCCACTAGCATTTTTTTTTTTATAAACCAGCATGTTGTTCCCAAAAGACTTTTATCTTCTACCATTATGATAACTTTTTAAATAAACGGCATACTGTTCGTGAAATGCTAATTCTGCTAGCATTATGATTTTTTTAATAACATAGTGATTGAAAAATACTAAATTCTGCTAGTGTTATAATAATATTTTTGATAATACAAAATGTTGTTCAAAAAATGCTAGCTTCTACCAGCAGTTTTATGCTTCTTATAACTCCATTGCCCATGCCATAAAATGAAGTTCAACTTGAATTTGCAGTTAAATATAATTATAAGAAGATCATAATTTGTACTATGAAGATTTGTGCATGATTGAACACACATGCTTCAAACATTGCTTGAATTTTTAATTATATTCAGCAGGAGTCAATAAATAATTAACTAATATGCATGAAGGCAAGTGATAACTGTATCGACACGCGTGTGTATACAGTGGAATGGTCTGGTACAACTGTAGATGAACTCATATTCATATAGGCACATATTGTATAGAAGTTCAGCGATTATACTGATAATTTTGCAGGTTATGTGTCCATAGACCCTATTTCAAATCCAAGTTGTTTATAAACTGCAAATAAATGATGCATGCATTTGCAACTGAGATTTTTTTCTGCTACCACCATGATAACTATTTTTAAATAAACAGCACACTGTTCGTGAAATGCTAATTCTCCTAGCATTATGATTTTTTTAATAACATGGTGATTGAAAAATACTAAATTCTGCTAGCATAATAATAAATGTTGTTCAAACAATTCTAGCTTCTACCAGCATTTTGATTTTTAATTGGGTAGTCAGCATGCTATTACAAAAATGCTAACCTCTCCTATCATTTTGATATTTTTATTTAAGCAATTTGTTGTTAATAATAGGGCTGTCAATTTCCTACACGACCCGTGACCCGACCCGAAACCTGCACGGAAATTAGCAGGTTAAGTCGACCCGTTTAGTCAGCGGGTCATTTCTGGTCAACCCGAATTTGACCCGTTTATAAACGGGTGGGTTTATGGTTGACCCGCTAACCCGATTTTGACCCGCCAAACCCGATTATATGTTGTATCTCTTCCATACTGATAGACTTTTATGTATAATATTAGTGTTAATCTTTTATGTATGCAATAATCAGTATGCTCATATATGTAAGCTGTTATATTTTACTAATTTATTCTTATATGTTGTCAGTTATATTTTACTTATAACAACTATATCTCTTCCATACTGGTAGTCTTTAATTTATGCAGTATGGGAATATATACTTATATATCGAAAATGTTTTTTGGATATGGTTATTTCATGCTTTATATATGTGTTGTCTATTGGTGACATTTCAACTTGTTGCATGTTGGTGATTACATAACAGTATGCATGTTGGTGATTTGACTCTTTTGTTGCTTATATTATTAGGTAATATCTATCAATGGGTCAAACGGGTAAACCCGTCCCAACACGACCCATTTAGTTAAACGGGTTACGCGGGTCGGGTTGGGTCAACCCGTTTATAAACGGGTCGGGTTAGGGTTGGGAAAATATGACCCGTTTAATAAACGGGTTGACTCGACCCGTTTATAAATCATCCCGAACCCGACTTGACCCGACCCGACACGACCCATTGACAGCCCTAGTTAATAAAATGCTAAAGTATCCTAGCATTATGATGTTTTTTTTATCAAACAACATACTGGTAATAAAATGCTATCTCCTCCTAGTATTATTTATACATAATGCAACATAGTGGTAATAAAATGCAACATACTGGTAACAAATTTATATACAAGCAAATTCCATATTAAAATTATATAATAAGCTAACGTTATTCTTCTAATGCAGGTTATTGACTGGTTTACTTCAAATGCAAATACATACAAACACAACTACATATTTAGTACAATCATGACGATAAACAAAACTTTTATTTTAAAATTGTTATATCGGAAAACAAATTAATATTGCATGTTTATTTGCAGCATGCCATAAAAACAGGTGTTGAAAATGTTGTTCAAACATTTGTTAACCCAATAGTCCAAAATATTGTCAAAGACGAATATACAAAAACCTTATTCTTTTCCTTGCATTACATTAACCATTGGATTTTACTAATTTTGGACTATGTTACAGTGCAATGGAACCAGTATGATTCATTGAGGGGAAGAAGATTAACCTCTGTATCAAATAAACACTATAAGGAAGCTCTGACGATGGTAAGATTGTTATGATCATTTATAAATATATGTTTGGATGTATAATGGGAAAAAGCTAAGGATTTTTTTTTTCTGATACAGAGAAAAAAGACTGAAATAATTATCAGTCAAAAATTGGCTGAAAACAACATTTTAAGCAAAAGTATTGGAACAAAGCAGATGAAACAACCATCATGCCCACAACAAGATTTTGACTCATAAGCATTAGCAGTTTTTTTTATAAATACTAAATGCTCAACCCATTATATCTTTGTACCGCTACTGCCTTTTACCATAACATAGTGAAATCACCTTCATGTTGTCTTTTACAAGCTCAACTTCAATTGTTAATATAAATGCAAAGCTGTAAAATCATTTTTGTTTTATTCTTAAGGCAGGAACCTTATTATTATTTAAATATCCATACAACACCTTGCATTTTTCATATCTTTGTACCACTATTGCCTTTTACCATGTTAGAGTGGAACCTTTACAAGGTCAATTTCAACTGTAAATAAAAATGCTAAACTATAATAGCATTTTTGTTTTATTCTTAAGGTAGTAACCTTAGTATTATTATAATAGGAAAAAACCAACATACATTTCTCCTCCTACTACTTATCATCCAAACAGTAATCTTATGTTGAATGCTTTCTGCCATGAACATAATACATGGTTTTTGCCAAATAATCCATTGGTAAAAAGCTAAATAATCATAACATTGCATTTCTTATACCAATCCTTATTTATTTATTAGTTTGCATCACCGACTCTGCATTATTTGTGATGAAATTCATCGAAAGATTGGACAGAGATAAAAATCCACCAAAGGAATATAAAAAGGAAGATATCAATCTTCTCTAGTTCAACATACTGAATGACCCACCAAGAAGTTGGGATATTATGAGTTGCTTTGCAAACTCGTCTCCAGAAGAAATTGAAAATGCTGTGATGAAGAAAGAATGTGAACGAAGGAAAGACTGAATTGTTGATGTAGCGCCCGTTTTAATTCTATTTGAATTTGTTGTTTAGACATTTAGTTGCTAATTGTAATTGAATTTTATTAATTTGAATTGATGTTAAAGTAGTGGCTGAACCTGGATTGGAAAATTGTGGTATAAACAGAATTGTAGCTATACAAATTTCATACCTAGATGCTGTTAATTTTACTGTTTTAATTTCATACATAGTAGTTGAAGTTGAATTGATTGTGACTTGCTGTTTTAATGAAAATTCAGGTTGTAGCCTACTGTTCGAGTTGGGTTATGTCTGACGTTTTTGTGCAATAATAATTTTGGGAGAGTTGTTGGTTTATGGAAGCTGTATAGTGGCTGTTTGAGATCTTTGTGATGGTTTGGTGGTTACTGTTATGTGTATAGGTTGGGTTACGCGTATGTGTTTGAGATTGTGATGGTATGGGAGAATTATTATGTGTATGGATTGGGTTATGTTTGATGAAATGTGATGAAATGTATAAATTAAAATGCTATAAAAATAGCATTATTATAACGAATTGTTTAGGCATACCAATCTAAAATAAAAATAAATTATTTAATGAAAATAACCATTAATGAATCTACTGTATCCTAAATTAAAAACACTATAACAAATAACGTTTTTATAACTAGTTGTTCATGCATATCAATCTAAAATAAAAATAAATTATTTAAACAAAATAACCATAAATGAATCTATACCAAATTATTTCATTCAACCGACCAAACCCAGAAACGCAAAAGACATTCAGACTCCAAGTTCAATCGGGTACGTACGGATATAAAGAAAACAATATTCAAAACCTAATCAGATACCCATGCAAATGAATATACACCAAACAATATAAACGATTGTAAAGGACAACCAAATTAAAACCTAAACGAGTACATACGAGATTCAAAGGACAGTAGGACTCAACCCTAAGCGAGCACCTTTGAAAACCAGTTTATACCGAAAACATATTGGTTAATCGAACAATATAAATGATTGTAAAGGACGACCAGATTCAAACCTAAGCAGGTACATACGAAACTCAATGGACGGCCGGACTCAACCCTAAGCAGGTACCTCTGGAAAACAATTTACACCAAAAACATATTGGTTAATCAAACAATATAAACGATTGTAAAGGACATCCGGAATTAATACTAAGCGGGTACTTACGAGACTAAAAGGACGGTCGGACTCAAGCTTGGTCATGTACTTTTGAAAATCAATCTATACTGAAAACAAGTTGGTTAACCGAAAAATTTTAGCGATTGTAAAGGACATCCAGACTCAAACCTAAACGAGTATTTACGAGATTCAAAGGACAGCCGAACTCAAGCTTTGTTGGGTACCTTTTGATAACCAATCTATATCGAAAATATATTGGTTAATCGAACAATCTAAATGATTATTAAGTACGACCAAACTCAAAGGATCATTTAACCGAGCGGGTACCAATGACACGTAAAACACATACGGACAGAAGACTTAATCGGGTACCTATGACACGTTAAAGACTTCCGAATGCAAGGCCTAATCGGGTACTCCAACGATGATTCTGCACCCAGTATGGATTGTCTAACTGAGCGGGTACTAATGACACGTAAAAGACATTCGAATGCAAGGCCTAATCAGGTACCTATGACACGTAACAGACTTCTGGACGCAAGGCCTAATCGAGTAGTTCAGCAACGATTCTGCACCCACTATGGATTGTTTAACTGAGCGGGTACCAATGACATGTAAAACACATCCGGATGCAAGGCCTAATCGGTTACCTATAACACGTAAAAGACTTCCGGATGCAAGGCCTAATCAAGTAGTTCAACAACGATTCTGCACCCAATATGGATTATTTAACCGAGCGGGTACCAATGACACATAAAAGACATTCGGATGCAAGGTCTAATCGGTACCTATGACATGTAAAAGACTTCTAGATACAAGGTTACATGTAAAAGGCTTCTAGATACAAGTTTTAATCAGGTACTTCAGCAATGATTCTGCACCCAGTTGGGATTGTTTAACCGAGCAGGTACTAATGACATTTAAAACACATCCGGACACAAGGCCTACCTATGACACGTAAAAGGCTTCCGAACAAAAGGGCTAATTAGGTACTCCAGTAACGACTCTGCACCCAGTATGGATCGTTTAACCGAGCAGGTACCAATGACACGTAAAACACATCCAGACACAAGACTTAATCGGGTACCTATGACACGACTTCCGAATGCAGGGCCTAATCGGGTACTCCAATAACGATTCTACACCCAATATGAATTATTTAACCGAGCAGGTACTAATGACATGTAAAAGACATTCGGATGCAAGGCATAATGGGTTACCTATAACATGCAATAGACTTTCAGACGTAAGGCCTAATTGAGTAGTTCAACAACGATTCTGCACCCAGTACGAATTGTTTAACCGAGCGGGTACCAATGACACATAAAAGACATTCGGATGCAAGGCCTAATCGGATACCTATAACACGTAAAAGACCTCTAGACGTGAGGCCTAATTGGGTACTCCAGCAGCGATTCTGCACCCAATAAGAATAGTTTAGCCGAGCAGGTACTAATGACACGTAAAACACATCCGGACACAAGTCCTAATTACGTATCTATGACACGTAAAAGACTTTCGAATACATGTCCTAATTGGGTACTTCAGCAATGATTCTGCACCTAGAAAGGATCGTTTAACCGAGCGGGTACCGGGAACACGTAAAACACATACGGACACAAGGCTTAATCGGGTACCTATGACACGTAAAAGACTTCCGAATGCAAGGCCTAATCGGGTACTCCAACAACGATTCTGCACCCAGTATGGATTGTTTAACCGAATGGGTACGAATGACATGTGAAAGACATTCGGATGCATGGCCTAATTGGGTACCTATGACACGTAACAGACTTCCGGATGCAAGGCCTAATCAAGTAGTTCAGCAACGATTATGCACCCAGTACGGATTGTTCAACCGAGCGGGCACAAATGACATGTAAAAGACATTTAGATGCAAGGCTTAATCGGGTACCTATGACACATAAAAGACTTCTACACGTAAGGCCTAATCGGGTACTCCAGCAACGATTTTGCATCCAGTAGGGATCGTTTAACCGAGCAGGTAGCTATGACACATAAAACATCCGAACACAAGGTCTAATCGGGCACCTATTACACATAAAAGACATCTGGACGCAAGGCGTAATCGTGTTGTTTAGCAATGATTCTGCACCCAGTATGGATTATTTAACCGAGCGGGCACCAATTACACATAAAACTCATCCCGACACAAGGTCTAATCAGAACTAATGACATGTAACACTACAACAAAAACACCATATTACAACTTTAATTTTACAACGGTGGTAAAAGCACCGTTGTAATAAATGTTTTTTACAACTTTTTTTGCAGAAAAGTTGTAATAAACTTATTTTTAACAACTGTGTTATTTTGACAGTTGTAATAAAAGCCTATCACAACTTTTATTTTTTGACTATTGTAATATATGACTATATTTTAAGATAATTAACAACATTTATTCCTTGCCAGTTGTAAAAAATGCATATGTTGCAATAGGTGATAAACATTGATAATTATAATTATTAAATAACAATACTTAATAGTCAATTATTAAATAATTAATAAAATTATTAATAATTAATCATTACTATCTAATAATAATTAATTTGAAAACATGCAATAACTAATATTAATAATAAAGTAATAATTTGAAATTAAAAATAATTATTTAAAATTTTAGAATCGCTAATAAGAAGTGATAACTAATAATTAAGAAGTAATATTAGTTAATTAAATGGTAATATTTAATATTGTAACAAAAAAATTCAAGCTACTTTTATATAATGTTTTAATATAAGTTTTAAAGAAAAATATAGAAAAGGAAAATAATAAATTAATTAGTTGTTATTATATATCATTTAACTTACCATATTAAATGGCTTTCAAAATGATATATCCTAAAAATAGTATTTAATTATGTTATCATATTAAACCACTTTCAAAACAATTTCACCAAATCTTAAAGTTTTTACGCCATTGCTGAAAGTTCTGGCTCCAACGCCAAAAAATGTCCGCACACACCTATTCAAATTTTAAAACTTTCGTCTGCCATTGTTAAAATTTTTTGGCTCCAATGCGATAACCCAAATTTTATAGCCCTAAAATAATCTTATTTTAGCAGTAAATTTATTTCATATAATTGTGAGTGGTCAAAAATAGTAGAAAAAATATACATGTTAGTTTGTATGTTTTGTTTAACTTGTAGAAATTTGCTTAAGTATTATAAAAGTTGGTTTAAAGTGTTATAAGCCAAAGGTAAACCTAGGGGCATAATAGGTAATTGGAAAATAATTAAACCTAGCCGTATTGCCATGAAAACAATCGGCCGACCTCATTTCATTTATCTCGTTCACTACAAAACGTAAAACTTAAAAATGGTTGAACCCTAGGAAAACCGAATTAGGGAAAATCAATAAAAATCGATCATCTCACATCGAAACAAAGATGGATTTGTGATGGAGATGTACTCGAGAGAGGGAGCAGCGAGGCTAGGAGAATCTCGAGGCCAAATCACAGATTCGAAGGAATGAAATCGAGATCTGGAAGCATGCAAGTTAGGTGAGTGTATTTCCTTTTTTCCTTAGCAGTAAGTCCTTTACAGGCAGCTATTTAATCATTCGTTCCACTGTAGGATCATTGTAAATAAATATGAATGTTAATTACGTTATTCATATGTGATTTGGATGATTTGTGTTGATGGATGCTATATTAGTTTGAATAGCATGCTGTATAGCTAGTGATTGAATAAATCCATGTTGAAGCAGAAAAAGAGGTTTTATAAACTGATTGGGTTTTATAAACGATTTGCATAAGATTATATTACCCAACCCTATAATTTGCATAACTATGTTTGTGTGAAGTAGGCTATATATGTATTATAACAATACTGGTTGGAGCATACCCAATTTATGAACCGGAGGGCAATGAATTAAGGAGGCTCTATAATAAAGTGATATTATTAGTTCAGTAAGATTCTTAAAGGGCCACTATGACTTATGTTATGGAATGCCAGATTAGTTGAATGTCATGATAAGTTAGATTAAACTAAATTTCTTAGTCCTGCTGCTATACAGTGATTATTGATTTCATTATTGCTGGTGTGATATATTCGACTATATGTTTGAAATATATTGTTGTGCATGGTTTATTTGATTTATTGGATGATATACGTGTACATGGTGACATGTGCATATATTGGATGTATGGCTGGTGTTGGTGATTCATTTTAGATGTGTTTATATAAAATCTGAAATTGAATGGATACACACACACACACATCCTGATTGATATGTAGATAAACTTGCTGCTCATAATTGGTGGTTGAATATATATTGGTTAAATCACCAAACTACATCTACTGTGTTGATGACCTGACATGTACATGCCCACCCGTTTAAGTATATAAGATAAGTATGCTATGATTAGTGCATACCACTTTCTGGAGCTAACTAGTCTGATTTATACCCTGCATTGTAGCTTAGGACCAGTCACATGCTTGATCAAAACAATGTTTAAGGTGTTTTGCTGATTTAAAAATGGTCCGAAAAGTGATTCAATAGTGGATGCATTAGTTGGCATACTATAACCAGTTATTTATATACCTTTGTTCAGATAGTTTAGTGTGTATATGCATATTATATAGAGAACGTATTACCAGTTACCCCTTTGCTTGGACCGTCAATGATTTGTGTAATATTTAATGACACACAAATAGTTCTATACATATGTTTATGCAGTTTTGATCAGATATGGAGTTACTTAAACTGTATAACACACTAGAAAATTGTACATAGAGCACTACACATTATTCAAAACCTGTCTTTACATTATTTCAACGAACCATGTAATGTTTAAAATGGTTAACATGAGTTTTTTAGTTTTGCTGCCAGTAACTTGAGATTAAATAAATGCCTGCAGTTTATGGTGATATTCTCATTTTGATTTTAAGAGGTTTGAAAGTAATACTGTTGATCTTATTTCCTTAAGTTTTCTTTTCATTGTATATTTTAGTGGTTCCTTTTATTTATAGGAGCATGGAGCTTGTAGTGTGACCCCTCTTTTGGCTACCCGGTCTTGTATCATTACAGACAATTGTATGCATCATTTTGAACGCGTGATATAAGTGACAACCAAACAGTGTAATGAACCTTGACTTTTGCTTCTTCTTCTTTTTGATTAAATTTCTGAACAAATATACTTGTGTGTCTTTTGTTTTGTTTTGAAAATAATTTTGTAATTTTGATGTTGTTGGGTTAAATACTTTGAAGGGGAAATTGCAGTTGTATTTCAAGATGTAATGTCATTGAAAAGAAGAATTGACAATGTGAATTCTTCACGATCTAGCTCATTTAGTGACAAAAGTACCATGCCTTCATCGAGTGAAGTTAACTTACCGGAAGAGCATCAATCTTTGAGCAAAAAGAACACATTTGACTTCATGCAGGAGTTGGAAAGTTTTACTAATACAAATTACTTGAATGATGCTAGTGCTACTGCAGGTTGGCACAAAAAGTTTGTCCGATGAAGAAAATCGAAACTACAAGTTTGGATAAGACATGGGGACCTTGGAACATAGTTATAAGTTTTGTTGGGTATGTATGTATTGTGTTTTGTCCATGTAAAAAGTCAGCGTATTATGTAAAAAAATGATGAGAGTTTGAAGAAAATTAATATATTGTTTTGGTTTATGTTTTAAGTTTGTTTGATATCTTTAGTTTAGTTGATAATATCTTTTGAAATGAATTTTATTTGTAATATGTATATAATTTGTGGATATACTACAACTATAAAATAATACTGGTAATAAAATAGATCACAACGGTTATAAACAGTTGTAAAAATTATAACAACAACAATGCATAATAGTTGTAATAAAGTTTATTACAACGGTGTAAAACAGTTGTAAAATACACATTTCACAACGGTGCCGCAACGGTGCAGAAAAGTTGTAAAAGATTTTAGTCCATTACAACTTCTTAATAGACGACGGTTGTCCCACCGTTGTAAAAAGTCTATTACAACTGTTTTCCACCGTTGTAATATGGTCATTTTGTTGTAGTGTAAAAGACTTCCGAACGCAAGGCCTAATCAAGTACTCTAGCAATGATTCTGCACCCAGTATGAATTGTTTAACCGAGCGGTAAAACACGTCCGGACACAAGGCTTAATCGGGTACCTATGATACGTAAAAGGCTTCCAAATGTAAAGCCCAATCAGGTACTTCAACAACGATTCTGCACCCAATATGGATTGTTTAACCGAACTGGTACCAACGACATGTAAAAGACATTCGGATGCAAGGTCTAATCGACTATCTATGACACGTAAAGACTTCCGGATGTAAGGTCTAATCAAGTACTTCAGCAACGATTCTGCACCTAGTATGGATTGTTTAACTGAGCGGGCACCAATGACACATAAAAAACATTCGAATACAAGGCCTAATCGGCTCCCTATGACATGTAAAAGACTTCTAGATGTAAGGCCTAATCGGGTACTCCAGCAACGATTTTGCACCCAGTAGGGATCGTTTAATAGAGCAGGTAGCTATGACATTTAAAACACATCCAAACACAAGGCCTAATCGGGTACCTATTACACGTAAAAGACATCTGAACGCAAGGCCAAATCAGGTTGTTCGGCAATGACTCTGCATCCAATATGGCTCATTTAACCGAGCAGGTACCAATGACATGTAAAAAACATCTGGACACAAGGCCTAATTGGGTACTTATGACACGTAAAAGACTTCCGAACACAAGGCCTAATCGGGTACTCTAGCAACGATTCTGCACCAAGTATGGATATTTTAACCAAGCGGCTACCAATGATACGTAAAAGACATTCGGGTGCAAGGCTTAATCGGGAACCTATGACACGTAAAAGGCTTCCGGACGCAAGGCCTAATCGAGTAGTTCAACAAAGATTCTACATCCAGTATGGATTGTTTAACCGAGCGGGCACCAATGACATGTAAAAGACATTCAGATGCAAGGCCTAATCGGGTACCTATGACATGTAAAAGACTTCTGGACACAAGGCCTAATCGGGTACTCCAGCAACGATTTTGCACCCAGTAGGGATTGTTTAATAGAGCAGGTAGCTATGACATGTAAAACACATTCGAACACAAGGCCTAATCGGGAACCTATTGCACGTAAAAAAATATCTGAACGCAAGGCCTAATCGGGTTGTTTGGAAATAATTATGCACCCAGTATGAATTGTTTAACCGAGCGGATACCAATGACACGTAAAACACATCTGGACACATGGCCTAATTGGGTACTTATGACACGTAAAAGACTTCCGAACGCAAGGCTTAATCGGGTACTCTAGCAACGATTTTGCATCCATTATGGATTGTTTAACTGAGCGGGTACCAATGACACATAAAAGACATTCGGATGTAAGGCCTAATCGGGTACTTATGACACGTAAAAGACTTCCGGACGCAAGGACTAATCGAGTAGTTCAACAACTATTCTGCACCAAGTTTGGATTGTTTAACTGAGTGGGTACCAATGACACGTAAAAGATATTCGGATGCAAGGCCTAATCAGGTACCTATGACATGTAAAAGACTTCTAGACACAAGGTCTAATCGGGTATTCTAGCAACTGTTCTACACCCAGTAGGGATCGTTTAACGGAACAGGTACCAATGACACGTAAAATACATTCGGACGCAAGGCCTAATCGAATACCTATTATACTTAAAAGGCATTCAGACGCAAGGCCTAATCGGTTGTTCAACAATGATTCTGCACTAAATATGGATTGTTTAACTGAGCGGGTACCAATGACATGTAAAAAACATTCGGATGCAAGGCATAATCGAGTACCAATGACACGTAAAAGGCATACGAACGCAAGGACTAATCGGGTTGTTCAGCAACGATTCTGCACCCAGTACGGATTGTCTAACTCGAGCTGGTACCAATGACACGTAAAACACATTCGGACACAAGGCCTAATCGGGTACATATGACACGTAAAAGACTTTCAAACGCAAGGCTTAATTGGGTACTCCAACAATGATTCTGCATCCAGTAGGGATCGTTTAACCGAGCGGCAACTAATGATACGTAAAACACATCTGGACACAAGGCCTAATCAGATACTTATGACACGTAAAAAGCTTCTGAATGCAAGGTCTAATCGGGTACTCCAGCACCCAACATGGATTGTTTAATCGAGTGGATACCAATAACATGTAAAAGACATTCAAATGCAAGACCTAATCGGGTACCTATAACATGTAATAGACTTCCGGATGCAAGGCCTAATCGAGTAGATTAGCAACGATTCTGCACCTAGTATGGATTGTTTAACCAAGCGGATACTAATGACACGTAAAAGACATTCGAATGCAAGGCATAATCGGATACCTATGACACGTAAAAGACTTTTGGATGCAAGGCCTAATCGGGTACTCCAGCAGTGATTTTGCACCTAGTAGACATCGTTTAACTGAGCAGGTAGCTATGACACATAAAACACATTCGAACACAAGGCCTAATCAGGCACCTATTACACGTAAATGACATCTGAACGCAAGGCCTAATCGGGTTGTTTGGCAATGATTCAGCACCCAGTATGGAATGTTTAATCGAGCGGGTACCAATGGCACGTAAAACACATCCGGACACAAGACCCAAGCAGGTACTTATGACACGTAAAAGACTTCCGAACGCAAGGCCTAATCGCGTACTCCAACAACGATTCTGCACCTAGTATGGATTGTTTAACCGAGCGGGTACCAATGACACATAAAAGGCATTCGGATGCAAGGCCTAATCGGGTACCTATCACACGTAAAAGACTTTCGGACGCAAGGCCTAATTGAGTAGTTCAGCAATGATTCTGCACCCAATATGGATTGTTTAACCGAGCAGGTACCAATGACACGTAAAAGACATTTAGATGCAAGGCCTAATCGGGTACCTATGACACATAAAAGACATATGGACATAGGGCCTAATCAGGAACTCCAGCAACGATTCTACACCCAATAGGGATCGTTTAACCGAGTAGGTACCAATAACAAGTAAAACATATCCAGGCACAAGGCCTAATCAGATACCTATTACACTTAAAAGACATGCAGACGCAAGGCCTAATTCGGTTGTTCAACAATGATTCTGCATCCAGTATGGCTTGTTTAACCGAGCAATTACCAATGACACGTACAAAAACATTCGGATGCATGACATGATCAGGTACCTATGACACGTAAAAGACATCTAGATGCAAGGCTTAATCGGGTTGTTCAACAACGATTCTGTATCCAGTATGGATTGTTTAATTGAGCAGGTACCTATGGCATGAAAACAACATTCGGACAAAAGGCCTAATCGGGTACATATTACACGTAAAAGACTTCCGACTGCAAGGCTAAAGTGGGTACTCCTGCAACGATTCTGCACCCAATAGGGATCGTTTAACCGAACGGCTACCAATGATGCGTAAAACACATCCGGACATAGGGCCTAATCGGGTACTTATGGCATGTAAAAGACTTCTGAATGCAAGGCCTAATCGGGTACTCCAACAATGATTCTGCACCCAGTATGGATTGTTTAACCGAGCGGGTACCAATGACACATAAAAGACATTCGAATGCAAGACCTAATCGGGTACCTGTGACACGTAATAGACTTCCGGACGCAAGGTCTAATCGAGTAGTTTAGCAATGACTCTGCATATAGTATTGATTGTTTCACCGAGCGGTTACCAATGATACGTAAAAGACATTCGGATGTAAGGCCTAATCGGATACCTATGACATGTAAAGGACTTCTAGGTGCAAGGCCTAATCGGGTACTCCTGCAACGATTCTGCACCTTGTAGGAATCGTTTAACTAAGCAGGTACTAATGACACATAAAACATATTCGTACATAAGGCTTAATCGGGTACCTATTACACGTAAAAGACAACCGGACGCAAGGCCTGATCAGGTTGTTCAGCAATGATTTTGCATCCATCATGGATTGTTTAACCGAGAGGGTACCAATGACACGTAAAAACATTCGGATGCAAGGCCAAATCGGGTACTTATGACACGTAAAAGACTTCTGGATGCAAGGTCTAATCAGGTACTCCAGCAATGGTTCTGCACCCAGTAGGGATCGTTTAACCGAGCAGGTACCAATGACATGCAAAACATATCCGGACAAAAGGCTTAACCGTGTACCTATTACATGTAAAATACATATGGACGTAAGGCCTAATCGGGTACTCCAGCAACGATTCTTCACCCAGTATGGATGGTTTAACCGAGTGGGTACTAATGACACGTAAAAAATATTCGAATGTAATGCCTAATCGGACACATAAAAAAATTTCGGACACAAGGCCTAATCGGGTATCCAGCAACGATTCTACACCGAGTACGGGTCGTTTAACCGAGCGAGTGCTAATGGCACATAAAACACATCCGGACCCAATGCCTAATCGAGTACCTATGACATGTAAAGGACTTCGGGATGCAAGGCCTAATTGGGTATTCCAGTAACGATTCTACACCCAGTAGGGATCGTTTAACCGAGCGGGTATCAATGACACATAAAACACATCCGGACACAAGGCATAATTGGGTACCTATTACACGTAAAAGATATCCGGATGCAAGGCCTAATCGGATTGTTCGGAAATGATTTTGCATCCAGTATGGATTATTTAACCGAGCGGGTATCAATGACACGTAAAAAACATTCGGATGCAAGGCATAATCATGACCTATGACACATAAAAGACATCCGGACGTAAGGCCTAATCGGGTTGTTCAGCAACGATTCTACACCCAGTATAGTTGTTTAACCAAGCAGGTACCAATGACACGTAAAACACATTCGGACACAAGGCCTAATTGGGTACATATGACACGAAAAAGTCTTTCGAATGCAAGGCCTAATTGGGTACTCCAGCAAAGATTCTGCATCCAGTAGGGTTCGTTTAACCGAGCGGGTACCAATGACACGTAAAACACATTCGGAAACAAGGCCTAATCAGATACCTATGATATGTAAAAGACTTCTGAACACAAGGCCTTATCGGGTGCTTATGACACGTGAAAATCATCTGAATGCAACGCCTAACGAGATACCTATGACACGTAACAGACATTCAGACGCAAGGCTTAGTCGATTACTCTAGCAACGATTCTGCATTCAGTAGGGATTATTTAACTGAGCGGGTGCCAATGAGACGTAAAAGATATCTGGACACAAGGCCAGATCAGGTACCTATGACACGTAAAAGACTTCTGGACGCAAGGCCTAATCGATTACTCCAGCAAAGATTATGCACCCAATACGGATTTCTTAACCGAGCAGGTACCAATGACATGTAAAAAACATCCGAACACATGGTCTACTAATTGGGTACCTATGACACGTAAAAGAATTTCGGACTCAAGGCCTAATCGGGTACTCCAACAATGATTCTGCACCCAGTATGGATTGTTTAACCGAGTGGATACCTATGACACGTAAAAGACATTCAAACGCAAGCTCTAATCGGGTACCTATGACATGTAAAAGACATTCAGACGCAAGACCTAATCGGGTACCTATGACATGTAAAAGATATAATACAAGATATCATTGAAAATTAACTATATTCAAGATATTTTTTTTAGTCAACTATAAAATATAAAATATATACAAATTACAAATGTAATTAGGCATTTATGCATGTATACATAACTAGATTTTCACAGTGTACTCTTATAAAAGATTGATCAATAAATTTTATAGTGTATGAAATTGAATGCGTTAGCTTCAAATTCCATACTATAATTGATTTAGAAGATAACTATATTCCAAAAATTAATTATCAGAAAATGCTATATTGTGAAACTTATGTTTGTTGAATTGATGTAGAAAATAGCTGGTAAAAAAATGCCATAAATCACAAACATACTATGCATGTTTTAAAAATAAATTTTAGAAAACAAAATAAATGAAAGCAAACACATAAATGTAGCATTGTCTGTATAAATGACATGGAAAATAGCTGGTAATAAAATGCCAGCAGTCACGAGCACAACAGTGCATATTTTAAACAAAATATGCAAAAAAATATTAATGAAAGCAAACACATAAAATTCACAAATACAAGTAAAATTTATATTAATAAAGTTAGCTAACTACTTTTACTTTATACAACTAATAATCTAATCAGCCAATCACTTTTACGTTATACAAAACAAAATGCTAAATTAATTTAGCGTTATCATGTTTAATTGATGTAGATAATAGCTGGTGATAAGATGTCAGCAATCACAAACACCACTTCATAATTTAAACAAAAAAATACACAAAACATAATAAATGAAAGCAGAAATATAAAATCCAGAAATAAAAGTCAAATTTATATTAAAAAACAAATCAACATGTCTAAATAACCAATAAAAAATAAACGCAACATACTAAGTATATAGTAACATATCCAATGGAAAAAAAACTGAAAAATAAAATTCAAATTTAAATCTTCGTTGAAGCTTGGCAATTCCAATTGTTATGTCTAACCTGATCACACTTGCTGCATTTATTCCGCTTATTCTAAGAATAAGAAAAACCACCATGTCTTTTAGTAGAAGGTCTTCCAGCATCTCGAATTTCTTTAGGCAGTCTAATTAATTACAATTTCATCTTCTATAACAATTGGCTTACCGACATTAGGAATTGGATTAACAGCATGTGCACTCTAAAAGCATTAGTTGTAAAATAATATTCCACAAATTCATATACTGATAGCCTTGATTTATTCATACACTTAACAACATGTGCACATGGAAAACTGGTAACTTTGCACTGATTATAGCTACACAATCTTTTTTCAAGATCAACATGATGTGAAATAGGAGATCTAACTTCAAAATATTTTCGGCAGACCTATATGCATTCCATCCAAACCCATCTTTAACTAACTTTGACAATCGCTGCTCCTTAACAGGGCCTAAAACAGTAGTCCACTTATGACATTCTTCCCTCTACTTAGTCATTTGTTCCATTACTTTCACCTGAATTCCATCTAGACAAGATGTAACCAGCATAAAACTATCATCCACAATCCAAGAGTTAAAGCTTTTAACTACGTTAGAAGAATATTCTCTATATCTTTAACCTTGAAAAAAAAATCTGCCTAATGTTCTAAAGGTTTATCATTTAGGAAGTTGATTGCGGCAGCACCTCCAATTTCTTTAAATTTTAACATATAACATTCAATATCAGATAGATTTGAAGCTCGAGTTATAAGTTTAAACAAATCAACAATTGATGTATCACCATTGCAAGCTTTAACCACTGAACCAATATTTTGCTCCATATGAAATGTGCAGTAACTATGAAAAGAAGATGGAAACACTTTCAGAACACCTAAGAGCAAACCCCATTGACGATCAGACATAAAAACTAATTCACGATCTTCATGAAGCATCTCTTTTAGATTCTCTAAAAACCAAGTCCAATTTGATTCATTTTCATGTGAGATGACTCCCATAGCTAGTGAAAAGAAACCTGAAAAAATGCATTACAAATTTAAAATCTTAACATAAATAAAATACTGATGTAGCATAAGTATATCACAATATAAATCAATTCCATATCTTACATATACCATGGTAGGAAATTAAAAAATGCTAAAGTAAACTATCATAATATATGTCATGACTAAATCAGTGAAATAAATAGAAAGAAAATGCAGCAATATGATGAACAACAAAAAAGGCTAAAACTAAAAGGCATAATGTACCTTAGGATGAGAACTGAGAAACAAGTATGAAAAAATTGCAGTCTTTTAATACATAGGAGTCTTATTGTACACAGGGAGTTAAAAATGCTAATGTAACCTAGCATAATGAATTTCATGACCAAAGTAATGAAGCAAATAGAAAAAAATAAAATGAAACAATATGATAAACACAAAAAAATGCTAAAGGAAAAATAGTATCATGTACTTTAGGATTGCAACTGTTAAATAAATATTAAAAAAAATCAGTCATAATATAAGAAAACCTACTTCAAAGTTGAATCACCTCAACACAAAATTTGTATGCCAATTCCTCAAAAAAAAAAAAAAAAAAAAAAAAAAAGAGTCAGACGCACAGAAAAACAGAGAAAGCAAAAAGGGAAAAATAAGCAATATAATACACATGGGAAAAATACTTTAAAAAAAACTTAATGTGTTTTAGATTCACAGCAGAGTTTTATTTTTATTAAAAAAACACTCTTATAATAAACAAGGATTAAAATGCTAATGCAAACTGTCATAATATATTTCATGAATGTAGGGAATAAAAAAATGCAATAATATACAACATAATGAAAAAATTTGATTAAAAAACCAGCATTATGTATTCCATAGCATTAAACAAACAAAAAATACAGCAGTCAAATAAGAAAATAGAACATGCAGTATTTCAATATCTATCTGTCAAATGGAATTCGTAAAACTATGAACAAAAAAAATGCTAAATAAATTAGCATTATCAAATATAATGCACATGTAATGCAATATTCAGTGCTATAATATATGCAGTTCTATCATTTCAAACAAAAGAAGTAAACAATTTACGTATAGCAAAATAAATATCAAAAAAGTAATAAAATACATGAAGTTCACCAACATTCCCATAAAATACATGAAGTTCACCAAAATTCCCATACTAAAGAATTCAAAAACAAAATACTAAACAACAACTTACAAAAACACAAACCTTGGTTTCCATTTTTTGCAGTAGCTGCTAATAAAACTCCTGGTCTACCCTTCAAAAATGTTGCATGTAGAAATATAAGAGGACAACAATGTCGAAAACCAACTAAGCAAGCATTAAGTCCAATGTAGAGTCTTTCGAATTGCTGACTCAGTGGATCAACATCCAAAGCAACATAAGTTCCTGGATTAGTTTTTTTCCAAGTCTCTAAATACAAATCTAATTCATTATATGACATAGCATCAACTCCGTAAGTTTCCTTCAAAGCCAATTGTTTTTCGGAGTATGCATAATAATAAGAAAGATTAAAATTAAACTCTCTTCTAAATTCAGTCATAATATCTTTCGGTTTCTTCATAGGGACATCTCTAATTTGATCAATAATCAAAGATTTAATAAATCTACTAGAAATATGAACTTTCTTAACATCCCTTAATCCCGTACCACATGAATGTTCAAAGTTATAAGTTCTAATAAAGAATCGAAGAGGCTGTCTAGGATCTGAAGAAGCATTTAAATTGAATTTACAACCTTTCTTATTCCAAGAGCATATGACAAATATTCTTTTAGGACAATTTTTAACAAAAATCAATTCATGTCCTTCTTTTATTTGATAAGCCATTAGAAACTCCCTAAAATCTTCAGCACCACTAAAACAATAACCAATAAAATCCATAAGATTCATTTGAGACCCTTTCTTCATAATATCTTTCAGATAACAACTTGATTCGCCACAAGAATTGATACTATAAGAACCAGAACAAACTGAAATGTTATGCTAATTAGAATTAGCTGAAAAACTACTGTCAACATTGAGCTCCATAGTATGATGATACAACTTAACAGTGAAAACAAAAAAGGACTCTTCTAATATATTTGAAAGCACAACATTGTTGTAAGGGGCGATCAATCCCTTTCAGCGAAAAAACCTCAATAGGATCTTGCAATGATGTAATATAACAAACAGCTTGAAATGAATATCAATCTCAGATCATAGAAAAAATAAAGGCAACAGAGAACACATAAATGTTGACGCCAAAAAGTGGTCATCAATGGCCAAAAGTCGGATTTGAGCATGATATATGAAGAAATATCAGAAAAAGCGAGAAAAAGCAAGACAACGGTGTTTTTATAGTGGTTCGGCGTTAACGAGCCTACGTCCACTTTATAATCTCATAATAATATCATAAAGTCATAGATACAATGATTTTTCACGATCTCTATTACATAATCGTTTTTGAGGAATATAGCAAGTATTTCGTGATGAAAGTGGTTGGCAACCATGATTGAGTCATGCATGGGCCAAAGAGTAGGCTCTAATCTGAGCTGAAGAAGATCCTCTCTTTGTTGTATTGCTTGGTGTATTTATAGGCAGTAGGCTTCAATAATTGGAGGTGTCATGTGTCAGTTGATCCATGTGAATAGCAGATAATGGAGTTGAGTCTTGATTATGTAGAGAAGTTCCCTCTAATATGTGGCAGCATAAACGTAGCTAGATATGAGTTTATAGGCTTTAGAATAGGTAGTTGGGCCAAGTAAGTAGGCTGTTAAATAGATCTCATGACCAAGTCATTGTTGTAGTGTAATCTGATCTCAAGACCATTTATCCTAGGTATTTCGATCCAAGAGCCCTTGAGCCATGGAGCTTCGAGCCATGAATGTCCGGGCTTGTCCAAGCTCATGCTCGAGCCCTGAGTGATCCTGTGATAGGTCCATGGGTTGGCAGCCTTGCCAAAAGGCGGGTCAACACTTTGTCCCCCAAAGTACATGGCGTGGCAGACAGGATGTACTTTGAATAAGTCGAACTGAATCTCTTTGGAATGTCATTCATCTCCGAGAAAGCAATGTCGAACTGTTATGTCTTTGGGAGTAGTCCTGAAGCTTGATTTTTTTTCTGCCTCGATCGAATGAAATCATCATAATTCAAGATGGGTCGCTGTCTTCTGCACATGGTCATTCATAAATAGTCTTCGCCAAATGGTGTCATCTTCTTATGCAAGTTGAGAGCATGGTCAAGTGTAAGGTCAAGTCAGACCATTGGTCACACACAAGTCAGTGCACGGTTCGGTTATCCAAGTCATGAGATAGTGTAGAATATCAGAAATGGCATGTGAACTTGACATCGCATATGACTTTTTCCTTCTCGAGTCATTAGAATAGTAGTCTAGGAATCCATGATCGCACTGTATCTTACCGATAGACAGCAAGAAAACTACGATCGCTTCGGACCATATTAACAGAAGACCAGAAATCCATGGTCGCGTCAGACCATATTTAAAGAAATCCATGATCGCTCCGGATCGTTTTATGGTCCAAATGATCACGCACGAGTCAGTACGAGATATTGTCGAAATCATAAGGCATTAGAAAGCTTATTGTCGCTCTCCATTCAACGTACTCGCGATTTTGGTCTTAAATGTCAGGCCTAACTCATAAGCTGTCTCGCTTGAATGATTAAAGTCAATTCGTGCCATAGCCTGAAGGTATAGTTTATATCATTTGAATGACGTGCCAAGTCAGCAACGTATTCAAAGTCAGTCTGTAACTTGATGATCATGCACCTAACATCGTTGGGAGACGAGCGAGGTCAATGCTCATGCCCCCAGCATCGGTGGGGGTTTAGTTAAGTCAATCGGACGTCCAGTCCTTAAGTCTTTATACTCTCCGCCGTTGTTTCGGGTTAGAGTTGCAGGCTTAGCAGTCTTAACCAACCCAAGTCGTTTACTCTCTCTCTCGAGTCAGCGAGATTTAAAGCTGAAGATGCAAACAGTCGAACCTCATTTGCCTAGGCATCATTCCTTCACTTTAGTCAGAAAGTGAGGATCGCCTCATCGAGCGCCAATGAACTTAGTTGCTCTTATTAATCGAGCCAGTTAGGCCGAGCCCCTTTGTTCATGTTTCAGCATAGTCCAAAATGGTTATGACACTCTTGTTGAGTCTGTTCCTTATGCATGGTTCCCTTGACTTTAACAAATAACTTGTAGACTTGATCACTAAAATTGGTTCTCTCCGGAACCTCATATTCCTATCGTTTGAGATGACCATTGTCCTGGTCATTCTCCTGCCTTCCTCACAGGTTGTGGAGTGCTGGGAATTTTGATTCCGCATATGCAATAGCCACCAATCAGACCTATCCTTTGATGCTCGATGATGATTTGTTGCTCAGATGCATGCGTGTTAATCTTGAGGAGTCATCCTTTTTGGCCGTAGTCTGGGATCCTACGGAAATCAGAGGAGAGTAAATGCGCATAGTGTAATCGGACAGTCAAATTATGTTTCTCGAAGCTTGAATCCCATGCCCCAGTCATTGGGGTTTGGCTGAGTAGTAGAGGTCAAATCCATGCCTTTTCTTGATTTATGCTCTCTCGTCGAATCGTGAGTCAGAGTTGGGTACAAAACTAACTGTTGGTACTCAGCCCATACTAGTCTATAGTCTCTTATCCAGGCTCTGAGGATCGGAGTCATGTGGCCAAAGGTCAGACTGTAATCGCCTCGAGCGCTCCCATTTGCCCCCTGTTTCAAGGGGAAAAGCCGAAGACAAAGTGGCTGCACGCACCCAATTGCTGTATGGGATAGCTGATTCATGTCCAGCCTTATCTAAACCTTTCAGTCTGGGATTGGGTTGAACCAGTCGGTGGATGGTCACTTTACATTCATTTCATAGTCCCCATGCTGTCCATTTCAAATTTAGACATGTATGCATAAAAAGGCATGGCTTTCAAAGCTTAAGTGATTGTGTTATCCAAGTGCTCGAGCCATTGCATTTTCCATTCAGTGTATTTGCAATGTGAAAACTTGTCGTTGCTCTTAGGCTATAGTCAGTCACATATGGGTATGTGTGTCGATTCTAGATATCACTCTCAAGGCCCTCTTTCAGTTATTGCCTTAAGTCGTGTGATGTGTTATTGAACATCCCACTCTCAAGGTCTCCTTTCGATCGTTGCATTGAGTCATGTGGGAAGTTCAGAATTAGAATTCGACATCAGTCCTTCGAACACGACCCCTTTGTTGTTGTAAGCGAGTGTGTCCCTTGTGTCTTTGCTTTGTATCTATACATAATCCTGCAATTTGAATAGAATAACTCGTTTAATTTGCAAGTTACTGAGTCAATCTTTATGTCACAAGCAAGTCTAGCTTGAAACGAAAATGTGTTGAGTGCTAAGCTATCTAGCATAGAACTATTAAATGTCAAAGTGTCAGGTGTCGTAGTTTGGAGTTATAGTGTATGTAGCCTCCATTTAACTTTGAAACATGGGTCGTGTCCGAAGCGTGTTTGTAGTTAATTCAGAAGCCTATGCCCGTATCCCCAGCGTTGGTGGGAACCGGGTTAAGTCATTAGAACATCCGGTCCGTAAGTGTTTTATAAACCTGTCCTCGGTCGGAGGTCGATGGAGATTGCATGCACGTCGCATCATTGTTCTTTATACTCTATCCTAAGTCGTGAGAGTTAGAGTTATGGGTTTAGTGGTCTTAAGTCGTGGTGCACCATTCACACAAACCCAACAGAATTATGCTCTCTCTCAAGTCGTGAGAGTTAGAGTTATGGACGTCGTGGCTCGTCCTTTATACTCTCCCAAAGTCAGTTTGGGTTAGAGTTGTGGATTGAGTGGTCTTAAATCTTGGCGTGCCCATCACACTCGTCCTAGGTTTATACTCCTATCCAAGTTTTGAGGATTAGAGTTAGTCGGGCAAACAGTCGGGTCACATTTGCCCTGGCATCGTCACTTTGCTCCAACGTCAAGAGCAAAGGTCGCCATCAGGGATGGTCGGTTCACATCCCTACTGAGTTTATACTCCTCCCGTCAGAAGCATGGGAAAGAGTTAAAGACGTCGTTGGAGAGCGGTCAAGTCATACTCGTCCTCATCTTAACATTTCTCTTTTGCCCCCACATCGAAGGAAAAAGTTATTATGTTGTTCATGGGATCGTATCCGGTCATTGTTCCGCTCTTCCCGTCGGATCAAGGGATAGAGTCGTCGATCTGTTGGGTTGTTATGTCACACCCGAATACATCCCTACGTCTTTCCTGGAGAATCAAAGGCTAGAGGCTGAGGAGTCCACATTAGTAGGTTCATGTACAGATAGCTCATGTCGAACTCATTTGCATTTATTTTCTTGCCCCCTATGTCAAGGGAAAAAAGTTAGTGAATGATTGGTCGAGCTTCATTTACATCAGATTGTTAGCATTAGGCCAAGACTAAGCGGGTGAATAGTCGAATCACGTTCGCCAAAGCTTTGTGTTCCTTCAATCAAACTATGGAAGGAGTGATTGGTACCAAACCTCGGGTACCTGATGGCGTCAAGCATAGGATCTGGCCATATGGATTGTCGAACCACGTCCATTTTGGATTGGATTTGGACTTTGAAATGCAAAAGTCGATGCATAATTGTCCTGAGTCATGCCATACATGAGCCGAGTAGTGAGTGGTCATTTCAGATCCATCTTGAGCTGCGTAACTTTCCTCGGACGGATGGCATGGTTCTGTAAACGAGCGGTTCAATCGGGCTTGTTATGGCAACGCTCTGCGGTTCTGCATGTAGGTGTTGGAAGTCTGATCGGTACTAGAGTCTAGGTACCTACATTATTCACACATAAATTCATATGAGTTAGTCACACCAATAACTCATAAGGCATACAAAGATAAGAGATATAGGTAAAAAATAATAATGTTAGAGGAATGAGTATTATTCAGAATGAGAATGGTATCACATATCCTTTGCTAGTCCATTCTGACTTGTCCCATCTCTGACAGGTGATGACCGTTGAAGCTTTAATTGATGAAGGAAGTCTTTTCAAATCCTCATGGGGCGGCAATGCCAAGAACGATCAGACCTTGATCGGAGTATTCGGATAATAAAGGCAATCAAGCGGCCTTTGTGGGTGAATAATAAGGGTGTGTTTCCTTTGAATCATCTTTTTGCCCCCATGTCAAGGGCAAGGAATAAGGGTCAGGTAGTCAGATCAGAACCGCTAATAGTGGCATCTCATCTGGTCGATGCTAAGATGGTGATCGGCAGGAGAACAATGAATCCATGCTTATAGAAGCTTTGCTTTTTTTCATTTCATAAAGTGGGATATGAAGGCTAGGAATGTAAGCATGCCTCGTTTATCCACCGCTATGTCTTCGATCCCGCGTCGGGGAATGAGAGCCGATTTATAAATAATCAATCATCCTCATGGCTTGAGTGTTTGAAACTTTTAACTCGCCAATCTTCGGGCAAGGTTAAATAAGTCATTCAAGATTGAATAAACTCGGTAAATAGGGGTGATGGCTCTTGGAAGAATCTCAGTCGTTGCCATCTCGCTATTGATATTCTCGGACCATCCGCTTAATCATGGATGATAAGTCTTGACAATTATTGTTAGCCAAAAATTATGCCGAGCCGAAGGCGAGCTGTTAGCGGCTTCGGGCGCAGCGCTGGTGGGGGTCTGGGGCTTCACAGTCCCGGTGGCGAACGACCTAGCCGGTTAGGTCAAAAATGTGGGCACCTTTCGATTTTTGAAGATGGGCATAAAAACATTTTTTTTCTTCTGAAAATGACCCTATCTCGGGTCGATGTGCAGGGCTTTAGAAATGGATAGTAATCCGGATTGGTATATCTGGAGGAGTTGGTCGACCTGGAGGGTTTCATAAGAGTCGGTCGATCTGTAGTTGGTCAACCTAGGCTTGAACATTATTAACGATAGTTGTTCGAACCAATCTCACCCCGACCCAATACCTGCTTCGGGCCAAGCTGCATACGGGGGGCCTTCCAAAGTGCAATTTCCATTGACTGGTCGTCTAGTCGGGTCGATGTCGACCAGGGAAGGATCGACCCGACCGGGGTTGAACCCAGAACTGGGACAAAATTGGTGTTTGCTGGCGATGCGGATGTTGCTGCTTCTGCTTTCCAAAGCATGTGCAGAAGTATTGGAAACCAGGGCTGCAGAAGATGACTGAAACTAGGATTTCGTCTTGGACTTGGTGATCCAAAAGTTGAGCAAAACCCTTAAGACGTTGAGAATTCATTTCTCAGTGAAAGCACCAAACTGTTGACGCCAAAAAGTGGTCATCAATGGCCAAAAGACGGATTTGAGCATGATATATGAAGAAATATCAGAAAAAACAAGAAAAAGCAAGACCACAGCGTTTTTATAGTGGTTTGGCGTTAACGAGCCTACGTCCACTTTATAATCTCATAATAATATCATAAAGTCAGAGATACAATGAATGAGATCGTCACGATCTTTATTACATAATTGTTTTTGAGGAATATAGCAAGTATTTCGTGATGAAAGTGGTTGGCAACCATGATTGAGTCATGCGTGGGCCAATGAGTTAGGCTCTAATCTGAGCTAAAGAAGATTCCCCCTTTGTTGTATTGCTTGGTGTATTTATAGGCAGTAGGCTTCAATAATTGGAGGTGTCATGTGTCAGTTGATCCATGTGAATAGCAGATAATGGAGTTGAGTCTTGATTACATGGAGAAGTTCCCTCTAATATATGGCAGCATAAACGTTGCTAGATCCGAGTTTATAGGCTTTAGAATAGGTAGTTGGACCAAGTAAGTAGGCAATTAAATAGATCTCATGACAAAGTCATTGTTGTAGTGTAAGCAGATCTCAAGACCATCTATCCTAGGTATTTCGATCCAAGATCCCTTGAGTCAAGGAGCTTCAAGCCATGAATGTCCGGGCTTGTCCAAGCCTATGCTCGAGCCCTGAGCGATCCTGTGATAGGTCCATGGGTTGGCAGCCTTGCCAAAAGGCGGGTCAACAACAAATTTATAGTGGTTCCACTATCGCGAGACAGTGTACGTCCACTTCAATGGGGAAGAGATTTCATTAATATTCAAGAGATTACAGAGTTTTTAAAGTAGAGTAAAAGAAATGAAGAATAAAAATGTTCTCACATATCATATCATAACATCCTCTATGCCTTTTTTATATAGAGGAAAATGTTTCTTAAGGATGAATTAATTTGTTTTATGTAAATAAATCAAATCATGGAAGGCTAATATTCCCATTAATTTGATTGTCATATGATTGATTGATTGATAACTTTCTATTTTTCTCCATCAACCGATCCCTTTTCCAATTTTAATTTCTTTCCGTTTCTTTTTCATGAAACATGGCAACAAATTAGATGGAAAATATCTCCAATATCCCCTATCCATTAATATTCCTTCCATTTCTTTCCATTCATTTCTTGCACAAAATGGGTAACGAACTTACCACGAATATCTCCAAAAATCTAATTGATATTTGGAAATATTGTATCACCAAATTCCAATAATCTCTACCTTGAAACAATATCTCATGCAACCTATAGACTCCAATGTGAATGCTTCCCAATGAGTTCCTGCAAAAGCCACCCCTCATTGCACTTTGTTAGTGAACTCCAGCAAGGCCACCGCCCACCAACAAAGTGTTGGAAGCATTCAAACAACAAGGTAGACATTGTGCAACCAACTCCTATCTCTTTATACAAGAGGAATACCATATATTTTTTGACTTCAACCAAGTCACTTTCTTCCCCATTATGCCACCATGTGGCATCTAGCACTTCATCAAGTGAATCAAGTTCGAGCAATGCTCGAACTTAGTAGCAAGTAATGCCTTCGTAAACATGTATGCTGCATTTTCATTTGTGTAAATCTTCTGAAGACGAACTAACTTCTCCCCATTCGTAGAGATAAGGAAAGACTCTCTTACCTCTATGTGCTTTGTTCTAGAACTGAAAGCCAGAATTTCAGCTAAATGAATTGCACTTTGACTGTCACAATTCACCAAACAAGCATCTTGCATGAAGCCCAAACCACACAATAACTTCTTCAAATAAAGTGCCTCCTTCGCTGCCTCAACTGCAGCTATCAACTCTACCTCTATAGTAGACAAAGCAACTGTAGTCTGCAACCTCGCTGTCCAACTAATAGCTGTTCCTCCAAGTGTGAACACATAGCCTGAAGTTGACTTCCTTCTATCTCTATCTCCGGCATAGTCTGAATCACGGAATCCAACCAAGTTGAAATCCTTATTTCTGCCGCAAAAAACAAACCCATAATCTAATGATCCTCTAAGATATCTAAAAATGTACTTCACCGCCTCCCAATGCGATTTTCCCGGATTTGCCATATATCTACTAACTAATCCAACAGCTTGAGCAATGTCAGGTATAGTGCACACCATAGCATACATCAAGTTACCTACTGCACTGACATAAGGCACCTTCTTCATATAGGCATTGTCTTTTTCCGAGATCGGAGAGCCCTAATTAGAAAGCTGTATATGCAAAGTCATGGGTGTACTGATAGCCTTTGCACCATCCATGCTAAACCGAGCAAGCACCTTTTGAATATATTTCTTTTGAGTAAGTCTCAAAAGTCCAAGCTTTCTATCTCTTTGGATTTCCACCCCCAAAATTTTCTTTTCTTCTTCAAGGTCTTTCATATCGAATTCCGCTTTTAATTTCAGCTTCAACGCATCAATTTCAGTTTTATCCTTGGAAGCAATCAACATATCATCCACATACAAAAGTAAATACACCCAATATTATTCTTTAAATGCTTAAAATAAACACATGTATCTTTAGTACTACGATTAAAACCATGTGAATGCATAAAAGAATCAAACCTTTTGTACCATTGTCTAGGCGACTGTTTTAGACCATAAAGAGATTTCTTCAACTTGCATACCCAGTCTGACTTTCCATCTACAATAAATCATTCTCACTGATTCATGTAAATGGTTTCCTCCAAGTCACCATGCAAGAAAGCGGTCTTCACATCAAGTTGTTCTAACTCCAAATCGTAAGCGGCAACTATTGCAAGTAGGATTCGAATTGAAGTTTGTCTAACAACCGGAGCAAATATTTCATCATACTCTAACCCGTTTCTTTGTGAAAACCCCTTGGCTACTAATCTTGCCTTATATCTACCATCATCTTTTACCTTGAACACCCACTTGCAACCTATGGCTCGGCTTCCTTGAGGTAGTGGTACCAAATCCCGAGTCTTGTTCTTTTGCAAAGACTGTATCTCCTCTTTCATAGCGCAATTCCACGTCGAGTTGTCACTCGACTTCATGGCTTCTTCAAGGCTTAATGGTTCATCATGAATTACATGTAAAGCATACTCAAACTGATCATCAAGGCTCAAATTTGCATACTGCCAGTCTCCATATCTAATTGGAGCTCTGTTTGGTCTCTTATTAGTCTGAATGACTATATCGCTTGACTCTCCTTCAGCTCCACCTTGAGCTGAATCGTCTCTAGCTTCATGACCATCACCATCACTACCAGAGGAAATCTGTGGACTATCATGTGATGTATCATCAACTACTCCGTTAGTATTATCAATAGTGATAACTCTACTTCGGATTTGAAAACTAGGAATCTCGGTCTTTTCAGGCTTCTCATCAACTGAGTCTGAATCCTTTAATAAACCTTCCAAAGGTTTGAACGTTGCTGACTCATCAAAAGTCACATGTCTGGAATGTATAACTTTCTTCGTATTTGGATTCCAAATTCTATATCCTTTTATGCCATCTGTATAACCAAGAAAAACACATTTGGAGGCCCTAGGCTCCAACTTGTCATGTCCTGTATTGTGAACAAAAACTGGACATCCAAATATACGAAAATAACTTAATAAAATGTTTTTACCTCTCCATACCTCCTATGAAATCTTCCCATCAATGGCTGAACATGGAATCTGTGACGGTCCGCCCCGCACCAGCCGGCATTTCCAATGAAAGTGCGTTATGCCAATGCCCTACTAGCACGTGATGGTCGCCAAAGAAAGGAAAAGAAAGGAATTTGAACTAACAAGGATCTCACAGCGCATGGGATAAAATATAATAATAACATAACTTTGACATAAAACCGGCAAGACAATGCATAAGCTGAAAACTAAACCATCATAGCAGCGGAAATCCAAAATACAGCTTATCATCCAAACCAACATTATTACAACTTGGAAATACTGTCTCTAAAGCAAAAGAAAGAGGTACACTACTAATGCCTAAAGTAGTGACCAGCAACAACACAGGAAGATTATATATATATATATATCATACATAGAAGCCTCATGCTCGTCTCCGGTACAACTACTCGTGCATAATCACCTGACCTGTCTCTAGTCTGCCCGATTAAGAGCACCTAGAGTAATAAGAAGAGACATATAACTCTGGGTCATACAAAAGTCTGGTATGAGCGATAAATAACAAAACAGAACAATAACAGGTGTACATAACCATACCTGAACCTGGACCTGCAACCCAAAGTGTTAGCACAACAAGATGTACAGTATTCTAAGGTAACACTAACACAAAGTGTAAAAGTAATATGGGTGTGCATGACATGGTGATAGCAAACATCAAACATAGCAATCATCCTCACATCTCTCACTCAGTGCTTAAAGCATACGATATCCACTACTTTGGTCACCTAATCTTTGGGCCATGACGGAGTACAACCCCATACAACTATCACTACAAGCCCTTAATCCGTCTCTTAGTGGCGAACTAAAGTTATGGGTATCGATAACCCCTTTGCACACCTCTCACAGCAAAGCCCAACTCATGAGGTTAACCTGTTGATCCCATTTGGATCGTGAGTAATAACCTCCCATCTGGACTTCCTTTGCATCTCGGGTTTTGGTTGAATTGGAGTGGGTCTTCAGAAGAGTCGTCGCGTAATAGTAGTGGAGGTCCAAACCTGGTTCGGTTCGGCTTACTCGGTTCGGTTCGGTTCGGTTCGACATGTGGTGCTCAAGCTCCTCATTCGGTTCGGCTCAATTCTCTTCCCTCGGTTCGGTTCGGGTTCATCTCCTCCATGCGGTTCGGTTCGGCCTTTCATATGCGGCTCGGTTAGGTGCTCCTGAAGCGGTTCGGTTCGTCTCCCCCGCTCCAGCTCGCTTACTCCGATCCGATCCCACATCCCAACTCCAACTCTATGCGGGTGGCCTTCCTTCTTGCCAAGTCCCCTCTAGTGCCAAGTTCCGATCCGAATCGAATCCCCTTGCCCAGTTCTCTTATCCGATCCAAGCCCCATATCCGATCCGATTCGAAACCCTGCACATTTTCCAGCGAGCATATATCGTCCATTTTGCCATACGACGGCGTTTTCAACCATTCTAACTTTCCTACAAGATTACTTAACATTCCAAATAGTAATAACAACAAATAGAATCAACCATAAACATCCAAACATCAATCATATGAGTTATTTTGGATCAAACATGCCCAAATCTATGGTTTTTCCCTTCATCCCCTTAGTCATGATTTAAGCATACAATTAGCAAAACATATCCAAATTAACCCAAATTTCTATCAGAGCCCTAAAATAATATTTAAGAATTTTTACATATTTTTACCAGAATTTTAACATGCATAATTTCGCTAATTAACACTAATCACCCCTAATTAGCCGTAATTAGTGAAAAACAATGCAAATCACTCACCTTAGCCACAAATTAATCTTAGATCTGAAAATATCTCTGATTTGGGTCGAATCTCTATGCAACACAGCAGCTCCAACTCTGATTTGATGCTATTTTAACTTGATTTGATGTTGATTAGCTTAATCCTTGATTAGAAAGTGATTAGATGTGTTTTTAGAAGGTAGAAGCCATTACTAGGATTGAAGGAATGAAAGTGGCGGCTGCAAAAATAATAAAGAAGGGTTTCTCTAGTCCCTTTCAGTCCTTAAATACCCCTAATCCCGAAATCCCCCAATGGGCCTAGCTGCTAATTACCCAATTAAGCTGTTTTTCACCTTTTGAACCTTAATTCAGCCATATCTCTCAAACGTTAAGCCTGTTTGATTAATGTGACCACTCTACGAAAAGGTAAACCATCATCCGGATCTAACGGAAGTGATTTCAGGTCCAAACTCCTTACCAATCAAAAGTTATAGGTGAAACAAGATTCGCTAGGGATAAAATGGTCATTTAAAAATTGGCAAAAATCATGAACATGGGAAATGACCCCAATAGTCGTTCCCCAAGGTTACACGACCATACTACTTCATATGAAAAAGAAATAAATATCCTACGATCCTTCGATAGGTAGAATGCGGGTCGTTATACTCTCCCCCCTTAAGAAATTTCGCCCTCGAAATTCCTTAACCAAAAACATACAAAGGTGTTCCGCATGCCTATCAGTCATTTACAAACAATCAAACATACACAACAAGCACAACAAGTCTACCCTAGCATGCAGTTTACTAACAAGGGAAGAAAGTACCACTATTAAAATCTTACCAGACATAGAGTTCTGGATGCGATTCCCTTATGCTCTCCTCTGTTTCCCATGTACAGTCATTCTCATTATCGCCCCATTGGACTCTAACCAGTTTCACCCTCTTCTTTCAAAGTTGTTTCGTATCGTGTTTGATAATACAAATCGGTCTTGCGGTTCCCAACCGTCTCGGGTTCTACTTCGATATCATCCTACCGATCTGGCGAAATAGCTAAATCAAAATCATGCACGAACTTCCTTAACTGAGAAACATGAAATACGTCATGCCCTCTTGCCATCTTGTTAGGTAATCCAACTCTTATACGTCAAATTCCCAACTACATTCCAAATGTCCTTTCAAGTCCAACATGAGCCTTTCCTATATTCGTACTACCCATTCAATGTATTTTCACCTCCCAGAGATAAACTAGACCCATCCAATGAGTCTAGGTACCTTACCTATATTCGTACTGCACGTCTAATGTACATTTACCTTCCAAAGGTAAACTAGACCCATCCAATGAATCTAGGTACTCTACCTACGAGTCCAAGTCTAACTTGAAGCTCTCCTATATTCGCTGAATCTCCAAGATCAACGAACACCCCACAATGTTCCAAACACACTTCAAATCTAATGTGAAGTATCTCCACATTCATTACATCATCATGACTAACGAACTCGCCCCATTTCCATTTTGAAATTTCAAATGGTTGTAACAAACCACTAGGCTTCTTTCGCTCGTCTTTAACTAACTGGCAGTTCATGTACTTGGATATAAATTTCCCAACATTCCCTCTCATTCCTTTCCAGTAGTGGGTCTATTTCATATTTCGACACGTTTTGTTACCATCGGGATTTATAGTCAGTTTTTGAGTGATGACATTCTCTAAGCACTTCATCTCTCAATCCATTGACAATGGGTACAACTAGTCTCCCATTCTTTCTAAGCCATTCATCTCAATCAAGCCCGTACTTGTTCATCTCCTCACCGTCAATACCCATTTTCTTTGGAGATGACTTCCAATAGATTAGGATCGTCTCTCTGACTGGAACCGATCCACTCAATCAAAGTTGGCTTGATCATCAAACTTGCTAACATCTCTGAATCCAATCCACATTTAGGTCTGAAATCGTATCCCGTGATATACTCTAGTTGCTTCCATCCTAGGAACAAGCCTTTAGAGTGGCATGTCTCCTACTCAACTCACCTATTACCGTACCTAGTCCGGTACTATAGGCACCCGTATATACTATCATCTCTTTGTTTCCCATCGCTAGAACCCTACAGGTGATAGTCTACTCAAGGGAATTAAAATAGGAACAAACATAGCAACCATAGCATCCATCAAACATGTCCTATCTATCACCTGCTAAAGCCATGAATACGTTGATACCTATATGACTGGTTCAACCAATCCCAAGGGCTAATGGAAGCTCTGGTTCCAAACGGACAACCGCACGTCCAACGTACATTTATCCTCTAAGGATAACTAGATCACGTCCAACGGATCCAAGGTAACGGGCATCCCCAGATACCCCTGCTTCGAGTCCGCCTAGAACACTCCAACTATCGACGATTCCTTGGTACTCTCATCAGGAGAGCTACCCACAAACTCAGACCCAATCTTGAGTATCCATTACCAACAAACTCAAGTCCAACATGAGTCGCCTCCTTATTTGGTGCATCTTCTCCTTATTTGGTGCATCTCCAAGATCAACGAACAACCATTTTCCCTCTACAAGTTCAAGCCCAACTTGAATCGTCTTAACTTCCGTTGCATCTTCCACGATCAACGAACACATCCCATCCCTTCAAAGTTCTACCATTCTTGAACCAAAGAGAACATCAACATAGGGTCCTAAACAATCCATTACTTTGCATCTTTCTCGAATCCCACTCGAGTCATCTCATTGCCCTATCGAATCCAACTCACGGCAGTCCATACCATTGAACAGTCTTATAATTTCACAGCTGCACATCACTCCTCGAGTAAGCTGAGACATCATTTAATGGAAATCACAACAACTATTTATATCTTACACAAATCATCCTAGTCGAACTCGACATTCCCCAAGCACAAGCCCCAAAGGCCTAAACCAATATCAGACAAGCACTCAAGGAACATATCCTCTGAATTTAAACAATCTACGTGAGATGATACTAGCAAAACAACTAAGAAATCACAAGCACACATACGTCCATGATTCGATAAGACCACATTACCACAAATCATGCAAAGGCAAGTCGAACCACCGATCGGGTTCATCGCAACTAAAGGTCTCGTCATCTTTCCACAACTAAAGCACTCTCCATCTTTTCTTCTTTTTCTGACCATCCATGGTCTGATCTTGTTTCCTCTTATTCTGAGAATTATTATTGCCTCCACCGCTTGCTTGCGACTTTGGCTCTTCTGTAGATGCAATAACAACATCGGCCTTTGACTAAGGGTAAAGGCTCTCTGATCTCAATGCTTTCCCCACAATAGATTCAAAAATCTCATCGATGTGGTTTATAAGTCTTTCCCCCAAGTACCCATCTAGGCCGGTTATGAACTTCTCATTCTTCTTCTAGACAGTATCAATAAGAGATAATCCATACTTCGACAAAGTGTCGAACTCAGCAATATATTCCGAGACTGCCCTACCATTCTGCTTAAGCTGCAAGAACTTCCTAAACAACTCTGACTTCTGAGCTGTTGGGATAAATTTATCACTGAAGCGAGTCCTAAACTGAATCCAAGTAAATTGATCCTCAAGGGTAGCTGCCTTAATAGCATTTCACCAATTTATTGCCCGTCCTTGCAGCTGACAGGATGCTAGCTTCCTCTTCATTACGTCATCGATCCCTAAGTCCTCGAAGATGCGCTCACCAAAATCGAGCCAATCCTGAGCTTCTATACCCGATTCTGTTCCGTGGAACGGCTTCCCAGCAAGACTAGTGTAGTCCTTACAGAGCTTGGTGAAATCGGCCCTAGGCGCCTGCACCGCTGCACCACCACCATTTGCAGCATTAGGAGCTACCCTCTGAACATCCCTAAGAATCTCTCTCATAAAGTCAGTGAACATCGTCCTCATATCAGGAGCATTCCTATTATTGGCTCCTGAACCAGTATTCCTCGTATATCGGCTCATCGTTCAATCTGTAAGGAGAAAACGATTAATCATCCCTTCAGTGGTGCCAGTGCAGTGCGACTTCATCCCTAGATATACTAATAGTACATATATATTTTTTGAAAACCAAAATATCAAATATACGCGCTCTCATATACGTATACTATCTCTCTCTCGTGTCTTTCCTTAGGTTAACTACGCAACCTAGAGCTCTGATACCAAGTGTGATGGCCCGCCCCGCACCAGCCAACATTTCCAATGAAAGTGCGCTATGCCAATGCCCGAATAGCACGGGATGGTCACCAAAGAAAGGAAAAGAAAGGAATTTGAACAAGCAAGGAACCTGCAGAATGTCTTACATCGCATGGGATAAAATATAATAATAACATAACTTTGACATAAAACAGGCGAGGCTGTGCATAAGCTGAAAACTAAACCATCATAGCAGCGGAAATCCAAAATACAACATATCATCCAAACCAACATTATTACAACTTGGAAATACTGTCTCTAAAGCAAAAGAAAGAGTTACACTACTAATGCCCAAATTAGTGACCAGCAACAACACAGGGAGATTATATATATATATATATATATATATATATATATATATATTTCATACGTAGAAGCCTCCTGCTTGTCTCCGATATAATTACTCGTGCATAATCACCTGACCTCTCTCTAGTTTTCCTGTTTAAGAGCACCCAGAGTAATAAGAAGAGACATAAAACTCTTGGCCAGACAAAAGTTTAGTATGAGCGATAAGCAGCAAAACAGAACAATAAAAGGTATACATAACCATACCTGAACCTGGACCTGCACAGCAAGATGTACATTACTCTAAGGTAAAACTAACACAAAGTGTAAAAGTAATATAGTTGTTTATGACATGGTGATAGCAAACATCAAACATAGCAATCATCCTCACATCTCACACTCAGTGCGTAAAGCATACGATATCCACTACTTTGGTCACCTAATCTTTGTGCCATGACGGAGTCCAACCCCTTACAACTATCACTACAAGCCCCTAATCCGTCTCTTAGTGGTGAACTAAAGTTATAGGTATCGATAACCCCTTTGCACACGTCCCGCAGCAAAGCCTAACTCATGAGGTTAACTTGTTGATCCCATTTGGATCATGAGTAATAACCTCCCATTTGGACTTCCTTTGCATCTCGGGTTTTGGTCGAATTGGAGTGGGTCTTCAGAAGAGTCGTCGCATAGTAGTAGTGCAGGTCCAAACTTGGTTCAGTTCGGCATGTGGTGCACAAGATCCTCATTCGGTTCGGCTCAATTCTCTTCCCTCAGCTCGGTTCGGGTTCATCTCCTCCATACGGTTCGGTTCGGCCTTTCATATGCGGCTCGGTAAGGTGCTCCTGAAGCGGTTCGGTTCGTCTCCCCTGCTCCAGCTCGCTTACTCCGATCCGATCCCACATCCCAACTCCAACTCTATGCGGGTGGCCTTCCTTCTTGCCAAGCCCCCTCTAGTGCCAAGTTCCGATCCAAATCGAATCCCCTTGCCTAGTTCTCTTATCCGATTCGAGCCCCATATCCGATCCGATCCGAAACCCTGCACATTTTCCAGCGAGCATATATCGTCCATTTTCGCCATACGACGGCGTTTTCAACCATTCTAATTTTCCTACAAGATTACTTAACATTCCAAAAAGTAATAAAAATAAACAGAATCAACCATAAACATCCAAACATCAATCATATGAGTTATTTTAGATCAAACATGCCCAAATCTATGGTTTTTCCCCTTCATCCCCTTAGTCATGATTTAAGCCTACAATAAGCAAAACATATCCAAATTAACCCAAATTTCTATCAGAACCCTGAAATAATATTTAAGAATTTTTACATATTTTCCCAGAATTTTAACATGCATAATTTCGCTAATTAACACTAATCATCCCTAATTAGCCGTAATTAGTGAAAAATGATTCAAATCACTCACCTTAGCCACAAATTAATCTTAGATCTTAAAATATCTCTGATTTGGGTCGAATCTCTATGCAATACAGCAGCTCCAACTCTGATTTGATGCTATTTTAACTTGATTTGATGTTGATTAGCTTAATACTTGATTAGAAAGTGATTAGAGGTGTTTTTAGAAGGTAGAACCCATTACTAGGGTTGAAGGAATGAAAGCGGCGGCTGCAATAATGACAAAGAAGGGTTTCTCTAGTCCCTTTCAGTACTTAAATACCCCTAATCCTGAAATCTCCCAATAGGCTCGGCTGCTAATTACCCAATTAAGCCCGGTTAAGCTGTTTTTCACCTTCTAAACCTTAATTCAGCCATATCTCCCAAACGGTAAGTCTGTTTGATTAATATGACCACTCTACGGAAAGATAAACCATCATCCGCATCTAATGAAAGTAGTTTCAGGTCAAAACTCCTTACCAATCAAAAGTTATAGGAGAAACAAGATTCTCTAGTGGTAAAACGGTCATTTAAAAATCAACAAAAATTATGAACATGGGAAATGACCACAATAGTCGTTCCCCAAGGTTACGCGACCATACTACTTCATGTGAAAAAGAAATAAATATCCTACGATCCTTCGATAAGTAGAATGCAGGTCCTTACAGAATCCAATTAATAATATGTGCTGGAGTCGAAATAGCTTCAGCCCAAAAATCCTTAGACATACCCGTAGTCAATGTCAAGCAACGGGCCTTTCCAAGTAGATTCCTATTCATTCTCTAAGCAACCCCATTGGATTGCGGATCAACAGGTGTAGTAAAATATCTTCTAATACCACGCTGTCTGCAGTAGTCGAGGAACTCTTTAGAGACATATTCGCCACCATTGTCGGATCTAAGAATCTTCAGTTTCTTTCCTATTTGGTTTTCAACAAGAGCTAACCAAACTTTAAACTTCTCAAATACTTCCGACTTAGCTTTCATTACATACACCCAAACCTTGCGTGAGTAGTCATCAATGAAGGAAACAAAATAATATGCTCCACCAATAGAAGCTGTAGAGTATGGCCCCCAAACATCTGAGTGTACATAATCAAGTACCCTCTTAGAAGTATGCACGCTCCTTGCAAAAGAAACTCTGGTTTTCTTTGCCAATACACACTCCTTGCAAAAGTCCAACTTGTTGAAGATTTCTCCCTCGATCTTTTTCTTCTTACGAAGCAACTCTAAGTTCTTCTCCGAAGTATGACCTAATGTCATATGCCAAAGCTTGGTAGCATCCAAACTTTTAGAACTATCGACTCCAACACATAATTCTCCATGGACAGTTGTACCCATTAGCAAATACAGATTTCGCACCATAACACTCTTCATCAATAGAAGTGCCTCTCTAGAAACACTCAAACCATCTTTAACAACGGTTATTTTGCATCCCAATGATGCCAATTGACCCAATGATATAAATGACTTTCAAAGACCTGAGACATAGCGAAAATTTGAAAGTGTGTGAACAATCCCATCATACATGCGAATGCTAACTGAACCAACTCCCATAGACTTGCATGTAGCATCGTTCCCCATAAGGATAGAACTTCTTTCTTTGGCATCAAAGAAAGAAAAATAATCCTTATTAGGAGTCATGTGAAATGATGCTCCAGAATCTAGAATCCAATGGTCTGCAACATCTGATACAACCGCTGTCAACAAATCGCTACTGCCTTTCTCCATTGCAATAGATGAAGAACCATCAACCTTCTTCTCCAAATCTGGATAGTCTCTTCTCCAATGACCGGGTTTCTTACAATTATAGCGCTTTCCATCTTTAGACTTACTCTGTGAATTAGGCTTCCGAGAATTGGAACGCCCCCTATTATTCTTCGCTTTCTTCTCTGCTCTTCCTCTCTCAACAAATAAGCCTTAACTACTACTTCCTTCACTGCTATCACCAACACCAAACTCTTTCATTTGATCTCTCAACTCTTCACTAAGCAAACCTGTCTTCACATCATCTAATTTTAATGTATCTCTACCATAGATAAGTTTGTTAGTGAAACTAGTGTCTCGCTCTGGAAGCGAACACAACAGAACCATTGCTTTTTATTCTTCATCAATTTTCAACTGAACAGACTTCATCTTCGTTAACGCGTCATTAAACACACTTAGGTGTGTCTTAATTGAAGAACCTTCCTTCATCTTATAAGTGAAGAAAGTCTTCAATAGGATCAGACGGTTGGTTAGGGATTTCTTCATGTAGAGGTCCTCCAACTTCTTCCAAATGCCTCTAGCTGTTGTCTCCTGACTAATTTCAAAAATTACATTTTTTCCCATAACAAGCTGAAGAGTAGTAAAGGCCCATTCTTCCATCTCTTCTGATTCCATTGATGAAATATCACCAGGCAATGTCTCTGTATCAAATACTACTCGATGAACGCGATTTCTTCTCAAAACTGCTTTCATCATCCACTACCACTTTTCAAAATCTCCTTCACCATTCCACTTCTCTATCGTCAACTGTGATCCTGACGCCACAAAGGAGCCTCTGACGTATGGAGCAACTACTAGCACTGACGTATTATTTGTATTGTTTTCATCTCCTCGTGCCATTCTACCAAACACCTTCTTTGCGAATCTAGCTCTGATACCAGTTGTAAGGGGTGATCAATCCCTTTCAGCGGAAAAACCTCAATAGGATCTTGCAATGATGTGATAGAACAAATAGCTTGAAATGAATATCAATCTCAGATCACAGAAAAAAATAAAGGCAAAAGAGAACACACAAATTTATAGTGGTTCCACTATCGCGAGATTGTGTACGTCCACTTCAATGGAGAAGAGATTTTATTAATATTCAAGAGATTACATAGTTTTTAAAGTAGAGCAAAAGAAATGAAGAATAAAAATGTTCTCACATATCATATCATAACATCCTCTATGCCTTTCTTTATAGAGAGGAAAACGTTTATTGGGGATGAATTAATTTGATTTATGTAAATAAATCAAATCATGGAAGGCTATAATATTCCCATTAATTTGATTGTCATATAATTGATTGATTTATAACTTTCTATTTTTCTCCATCAATCAATCTCTTTTCCAATTTTAATTTCTTTCCATTTCTTATTCATGAAACATGGCAACAAATTAGATGGCAAATATCTCCAATATCCCCTATTCATTAATATTCCTTCCATTTCTTTCCATTCATTTCTTGCACAAAACGGGTAACAAAATTACCATGAATATCTCCAAAAATCTAATTGATATTTGAAAATATTGTATCACCAAATTCCAATAATTGTATGCAAACCCGAATCAGTGTCAACTTTGATAGTCTTACTTTCCAAAGTATATGATATTTCAATAGAACAAGGAGTAAGATGTGTCCAATATTCACATATGCTATTCTTAACAGCAATTAAAGAACAACTTATGTCTAGTCGAATACAGTAGCTACGCTCATTAAGTAAAACCAAAACCAAAATACTATTCCCAAGACGGCTCTTGCCAAATAGAAAATAAAAACAGATTCAGATATAGATCACAAATGATACAATGAGATATTAAAAAACGTGTACATTAAAATTAAATAAATTCGGATATAAAGTAGAAAGAAAAGCACTAGTAGTTATTAAAGGAAAAAATAATAGCTATTTGTATGAGTAAATATTAAACAACAAGTAAATGCTAAATGCACATAACTTTGTCCTCCAGCCCATTTTCCACTGTTAGTTAAATTAATTCTAGAGACCTAATTTACATTCTTTTTTTGAAAAAGATGTTTTGGCTATTTTGAAACTTAATAGGGACTTTAACCAAACTGTCCTTAAATTAATGCAATCACTCATTTATTTTAGTTGGAAATCAAATGATGATACGTATGAAAAGAATCAAAGAAATATGGAAAGATGTTAATATACAGAACAAAGTAAATGTATTTACAATTTGTCGATGCAACAACAAAGTAAATACATTGATGATACTTGAGAAGGCATTCAAAAGAGAACAAAGTAAATAACCTTTCGACTTAAGAAAGTGTGTTTTATTTTTATTTATGTTAAACAAATTGATTTTTCAAGTTTATGGTACACAAACTTTCTTAATGGACAGGTCTATGGTAAGCGTGGACATTTGTGAACATAAGCGGATATAGATCTTACCTACAAATAAAACGATAGAAAATAACATGATAAGCAAATAGATAACAGAACTTTTACTCAATTTTACAGTAATAAGTTTCAAGGACAATTAGAAAATTTGGTTTTAAGGACAAATCGTAGTAAAAGGACAAATGAATTTATCATTTTCCTTTTAAATCTAATTATCCATAAGTGATATGATTAAAACTTATTACTCTAAAATAAGAAGTTTTCAACCTAATTTCTATGATAAATAGATAATTGGCGAATGACAAAATTTACCCATTTAACATGTTACTTCAGATCATCATTTGTAGACTGTATTATAATGGTACAATGTGTTTTTTAGTTTAATATGTGTTTTGTTCTTCCATGTTGTGAAAAAAGGAAGAATAGTTATAACGTCTAGGGCATTTGGACTCAAGTCTGTACTGTGAAAAAAACTACTCATACCCATTCCTAGAAATATAAATAAACCCTTGTTTTATATTTATAAAATGACATTTTAAAGTAAAGTTAAATTCGCTCTGTGTATTTTTCTTCTTAAGCAGTTGGCGCATTTAACATGGTTTGAATGTCCTTAGATAACGTTATGAATTGTTGTCTCTGTACTTTTATCGGTATCAACTTTCAGATGATACCATGAAGCAACTATGTAGCCTCTCCTTGACCGGTAAAGAAGGATCGCCTTACTTAAGATGTTGGAAAAATGATTCATTTTTTATAAAGATGAATTATTTAAAAAAATTGGATAAGTGTGAGGTGACTCATATATGAATAGTCCCACATCATGAGACTATATGAAGAGAAAAAAAAACAGTTTTTTTATTTGACTTGGTAAAAAATTGAGATCCATTTTTTTAGATCTGAACCGACTTCCTCTACATGTATTACCATGTTTATTTATTGCTGAACTACTCAGAAAAAACCAACTTTTTTTTCTTTATCTCTCTCTTCTTCCTCCACCATTAAAAGTTCTTCAAAAACAAAATCAGAACGAGCAGTTAAATCGAAAGTGCAAATCTGAATTGGTTTGTTGTGCAAGCAAATCAATTATTTTTCTCAAAAGGCTGTTTTATCCCAGAGACGGCGGCGACAAGTACGAACTGGTTTGCACCACCGACCAGATCGCCGAATCATCTTCAAGAAAGTGACCTAGTCCGCGACTCAGCCATTGTTTCCCAACAATTTGAAGACGATATGAAACAATGGCTTCCTCTATCATCGTTACCAATTAATAAGAAAAACTGGAATCGGCGGAAATTTTTCGGATCTGCTGCTGAAACCCTACGTCCGCCGTCAACCTATGACAGTCCACAACAAACGCGAATATGGACGAAAACACGGTACGATACGAAGACCTAAAATGGACGAAGAGAAGCGCCAAAAGTTTGGTGATCCGAAAACTGATCAGGCGAAAGGTGGAATTCCTGGAGTGTCCTGTAATGAAAAAAAAAAGAGTTGGAAGAGTAGCAAGGATCCTGAAGGGTTGCGTATTTTCTACTATCTCGTTCAGCTCTCCTGCCCTTAAAAATGAGTAGAAAATGGCTTAGTTGTCAAAGCTTCAGAGAGTAAATCAGCTTACACATCTTATGGTGCTCCAGAGAACATTTCAGCAATATTAGAGAAAAATAATGTCCCAGATCTATTTTTCCTAATGACTTTGAGGAACTTATCCTCAATGTTTGTGATGAAACCAGTATTGCAGAACTGAAGTTAAAGATGGAAATGACGTGAATTTTATGAGCTCAAAGCAGAGGATATGCAATGAGTTATGCGAAGAGACACCAGGATGTGCGAAAAAGAATCAGGTCCGTGAGTTGCATTGTCTATATTGGAAGAGATGGTGAAGGTATGTTTATGAGATTTACACTATTTAATTGAAGTCTCATTGCACGAACGTATAACGTATTTAGTCTGGCGTACATATCACCCCATCAGAACATGTAAATGAATATTGCATGGCAAAACATAGGATAAAGAATGCTTATGCAACTTTGATTCTCTGACTTAGGTCGAGACGGGATTAAACAGTATAGATAATATCGCTACATACCTATTAACATTATTGTAGTGACAAAGAATGTAATAACGATGAACTAATCATGAACCCAGTTCATTATCTTATACAGTAGTTTTGGGTCACACTAATCACTTTGCTTGAGTCCTAAAAGTGTGCATTTTTCGTTTGGAACAGTGTTAACTGACTGAACTTAAGTATTTTTGAACCCAAGTGTTTTGATACCTTGGTTTATATAGTCTCTGTATGTGATGATTAAGTTTACCATGTAAGTTGTTTACCATTAATATAGTCCACAAGTGTGGTGCAATGGTACAAATGCAATAAATAATATTTTATGTGATTAACTTATGTTAGTCTATGAGTTTATGTATATTTTTCTTTAAGAAAAATACAAAATTTCAAACATATTAACATCTCAAGCAATAGTAAGCCTCCACAGCCGGTCAGTTGAGAATAGAATGGGAATCCACAAGTAAACCATAAAGGACAACAACCAACCAACCAAAAAGAATGATTCTAGACAGTTGCTTCTATATTACAACTGTGGAAAACTAGGTCATATGGCACGACAATGTCGAAACAGGCTAAGCCCTGCACTGCAGGCAAACCTGACTGAGAAGCTTTTAAAGGCTACGACTACTGAGATTCACTTTGATGGTGGATCATTGGGTTGGTGGGTAGACACTGGTGTTTCTCGCCATGTCTGCTATAATCGTGATATATTCACAATATACACGGCTGCTGATGATCAGAAAGTGTTGTTGGGAGATTCTCACACCACTAAAACTGTAGAGATTGGTAATGTGAAAATAAAGCTTACAATTAGAAAGACAGTGTTTCTTAAAGTTGTGATGCATTTGACATGTTTGAAACATTAAAAACTGAAATTGAGAAATAAGAAAATTAAGATAATTCATAGTGATAGAGGACCAGAATATGAATCTAGTTTATTCTGATTTTTATATATATATATATATAAATTACATGGTATAGTACATGAGAGAACTGCACCATATTCACTTGAAATGAACGGTAAAGCTGGAAAAAAATAGAACCTTTACCGAATTAGTAATTGCCATTTTATTAAATTTTGGTGCAGCAAAACAATGGTGGTGGGATATTTTAATTGACTGCATGCTATGTTCTGAATAGAATCCCCTGATTTAAGAATAAAATTTCACCTTATGAAATTTTTAAAGGATTATAAATCCAATGTATCATATTTTAGAACTTGGGGGTTGTTTAGCATATGTTCGCGTTCCAGACCCTAAGAGAATAAAATCGGCAACTAGAGCATATGAATGTGTATTTATGGGCTATGCTATTAATAGCAAAGCATACCGATTTTATGACCTAAATGCACATAATATAATTGAATCAAATGATGCCGATTTTTATGAAACAAAATTTCCTTTTAAATTAAAGAATAGTGGGGGCACTTCAAGTATGCCTATTAGAATAGAATTTAATGAAAATTCTGAAGCTGAACCTAAAAGAAGTAAAAGAGCAAGAACCGTAAAAGAATTTGATTCGGATTTTTGTGCTTTTACTATAGAGGAGGATCCCTTAAACCTCCAAGAGGCCTTATCTTCTTTAGATGCCTATTTTTGGTAAGAGGCTATAAATGATAAGATGGATTCTTTGGAATCCAATAAGACTTGGCATTTGGTATATTTACCTCTGGTTGTAAATCTATATGCTGTAAATGGGTGCATAAAAGAAAATTAAAACCTGATGGCACTATTGATAAATATAAAGCACAATTAGTAGCTAAAGGCTTTAAGCAAAGAGAAAGTATAGATTTCTTCGACATTTTTTTTCTACCTGTAACTAGAATTACTTCATTCGGGTATTCATCTCACTTGCTTCTATTTGTTATTTATTAGTACACCAAACGGATGTTGAAATCATGTTCTTTAAATGGTGAATTAGAAGAAGAAATTTATATGGACCAGTCTAAAGGATTTGTAGTACATGCATGGTCAAGAACATAAAGTATGCAAATTAGATAAATCATTATATGGTTTAAAACAAGCACCTAAACAATGGCATGAAAAAATCTGATAATTTAATCATTTCAAATGTTTTTAAAGTTAATGAAAGTGACAAATGCATTTATTACAAATATGAGAATGACATTTGCACTATTATATGCCTTTATGTAGATGACCTTCTCATCTTTGGGTCAAATATTAATGCCATAAACTCAGTCAAATCCTTATTAAGTGCCAATTTTGATATGAAAGATCTAAGTGAGGCGAGTGTAATCCTTGATATTAAGATTACTAGGTAAAAAGAGACTTTCTTTGGATCAATCTCGTTAAATTGAGAAGACTCTAAAGAAATACGATTACTTCGACTGTAAACTTGCATGTACACCATATGATCTCAGTGTAATGTTATTTAAGAACACTGGTGAATATATAAGATAGTCTGTTTAAGCGAGCATCAGTGGCAGGCTTCGGATGCCATTAATTGTACTAGACCCGACATTACCTATGTCGTGGGATTATTATGCATGTTTTTCAGTAGACCTAGTATAGAGCATTAACATGCTAATGAGAGGGTTATGAGATACCTATAATAAACTATGAACCTTGGATTACATTATGAAAAGTGTTCAGTTGTACTTGAAGGATATTCTGATACAGAATGAAATACTTTATTTGATGATTCTAAAGGACCAGTGGCTATATATTTAGCATCGCTGAAGAAGCTGTCTCTTGGAAACCCAAGAAACAGACTATTTTGACTCGGTCTGCTATAGAGACTGAGATAATAGCACTAGCCACAGCTAGTTAAGAAGCAGAGAACTAAAGAAATCTGCTATTTGAGATCCCCATATGGGAAAAACCGACACCAGTGGTGTAATCGATTGCGATAGTACCGCGGCTATTGCAAAAAGTATAGAACCGTTATTACAACGGTATAGAACCGTTATTACAACGGTAAAAGACGACGTCGTAAGTACAATACTGTAAGAGAACATCACATACATAGTGATGAAAATTTGACGACTATTGAAAGAAGGACAAAACCGATATTACAACGATAAGAAATGACAGTCGTATGCATAGTATTGTTAGAAAACATCACATATGAAGTGATGACAATTTGGCAGATCCTTTGACGGAAGGACTGACCTAAAAGAAAGTCCTTAATGATTCTAAAAGAATGGGACTATTGCCCAGAGATTGTGGAATCACGCACGATGGTAACCCGACCTAAATGACTGGAGATCCCAAGAACTAGGTTCAATGGGTAAAAACAAGTTGTGTAGTGATAGTAGATGAACATGCTAAATTTTTGTATTAAGAAGCATGTATTCCTAAAGTGATTAGAGGATGAGTTGATATAAACTCTTAATGAGATCTATACTCTAATTGGAGTGGAGTACCTACCTTCAGGAGTACTCTTGATAGATTCACCTATGTGAATGTGGAAATGTGGTCGTTTCCTATGGAGTTTTGGGCAAGATTCCTAGAGCGTTCACTAAACTGGGATAAACGTGCATGACCATTAATGCACGGGCTTATTTGATTGCACTATAGAAAAGGTTGTGTGTGGTCTGATGTCAGGAATAGAGTTCAAGACTACGTGTCACTCTAGTAAAAACTGAATCTTATTCACTATGCAAAGGTTCAAGTCGGATGACACCTTTGTTTATGCACAATCTTATGTTTCTAGAAACTGCTCGAAATATTTTTTAAAAAATTCAAGTGGGGGATTGTTGGAAAAATGATTCATTTTTTATAAAGATGAATTATTTAAAAAAATTGGATAAGTGTGAGGTGACTCATATATGAATAGTCCCACATCATGAGACTATATGAAGAGAAAAAAAAACCAGTTTTTTTTAATTTGACTTGGTAAAAAATTAAGATCCATTTTTTTAGATCTGAACCGACTTCCTCTACATGTATTACCATGTTTATTTACTGCTGAATTACTCAAAAAAAAAACAACTTTTTTTTCTTTATCTCTCTCTTCTTTCTCCACCATTAAAAGTTCTTCAAAAACAAAATCAGAACGAGCAGTTAAATCGAAAGTGTAAATCTGAATTGGTTTGTTGTGCAAACAAATCAATTATTTTTCCCAGAAGGTTGTTTTATCCCAGAGGCGGCGGCGATAAGTACGAACTGGTTTGCACCACCGACCAGATCACCGAATCGTCTTCAAGAAAGCGACCTTACTTTCAGATGATACCACGAAGCAACTATGTAGCCTCTCCTTGATCGGTAAAGAAGGACCGCCTTACTTAAGAGGACTGTCCACCTCTGAAGGAAAATTGCATGGCCTCGCGAAGATTCAAAGATCATGCCGACTTTCATAAGTCGTGTCTTTCGTCAATCGACAGGCCATACCGACCACCAAAGATTGCAGGACAGTGCTACATCGACCGTTTTTTTTTCTGCGGTGAAATTCACTGAATCACGTAAACGCACTTTTTCATCTACAGATTTCCGGTCGTTCAAGCATTAGCGAAGATTGTATCACCTCACAATAACCAAGAGATAGAATTGCCTTTCTCGTCCCAAAGGCTATGGGAATGCAGTTCACCAAACATTTCGCATCTCCTTGGTTAACTAGCATTTCATGTTACAGATGTAACATCCACCTCCAATAAACACTAGTTAGATCTGCACTAAAATAAGCATATAATGGTATAGGCATCGTCTCTTCAAGTTGTCTATTCAAAAGCTACAAATTTTCAAAAATCTTAACTGTGATCGTCCAAAGAAGAAATTCCGTCCAAGTTCCGATACCAGTCAACTTCTCTCGTTCATATGGTATATCTGTTGGAAATGAATGAGCAAAGAAAGAGGAAAGTGGGAAGAAGAAGAGATAAGGAAGAGGAAGAGATAGCAACATTTAAAGTCCCACATCATAGAAATATTAGCACAATCTCTCTTAATATACTAGAAGCCAAATATGCTTATGTAAAATAGAAAGGAGAGGGATGATATGAATGTGGGCTTGGCCATGACATAATAAATATATTAAAATGTCAAAGATAAGGGCCTTGGGCCTTGGGGCTCTTGGGGTCTCTTGATTGGATATGGCCGACGTTTGCTGATTGGGCTAGTGCACTGACATGAGAATAATTTTTCTCAGAATTTTAAAGGTGTGTCCGTTCAGTCTAGAATTCGAAAGGAATGTCTGTTAGCTGAATGAGTGCAACCATTAGAATTCTCAACGTACGCATATTAATAACCGGGCGGTTAAAGGGTCGCAACCTTTCCTATTCAGGCGGTTACTAATGCATGTGAACAGGCACTCCTCCTTGCCTATATATACACTGCCCAAAACAAGACAGAATCGACCTTTTCTGCTCGAATTACTTCTTCTTCTCCAACGTAATTTCTCTGATCTAGTTTCTATAACTTTTCAGTTCGCCAGAGCTCCGTTTGCTGGCACTACGCTACGGAGTTGGTCCGTTTTATCCTGGGAAACAAATTGCAACAACGTCTTTTGGTGCATACGACGGCAATATTGTTTCAAGGAAACAAAAATATCTCTGGACTCGGACATTACTTCCTTCTTCTTTTCTATTGAAGACGGTTCTGTACTGCTTCAATTTGTTGTACAATCGGTTGCGCTTTCTGTGGTTACTATGAACACAGTTTGACGTGACAATTGTTGAATAAATTAGTAACATTGAATTTGTTACAATTATTGAACAACATTGTTTGTTGTTACCGTTTAATTTGCAATACAATAATGTATTGACAAAATATTTAACATTGTAATACAATCGTGTATTGACAAAAGTTCTAACAATTTGTTGTTAATGTTTAATTTGCAATACAATCATGTATTGACAAAAGATTTAACTTTGTAATACAATCATGTATTGACAAAGTAATTTTCTAACAATCTTGAAACAATATTTTACTTGTTTGAACGTATGCTGCTTTGGAAGATTATAATCATATCTTCTCTTCATAAGATTGCTATAGACTCAGGTACATTTTGATGTTGATTCGGATAAAATCAACCTGAGTTTCATGTTCAGATCTAAAAAACATTGTATTTCCAATAAGTGGTACCAGAGCCACTCATAGTTAATTCTATTGAGAAATCTTTGTTTTTATTTAAGATGTGAATTATTGAAATATTTAAATCTTAAGATATGTTGAATATGTTTGGATCTGTACTGATATTTTAAAGGTTCATTTTCCTTCTTATCAGAATCAGTTGCTGCAAACATCTTCAAGTATTAAATGATTCATTTATATTATTAAATGATTCATTTATATTATATCAATCGATCGCAATACCATTTAAAGGTCACACATATATATTGTCAGTCTTTTCCTATTGGAAACTTGTGTGAATTAAATATGAAATTCATATGTTGGTAACTGACATTTGACTATTCATATTCAAAATGACTTGTGCTTTAAAAGTATACTTAATGAATCATTTGGCTTGTAATGCATGATATGTTTAGCATATTCAAAACTTAGTGTGAATTGTGCGAACTATATTATGAAGTTGCATTTTTTTGCTTGCTTTCCAATGTTTGACTTTTCAATATTGCCATGTTGCTTGCAATTCTCTTTGGGCAAAAGTAGCATTTGATGTGTTTAAACAATACAAAGTGGTAGTTGAGAATCAACACAATAAGAAAATGAAAAGCAAAATGGAGAGTGTAAAGCAATTTTTAGTCCCATATTATGAAATATATGTACTCTCTTTTCTATAATCTTATATAAATAAAAAAGAAGAATGCCTATATTAGAGTGTGACTAAGCCAAGACACAATATCATATTGATGTCAAATTGGGCTTGGTGCATTGAGACTATTAAGGTCTAAGACACAATATTATATTGATGTCAAATTGGGCCTAGTGCCTAGGGACTCTTGGAGTCCATGACACAATATTATATTAGTGTCAAAATTTGTCTAAGGGCCTTGGCGCTCTCAAATGTATGCTTTATTGATAGTTTCTGGCTTGCCAAATAACTTTTTGGGGAGAAGCTATTCTTTCGAGAAATCATATTTTGAATAAAATACCCCGAAAGAAAACATGTAAATCTCCTTATGAACTTTGGAAAAACAGACTACCATCCTATAAATACTTAAAAATGTGGGGGTGACTTGCCAAAGTAGAGGTACCAAAATCAAAGAAGGTCAAAATTGGACCAAAAACATTTGATTGTGTATTCATTGAATATGCACTAAACAGTGCCGTATACCGATTTTTGGTACACAAATCTGAAATTGATGATATTCATGAAAAATATCATCATTGAGTCAAGAAATGCTAGTTTTTTCGAACATATTTTCCCCTTGAAACAAAGAGACCAAGGGAAGATGGAGTTCCTTATTCTCTTGAGAATATTGAACAAAATAAAACTCAACAAAGTAGTGTTGAGAAGCAAGTGGAAGAACCAAGAAAAGGAAAAAGGCCAAGGACCTTACAAACCTTGGAACAGACTTCTATACTTTTGTGTTAGAAGATGATCCATTCCCATACAAACTAAATGTGTCTTCTAGCAACGCCCCTCATTGAAAGAGGCGATTAACAGTAAGATTGAATCCATTATGTCCTATCATATATGTGGATTGGTTGATTTACCTTAAGGGTGCAAGAACTTAGGTAATAAATGGATACTTGAAAAGAAATTGAAACCTGATGGTTCAATAGACAAGTATAAAACTACAAATGCTGATGTACAACTTTTTATGGGCAATTCTTCTACTTCAAAGGTGGAAGGCAAAGGAAAAGTTGTGCTGAAACTGACTTCTGGAAAGGAACTAAATTTAAATTCAGGATCATTACTGAGTAATCATGGTTTCAAATTAATATTTGAAACTGATAAATTTGTACTTTTCAAGAATGAAGTGTATGTTGGAAGAGGATATGTGTGCGGTGGTTTGTTTAAAGCAAATGTAACTACTATTGTACCACACATTAATAAAAGTAAATCTTCTGCTTATATTGTTGAATCTTCCAATATATGGCATTCTAGATTAGAGCATGTAAAATTTGATACATTGCAAAAATTGATTAATCTAGAATATATACTAAAATGCAAGATAAATTCCAACTATAAATGTCAAGTTTGTGCAGAAGCAAAATTGACAAGAACCGTGTTTCATCATGTTGAACGAGAAACTAAACCTCTAGACTTAATACATACTGATGTATGCGATTTGAAATTTTGTCAAACTAGAGGTGGAAAATGGTGCTTTATTACATTCATTAATGAATGTACTAGTTATTGTTATGCGTATCTCCTTAGAAACAAGGATAACGTCAATAATAATGTTTATTGCAATTGCATCCGCACCTTTGAATGGTGAACTAGAGAAATAAATCTATTTGAAACAACCCGAAGGATTTCTAAGCTCAGAAAATGAGAATAAAGTTTGCAAACTGGTAAAAACACTTTATGGCCTTAAGCAAGCTCCAAAACAATGGCATGAAAAGTTCGATAATACTATGTTATCAAATGGATTCACGATAAATGAATCAGATAAATGTGTGTATATAAAACTTACACATATTGGATATTTCATTGTTTGTCTTTATGTTGATGACCTATTGATCCTAGGCGATAACAAGGCCACGATAACATCTACAAAGAATATGTTATCCTCTAGATTCGATATAAAAGACCTAGGACTGGCTGATGTGATATTGGGTGTAAAAACTCTGAGAACACCACAGGGATATGCATTATCCCAATCGCATTACATCACCAAGATACTTGAGAAATTCAAGCAATATAATGTGACTATTGCAAAATCACCAGTAGATATGAATCAAAATTGGGTAAAGAACACGGGTGATGATATTTACCAATTGGAATACTCTCGTATACTAGGAAGTATCATGTATGTTATGAACTGTACTAGGCCTGATATCGCATATGCTGTAATCAAACTAAGTAGATTTACCAGCAATCCTGGTAAGCATCATTGGAAAGCGATAATCAGAGTTCTAGGATATCTAAAGTATACACAGAGTTATGGTTTATATTATACAAACTATCCTTCAATAGTGGAAGGATACAGTGATGCAAATTGGATCACTGGATCAAATGATACAAAGTCTACAAGTGGATACGTGTTCACATTAGGAAATGGAGCAATTTCATGGAAATCATCCAAACAGACTTGTATCGCTAGATCTATGATGGAATCAGAGTTTATTGCACTAGATAAGACTGCAGAAGAAGCAGAATGGATTCGAAGCTTCTTGGAAGACATTCCTAATTGGAGCAAACATATGCCTCCAATATGTATACATTGTGATAGTCAATCAGCTATTGGAAGAGCTAATAGTACACTATACAATGGTAAATCTAGGCATATTCGTCGTAGACATAAAACGATAAGACAACTTCTCTCTAATGGGGTTATCACAATAGATTACATTCGATCTAAAGATAACTTAGCGGATCCATTTACAAAAGGCTTGCTAAGAGAGAAAGTTCAAACCTTATCGAAGGGAATGGGGCTAAGGCCTATATACTAAAGGTTTTTCTAAAATGGAAACCCCACCTAGTTGACTGGAGATCCCAAGATCTAGGTTCAAAGGGACAACGAAGTTTAAGAGAAACTCGATGGCACTGTTATACACAAACCATTCCTATGATAAGTCAGTGCATAAAATGTTGAATAAGGATAAGTATTAGTACTTTTAATGATGTCTGTATTTGAGGAATTAAGAATACCCTTTACAGAATCACCTACGTAAGTGCGAAGGCGCCGCTTCAAAGAGAATTATAAGGCCAAATTCTCTAAGCACTTATTAGACCAGGCAGGTGTTCAAGGCAAAAACGAACACAAACAGAGAACGAATGGTTATAAGAAACATTTATCGTGTGTTATCTACTTTGGAATTACACAAAAGGCTTACAGTTCAAGGACAGTCGATGTCTACTGATTCGCCTGTGATTCAAATAGGTAATCACTAGGAAAGTTCAAGGCCCATGTGCTATTTTAACCGATGCGATAAATGGTTCGTGAAACTAAGATCGAATGCTCATTCATGTGGGGGATTGTTGGAAATGAATGAGCAAAGAAAGAGGAAAGTGGGAAGAAGAAGAGATAAGGAAGAGGAAGAGATAGCAACATTTAAAGTCCCACATCATAGAAATATTAGCACAATCTCTCTTAATATACTAGAAGCCAAATAGGCTTATGTAAAATAGAAAGGAGAGGGATGATATGAATGTGGGCTTGGCCATGACATAATAAATATATTAAAATGTCAAAGATAAGGGCCTTGGGCCTTGGGGCTCTTGGGGTCTCTTGATTGGATATGGCCGACGTTTGCTGATTGGGCTAGTGCACTGACATGAGAATAATTTTTCTCAGAATTTTAAAGGTGTGTCCGTTCAGTCCAGAATTCGAAAGGAATGTCTGTTAGTTGAATGAGTGCAACCATTAGAATTCTCAACGTACGCATATTAATAACCGGGCGGTTAAAGGGTCGCAACCTTTCCTATTCAGGCGGTTACTAATGCATGTGAACATGCACTCCTCCTTGCCTATATATACACTGCCCAAAACAAGACAGAATCGACCTTTTCTGCTCGAATTACTTCTTCTTCTCCAACGTAATTTCTCTGATCTAGTTTCTATAACTTTTCAGTTCGCCAGAGCTCCATTTGCTGGCACTACGCTACGGAGTTGGTCCGTTTTATCCTGGGAAACAAATTGCAACAATGTCTTTTGGTGCATACGACGGAAATATTGTTTTAAGGAAACAAAAACATCTCTGGACTCGGACATTACTTCCTTCTTCTTTTCTATTGAAGACGGTTCTGTACTGCTTCAATTTGTTGTACAATCGGTTGCGCTTTCTGTGGTTACTATGAACATAGTTTGACGTGACAATTGTTGAATAAATTAGTAACATTGAATTTGTTACAATTATTGAACAACATTGTTTGTTGTTACAGTTTAATTTGCAATACAATAATGTATTGACAAAATATTTAACATTGTAATACAATCGTGTATTGACAAAAGTTCTAACAATTTGTTGTTAATGTTTAATTTGCAATACAATCATGTATTGACAAAAGATTTAACTTTGTAATACAATCATGTATTCACAAAGTAATTTTCTAACAATATCTATACCGAAATTAACAGCTTAGATGATTGTTTGTTGATGCTACAAATCCTGACCATTTTTTAAACGATAAGCCTATGGTATGAGAGTTTGATATATGAACTAACACATTTGGCAACGAGTAAAATGATGTAAGTTTCCAAAAAATAAAATAATTCCATAAGTGAATCTTGATGGGTGTACACACATTATCTGTAGTGTCTAGAACCAACCTACGTTTTGAAATAATATCTTATTGCTATTTTTAAAAGGGGTTTTTACCTCCTCTAGGACAAAAAAACAAAAAATTGTTCCATAAAGACAAGGGGGCAAAATTTTATCCTTAAGGACAAAATTGAGTGTAAAGGGAGGAATTCAGAGATCCACCATAATTCATCCTTTTACACTAAAACTTGTCCTTATGGACAAAATTTTGCCTCCTTGCCTTTATGAGACAATTTTTTGTTTATTTTGTCCTTCAGGGTATTTTCCTGTTTTTGTTTTGTTTTTAAAATGCTTATATATATATATATATATATATATATATTGAATTTGATCAGGATGGAAACGGACTGGAATCATAAAACTCTCTCTAGTACACCTAGTCTGATCCGCGAGCACCACATAAATGGTTGATCTTAGCGTATGCACATGATAAGCTTTTAGCAGAACATTTCGGGTTTCAAACCCACGTTACTGTCACCATGGTGTAAGTCCTTGCAAAGAGCTTACCATGCCTAGAATTATAAAATAGTATTAAAAAACAAAAAATTCAACCAAAACATGCATGTAAGGATGTCAAAATAAAGAAAATATGACAATATGAACGATAAAACATAAAAATGCATGGAGAAGGACAGACATACACACAAAAGGGGGAAAAAAAGACAGAAGCAGAGAAAGGCAGCCAGAATGTCAGGATCGAAAAAAGTTAGATTGCTTCATCCCAATATTTATTTCATCCATCATAAAATATTGAAGCTGGAGGGTTGTGCTTCTTTTTCCTTGAAATATGATTGCATTTCTCTCATTCTACATAACATTCACTAAAAAGAACTAAAGGTCAAAAAACAGAGCATAGGTTGTCATACTTCTCCATCTAATGCTTTATAAATCAATGACTATTCAATAGCACTAAACCGTGCCATATTATTCCTTCCTAGTTTCTACAATATGACTTCATCTAGTAGCTTTATAAATCAATGGCCATTCAATAGCATTAAACCTTGTCATCTTATTCCTTCCTAGCTAGTTTCTACAACATGAGAATGGTAGTTGAGAAAAATATTGCCGTCTACAACATCATTGCAAAAAGAACAAAGAGAATTAATGTTTAAACCGCAGTGATCTAGCTTGGCTATAGTGTGTAGAGAATTTCTTATAAATTTGCATAGCATTAAATTTTCATTTTCATTATATTATGTTCAGTTAGACCCTTCCGCTCAAGTTAGAATTTTAAGACAAAGGCATGGTTTAACTTTGGAGATGCGCACATCACTGATGTTAAAGCTTCTTCCTTTATTTGTTCATTTTACACCATATTTGTCAACAAAAGGGTGATACCACCCTGAAAATTAGGCCATAGTTGTTTGATTACTTGGTTGTTGGAGTAAGGTAGGTGTATGAAGCCATCATGAATGAACTCAAAGGTCCTGCTTGTTTGTTAATCCCTGATTGCTGAATTTGCTGGTAGCGTAACTGGTGGCTTAGAATAAAGCCAAGCTTCAACCAAGAATTGTGCCTAAAGCTAACTGCACCCCCCATTGGCCACTTCGTATATGATTTAAGGTAACAAGACTTCTCTTAGCTTCAATAAGATGCTCCATGTCTAACTGCTATTTTGAGGAGTGTGCATATTCCAGAAGTTCTTGCCACACAAGATGAACTTGATTGACCAATTCACTCGTATGTTGTCCTTCTTGCATGACAAGTAATCAACATGTTTGGAAAAAGGTTGCTTTGCTCCATTGAAGCATATTTTATATTCCAAGCCTACTCTTATTCTTAGGCAGTTCCAACTTATTAAGTGAACATGAAACCAGTTTTTTTGAACAAATAGATCATTCTAGGATAATATATATTATCATGGCATTGTGCATGAGTGCATTATTCTGATTAACTTAATAGGGAGAATAAAAGTCATCGACCAATACATAGTCACAGAGAAGATAACATACTTAATTAGAGAGTCTCTTCCTGCCTGAATAAGCTGCCTGTTGGCCCAATTGTCCAGGCTGAAAAGTATATTTTCATACAATGGCATGTGCTGCATTTTGAGTACCCTATATGGTGCAAAAGGAACACCTAAATAATCTAAGGTGTCATACCTTGGATGCAAGGAGGCTGTCTGAAGTATGGCTTGATGTTGAAGTTGTCTGACTCCAACAACTAGGATATCAGATTTGTTGACATCAACTTTAAACTCTGTGAACCTGTAAAAGAGATCAAGCCCTTAAAGAATAACATTGTTTGAAGACATTTCATGCTTAGTAAGCGCTAAAATAATCAATGAACATCAAGGAGATTGTTTGAGAGTCCTTGCACTTTTGATGTACCTTGTACATCATATTGCTAATCAAATTATTAGAAATTTGATTCAAGACCGATAAAATTAGGGGTACGCCCTATGGAAAATTATATAATTTGTTACATATTTTTAGCTACTAGCCAATCTTGTTTATGATATTTTCCTTTTATAATATACTTGATTACAAAATCAATAAATGATATATTTTGTGACAATAGTTATAAAGTGTTGTAAGAGTGAATAAATTATCATAATAAACATAACTATATCATTTGGAGTGTTCCTAGCCAAGATGCATCGAGGTTGGATATCGATGTATCCTTTGAGACTAGAGTATGTAATGCTTTCCAAACATTGGTATTGTACTAATTATTACTAATAGTGACATGTGACAACCCGGACCTTTCTAAGTTCGAATTTCGATAAAAACCGAGACTCAAACTCAATCAAACACGGATCGTATTGATTTGATACCTATAGAATTTAGCATGGCCATGATCATAGTATAATAAAGACAAACTCACAATGGAAAGAACATGGGATAATATGTATCTACTATGGCTGCTACCTTAAAATCAAGTCGTCACACCAATAATGAGTATGAGAGAACAAAAATGAAAACGTCTATCAAGGTTAGTTATTCTAGTCTAACCTTGCACTATACGCACAATGATTTAACTTTCATATCCAATGTAGCACACTTTCCATAAATCAAGTTATTTAAATCCGAGATAGTACATTTTTTAATGAAGCCTCTAAGCTACCTTACAACCAAAACTTAATAACTAACATTCGAATCGTCCAACCGCTTATTACCTCACATAAATGTCAAAAGAGGCGGGTTCTTTGACCACTTACGGCCTCATCCAAAATATTATACACACACACACACACACACACACACACACACACATATATATATATATATATATATATATATATAAGACAGATTCAATGATCACTTAATACATTGATAGATGGTTTACTTACACATTAAAATTGATTAAGAGCACTAGCTCCTAAATCCCCTAACTATACATTTAGACTTCCACCATTTGCATATCCAATTCCATAAGCAACGTATAATGCGAGAGATGGTATGCAACCATTTACTTCCAGAAAGGAAGACGACAACCCACCATTTACTATCTTAACGCAGGCGGATCTCCCATTACTATTTAGTTGGCACTGTTGGGAAATCTCATAGCCACTTAATAAAGATATCATGTACACACGTATAATGATTTGTGGAAATCAGGCTTCAATCACAAAACTTCACCAAACTTTACGCGGTATTTGTTTAAAGCAGTGTTATCATGATCAAATCGGGTCGTCGGTCCGACCATAATAACCACAGACCGCAGCCCATTGCAGGCCGAAGAGCCTAAAAACCGTGCTTACACGGTTCATCCACCAAAACCGAATAAAGAAAGGTTCAAGTGACAAAAAAGCCCAGTTTTACACAAAAATTTAATAGATACCATTAAAAATTTGTATTATTTCAAAGGCCCAATAGATTAGGCCCGAGTGAAAACCACCAAGTGGTTGGCTACTCACGTGTGGATGTCATTTATTTATCCAATTCCATAATCAAAATTTTGAGTTCTTCTATAAATTTATTATTTATAATAAATAAATAGTTTCCATATCTTCTATATAAATATTCAATAAATAAACTTAACTGTAAACCAGTTCTCATATAATTGATGAATAAATAAAGTTAACTGTGGTCAACGCGTTCATTCTTTCTTGAGGTTTCTGCCTAGATTTTTCAACAAGTGATGCTCTCTGTAATCCAGTTAAAGCTTTTAGTATATCTTTGAAGAGGAAGTAGCATGCATAATAACTTTTGGGGAAAACAAATTAACTTAACTGTAAGTTTCAGATGAAGAAACAGAATAGAGACAAAACATATTCAAAATGATTAGTTGAGTTTCATACCTCCACTGGGAAGTACATTGGCTTCTTTGGTTTACCGACATTTACACACGGAAGATCACCTGAAAACCTTAATTCTATACCTCGAATATTAACAAAATAATCGTCGACGGTAACTTATGTCTCTACACCTCTTTCCTTTAAGGTAAATATGAAATAAATATATGAACAACATTAAGTGACAACAATTAACAGTGCCAACTCAAATAAAAAGCAACTCAATAGAGCACAGTAACAAATGACAAAATGTTTATAATCATGCATGTGAAGAATGAAGTTACATAATCTGCAGTCGTAGCGCAACTGCTTGAGTAACATTATAGATGATACATGATACTAGGACGAGGTCAACCTTTTAATTGACTCTACTTTTGTAATTATGATAAAAACTGTAAAGTTGGTGGGTATTTATTACCATATTGCAAATATGGTGAAGATAAAAATGTAGAACTTGTAAAGGAATTTCCTCGTAAGACATTCAGTAAATAAATATAGAGTTGTTATACACCCACAATTGCTTATTGCAATGCATGTCACTTAAGCCAGTAATTGTGAATTCCTGGTTATTTGGCAGAGTCTTAATCCTCAAATTCTTCAGCGTTCGCTTTGCCTGAAAAAATATAAGAATTATGGAACTAGTTAGTGATATATAAGCTGCCCAAATACCTGTAGAAAGGCTTTTATATTGAAGAATCTTAAGTCAACAAAACAAAACAAAAAAAAACCTATATAACAACCCACATACTTTCGTCCAATCTAATGAAAATGGATCTTTTACTTTCTGATTCTCTACAAGAAAATTAGCCACTGGTCCAAGTCTAACTATCATAGTAATAGTGACATCTGCAAAAAATGAAAATGATTAAAGACTTTATTATACAAAACATCCTGCAAGGAGCTCATCGGTTTAAGGACATTTTTATCGTTAAAGCAACTCCCACAACATTGGCAAACAAACATTACCTAAGTCAAACAAATAATTTAAATAAAGTCACAATAATTGAAACTAATAACCATATTACCTATGTTTAGAGATAATCCACCTTGAGCGGTACGATAACTTGAATGGAAGCCTCGGCAGGCCATAACACCACCTCCAGTATCAGTAAAATTAGAAGGATTGTTATGAAAGAATGATTGTCGGACTAACAAGCAACCCCTACAAAAAAGAAGATTGCATAACAAAACAAGATCCCGGTTATTTTTAACAAGTAATTGAGAGATAGATGAAGTAAGAAAATGTACTTCTTTGTTGCATGCTGCCTTAAAATCATATCAAGAACCCGTAGTGCTTCCTGAGAGTTTTCACTATCCTGAACTCTTAAAGCTAAAGCAATCGCCTGCATTGGAATTTTTGTAGCAAAATTAAGCTCCACTTTGATTGTCTTCGCCTGATAATGACGCCTCATGCACTTGCGATCACTTCCACCAGGACTGTCATTTTCATTTTGGTTTACATCACATTGAGTGGCAGTCCTGCCAAAAATATAGGACATAAATCGTTGAAATCTCTAAAGAGGTGAATGAAATATATTTAGTCCCACATTGGCAAATAATGGGTTAATGTTGTGTAGAAATATAGGATCCTCATTCTCTTAATTGGCCCTTAGGGTCAGGTAATTTTGTGCGAGAGGGAGGACCTATATCTGATGAACACACACGCGCGCGCGTGCGCCGTCCGACCGAACCGGGCCGGGCCGGGCTGGGCCGGGCTTGGGCCTTGAATAAAACCTTATTTTTGCACTAAAAAACTCTGCAATTTTCAGACGGGTTTTTTGGAATAATGGCGAATACGGGTGCGACCCGTTTGGAATGAGCGGGTGCGACCCGTTACGGTTCAAATGAGCGGACGCGTTCATTTGAATCAGACGGCAACGGTTGCGTTTTTTCAAACGGGTGCGACCCGTTAACGCATCTTTTTGAAAACTATAAATGCTTAATGATTCTGATCAAATAATTTTTCACCGAAAAATATTTACAATTTTCTTCTTCCTTACGCTGTCTCTTCCTGCCATTGATTAATCATCACTGTCGATACGTACTCGCTACAATCTCGAGCAGCATTCTCGTCTGTTGTATCCTGGGAGGCTTCGACTGAAAGTCTTAAGGAAACTGTGAATACAGGCCTCAGACGAACTCGGTTAGGCTTCAATTCTTCGTGGTTTAACTTTCTGTTTGTATCAGCAATACTGTGTTGTTGTCTGATTTCTGTACTATTTCATAGTAGTACTGTTTGACAGAGATAATACTTCTGTCGCTGAATTGATTTGTGTGCAAATCAATTTGTTTTGATCAGTTTACAGTACTGTTTTTCGTTTGTAACGCTTTAAGTCTGTTGCAAATTAGAAACATTTATATTCTGTTTCAATTTCTGTGTTGCGAATACAGATTAAACTAAAATCTTAAGACTTTCCCTGTTTTTGTCAAAACAGAGATGGCAACAGAGCAAACAACGCTCAAAGCTGGCAATTTGAACAAACCAGAATTGTTCAAAGGAGAAGGTGATGATTTTCTGACATGGCAGAATCAGATGCTGTTCTATCTCACCACCCTTGGCTTGCAAAAGTATCTTGAAGAAGATGAACCGGTGCCGCCTACACCGGGAAATGCCAAGGATGCACCAAAGCATGATGGTCCGTCTATTGATGCGTGGAGGCATTCAGATTTTTTGTGCAGAAACTACATTCTAAACTGCCTAGATAAAGTCCTGTACAAAGTTTTCCAGCCTATAAAGACTGCAAAAGCTCTCTGGAATGCTTTGGCTACAAAGTACAAGACGCAGAATGTAAGTTTGAAGAAGTTCATCGTAGACAAGTTCATGGACTACAAAATGGTGGACTCAAAGTCAGTGACTTCTCAAGTGCAAGAGTTGCAGATTATTATCCATGAGATGGAAGCAGAAGGTCACAAAGTTGGTGAATCATTTCTGGTTGAAGCAATTACCGGAAAGTTGCCACCATCTTGGAGAGACTACCGCAACTACTTGAAGCACAAAAAGAAGGAGATATCCTTACAAGACCTCATCGTCAGATTAAAGATAGAGGCAGATAATCGTGGAGTCACTCAACCTAAAAGTGAAGAGGCGCTTGTTACTGAAGGGTCAAAGAAAAAAGGGCACTTCAACAAAAACAAGAAAAGAAAGGCGCCAGAGGACAAGCAGAATAACCAGAAGAAGTCCAAGAAATTCAATGGTGATTGTTGGGTTTGTGGCAAGACTGGTCATCAAGCTAAAGATTGCAGACACAAGAAACAGAAAAAGTCGGAAGCAAATGTGGTGGACAACATGGACATCGATGAATCCAATTTTTCAGGAGTTGTGACCGAATGCAACTTGATCCAGAATTCTGCACAATGGTGGTTGGACACGGGTGCTACTAGGCATATATGCTCTGATAAGTCCGTCTTTTCAACCTACACCAAATTGGATCAAGATGAGAAACTCTATATGGGAAATTCATCGGTTTCCATGGTTGAAGGCAAAGGAGCAGTCACCCTCAAGTTCACTTCTGGGAAGACTATTCGTCTGAATGATGTCCTTCATGTTCCAGAGATCCGCAAGAATCTCATTTCTGGGTCCATGCTTTCGAAGAAGGGATTCAAGATGGTCTTCGAGTCAGACAAGATGGTTCTGTCCAAGGCAGGAATCTATATAGGAAGGGGTTACTTGTGTGATGGCCTATTTAAGGCAAATGTAGCCGTGATCGGCAATAATATGTATTCTGATAATGCTATGAATAAAAAGGAAGTTTCTTATATCGTTGAGCATGAAACTTTATTATGGCATGATAGATTAGGACATATTAATTTCCGGAAAATGAAAAAACTTGCAAATTTAGAGTTAATTCCTAAATTTCAAGTGGATAAAAACTACAAATGTGAGACATGCGTAGAAGCAAAAATGGTTAAGAAACCATTTCATACTGTTGATAGAAGCACCGAACCACTAGGTTTGGTACATACTGATTTATGTGATTTCAAATCAATACCTACAAGAGGTGGGAAAAAGTATTTTATCACATTTATTGATGATTATACACGATATTGCTACGTATATCTTTTAAACAGTAAAGATGAGGCAATTACATCGTTTATAAAATATAAAGCTGAAGTAGAAAATCAGCTTAATAAGAAGATCAAGATATTGAGATCAGATCGAGGTGGAGAATATGAATCGCCATTTGAACAATTCTGTGCAGAAAATGGAATAATTCATCAAACGACAGCACCATATTCGCCACAACAAAATGGCATAGCCGAGAGGAAAAACAGAACGTTAAAAGATATGATTAATGCAATGCTTTTAACGTCTGGTTTACCGACGAACTTGTGGGGGGAAGCTTTGAATATGTCTAATCACATATTAAACAAAGTTCCTCACAGTAAAACAGGAAAAATTCCATATGAGTTATGGAAAGGACATCTACCAAGCTTCAAATACCTCAAAGTGTGGGGGTGCTTGGCAAAGGTTCCTATCCCGCCTCCCAAGAAGGTCAAACTTGGACCAAAAACAGTAGATTGTTATTACTTAGGGCCAGCCCAAAATAGTAGTGCATATAGATTTTTGGTATTCAAGTCTGATATAGATGATATCCATGTAAATACAATCATGGAATCAAGAGATGCTTCATTCTTTGAAGATGTGTTTCCACACAAAAGAAATGAAGGAAATAATGTCCACAAAAGGACACGAGAAGAATCAAATAGCCCACATGAAGATGAAACTCATCGTGAAGTTGATGAAGTTGAACCAAGAAGAAGCGTAAGGGCCAGAACATCCAAATCATTTGGCTCTGAGTTCCTCACTTACGTACTTGAACATGAACCTCAAACATATAAAGAGGCCATGTCATCTTCTGAATCTTCGTGTTGGAAAGAAGCAATCCAAAGTGAGATTGATTCAATTCTAAGTAATAAAACTTGGGAAATTGTTGATATTCCACCTGGAATAAAACCAATTGGCTGCAAATGGATTTTCAAGAAGAAAATGAAAGCAGATGGCTCTATCGACAAATATAAAGCCAGATTAGTAGCCAAAGGATATCGTCAAAAAGAAGGAATAGACTTCTTTGATACATATTCACCTGTTACACGAATAACCTCAATAAGAATGTTAATAGCAATTGCATCCATCTATAATCTAGAAATTCATCAGATGGATGTAAAGACGGCATTCTTGAATGGAGATCTCGATGAGGAAATCTACATGGAGCAACCCGAAGGTTTTATATCCAAGGGAAATGAAAATAAAGTCTGTAAATTGGTAAAATCATTATACGGACTCAAACAAGCTCCAAAACAATGGCACGAAAAATTTGATAGTGTCATGATGCAAAATGGTTTTCGTATAAATGAATGTGATAAATGTGTTTATTATAAACAAATTGGACAATCATATGTCATGATTTGCTTATATGTGGACGATATGTTAATTTTTGGTCCTAACATAAAAGTTATAGAGACCATAAAGAAAATGTTGATCAACAATTTCGATATGAAAGATTTAGGAGTTGCAGATGTTATTTTGGGAATCAAAATAATAAGAACCCCTAATGGAATTGAATTATCTCAGTCACATTATGTTGACAAAGTGATTGAAAGATTTCAAGATCTTGGGATTAAAGGAGTAAAAACACCTTTTAATCCATCAGAAGTACTACATAAAAACACTAATGAGAGTGTAATGCAACTGGAATACTCTCGTGTAATAGGATGTCTAATGTATCTTATGAATTGCACGAGACCAGATATAGCCTATGCAGTAAGTCGACTGAGCAGGTATACAAGTAATCCAGGAAAGGAACACTGGAAAGCACTAATGAGAGTGCTTGGATACTTAAAGAATACCACAAATTATTCTTTGCATTACGGAAAATATCCAGCTGTATTAGAAGGATATAGTGATGCAAACTGGATTGCCGATTCAGAGGAGTCAAAATCTACAAGTGGTTATGTTTTTACTCTAGCAGGAGCAGCAGTATCGTGGAAATCTACTAAGCAAACATGCATAGCTCGATCAACGATGGAATCTGAGTTTATTGCTTTAGATAAAGCAGGCGAAGAAGCAGAATGGCTTCGTCACTTCTTAGAAGATATTCCACTTTGGCCTAAACCTGTAACGGCCATATGTATTCACTGCGACAATCAAGCAGCGCTAAGTAGAGCGAAAAACTTTGTTTATAATGGCAAATCTCGACATATTCGAAGACGCCATAACACGGTTAGGCAGTTACTCTCAAATGGAACTATTTCCATAGATTATGTAAGAACAAATGATAACCTAGCGGATCCATTTACAAAAGGGTTATCACGAGAGAAAATTGACTGCGCATCGAGGGGAATGGGTTTAAAAGCCTAAACCAACAAGAGTTATCTTATACGGAAACCTATCCTAGCGACTGGAGATCCCACGGACTAGGATCAATAGGCAAACCAGTTCTGAATAACTCAAGATGTAATGCATTTAACCCTACTCCATTCCTATGGTGCACAATATAAAATGCATGCCTACAGAAGTTTCACAGGTTAAAGCTATGCTTTTTAATGATGACCATATCTTGTAAAATAACAAGTGGGGTATATGTAGGATACTCCTAATGGTAGCGATCACCTATGTTAGTGTGAGCTGGGTCGGCTCTATGAGAATATTAAAGGCTTGTATTCTCTATATACACTCGCAGAACCAGAAAAGTGTTTCAGGACCAAAATGAACACAGCCAAGAGATTGGGTGAGAAGGGAAATAATGTTCTGTTAAACTTATTGTCTGGTTATACAAGAACGGCTGACGGTTCAAGATGAAATAATTCACCGATTAGCCAAGTATATCCGATGAGTTTTAACTAAGGAAAGTTCAAAGTGAAATATCTACTTATCCTAAATAAAACATTATTCCATATGTAGTCAGTGATATTTCAATTTGTGTGGGGGATAAAATATATTATCATTCATGTGGGGGATTGTTGAAATCTCTAAAGAGGTGAATGAAATATATTTAGTCCCACATTGGCAAATAATGGGTTAATGTTGTGTAGAAATATAGGATCCTCATTCTCTTAATTGGCCCTTAGGGTCAGGTAATTTTGTGCGAGAGGGAGGACCTATATCTGATGAACACACACGCGCGCGCGTGCGCCGCCCGCCCGTCCGACCGACCGACCGTACCGAACCGAACCGGGCCGGGCCGGGTTTGGGCTTGGGCTTGGGCCTTGAATAAAACCTTATTTTTGCACTAAAAAACTCTGCAATTTTCAGACGGGTTTTTTGGAATAATGGCGAATACGGGTGCGACCCGTTTGGAATGAGCGGGTGCGACCCGTTACGGTTCAAATGAGCGGACGCGTTCATTTGAATCAGACGGCAACGGTTGCGTTTTTTCAAACGGGTGCGACCCGTTAACGCATCTTTTTGAAAACTATAAATGCTTAATGATTCTGATCAAATAATTTTTCACCGAAAAATATTTACAATTTTCTTCTTCCTTACGCTGTCTCTTCCTGCCATTGATTAATCATCACTGTCGATACGTACTCGCTACAATCTCGAGCAGCATTCTCGTCTGTTGTATCCTGGGAGGCTTCGACTGAAAGTCTTAAGGAAACTGTGAATACAGGCCTCAGACGAACTCGGTTAGGCTTCAATTCTTCGTGGTTTAACTTTCTGTTTGTATCAGCAATACTGTGTTGTTGTCTGATTTCTGTACTATTTCATAGTAGTACTGTTTGACAGAGATAATACTTCTGTCGCTGAATTGATTTGTGTGCAAATCAATTTGTTTTGATCAGTTTACAGTACTGTTTTTCGTTTGTAACGCTTTAAGTCTGTTGCAAATTAGAAACATTTATATTCTGTTTCAATTTCTGTGTTGCGAATACAGATTAAACTAAAATCTTAAGACTTTCCCTGTTTTTGTCAAAACAGAGATGGCAACAGAGCAAACAACGCTCAAAGCTGGCAATTTGAACAAACCAGAATTGTTCAAAGGAGAAGGTGATGATTTTCTGACATGGCAGAATCAGATGCTGTTCTATCTCACCACCCTTGGCTTGCAAAAGTATCTTGAAGAAGATGAACCGGTGCCGCCTACACCGGGAAATGCCAAGGATGCACCAAAGCATGATGGTCCGTCTATTGATGCGTGGAGGCATTCAGATTTTTTGTGCAGAAACTACATTCTAAACTGCCTAGATAAAGTCCTGTACAAAGTTTTCCAGCCTATAAAGACTGCAAAAGCTCTCTGGAATGCTTTGGCTACAAAGTACAAGACGCAGAATGTAAGTTTGAAGAAGTTCATCGTAGACAAGTTCATGGACTACAAAATGGTGGACTCAAAGTCAGTGACTTCTCAAGTGCAAGAGTTGCAGATTATTATCCATGAGATGGAAGCAGAAGGTCACAAAGTTGGTGAATCATTTCTGGTTGAAGCAATTACCGGAAAGTTGCCACCATCTTGGAGAGACTACCGCAACTACTTGAAGCACAAAAAGAAGGAGATATCCTTACAAGACCTCATCGTCAGATTAAAGATAGAGGCAGATAATCGTGGAGTCACTCAACCTAAAAGTGAAGAGGCGCTTGTTACTGAAGGGTCAAAGAAAAAAGGGCACTTCAACAAAAACAAGAAAAGAAAGGCGCCAGAGGACAAGCAGAATAACCAGAAGAAGTCCAAGAAATTCAATGGTGATTGTTGGGTTTGTGGCAAGACTGGTCATCAAGCTAAAGATTGCAGACACAAGAAACAGAAAAAGTCGGAAGCAAATGTGGTGGACAACATGGACATCGATGAATCCAATTTTTCAGGAGTTGTGACCGAATGCAACTTGATCCAGAATTCTGCACAATGGTGGTTGGACACGGGTGCTACTAGGCATATATGCTCTGATAAGTCCGTCTTTTCAACCTACACCAAATTGGATCAAGATGAGAAACTCTATATGGGAAATTCATCGGTTTCCATGGTTGAAGGCAAAGGAGCAGTCACCCTCAAGTTCACTTCTGGGAAGACTATTCGTCTGAATGATGTCCTTCATGTTCCAGAGATCCGCAAGAATCTCATTTCTGGGTCCATGCTTTCGAAGAAGGGATTCAAGATGGTCTTCGAGTCAGACAAGATGGTTCTGTCCAAGGCAGGAATCTATATAGGAAGGGGTTACTTGTGTGATGGCCTATTTAAGGCAAATGTAGCCGTGATCGGCAATAATATGTATTCTGATAATGCTATGAATAAAAAGGAAGTTTCTTATATCGTTGAGCATGAAACTTTATTATGGCATGATAGATTAGGACATATTAATTTCCGGAAAATGAAAAAACTTGCAAATTTAGAGTTAATTCCTAAATTTCAAGTGGATAAAAACTACAAATGTGAGACATGCGTAGAAGCAAAAATGGTTAAGAAACCATTTCATACTGTTGATAGAAGCACCGAACCACTAGGTTTGGTACATACTGATTTATGTGATTTCAAATCAATACCTACAAGAGGTGGGAAAAAGTATTTTATCACATTTATTGATGATTATACACGATATTGCTACGTATATCTTTTAAACAGTAAAGATGAGGCAATTACATCGTTTATAAAATATAAAGCTGAAGTAGAAAATCAGCTTAATAAGAAGATCAAGATATTGAGATCAGATCGAGGTGGAGAATATGAATCGCCATTTGAACAATTCTGTGCAGAAAATGGAATAATTCATCAAACGACAGCACCATATTCGCCACAACAAAATGGCATAGCCGAGAGGAAAAACAGAACGTTAAAAGATATGATTAATGCAATGCTTTTAACGTCTGGTTTACCGACGAACTTGTGGGGGGAAGCTTTGAATATGTCTAATCACATATTAAACAAAGTTCCTCACAGTAAAACAGGAAAAATTCCATATGAGTTATGGAAAGGACATCTACCAAGCTTCAAATACCTCAAAGTGTGGGGGTGCTTGGCAAAGGTTCCTATCCCGCCTCCCAAGAAGGTCAAACTTGGACCAAAAACAGTAGATTGTTATTACTTAGGGCCAGCCCAAAATAGTAGTGCATATAGATTTTTGGTATTCAAGTCTGATATAGATGATATCCATGTAAATACAATCATGGAATCAAGAGATGCTTCATTCTTTGAAGATGTGTTTCCACACAAAAGAAATGAAGGAAATAATGTCCACAAAAGGACACGAGAAGAATCAAATAGCCCACATGAAGATGAAACTCATCGTGAAGTTGATGAAGTTGAACCAAGAAGAAGCGTAAGGGCCAGAACATCCAAATCATTTGGCTCTGAGTTCCTCACTTACGTACTTGAACATGAACCTCAAACATATAAAGAGGCCATGTCATCTTCTGAATCTTCGTGTTGGAAAGAAGCAATCCAAAGTGAGATTGATTCAATTCTAAGTAATAAAACTTGGGAAATTGTTGATATTCCACCTGGAATAAAACCAATTGGCTGCAAATGGATTTTCAAGAAGAAAATGAAAGCAGATGGCTCTATCGACAAATATAAAGCCAGATTAGTAGCCAAAGGATATCGTCAAAAAGAAGGAATAGACTTCTTTGATACATATTCACCTGTTACACGAATAACCTCAATAAGAATGTTAATAGCAATTGCATCCATCTATAATCTAGAAATTCATCAGATGGATGTAAAGACGGCATTCTTGAATGGAGATCTCGATGAGGAAATCTACATGGAGCAACCCGAAGGTTTTATATCCAAGGGAAATGAAAATAAAGTCTGTAAATTGGTAAAATCATTATACGGACTCAAACAAGCTCCAAAACAATGGCACGAAAAATTTGATAGTGTCATGATGCAAAATGGTTTTCGTATAAATGAATGTGATAAATGTGTTTATTATAAACAAATTGGACAATCATATGTCATGATTTGCTTATATGTGGACGATATGTTAATTTTTGGTCCTAACATAAAAGTTATAGAGACCATAAAGAAAATGTTGATCAACAATTTCGATATGAAAGATTTAGGAGTTGCAGATGTTATTTTGGGAATCAAAATAATAAGAACCCCTAATGGAATTGAATTATCTCAGTCACATTATGTTGACAAAGTGATTGAAAGATTTCAAGATCTTGGGATTAAAGGAGTAAAAACACCTTTTAATCCATCAGAAGTACTACATAAAAACACTAATGAGAGTGTAATGCAACTGGAATACTCTCGTGTAATAGGATGTCTAATGTATCTTATGAATTGCACGAGACCAGATATAGCCTATGCAGTAAGTCGACTGAGCAGGTATACAAGTAATCCAGGAAAGGAACACTGGAAAGCACTAATGAGAGTGCTTGGATACTTAAAGAATACCACAAATTATTCTTTGCATTACGGAAAATATCCAGCTGTATTAGAAGGATATAGTGATGCAAACTGGATTGCCGATTCAGAGGAGTCAAAATCTACAAGTGGTTATGTTTTTACTCTAGCAGGAGCAGCAGTATCGTGGAAATCTACTAAGCAAACATGCATAGCTCGATCAACGATGGAATCTGAGTTTATTGCTTTAGATAAAGCAGGCGAAGAAGCAGAATGGCTTCGTCACTTCTTAGAAGATATTCCACTTTGGCCTAAACCTGTAACGGCCATATGTATTCACTGCGACAATCAAGCAGCGCTAAGTAGAGCGAAAAACTTTGTTTATAATGGCAAATCTCGACATATTCGAAGACGCCATAACACGGTTAGGCAGTTACTCTCAAATGGAACTATTTCCATAGATTATGTAAGAACAAATGATAACCTAGCGGATCCATTTACAAAAGGGTTATCACGAGAGAAAATTGACTGCGCATCGAGGGGAATGGGTTTAAAAGCCTAAACCAACAAGAGTTATCTTATACGGAAACCTATCCTAGCGACTGGAGATCCCACGGACTAGGATCAATAGGCAAACCAGTTCTGAATAACTCAAGATGTAATGCATTTAACCCTACTCCATTCCTATGGTGCACAATATAAAATGCATGCCTACAGAAGTTTCACAGGTTAAAGCTATGCTTTTTAATGATGACCATATCTTGTAAAATAACAAGTGGGGTATATGTAGGATACTCCTAATGGTAGCGATCACCTATGTTAGTGTGAGCTGGGTCGGCTCTATGAGAATATTAAAGGCTTGTATTCTCTATATACACTCGCAGAACCAGAAAAGTGTTTCAGGACCAAAATGAACACAGCCAAGAGATTGGGTGAGAAGGGAAATAATGTTCTGTTAAACTTATTGTCTGGTTATACAAGAACGGCTGACGGTTCAAGATGAAATAATTCACCGATTAGCCAAGTATATCCGATGAGTTTTAACTAAGGAAAGTTCAAAGTGAAATATCTACTTATCCTAAATAAAACATTATTCCATATGTAGTCAGTGATATTTCAATTTGTGTGGGGGATAAAATATATTATCATTCATGTGGGGGATTGTTGAAATCTCTAAAGAGGTGAATGAAATATATTTAGTCCCACATTGGCAAATAATGGGTTAATGTTGTGTAGAAATATAGGATCCTCATTCTCTTAATTGGCCCTTAGGGTCAGGTAATTTTGTGCGAGAGGGAGGACCTATATCTGATGAACACACACGCGCGCGCGTGCGCCGCCCGCCCGTCCGACCGACCGACCGTACCGAACCGAACCGGGCCGGGCCGGGTTTGGGCTTGGGCTTGGGCCTTGAATAAAACCTTATTTTTGCACTAAAAAACTCTGCAATTTTCAGACGGGTTTTTTGGAATAATGGCGAATACGGGTGCGACCCGTTTGGAATGAGCGGGTGCGACCCGTTACGGTTCAAATGAGCGGACGCGTTCATTTGAATCAGACGGCAACGGTTGCGTTTTTTCAAACGGGTGCGACCCGTTAACGCATCTTTTTGAAAACTATAAATGCTTAATGATTCTGATCAAATAATTTTTCACCGAAAAATATTTACAATTTTCTTCTTCCTTACGCTGTCTCTTCCTGCCATTGATTAATCATCACTGTCGATACGTACTCGCTACAATCTCGAGCAGCATTCTCGTCTGTTGTATCCTGGGAGGCTTCGACTGAAAGTCTTAAGGAAACTGTGAATACAGGCCTCAGACGAACTCGGTTAGGCTTCAATTCTTCGTGGTTTAACTTTCTGTTTGTATCAGCAATACTGTGTTGTTGTCTGATTTCTGTACTATTTCATAGTAGTACTGTTTGACAGAGATAATACTTCTGTCGCTGAATTGATTTGTGTGCAAATCAATTTGTTTTGATCAGTTTACAGTACTGTTTTTCGTTTGTAACGCTTTAAGTCTGTTGCAAATTAGAAACATTTATATTCTGTTTCAATTTCTGTGTTGCGAATACAGATTAAACTAAAATAAATAAGTTACTAAATCATTCAAGGCAAAAACAAGGAAAAGACATATATGGTTTACTTATTCGATGACAAGTCTTCTACAACAACAGCAAATTCGTTCTTCAGACATGGAAGTGAACCCAGCGTAAAGAGACTTTTTTCACCATCATAGGCAAAATCTTTCTCACCGAGCTCAAATCCGTAAGTCTGATGCAATTTATCAATAACTTTACGGCCAATCCCTTTGCTGTCATTAACAGGGCTGTCATCTTCATATTTCAAGTTCACCTAATACATCATCAGAACATTACCAAAAGATATATGTAGCATTAATAAACACTGCATAGCATGTTGTTAGAGATATACACTGTAGTGATAGAAATAATCGTTAACATTTCTCAGAGCAACTTTAAAATGATTTGTAACAAGATGAATAGGCTGGCCTTTCTTAGCCAACCCAGGCCGCGGCATTGCAAATCGCTTGAGTTGTGATGCTTTGATTGACACAACATCAGGTGGAATGAAGGGGGGTGGCAGTGGTGGAGCATCAGCTGCCTCCGTGGAAATCATGTTGAATTGTCAACTGAAATAATAATAAATAAATAAAGGTTATGTAACGAAATAAATAAGTTTCCTTTTTGTGATGCATGAATAGATTTTAGCGGACATTATGAATTTGAACGGCTGCTTGTCAAAGTGGTTGAGAATAAAAAAATGATCAGAGTTAGAAGCCAGTAATAAAAAAATATTATCCTACAAATTGAATATCAACTTAGTGCACAGAAAGGTTAATAATTTAAACAAGTATAATTTCATGTGTAGGTATATATATGTTTCAGAAACGTTTGTGGCACATAGTAGATGATAATAATCTAAGATGGACCACAATAAAAGACCAAGAATTTCCAATGCCCCTATCCCTTTGATCTGTTGAAAAATAAACTTGGTTTTTAATAGGAAATATTAATTAATGACATAATTAATTATTGTATTAGGAAAGGGCAAGATAAATGGAAATAAATTATAAACATATTAAAATGAGAAGAATCTAGACTAGAGAATATGTAAAAGAAAAGTCTAGAAAAAGAAGTGTCTGGAGATTGTCTCTTGTATAAATTAAGGATGTAATCACTCATTTGAGAATATAAGATGTATGTATGAAGAAAGAATCAAGAAATAAAAAAAAGTATTTTTTTTCTTCTTCCATAAAATATTCTATTTTCTTCTAATTTGTTCCTCTTCCTCCACATAATTTTCAACAAAGTGGTATCAGAGCGAGGTTAGTGAAAGAGTGATAAATGTCAAACAGTGGAATGTTTCCCCTCCAATATCCTCGTCTTACAAAAGAAAATTATGAAAAATGGTGTATTCGAATGAAAGCTTTACTTGGAGGACAAAGAGTATGGGAGATCGTAGACAAAGGCTACGACGAGCCAGAAAATGAAAATACATTAACTCGAACGGAGAAGGAAGCTTTAGCAAAGAGGAAGGAAAAAGATCAACTTGCTCTTAGCCTCATCCATCAATGTTTGGATGATTCAATGATAGATAAAATAGCGGATGCAGCCACTTCAAACGAAGCCTGAGAAATTTTAAAAAAATCTTTCCAAGGAGTTGATAAAGTAAAGAAAGTTAAGCTTCAATCACTAAGGAGTGATTTCGAAGCAATGAAGATGAGTGAATCCGAATCGATTTCGGATTACTTTACAAGGGTGAAGGCGAATGTAAATCAATCAAGATGCTATGGAGAAAAAATTGCAGATGTTCGAGTGGTGGAGAAGATTCTTCGTTCTTTGACACCGAAATTCGATTATATTGTGTGTGTCATTGAAGAAACGAAGGACCTCGAAGAAATGACAGTAGAAGAATTGGAAGGTTCCTTACGCGCTCAAGAAGAGAAAATAAAGAGAAGACAAGAAGAACCACAGGAGCAAATTCTTAAAACTAAAGCAACTTTAAAAAATGAAGAAGGAGAAAAGCAGTACTTTAGAGGAAGAGGACGCGAATATGGACGAGGAAGAGGACGCGGAAGGCAAGGACGTGAACAAGAAAGAAGCGATGGTGAAAGTTCAAATAACAAAGAGAGAAATCCTTCATATTTTAGAGGCCATGGAAGAAGTCGAGGACGAGGTCATGGAAATTATCAAAGATCAACTGAAAGAAGGTATGACAAGTCCAAAATTGAATGTTATAAATGCCATAGATTTGGTCATTATTCATGGGAATGTCAAACTGCTAATACTGAAGAAAGAGCCAATCTTGTTAATGATAAACAAGAAGTTGAAGAATCCACCTTGTTGCTAACTGAGAAAAAGGAAGAAAATGAAGTTGAAAGCTCGTGGTATCTGGATAACGGTGCTAGCAATCATATGTGCGGATACAAAGAAAAATTTGTGGAGATCAACGACAAGGTGAAAGGTAATGTTTCCTTTGGAGATTCTTCGAAAATTCACATTGAAGGCAAAGGTACAATTCTCATCTCTACAAAGAATGGTGACCATAAATTGATCTCTGATGTTTATTATGTTCCTAAACTAAGAAGCAATATTCTTAGTCTCGGACAATTTGTTGAGAATGGTTATGAAGTTTTGATGAAAGATAATTATCTTTGGCTTAAAGATAGAAACAATAACTTGGTTGCAAAGGTGGGCATGTCACGGAACCGGATGTTCAAATTGAATGTCCAAACTGTTGAAGCAAGATGTTTGAAGGTTAATGTGCAGGACGTGGCATGGTGTTGGCACATGAGATTTGGACACTTGAACTTTGGATCTTTGAAAGCAATGGGAGAAAAGATGATGGTAAAGGGAATGACAACAATTGAAAATCCAAATCATTTGTGTGAAGCATGTCTTCTTGGCAAACATGCAAGGAAAAGTTTTCCAAAGAAAGCAACATCTATAGCCTCCAAACCACTTGAATTGGTGCATACGGATATTTGCGGGCCTATCAATCCACCGTCTTTTGGTAAAAGTAAATATTTTATACTTTTTATTGATGATTATAGCAGAAAAACGTGGGTTTATTTTCTCAAACAGAAATCAGAAGCTTTCACCACATTCAAAAATTTCAAGATGCATGTTGAGAAAGAAAGTGGCTACAATATCAAGGCATTGAGGTCTGATCGAGGAGGCGAGTTCACTTCAAAGCAATTCAATGATTTCTGTGCAGCGCATGGAGTTCGTCGTCCTCTCACTGTTCCTAGATCACCTCAGCAAAACGGCGTGGCAGAGAGGAAAAATAGATCAATTCTTAATATGGCAAGGTGTATGCTTAAAACAAAAAATATGCCAAAGGAGTTTTGGGCTGAAGCCGTTTCTTGTGCGGTGTATTTGTCAAATCGCTCTCCAACTGTGAATGTCAAGGACCAAACCCCTCAAGAAGCATGGAATGGAAAAAGGCCAAGTGTTCATCATTTGCGAGTATTTGGTAGCATCGCTTATGCTCAAGTTCCGCAGCAAGAGCGTTCAAAGCTAGACGATCGAAGTGCCAAGTATGTTTTTGTTGGATATGATTATCATTCCAAAGGATACAGGTTGTACAATCCTAACAATGGCAAAGTGGTGGTAAGTCGTGATGTTGAATTCGATGAAGGAGCAACTTGGGATTGGGATGGACAGCAAGAGAGCACATATAATTTTCTCCCATATCTTGATGATGATCAAGAATCAGAGAATGTTGAAACTATACAAGAACCTTCTTCTCCAGCTTCAGATCTTGAAGGCTCAAATGAAAGACCGCCAAAAATGAAATCGCTTGCTGATATATATGAAAGAACTGAAGAAATTAATTTTAATAATGATGAACTTTATTGTTTTTTTGCAGATAGTGAGCCAATAAATTTTCAAGAAGCCGTGCAAGATAAGAGGTGGAGAGACGCTATGGATGAAGAAATTAAATCCATTGAAAAGAATGACACATGGGAATTAACTTCTCTTCCCAAAGGTCATGAATCCATAGGCGTTAAATGGATATACAAGGTGAAAAGAAATGCAAGAGGAGATGTGGAGAAATATAAAGCAAGACTTGTGGCGAAGGGCTATAAACAAAAGCATGGAGTTGACTATGATGAAGTGTTTGCTCCAGTTGCACGCATGGAGACTATTCGCTTGTTGATTTCTCTCGCTGCTCAAAAGAAATGGAAAATTTATCAAATGGATGTCAAGACGGCTTTTTTGAATGGATATCTTAAAGAAGAGGTGTATGTTGATCAACCGTTGGGCTACGTAGCTGAAGGGAATGAAAAGAAGGTACTGAAACTCAAGAAATCATTGTATGGATTGAAACAAGCCCCACGAGCATGGAATAGCCGCATCAACCAATACTTTCAAGATCATGGGTTTGTTCGTTGCTTAAATGAGCATGCTTTATATTCTAAGTTTCACAACAATGGAGATGTTATATTTGTTTGTATTTATGTTGATGATCTCATTTTCACGGGCAATAAACCCGATTTGTTTGATGAATTTAAAAGTTGTATGTCGACAGAATTTGAGATGACAGATTTGGGGCAAATGACATATTATTTGGGATTGGAAGTGAAACAAATGGAGGAAGGTATATTTCTTGCTCAAACAGGTTATGCAAAGGAAGTGTTGAAAAGGTTTAAGATGATTGATTGCAATCCTGTGAACACACCCATGGATGCTGGAATGAAGTTGTCCAAGGTTGAAGATGGAGAAAAGGTAGATCCTACTCTTTACAAAAGTCTTGTGGGAAGTTTGAGATATTTGACAAATACAAGGCCCGACATACTTTATGCCGTTGGAGTGATAAGTCGTTTCATGGAGACTCCTACTTCTGTCCATATGACCGCTGCTAAGCGAATTCTTCGTTACATTAAAGGAACGCTTGATTTTGGAATATTTTATTCCTCATCCAATGATCTTCGGTTACATGGATTTTGCGATAGTGATTTTGCTGGTGACATAGATGATAGAAAGAGTACTACGGGGTATGTATTCTTCTTGGGTGATTGTGCTATTTCTTGGTTATCAAAGAAGCAAACCATTGTCACGTTGTCAACATGTGAATCTGAATATGTTGCTGCAAGTTCAAGTACATGTCATGCTTTATGGTTAAGAAAGCTGTTGAAAGAACTTCATTTGCCACAAAATGGAGCTACTGAAATATGCATTGATAATAAATCAGCACAAGCACTTGCAAAGAACCCTATATTTCATGATCGAAGCAAACATATCGACACGAGATATCATTTTATTCGGGAATGCATTGCCAACAATGAAGTGGAGCTGAAATATGTGAAAACTCAAGATCAAGTTGCGGATATTTTTACCAAGCCATTGAAGATTGAAGATTTTCGAAGAATGAGAGCTCTGCTTGGAATAATAAAACCAAGTTTAAGGGGGGATGTTGAAAAATAAACTTGGTTTTTAATAGGAAATATTAATTAATGACATAATTAATTATTGTATTAGGAAAGGGCAAGATAAATGGAAATAAATTATAAACATATTAAAATGAGAAGAATCTAGACTAGAGAATATGTAAAAGAAAAGTCTAGAAAAAGAAGTGTCTGGAGATTGTCTCTTGTATAAATTAAGGATGTAATCACTCATTTGAGAATATAAGATGTATGTATGAAGAAAGAATCAAGAAATAAAAAAAAGTATTTTTTTTCTCCTTCCATAAAATATTCTATTTTCTTCTAATTTGTTCCTCTTCCTCCACATAATTTTCAACATGATCTCCATCCAGGGTGAATGTAATTTGATCATTTAAACTGATGCAACACAACAGAGATGGTTTTATAATCTATGAACAATTACAATCAAGTTCAATTAAATGATAAAACAAAATAAATGATTTTAAAATTTTAAAACCAGTCGTGTAACATCAAGTAGTACACTTTATATACAATCATCTTCAGAGTTTAGTAGCACAATGAAAACAAAGTCGCAGCAGCAACAATAAGAATAACAACAGCAACAAATATTGTTACTAAAGGATGAAACATTTATGAGTTATTCGGAAAAAAATGTGGACTTAAAATAACGATAAAATTGTAAGGATCACTAGCTCAGGATCTAGACTTAAGTTCTAAAGATCATGGGTTTGAACTGTAAGACATCAAAATGAGTGCGCCAAATTTATTTATTTATCTTTTTTTGTTGATAAAACTAAGTTAAGCGCAAAGTAGTATATAAAATAAATATAATCACAATACTTGGCCAAAAAATTACAAGCGTGGGAACATCCTACGATTAACAAAAACAATAATGAGCACCAAATAATTTTTTGACCACTTCCTAAACAGAATCTGATTTATTTAATTATTGTTTTTGTTAGTAGTAGTAGCAGTATCTCTATAAAATCCGATGGACTAGTAAACTACTGTGTGGAGTGCTGTTATACATTTCCAAAAGGGGAGTGTTGAACGGGCTATCATTTTGGCTGAGGGGAATCAAGTATGTGAAAAAACTAATACTTCAGTAAAAATGAGAAATGATAATCGCCAACAAAACTAAATTATTAGATTTATATTTCATAGGATAAACATGAATTTCAGTAGTAACTAAAACTTACTTGAACTTGACGTATATTTCATAGGATAACCTTAAGCGATCATGCTCCTATCATTATGTGAAAACCTTAGGCTTGTATGTATATCATTTATCTGCAAAAACATGGAATAAAAGCATTTAATAACAACAAATGAAAACTCAGTTCCAGTGTGTTTATGCATTTAATAACAGCAAATTCTACAATGACTATTCAAAATTATAATCCCTGTATATGCTTATTTCCTATATACTTGTTTCCTGTATATACTTGTTTCCTGTTATATACTTGTTTCCTGTTACACAATGTATGTACTTGTTTCTTGTTATACAGAAAAATAACAGAAAAACAATCCCTGTATACACTTGTTCCCTCTTATACAGAAAAATAACAGAAAAATAATCCCTGTATATACTTGTTTCCTGCTATACAATGCCTATTCAAAATTATACAATGACTATTCAAAATTTTGTTTGTTTCAATCTACGACAGGTTTGCAATAAAATAATATCATAAAGAATTCAAGCCTAATAACAGATTATCTAGTGGACTATATGAAATAATTTATAAATAATCCGAATATACCTTAACATCTCTCAGCATCAAACACTGTAAACATAAGCCACTTCAAACAATAAGAAAAGTGAGGTTTCACCACTGATATGCATGCATAACACTGTAAACGTAATCCAAGATAAAATACATGGACAACTTACAGGCATGAAAATGAATGTATACCTAAGTTGTGAGGGGAAATTAATTGTGGTTGTTTTTCCGAGTTTTGGGGAGCGCTATCTTTCTTCTGTACTGTCTGAATCCATAAAGAAAGAAGCTGAAAACATGATTTATGAAAACATCTATTAACTATAATTTACGTACCTTAACAATGGATCTAGATCTGAATCGGCTGCGTGGACAGATCCACAATCTGAAACAGACCCAAAAACACAATCTGAAACGCAATCTGAATCTATTTCTAGATCAGAAGCAAACCAAAACCTCACTCAAACTTGTAACAACCCGTATTTTGATAACGTGTTATAACTATAAATCAAGGCAGAATTAAATTTTAAAATGAGAATCAAGGGAAACGGGCTACGCCATTACGTTCGTCTCGAAATTCTGCTTGAAAACGAGTCCGAGTTTACGAAAATCGAAGTCCGTATGACCAAGATATGGCTTTCCAAAGTTTCAGAAAATTCCAGAGTTCAAAACAGTTCGAATTCAAGTTCAAAATTCGAATTTCAAAACCCAGACCGACTGGGCGGGAAAAATCCCGCCAGCACTAGGTCGACTGGGCAGTCGACCTCCCCCAGACCAAGTCGACTGGGCAGTCGACTTGGGTGTCGACCTGGTTTCCTAGCCTGTTTTTGAGCCAGATTTATCTGGTCTCGTTGCTTGTCCAGATTCACTCTCTAAACACTATATAAACAGCCCCTGACCCTAGACTTTCTATCACATTCTTGTCCGACCATATGCTGCTGAAGTTCTGACTGGAAGATAGAGAACAAGGAGGCTATTCAGGACTTTGTTAGTGCTACGTTGGTTTGGGGATTTGCTAGAGATTCTGCTTCTACTCTTTTTGCTTTCTCATTCTCTAGACTACGATCTGTAAGCCCTTTGTCACTCTTAGATTTAAACTGTAAATTTAACCTGAACACGATGTAAACTGAAATTATGCGTAAACATGATAACTAAGTTGGATCTACTATTGTATATCTTGGATCTATGACTATCACTTTTAAATCTGTTATTTTGAATCTAGTTTTGTACACCCCAGATCTATTCATCTTAAATGTTGACTTGTGGAATATTAGTATGAACTTGATTTGGGTATATTCATGTTTAATCTAAAACCCCTTTACGATCTTTACCTTGCCATGCCTGTGATGTTGAAACTATTATTGGGGTACTATCTTATGTCAATCCCTTTACCATGTCTATCACCATGTCTTGTCAAGTTGATGTTGAGACCCTATTTCATATGCCTGTAATGTTATAATCATCATTCTTAACTTGTGAACACCTTTGCCATTCTATGACTATCCTTTTTGTGTTATATCCCTATTTTGACATGTTGTATTAATGCGAATTCACGTACGTTGGGGATACGTTTTGGGGTAGATTAGGCAAACTTGAAATTGGCGATGGAATTGACATGATATGACATGAAAATATGACATGAAAACTTGACATGAGAATAAGCTAGAAAACATGAATTTGGGACATGACAATTAGATAACTTGAAAGTGGCCAACTCGAGGTTGGGTTGAATTTGCAACGTAAATCTGCCCGGAACCGCCCTGCAAATCCAGTAGTTGCAAATAATAGGACCCAATGTGGATAGTTGGTCATATAACACTTTAAACCCGAGGTAAGAGTAGGTTATGGTGTAAAGCTGCCCGGACCCGCCCGGCACATCCAGTAACCATAACCAAGTCTAATGTGAGAGGTTGGGGTGCGTTAAGTAAATTAATGCCATAGAGTAAGGTTAAGTCATGGACCACTTGAATACACTTAACCAATTTGATACAGGTCTGGATAGGGGTTAAGTCATGACCTTTTTAATGACAACACTTAACCCATTAGAAATCATAGCCACGTGGTCCCTTTCAGCAGTAACCCACTTAGAAGTATCACGATACCTTGGGGACTAGGCATGGTGGGGCACGATTACTGGGATGATTGTAAGCGACCAAGAATAACGGCTGAGTAAGGTGCGCCAGTGTAGGTTCAGGCGGACTAGGGTCGTGCACTTAGTCCGGAGTTGAAAAAGCAGGCATGGGCACCCGTAGTACTACATTGTGCGTGCTTGATTTGTGTCAGTGGTTGACACCCTAGGACCTGATACACCCTAGGGTGGACCTAGCACATGTGACTACATTCCGCGATTGGGCCGTATGACACCGATACATGACGAGTAAAGCCGATCGATTAGGATGGACTGTTGGACCCCATATTGGGTCATTTCATGTTATTGGATTTGGGGATCATTTTTGGATTTATACTTGACATGGATTTGGACACTAGTACAATTAGTGCAGTAAACCTTGTATATGCGATGCCACTCTTATCTTGTTACCTTTTATTATCTTGCCAGTCCAGTTATTATCTTTATGTTTAATCTCAGTTTCTCATGTCCAGTTAACTTTATTAGTTTTTATGCTGATAGTCACTAGGGCTTACCAGTCTTTTTGACTGACCCGTTTTCTTCCACCTCTTTTTCTTTCGTTTCCCTCCTAGGTTCTCAGGGAGGAAACCCTAGCTCTTAGCTTGGACATTGCTTGCTTTCTAACAGCTCATGTACGGTTTGGTCTTGAGCTATGCTATGGCTGCACTCATGCTCTTTTTGGGGAATAATATTGGACTTATGTTGTTTTAAGTACTTTGCTTCTTTTGAACTTGATGTAATGAAACAATGACTTGGTATTTTGACGTAAGAGGTTTTGACTCTATTTTCCATGTAATGAGATTTGGTTAAATTTATATTCGCTGTTTTATATACTTTGTTTAATTTATGTTCTGTCTTGTGTTATCTCTATGCCTGTTTACTAGATAATACCCCTCCAAAACTAGTGCATTCTCTTTGTGAGTAACCCTAGCAGAGGTGGGGTGTTACATTTGGTATCAGAGCAGAAGGTTACCAGACTGGGCAAAAGTTTTAAAAACTTTCTGAAAATTATTTTCAAAACCATTTATAAAGAAGCATTTTTCAAGAAAAGTTCTATTTTTAAGAAAAGGCTATTCCCCAAAAGTCATTAGCACTTTCCTTGTTTCCTCGTTTGAATCTTTTTCTTTTCGTTTTTCATCATGGCCGATCTTAACCTTCCCGAGGGAGTACCCATACCCGGAAGGTTCCGAAGGTACTTGGAAGATAGGGCCAATGACGCGGGCCCGGCAGACATCCCTCCCCCTCCTCCTCCAGTAGTCGTGGTTCCTCCTCCTCCTCCCGGCACCTCCTTCGCCAAAATATGCAAAGAATTTATAGGAATGGGCGGCAAGAGCTTCCTTGGTACCGAGACCTTCGCTGAGGCACGAAACTGGTTAAAGGAGACTGAAGACCTGTTCGTTACCTTCGATATGGAGGATCATAGGAAAGTTCAGTTGGCAGCATGGTTGTTGAAAGAGGAAGCTGCATTTTGGTGGGAAGTCACCAACGCTACCAGACCAATTGAGACTTGGGCAGACTTTAGAGAGAGGTTTGGGCTTAAATTCTTATCGTCAGCAGAAGCGAACCTTCAGATGGAGAGGTTCCTGGCACTCAAGCAAGGGGACATGTCGGTTAGGGAGTACGTGAATAAGTTTAATCAACTTGCTCGGTTTGGTTTGGACTTAGTCAACACGGCTGAGAAGAAGGCTCTACGATTTGCTCGAGGATTGAGCGAGCCACTCCACACCATGGCCATGACTCATGTGCCCATGGGGGCGACCTTTGAAAGCTTGGTGAATATGGCCCTACTTCATGAGGAAGACAAGGTTGACAAAAAGGAGGTTAAGTCTAATGAGACTCAGAACAAGAAGGTTGACTTCAAGAAGGGAGGCAACAAGAATAACAAGAATAACAAGGGCAACAACAACAATGCTAACAAGCCACGTGAGACGAGGAAGTGCAACTTTTGTGGTATCACGGGACATATAGCTAAAGACTGTAGGAGGAAGAAAAAAAAGTTGGGTGAATGCTTTCATTGCGGGGAATACTGGACACATCAGTAAGGATTGCCCTAAGAAGCAAGGACAAGGGCTAGGGCAGACACAGCGAGCAGGACCTTCTGGAGGGCAGTTGCAGGCTCTCAACACCACTCCAGCTCTTGACCGAGGTAGTAATATTTCTGTAGAAAGCCTTGTTTACATTTCTGAATTTCCTGTTCGAACCTTATTTGACTCTGGCGCATCGCATACTTTTATCTCTTCTGATATTGTTGAAAATCTGCACTTAAGTACTAGTCTAGTAGATGATCCCGTTAGTGTTTCAAATCCGATTGGGGGCTCCGCCCATTTATCTATGATTTGTGTTGATTTGAGGATTTCCATCTTAAGCGTGGAATTCACGTGTAATGCATATGTTCTCGGATTCATGGGATATGGTTTAATTCTGGGCATGGATTGGTTATCTAATTATGGAGCTATCCTTGATTGTGAACGAAGGGTAGTGAGGCTCATGACATGCCTTGGTAATACCCTTGAACTTTCTTGTAACCCGAAGGGTACGGTCATGTTATGTTATCTTGAATCTCTCAACTCATCCGTCGACAATCTGCACTCCGTGAGAGTAGTCCGAGAATATCTAGATATCTTTGATGAGGTGAAAGGGTTACCCCCTAAACGCGAGATAGACTTCCGAATTTATCTGGTTGATAATGCCTAGCCTGTTTCATTGCCCGTTAGGCATATGGCCCCGCGAGAAAGAAGAGAGCTCAGTAAACAAGTCAAGGAGTTGCTCGAGAAAAATTTCATAAGGCGAAGCATTTCTGAATGGGGTGCTCCGGTGGTATTCGCTACTAAGGCGGATGGTTCGCTTCGTCTATGTGTAGATTAACGTGAGTTAAACAAGCTGACGAAGAAGAATAGGCACCCACTACCAAGAATCGATGATCTTTTTGACCAGCTTGTGGGAGCATCTGTTTTCTCTCAACTCGATCTAGCCACAGGATTCCATCAACTTAGAGTGGCTGAGGATAGCATTGACAAAACTGCGTTTAGGACTCTAGATGGGTTCTTCGAATGGCTCGTCATGCCGTTTGGGTTAACGAATGCACCCGCGTACTTTGTAGACCTGATGAGTAGGGTGTTTCGGGAGTTCCTTAACAAGTTCGTGGTGGTTTTTGTGGACGATATTCTAATCTTCTCAAAGGATGAAGAAGAGCATGCTAGACACCTCAAGGAAGTCATGGATACGCTTAGAGCACACCAGTTAAAGGCTAAGTTCTCCAAATGCCATTTTTGGAGGGAGGAAGTTCGGTTTCTTAGGCACGTAGTTTCTAGGCATGGTTTAGCCGTGGACCCCACAAAGGTAGTTGCGGTGCAAGACTGGAAAATTCCTAAGAATGCAACAGAGGTGAGAAGCTTTCTCGGTTTGGCGGGCTTTTATAGGAAGTTCATTAAGGACTTCGCTAAGATTTCAGCCCCTCTTACTAAGTTAATGAAGAAAAACCTAGCGTTTGCATGGGACATAGAATGTGAGACTGCTTTCCAGAGACTCAAGAGAGCCCTCACCACAGCTCCAGTTTTAGCATTACCCGATGGAGGAAAAATGTTTACGGTGTACACAGATGTGTGCGGCACGGGATTAGGCGCTGTCCTAATATAAGAAGGAAGAGTGATATGCTATGGGGGTAGACAACTTAAAGTTCATGAGAAGAACTTTCCTACACATGACTTGGAGTTAGCCGCGATTGTTTTTGCACTTAAAGCTTGGCGCCATTATCTCCTAGGGGAGAAATTCGAGCTGTATACCGACCACTAATCGCTTAAGTATCTCTTTTCGCAAAAAGATTTGAATCTAAGACAGCAGCGGTGGATGGAATTCTTGGCCTCATATGACTTCGATATAACTTATACCCCTGGCAAGGGTAACGTGGTGGCGGATGCGCTAAGTAGAAAAAGGTTGACTTTGAGCCCCTTATTTGTTGAAAGAAAAAGTCTAGAGTTTATAGCGACCTTTGATTTTACGCATACTGTTGAGTCATTGACTGGTACGTTAGCATCTCTTGAGCTGAGACCTACGCTTCTAGATCAAGTAGGGACTTCGCAGAAAGAAGACCCACAGATAGTCGAAATCATGAACAAGTTAATCAGTGGTGAGACGTCAAGTCACCTTGGTAGGTATGCCATTGATGACAAAGGATGGCTAAGGCGCGATGGAAGGCTATGTGTTCCACTAGTGGGAGACTTAGTAAATAAGGTTCTCGAAGAGGTGCATCACTCAAAGATGACTATACATCCCGAAGGGGATAAGATGTACAGAGATATGTAACACATTTTCTTTTGGGCCGGAATGAAAAAGGACGTGGTAGAATTCGTCTCAAAGTGCATGGTGTGCCAACAAGTCAAGGCCGAATCTAAGAAGCCCGGTGGGCTATTACATCCTTTGGAGGTCCCGCAATGGAAGTGGGAAAGTATCTCGATGGATTTCGTGGATGGATTGCCTAGGTCGAGGAAGGGGAATACTAGCATATGGGTCATTGTTGATAGACTCACGAAGAGTGCTCACTTCATTCCGGTGAAAAGCAAAAGGACTGCATCATGGCTAGCATCTATTTACCTTCGAGAGATAGTACGGTTGCACGGGGTTCCTTCTAGCATAGTCAGTGACCGTGACCCAATTTTCACTAGCCAGTTTTGGAATAGTCTGCAAGAAGCAATGGGTACGCAACTTAATTTAAGTACAACCTATCACCCTCAGACGGATGGACATACCGATAGGGTAAATAGAGTACTAGAGGATCTTTTGAGGCTATGCATTCTTGATTTTAGTGGTACTTGGGAAGACCATCTCCCTCTCGTGGAGTTTGCTTATAATAATAGCCACCAAGCTAGCATAGGGATGGCACCGTTCGAAGCCCTGTATGGAAGACCGTGCAAGTCACCAACTTGTTGATGGGAAACGACTGACAGACTTATACTTGGGCCCGACATGATACGAGACACTTCTGAGAAGGTGGAGTTGATACAAAGACAAATGAAAGCGGCCCAAGATAGACAGAAATCTTATGCGGACAAGAGAAGGACAGACCTAGAGTTCGAAGTCGGAGATATGGTTTTCATAAAAGTCTCTCCTTTGCGTAATGTGGTTCGTTTTGGAGCAATTGGAAAGCTAGCACTGAGATTCGTAGGACCGTTCCCTATCACTGAGAGGATTGGGCAGATGGCCTATAAGGTAGAGTTACCTGAGAGGCTGGCCGGAGTACACAATGTATTTCACGTCTCGCATCTCCGAAAGTGCCTACATGAATCAGCTGAGGTGGTTGAGCCAAGCATCCTCGAAGGCGTAGAAGTGGAGAAAGAAGCAATGCTGAGGCGAGTTCCTATTCGTATCTTAGGGACGGAGATCAAGAAGCTACGGAATCGCGAAGTCAAGCTAGTCAAGGTACAGTGGAGTGAAGCCCAAGAAGACGCAACTTGGGAAACCGAGGAGAAGATACGCGCGCTTTACCCATTTCTTTTTTAGGGTACTTTCTCGATCTCTTTTTCCTTTGAGCTTGTAAACCTTTCGTATCATGATACCTATGTTTGTTTTGGTAATCTTGTCTTGAAAACCTTAGAACCCTCTTTGGATGTAAACATGTATTTGAAACATGTTATAGTTGATGTTTGCAAATGGTTGCAAGTGTTTGCAAGTGATTTCTAGTGGATGCATGACACACATTAGGCACTAGATCAGCTCAGACACCTTTTCATGTTGCATTTGCATGGGTGCTTATACTTGTACATGGATGAACTTGTTATGCTATCACCATGTCTTGTCAAGTTGATGTTATGCTATCACTGAGAGGATTGGGCAGATGGCCTATAAGGTAGACTTACCCGAGAAGCTAACCGGAGTACACAATGTCTTTCACATCTCGCATCTCAAAAAGTGCTTACATGAGTCGGCCGAAGTGGTTGAGCCAAGCATCCTTGAAGGCGTAGAAGTGGAAAAAGAAGCAACATTGAGGCGAGTTCCAATTCGTATCTTAGGAACGGAGATCAAGAAGCTAAGGAATCGAGAAGTCAAGCTAGTTAAAGTATAGTGGAATGAAGCCCAAGAAGACGCAACTTGGGAAACCGAAGAGAAGATATGCGCGCTTTACCCATTTCTTTTTGAGGGTACATTCTCGATCTCTTTTCCTATAAACTTCAAAACCTTTCGTATCATGCTTTTACTACCTATGTTTGCCTTGTTATCTTCTCGATCTTATCTTGAGAACCTTAGGTAGAACCATATGGATGTAAACATGTGATTGAAACATGTTATGGTTGATGTTTGCAAATGGTTGCAAGTGATTGCTAGTGGATGCATGACACACATTAGGCACTAGATCGGCTCAGTCACATTTTCATGTTGCATATGCGTGAGTGCTTATACTTGTACATGGATGGAACTTGTTATGCTATCACTTGGATGTTGCATATGAATGAATGTTATGTGCACTCACGTAGAGATTATAAATTATGTTAGGAATTTGCATACATGTTGGACTCATTACACTAACATATTTTGCATTAAGGAGGTTTACTGAATCAGTAACCACCTGATCTTTTGCATTAGATAAGTACATATACACACACATACTGCATATGTTCATACAACATTAGAAATCTTTTTAAGGACAATGCTTACTCGTGAATGATGCTGTGAGTAGATGGATGTGGATGGTAGGATGCGTTCTTCCTAACTTAGATATTTCGGGGACGAAATCCTTTAAGGAGGGGAGAATGTAACAACCTGTATTTTGATAACGTGTTATAACTATAAATCAAGGCAGAATTACATTTTAAAATGAGAATCAAGGGAAATGGGCTACGCCATTACGTTCGTCTCGAAATTCTGCTTGAAAACGAGTCCGAGTTTACGAAAATCGGAGTCCGTATGACCAAGACATGGCTCTCCAAAGTTTCAGAAAATTCCAGAGTTCAAAACAGTTCGAATTCAAGTTCAAAATTTGAATTTCAAAACCCAGACCGACTGGGCGGGAAAAATCCCGCCAGCACCAGGTCGACCGGGCAGTCGACCCCCCCCCCCCCCCCGACCAAGTCGACTGGGCAGTCGACTTGGGTGTCGACCTGGTCACCTAGCCTGTTTTTGAACCAGATGTATCTGGTCTCGTTGCTTGTCCAGATTCACTCTCTAAATACTATATAAACAGCCCCTGACCCTAGACTTTCTATCACATTCTTGTCCGACCATATGCTGCTGAAGTTCTGACTGGAAGATAGAGAACAAGGAGGCTATTCAGGACTTTGTCAGTGCTACATTGGATTGGGGATTTGCTAGAGATTCTGCTTCTACTCTTTTTGCTTTCTCATTCTCTAGACTACGATCTGTAAGCCCTTTGTCACTCTTAGATTTAAACTGTAAATTTAACCTGAACACGATGTAAACTAAAATTATGCCTAAACATGATAACTAAGTTGGATCTACTATTGTATATCTTGGATCTATGACTATCACTTTTAAATCTGTTATTTTGAATCTAGTTTTGTACACCCCAGATCTATTCATCTTAAATGTTGACTTGTGGAATATTAGTATTAACTTGATCTGGGTATATTCATGTTTAATCTAAAACCCCTTTACGATCTTTACCTTGCCATGCCTGTGATGTTGAAACTATTATTGGGGTACTATCTTATGTCAATCCCTTTACCATGTCTATCACCATGTCTTGTCAAGTTGATGTTGAGACCCTATTTCATATGCCTGTAATGTTATAATCATCATGCTTAACTTGTGAACACCTTTGCCATTCTATGACTATCCTTTTTGTGTTATATCCCTATTTTGACATGTTGTATTAATGCGAATTCACGTACGTTGGGGATACGTTTTGGAGTAGATTAGGCAAACTTGAAATTGGCTATGGAATTGACATGATATGACATGAAAATGTGACATGAAACCTTGACATGAGAATAAGCTTGAAAACATGAATTTGGGACATGACAATTAGATAACTTGAAAGTGGCCAACTCGAGGTTGGGTTGAATTTGCAACGTAAATCTGCCCGGAATCGCCCGACAAATCCAGTAGTTGCAAATAATAGGACCCAATGTGGGTAGTTGGTCATATAGCCCTTTAAACCCGAGGTTAGACTAGGTTATGGTGTAAAGCTTCCCGGATCCGCCCGGCACATCCAGTAACCATAACCAAGTCTAATGTGAGAGGTTGGGGTGCGTTAAGTAAATTAATGCCACAGGGTAAGGTTAAGTCATGGACCACTTGAATACACTTAACCAATTTGATACAGGTTTGGATAGGGGTTAAGTCATGACCTTTTTAATGACAACACTTAACCCATTAGAAATCCTTGCCACGTGGTCCCTTTCAGTAGTAACCCACTTAGAGGTATCACGATACCATGGGGACTAGGCAGGGTGGGGCACGATTACTGGGCTGATTGTAAGCGACCAGGAATAACGGCTGAGTAAAGTGCGCCAGTGTAGGTTCAGGCGGACTAGGGTCGTGCACTTAGTCCGGAGTTGAAAAAGCATGCATGGGCACCCGTAGTACTACATTGTGCGTGCTTGATTTGTGTCAGTGGTTGACACCCTAGGGTGGACCTAGCACATGTGACTACATTCCGCGATTGGGCCGTATGACACCGATACACGACGAGTAAAGCCGATCGTTTAGGATGGACTGTTGGACCCCGTATTGGGTCATTTCATGTTACTGGATTTGGGGATCATTTCTAGATTTATACTTGACATGGATTTGGACACTAGTACAGTTAGTGCAGTAAACCTTGTATATGCGATGCCACTCTTATCTTGTTACCTTTTATTATCATGCCAGTCCAGTTATTATCTTTATGTTTAATCTCAGTTTCTCATGTCCAGTTAACTTTATTAGTTTTTATGCTGATAGTCACTAGGGCTTACCAGTCTTTTTGACTGACCCGTTTTCTTCCACCTCTTTTTCTTTCATCCCCCCCCCCAGGTTCTCAGGGAGGAAATCCTAGCTCTTAGCTTGGACTTTGCTTGCTTTCTGACAGCTCATGTACGGTTTGGTCTTAAGCTATACTATGGCTGCACTCATGCTCTTTTTGGGGAATAATATTGGATTTATGTTGTTTTAAGTACTTTGCTTCTTTAGAACTTGATGTAATGAAACAATGACTTGGTATTTTGATGTAAGAGGTTTTGACTCTATTTTCCACGTAATGAGATTTGGTTAAATTTATATCCGCTGTTTTATATACTCTGTTTAATTTATGTTCTGTCTTATGTTATCTCTGTGCCTGTTTACTAGATAATACCCCTCCAAAACTAGTGCATTCCCTTTGTGAGTGACCCTAGCAGAGGTGGGGTGTTACAAAACCCGTGATGGGAACGCACCCAAATTACGATTCGGCAGCTAAGGATATCGAGAGGAAAACCCGGAAGGGGGATGGAGGGGAAAATCGAGGGGGGGAATCGAAGGGGAAATTGGGGGTGAAATCGAGGGGAAAATCAAGGGGGGGGGGAATCGAAGGGGAAATTGGGGGTGAAATCGAGGGGAAAATCGAGATGAAAATAGAGAATGAAACGAATAAACGTGAATATGCTGTGAAGCCGACGATAATTGAGGGGGAAATTTTCAGTTGGAGGGAATTTTTGGTGAAACGGGAAAGTTAATAACAAACGTCACAAGGGTTGGCTACAGGCTGTATAATTATGTTCACGTTCTCCCACAAAAATAAAAGGAAAGAAAAGGACTAAAATAGTATTAGTTGCTTTCACACCATAAACGCTGCCAATAAAAGCATCTAATAACATGATTTTTTGCAGTGATTACATAATTATAATAATAATTAAATAATTAAATCCTCAATTAACCTTCCTCTTCACTAATCCCTTCAGCACCTCGTCGATGCTTCAACCAGAAAACTGCCTGCGCCACCACCTACAAGCCACCGAAGGATGATCGGAGGGTGCCACCATGCAGCCCCTCACATCGTTGCCCCTCCCCCTTCGGTGCTGCCAGCCCGCGCCATCCCTGGGCCCGTAATTGAGGACGACGGAGGCCTCTTTGAGGCGTGATTTCTCCCAATATAGCTAACTAAAATCGATCTGCTTTATATGGATTTGAAGATGGAAGAAATCTATACAATTTTTTGCTTTTAGAATTTCAAAGACCATTGAGTGGATTGAGAGGAATCGGAGGGTGAAAGATTGAACCATTTCCACCGTGTATCGAATAGAACAACGGCTCCAGAAAATTAGAAATAGGGTTTTCCTAATTGGCCCAAATATATATATAATATTTTTAATATTTTAATTCCAAAAACACTAGTTTATCGATTCGAACTCCAAATCAAACCCAACGACTATCGTTTCTAGCCAAATACCCACATTCCGAACACAATGGGATATGTTTCGTAAGCCGATTCGACTATTTCGATCATTTTTTATCAAAATTAAAATATAAATCAATATATTTTGAATTTAAACATACATTTTATTTTACTGGGGCCACATACTGACTCCAAAAATTATAGAAAAATAAATCTAGCTATGTTTTGATGATACGGTCCTAAAAAAACTAATTTCGTCGAATTTGGAGACTATTTAAAAAATGGTCATTTTCTAGTCGATTAAATTCAAATTGAAATTACCAAATACTTTTAAATTCACTGCGCTCACATATTGGTTCGAAAAATTATGAAATTTTGAAACCTAACAATAATTTAACATTTCGGGTCCAATAAAAGTGGTATCATCGAAAACGGAGGCCATTTGCAAAATGACTATTTTTAAGGATATATATTATTTTGATATATATATAAATTCCATAGCGACTATTCTAAATTTTAAACTGGTCATAACTTTCAATTTATATTATGAAATCTGAATTTTTCACATTCGTTAGAAAAATATAATTAAACAGATTCTAACATTTCTTGTTTTACTAACATCCGATTTATTTTAAATTCTGTATATTCAATTGAAATTTAAAATCGAATTTTCAAACTACTGCGCCATTTCAAACTCTATTTATAATTAAAATAAATTTATACATTCTAACTTTGATTTAAATAAATTTTAAATTGTTATTATTTAAAATAAATCAATTTAAATATTCAAAACCCATTAAAATAGCTAAAATAAAAATTTAAAATTGGTTCAGAAATTTCAGGTTGTTACATTTAAGTTCATTAATAAGTAGCATATAACCCTATGTTATATTTCTTGGTTGTAAATGACATTTCTAATTAAATGCAACGACCCTTCCCCTAGTAATACTAGCACCTGCTTGGACGCATATAGATTAAGCTACACGTTTCACTTAATTACATCTAATCCACGTATCTTTGCATAACATGTTCTACTTAATCTGAAATTAAGTTTAACCTGTTCATATTAACATGTTTTGCATATTATCCCGATTGTACAGTGAAAGATTTTCATATTCCAACGTGCCTAAATCTCCTTTTTACTGTTATTACAAGTTATTCAAATTTAACCCAATTTTACGCAATTCAAATGGGAATAGCCTAGGCTGATGACCTTGGCTTAGCGCAAAATAAAAAGGAAAAGGAAAAAATAGATCCAACTCAGAAATAGATAAACCAAATAAATAGGTATTAAACTGTAAATAGAACTAAGATAGAAAAGGGGATAATAAGATATCAGGTAATAACAGAATCTGAATGGATAATTGACAGTAAATGAACAATAAGATATAAACATATAAACATCGTAAATTTTTAGATCCAAACCATATACTATTAGAATACTTTTTAAACATCAGATCTAAAATAACTAGAACTCACAGTGGTTTGAATTAGATCTAGAAAAGCCTCTGAAGTAGTTGTTGTAGAAGATAAGTGTAACACCCCACTTCCATTAATGTCACTCACAAAGGGAATGCATTAACTTCCATGGAGCGTTTTAACTAAGTATAGAACAGAAAATCACAACAAGACAAATATAAAGCAGTACTTGAAAATTTAAAACTTCATTTATTGCAGCAGAAGGTAAATATGTTTGGTTACATCATCAAAACCATAAACCAAAGTCAAGTACATCATATCCATCTTGATAAAACAAAGTACATAAATTGAAAGACATAATCCCCAACATTAAAATAGCCATAAATAAAGAGAAGCTGAACTTTACTTCAGCGGTCCAAGAAATCTTCTAAAAGCAATCCAAATTCAAGCTCCACTGGTGCTAGTTCCAACCTGAGCACCTGGGGGGAGAAAGGAAAGAGATGGAAAAAGGGGGGTCAGACATAAAGTCTGGCAAGTGCGTTCATTCTAACAATATAATTAACAAAGTAACTAGGCTAAGGCATAAGTTGGAAAATAAGGAAATGATCATGAACCATTGAGTATGACAGAGTGAACAAGGAAACAAGATGAACAACGATATCGTTAAAGCGCACCTAACCCACTAAGATAAATTTACTAAACTACACCAACACTATAGGATAATTGCTGTACTGCACCGCCACTAGTATACTGCACCACCACTAGTCACCCTAAGGTTGATCCCGCCTACAGACTTAATAATGATATTGGTAGTTCCGTGCACCCTAGTTGCCTTCATAGGTGTCGTCTGCCCCTATCTCCACTAGGTGTACCAACTACCCCCAAGCGATCGGCTCCCTAACTCGTAGATACATGTGCTAGCCCCACAGTGGGGTGTATCACTCCCCAAAGTGGCAACCCGATACCACCAAGAATCCACGGCTTATACCTACATGATGCAACAACGTCTTACCTAATAGCCCGGGTCCACACACGCATATGAACCCGTTGGACTTGCGTTGCTACCGCTAACCCGGTTTGGCCTCTTACAGTCAAGCCCAGTATGCGTGTCCCGTCCTCAACTTGGGTCGAGCCTACAAAGATACGTATGGGTTACTGGTTGAAACGGACCCTCATTACATGACACAAGCTATCCACCTAAGCTTTGTCCCCTTTAGTACATCCCACTTAACCCACTTCTTATTCATGTTTCAATTACATGTTTCAATTTTGGTTAATTGTTTCTAATCTTATTTCCAAATGCCACCCAAGGCACCCACTAGATTCCACATGCCACCCAAGGCACCCACTTAACCCCTCATGTCCCACTACATGCTTATCTGGTTAAGTGTTTCTTAATTCATTAAGACCGTAACCTCATAAAGACCTCTCACATTAGGCTGACATTTGTCGCAGCTGGATTTGCAGGGCAGGTCCGGGCAGTCTTACACCACAAAAGAGCCTAACCTCGTGTCTTTACAACTATTACGTATTTAGTTTGTGCCTAAGACCTCTCACATTAGACTGGCAATTGTGGCAGCTGGATTTGCCGGGCAGGTCCGGGCAGTCTTACACCACAAAAGAGCCTAACCTTGTGTCTTAGACGATTAATTATTCCTAATTAATTATTCTCCAAATTTGAATTACTTTCCCTATTCAAATTATCAATCAATTAACGATGTCCATAATTGACTCAATTATGTCCATCCATTTATGGTATGTAAAATCATACCAATTTTCACCATAATTATATTTTATGCCTTTTTAAGGCATTTATGCCAATTAAATATTTTTAATATTATCCCCTTTTTCCCTACGTAGTACGTTTGTTCGTTTAACGTAAAAATATACCTTAGACTCGAATAGTCTAACTCATGAAATAAAAGAAAACAACAAAAATCTAACATAGGGTTGAACTTGCATATGTGAATGATGTTCTACATCTAAAACTTGCATAAGCCAAAATTACAACTTGCATAAATAACATATGTCATGGATCCAAATCTAAAGGTGTGAACATGATGAGATAATGGCCACAAACTTGCATAAACATCATATGTCATGGATCCAAATCTAAGGTGTGAATTTGATGAAATAATGGCCACAAACTTGCATAAATAACATATGTCATAGTTCTGTATTTGCATAGGTAATAATCCTAAATTTGCATAACATGATTTATATCCAACTCATAAACTTACTTATGTGATTCATACATCGCAATAATGGTGTAGACATGTAAAGTATCATGTAGATTTTAGCATATGTCATAGCCTAACTTTCAATTAAATTCTCACATAAACTAGGTGCCATAGCCATGTAAGGTCACATATAATTCTACCCAAACTTGTATATAGTTCATGTTTGAATCAACATCAAAACTTTCCTACATATGATTTATCATATGAATCAATATAACAAACTAGCATAAGAAACATGATAATTCAACTAGACATAAGCCAATCATAGGATTATAACATGGGTGATAGCATCATAACTTTACATCGTAGATGATAGCATCATAACATAATATCATAGAAATTACAACATAATTCTACAACATAATTACAACATGAAATCAACAATTCATATCACATTCAAATTATCCGCATTATAACTCAATCCAATTCATTTATTAATTATCTTGTTAAAACTATCGAACTCACAACTCAAAAGCAGTCTTGAGTTCTGAATTCTGATTTCTGGAGTTGAATTAGCGCTCCTTTGATGAAGATTCGTTGTTAGAGTTGAAAAGGATTGAATTTGATTTGCTTTCTTCCTCTCTAATGGGCAGCGACTATTCTGAGTTGCAAGTTGACGGCATGGAGGCCATGAATACAATTTTATTTTGATTTTAGGGTTTGGGTCTATAGGTGTTTTTATAGAATTTAGGATTAGTTTAAGCCGTCCGATCAACCCAGAATTAATCCCAGCCAATCAAAGCAGTTCAGAAACTGTAATGAGTCCGCATCTAGTCACAAACAGGTCATCATTCAAATCTGGCCCGGGGGGGGGGGGGGGGGGCAGGTCGACCCCCAGGTCAACACTATGGTCGAACCTATGGTCGACCTGGCCCTAGCGGGAATTTTCCCGCCTAGCCTGTTTGACCCTGAATTTTTGAAATTTGAAATCTGTTTTGAATTTTCTGAAACTTCCGATCGCCATAACTTCTTCATACGAAGTCCAATTCACGCAAACTCGGACTCTATCTCAACCAGAATTCCGAGACGAACACAATGGCACAACCCGTTTCCCTTAATTTTCACTTCTGAGATTAATTGTTATTTAATTTAGTTAATTCGATTATTCAAAAATCCGGGGTGTTGCATTCTCCCCTCCTTAAAGGATTTCGCCCCCGAAATCTCTAAGTTAAGGAGAATGCATATCCTAACATCCAAACAACCATCTACTCAACCATCAAACATGGGCATCCATTGTCCTTATAAGATTTCTAATGCTGTATGAACATATGCAAGAAGTGTGTGTATATGTTCCTTATTTAATGCAAAATCAGGCGGTCTACTAATTCAGTTGACCTCCTTAATGCAAACCATGATAGTGTCATGCATCCATTATGTATGCGAAATAACCTTATCGATACAAATTATTTCTACATGTGTGCACAACCATTCACCAAAATGCAACATCCATATGATGGTACAACCATTAACTTAAATATGTACACACATTTATATGCAATATGCAATATGAAGTGACTAAGCCGATCTAGTGCCTAAAGTGTGTGTATATGCATCCACGAGCAACCACTAGCAAACACTTGCATCCACTTGCATCCATCATACATAACATGTCTCAAACACATGTTTCAACCATAGGACTATCCTATCTAAAGGTCAAGGATACTAACGAGAGGACACACTAAAGATAAGATAAGTACAAGATAAGCGATAAAGGAGAAATTAAAAGACATAACCTCAAAAAGAAAAGGGTATAATGAACGCATCTTCGCTTCCGTCTCCCAAGTAGCGTTGCTCTCATCATCTCCCCATTGCACTTTGACTAGTTTGACCTCTCGATTCCTCAACTTCTTAATCTCCGACCCAAGAATGCGCGTAGGAGCTCGTCGAATCGTCGCATCACGCTCGATCTCCACCTATCTAAGCAAGCTCGGCTCTACCACTTCCACGGTCTCATGCAAGCACTTCCTCAAATGTGATACATGGAATACGTCGTGTACACCACTAAGTCTCTCGGGCAACTCTACTCTATACGCCATCTGCCCAATCCTTTCTTTAATAGGAAACGGTCCTACGAACCTTGGTGCTAACTTCCCAACGGACCTAAAGCGAACGACGTTCCGTAATGGAGACACCTTGACAAAGACCATGTCCCCAACATCAAACTCAAGATCTGACCTCCTCTTATCCGCATAAGATTTCTGTCTATCTTGCGCCATCTTCATCTTCCTTCAAGTCAAATCGATCTTCTTCGAAGTCTCTCTAATCATATCGGGTCCAAGCAAGATCTTATCCGTAGATTCCCACCAACATGTAGGCGAACGACACGACCGTCCATAAAGAGCTTCGAACGGTGCCATGCCAATGCTAGACTGAAAGCTATTATTATATGCGAACTCTAGCAACGGAATATGTTCCTCCCATATACCTCCGAAATCTAAGACACATAATCTCAATAGGTCCTCTAGAATACGATTCACCCTCTCGGTTTGGCCGTCCATCCGAGGATGATATGCGGTGCTCAAACATAACTGAGTCCCTACCGCCTCTTGCAAGCTCTTCCAAAACTCGCTAGTGAAGATGGGATCGCTGTCGCTCACTATGCTAGAAGGAACACCATGCAAACGAACTATTTCTCGAATGTATACGGAGGCTAACCATGGAGCAGTCCTCTTACTCTTCACGGGAATGAAATGGGCGCTCTTAGTAAGTCTGTCTACCACGACCCAAATCCCTGTATTACCCTTCCTCGATCTTGGTAATCCGTCAACAAAATCCATCGAGACGCTTTCCCACTTTCATTGTGGGACCTCCAATGGGTGAAGCAATCCGCCGGGCTTCTTTTGCTCCGCTTTTACTTGTTGGCACACCAAGCATCAAGCGACATACTCAGCCACATCTTTCTTCATGCCGACCCAAAAGTAAACTCGTCTCATGTCCATGTACATCTTGTCCCCGCCGGGATGAATGGTCATCTTCGAACGATGGGCATCATCAAGAATGGTCTTCCTTAGATTCTCGTCCCGTGGTACACAAAGTCTACCGTCCCTACGCAACCAACCCTTATCATCTAGGGTATACCTACGGAGATGGCTTGATGACTCCCCTCCTTTGAGCTTTTCTACTAACTCAACCAACTGTGGGTCGTCTCGCTGTGCCTCGCCAATCCGTCCCAAAAGCGTAGGTCTAACCTGTAAGGATGCTAGCAAACCAGGTACAAAGTCAATGGAAGGTGTAAAGTCAAACGTAGAGATGAACTCAAAACTTCGCTGCTCAACAAACAACGGACTCAAGGATAATCTTTTTCTACTTAAGGCATCTGCCACAACGTTACCCTTGCCAGGAGTATATGCTATCTCGAAGTCGTAGGATGCTAAGAACTCCATCCACCTTTGCTGCCTTAAGTTCAAGTCCTTCTGAGAGAATAAGTATTTTAGTGATTTGTGGTTCGTGAACAATTCGAATTTCTCGCCAAAAAGATAATGACGCCAAGGCTTAAGCGCGAAAACAATAGCGGCCAACTCTAGGTCATGCGTAGGGTAATTTCTTTCATGCACTCTCAACTTCCTTCCACCATAGGCTATTACCCTTCCCTCTTGCATTAAGACTGCGCCTAGTCCTGTCCCACAAGCGTCGGTATAAACGGTAAATGGCTTACCTCCATCTGGCAACACTAAGACTGGGGCTGTGGTCAAAGCTCTCTTTAAACATTGGAACGCATCATCACAATCTACGTCCCACATGAAAACTAAGTTCTTCTTCGTCAAACGTGTTAATGGAGCTGATATTTTTGCGAAGTCTTTGATAAACTTCCTATAGTAGCCAGCCAATCCTAAGAAACTTCTCACCTCGATAGCATTTTTAGGGACCTTCCCATCTTGGATGGCCACTATCTTCACGGGATCCACGGCTATCCCTTCTTTGGAAACCACGTGCCCTAAGAATCGCACTTCTTTCCTCCAAAAGTAACATTTAGAAAATTTAGCTTTAAGGCTATGTGCTCGAAGAGTCTCCAACACTTCCCTAAGATGTAGGGCATGCTCTTCCTCGCTTTTAGAAAAGATCAAGATGTCATCTACAAAGACTACCACGAATTTATTAAGGTACTCCCTAAACACCCTACTCATCAAATCAACAAAGTATGCGGGGGCGTTTGTCAAACCGAAGGGCATCACCAGCCACTCGAAGAAACCGTCTGGAGTCTTAAAGGCAGTCTTGTCTATGCTATCCTCAGCCACTCTCAACTGATGGAAACCAGTGTCTAAGTCCAACTATGAAAACACTGAGGTGCCAACTAACTGATCGAAGAAATCGTCAATCCTCGGCAGTGGGTGTCTATTCTTCTTAGTAAGCTTATTAAGTTCTCTATAGTCCACACAAAGTCTAAGGGACCCATCCGCCTTCGTGGCAAACACTACTGGAGCCCCCCACTCCGATATACTACGTCTGATGAACCCCTTCTCAAGCAATTCTTTCACTTGCTTACTGAGTTCTCTTCTCTCTCTAGGAGTCATGCGGCGCACTGGCAATGCAACTGGCTTTGCATTGTCCACTAGATATATTCGAAAGTCTATCTCACGTTTTGGGGGTAAACCCCTCGCCTCATCGAAGACATCAACATATTCATGGACTATGGGAACAGAATGTAAATCATCATCGGATGCGTCAAGGGATTCTAGGTAACTAAGCAGTACTGGACCTCTAGGGTCTCAAGAAATATCAAGGGTCTTTCCAGAATGAGTCAACAACCTAACTACCCTTCTTTCACAATCTAGGATGGCCCCATATCTAGTTAGCCAATCCATACCTATAATTAAACCGTAGCCCATGAAGCCCAGAACAAAGGCGTTGCATTCAAACTCAATGCCCAAGATAAACATTCTCAAATCCCGACAGATCATAGAAAGATGAGCCGAACCACCAGTAGGATTTGAGACTACTAAGGGATCAGTAACTAGACTAGTATCTAGGTGCAGTGTCTCAACTAATGATGTAGAAATAAACAAATGCGATGCGCCAGAATCGAATAAAGTACGGACAGGATGATCAAATAGAAAAACTAAACTTTCAACGAAAATTGCTCTACCTCGTCCTTGCAGCGGTGGGACCACGAGAGCCTGAACTTGTCCCCTTGCCTGCCCGGGTGCCATAAGAGCTTGCACCTATCCTCCTGAGGTAGACCCTGCCCTCTGCCCTTTCTTTGGGCAGTCCTTAATAAGATGTCCTGCTTCGCCACAGTGGAAACAACCAGTCTTCTTTTTCTTCCTACAATCTTTGCTTAGATGGCCGGGTGTCCCACAGTTAAAGCATTTCTTCTTCCCCTTAGCACTGTTGCCTTTGCCACCTTTCTTGTTCTGTTGTTGATGTTGCGGCTTCTTTTGATCCCCTTTCTTCTCGGGTGCCTTATTAGCATTGGCGCCCTTCTCTTCTTCATGCATGAGTGCCATGTCAACTAACCTCTCAAAGGTAGCCCCCATGGGAATGTGGGTCATAGCTAACCCATGAAGCGGCTTGGTTAAACCCTTAACAAATCTTAGGGCCTTCTTTTTTGGAGTGTTCACCAAGTCTAAGCCAAACCTTGCCAATTGGTTGAATTTGTTAACGTACTCTTTCACCGATAGATTCCCTTGCTTCAGTGACAAAAACCTTTCCATATATAGATTCTCTTCAGCCCGTGAGAGAAACTTCGCCTCAAACCTTTGCCTAAAATCTGGCCACGTATCAACTGGACGTCCCCCATTAGTGACCTCCCACCAAAATGAGGCCTCATCCTTCATTAGCCAAGCAGCTAGCTGGACTTTTCTTCCATCGTCCACTTCAAAGATTCCAAACAATTCTTCCACCTCCTTTAGCTAGTTACGAGCTTCAACAAATGTCTCCGTCCCGTGAAAAGGTTTTCCACCCATTGCTCTAAAGTCCTTACATATCTTTGCGAAATTATCGACACGAGGAGGAGGAGGATCATTTGCTGGACCTGCGGCGGCGGCCCTAGCCTCAAGATATTGACGAAACCAACCGGGCACATGAACGCCCTCTGGTATCCCAGATGCTTCAGACATGCTGAACGAAAAAGGAAAGATTCAATACAAAAAGGACTCAAGAAAAGATATATGGCTCTTGGGGTTATGCTTTCTAAAATATATTTTTCTCTTGAAAATACTTTCCTTAAATCATACTTTTGAAAGTACTTCTTTATAAAAATTGCTTTGAAAAAAAGTTTTTCAAAAATTCATATATGTTCTGGTAACCTTCAGCTCTGATACCACGTGTAACACCCAACTTCCATTAATGTCACTCATAAAGGGAATGCATTAACTTCCATAGAGCGTTTTAAGTAAGTATAGAACATAAAATCACAACAAGACAGATATAAAGTAGTACTTGAAAATTAAAAACTTCATTTATTGCAGAAGAAGGTAAATATGTTTGGTTACATCATCAAAACCATAAACCAAAGTCAAGTACATCATATCCATCTTGATAAAACAAAGTACATAAACTGAAAGACATAATCCCCAACATTAAAATAGCCATAAATAAAGAGAAGCTGAACTTTACTTCAGTGGACCAAGAAATCTTCTAAAAGTAGTCCAAAATCAAGCTCCCCTGGTGCTAGTTCCAACCTGAGCACCTGGGGGGAGAAAGGAAAGAGATGGACAATGGGGGGGTTAGACATAAAGTCTGGCAAGTGCAATAATTCTAACAATATAATTAACAAAGTAACTAGGCTAAGGCATAAGTTGGAAAATAAGAAAATGATCATGAACCATTGAGTATGACAGAGTGAACAAGGAAACAAGATGAACAATGATATCGTTAAAGCGCACCTAACCCACTAAGATAAATTTACTAAACTACACCAACACTATAGGATAATTGCTGTACTGCACCGCCACTAGTATACTGCACCACCACTAGTCACCCTAAGGTTGATTCCGCCTACAGACTTAATAATGATATTGGTAGTATTGTGCACCCCTAGTTGCCTTCATAGGTGCCGTCTTCCCCTATCTCCACTAGGTGTACTCACTACCCCCAAGCGATCGGCTGCCTAACTGTAGATACCCGTGCTGGCCCCACAGTGGGGTGTATCACTTCCCAAAGTGGCAACCTGATACCACCAAGAATGCACGGCTTATACCTACACGATGCAACAACGTCTTACCTACCAGCCCGGGTCCACACACGCATATGAACCCGTTGGACTTGCTTTGCTACCGCTAACCCGGTTTGGCCTCTTACAGTCAAGCCCAGTATGCGTGTCCCATCCTCGACTTGGGTCGAGCCTACAAAGATACGTATGGGTTACTGGTTGAAACGGACCCTCATTACTTGACACAAGCTATCCACCTAAGCTTGGTCCCCTCTAGTACATCCCACTTAACCCACTTTTTATTCATGTTTCAATTTTGGTTAAGTGTTTCTAATCGTATTTCAAAATGCCACCCAAGGCACCCACTAGATTCCACATGCCACCCAAGGCACCCACTTAACCCCCTCATGTCCCACTACATGCTTATCTGGTTAAGTGTTTCTTAATTCATTAAGGCTGTAACCTCATAAAGACCTCTCACATTAGGCTGACATTTGTGGCAGCTGGATTTGCCAGGCGGGTCCGGGCAGTCTTACACCACAAAAGAGCCTAACCTCGTGTCTTTACAATTGTTACATATTTAGTTTGTGCCTAAGACCTCTCACATTAGACAGGCATTTGTGGCAGCTGGATTTTCCGGGCGGGTCCGGGCAGTCTTACACCACAAAAGAGCCTAACCTCGTGCCTTAGACGATTAATTACTCCTAATTAATCATTCCCCAAATTTGAATTACTTTCCCTATTCAAATTATCAATCAATTAACGATGTCCATAATTGACTCAATTATGTCCATCCATTTATGGTATGTAAAATCATACCAATTTTCACCACAATTATATTTTATGCCTTTTTAAGGCATTTATGCCAATTAAATATTTTTAATATTATCCCCTTTTTCCCCACGTAGTACGTTTGTTCGTTTAACGTAAAAATATACGTTAGACTCGAATAGTCTAACTTATAAAATAAAAGAAAACATCACAAATTTAACATAGGGGTGAACTTGCATATGTGAATGATGTTCTACATCAAAAACTTGCATAGGCCAAAATTACAACTTGCATAAATAACATATGTCATGGATCCAAATCTAAAGGTGTGAACTTGATGAGATAATGGCCACAAACTTGCATAAACATCATATGTCATGGATCCAAATCTAAGGTGTGAACTTGATGAAATAATGGCCACAAACTTGCATAAATAACATATATCATAGTTCTATATTTGCATAGGTAATAATCCTAAACTTGCATAACATGATTCATATCCAACTCATAAACTTACATATGTGATTCATACATCGCAACAATGGTGAAGACATGTAAAGTATCATGTAGAATTTAGCATATGTCATAGCCTAGCTTTCAATTAAATTCTCACATAAACTAGGTGCCATAGCCATGTACGGTCACATATAATTCTACCCAAACTTGTATATGGTTCATGTTTGATTCAACATCTAAACTTTCCTACATATGATTTATCATATGAATCAATATAACAAACTAGCATAAGAAACATGATAATTCAACTAGACATAAGCCAATCATAGGATTATAGCATCATAACATAATATCATAGAAATTACAACATAATTCTACAACATAATTACAACATGAAATCAACAATTCATATCACATCCAAATTATCCGCATTATAACTCAATCCAATTCATTTATTAATTATCTTGTTAAAACTATCGAACTCACAACTCAAAAGCAGTCTTGAGTTCTGAATTCTGATTTCTGGAGTTGAATTAGCGCTCCTTTGATGAAGATTCATTGTTAGAGTTGAAAAGGATTGAATTTGATTTGCTTTCTTCCTCTCTAATGGGCGGCGGCTATTCTGAGTTGCAAGTTGACGGCATGGAGGCCATGAATCCAATTTTATTTTGATTTTAGGGTTTGGTCTATAGGTGTTTTTATAGAGTTTAGTATTAGTTTAAGACGTCCGATCAACCCAGAATTAATCCCAGCCAATCAGAGCAGTTCAGAAACCCTAATGAGTCAGCATCTAGTCACAAACAAGTCATCATTCAAATCTGCTTGGGGGGGGGGGGGGCAGGTCGAACCCCAGGTCGATACTATGGTCGACTTGGTCAGGGTAGGTCGACCCCCAGGTCGACCTGGCCCTGGCGGGAATTTTCCCGCCTAGCCTGTTTGACCCTGAATTTTTGAAATTTGAAATCTGTTTTGAATTTTCTGAAACTTCCGATCGCCATAACTTCTTCATACGAAGTCCAATTCACGCAAACTCGGACTCTATCTCAACCAGAATTCCTAGATGAACACAATGGCGCAACCCAATTCCCTTAATTCTCACATCTGAGATTAATTATTCTTTAATTTAGTTAATTCGATTATTCAAAATTCGGGGTGTTACAATAAGTAAGAATTATCCCTTCAATCTAAGCTTTGGCAACACCTCGACATTTCTTAATTTTTTTTAGAACATAGCTTAGAGGAAGAAGATGAAGAATGTTTGTGTGTAAGAAAATGATGAGCCTGTTAGCCTATTTATAGATTAGCTAAGATAAATCTAAATCATAGAGTATTAAGTTATTAAATCAAACCACACACCTCAGCTGAGTCGACGTATGTATATAGCACAAAAAACTGTCCAAATTGAGGCGTAGAAATTCAGCCTACATGCAGGTGGGTCAACCCATGGGTCGACACATGGGTCGACCCATGTCTGGCAAGGTCGCACAGTGACCGTCTTTTTTTTGGTTCCATTTTGATATTATATATTATAGTTCAATCTTCTTTAGTGCATCACTTCTTCATACTTAATCTGATTTTTTAAAACCAAGAGTCTATCTGAACCAACATTTCATAAAGAACGCAAATGTAAAGTATGTTTTACCTAATTCTGAATATTTTATTATTTAATATTCATTTTATTATCTTCTTTATATAATTATTGTATATTGAAATATGGGGTGTTACATTCTCCCCTCCTTAAAGGATTTCATCCCTGGAATTTTCAATTTAAAAAGAATGTTATTAATTAGAACCTACACCCATCTACTCATCCATCAACCACATGCATCCATTGTCCTTAAAATTTCTAATGCTTTGTACGAACATATGCAAAGGTGTTATGTATATGTCCCTAAACTAATGCAAAAATCAGGCGGTCTACTAATTCAGTTGACCTCCTTAATGTAGTATATGTATGTGCCATGTATCCAATATGTATGCAAAACAATCCTAATAATGTTGGATCTAGATTAACCCTAGAGGGAGGGGGATGAATAGGGTTTATCACAGTTTTTCGCTGAATTAAAAATCTGACAGGATATTAAAATAATAAACAGATCACAGAATGCAGCAGAAATAAAAGTGCAGAAAATAAATCACACACAGATATACCCAGCTTCGGCAAAACCCTGCATATTGCTGCATTCCTAAGGTTTCTACTTGGTAAAAGAACAGATCCCGCATACAAGACCATGTACACTCGCGAGCCCCTCGCTCCTATTCTAATCCTACGCTCAAAACCCTAGACTGGTATATATCCACTAGACCAGATTATCCTCTAGTTTTACAGACACCAGTAAACTGTCAGTTAACCGTGAACGCCCTAGTTTTTTACAGAGACTAGAAAAACTGTTCGGATTGGTTTACAACTCAAAACAAATTAAAAACAAAACAAATAGAGATTAAAAACAAGCCCTAATGATTTAAAACCCTAGAGATAAAAGCAAGGGTTATCCCCTTCCAAAAAAAAACATGCCCGGCCCATTCTCCATTGTGTTTGCATGATCTTTTATTAGACCGATCTCTTCCTTTCTGGAATTAAAAAAAATGGCGGCTCTAAGAATTAGGGTTTCTCTACGTTAGCTCCAAATTGAATCGTGTCTTCTGAAAGAATTTTGTCTATGGCGTCTTTTGTCTGTTGATGTTATCTTGCTCACGATTTAGGGCTTGCTCTCACTCTCTCGATCAAAACTGTGTGAGTAATTTTGATTTTGAATTTCTGCTTAAAATTGTTTGCTTGAGGTTTCAATTTTGATGTTCTCTCTCTACCAATGATGAATCTATGTGTAGAAAATATATAAGGTAATCGAAACCCTAAAATAACTCTGATTTCGTGAAATGTGACTTGGCTGATTCCTTGTATGGTTTCCTATTTTAAATCGATTGATTGAATTGATGAAATGTTGGTTGCCTTGTTTAAAATAAAACAGTCTTGAATGATTTCACAAAGCTGCCTTTGTTTCCTGATTTCCACTGCTTTGAAACCTTGCACAATATGATATGTTATTTCTGGAAATAATCAATCCAAGAACAAATTGTCTTTGGACATTTTTGCATTGTAATACTGGAAAGAAATTTCCCATTTGAAAGGCAACTTTAGTGTGTCATATTGAAATATTTCCTTGTGTATTTCTAGACAATTTGGAATTTACTTCTTGCCAAAAACGAAATTGCATTCGATTTGAAATCTTGCTTTTTAAAAAAAACAGTCTATGGTTTTCAGGAAAGATATAAATGAAATGATTTTCTTTTCTGGAAACATTTTGAAACTTGAATTGATTTTCTATGATATAGATTTCTGAAGGCATTTGTGATTTCCTGGTATACTCTGTTATCCTTTAAGTTATGCTCGAATATCTTTCCATTCTTGTTTCCATGAATTTGAACTTTTCCACTTGTCTTAGACTTGATACTCTCCTATGTACTCTGTGTGCCTGTGATTGTTTAGGCTTGTTCAATGTATCATTTGTGCTGCACTGCTTTGATGCATGCTCAATCACCTTGTAAACTAGATTGACACATCTGAACTGTCTCGACACTTGGGTTGCTTTGAAAGCATGTTACACCACTTTGTTGAATAGCTGTTCCATGCTTATCAAACATTTGTATATAAGCACATTCATGTCCATGCTTTCTTGCCATCTTGGATGCACCAGAAACATGTACACTTGCTGTTAACTTGTAGTTTGTACCTGGTTATGTATACACCGCCTTGATTTCATGCTTCTTGAAATACACACTGGCTTGATTTTGTTTGCTAGTAGCATTGATGTGTGGTGTGTGAAACTGCCTAGTATATCAATGTAAATCAGAATACTCCAAGCATTTGCCAACGATGCTTGTTACCCTGTTTGCACTTCATTTATTTGTGCCATAATACTGAACCAAACTGATTTGACTTTGTTGACTTGTGGCTGCATTATGTCCATGTATTTGCACCTCTGTCACCCATGCCATGTCTCATAGGTTGTGGCCTGAATCTAATTGCCTCGGCCATGTTGTGCATTTGTGTTGTTCCATCCTGAATTTGTTGAACCATACATTTATGGTGCACTGTCCATGTTCATTTGTATATACCTTGTGCTATTTGAACTAGTGCCATGTTGAAACTGTATTCTTGAACCTGAGACATTGGTTTTTCCTTGAGCTCAACATATATTTCTTGCTGAAAATCATGTATTGCTTCACCCAGTCTTGAACTTGCTATTGAACCACTTTGCTGCATTATGTGAGTTGCTTCATCACATTGTTGTGAGACCCATTTTGACTTTTCATTGCTAGCTTGTACATGGCTCGACCATGTTTATAGTGCAATGAGTCGAGCTGGTCCACATGGCTACTCCTCAGTTGCACACTGATTGGCGAGGCAGTACACACGTATATATATATATATATACATATATATATATATATATAAGTGTGTATTTGCATCCATCAGACAAGATTTCCTGTCCCTGTACTATACATATACAAACCGACTAGACACAGATGAATCAGATCAAGTCATGAAAAATGGTGAGAAACACCCCAGAAAACTGAGGCAAATAAAATTTTTAAAAATAAAATAATATTTGCTAGAGTATGCAATTATTTCTGTTCAAGATTACTGTGTGTGTTTCTGTTTTATTTGACCGATAAGCAGAAGATGACTGGATTGACAGTGAAGTACTGTAAGACAAAAGACTGATAGATAGAAAACTGAAGATAGAAGACAAAGAGACAGTGTCAGTGAGTGTAAATGTATCACTGAATGTATATGGATATGAAAATGTAAAACCAGTGATTGCATATATATATGAGATGTATAGACAGTGTTATAATGAGGAGCTGTGTAACAACAGAATTGTACCGATGTTTGTATTAAACAAATTTGTTTGAAATAAAATATTATTTTATTGTTGTCAAACAAACTTGTCTATCGTATTCAGTTTATTTACAAGTACAATCTTATGTGAATGTATATGAAATGTGAAATATTAGTGAAGTGTACAAGTAGATGGAGTTATAAATTTGTACTGTTATAAATATTGAAATAAAATATTATATTTAAACAAAATACTTTGTAGATATTTGAATTTTTTATATAGACATATTTTATTTAAGTATAAATATTATATTCCTGACTGCTGTGTGGTATAAATGAATCAGTACAGTACAAACACATATATAATTATATATATTTGATTGTTATCATTAAACAAAAATCATATAGTTGTGTATACAACACAGTTATATACAACAAATAATACTTATAAGTTCTATATATGTGCACAATCATTCACTAAATGCAACATCCATGTGATGATTCAACCATTTTCATCCATTGAAAATTAAAATGCGCACACATCCAAACAATATGTAAGTGCTTGAGCCGATCTAATGCCTAATGCGGGTGTATGTGTATCCACTGGCATCCACTAGAAAACACTTGCGTCCACTTACAATCATCAAACATAACACGTCTCAAACACATGTTTTCATACATAGGTTTCTTCAAAAGGATCGAGATTCAAATGATAGGATAAACAAATTCAGAAGCTTAGAAAGGAAATTAAGAACGTACTCTCAAAGAGAGAAGGGTAGAAGCGCGAATCTTGTCTTTGGGTTCCCATGTCGCATCGTCACGATCTTCTCCCCATTGCACCTTCACTAACTTGATCTCCTTGTTGCAAAGGTTCTTAACTTCTGATCCAAGAATACAGATAGGAACTTTCCTAACTGATGCCTCCTTCTCTGTCTCTACATCCATGAGTGTACATGGCACCACTAACTCTGCTGAATCATGTAGGCATCTGCTCAAGTAGGAAACATGGAACACATCGTGAACTCCTGCCATCCTATTTGGTAGTCTAACGTTGTAGGCCATCTAGCCTATCCTCTCAACTATGGAGAATGGCCCTACAAACTTCAGCGCCAGCTACCCTACTGAGCCAAAGCGAACATCGATCCTTAATGGTGATACCTTTATAAAGACCATATCACCTACCTCGAATTCCAAGTTGGTCCTCCTATTAGCATATGACTTCTACCTATCTTCAGCTGCTTTCATCCGTTTGCGAATAAGGTCTATCTTCTCAGAAGTCTCTCTAATCATCTCAGGCCTAAGTAGAAGTATGTTTGTAGACTCCGACCAATATGCCGGCGATCTGCAAGGTTGTCCATAAAGTGCCTCTAAGGGCACCAAACCAATGCTCGATTGATAACTACTATTGTAGGCGAGCTCAACCAATGGTAGATGCTCCTCCGAAGTCCCTTTGAAGTCTAGTATACACAGTCAGAATAAATCCTCTAGAACCCTATTAAATACTTTCAGTCTATCCATTAGCTCGAGGGTTATAAGCTGTGCTAAGTCGTATCTGTGTACCTAGTACCTCTTGCAAGCTTCTCCAAAACTTACTTGTGAAGAAGGGGTCACAATCACTTACTATATTGGAAGGTGCTCCATGAAATCGGACAATCTCTCTAAGGTATATCGATGCTAGCCAAGCCGCCGTCCTCTTGCTCTTGACTTGGAGAAAGTGTGTGCTCTTAGTTAATTTGTCTAACATAGCCCATATACTCGTGTTACCCTTTCTTGATCTGGGAAGTCCATAGAGACGCTCTCCTACTTCTATTGTGGGATATCCAAGGGATGAAGCAATCTGCAAGGTTTTCTTTGTTCAGCCTTTACTTGCTGACAAGTCAAACATCGGGCCACGAACTCTGCCACATGCTTCTTCATGCCAGTCCAATGGAAAACACTTTTCATATCTCGATACATCTTGTCACCGCCCATATGGATAGTCATCCGAGAGTGATCGGCTTCCTCAAGAACTTCCTCAACAAGTCTCTAACCCTGGGAACACATAGACATCCATCTCGACGTAGCCACCCTTTCTCGTCCATCGAATATCTAGCTAGTTGACAAGAGGTCTCTCCTCTACTGAGTCTGTCGAAGATGTCCACTAACTGTTGATCCTCTTGCTGTGTGGATCCAATTAGGGCTGTCAAAAACATAACCAACCATATACCCAGTCCATTTAAACAGACCTTAGACAGATTAGGTTATTCCTAACAAAATAAATGGTTAAATTGGGTAAAACCATTTAACCCATTTATAGAGTCCATTTAGATTTTTTGAGCCGTTTAACCACCTGTAACCATTTAACCCATCGTAAGTTCTTTTCCCATCACTCAGAAAATCTTTGATTTAGGGTTCACTTGATTTGAAATTCAACCATTTCTTGATTCCAACCATCGCATAATTTCAATCATCGCTTCAACTCTCGTCTATCGATGAAAGGTCTACTTGAAGAAACCAGTGTTCACAAAGGCATAGCCACTAGTGAGTTGAATTCTTTTCTCGTTCTTTGATCTACTGTTGTTCGTAATAGCAACTAAATTTGTTGAAGTTGATATTTGAGTTTAATTCAGTTCCAGATCTAAAATTGTTTTATGATAAATTGATATATTGTCACTTGAATAATCCCCATTTAGGTAGATAACTTTTAAGATTGTATGCAGACAAAGTCATGGATCTCTTAAAAGTGTTAGTTCACATTTTCAAAGCTGGGAGATATCCTTTCAGAGACTTCCATTTCATTTGGAATTAGCAGATTAATATATATAAAGTTGACAGGCTTTGTTTGAAGCTCTATTTATAACATGTTGTACCTACACTCGCTTGTCTGTGTTAGAATATTACTTTGGAATCTATTATTTAGTTACTTCGCACATTTTGTTGTTGTATCAAAAAAAATGTAAACATATCAAAGACTTGTCCTTGCTGCTTGTAGGTCACCTCTTGCCAACTTAAGTTAAAGCATTTCTTAAGGCATTAAGTTAAACTGGACATGCATGTTAAACTCGATGCGGGTAATGTCTTGTATTTTTGTTGCCTAATTCTTATGGTTTATGTTTTGTTCTATATCAGCATATTACATGATATCAGTCGTGTAAAGCAAATATATGAACTATTGTATTTATATTTGTACCTTGTACAAACTGACATAACGAAATCAATTACAACTTTATGTCATTTCCACAATATCAAGTCTCTATTCTCAAACACAATTCATATTATCACAACATTTTTAACATTCTATGACATGATTGCTTATATTAACCATGTATGCTTTGTACTTAGAACTGCATATGCAGATCAAATGGATTTCTTGCTTGGATATAACATTAGCACATGAGATAGGCCTATAATTAGTTAGTGTTTGAGGCTTATATTTCTTGGGAATAATGGTGAGGAAAGTATGATTAATACCTCTAGCTAACTTTTGTAGCTTAAAATTTTCCAATTAAAAGTGTGAAATAAATCATTTTGAAGTAAATCATAGCGCAGTTTGAAAAACTTCGACAAGAAACAACTCGGACCTGGATTTTTAGCATCATAAATAGGTAGTAAAGTATCTCTTACCTCCGCATGCTGAATTGGAAAAAATAAGCAACTTTTTCCTTCATTATTTACAATCATTTTGGGCTCAATGTCTAGAAAATACGATTCACATAAACTATTACATAATACTGAATAGTAGGATAAAGATTCATATATCACATATTCATCATTATAAACATACGATCCATTAGTAGTCGGTTGGGCTTGAATGTTATTATTATGTTTTCTCTTAGACATTTTGGGAAAAAAGAATTATTATTTAGTATCACCTTGTGTCAACTATAAAGTTTTACTCTTCTACATTAATGCTTCATGTTGGAGTTGGAGTTGCTGTTTGGAGCCAATGCATCAGTTGATCATATAAGTGAACATCCTTTGGATTCTGGTCAATCCGCACAAATATTTTATCATATGCATGTTACCATAGTTTTGTACATTTGTATTACTTATTATTAATATATAGGGTTGTCTTTTTAGTCCAATTGCCTATAGAGAAAAATCAAAGAGAGAAATGGTGAGACCGTCAAAGAGAATGTAGTCATTGACAATTTCTAGAGCATATAAAAAGATCATTTACAATACTAATGTTAATACTGAATCAATAGCATCCCTTCCATTTTCTCCTTCGTACTTTGCATCTCCGTCAGTTAACGTTTCCCAGCAGGCAGTTATTGGGAAAAAAAATTGGTTTTCTATTTCCTATGTATTGTTACTGGATTTATGAGAATAGACATAAAACTTGAAGAGAGTTCTAAACTACAATTCACTCCAAGATTTTCCATTCTACCTTGTTTGTTTCTCAGTTTAGTTGGTATAGACTATAATCTACAGTTAATTATCAAGGAAACCGCAAGGCTTGAAATCTATGTCGGAAATGTGTTCCAATATTAACCATTGAGTGTAATCATTTTGAAACTTCTAAATCATATGCCATAGAAGAGCCTGTTTCACTTTGTTTCTATTCAGCAAGAGTACTGATTTTAAATTTTGAGTTCACCTATCCACATATGATGATTTTCACAGCAGTATCCATACTGGAATTTTGAGTCTTATAGGTTTATTGTTTTATGAGTTTGTTTCAGATGAAAAAATACAATAGCCTATTCATTCCATTTTATAGAATCCTTTTTAGGATAAATGTAAGGTCTAGTTCTTTGAAAACGTAATAGCAAGTGAAGTACCATACATAATTTGGTAGCATGGTATTGGTATATACTTTTACACATCAAAAGAATAGGAAGGCCTTATAGTTGCTTCTTTAGAGGATTTAAATTGTTATCCTTAGTGTAGACTATTTTGGAAAATGGCCCACGACAGTAATTCATTATTGAAAAACTTGGTCAAAGGGGAATACAATAATGGTAGCATTGTAATTAGAGGTTCAATTCCCAAATATCCATTTAATTTTAGTATTCGATTTTAAAACTGCAATTGCTTTTCAAATTGGTTTTCAGAAGGGAGAGAATGCCCTATTTTGATGTCATTCTTGCTTAGTAAACATTTCTTGGAGAGTAGTCTTCAACAATCGGTCCAACCCAAGCTTCAATTTTGTTTTACTCCCTACACACATATTATGAGCATACTGACAACGAGTTGAACTGAACTAACTGTACTCATTAAGATTTCCTGCCAGTTATTTCAATCTGATGTCATCTATTTTTCTTGAATGAAACCACTACTAGTTTAGTTCTAATTTCTATGAACTATGTGATAAATTGTTTAAGTGTTGGGTTTTATCAACCTACAGTTGATATAATTATATTAACTACAAGCTGGATACCATATTTGATGATGGCAAATTTCTATGGATGTTAATTTTAGCATTAATTACAATACATCGATCTAGATTACTGTCTTGAATTTAATATTTTTGTAAGGTACTAGGTGAAAAGACTAAAATCATCTCACTGGGTAACTGTTTTATATGGAAGCTGTGTCAAAAATTTTACATAGTGAGTGCTTCAAATTATAAAATAGACCGTCCATGCTATTTTTAGCCTTTTCGATCTTCCATATTGAGTTGTGAGTATAAAAGAGACACATGCAAATTTTGATAGTGTCCCCAAGTAGGGGTTTGTTGATCAATCATTGAGTATTTGTCATATTTTAGCATTTTCTATCTTCCACAAAATTTAGTTCTTTCTAGCATTTCAGCACAAGTTATTTGTATGTATGCTGTCTTTTCCTTTTCTTTGTCCCAGTTTTCAGATTATTTTAAGAAATGTTCAAATTGTTTAAAATGCTTGATCGAATCATTTATTTATTATAATGTGCAGGCTAATAGGAACATGGTCACATCCAAGCGCAGTTAAAGAACATAGGATAATGCGTAGAAAGCATAGCTAACTTTTGCAAATGATAGCTTGATTCATATAATCTAGCAGCAAATTGCAACTATTATGTAGTATTATTAATGACATTTGATTGCAATTATTATGTAGTTTTCGAAGAATATCTTGATTATTTTTATATTAGATATTGCGAAAGTTCTTATTCTTTAACGATATTTCAATTGGTGCTGGATAAATGCTGCAAATGTTGCAGTTTGACTGATTTCCATTTTATGTGAAATGGTTTTGTACTAGAAATTGGTTGAAATTAAATGTTACTGTTGTTGCAGTATATATGGTTTAACTTCATGGGACTGTTATTGCAAGCGTGAAATGAAATGACATTTTTGATAGCTAAATATTTTTTTTTACAACAATTTCAGTCATAATGGGTTAGGTGGGTTGGGTTGGTTTGATCCATTAAATTGGTGGATTGGGTTTACCCATTTAATAAATAGGTATGATGGGTTGGGTATTATTTTTATGTTAAATGGGTTGGGTTGGTTTTTACCAACCCATTTATACCCAACCCAACCCATTTGACACCAGTAGATCTTATGCTCTCCATAAGAGTAGGTCATACCTCCATTGATGTCAACACACCAAGCGTAAATCCATAGATGGCTTAAAATCAAAGGTCGATATAAACTCCAAGTTCATCCTCTCTAAGAATAGAGGACTCAAGGTCATCCTCTTCCTACTCAACGTGTCCTCAACAACATTCCTCTTTTCTGGGGTATAAGCTATCTCAAAATCGTAGGACGCTAGGAACTCCATCCATCGTTGTTTCCTTAAATTGAGATCCTTCTACGAGAACAAATATCTGAGCGACTCGTGATCCGTGTAGATCTCAAATCTTTCTCCGAGTAGATAGTGTCGCCAAGACTTAAGTGCGAACACTATTGTAGCTAACTCCAAGTCGTGGGTGGGGTAGTTCTTCTCGTGAACTCTTAATTGCCTATTTCCATAGCAGACAGACCATCCTGCCTTCTTGCATCAAAACATCACATAACCCCTTGACACAAGCATCCGCGTCAGAGCCCTCTTAAACCTGTAGAATGCATCCTTGCAATTAGTTCTTCAAGCGAAAGCCTAATTCTTCTTCGTCAGATAGGTAAACGGAGCTGATATCCGTGAAAAGTCCTTAATGAACTTTCTGTAATAACCAGCCAAGCCGAAGAAACTCTCAACCTCTGTCGCATTCTTAGGGGCTTTCCAATCTTGCACCACGACAACTTAGCAGGGTCCACTGCTATTTCATCCTTGGAGACTACATGCGTTAGGAACCTCACTTATTTTCTCTAGAAATAACACTTAGAAAACCTAGCCTTACGCTGATACGATCTGAGAGTGATGAGAACCTACTCTAAGTGTCTAGCATGCTCTTTCTTGCTACTCAAGAAAACCAAAATATCGTCCATGAAGACCACCACGTACTTGATCAGATACTCCTTAAACACCCAACTCAACAAATCCACGAAGTATGCATGTGCATTGGTCAGCCAAAAAGGCATGACCAATGACTCAAAGAAACCGACCGGAGTTCTGAAAGCCTTCTTGTCAATACTATCATCTGCTACCCTAAGCTGATGAAATCCCATGGCTAGATCTAGCTGCGATAAACCGAAGCGCCTACTAGCTTGTCAAAAAAGTCATCAATCCTCAGAAGTGGGTGCCTATTCTTCTTGGTCCCTATAGTCCACACATAGACGGAGAGAGCCATCTGCCTTGGTCGCAAAGACGATTGGTGCTCCCCATAAAAAGCGCTCTGTCTAATGAATTCCTTCTCAAATAGCTCACCCACTTGCTTGCTAAGTTCCCTCCTCTCCTTATGAGCCATATGGCGCACTGGTAAAGCGAATGGCTTCACATTCTCCACCAAGTAAATACGAAAATCTATCTCTTGTCAGTGAGGTAATCCTCTAACCTTATCGAGTGCATCCGGAAATTCTCTGACTATAGGTATTGATCTAAGGTCGTCAACCGAAGCATCAAGAGAATCTAGGAAACTGAGCATAACTGACCTATGTGGGTCACAAGAAGTCTCTAGAGTTCTATCATGGCACGTTAGAAGTATAACAACTCTCCTCTCGTAATCAATAATGACACCATACATAGCTAGCCAATCCATTCCTAGAATAAGTTCGTAACCCATAAAGCCAAGAGCATAAGCATCACATTCACATTTGACACCTATAACAAAAATTCTCAAACCCCTACATATAATAGATAAGTGAGTCGTGCCTCCTATGAGGTTTGAGACTATAACATGATCAAAAACCATATAAGTATCTCGGTGCAGGCTATCTAACATAGAATTAGATATGAATGAATGAGAAGCACCAGAATCAAAGAGAGTCCTAACACGAGAGTCAAAAAGAGAAATAAAACCTTCGACGGTGACTTTCTTACCACGATCTGGTCCGCCAGCATGAGTTGCCTCTAGCGCATGGACTTGCCCTTCAGATGATCCAGCCTTCTGTCCTTGTTTGTTAGGGCACTGCCTAGTAAAATGTCCAACTTGACCGCAAGTGAAACAAGCATCCTTTGTCTTCCTATAGTCCTTAACAAAGTGCCCCAAATTTTTACAGCCATGGCACTTAACTTCTGACTTGATTTGTGCCTTATCAGGTTTTCCACCTTCCTTTGCTATACCCTTCTTGGGCCACCACTTCTTTTTTATCAGTTTTGGGGTTTTCCTCCCCAGTCTTGACTTCTTTCTTCTCCTCTTTCCTGTCCTCATGCATCAAAGCCTTGTCTACTAGCCCATCGAAAGTCGCTCTCATCAAAATATGTGTCAATGCTAGTCCTTGCTCCAGTTGATTCAACATCTTTGCAAACCTCAAAGCCTTCTTATGAGGAGTGTTTACTAAATCCAATCGAACCTTGCTAGCTGATTAAAACTGTTGACATATTCCTTCACCGTCATGCTTTCTTGCTTCAGTTTTAAGAATTTCTCCATTTGCATTCCTTCCTCAGCTTGAGATAAGAATCTCATCTCAAATCTATTCTTAAATTCATCCAATGTGGCCGCTATCTGCCCGACCCGAATCACCTCCCACCAGTATGGTGCTTTGTCTTTCAGCTGGCAAGAGGCAAACTAAATCTTTCTCCTATCATCTAGCCCCAATAAGTTAAATATTTTCTCCATCTACCTAAGCCAATTGCGCGCCTCCATGAAACTCTTAGTACCATGAAATAGTTTGCCTTCCATCGCACAGAAATCCTTATAAAGCTTATAGAAGTTGACTACATGATTGGGTGGAGCTACTGCGGCTGCAGTAGGGGCAGGGACATTTAATTGCACTTCGGTAGGTGTCATAGCCTCTACGTATCTACAGAACCATGCCGGTATGGGAATGCCTTCGGGGAAATTAGGACCCCCAGACATGTTGAAAAGAGACGAAACAATGATTCAGAAAGAGATCGAATGAATATTGTAAATGACTTAAGGAGATATATTTTTTCGAAATTTGAAAGTTTTTTACTTTGAAAATACTTTTTTTTAATTCTCTGATCTTGTAACCTTAGGCTATAATACCAAATGTGACACCCCGCGCCCCTTAATGTCACCCATATGAGGATGCATTAAGTTCTGTGAAGCGCAATAATAATACTTATAATTTTAACAAGACAAAATATAAATTTCAGCGGAATATAACTTTTCAAACTTTATTTCAAACCAAGTTCAACATTACATTTTCAAATGATCCGTCAATGTCATAAAGTCATAAACATTTGTCTCATAAACGAATAGAGTGCAAAACCATAAAATAATATCCCTCATATGACATAACAATAAACATAGAAAAGAGACTGAAATATTACATGGAAAGAGAAGTAATCCAAGTCCAAGCTAAATAGAATCACGGCTACATCTACTGTCCACTAGCCTGAAAACCTATGGGGAAAGGTAGAGAGGGAAGAAAAAACAAAATAGGTCAGACATAAAGTCTGGCGAGTTCCAGTGATTTTTAGCATAAGCATGAGATAAGAAGTATTTATACAAACCGACAGTAATGGATAAGCAAATACAGTAAAGTATGCAAGTACGAAGTAAAAGTGATAATCGAGATAAGGTAAAGATCAAGTAAGCTTCTCATTCATATCCCAAGAACAAGTTTCAGCACCAACTATAAGAAGATTAGGTTTTACCTAATTACTACCCATCAATCGGCTCCCTGCAAACACAAATAACCTGTGCCAACCACGATGGTAGGGGATACCAGTCCCTAACCTGTCAACTTTTAAGAGACGACCCTATCTTTCGGTGTTACAGCGTCTTAGTTTCCCCTAATCAGACTCATGCATGCTCATGACTCCGCCGGAACGCACCCATACCCACCTCCAAGATTTTGAACCTCTTACAATCTAGATAACTAAAGCGTGCCCTGATCCCTACCTAGTGCGAGGCCCCGATATGATAGCAATAGGGATATTGACTAATATGGGTTTCAACCAGCAACAAGATTGACACAAGCCTCCCCTAGGCTTGTGCCCCCAAGTAAACTACGATTTAAGAGTCCCAAAGCCGGATATAACAACAAATGTGGGACCTCTTAGCTTATTAATTAACAAGTTTAACTTAGTAGGTTTAAGTTCATTAATAAGCAACATATAACCCTATGTTATATTTCCTTCTTTTAAATGACATTTCTAGTCAAATGTAACAACCTTTCCCCAAGTCATACAAGCACCTTCTCATATGTATATAGATTAAGCTACACGTTTTAGTTAATTATATCTGATCCATATATCTTTTCATAACAGTTTCTACATAATATGAAATTAAGATTAACCTGTTAGATTAACATGTATTGCATATTATCCTAATTATACAGTCAATGGTTTTCATGTTCCAATATGCCTAGATCTCCTTTTTACTGTAATTACAAGTTATACCAATTTAACCCAATTTTATGCAATTCTAACGGGAATAGCCTAGGCACTTGATGGCCTTGGCTTAGCGTAAAATAAAAAGGAAAAGGAGAAAATAGATAAAATGAATAAATAGGCATAAGACTGTAAATAAAACTAAGGCAGAAAAGGAGATAATAAGGATGTACATATATCAGATAATAACTGAAACGAATGGATAAGTGACAGTAAAAGAACAATAAGGTATAAACATATAAACAATGTAAATTTTCAGATCCTAATCATATACTGTCAAAATACTTTTTATACATCAAATTTAAAAATAACTAGAACTTACTGTGGTTTGAATTTGATCCAGAAAATCTTCTAAAATAGTTTTTGTAGAAGATAAGCAGGAATTATCGCTTCAATCTAAGCTTTGGCAGCTGTTGACCAACTTTTTGGTAAAAGTCGTCACAACTCAGTATCCCAAGGAGAAGTACTCTTCTTCAAGTATGATACAAAGTTCAACGGTCAGGCTGACAGATCCAACTATCGACCACGACTATGTCGATCCCCCTCTTACGCTACACAACAAAGCCCGATTCTCAAGGCTGCTTTATTGGTCAAACTGGGTCTATTCAACTTCCCTTACTATGAATTCAAAGATCCACGTATGCCTTGATAATCGAGAAGATGACCTACTCTGATGTTCATAAACCAAATCTCGAGCTCCACGTATGCTGCAATTACCGAGAAGAACTATCCCTGAGCACGAGACCAGGTCCTACCGCCTGTAGCTTATATTCCGGATCGATCAACACGTGGCCATCCCAGGACCAGATGATCACTACGTGGTACTCCAGTCAATCCAGATTTTTTCCTATAAATACACATTTCTAGAGATGGAAAAAGGAGGAGCTTCTCTTCTAATAAAAGTTCATGGTTGGCATTCTAAAAATAGCTTGCCGTACACTTTGATCGAAAATCATTGTAACACAAGGATTTTGTGTATAAACCACTTCTTTTTCTACTTTCTTTTAATCAAAGAAAATGTAACCTATAATCGATAGTATAAATAGATATTATAAAGTGGATGTAGGCTTGGTTGAAACTGAACCCTATAAAATTGCTGTGTCCCCTGTGTTTACTTGTTTTCTTTTGCATTCTGTAATTATAATTGTGTGTGGATTACACACTTTGGGAGTTGACTAGGCCAACTTTTGACCTCAAAACTTTCGTGCGTTAGGAAGGGGGTGCATGCGCAACCACCATCGACAATTTCTAAGCTTGAGGATTTAGATAGTTATTCGTTGAAGAAACAATGGTAATGCGGTAGAAGAATGCAACATCTTCCCATGCTCAAACCGCTAGCCCAATAGATGCAGTAGCAGAGGCAAGCCTGGAGGCTTCCTCCCATGAAGAACCGTCCCGGTACTTGACTAGGGACGAGATTGTTAATCCACATTGAACTAGTGTATATACGGATGGATCAATGGCATAACTAATGGGTCGAGATAAAGTGGATCACATCCTAGTTTTAATGATGGATCGGTCACAACATGGCTTTGGTATACGTTTGCATGAAAGATAGAAATATCAAGATAAGACGGATCGTGGCAAAGCAAAATGATGGATCACATGTGGATTGTTGCGCACACATGGATCAGATTATGATTATGCTGTTGGATCGGCATTTGCTGGATCGGTGGTAAAATACATGTATGGGCAAAAGTGGAGATCGGTTGCATAACCATGGATCGCGCCTGATAGAATGATAGATCGGGTCGTTTAAAACTCGATGGATTGCATTGAGATGATTCAAACATGGATCAACGAGGATAGCACATGGCAATATAGTGGATCGGGCAAGCATATCGTACGTGGATCGCGCCATTCAGTTTAGCATAAGGATCGACTAAAAATAGCATGGAGTGCACATGATCTAAATTGTGATCCGCTCGATGGCCATATGGTTGGATCGTGTGATCCATATGCATGGATCGCTAGTCCGAAAAGTGATGGATCGCAAGTCGACCCATACGGACTACACATGCTCAAACTCAAGATCCATCACACTTCAACCTTCTCCTATAAATACTCCACCCCCTCATACATAAAAGTGGTTAGATATTCTCCTCCCAAAGGGCCGCCATTATTAATCTCCAACATCACTTAAGCTTCTCCAACCCCATTAAAGATTCTTCAAGCATCTCCATCATCATTCTTCTCCAGAAATCATCAAAATCATCACCGAGCTCAATTGTTGAAGATCAAATCTATTATCACCGCTACTAGTGAGATTCGAGTGTTTCTACTCTGTATTACGAAAACTATCGAGATATTGTAGAGAAGAGAGAGACAGAATCATTGTAAAAGATAAAGAAAAGTGCAAATTGAGATCAATGTGTACCTTGTAATGGAGAAAGTAATGAAATCCTCATTCAAAGTGGATGTAGGCCAAAATAGAGGCTGGACCACTGTAAATCTACTCTCTACTTTACTGTTTTCTGCATATTTTTTCTTTTAACCTTGTTTTCAGCACTTCATAGGTGTCTCTTCACCTCCTTGGGTGTTGACGTTGATTTTCAGTGTTAACATTTTGGTGTCCACAGTGGGGCTCGAACCCACGACCATAAGGTTAAGAGCCTTGATCCAGAAGTTGTAGAGCCAGCACTTTACGATAGATCAGCAAGGTCTAAAAGTTATGCCTATTGAAAGACTTTTTTTTTTACAAAATGTAGAGAGTTGTCTGATATCATGGCTCCTTCGAAGAAGACTAGTAAATCTGTGAGAACCTCTGGAACGCTGTTAATGATGCTAATACTACTCCCCAAACCAATAATCTGACTGTTTCTCAAAATTCGGGAGTTGGTGTGACTCAGGGTGAGTTGGATGTTGTTGTTGCCAGCTTAAATCAGCAAATGGAAGCCTCGAATAAAGCCTAAATGGATAAATTAGATGCTCTTCTCGCTGCTCAAGCCAATCCCACAAATCGCAAAGTTGAAATTGACTTGGACGAGAATGCACACTCCTCGGCTTTATATCGCAATCGTGATTACAATGTAGAGGAAGTGGATGAGTTGTCAAGTGATAGGAATGACGTTGATATTGAGGATTCCTCGACAAATGTTAAGAATCATTCTATAAAGTATACTTCCCACAAAGTTGCTAGTCCCACCAAAGTGTCACCTCCCCAAGTTGGAAGTACATTGTCCCGGTTCTCTAACCGCGATTTCTTGCCAAGACAAGCATCCGGCAAAGGAACTGGCATCAGCCCCACGGAATGAAATAATGACAAAAGTATATTTTAGAGATGATTAAGCAGATCATGAAGGAAAGTATGGTTAGAAATGAAGATGAGAGAGAATGCAATTTTTCTCCAAGTAAAACTCCTTTTATTGGAAGAATTCGAAAGGCTGAGTTCCCAAAAAAAATATGTTCCTCCGACTATGCCAGCTTATAACGGATTTACTGATCCTAATCTGTTTCTATACAAGTATATGAGTGGCACATGAATGGTGCAAGGGTTACGAATGAAATCAAGTGTCTATATCTTCCCATCTACTTGGAGGGAGTAGCATCGCCATGGTTCACCAAGCTGCCACCAAGATCCGTATATAAGTTTTATGATTTGGCTAGGAAGTTCAGGGAATAGTTCAGGTTGTACACTGCAAAATCCAAAGACATTATGTCACTATCAGTATTGGAGCAAAAACTGGGAGAATCAGTGAAAGCTTTTCTTACTCGTTTCAATGTTGTAATTACCGAAGTTGCCAATCCAGAGCCTAGGATGATATTGATGGCGCTGATGCGAGCTGTGGATAAGAAGACCGGGTTTGGCAAATGGGTGAAGATAAAGGAGCCCAATACGGTCGATAAATTCTATAAGAAAGCTGAAGAATTCATCAGGTTGGACGTAGACACTTTTGCTACTCAGAATGCGGTTGGAAGCGGTACTATAGAGGATAAAAAGGATAATGATGGTCAGGGTAATCAGAAGAATATCGGAGGGAAGAAAAGGGGAAATGATGGAAAAGATAACAAGAAATTTCGCTTTTTCAAGACTGTAGATTGACCCCTTTGACAGATACCCCAGAGAATATCTACTTTGCCACTAAAGATGTGCGATTTTATCCAGATCCACGACCGCAAAGAGTGGGTGATAGGGAAGTGAAGTCTGGAAGATTCTACCATTTCCATAAACAGCCCGGTCACAACACTAATGAATGCAAACATTTGAAGAGCTTGATTGAAGAGTTTATCAGAAAGAATAAGCTACAACAATATTTAAGGAAACCACAAGTTGTAATTCCTTCCTAAACTCCTTAGGGAAAAAATGCACCTGCCAACCAACCTGGTCCAAGCGATTGAGATTCAGTACAGACTAATGCAAGGCCGGTGATTAACACCATATCCGGTGGTCTTCATCTGGCAGGTAGCAGCCGGGGAGAGATTGAGAGATATGCAGGGATTCTGAAGTATGTCCCGAGGAAGGAGAGATGCTTAATACTCAACAATACCATTCCCCTAAAGCAATAAAAAATCTCCTATGAAGATATTGTGTTCAGGGAGAAAGATGTGGAATGTGTAATAGCTCTGACTCTTGATCCAAGATGGTCACAATAGGGATTGGTCCAATGATGGTTAGAGTGCTAGTTGATTATGGAGCATATGTAAATATCCTCTTTAGAAAAACCTTTAATTTGAAGAATCTCTTGATGAATGATATTCAAGCTTGTCAAACAAAGATCTAAGGGTTCAAAGGAGAGCCGAAGCAACCGATCAGAAATATTGACTTGCTTGTAGAGTTGGGGGAAGGAGAAAGGTTATCTTAAAGCAAATTTTTGTACTTGTTAATGAACTATCTGTTTATAATGGATTCTTGGGAAGACCTGCATTGGATGATTTCATAATTGGACAAGCACCCTGGTGTCTGACGATTGAAGTTTCCTACAGAAAAGGTGTTGGCGTGATAAAGGGAGATCAAAATAATGCCAGAGAATGTTACCTCACAAAGTTGCGAGAATCTAAGAAGAAAGATAAGGGGAAGAATGCGGAGGGCCCTCTCCGCATTCAAGAGCTCATCTTGTAGCAACTAAAGCATAGCCCCTGCACTGGTGAGCATAATGGGGTCCAAAAGAAAGGGATTCACTAAAGATCAATGTAGGGGAGAATCAAGCGATGCCAGCAGAGATCACAATTCCTATTACAGTCCGTCTGAAAGATCCTGACTGAGTAATTGAATATAGGATCTCAGCTAGGCCATAAACTGCAGAAACAGTTCATTGCTTTTCTTTAAGCTAATTTGGATGTATTCGCATGGAGTCATGTGGATACGTGCGACATATCCCCTGAAATGGTTGTTCAAGCATTAAATATTGACCCTCGTGTATCACCAGTAAAGCAAAAGAGAAGAATTCAAGGCCTCGAAAGATCGATGGCTCTCAAAGAAGAAGTGGATAAATTGATGGAGAATCACCTCATAGAGAGTCAACATATCCAGATTGGGTGTCCAATTCCGTTTTAGTGAAGAAACCCAATGGCATGTGGCGCGTATGCATTGATTATTCATATCTCAATAAAACATGCCCTAAAGATAGCTTTTCATTGCCCAGAATTGATTAACTGGTGTTCGATAGTGGGGCATGAGTTACTATCGTTTATAGATGCTTATTCGGGGTACAATCAGAAACGATGCATGAGCTGGATCAGGATAATACAAGTTTCGTCACAAATTTGGGTTTGTACTGCTATAATGTCATGCCGTTTGGGTTAAAGAATGCAGAAGCAACTTATCAATGGCTTGTCAATGCTATGTTCAAGTCACATATTGGCAAAACTATGGAGGTCTATGTTAACGACGTACTGTTAAATAAAAAAGAGCGACCGATCATATGGAAAATCTAGCTGATATGTTCGATATTCTGAGAAGATACAACATGAAGTTGAATCCGCTCAAGTGTTCATTTGGAGTCGCATCTGGGAAATTTCTAAGTTTCATAGTGAATGCTAGGGGTGTTGAAGCTAACCCTACTTAGATTTTAGCATTGAGAGAAGTGTGGGCTCCTAAAATGAAGAAAGAGCTTAAGAGTCAAAATGGAAATATCGCTGTCTTCAGTTGATTCATCTCTTAAGATACTGACAGGTGTATTCCAATTTTTGATGCATTGAGAAAGGGAAATAAGGACTTGGAATGGACTCCATCTTGCCAAACGACCTTCGAATAATTAATCAAGCATGTGTAAACACCCCCGATGCTCTCTAAGCTGAGTGATGGAGAGGATTTATTTCTATATTTGGCAGTATCATCCCATGCTTTAAGCACAACTTTGGTGCGAGAGGATTCGAAGATTCAGCGGACTGTATACTACATCAGCAAAAGGCTCACCAAGGAAGATTTGATTTATCCTAAGTTGCAAAAGCTTTCATTCTATCTGCTCGTCGCCTCGAAAAAGCTCAGGCCGTACTTTCAAGCCCATTCCATCAAAGTGCTCACGGATCAGCCGCTAAAGCAAGTCCTATTTCATTCAGAGACTTTGGGTCGGTTATTGAAGTGGAATATTAAGCTCAGTCAATATGATATGACATACCATCCCCGATGAGTAATTGACAAACAAGCATTAGCAAATTTCATTGTCGAGTTCACGGATAGAGGCGATGAAAAGGAAGAGCCCATTGAAATGGTGGTCCAGTGGAAGTTGTTCGTTGATGGAACCATGAATGAGTACTGTTTAGAGGCAGGAGTAGTTCTAGAGACTCCAGAAGGATTTTCAGTATGCTCACTGAGACTAGAGTTTTCGTCAACAAATAATGAACTAGAATACGTGGCATTGACCACTGGATTGAAGAAGCAAAGGAGTTGAATTTGAAAGCTTTGCAGATTTTTAGTGATTCATAGTTGGTGGTGTGTCAGGTCTGAAGAGAGTTTCAAGCCAAAGGAAGAAACTTACCTGCTTATTTATCTAAGTTTGGGAGCTCATCAACAACCTCGACTACTACAATGTCACTCATATCGCAAGAGAAGAGAATATGAAGGCGGACTTACTATCCAAGTATGCTAGCATAGGAGATGCTCATTTATTGGGGTTAGTGCCCATGGAAGTTCTCTCTAATCCAAGTACTAAGGACACTGATGTTGATTGGGTCATGGAAACTGCTGAAGAGATAGAATCATGAATGACTCCTATCAAAGATTATCTTCTTGATGGAATGCTCCCCATAGATATAAATAAGCAAAAGGCACCCTTTTTCTTATGTAGGATGGTCGGTTGTATAGGCGAGGCTTCTCTATACCTTTGCTTTGATGTGTCTCCAAAGAGAAATCCAGAACAATTTTGGTAGAATTGCATGAAGGAGAGTATGGAGAACATATGGGTGGTCAAACACTAGCTAGGAAGATTCTTCGATATGATTATTTCTGGCCTGAATTAAACTGAAACTCTGCATAATACACCAAAAACTGTGACAGATGCCAAAGATTCGCAAAGATTCCAAGAGCACCGTCAATAGAATTAACCCAAATGATCAGCCCCTGGCAGTTTGCTATTTGGGGGATTGATTTAACTGGAGCATTACCAGCTGCAAAGTCTAACATTATATACACCATTCATTATTTTACTAAGTGGGACGAAGCAAAGCCACTAGCCACCATTGCCTCAAAGAAAGCTATAAATTTTATGCTGGAAAATGTTACTTGCAGGTTTGGTGTGCTAAAAAAGATAGTGACAGACAATGAGACTCATTTGAGAGTGAGGAATTCAAGGCTTTCTATGCTAAGTACAAGATCCAGAAAAGCTTCGCAAATGTGGCCCATCCCCAGGCAAACGGGAAAGTGGAAGCAGTCAACAAGATTGTCAAGTCAACCATTAAAAGCATCTTGAGAAAGCTAAAGATGGTTGGGTATATATCAGACGACTCATAAATCTACGACTGGGCACATACCATTCTCCTTGACATTCGGCTCCAAAGCAATTATTCCTATAGAGCTGGAAGTTCCCACTCATCGTAGAATCCACTTCAATCAAGCGCAGAATGAGCAACTACAACTTGAAGCACTAGATTAGCTTGAGGAAAAAAAGAGATGAAGCAGAGCTCCAAATTTCAGCACACCTGAAAAGGATAGTCAAGCACTTCAACACCAAAGTCCGACAGAGAACTTTCAAAGTTGGAGACCTTGTGCTAAAGCGGGTGATGAATAGTATAGGAGTATTCAGCCAAAATTGGGAAGGACCATACATAATCAGCGTAAAGCTCTTGGATGGCACATTCAAACTGTCAACGGTTATGTAATCCCAATACCAAGAGCCTGGAACAGTGACTATCTGCATCGATATTTTACTTAATGTATTGTTCAATTCTTGTGAAAAAAATTGTAAATATTTTGCAAGTATCGTATTTGAACATCATCTCTATGAATGAAAGCATGCCTGCTTATCTCGATCATATATATGAAATTTTTTGTAAAATAATTCAAAATTTTCTTAAAAATTGACTTGACATTTCTGGCTACACAAAGGACGCTTGCTTCCTCACAAACCGACAAGACATGATGACCCTTACAATGCAGCCCGATAGAGATAGCTCAAGTGTTGAGTGTTATAGACATAGTTCTACACAAATGCGAGGATGTAATATGCACCACCTTGTAGATCGAAAGGGGGAATCGCTAGGAGTCAAATGGCGAAAGGCGCGACAAGCAATCACAAAGACAAAAGGTTGCAAGTTTCACCAAAGGGCCACCTCCCCAAGTGGAGGTACATGACCCTAGTTCTTTAACTGTGATCGCTTGCCAAGACAAGCATCCAGTAAAAGAACTGGCGTCCACCCCATGGAATGATGCAACAACAAAAGCTTCCCAAGCGAAGCAGAAAGGAAAAGTCCTGTATGGGGGCACCCAATCAAGTCTCCAACGCCCGATTTACTCGACTAGAAGGGATGAACGTTGGGTGATAAGACCTGTCCGAGGACATCTAATCTAGTTTCTCTGAGGCTTGATTTACAAGGTCGGAAGAGACGAACGTTGGATTAAGGAAAAGTCCTGTCTAGGGCGCCTAATCAAGTCTCCGACGCCTGATTTACTCGGCTAGAAGGGACGAACGTTGGGTGATAAGACCTGTCCGGGGGCATCCAATATAGTTTCCCCAAGGCCTGATTTACAAGGTCGGATGAGATGAACGTTGTATTAAGGAAAAGTCCTATTTGGGGGTGCCCAATCAAGTCTCCGACGCCTGATTTATTTGGTTGAAAGGGACGAACATTGGGTGATAAGACCTGTCCAGAGGTATCCAATCTAATTTCTCCAAGACCTGATTTACAAGGTCAGAAGAGACGAACGTTGGATTAAAGAAAAGTCCTATTTGGGGGTGTCTATTCAAGTTTCTGATGTCTGATTTACTCGGTTGGAAGGGACGAACGTTGGGTGATAAGACCTGTCTGGGGGCATCCAATCTAGTTTCTCCGAGGCCTAATTTACAAGGTCGAAAGAGACAAATGTTGGATTAAGGAAAAGTCCTATCTGGGGGCACCTAATCAAGTCTTTGACGCCTGATTTACTCGGTTGGAAGGGACAAACATTGGGTGATAAGACCTGTCCGGGGGCATCCAATCTAATTTCTCTGAGGCCTGATTTACAAGGCCAGAAGAGACAAACGTTGGATTAAGGAAAAGTCTTGTCTAGGGCCGCCCATTCTCATATCCGATGCCTGATTTTCTCGGCTGGAAGGGACGAGCGTTGGGTTATAAGACCTATCCAAGGGCATTTAATCTAGTCTTCGATGTCAGATAGACGAACATTGGATTAAGCTAAGACCTCTCTGGGGCACAGGAACTAAGGAACTCTCCAAGAAGACGCATATAATCAGCCAATAAAGTCGGGTTTCCTAGATACATTGGCAAGCTCAGAATCTATCAATACACTGGCAAACGCAAAAAGACTTCTCCAACAAATGTGGAAGCTTCTAGTGCCTTAATTAAAATCAAAGAAACTCGGCAAAGTTGGTCACATCCAGCCTATGCAATTCGTGATGACCTAGGGTATGGGGGCAACACAACCACATTGGAATGGAACAATTGCTTAGAAGACATACCACAAGCTCATCACGACATCGCAATAAATAAAAGACTTGTACAAGAGCCGAAGTACAAAAAAAGCAATTTTATTTCATTGAAGCAAGTTCTTTGTAAAATCGGAAGTGATGGTCGGCACTCACATAAGATATGGTCAAAGGAAATTACAAACAAAGGTGCAACATAAAGCAGAAAAAGCATTCCAAAGCCTTAATCCTTTATTCTTACCTTTAGAAGAACTACCTGACCTTAATATGAGCTTGCTAGGTCTGGTTGGAGGAGGTGTAATGGAAGGCTGGCTTGCATCCTTATTTTCTTCGTCACCTTCGGTAATGTCAAGGGAAAACGAAGCAAGTGTTCTCTTATGGACACACGTTTTCTCCCATGCCTCTTCATTAGAGACTTAACGTTTTTCCTATGCAGCCCTTGACATCCTTCTTTGGGCTCTCTTTTAGCTTTCGACATCTTCCGTCCCCCCCTCCAGATAAGCCAGTCAAGTCATCCAAATCACGAACTGCATCAATTTTCTATGATTGAGACCCAGGTTGAGAAGCAGAAGCTGAAGTAAACTCGGGAGATAAGGAAAGATCTCTTGGTGGATGAGTAGCAGTTAAAGCACTTGCCGTCATTTGAATTGAAGAAGTAAAGATTGCTTCAGTTCCAGTTCCTTCAAGCACAACAAGAGAAGGCTTTAGAGTGACCAGGCATAATTTAAACCAATGATAATCAAGGAACTCATCGTACCCATATGGAGTGAATAAGAGGTCCCAGTCTGGTAAGATTGATCAATGCTAGTTTTACCTGAGATGAGAGGGCTTCTTAGATTTATTCACAAGCATTAGGTTCGCCGTCATTACCATCATCGCCTTTCGAGTGCTCCTCACCATCCTCTTTCTTTTATCCAGGACTAGCAGTGGGGTCTGTGGAAGGCACAACGGCAGGCTTGAGATCAGAAATGATAACTTCAACGGAAGTAGCCTCTACAATGGTAGTGGTTGTATCCGGGACATGCTCCCCAGGAGACCCAGCTCCAACCGCTAGGCCACGCTCCTTCCTGAGTTCTTCTTTTCCCTGGGCAAGGGGAATAGGTGCTTCATCATCCAAGTAATGCTCCAAGAGATCCTCCTCCGTGTAACGATTTTCATCAAGCTACCCAAGAACTAAATCCCAAACCTCGGCCAAAGTGATCGGATATATATCTTGCAGGAAAGATAAAATCCATCGCCCTATTATGCTGAAAGTATAAAACTTAAATAAAGTATCGTTGAATCCGAACTTGGTATTAGCATGTGCTTGCTCAGCAGCGACCTTATCAGAAAGAGCCCGATTTCTCTCTCGCTCAAGTTCCTCCACTCTGGCCCTTAGCGAAGAAATTTTTATATCCTGAGTGTCAGCTTATTTATGCAAGCTGGCAGTGCTCTTTCTATAAGTTTCAATAGCTCTCTACTCCATGTCCAGTCTATCTTCAACATTCTTTTGAGCTGAGTGAGCATCTTTAACTTGAGCAGTCAACATGATTTCCTTCTGCTTATGGGAAGAAGTAGCAGCAGAAAGCTCTTCCTTAATTCTTTGATTCTCGGCCTCCAGCTCCTCAGTCCGCTTAGAAAGGAATTCAGTATCAGTGTTGCTGGCCTTGAGAGTTTTGTTCCGTCTATCCTTATCATTTTGCATAGTGAGAATTGCCTCATAATTGAGCTTACTGATTCTATGGAGTTCGTCAACCAGCTTCTGCCAAATGGTCAACCTCTTGACATCATCTTTCATCGTCTCGAGGTTCTTAAGCATGAGCTTTTTGTCCATCGGAGTTATGTTCAAATAAAAGCGAACTCCTTTAAGAAACCAGTTGGAAAGCATGCAGAGAGTGTGCTAGGTGCTTTTAAGAAAGAGTAGCGTAGCTTTTGGATGATTTGCTGGATATCGATAGGAGGAGAGGCAGCAGTTGGATGTGCAATAGGTTGAAGGCTCATGGAAGTTTGAGCAGTGGAAGCGGGATCCTTATCAGTACTGGCACGTTTCACATCACCACCACGATCCTTTTCCATATCATCCCGCTTCTTCCTTTTCTTCCTCTCGTCCTTCACCCGCTTGTCCCGGTCATGACGATCATTTCAGGCTTTCCTATTCTGCTCATCCCTCTCCTATCGCTCACGAGCCTCTTGAGATTTTCTTAGCCTTTGATCTTTATCAGTCTCCCCATTACGAGTATGAGGTGGCAGTTGAATTAATCCACATATGAGTGGTTCATGGTTTGACATGAAACAAAGAAAACGAGAGTTCAATCTCTGAAGCAGGAAGCACTGAGGCAAGACAATATATATATATAGGATATCAAAAGCCCTAAGTGTGTGTTGTGTGTGATCTAACACACATCGAGCAACGAACCACTCGTCATTTTCGGAGTCAAAGAAGCCGCAATCTTATAGAAGGGTTTTCGAGAGGAAGAAGTAAGAGCCAATTCAGAAGATGTCTTTGAAGCTAGTGTGTCAAGTCAGGAAGTTGCAATATCACCCCTAAAAAGCTTGCCAGAAGTTATAATGATGTCACTCAAAACACCGTAAATGTAAAAAAAATCCTTCTCCGTCGTGACTTTGAGCATGGGATCGACATCACCTCTTTCAACTAAAGAATCACCTTTGCTTGCGATTTCTCCTTCCTCAAGCTGCTTACTAGCCTTTGTAGGAGATTTACCCTCGCGATGCACGATATCTTCCTCAACAATGGGAGGCAACTTAGGTTGGTCAGATGAACCAGCTCCACCAGCAGGATCTATGCACTTCTTTAATACGGATCAATACACAATTGAGGGACACAAGTTTAGGGGTTTGACTTGTGTCATCTGTTGTGTGGGCTCAATATCAGTCGGTAACCCATTCTGGTATTAAAAGGGTACCCCGCACTAGGTAGGGGTCAGGGCACGCAAACTGAACTAATAGTAAGAGGTTCATCTGAAAAGTGGGTGTATGCAAGTGCGTTCCGACGGATTCATGCGCGTGCTTGGGTCCGGTCTATGGGGGAAAATAAGCCATTGTAGCACCAGTAAATAAGTCTGTGTCCTTCTGTAGGTTACCACTTTAGGAAGTAATACACCCTACTATGCGGCCGACACAGGGTATTTACATGTTAGGGAGCCGATTGCTTGTGGTAGTAATTAGGGTACATCTAGTCCTCTCTGTTTTCCGTTTAGGTAGCCATTATTTCTGTTTGGGTAACACCCATTATTTCTGTTGAGGTACCTATTGTTGACATCAAAAGTTGGTCATTATTGACAGTCAACCCCAATCATACGTAGAACACACGAATAATAATCACAGAGTATGGAAAAATAAGTAAAAACGGGGAACACACACATAATTTTTATAGTGGTTCGGCAAAATCAGTGCCTATGTCTACTTTATATATATTGATTTGCTTTTGATTACAAGTACAATTTATTTACATTTTTTGAAGAAATTGGGAGATGAGTAATATGAACACAAGTTATTCGTGTTTGAGTGGAGTGAGAACTGGCTATTTTTATAGTTAGCCGTGGGTTTCTTTCAGAGAATCCAGAGTGCCAAAATTTGACCCCTTTCCGCTTTGGGGAAAGAGGTATTTATAGGAGGAGAAGTGGGCTGAATGAGGTGCCATGCGTCTGGCTTCTTTTGCGGAGCTTGGACACATGGAGCTCGATCCATAGGAATAATTGTCGAGGGGGAGGGGGGAGGGTACCCGGTCCACTGTTGAGCAATAATATCTTCGAGAATTATGGTGTATCAAAAGTAGAGCTTTGGCTTGGAGTGTTGATCGCTTTTAATGCCTTGAGAATCGGGCTAAACAATGACTCATCTGGATATTCCTAGGGGAACTCAGGGATATTAGATCGATCCGAACTTTAAGGAGATGGTTGACCCAGTCCGCCGAGAGAACTATTATGTCACTGCTTGAAGGAGACTGGCTCAGGCTGAATCCTTCTTGGGCTTTCTGGAATAGAAGCCATTTGCTGAGATCGGTCGGTGCTGATTCGTGAATTTTTTGACATTGGGCTTTGATCCGTTGAACCGTGACAACTTTTGCCAAAAAGTTGGCCAACACTTTGCCCTCCAGAATACAACTTTCTTGGTAAAAGAAGGTGTGTTTTGGATATTATATCAGAGCTCAATATGCGGGTAGCTATGGTTGTGCCGAACCATATTAAGGCCAGAAATCTAACGATCTTGATAGTTGTATTAAGGCTAGAAATCCAACGATCTTGATAGTTGTATTAAGGCCAGAAGTCCGACGATCGACGCAGATCGTATTAAGGTCAGAAAACCGAAAACCACCGAAGACCGTATTAAGGCCAAGAGTGCCACAAAAGTCGCCTTCATAGCAATATCTAATGCCTACAAGGATAGTGTAGGTCATTCTCGATTTAGAGATAGCTATGAGCTTGATTGGGTTAGTATTAACCATACTCGGCTTAAAGAGTCGAGGGGGGGGGGGGTAATAACACTTGGCTTAGAGAGGTAGTAAGTATATGCCATACTCGGCTTACGTATTTGGCGAGTATTATCTATACTTGACTTATGGAGGTGGCGAGTATTATCCATACTCGGCTTTGGCAAGTGTTAACCATACTTGGCTTATCTTGTCTATACTCAGCTAATGGAGTCAGATATATATATATATATATATATATATATATATGGTGGCGGGGATCGACTGTGTTCTTTGAGACGGTGGCTAGCATCGACACTATTTTCATAAGTGATCAAAAGATTTGAATATTTGTCATACTTCTAAAAGGGTATTGTGAGAGTCGATGAACGACCATTATGCTCGGCCTAGAGAAGCGGCGAGTATCATCCATACTCGACTTATAGATATTTGACCATACTCGGCTCATGGAGTTGGTTTGATATAGTGGTAGGTATTGACCGTATCTTAGTAATAGTGGCTAACACTGACCATGTTAGGGTCGACGAGCGTCAGTCACATTCGGCTTAAATCGTTCAAACATAATTCATGTTTAAAAAAGAAAGTCTATTGCTGCTAAAGAGCTATTACAATGGAATAAAAGATAAATTCTATGTGGGTGATAGTTGAATCCAAAGCATGTCTAGGAGCTAATTCCTAACCCCGTATATGTGTATTTCAACATCCCCATATTATTGAAAGAAATAAAAATACATTTTTCTAAAATAAAAACCTAAGTCTTATTAACTGATGATGATGCTGCGATTCCTGGGCTCAAGATCCTTTCCGTTTCTTTGAGCTCGAGGACCGATCTGAGGACCTTGGGCAGAAGATTGTGGCGACCAAGGCCTGTGTAGGCTTCTTGACGTACTCGTGCAGTTCTCCACGCCTGACCCTATCCTTGATGAGATCGCGCAAGTGCCTGCATTCACTGGTGCTATGACCTGCCATGTTGTGGAACATGCAGACCTTTCAAGAGCCGAGTTCCTTTTGGGATGGCTCCCTCCGAGGTTTTGGGAAGGGCAGAGTTCCTTGTACATCAAGGTAGATATCGAGCAGGGAGGAGTTGAATTTGGTGTATTGATCATACATGTTCTCTCTCTGGAGTCGTACATTGCGATCATTCTTTTTCAAGACTTTTCCTTTTCCTTTATTCTGGCCATTGGTGTTAGACGGACCTCCATCTGTGGTAGTGAACTCCTCAAGGCTCTCCATCTCAATGCTGGTGTCTTCCTATCGGAGAAACCTATTGGCTTCGGCATAGAAGTCCTCGATATCTTTAGGGGGATCTCTGGTTAAAGAGATCCTAAATTCTGATTAGTTCTGGACACCTGCAATGGTAGCCATAAGCACCATCGACAACTTGTGTCGATCGACTGAAGCTATAGCCACTTGAATCTTTCTAAAAAGGATCTAAGGCTCTCTCTCTAGACCGCTGCTTGATAGAGGTAGAAACATGGCACTCTTGGGTCGGGATATGTGGACTCTGAACTGTTCGATGAAGCGAATGACCAACATGTTCTAGTTGTTGATCGACTCAATTGTTAGCTGCCATGACCACACATCAACTATGTCGATGAGGAAGAGGGGGAAGCATTTGGCCATGACGTTGGTCCATGCCGAGAGAATTTCCATGTGACGCATGTATCGCATGAGATGAATGGTTGGGTTGGTCCGTCCGTTGTAGGGCTCCAGGACCGGAAGCTTAAAGTCTGGACAATTTCAGGATTTTCTCATATCCCTGGTGAATGGACTGCAGTGGATGTCATCCACATCTTGTTGAGAAGACATTCCCCGGGTGAAGCGTCTGATGATGCTTGCAAGTTATCTTCCATCTCCGAGGAGTTGATGTCATGAATTCAGGTCCCGTTGGTGAGAATTCCAGCACTAGGGTCCATCAGAAGCATGCTCGGAAGGGGAACCGTTAGTTAGGCTCGGCCGCCGAGAGTTGAGTGAAGGTGAGAGCAAGGATGAATTCTAGCTTCGTGTTCTGGTTCAGCCGCTGCTGGGATCATCCAATTATTATTGGACTGAACCATACCCAGTCCTATTGGGAGTAATAGGCTTAGGCGAGTGGTACCCGTCTGGAATTCGGGATTGCCCCCACTCGGGGGTATGTTAGAAGGGTTTATGGTAGTCTTTCCCTCCATCACATCGGGGACCGGTATAATAGAGTGGTCTTGGTGACGTGGAGGGATACTCTCACCAGCCCTTCATTGAGAGGTGGCATAAGGCGGGTTTGCAATGAGATGTTGGGTCGGTCCAGGTGTAGCAACGTTCTCGGTTCTGGCTGACCCATTGGTTGAGCTTGTTCTAGAGCTAGTTGTCTAGGGAGTTGAGTCGGGTCCTGGAGTGAAGGTAAGGTGGTCGGCTGGTCCGGAATTTGGCTATAGCCGACCATAGAATATGTGGTTATCATAGCTCCATGTAGTACTGGCAGTGATGATCCTAGCACTGGCCGATCGGGGAGTGAAGTTGAGCCAGGAGGAAGCAAAGGTTTTTCTGCAGACCGAAGATCAGTTGTTGCCCCAACCCCCGCCTGTGGAGGAAATGATACTGGAATGTGAGGACTCTTTTCCACGCGAGCGAGAAAGTCGTTCATCGCTTCTTACTGACATTTGAGAATTTAGCCCTTAGATGCCATCTGATTTTTGAACTCGAACAAGATATTTTCCATGTCGTCCCCAATAAGGTATTGGGACGTGTTTTCATGGGAGGAAGCCTCATGGATTGCCCTCGCTGCTATTGTTCCTGCTGCATAAGCAGGTAAAGGATGAGAAGTCGAAGCACCCTTCTTCTGCTTGTTTGCTATGGTCGGTCCAGAAATTGCTGAAGGTGGTCGAAGTTCGTAGAGTATGTCTGGGCGCTGCTCCCCTCCCTGGCGCGCCAAAGTGTTGACGTCAAAAGTTGGTCACTATTGACAGTCAATCCCCCAATCGTGCGTAGAACACATGAATAACAATCACAGAGTATGGAAAAATAAGTAAAAACGGGGAACGCGCACAGAATTTTTATAGTGGTTCGGCAAAATCGGTGCCTACATCCACTTTATATATATTGATTTTCTTTTGATTACCAGTACAATCTATTTGCTTTTTTTGAAGAAATTGGGAGATAAGAAATATGAACACAAGATATTTGTGTTTGAGTGGAGTGAGAACTGACTATTTTTAGAGTTAGCCGTGGGTTTCTTTCAAAGAATCCAAAATGCCATAATTTGATCCCTTTCCTCTTTAGGGAAAGAGGTATTTGTAGGAGGAGAAGTGGGCTGAACGAGGTGTCACGCGTCTGGCTTCATTTGCAGAGCTTGGACACTTGGAGCTCGATCTAGTTGAATAATTATGACGGAGAGGGAGGGGGACACGGTCCACTGCTGAGCAATAGTATCTTCGTGAATTGTGGCTTGCGTCGCACCCGAGATGTGGTGTATCAAAAGTAGAGCTTTGGCAGTGAGTGTTGACCGCTTTTAATGCCTTAAGAATCGGGCTACGCAATGACTCATCTAGATATTTCTAGGTGAATTCAAGGATATCCAATTAATCCGAACTTTAAGGACACGGTTGACCAGTCGGCCGAGAGAACTATTATGTCGCTGCTTGAAGGAGACTGGCTCGGGCCGAATCCTGCTTAGGCTTTCTGGAATAGAGGTTGTTTGCTGAGATCGGTCGGTGTTGAATCGTGAGTTTTAGACACTGGGCTTTTTTTCGTTGAACCATGACAACTTTTGCCAAAAAGTAGGTGAACATCTGTTATTTCTATTTGGGGTAAAACCCATTATGAAAATAGAGTACACCTAAAACTACCATTTTGTTTCTGTTGGGATCATTCTGTTTTTGTTATATTAAAGGACACCTAATTCTGTCATAAATCATGTTATACTAGTATCGGTGCAGAGAAAAGTATTTAAGAAGCATAGTCTACTCTGTTTATTCTGCTTATCATATTCATCCTATTTATATCTGTTATTGATACTGCTATCTCTCATCTAGTCTTATATGCTTGTCATGATACTTTTATCTCTTTATACGCTAAAAGTCACTGGACTTGCCATACTTTATGTCTGACCCTTTTTGTTTCCTTTTCTCTCTCTACCTTACCTCATCCCTAGGTTCTAAGGGTGGGAACGCTCAGGCGTGATTAGGACTCTCTCTTCTGTTTCTGCTTGGATCTGGATCAGCTTTGATGTATCTCTTCGATTACTTGTCTATTTATTATGACTATTATTAGGGATTATGATTTTACATTTCAGTACTCTGATGGTTTTTAGTGCAAGGCAGATGATTTAGTTTAATGTACTTGATTTCAGTATTTTAGCTTGATGTCGTATTTAGTTTTGAGACTACGATGTTTCTCTACTGAATAATAAAGTTTTAAATTTTCGCTGCTATTTTTATATTTGTCTTGTGAGATTCAGTTTCTGTTTACTTATAACGCTTCATGGAATTTAATGCACTCTGATAAAGAGTGACATTAAAGAACATTGGGTGTCACATTAGGTATCAGACCTGAACATTAAAAGATCGGATAAACATTTTGAAAATTCTTTTCAAAAATAAAGTATTTTCAAGGAAAAATCTGTTTTGAAAAACATATTCCCCAAAGCTATATAAAATATCTTTCCGATTCTCTATTTGAATCCCTTTCCTTTTCTTTTCTTTTCATCATGTCTGGGGAACCAAATCTTCCCGAGTGCGTTCCGATACCAGCTTGGTTCCGTAGATATCTTGAGGCTACGATACCTGCCGGAGGCCAAGGGGATGCCCCTCCCCCAGCAACAGCCGATGTTCCTCCACCTCTACGAGTAGATAATTTCTTTAAGATATGCAAGGACTTCTGTGCTATGCGAGGAAAACCTTTCCATGGAACTGAAAGTTTTATGGAAGAGCATAATTAGTTGTGAGAGGCAGAGAACTTGTATGGACTTTTTGATGTTGACGACCGTAGGAAGACAAAGTTGGCTACATGGAAGCTTAAGGACGAGGCTTCGTTTTGGTGGGAGGTAACGCAAGCAGGGCGTCCAGTTGATACTTAGGCTGATTTCCGACATAGATTCGAGATGAAATTTCTTTCTCAGGCAGAAGAGAGTATGCAGATGGAGAGATTCTTGGCACTTAAGCAAGGAAGTATGTCTGTTAAAGAGTATGTCAATAAGTTCAATCAGTTGGCAAGCTTTGGGCTGGAACTGGTGAATACCTCACACAAGAAAGCTTTGAAGTTCGCGAGAGTATTAAATTAACCTCTCCAAGCATTGGCATTGTCCCATATACTGATGGGGGTAACTTTTGAGAGGCTTATTGACATGGCATTGATGCACGAAGAGGGTAAAGATGAAAGGAAAGAGGTTAAGGCTGATGAGACTCAAAACAAGAAAGTGTGGCCTAAGAAAGAAGCACAAAAGAAAGGTGGAAAGAACGACAAAGCTCATAAGAAGAAGAAATGTCATGGTTGTGGGAGCCTGGGTCATCTGGTCAAGGATTGCAAAAAAAAGGAAGAATACTAGCATAAACTGTGGTGAATTTGGACACTATATTGGGGAGTTCCCGAAGAAGCAAGGACATGGGCAAAGGGCAAGACTTTCTGGAGGGCAGGTGCATGCTCTCGAGGCCATTGGACCGGACAGAGGTAGGAAAGTTCCGTTGAAGGTTTGATTTTCCCTTCCGATCATCCAGTTAGGACTATTTTTTATTCCGATGCTTCTCACTCTTTTATATATGATTATGTGGTTGATCCTCTGCACCTTAGTACTAGTATTGTTTCTGATCCCGTTATCATCTCAAACCCCATTTGGGAAACGATTCATCTGTCTATGATATGTCGGGGTTTTGAGGATATATTTGTTAGGCATTGAGTTTGAGTGCGATGCTTGTGTGCTTAGTTTTATGGGCTATGGTCTGATTCTATGGATGGATTGGTTAGCCATGTATGGAGCCATCTAGACTATGAGAGGAGGGTCGTTAAACTTATGACTTTTTGAGGGAGGACACTCGAGATTTCCTGTGACCCAAAGGGGTCTGTCATAGTTAGCTTCCTTGAATCACTTGATGCTTCCGCCAATGATTTGTAATCCGTTTCCATAGCCTGTGAGTATCCGGATGTTTTTGATGAGGTTAGGGGTTTATCTCTGAGGCGTGAGATTGATTTTTCTAATATACTTGGTGGATAATGCGAATTAAGTCACATTGTTTGTGCACCACATGGATCCTAGGGAAGGGGGGAGCTTAGCAAGCAAGTAGGGGAGCTACTTGAGAAGAGGTTTATTAAGCGAAGTATATCAGAATGGAGTGCTCCAGTCGTTTTTGCAACTAAGACGGATGGCTCACTTCGCCTATGTGTGGATTATAGGGAATAGAATGAGCTCACTTAGATGAATAGGCACCCACTCCCGAGGATTGACGATCTGTTTGACCAGCTTATAGGCGCACCTGTTTTCTTGCAGTTAGATCTGGCCATGGGATTTCATCAGTTGATGGTGGCTGAGGACAATATAGACAAGACCGCTTTCAGAACTCCAGATGGCTTCTTGTAGTGGCTAGTCATGCTATTTGTGTTGACAAATGCACCCGCATGTTTTGTGGATCTGATGAGTAGGGTGTTTAAGGAGTTTCTGAATAAGTTCGTGGTGGTCTTTGTGGATGATATCCTGATTTTCTCGAAGAGCGAGGAAGAGCATGCCCTACATTTAGGAGAGGTTTTGAAGAATCTCAGAGGACAACGACTTAAGGAGAAATTCTCCAAGTGTCACTTCTGGAGAAAGGAGGTAAGATTTCTGGGGCATGTGGTCTCCAAGGATGGGATAGCGGTGGATCCCGCGAAAGTAGTTGCAGTTCAAGATTGGAAGGTTCCAAAGAATGCAACGGAGGTGAGAAGTTTTATTTGTTTAGCGGGCTATTATTGGAAGTTTATTAAGGACTTCACAAAGATATCAGCCTCACTCACCGGACCGACGAAGAAGAATCTGACCTTTTTATTGGAGTATTGACTGTGAGGATGCTTTTCAACGGTTGATGAGGGCTCTGATAACATCCGTAGTCTTGACATTGCCAAATGGGAGCAAGGTGTTTACGGTGTATATTGATGCATGTGGTAGAGGGCTCGGTGCCGTCTTGATGCAGGAGGGAAGGGTAGCATGTTATGGTAGTAGACAGTTGAAGGTTCATGAGAAGAACTACCCTACCCATGATTTGGAGTTAGCTCTTATAATGTTCGCCATTAAGACTTGGCGACATTATCTCCTTGGAGAGAGGTTCGAGTTATAGACTGACCATAAGTCGCTCAAGTATCAGTTCTCGCAGAAGGATCTCAATTTGAGACAACATAGATGGATGGAGTTCCTAGCATCCTATAATTGGGATTGCTTATACCCCTGGCAAGGGTAATGGTAGAGGATGACTTTGAGTCCTCTATTCATAGAGAGGCAGAGTTTGGAGTACATATCAACCTTCGATTTTAGGCTATCTACAGATCTTACACCTAGTTTGCTGGCATCCTTAGAGGTGCGATCTACTCTTATGGATCAGATAGGATCTTCGCAGCGAGAGGTCCCATAGATAGTAGACATCTTAGATAGATTCAGTAGAGGGGAGGTTTCTAGTCACCTCGGTAGATATTTTGCAGATGGTAGAGGGTGGCTACGACGAGATGGGAGGCTTTGTATTCCCCGAGTTGGGGATTTGTTGAGGACAGTCCTTAAGGAAGCCCATCATTCTAAGGATGACTATCCATCTGGGCGGCGATCAGATGTACAGAGACATGAAGAGGATTTTCTTTTGGGCCGGGATGGAGAAAGATGTAACAGAGTTTATAGCTTGATGTTTAGTTTGCCAGAAGGTAAAAGCTGAACAGAAGAAGCCTGGCGGTTTGCTTCATCCTTTGGAGGTCCCACAATGGAAGTGGGAAAGCGTCTCTATAGACTTCATTGATGGTTTGCCTAGATCGAGGAGAGGCAACACCAGTATCCGGGTTATAGTAGGCTAGCTTACTAAGAGAATTCATTTCATTCCTGTCAAGAGAAAGAGAACAACAACATGGTTGGCATTAGTTTATCTTCATGAGATAGTCCGTCTACATGAAGTACCTTCTAGCGTAATGAGTTATCCTTATCCCATTTTCACTAGTGAGTTTTGGAAGAGCCTGCAAGTGGCATTAGGTACACAGTTATGTTTGAGCACCGCATATCACCCTCAGACCGATGGACAGACTAAGAGGGTGAATAAAGTCCTTGAGCATCTTTTGAGGCTGTGTATCCTAGACTTCGGAGGGACTTGGGAAAAGCATTTTCCATTAGCGAAGTTTGCCTACAACAACAGTTATCAGGCTAGTATAGACATGGCACCCTTCGAGGCATTATATGGATGACCTTGCAGATCACCGACTTGTTGGTGGGAGACTACAGAGAGGCTTCTACTTGGACCTGAGATGATTAGAGAGACTTTGGAAAATATTGATCTTATCCACCGACGTATGAAGACAGTTCAGGATAGGCAGAAGTCCTACGTAGATAAGAGGAGGACGGGCGTTGAGTTTAAGGTAGGAGACATGGTTTACATCAAAGTATCACCTTTGAGGAATGTGGTTTGCTTTGGATCTGTAGGGAGATTGACACCAAGGTTTGTAGAGCCATTTCCCATAGTAGAGAGGATAACTCAGATGGCCTATAGGGTGAGATTACCAAAGATATTGGCGGGTATTCATGATGCTTTCCACGTTTCCCATTTGCGGAAGTGCCTTCACGATATAGCATAGGTGGTTGAGCCAAGCATGCTTGAGGAAGTAGAGGTAGAAAAGGAGGCAACAGTTAGACGAGTTCCTACCCGTATACTTGAATCAGAGGTTAAGAAACTACGCAAAAAAGAGGTTAAGTTGATGATAGTTCAATGGGGAGAAGACAGCGAGGATGCAACTTGGTAGACTGAAGACAAGATTCGCGCTTCGTACACTTTTCTTTTCAAGGGTATGTTCTTAAATTCTTTTTCCAAGCTTTTATTCGTACTTGCTTATGTCATTTGAGTATATCATATCAATCGAATCATCGACCTTTAGGTCGAAAACCAATGGATGTAAACATGTGTTTGAGACATGTTATGTTTGATGGATTCAAATGGTTGCCAGTGATTGCTCGTAGATGCATATACACACAATAGGCACTAGATCGGCTCAAACACTCTCATACTAAATATGGATGTGTGTGCATTCTTTTTATGGGTGAAAATGGATGTATCATCACATGGATGTTGCATTTGGACAAATGATTTTCTACACATGTATAGTTTACATGATATACTAGGAATATTTGTATACATTTTTGATTCATGGCATAAACATATATTGCATTAAGGAGGTCAACTGAATCAGTAGACCGCCTGATTTTCACATTAGCATAGGAACATATATATACACCTTTGCATATGATTCATACAAACATTAGCAACTCCTATGGAACATGGATGCTTGTGGATGATGGATGAGTAGATGACTATAGGTGGATGTTAGGATAGTAACGTTCTCCTAGACTTGGAGATTTCGGTGACGAAATCCTTTAAGTAGGGGAGAATGTAACACCCCGTAATTTAATAGAACATTAGTAATCTAAAGGGATACTTAATTTAATATTGGGAATTAAATAAAACAGACTATACCATTGTGTTCGTCTCGGGATTCTGGTTCAGATAGACTCTGAGTTTGCGTAAAACAGATATCGTATGAGAAAGATATGAAGGTTAAAAGTTTGTATACGTTTAAGAGACTTATGTATAAACAAAACGAACAAGGATTTAAAATAAATCAAATAAATGAAGCCGGTATACAAGGTGGGAAGCAGACCCGTTAAGGGTCGACCCACGCCTGACTGGGTCGACCTAAGGTCTGGTGGGTCGACCCAGGTGGGGGTGGGTCGGCCCAACCCTGATCTGGCCGAATATATTTTCCTATTGCTGGAAGTATTCGTTAACCAGGTTCATTATTTTCTAAACGGTTGGATTTGAAAACAGAGATCTAACGGTCAAGGATTGTCTTGTAAACTCTACATAAAGGCATGCATTCCTATCAAATAAATCATACTTCTTTATACTTCTTCCTCAAACTCTTGTTCTGAAAAATATAAAATGAAGATGGGGAGATGCTGCCGAAACTTGGATTGAATCAAGACAATTCTTACCTAACGTATACAAGAATCTCTTATGCAACATCAGCATATTAATTTCTGTTCTTTAAATCCAATCTCTATGAGTTCATATTACTTGTAGATATAAATATTTAATAGTAACTTTGACATGTTAATAAACCTGGATCTGAGCCTACGCCTATTAAGAAATTGATTCACATCTAAACAAGATCTGCTATAATTACATGTACACTTGTTCTGCTGTTCAGTTGTTATTATATGCCTATTTCTGTTATTATATGCCTATTTCTGTTCTTCTCCCTCTCTTATTCCCTTTTTATTTTGTAAGCCTAGGCTACCTTCGAGCCTAAGCCAATCTCGTAAGAGATATGAATGAAATTAGGACAATTAGGGAATGAAAATAAAAGAGGGAAAATCAGGGCATATCTTGTACCGTGGAATATGATTGAAACTTTTGGGGCATATCTTGTACTGTGGTATATGACTGAAATTTAGGGTGCATGAACATGTAAATCTCTATGCCTAATTCGAGGATTAAGTGGAACATGTGATGAAACTATATATACTTAACCTTTGGAACCTATTTAATCTGTTAAGGTTATATGAACCTGTTAACATATTTAAATCTGTTGGGGTTAAGTAAACTTGTTCAATCTGTTAGGGTTAAATAAACCTGTTTAATCTGTTGGGGTTAAGTAAACATGTTTAATCTGTTTAGGTTATACGAACCTATTAACCTGTAGAACTTATCATGTTAATCTATGGGGGCTAGGTGTACCTATAAATCTGTAAGGCTTAACCTATTAAAAATCCTAATCAATTGGGGGACATAAATTTAGGGGTTTGACTTGTGACATCTGTTGTGTGGGGCCCATATCATCTAGTAACCTATTCTGGTATTAAAAGGGGACCCCGCACTAGGTAAGGGTCAGGGCATGCATACTGAACTGATAGTAAGAGGATGATCTGAAAAGGGGGTGTATACGGGTGCGTTCCAATGGAGTCATGTGCATGCATGGGTCTGGTCTGTGGGGGGGGGGGGTAAATAAGCCACTGTAGCACAAGTAAATAGGTTTGTGTCCTTATATTGGTTGCGACTTTAGGAAGTAATACACCATACCGTGGGGCCAACACAGGGTATTAACATGTTAGGGAGCCGATAGCTTGGGGTAGTAATTAGGGTACATCTAGTCCTGTCTTTTTTCTGTCTAGGTACCCGTTATTTCTGTTTGGGTAACACTGGTTATTTCTGTTGAGTTACGTATAATTTCTGTCTAGGGAAAACCCCTTATGTAACTAGAATACAACTAAAACTACAATTTTGTTTATGTTGGGATCATTCTGTTTCTGTTATATTAGGGGACACCTAATTTTATCATAAATCATGTTATACTAGTATTGGTGCAGAGAAAAGTATCTGAGAAGCATAGTCTACTCTGTTTATTCTGCTTATCTTGTTCTTCCTGTTTATACCTGTTATACGATATTGTTATCTCTCATCTAGTCTTATATGCCTTTCATGATACTTTTATTTTCTTATATGATAAAAGTCACTGGACTCGCCAGACTTTATGTTTGACCCTTTTTGTTTCCTTTTCTCTCTCTTCCTTCCCCAGAGGTTCTCATGGTGGGAACGCTCAAGCATGATTAGGACTCTCACCTATTTCTGCTTGGATCTGGATCTGCTTTGATGTATCTCTTCGACTAATTATCTACTTTATTATGGCTATTATTGGGGATTATGATTTTACATTTCTATACTTTGATGGTTTTTAGCGTACGACAGATGTTTTGGTTTGATGTATTGGTTTCAGTATTTTAGCTTGATGTTGTAACTGGTTTTGAGGCTATGATGTTTTTCTGCTGAATAATGAAGTTTTAAATTTTCACTGCTATTTTTATATATATCTTGTGAGATTCTTTTTCTGTTTACCTATAACGCTTCACGGTACTTAATGCATTTTGATAAAGAGTGGCATTAATGGACGTGGGGTGTCACATGAAGTACACACGATGGGATTATGATGTAATCATAAGGCATGCTCCGGGTTTAACCATAAACCAGTCACGATTTGTTCTGGTTATGTAATAATTTTTGGAATAAGTAGAATCTATTATCTCAAGCATGGAATATGTTTGAACAACATAAGTATCTTGCCAGGATTGTCAAGATTCTCAACCAAACCCAGAGTATGGCTTGTACTCGTTCTTCTACCCAAGGTACGGCTGATACCTATGTTGAAACTCTACTTGTCAGGATGTGACTAACTCCACGAGTATGGATTATACTCGAACCAGACTACCAAGTATGGATTATGCTTGGACCATCTAAAATATCTTGCCAGGATTTGTCAAGCAGACACCACTAAAACATCGAGTATGGACTATATGCTCAATCTCTCGGTAAGGGTCATACCCTGAGCATGATTTATCCTCAACTCTAGGCTTATAAGTATGTCTTATACTTGAAGGGTTGGGCTATCTTAGCAGGATATAGCAAGCTAATCCAATCACTACCCGGGTATGGTATAAACTTTATCCCCAGATATGGATTATACCTGACCAATCAAGTTACCCTACTAGGATTTGGCAAGATAACACGATCCCTGCCTGAGTATGGTCTATACTTATCTCCACCTTTCGGGTATACCTACTATCTATCAGGATATGACAGACTTGAATTTTTTCTAATATGAGTATGGTTCATACTCCGCCTCTCGGTATGGTTTATACCCCTCTTCAGATTTCCAAGCATGGCTTATACTTGAAGAACTACGTTACCTCGTCAGGATTTGATAGGAAATATCCGATCATCATATGAATACAGGTTATCCTCACGACTGGACTGTCTCGGCGAGACCCTGGTCCTTCCAGTTGTAACACCCCAAATTTAATAGACTATAACCATACTTTACTAATAATAAAATGGGAATTACTTAATTAAATATCCATAATTAAGTAAAAATGGCTTTACCATTGCGTTCGTCTCGAATTTCTAATTCAGATAGACCCCAAGTTTGCGATAAACGAATAACGTATGAAGAAGTTATGAGCATAAGAAGTTTCTATACACATAACGAGCTTATATAAAAATATAATTCAAAAATATTCAAACTATAAAAACGATACGAAGCAGAAAAATCAACGCAGGATTCCAGACCGTTGTGGGATGACCCACACTCGGCCTGGGTCGACCCATGATCGGTTGGGTCGACCCACCCAGATCCGCGGAAGATTTTGAACTGCATATATGGTCAAATTTGTGGCCAGGTTCATGCTGACTAAGTGCTACATGCACGGTTTGGATTAAAACCCTAAATCTGAAGGCTGAGGTTAGCTCTGTGAATCTATAAATAGGCAGCTCTCTCCCATTCCAATACATACATTCTTCATACCCTCTTCCTTTATGAATCTATTCTGAAATAAAAATATATATAATGGGGGAATGCTGCTGAAGCTGAGAACCACCGAGATAACATTCAAGATTTACATACACAACAAAAGGGATACGATTGGACTTTTCTGCAATGACATATTGATATATATAAGAGATTTATTCTCTTCTTCGCCAAGACCCGCTATGAGTTCCCTGTTATTTTCAGATCTGATTCCTAGACTATATCATTATAGTTAAATAAAATTGGGATTAGGATATACAGTGTTTATAAGATAATTGGTATACCTGTTTTTCATAGTTAATCACCTATGTCGTTTTATAAGTAAAACACATGCCTTTACTATTTGATAATTAATCAGTTATGTGTATCTATCTTCCTTTTACTTCTTTCTACGGTTTTATTTTATTTCTAGTCTTGTCTATATGCCTATGTGATTTGATTCTATTCTCCTTCCTCTATTTTTCTTTTTTTAGGCCAAGCCTAGGCCTTGGTTTCCTAGGCCTTTGGAAACCAAGGCCATGCCCAATTAGAGTTTGCGTATAATAAAAAATTGGATAATAAGAAATGGCATAAAAAGGGGAATTAGGCATATTGTTAAATTGAGGACTATTTAACTATAATTTGGAAAAGGGATAATATTCACTGGTTTATACTTGCTGTAAAATTGAAAAAATGGATAATATGCATAAACTTGTACATGCTGTAATTTGGGAACATAATTGTACAAATAATATGCATATGTATAAAAATGTTAGGTATAACTTAATGCAGACATTAAGTAAATGACATGTTGGAAGATTGTATGTACCAGAAGTAGGCTAATAAACTGAATCACTGTAGTAGTTATACATACATCTGGGCAGGTGTTTTGGAGAAGGGTTGTTGTGACAACCAGAATTCCGACAGACCGATCTTTTTTTTTTAAATTCCAATCTATCGAAACATGGATTGGTTTGCTCTGGTATCCTGCAGAAAAGACAGAAACATGAAATATGTCAGAGCTCAGAAAATATCTCACAGCGGAATGAATAAAATATAATATAAATCAAAGTATAGCCTTACCGTGTTAATAATACTGCCTAACAAGTATCCAAAGTTATAATGTCTTATGTATCTGCCACAAATCTAACCTGCGAGTATGTTATGAGGAGGGGGTCAGAACACAAGTTCTGGTGACTGGATTTAAAATATACACTTTGGATCAATTATATTTTCTTATTTGTTAGGTTATTTGGGTTAACAACACTTAAGGCTTACACATACGTCGCACCCTTTTACTTCCCAGTGGATTAACCTAATACCATATATATGTAGCTACCCCCAATACAGGGGTACTCCCCATGGTACCCCACTCGCACGGTTTCCAACATAACACCATCGGAATATACGCAGTCCCTCATCCTATGTCGTAGTGACGTACAGATAACAATACTACGTTCCATATATATCTATTATTACTATGCTACGTAAACGTACTGACTGCCATCTTTGTTCGAATCAGACTCCATACCAGAGTAATTCCGTCAAGTCTACGATACACCACCTAGAGCCGACATGCATGTATCTAGACTGTCCACCCTACGTATCTTCAATTGTAGCTCGATGCCTCAATCGCACGTCCTATAATGTGCACCGAGTCCCATGGCAGGGCGATACAAGAAACACGGAACTCGGTCGAGAGCTTTTCCATATCTATACAGGCCCGTCTTTAAAGAGCCAATCTATATACAAATATACCTAGGATCTGTTTTCGTGGTGGCTATGGCTCCACCTCGGTCCCTCCCTCAACTAGTAAAGACTACCAAAGCTAAGCGACTGCCCCTACGCAAATAATCTAAACATCCATGTGGCGTCTCCCCTCAACCCCTTACCCCGATACTGAAGAGTGAAATGGTATCTTGGGTTTAGCTCGAGTCTTTTCGCATCCCACTGGCTGCCAACGACGGGTACCCGACGGTCTACTATCCTTATTGGTCGTGACCCCCAGTCTCCTCGTGAGGCAACCGCCGAACCACTATGGTGTCATCTTGTCGTAGCATTTTGACTGCACAACTACATCTGCAGTCAAGGCCCACCCACCTAGTAGTTACGCGCAGACCCATCTTCTACGAGCACAGCCTAAGACATCTGTCACCGCATAGAGGGCTACTAGGAGCACCTTACGTACCTCAGGAAGCTGCGTGCTTCCCCTTCCAGTCCTTTGGAGCCGTCATAACAATCAGATGAATGTACGCTCCCCTCGTGCCTTATCACACCTCAATTGTGACGGCCCGCCCGCACCCACCGACATTTACTCCGAAAGTGCGATGTACACATGTCCAGTTAGCACGGGACGGTCGTCAAAAGAAAGGAAAGAAGACGAAGAATCAACAATGAACCTGTAGAATGTCTCACAGCGCATGGAACAAAATATAATAACAACATACTTGAAATAAAACAGGTGAGACAGTGCATAAGCTGAAAACAAACTATCATAGCAGCGGAAAATCTAAATATAGCTTATGATCCAAAGCCAACATTATTACAACTTTTAGAACTGACTCAAAAAGCAAAGCAAGAAAGGTACACTACTAATGCCCAAAGTAGTGACCACCAACGACACAGGGAGAATATCTATATATATCATACGTGGGAGCCTCCTGCTCGTCTTCAGATCGGCTACTCGTGCATCACCAGCTAACCTGTCTCTAGTCTGCTCATGAGAGCACCTAGAGTAATAAGAAGAGACATAAAACTCTGGGTCAGACAAAAAGTCTGGTATGAGCGATAAGCAGCTAAACAGAACAATAACAGGTATACTAAACCATACCTGAACCTGGACCTGCAACCAAAGAGTTAGCACTACATACTGTACAACACTCTAAGGTGCCATTAACAAATGGTGTAAAGAATACAGGGGTGGGGGTGTGCATGTCATAGTGATGGCAACCAATCAAGCATAGCAACCATCCTCACATCTCTCACTCGGTGCGTAAAGTATACGATATTCACCACTTTGATCACCCAATACTTTGCTATGATCACTTTGCCCCATGAAGTCACAACGGCTTCACTGCACTGAACCATAGCCACTAATCCTTCACTATGTCCACTTTGCCCCATGGAGTCGTACACACCCCACTGCACTGGCTCATAGCCTTACTAATCCTTTACTATGTTCACTCTGCCCCATGGAGTCATAATGGCTCCACTGCACTGGCTCATTGTCTTACTACGATCACTTTGCCCCTCGAGTTGTGATGACTCTACTGCACTGATACATAGTCCTGCTACGATCACTTTGCCCCTCGAGTCGTGATGACTCTAATGCACTGATACGTAGCCCATCATTCCCTTTCAATGGTGAATCGAAGTTATGAACGTTGACAACTCCTTAGCACACGTCCCGCAGCAAAGCCCAACCATGAAGTGAACTCATTGGTTCCCAACTGGATCCTAAGCTCTAACTTCCATTTGGACTACCTTTGCATCTCGGGTTATTGGTCATCATCGGATCAGTTCGGATCTCCTCTTCCAGTCCAAGCTTCCTGGTTCGGATCATGGTCTTCACCTAGTGGCGGATCGGATCGGGTCTATATCAAGTCATCTCCTTTGGTTCGATCGTAGTCACCCCTGGCTGATCGGGTCGTCATCACCCTTGGTTGATCGGGTCGGACCTTCAAATCCATCGCCATTCATCGGTTCGGTTCGGAGGTGGCTATACGGGTCATGTCGGAGCACTTTCTCCCATCGTCGGATCAGTCTCCATCTCCACAACGGATCAGGTCGTAATCTCCTCCAGTTTTCAAGTCAGCTCGTGGCATGCAGGCTCTGTTCGGATGCAAGGGGGCAGATCGTGGATGGGCCATACAAACGGTTCGGTTCGGACCTCCCCATCCAATTTGATCCGGTCCCTGTCCATTTCCTGCATTTTCCAGCGAGTTGTTTACGCCACTCGACGTTTTTTTCGACCATTCTAACTATCCTAAACAATCACAAAGCATACCATACAGTCATAGCAACAAGTAGAAGTGACCTCAAACACCAAAACATAAATATGATAGGTTAAAATGGATCAAACATAGCCAAAACCCCATATTTTCCCTTAAGCATGTTCAAGCATAATTAATGATAGGATTAGCAAAACTTAACCAAATTAACCCAACATCATTTAAGAATTTATAAGTATTTTTCCAGATTTTTATCATGTTTAAATTCGCTAATTAACACTAATTACCCTTAATTAACCATAATTAGTGAGGAACTATACAAATCACTCACCTTAGCCACAAATAAACCTTAGATCTGAAATAAATCTCTGATATGGCACGGATACCAATGCTAAATAGCATCTCTAATCCTGATTTAGTGAAGATCTCCATTGATTTGATGTTGCTAAGCTTAATCCTTGGTTAGAAAGAGATTTGGAGGTGATTTAGAGGTTGGAGGCCATTTTTGGGGTTTCTAAGAGGTAAGTGGAGGCTAGAAAACTGAAACGGAATGAAACCCTAACCCTTTTCAGCCTCCCCATAACCCTAATCCCGAAATGGGTTATGGGCCCATTCACTAATCACCCTATTAAGCCCGGTTAAGCAGTTTTTCACCTTCTAAACTTTATTTCAGCCATAACTCCCAAACGGTAAGTCCGTTTTTCGCATGTGACCACTCTACGGAAAGGCAAATCATCATCCGAAGCCAATGGAAGTGGTTTCAGGTCAAAACTCCTTTCCAATCAAAAGTTATGGCCGAAACAAGATCAGCTAGGGGCAAAACGATCATTTAAAAATTGGCAAAAATCATGAATATGGGAAATGACCCCAATGGTCGTTTCCCAAAACCACACGACCATACGACTTCATATAAGAAAGAAATAAATATTCTACGATCCTCCGATGCGTAGAATGCAGGTTGTTACATTCTCCCCTCCTTAAGAAATTTCGCCCCCGAAATTCCCTAACCAAAACACACAAGGGGTCCCGCATGCCTATCAGCCATAAAACAACAATCAAACATGCAAAAAAAGAAAAACAAGTCTATCCTAGCATGCGGAATAACTAAATTGCAAAGTAAATCTTACCAGGCAAAGAGTTCTGGATACGTCTTCCTAATGCTCTCCTCTATCTCCCAAGTACTGTCGTTCTCGTTCTCGCCCCACTGAACCTTGACTATGTTCACCGCCTTCCTTCGAAGTTGCTTCGTATCGTGCTCGATAATACGAATCGGCTTGCGGTTCCTAACCGCCTCGGGTTCTACTTCGAAGTCCTCTAACTGATCAGGTGAAATAGTCATATCTGGGTCGTGCACGAACTTCCTTAGCTGGGAAATATGAAATACGTTGTGAACTCCTGCCATCTTCTCGGCTAAGTCAACTCTATACGCCAAATTCCCAACTTGTTCGAGAACTGGGAATAGGCCAACAAATCTTGGTGCCAACTTGCCTCTCCTGCCAAATCGTATCACGCTCTTCAACGGAGAAATCTTGACAAACACCAAGTCACCAACAGAGAATTTTCAGTCTTTTCTCCTTTTATCAGCATAACTCTTCTGTCTATCCTGGGCATCCTTCATCTGTTGTTGAATGATCTTGATCTTGTCTGAAGTTTCCCTTACCACATCTGGTCCAAGCACAAACTTCTTACCAGTCTCTATCCAACATGAGGGTGAGTTGCACGGTCTTTCGTACAAAGCTTCATTGGGAGCCATACCGATACTGGATTGGTAGCTATTATTATATGCAAACACTACTAGATGCAAATGGTCATCCCATGATCCACCAAAATCCAATATACAAGCTCTCAAGAGATCTTCCAATATACGATTCACACTCTCTGTTTGACCGTCGGTTTGAGGATGATACGCGGTACTGAGATATAATTCCGACCCTAGAGCCTCTTGTAAGCTCTTCCAAAACCCACTAGTAAACAACGGGTCTCGGTCACTCACATGCTTTTAGGTACTCCATGAAATCTCACTACCCACTTCATATACAGTTCTGCTAACTTAGCTGCCGTTCTGGTCGATTTGACTGGTATAAATCTTGCACTCTTGGTCAATCGATCCACAATTACCCAAATGCTATCATGTCCCAATTTAGTCCTTGTTAAACCATCAATGAAATCCATCGAGACTTGTTCCCATTTCCATTCTGGAATTTCTAATGGTTGCAACAAACCACTAGGCTTCTTTTGCTCGGCTTTAACTAGCTGGCAATTCATGCACTTGGATATAACCTTCCCAACGTCACTTTTCATCTCTTCCCAGTAGTAAGTCTGCTTCATGTCCCGATACATCTTACCACCACCGGGGTGTATAGTCAGTTTTGAGTGATGATATTCCCTAAGCATTTCATCTCTCAAACCATTCACGTTGGGTACAACTAGTCTTCCATTCTTTCTAAGCCATCCTTCTCGATCAAGCCCATATAAATTCATCTCCTCACCGTCGATATTCATCTCTAACTTGGAGATGATTTCCAATAGATTAGGATCGTCCCTCTGTCTAGAACCAATCCGCTCAATCAAAGTGGGTCTGATCGTCAAACTAGCTAACATCTCTAGATCCAATTCACACTTTGGTCTGAAATCAAACCCTGCGATATACTCCAGTTTCTTCCATTCAAGAAACATAGCCCCTAAACTGGCATGTCTCCTACTCAAGGCATCGGCTACCGCATTGCCTTTCCCAGGTGTATATGCGACATCAAAATCATACGAAGCCAAGACTCTAACCATCTCTGCTGACGGAGATTCAGATCCTTCTGAGAGAAGAGATACTTTAATGATTTATGATCGGTAAACAACTCAAATCTCTCTCCCAAGAGATAATGTCTCCACATCTTCAACGCGAACACGATCGCTGCCAGTTCCAAATCATGGGTAGGATACCTTTTCTCATGCGGCTTTAGTTGCCGACTAGCATAAGCTACAACCTTACCTCCTTGCATCAATATAGCACCTAGTCCGGTACCACAAGCATCCGTGTATACCGTCATCTCTTCATTCCCTTTAGGAATGACTAACACTGGTGCACGCGTCAACTTTTCTTTCAGACTCTTGAATGCGTTCCCACACACTCCATCCCAGATGAAGGCTTGATTCTTCTTAGTCAACTGAGTCAACGGTGCTGCTATCTTGGAGAAGTCATGGATAAACTTACGATAATATCTGGCTAACCCCAAGAAGCTTCTTACGTCTGTTGCATTCTTAGGCGTAGACCAATCCTGTACCGTAGCCACCTTCGCAGGGTCCACGGCAATACCATTCTCTAAAACAACATGGCCCAAGAATCTCACTTCCCTCCTCCAGAAGTGACACTTGGAGAATTTCGTCGCTTTCAATTGGTGTTTTCTCAACACCTCCAACACTATCCTCAAATGTCCCTTGTGTTCCTCCTTTGTCCTTGAGTAAACAAGGATGTCGTCTACGAACACAAGAACAAACTTATTCAATTGATCTCTGAATACCCTATTCATAAGATCCACGAAGTATGATGGTGCATTGGTCAACCCAAATGGCATGTCCAACCACTCATAAAATCCAGACGGCGTCCGAAATGCCGTTTTGGCTATACTATCAGCTGCTACCCAGAGCTGATGAAATCCTGTCGCGAGGTCCAACTGGGAGAACACTCTTGCCCCTTCCAGTTGATCAAACAAATCTTCTATCCGTGGTAGAGGATACTTATTCTTCCTCGTCACCTTATTCAACTCGCGATAGTCCACACACAAACGAAGGGAACCATCTGCCTTAGTGGCAAAAACAACTGGTGCTCCCCACTCGGAGACACTTCTTGTAATAAACCCCTTCTTCAAAATATCGCTTACTTGCACCCCGAGCTCTCGCGGCTCCCTTGGTGCCATACGATGAAGTGGCATCACTATAGGTCTGGCATCTTTCACTAAATCAATACGGAATTCAATCTCTCGGTATGGTGAAAGCCCGGTCACTTCCTCGAAGACATCCAGATACTGGCCAACCACGGGCACATATGACAACTCATCATGCTGGATGTCGAGGGAATTTATAAAACTAGCCATTACCCCATCACTAGGTAGACTACCAAACACTACCCTCCGCCCATCATCCGCCCTAACTGTCACCAAAAAGCCCTCACAGTCTACCACCACCCCGTGAGCCAATCGACCCCCAATATAATGCCATACCCACTAAAGCCCAAAACAAAGCAATCACAAACAAACATACATCCATGACTCGATAATACCAAATTTCGGCAAATCATACTAAGGTTAGTCGAACCACCAATCGGGTTTGTCACAACCAAAGGTCTATCGACTATCTCGGGTTCCAATCCCAACCTATCTACCTGGTCACTAGATATGAAGGAACGGGAAGCCCCGGTATCAAACAATACTCGAACAGGCACATCAAGAATAGAAAGCATACCTTGAATGATGACATTCTTTCCTTTCTCCGCCGCAGTTGGGGCATTCGACGAAGAAGGAACAGCATTAATAGCATATGCTTTCACAATCTGCTTCTCCTTAAGAGGTTGTGGGTACTTATCCTTATGATGTCCCACTTGGCCACAGTTTTACCACTTCTTATCCACTGGCTTGGGCCGACATTCTTTAGCATAATGGCCCTTCTTACCAAAGCTGAAGCACTCAACATCTTTCTTGCTCTTTTTCTGGCCATCCTTAATTTGGTTCTGCTTCCTCTTATTCTGAGAGTTGTTCTTGCCTCCACCGCTCGCCTGCGGTTTTGGCCCTTCTGTAGATGCAACCTCAGTCTTTGACTTAGGGTAAAGACTCTCTGATCTCAAAGCTTTCCCAACAATCGACTCAAACGTCTCATCGATGTGGTTAATAAGCCTTTCCCCCAAGTATCCATCCAAACTAGTAATGAACTTCTCATTCTTCTTCTCAGGAGTATCGATAGGAGATAGTCCATACTTCGACAAAGTGTCGAACTCAGCAATATAGTCCGAGACTGCCCTACCATTCTACTTAAGCTCCAAGAACTTCCTAAACAATTCCGACTTCTGAGCAGCTGGGATGAACTTGTCGCTAAAGCGAGCCTTAAACTGATCCCAAGTAACCTGATCCTTTGGAGTGGCTGTCCTAACAGCATTCCACCAATTCATCGCTCGCCCTTGCAGCTGACGAGACGCTAGCCTTCTCTTCATCGCATCCTCGATACCCAAGTCGTCGAAGATACGATCACAACTATCTAACCAATCCTGAACATCCGTGGCCGACTCCGTTCCGTGGAACGGTTTCCCGCCAAGGTTAGTGTAATCCTTGGACAGCTTGGAAAAATCGGCCCTAGGCTCCTGCACTACTAGACCACCACCATTACCGGGATTGGGAACTGCTCCCTGAACATCCCTAAGCATCTCTCTCATGAAGTCAGTGAACATCGTCCTCATGTCAGGAGCATTCCCATTATTGGCCCCTCTACCAGCACCCCTCGTGTCTCGACTCATCATTCAATCTGTAAAGAGAAAACGATTAACTATCTCCACAGTGGTGCTAGTGCAGTACGACTTCATCCTTATACTACTAATAGTATATATATATAGCTTTTGAAAACCAAAGTAATCACAAATACGCACTCTCATATACGTAATATCTCTCCCTAGTGTCTTTCCCTAGGTTAACTACGCAACCTAGAGAGCCTGCCCGCACCCACCGACATTTACTCCGAAAGTGCGTTGTACACATGTCCAGTTAGCATAAGACGGTCGTCAAAAGAAAGGGAAGAAGACGAAGAATCAACAAAGTATCTGTAGAATGTCTCACAGCGCGTGGAACAAAATATAATAACAATGTACTTGACATAAAACAGGTGAGACAGTGTATAAGCATAAAACAAACTATCATAGCAGCGGAAAATCCAAATATAGCTTATGATCCAAAGCCAACATTATTACAACTTTTAGAACTGTCTAAAAAAACAAAGCACGAAAGGTACACTACTAATGCCCAAAGTAGTGACCACCAAAGACACAGGGAGAATATCTATATATATCATACGTGGGAGCCTCCTGCTCGTCTTCAGATCGGCTACTCGTGCATCACCAATTAACCTGTCTCTAGTCTGCTCGTGAGAGCACCCAGAGTAATAAGAAGAGACATAAAACTCTGGGTCAGACAAAAAGTCTGGTATGAGCGATAAGCAGCTAAACAGAACAATAACAGGTATACTAAACCATACCTGAACCTGAACCTGGACCTGCAACCAAAGAGTTAGCACTACATACTGTACAACACTCTAAGGTGCCATTAACAAATGGTGTAAAGAATACAGGGGTGGGGGTGTGCATGTCATAGTGATGGCAACCAATCAAGCATAGCAACCATCCTCACCTCTCTCACTCAGTGCGTAAAGTATACGATATTCACCACTTCGATCACCCAATACTTTGCTATGATCACTTTGCCCCATGAAGTCACAACGGCTTCACTGCACTGATCCATAGCCACTAATCCTTCGCTATGTCCACTTTGCCCCATGGAGTCATAAACACCCCACTGCACTGGCTCATAGCCTTACTAATCCTTTACTATGTCCACTCTGCCCCATGGAGTCACAATGGCTCCACTGCACTGGCTCATAGTCTTACTACGATCACTTTGCCCCTTGAGTCGTGATGACTCTACTACACTGATACGTAGTCCTGCTACGATCACTTTGCCCCTCGAGTCGTGATGACTCTACTGCACTGATACGTAGCCCATCATTCCCTTTCAGTGGTGAATCGAAGTTATGAACGTCGACAACTCCTTAGCACACGTCCCGCAGAAAAGCCCAACCATGAAGTGAACTCATTGGTTCCCAACTGGATCCTAATTTCTAACTTCCATTTGGACTACCTTTGCATCTCGGGTTATTGGTCATCACCGGATCGGTTCGGATCTCCTCTTCCAGTCCAAGCTTCTTGGTTCGAATCGTGGTCTTCACCTGGTGGCGGATCGGATCGGGTCTATATCAAGTCATCTCCTTTGGTTCGATCGTAGTCACCCCTGGCTGATCGGGTCGTCATCACCCTTGGCTGATCGGGTCGGACCTTCAAATCCATCGCCGTCCATCGGTTCGGTTTGGAGGTGGCTATATGGGTCGGGTCGGAGCACTTTCTCCCATCGTTGGATCGGTCTCCATCTCCGCAACGGATTGGGTCGTGATCTCCTCCAGTTTTCAAGTCAGCTCGTGGCATGCAGGCTCTCTTCGGATGCAAGGGGCGGATCGTGGATGGGCCACACGAACGGTTCGGTTCGGACCTCCCCATCCGAGCCGATCCGGTCCCTGTCCATTTCCTGCATTTTCCAGCGAGTTGTTTACGCCACTCGACGGCGTTTTCGACCATTCTAACTATCCTACACAATCACAAAGCATATCATACAGTCATAGCAACAAGTAGAAGTGACCTCAAACACCAAAACATAAATATGATAGGTTAAAATGGATCAAACATAGCTAAAACCCCATATTTTCCCTTAAGCATGTTCAAGCATAATTAATGATAGGGTTAGCAAAACCTTACCAAATTAACCCAAATTCATATCAGAGGTCTAAAACATCGTTTAAGAATTTATAAGTATTTTTTTCAGTTTTTTATCATATTTAAATTCGCTAATTAACACTAATTACCCTTAATTAACCATAATTAGTGAGGAACTATGCAAATCACTCACCTTAGCCACAAATAAACCTTAGATCTGAAATAAATCTTTGATATGGCGCGGACACCAATGCTAAACAACAGCTCTAATCTTGATTTGGTGAAGATCTCCCTTGATTTGATGTTGCTAAGCTTAATCCTTGATTAGAAAGAGATTTGGAGGTGATTTAGAGGTTGGAGGCCATTTTTAGGGTTTCTAAGAGGTAAGTGGAGGCTAGAAAACTGAAATGGAATGAAACCCTAACCCTTTTCAGCCTCCCCATAACCCTAATCCCGAAATGGGTTATGTTCCCATTCACTAATCACCCTTTTTGGCCCGGTTAAGCAGTTTTTCACCTTCCAAACCTTATTTCAGCCATATCTCCCAAACGGTAAGTCCGTTTTTCGCATGTGACCACTCTACGGAAAGGTAAATCATCATCCGAAGCCAACGGAAGTGGTTTCAGGTCAAAACTCCTTTCCAATCGAAAGTTATGGCTGAAACAAGATCAGCTAGGGGCAAAACGATCATTTAAAAATTGGCAAAAAACATAAACATGGGAAATGACCCCAATGGTCGTTTCCCAAAGCCACATGACCATACGACTTCATATAAGAAATAAATAAATATTCTACGATCCTTCGATGCATAGAATGCGGGTTGTTACATCGATGATCTTCCCCGTTGGGTTATTCAGCCTCAACCGTATGGACTGCTCTAAGCACCTTACTTTTGTATGTAGTTAGACCCTATGTCTAAACGCTCTTTTACGTGCTTGTCTCACCTCATCAGGTTTTCAGTTAACTTGGTTATTCCAATTCAATTTGAATTCTTATTCAAATTACTAAGTTTCTCTTGCTTATTAATTTTAGTCATACAACTCAATCCATTTAAGTTTATTAATAAGCCCACAACATGTTATTATCTAGATTGTGGCCCAAGGTCTGTAATCCACAACCACTTTTTATTTTCTTCTTGATTTCATCGTTACAATAACATGTATTACTTAATATGCAATTAAGTATATCCAATTCACTTGTTTTCTAATTAACATGTCACTTACCATTTATGATTAAATATAACTTATTTCATTTCATAAGTTTTCCTCATTCTTTCTCATTTAATCATAATTCCATTTTACATTGTCAATACAACTTACCATTGTTTACATATTAACTTAGTTCTATTAACTAAGGCCCATTAATAAGTTTCTTTGCCCGTTTATTATAACCTATGTTATAATTTCTTCTTGTCCCTAGGACAAGCCTAAACATTCTTATCAACGGGTTTCAGCCTCCCAAGCTTATAAATTACTTAATTTATAATTAAGTACAATATATTTTCCCCCTTTTCTTAACTGGTTTCAAGTTTTCCCCTTTACTGATTACTTAATTTATAATTAAGTGTCCCTTAACTCAATTCACCAGTTATCCCATTCCCTTACTAGTTTATTATAACCTAAGTTATATTCACTTGTCCCTAGGACAAGTCTACCTATTGTACAACATGTTATTTATTTATAATAGGTTATAATCATTCCCCTCTTAAACCATTTACCGTTGTAAACCATTATTCTTTATTCACTGTAATATATATTCCTTATTATATTAAGGAAAACACTTCATGCACCTTATCAGTTTGGTAGAAGGAATCAATGATTTATTTTCATAACGTATTCCCATCTAAGTTCGTGGTAGCAAGTAATTTCTTTACTTTTCTTTATTTACTGTGGCTTACTTGCAACAACGTTTTCAGAAATAAGTCATTTAGGGAAATACATCACTTTTCCTTATTATCATAATAACTCAGTTCATTTCATCCCTTCCTTTCTTATTTTCTGAGTTAGAAATTTAATTACCACCATTACCATTTATTCATATCTTGCTTTATATATATATATATATATATATATATATATATATAAGCACCAGACCTCTCACATTAAGCCTACACTTGTGGATGCTGGATTTGTCGGGCGGGCCCGGGCAGACTTCTACCACAAGTTGATTTAACCTCGTGTCTTAGCACCATTACATGTTTTTAATTTTTCACTTAGGCCTCTCACATTAGATTCAACATTAGTGGCTGCTGTCGAGTCCTGGCAGACTTCTGCCACTAATGCAACCTAACCTCGTGCTATAAGTGCAGTTACAATTTCTAATTGTAATCCTAGGCATATTCATCTTCATTTATTCAATTCTATGTATATAATTATACAATCATTCTAATCAACATAGGTAAGGTCTCTGGTATATACATGGAACAAATCAATATGTGATATGAACAGTGGTAGCTTCTGCGCATGTTTTTAACAAGTCTATAACATTTAAACATTTCCAACATTTCAACTAATCTTATGTATGAATTTTCAGCCATTTATGTTCATATTAGATTGCGCCTCCAAATTAAAGTCTCAAAACATAATATATGTTATGTTCCAAAATCCCATTTCAAATTATGCCCCAAATCCCAATATTTGCCGCGTGTCTTTCTACATGTAATTAACTTTATTTAAAATAACATGTAGTTCTCCAACAGTGTATCATTTACCCAATTCATAGGTTCATAAAATGGATCTATACAATAGTATTACTTTTTTTTTAATATTCAAGTAAATGTTCATCTCAACGTATTAACTAATTGAACATATTATCCATTTTAGCGCAGTAATGCATTTCATCAAATTAAACCTTCCAATATGTTCATTATGGAGAATGCCAAACGATAGAGGTGCTATTATTCGAAAAGTATATCTTATACCCACTCACCTTTCATGCTTTTCCCAAATCTTGGATCCGATCCGTTTTATCATCCATGGTTTCCCCTTTTCCTTTTAACTTGATTCACAACCTAACAACCCTGGATTTATTATTTCATGAAAAGAGAAGGGAAAGAGAAAGAATTTAAATAGATTGGTTCTTAGAAGTTTACCTTGCTTCTAAGATTCAGTAATCTTTTTATTAACGTTGATTCCCTCTTCCAGATCTGAATTCATAATTCTCCTAGGCTAACATTTTAATTTTCAGAATAGATTTGAGAAGGGAGGGGAAGAGAGAGAGAGAGTAATAGCAGCGTTCCGGTGTAGCCATCGAATTATGAGGCTTAGGGTAAGGTCTAGGGTCTTATTTATAGGTGTATGGAGCAAACAGGACCCTCAGATTTGCCCAAAAGCCATCTGAATCATCAAAATATCACAAAACCCTAATTTTTCAAAATCTGCCGCAGGTGGGTAGACCCACCTTTGAGTTGGTCGACCCTAGTGTCGACCCACCTAGGCGGGAAATCTGCCGCCTTCTAAAATTTTGAATTTTGAACCGATTTTCGAATTTCTGAGCCATACATATATATATATATATATATTCTCTTCTTGCGCGTATACAAACTTCGAACCTTAATAACTTCTTTATATGATGTCCGATTTACGCAAAGCAAGTGTCGATTTTGACCAAAATTTTGAGACATATGCAATGGCGCAGTCCATTTTACTAAATTCTGAATATTTAATTAAGTTATCCTTATTTTATTATCTTACACTAAAAAACGGAGTGTTACATTCTCCCACCCTTAGGAAATTTCGTCCCCGAAATTTGATAAGGGTAAAATTAATTAACCCCTCACATAAAATACATCCATCATGTGTGCATCCAATTTTTGCAAACATTGTGCACTTGTGCAAAGTGAAGTACAACATAATAATGCATGCATGCCTAATCGGCATCTCCTATGTGTATGCAAGCTTCTCAAAAATCCTTTTAAAATATGATGCTCACATCCTAAATATACTAGCAATTCTACGTGAATGCAATATTTTGAAAATCAAAATGCTTTTTCATCCAAATTTTCCTACACTCTTACTGAGTAAGAGCATAGTTCATCCAATTGTTGCATCCATAATCCTACTAACCAACTTTATTTTTTTGAATTTCAGAAAAATCTAATTTTCTAAATTCGATTTCTTATGTTACAAAAAGGTGGAAAACGGAAAACTCCGCATCTCCCGCTTTTCTTTTTCAACCTTTTTCTAAACGTACTTGGATTTTTATGTTACTATTTATAAAGATTCCCTATTTTCCTATCCAAGCATAGCCCACATAAGAAATTTTTCCTTTTGTCATTGATTTTCTTTTCAACTTATCTTGGAAATTTTTATTCTTATCCATCTTTTCCCATTTTTGTTGCTTTACTGAATTTTATGTTTCCTTTTCAGTTGTACCTTTTCTCTTTTCTTAGCTTATTTAATTATCTGATCTTAGTTTAAATTTAAATAAGCCTCTAGTCTTCCAACTAAAACAGGAGAACAGACACCCTACACAGCTACTACTAAGGGCCAAGAATCTTGGGACTTTGTCCTCCCCTCAGACAGAAAAGTCCAAACTATGGGATTTACGACAGGTTAGGTGTTACCCTAACTACCCAACAAAATAACGGAATGATCCCAACAGAAATGCGATAAAGGGTTTTACCCCTAACATGAAAATTAGCAACGGGATCTAAACACTTATTTGCCCTTTTCTATCTAGTAGTTGATACTAGTCCTAGCTGTGTTCCAACAATTATTTCAAGCAACATCCTAGGCTTTCCAACGCTTATGCATTCTACGGGAACTCACTTTTATTCCAAGATAATTCTCGCTATTTATTTTATAGCCTCAAAACTTTTCCCATCTTTCCTAGGCACTAATTCTTACTTACTCCATACTTTTTAAAACATGGTTCGGCCCTTTTATCCTTCCAAAAATTAAAAGTGTCAAAAGTTTATTTTCCTCATGAATACTTTCTTTTGCCAAACCATAAAAACATGTCATCTTAAAAATGTAAATCATCATTTTTTTTTCAAATCACAAAACTGTAGTAGATACGGACAACTATTTTCTCCATCGGTTTTATGACTTGTTCTTACCTATAAGGTCGGTTTAGTCTCTTACTACAAGGTGTAAACATCCACTCTATCCTTAATTCCTGCACTTATTTTGTCCACCCAACAAAATTATCTTAAAATAATTTATCAAAAAGGGTTGTCATAAGAATAGAGATTTAAAATCTTTCTTTATTAAAGATTCTAGTATGAAATATAACAAGAAAACTAGCGAGCTATACATGATCTATATTATGCACCTTTTATTGAGAGAATTTTACTTTAGACAATTTTTTTGCAAGAAATCACTATTTGCAAAATATACCCTATTTATTTCAAGACCCAATTTGTATACTTTACATATTTAAAACTATAACTTTTAAGATTAAAACTTGAAAACAACATAAACCATTTTCCCAAAACTTTTATAATCTCAAAAAGTTAACAATGGGGTTAAACTCAAAACGAGTTTCCAATTTTCTAGGCTTTCTTAGACACTCCCCAAGGTCACTTCTCCTAACTATATATATTCCTAATCTATTTTTTTCTTTTTAACCTTTTCCAATCTATAAGGTTTTACTACCAAACCCACTAACCCGAAATACCAATCTTATGGGATTCACTTTCCTTCCATAAAAAATACGTTGTACACTTTCCACCCAAATCACCTAAGGGTCTCATATTCATCCCTTTAGTGTACCAAACAAGCATCCCATTTCTTACCATGTTATATTCTTTCTATTTAGTGGGTTCCTCTATGGATCTAGTTATATATATAATATATTTATATTTTAAAAAAAATACAAATACATTCACTCACTATTTATATAGGAATCTAACACCCAAGCTCTGATACTAGATGTGACAACCCGAATTCCGACAGACCGATTTTTTTTTCAAAATTTCAATCTATCGAAGCTCGGATTGGTTTGCTCTGGTACTCTACAGAAAAGACAGAGACATAAAATATGTCAGAGCTCAGAAAATATCTCACAGCAGAATGGATAAAATATAATATAAATCAAACTATAGCCTTACCGTATTAATAATACTGCCTAACCAGTATCCAAAGCTACAATGTCTCATGTCTCTGCCACAAATCTAACCTACGAGTATGTTATGAGGAGGGGGTCAGAACACAAGTTCCGGTGACTGGATTTAAACTATACACTTTGGATAATCCTACATATACCATTCAATCATATTTTCTTATTTTTTAGGTTATTTGGGTTAACAACACTCAAGACTTACACATACGTCGCACCCATTTACTTCCCAGTGGATTAACCTAATACCATATATGTTGCTACATCCAATATAGAGGTACACCCCATGGTACACCACTCGCATGGTCTCCAATGTAACACCATCAAAATAGACACAGTCCCTCATCCTACGTCGTAGTGACGTACGGATAACAATATTACATTCTGCATATATCTATCATTACTATGCTACGTAAACGTACTGACTTCCACCTTTGTTCAAATCAGACTCCATACCAGAGTAATGACCTCAAGTCTACGATACACCACCCAGAGCCGACATGCATGTATCTAGAATGTCCACCATACGTATCTTCAATTGTAGCTCGATGCCTCAATTGCACATCCTCTAATGTGCACCGAGTTCCATGGCAGGGCGATACAAGAAACACGGAACTCGGTCTGGAGCTTTTCCATATCTGTACAGGCCTGTCTTTAAAGAGCCTCTATATACAGATATACCTAGGGTCTGTTATCGTGGTGGCTATGGCCCCACCTCGGCCCCTCCCTCGACTAGTAAAGACTACCAGAGCAAAACGACTGCCCCTATGCAAACAATCTAAACATCCATGTGGCGTCTCCCCTCAACCCCTTACCCCGATAGTGAAGGGTGAAATGGTATCTTGGGTTTGGCTCGAGTCTTTCCGCATCCCACTAGCTGCCGATGACGGGTGTCCGACGGTATACTATCCTTGTTGGTCGTGATCCTCTGTCTCCTCGTGAGGCAACTGCCGAACCACCCTGGTATCACCTCGTCACAACACTCTGACTGCATAGCTACATCTGTAGTCAAGGCCCACCCACCTAGTAGTTACGCGCAAACCCAACCTCTGTGAGCACAGCCTAAGACATCTGTCACCGCATAGAAGACTATTTGGAGCACCTTACGTACCTCAGGAGGCCACGTGCTTCCCCTTCCAGTCCTTTAGAGCCGTCAGAATAATCGGATGAATGTGCGCTCCCCTCGTGCCTTATAACACCTCGATGATCTACCCCGTTGTGTTATTCACCCTCAACCGTATAGACTGGTCTAAGCGCCTTACTTTAGTATGTTGTTACACCCTATGTCTGAACATTCTTTTACGCGCTTGTCTCACCTCATCAGGTTTCCAATTAACTTGGTTATTCCAATTCATATTGATTTCTTATTCAAATTACCACATTTCTTTTGCTTATTAATTTTAGTCATATAACTTAATCCATTTAAGTTTATTAATAAGCCCATAACATGTTATTCGCTTGATTGGGGCCTAAGGTCTGTAATCCACAACCCCTTTTTATCTTCTTGTTGATTTCATCATTACAATAACTTGTTTTACTTAATATGTAATTAAATATATCCAATTCACATGTTTTCTAATTAACATGTCACTTACCATTTATGATTAAATATAAATTATTTCATTTCATAAGTTTTCCTCATTCTTTCTCATTTAATCATAATTCCATTTTACATTGTCAATACGACTTATCGTTGTTTACTTATTAACTTATTTCTATTAACTAAGGCCCATTAATAAGTTTCTCTACCCGTTTATTATAACCTATGTTATAATTTCCTCTTGTCCCTAGGACAAGCCTAAACATTCTTATCAACGGGGTTCAGACTCCCAAGCTTATAGATTACTTAATTTATAATTAAGTACAATATATTTTCCCCTTTTCTTAACTGGTTTCAAGTTTTCCCCTTTACTGATTACTTAATTTATAGTTAAGTGTCTCTTAACTCAATTCACCAGTTATCCCATTCCCTTACTGGTTTATTATAACCTAAGTTATAATATTCACTTGCCCCAAGGACAAGTCTACCTATTATACAACATGTTATTTATTTATAATAGGTTATTATCATTCCCCTCTAAACCATTTACCATTGTAAACCATTATTCTTCATTCACTGTAATATATATTTCTTATTATATTAAGGAAAACACTTTATGCACCTTATCAATTTGATAGAAGGAATCAATGATTTGTTTTCATAACGTATTCCCATCTAAATCTGTGGTATCAAGTAATTTCTTTGCTTTTCTTTATTTACTGTGGCTTACTTGCAACAACTTTTTCAGAAATAAGTCGTTTGGGGAAATACATCACTTTTCCTTCTTATCATACTAACTCAGTTCATTTCATCCTTTCCTTTCTTAATTTCTGACTTAGAAATTTAATTACCACCATTGCCATTTATTCATATCTTGTTATGTACACACACACACACACACACATATATATATATATATATAAGCTCCAGACCTCTCACATTAAGCCTACACTTGTGGACACTGGATTTACTGGGCGGGTCCAGGCAGACTTCTACCACAAGTTGACTTAACCTCGTGTCTTAGCACCATTACATGTTTTTAATTTTTCACTTAGGCTTCTCACATTAAGTTTAGCATTCGTGGATGCTGGATATGCCGGTCGGGTCCGGGCATACTTCCGCCACTAATGCAACCTAACCTTGTGCCATAAGTGTAGTTACAATTTCTAATTGTAATACTATGCATATTCATCTTCATTTATTTAATTCTATGTATATAATTATACAATCATTCTAATTCACGTAGGTAAGGGCCCTGGTATATAAATGGGACAAATCAATATGTGATTTGAACAGTGGTAGTTACTACCAATGTTTTTAACAAGTCTACAACATATAAGCATTTCCAACATTTCAACTAATCTTATGTATGAATTTTCAACCATTTATGTTCATATCAGATTGTGCCTCCAAATTAAAGTCTCAAAACATAATATATGTTATGTTCCAAAATCCCCTTTCAAATTATCCCCCAAATACAAATATATGTCGCATGTCTTTCTACATGCAATTAACTTTATTTAAAATAAGTGTGGTTGTAACAGCCCGCATTTTATGTATCGGAAGATCATAAAATAATTTTATTTTATTCCCTGAGGGTTGGATCATTCTCATCTTTTAGTATGTTGCTTATGGGTATGTGAGACATGTCCATAAATTTTACCGATTTTGTTTGTGACCATTTTGCCCCTGTCAGTCTTGTACAGGGCATAACTTTTGACTCAGGTCGAATCAGAGGGTGAGACCTGTGCCATTGGAAAGGAATTGATGATTCCCTTTCCGTAGAGTGGTTACATTAAGGATTTGGTTCAGCGGTTTGGGAGAAATCGCTGTTTTAAGGTTTTTCAGTTGGCTGTTCGGGTTTTGGAAGGCTAATGGGCTGATTTGGAGAAGGCCCATTAGTGGGTGGGTGGAGACTATAAATAGGGGGTAAGGGGTATGGAGAAAGGTTGGCATTTTCCATTCTCTTATGGGGAGGCTTTGATCTCCTTCTTCCTCTAACATCTTTCCACCATTAAAATTCCAAAATCCAAGGAGGGAAATCGAAGATCTACACCATAAGAGGCTAGATCTACATCGTCTCAAGGGCGAATTCATCGGATTAAAGAGTTTGATTCGAAGTGTTCGCTGTCCGGATTGCGTTTTCATTGCTTTTGCTTAGATTTGGATAATTGGTGAGTGATTTACATCTCTCATTCGGATTCATGCAAGTATATGGGTTTTAGGATGTTAATTTCATCATTTCCATGTTATTTTCCTTAGATCCACACCATGCTAAGTCCATTTTATATATGAATCACCTTAGGATCTGATCTAGATAATTTAAATGGTTAATTTTATGATTTTTCTCAAGATTATGCAAGTTAGATCCGTTTTTATGTTCATATGATTCACTTATCATGTTTTGGGAAATTTATGTGTTTTGATGGAAATTGTTAGATTGAGGATATTGTTGGTTGCATAACATGTTTGTGATTGCGTTTGGATGAATCGGATAAGCTGGTTTCGTCGGATTCGTCGTTTGGCGAAGTTTTGGTCGAAATCGGAGTCGAATTGGAGATGTGCAGGTTTCTGGTCGTCCTGGAGTTGGTCGGGTCGGTCTGGAATGAGGTGGTCGGTCATAGTATGGCTTGGGAAGCAAGTCAGGGAGCTGGTTGGTTTAAGCTGGTCGGTCCAGAAGGAGCAGAAGTGTTTCTGGTCGGTTTCAGATGGTGGCATTCTGGTCAGTTTCAGGTGGTGGCATTCTGGTCGGTTTCAGATGGTGGCATTCTGGTTGGTTTTACTGGAAGCAAATCCTGGTCGCTCTGAAGGAGCTGGTCGGTCAGGTGGAGCAAAATCTGGTCGGTCTTGACGGGGTCGATCCAAAGCTGGTCGGTCCCAAGGAGGTCGAGTTGATCCAAAGCTGCATGGAGGCGGGTCGTTCTGGAGCAAGGCTGGTCGGTTTTTGGCGGGTCGTTCTGGAGCAAGGCTGGTCGGTTTTTGGCTGGTCATTCTGGAGCAAGGTTCTGGTCGGTTTTGGTTCGGTGATGGCGTGACTTCGAGGTGATTCAAGTAGGAAGACTCGAAGTGATGAATGTGTTCGTTGATCAAGGTGGAACAACGAATGCGGAGACAACTCAAAGGTCGTGAGTTGGTGGATAATGGCTGCTCGAGAAGGTTGCTTGAGCTATGAAACATCGTCAAGGTTGGACGATTAGAGATGCGAAGGCCGAGAAGTCATCGTTGTCGTAAGTTCTAGCAGGCTCAAAGCAGGGGTACGATGGGTATCGTTGAAAGGCCCAAAAGACCGGTTGTTGGTCGAGTACCCTGGGTCTTTCTGGTTGGGGAAAGGCCTAGTGTCAAGGTTGGACATTGCCAAGGTTGGGCATATGGAGTTCATGCTAGAACTGGGGTTATCATTAGCCCTTGACATATGGCAAGGTTGGCCGTCATACGATAATGATGGTTTCGAAGCAGGATTGGCAGTGATAGCCAGAGTCAGTCATGGATGATTAGTTGTTCTGTTTGTACTATCTTACATAGATTATCCAAAGTCGAGGGAGATGTTCTTTGAGTGCTTAAGTGATATTGGTCTAGGCCTCTGGCGAGAGTACTTGAGGAATGTTAAACTCGATTAGGGTTGTCTGCGTGAGACTTATCTGGATGTCATGTGTGTTTTCTATGATTGAATGGGTGTTCTGATTTCTATGGATGAATGGTTGAAATGCTTGTCGTAAAGGCTATCACTGTCCGATGTGGGGAAGATAAGGATGAGTTCTTCTCTGGTGTTGTGGGTAGATAAGTTTTTCATTTACCCAGTCTCATATACTTTCTTGTTGAAGTTTGTTAGCTGTTTTATCGCTCACTAAGACTATTGTCTGACTCAAGGTTTTATGTCTCCTCTTATTACCTTGGGTTGTTCATCCGGTTGTGGATGGGCAGACTAAGTAGCAGGTTACAGGTAATGGAGCTTAGTGATACGAAGAAGCTGAGCGATGACGAGCAGGAGGCTAGCGTACCAGTTTTATTCTATCTAGTATTTCTGTTTCCGCTGTTTGAGTTGCTTGAGAGTTGTAGTGAGGCCTTATGTACAAACTTGGATATCAGTTGGATAATCTTTCTGGATGTTGAAAGAGTTTCAAAAGTTTGCTATATGATACCTCATTACTATCACCTGTTGTATATGTTCTATTATATTTTATCCTTGCGCTGTGAGTTCTACGACAGGTTTCAATGTGTTCACTTACTATGATGATCGTTCATAGCAGCCTGGCACGCCTTTCAGCGCATTATTCCTCTTGTTTAGTGCGGGGGTTATGGGCGGTCGTCACAGTGGTTCTCCAATAGTGTATCATTTACCCAATTCATAGGTTCATAAAATGGATCTATACAACGGTATTTATTTTTCTTAAACATTCAAGTAAATGTTCATCTCAACATATTAACTAATTGAACATATTATCCATTTTAGCGCGGTAATGCATTTCATCAAACCAAACCTTCCAATATGTTCATTATGAGGAATGCCAAACGATAGAGGTGCTATAATTCGAAAAGTATATTTTAAACCCACTCACCTTTCATGCTTTCCCGAAATCTTGGATCCAGTCCATTCTATGATCCATGGTTTCCCCTTTCCCTTTTGATTTGATTCACAACCTAACGACCATGGATTTATTATTTCGTGAAAAGAGAAGGAAAAGAGAAAGAATTTAAATAGATTGGTTCTTAGAAGTTTACCTTGCTTCTATGATTCAGTAATCTTTTTATTAACTTTGATTACCTCTTCCAGATTTGAATTCATAATTATCCTAGGCTAACATTCTAATTTTCAGAATACATTTGAGAAGGAAGAGAGAGAGAGAGTAATTGCAGCGTTCCGGCGTAGCCATCGAATTATGAGGCTTAGGGTTAGGTCTAGGGTCTTATTTATAGGTGTATGGAGCAACCAAGACCCTCAGATTTTCCCAAAAGCCATCTGAATCGTCAAAATATCACAAAACCCTAATCTTCCAAAATCTGCCGCGGGTGGGTAGGCCCACCTTTGAGTGGGTTGACCCTGGTGTCGACCCACCCTTGAGGGGTTCGACCCACCTGGGCGGGAAATCTGCCGCCTTCTGAAATTTTGAATTTTGAACCGATTTTCGAATTTCTGGACCCATTTTTGAATTTCCGAGCCTAATATATATATATATATATATGTATATATATATATTCTTCCTGCGCGTATACAAACTTCGAACCTTAATAACTTTTTCATACGGTGCCCGATTTACGTAAACCAAGTGTCAATTTTGACCAGTATTTCAAGATAGACACAATGGCGCAGTCCTTTTTACTAGTTTCTGAATATTTAATTAAGTTATTCTTATTTTATTATCTTACACTAAAAATACAGGGTGTTACAGTTGTACACACATAAAAACATGTAATATTACAACCATACTTATTAGTAAACCTAAAACTACTAGGTTAAGACATGATTATTAATAAGTTAAGTGGTCCCTCTTTTTGTTGTTGTACCAGGTTTTGGGGACTATTAACTCCTAGTTAATGGGGGGCGCAAACTTAGGGGGTTTGGCTTGTGTTAATATGCTGTTTGGAACCCATATCAGTCAGTATCCCTGTTGGAATTTTGTTAGAGGGCCTCGCACTAGGTAGAGGCCAGGGCACGCTTTACTGAACCGGATAATAAGAGGTTCACATGGGGAAGGTGGGTACATGCTAACACCCTAAGAGGTGAGGAGACACCTCTAAAATGCAGAAAACAAGGTTAAAAGCAAGTAAATGCAGAAAATAACAAAGTAGAGAGCAACTTTATAGTGGTTTAGCCTCGATTTTGGCCAACGCACACTTTGAATGAGGATTTCATTATTTTCTCTATTACAAGGTACATATTGATCTTAATTTACACTTTTCTTTGTCTTTTACAAGGATCCTCTCTTTCTTCTCCACAACCTCTCGAAGATTCTCTATCGCTCTCTCCAATATCTTCGAATTGACTAGTAACGATGATTATCAGATTAGATCTTAAATAATCGAGCTCGATGATCATCTTCGATGATTTCTCGATGAGAATGATGATGGATATCTTTGAATGATGCTTGAAGAATCTCTAATGGTGTTGGAGTAGCTTGAGTGTTGTCGGAGATCAATAATGGCAGCCCTTTATAAGGAGAAAATCTAACCCCTTTTATGAATAAGAGGGTCCGGTATTTGTAGGTGAGGCTATGAGTAGTTTGGAGCTTGAACGGTGTATATGCGATTTCCTGGATCGGTTGGAGATCCATCATGATGGATCGTACGTGATCCATCATTCTCCAGTGGTCCAAGGAAGCTAGCGACGTGTAGGAGCCCGTGTCTCATCATATTTGTCTTCCACCGATCCAGGGTTGCGATCCATGTACTGAATTCCTGCGACCCAGGTATTAGTGACCTAATACACTTTATTCTCAATGACCCAATCAATTATCTTGCGGTTCAATGGCCATTGATCCTTATGTGAACCTGAGCTTACATATGCGTGTGATTCAGATGTGTGCGATCCATGCTTGCTGCATTTGCATGATCCATGCTTTCTACACACTAACGATCCAAAAGCAAACTGACCCACATATTTGCAACCGATCCATGGCTTTAAACTGATCCATCACATATATGTACTTGATTAACCATGTTCCGATCTAATTCCTTTAGACCACAATCTCATCCATTCCTACACGATCCATCTCTGTATGTGATCCAATGCAATTCTCTTGAATCATGTTTTGCAATGGTATTAACATTTTCCCCTCGAAGTTCAAGTTATTGGAGATGACATAGGCTATGAAATTATCGTTCCAGAGAGCTTTTAATGAATCACATTTATGTTGCTTTGATGGATTGACGAATGCAAATTGCATTGGACCGTGGTTAACTCGTTTGATGGACTACAAAGCCCATTTTAGATTTACTTTATATCTTATTTTCAGATCCGCATTCACTTATATTTTTTCTTGCTGAAAAATACTTTAATGGCAGAAAACCTCCTTTGAGAAAATTTCTCCGATTCACACCAGTTGCCTTGTCGCCGATTAACTTCGCCACCGCCATCGCTATAACACCCCGTATTTTTAATTAAGTAAAATTAAATAAAATTTGAAAAGCTTCTAGAATTTGGTCACGAGATTAGCATCATTGCGTCCGTGGCGATTTTCGGGTCAATTTAGACTTATGGGTTGCAGAAAACTGATTTAGGATGAAAGAGATACGTCTAAATGAAATATTGTAACAAACATGAGAAGAAGGTAAAAGAAAAGAACAATGACCACCATTGTTTTTAGCCTTATTAACAAAAGCCTATGTAGTCCAGTTGGTAAGAGCATGTGGCTTTCATGAGAGTGGCACAGGTTCAATCCCCGCGGGCGCCATATTTCTATTTTAGATAAACGGCTAAAATAATGCATGTTCTAAAGGGAAAATATGTATAAACGCACATATAAGGAAAATTATACATATAAGGGAGAATAAAAATATATGTATACATGGATATGTAAGTATATGCATATATATGTGTATATGTATATATATACAAGAGAGAAGTACAAAATAAGCCTACAATCAAAGAAATCTGGTAAGTATTAAATAACGGCATAACGCCGTTAGAATTTTGAAAATGAAATAAAAGTTGTGCATTTATATATACGTGTAAAATGGGCATTAGAAGTTTTGTATACATATAAGGAGTTTATATGTAAATAAATTAAAGGAGGTATAAAAAGAAATTAATAAATGTAATCAATAAACGTTAACATATAAACACCGTGTCCTATTTATGCTCATTGGATCCAAGTGGGTCGACCCAAGGGGGGCTGGGTCGACCTAGGGGGGTATGTGGGTCGACCCACCACTATTCCGGGCAGATTCATTTGATGAATCTAGACTGTTTTTCTAACCACGTTCGTTGATGACTCAGCGCTGCGAGTAAGATAAGATCCTGAACACCTATAAATAGGCTGGAAAAGCCTAGCCTAAACCTCACATTTTTTGAGAGGCTGTCTAGACTCTGCCATTCTTCTTCCTCCTCAAACCTCTTCATAAAATAGAATAATTAGTATTAGGATATTCTGATTCAAGATCTAGAGGAAAAGAATGTATATTTACAAAAAGGGTGTTCAGAATTCTGCTTGAAGTAGGTAAATTCTTGGATCTGGTCAATTTAAATTTCTCCTCTTTGTTCCCTTTTTCTTTTAGTTTGAGAATTGTGAATCCATGGTTACTTAGATTCTAGATCCAGTTAGGAGAGCCATAGAATGCTAGGTCTGGACCAGATTCAAAATTGGAAAGCAATTAGGTGAGTGGATTTAAGTTATGCCTTTTTGATAATGGTATATTTATCATTTGGCATTCCCCATTAATATGTATAAATATACTAAAATGTGGACCTGTTGAAATATATAAACCTGTTGAAATGTAAATCTATTGAAATGTATAAACTTGTTAAAATATGTGGAAAGGATTACTGTTGTATACAGACATGTTCCATAACTTGTTAATTGGATACTGTGAGTTAATTTACAGAAAATTGGGAATAATTGTAATGTTGTATAAGACCCGTTTTCCATTAATCATCTGTCTGAGTTGGAATTTACTGTAAATACTGTAATTAGGAAATTCGCAATGAACATAGATAATTGTTTAAGAATATTATTATGCCGGAAGATTGCAAATAAAAATTACAGTAAAATTTGGAATAATGAATATGCCTAAATTTGCAGTAAATAGAAAATTATAACCGCACTTAGACACGAGGTTAAATTCAACTTATGGTAGAAGTCTGCCCAGAACCGCCCGGAAAATCCAGCATCTGCAAGTGGTTGATTTAATGTGAGGGTTCTGGTGCGTGAACATACATATAACGGTGCTATTAAGTCCAATTTGTGGTAGAAGTCCGCCCGGAACCACCCAACAAATCCAGCATCCATGAATTGTTGGCTTAATGTGAGAGGTCTAGTGCATAAACCTATATATGAATATATGTATATAACAGGATAGAGATAAATGGCATTGACTGTAATTAATGAAAATGAATGAAAGTTACAACGATAAAAGAATTGGAATGAACGGGGAATGATAATAACTTATTATAATTAATTACATTAATAAGAATGTTATATAATAGGTAGGCTTGTGCTAGGGACAAGTGGAAATTATAACATAAGTTATAATAGATGAAAAAGAAACTTATTAGTAAACCTTAGTTAAGAGAACTAAGTTAATAAGTAAACAACAACAAGTTGGACAATGTAAGATGAAATTATGATTAAATAAGAAAGAACGAGGCTAAGTTATGGAATGAAATAAGGTATATTTAATCATATATAATAAGTGACATGTTAATAGAAAACATGTGGACTGAGATAAAATATACTTAATTATATATTAAGTAGAACATGTTATTGTAACTATGAAATCAGACAATGAATTACATTGTAATAATATAAAGAGATCGTAGATTATAGGCCTTGGATTACAATATAGGAAATGGCATGTTATGGACTTGTTAATAAACTTAAATAGATTAAGTTATATAACTGGAATTAATAAGCAAGAGGGGTCCATTCCTTAGAGATATAAGGGGCTCGTAGTGAACTTGGTAACTTGAATAAGAAATTAATATAAATGGAAATAACCAATTTAATTGGAAATAACCAATTTAATTGGAAATCAAACGAGGTAGAGCAAGCGCGTAATTAAACATTTAGACATAGGATCTAATAACATGTTAGCGTGATGCGTTTGAGCCAATCTGCACGTCTGAAGGTGAAGAACCCAACGGGGTGTCTAGAGACATGGGAGGAGCACGTCCACTTGATTACTTGGCTTGACTTATGGCTTGATTTCTTGATGGGACTGGAAGGAAGCATGCAACTTTTGAGGGACACGAAGGGTACTCATGGTAGTCCTCTGTGTGGTGATAGCGCTTAGGCTGTGCTCATAGGGGTTAGGTCTGCGCATTACCACCCGATGAGTATACCTTGACTGCAAAAGTAGCTTTGCAGTCAGAAGGTTGTGACAGTATGACACAGGGTGATTCGGCTATCGCCTTGACTAGAGGCTGGGTCAGGACCAACACTGGATAGTAGATCGTCGGGTACCCGTCATTGGTAGTCAGTGGGATCCAAAAGACTAGAGCTAAAATTAAGACGCCATCAACCTTTCACTATCGAGGCACGGTGGTTGAGGGACACCCTAAATGGATGTTTAGATTGTATGTTAGTGGCACGTCACTTAGCTCTTGTAGTCTTTACTAGTTGAGGGAGGGGTTGGGTGGGACCATAGCCACTGAAAATGCCGACCATAACATCTATGTATACAGATATCTGAAAAGCTCCCGACCGAGTTCTGTGTTTCCGATATAGCCCTGTTACGGTACTCGGTGCATAGTAGATAATACGTGCGGATACATGCATACCATTTCCGGATGGTGTATCATAAAGGTTATGGCATCGAGTACGATTGATGATATGTACGTGATAAAGTCTAGATACATGCATGTTTGCTCTGGGTGGTGACTCTAAGGCATTACTTTGTGATGGAATCTGATTCGATTAGAGGTGGCAGTCTGTACGCTTACGTGGCATTGCGATGACGGTTCTATGCGGAACACAGCGTTGTTATATGGAGATCCATATGTCGTTCCGGCGTAGGATGAGGGACTACGTATATTTCTGTGGCGTTACGATGGAGACCGTGCGAGTGGGGTACTATGGGGTGTACCTTAATGTTGGGTGTAGCTACATATATGTTGTATTAGGTTAATCCACTGGGAAGTATACGGGTACGACATGTGTGTAAGACTTGAGTGTTGTTAACCTAAGTAACCTAATAAATAAGAAAATGCAACTGAACGATATATGTACGGTTATCCAAAATGTGTAGTTTAAATCCAGTCATAAGAATTTGTGTTCTGACCCCCTCCTCATAACATACTCGCAGGTTAGATTTATGGCAGAGATGTGGTAGCTTCGGGTACTGGCAGTATTATTATCTGGGTAAGGCTATATTTTGATTATATTATATTTTATCCATTCGGCTGTGAGATGTTTTCTGAGCTCTAATATATTTTACATCTCTGTATTTTCTGCAGGATACCAGACAAACCAACACGAGTTCCGATGGATTAGAATTTTGAAAAAAAATAGGTCTGTCGGAATTCGGGTTGTTACATCTGGTATCAGAGCTTAGGTTTATGATTCCTGTATAGATAGTGAGTGAACGTATTTGTATTTTTAAAATATAAATAAATTATATATATATATACCCAAATCCATAGAGGAACCGACTAAATAGCATAATATGGTGAAAATTGGGATATCTGTTTTGTACACTAAAGGAACGAATATGGAAATCTGAGACCTTCAGGTAATTTGAGTAGGAAGTGTACAATATACTTTATATTGAAGAAAGGTGAATCCCATGTGTAAGTATTTCAGGATTGTGGGTTTGGCAGTAAAACCTTGTATATTGGAAAAGGTTAAAACGAGAAATGGATTAGGAATATATATGTTGAGAGAATTGACTTTGTGGGAGTGTCTAGGAAAGCCTAGGTAAGTTGGAGGCCCACTTTGAGTCTAGCCCCATTTTTTTTTTACTTTTGAGAACTTGAAATTGTAAAAGCTTTTAGAAGATGGTTTATGGTGTTTTCAATTAAAAGTTACAGTTTTAAAAATATGTAAAGAAGTACATATCGGGGTTTGAAGTAAAATAGGGTATATTTTGGAAATAGTGATTTCATGTGAAAATTTTGTCTAAAACAAATTGTCCCAGTAAATGGTGCATGTTATAGAGCATGTAGAGCTCGCTAGTTTTCTTATTATATTGCATGAAAGGATTAAAAAGCAAAACATAAAAAATGTTGCATTTTGTTGAAAACTGGAATTTTTAGTAAAGAAAGTTTTGATATCTCTATTCTTTTGATAATCATTTTTGGTAATTGTTTTGAAAAAAAATTGTTGGATAGATAAAATAAGTTGTAGAAATTAATAATATAGTAGATGTGTGCACCTAGTTTTAAGAAATTGAACTGACATTGTAAGTAAGAATAGTTGTAAACTCGATTGAGTAATAATTGTCCTTGTCTACTCCAGTTTTTGTGATTTAAAAATAAAATGTTTTACATATTTATCCAATGACATGTTTTATGGTTTGGCAAAAGTAAGTTTTGGTGAGAAAAATAAAATTTTGATACTTTTAACTTTTGAAAGAAAAGTGAAATGAAAAGGCCAAGCCGTGTTTTAAAAAGTATGGAGTAGGTAAGTATTAGTGCCTAGAGAAGACGGGAAAAGTTTTTGAGGCTATGGAGTAGATAGCGAGAATTATCTTGGAATAATGGTAAATTCCCGTTGAATGCGTAAGCATTGAAAAGCCTAGGGTGTTGCTTGGAAATGCATGTTAGTACACACCCAGAACTAGGGGTGACTCCTAGATAGTGAAGGGCAAGCAAGTGTTTAGATCATGTTGCTACTTTTCCTGTTAGGGGTAAAACCCGTTATTACATTTCTATGGGGATCGTTCTGTTATTTTGTTCATGTTCGGTAGTTAGGGAAATACCTAAACCTGTATTTGACCCCGTGATTTGAACTTTTCTATCTGAGGGAGACATAGTCCTGAGATTCTTGACCCTTAGTAGTAGCTGTGTAGAGCGTCTGTTTTCTTGTTTTAGTTGAAGGACTAGAAGGCTTATTTGAAACTAAACTTATATCAGAGGATTAACTTAAATAAGCTAAGAAAAGAGTAATGACATAACTAAAAAGGAAACAACATATTCAGTAAAATAACAAATATAACAGTTAAAGAAAAATCTGTAACAAAGAAAGTTTACTTATATGGGTTGTGCTTGGATAGGAAATAGGGAATTTTTATATAATAGTTTTATAAAATCAAGTACAGTTAGAAAAAGGTTTGTAAAAGAAAAACGGAAGGTACGAAGTTTTCCGTTTTCCAACTTTTTGTAACATAAGAAATCGAATTTAGAAAATTAGATCTTTTTTTTTTTTGAAATTCGAAAAATAAAGTTGCTTGGTGGGGTTTTGGATGCAAAAATTGGATGAACTTCGCTCTGGCTCAGTAATGGTATGGGAAAAATTGGATAAAAAAGCATTTTGATTTTCAAAATATTGCATTCGTATAGAAATTGCCAGTATATTTAGGATGTGTGCATCATGTTTTCAAGGAGATTTTCAAGAAAAATTGCATTCATATAGGAGGTACAGCTTAGGCATTCATTTCATTCATGTATTATTACATTGATTTACACTTTGCACTAGTACACAAATGGCAGCAAAGTTGGATGCACACATGATGCATGGTTGTGATTTATGCGAGGAATTACTTGACTTTACCCTTACTAAATTTCGGGGATGAAATTTCCTAAAGGTGGGATACTGTAACACCCCGCATTTTTTAATTAAGTAAAATAAAATAAAATTTGAAGAGCTTTCAGAATTTGGTCATGGTATTAGCGTCATTGCATTCGTGGCGATTTTCTGGTCAATTTAGACCTATGGATTACAGAAAACTGATTTAAGATGAAAGAGATACATTCAAATGAAATATTATAACAAACATGAGAAGAAGGTAAAAGAAAAGAACAATGACCACCATTGTTTTTAGCCCTGTTAACAAAAGCCTATGTAGTCCAGTTGGTAAGAGCATGTGGCTTTCATGAGAGTGGAGCAGGTACGATCTCCGCGGGCGCCAAAATATTCTTTTAGAGAAACGACTAAAATAATGCATGTTCTAAAGGGAATATATATAAACGCACATATAAGGAAAATTATACATATAAGGAAAAAATAAAAATATATATATATACATGGATATGTAAGTATATGCATATATATGTGCAAATATATATATATACATACAAGAGAGAAGTTCAAAATATGGCTGCAATATAAGAAATCTGGTAAGAATTAAATAAAGGCATAACACCGTTTGAATTTTGAAAATGAAATAAAAGTTGTGCGAATATACATACGTGTAAAATGGGCATTAGAAGTTTTGTATACATATAAGAGTTTATATGTAAATAAATTAAAGGAGGCATAAAAAGAAATTAATCAACGTTTAACCAATAAACGTTAACATATAAACACTGTGCCTCATTTCTGCTCGTTGGACCCAAGTAGGTCGACCCACACTTGCTTGGGTCGACCTAAGGGGGCTGGGTCGACCCTAGGGTTGATCCGAGGGGGGGTATGTGGGTCGACCCACCCCTGATCCGGGTAGTATCATTTGATGAATCTGGACTGTTTTTCTAACCACGTTCGTTGCTGACTCCACGCTGCGTGTATGATGAGATTCTGAACACCTATAAATAGGCTACAAGAGCCTAGCCTAAATCTCACATCTTCTTAGAGGCTGTCTACACTCTTCCATTCTTCTTCCTCCTCAAACCTCTTCATAAAATAAAATAATTAGTATTAAGAGATTCTGATTCAAGATCTGGAGGAAAAGAATGTATATTTACAAAAAAAGTGTTCAGGTTCTGCTCGAAGTAAAGTAAATTCTTGGATCTGGTCAATTTAAATTTCTCCTCTTACTTCCCTTTTTCTTTTAGTTTGAGAATTGTGAATCCATGGTTACTTAGATTCTAGATCCAGTTAGGAGAGCCATGGAATGCTAGGTCTGGACCAGATTTAGAATTGGAAAGCAATTAGGTGAGTGGATTTTAGTTATGCCTTTTTGATAATGGTATATTTATCATTTGGCATTCCCCATTAATATGTATAAATCCACTAAAATGTAGACATGTTGAAATATATAAACCTGTTGAACTGTATAAACTTGTTAAAACATATGGAAAGGAATACTGTTGTATATAGACATGTTCCAATAACTTGTTAATTGGATATTGTAAGTTAAGTTACAGAAAATTAGGAATAATTGTTATGCTGTATATGACCCGTTTTCCATTAATCATCTGTCTGAGTTAGAATTTACTGTAATTAGGAAATTTGCAATGAACATGAATAATTGTTTAAGAATATTATTATGCCAAAAGATTGTAAATAAAAATTACAGCAAAATTTGGAAGAATGAATATGCCTAAATTTAAAGTAAATAGAAAATTATAACCACACTTAGACACGAGGATAAATTCAACTTGTGGTAGAAGTCTGCCCAGAACCGCCCGGCAAATCCAGCATCCACAAGTGGTTAATTTAATGTGAGGGGTGTGGTGTGCGAACATACATATAACAGTGCTATTAAGTCCAATTTGTGGTAGAAATCTGTCCGGAACCACCCGGCAAATCCAACATCCACAAGTGGTTGGCTTAATGTGAGAGGTCTAGTGCATAAACATATATTTGAATATATATATATATATATATATATGTATATATATAACAAGACAAAGATAAATGACATTACTATCATTAATGGAAATGAATGAAAGGGGAATGATAGTAACTTATTATAATTAATTACATTAATAAGAATGTTGTATAATAGGTAGGCTTGTCCTAGGGACAATTAGAAATTATAACATAAGTTACAATAAATGAAAAAGAAACTTATTAGTAAACCTTAGTTAAGAGAACTAAATTAATAAGTAAACAACAACAAGTTGTAGTGACAACATAAGATAAAACTATGATTAAATAAGAAAGAATGAGGCAAACTTATGGAATGAAATAAGTTATATTTAATCATACATAATAAGTGACATGTTAATAGAAAACATGTGGACTGAGATAAAATATACTTAATTATATATTAAGTAGAACATGTTATTGTAACTATGAAATCATACAATGAATTATCTGATAATAATATAAAGAGATTGTAGATTACAGACCTTGGATTACAATCTAGGAAAGAACATGTTATGGTCTTGTTAATAATCTTAAATAGATTAAGTTATAAAACTGGAATTAATAAGTAAGAGGGGTTCATTCCTTAGAGATATAAGGGGCTCGGTGTGAACTTGGTAACTTGAATAAGAAATTAATATAATTGGAAATAACCAATTTAATTGGAAATAAGATGAGGTGGAGAAAGCGTGTAATTAAACATTTAGACATAGGGTCTAATAACATGTTAGCGTGATGCGCTTGAGCCAGTCCACACGTCTGAAGGTGATCTAGAGACATAGGGTAGATAATCGGGGTGTTTAGAGACACGGGAGGAGCACGTCCACTTAATTACTCGCCTCGACTTACGACTTGATTTCTTGGTTGGAATGGAAGGAAGCACGCGACTTCTGAGGAACATGGAAGGTACTCCTTGTAGTCCTCTGTGTAGAGACAGCGCTTAGGCTGTGCTCGTAGGGGTTGGGTATGCATGCTACTACCCGGTGAGTATACCTTGACTGCAAAAGTAGCTTTGCAGTCAGAAGTCTGTGGCGGTATGACACTTGGGTGATTCGGCGATCGCCTTGACAGAAGGCTCGGTCAGGACCAACACAGTATTGTTGATCGTCGGGTATCAGTCATCGGCAGTCAGTGGGAAGCGAAAAGACTAGAGCTAAAACCAAGACGCCATCAACCTTTCACTATCGAGGCAGGTGGTTGAGGGACACGCCAAATTGATGTTTAGATTGTTTGTTAGGGGCACATCATTTAGCTCTTGTAGTCTTTACTAGTTGAGGGAGGGGTCGGGTGGGACCGTAGCCATTAAAAATATAGACCATAACATCTGTGTATACAGATATCTGAAAAGCTCCCGACTGAGTTCCGTGTTTCTGATACAGCCATGTTATAGAACTCGGTGCACAATAGATAATACATGCAGATACATGCATATCGTTTCCGGATGATGCATCGTAAAGGTTAAGGCATCGAGTACGATTGGCGATACGTATGTGAGAATGTCTAGATACATGCATGTCTGCTCTGGGCGGTGTATCGTAGACTCTGGGTAATTCCTCTATAACGGAATCTAATTCGATCGAAGTTGTTTGTCTGTACGCTTACATGCCATGGCAAAGACAGTTCTATGCGGAACATAGCGTTGTTATACAGTGATCTGTACGTCGTTCCGGCATAGGATGAGGGAATGCATATACTTCTGTGGCGTTACGACGGAGATCATGCGAGTGGGGTACCATGGGGTGTACCTTAATGCTGAGGGTAGCTACATATATACTGTATTAGGTTAATCCACTGGGAAGTATATGGGTACGACATGTGTGTTAGACTTGAGTGTTGTTAACCCGAGTAACCTAATAAATAAGAAAATGTAACTGAACGGTATATGTAGGGTTATCCAAAATGTGTAGTTTAAATCCAGTCGCCAAAACTTGTGTTCTGACCACCTCCTCATAAAAACTCGCAGGTTAGATTTGTGGAAGAGATGAGGTAGCTTTGTATATTGGTTAGGGAGTATTATTATCTAGGTAAGGCTGTATTTTGATTATATTATATTTTATCCATTCCGCTGTGAGATGTTTTCTGAGCTCTGATATATTGTATATCTCCGTCTTTTCTGCAGGATACCAGACAAACCAACTCGAGTTTTAATAGATTAGAATTTAAAAAAAAAACCGGTCTGTCGGAATTTGGGTTGTTACAATCGCTGATCACTCGCGCTGCCGATCAACACTCTCCGATTCATATTCAAATCCCAACAATCATCTCGATTCCACTCAATTCAAGTCCAATCGTGGCCTGCTCTTCCAGATCCAGATCTAATTCTCTTTGACATCGTCAAGTTCTTACAAACCATCATCATCAGAATTCGACTATCTGTCTTCATCGTAGGTGATGTTTTCCTTTGAGTTTCATGTTGATTTGATTTTTTATTGATGATTATGTATTTGGGCAATTTGTACTCCGATTTGGACTTGGCGATTATGAATTTGGGATAGCTGGTCTTGGTTGTACTTTCTTTACGAATCAAATACTTTGGTCATTCATGATATTTCAGATCTTTGATCGAATCGAGTCTTGGTTGTATTTCAGATTGGATTTGCAATTCGTTCGAGTCGAGTGTTCATGAGATGATGAGTAATGTGTGAATTTCTTTGAATAACCATGTTTTTTGTTGATCTGCATTTGAATTCGATGTGCAACGACTTGTACGTTTGATGTATTGAATTGGTCTTCACAATTTAGGAGCTGGATCATTCATGTTTCGATGTTGTTACGCGATTTTTTCTTGTCGATTGCTTGTTGGTATTGATGATCAATGCTCCAATTTATACTTGGTGATTTTGAAATTGAGGGTTTGGATCGGATCTGGTAACTTTGAACTTGGAACGGCTAACCTTCAGTCGTTATTTCATGATTTGATTGTCTAGAAAAAAGTCCTTGCTTCAATGTACTAATAAATATCAACTAAAATGTTTTGGCAAGAGACTTTGGCATTGAACTGACTTGACTAATATATTAACCTCATATAACTGAGGAGATGAATTTTCTCTTAAATAGTACTTCATTTTCAATACTTCCAGCGGATTCGACTATATCCATTCGATAAAAGTCATTTCATGATTTGGATGCAATCAAAGTGGAGCTTTCATATTTAAGATTCAAGGTATTTTTAAATCAAGAGAACAATATGAATCAGTCATATGGATTAAAAAAAATTAACCTTAGTTATATTAACTAATAGAAGACTATTGAGAAAGTCATTCCATTAGTTATCTAATGACCATCAATACTCAACTTCTAGATAACCCTACCAATCATGAGTAATACACTATTATACATTTTAGACACATTGATATCTAATCTCGACGCATCTTAATTAGAAATTTTAAAATGATATATTTATATTTATTGTGATGAATTACTCATGCTTGAAATACTCTGTAACTACTATCACATAATATATCATTTATAGATTATCTATTAAATATACTTTTAATTAAATTAGTTAATTAATATAACATTCTATATCAAGTACATTATAACAAGAAAATATCTTTTTTTTGAACTAGATTAGTCTATGATTTAGATATATGTAAGAAATTACATAACTACCCCTGCGATAACTCTACTATTGTGCGTATAAACACGTACATATAAATATATGAGCATATATATATATATTTATATATATATATATATATGGGGAAGGTTCGAGAGCATCTCAAACAGTGCAGCACCCCAAAAGCCCCTCAACCACAACCAAGTATTTCACACTCTCTCTCCTTCCGCTCATTCTCTCACTTCCCACTCACATTCTTTAATATAAATGAGTGGTTGTGCTTGGGGTGCAAATGGGGGCCTGAAATTCAGAGGGGCTCCCTGATCCTATCCCATATCCACATATATATATGTATATATATGTGTATATATATATATATGTATATATATGTATATATATATATATAGGGAAAGTCCCATCGGCATCCGGAGGCCCAATTGATCACCAGACCCCAAAAGCCCCAAAGCCCTATCTTTTGACCATTAAATATTAATATGAGTGCTTATCATGCCATAGTTCATGTCATTGCCCCTCTCTTCCATCTCCTCTTTTTTTTGTAATAACATATCAAGCCTTAGTATAAGTAGTGGTAAATGTGGTATTTTTCCCAATGTGGGACTAAATGAATTTTGCCAAACCTACTCATTCATTTTCAACAATTACTCATTCATTTCCAACAATCCCCCACATGAATGAGTATTATCTAATCTGTTCTTAAAATTTTACGAAACATTTATCATATCGGTAAAAGTAGCATAGAAGCCTTGAACTTTTCCTAGTGTTATATCGTTATAACTAACTGGCGAATCAGTAGACTAGACTGTCTTTGAACTGTAAGCCGTTTGTGTAAGTCTATAAAGAAAACACACGATAAATGCTCTGTAACCCCTTGGTTCTCTGTTTGTGTTTGTTTTTTCCATGAACACCGCCTTGGTTTCATGAGTGCTTGAAGAATTCGACCTTACAATTCTTCTTGAAGCGGCGCCTTCGCACTCACATAGGTGATTCTATTAAGAGTATCCCGTAATACTCCACTTGGTTCTTTATAACACCACAGTATAGACATCATTAAAAGCCAAGCTTATCCTATTCTCCGACGGGTAGTGCACTGACTTATCATATGAATGGTTTGAATTTAACAGTGCCATTAAGTTTATCTTAAACTTAGTTGTCCCTTTGAACCTAGATCTTGGGATCTCCAGTCAACTAGGTGGGGTTTCCGTTTTACAAAACTTTTAATTCATAGGTCTTAAACCCATTCCCATCGATAAGGTTTGAACTTTCTCTCTTGGCAAACCTTTGGTTAGTGGATCCGCTATGTTATCCTTTGACCTTACATAGTCTATAGTGATAACCCCATTAGAGAGAAGTTTTCTTATGGTTTTATGTCTACGACGAATATGTCGAGACTTACCATTATACAATGTACTATTCGCCCTTCCTATAGCAGATTGACTATCACAATGTATACATATTGGAGGTACAGGTTTTTCCCAATTCGGAATATCTTCCAAGAAACTCCTAAGACAATCTGCTTGTTCTGCAGCTTTATCTAGAGCAATGAACTCTGATTCCATTGTCGACCTTGCTATGCAAATCTGTTTGGATGATTTCCATGAGATTGCTCCATTTCCTAATGTAAATACATATCCACTTGTGGATTTTGTGTCATTTGAGCCAGTTATCCAATTGGCATCACTATATCCTTCTACCACTGAAGGATACTTCTCATATTGTAACACATAGTTTTGTGTGTACTTCAGATATCCTAGGACCCTGATTATTGCTTTCCAGTGATGTTTGCCAGGATTACTGGTGTATCTACTCAGCTTGCTTATAGCGTATGCAATATCAGGCCTAATCCAATTCATGACATACATGATACTTCCCAGTATGCAAGAATATTCAAGTTGATATATTCCATCACCGGTGTTCTTTACCCAATTTTGGTTCATATCCACTGGTGATTTTGCAATGGTTATATTATACTGCTTGAACCTTTCAAGTAATTTGGCTATGTAATGTGACTGAGATAAGGCATATCCTTGTGGTGTTTTTATAATTTTCACACCCAAGATTACATCATCCACTCCTAGGTCTTTCATGTCGAATCTAGAGGATAACATATCCTTCGTAGATTTTATTATGGCATTATTATTTCTTAGGATTAGTAAATCATCAACATAAAGACAAACAATGACATATCCAATATCCGTATATCTTATATATACGCATTTATCTGATTCATTTATTTTGAATCCATTTGATAACATAGTTTCATCAAATTTCTCGTGCCATTGTTTCGGAGCTTGTTTAAGGCCATAAAGTGATTTTACTAATTTGCACACCTTATTTTCATTTCCCGGGCTTAGAAACCCTTCTGGTTGCTGCATATATATTTCTTCTTCCAATTCACCATTCAAAAACGCAGTTTTCACATCCATTTGGTGTATTTCCAAATTCAATATAGATGTGATTGCAATAAAAATCCTAATTGATGTTATTCTGGTAACTGGAGAGTATGTATCAAAGTAATCCTGATCTTCCTTTTTTCTGAATCCTTTTATTACAAGCCTTGATTTATACTTGTCTATTGAGCCGTCAGCCTTTAGTTTCTTCTTAAATATCCATTTATATCCTAGTGGTTTTGATCCTTTAGGAAGATCCACTAGTTCCCACGTATGGTTTTGTAGAATGGATTCTATTTCACTATTGACGGCTTCTTTCCAATAAGGAGCATCAGGAGATGACATTGCTTGTTGGTAAGTTAGAGGTTCATTTTCTATCATATATGCATAGAAATCAGGTCCAAAGGATTTAGAGGTCCTTTGTCGCTTGCTCCTTCTCGGTTCCTCTATCTCAGTTTCATCATTCATTTCTCTTTGATCAGCATTATCCTCGGGAGTATCTGAATCTCTTGGCCTCTTTTGAAAACTAGTTTCAATAGAGGTCTTTAGAGGATAAATGTGTTCAAAGAATCTTGCATTTCGAGACTCGATAATGGTGTTTTCATGAATATCATCAATTTCAGATTTGTACACCAAAAATTAATATGCATTACTATTATGAGCATATCCAATGAATATGCAATTTAGAGTCTTTGGTCCAATTTTGACCTTTTTCGGTTTTGGTATTTCTACTTTGGCAAGACACCCCCACACTTTCAAGTATTTGTAGGATGGTGATCTGTTTTTCCAAAGTTCATGTGGAGATTTAGATGTTTTCTTTCGTGGTATTTTATTCAAAATATGATTTGCCGAAAGAATAGCTTCTCCCCAAAAGTTATCTGGTAAGCCAGAACTAATTAGTAAGGCATTCATCATTTCTTTAAGAGTTATATTTTTTCGTTTGGCTATACCGTTGGATTGAGGTGAATACGGTGCTGTAGTTTGATGAATAATTCCATGCTCAGCACAGAATTCCTCAAATGGGGACTCATATTCTCCTCCTCTATCACTCCTTAAAGATTTTATTTTCTTGTTGATTTGATTCTCAACATCTGCCTTATACTGTTTAAACATGTCGATTGCTTCGTCCTTACTTCTAAGGAGATAAACGTAACAATATCTGGTACAATCATCGATGAATGTGATAAAGTACCTCTTTCCATCTCTAGTTTGACACATTTTCAAATCACATACATCAATATATATTAATTCTAGAGGTTCCGTTTCTCGTTCAACATGATGAAACGAGGTTCTAGTCATTTTCGCTTCTGCACAAACTTGACATTTATCGTTGGAATCTATATTGCATTTTGGTATGAATTCTAGATTAATCAATTTTCGCAATGTATCAAAATTTACATGCCTTAATCTAGAGTGTCATATGTTAGAAGAGTCAACAATATAAGCAGAAGATTCAATTTTATTCATATCATTATTTGGTACAACAGTGGTTACATTTGCTTTAAACAAGCCATCACACACATATCCTCTTCCAACATACACTCCATTCTTTGATATTACAAACTTATCAGCAACAAATGTTAGTTTGAAACCATGTTTGCTGAGCAACGATCCTGAAATCAGGTTCTTGCGGATTTCTGGAACGTGAAGAACGTCATTCAATTTTAGTTCCTTTCCAGAAGTTAACTTCAGTACAATCTTTCCCTTACCTTCCACCTTTGATGCAAACGAGTTACCCATGAATAGTTGCTCGTTATCAGTGGTAGGTTTGTAGGTTGTAAACATCCACTTGTTAGCACATATATGACGAGTCGCTCCCGTGTCTAGAAACCACTCCTTGTTGTTGCCAACAAGGTTGCATTCAGAAATAACTGCACACAAATCCATATCTGCGATATCATCTGAATTTCCTGCCATATTTGCTTCAGGTTTCTTCTTTTTGGGCGCACGACACACGGCTGCTTTGTGGCCTTTCTTCCCACAATTATGGCAAGATCCTTGAAACTTCTTTTGTTTCTTTGCATTAGGATTCTGCTTGCGCTTTCTTTTATTTGTCTTTTCATCCTCAACCACGTTGGCTTTTGCCTGAAATGAACTGGTAGCCTTTTTCTCTGATTTTCTGTTATCTTCTTCGATTCGCAGACGAACAATCAGATCCTCCATGGTCATTTCCTTGCGCTTATGCTTTAAATAATTTTTGAAATCCTTTCATGACGGAGGCAACTTTTCGATAGCGACAGCGACTTGGAATGACTCACTTAACTCCATTTTTTCGTCGTAAATTTCATGAAGGATAACTTGGAGTTCTTGAATCTGACTGACGACTGTTTTGGAATCGACCATTTTGAAGTCAAGAAACTTTCCGACAATGAATTTCTTCATTCCGGCATCTTCAGTCTTGTACTTCTTTTCAAGTGATAACCAGAGAACCTTTGCAGTCTCAACGGTACAATATACATTATACAAACTGTTATCTAAACCGTTGAGAATGTAATTCTTACAGATGAAGTCGGAATTCTTCCATGCATTTAAAGCCTCGACTTTTGTGGCGTCAGGCTCCAGTTCTTCAACGAACGGTGGATCCTCTTGGAGGTATTTGGCCAGCCCCAAGGTTGTCAGGTAGAAAAGCATCTTTTTTGTTGCCAACGTTTGAAATCCTGGCCATTAAACTTCTCTGGTCTCTTGCCATGTGAATATGGAATAGTCGGTGAACCAGAGGCGGAGCCGGTGGCACAGTCCGTGCGGGCACAGATTTGTTGTTGCTACTTTGCGACATCGTCGTCTGCAAATAAAAGCAACAATCAGCAATTTCGTTTCAAGATTGTTATCAACCAATCGCTAGAAACGTCTGAAAACCGTTTCTATGAACAGCAACGCTTTTAAGCGTTAGTAATATTGAATCAATGATATTGCAGTCGCAACACCAATTATCAATCTCAGTTTAGCAAGGGAAGTTAAAGAAGCAGTACTGATTAAATGAAGACGCAGAGAAGAAGATTAATATTACCAATAAATGATCGAGTCCAGCGTATGCTGTTTCCCTGAAACGAAATTGCTCCCTCTACGGCGCTGTAAGGTTTGGTTGAGCAATCGTTTACCAAGGATGAAACGGTCTCTGTCTGCGATGTCGCACTACAACCGCAGGCTTACGACGAACGCAAGGAAGTGGTTTTTATTTTGAAGAACAGAGCAGTGGGGAAGAAGATAAAGAGGAGCGAAATCAGAATTAAACTACTGTGTGTTCGTTTTGATTTTCGCAGGCCTTTATATAGGCTGGAAGAGACACCTTTACATGAGCAGACGCTCCTGTTCGAATTGCAACGGCTACGACTGTTGGAAAGGTTGCGACCCTTTACCAACAGACCTTTCTGTTGGCAATTTCGCGGCCAAATTCAAAAAATAGCGGTTCTGCAGCTTAGCGAGCCCATCGGCATCTGAAGGCCCAATTGATCACCAGACCCCAAGGCCCTATCTTTTGACCATTAAATATTAATATGAGTGCTTATCATGCCATAGTTCATGTCATTGCCTCTCTCTTCCATCTCCTCTTTCTTTTGTAATAACATATCAAGCCTTAGTATAAGTAGTGGCAAAGGTGGTATTTTTCCCCAATGTGGGACTAAATGAATTTTGCCAAACCTACTCATTCATTTTCAACAATTACTCATTCATTTCCAACAAAATTAAACACACAAAATCTGAGCCATTAGATGTCCCCCTGAATTCCAACTCACATATAAAGACAAACAAATTTTGTGGTCCAAATTTTGTGTCCCTATAGCCCCTCTCTCTCTCTTTGTATATATATATAGGTAGGATCAAGAGCACCTCAAATAGTATAACACCCCTTTAGCCCCCCTAATTTCCACCATACAGTCATCTTTCTCTCTCCTTCTACTAACACATTATTTAAAAATAAATTAGTGGCTGTCCTTGAGATGCAAAAGAGATGGCACAAAAGAAGAGTGCCATATAATATATATATATATATATATATATATATATATATATATATATATATATATATATATATATATATATATATCACACAAGGTAGGAACAGTGATATGTTGTTTTGACGTGTTAAAGGAAACTATGTTGCTATATTTCCCCGGCCGTTGTACTCTACAAGTGCAAAGGGTGAATTATGTATTAAAATCGATTTTTGCAGACATAGGGAACCAGTTTCAAAATATCAACTGATGAACTCACTTTAAAAATATCAACCGATGAACTCTACATGTGGTCAGTTGGACAGAGGAAAACTTTGGAACCTAAAAAGGTCACCAAACGAAGCAGCGGAGAAGGCAGAGCTTGCCCACGACAGGCTACTTACTGCTAACTAACTAGAGGTAAACCACCTGTGGACCGACGGCGCGTTGACCTGGCTAGTAAATCCGGGTTAGATGTCGTTCAAATTAACGAGGTTCTTTGCTTGCTTTAGGTATGGGTTCATGCAGAGCTTTGGCGTAACTTTAGGGAAGACTATGGGCTACTCGGGTTGGAAAGTAAGGAGAAGCTTGAGACCCCGATCGATGCAACTGTTGAGCGATTCCTATAGGATCAAAAACCATCAGGTAGGAGATCAGTGCAGTGATTGGTCACATGATCAGTGCAGTGATTGGCGTACCTTTGGGGATTGACCTTGGGATACATATATAGTGGATAAATGTTTTATATAGGTAACTGTACATAGTTTTGATCTTACACTAGTCATACATCGTATCGTTTTTTTGAATTTGTTTTGATCTTACACTAGTCATACATCGTATCGTTTTTTTGAATTTTTTCAGGGAAGAACGAACGCTGCCGTAAAACTCTCCCTAGTGCAACTAATTTGGTCCGCGGGATCATCAGATTTATGCACATAATGAGCTCTCTTATTTGATACATCGTATCCTATGGTTCTTATAATGATGGTTGTACGTGTAGTTAGTTCCTTATGGTAACTATAAGTGATGTTATATATGACGTATGCATATATTTGTATGGCATTGGTGTGCCTTTCCGGTTGTATTACATAAGACACGAGCATTGTTCTTTTTTACAAAGTCACACCCAAGTTAGTTCAATTCTCTCGTATCCTAGAAGGGAGACGATGACAACAATCTACTATGGTATCACAGAATACCAAAGCTCGCATTAAAGGGTACAATGTCAGCGGAAAATGTTTTAGGTATTTAGAGTAAATTGGAAAACACCATATCTTGATTCAAAAGGGTTCTCTACTTGGTATTTAGACTTTGTTTCAAGTATATAAAAGTAGAGGCCAATTGTTCTGCACCCAAAACCGTTGTTCTTTTATCAGATCCTCTGATTTCCGCTGTTTTGCACTTAAACCCCTGAATTGTTGAAGGACTTAAATGCAAAAAAGCAAAAATCAGAAGATCTGATTTAAGAGCACATGAGGGGACAACGGTTTTCGATGCAGAAGAATTGAGCCGTATAAAGTAGGTCAGAAATCATCAAAGCTTGTTTCATAGAGTATGATGAGGCCTGCATAAGGCCCATCTTTAAGAATGTGGCTGAGGCTCTACGATAATGTCACGTGCTAACTGTATTTATCTTGAACTTTTAAGTGAAATCATTGGTTCACACCAGATGTGCTTAGTTGACTCCACTCGTTTGTAATGACGAGCATGTGATGGCTCATTGATTACATGAGAAGAGCAAGTAAAAGTATGATTTTCTGTCCTTGAGTAGCTTTAATATAATAACACCAAGTATGATTTTCTATCTTTGAGTAGCAAGTAAATATTAAGTATGATTTTCTATCTTCGAGTAGGTTTAATTTATTTGTTCATGAACAGTCTAGATCTTCCACGAAATAGGATTGCGAAGAGGACCAGTTGCACCATAATAGTTCAGTTTATATATATGTGTGTATATATATATATATATATATATATATATGTGTATATATATATATGTATATATATATGTATATATGTATATATATATATATATATATATATTTGAAATTGGTAAATTTTTATTTCAGCTTATAAAGCCTGCTAGGCTCAAATGTTGCAAAGCCTGATCCGCTCAGGTACAAACATAATACAAACAAAAGGCTACTTTTTGTTCATTCTTCATATCAGAAAAAGCAGAAAGTACCCAATTGTTCAAATTAAGGCTACGGCGTCTTCTTCATGGCGGCCTCAGATTCTCTCGTCTTCTTCCTCCAGTCGCTACCCTCCAGTTCCACTTCTCCAATTGCAATAATTCTCGTTCCGTTGCAGTGGTAAAGAACTTCGGTTTGATTCTTCCAATGATTATTGCAATCTCTCTGTAAATCGTTGCAGCGTTAGCTAACACATCTCTCTCCTTTATCTTGAAAGCACGGGTGTTGGTTCTCGCCATGTCTGCCACACTGTGGTTGCGAGGCCAACCTTGCCAACCTCTATCATCAGTTGTGACATGATACTTCCATCGTTCAGGTATCCAATTTCCTCCTCTAAGTTTCCGATTTGGTCTGTGTTGAAGCATTTCAGTTTTTGGATGGCCCACAGTCTTCTACTGTAAATACACTCGAAAAATAAGTGGTTAAGGGTCTCCCTTTCTCTCTTACAGAGTAAACATGTGTCGTCTTCTATGATTCTCCAGCTATGTAGTCTTTCTTTGGTAGGCAGTCTGTTAAGAATAGCTTTATATAGGACTTGCGAGATTTTTGGTGGACAGGACCTTGTCCAAACCACATTACACCTAGGTACCTGTTCATGTTCATGTCTGAGACTCTCCCACACACTTTTGAGTATGAATTTGCCGTCTGCCCACTTCCACTCATCCTGTTCTTTGTCATGATTAATTGTTTTCTCAGTTAATTCTGTAGCGAGATTGCGTGCCACTAAATTGTTATGACAGTTCCACGTATTATTTGAGATAATAGTGCTAACATTGACAATTGGGGCTCCATTAGCTAAATAACTATCCCACCCTTGCCCGTCAATTAGACTTTGTCCTTTTAACCAAGGGTCTCTCCATAGGTCTGTTGAATTGCCATTTGCAATTTCTCTCTGGATCCTGCATTTCAGCTCATTTCTGAATTTAAGGCAAGTTTTCCAAATGATGGATGAGTTGTTGACAATGGGTGATGTCCAAAAATTATATTTGTTGTATCTGGCCCTCATCCATTCAGCCCACAAATTTTTTGAAGAGAGTAGATTCCAGGCCAATTTCAGCCCATAGGCTTTTTTCAGCTCAAATGAATTTTTCAAGCCCACTCCCCCTTCCTTTTTGGGTCTACACAAAAGTTCATAACTAATTTTATGTAACCCCCCCTTCCAAATGAAATTAGCACAGACTGAATTGATTTTAGCAATCGAACAGTCTGGAATTTGAAAAGTTTGAAGCCAGAATCTGACTTTAGAAGTGATCACTGTATGCACCAGTTCTACTCTACCAGCAAAAGATAGTAGTTTTGATCTCCATCCCTGAAGTTTCTCACGAATACTATCTATCAACTTGCCACACTCAGCATCAGTAATGATATTATTAGATAGTGGCACCCCTAAGTACTTTACAGGGAGGTTACCTTCTGGCACTCCAATTGCTTCAAGCAATTCACTTTTGCCTCTGCAAAATTTGTTAAAGTAGCATATATATATATATATATATATATATATATATATATATATATCACCCCAAATAATGCAGCACCCCAAAAAACCCCTGATTTCCACCATAAGTTTTCTCCTCTCTCTCCTTCCATTCATTCTCTCTCCCCCCACTACATTATTCTAATATAAACGAGTGGCTAGGAATGGAAGGCTAGAAAATAGGGGTGTCATTGAACCCTCCTCATATATATATATATATATATATATATATATATATATATGATAAAATTATAATGCAGTTTAATCACTAAGTGCATTAATATCTAATAAAAATATCAAATACCATCAAAATTATTACTGCATCACACAGTATGTTAATTAGTTCAAAAGCTGATGTTGAATTAAAATTGCATTATCTAAAAAAGCATTTAATGTGACTGCATTTCCTTAATGCAGTCAAATTATGAGGTATGTTAAGATTGAATAAAATTATCCAATGCAGCCAAAATCATGACTGCATCACATAAACTGCTGCTAAAAAATTCCAAATGCATTTACTGGTGCATTGTTCAAGAACATGTTCCTTTTAATTAGGTTAAAAGATGATAACTACATTGTTTTAATGCCATTAATATAATTATATAAAAGATTGTGATTATCCAAAATAAACGCAGTCATATAAATGCAGTTATACAAAGTGGTAACATAACTGCATTGCCCAAATGCATTAGTAACCGCTATGAAAAAAATTGCGATTTTCAAAATTTTATTATTAAATATATCAACAATTAATATTATTAAGAATATTAATAAGTTTGTTATACAATGGTGAAAATGATTTTTAAATCTGATTGATCACGAAAAGTTATCATATTTTAAAGTTTAGAATTAAATAAGATGGCAGATGATGGTATTTATCAAGTGTAATCTTAAAAGTATAGACCTAATTTATAAAGAAAAAATTATAGAGAGGGACCTTCTTTACATTTAAATTAACAAATAGGGACCCAAATTTAATTTTTAGAAACTAAACAAATAGGAAAATGATTATAAGGACAATTCTTAAGGCTTTTTTAACCTCAAGTGCAGCCCATTAAAAATTTATCCCCAAGGACAAACTTATTCATATTTTATTCAGAAGGACATTATACTGTTAGGCTCCTATTCCCTAAAATTTCATCGCAAAAAATAAAATCCTATTCCGTAATAAATAATGGTTGAAATTAAAACCGTAGTTGCCACCAACGATCAATTTACACCACGTCACTGGTCCTTCGCCGTTGCCGCAACACTCGCTGCCGTTGCTTGAGCCACCACTTGCCGTCGCCTTTGCCGTGAAACCCTACATCACGCCCATCCACTCCTCGTCAGCGCGTTCATCATCAGCGCGTTCAGCGACAGCGCGCCCCCGATTCGTCGTCAGTCGCCATTGTCGTGAAACCCTAGTTGTACATCAGTTACTGTGTATTCAGATCCAGTTTCTTGTTTCAGCTACTGGGTATCAGTTTTACGTTCCTGTAAGTATCATTTTTCTGTTCATTTCTTGCTTACAGTTTTTAGTTATCAGTTTCGTGGCTCGGTGGGTATCAATTTTAGTTTTACTTTTGTTATCATTTCATGAGTATGAGTGTACATCAGTTTATATTTTTTATTTAATTACAGTAGTTTGTATGTCTCAGTTTTCGTTTATTTGCTTTGCTAATTGAATCTTTTGAATGATTTTCCTCTTCCAGTGATCAAAACGGTCTTCTTACTGTTGATTCAAGCAGTGATGTAGGATAAATGTAGAGCTGAGAGACCATCCTCAAAAAGAAAAAGAAAAAAAAAAGAAAAAAAAAAGAGGAGCATTTATATATATATATATATATATATATATATATATTGTTAAGACAAGCAAAATAAACGCTGTGTTTGCAAAGAATATGGCCATAACAAGCATCAAGCTTATCAGTTTTTCCTATTTTATTTCTTCACAGTACTTGGTTATCAATTTTTGGTGAAAATTAGTTGTAAAACATATGATATTTTGTGTAACTTCAATATATTCGGTGTAACTTCAATATAATATTTTGGTGTAACACAAGTGATGAATTAATATCAGTGAATATTATTGAGAATAAATATCATTTTTGTTAGAATTGAATTGAGTTGATGAGTATCAAAATCACATGAAAAAAATTATATAACACAGTTAATACTGTAGAAATGATACCTAAAAAATTATAAAAATAATACCTAAATATTGATGCAATTTCTTGAAGAAATACTAATGCAATTTCATCACGGTTTTTTTTTTCAGGATGGTCTCTCAGCTCCACATTTATCCTGCATCACTGCTTGAATCAACAGTAAGAAGACCGTTTTAATCACTAGAAGAGGAAAATCATTCAAAAGATTCAATTAGCAAAGCAAATAAATGAAAACTGAGACGTACAAACTGCTGTAATTAAATAAAAAAATATGAACTGATGTACACTCATACTCATGAAATGATAACAAAAGTAAAACTAAAACTGATACCCACCGTGTCATGAAACTGATAACTAAAAACTATAGGCAAGAAATGAACAGAAAAATGATATTTACAGGAACGTAAAACTGATACCCAGTAACTGAAACAAGAAATTGGATCTGAATACACAGTAACTGATGTACAACTAGGGTTTCACGACAGTGCCGACTGACGATGAATCGGGGGCGTGTTGTCAACGAACGCGCTGACGATGAACGCGCTGACAATGAACGCGCTGACGAGGACTGGGGGCGCGATGTAGGGTTTCACGGCATAGTCGACGACGAGTGGTGGCTCAAGCAACGGCTACGAGTGTTGCGGCAACGACGAGGGATCAATGACGAGGTGTAAATTGATCGTCGGAGGCAACTAGGGTTTTAATTTCCGCCATTATTTATTACGGAATAGGATTTTATTTTTTGCGATGAAATTTTTAGGGAATAAGAGCTTAACAGTGTAATGTCCTTCTGAATAAAATATTAATAAGTTTGTCCTTGCGGATAAATTTTTAATGGGCTGTCCTTTGGGTTAAAAAAGCCTTAAGAATTGTCCTTATAATCATTTTCCTGAAAATAGTAATCAAGTATATTTTGCCTAACTTTTTTTTTGCACCTTTTTCATCATATACAAACCTTTCAAGACTCAAAATACAAGCATTATCATACTTTATGCATGTTATTTTATTTTTATGTAAAATGTAATTATATTACAAAAAATTTGAAAACGTTTATATCGTACATTCAAAATAATTGACGGATATAATATATTTACATCTTAATAATTCAAACACTACAAGAAAAAAGGCTATTTCCGACAGCTGAAAACTGTCGACGGCCATCGGAAATAGCCGTCGCTTTTAGAGGCGTCGAAAATCTGATTTTCCGAAGGTTTTCGACACAGCCCATAGTTTTTGTTTCCGACGGTTTTTGGCAGTTTGTAACGGTTTCCGACGGCTTTCGTCGGCCGTCGGAAGCCGTCGGAACACCTGCGTTTTATTTTTTTGAAATTTCAGCTGCTATTTAGCCTTTCAACTATACTTCTTCGCTAAAACCACTATCTAATCAATCAATAGATAACCCAACATATCAGCTCTCAACCAATTAACAAAAACAAAAAAATTTCACCATAAACTTAAACCATTAACTATATAATACATAAATTTGTGCACACCACGTAGTCCACTAATATATATATACTAATAATTAATACACTACCCCAAAAAAATCTGCTTGATTTCCAAATCCTAACTCATATTTTGTACAAATTATGATGAAGTGGACTGTTAGACCGAAAATTGGGCCTAACACCCAAACTCTATGTGAAAACCTCACAATCACAGATTAATGCAGAAAAAACGTAAAATAAGAGGAGACACACGAGATTTGTATAGTGGTTCGGCTCAATCCAAGCCTACGTCCACTTTATAGTTTCTTATATCTTGAGGAATTGCAATTACAACGCGGTCTTACAATCCGTAAGAGCTATTTATACACAATAACCTTGTGTTGTAATGAAGAAGAGGAGATTAGAGGTTAATTTTATACACGTATTCCTCGTGTTAAGTTGAATTTATTCGGCCTTCCTTTTGTTGTTGCAACATCCTTGCAATGGCAATGGTGGAAGAAATGGCCAAAAGAGAAGAACCCAAAAAGTCCCCCCAAATGTCCATCTCATGGTGTATTTATAGGCGTGGAGGGGCCTTGCCAGGCCCAGAAGCGGTCCGGTCCGGATGGGCCACGTGGAGGGTAGAGAGGCCATCTCGGAGAAAGTGGAAGAAGTGGTCTTCAGATCGTGCAAGGACAGGTGGAAGCCGATCCGGATTAATAGGAGGCGGTTATGCTTTGTGAATCGGTCAAACACACGATACAGGAGCAGGTCCAGGGGGTCGGTTCGGATCCGATCTGAACCGAGTCGGTGTCTTCAATCCGAAGACTCCGTGTCCAATGCTTCGAAGGTGGAGCGGATCGGGTATGCTCCCTCCGATCCGATCCGTGCTGATGTGAAAGCGAAGAGCAAGTGCCAAGCTGTCCATCTTAAGGCAGCGTAACAGACTTGTCCGATCTGATCCGAGGATCTATTCAATGCAAAATTCCAGGTTTTCGGTTCTTCATGCGTTCACGGAAACGAGCATAACTTTCAAATCGTAAGTCCGTTTTAGCCAAACGAAAGCTCAAACTGAAGATAATTCAGAGGGCTACAAGAGTTACAAAGCTCAGCTCCGTAATTGCTGTTTTCGGGCCCAAAAGAGATCGTCTGATAGGAGTTTCGGGCCATTTTTTTTTTGCAATGCGATTTCAACCAAATCGTTTTCTGTCTTCTGACGATGTTCCCAATACTTGAGCGTATTGTTTAGAAGAGACTTCACGTGTGACTGCTTTGACTAAAAAGCGGGTCAACATGGACAGTTCGAATCCTAACTCATATTTGTAGCAACTGTGCAAGGGTACAAGATTTTATTTCTAAACTAAAAATTATATTAAGAAAAAAATCGTTTACCACTTGATTCCAAATCCACACCGCCTATTTCGCGTCGCTTTCGCATACGCGCATCCAAAATAAGAATTTAAGCATACCTTAAGATCATAATTAACATACCTTAAAAATATATTTAACACAAAAAATAGAAAAACATACCTTAAATCAGAATTTAAGCATCTCTTTCCCTTAGGCCCATCCAAAATAGTTAAAGGAACTATGTCATCGTCGTCATCTATAATATATATGCATTAATACTAACAAAAAAAAGAAAAAGGAATTGAGATTCCAACAAAAACACCAAGATATAGGTAAGGGAGTTTACCGTCGATGACTACATAAAGGGATTGACTGCACTGTAATTGAAGAGAGGTTCAAATTCATCCAATTTGTCTCCTTGCAATCATTGCCAAGAGTTCATTAGTTGATTACATGAGGAAGTTGGCGAAGACAAAATTGGATAAGCTCATATCATCAAATTTGGTAGAACATGGTTTAATTGCATGTTTATTTTAAGCAAGAGATGAAATAAAGTAGTTAATATGTCATGATGATATTATCATTAGCATCACAGACAATATGCATGCAAGTATGGGGGTTGCTGGGCCTGGTCTGCAAAGAATGACATTATCAATCAAATATTTTTGATATTTACAAATAATTTTGTGCACTTACCTTCGTATCATTAGTGTTCCAATACTTGACAAATACTTCCCAACAGGTTGTTCCAACACTAAAAACTTTGCTTTGAATCATTGAATGTTACTTTACAAGTTTATTCATACAAGTAATATTCATAGATATAATGCATCGATTTCATGCATATTATCCTATTTTGGTGTGCTCTCTTAAATCCTCATCGTTGATTCATAAATAATTTAAATCACAAAAATGGTTTTTGTTTTGTTAGATGTACTCAAACAACTTTTGTAAGATTTTCCACTTTTGCAACAAATACAAGAATAACAAGTACATAACGTGTAACACCCCGAATTTTCTGTTAACTGTATATTAACAAATTACAGTATAATTAATTCTTAATGAAAGAATTAAGGGAAACGGGTTACGCCATTGCACTCGTTTCGGAATTCAGCCTGAGATAGAGTCCGAGTTTGCGTGAATCGGACTCCGTATGAAGGAGTTATGACCTCCGGAAGTTTCAGAGTTCAAATTTAAAATTCAAACGGTTCAAAACGAAGTTCAAATTTCGAATTCAGACCCAGACTGGGCTGGGCGGTAAAATTCCCGCCTAGGCACCAGATCGACCTGGGAGTCGACCTGGGTGACCAGGTCGACCATAGGGTCGACCTGCCCAGTCGACCTGGTTTGGCCCTGGCTGGCCTGGTCGGGTTCTGGTCGATTTCTGAGGCTTGGCTGTGTCACTAGGGCTGACATGTCGCATTTTGATTGGTTCCTTTCGAAGTGAATGGTCTAGATTCGTCTATGATCATCTGACGGCTCAAATCAATCTGAAATTCTATATAAACAACTTAAGACTCCAACCTAAATTCACATAAGAAATTAGAGACGGAGCCGCCATGCTGTCGGTAGAAAATTGAGAGGAGCATCCACTTGTAGAAAAGCTTAGAGACGAGCCAAATTAGAGTTAAAACACGAATCAAATCAACGTTAGTCTACCCAAAGGAAAGCATATCAAATTCAGAACTCAGAAATCAGAAATCAGAAAACAAGACCGTCGTTTGTTGTAAGTATAGTGATTTTTCCGATGTGAATAAAAATTAGGATTTGATTCGATGTAAAATGGAAATGAAATTGTGTTATTATGTAACAACGATGTTAATTCACATCGATGTATTGAAATGATTGTGATATCTTGATTTTTGTGGTATAGTTGAGTTGATACTAATCCTATTGTACATGTAGAACCACCTGCAAGTTGTATAGTTCAAGTTGAAATCGACACCTATATGTTTATGTGATTATATAGGTTGTATGTGATTAAGATTTCATATATATATATATATATATATATATATATATATATATATATATATATATATGTGCTAGAACCTTTATGCCTAAACGATTATGTTTACATTCATGCTAGTATGTTTGTAAGAAAGTTGCAAGTTAATTGGATCCATGTCAAGATCCACTTTAATATATGTTTCATGTTGTAGTTAGACATATGATTGGATCTAGTTCACACATGCGATGAAATTATACATACCTTATGAAAACGTCACATTCTTGTCATATGCTAGTTATGTTCGATGTTATGCCTAGATCCAAAACATGTTTAGGCTTATGTTGTCTAAATCATATGCTAATTTATGTGGCACCTATTTGGTTAAATCCCTATTTCAATGCAAGTTCACATATATGAAATTTGATTTAGGCTATGTTGTAAATTCACATGTATGATGATTAGTCTATGTTGCAAGTTCACACCCATGATGTTCATATTGATTATGCCAAAAATGCCAAGTTTACACCTATGTCATGTTTATGTGTATAAATTCCCTTATGCCAATTTTGTGTGCGCTAAATTAGGCTAAGTTTTTAGCCTAATATTATATGTTAAAAACCATGCGAATGAAAATTAGGATAAGATTGTTAGCCTAATATTTAAACGGGGTAACGTTGGGAATATTGGTAAAACTTGACATAAATTGGTAAAAATATATGAAATTGACATGTTTGTCACATGCCAAAATTGGCGGCGTTTGAATGGTATAAATTCTTATACCAAAAACGTTAAACTTGGAAAGTGGGCCACAACATTTAATTGTTGACAAATTTACATATAACAAGTAATAAAGACAAATATGTAAATTTAGAAAATACGAGTATGCTTAACACGAGGTTGGATTGAGTTGTAATGTAAACCTGCCCAGACCCGCCCGGCTGTCCAGTAGTCACAACAATACCTATCCAATGTGGGTGGTTAAGCATGAAGCCTAATAAGGACCCGAGGTTAGACTGAGTTACGGTGTAAATCTGCCCGGAACCGACCGGCACATCCAGTAACCGTAACAATACCTGTCTAATGTGAGTGGTCGGTGCTTTAAAAAGCTAAGGACAGACTGTCAGGATGGAAGGGTTAAGTTAACTAAAACACTTAACTAATTCAACATGTTAATTAAATTGATGGATGAGGTTAGGTAAATACATACACTTAACCACTTAACATGTTTGACTAGAAAACCCTAGTAACGGGGACCCATTTTAGCAGTAACCCAATTAGGTATCATAGTACCCTGAAACTAGGCAGGGTGGGGCACGATTACTGGGCTGATTGTAAGCGGTCAAAAGCGACGGCGGTGGGTGCAACAGTATGGTTTCTAACGGAGTGCGGGCGTGCACACACTTTGGAGCAGACAAACAGGGCACTGGGGGCACCAGTAATAGAACCTATGTATTTCCAGTTTTATGTCGGGTGGCCACCATGGAACTTGATACACCCCATGGTGGGGCCAACATCTGTATCTACAATCTTTGGGGGCCGTAAGACACAGATGATTATGCGAGTAGGAGCCGATCTTTAGAAAAAGGGGATCACTTTACCTCCTGCATGGGGTGCCAGTTAAGACAATACAAGTAGGTGCAGAGATATAGTGTGGGATGCGATAGTATATTCGATTCAAACTGCTTTATCTTAGTCTATGATACTTTCCTATTTCCAGTTTATACCTATCATGCCCTTATTCTTATTCTCATACTGAAGAGTCACTGGACTTACCAGGCTTTATGTCTGACCCTATTTTCTTTCGTCTTCTTTTCTTCTGTCCCCCCCCCAAGGTCCACAGGGAGGAAACAACTCAGCTTAGTCGGACTCTTTGCAAGCTTTAAGATAGTAGATGTATGATTTGGACTCTCTCTCCTTGGATATGGTTGTTGGACACAATCATGGGGATCTATGCAGTTTTAATTATGTTATATGCTTCTTTATTTAATAACCAAAACAAAAATGATGTTGTAATGTTTTGGAAGTTATTATGTGACAGTTATGGAAATGTTTTGTATAAACACGTATTTATGAAATAAAAAGTCTGTTTGTTTTCGGCTGCTTATATATATATATATATATATGTGTGTGTGTGTGTGTGTGTGTGTGTGTGTTTATATCTGTCTTGTGTTTTACCTGTGACTTTTACTTACAAACCTCCACCAAAGTTAAGGCATTCCCTTTGTGAGTAACCTTAATGGAGGGTGGGGTGTTTCACTTGGTATTAGAGCATATATTTACCATACTAGATAAAAATTTTGAAAACTGTTTTCAAAAAGAAGTTTAAAGAAGCATCTTTTCAAGAAAAACGTTGTTTTTAAAAGGCATAGCTCCCCCAAAGCCATATGCACTATCTCTCTATCCTTTGTCTTGAATACTTTCCTTTTTGTTCCAGCATGCCTGGAGATCTTAACCTTCCGGAAGGAGTACCGATACCCGGCTGGTTCCGAAGGTACCTAGAGGCTAGGGCCAATGGTGCGGGTCCAACAAACATTCCTCCTCCCACCGTAGCAGCAGTTCCTCCACCTCCTCCTCCTCCTCCTCGTGGAAATACTTTCGCTAAGATATGTAGAGACTTCAAGGGTATGGGTGGAAAGTACTTTTATGGAACTGAATCCTTTATAGTAGCAAGGAACTGGCTGAAGGAGACCGATGACTTGTTCGTCATCTTCGAAGTTGACGACAGGCAAAAGATACAGCTAGCAGTGTGGTTGCTTAAAGATGAAGCTTCCTATTGGTGGGAAGTTACCCATGCTGAAAGGCCAGTGGAGACTTCGGAAGATTTTAGGATGCGGTTTGAGATGAAATTCCTCTCCCAAGCTGAAAGAAGCCTGCAAATGGAGAAGTTCCTAACCCTTAAATAAGGAAGTATGACAATCAAGGAATATGTAAATCAGTTTAATCAGCTGGCCAGATTTGGGCTAGATTTAGTAAACACCCAACACAAGAAGTTCCTTCGCTTTGTCAAAGGTCTGAATGAACCTCTACACAGCCTTGCAATGACCCATATACCCATGGGGGAGACCTATGAAAGCTTGGTGGACATGGCGCTGCTACACGAGGAAGATAAAGGCAAGAAAGAGGCAAAGGCGGAAGTGCCTCAAGAAAAGAAAGAGGGTCTGCAAGCTAAGAAAACAGACTTCAAGAAAGGCGGGAAGAACAACAAATCCCATGAAAGGAGAAAGTGCAATTTCTGTGGCATTTTGGGACATATAGCAAAAGACTGTAGAAAGAAGATGGCGAAGATGAATGGTGGCTGTTTCCATTGGGGTGAGACGGGGCACTTGGCTAAGGACTGCCCAAAGAAGCGAGGGCAGGGACAAAGGACTGGATCCACCTCAGGAGGGCAGGTTCACGCGCTGACGGCACCTCCACAGGAATGAGGTAGAAATATTTTTGTAGAAAGCTTAGTTTATCTGTATGATCATCCAGTTCGCACTCTCTTTGATTCTGGTGCATCACACTCCTTTATTTCATCTACTTTCGTAGAATCTCTTCACCTAGACACTAGTATGGTAGAAGATCCCTTGGTTGTTTCAAATCCAATTGGGGGCTCAGCTTATTTGTCGATGGTTTGCTTGGATTTGAAAATCTGTATTCTAAGTGTTGAATTTAGATGTAGTGCCTTTGTTTTGGGTTTCTCAGGATATGGACTGATCTTAGGCATGGAATGATTATCCAGTAATGGTGCCATTCTTGATTGCGAGAAGAGAGTGGTTAGGCTCTTGACTCGGCTCGGTAACACTCTAGAAATTTCTTATAATCCCTTGAATGCTGTTATGCTTAGTTATCTAGAGTCGCTTGATGCTTCTGTTGAGAATTTGCAGTCGGTTAGAGTGGTCTGGGAATATCCGGATGTCTTTGAAGAGGTGAAGGGCTTACCTCCGAAGCGGGAAATAGACTTCCGCATATATCTTGTTGATAATGCAAAGCCCGTAGCTCTGCCTGTTAGACACATGGCTCCAAAGGAGAGATAGGAGCTCAGTAAGCAAGTTAAGGAGCTTCTCGAGAAGGGGTTTATAAGGAGGAGTATCTTGGAATGGGGCGCTCCAGTGGTGTTCGCCACCAAAGCATATGGTTCACTGCGTCTTTGTGTGGACTATAGGGAGCTAAACAAGCTGACTAAGAAGAATAGACATCCGCTTCCCAGAATATATGTTTTGTTTGATCAGCTTGTAGGTGCGTCGGTCTTCTCCCAACTTGATCTAGCTATTGGGTTCCATCAGCTAAGGGTAGCTGAAGATATTATTGATAAAACGGCGTTCAGAACCCCGGACGGTTTCTATGAGTGGCATGTCATGCCTTTTGGCTTGACAAACGCACCCGCTTATTTTGTAGACCTAATGAGCAAGGTGTTCAGAGAATTCCTCATTAAATTCGTGGTGGTTTTCGTAGACGATATTTTGATCTTCTCAAAGAATGAGGAAGAACATGCTCGGCATCTGAAGGAGATCATGGAAACTCTTCGAGTTCATCGGCTAAAAGCCAAATTCTCCAAATGCCACTTTTGGAGAGAAGAGGTCAGATTTCTTGGACATATAATGTCCAAAGAGGGGTTAGCTGTAGACCCCGCAAAAGTTGTGGCAGTGCAAGATTGGAAGACACCAAGAAATGCAACCGAAGTCCGAAGCTTTCTTGGGCTAGCCAGTTTTTACCGAAAGTTCATTAGGGATTTCGCAAAAATATCAGCTCCACTCACAAGGCTAACAAAGAAGAATCTGGCGTTCGCTTGGGATTTGGATTGCGAGTTCGCTTTCCAACGATTAAAAAGGGCTCTTACTACAGCCCCAGTTCTGACCTTGCTAGATGGAAGCAAGATGTTCACCGTATACACTGATGCTTGTTGTACGGAACTAGGCGCTGTTCTGATGCAAGAAGGGAGCGTAGTAGCTTATGGTGGAAGGCAATTGAAAGTGCATGAAAAGAACTACCCAACCCATGATCTTGAGTTGGCCGCCATCGTCTTTGCGCTTAAGTCTTGGCGCCATTATCTCCTAGGTTAGAAGTTCAAATTATATACTGACCATAAATCGTTGAAATATCTTTTCTCGCAGAAAGATCTTAACTTAAGGCAGCAAAGATGGATGGAATTCCTTGCCTCGTATGATTTTGAAATTTCCTATACTCCCGGCAAAGGCAACGTAGTAGCAGATGCGTTGAGCCGAAAGAAGCTGACCTTAATCCCTCTCTTTGTAGAAAGGCAAAGCTTGGAGTATATAGCCAATTTTGAATTTAGGCCATCCTCTAATTTTGTACCTGGTTTATTGGCATCCCTAGAAGTACGGCCCACTCTTTTAGACTCAATAGGGGCCGCACAACATGAAGACCCTAAGCTTATGGATGTGATTGATAGGCTAATAAGGGGTGAAACTTCCAGTCACCTCAATAGATACTCCATCGATGATAAGGGTTGGCTGAGGCAAGATGGAAGAGTATGCATCCCACAAGCAAGGGATTTGGTAAAGAAGTTTCTCGAGGAAGCACATCATTCCAAGATGACAATACACCCAGGCGGGGACAAGATGTACAAGGACGTAAAGAGAGTTTTCTATTGGAGCGGCATAAAGAAGGACGTGGCAGTTTTCGTTTCTAAGTGCGTGACATGCCAACAGGTCAAGGCGGAACAAAAGAAGCCTGGAGGACTGCTTCATCCTCTAGAAGTCCCGCAATGGAAGTGGGATAGCATCTCAATGGACTTCATTGATGGGTTGCCTTGGTCAAGAAGAGGCAATACTAGCATATGGGTAATAGTGGACAGGCTTACTAAAAGCGCCCACTTTATACCTATCAAGAGTAGAAGGACTGCCTCGTCTCTAGCTTCTCTTTATCTCAAGGAAATAGTTCGACTCCATGGAATACCCTCCAACATAGTGAGTGACAGAGATCCCATCTTTACGAGCGAATTTTGGCGGAGTCTGCAAGAAGCTGTAGGCACATAGTTATGTTTGAGCACGGCCTATCACCCCAAAACTGATGGCCGGACAGAAAGGGTGAATAGAGTATTGGAAGATCTTTTGAGACTATGCGTTCTTGACTTCGGAGGGACTTGGAAGGATCATCTTCCTCTAGTGGAATTCGCCTACAGCAACAGCTACCAAGCCACCATCGGTATGGCGCCCTTCGAAGCTTTGTATGGAAGACTGTGCCGATCACCAACTTGTTGGTGGGAGTCTACTAACAAACTTATACTTGGACCGAACATGATTCGAGAGACTTCAGAAAAATTGGACTTGATACGAAGGAGAATGAAGACAGCCCAAGACAGACAGAAATCCTACGCCGACAAAAGAAGGACCGACCTTGAGTTTGAGGTTGGGGACTTGGTTTTCCTTAAGGTATCTCCTTTAAGGAATGTCGTTCGCTTTGGATCTGCAGGAAAACTAGCACCAAGATTTGTAGGAACGTTCCCGATCATCGAGAAGATTGGGAAAATGGCTTATAGAGTAGAGCTGCCTGAAAGATTGGCTGGAATTCACAACGTCTTTCACGTTTCTCATCTCCAGAAATGTCTACATGAATCTGCAGAAGTGGTGGAGCCAAGCATTCTAGAAGAAGCCGAAGTGGAACGCGAAGCAACTGTAAGGAGGGTTCCAACTCAAATCGTAGGAACTGAAGTGAAAAGGCTATGCAACCATGAAGTAAAGCTCGTTAAAGTTCAGTGGAGCAACGCCGAGGAAGACGCGACTTGGGAAACTGAGGACAGAATACGCGCGGCCTACCCTTTTCTTTTTGAGGGTATATCTTGGACCTCTCTTTTTTTCCTTAAGTTGTGCTTGTATCTATAATCTCCTCGATATTATCTTTTATCCTTAGGTAGAAACTCCCTTTGGATGTAAACATGTATTAGAAATATGTTATGATTGATGATTGCAAGTGGTTGCTAGTGGTTTCTCGTGGATGCATATACACACACAACCTAGGTTTTCGATCGGCTCAGTCACTTCATATTGCATATGCATATGTGTATTCATATTTGTATGTGGTTGAAAAATTGATATGTTGTCATATGGATGTCGCATTTATATGAATGGTTGCGCACGCATGTAGAATTATGAATAGAAAAAAAAAATTGCATACATAATGGATTCATGGCACTTACATGATTTGCATTAAGGAGGTCAACTGAATCAGTAGACCGCCTAATTTTTGCATTAGATAAGGACATGTACACACACTGTGCATATGATCATGAAGCATTAGAAGTCTTTTAAGGACCATGGACGCCTGTGTTTGATGGTTGAGTAGATGGACGATTGGATGTTAGGACTTACGTTCTCCTAGACTAGAAGATTTCGGGGACGAAATCCTTTAAGGAGGGGAGAATGTAACACCCCGAATTTTCTATTAACTGTATATTAACAAATTATAGTATAATTAATTCTTAATGAAAGAATTAAGGGAAACGGGTTATGCCATTGCGCTCGTCTCGGAATTCTTCCTGAGATAGAGTCCGAGTTTACGTGAATCGGACTCCGTATGAAGGAGTTATGACCTCTGGAAGTTTCAAAGTTCAAATTTAAAATTCAAACGGTTCAAAACGAAGTTCAAATTTCGAATTCAGACCCAGACTGGGCTGAGCGGGAAAATTCTCGCCCAGGCACCAGGTCGACCTGGGGGTCGACCATAGGGTCGACCTGGGGGTTGACCTGGTTTGGCCCTGGCTAGCCTGGTTGGGTTCTGGTAGATTTCTGAGGCTTGGCTGTGTCACTAGGGCTGACATGTCGCATTTTGGTTGGCTCCTTTCGAAGTGAATGGTCTAGATTCGTCTATGATCATCTGACGGCTCAAATCAATCTGAAATTCTATATAAACAACCTAAGACTCCAACCTAAACTCACATAAGAAATTAGAGACGGAGCCGTCATGCTGTCGGTAGAAAATTGAGAGGAGCCTCCACTTGTAGAAAAGCTTAGAGACAAGCCAAATTAGAGTTAAAACACGAATCAAATCAACGTTAATCTACCCAAAGGAAAGCATATCAAATTCAAAACTCAGAAATCAGAAAACAAGACCGTTGTTTGTTGTAAGTATAGTGATTTTTCCGATGTGAATAAAAGTTATGATTTGATTCAATGTAAAATGGAAATGAAATTGTGTTATTATGTAACAACGATGTTAATGCACATCGATGTATTGAAATGATTGTGGTATTGTGAGGTTTGTGGTATAGTTGAGTTGATATTGATCCTATTGTACATGTAGAATCACCTGCAAGTTGTATAGTTCATGTTGAAATCGACACCTATATGTTTATGTGATTATATAGGTTGTATGAGATTAAGATTTCATATATATATATATATATATATATATATATATATATATATATGCTAGAACCTTTATGCCTAAACGATTATGTTTACATTCATGCTAGTATGTTTATAAGAAAGTTGCAAGTTAATTGGATCCATGTCAAGATCCACTTTAATATATGTTTCATGTTGTAGTTAGACATATGATGGGATCTAGTTCACACATGCGATGAAATTATATATACCTTATGAAAACGTCACATTCTTGTCATATGCTAGTTATGTTCGATGTTATGCCCAGATCCAAAATATGTTTAGGCTTATGTTGTCTAAATCATATGCTAATTTATGTGGCACCTATTTGGTTAGATCCCTATTTCAATGCAAGTTCACATATATGAAAGTTGATTTAGGCTATGTTATAAATTCACATGTTTGATGATTAGTCTATGTTGAAAGTTTACACCCATGATATTCATATTGGCTATGCCAAAAATGCCAAGTTTACACCTATGTCATGTTTATGTGCATAAATTCCCTTATGCCAATTTTGTGTGCGCTAAATTAGGCTAAGTTTTTAGCCTAATATTATATGTTAAAAACCATGCGAACGAAAATTAGGCTAAGATCGTTAGCCTAATATTTAAACGGGGTAACGTTGGGAATATTGGTAAAACTTGACATAAATTGGTAAAAATATATGAAATTGGCATGTTTGTCACATGCCAAAATTGGCGGCGTTTGAATGGTATAAATTCTTATACCAAAAACGTTAAACTTGGAAAGTGGGCCACAACGTTTAATTGTTGACAAATTTACATATAACAAGTAATAAAGACAAATATGTAAATTTAGAAAATACGAGTATGTTTAACACGAGGTTGGATTGAGTTGTGATGTAAACCTGCCCAGACCCGCCCGGCTGTCCAGTAGTCACAACAATACCTATCCAATGTGGGTGGTTAAGCATGGAGCCTAATAAGGACCCGAGGTTAGACTGAGTTACGGTGTAAGTCTGCCCGGAACCGACCGGCACATCCAGTAACCGTAACAATACCTGTCTAATGTGAGTGGTCGATGCTTTAAAAAGCTAAGGACAGACTGTCAGAATGCTAGGGTTAAGTTAACTAAAACACTTAACCAATTCAACATGTTAATTAAATTGATGGGTGGGGTTAGGTAAATACAAACACTTAACCACTTAGCATGTTTGACTAGAAAACCCTAGTAACGGGGACCCATTTCAGCAGTAACCCAATTAGGTATCATGGTACCCTGAAACTAGGCAGGGTGGGGCATGATTACTGGGCTGATTGTAAGCGGTCAAAAGCGACGGCGGTGGGTGCAACAGTGTGGGTTCTAACGGAGTGCGGGCGTGCACACACTTCGGAGCAGACAAACAGGGCACTGGGGGCACCAGTAGTACAACCTATGTATTTCCAGTTTTGTGTCGGGTCGCCACCATGGAACTTGATACACCCCATGGTGGGGCCAGCATAGGTATCTACAATCTTTGGGGGCCGTAAGACACAGATGATTATGCGAGTTGGAGCCGATCTTTAGAAAAAGGGGATCACTTTACCTCCTGCATGGGGTGCCAGTTAAGACAATATAAGTAGGTGCAGAGATATAGTTTGGGATGCGATAGTATATTCGATTCAAACTGCTTTATCTTAGTCTATGATACTTTCCTATTTCCAGTTTATACCTATCATGCCCTTATTCTTATTCTCATACTGAAGAGTCACTAGACTTATCAGGCTTTATGTCTGACCCTATTTTCTTTCGTCTTCTTTTCTTCCGTTCCCCTCCCCCCAGGTCCACAGGGAGGAAACAACTCAGCTTAGTCAGACTCTTTGCAAGCTTCAAGATAGTAGATGTACGGTTTGGACTCTCTCTCCTTGGATATGGTTGTTGGACACAATCATGGGGATTTATGCAGTTTTAATTATGTTTTATGCTTCTTTATTTAATAACCAAGACAGAAATGATGTTGTAATGTTTTGGAAGTTATTATGTGACAGTTATGGAAATGTTTTGTATAAACACGTATTTATGAAATAAAAAGTCTGTTTGTTTTCCGCTGCTTATATATGTGTTTATATCTGTCTTGTGTTTTATCTGTGACTTTTACTTACAAACCTCCACCAAAGTTAAGGCAATCACTTTGTGAGTGACCTTAATGGAGGGTGGGGTGTTTCATAACGGTGCATATATATACAAATAACCACAATTATACAATGGCCAAAATCAAGTTAAGGGGGACATGCACAAATGACCAAACATTGCTCATAAAATTTTCAATTTCATTATATTACATGAAATACGCACATAATAGGATGCTATAACCCACTAAAACGTTATTTAAACCAATTGCAATCAATAGATAACGCTAATTTTCTAATTTAAGAAAATATAGATTTAGGTAAAAATTGGATTTTTATGGAAAAAAGATAGGGTGCCAGTTAAGACAATACAAGTAGGTGCAGAGATATAGTGTGGGGTGCGATAGTATATTCGATTCAAACTGCTTTATCTTAGTCTATGATACTTTCCTATTTTCAGTTTATACCTATCATGCCCTTATTCTTATTCTCATACTGAAGAGTCACTAGACTTATCAGTCTTTATGTCTGACCCTATTTTCTTTTGTATTCTTTTCTTCCGTTCCCCCCCCCCCCAGGTCCACATGGAGGAAACAACTCAGCTTAGCCATACTCTTTGCAAGCTTCAAGATAGTAGATGTACGGTTTGGACTCTCTCTCCTTGGATATGGTTGTTGGACACAATCATGGGGATTTATGCAGTTTTAATTATGTTTTATGCTTCTTTATTTAATAACCAAGACAGAAATGATGTTGTAATGTTTTGGAAGTTATTATGTGACAGTTATGGAAATGTTTTGTATAAACACGTATTTATGAAATAAAAAGTCTGTTTATTTTCCGCTGCTTATATATATATGTGTTTATATATGTCTTGTGTTTTATCTGTGACTTTTACTTACAAACCTCCACCAAAGTTAAGGCAATCCCTTTGTGAGTAACCTTAATGGAGGGTGGGGTGTTTCATAACGGTGCATATATACACAAATAACCACAATTATACAATGGCCAAAATCAAGTTAAGGGGGACATATGCACAAATGACCAAACATTGCACATAAAATTTTCAATTTCATTATATCACATGAAATACGCACATAATAGGATGCTATAACCCACTAAAACGTTATTTAAACCAATTGCAATCAATAGATAACGCTAATTTTCTAATTTAAGCAAATATAGATTTAGGTAAAAGTTGGATTTTTATGGAAAAAAGAGATTATACCTCAAATTGATTGCTCTAGAGATCTGAATGAAAGCCAAGGAGGTTCTTACGCGAAGAAATCGGGATTTGGAGGCAAAAAAATCGGATTTGGGGTGGTAGGGTTTTAAAAACCGTAGCTGGAAAAAATGGATGAGCAAAAGAAATGAGGAAGAAAGAGTTCGGTAGGCAGTTTATCACGAAAATTTCCGACGGCCTGTCTGAAGCCGTCGCAAATCAGCCGTCGCAAATAGTTTGTTTTCTTGTAGTGAAAGTTTACTCTTATAATTGTGAGTTATAATGAAATTTATTTCTATTTATCAACTATGGTGATATAAAACTAAGGAAAAATGCATGAAAAACACTTTTGTACAAAACGTTTAAAAAAAATCTATTAACAAATACTAAGAAAAAAATTATAAATAAGAAAAAAATGTAAAGTGACAATAAGATCCAATGAAAATAATATATGAAGTCTACAATAACAAGATTCAAATAAACAAAAGTTAACCTTGGTTCAAGTGTACAATAATAAAAAATAGAAATTATATAAAATTTAAAAACAGTCACTAGTTTCATCTAAATCATAACCATTAATTATTACTTAAACGATCATCAATTTCTTCTTTTGAGTCATACTCTACGGCATTTTTCCTCTGAGTCATTATAAATACAATAGCGTGCTATTTTGGACTAAATTCACTGTCCAAACATTTAAAAAAGAGACAAAAACAAAATAACGCGCTATTTAGAACTATGCGCTATTTTTCACTATGATAAAATAACATGCTATTTTTGCGCTATAGGGAACCTTTGCGCTATTATAAGTACCAGTACTCATGCACGCCCGATGGACGTATGCATAGATGAATTTGACCAAAGCTGAAAATAATATATAAAGTGGACAACCATTGCAGTATTTTGTGTATAGAAATATAGAATATTGCAATATGAACAAAACAAAGCAGAATAGAGTAGGAAAATGACGTACTGCTGGGTAAAAGATTAAAAACAATTCTGTACAGGCGTGTTATGTAATACGTAGGAGCTATGTAATGTAATAGATACACATAAAAGAGTGGATTGTATGCTTATTTCAAATACAATTGTGAAACAACGAGTACATATTATTTCATAAAACAAACTAGGAATGAGCTGTGTTTAAAGCAAAATCTTCACCACTGACTTCGCCAATTATAAATGGTAGTGGAATCAAGAAGCAGCAAACCTCATTATTTTTCCAAATGTGTTGCAACAACCATGACAAATGGTGAGTATTTATTATTGTCTAAACATAACTACATGAAATTACATGTGATTACTGCAAAAGTTATGAAATCAGTTCCATAGACATATTTATACTTAATCAGTTAATTAAGAATTCATGCATCAAAACCTTGTTGCTGCAATTAAACTTGGTTGTGTATGTCACTGGTAAGTGGTAAAAAACAACAGCAACATTGAATATATCATACGAAATAGCAGGAACGAATTTCAACACTGAATTTGCTGAATATATTTTTAGCTGACGCAAGCACTAAATATTGTGCAGTAAAAAGGTCATGCACAACCATTTATTTAACAAATTTGGACTGCCTACGATCCTATGTTGACTAAGCACAATTTTGGATTAAGGACACTAAAGTAATGGTAATATGGAGCATATCATTCACCAAATTTTGATTAAGAATATGCCAGGTGGATTAATAAAACTCATTTGATATCAACAGTAGCTTTATCCCAAATTAATTACTTATTCACTTTACCAATGACCAAGTATAAAACAAATTAAACTATTATCAGTTTAATCAAAAAAAATTAGTACAAAAATATATAAATAAAATTATATAACATAGAACATATTAATCAAATTATTTATTTAGGAGTATTTTAGTTAATTGATTTTTTTATGGAAACTTGGTCAAAATACTGCAGAAAATACTGAATGGAATTCAATTTACGAAACAAAACACAGTATTCAAATTTAAAAGTTTGCCCGAGCTACAAAGAAAAAGTAACTATTCCTCCTATTTTCGGTACAGTGCAGATACAACACCATATATGGTTGAATTGCTGGTGGCATTAGTAGCTTAGAATTTTATCAAGCATTTATAACAATTAAAGCATCATATAAATAGTGTAGATAGCTTTAGAAAGAAGGTATAACCTAACATATAAAACCTACATGCGTACATGAAAAATGAAATTGTAGATTGGATATGGTCGCTGTAATCAAGATGTGATAATGTTGCGTGTTAAAGTATGGAGCATGTCAACAAAGCGTGTAGTATACTCCAAGAAGTAATGATCTTCATCTTAAAACGATATAATCGTTGTGATGAAGTAAACTGAATCATGCATACCTTAGTCCTGCTCTGGCTTGACTGGAATTGCTTCATGCATGCAACTATAGCGACTCTTTTCAAAGTTTGTTGTAGAAGTTATCTCTGTCTTCTACCCTAGTTTGAATGGATTTATCTCCACCGTTTGTAAAGGTAACAACTCTAGACAATGTCCTAGTACTTTCTATGTTTCCACAACACCGAAGCGAACCAAACCATCGACGCTCCATTCAGTATATATTAACTAAATAATGAAATGTTGCCAACAATCAGATATAGCTATTCAATGTGACGGTACAACAACTATTTCTCAGGTGACATGCATGCATAATTTCAACCTTATGATATACTTGCTCTATTAAAAATCAATGTAAATATTGCAGCAAGCACACTCAAAGTTCATCCAGCAAATAATTAAATTAATCATTTTGTGCCACAACCGCAAACCGAGTACTTTGGTATAAATTTAAAGCATTTTGATTAGATGGGCATGTCCAACCGTCAAATCTTGACTACAACTAATTTTAAAAATATAGCATGTAAATAGCTATAAATAGTTGATTAAAAGAGACGACAACCAAGCAGCTCGGTAACTAAAGTCATAAAAATCTATTTACATGAAATCGTACCAACATTTTATGTTTAGTTGATTCCTTTGAAAGCATCTGACAACAAATGAAAGGCAATAAATGAATGTGTATAAACTGAAGTAAAAATAGAGTTACATATCAGAGTAGCATTCTGTAAAACAAAATAAACATATATTTGATGGCAGTCAAATTAAAGAAAATGCACAAATAGATTCAGCTTACCATACTTTAGTAGTTTTCTAGAAGCTCGCACCTAATAATAATCGATAATCATTTGCCCATTCCCATGTATAGCTGAGCAAACTACCCACCATCAAAATCCTATCATTGTTATATATATATATATATATATATATATATATATATATTTTAGCATTATAATATTTTTCCAAATGTGCTGCAATAACCATGACAAATGGTGAGTATTTATTGTTGTCTAAACATAACTACATGAATTACTAGTGATTACTACAAAAGTTATGAAATTAGTTCCATAGACATATTTATACTTAATCAGTAAAGTAAGAATTTACACATCAAAACCCTATTGCTGCATTTAAACTTGGTTGTGTGTAACTCTGGTAACTGGTAACAAACAACAGCAACAATGAATATATCATACGAAATAGCAGGAACGACGAAAATAGTTGAAGAATTTACCGATGATGTCGTCGACAAGGAAGAAAGGTTCGTCTGCTGACAGAGGTGAAGAGGAGTGGCAAGTAATACCGTCTTTGTAGTGCAGCTGCATAGGTCATGTCATATGTGGATAGATAGGAAGCAAAATCTTCACCACTGACTTCGCCAGCTATAAATGGTAGTGGAATCAAGAAGCAGCAAACCTCATTGTTATCGATCTATGCTGAAACATAAATCAAATTAGCTAGGCGGATTGAAGTCAAAGCACGAAGTGACAGATGTAGTGAAATCGAATTCATGTTTAAACCGCACACCATTTTTTTCTAAATCTAAAATAGATGCAGTCATAAATTTCAAACTATGGCACAAAGCCGAAAGCAACAACATGGTAAAAAAGAGGTTGGTGATGAAACACCCAATTAGCAACATAGAACTGCTATTATTGTTGAAATTGAAAGGGAAAAAACACGTCATACCATCTTCGTGTAGCCCGTGGGTAGAGGAGGAAGCACGAAATACAACAGCCAGATCTGAAGTGGAAAATCATGGCAGATCCGAAAAGGAGAAGGTAGTAAGGGGTGTTAAGAGAAGGGATTGAAGTTTGAATCCATCAGTCGTGGAGTAAGCAAGAAAATTTGCGATATATTAGGGTTGGTAGTGCAGGATGAAAAACAGGAGGAAAAGAGAGGAATCGTGAAGAACAGTGAAAAGCGATGGGAAAAATAAAAGAGAAAGTAGGAGATGTGTTGACTAACCGCATCATGTTAGTGGGTAGGGAAAACCAGAACAAAGAAAGACATTCCTGCCCTGCACCACAAATTTTTTTTAGCCTTTGACTGGATTATAGATAAGGGACTTTTTGGGTACACTTGAGAAGCTTCACCACGTCTCAAGAATTGTCATTATAATAAAGAAGATAAGAGCGCAAGCACTACGCTATTTGTCGCTATAGTGCGTGCTTTGATAACACAGTAAACATTGTTGGGAAGATTGCAATAAATATTTGTCCCACACTGGCAAATATTATGGTATAACACAACATATATATGAAGAGTTTGAATAAGAAGTTGTGAATTAAAAAGATGGGCTAAGAGATGAACACAATTGCTTGGGCTGAGATGGCTTGGGCCTATAAATTATTATGGGTCAAAAGATGGGCACTTGGGCACGTGGGCGCGTGCGTGACCGTACGGATCGGATTCGACTGTTCCAAACAGTCATGATTTTTGAACGAACGGACACAACCATTCACACACAACTGTTTCCAAACGGCTACACCCCTTCGGTCCTTATATATTCACTCTTTTTTTGCATCTCAGATCAATCTTCTTCCTTCCTCTTTTCTGCTTCTATAACACCATTGTTTGTTGTATCCTGGAGGAATTTCGCTTCGTGGATACTAAAAGTAGTGGGGGCGAATTATTCCTTAAGGATAGCGTTTAGCACGTGCCTCAAACGACTCTTCCTAATTTATCTTCTGCTGTAAATTCGATTTCTCAACATTCTTAAGGAATTATCATGGCGTCCTCTGAGTCAACGTACAAGATAATGAATCAGGAATTCACCAAATTGGATCGTTTTGATAGCACTAACTACACCCGCTGGCAAGACAAGATCATGTTCCTCTTGACCACGCTCAAAATTGCATACGTTCTTAATGATAACTTGGAGCCGATATCACCACCGACTGAAAAGGACACTGCTGAAATCATTGCTAAGAGAAAGAAGCGTGAAGAAGATGAAGTTGTTTGCAGAGGTCATATACTTAATACTCTATCTGATCGGTTGTATGATTTGTTCACTTCTGTCAAGTCGCCGAGAGAGATATGGAAAAGTTTAGAGGCCAAATACAGCAATGAAAAACAAGGCGTAGATAAGTTTTTAATTTACGAATTTTTTGAATTTAAGATGCTTGACAACACCTCTGTTCTGGATCAAGTTCACGAGTTACAGGTTATATTTAATAAATTAAAGGATGTTAAAATTAACATTCCTGAACCACTGCAAGTCGGGGCTGTTATGGCAAAACTTCCGCACTCATGGAGTGACTACAGAAAAAAGCTAATGCATTCCACAGAGGATTTCTCTATGGAGCAGATTCAAAAGCATCTTCGCATTGAAGAAGAAACCAGAATCCGTGAGAAAAAGATATTTGAATCTAATTCAAATATAAACACTGTAGTCAACGACCAAAAAGGTCATAAAGAATCTGGAAAGCGGAAAAAGGATGACAACCAGAAGAAATCCAGTAAAAAGGGAAAGGATTGTCATTTCTGTGGAAAACCTGGTCATTTCAAAAGACACTGCAGATTTTTTAAGAGACAAAAGAAGGAACATGGACAGACTTCGAACCAAGGAAAGAAGAACTCAGACTCTTCACTCAAAGCAAATATGGTTCAACAAGACGAGTCCGAAATTGTTGCAATGATATCAAAGTTGAATGTTGACATGGTGACCGAATTAAACATGGCTGATAACACCAAGGATACTGATTGGTGGTATGATTCTAGTGCTACCATACACGTCTGCAACAATAGAACAATGTTCAAATTTTATGAGAAAGTTTCCGATGATAATAAAGTACTAATGGGCAACCATAATACTTCTAATGTCATTGGAAAGGGAACCATAGAATTAGAATTCACTTCTGGAAAGAAAATTGTCCTTGTGAATGTTTTACATGTCCCAGATATTAGAAAGAATCTTGTCTCTGCAAGTCTTCTTTGTAGTAAAGGAGTAAAGTGTGTACTGGATGGCAATAGTCTCATCTTGACAAAAGGGGGAACATTTGTTGGAAAAGGATATGCTTGTAACAGAATGTTCAAACTAAGTATTAATAAAATGACTGAATTTGCTTATGTTCTTGATTCCATTGATTTATGGCATAGTAGACTAGCACATTTAAATTTTAAATCTTTAAAGTTTATGTCTAATGAAGGTTTAATCTCATATGAAAATAAAAATGTATCAAAATGTGAAACATGTATTGAAGCCAAAATGTGCAAAAAGCCATTCCCTAAGTCTGAAAGAAATACAAAGTTACTTGAATTAGTTCATTCTGATATATGTGAATTAAATGGTATATTAACTAGAGGAGGGAATAGATATTTTATTACTTTTGTAGATGACTATTCCAGATTTACATATGTTTACCTTATGAAAACAAAAGATCAGGCTTTTGATATGTTTAAGCGTTTTAAAATTACAGTCGAAAATCAAAAAGAAAGAAAGATTAAAATATTACGCAGTGATAGAGGTGGAGAATACTTCTCTACAGAGTTTTCCTTATTCTGTGAGGAAAATGGAATTATACATCAATCAACTGCACCATATACCCCACAACAGAATGGATTGGTTGAACGGAAAAATAGGACATTAGTGGAAATGACTAATGCTATGATTTTAAATGCTAAACAAAATGTAAACTTATGGGGGAAGGCACTTTTAACTGCATGTCACTTACATAATAGAATTCCATCAAGGAAAACTAAAGTATCTCCATATGAATTATGGAAAGGTAGAAAAACAAGTTTGAAATATTTGAAAGTTTGGGGCTATCTAACCTTTTATCGAGTAACGGATCCAAAACGAAATAAACTGGGGCCAAGGGCTTTAAAAGGTGTATTTGTAGGATATGCTGAGAATTCCAAAGCATTTCGGGTGCTAGACTTAAGTTCTAATGTCATTATAGAATCAAGAGACGTAGAATTTATTGAAAATAAGTTTATATGTGATTCCAGTCAAGTCTCAGTTCCTACTCAAATTTTTCATGACAAAGATAATGAAAACTTTGAACAAACTTCTTCTAATAAAAGAAAATTTTCTGATATATCAGAAGAGCCTAGAAGAAGTCAAAGAACAAAGAAAACTAAAGAGTTAGGACCTGATTTCGTTTCACCTGATGATGTAGTTCATCTCGTCATAGGTGATAGAAAAGATATTATCAATGACATGACTTATGTCCTAGGTACAGAAGGCGATCCCAAAACTTTTAAAGAAGCAATGGCTTCTAGAGATGCTTCTTTTTGGAAAGAAGCAATACAGGATGAGATGGATTCAATTCTATCTAATAACACTTGGGAATTAACCAACTTACCTAGCGGATCAAAGCCAATTGGATGTAAATGGGTATTTCGTAGAAAATATAATACGGATGGATCAATACAAACTTTCAAGGCAAGGTTGGTCGCTAAAGGATTCAGGCAAAAGGAAGGTATTGACTATTTTAATACATATGCGCCTGTTGCAAGATTAACATCCATTAGAGTTCTATTTGCACTTGCTTCTATTCATGGGTTGCATGTACATCAAATGGATGTTAAAACTGCTTTTCTAAATGGTAATCTCGATGAAGAGGTATATATGGAACAACCAGAAGGTTTCATTATGCCTGGAAATGAACATAAAGTTTGCAGACTTGTTAAATCATTATATGGATTGAAACAAGCACCAAAACAGTGGCATGAGAAGTTTGATTCTGTGATTCTATCTAATGGTTTCAAACATAATAATGCAGACAAATGTATATATTCTAAATTCACTGATAGATATGGAATTATAATATGCTTATATGTGAACGATCTGTTAATATTTGGTACAAATATGGAAGGCATTAATGAGACAAAGAAATATTTGACTTCATGTTTTAAAATGAAAGATTTAAATGAAGTTGACACTATATTAGGAATCAAAGTTAAGAAACATAGCGGTGGATATGCATTATGCCAATCTCACTACATTGAAAAATTGCTTCTTAAATATAAACACTTAAATATTAAAGAAGCAAGTAGTCCTTATGATTCTTCGATTAAACTATTTGCAAATTCTGAAAGGGCAATAGCTCAACTAGAGTATGCAAGCATAATTGGAAGTCTCATGTATGCAATGCATTGCACTCGTCCGGATATTGCTTTCGCTGTGTGTAAACTATCTAGATATACACACAAACCAAGCAAATTACATTGGAAAGCAATATGTAGAATTCTTGGTTACCTTAAAAGAACCATAGGATTAGGACTTTATTATGGAAATTTCCCAGCAGTTCTGGAAGGATATTCAGATGCAATTGGTGCAACACCTGAAAACGATAATAGAGAAACTACTGGATGGATTTTTACTCTTGGAGAAGGTGCTATATCATGGGCCTCTAAGAAGCAAACAGTTATAACACATTCTACAATGGAAGCAGAATTTATTGCCTTAGATGCATCAGGTAAGGAAGCAGAATGGCTAAGAAATTTACTTTTAGATATAAAGTTGTGGCCACAACCAATGTCAGCCATTTCTGTGTATTGCGATAGCGAAGCTACATTGTCTAGAGCTTATAATAAAATCTATAATGGAAAGTCTAGACATATAAGTTTAAGACATGCATACGTCAGAGAATTAATTGTAGATAGTATCATTACTATTATATTTGTTAGATCAAAAGAAAATCTAGCAAACCCACTAACAAAAGGATTACCGAGAGAAATGGTGAGAACTACTAGTAGTGCAATGGGTCTGAAATCATTCTAATCACCTGCAATGGAAACCAAACCTTATATTATTCAAGGTTTAAAGGGTAATAACAAGTTGCAGAAAAGTGATTGATAAACATTGAATATCAATGTTTGTATTGTTACGTTTGTGGTGATCATTTGTCTATAGAAGCAAGGACGGAAAGAATGGACACCTATATGGACATAAGAAACAAAGTTTCAATAAAGTTTGGATATGACTTTATACATGTCCATGAAAAACAGGAGGAAATTAATAACCAATTTACGGTTATGACATTTTATAGAAGCATGGTAATATTTATGTGTTCATATATATATATCGTTTCATTGCATAGGATTTTGGTTTAAGTATTTTCTACCAAATATTCTGTTGAAACTTAAATACATGGACTAAGGAGAAAAGTTTAAACCAAAATGTACTTTCTTTTATGCATAAATAAATAATTATTACAATCTTGTGGGGGATTGTTGGGAAGATTGCAATAAATATTTGTCCCACATTGGCAAATATTATGGTATAGCACAACATATATATGAAGAGTTTGAATAAGAAGTTGTGAATTAAAAAGATGAGCTAAGTGATGAACACAATTGCTTGGGCTGAAATGGCTTGGGCCTATAAATTATTATGGGTCAAAAGATGAGCACTTGGGCACTTGGGGCGCGTGCGTGACCGTACAATCTTCTTTCTTCCTCTTTTCTGCTTCTATAACACCATTGTTTGTTGTATCCTGGAGAAATTTCGCTTCGTGGATACTAAAAGTAGTGGGGGCGAATTATTCCTTAAGGATAGCGTTTAGCACGTGCCTCAAACGACCCTTCCTAATTTATCTTCTGCTGTAAATTCGATTTCTCAACAAACATGACCCTATATTTATCTGATGTCATGTCGTGGATGGCCTGGAACTAAAATATAATTGTATGCACACATCATATTAAATTAAAGTATATACAAGTGAAACTTTGTGGCTATCGCTTTTGTTTCCATGTTCACAACAAAGGCTTCTTTCTTTCTTTCTTTCTGTTTTTTTCTTTTCTTAATTTACACGGTCTTACCTGTTGGTATCCCTAATTCTTTTGAGCCACAACCCTCCCCACTAATGATAGATCCTGCAAAATACCAGGGTTCAATCGGTAATGTATCTTCTACCCCTGAAAATAATAACAACTTCTTTGTGTATATATATTGGTCGTATAATTAAAGGCATAAACATTATTGATTGGTTGTATGAAAATATACAATCTTCGAATGGAGGCAACCCCCAGTTTTCAGGATGCAGATCAAACAACGAATCGAGAATCTCATCTGCGGAGGAGTAGAGACTAGCTTGCTTAGGGAGAGGCAGTACAGCAATCACGTTCATTTTTGCTGCTTTACCAGCTTTCACGCCAGGCCTGAAATAATGAAAATTTGCAAAAATAATGTTACACTTAACAAGATATATGTTTGCTATACGAGATACATTTCATGAACATTTAAAAAAAACTTGTTGCATGGTTTGAAACTAACCACAGTTTCCATATAAACTAATCATCAATTCATTTACTGTATGACATTCTTGTTTTTTCTTTAGTGATTACTCGCAGACTATGAAAAGAGTATTCACTTGCACATAACATGTAATACAATCATAACCCAATAATTTTTGACAAATTACTATAGATAGTTACCCCCTCCAAATATAAACCTTTTCATCTACGTTTCTTTTATATAGTTTCTGTCACCTTTTAGTTCTTAAGGTAGGCATGTGTATTATTATTCTTTCATCAAGCAATTGAATTGATTTTCAATCAAACTTCAGAAGGGAAGATTTTTCTTCAAATACTAGAAAAAATAGATCTAAACCAACAACAACAAAAAAAAAAGACACTCTAGGTCTATAAAGATGGCTGAGGCTCTCAAATCTAAATTCTGTAATAAATACATAAATCGTCACCAGTGAACCATTTTCACTATGTAGGCAGCGTTCTTTTTCTAATCTAGACAGTTCATGTTGGTGTCTACATCCGACACGTCGAACGTGGACCTCGCTGAACTGTCCAGTTTGACCTAACCGTTGTGGGAGAGACGTTCGCATCAGACGCTTCCGACGCGAATGTCTCTCCCACATACTTCACCTACCCTCCTTTTATTCCCATCTCTCTCTCCTTCATAATCTCATCCAACTCTTTTCTCCTCTGCTTTCTTCACATTAAATAACAGATCCAAGTTCAGAAAGTGATGATTCTGATGTTGAAGATTTGCAAGAAACCCGGTTCATTAGAATGTATTATGCCAGATGACGATCTCATATGACCGGATACAAAATTCTGAAATTACAGGTATTAATTGGGTCAATGGAATGCTTACGAGCCATGCAGAACGGTGTCAACGAAATATCCGAATAAAGAGGCATTGTTTTATGTCGTTGTGTGAACGGTTGGAATCAACTGGGTTACAGTTAGCGGTGCACGTTACAATTAGAGAAATAGTAGTCATTTTCCTATACATGATCGCTTTGGCTATTTCTATACGGCAGTTTTCAAAGATCAACTTATACAGTTAGCTGTTATTTTTATACAGTTCTAAATTTTGTCTCGTGAAGTTGTAGATACTTGTAGTCTGAATTTTCCGCATCCGCTGCGAGGACAACACTATTTAGTGTATTCAGGATATCCACTACTGGAAAGATATTTAACTCCTTATCGCACTATAAAATACCATATTCCAGATTTTAATGATACATAGAATGAACCAAAATAGAAAATGAAGTTTTCAACTACTACCATTTGAGTTTGCGTATGACAATCGAAAGAATTTTTTTTTGACAAAAATGTGTGATCTTCTAAAAGAAGAGAGTCAATCGAAAGAACTATTCGTATTTGAAAGAAAATTTTTACAATCTTACATAACATGCCAACATATCAACTAAATGTTCAAGTACAGATTGTCACTGCCACAATGACTTCTTACAATTTAATACGAAGGTACAACTCGAAGATCCTGACTTTATGGCATATGACGGTAATCCAGATCTAGTGTCCGAATAATATTTGAAAGAGTATTATAGCATTTGGAACCATGGGAATAACGATCGTGAACAAATTCAAAGAAATGCAACAATTGTTATGGTGTTAGTTCAAGATAGCATATGAAATGAACTAGTTGTTGCAGGGTTACGTTAGGAACTATCTGAATTTTTTACTATGCATTATTCAGTTTGTAATGTGTATTTGCACATTCTGCTTTGTATTTCGAATTTTGTATTCTACATTTTGAATTTTGAACTATATGTATTCGGTATTATGTATTATGTATTGGGTATATATCTATTTTATTTAAAAATAAATAACATAAATAATAAAATAATATAAATATGTTATAAAACAAACAAAGAACAGAAGAAACAAGGGAGGAAGGACATTTCTATCCATTCAGATGTATCATTCTTTCTGTTACATTGGCTCCTTTATATATAGGCTTTGAAGCTGATGTTTAACTTTTTCCCATGATGTGGGACTAAACAGAGAACTAATAAAAGCATATTCACAACATTTATATATATTACAACACTCCCCCTTGAATATGCGTCTTCAAAAACTTGAATGCTCTGCTAACTTGAAGTTGTCCCTTTTAAAACATATATGATGATTGCTCCCCCTTATTATTATCTTGCTTGCATATATCCGTTCAGTCGATACAATTATTGTTTGTTGCCTTCAAAACTCTATCAGGAAAACCCAATGGGAAAAACCTTGAACGAGAAAAAGAGTATAACGTCTGACATTGTGAATATCATATTAAAATGATATTCCTTAAAAGAGTTTGATTCTTCAGGATCAAAACAATGCCTCAATAAAAACCTTTTTATGAAAAACCCTGTGGGAAAAATCATAAACAAGGAAAAGTGTGCAAATTTATTTCCTCTTTAGGTAACATGTTTTACAATGTTACGGTAAGGGTTGATACTTCAGGATCAAGATAATGTCTCATTAAAAACCTTACTAACAAAAACCCAGTGGGAAAAATATTAGTGAAGGAAAAGAGTACATTATAGCATAATTTTATATGCTCCCCCTCTGAATTCGTATTCTTCTTTCGGTAACTCAAATTGCTTACAAATACATCTTAATGTAGTTTTTTCTTCTTTTAAAATTTCACGTGCATTTTCAGGCTTCAGGCATGCTTTCTTATTTAAAATGCCTCCCTTTTGTGATTTGTATGATACTAATATTCATTTATGAATACACTTCAGGTGCTTATAATTTTCTGTTTCAATCGAACTTGCATGTTGCAATACATATTTGATGAATAAGACAACTTTCATTACTAAGCAGGAAGTAATCTACTCATCTTGAAGTATATCAAGATTTTCATTACAACAATACTTAGAAGAATGTTGCAATCTATCATCCATGTTCTTGGTATTCTTTATAATAACAAATGTTATTTATGTTCTTCAGGAACTAATATATTATAATAAGTTTTGCATATCGCAACTACCACTTCAATGAATATTAAGAGTTTTATTGCAACAATTCTTGAAAGCAGGAAGTGATCTACTTATCATGAATTATTTCAAGAAGATATTTAAAGCTTTCACAAAAGTATGATATGTCATATTCATGGTATCTTCAGTAGAAGATCTAAATATATTTCTTCAAGAAATAGTTACGCGTATGATATGCAATTTATAGAATATTTTTTAAAAAAATAGATCACTATTTGCTCTTAAAATTATCTAATGGAGCTACAGGTCCACAATAATGATAGACCGTATTTTGTAAATGTGTTTTGTGTACACAGTCAACAGAAACGAGAAACAATCATGATCAAAACGAACACATAAAACATCCATTTTACATTTTTTTTTTCAAATCAAATCAGTTCAAACAAAATAAAATAACTCAATATAATTAATTTTGCTATCACTCAACTCAAAACACTGTCAAGTTCATTCAGAATATACTCATCATTTCTATTTCGGGAAAAGAAACAGATACCAATTTGATGAGGGATTGAATAAAAAGGTTACAGAATGGCCCATCTGATATAGCTAGTGACCAGATTATCATAATGAATATGTACAACCTTTCAAATTTCTTATTCATCAATCCTATTCTGGTTCTACTACCATCGGAGGCTGGTCTATGACCATGCAACGTCCGCCTTTAGTCATTATTCCACTGTTACTCCTCTTTATATAACCATATTCACACGAGTCGATATTATACATCTTTATATTATTTTATATGAAACCCGCTACTTGTGTACAAAAGTTGTATTCAGAATTTAGAAGAGGCTAAAATATAGATAACCAATATGAATGAAATACATGCTCAGGAAAACTGTTTTAGAATTAATTCCACTTTTGTGGTTTACATGCTCAGGAAAATTTCATGAATGAGGCTACTGAATGATAAATCATTAAATATCTTAGAACTATTTAAGGACTGTTAGCCGCGTATAAACTTTTGCATATTTGCAATCAGTTTTATTGTAATGCTATCATGCAATCAGCCTATAAGCTTATTTAACTCTTCAAATAGTCTCGATAGTCTACCCGGCATTAAGCAGAAAAAGATATTTGCAATGCAGGTGCAAACATAATGTTTTATATAAAATAAGAATACAAAAAACAAATGTCCATGTATTATGGGAGACTAAGTATTATCTACAGAATAGGTCAGCATATAGATAGATAATAGGAAGATATTTCTAGATTTGAAATAAATTACAGTGAGGAGACCACATGCGTCAGGTTATGATATTGGATTAAATGAAACATACACCTACACTAGGTTGCTTCAACATAAACTCTTACCAGACTAACATATACATTTAGTACTACTTAGGAAAGAAGCCTTTTGTTTATCGTAATAATATATAATATGTGGAATACCTAGGCTGTGAGTTGTAGAAAGCAACAGAATAGGTAGTAAATAAAGGATTCTCATGTATTAAGTTAATGGATAAGAGCAGGTTCATGATAGCAGGTTGTTTGACTATGCAAAAAGAAAATACATAATTACTTTGAAATATCACGTACTGATTTGGGCTGGCAAATATATGAACTCTGAATCTGATTGAGCAAGGACTAGCAGCCAGAAAAATATGAGGTTTTTCTGTAAATTTCACCGTAGCCTAGACACGGTCTGTTTTAGATCTGGGACTGCTGCGCTTCCTAGAAATTCGAACAGCCATAAGTTTCAAATAACACATTCCTTTTGCCTCTTTTGCGTTGGCCTTTCGTTAAAATAACACATTCCTTTTTCGCGAACTTGCCCCTTCCCAATCCCCTTCAATTTACCCATTTCATTTGCCCATAGCGATTCAAAAAAAGAACGCGTCCATAATCTCAAAGTTCAGATAACTATTCAAGTAACATCAAAATTTAAATTCTCACTACAAAAGTATCCTTTCTAAGAAGGTTATCATTAAGCATCTAAAGTATACCTGCTCAATCTTATATTGGACCAGAAAGCAAAATACAGAACAGGAGAAGAAACATGAGGAAGATAACAGAACGAAATAGAACTTACAATGAATTATCAATTACAAGGCAATTTGAAGGACCTGCATTCAATCTTTCAGCAGCAGCAATGAATCTACAATAACAAAGTATTACAAGTGTACTGGAATTGCCTTCCTGAACTACAATATTGACATCAACATCTAAAAACATTATACAAAGATCATGAGCTTTATATTGGCTTAATACACACTCACATCTCAGGACATTGATTTCTGTTTTCAACTTCATCGCCACCAATAATGACCGCAAAAGATTGTTTCCAACCTGAAGAAACATACATATTAAGCACATAAGTGTAGCATTATTAAGACATCAGGTCAGTGGAAAAAGTTAAGCATAGGTAGGAACATAACATAACTTTATAGTATATGTACCATCTTGATAGGAAATCCTTGCTTCAATCTCTGATCTTGGTGAACTGGAAGTCAAAGCTATGGGCACATTTTTGTTTTTCAGATGATTGATTAACCTATTTGCACCTGGAAGAGTTTTAAAATTGCAACATCTGCAAAAGGCCAAATGCTTAACCAGGATATCAATAAATTACCCGTATATAAAAGGATATCGTCCAAGTGAAGAATAACATGTGAAGCCTTTCTACTCATTGTCTTGGATGCTGCCATTCAAATTTAACTAAGCATTAACTAATGGCACGTACAAAATATTAAAGAATGCTAACCCAAGAATTTAACAAAATGTAACCAAACAGGAAAAAAAATAACATATCCATTATATCCAAATTTTAAGCCACCAATAAAGGTAGACGGTATGCAGGGACGGATCTATATACATGCTTACCTGGGCTACAGCCCGGGTCCTCTTTCCCAAAAATAAATACTGTGTATTATGTTTCAGCCATATTCTCGTTTTTCACAAAAGAAGAAATATTGCAATTCTTCTTCCTTTACGCCTATGGAGGCTACCAAATTATTTCCTCCCCCAGCTCATAATCGACAATAGCAAGCTTTGCTGCATTTTTATACCAATCTTCTTTCTAGATCTGAGCATTCTCCACTTCCGCAGCACTACATTTTGCCAATCTGATACTTGATAGATTCTCAAATTAAATCTAATTTGTCACCGAATTATAGAGAATTTCTAGATAGTTGCATAATGGTAGAGCGGTAATCTTTTCCCCAATTAAGTTAGAAACCATATTGTCCAACAAGCAAAAATTATAGGATGTTTCATCTCTTCTTTCTCACTAAAGCAACAAAAAAGAATGCAAAATCATAGTCTCCATTTATCAAGCTGCTGCTCCTTTGGTCATTCACAGGCTATTACTTGCAATTTTTGACATTATTTAGCTCCATTTTTTTCATTTCTTTTATTTTGCCTCTTTTTTTAGCCCGGGTCGGACTATAATCCTGGCTCCGTCCCTGACGGTATGCACTTCATAAAAAACAAAATTTTGTTAGATTTGGATGGTTTAACATTTACCATGATCATACAATATGAAGGAAAAAGAATCAACCTTTATAATGAATGTGAGGCTCAATATCATAGTTTCAGATTTGACAGATATCCATTTCAGAAACATATTAGCAATTAGTACCACCCGCATGAAGATTACACAGTAACTACGTGTTTAATGAATCTTAGCAGATTCATTCTCAATGTTAATCCGCAATTTCTATAAAAAGAAACAATAATCCACATATGGTTAACCCTAAATGAAGAAGGGAATTTTTTTTACATAACAGGTGATAAATTGATAATTAATAGGTTTACATAGCTGATTATTAAACGACCTCGCTGAATCACCATCAAGCATCAAATATCCACAAATTGACAAACGGAACCAGCCAAACAGCATTACGAAAACGATCATGATTCATGGCTGCTACTCATTATTTCATTCACCATAAAAGCTCAGCCTTTTAAACCTCCGTTTATCGAGATAACATTGATTCTTGGTTTAAATAAACATTTTATTGATCATTAGTCCCTGATAGAAAAAAAAAAAAATTGAAAATGAGGAGAAAAATACCTAGTCAGGTCTGTCGTCGCCTCTGGTCGCTGAAGAGCTCGTCTTGACTCTTCACTATCACCGTCTAAACTGCGCCACCCTGGCCATGAATCCGCTGCTAGTGTGTGTTTTATTGGGCCTGGTGATCGGTGATGTATTATGAGAAACGATCACCCAAAAAATGTCGTAAGTGTCACCAGAACCATAAAACTGGTTGTTTTAGGCTTTGTTTGTTTAAAATGGAAGATGATTGCTGAATTCTTATGTTGCTTGCTGAAATCTGATTGTTGAATTCTGAATAATCACATAATTGTTTGTTTAATTTAAGCATTCAGAAAAAAATTAATATATTCAGCATTCAGAACTAAAAATAAAAAGTAAAAAAGTTCTGAATGCTTAATTTATTCAGAACATTAACAAAAAAAACAAACAATATACAAAGTTCTGATTAATTAATCAGAATTCAGATTCAAAACAAACTGAGAAAAACAAATGCAGCCTTAGTTACCGCTCGGCTGAAATGTCTACTTGTAGACTAACAGATTTGGCTTGCGTCAGATTGTCAAAAGTATGCTATTTATTTATTTATTTATTCAATTTAGCAATCTAAGTAGTTTTTATTTTTTTGAGTTTGTTCAGAAGGGAAAACCGACCAGAGTCGTAAAACTCTCCCTAGTGCATCTAGCCTAGTCCACGAGTACCACATAAGTGGTTGATCTTAGCGTATGCACATGGTAAACTTTTAACATGTCATTCCGGGTTTTGAACATTGTCACCATGGTAAGCTCCTAATTATATTGCGACTATACGCTATTATTATGGAGATTTGGTTATTGATGAACATAAATGTGGAATATATAACGGTGGTTCTAACAAACCGACAAAAGTTGTAAAAAATTCAAACTTCTTACAGGTAAAAGAGGTTGTTTACAAAGCAACTAGAATTAGGCCGGAGGAGTTTGATGTTGAATTGGTTTGCAATTGGCCAATCCATTCAGGATCTAATGCAATAAAATGTTGTAGATGACGACGATGTTGAACTAATGTTTTCTACCATGTCAAAATCTAAATAAATTATTTCTTGTGAAAAACAGAAGATTGTTGGCAGAACAAAATGTAACTTCTTCCTCAACGGCTCCTGCATCCAACCATCAATATCCTCCTATGAATATACTAAATTATGGGCAACAACAAATGTTTTTTAGGGTGTAATCCGTTTATGAATGTTCAACAAGCATCGCAACCTTTCTATCCATATCCGACGCATGATACTATTGTAAATATTAGTAAAGGGTAACTCAAACTTCAAATTTTTCCTAACGAACAATATTACCATTATTTTGTGTTTTATAGTAAAAAAAATACAATTTTTTTCAGTTGTGTTCCACATTACTTTCCGACTCAAAATACCGCTGGACTGTCAACAAGTTATCGGTCTTGTCCCATGCAGCCAACGCCCTCTAAATTGTATCGCATGAGCCACTAGTAAGATACGTCCATTATTGATATTGAACTATGTTGCATTTAAAGGTTTACTCAAAATTTCCAAGTTTATTACTGCAGTTATCTGACACATGTTACGGAACGGAATCGAACATGAAACCAAATCAATCCGATGTCGATATGGATATAGAAGAACTTGACATTGGAGAGTTAAATCGTGTTCCTTCACTTGATAGCATGACCATTGCTAGTATCCCCAAGAATGATACGACATGGATCGATGTAATGCAAGTAAACAATGCTCCTTTAAATTATGATTTTGGGGGCGAAGACAATACTCTCGTAGATAGTGATGATCTGGATCCAGACATGGAGATACCGTTAAATGATGATTTGTGTACTGCATAAATGTTGGCTAGATTTGTTGTTGCTAATTTGCAATTCAATAATGAAATTTTCTCATCGTCTTGTGTTCAGAATGGTTTTAAAGTCGGTATGATGTTCGAGAGCAAAAGTAAATTCGTTCAACAGCTAAGTGAATGGTCAATTTTGTATGCACTTTGTTTAAGCCGATCAGGTCTAATAAAAAATACACTATTATTTGCAACATCGATCTGAACTGCCAATGGAGAATATATGTCGTAGATTTCAAAAATCGCAAACAGGTCGGTGGATCATTAAAAAATATCCAATTGAACATAGTTGCATAAATCCAATAGTTAACTCCAATCACAAAGGAAGCAATGTCCATGTTTTTGGTGTCAAAGATCATGCCATTTGTGAAAGCGGATTTGAACATTACTACTGGGATAGTGCAGGTCTTAAAGGAGGAATAACTATTTATAAAAATCGACTACATGAAAGCCTAGAGGGCGTTAAACAAAGCAGTTGAACGTATATATGGTGATTGTGCAGAGTCGTACTCTACCCTACTATAGTATTTTGACGAAATGTTCAAAACTAACCCTGAAAGTGTTGGCATGTAATAACTGACGAGTGTGGTGTATTCGAAAGAGTCTTTCGAGCATTTGAACCTTGCATCGAAGGATTTGTGCATTGTCGACCTTTGCTTTGCATTGACATCACACATTTATACGGTAAATACAGTGGTATCTTACCAGTTGCAATTGCAGTAGATGCGAATGATCAACTACATCCTTTAGATTATGGGATTGTTGAGTCTGAACCATGTGATAGCTAGGGTTGGTTTTTAGCTTGTATGCGAAGATTCATTCATGGTGTTAACAATCGACATCACTTTCATTTCAGGTAGAATGAAAGGAATACTGACAGCGTTGAAGAGTCATTGGAGATCCCGTCACAAGCAAAGATTCTGTGCATGGTATTTAAAAGTCAATTCTCAAGTTGTTTGATTTAAAGATAAAAGGTTGAAGGGTTTATTCTATGCAGCAGCATGTGATTCGGAGGAGTTTGAGTATCTAAAGATCTTATGTTGGAATCTAGTACGTTACTAACGTAATACAGTTACAATAGACAAGATATCCTTCGGGTATTCACAATAGGTATTATATATTAAAGCATAAGCTAAAATACATATTAGATTTGAGAATTGGTGAAATATACAGTATTTGACTGAAATATGTTATAGCAAATTGGTCTAGTACCATAGACAAATATATTTTGAAACTTCTAGAAGAAAGAAAAAAAATAGGTATGTATATAGGCCAAAATAAGATACAACGTCATATGGGAATGTTGGAATTCGAGGAGGGGTGGGGGAGACACATCGATTTATATTAAGCACAACTTTTCGTTAAACATTTCAGGCCTCGTAGTAGTTCTGAATATGAAAGAGAAACTATAACTTGTGAAAATTTGCTTATACTTTAAAATTGAATTGTACGAGTAACAGAAAAACAACATTAAGGATTCGAAAGTATAAAAAGAGAAATATGCTAGTATAAAAAGAGAAATATGCTTATACTTTAAAACTCGAGATTAACATTCATTAACTTTCTAAGATTACTTCAAGCTAGTTCCAATGGACATAGTTATTATAATTGACCATTATTTTTCTTTCGTATGTTGGTAATAGTGCAAATAATTGACCAGGTAAATTTTTTTATTCCACCATTGAGTACCATGTTATATTATATATTTAGGGTATTGTTAAAGGGACTCCACTTTTGGTTAAGGGGAGGACCATTTTTATATTATTGTTCAGTTGTTAAAGGGAGGACAAAAAATTAGCCTCCCCTTAAACGTTTAATTAAAAATTACAATATTAACCCCATAATCTTATTTAATGTAACCGTTAAAACATAAATCCTAATTAATGAGCATAATTTAATGAAATAAAAACAGGGATATAGTTAACATAATGGAGACACAGGAAAGTTGCGTGGGTGATCAAAAGATATCGGATCCGGTAAGTTTAACGAATATCGTTTTGAAATTCGATGGTTCAATTTAAAGTACTTAAATATTCATGAACAAATCTGATCGAATCTATATAATCGGAACACTAATTGAGATGCATATGTTTTTTACACCGTGGAAATAATAAGAAATTGTATTCATGCGTATGCAAATCAGCGTCGAATATAAAAAATTGCGGTGGCTCAACACCGTGTTATGTACCAGAGCATTAAACTATTAAATTAAATTAAACGGAAAAACGTGGCCGAGATAGGTGTTTTAAAGCAGCATGCGTTGGCCAAATTTGAAGATTTCATTGCAAACATATCTAGAAAATATATACTTTATATTGCAAACATGGAATGTAAACGATAAAATTTATCAATTATAAATGGGTATATAAAGAGGCTTATAATTTTCATTAATTTTCCAAAAAAAGAATACAAAGTCCTGTACATGTCTAACAAATCATACAATCCATGCATTCGTTTAGCGTACATCTTTGTTATATTCTACTAAGTAAAAATACACATTGAAGATGAAAACATGAAGGAAACATTTCTAGAACTCGGCAACCGTTACTAATTTTATGGCGTATTTCAAGTGAGCATCATTCTACTAAATAGTGTTGTTCTTAGCTATTGAAGTATCGTTGTTGTCCCCACAATGTCTATGAACCATCTTCTTGTGCTCTGAAAACACGAAAATAAAATATTGTTCTCAATCATGAATTATGGGTTCTTATGACGCAAACCTTAGTTTTATGTTTTGATCAAAAAAGAACGATAGTGAATCATATGTTGTGACGAGGGGTAGTTTAGTCCATGTTTTTTGTAAAATAAAAAAAAAACCAAACCCTCCCTTAACATTTTTTTTTAAAGTGGAGTCCCCTTAAAGTTTTCCTCCCCTTAACCAAAAGTGGAGTCCCTTTAACAATCTCTTATATTTAGCTTACAAAAACTTTATGGCATTCAATTCTAATTTCAAATTATTGTGCTTGTAAATTCGACCAGTTGTTTGAATATGAATTTGTTCATACCAGAATTGGTGATTGGTTTTTATTTTGTTTTATTTTTTATTCTTTAAAGAAGACAAACTATTTAATAATGTATTGTGTCTTTATTTAAGTCCAAGTACTCAAATTGGGTATTTGCTTAGGTCTTCTATTCTCCTATAAAAGCAGCAACATCTAGAGTTGGATTAAAAGCATGGAATTGAGACCGAGATAATTAATCCTAGGGTTTGCCGTCGTTCTTCATTGTTCTCTTTCTCCAACAAGAGTTGTAATCATCTGGATATCTTTTCCCTTTCTCAATAAGGTTATTGATTCTTGTAGTTTGTTTGCTTTTGGTTGTTAATCCATTCAGTGTAAACAAAAATTGTTTTTTGAATCAATAAAGAGGGTGGTTACAATCCCACTTTAAGGTTACAATCCTGTAGTTGATCCGATTACGAAGAAACCTCCGCTGGAATGGAAAGGGAATTGGTAATGTATTTTTTTATGTCACTCCGAAAACCTAATTATGTAACAAAAGATTATCGAATGGATTAATTGATTTAACATTTGCTTTTGTTAGTTTCCTAAACCAAAAAACTTTGCATATAATTGGGCAATATCGTCTAGACGGTTTATTGGACCATGGTTTGAATTTAAGCTAGTACCTCCAGAAATTAGAAGCGTGTTATTTGATGAATTTAAGATATCGATTCTTTATCCATTTATCATTTACATGATAGAAGGATTTATATTACTATTGTGTTTTTGTGAGTGCTTTAAGTCTTAATCAATTTAGGTGCTCTTCTCGGGGAATTCAACTATATCAGCTTCATGGTACAATTTTTTTTCCTTTTTCGGAATGAATCATCTTGTTTAGAACCAAATAATATGTGCACAGGCTGCAAGTAATTTAATTTAATTTAAAACCAAATCATATGCACATAGGCTGCTAGTAGTTTAATTTATGTATGGCTTCTACATCCTTTCAGTTTAAATATATTTGGTATAGTAAGACAATTGATCATTAGGAAAAAGGTTGAAGGAAATAAAGAATTTGAAAATTCATACCTCATATTCAACCAACCACCCAATTTGTCATGTTTGTTCAAATCTAACTTAAATAATCTTGTTTTATTTATTTTTGTATTGCTTTACCGAAGGAAAGAATTACAATTAGCTTAGCTTGATCAGCTGAAATCAGATGTGCAACATAATAATAATTATATGAAGCCTTATATAGTTATATATTCAAACATGATCTGTATTTCTTGAGCATAACAAGATGTTTTATGCAGAGGTATTTCTCATATGATGAAACTCATGAACTAACAATCCGAAGAATATGGGAGGCTGCAGCAAAAGACAATCTAAAGAAAAACTGAATTGTGCACGAGAAGCAGCCAAAATAGCTAATAAGACAACAAGCATAACAGAATGCAAAGATCATCCACCAGCTTGGATTCGCCGTGATATATGGAATGAGATGATTAATGTTCGTTGGGCACACAAGGAATTTCATAAAAGATGAGGGACAATGAGAAAGAACTATCTTACATCAAAAGAAGGGTCATTTACTCGTCACTGCGCCGGTTCAGTTTCGATAGCCTCCCATAATGAACAAGTTGTAAGTCAACTATATCATTTTTCATCTAATAAACTGCTAAGTTGAGTACATACAATAACCATAGTTTTCTAATATTTATACAAATGATTACAAAAAAGGATGATGGAAAAGGAACCAACATTTCACGAGGCTAATATTGCTGCAATATCTTAGCCATCGAATATGTACTTGCTTTCACATTACAACCAATTATTGGACTCTGCCCAGTTCTACATATTTGGCATATTTAATACTAGCCATTAGGCTCATGCATACTTGGTATATTTAATACTAGTCGTTAGGCTCATAGCACTATATATATGTGCTCTTTATATCATGCTTTCGTATCAATAAAATTACAATCATTCCTCACTAATAACTCTCCTCCTCATCTCTTAATATGGTACCAGAGCCTTAATGATAAAAGGCTTATTCTCAATCAAAAGTGTTGATCACAACTTCAACACCAACTACGTAGTGCCAGACCTCTTTGAACCTTCATTCTAGATCTCTACATGCTGCCGTGAGCTTTATCACGTTACGGTGATACAAGCTGCAACTATAAGTAAACTGCCTCGCCATATTCTCATATCTAATGGCCAATGATTCCGGCGCCACATCTGCTGTATCAACAAGCTCCATCAACAGCACCCCACCAAACTATCATAACCTGATCAAACCAAAATGTCAAGTCATTACTACATCGTTGGATGAGGATAACTATATACTATGGAAATACCAAATTGAAATCAAGTTAAAGGGCTATGGACTACAATAGTATGTCAATGAAACCATAACTGTACCACCAGTGATGATAACAGACCAAGATCGCAATCTCTCACCGAACCCTGACCACGTCAAATTTCAGAAACAGGACAGCCTGTTATCATCATGGCTGCTATCATCGATAAGCCCGAGTTTGTTATCACAGATAGTAGGCTGCAACACATATCATGAAATATGGACCACTGTGCAACAAATTTTCAGTTCACAATTAGCTGCTAGAATCATGCAATATAGAAGGGAAATACAAAATTCTAGAAAAAAGGAGGCAAGCATGAAAGAGTACTTAGGAAAAATTAAAAACCTATGTGACAAACTAAATGTTGTTGGCCATAAGGTTAGCGACAGTGAGCAAATCCTATCTATTATTGGTGGATTAGATGAAGAATACGAATCTCTAGTAACTATGTTAGCCACACAACAAACCTTACCTGACTTACAGTTCGTTCGATCAGCACTCCTCGCTCCTGAAGGCAGAATCGACCAAAGAAAAACAACATAAAATGAGTTCTCTGCCAATTGTGCTACAGTCAGAAATAAGCAGATACAAGGAGACAACAACAACTATCGTGTGAAATGTCAAATATGCCAAAAGTTTGGTCACATGATGAACAAACGTTACTTCAGGTATAATTCAGACACAGGTGGACATCAGGCAAGCCAAAATTACTCTTCACAAAGAAGAGCACAAGCAAATATGGCAACAACAGGGAATTCAGCTCTAAATAATAATGACGCAAACCGAAGACATGATGTTGCAGATGATGATGAAGTAAAAAATGAAGACAATGGCTTCGAAGAATGGTACCCTGACTCGGGAGCGACTCACCACATAACTAGCAATCTTCAGAATTTAAACATTGGGAGCAGAAATTACTCAGGTATGAGGAATTTGCATATAGGTAATGGTAGAACTGCTAGTATCACACACATAGGCAAAGGGTTAATTTTGGGAAAAGACAACTCAAATTAAACAATCTTCTTGGGATACCCACGATTAATAAAATTTTGTTAAGTGTATCAAAATTTGCCAACGACAATAATGTTTACTTTGAATTTCATCCTAGGTTTTGCTTAGTTAAGGATTCCCTAAATCATGAAATATTACTTCAAGGTAACCTATACGATGGTTTACACAAATTCAACAACTTGAAGACCACAAACTCAAGTGGAGAATTCTGGTGCAATAACGTAGATGCTAGTAGTGACAATGACTGTATTAGGAATAGCTACAATAACGTTGAGTATAAAATAATAGCAATAATTGTAACGTGATTAATTCTTGGCATGTAAAATTAGGATATTCTAATCTGGAAATTGTTAAGACTGTTCTGCGTAATAATAACATTCATTATAAAAATATACCTTCAAACACACATGCACACACTGCTAACTTGGCAAGAGCCATAAGCTCCCTTTTAGTGATTCTGAAACCAACTATAATGAGCCACTGGAGCTTATAGCCGCTGACTTGTGGGACTCGCGCCTCTAAATTCATACCAGGGACACAAGTATTATCTTTCTTTTGTGGATGCTTATTCTAGATATACTTGGATATACATGCTGAAAACTAAATCATAAGCTTTCAATACAGTTATGCAATTTATAGCTCATGTCAAAAAACAAATGAACAGTACTATTAAGGTTGTTCATACAGATGGGGGAGTTGAGTTTAAACCTCTAACTAATTACTTTCTCAAAAGAGGGATCAAACATAGATTAACTTGCCCCATATGTCCGAACAAAATGATTTAGTCGAAAGAAAACATCGACACAAAGTAGCGACTGATCTAACTTTGTTATCCCAAAGCTCATTACCTATGAAATATTGGAATGAAGATTTCTACGCATCTGTATTTCTCATTAACAAGTTGCCAACCAAAGGCTTAAAAATAAAAGCCCTCATGAAATAATATACAGTGTTAGACTAGCATATAGTTTTCTGAAAGGCTATGGGTGTCTATGTTTTCCATGTTTGAGAGACTATAACAATCATAAACTAAGTATGAGATCAAGCGCATGCACATTCATTGGGTACGCATAAAACCAAAAAGGCTATAAGTGCATGGACAAAAATGGAAAAATCTATGTTTCTAGACACGTGATATTTGATGAAAACAAGTTTCCTTATGCAGAAAAGAAAATCGGCAAAAAGGATGGGGAACAAAGCATAAACATCCACTCATTACTGAAACACCTTCAATTGATAGAAATGAAAAGCAACAACACACAGGCAATTTAAACAAATAGGAAGAAACTATGGACCGAACAAATGAGCAAACCAATGAGACACACAATGACTCCAAAGATACACATATACATCAATCAAATCAAAACATTCAGTATAGTTAAGATACAGAAAACAACAACCATGCTAACACTACCAAAACCAATGATACACAGCAGCAAACACCACCACAATCAACTGGACATCACATGATCACCAGGTCAAAGAGAGGCATCTTCAAACCTAAAGTATATAATATTTCTACCAATGAGATCGAACCATTGAATTTCACTCAGGCCATAAGATCAAACAAATGGAAGGAGGCAATGGACACTGAATATAAAGCTCTTATAAGAAACAACACTTGGACCTTAGTGACTCAACCAAAACACAAAAATGTGATTGGTTGTAGATGGACATACAAAATAGAAATAAAAGAAGATGGATCTATTGACAAATACAAGGCCAGACTGGTTGCAAAAGGTTACGCACAACAATTTGGTTTTGATTTCAACGAAACTTTTCTCCAGTCATAAAACCCACAACCATCAGAATTATACTGACCATTGCTCTAAACAAAGGATGGAATGTGAGGCAACTGGACGTCAACAATGCTTTTTTGAATGGGGGATTGATTGAAGAGGTATACATGTAACAGCCTAAAGGATATGGTACTGGTGATAAAGTATGCATACTACACAAAGCAGTATATGGCTTAAAACAAGCTTCGAGAGCTTGGTATGAAAAGCTAAAGTCAACTTTGTCTAACATGGGTTTCTCACAAATTAAATCGGACAATTCTCTATATATGAAGAAGGTCATACATGGAACTATGTTCATTCTAGTATACATTGACGTCATGCTAATAACAGGAGACAACAACGAAGAAATAAACAGAACCATTCACAAGCTGGATCAAAATTTCGCCAATAAAGACTTGGGGGAACTAAAAAAAATTTCTCGGAATACAAGTGATTAGGAAAAACAATGATGAAATAATGTTATCCCAACAAAATTATATCACTGAAATGCTGCAAAGGGCAAATATGCACAAGGAAAACCCATTACCTACGCCCGTTATTAGTAACCTAAGACTATCTAAGCACAAAGGAGAAGGTATTGACAATGTCAAACAATATAGAAGCATAATAGGAGCGTTACAATACGCAACTATTACTCGACCAGACATATGCTATAGCGTCAATAGACTCAGTCAATGCATGCAGAATCCTTTATCTGAACATTGGATGGCATTAAAGAGAGTGTTACGATACTTACAAGGCACAAGACATTACGACATATGCCTAAATTCAGAAAAGGAACTTAACTTACAGTGCTTTAGCGATGTCGATTGGGAAAACGATATTGACGATCAAAAGTCTGTCTCAGGATACTGCGTTTACCTCGGTTCCAATACATTTCCTGGTGTACAAAGAAGCAACAAACCACATCTGGATCTAGCACAGAGGCGGAGTACCATGCACTAGCAAGCGCTACAGCTGAAATCACGTGGATAGAATCACTGATGGAGGAGCTTGGTTTCACTCCAAGACGAAAGCCGGTCATTTGGTGCGATAATAAGAGCATAGTATCTTTATCTCTAAACCCTATTCAACATTCAAGAACGAAACATCTTGAAATCGATCTCCGCTTTGTGAGAGAAAGAGCGCAACCAGGAAGACTTGCAATATGTCGTGTGTCCGCATACTATCAGAGAGTAGATGCTCTCACAAAGGCCCTTTCGACCAAGAATTTCATTAGAATAAGAGAGGAACTTCTCGTTATCAGTGGAGGTGGAAGCCAGAATGGGAATGGGAAGTCCTAGCTCGATTTGAGGGGTACCAATAATGCTGCAATATCTAAACCATCGAATATGTACTTGCTTTCACATTACAACCAAGTATTGGACTCAGCCCAGTTCTACATATTTGGTACATTTAGTACTAGCCGTTAGGCTCATGCATACTTGGCATATTTAATACTAGCTGTTAGACTCATACATATTTGGCATATTATGTACTAGCCATTGGGCTCATTGCACTATATATATGTGCTCTTTGTATCATTCTTTCGTATCAATAAAATTACAATCGTTCCTCACTAATAACTCTCCTCCTCGCCTCTTAATAGAGGCATTTTGATATTGGCATGTTTTGAAAGATCCATCAGACTCTTTAAAAAATACCAAAAAGACATGTGGCTAACAAATCTGCGAGAACAATGGTGATTATTTTATTTAGTTTAAATTGTTAATATTTAAGCTGCGTCGATTGATTTTGTGTTTTTGATCAGAAGAATTATCTCAACAAAAAGGATGAATCAGCGGAAGCAATGGATGTTTTTAATCCGCAACATTGGGTGGATGCACCAGGGGGCCTTACAAAAGGAAAGATGTACGAAGCTCCTCATGTAGATATCAGTAGTTTACTTGGAGTTTCTGGATCTTCTTCAACCAGTGCTCATCAAGGATGTACTCCAACTTCAGCTCCATATACCCAGCCGATACATACTTAATTCTCCGTAGAAGAGATTGTTGAACGGTTAGAGCTATAAATTTTAATGCAACTAATGTTGAACGTTCATGTAGTTATCTATTTTAATGCATGTACTAATTATCTTTAAATAGGGTATTGGATAAATTAAACCAGTCTGTGGGTGTGCCTATGTTATCCACTGTAAATACGCAGACAATTGATCGTGTTACAGTGTCTTCACAATCGATTACGCCAACAACGCCTTATATTCCTGATCAGTCCACTATGCCTGCACAAGCCGCAATGTCTACATAGATCACAATGCCTACACAGCCACAACAAATGTGATTTTCTCCATTCAATGGTACATTTCCTCATTTCATAGGTTAGTATAGTTCACTCACAAATTCTATTTTTTAAGTTTCAACCTTGCCGCAACTATTGATTATATGTTTAAATTACACTATGCCAACTAGCTCAATCAATAATAATTTAATAGATTAATAGAAAAGCAGTGAAGGTGTTTTTAGTTTAATAGGAAACCAGTTTTTATCTATATATAATAGTAATATGTGCATTTGAAGTTGTTGCAAAAAATTATCCAAATATATTTTTGTTTGCCGCTACAAAAATTCAAGGACAATGCAGCAGTTTTGTTTCATGGTATTATGATTAAGTCCAAGTAAATGGGACATGCATCAGCTCCTTCATCTATAAAATATCATATTCCATATGCCTGCCATATATAAGTTATCTATGTGGTTGGATCTTATCGAAGAACCAAACTATACGCCTATGGAATTTCAGACTTTTATGGTGCGCGTCATGGAACTAGTTCGTTCATGGCTTCTTTCAGTTTCACCTAAAATATCAAGCACCTTACACATCAATTTAACTGACCTAGATGCATTGCTATCATTCAAATCTCTTCTCGTACTTTTTTTTAAATAGTGGACGCTGCCTATATAAAACTTATATTTGAAAGTTTGTTTTAACCAGTGATTAAGCGGAAGGAAGGTAGACCATCCGACTTCAAATCCATGCACGCTTATATTTTACACTATTTTACGTTTTTAATCGGGCTGTGAAACTGATTTTCTTTTTAGGCTTCAAATAACAAACTATCTTGTACCTCCAAAACCAAGGGTCGGGCCGTTTAGCATTAGATGGGAGATGCTCTAAGATGGGCACTAGTCGAAAGCCGAAGTGGTGATAGTGTACCTATGTTTATGCGGAAGCACCGACAATCGGTCAAGCTCATATCGAAATTCACTTCTTTTTCCTTCTGTTTTGGACCGTATTCCACTTTTCCCTCTTTCTTCGAACCTTCAGAGCATCCCCAACCAGGGGGGTTGCTCACTGTCAACTGAGGGGGGTTTGACACAAGCAACCCCCCCCAACCGGCTAAGGATCAAAACCCTTAGCCGGGGTTGGTGAAACCGGTGTACACTTCACTAGTTTCACCAAAACTGGTTAAGGGTTTTGCCCTTAACCGGTGCAATTGGGTCAAAAGACCTGATTGCTCTCTCTTTTCTTCCCATTTTGATACCCTTCGCGCTGCCACCCTCTCCATTTCGTTCTCTCTTCCACCGCACCCATTTTCCACCTAAAAAAAAATGAGAAGGTTAGGTAAAGCTATTTTTGGTTCTGCGAGTAGTAATGCCGCCAACATCAACGCAGAAGAGTAGAATGAAGCGGTTGAAGACACCGGTCCAAGCGAAGCTCCTTGTTCAAAACACGTCAGGCGAAGACGGGTTGCTAGGCCCGGTGTTTATGCTACGTTGGATCCGCATATTGATGTTAATTTGAATAGAGATAAAGCATTGGCTAATTTTTGGGAACTTCCCGAAGGCGAAGGACACCTTACCGATTCCTTGAAGACGTCGTTAGAGGTATAACTTCTTAAACTGATTTTTGTACTAATTCGTAGTTGAAAAATAAGTTTGTCGTAAAAAAATTAGTAATTGTTCTGTATGTTAATAGGCTCGTACTGATCGTACGCAAGGATCGTGGGTTAGTATCGTCTGTTTGTTTAATATGATTCGTGCGTACGACACAGATGGCATTATTGTGGGATGCCTTAGAAATATGGGATTTGGAGATTTCTTGAGTATGTAATTTTGATGATCCCACTTACATAATACGTATGTTATACAACATAATATATTAACTCGATTTAATTATTTTTAATTTAGGTATTCAAAACCTGTACAATAATGATGTTTAGTTATGTGGTGCATTAACTGTGTGTTGGTGGAAAACAACACATACATTTCACTTTAGTTTCATAGAGATGGGTTTTACGCCACTAGATTTTACCATGCTTACTGGCATACCAATTGGTCAGGGTGCAACTATACCTTACGATGAGCGATATCAGCGGTATGACCTATTGGCTAGTATATTCCCACATTTGGACTTACAAGGGGGAGGCTTATCAAACAATCATCAAATTAGAATCTCTTTCATGAGGCAAGCCATCATGAAATTAGTGGTACCTCAGCCTGCAGTTCACCACTTAGAGATTCTCAGATTATTTATATTATATATGATGGGTAATTTTTTCTTTACGAATTCATCAAACACATTGCCATGTGGATATGTAGCTGTTGTTGCTAACGTGTCGTTCGATAGTACTCCTACTACATATGACTGGGGTACGCCGATTCTAGCTCATTTGTACAAGGGTTTGGACCAGCAGTGCACTATTAGGGCTCGTGGGTCGTCGATTACAGGTTTTTGGGAGGTTCTGCAGTATTGGTATTTTGAGTACTTTCATAACATGACCTTTCCGACATTGGATCCTACACTATCACATTTCTATCCTCGAGTGAAAGCTTGGACCCCCGAAAAACGGCGGGTTGTACCAGGAGGTAATTATCGTCATGTATTTGCAGTGGCTCGTAATCAGATAAAGATGAGGACAACATAAGAGTCAGTTTTGTGGCGTTCGTTTGCCGATTCCCCTTTCTTGTCAGGCCTAGCCCAGCAGCACGCTCAGTTTCTGTCAGGTAGACGATTTCCACTGGTATCATCACCACCCGCTTTAGGATGTTATTGGTACTTGGGGGAGTGCTATTGGTAACAGTTATTCGATGTTGATGTTGTTCCCGATGATCCCCACCCTGATACAGGTCATTTACGGGTTTATTCCAGTGTTGATTTGCAACAGTATGCTGGTGAGTGGTGGCCAGCTGACAGATTTATCATTACCGGTAGAGATTACATTTCTTTTTGGGGATCGTTTGATACGCCATCTAATATGGCAACGTTTGTTCATGCCGCCGCTGTTGATTTAGTTTGTCCATCTGCCTACACTCCATTTGGTGATCCAGCTGTATCACATGACATGTCTCAGGGTATGCTTACTTTGTAGAAGCCTCCTCGTTATCAGCCTCCTCGGCAGCCTCCTCGTCATCAACCTCCTCGTCCTCAGCCTCCTCAGCCGACCAGTTACGGTTGGACTGTGGGCATTCCTAGCATATCCGGTCCGGATACGTACGTAGATATTTCACGGCCTATTGTTACATAGTTTCAAGATCCCGTTGTTCTTCCTTACGAGGAACTATATTGTATGCATATTGGACTTCGCGATACTATATATAGAGAGAGCATAAGCACGTAGTTGTCTCGTATTAACGAGCTAACTGCTGAGGATGACGAGCGATCTCATCCGACACGACGGGTAGATGACGATGATGATGACCATGTCTATAGTGGACTAGCAGTTGATCTTGGCAATGATTCGTGGTTCTTTAATGATATGTGTTAGATTCATTTTATCTGGTATTTAGTGTAGCTGGATATATATGTAAGTTATCCTATTAGTGTGTTGTACTAGTGATTTTATGAAGTATGTACGACCTTATTGTTATCTTATTTGTTAGACTGTAATCTGATATGTAAGCTGTATGTGTGTAAGAAGCATGTATTTTGGGTATCATCTAGAAATGGTTGTATTGTAGTTGTTATCTTTCCGTATCTCTCTTTTGTACCTTGTAACTTATCTGATTATTTTTAATACTCGTACAGTTGATTTTGGACTAGTACATATTATTTGTAATGGATGTGTGAAACAACTAACGATACGCATACAAATATAACAGTTTATAAGCATTAGGATACAACGATAGGACAAATGGATCCAACAATAAGCATAAAGATACAACAGTTTATGAAGATACAACAACTTACAATAGTACATGCGAAATAAAACATCAAACCATGAAGTCAGAAATAGTAACTTAAATAGACTACATGTTACATTTAGTCTTAAGGGAGTTGACTTATCTTCATTCGCAACTGGTCAACATCACTTTGAACACATCTAATCTCCCATTCGATTTCGTTAGCATATGTTATTCCCCGAGGACACAAAGGTTGGTCTATCCATTCCATGTAATTGCAACCATTTGGATAGGATGGACATTTCTGCATGCGCCGACCTATATTGTTTCCCTCTACTCGAACCACAACTTTAACCGCATACCCGCAATAACAAAGAACTGGATAGGAATCAACTACATGTTCTGGCAAAGGAACTCGATAGAACTCTACTTCTTGCGTCGATTGATCGATCGACTATTCAGATGATACTTGAACAGGTGGTACTTGTGTTTCATGTGTAAGTTGAACGTTCACCTATTCGTGCGGCAGTACAGTTCGAGGTCTCATTTGGTTTAGAAACTAGAATTCGTCTTGAAGCTCCTGTAGCCTCATCTCTTCGTGCGCCCGTTCCTCAGAATATGTAGATGATGACCACGAAGACATTTTCAGTGAGTGCTAATAGTAGGAGGTCCTCTAAGAATGGGAACAAAGTTGTTTGAGTTGTTTGAGTGAGGTAAGTGGTGTGTAACTTAACATATGTACATATAGCTGCAAGATTGGTAATGGTGTGAGCGGTCAGTAGCTACACTATGATTTACTTTTCGTGACTTTCAAAGCATGTGTCGGCAGTAAAACAAATACTGATGTAACCGGTCACTGATACGACTGTAGGGAATACTATAGGGAATTTGCTTTTGATTGATAACGTATATCGAGGATGACTCAAACAGGACAAAGGAGTAAGGGCTGCACTATAATCTGAATACTCTCGAAAAGAGTGACATGACTCTACTCACTACAGGGTAGTAATCCACCATAGCACCAATATATAACTGACTTTGAAGATGTAACACCCTGAATTTTCTATGTCAATTAAAAGAACAAATTAAAGAATACTTAATTTTCAAAGTGAGAATTAAGGGAAAGGGATATGCCATTTCGTTCATCTCGAAATTCTTCTTGGAATAGAGTCCAAGTTTTCGTAAATCGGACTTCGTATGAGGAAGTTATGGCCCTCAGAAGTTTCAGCAATTTAAATAAATTTAAAACAGTTCGGAGTTAAAATTCAAACCAAATACAAAGAAGCGGGATGGGCGGGATTTCTCCCACCCCAGGACATGTCGACCAGGGGTCGACCTCCTCTGTACAGGTCGACCAGAGGGTTGACCTACCCCCCTCGCCCAGATCCAAAACAGTGACTATTTTGACAAGCTGCTGAGTCTTTTCTGACCTCTTGCTGAGTCACTAGGGCATAGGTGGCAATTCTGGATAACTCTATTTAGTTTGGACGGTTGTGATTGCTCCTAGAATGATCTAACGGCTTACATAAGATTAAACTTCTATAAAAGCAACCCTAATCCTCAAACCCTAAATCACACAAATTCATTCCAAGGAGCCACCATGTTGTCCATGATCGTTCTAGCCTAGCCACCATTTCTTCTTCAATTAGAAAAGAGTTAAAAGCTACGAATCAAAACTAACTTAGAGAATTGATAGTCTTCTTCAAGGGATTGCTTTTCAAATTCAGAAAACAGATCCCAGAAAACAAGACTTTCTTTTGCTTGTAAGTCCTGTTATTATTTAGATGTAAACGATTAAAAGTTATGATTTGTAATAAAATGAAAACTAGCGTTATTCCTAGTTGTAAGATAACGATGATGCTGATTCATGCCTATTCTTGTAACGATTCTATCGTATATGCTTATGAGATTATTGTGGTTATTATGTTGGTGTTAAACCAATCATGTATTATGTAAAGTTTGGTGACTCATTCATGTTATGTTACATGCAAGTTGTTAGGCTATTGTGGTTATTATGTTGATATAAACCAATCATGTAAAATTGGTGACTTATTCATGTTATGTTACATGCAAGTTGTTAGGCTATTGTGGTTATTATGTTGATAAAACCAATCATGTAAAATTGGTGACTTATTCATGTTATGTTGCATGCAAGTTGTTAGGCCAAGACATGTAATATGTTTAGATCTACATTTAGACCTAAGAAAATTGGATCCAAAATAAAAGTTCATATTTACATGCCTAGCTGCACTTATGTAATTCCATATGTTTAAGATTCATGTTTATTGGATCCAAATTAAATGTTCACATTCACATGTCTAGTTGAACTTGTGTAATTTTATATGCTTAAGGTTTATGTTTATTGGACACAAAATAAAAGTTTACATTTACATGCCTAGTTGGATTTGGGTAATTTCATATGCTTAAAGACTCATGTTAGTTGGACCCAAAAATGCAAGTTCATTATTTTACGCCACATGTACATGACACATGTTTGGTTAGATCCTTATTATTTTTTGTTGTGTGAATGGTATATGCTCCCTTCTTTCCCCTTTTGTATATAAGTTAGGCTAAGTTACGAGCCTAACATTCTATGTGAATTTTGCGAACGTATGACGAGGGTAACGTTGGGAAAACCTTAAAAATTATTATTATTGGCATAATTTGGCTCATAAATAAATGAATGGTTAGTGGCATAAAAATGGTATAATTTATATACCAAAAATTTTGCATATGATTTAGAGGAAAAATTGGGCATGACTTGAGTGGCAATAATTGTGGAAAATTTACATATAAATATGAAAAGTAAATATGTAAATTAAGTTAAAGACGAATATGGCTAACCCGAGATTAGATTGAGTTACGGTGTATGACTGCCCGGAACCGCCCGGCAAATCCAGCAACCGTAACAATGTATATCTAATGTGAGAGGTTAGTTCATCAAGCCCAAAATAACCCGAGGTTGGATTGAGTTGCGGTGTAAGACTGCCCAGAACCGACCGGCACATCCAGCAACTGCAAAAATACATATCTAACGTGAGTGGTTGGTGCTTTAATGAAATGAATTAAAGCTAAGACAAGAATGGTAGGGTTAAGTTAATTAAGGCAACACTTAACCAATGCAACATGCTAACTAAACTGATGGGTGGGGTTAGGTTAATTTGAGAACACTTAACCATTTTAACATGTTGATTAGGAAACCCTAGTAACGGGGACCCATTTCAGCAGTAACCCACATAGATGTATCATGGTATTCTGAACTAGGCAAGGTGGGGCACGATTACTGGGCTGATTATAAGCGGTCAAAACAACGGCGAGTGGTGCGTCAGTGTAGGTTCCGATGGAGTGCGGTCGTGCACATACACCGAAGTGGAAAAAGCAGGCACTAGGCATCAGTAGTTGTACTCTGTGCATCTTAAATTATTTCGGGTTTCCACCATAGGATTTGATACACCCCATGGTGGGACCAGCATAGGTATCTACAATCATGCGGGGCCGAATGACATAAGTTGTTAAACATATACGAGTAGGAGCCAATCGATAAAAAGGGGAACATTTTTCTTGAACACATGGTGCTAGTTGAAACACTTGTAAGGGGGTGTAGAGAAGTAAAATGGGTACGATAGCATATTCAGCCTTATTATCTTATTTTTAGGGTGTTGTCCTAGATTCAGTTTATTCATGTCATAACCCTTTTCTTGTTTACATGCTAAATAGTCACTGGACTTACCAGACTCATGTCTGACCCATTTTATTTCGTCTTCTTTTCTTCCGTTTTCCCCCACCCAGGTCCGTAGGGAGGGAATACTTCGGCTTAGATCGGATCATTTCCAGCTTGAAGAGAGTAGATGTATTGCTAGGAATCTTTTTCCTTGGGCTATGGCTTTGGATACTCTCTTATTGGGGATTTATGCTGCCTTACTGTTGTTTTAATGCTTCTTTATGTTTTAAATTCAAGACAGAGTTTTTGTTGTAATAATGTGGAAGTTGGTTTGAGACAGTTGTTGTAATGTTTTATCTGAACCACGTACTTATGAAATAAATTTAGTTTTTTTTCCGTTGTTTATATCTCTGTCTTGTAAATTATCTGTATCTTTTACCTATAATGCTCCACCGAAGTTAAGGCATTTCCTTTGTGAGTGACCTTATCGGAGATGGGGTGTTTCACTTGGTATCACAGCTGATGGTTGCCAGATCAGATAAAATTTTTGGAAACTAATTTCCAAAAAGAAGTTTAAAGAAGCATTTTCAAGAAAAAGTGTTTTTTAAAAGGGCATAATCCCCCCCAAAGCCATATGCACTATCTTCCTACCCTCTGTTTTGAATCTTTTCTTTTTTGTTTCAGCATGTCTGGGGTTCTTAACCTTCCAGAGGGTGTACCGGTACCTGGTTGGTTCAGAAGGTACCTAGAGGCTAGGGCTAATGATGTAGGCCCAGCAGACGTTACTCCTCCCCCAGTCACAGCTGTTCCTCCTCCCCCTCCTCCTCCTCGTGAAAATGCTTTCTCCAAGATATGTAGGGATTTTCGAGTCATGGGTGGAAAGAACTTTAATGGAACTGAGTCATTTGTAGAAGCAAGAAACTGGCTCAAAGAAACCGAGGATCTGTTTGTTATCTTCGAAGTGGACGATAGGCAAAAGATACAATTGGCTGTGTGGTTGCTTAAAGACGAAGCCTCTTATTGGTGGGAAGTCACTAATGCTGAGAGACCAGTTGAAACTTGGGAGGATTTCAAAATGAGGTTTGAAATGAAATTCCTCTCACAAGCTAAATGTAGCCTACAGATGGAGAAATTCTGAGCTCTCAAGCAGCGAAGTATGTCGGTCAAGGAATACGTCAACCAATTCAACCAGCTGGCTAGATTCAGACTGGAGTTAGTGAACACTCCTGTGACGAGCAAGGAATTTCGCTCGGTCCGAACCAGTCGCTAAACCGATCCAGGCCGTTCGAAACGCCCTATCGTTTGAGAACACGACAAAACAGAACGCATGCAAAAGAACATTTCACTGTATATTACAACAATGCATCAGATTACAAGAATATACGGAGTATAAATGAATATTTATTTATTCACTTCACTATTTTCATATTCACGTTAAAAATTATATTTTTAACGATAAAACATTTTATTTCAACCTATGAATTTCTATTCAATTCATTTATTCAATAAAATGATATTTTTATTTTTCTAACATGTTTTAGAAAATTTCGGCGGCATAACGGCACGATACTAGAAACGGGACGAGGCCTAGCCTTATCCCCGGTCTAGTGAAGGCCCACGCCATTCACATATCAATCAAATCCATTCATCTCACCAAACAATTTAATTTCAATCAAATAATCTAACCAACTACACAACCAATCAAACAAGTCCATGGTCTGTGGACGGGTGTCGGGTGCTTCTAATAAGCACCGTCTGCATCCTAGCATATATATATATATAACTAGAAATAAAATTGAAAGGTGAGAAATTCTCACATATAGCTATCCTAGCTCCACGGCTCTTCATTTGCAGAAGTCTTCGTCGTTTCGCCTTTTTGTTACCTTTGTCGCCCGCTTTCATTACCTATGTAAAAATCGAATTTTTACTTCGCTATTCAATATATAAAAATCGAATTTTTAGTTCAAAGTTCAATATATAAAAATCGAATTTTTAGTTCAAAGTTCAATATATAAAAATCGAATTTTTAGTTCAAAGTTCAATATATAAAAATCGAATTTTTATTTCAAAGTTCAATATATAAAAATCGAATTTTTAGTTCGAAGTTCAATATATAAAAATCGAATTTTTATTTCAAAGTTCAATATATAAAAATCGAATTTTTAGTTCGAAGTTCAATATATAAAAATCGAATTTTTAGTTCGAAGTTCAATATATAAAAATCGAATTTTTAGTTCAAAGTTCAATATATAAAAATCGAATTTTTATTTCAAAGTTCAATATATAAAAATCGAATTTTTAGTTCGAAGTTCAATATATAAAAATCGAATTTTTAGTTCGAAGTTCAATATATAAAAATCGAATTTTTAGTTCGAAGTTCAATATATAAAAATTCTATTTTTATTTCAAAGTTCAATATATAAAAATCGAATTTTTAGTTCAAAGTTCAATATATAAAAATCGAATTTTTATTTCAAAGTTCAATATATAAAAATTCTATTTTTATTTCAAAGTTCAATATATAAAAATCATATTTTTATTTCGACAATATAAAAGATTATATTTTTATAACTTTGCAACATAAATAAAAACCAGTTTTTAAAGTAAATAAAATTCAGTTTTAACATCAAAATAAAATTCAGTTTTTTTTTTTTTTTATATATAACTCAATTCAGTTTTTTTTTTATATAAATCAAATTCAGTTCTTTTTTTTTTATATAAATCAAATATAAAATAAATAAATAAATTAAAATAAAAAGGGAAGACTTACAGAGGGGGGAGGAGGACTGAGTGGGGGTGGTGGCGCGGCGCAGTGGGGTCGGGGAGGTTCGTCGGAGGTGGTGGTCGCGGGTCCGGTCAGTGGGGTAGCGGGCGGGGCGGTTTTGGGTCTGGGGTTAGGGCGTGGTGGGGTTCGCTTCGCGGGGGGGGGGGGGGGGGGGGGAAGAGACGCTGTCGCGTCGCTTGAGGAGAGAGGGGGGGGTCGCGGCTACCGCCGGTGGAGGAAGGCGCGGTCGGTCGCCCAGGAGGAGGGGCGGCGGGGTTCGACTTTGATTAGGGGATTTTTTTTTTTTTTTTCTTTCTTTCTTTTGAAATGATTTGTAACGGGGGGGGGGGCCTGATATAAGGGAAGAAGAATATATTTTTTATTTATTTATTTATTTAAATATTTATTTAATTATTTTATTTTCAAAGAGGTTGACTTTTACATACGACCTCTAAACGAGGCCCACCGCCTGTCGTCCATAGCGTTTTACCCCCATTCTGAACACAATGGGATATGTATCGTCAGCTGATTCGGCTGTTACAATCAGTTTCCGTTAAATTTACATTTAAATCACTATATTGAATTTTAAACGTACATTTCAAATTACCGGGGTCACATACTAACTCTAAAAATTCTCGAAAAATATTTTCTAGCTTCGTATTGACGATACGGTCCTAACAAAACTAGTTTCGTCGAATTCTGAGACCGTTTGAAAAATGGCCAATTTCCAGTCGATTGAAATCAACTGAAACTGGTCAAACGCGTTTTCCTTTGCCACGCTCACATATTGATTCGAAAAATTATGAAATTTGAAACCTAGCAATAACTTTACATCCCGGACCCAACAAAACTGGTTTCGTCGAAATCCGAGGTCGTTTGCAAAATGTCCATTTTTAAGGGCCTGAATTCCATAGCGACTATTCAGAATTTTCAACTGGACATATCTTTTGATTCCCGATATGAAATCTTGATTTTTTGGATTCGTTGGAAAGATATTCACAATTAGATTCCATTATTTTTGGTTTCACTAAAATCCGGATTGTTTTGCACCCGGTACATTCAATTGAAGTTTGAAATCGAATTATCGAACTACCGCGCCATTTTCAATTCTATTTATAATTATATATAAATATTTATATTCTAACGACGACGCGTATAATATATACGTTCGAATTATATTCAAATAAAATTTCTCGTCGATATTATTTAAAATAATTCATTGTAAATATTCAAAATTCGCTAAAATTGCCAAAATAAAAATTTTAAACTGGCCCGTATTTTACGGGTTGTTACAATCTCCCCCACTTAAAACTTTTCGTCCCCGAAAAGGAACAAAGTCGAAAGTGGTTTGATTATTCAACTCTACGTTCGATCTGGCTTTCATTCTCCAACTTTTCAGTTTCTGAGAATTTTCAAAATTTCAAAAATTTGGCTAACACCCTAAATTTTCGAAAAATTTCGCCATAACCTCCCCTGCAATGGGAGCATCGGGGAATTTCAAATAGCTTCCCCGGTCCTTCAGATCTCAAAAAGAAAAAGAAAAAGCCAAGCGGCTAGCCAATAGGCTCACAAAATCATCATCACCCAAACAAAACAGTAAATTTTGTAGTAAACATGTACCTATTTGTCGGGCAAACAAATTTTATTCTCTGCTCTAGCCTCCTTGCTATGACCTGTTCAATGATATATATGTATATGCAAGCAAATGCAACCAATTTTCAATATAATCCAATATTTGATACAATTAGGCTAATTGGTTAAAAATTAGCAAACAAATAAACAAACAACACAAACATCAATCAATTAGTGAATTAGATTATCAAATTCATAATTTTGATACATATACTGAAAATCTTGTTTTTGATGCCAATTCACAACAAGTAGCCCTATCTAATTTTGGTTCTCACACCAGTCTAATGGAAGTATATAGATATTACACGTTCGTCACTCGAATATAAATTCTAATGATGGAGCTCCATCATCAAAATCATCTCCGGGCGATTAGAGTGTAATTCTATATCTATCCAATATATTAAAACTTCGAATACACGTGGATCAGACGTATACCCAAAATTTTTATATACTGCATTGTCCAAACCAATATAATTAAATAATCAAATACGAATAAGTGATTTAAATTTTCAAAACAAAAATTTGTTTTCATTTTCAAAAATATACTCTTCACACTCGTTCTAGGATACTACTGATCCTATCTCTAACGAGTCATTCTCGTTGGATATTACTAATCCAATATCTGATGAATTCTTTCGTATGGTTCTAATGTGCCTTGTTCTCTGAGCTTTGTAAACCAAAGCTCTGATACCAAATGTGACGAGCAAGGAATTTCGCTCGGTCCGAACCAGTCGCTAAACCGATCCAGGCCGTTCGAAACGCCCTATCGTTTGAGAACACGACAAAACAGAACGCATGCAAAAGAACATTTCACTGTATATTACAACAATGCATCAGATTACAAGAATATACGGAGTATAAATGAATATTTATTTATTCACTTCACTATTTTCATATTCACGTTAAAAATTATATTTTTAACGATAAAACATTTTATTTCAACCTATGAATTTCTATTCAATTCATTTATTCAATAAAATGATATTTTTATTTTTCTAACATGTTTTAGAAAATTTCGGCGGCATAACGGCACGATACTAGAAACGGGACGAGGCCTAGCCTTATCCCCGGTCTAGTGAAGGCCCACGCCATTCACATATCAATCAAATCCATTCATCTCACCAAACAATTTAATTTCAATCAAATAATCTAACCAACTACACAACCAATCAAACAAGTCCATGGTCTGTGGACGGGTGTCGGGTGCTTCTAATAAGCACCGTCTGCATCCTAGCATATATATATATAACTAGAAATAAAATTGAAAGGTGAGAAATTCTCACATATAGCTATCCTAGCTCCACGGCTCTTCATTTGCAGAAGTCTTCGTCGTTTCGCCTTTTTGTTACCTTTGTCGCCCGCTTTCATTACCTATGTAAAAATCGAATTTTTACTTCGCTATTCAATATATAAAAATCGAATTTTTAGTTCAAAGTTCAATATATAAAAATCGAATTTTTAGTTCAAAGTTCAATATATAAAAATCGAATTTTTAGTTCAAAGTTCAATATATAAAAATCGAATTTTTATTTCAAAGTTCAATATATAAAAATCGAATTTTTAGTTCGAAGTTCAATATATAAAAATCGAATTTTTATTTCAAAGTTCAATATATAAAAATCGAATTTTTAGTTCGAAGTTCAATATATAAAAATCGAATTTTTAGTTCGAAGTTCAATATATAAAAATCGAATTTTTAGTTCAAAGTTCAATATATAAAAATCGAATTTTTATTTCAAAGTTCAATATATAAAAATCGAATTTTTAGTTCGAAGTTCAATATATAAAAATCGAATTTTTAGTTCGAAGTTCAATATATAAAAATCGAATTTTTAGTTCGAAGTTCAATATATAAAAATTCTATTTTTATTTCAAAGTTCAATATATAAAAATCGAATTTTTAGTTCAAAGTTCAATATATAAAAATCGAATTTTTATTTCAAAGTTCAATATATAAAAATTCTATTTTTATTTCAAAGTTCAATATATAAAAATCATATTTTTATTTCGACAATATAAAAGATTATATTTTTATAACTTTGCAACATAAATAAAAACCAGTTTTTAAAGTAAATAAAATTCAGTTTTAACATCAAAATAAAATTCAGTTTTTTTTTTTTTTTTTTTATATAACTCAATTCAGTTTTTTTTTTATATAAATCAAATTCAGTTCTTTTTTTTTTTATATAAATCAAATATAAAATAAATAAATAAATTAAAATAAAAAGGGAAGACTTACAGAGGGGGGAGGAGGACTGAGTGGGGGTGGTGGCGCGGCGCAGTGGGGTCGGGGAGGTTCGTCGGAGGTGGTGGTCGCGGGTCCGGTCAGTGGGGTAGCGGGCGGGGCGGTTTTGGGTCTGGGGTTAGGGCGTGGTGGGGTTCGCTTCGCGGGGGGGGGGGGGGAAGAGACGCTGTCGCGTCGCTTGAGGAGAGAGGGGGGGGGTCGCGGCTACCGCCGGTGGAGGAAGGCGCGGTCGGTCGCCCAGGAGGAGGGGCGGCGGGGTTCGACTTTGATTAGGGGATTTTTTTTTTTTTTCTTTCTTTCTTTTGAAATGATTTGTAACGGGGGGGGGGGGGCCTGATATAAGGGAAGAAGAATATATTTTTTTTTATTTATTTATTTAAATATTTATTTAATTATTTTATTTTCAAAGAGGTTGACTTTTACATACGACCTCTAAACGAGGCCCACCGCCTGTCGTCCATAGCGTTTTACCCCCATTCTGAACACAATGGGATATGTATCGTCAGCTGATTCGGCTGTTACAATCAGTTTCCGTTAAATTTACATTTAAATCACTATATTGAATTTTAAACGTACATTTCAAATTACCGGGGTCACATACTAACTCTAAAAATTCTCGAAAAATATTTTCTAGCTTCGTATTGACGATACGGTCCTAACAAAACTAGTTTCGTCGAATTCTGAGACCGTTTGAAAAATGGCCAATTTCCAGTCGATTGAAATCAACTGAAACTGGTCAAACGCGTTTTCCTTTGCCACGCTCACATATTGATTCGAAAAATTATGAAATTTGAAACCTAGCAATAACTTTACATCCCGGACCCAACAAAACTGGTTTCGTCGAAATCCGAGGTCGTTTGCAAAATGTCCATTTTTAAGGGCCTGAATTCCATAGCGACTATTCAGAATTTTCAACTGGACATATCTTTTGATTCCCGATATGAAATCTTGATTTTTTGGATTCGTTGGAAAGATATTCACAATTAGATTCCATTATTTTTGGTTTCACTAAAATCCGGATTGTTTTGCACCCGGTACATTCAATTGAAGTTTGAAATCGAATTATCGAACTACCGCGCCATTTTCAATTCTATTTATAATTATATATAAATATTTATATTCTAACGACGACGCGTATAATATATACGTTCGAATTATATTCAAATAAAATTTCTCGTCGATATTATTTAAAATAATTCATTGTAAATATTCAAAATTCGCTAAAATTGCCAAAATAAAAATTTTAAACTGGCCCGTATTTTACGGGTTGTTACAACTCCCCATCAGAAGGCTCTCCGTTTTGTTAAAGGGTTGAATGAGCCACTGCACAGCCTAGTTATGTCCCATATACCTATAGGTGCAACTTATGAGAGACTGGTGGACATGGCACTGCTACAGGAGGAAGACAAGGATGGAAAGAAAGAGGCAAAGGTGGAAGTATCTCAAAATAAGAAAGTGGAGGGATCCCAGAATAAGAAGACAGACTCAAAGAAGGGTGGGAAGAACAACAAACCCTATAACAAGAGGAAGTGTAATTTTTGTGGCATTCCTGGACATCTGATTAAGGACTGTAGGATGAAAAAGAGGAAGATGGGTGGTTGTTTTCACTACGGCGAGACAGGACACATGTCTAAGGACTGCCCAAGAAAGCAAGGGCAAGGGAAGAGGAATGGATCTACTTCTGGAGGGCAGGTTCACGCTCTCATGGCACCTCTGCAAGAATGAGGTAGAAATATTTCTGTTGAGAGTTTAGTTTATCTTTTTGATCATCCTGTTTGTACACTCTTTGATTCTGGCGCATCACACTCTTTTATTTCCACTGCTTTAGTTGAATCTCTGCACTTAGACACCAGTATAGTAGAGGATCCCTTGGTTGTTTCAAATTCAATTGAGACTCGGCCTATTTGTCTATGATTTGTTTGGATTTGTAAATTTCATACTAAGGGTTGGGTTTAGATGTAATGCCTATGTTTTGGGCTTCACGGGCTATGGGTTGATTCTAGGCATGGATTGGTTATCCAGTAATGGTGCCATCCATGATTGTGAAAAAAGAATGGTTAGACTTATGACTCGCCTCGGTAGCACTCTTCAAATCTCTTGTAATCCCAGACACTTTGTTATGATTAGCTACCTAGAATCTCTTGATGCGTCTGTTGAAAACTTGCAGTTTGTTAGAGTAGTCCGTGAATACTCAGATGTATTCGAAGAGGTGAAGGGCTTACATCCGAAGTGGGAGATAGACTTCTGCATATACCTTATTGATAATGCAAAACCCTTAACTCTACCCGTTAGACACATGGCTCCAAGGGAGAGAAAAGAGCTTTGCAAGCAAGTCAAAGAGCTGCTCGAAAAAGGTTTTATAAGGCGGAGTATTTCTGAATGGGGTGCTCCAGTAGTATTCGCAACCAAAGCGGATGGTTCGCTTCGCCTATGAGTTGATTATAGGGAGCTAAACAAGCTGACTAAGAAGAATAGGCACCCACATCCAAGAATAGACGACTTGTTTGATCAGCTTGTAGGTGCGTCTGTTTTCTCCCAACTAGATCTGTCTACCGGGTTTCATCAGCTAAGAGTGGCTGAAGACAGCATTGATAAGACCACTTTCAGAACCCCGGATGGTTTCTTCGAATGGCTTGTCATGCCTTTCGGCTTGACAAACGCACCCGCGTATTTCGTTGACTTGATGAGCAGGGTGTTCAGGTAGTTCCTTAATAAGTTTGTGGTGGTCTTCGTAGACAACATTTTGATTTTCTCGAAGAATGAAGAAGAGCATGCTTTGCATTTAAGGGAAGTCATGGATACTCTTCGTGCACATCAGCTAAAAGCCAAATTCTCCAAATGTCATTTCTGGAGAGAAGAAGTGAGGTTTCTTGGACATGTAATGTCCAAAGAGGGGATAGTTGTGAACCCCGCAAAAGTAGTTGCGGTGCAAGATTGGAAGGTTCCGCGGAATTCAACCGAAGTCCGAAGCTTTCTGGGGCTAGCAGGTTTTTACCGAAAGTTCATTAAAGACTTCGCAAAAATCTCAGCCCCACTCACAAGATTGACAAAGAAGAACCTAACTTTCGCTTGGGATTTGGATTGCGATATTGCTTTCCAACGTTTGAAAAGGGCTTTAACAACAACCCCGGTTCTAACATTGCCTGATGGGAGCAAAATGTTTACCGTATACACAGATGCATGCGGTACAGGATTAAGCGCTGTCTTGATGCAAGAAGGCAAGGTAGTTTGTTATGGGGGAAGGCAATTGAAGGTACATGAGAATATCTACCCAACTCATGATTTGGAGCTAGCTGCCATTGTTTTCGCTCTTAAGTCATGGCGTCATTATCTACTAGGAGAAAGGTTTGAATTGTTTACTGAACATAAATCATTAAAGTACCTTTTCTCACAGAAAAATCTTAACTTAAGACAACAAAGGTGGATGGAATTTCTAGCCTCATACGATTTTGAGATTTCCTATACCCCTGGCAAGGGCAATGTAGTAGCAGACGCCTTGAGTAGAAAGAAGCTGACCTTAAGTCATCTCTTTGTAGAAAGGATAAGCTTGGAGGAGTACATAGCAAACTTTAACTTTAGACCCTCCTCTGAAATTGTACCTGGTCTGTTAGCATCGCTAGAGGTGCGACCTAATCTTGGACTCAATAGGAACCACGCAACGTGAAGACCCTCATCTAGTTGATATAATGGATAAGCTAATTAAGGGTAAGAATTCTAGTCACTTCAATGGATACTCCATCGATGATAAGGGTTGGTTGAGACGGGATGGAAGATTATGCGTCCCACAAGCAAGGGATTTGGTGAAGACGGTTCTCGAAGAAGCACACCATTCTAAGCTGACCATACACCCAGGTGGAGACAAGATGTATAAAGACATAAAAAGGGTTTTCTTTTGGAATGTCATGAAGAGGGATGTGGCTGAGTTCGTCGCTAAGTGCTTGATATGCCAGCAAGTCAAAGTAGAGCAAGAGAAGCCTGGTGGTATGCTCCATCCTCTAGAGGTCCCACAGTAAAAATGGGATAGCATTTTGACGGACTTTGTGGATGGGTTTCCTAGGTCAAGAAGGGGAAATACCAGTATTTGGGTAATAGTGGACAGGCTCAATAAAGTGCTCACTTTATACATGTTAAGAGTAGAAGGACTGCCTCGTCCCTAGCATCCATTTATCTTAAAGAGATAGTTCGACTCCATGGGGTACCCTCCATCATAGTGAGTGATCGAGATCCTATCTTTACGAGCGAGTTTTGGAAGAGTTTGCAGGAGGATGTAGGCACACAATTATGCTTAAGCACGACCTATCACCCCCAAACCGATGGTCAGACGGAAAGGGTGAACAGAGTATTGGAAGACATCTTGAGATTGTGCATTCTCTACTTTGGAGGAACATGGGAAGATCATCTTCCTTTGGTGGAATTCGCTTACAACAATTGCTACCAAGCCACCATAGGCATGGCACCCTTCGAAGCTTTATATGGAAGACCATGCCGCTCACCAACCTATTGGTGGGAGTCTACAGACAAGCTCGTACTTGGGCAAAACATGATTAGAGAAACCTCAGAAAAGGTTGTAACACCCTGAATTTTCTGTTAACATTAAATTAACCAATTAAAGTATATTTAATTCAAAATGAAATAATTAAGGGAAATGGGTTACGCCATTGCGCTCATCTCGGAATTTTGCTTGAGATAGAGTCCGAGCTTGCGTAAATCGGACTCTGTATGAAGGAGTTATGACCTTACGAAGTTTTAGAATTCAATTTAAAATTCCAATAGTTCAAAATTCAGTTCAAAATTCGAAAACAGACCCAAATTGGGCTGGGCGGGAAAATTCCCGCCCAGGACCCAGGTCGACCAGGGGGTCGACCTACCCAGTCGACCTGGTCAGGTCTTGGCTGGCCAGGTCGGGTACTGAGCGATTTTTTGAGTTATGGTGTGTCACTAGGGTTGATTTGTCACTTTCTGATTGGCTCCTCTTGGTGTGTACGGTCTGGATTCACTCTATGATAATCTGACGTCTCAAATCAATCTAAAATTCTATAAATACAACCCAACACTCAACCTAAATTCACACAAATAAAATAGAGCTAGAGCCGTCATGCTGCCGGGAGGAAACAAAGAGTAGCCGTCAGTTGGAGAAAGCTTAGAGACGAGCAAAGCTAAAGTAAAAACAAGATTCAAACAACGTTTATCTACCCAAAGGAAAGCATTGCAAATTCAGAAATCAGAAACCAGAAAATCAAGATCGTCGTTTGTCGTAAGTATAGTGATTTTTCCGATGAGATTAAAAAAATTAAGACTTGATTCGATGCAAAGTGGAAATGGAATTTTTACTATTGTATAACGACGATGCTAATTCATATCTGTGTATTGCAATGATTTTATTGTGAATGGTATTGGGATGTTTGTGGTATAATTGACTTGATGTTGGTCCTATTGTACATTTAGAATGAGAGCAACATCACATACAAGTATATGGTTAATGTTAGAATTTACACCTATATGTATATATGTTTAACATAGGTTGTATACATTTTTCTAAGTCCAAGTTAAGAATTATATACACATGTTCTATGTTAAGACCATTATGCCTACATGATTAAATCCCATGTATATGTTCTTATGTTCTTTGCAAGTTTGTAATTGGGTCCATGCCAAGTACCATTTAGTTTCACACAATTACTACAAGTTTCATGTTATAATAGGATATATGGTTTGATCTAGTTCACGCTTTTCGGTTAGTGTCAAAAATAGACATTTTTATGGACATGTAATAACTTTGTCACATGCTAGTTTGTGTTTGAAGTTATGCCTAGATAAAAATATGTTTAGGCTTATGTTTTATGCAAGTCTAAATTATGCCATTTCATGTGATACCTATTTAATTAGATTCTTATTTGAATGCAAGTTCACATGACAAGTTGAAACCCATGATTTATGTTAATTAGATCGCAAAGTTGCAAGTTCATATGTCACACACCCTTTATGTTATTTAGAATATTTCATGTTCTTGGCTTTCCCTTCTATGTTTATAAGTTGGGCTGAAATATCTAGCCCAACATCCATTATAATCTTGTGAACGTACAAACGGGGGAATATCGTTGAGATTAAACATGAAAAATATGTGTGTTGGCATGTTTGGCACATGCCAATAATTGGTGACATTTAAATGGTATGAATTGCCATGCCTAAAAAAATAACGAACTTGGAAAATGGGCCATAACATTTACATATAACAAGTAAAAAAGACAAATATGTAAATTTAGAAAATACGAATATGCTTAACCCGAGGTTGGATTGAGTTGTGATGTAAACCTGCCCGACTGTCCAGTAATCACAACAATACCTATCCAATGTGGGAGGTTAAGGCGTTAAGCCCAATAAGGACCCGAGGTTAGACCGAGTTGCGGTGTAAACCTGCCCGGAACCGACCGGCTGTCCAGTAACCGCAACAACACCTGTCTAATGTGAGTGGTTGGTGCTTTAATGAATAAATTAAAGCTAGAATGAGGATGGTAGCGTTAAGTTAACTAAAACACTTAACTAATACATGTTAACTAAACTGATGGGTGGGGTTAGGTTAATACAGACACTTAACCACTTAACATGTTTGACTAGAAAACCCTAGTAATGGGGACCCAATTCAGCTGTAACCCAATTAGGTATCATGGTACCCTGAAACTAGGCAGGGTGGGGCACGATTACTGGGCTGATTGTAAGCGGACAAAAGCGACGGCGAGTGGTGCAGCAGTATAGGTTCTAACGGAGTACGAGCATGCACACACTTTGGAGCAGACAAACAAGGCACTGGGCACCAGTAGTATACACTATGCATTCTAGAATTATGTCGGGCCGCCACCATGGGACTTGATACACCCCATGGTGGGACCAGCATAGGTATCTACAATCATTGGGGGTCGTATGACACATATGATTTTGCGAGTAGGAGCCGATCTTTAGAAAGGGGATCACTTCACCCCGATCATGGGATGCCAATCGAAATTAATACAAGTAGGTACAGAGATATAGTGTGGGGTGCGATAGTATATCCGGTTCAAAATTGCTTTATCTTAGTTTATGATACTTTCCTATTTCCAGTTTATACCTATCATGCCCTTTTTCTTATTTTCATACTGAAGAGTCACTAGACTTACCAGGCTTTATGTCTGACTCTATTTTTCTTTCGTCTTCTTTTCTTTCGTTCCCCCTCCCCCCTCCCCCCCAGGTCCACAGGGAGGAAACAACTCAGCTTAGTCAGACTCTTTGCAAGTTTCAAGATAGTAGATGTATGGTTTGGACTCGCTTTCCTTGGCTAGGCTTTTGGACACGTTCTATGGGGATTTATGCAGTTTTAATCATGTTTTATGCTTCTTTATTTAATAATCAAGACAGAAATGATGATGTAATGTTTTGGATGTTATTGTGAGACAATTATGGAAATGTTTTGTATGAACACGTATTTATGAAATGAAAGTCTATTTGTTTTTCGCTGCTTATATATATATGTGTGTTTATATCTGTCTTGTGTTCTATCTGTGACTTTTACTTATAAACCTCCACCGAAGTTAAGGCATTCCCTTTGTGTGTGACCTTAACGGAGGTGGGGTGTTTCACTTGGTATCAAAGCATAGGTTTACCAGATTAGATAAAGGTTTTTGAAACTATTTTCAAAAGGAAGTTTAAAGAAGCATTTTTTTCCAAGAAAAAGCATTGCTTTTAAAAGGCATAATTCCTCAAAGCCATATGCACTATCTCTCTATCCTTTTGTCTTGAATCTTTCCTTTTCGTTTCAGCATGTCGGGAGATCTTAACCTTCCAGAAGGAGTACCGATACCTGGCTGGTTCCGAAGGTACCAAGAGGCTAGGGCCAATGATGCGGGCCCAGTAGATATTCCTCCTCCCACAGTGGCAGTGGTTCCTCCTCCTCCTCCTCGTGGAAATGCTTTCGCTAAGACATGTAGAGACTTCAAGGATATGGGTGGAAAGGACTTTTATGGAACTGAATCCTTTGTGGTAGCAAGGAACTGGCTGAAGGAGACCGAAGATTTGTTCGTCATCTTTGAAGTTGACGACAGGCAAAAGATACAGCTAGCAGTGTGGTTGCTTAAAGACGAAGCTTCTTATTGGTGGGAGGTCACCCATGCTGAGAGGCCAGTGGAAACTTGGGAAGATTTCAGGATGAGGTTTGGGATGAAATTCCTCTCCCAAGCTGAAAGAAGCCTGCCGATGGAGAAGTTCCTAACTCTTAAACAAGGAAGTATGACGATCAAGGAGTACGTCAATCAGTTTAATTAGCTGGCCAGATTTGGGCTGGATTTAGTAAACACCCAACACAAGAAGGCCCTTCTCTTCGTCAAAGGTCTGAATGAGCCTCTACACAGCCTTGCTATGACCCATATACCCATGGGAGCGACTTATGAATGCTTGGAGGATATGGCGCTGCTACACGAGGAAGATAAAGGCAAGAAAGAGGCAAAGGTGGAAGTGTCTCAAGAAAAGAAAGAGGGTTTACAGGCTAAGAAAACAAACTTCAAGAAGGGCGGGAAGAACAACAAATCCCCTGAAAAGAGAAAGTGTAATTTCTATGGCATTGTTGGACATATAGTGAAAGACTGCAGAAAGAAGTAGGCGAAGATGAATGATGGTTGTTTCCATTGCGGCGAGACTGGACACATGGCTAAGGACTGCCCAAAGAAGCGGGGGCAGGGACAGAGGACTGGATCCACTCCAGGGTGGACAGGTTCGCGCGTTGGTGGCACCTCCGCAAGAACGAGGTAGAAATATTTCTATAGAAAGCTTAGTTTATCTCTATGATCATCCAGTTCGCACTCTCTTTGATTCTGGCGCATCACACTCCTTTATTTCATCTGCTTTAGTAGAATCTCTGCACCTAGACACTAGTATGGTAGAAGATCCCTTGGTTGTTTCAAATCCAATTGGGGGCTCAGCTTATTTGTCGATGGTTTGTTTGGATTTGAAAATCTCTATTCTAAGTGTTGAGTTTGAATGTAGTACCTTTGTTTTGGGTTTCTCGGGATATGGATTGATCTTAGGCATGGAATGGTTATCCAGTAATGGTGCCATTCTTGATTGTGAGAAGAGAGTGGTTAGACTCTTGACTCGGCTCGGTAACACTCTAGAAATTTCTTGTAATCCCTTGAATGTTGTTATGCTTAGTTATCTAGAGTCGCTTGATGCTTCTGTTGAGAATTTGCAGTCGGTTAGAGTGGTCCGTGAATACCCGGATGTCTTTGAAGAGGTGAAGGACTTACCTCCGAGGCGGGAAATAGACTTCCGCATATATCTTGTTGATAATGCAAAGCCCGTAGCTTTACCTGTTAGACACATGGCTCCAAAGGAGAGAAAGGAGCTCAGTAAGCAAGTTAAGGAGCTTCTCGATAAGGGGTTTATAAGGCGGAGTATCTCGAAAAAGGGTACTCCAGTGTGTTCGCCACCAACGCAGTTGACTCACTACGTCTTTGTGTGGACTATAGGGAGCTAAACAAGCTGACTAAGAAGAATAGACACCCGCTTCCCAGAATAGACGATATGTTTGATCATCTTGTAGGAGCGTCGGTTTTCTCCCAACTTGATCAGGCTACTAGGTTCCATCAGCTAAAGGTAGTTGAAGACAGCATTGATAAGACGACGTTCAGAACCCCAGACGGTTTCTTCGAGTGGCTTGTCATGCCTTTCGGCTTGACAAATGCACCCGCTTATTTCGTAGACCTAATGAGCAGGGTGTTCAGAGAATTCCTCAACAAGTTTGTGGTTGTCTTCGTAGACGATATCTTGATCTTCTCAAAGGATGAGGAAGAGCATGCTCAGCATTTAAAGAAAATCATGGATACTCTCCGTGCACATCAGCTAAAAGCAAAATTATCCAAGTGCCACTTCTGGAGAGAAGAAGTAAGGTTTCTTGGACATGTAGTGTCCAAAGAGGGGTTAGCTGTGGACCCCGCGAAAGTGGTGGCGGTGCAAGATTGGAAGGTACCAAGAAATGCAACCGAAGTCTGAAGCTTTCTCGGGCTAGCAGGTTTTTACCGAAAGTTCATTAGGGATTTCGTGAAAATCTCAGCTCCACTCACAAGGCTAACAAAGAAAAATCTAGCGTTCGCTTGGGATTTGGATTGTGATATTGCTTTCCAACGCTTGAAAAGGGCTCTCACAACAGCCCCAGTTCTTACATTGCCAGATGGAAGCAAGATGTTCACAGTATACACGGATGCTTGTGGTACGGGACTAGGCGTTGTTCTGATGCAAGAAGGGAAGACAGTAGCTTATGGTGGAAGACAATTGAAAGTTCATGAAAAGAACTACCCAACCCACAATCTTGAGTTGGTCGCCATCATCTTTGCGCTTAAGTCTTGGCGCCATTATCTCCTAGGTGAGAAGTTCGAATTATATACTGAAAATAAATCATTGAAGTATCTTTTCTCGCAGAAAGATCTTAACTTGAGGCAGCAAAGGTGGATAGAGTTTCTTGCCTCGTATGATTTTGAGATTTCCTACACTCCTGGCAAGGGGAACGTAGTAGCAGACGCCTTGAGTAGAAAGAAGCTGGCCTTAAGCCCTCTCTTTGTATAAAGGCAAAGCTTGGAGTATATAGCCAGTTTTGACTTTAGGCCCTCCTCTGATTTTGTACCTGGTTTGTTGGCATCACTTTAAGTACGGCCCACTCTTTTAGACTCAATAGGGGCCGCACAACGCGAAGACCCACAGCTTGTTGATGTGATTGATAAGCTAATTAGGGGTGAAACTTCCAGCCACCTCAATAGATACTCCATCGATGATAAGGGTTGGCTGAGGCGAGATAGAAGATTATGCGTCCCACAAGTAAGGGATTTGGTAAAGATGGTTCTCGAGGAAGCACACCATTCCAAGATGACAATACACCCAGGTGGAGACAAGATGTACAAGGACGTAAAGAGAGTTTTCTTTTGAAGCGGCATGAAGAAGGATATGGCAGATTTCGTTTCTAAGTGCATGATATGCCAACAGGTCAAGGCGAAACAAAAGAAGCCTGGAGGACTGCTTCATCCTCTAGAAGTCCCGCAATGGAAGTGGGATAGCAGTTCAATGGACTTCATTGATGGGTTGCCTAGGTCAAGAAGGGGCAATACTAGCATTTGGGTAATATTGGACAGGCTCACAAAAAGCGCCCACTTTATACCTGTTAAGAGTAAAAGGACTGCCTCATCTCTAGCATCTCTTTATCTCAAGGAAATAGTTCGACTCCATGGAATACCCTCCAGCATAGTGAGTAACCGAGATCCTATCTTTACAAGCGAGTTTTGGCGGAGTCTGCAAGAAGCTGTAGGCACACAGTTATGCTTGAGCACGACCTATCACCCCCAAACTAATGGTCAGATGGGAAGGGTGAATAGAGTATTAGAAGATCTTTTGAGACTGTGCATTCTTGACTTTGGAGGGACATGGGAGGATCATCTTCCTTTAGTGGAATTCGCCTACAACAACAGCTACCAAGCCACCATCGGCATGGCGCCCTTCGAAGCTTTGTATGGAAGACCGTGTCGATCACCAATTTGTTGGTGGGAATCTACAGACAAGCTTATACTTGGGCCAGACATGATTAGAGAGACTTCAGAAAAAGTGGACTTGATATGAAGGAGAATGAAGACTGCCCAAGATAGACAGAAATCCTACGCAGACAAAAGAAGGACCGACCTTGAATTTGAGGTTAGGGACGGGGTTTTCCTTAAGGTATCTCCTTTAAGGAACGTCGTTCGCTTTGGATCCGCAGGAAAGCTAGCACCAAGATTTGTAGGACCGTTCCCTATCATCGAAAAGATTGGGAAGATGGCTTATAGAGTAGAGCTACCCGAAAGGTTGGCCAGAATTCACAATGTCTTTCACGTTTCTCATCTCCAGAAATGTTTACATGAGTCTGCGGAAGTGGTGGAGCCAAGCATTCTAGAATAAGTTGAAATAGAACAAGAAACAACTGTGAGGAGAGTTCCAACTCTAATCGTAGGAACTGAAATCAAAAAGCTACGCAACCGTGAAGTCAAGCTTGTTAAAAGTTCAATGGAGCGATGCCAAGGAAGACGCGACTTGGGAAACTGAGGACAAAATATGCGCTGCCTACCCTTTTCTTTTTAAGGGTACATCATTGATCTCTCTTTTTCCTTAAGTTATGCTTGTATCTATCTTTTTAGGTATATCTCCTCGGTCTTACCCTTTATCCTTAGGTAGAAACCCATTTGGATGTAAACATGTAGTTGAAACATGTTATGGTTGATGGCTGCAAGTGGTTGCTAGTGGTTGCTCGTGGATGCATATACACACACCCCCTAGGTATTAGATCGGCTCAGTCACTTTCATATTGCATATGCATATATGTATTCATAGTTGTATGTGATTAAAACTTGATATGTTGTCATATGGATGTCGCATTTGTATGAATGGTTGCACACTTATATAGAATTATGAGTAAGGAAAAAATTTGAATACATAATGGATTCATGACACTTACATGATTTGCATTAAGGAGGTCAACTGAATCAGTAGACCGCCTGATTTTGCATTAGATAAGGACATGTACACACTATGCATATGATCATAAAGCATTAGAAATCTTTTAAGGACAATGGACGCCTGTGTTTGTTGGTTGAGTAGATGGATGATTGGATGTTTGGATATATGTTCTTCTAGACTTGAAGATTTCGGGGACAAAATCCTTTAAGGAGGGAGAATGTAACACCCCGAATTTTCTGTTAACGTTAAATTAACAAATTAAAGTGTACTTAATTCAAAATGAAAGAAATAAGGGAAACGGGTTACGCCATTGCGCTCGTCTCGGAATTCTGCTTGAGATAGAGTCCGAGTTTGCATAAATCGGACTCCGTATGAAGGAGTTATGACCTTCCGAAGTTTTAGAATTCAATTTAAAATTCCAACAGTTCAAAATTCGAAAACAGACCCAAATTGTGCTGGGCGGGAAAAATCCCGCCCGGGACCCAGGTCGACCAGGGGATCGACCTGGGTACCCGGGTCGACCAAGGTGTCGACCTAGAGGTCGACCTGGGGGTCGACCTACCCAGTCGACCTGGTCAGGTCTTGGCCGGCCTGGTCGGGTTTTGAGCGATTTTCTGAGTTCTGGTGTGTCACTACGGTTGATTTGTCACTTTCTGATTGGCTCCTCTTGGTGTGTATGGTCTGGATTCACTCTATGATAATCTGACGTCTCACATCAATCTAAAATTCTATAAATACAACCCAACACTCAACCTAAATTCACACAAATAAAACAGAGCTAGAGTCGTCATGTTGCCAGGAGGAAACAAAGAGTAGCCGTCGGTTGGAGAAAGCTTAGAGACGAGCAAAACTAAAGTAAAAACAAGATTCAAACAACGTTTATCTATCCAAAGGAAAGCATTGCAAATTCAAAACTCAGAAACCAGAAAATCAAGATCGTCGTTTGTTGTAACTTTAGTGATTTTTCCGATGAGAATAAAAAATTAAGACTTGATTCGATGTAAAGTGGAAATGGAATTTTACTATTGTATAACGACGATGCTAATTCATATCTGTGTATTGTAATGATTGTATTGTGAATGGTATTGGGATGTTTTGGTATAATTAATTTGATGTTGGTCCTATTGTACATTTAGAATGAAAGCAACATCACATACAAGTATATGGCTAATGTTAGAATTTACACCTATATGTTTATATGTTTAACATAGGTTGTATACATTTTTCTGAGTCCAAGTTAAGACTTATATACACATGTTCTATGTTAAGACCATTATGCCTACATGATTAAATCCCATGTATATGTTCTTATGTTCTTTGCAAGTTTGTAATTGGGTCCATGACAAGTACCATTTAGTTTCACACGATTATTACAAGTTTCATGTTATAATAGGATACATGGTTTGATCTAGTTCACCCTTTTGGGTTAATGTCAAAAATAGGCATTTTTATAGACATGTAATAACTTTGTCACATGCTAGTTTGTGTTTAAAGTTATGCCTAGATAAAAATATGTTTAGGCTTATGTTTAATGCAAGTCTAAATTATGCTATTTCATGTGACACCTATTTAATTAGATTCTTATTTGAATGCAAGTTCACATGACAAGTTGAAACCCATGATTTATGTTAATCAGATCGCAAAGTTGCAAGTTCATATGTCACACACCATTTATGTTATTTAGAATATTTCATGTTCTTGGCTTTCCCTTCTATGTTTATAAGTTGGGCTGAAATATCTAGCCCAACATCCATTATAATCTTGCGAATGTACAAATGGGGGAATATCGTTGGGATTAAACATGAAAAATATATGTGTTGGCATGTTTGGCACATGCCAATAATTGGTGACATTTAAATGGTATGAATTGCCATGCCTAAAAAAATAACGAACTTGGAAAATGGGCCATAACATTTACATAGAACAAGTAAAAGAGACAAATATGTAAATTTAGAAAATACGAATATGCTTAACCCGAGGTTGGATTGAGTTGTGATGTAAACCTGCCCGGACCCGCCCGGCTGTCCAGTAATCACAAAAATACCTATCCAATGTGGGAGGTTAAGGCGTTAAGCCCAATAAGGACCCGAGGTTAGACTGAGTTGTGGTGTAAACCTGCCCGGAACCGACCGGTTGTCCAATAACCTCAACAATACCTGTCTAGTGTGAGTGGTCGGTGCTTTGATGAATAAATTAAAGCTAGAATGAGGATGGTAGGGTTAAGATAACTAAAACACTTAACCAATTCAACATGTTAACTAAACTGATGGGTGGGGTTTGGTTAATACAGACACTTAACCACTTAACATGTTTGACTAGAAAACCTTAGTAACGGGGACCCAATTCAGCAGTAACCCAATTAGGTATCATGGTACCCTGAAACTAGGCAGGGTGGGGCACGATTACTGGGCTGATTGTAAGCGGTCAAAAGCGATGACGAGTGGTGGAGCAGTGTAGGTTCTAACGGAGTGCGGGCGTGCACACACTTTGGAGCAGACAAACTGGGCACAGGGCACCAGTAGTATACACTATGCATTCTAGAATTGTGTCGGGTCGCCACCATGGGACTTGATACACCCCATGGTGGGACAAGCATAGGTATCTACAATCATTGTGGGTCGTATGACACATATGATTTTGCGAGTAGGAGCCGATATTTTGAAAGGGGATCACTTCACCCCGATCATGGGGCGCCAATCGGAACAATTACAAGTAGGTGCAGAGATATAGTGTGGGGTGCGATAGTATATTCGGTTCAAAACTGCTTTATCTTAGTTTATGATACTTTCCTGTTTCCAGTTTATACCTATCATGCCCTTTTCTTATTCTCATACTGAAGAGTCACTAGACTTACCAAGATTTATGTCTGACTCTATTTTTCTTTCGTCTTCTTTTCTTTCGTTCCCCCCTCCCCCAAATCCACAGGGAGGAAACAACCCAGCTTAGTCAGACTCTTTGCAAGTTTCAAGATAGTAGATGTATGGTTTGGACTCGCTTTCCTTGGCTATGACTTTTGGACACGTTCTATGAGGATTTATGCAGTTTTAATTATGTTTTATGCTTCTTTATTTAATAATCAAGACAGAAATGATGATGTAATGTTTTGGAAGTTATTGTGAGACAATTATGGAAATGTTTTGTATGGACATGTACTTATGAAATGAAAGTCTGTTTGTTTTCAGCTGCTTATATATATGTGTGTTTATATCTGTCTTGTGTTTTATCTGTGACTTTTACTTATAAACCTCCACCGAAGTTAAGGCATTCCCTTTGTGAGTGACCTTAACGGAGGTAGGGTATTTCAAGGTGGACTTGATAAGAAGACGGATGAAAGCTGCACAAGATAGACATAAGTCCTTCGCAAACAAAAGAAGGACCGACCTTGAGTTTGAGGTTGGAGATAGGGTGTTCCTTAAAGTATCTCCTTTGAGGAATGTCATTCGCTTTGGGTCCATAGGAAAGCTAGCACCAAGATTTGTAGGACCATTTCCTATCATTGAAAGGATTGGGACGATGGCTTATAAAGTAGAGCTACCTGAAAGACTGGCTGGAGTTCATAATGTTTTTCATGTTTCTCAACTACGAAAGTGTTTACATGAGTCTGCGGAAGTTGTGGATCCTATTATACTAGAGGAGGTAGAAGTGGAACGAGAAGCGACTGTGAGAAGAGTTCCAACTCGTATCTTGGGTATGGAAGTCAAAAAGCTACGCAACCGAGAAGTTAAGCTTGTTAAAGTTCAATGGAGTGACGCTGAGGAAGACGCGACTTGGGAAACTGAGAGGAAAATACGCACAGCCTACCCTTTTCTTTTTGAGGGTACCTCCTTGATCTCTTTTTCCATAAGTTTATTCATGCTTATATCTATCTTTTAAGTATATTTCCTCGGCCCTATTCTTTATCCTTAGGTAGAAACTAATGGATGTAAACATGTATTTGAAACATGTTATGATTGATGGTTGCGAGTGGTTGCGAGTGGTTGCTCGTGGATGCATATACACACACATTAGGTACTAGATCGGCTCAGTCACTTTCATATTGCATATGCATATATGTATTTGTATATGGATTGGAAGTTGATGTGCTATCATATGGACGTTGCATTTGTATGTATGATTGAGCACTCATGTAGAAAGTATGATTAGGAATAATTGCATGCATAATGGACTCATGGCGCTGACATAATTCGCATTAAGGAGGTCAACTGAATCAGTAGACCGCCTGATTTTGCATTAGATAAGGACATGTATACATACTATGCGTATGATCATAAAAGCATTAGAAGTCTTTTAAGGACAATGGACGCCTGTGTTTGATGGTTTAATAGATGGACGATTGGATGGTAGGATATACATTCTTCTTGACTTAAAGATTTCGGGGACGAAATCCTTTAAGGAGGGGAGAATGTAACACCCTGAATTTTCTGTGTCTATAAAAAGAACAAATTAAAGAATACTTAATTTTTAAAGTGAGAATTAAGGGAAACGGATTACGCCATTTCGTTCGTCTCGAAATTCTGCTTGGAATAGAGTCCAAGTTTTCTTAAATCGGACTTCGTATGAGGAAGGTATGGCCCTCAGAAGTTTCAGCAATTTAAATAAACTGAAAAAAGTTCGGAGTTAAAATTCAAAATTAAAACAAAATACAAAGAAGCGGGCTGGGCAGGATTTCTCCCGCCCCAGGCCAGGTTGACCAGGGGGTCAACCTCCCCTATACAGGTCGACCTGGGGGTCGACCTACCCTCTCGCCCAGATCCAAAACAGTGATGATTCTGACTAGTTGCTGAGTCTTTTCTGAACTATTGCTGAGTCGCCAGGGCATAGGTAGCAATTCCGGATAACTCCATCTAGTCTGGATGGTTGTGATTGCTCCTAGAATGATGTAACGGCTCACATAAGAATAAACTTCTGTAAAAGAAACCCTAATCCTCAAACCCTAAATCACACAAATTCATTCCAAGGAGCTACCATGCTGTCCATAATCGTTCTAGCCTAGCCACCATTTTTTCTTCAATTAGAAAATGAGTTAAAAGCTACGAATCAAAACTAACTTAGAGAATTGATAGTCTTCTTCAAGGGATTGCTTTTCAAATTCAGAAAACATATCCTAGAAAACAAGACTTTCTTTTGTTTGTAAGTCATGTCATTATTCAGATGTAAACGATTAAAAGTTATGATTTCTAATAAAATGAAAACAGTGTTATTCCTAGTTGTAAGATAATGACGATGCTGATTCATGCCTATTCTTGTAACGATTCTATCGTATATGCTTATGAGATTATTGTGGTTATTATGTTGGTGTTAAACCAATAATGTATTATGTAAAGTTTGGTGACTCATTCATGTTATGTTACATGCAAGTTGTTAGGCTATTGTGGTTATTATGTTGATATAAACCAATCATGTAAAATTGGTGACTTATTCATGTTATGTTACATGCAAGTTGTTAGGCTATTGTGGTTATTATGTTGATATAAACTAATCATGTAAAATTGTTGACTTATTCATGTTATGTTACATGCAAGTTGTTAGGCCAAGACATGTATTATGTTTGGATCTACATTTAGACCTATGAAAATTGGATCCAAAATAAAAGTTCATATTTACATGCCTAGTTGAACTTGTGTAATTCCATATGTTTAAGATTCATGTTTATTGGATCCAAATTAAAAGTTTACATTCACATGTCTAGTTGAACTTGTGTAATTCTATATGCTTAAGGTTTATGTTTATTGGACCCAAAATAAAAGTTTACATTTACATTCCTAGTTGGATTTGGGTAATTTCATATGCTTAAAGATTCATGTTAGTTGGACCCAAAAACGCAAGTTCATTATTTTACACTACATGACACATGTTTAGTTAGATCCTTAATATTTTATGTTGTGTGAATGGTATATGCTCCCTTCTTTCCCCTTTTGTATATAAGTTAGGTTAAGTTACGAGCCTAATATTCTATGTGAATTTTGCGAACGTATGACGGGGGTAACGTTGGGAAAACCTTAAAAATTATTATTATTGGCATAATTTGGTTGATAAATAAATGAATGGTTAGTGGCATAAAAATGGTATAATTTATATACCAAAAATTTTGAATATGATTTAGAGGAAAAATTGGGCATGACTTGAATGGAAATAATCGTGGAAAATTTACATATAAATATGAAAAGTAAATATGTAAATTAAGTAAAAGAAGAACATGGCTAACCCGAGGTTAGATTGAGTTACGGTGTAAGACTGCCCGGAACCGCCCAGCACATCTAGCAACCGTAACAATATATATCTAACGTGAGAGGTTAGTGTATCATGCCCAAAATAATCCGAGGTTTGATTGAGTTGTGGTATAAGACTGCCCGGAACCGACCGGCACATCCAGCAACCACAACAATACATATCTAATATGAGTGGTTGGTGCTTTAATGAAATGAATTAAAGCTAAGACAGGAATGGTAGGGTTAAGTTAACTAAGGCAACACTTAACCAATGCAACATGTTAATTAAACTGATGTGTGGGGTTAGGTTAATTTGAGACACTTAACCATTTTAACATGTTGATTAGGAAACCATAGTAATGGGAACCCATTTCAGCAGTAACCCACATAGATGTATCATGGTACTCTGAACTAGGCAGGGTGGGGCACAATTACTGGGCTGATTATAAGCGGTCAAAACAACGGCGGGTGGTGCGTCAGTGTAGGTTCCAACGGAGTGCGGTCGTGCACGTACTACGGAGTGGAAAAAGCAGGCACTGGGCATCAGTAATTATACTCTGTGATCTTGAATTTTGTCGATTGCCACCATGGGATTTGATACACCCCATGGTGGGACCAACACAGGTATCTACAATCATGCAGGGCCGAATGACACAAGTAGTAAACGTATACGAGTTGGAGCCGATCGATAAAAAGGGGATCATTTATCTTGAACACATGGTGCTAGTTGAAACACTTGTAGGGGGGTGCAGAGAAGTAAAATGGGTGCGATAGCATATTCAGCCTTATTATCTTATTTCTAGGGTGTTGTCCTAGATTCAATTTATTCATGTCATAACCCTTTTCTTGTTTACATGCTAAATAGTCACTGAACTTACCAAACTCAGGTCTGACCCATTTTCTTTCGTCTTCTTTTCTTCTGTTTCCCCTCCCCCCAAGGTCCGTAGGGAGGGAATACTTCCCCTTAAATCGGATCATTTCCAGCTTGAAGAGAGTAGATGTATTGCTTGGAATCTTTTTCCTTGGGCTATGGCTTTGGATACTCTCTTATTGGGAATTTATAATTCCTTACTGTTGTTTTAATGCTTCTTTATGTTTTAAATTCAAGACATAATTTTTGTTGTAATAATGTGGAAGTTGGTTTGAGACAGTTGTTGTAATGTTTTATCTGAACCACGTACTTATGAAATAAATTTAGTTTTTTTCCCGTTGTTTACATGTCTGTCTTGTAAATTGTCTGTATCTTTTACCTATAATGCTCCACCAAAGTTAAGGCATTCCCTTTGTGAGTGACCTTAACGGAGGCGGGGTGTTTCAGAAGATGTATATATTTGCCCAAGTTTTATGCTCTGTAAGCTCAGAACTCAATTACTACACATTCACAATTTGAGCTATGTACAACTGTGAAAATGACGATGATGCTTCCTTAATCAACGACCTGCAAAAGAAATTGTACTTGAAGGGAAGGTTTCCGAGCCCCTACGTACGGTTGGATCCAACCCTATCTGCCATTGTGGACAAGAATCGGTCGTGGTTGTTGCGAATACTGAAATCAATGCCGGTCGTCGATTTTTCGCTTGCGAAGCGTACAAGGACCACAAGGTTTCTCCTAATGAAATTGATTATTGTAACTTTAAGCAGTGGATTGACCCTCCCATGTACGAACGTGGACGTCAGTATGCACTGGAAGCGCAAGCCGAAATCAGACGCTTGAGCAAAATTGTTACCGATAAACCTAGAGCTGGACCCTTGCCAAGGCCGTGGTAGATGTATGTGTGTACTATATTTTTAATGCTTATTGTACGTCAGTCGTTGTAGTTTATACGAATGTGGTTCGGTCGCAAGCTTCTAAGTTGCTCTCATTGTTTTTATTTGTATGATTGTTGTTGTAGTTTGTATAATTTTTGTTGTTGTAAGCTTCTAAGCTCCAATGTTGTTGTACTTTGAATTTGATGTTTGGGTGTTCAGTTGTTGTAGACTTCTCCAGCACTCGTAGACTGCATTGAGTAGTCAATTTTGAAATAAATGACAACACTATACGTAATTAATAGTAAATGGAAACATTTCTTGTGATATGAACGGTCACTGTAGGGAGTATAACATAATATCACGAGATTAATAGTAAATGCCAACATTTCTTTCAATGCCAACATTTTTCGTACTGCAATGATGTGAATGGTCACTGTAGGGAATCTAACATAATATCACGAGAACTCAGTAATCAGTATTCTACTATGTTGAATTGTAGCTCTTGGTAGTACATTATCCTTATAAGTACTGCATATTTGATAATTAATCCCATACTTTTTATATCTTCAAGCAGCACCATTCCAGACTCAAGTGAGAAAATTAATTTCCTTGCTTGCTTATTCTACTTGTAGTAACTCTACTTATTCTACTGATGCATAGGTTTCATGGACAATTCTGAAATAAGTGATGAACAAATGGGAAGGATTTTTGATGAGTACGAATGGAGCCTAGGCAACGATAACGAAGTTGAATTAGTTCATGATACACAAATTGGAGAAGTGCCTGCAGCGATTCAACATCGAGCGGTTTCAGCTCCGCGTCCTTCTTCAGTAAATCAACGACCTAGTAATAGTGTGCAAACATTGAATTCTCCAACTCGAGAATTTTCTCCTAAGGATTTGCTGGCCCTCGTAAAGGCTTATATTGAGGTGGAAAAAAGAGATGAGTTACTAATGCAAAGTGAAGGGGGTTCAACATATGAAGAAAGATGGGCAATGATCACGAGGCTATACAACAACCATCGTTCCCGGCCGAGTAGACGAACATCAGTTGAAATCCAAATGGCTAATCGTCATTTTGCAGACGCTTGTGATCCGTACACAAAGATTATCGAAGCTGTTGAAGATGAAAACATATTTAAAACAAATGAAGAAACATATGATTCTCGTTATCTTTTCGAGTATGGTGAGGAATTTGTTGGCTACAAAGCGTATAAACTCCGCTACAGTTGGTTGACCCGCTATGGAACTGAGTAGGCTTGTAGTATTATGATTTTTTGTTGTTTTAATGTCTATTTAATTTGATGTTTGTACGTAGAATATGGAGTTATCTGTAAACCTTGTTAAGTCGGCGTGCTATTTAAGAATTTTGCCTTTCTAAAGGAGAAGAGAGTTATCTTGTTCAACATCAATTTCAAATGTTAATACATCCCAAACAACACAAACAGGAACTAGAACAACATCACTGACATAACCAAGACAATCTTGTGGACAATGATACAACATCATTGACATAAAACGATATAACGTTTGAGTGATGCCATAAAGTAATAAAGTGAATCACTGTGGACAATGATAGGTCATACACAACTTGCAAGCGTAATGGTGAACAACCATAACCAAGACAAACAACTCCAACATTTATTTATTTTAGTAGGAACATCTTTCAAGGAAAACAAATTAATATTTCGTCGTTTACCAACATTATTGTGTAGCCCTCCCTTTCATTTTATGTCTTTTTGTATACCCGTGAACCAACATTGGATGCTTGCATTAATAACTCGCCTATAAAGTTGGTATGGCCTACAAAATTAATAGAACTAATAGTTTCAGTCACAAGCAAGCACATATACTCATAAAAGATATATAAGTACACTATGTCGTGTGAAATAAACACATTCAATTTTGTTGCACCGAAAAAAATAATATACACCATGAATGCTTTGAAGCGATTATGGTGCTTCTCAAGTACATCATCGTCTTCGTCTTCTTCCGACGAAGGTCAAAACCATCACAACAAGCAACGTATGTATCAACAAGAAACTTTAAATGCAACGTGATTTCGCAGAGAGCTCACAATCAAACCAAGGAGGTAGTACGATGGGAAGAAGAGATATACGCTACGGACGTGACTATGCAGGGGGACACAATCAGTTGATGAAGGATTACTTTGTGCCAAACCCAATATACGGGGATGTATACTTTCGTCGTAGATTTCGTATGTCAAGGACAGTGTTCGATCGAGTTCTAAACAAGGTTTCCGAATCCAATATATTTTTTACCCATAGGAAAAATGGAATCAACGAACTTGGAGTTTCACCACTACAAAAAGTAACTGCGGCACTTCGTATGATTTCGTATGGAAGTTCAGCCGATTCATTAGATGACAAATTATGGATTGGTGGATCAACGATAGTTTTGTGTTTGAAAGAATTCTGCAAAACAATTGTTCGTGTCTTCGATGAATAGTACCTCCGATCGCCCACCGAACACGACATTGAATGATTGTTAGCAATGGGAGATCAATGTGGTTTCCCGGGTATGTTGGGAAGCTTAGATTGTATGCATTGGACATAGAAAAACTGTCTAGTAGCACTACAAGGCAAATACAAAGGACACATTAAAAAAGCTACGTTGGTGTTAGAAGCCATAGCTTCATTCAATTTGTACATATAGCATGCCTTTTTTGGCGTTCCTGGATCACTCATCGATATTAATGTCCTACGACAATCATACTTGTTTAATGATTTGTACAACGAACTGTCACCGCCGTGCAACTACAAAATTGGCGATAACGACCATTCTTTTGGTTATTATTTAGTCGAAGGAATTTACCCTAAATGGAAAACACTTGTGCAGGCATTCAAAAAGTCGAACAATGCTAAAGAGGCCAAGTTTACAAAACAGCAAGAAAGTTTGCGAAAAGACATAGAAAGAGCATTTGGAGTTCTGCAGGGACGGTTTCAAATTTTACGACAAGAAGTGCGCTATCATGAACAGGCAGTTATATCAGATATTATGTATTGTTGTATTATAATACATAATATGATAGTTGAAGAAGAAAGGGGAGGATTTGAACTGCAACTTCAGAACTATCCGGATATAGCAGCGGCATTTACAAGAAAGTCGTACAAGGACCCAAATGCTTTTGCAGAATACTTGCAACGTATCCAGGACGTTAGAGATCCCCAAGCACACCTAGAATTAAGGGACGAATTGGTGGAACATTACTGGGAGCATGCGAGAAACCAGTAGGAAGTGGATTAACGTATCTACATATTCAAGTTAATAACTTAAGTTCGCTTTGTAATATTTATGCTTTTATGTTTTTATGTATCGTTGAATGCTAGTTTTATGAAATATTACGTTATTGTTCTCTTGTAACAACATAAAAGCCAAATTTAATTGAGGAACTGGTACAACACTAAGGACACTTACACTACATCCATGGCTACTACATCACCGGTACTTAATAATTAGAAAATGCATAACAACATAAAAACAAACAACTACAATTAAACGATGAACTTCAATCCGTCCTATCCCATGCATCTTTTGCGGCAAGCTTCTAGTTCCTGCTCCAGTACTAAGCGTTGCATTGGGTTTAATGTATCAAGGTTGACAGTCATAAGTGCCCTGTCATCTAAACGTTCGAGTCGAGCCAATTCACACTCCTTAATATCCAAATCACGCTGTCTTGATGTTTGTACTTCTTCATGTCTTCGTTTTTTTCCTGAGCTCTCTCAGTTCTCTTAGCTTCCTTGGTTTCCACCAAAAGGCGATTAGATTCTTCAGAAGCTACCATTTGACTATTTAGTCGTTCATAATATGAACTATAATCTGTGACTGCTTTTTTTTTTCTTTGAATTTACCCAGAGGCCTACCACCAGAACTTGTAGAAAAAGGGGTGTTTTCTTGAGGATCTGGACTTCTCGGGCTAGATTTCTCTATCGGCCTTCTCGGCATAAATCGCGATGCTAAGTGTTCTTGTCGTATGTTGCTCCATTTTTCTTCCCTAGACAGAATGGCGTAATAGTTGTGCAAGTTGAATGGTACGTTTTTGTGCTCTGCCATGTACACTTCGTTCGCTTTGCTTAGCTGTGTGGATTTAACTAGTGTAAGTTGCTACAATTATAGAGTAAAAAAATTGTATAAATAACTATGTAAGTGATAATTACCAAGTCAAAATCATTGGCACCGCTTTGCCGTCTACTTTCTAGTCTTGCCATAATTTCCTTCCAACACTGACAGTTAGCATTGAGTCTCTTCCATGACTGTTTCAAAGAGTCCACATTTCTCGGTGGGTTTTGTGGACTACGACCGTTGAATAATCTCAGAACAGAACTCCAAAATGAGTTTTCCGTCTGACTAGTACCTTTAACACTATCTCTAGAGCATTCTACCCAACAAAAAACTAGTTCTGCTTGTTCTTCTGCAGACCATTTCACTATTTTGTTTGGTCTTCTCACTAGTGTGTTCGCATACATATCAGGAATATCAGTAACGTCAACTTCTGTTTCCTCAATCATGTCGCGATTGTCTCTGAAGACATTGTTTAAAATTATTGATATATTTGGAGAAGTTTCATGCGAGACTAACCTTTGCTGGCTATAGGAGAAGCGTAGTGATGATCAGTGTAATTTTGCTGCAAGGACGGGTTATATCCAGAACCAGAACCTTGAGTATTCTGATAATAATTGGAGTTTTGCTGCGATAGATAGAAATTTGGGCTTTGTTGGGCATAACAGTTTGGACCATTTGGGAAGTTACCAAAATGAGGATTTTGATTCTGTGGGTACGTGGATTGCATAGGAGACTGATTGCGGTAGGACTGGTAACTGTGTTGATTTCGAGCAGATTTTGAGGCAGCTTTCTTGCCTTTGACATTTTGTGACATCGAAAATAAATTGAAAAGGTAATGAAGAAGGAAGAGATGAGTGTGTTATGCTGTAAAAATCAATGTGGTATATATAACCATCAACAAAATGGTCACAAAACAAGCAGAACGGTCATAAAAAACAACGGGCGGAAGGTAAAACCAACCGGGGGGGAGGGGAGAATTTTTAAAATTCTCCCCCTCCCCTGGCCGGTTTTACCCAAACCGGCCTAGGTTGGGATACGGGTCCCCACTTAACTGGTGTGGTTAAAACCGGTTTGGCCATAATCAGTTTTAACCACACCGGTTAAGGCCGGGTTGCTGGAGAAACTAATCAGTTGCTCCATCACCCTTTAGTGTTGCTAAAGCAACACTGAAAGGACACGTGACCCAACCGTTGGGGACGGTTGTTGGACAACCGACCCACGGTTGGGAATGCCCTCATGTTCAACCTTCATGATATCTTAGCTCTTTCATTTCAACGTTCCCAGCTGAAACATACCTGCTTATGCAATGTATTTGGAAGATGAAGACAAATATGTAACATTTCTCGTGAAACGATCTCTCTCGGTCTCAGTCTGCATTAAACATGTGCCAGCAAAATATTTCATCTAGTTTCTTATGTCTTTCGAGGCATTGTATTATGGCTTCTATTATGCTCTTTAATTAGTTTAGCGAAAGTTTGAGTTTGTGTGGTTTTTACGTATAATGTTTGTGTCAAACTTTTAAACTACTTGTTGTCCTTATAGTAATTTTCATGTGTTTCTTGTGTAGCAGGTCATGGATCTATCTCGATGGGAGCATATCCGTCGCAGCAGTCGCCTATGCAACCCAGCACATTCGGAACTGCACAATAGGGGATGCAATTTTTTTGATCTACTGCAGCAACAACTACCATATATGCAACAATATCCAAATATGCAGCAGTTTTCAAGACTATCTATGCCTTACCAGTTACCCCGCAATTTCGAAGAATGTCAACATCATGAAGGTATGGAGTAATTGGTGTTACCTGCTTCACTTGTTTGCTTGTTCCAGTTGTGCAAACAATGTATGTACATTTATAGCGGACTTATTTGCTTTATTTTTTGTGCTGTAAGTGTACTTGTTGTGGTGAACTTGTTAGATTATCTTTTTCTTAATGTAATATTGCATATGTTGTCTTAACCTTCTTGTTGAAATAATGTATATACAATATCTTATTGAACCTATGTGTTATGTTAATTTGAGTGCTTTATCATTTGTGTCCCGATGTTATATACCAAGTATTTTCTATATAATAGTGAACATATTTTGATGTGTATGAACGTTCAATGCTTTTTTTTCTTTTTCTTTTTTGCATTTTTGGTGATATTCAACAGTTTATTATTGTGTTTGTTTTATGTGTGTAAATTGTGTTAATTTAAGACTGATGAAAGACAAAACTTCGATCTTTATAAGTCGTTATCAAATATGCTTTGAGATTGCAATATCAGCCTTTGCGTTTTGAAACTGATATCGCAGTCTTAACATTTTTTGGACTTGCAATTCTAAGACTATAAGTTTCAGTCTTTGGTCAGTGTTTATGATATAGAGATTGATTTGTTGAATTAAAGACTTAAATATTCTGTCTTTAAAGTTTAAACCATTGTTTTTTAAGTGTTATGTAAGGGGAAACTTTCGAAGTTTTAACAGTTACCCGTCACGCTGACAATCAACAATCTTGCTTAAAAGAAAATCTATTCATCCAATGACGCATCATAATTTATAACCAAATTTATTACCACATGCAAAAGAGTCTGATTTTCTTGTTGAAAATAAAATAATTAACGTGCTCTCTCGTTCACATTTCCAAACCAAATTTATTCTCCTTCCCTTCGAATGCAATAGGAGCTGCAAATTTAAACTCAACTATAAGTTTATAATAACTACCCACTAACTAGCTAGTTCTTCCCCTTGTTTAGCAAGCCACTGAGGAGATTAACTCTTCTTAGGCATCAGGCCTGCCGAGCTAATTCTTCTGTATCCATCTCCCCTATCCCTCCATGTCTCTCCAATCAAATCTCTTTATTTCCGCTTTTTCGCATTTAAATACAAAAACAATTCAGGGGTTTAAGTGCAAAAAGTGGAAATCAGGGGGTTATGATTGGTTGGGACACGGGGGCACACTGAATTTAGGAACAGAAGAATTGGTGGGTTTATTACCATAGTAGACCAGAATCTCTTTAGATACAGGACAAGATTTTAACCCCAACTATAATGCCACCTCTCATCCCAGTCATGCTGTCACATCAATCACAAAGACTCCACACACGTAGAAACGTCAAATAGGCGAGGGGACACACGTGTAGTACTTTGTTGACACCACTTTTTGTGGTGTCAACATAACACTATCCGCTGATTTGTAGATATCAGGAGACCCTGTACGGTTCCCCCTTATTTCCACCAATCAACATCGAGTAGTATTTGGTGATACCACAAAAAGTGGTGTCAACAAACTCAGACTCTAGACACACTCCTTCGCATACCAGAAGTAGATCCAAGGACAGAGAAAAAGGAGTTCATTTTCATATCGAGGAAACCTTTTTGAAATCGCTATTTTTTTATTAAAAACTGCAGTAACTTCTTCATACCGCCTCAGAGCCAAGAAACACTTCAATCAATAAATTCTCCCACCTAAGTTACAGACAGTATGGAACACTCAGATATTTCTTCTAATGAACAAACACTATAGTTCTTTAAGTTGACTAACGCTTATACTTAGAAAATAACCGTTGATGCGTAAAATTGACGTCACACTCAAAGATTCTTGAGTTAACAATAATACAGTTTCATGTAAGGAAAATGTGCAAAAAATAAAGAACATTATGTTTACAGTGGTTCAGTTCGGGTTGAATCTACGTCCACTTTGAAGGTTTTGTTGATTTTATTCACTATTGAAGTATTGCAATGATGGACATCATCATTACAAAGAGTTACAATGATTAATTAAATCTTATTTATCCTTGTTCTCGGGAGTAGCTAGCCTACTTTGTGAACTAGGCTACACAAAGAGCAAACAGTGAGAAAGACACCAATCAGTTCGGATCGGAGGAAGATAGCCCAGGAGGTAAGAAAATATCAAGAATGCAGAGATTACATCGGATCGGATCAGAGGAGTATGGCAGCAACATCATAAATAAGGTGGCTTCGGCAGTTCGGATCGGAGGAACACTTCAGCGGCATCAGAAGAAAGCAAGCAATCCCATCGGATCGGATGAGTACATCAGCAGCATCAAGGGACAACAAGTTGCATCACCAGATCGGATTGGAGGCACCGATCCGAACCCCTTTTTCCCCTCGAACCTGTGACCATTGCTGCGCATATCCCCTGAAGACTCGGACAAGGTCTGACCATTTCTCCCATGATCTCCTACTAAATCAATGCACTGTAGCCATCGTGGAGCCTCCGAACCCGACCCTCAAGGGATGGATGCCACGCAATTCCGAACCGGAGCCACTTCAAGGAGATTTTTCACCTATAAATACATCATCCAGGGGCATTTGAAAGGATCTTTTGGCAAATTCTCAGTCCTTACTTCCTCCATAACCGAATTCTACAATCATATTCAGATCAAAATCATCTCTTAAAGTCCATTTTTGAGAGATTTGAGTGAGTTTATGCATTGTAATTGTGAAGTTGAGTGAGAATCATTGCTATATTTGTATTCAAATCATCAACTAAAAGAAAATAAAGTGGACGTAGGCTCGTTAACGCCGAACCACTATAAATTGTGTGTTCTTTATTGCTTTTTGATTCTATTTCATTGAATTCATAGCTAATTTGGGTGTTAGAGCCAATTTTTGGTCTAACATTTTTGGTGCTTTCACTGAGAATCTTCAAATTCTAAGCCTTTTTGGGATTATCATTCTACTGTTTGGACCTTCAAGTTCAAAGAAGTTAATCCCCTTTCTCTCACATCTTTCAGTACTTGTTAACTAATCGTTGAAGAATCAAGTATTATGGCTAAGACCAAAGGAAAAGAAGTGCAAGGCGCTACGGGAAATGATGCTAGAGAAAATTAGCAAGCTATCGTGTTAACAAGGTCACGCGCTCAAAGCTCTGGAGCTGATCACTCCAACTAGGAGGATCCGAACCGGATCGGAGGTGCTGATCCGAACCTAGAGGAAACGAACCGGATCATGTTAACAGCGATCCGAACCGACGATATGATCCGAACTGATGGTGTCGAAGGCTCCCACTCTCTCCATCCAAACCGCCCCGACCAGGCTGCTGTGAACAGATCCGATCCGAATCAGAATGAAGCTGGAACTTCTACTCGAGCCCCCTCCAATGCTCCAATTCCAGCCATGATGACTAATGTTCAGCCTGATCCCTCTGCACCCATTACTCAGGGATATTTTTCACGTTTTCTTGACATGGTTGAGAGCACTAAAGAAGCATTGGAGGCCAAAAGGCATGACAACCTTCGCATGCAGGAAAACATGATCACCATGGGTAGAGAACTACAAGAGCTCCAAAGGCAGAGGACTCCTTCCCCACCACGTCGTATTGCTATAAATGATTCGTCTTCTTCGGAGGAGGAACATCCTCGCGAGAGAAGGCCACTTGAACGACCTCAAAACCTCGATCAATTGACTTTTGGATCTTTAGGATCTCGAGAAGATGCTGCTCGTGTATTGGGCCCTGATGAACCGAGTCTGCAACAGCCTATGTTGCTACCCATGCGCGGATCCTACGTCCTACCCAGGGATCCTAATATTACTAACCCAACACAACAACAACTTCTCCAGCCTCTACCTCCAGAGATTGACCAGGAGCACAGAGAGCAATGTAGAGCAGCTGCCGCCAGAAACAGAAGGTTATCCGCTGATCAGGAACCTAGTGGTAATCCGAACATCAGATCTAGAGAGCCTATGTAGACATTAACCAACGCCGATGTATGAGCAATGGTGCGACAGATTATGTCTGAAAGCCGGCGATACACCATTGAAGATTGGGGCATTGAGCGAAGTCATACCCCTTTCACAGATGACATCCTGAATTTTCAGTTCCCCCGACGATTCAACTTGCCTCAGATGGATCGATATTCAGGAAGAACAGACCCAGGGCAGCACCTAATGAGATATGCATGGTTCATGAATGCGGCAGCAGCTCCAGATGCCGTAAAATGCAAAGCTTTTCCCATCTATCTTGAAGATGTAGCGTTAATGTCGTTCACTCGACTTCCTCCTCGGTCGGTGTCAAATTTCACAGAATTGAGTGAGCGTTTCATGAATCAGTTTCAACTCCATGCCCAAAAGTCCAAGACCGTCATAGAATTGTCACGGATTAAACAGGGCCCAGGAGAATCTTTGAAGTCGTATTTGGATCGCTTCAACCTAGCCGTCACCGAAGTTAGTGATCCCCATGAGCCCACAATCCTAATGGCCTTAATAGAAGGGGTAGATCCTGACACAGAGTTTGGGGATTACTTAGCTGGAAAACCACCTCATATTAGAGAACTGTTCTATGAAAAGGCTAATGTCCGTTTATGGCGAGAAGAAGCTAAGGAAAATCGAAAGAGAAAGTCCGAAGGGGCCTCGAAGGAGGGTGTCCAGAGTAACATTGCTATGAAACAATCTGGTGACAGTTCAGGGAAGGTAGAAGTAAATGTTGGCAACCAGAGTGGTGGTAATAGCAACAGGAATGGAAACAACAATAGAAGAAACAGAAACCAAAGGAATAGTTCTAATAAAAGACCCAGATTCCAGACTTTTGAGAATTACATGCCGTTAAATGATACGTTGGAGAACATTTATTTGGATACATACATCATATTGCAGTACAAAAAACCACCGCCCAGAGATTCTACTGAGAAAGAGATTGAAACAGGAAAGTTTTGCTTGTTTCATGGTACACACGGTCATTCCACCAATGAGTGCCGTCATTTGAGGGATATTGTCGAAAATTGCTGCGAGAAGGGAAGTTGGATGAGTACAAAGCCGCCCCAAGGGACAGGGGGACAAGCCCTGAACCAAGACCAGCCTGCTTCAAAACCCACAGCTCAGCAAAAAGGTAAGAGGATCGTCATTAACTCTATCATAGGCGGAACTCACTTAGTTGGTCGTAGCTTTAAAGCAATGGACCAGTACGTCAACGCCGCCAAGCATTATGAAGTGGGAGTAGAATGCAGCAGCCTTGAAAACGTCACTCCAATAAAGCAGCAAAAAACGATGTCCGATGATGTCGTATTCCACAATAGAGACAAGTTTGGAGTTCAATCCCCAACCGACGATCCGCTAGTGATAACCACAACAATTGGCCCCGCTTTGGTCCATAAGGTGTTAGTGGACAACGGAAGCTCGGTCAATATCCTCTTCATGAAAGCCTTCGAACAAATGAGGCTCGAAGCAAAAGACTTAAAGCCATGTCAAGGATGGATACGTGGTTTTAACGGAGTATCCACGGCTCCAATGGGTTTTGTTGAATTACCAATCACACTAGGGCAGGGGGTTCGCCAGAGAGTAAGGATCCTGTCGTTTGTAGTTCTGGATTTGGAGTCGCCTTATAATGCCTTCCTAGGCTGACCAGCCCTTGCCGAATTTAGGGCATGTAGTGCGCCTTGGTGTTTGCTGCTAAAATTCCCGACTGACTCGGGAGTTGGGACGATGAGAGGCAACCAAGCTACGGGATGAGCTTGTAAAGTGGCAGAGTTAAAGATGCTAATGAAGGGGCTGAATATAGGTGCTAAAGACGATTCCTCCTCTCCAAAGGGGGCCTCAGCATAGCAACTAAGGGGTCCTGCCCCAAGAGAGTCGCCCTCAGACGTGCTCGAGGATATAGATCTCAGAGAGGATAGAAAACCTGGGGACATGAAGGCAACTCCCAACGAAATAACAATCCACATACCTATTGATGAAACTGATCCAATAAAAGTACTAAAGATCGGCTCGCAACTAGATCCAGTTAGAGCAAGGAAATTGGATGATTTCTTGAAGGTAAATCTAGATGTGTTTGCCTGGACTCACGATGATATGTGTGGGATTTCGCCTACCATCATGAGCCACTCCTTGTGTATCAGTCCAAAGCACCCACCAGTCAAGCAGAAAAGACGGATGTTAGTCCCAGAGCGGTCAGCAACTTTGAAAGAAGAAGTAGAAAAATTAAAAGGTAATGGATTCATTAAGGTTTCAAAATATCCCGACTGGATATCAAATCCTGTCCTGGTTAAAAAGTCCAACGGGAAGTGGAGAACGTGCATCGACTTTTCTGATTTGATCAAGGCTTGCCCGAAGGATAGGTTTCCTCTCCCCAGAATTGATCAACTAGTAGATTCAACTACCGGGAATGAACTCTTATCCTTTATGGACGCCTCTTCCGGGTACAATCAAATTCCCATGCACATACCAGATCAAAAGCATACAAGCTTTATCACAGACTTGGAATTATACTGTTACGTGGTAATGCCATTCGGGTTAAAAAACGCAGGAGCCACATACCAGCGCCTAGTCAACCGCATGTTCTACAATCAAATCGGGAAAACCATGGAAGTGTACGTAGATGATATGCTCGTGAAGTCCAAGCGATCTCCCGATCATACGAAGGACTTGGAAGAAATGTTCGGCATACTACGAAAGTATGGGATGAAGTTGAACCCCTTGAAATGTTCTTTTGGCGTGGCATCAGGCAAGTTCCTCAGCTTTATCGTGAGTTCCAGAGGAATCAAAATCAATCCGAACCAAATAGTAGCAATCTGAAATATAGAGGAGCCGCGAAAGATTAGGGATGTTCAAAGCTTAGCTGGAAAGGTTGCAGCATTGGGCAGGTTCATCTCCAAAGCAACAGACAAGTGTGTGCCTTTCTTCGATCTCATAAAACGGGGAAAGCAAAATTTTCGTGGACTCCCGACTATATGGAGGTGTTCCAGAATCGGTTAGACTTCTTAGAAAAGCCTCCAATATTATCAAAGCCCATGCAACAGAGGATTTGTTCGTCTACTTGGCGGTATCATCCCACGCCTTCAGTGCAGCACTAGTACGTGAAGAGGATAAAGTCCAGAAACCTATGTATTACGTAAGCAAAAAACTAGCTGTTGCAGAACGTAACTACCCAAAGATAGAGAAGCTTGCTTATAGCCTCCTGATTGCTTCCCACAAACTCCGCCATTATTTTCAGGCACACCCAATAGTTGTGTATACCGACCAACCTTTGAGACAAGTTTTGCAGAAACCTGAAGCATCAGGGCGGCTACTTAAATGGAATATCGAGCTGAGCCAGTTTGATTTGAACTTTCAGCCGCGAAGATCAATAAGGGGGAAAGCCTTGGCTGACTTCATAGCTGGATTTACAATTCTTGAAGAAGAAACGGTGGGTGACAAGATAGTTACTTTGGATCAAGAGTTAGAGCTTAGTCCGTGGAAATTATATATGGACGGAGCCAAGAATGATAGAAAGTCCGACGCCGGAGTTGTTTTAATAACTCCTGAAGGACGATCTGTCTACTATGCGTTGCGGTTAGAGTTTGCTGCTACTAACAATGACTCTGAGTATGAAGCCCTGACTGCAGGGATGAAACTCGCCAAAGATTTGGGAGTGAAGACACTAGATATATATTGCGATTCCAAGATAGTTGTAGGTCAAGTTCGGGAAGAATTTGCTGCTAAAGGACCTCGACTCATCACTTATCTCAAGAAGGTAAAGGAGTTGTTGGAAGATTTGGAGCATTATAGCATAACACACATTCCAAGAGCGGAAAATCAGAAAGCAGATCGATTGGCCAAGCTAGCAAGTTCAAATAGTCTTAAAGAATCCGAAATGGTTCCGATAGAGGTGTTTGATTCACCAAGTTTCGATCTAATGTAAACAGAGCTAGCCCTGGAAGTTGAAACAAAAAGAGAATCCTGGATGACATCAATTAAGAATTTTCTCAAAAATGGAACCCTCCCGTTGAAAAAGAGTGAAAGACGAGCTGTAAGACGTAAGGCCACAAGATATGTTTTACAGGACGACGTCCTTTATCGTCAAGGGTTTTCAATGCCCCCGCTACGGTGTATCGCACATGATGACATCAAACGTGTACTGCAAGAGGTGCATGAAGGTAAGTGTGGAGATCACACTGGGGGCCAAACCTTAGCAAAGAAAGTGTTACGGTACGGATATTTCTAGCCTACCGTGAACAAAGACGCGGCTGCTTATTCACGACGCTGCGATAGATGTCAAAGATACGCCAAAGTTCCCAGGGCGCCTCTGACTCAACTCAAGTCAACGGTAAGTCTGTGGCCGTTTGCCATGTGGGGAATTCACATTATTGGAGTGCTACGCATTGCCAGAGGAGGAGCTAAGTACGCGATCGTTGCCGTGGACTACTTCACAAAATGGGTGGAAGCTGAACCTCTAACAACCATCACGGCAAGGAAGGTGATCAGTTTTGTGGTCAGGAACATTATTTGTCGATTTGGGATTTCAAAGACCATCATAACCAATAATGGGGCACAATTTGACAGCATTGAGTTCAAAAACTTCTGGTAGAAATATAAGATTGATAAACGATATATTGCAGTAGCTCATTCGCAGTCAAACGGACAAGTCGAAACTATAAATAAAGTCATTAAATCTATTCTAAAGAAGCGGCTGAAGCAAGCCAAAGCCAGATGGGTAGATGAGTTGCCGTTAGCTTTATGGGCCTACAGGACGACCTTTAAGACGGCTACCGGCCATACTCCCTATTCACTTTCCTTTGGGTCTGAAGCGGTGATCCCGATAGAATTGGAAGTCCCTTCTCATCGAGTTGCGTACTATGACCCGATGACGAATAAAGCGCTCCTCCTAGAGTCTCTTGATATGATTGAAGAAAAAAGAGATGAACCCGACTTGCATGCCTCAAGACATCGACATCAAGTTACACGTTATTATGACCGAAGGGTTCGCCTCAAAACATTTGAACCAGGAGACTTAGTACTGAAGCGAGTCTTCCCGCCTTCAACCCAATTGGGTCCAAAATGGGAAGGACCATACACCATCCAACAGAAGCTTGATACAGGAGCGTTCAAGCTAACTACCGTGGACGGTGAGGAGATTCACAGAGCCCGGAACGCTCAGCACCTACGACAATATCTGACCTAACTATGAAATGTCATTTCTTTTGTTTTCATAAGCTATGTAAAAAGGCACGACTTGCCTTAAAAAGTCTGTTTATGTGAACAAAAGATTATAAAGTGGATGTAGGCTACGACTTAGCCGAACCACTATAAAAATATCATGTGTCATTTACTTTCTTGCATTATTTATATCTTCAACTATTATTCTATTATGACTGTGGAACACGAAATGTTAAATTAAAGTTGGAGATGACCTATATGTAGGAACAAACAAAATGACTGTTTGTATGATAGGACATAGAAGAATGGGAAGACGACATTCTTAACTCTAACTCTCAAGAATCGAGAGAGAGTATAAAGGACGGGAAGACGACGTCCTCTGAGGCGTGAAGGTGCACCCAGATGAGAGACCGCCTCAGCGAAAACTCTAACCTAGATATGAGACAGGAGAGTATAAAGATGCCAGAAAGAACAGGAATTAATGACGAAAGGAATATGGCCCCCGTCAGAGAATCGGGGACATTTAAACTTTTTAATTTAATTTAATCTTGAATAGTTCTTGCTCAGTTATTCAAGATTGACTGGGGGCATACATGTGCACACATATTCCCCTCCACCATGACTTCATTACATAACTTTAGCATGACATACTTTTGTATTTTTACTTAAGTGCTGAACTAACGACTATCAGGCATTGCAGGAAATAAACTATTTTTATTTACAAACGTGTGAGTTTGTACAAGGAAAATAAGAAAAAAAGAAGATGCGAGGTGTGACGGCCCGTCTCGCACCAGCCTGCATTTCCTCCAAGAGTGCGCTGTACACGTGCCCGACTAGCACAAGACGGTCGTCAGAAGAAAGGAAAGAAGGGAATGAACTAATCAAAGAACCTGTAGAATGTCTCACAGCGCATGGGATAAAATATAATAATAACATACTTGACATAAAACAGGCGAGACAGTGCATAAGCTGATAACTAATAATCAATGTCAACATCAAAGCAGCGGAAATCCAAATACAGCTTATTACAACTTTCCAAATTTACTGTCTCTAAACAAAAGAAAGCTGAAATAGAAGATACACCAACAATGCCCAAGCAGTGATCTTCAACAACACAGGGAGAATACTATGTATATAGTACGTGGAAGCCTCCTGCTCGTCTCCGGATCATCTACCCGTGCATCACCAGCTAACCTGTCTCTAGTCTGCTCGTGTGAGCACCCAGAGTAATAAGAAGAGACATAAAACTCTGGGTCAGACATAAAGCCTGGTATGAGCGATAAGCATCTAAACAGAATAATAACAGGTATACTAAGCCATACCTGAACCTGGACCTGCAACCAAAGAGTTAGTACTACATACCGTACGATACTCCAAGGTGCCATAATAAATAGTGTAAGGATACGGGGGTGGGGTGAGTATGTCACAATGATAGCAAACAAATCATCCATAGCAACCATCCTCGCATCTCTCACTCAGTGCGTAAAGCGTACGACATCTACCACTTTGGAACACTAGACAAACTGAGGTAACGACGAATCCCGACTTGTAGAAACCCTGCTGTGACCAAGCCAAACACTTGGAGTCATGACCAAACATTTCAATGACCCACTTCATTGGTCATAGCCCTTGGTTCTACCAATGCCATAATGGCCCTGAATCCGCCTTCGTACCTCCTACCATAGTGGTCCAAAGCTATAGGTGTCGATAACTCCTTAGCACGCGTCCCGCAGCAAAGCCCAATCATGAAGTGAACTCGTTGATTCCCATCTGAATCTTAAGCTCTAACTTCTCATTTGGACTTCCTTTGCATCTCGGGTTTGGTTGAATTGGAGTGGGTCTTCAGAAGAGTCATCGCGTAGTAGTAATAGCCCACGTATGGTTCGGTTCGGTGCTCCTCATCTAGCTTGGTTCGGTTCGGTATAACCTTCCTGATCGGTTCGGATTGGTGGTCCTCGTCTAGCTTGGTTCGGGTCGGTAGTCCACTTCGGGTCGGGTCGGTGTCTTCCTCCGGGTCGGGTCGGGGTCCTCCTCCAGGTCGGGTCGGGTGTCCTTCCCTCCAGCGCTCCAATCCCTAGCTTATTTCTTCTTTGCTTCCGATCCGAGCCCTGCATCTCCAAGTCGATCCGATCGGGCCTCCAATCACTCTTCCGATCCGATCCGCTCCGCTCCCTAGCTTACTCCGATCCGATCCGCTCCATCGCTCCGATCCGATCTTCTGTCCAACTCCAACTCTAAACAATGGCCTTCCTTCCTGCCAAACTTCTTCCAGTGGCAAGTCCTCATCCAGTTCGGATTCCCTTGGTCAGTTCCCTAGTCCGATCCGACCCCTTTCTCCGATCCGAACCGGTTCGGAGCCTGCACACTTCTGCAACTTTCCAGCGAGCTTTCTACGCCATTCGACGACGTTTTCGAGCAATTTAACTATTCTAATCAATCATGAAACATACCATAGGGTCATAGCAACATGTAATAGCAACCACACACAGCAAACAACAATTTAAATGAATCAAAATGGATCAAAAGTAGCTAAAACTTCATATTTTCCCTTAGGCACTCTTAATCATGTTTAGGCATACAATTAACAAAACACATCGAAATTATCTCAAATTTCTAACAGAGCCTTAAAACATTATTTTAGAATTTTAAGAATTTTTCCAGAATTTATTTACGTATAAATTCGCTAATCTTCACTAATTACCCTTAATCACCGTAATTAGTGCAAAAACTATGCAAATCACTCACCTTGGCCACAAATGAAATTCTCAGAACTGAAACTCCTCTGATTTGGGGCGAATACTGGTGTCTAACAACAGCTCTAACCTTGCTTTGGTGCTTTTTCTCCTTAATTTGGTGTTGCTAAGCCTAATCTTCAGTTAGAGAGTGATTTGGAGTGTTTTAGATGTAGAAAGCCATTACTAAGGTCTCAAGGAGGTTTGTGGCGGCTCAAAACTGAAATGAAAGTGACAACCTAACCCTAATCAGACCTCCTATACCTCTAAACCCGAAATTCCCCTTGGGCCTAGCTGCTAATCACCCGGTTAAGCCCAATTAAGCTGTCTTTCACCATCTGAAACTTGTTTCAGCCATTTCTCCCAAACGGTGAGTCCGTTTGGCTAATGTGACCACTCTACGGAAAGAGAAACCATCATCCGAAGCCAATGGAAGTGGTTTCAGGTCAAAACTCCTATCCAGTCAAAAGTTATGGCCAAAACAGTGCCAACTAGGGGTAAAATGGTCATTTAAAAATCGGGAAAAATCATGAACATGGGAAATGACCCCAATAGTCGTCTCCCAAAGTTACATGACCATACGACTTCGTATGTAAAAGAAATAAATACTCTACGATCCTATGATGCGTAGAATGCGGGTCGTTACACTCTCCCCCCCTTAAGAAATTTCGCCCCCGAAATTCCTTAACCCAAAACATACAAAGGACCCCGCATGCCTAACAACCACATATAACAATCAAACATGCAAAACAAGCAAACAAGCTTATCCTAGCATGCGGAAAAACTAAATCGAAGTCAAAATCTTACCAGACAAAGAGTTCTGGATACTTCTTCCTTACGTCCTCCTCTGTTTCCCAAGTACAATCACTCTCGTCCTCGCTCCACTGTACCTTGACTAGCTTCACCGCCTTCCTTCGAAGTTGCTTCATGTCGTACTCGACAATACGGGTCGGCTTGCGGTTTCCAATCGCCTCGGGTTCTACTTCGAAGTCTTCCAACTGATCAGGTGAGATAGTCATATCTGAGTCGTGAACGAACTTCCTTAGTTGGGAAACATGAAACACGTTGTGAACTCCCGCCATCTTCTCTGGTAAGTCAATTCTATATGCCAAATTCCCGACTAATTCAAGAACAGGGAATGGGCCAACAAACCTTGGTGCCAACTTGCCTCTCCTGCCAAATCGTATTACGCTCTTCAACGGAGAAATCTTGACAAACACCAAGTCGCCAACGGAGAATTTTAAGTCCCTTCGCCTCTTATCAGCATAACTCTTCTGTCTATCTTGGGCAACCTTCATTCGTTGTTGAATGGTCTTGATTTTATCTGAAGTTTCCCTCACCACATCTGGTCCAAGCATAAACTTCTCGCCAGTCTCTATCCAACATGATGGTGAGTTACACGGCCTTCCGTACAAAGCTTCAAACGGAGCCATACCGATACTGGATTGGTAGCTATTATTATATGCAAACTCTACTAGATGCAAATGGTCATCCCATGATCCTCCAAAATCCAATATACATGCTCTCAAGAGATCTTCCAAAATACGGTTCACCCTCTCCGTCTGACCGTCGGTCTGAGGATGATATGCGGTACTGAGATGTAACTCTGACCCTAGAGCCTCTTGTAAGCTCTTCCAAAACCCACTAGTAAACAACGGGTCTCGGTCGCTCACAATGCTTTTAGGTACTCCATGAAATCTCACTATCCACTTCATATACAACTCTGCTAACTTAGCTGCCGTTCTGGTCGATTTGACTGGTATAAACCTTGCACTTTTAGTTAGTCGATCTACAATTACCCAAATGCTGTCATATCCCGATCTAGTCCTTGGTAAACCGTCGATGAAATCCATCGAGACTTGCTCCCATTTCCATTCGGGAATTTCCAATGGTTGCAACAACCCACTAGGCTTCTTTTGCTCGGCTTTAACTAGCTGGCAATTCATGCATTTGGATATAAACTTCCCAACGTCTCTTTTCATCCCTTCCCAGTAGTAGGTCTGCTTCATATCTCGATACATCTTATTACCACCGGGGTGTATAGTCAGTTTTGAGTGATGACATTCTCTAAGCACTTCATCTCTCAATCCATTGACATTGGGTACAACAAGCTTTCCATTCTTTCTAAGCCATCCGTCTCGATCAAGCCCATACTTGTTCATCTCCTCATCGATACCCATCTCTAACTTGGAGATGATTTCCAATAGGTTAGGATCGTCTCTCTGACTAGAGCCGATCCGCTCAATCAAAGTGGGTCTGATCGTCAAACTCGCTAACATTTCTGGATCCAATTCGCATTTTGGTCTGAAATCAAACCCCGCGATAAACTCCAGTTGCTTCCATTCAAGGAACATAGCCCCTAAGCTGGCATGTCTCCTACTCAATGCATCAGCCACCGCATTGCCCTTTCCTGGTGTGTATGCGATGTCAAAATCATAGGAAGCTAAGAACTCTAACCATCTCTGCTGACGGAGATTTAAATCCTTCTGGGAGAATAGATATTTTAACGACTTATGATCTGTAAATAGCTCAAATCTTTCTCCCAAGAGATAGTGTCTCCACATCTTTAACGCGAACACGATCGCTGCCAATTCTAAATCATGGGTAGGGTATCTTCTCTCGTGCGGTTTTAATTGCCGACTTGCATAGGCTACAACCCTACCGCCTTGCATCAATACAGCACCCAGTCCGGTACCACAGGCATCCGTGTATACCGTCATCTCTTCATCCCCCTTAGGAATGACTAACACTGGTGCGCTTGTCAACTTGTCCTTTAGGCTTTTAAATGCATTCTCGCACCTCTCATCCCAGACAAAAGCTTGATTCTTCTTGGTCAACTGGGTCAATGATGCTGCTATCTTGGAGAAACCTTGGATAAACTTACGATAATATCCAGCTAACCCCAAGAAACTTCTTACATCTGTTGCATTCTTGGGCGTAGGCCAATCCTGTACCGTAGCCACCTTCGCCGGGTCCACGGCAATACCATTCTCTGATACAACATGGCCCAAGAACCTCACTTCCCTCTTCCAGAAGTGACACTTAGAAAACTTTGCTTTCAATTGGTGTTTTCTCAACACCTCCATCGCTACCCTTAAATGTTCCTTGTGTTCCTCCTCTGTCCTCGAATAGACCAAAATATCATCAACGAACACAAGGACAGACTTATTCAGCTGATCTCTGAATACCCTATTCATAAGGTCCACAAAATATGCCGGGGCATTAGTCAGCCCAAATGGCATAACCAACCATTCATAAAATCCAGACGGCGTCCGAAATGCCGTTTTAGCTATACTCTCAGCTTCCACTCTAAGCTGATGAAAACCTGTCGCGAGATCCAACTGAGAAAATACTCTCGCGCCACTCAACTGATCAAACAAATCATCTATCCGCGGTAGAGGATACTTGTTCTTCCTCGTCACTTTATTCAACTCGCGGTAGTCTACACACAAACGAAGGGAACCATCCGCCTTGGTAGCAAACACAACTGGTGCTCCCCATTCAGAAACACTCCTTCTGATAAATCCCTTCTTCAAAAGATCGCTGACTTGCACCTCGAGCTCTCGCTGCTCTCTTGGTGCCATACGACGAAGTGGCATCACTATAGGCCTGGCATCCTTTACCAAATCAATACGAAACTCAATCTCTCGGTGTGGTGGGAGTCCGGTCACTTCTTCGAAAACATCCGGATACTGGCCAACCACGGGCAAACCTGACAACTCACTATGCGGAATGTCGAGGGAGTTTAGAAAACTAGCCAATACCCCCTTACTGGGTAGACCACCAAACACTATCCTCCGCCCATCATCCGCTCTAGCTGTCACCAACAAGCCCTCACAGTCTACCACCACCCCGTATCTTTGGAGCCAATCTACTCCCAAAATAATGCCAAACCCAGTAAAGCCCAAAACAAAGCAATCACAAACAAACATGCATCCATGACTCGATAGAACCACATTACGACAAATCATGCTAAGACTAGTCGAACCACCAATCGGGTTCGTCACTACTAAAGGTCTATCGACAATCTCGGGCTCCAATCCCAACCTATCTACCAGGTCACTAGATATGAAAGAACTGGAAGCTCCGGTATCAAACAAAACTCTAACAGGAACATCATAAACAGAAAGCATACCTTGAATGACGACATTCTTTCCCTTCTCCGCCGCAGTTGGGGCATTCGACGAAGAAGGAATAGCATTAAGAGCATATGCTTTCACCATTTGCTTTTCCTTAGGGGGCTGCGGACACTTGTCCTTATGATGTCCCAATTGACCACAATTGAAGCACTTCCTATCCGCTGGCTTGGCCCGACAATTACTAGCATAATGGCCCTTCTTACCACAGCTGAAGCACTCCACTTCTTGCTTATTCCTTTTCTTCTGGCCATCCTTAGCCTGATTCTGCTTTCTCTTATTCTGAGAACTACCTTTGCCTCCACCACTAGCTTGTGGCTTTGGCTCTTCTGCGGATGCAACTTCAGTCTTCGGCTTAGGGTAGAGACTTTCTGACCTTAACGCTTTCCCCACAATCGATTCAAACGTCTCATCGATGTGGTTAATAAGTTTTTCCCCCAAGTACTGATCCAAACCAGTTATGAATTTCTCATTCTTCTTCTCGGCAGTATCAATAAGAGATAACCCGTACTTCGACAAGGTGTCAAATTCAGCAATATACTCCGAGACAGCTCTGCCATTCTGCTTGAGCTCCAAGAATTTCTTAAACAACATTGACTTCTGAGCAGCTGGGATGAACTTCTCACTAAAGCGAGCCTTAAACTGCTCCCAAGTAATCTGATCTTCGGGAGTAGCTGCCTTTATATCATTCCACCAATTCATTGCCCGCCCTTGCAGCTGACGGGACGCTAGCTTTCTTTTCATCGCATCCTCGATACCCAAATCCTCGAAGATACGTTCGCAACTATCCAACCAATCTTGAACATCCGTAGCCGACTCCGTTCCGTGGAACGGCTTCCCACCAAGACTAGTATAGTCCTTATTCAGTTTGGCGAAGTCGACTCTCGGCGCCTGCACTACTGGACCACCACCATTTCCACCATTGGGAGCTGCCCTCTGTACATCTCTAAGCATCTCTCTCATGAGGTCAGTAAACATCGTCCTCATGTCAGCAGCATTCCCATTATTGGTTCCCCTACCAGCACCTCTAGTATCTCGGCTCATCGTCAATCTGAAAAAGGAAATGATTAACGATTCCATAGTGGTGCTAGTGCAGTACGACTTCATCCTTATACTACTAATAGTATATATATATAGCTTTTAAAAACCAAAGTAATCACAAATACGCTCTCTCGTATACGTATACTATCTCTCCCTGATAATTTCCCTAGGTTAACTACGCAACCTAGAGCTCTGATACCAAGTGTGACGGCCCGTCTCGCACCAGCCTGCATTTCCTCCAAGAGTGCGCTGTACACGTGCCCGACTAGCACAAGACGGTCGTCAGAAGAAAGGAAAGAAGGGAATGAACTAATCAAAGAACCTGTAGAATGTCTCACAACGCATGGGATAAAATATAATAATAACATACTTGACATAAAACAGGCGAGACAGTGCATAAGCTGATAACTAATAATCAATGTCAACATCAAAGCAGCGGAAATCCAAATACAGCTTATTACAACTTTCCAAATTTACTGTCTCTAAACAAAAGAAAGCTGAAATAGAAGATACACCAACAATGCCCAAGCAGTGATCTTCAACAACACAGGGAGAATACTATGTATATAGTACGTGGAAGCCTCCTGCTCGTCTCCGGATCATCTACCCGTGCATCACCAGCTAACCTGTCTCTAGTCTGCTCGTGTGAGCACCCAGAGTAATAAGAAGAGACATAAAACTCTGGGTCAGACATAAAGCCTGGTATGAGCGATAAGCATCTAAACAGAATAATAACAGGTATACTAAGCCATACCTGAACCTGGACCTGCAACCAAAGAGTTAGTACTACATACCGTACGATACTCCAAGGTGCCATAATAAATAGTGTAAGGATACGGGGGTGGGGTGAGTATGTCACAATGATAGCAAACAAATCATCCATAGCAACCATCCTCGCATCTCTCACTCAGTGCGTAAAGCGTACGGCATCTACCACTTTGGAACACTAGACAAACTGAGGTAACGACGAATCCCGACTTGTAGAAACCCTGCTGTGACCAAGCCAAACACTTGGAGTCATGACCAAACATTTCAATGACCCACTTCATTGGTCATAGCCCTTGGTTCTACCAATGCCATAATGGCCCTGAATCTGCCTTCGTACCTCCTACCATAGTGGTCCAAAGCTATAGGTGTCGATAACTCCTTAGCACGCGTCCCGCAGCAAAGCCCAATCATGAAGTGAACTCGTTGATTCCCATCTGAATCTTAAGCTCTAACTTCTCATTTGGACTTCCTTTGCATCTCGGGTTTGGTTGAATTGGAGTGGGTCTTCAGAAGAGTCATCGCGTAGTAGTAATAGCCCACGTATGGTTCGGTTCGGTGCTCCTCATCTAGCTTGGTTCGGTTCGGTATAACCTTCCTGATCGGTTCGGATTGGTGGTCCTCGTCTAGCTTGGTTCGGGTCGGTAGTCCACTTCGGGTCGGGTCGGTGTCTTCCTCCGGGTCGGGTCGGGGTCCTCCTCCAGGTCGGGTCGGGTGTCCTTCCCTCCAGCGCTCCAATCCCTAGCTTATTTCTTCTTTGCTTCCGATCCGAGCCCTGCATCTCCAAGTCGATCCGATCGGGCCTCCAATCACTCTTCCGATCCGATCCGCTCCGCTCCCTAGCTTACTCCGATCCGATCCGCTCCATCGCTCCGATCCGATCTTCTGTCCAACTCCAACTCTAAACAATGGCCTTCCTTCCTGCCAAACTTCTTCCAGTGGCAAGTCCTCATCCAGTTCGGATTCCCTTGGTCAGTTCCCTAGTCCGATCCGACCCCTTTCTCCGATCCGAACCGGTTCGGAGCCTGCACACTTCTGCAACTTTCCAGCGAGCTTTCTACGCCATTCGACGACGTTTTCGAGCAATTTAACTATTCTAATCAATCATGAAACATACCATAGGGTCATAGCAACATGTAATAGCAACCACACACAGCAAACAACAATTTAAATGAATCAAAATGGATCAAAAGTAGCTAAAACTTCATATTTTCCCTTAGGCACTCTTAATCATGTTTAGGCATACAATTAACAAAACACATCGAAATTATCTCAAATTTCTAACAGAGCCTTAAAACATTATTTTAGAATTTTAAGAATTTTTCCAGAATTTATTTACGTATAAATTCGCTAATCTTCACTAATTACCCTTAATCACCGTAATTAGTGCAAAAACTATGCAAATCACTCACCTTGGCCACAAATGAAATTCTCAGAACTGAAACTCCTCTGATTTGGGGCGAATACTGGTGTCTAACAGCAGCTCTAACCTTGCTTTGGTGCTTTTTCTCCTTAATTTGGTGTTGCTAAGCCTAATCTTCAGTTAGAGAGTGATTTGGAGTGTTTTAGATGTAGAAAGCCATTACTAAGGTCTCAAGGAGGTTTGTGGCGGCTCAAAACTGAAATGAAAGTGACAACCTAACCCTAATCAGACCTCCTATACCTCTAAACCCGAAATTCCCCTTGGGCCTAGCTGCTAATCACCCGGTTAAGCCCAATTAAGCTGTCTTTCACCATCTGAAACTTGTTTCAGCCATTTCTCCCAAATGGTGAGTCCGTTTGGCTAATGTGACCACTCTACGGAAAGAGAAACCATCATCCGAAGCCAATGGAAGTGGTTTCAGGTCAAAACTCCTATCCAGTCAAAAGTTATGGCCAAAACAGTGCCAACTAGGGGTAAAATGGTCATTTAAAAATCGGGAAAAATCATGAACATGGGAAATGACCCCAATAGTCGTCTCCCAAAGTTACATGACCATACGACTTCGTATGTAAAAGAAATAAATACTCTACGATCCTATGATGCGTAGAATGCGGGTCGTTACACGAGGGCCGCACTCGCTATAACAATTGCGAACCAATTAAATGCCAAAATAAAACGAAGCACTTCATCATTTGGGCTTTGGATCAGACTTGGATTTTTTGGCAGCTTTCTGAGCAGCCTTAGTTTCCTTTTCAGCTTCGGTCATAACGCGTTTCAACTTTTTCTTCCCTGTAGCCGAAGTGCTGGAATCAGTCGATTTTTTCTTAGGAGTCAGAACGCTGGAATCAAGAGAAGACTTTTTAGCAAGCTCTTCTGTAATAGATCTAGTTGAAAGCTTAACAACTAACCTTGATCCAGGGTCCACCACTGCAAGAGGCTTAAGGCTTTCGGGGTCCAGGTCTTCAACCTTTAGCTGCATACGTTTATCTTGTTCGGCTTTCATTTCAGCCAAAGTGATGTCGTCAGCGCTTTTTGGATCCCTGACTATAGCCACATCAGGGTCTTCCTCATGCCCTTCGCTACCGCCATCATCTTTCAAGGCGTCTATCATCTCGTCATCGTGAGGAGCATCAGCCTTATCCTTTTCTCCTTCAGCCTTCTCCGCTGACTTTGCTCCGGCGATGGTTCCCTGAGGCATGTCTGTCTTCTCGGATGGTTCAACACCTACAGAATGAGAAGCAACAGTTATCAACTCAGGAGAAAATAAAGGATCCTTCATTGATTGCCCGATTATGTGATGAAAAGTGGAGACAACTTTGACGAATTGGGGTGAAAAGGTAGAAATACCTTCCGATGATTTCTCAGCTGGAGTGACTGCCGTCTCTGATGCCGTCTAGGGAATGCGGGATAAAAGAGATGCCTGAGGGATCTCCGGGTTTTCGGGGTCGTATCCCTCAACTTCAGAAGTTTCAGCGGCAGTAGAAGAAGAACCAGCCTCAGAGATATACTTTTGTTTGGCCATCCTCTTTTCCTCCTCCATAGCAGCAGCGATGAGGTGACGCCCCTCGGCCAGACGTGCCGGCTCATCATCTGTTAGATATTTTTCCATGATCTTGTCTTCGTCGACGGAATCTACCTTGAGTTCTTCTTTCTCCTATTCAATAATTTGGCTCCATACGTGAACCAAGGTGGTCGGATAATCTTCAATCCAAGAGATGTTTCGGCGACGAATTATATGCGCAAAAAATTCGATCATTAATTCGCCGAAACCATGCACATCCTCCTGGGCCTCTGACAGCTGCTTGCGGGTCCCTTCGGCGGACTTAATAATACTTTCAACATTACCCTCCGCTAGGGCAGCCCTGTTTTCGGCCTCCATCAACTTGGAAGCCAAGTCAGCGTTTTTCTTCTCCAATTCAACGTTCTTTCTCGCTAACTTGGCCTTTTCTCGCTCAAGAGCAGTGTAAGCAAGTTGCATTTTTGCATTATCCGACTTAGCATCTTCTGCTTGCTTTTTTAGCTCCAAGCACTCTTGACTATGAGACTCGAGCAAGTCATGATAACGTTTTTGTAGCTCTTCAAGTTGCTACTTGAAGTTGGTAGCATCTCGTTGAGCAATGACAAGTTGGGCTTGTGTATCGTCAAGGTCTTTCCCCAAATTTTTCAAGGCCTTTGCGTCGGCTTCTGCAATCTTTTTCATTGAGTTAGTATCCGTGATTAGAGTTCGGATAATTCTGGAGAGGTTACGTGAATACTTGAACATCTCCGAATATTGTTTTTCGACTGCGTCAATCTTCGCTTTGGCCTCGTCTGCCCACCTTGAGGAAATAGGCTCAAGAGCAGGTAAGAAAGTCATATTTTCAAAATAATGTTCGGGGAATTGTTTTTCCAGATAGCCCGTTTAACTCTAGCTTCAGCATCCAATGGTGGAGGTGCGTTATATGTTAGCTCAGTATCCTTATGATGAGCGGGCACAATGGCCTCCTCACCCTTCCTAGGCCGCTTACCAGAAACCTTATGCTTGCCTCGTGAGTCGGTATCTTTCGGCGGGCTCCTTTCCCTACTGCGTTTTTCTTGAGGAGAGGTTTGATCTTTTGACTGCGACGTGTCTTCTCCTCGACGACCTTGGTAGCTTTTGTACCGTTCTAGATCCGACCGAACGGGGGAACGAGAGCGCGAGGTTCGCGACTGATAAGAGTCATGAGGCCTTCTATCCTCTCTACCCCGGCTTTTGCGGCGATCATGCTCAACATCAGAAGGGGGTCTAGTCATGCTGCGACGAATTTTCCTGATGTCATAATGAGGGCGAGACATTGTACCTGCGCAACGATGCAAGTGGAATTCAGAATCAGTATTCTCATGAGAAGTAAGTGTTGTGATGTGTGGTGCTATTGGGTTAAGTGCATCCTAACTGGCGTGCCCCCTGACAAACCCGAGTCCGAAGCCAAGCCAGTGTGAATGGGCTCTTTGGCCTTAACAGGAGTAGTCTCCTCTGAAGAAGTAAAAACTAAAGGATTTGTGCCAAAATTCTCGGAGGTATAGATAGTTTTAGGTAGGGGAGATCTCCTAAGCCCTGAAATGTAGGATCATCGGTAGTAGGAGCATCTCCTTGGGAAGCGTTTGTTGGCAGCTCTTTAGGAGATAAAGATTTCTCAGGGGAAATAGCATCCCCAGGGACGATGTACCCTTCTCGGTGTTTTTCAGCTATGTTGGCCAGCTCATCGTCTTGAGTTGAAGATGGCGAAGGTGAAGTTCGAAGTGGCATTGTGGGGCTTTTCGAGCTCTCTCCCGTTCCTAGAATTACATCCACTGGGGGGATGTATACATATGGACCCGACTCGTGACCTATGCTACGGGTAATGGACAATAGCCCGTGATGATGAAGGTATTCATCCTTAAGGACTTCATCGATGGTTAGAAATTTTTGGTCGCCATTAAGGAGTTGATGCATCCGATCAAAGTACACTTGACCCGATATTTGTTTTGGATTATCAACTGCAAACAAAAAGAAAACGGATTAATGTGTTAGCGTGAACGTTCAGAGTTGAGATTTAGAAAACCAATGCTTTACTTGATTTTTTCCATCTCCTGGCACATCCCAACTGTTGCCTGATATAAAACCATTCTATCTTAGAATCGCCGGCCTTGCTGCTAAATGGCGCTGAAATGATTTTCCTTTTTGGGACTGATTCGAAGTAAGAAAAGGAAGGAGTTTCTCGAGTCCGATGCTTGAAATTATAAAAAAAATTGAACGTCGTCGAAAGTGAGCTCTGTACCTAAAATCTCTCGGTATGCTATATATAAGGTATATAGGTAAGCATAGGAGTTGGGATGTAGCTGCTTGGGGGCAATCCGCATCTGTCTTAGAAAGTCAACAACAAAAGGAGAAAACGGTGGAATAGCCCCACCCATGCACATCAATCGGGTGATTGCCATAAATCCTTCAGGAGGACTGTGAGGACGGTCAGTTTTCGATGGCAGCAGAGTATCCCTTTTTAATATCCCGTGCTTTAGACATATGCGAGCAAGTTTGTCATCGTCGATTCAACAGAGTCTGTGGGTGATTCCAAGATAATGGCAGACTCAAATTTGTCGGGAGCTCGATTATCTCCAATCCCTCCTTCCTCTTCATAGCCCAGAGAAACTTCGCTGTCAGAAGGCGTTTCGTTGTTATGCGCTCCTACTTCATAATCTGAGCCCTTGTCATCCCATTCAGGGTCTGAAGAGGAAGATATGTCATCGAGAGTATATTTCTCAGAAGTTTCTACAATTTCCGTCTTCTTTGCTAATCTAGAAGAACGTCTCTTGGCCATGATCACTAGACTATTGAAGAAACAATAACAAGAATTAGAGTAAAGTTGCCCGTGTCCCCCGTGTGTGTATGTGAACCAAAGTGCATGCTACGTGTGACAAAGATGCAAAGCAAACACATGAAAGCGTGATATGAAGATTTAAAGAAGTAATAATGTTCAGAACGGATCTTGATATTTGTTTATGTTCGCAGGGCATTATCCTAACTGTCCATTAAGTTGAAGATTATATTAAGAATTGGTTTAACCAGCTAAGCAAGGTCTTATGTGCAATCTTGGGCTGTTTTTCGGTTCGGTTCGGATACACGCACTAGGGTCGGATCAAGGAGAAAGCCTTGTGCTAGCCTGGGACGAAAGTTGATGCCCAGTGACCATAGTCGGATCGGTTCGGAGGTGAGTACTTGGACGGTCCGGATCGAATTGAGCAGCCATGCTTCTCCCCTTCTTTGTTTCACATTCCGATCCGGTCCGGTAAAGTAAGTCTTGTTCTTCTCTTGGCTTGCAAGACTGACCTGAACCGGTCAGTTAAACCCCATTTTCGTCTCTGTCTTGTCATCCGAACCGATCCCCTACACTTCTCCTCTCCCTTTTTCCCTCCTCTTTGGGGTCAAGCTCGATCCTATGTTGAAAGTCCCAACTGAAATCGAGTACTAATGCATTTAAACGCTCAACGAAGAATCTTAACCCCCTCCACTGTCGCCTCGAGAAAAATTTAACGCCATTAACGACGATGGCGGAGTGGAGGAGGTCATGGTGACGAAATCCATTGAATACCCCGCTGGAATCGTTCAAGGAAACAGTGAATCTAAGCTAAAAGCAATTAGAAAGATAAGATTCAAGATTATAAAACTACCTATGTGTTAGATTTGGGGATTAAAACAAGAGAGTTTCAGAGTTTTTGAAATTCTAGGGTTTTGAGGCAAATTTCGTTGGAAGAGGATAATAAAAGAGGAAGAGGAAGAAGGAGACGGGGGATGGGGGGTACATATATGAAATCGTAGTGACCACTCGTATTCCCAGTTTCCCCCAACCCGTTTGGACCGGGAGTCAAGCCCACAAAGTCCCTATGGCCTGTTGATCCATGGTGAAGCGATACTGGTGTGTCTGTTCGGATGTACCACTGGAGGAAATCCATTCGGATCGGAATCCGAACCAAAGGGGGCTATATACACTGATTTGACACGCGGGGTGAATTTGAGGAAAAGTAAAGAAAAAGCTTACCTGGAAGAATCACTGGACGTTAAATAAAAGTCCTCAAAGTTGTTTGAAAATGAAGAAAGTAATTCATATGGATTATGGATATATATAAGCAGCAAAAGCCACGGTGTTATGAAGCGACACGGCACTACAAGTAAATAGAGATGATCATTCAATGATTCTGATTCAAAGGATGTTTTGTAAATTGCTTTGAAGCACACTTTATCTTAAATAAGAGTGTACATCGAGGGGGCAAAATATTAGCCTACTTTGTGAACTAGGCTACACAAAGAGCAAACAGTGAGAAAGACACCAATCGGTTCAGATCGGAGGAAGATAGCCCAGGAGGTATGTAACGATCAAGAATGCAGAGATTACATCGGATCGGATCGGATCGGATCGGAGGAGTATGGCAGCAACATCATAAAGCAGGTGGCTTCGGCGGTTCGAATCGGAAGAAAACTTCAGCGGCATCAGAAGAAAGCAAGCAATCCCATCAGTTCGGATTGGATGAGTACGTCAGCAGCATCAAGGGACAGCAAGTTGCATCACCAGATCGGATTGGAGGCACCGATCCGAACCCCTTTTTCCCCTCGAACCTATGACCGTTGCTGCGCATATCCCCTGAAGACTCGGACAAGGTCTGACCATTTCTCCCATGATCTCCTACTAAATCAATGCGCTGTAGCCATCGTGGAGTCTCCGAACCCGACTCTCAAGGGATGGATGCCACGCAATTCCGAGTCGGAGCCACTTTGAGGAGATTTTTCACCTATAAATACATCATCCAGGGGCATTTGAAAGGATCTTTTGGCAAATTCTCAGTCCTTACTTCCTCCATAACCGAATTCTACAATCATATTCAGATCAAAATCATCTCTTAAAGTCCGTTTTGAGAGATTTGAGTGAGTTTATGCATTGTAATTGTGAAGTTGAGTGAGAATCATTGCTATATTTGTATTCAAATCATCAATTAAAAGAAAATAAAGTGGACGTAGGCTCGTTAACGCCGAACCACTATAAATTGCGTGTTCTTTATTGCTTTTTGATTCTATTTCATTGAATTCATAGCTAATTTGGGTGTTAGAGCCAATTTTTGGTCTAACAGGAGTCTTTGTTGTCGGGAAATTCAAGGCTTGACGAAAGAGGGATTCTCTTCTTCCCTAAGCTTCAAGCGGTTTTAATGGTATCCAATGTCCTTCTCACAATGTCAAATCAAGCAAATGCCAACCCCTTTCAAGTGTGAGGTCAAGGATATTTATAGGTAGTGGAGTTGGTGTGAGATAAGGACCATAGGCCAGAATTCATATCCCGAAGCACTGCACACTTTTTTCGTACCCCCAGGATATAAATTTTGTATCTTGGGGACACGAAATTCGTATCTGCGACAACCGCGCATAACCCCTGACACGAAATTCGTATCTGTGACAACCGCCCATAGCCCCCGCTCTTAACAAAAAGAATAATACGCTTAAAGGTGTACCAGGCGGACATGGACGATCATCAAGGTAGGTAAACATACACAGAACCTATCGTAGAACTAACAGCATAAGGATAAAGTATAATACAACATATGCAACAGGTAGAAATAATGAAGCATCACATACTAGAAATCCAAACTTCCAAATCATCCTGAAAATATCCATACAGCTTTGGAATACACTTTAGAAGTCTATACATAAAGTCTCACTACATAACTCTCAGAGAATGCATCAAATAGAACAACAACGAAAATACTCAATATTATAGTAGCAAACAAAATACGCAAGCCTCTAGCTCATCTTCGATCAGCAGCTCGGTCTATTAAGATTTACCATCTACAACCTGATACTCAATCTTCCTATCCACAACAATGTAGATGAATAACCCAAGATAGTGAGAGAAAACATAAAACCTTGAGTCAGACAACAGTCTTAGTGAGTGATAAAACAACTATCTAACATCTTAATGAAGTATATGAGAATAGGTAGATGAATCAGCCAAATCTACCAACATCACTAGAGAAGAAACCCCAAACTTGTCTTCCCCACATCCGACAGTGATAGCCTTTACACAAAAAGAAGTAGTAATCATAACAACTAGTTTAATTCCCACATAAACTTCCCTAATCGAGATCCACATCCCTTAAGAACAAGCCACGAAGGCCGAAACCAACATCAGACAAGCAACCAAGGGATATCTCCTTCGACGCCGAACAACCTATGTAGGAAGGTAAAAGCAAAGCAAACAATCATCCATGACCCTGGCTATCACCGAATAATCCTGCTTCGAAACAATCGTTAATCATATGACGGCCAACCATGCCATATTTCAAGGGCTAATGGTAACCCCAGTTCTAGCAAAACCACCATACACCTTCACGACTCGTATGTTTGTCCAACCTTGACAATTAGGCCCTTCACGAACGTCCAGGGTACTCGATCAGCAATCTTCCGGTCTTTTAGATGTCTCTATTATATCCTTGCTTTGAGCCTGCTAGAACCTACGACAACGATAATTTCTCAGCCTTCAGTACCTCTAGTCGTCCTTCCTGACGGCTGTTCTTAGCTCAAGCACCCTTCTCGAGCAACCATTATCCATCAACTCACAACCTTTGAGTTATCTTCACATTCGTTGCTTTTCAATGATCAACGAACATCTAGCATCACTTTGAACATTCCCCATTGAACTCGTGTCGAAGTTAGAACCATCATCGACTCAAAAACAAGCTTCGTTTGGTCGATATTGCATTTCATAGCATTTCCAGCTTTTCCCTATGAAAAACTGGCCAAAATGTCAAAGCAGCCTTTTGCAGCGCTTGTGGAATGCTATTATATCTCTTGGTTCAATTCTACATCATTTTGGTGTTAAAAACTAAGTAAACCATCAAAACAGCCTTTCACAGCGTTTCTAGAACGCTATTATATGTCCTGGTTCAATTCTGGGACTCCTTGGCACTGTCATTTGATACTCTGACACTTGTATTGTGAAAATAGCGTAAATCCCCAGCGCGCACCTTGGAAAATCACCAATTTTACCGTGTGCAGTCTGTCTGGTACTTGGTACTCTGACACTTGGTACTTTGGCACTTGGTACTTTAGCATTTAGCACGATCCATAGCATTTTGCATGATCATGCTATGAAAACACCCAGATCTAAGGAAATTGCACGATCCATAGCATTTTACATGACCATGCTATGAAAACACCCCAGATCCATGAAAGATTGCCCAATCCATAGCATTTCGCCTGATCCATGCTATAAATACACTCAGATCCATCTCAAACACCCCCGATCAACCTCAAACACCCCCGATTAATCTCAAACACCACCGATCACTCTCAAACACCACCGATCAATCTCGAACACCACCGATCACTCTCAAACACCACCGATCAATAAATCAACCGTCAACAAATCACATCAAAACAACAATCATTCAAACAACGATTTTCATTACAATAACATAGAAAACTTACCAGTTTAAGTTGTTAATTAGATCCTATGGTGATTTGAGTTAAAAAACATACTTACATCGATTAGATCTATGCAAAAACAACTTGAAATGATGAACGTGAGATCAAACAACCCATATACTTGATTGAATCCGTGTGAGAAATGCATACCATACACCAAATCTTAAATCTAGCTCAAAATCGATGAAATATAAATCCATACAGTGAAGATCTATCTTCAAACCTCTCGATTTGATGTGATCTATCTTCATTTGATGTAGATCTAGCTCCCTTTGATGTAGACCTTCGATTCTCTTATGTAGATCTGGAATTTTAATGGTGGAAAGGTGTATTTGTTGAAGCAAGGAACAATCACCAGCTCTGTTGACGGGCAAAACTGTCGCACGCCAACACCCAATGTGTATGTGTGAACAATTATCCAAATAAGCAGTAAAGTATGTAAATGCGGAGCTTTTATAGTGGTTTGGCACTAACGACTACATCAACTTTATGATCCTTATTCATCTTATCTTTTGTCGATTACAAAGTTGTACAAGTTCATACAATGACTAAGTTCATAGTGTTACAATGGAATAGCAATATATATGCTTGTTCTACACTTAGGCTAAATTGCCCTTCTTCTTCCTTGTTGAAAAGCGTTGACTTGGTCAACGATATCCAATTTTGGTGTTCATGTACATGAAGTTCAAAAGTAGCATAACAATCCTTGTTAATGTTCAAGTGTTGAAGGAAAACATGCTTGCCAGGTTTTAATTGTCCATGCCATCTCCCAAGGCCATGGGGGAGGTGTTGGAAGCTATTAATGAGTGTTTGGAGCTCTCAAGGTCCAAAAATTCCAAGGGGGAAGCCTCCAAATGAAGGCCAAGGCTTGGGGTATTTATAGAAGGAAGGTTAGGTAGGAGTAGGTGAGCTGCGAGACCCACCAAAGCCAATTTCCCCTGGTGTGGGGTACGAAATTTCGCACCCCTGCCTTGGGGGTTTGAAATTTCGAACCCACTAGTAGGGTTCGAAATTTCGACCCCACCAGGATCGAAATTTTGACCCCACCAAGGGGTGCGAAATTTCGAACACCCTGGAGAGATTCGAAATTGATAGAGAATGACGTTGAAATCATACTACCGAGGGAGTTGAAATTCCTAAATGCAAAGTGAAGGAATTTGAGTTTTCATGAGTTTGAACTAAAGGGTTCTGAGCTTCCGGCATGGAGAAAATCGGATGAATCGAGCGGTGCCTACAGTTTCGACCTAACTGGCTAGGTCGATCGCCGCCGGGACTGTGGGGCCTCGGACCCCCACCGGCGCTGTGCACGGACCCGCTTGACGGCTCGCCTTCGGCTCGGAGCATGGCTCGACTAAGAGTTTATTGGGCCCGACAGGTGCCACCTGATAGAGGCTTCGGGTCTCCTTGCATTTGCGACGTGACTTCAACCCAACTGCTTTGTACTTTCTGATGCTTGAGCGCGTCGCTCACCAAATACTTGACGTGTGACATCTTCGACAGAAAAGCGTGTCAATAAGCTCAATCAAATAAGAGAATGAAGAAAGTAACCCCTTCTCCATACCTCTAACCCCCATTTATAGCCTCCCACCAGCCCACTAATGGGCCTCTCCAAATCTTCCCATTAAGGATCTAAAAACCTAAACAACAAATTGTGAAACACTAAAACATCGATTCCTCCCAAACCGCTGAACCAAATCTTTAATGTAACCCCTCTACGGAATGGGAAACATCATTTCCTTTCCAATAAAACTGATCTCAGCACCTGATTCGATCCGAGTAAAAAGTTATGCCTAATACAAGGCTGACAGGGGCAAAATGGTCACAAATAAAATTGGTAAAAATTATGGACATGCCTCACATCCCCATAATCAACATATTAAAATATGAGAATGAGCCAACCTTCAGGGAACAAAATAAAAATATTTTATGATCCTCCGATACGTAAAATGCGGGCTGTTTCGCCCCCGAAATTCCAAGCAAACACAAGCAACCTAATAATTACGCATGCCTATCATCCATGAGCAGCCAATTCTATCACCCAAACTAGCAGCCATCAAGCCATGCATCCACAACCTTATCCTAGCATGCATAATTCTAGAAACAATCGCAATAGTACAAGTTACGATGATGTAAGGTGACACAAAATCAATGGGTCATACCGACGAAGTGTTCTGGATGGGTCGCCTTCATACTCTCTTCCATCTCCCATGTACAATCATTGCCATCCTCACTCCATTGTATCTTGACTAGCTTAATTGTCTTCGTCCTAAGTTGTTTCGTGTCATTACCCACAACACGAAGCGACTTACGAGGTCTCGTAACTTTGGCTTCAACTTCTAGGTCTTCATACTGCTTTGGAGATACCACCACGTTTGAATCATGCACGAACTTCCAAAGATTGGACACATGAAAACATTATGCATACTTAACATCTTCTCGGGTAACTCCAATTTATACGTGAGCTTTCTAATCCGCTCAACTATCGGAAACGGTCCAACGAATCTTGGAGCCAACTTTCCTTTTGTTCCCAAACCTAACCACATGCTTCAACAGCGAAATCTTTACAAAAACCATATTGCATACATCAAATTCCAAATCTTTTCGACGCTTATCAGCATAACTCTTCTGATGATTTTGGGCTACCTTCATTCGTTGTCGAACAGTCTCGATACTATCTAAGGTCTCTCTTATCATCTCTGGACCAAGTACTAGCTTATCTCCAGTTTCTAACCAACAGGCTGGAGAATTATACAGTCTACCATATAACGCCTCGTATGGTTCCATTCCAATGCCCGACTGGTAGCTATTATTATATGCAAACTCAACTAGATGTAGATGGTCTTCCCACGATCCCTCAAAGTCTAATACACAAGCTCTAAGGAGATCTTCCTAAACTTGGTTGACCCTTTCGGTCTGACCATCAGTCCGGGGATGACAGGCCGTACTCAAACACAACTTGGTTCCCAAAGCTTCTTGTAAACTCTTTCAAAATCCACTTGTGAATAATGGATCTCAACCACTTACTATTTTTTTCGGGTACCATGGAATCGAACTATCCATTTTATATAAAGCCTAGTCAACTTCGATGCCGTCCTAGTCGATTTAACAGGAATAAAACTTGCACTTTTGGTCAAGCGATCCATGAAGACCTAAATTCTTTCGTTTCCTACCCTTGTTCTAGGTAGTCCATCAATAGAATCCATCGATATCTACTCCCACTTCTACATAGGAACTTCCAATGGCTGAAGCAATCCACTCGGCTTCTTTTTTTTTTAGCTTTCACCAACCGGCAATTCATGCACTTGGAATTTTTTCCCAATATATAGCTTCATCCCTTCTCAGTAGTAAGCTCGCTTCATGTCCTGAAACATCTTATTACCACCAGGATGAATCGTCAACTTTTACTGATGATATTCCCTCAGAACCTCATCTCTCAATCCGTCGATATCAGGAACAACCAGTTGTCCTTGCTTTCGAAGTCATCCCTCTTGATTGACCTCGAACTCTTTATTCTCTAGTTCCATCTTCTAGATAAACTCAACAAGCTTTGCATCTTGCTTTTGGCTCTCTCCATTCTTCTCAATAAGAGTAGAACTTATCGATAAGATTGCCAACATTTCAGGTTCCAACTCACATCTTTGCCTAAAATCAAATCTTGCCAAAAACTTGAGGCTCTTCAATTCCGAAAAAATTACTCCCAATCCTGCATGTCTTCGACTCAACCATCTGCAACTACATTACCTTTTCTTGGAGTAGGCTATATAAAAATCATACGATGCCAAAAACTCCAACCACCTTTGTTGCCGAAGATTCAAATCCTTTTGGGAGAAAAAATACTTCAACGACTTGTGATCCGTGAAAAACTCGAATTGAACTCCCAACATGTAATGTCTCCACATATTCAGAGCAAACATGATCGCTATCAACTCCAGATCATGAGTTGGGTAATTCCTTTCGCGTGGCTTCACTTGTCAACTTGTATAGGCCACAACACTATCCTTCTGCATCAGTACTGCTCCAAGCCTAGTACCACATGCATTGGTATACACAACCATTTCTTCATTCACACTTGGACTAGTCAATACCAGAACAATCGTTAGTCTCTCTTTCAGGATCCCAAAAGCTTGCTCTCACTTTGCATCCCATGTGAACACTTGGTTCTTCTTCGTCAATCTTGTTAATGGAACAACTATCTTAGAGAAATCCTTGATAAACCATCGGTAATAACCATCCAACCCAAGGAAACTTCTCACATCCATTGCATTCTTATAGGCCTATCCCAGTCCTGCATTGCTGTCACTTTAGCGGGGTCAACTGCTATCCCAATTCCAGAAACAACATGGCCTAAGAACCTCACTTCGGTCTTCCAGAAGCGAAACTTCGAAAACTTAGCTTTCGATTGATGCTTTCGCAAGATTTCAAACACAACTCTCAAATGCATCTTATGTTCTTTCTCATTCCGAGAATGAACCAGAATATCGTCCACGGACACAAGCACGAACTTGTTCAACTAATCTTTGAACACCCTATTCATAAGATCCACAAAATATGCTAGCGTGTTAGTCAACCCGAATGACATTACCAACCATTCGAAGAAACCGGATGGTGTCCTAAAAGCAGTCTTTGGCACACTATCCTTTGCCACTCTCAACTAGTGAAATCCCATTGCCAAATCCATCTGAGAAAACATTTTGGCCTCATGAAGCTGATCGAACAAGTCATCTACCCTTGGTAATGGATACTTGTTTTTCTTGGTCACCTTGTTCAGCTCATAATGGTCCATACACAATCTTAACAAGCCATCAGTCTTAGTTGAAAACACAACTGGTGCACCCCATTCAGATACACTTCTCCGAATGAATCCTTTTCCTAGAAGGTCACAAACTTGCACCTATAATTCTCGCTGTTCCGTATGCGCCATCCGCCTAAGAGGTATAACGATTGGTGCACCCTCGACCAAATCAGTTCTAAACTTGATCTCACGATGCGGTGGCAACCCTTTGACCTCATCAAAGACATCCTCAAACTCATTTGCGATCAGCAAAGATGACAAATCTTCCTATGGAATCACAAGCGAATATAGATAGCTTACGAAAACCCCGTCTTTGGGCTTACATCTACTCGACACCTTTCGCCCTTCCATATCCCTGACTCTAACCTCTAGCTTCTCGTAATTCACTCTTGCCGCATACCTCTTGAGCCAATCTATGCCAAAGATGATCCTAAACCCAGCGAAGGTTAACAAAATGCAATCACTCACAAAGGAGAAACCATGACTCGACAACACTAGACCACGACAAATCATACAAAGGCTAGATGAACCCCCTATGGGATTAGTCACAACCAAAGGTCTATCACAAATCTCGGGTTCCAAACCCAAGCGCACACAAGCTCATTACAAATGAATGAATGCGATCCTCCAGTATCAAACAACACACGAACTGAAACACCTCGAACAGAAAGAGTACCTTGAATGAGGACACCCTTTCCATTTTCCTCTGCATTAGGATCTCTTGAAGAAGATGACACGACATCCAAAACATAAGCCTTCACAACCTGCTTCCCTTTAGCTGATTATGGACAATCCTTCTTCTCATGTCCAGGCTTCCCACACTTGAAGAACTTCTTCTCAGCTTTAGGATTCTTACACTCATTAGCTAAATGGCCCTTCTGTTGGTAGTTAAAGCAAACCAAATCACTCTTTGGCTTCTTCTGGCCATCCTTCCCTTTTTGTTGTTGCTTCTTCCTCTTCTCATTACTACCACCCTGCTGTGGTTTCTAAACTTCCTTGGTTGTAGCGACAACATTTTCTTCCTTAAGAAACAAGCTCTCATGACAAACAGCTTTTTCCACAATCTTCTCAAATGGATCGTCAAGATGATCCACCAATGGCCTTCCAATATAAGTATCCATACCCATAACAAACTTCTCGTTCTTCAGGTAAGGAGACTCAATGTACGAACGAGCATACTTCGACAAGGCCTCAAAGTCAGAAACATAATTAAGCACTGGCCTACCATTCTGTTTCAGCTCCAAAAATTTCTTGAATAGAACGGACTTCTGAGCAGTTCAGATAAACTTCATCTCAAACTGAACATGGAACTATTCCTAAGTTATTTCTTCCTCTAGATTTTTGAGAGTAATAGAATTCCACCATTCCATGGCCCTGCCTTATAGCTGCCTTGACGCAAGCTTTCTCTTGGTTGCATCTTCTATGCCCAAGTCTCCAAACATACGGATACAAGCATCCAACCACCTTTGAACCTCGTCAGTTGGCTCAGTCCCTTTGAATGGCTTCCCTCTAGAGATGTATAATCTTTGCACATCATCGCAAAATCCACAGCTCTGGGTACCTGCACTTGAACCCTTACATTAACTGTAGCTATATCTGGAGCGGGAGCCCTTCTCATGATCGCGACCACCATGGCTTCGAACATCGTTGGGTAGTCTGGTGTACCGCCATTTCCCCCTCCTGTACTAGCTTCCTCCCTAGCAGCGTGTCTTGATGCTCGTCTACTCATTCTAAATCTGCAATTTAGAATAATTAGCCACTTCCAAGAAAAACTGCAAAATGGAGTTCAAACGCTACTTATATATACACTAATACATATATAGTAAGCATCCAACAAAAATCTACAAGTACGTATCTCATACGTGATTACGTCTTCAAACTTTGGCTAAAATTGCTAACCAGAGCTCTGATACCAAATGTGATGACCGCCGATAACCCCCGCACTTAACAAAAGGAATAATACGCTGAAAGATGTGTCAGGCAGCCACAGACGATTATCAAGGTAGGTAAACATATGCAGAACCTATCGTAGAACTCACGTCTCAAGGATAAAGTATAACAGAAAATTTACAACATGTAGAAATAGTGAAGCATCACATAGCAGAAATCCAAACTTTCATATCATCCTGAAAATATACATACAACTTTGGAATACACTTTAGAAGTATGTACATAAAGCCTCCCTACATAACTCTCAAAGAATGCATCAAATAGAACAATAGTGGAAGAACTCAATATGTATAATAGTAAATAAAATACGCAAGCCTCCTGCTCGTCTTCGATCAGCAGCTCTGTCCACTAAGATCTACCATCTACAACCTGCTACTCAGTCTGCCCATCCACAATAGCATGGATGAACAACCCAACGTAACAAGAGGAAACATAAAACCTTGAGTCATATAACAGCCTTAATGAGCGATAAAACAATTATCTAACATCATCAATGAAGTATATGAGAATAGGTAGATAAATCAACCAAATCTTCCAACGTCGCCAGAGAAGAAACCCCAAACTTGTCTTCCCCACATCCGACAGTGATAGCCTTTACACAACAAGGAGAAGCATACAAGTAGTAGAAATCATAGCAACTAGTTTAAATCCCACATAAACTTCCCTAATCGAGATCCACATCCCTTAAGCACAAGCCCATAAGACTGAAACCAACATCAGACAAGCACCCAAGAGATATCTCTTTCAACGTTGAACAACCTATGTAGGAGGGTATAAGTAAGGCAAACAATCATCCATGGCTCTGGCTGTCACCGCCTAATCCTTCTTCGAAACCATCGTTAATCATATGACGACCAACCTTGTCATATGTCAAGGGGTAATGATAAACCTGGTTCTAGCAAAAACTCCATACGCCTTCATGACTCGTATGTTTGTCCAACCTTGACAACTAGGCCCTTCACGACTGCCCAGGGTACTCAACAAGTAACCTTCCAGTCTTTTAGACATCTCTATTATACCCTTGCTTCAAGCCTGTTAGAACCTACGACAATGATAATTTCTCGACCTTCAATATCTTTAGTCGTCCTTCCTAACGACTGCTCTTAGCTCAAGCAGACTTCTCGAGCAACCATTATCCATCAACTCACAACCTTTTAGTTATCTTCACTTTCGTTGCTTTTCAACGATCAACGAACGTCTAAGATCACTTCGAACAGTCCACATTGAACTCGTGTCGAAGCTAGAACCATCGTCGACTCAAAAACAAGCTTCATTTGGTTGATACTGCATTTCATAGCATTTCCATCTTTTTCCCAATGAAAAACTGGCCAAAATATCAAAACAACCTTTTGCAGCGCTTCTGGAACGCTATTATATCGCTTGGTGCAATTCTACATCATTTTGGTGTTAAAAACTAAGTAAAACATCAAAATAGCCTTTCACAACGTTTCTGGAATGCTATTATATGTCCTGGTTCAATTCTGGCACTCCTTGGCACTTGGCATTGTCATTTGGTACTCTGGCACTTGGTACTGTGAAAATAGTGTAAATCCCCAGTGCGCACCTTGGAAAATCACTAATTTTAGCATGTGTAACCCATCTGGTACTTGGTACTTTGGCATTTAGCACGATCCATAGCATTTCACATGATCCATGCTATGTAAACACTTAGATCCAAGGAAATTGCACGATCCATAGGACTTCACACGACCCATGCTATAAAAACTGCCAGATCCAAGGAAATTGCATGATCCATGGCATTTCACATGGTCCATGCTATGAAAATTCCCAAATCCATGAAAAAATGCCCAATCCATAGAATTTCGCCATATGCATGCTGTGAAAACACCCAGATCCATCTCAAACATCCCTGATCAATCTCAGACACCAACGATCAATCTCAAACACTACCGATCAATCTCAAACACCGTCGATCACTTTCAAACACCACCAATCAATCTCAAACACCACCGATCAATCTCAAACATCAATGATCAATAAAACAACCATCAACAAATCACATCAAAACAACAATCATTCAAACAACGATTTTCATTACAATAACATAGAAAACTTACCAGTTGAAGTTGTTAATTAGATCCTATAGTGATTTGAGTTAAAAACCATAAGTACATCGATTAGATCTATGCAAAGACAACTTGAAAGATGAACATGACATCAAACAACCCATATACTTGATTGAATCGGTGCGAGAGATGCATATCACTCACCAAAACTTCAATCTAGCTCAAAATCGATGAAATATGAATACCGATAGTGTAGATCAATCTTCAGACCTCTTGATTTGATGTGATCTATCTTCGTTTGATGTAGATCTAGCTCCCTTTGATGTAGATCTTCGATGCTCTTATGTAGATCTTGAATTTTAATGGTCGAAAGGTGTATTTGTTTGAGCAAAGAACAATCACAAGCTCAACCAAATGAGAGAATAAAGAAAGTAACCTCCCTCTCCATACCTTTAACCCCCCATTTATAGCCTCCCACCAGCCCGCTAATGGGCCACTCCAAATCAGCCCATTAAGGCTCTAAAAACCTGAACAACAAATTGTGAAACACTAAAACATCGATTCCTCCTAAAACGCTGAACCAAAATTTTAATGTGACCACTCTATGGAATGGGAAACATCATTTCCTTTCCAATGAGACTGGTCTCTGCACCTGATTCGATTCGAGTCAAAAGATATTCCCTATACAAGACTGATAGGGGTAAAATGGTCACAAATAAAATTGGTAAAAATTATGGACATGTCTCACATCCCCATAATCAACATATTAAAATATGAGAATGTTCCAACGCTCAGGGAACAAAATAAAAAATATTTTACGATCCTACGATATGAAAAATGCGGGCTCTTGCAGTATCCTTCGGGATATGAATTTTGTATATTGAGGGATAGGAATTTCTGTGGGACACGAAACTCGTATCCGATGGACACGAAATTAATATCTTATGGGATACGAAGTTGTATTTCTCTACATTTGTGAGGCATGAAGCGTGCAGAGTTGGTGCATTCGTGGGATACGAAATTCTATGTAAGGGGGGTTTCTAAGGGGTTGTGAGGTCCATGCTTACGCAATTGTTTGCCTCTTTTCTGTTGACTAGAAAAGTGCAAAATATGTAATAATTTACTGCAAGCGCACATGTGCGTAGTATGCAGGTCGAACACAGGGTGGAAAATTAAATTTTATTATTTATATAATATCGTGTGCGAGTTAGACGAATTTAGAGGATTTAATTGAAATTGCAATGTGGTTTAAAATAAACAGGAAAATATTTACAAGGACAAAACTAAGGGCTTTTCTATTCATAAGGACAACCCACTAAAAATTTAACCATAAGGACAATACACTACAATAATTTATTCGGCCGCTGTTTTCTTTTCTTCATCAATCTGCTATCGCCGTCGATCTCATCATTGATAATGAACGCAATTTTTTTCTGTTTTGTTTCGATCTCCAGCAATCATCTTCAAACATCCATACCAAAATCGATCATGTGCGTACTGATTTGGGAATTCGTTCAAGAGATTTGCCCTAATTTTGTTTGAAAAACTTCGTCGATTATTGAAGGTGCCGCGGATTTTGATTCGATAGGCAGTAAATATGATTTCGTTATTTTTGATTCAGCGAATTCGTCATAGAAAATCGAACGAGAGAAAAAACGCTGGAAAATACTTTTTTTTATGGTGAAGTTAGCAGCAGTTTTTAGGTATCATTTTTCTATTTTTTTAGGTATTATTTTTCGTGTTTTAACAGTGTTATGCTTTTGTGATTATAATTTTGGTGCTATATCAGTTTTCTACATGTACTGTTGCATTAGCTTTGCAACTCAATCGAAATTATGTCATTTTAATCAATCAAAGTGGGACGTAAACATTTTTTGTATTAGTTTTCCTTTAAAATATCAAAGTAGTTTTTAGGTATCATTTTTATATTTTTTTGGTATCATCTTTGTATTTTCTGGTTTAACTTACATCATACCAGTTTTTAGGTATATTTTTTATATTTTTTTGGGTATCATTTTTACTGTATTCACTGTGCTATGTTTTTTTAGTTACTTTTTGTTGCTGTATTAATTTTGTTGCTGTACTGTTGCACTAGCTTTGTAATTAAATTGAATTTATTTCATTTTAAACAATCAAATTGTGATTCAAACATTTTCTGTATTACTTTTGTCGTTAAAATATTAAAGCATTTTTTAGGTATCGTTTTTTGATTTTTTAGGTATCATTTTTACTGCATTCACTATGCTATGTTTTTTCAGTTACTTTTTGTTCATGTATTAATTTTGTTGCTGTACTGTTGCACTAGCTTTGTAATTCAATTGAATTTATTTCATTTTAATCAATCTAATTGTGAATAAATCATATTTCACTGTGATGTAAGTAATTTTTGTGCTACTTTTTATTTAAAACATTACTGCAGTTTTTAGGTATCATTTTTTTTATTTTTTTGGGTATCATTTTTACTGTATTCATTGTGCTATGTTTTTTTAGTTACTTTTTGTTGCTGTATTAATTTTGTTGCTGTACTGTTGCACTAGGTTTGTAATTCAATTGAATTTACTTCATTTTAATCCATTAAATTATGAATAAATCATATTTCACTATGATGTAAGTAATTTTTGTGCTACTATTTATTTAAAACATTACCGCAATTTTTAGGTATCATTTTTTTATTTTTTTGGGTATCATTTTTACTGTATTCACTGTGCTATGTTTTTTTTAGTTACTTTTTGTTGCTGTATTAATTTTGTTGTTGTACTGTTGCATTAGGTTTGTAATTCAATTGAATTTACTTCATTTTAATCCATCAAATTGTGAATAAATCATATTTCACTGTGATGTAGGTAATTTTTGTGCTACTTTAAAAGTTTACATCCCACTTCTATTGATTAAAATGACATAATTTCAATTGAATTGCAAAGTTAATGCAACAGTACAAGTAAAAAACTGATATAGTATCAAAACTATAAACAAAACTACATAACACTATTAATACAAGAAAAATGATCCCTAAAAAAATAGCCAAACGATACCTAAAAACTGCTGCTAACTTCACTGTAAAAAAAAGTTTTTTCCAGTGATTTTTTTCTCCTTCATCTCTCTCGTTCGATTTTCTATGATGAGTTCATGAAATCAAAAGATCAAGAAATCATATTTACTGCCAAATGAATCATAGCAATCGAATTTACCCTAATTTACCCTAATTTCATGAACGATTTCAGCAATCGAATACGCGCAACATCGAGAAATTTGATGGAAGAGGCGGAAGTTGTTTGCCGGAGATGATTAGGTTTTGATGGAAGAGGTGGCCAGTGTCGTGGTGGAAGTTGATCGTCGGAGGCGTCTAGGGTTTGACGGAAGAGGTGGTCAGCGGCTAGGGTTTTCAGTGAAAAGATGGAAACGATAAAAAGAACGTAATAAAAGTGGGGTTATGTTGGGCTGGCCTATTTACTGTCCTTATGGATAAATTATTAGTGGCTTGTCCTTTTGGATAATTTTTTTAATTAGTTTGTCCTTATAAAATATTTCCCCTAAAATAAATCTAATTGAACCGACAACCAAATCACAATTATCAGTTGAAACAGAAAAACCAAGTAACCTACTATTGAATTCACTACAGATTTGAATCTAATCGAATCTATATTAATTCAATATTATCTAGGAAAGTAGAATAAAATGTAGAAATTAAAATTGCAGAATAGAAATAACAAGCAGAAAATAGAATTAGGATTACCATTGAATCTAATCAGACAATCAATCACTAATGAGAATTAAAATTGCAAAGACAAATTGTGCTCTACCAAATCTAATTATATAGATGACACAAGTTGCTTGAAAAATAAAAATGCAGAAAAATAAAAGAAAAAGAGAAGAAAAAAGAAGAAGCATTATTAATGGACAAGAAATTACAGAAAAAAGTACATCCATTTACAATGAATAAATGAGTATTTATAGGGGATGTAGTCTTCTATCTATGTGAATATTGGGCATGAGAAAAATCAATGGAAATATTTTCTTTACAAAGAAAAAAGATATGATGTGATTCTAATTTGTTGATGATTTTATCAAAGCTTCTTTATATAGCAAGTGAATATAGATGATTTACTTTGATTTTCTTTAGAAGAATATGCCCAACACTTCAAATTTTTAATTGTGCATATATTATATACATACACATGAATATTATATATATATATATATAATATACCACTAGTCCATATACTCTTCAGACCAAAGGAGGCAGTGTGTATATATCTGTGTTCCTTTCTTCAACAAAAATGGGGCTTGACAAGGATCGAACTCAGGTCACTTAATCAAAATTTCCAGACCTTTACAATGAACTACAACATCTTTTGCAATTGCCATGGTTTTGATATAGAAAAGTTGCTTTTTCATAGCAATTGGTCTTTAATTGAATGAAAAAGACATTTATTAAAAACCTGTGAAAAAACAAGGAAAAATACCTAGAGTAATATTTATTCATTTAAAATAAAGATAAGATATGAACGTAAAATAAACACATTTATGTATTAATCAAATGCCCCACACTTACCTTTTACTCGTCCTCTAGTAAAACGAAAATGAAAAACTAAACTAGGTAGGTCACACTTTCATAGGAAATACGATTGCATTGAGCATATGCAATAGGTCGTTAAACCTCTAGGTGTCCCTAGTAGGACGAGTGGTATCTTATGAGGGTTTTCAGCAGATGCTACTCACAACATCCGAACGTGGTATGTTATGGTTCTAATGCAACTATATGAATGCAACAAACATATGCAAATGGAAAACAAATGAAAACATGACTTATTTCGGAAAAGTTGCAACATAGCAGTATACAATTCGAAGTCAATCCATAGAAATTTTTGGTACCTCAACTCGTCACAAATTTTCAACATAATTCAAGTTTTCAGACGTCAATTCTAGTTTGGCCAGTTGGTTCGGTTGATAAAATAGTGCAGCCATGAAATAAATTCTCAGCTTGTTAAGTGGTATTCTTATTTTCTTGTATATGGCTAGTCAAATATATAAGGTCAAGAAGTGTTTAGGCATCAATTGCTTATTCTCTATGTCTATAAAAAGTTAAAATTTATAACTAATTACACACATCTAATTGGAAAGACCAAGGTATAACACCCATGCACTATCTCGCTAGATTACGTTAGAGTTTGGCACAGAGCTCCACAGATTGTGTAGATCGACGCTGACTTTGTCAATAAGATGTCGATAATCCTTAGGTGTCCAACTCATAAAATGAACTAATGTATACCACTCACTACAAGAAAATATGTATTTGGTTACATTTATTAGCAGCGTTTATGGTGTGAAAGCAACCAATACTATTTCAATCCATTTTTCCTTTTATTTATATTCATTAACGTAAACTAAATTAATGCTTACAGCCAAACTTACCTTGTCGCATTTATTATTTTGCCTTTACGCTAAAAGTTCCCTCCAAATGAAAATTCCCCCTTCAAAATTTGTTTTCATTTCATAGTGCTCCTTTATTCGTTCGTCCCCCTCCGATTCTCGGTTTCGCATTCGATTTCATCTCGCCCTCTAATTGCGGTTTCGGGATCAATTTCATTTCGCCCTCTAATCACCTTTCCGTCGCTGTTTTCGGTCAGAATCCGTCCAATCCTCTCAGACCTGACATACGAGCTTGCTAATTTGGGTCGTTTCAGATCTAGAAATCAATTGAGATTGTCATTCAGATTGAGGTAAGATTTATAAAAAAAAATATTTTATATTTACAAATTATCATTTCAGATCTAGAATTCAATTAAGATCGTGTTTCACGTCGAGGTAAGATGTACTAAATATTATCGTTCATATTTAGAAATTATCACATTGAGTTTTGATGTATTAAAATTTTTTGTTGATGTTAGATTGAGCTTTTGGATTGAGGCAAGATGTACAATATCTGTTTTGCTCTTATTCTGGAATCTTTTTTAGGCTTTCAAATATGTTGCCTTCCAGTTTTTATAATCGTTTCCATTTTTATTTTGTCAAGCCATTTTTTGTGTTTTTCATAATCGCTGCAAATTTTCCATCCGACTGGGTCATGTTTTCAGTAGATCCAACAACATTTTTTGCAATAAAGGAAGCAATGATGCTAACTTATTAAATTTGCTTTTTAACAAATTCAAAGCATTTAAATTTTTAATTCATTAGTATCCTTGGATTATACATAAATTGTTTATAGTTCTTAGTTTTATTGTTGTATTATCTACTTGTTCTATTAACGATTCTTGCTGATAAATGCCAATTTTATGTGTAATTCTATATGCTTATATCTAGCATTCAGAATAAAATAATGGTTTGTTAATTTACTAGTGACATATTATTAAGCGTTTCAGTTATGTTGAATAACTCTGTGAAGCAATAAACGATTTTTAGAAATTTGTCAACTGTGTTCATAAATGCGCCTGCTAAATGCGTTGTCGAATAAATTCATACTTGCTTTTTTTTTTGTTGTATCTTCTTTGTCGTTGCTATTTTGATAAGTTAGTCGTACCTTGGAAATTGAGTATTTTTTTTAACTATTCAATTGTTGAAAATCAAGAGTGGTTAAACCGTGCGTTCTTTTGTTTACGGTTTAGTCTCCTCCTATCTTTCTGCTTGGTTTCTTCTCTGTTGTTAATGGTTTAGTAGATGTTGTGTTTTTAGATGCATAATGATTAACTTGTTCGAAATTATTACTTACATTGGTTCCCTTTGGACTACATTGTGTAACTCTCTTTTACTTACCATTCAGTTTCGATAGTGATTATGTTTTATTTGGATATAGAGAGGATGATTGATCTTTTAGTTTCCTTATTCCATCAAGAAATAGTCACACCATTGTCTGTGTTGGCATTAAGTTACAACATTATCACATAATTTTTCTAGCTAAACTTTTGTTCTAGCTGAGTTAGAATGCCCAATTATTTAAACAACATCAATAAGGAAAAATGAATATGGTAAGGATATCAAGTCAGAATACATATATCATTACTGAATTACTTAGTGCATTTGTTGTTGGAATAACGAGTTCATTTTTAGCTTCTCTAAAATATTATTTGTGATGGACTTTTTGTAGTTTTGTTTCATTCCTTTTTTCCAATGATTAGAAACAAACAATAGAACAGATTTTCTACTATATATATATATATAAAATCATTTGTGCCTGCATTGATATTGATTAATTAAGTATTGATGGTGATGTTATTGAGACAAAGCTTTGTATTCTGCATATGGTTTTACTTATTATGACTTTACAACTGTAAACTCAATCGTATTTACTGTTTATTATATGATTAGTTTCTTTTGTTAGAGAAGAGAAAAAAGAGACTTTCCACTTCCTCTTTACTGTTTACTATATAATTATTTACTTGCGCCCCTTCTTGAATTCATTTACTTTAAGTACACCATGATCATTCCATTTCTTCTCAATGTGTCTATTATGTTCAACCTCAAGAATAAAAATACTGCCTTTCTCAAATAAGGCACTAACACTATTCTTCATTTGACTTGCCTTCGCCAATTCAGATATCTCACCAACCTTCATCTCAAAAGTTTCACTGGTTTGTAAATATCAAATTAAATGCTAGTTTTTAGATGTTTTGCTTTCCCAATTTCTACTATTTTTCTCTGTTGAAAATTATCCACTTTTCTATTGCTAGTCAAACTTTTTATCTAATTACTTGTCCACGTAGTTGATTCCTCTTCGTCGAAGACCCTCAGAGTTATGCTCTTTGCTAACATCAGTTTTCCCTTACAAAAATGTCTAGGCCAAACCAATAATAAGAATTAGTATATGTTAATAAGACAAAGGCATGATAGTGTTGTTGATGCTTATGAGTCATGACATGAGATTTATGGGAAACATTCTTGTTTTTTCCTAGCCTTTTCACCATTGTTTGTTCCATATTTTATATTGTTATGCTTTAGAAATTCAATGCATACATAAATGAATATATAATAGACCTGGCTATATGAGAATTTAATAGTAATATAAATAAGTTTAATTGTATCAGATTGGGAAAATCTTGTTCATTGTTGATTGTTGACATTTTTTTCCTGATTTTATTTGGTTGTCAGTTTGAATCTTATTTGTCTTGGGCTTACCATGAGTGACTTGCTTCTTTGTAATATGATACGATTTGTCTAGGCTTTTCAAAATTAAATATTATATACATATGTTAAAATTAAATATAGGAAATTATAAAAGTATAAATTTGTTTTTTTTATGTTACCAAAAAAACCTTCTAAGTTCTAATAAATGGAGTTGTGCCATGCAGAAAACATAGTTGCTGTATATGCAATGGGTTATTCTCTTGTATTAGGAAGTTAATTTCCTCTACATAGTTCAGTATGTATATATGTATATATATATATATGGCTGAAAGAGCTTGCAGCCATGACATAGAGAAAAGACATTTGCCAGATTGTATATAAACTAAAAAAAACTGTGGGAAGAAATAATATTTTGTATAAAAAGGATGATAAATCAAGATACCAAGGAGGTTATAAAGGTGTTCCAATTAAAGTGTTGAGATATTTTCTAATAATTCCAAGATTTATAAGAATGTTTAGATCTCAAAAATAGGCTGAAGATTTAAGATGGCATTTCAATAATAGAAGCAATGACGGGAAAATGTGTCATCCGGTGGATTCTATGGAATGGAATATGGTGGATGAACGATGGATTTTTTTTCCATCCAATCCACACAATCTTAGACTTGGTCTTATTGCAGATGGATTCAATCCATTCTTTATGTTGAGTTCCAAATATAGTTGTTGGTCGGTAATGATTGTGACATATAATATGTCACCTCTGTTGTGTATGAAAAAAGAATTTTTTTTTGTTAACATTACATATTGCCGATACAAAGCCACCCGAAAACGATATCGATGTATATTTGGCCCTTTGATTGAAGAGTTGCATTATTTTTGGAGTAATTGAGTTGATGCTTATAATGCATTTAGTAAAAAATTATTTAAAATGAAAGCAATTTTACTATGGACAATAAATGATTTTCCTTCTTATGGAAATTTTGTTGGATGTTGTGTGAAGGGAGAAAAAGCTTATCCGTTGTGTGGTGTTAATGCGCATCATCGTTGGTTGAATGATAGTCGAAAGAATGTTTGTATGGGTCATAGATGGCATCTACCTCTCTCGGATTCAGGAAGGAAACAAAAGGCTTGGTTTGATAACACAGCGGAGTTATGTAATGCTCCTAAAATTTTAAATGGAAGATATATTTCTATATTGTTAAAAGATTTTGCAAATAATTTTGGGAAAGAGAAAGAAAAGAAAAAAAGGTAGAGGGGATCCAATAAGAAAAATACCATTAAGATAAAGCCTACTCAACTGAAAAAGAGGAAGAAGAAGAGTACACATGATATCAACGATGAAGGCGATAAAGATAATGATCGTACACTGTTAGAGCTATCAAGATGGAAAAAAGATCAATTTTCTTTGATTTTCCATATTAGGAGGTGAGTGTTTTTAAAAAAAATGTTTGAACAATAAATATACATAAAGTTATGTGTTACCTTGTTGTTTTTTTAATAGGAACTACCATTACATCATAATTTATATGTAATGCATATAGAGAAAAACATTGGTGAAAACATATTAGGCACAATGTTGCATGATAACAAATCAAAAGATGGAATTAACTCTAGAAAGGATTTAGAAGAATGGGGAATTCGGCACGAGCTTCATGCAAAACCTCGTGGGAAGAAATCATATCTTCCGCCGGCTCTGTATATGTTATCAAATTCTGAGAAAAAAATATTTTGCAAAAGATTATACGGTTTCAAAGGACCCAATGGCTACTGTTCAAATTTTAAAAATCGTATATCGTTGGTGGATTGTAAGATTAGAGGTTTGAAATCACATAAAGCAACACTTTTTGCCAATAGTAATAAGAGGACTATTGTCAAAGAAGACAAGAAAATCAATAATTTGCTTATGTTCATTTTTCAATAAATGTTGTCAACGTGTCCTTGACATAGAGAAGTTGCAGCAAATCAACGTTGAGATTGTTGAAATTTTTTGTGACCTTGAAAAATATTTCCCGCCATCGTTTTTTGACATAATAATACATATGTCCATTCATCTTGGCAGAGAAGCACTAACATGTGGTCCGGTTCAATTTCGATGGATATGCCCATTTGAAAGGTATATGAAGACGCTTAAAGATTATATAAGAAATTATTCGCGACCCGAATGATGTATTGCAGAATCTTATCTCACAGATGAATGCATGAGGGTTTTTTAGCAATTTTTTAAAAAAAATCAGGACAAGTTAAAGAGACAACAGCTCGAAATGAAGAATACGAAAGCAGTGTAATACTTGAAGGACGTCCAATTTCAATGTCTAGGATAGTTACACTATCCTCCTATGAGAAAGAAATTACTCATTTAGCCGTGTTACTGAATATGATGGTGGTGGAACCATTTTTAGGGTAAGTATACGTTACATTAATTTTTAATTATTTGGATGTATTTGTGCTAATAAATATAACTTAACATGCCTTGTTTTATACTAGTTTGCACTTGGAGGAATTACAAAATTCAAGCAAGCGTACTTTGGGAAACGCATGCAAAAAAATTTGCTGATTGGATTAAAAAATGATTGAATGAATTTTTGAATATATTCTCGTTTTCCTAAGAATATTACTCTTAAATATTCATTGTCAATGAATTTTTTTGAAGATATCTATGAACTCTAGCGATCATAATGAAATGTTGAAGTGGATTGCGTACAGTCCGAAGAATGATGCCTTATCTTACAAAGGATATATTATCAATGATCAACTATTTCATACAAAAAATGTAGGGAGAGAAACTCAAAATAGCGGAGTTACTTATGATGCGACTACTATGTGTTGAGAAAGCGCAAAAGGCGTTTCTCAAGTAGTTGATGTGGTCACATTTATGGAATATTGACTGATATAATTTTACTAGATTATCATGTGTTTTATATTCCCATTTTTAAGTGTCGTTGGGCACATATAGGAAATGGAGTAAAAGTTGGTGAGGGTGGTATTACTCTTGTCAATTTACATCAAAATCAAGCATCATTTTCTAAAGATCTATACATCCTTGCATCTCAAGCAAAACAAGTATTTTATTCAAGAGAAAATAATTTGTCGACTCGGTATGTTGTAAAGAAAGCACTACCAAGAGATTTTCATGATTTAGAGACAAATGATTATAAACAAGAAGAAGCTATCATTGTCGTTGAAGATTGCGATATTACTGATACGGATTTTGAAAATGTTAGTTATGTTAGGGAGGACTGCGAAGGCGTACTTGAGTAGTTTAAGTATTTTGTTTGATTATGATAATTGTTTTCGAGTACATGAACATGTCATTCTTGTTTTTTTTTTCATTATCTGCTAATAAGATCAATGATTGTTGTGTGAGAAATGAAGTTGCATTTAAGGTAAATGTGATTATTATTTCTGTTTAAATTAGACAAATGTAATTAATATGTTTGATAACCAATTAATGTTTGATAAGGATCCAGCTCATATCGCACTGGTCACAGGATAAAGATCCAACTCATTCATGCGCATATCATGCTAGTCATAGGATAAAGATACAGCTCATAATACTTTCCTCTTATATTATTTTCCCTTTATAACTTGTTACCGTTACATTGTTATTTCCTGTTTTAAACCTCATGTACTCCATCTATATAAAGCACAGTACCGTATGCATCCTTCATCAATTCTCTATCAATAATTACAAAATGGTATATATTCTTCAACCTCTCACTTTATCAGAAAACCAATCGTGGTATCAGAGCTTAACAGCTTATCCACCGAAGGTTAACATCTTACCAACTAAAGCTTAACAGCTTACCCACCAGATCTTATCTCGGTTCAGCATCTAGGCAGCAAGTCAGACTGCATCTTCATTCCTTTGCATGAACCCGTTTACTCTCGGATCCTTCACTGTTCTCCAATTTTTCTGCTTTGCTTTGTTATACGATGGGTGACGAAAAATCATCACCTATGTTAGCCTCGAGGGTGTCTCAGAATACTCAAGAAGCCACTCTCAAACTGATAAAAGCTATCATTAAGCCTCAGTCAAATCTGATCTCGGTCCAGCTAGATGACTTGAATTAACTGTTATGGAAATTACAAGTTAAAACAGCCGTTAGAGGTTATCGTCTTGAAGATTACATCTTAGGAACTAAGCAAGTTCCATCCAAATTTATAAAAAATGATAATGACAATTTAATAACAAACCAAGAGTACACAGTCCACCAATGACAAGACGGTTTAGTCAGCTTATGGCTGATGTCAACCATCAGCACATCACTGTTACCACAAATCATCGGCTGCAAAACAGTACATGATGTGCGGGAAGCTGTAGAAAGGAATTTCACCTCGCAGTCTTCTGCACGCATACTGCACTTTAAGAGGCAATTAAACAATATAACGAAAGACAACATGACAATAAATGAACACTTGCTCAAGGTCAAAGGCATCTGTGACCAATTATCTGCTGCGGGCCACAAAATCAATGAAAGTGAGCAAATCCTGTCTGTTATCAGTGGTCTCGATGAGAGCTATGAAGCTGTTGTTGCTATAATATCCTCAATTGAACCAACCCCTACTCTCCAGTATGTCTACACTACTTTACTTGCTCATGAGGGAAGGACTGAGCAAAGAAAAATAACTAATTTAGACCCCAATATCAACTACACGGCTAGCTACAAAGGAAAACAACCAGAAAGAAGCTATGAACCCCGACAACAGCAACAATACAACTATAATCAGAGAGGAGGTCAGTCAAATAGAGCCAGAAGTAGGGGAGGCTTGTTTAATAGCAAGAACAAAATTCGATGTCAGATCTGTGAGAAATACGGTCATAGTGCAAACAACAGATACAATGCTAATTACACCCCAAACAAGAATAACACAAACAACTCAACTATCAATGCAAACACACGTAAGGACAATCTAGGGGAAGCAGAGGCTCACAATACTGAAAATGCAAAAATTGAAGACATAAATAATGAGGGTTAGTATTCTGACTCGGGTGCAACTCATCACATGAAATACAACTTAAACAACCTAAATCTCGGCAATATGGAGTACAAAGGTACGCAAACCTTAATTGTTGGTAATGGTAATAATATACACATCACACATATAGGAAATGCAAGTTTAAATGGTTCTAGACCTCCGGTTTTAAATAATTTGCTGCGTGTTCCAAAAATCAAAAGAAATCTAGTGAGTGTTTCACAATTTTCCAAAGATAATAATGTATTCTTTGAATTCTACCCGAACAAACGTCTAATCAAGGATATACTAATTCGAGAAACTATTTTGCAGGGTATGGAAAGTAATGGACTATACAAGTTTACTGCAAGTATGGGACAATCTGAATTATATAACAATTACAGTCCAAATATTAACAATGTTTCTAAGTCTTTAATTCTTTTGATCTCTGGCATGATAGACTAGGGCATCCAAGCATAAAAATTGTCAAAGCTGTATGTGATGAGAATAAAATTTCTCTTAATAATATTCCAAATAAATATGTGTGTGAATTCTGCCAAACGGGTGAAAGTCATAAACTTGCATTTCCACACTCTGAAACCACATACACAACACCACTAGAACTAGTTGTTACCGATGTATGGGGACCTGCATCCATAACCTCTGATTATGGATACATATATTACATTTCCTTTATTGATGTTTACACTAGATTTGTATGGATTTACTTTTTAAAATCAAAAGCAGAAGTAAACAATATTACCATGCAATTTATAAATAATGCTGAAAAACAAATTGGTCACCAAGCTAAAAAAGTTCAAACTGATGGAGGAACAGAATTCCTCCCACTAAAACAATTTTTTCAAAAAAAGGGGATTGAACACAATTACATGTCCACGCACCTCAGAACAAAATGGTTTTATCAAAAGAAAACATGGACATATTGTAGAGATTGGTCTAACATTACTTATGAAAGCCTCTGTACCACTGAAATTCTGACCAGAGGCATTCAACACTGCTATGTACTTGACCAACATCATGCCAACCAAAATACTTAATTTCAAGTGCCCAGAGGAAGTGTTGTACAATGTTAGACCAGACTGCAATCACCTAAAAGTTTTCAGATGTCAGTGTTTCCATTGGTTAAGACCATACAATGCACACAAACTAGAATACAGGTCTATACAATGTAAATTTCTGGGTTACCTCAAAGATCACAAAGGGTATAAATGCATAGACAACAAAGGTAAAATCAACGTTTCAAGACATGTGGTATTTAATGAAGATGTGTTCCCTTTTAGCACATCAAAAATTAAAATAACCAAAAAAATCCAAAAAGCCAGATAGTAATCTCAATGCTGATGAAGTCATGATTCAACCAATACACTAAGAATCATGCAACACAAATCCAGAGGGGGACACGCACCATATCAAGTCACAACACCAATCAAGGAAGCAATACATATGAAGAAATTAGCAGGAATGAAATGGATGGAAACAGAATACCTGAGGGTGAAGCAAGCAACAACACTAGCACGGACCAGTTGGAACCTGTCAAAGGCATAACTAACCAACACCCAATGATGACGAGGGCAAAGAGTGGCATTTATAAGCCCAAAGTTTTTAACATAAATCTGGACTCAACATAATCCATGTCATACAAGGAAGCTGCATCAAGTGCTAAATGGAGAGATGCAATGCAAGAGGAGTACAATGCACTTCTCAAAAATAAAACTTGGACATTGGTATAGATGCCACGTGACAAAAACATTATAGGAAGCAAATGGACATATAAATTAAAACGAAATGGTGATGGATCAGTATCAAAATATAAGGCTAGGCTTATAGCAAAAGGGTACTCACAACATTGTGGATTCGACTTCACTAAAATATTCTCACTTGTTGTCAAACACACCTCAAGTTGAATAGTACTGACCATAGCCTTATACAAGAACTGGCTCATTAAGCAACTGGATGTTAATAACGCATTCTTAAATGGTGTTTTGCAGGAAGGGGTCTTTATGGAACAACCATAGGGATTTATTCAGAAAGGACAAGAAACTAAGGTATGCAAACTCAATAAGGCAATAAATGAACTAAAGCAGGCACCTAGGGTTTTGTTCGATAAACTAAAAGCAACACTGATAAAGCTTGGCTATCAGTCAACAAAATCAGACAACTCCATATTCACAAAGGTTTCCAACAGCAACATTACCTACATTCTAGTGTATGTTGATGGCTTCATCATAACATGAAACAGTGACACAGAAATCAACAATATCACCAGGCTACTAGACACTGAATTCTCTATAAAAAATCTCGGGGAACTCAATTACTTTCTAGGCATTGAAGTAAAAAGGAAAGCAAGGACTGAAATGCATCTTAGCCAGAAAAAATACATTCATGAAATACTACAAAGAGACAACATGGACGAAGCTAATGCACTTCCAACACCTATGGCAACAAATCAACAACTCTCAAGAGACACGGGAGAACCATTCCAAAATCCAAACCTATATCAAAGCTTAGTAGGATCCTTACAATATGTCACAATTGCTCAACCTGACATTGCTTACAGTGTCAATAAAGTGAGTCAATACATGTAGTGACCTACGGATGATCAATGGACAACAGTTAAAAGAATCCTACGATACCTCAAAGGCACTACTAATCAAGGACTAATACTATAGACCAGCAAATCATTAATATAAACGATTATGCAGACGCAGACTGGGTAACTGGGCAAGACGACAGAAAATCAACAACAGGATACTACATCTTTATGGGGAAAAAAAATCTAGTATCCTGGTGCGTAAAAAATCAAAACACTTTGTCTCGTTCAAGTACTGAAGCAGAATTCCGGAGTGTAGCAAGCAGTGCAACAGAAATATTATGGATATAATGTCTATTAAGTGAACTCAAAATGAAGACCGACAAGAAACCCACGGTGTGTTGCGACAATGTCAGTTCAATAGCTCTTACAGCGAACCCAGTTTTGCACTCAAAAATTAAACACATTGAACTAGACTTATACTTTATCAAGGAGCAAGTCATTAGCGGGAAAATTAAAGTAGGAAACATACCGTCAGAATGTCAGAAGGCAGATATACTCACCAAACCCTTACCGAAGATAACATTTTCACAGTTGAAACATGAATTGAATGTAGACGAGGAAGAAGCGAAGCTGCGGTCCACTGCCTTGACTTATCTACCTGAATAATGTCCTCTCTCTCCCTCGAATCTACTGTTAACCTAATAGCTTGGATATGCTTCTCTATAGTGTTGGCAATGCGAGAATGTTATTTGCTTCTTTCATTTCCTTTTTCGATTGCAATCCTAATTTGGCAAATCAGGTTTGAGGAGGAGGGTGATAAGGATCCAGCTCATACCACACTGGTCACAGGATAATGATCCAACTCATTCATGCGCATATCACATTGGTCACAGGATAAGGATCCAGCTCATAATACTTTCCTCTTACATTATTTTCCATTTATAACCTGTTACCGTTGCATTGTTATTTCCTGTTTTAAACCTCATGTACTCCATCTATATAAAGCATTGTAACGTATGCATCTTGCATCAATTCTTTATCAATAATATTACAAAATGGTATCTATTCTTCAACCTCTCCCTCTATCAGAAAATCAATCGATATTACTTGTATGCAAATATTGAGTTATTGATTCAGCATAGAGATCTATATACTTGAAGGCATACTCAATCTTTGTCATGCAGGTATCCATGTTGCTTTTTATTTTATATTAGAATTTCCTATTCAAACTCTAGCAGTAGATAGGTACTTGTGTTAGATGATAGTTCTTGCATAGTCATTATAATGATTCTAAAATGATAAATGTAAGCCCGATCTAAGTAAGTGGACTAAATATATTCCAAGTACTATATAATTCATGCCAACCTTTTACCGTTAGTACTCATGCTGCTAAACAATCACAAGATTCACATTTAACAATATCGTATTATTATATGACTCTAAGGCAAATTTTACTGTTAGTAAAATTTGTATACGTTGATATCAAAAAAAAAAAAAAAACTGATAGAAAAAATCAAGCAGTAAAATTCTAATGTCAATTTTACTGTCAGTAAAATTTATATATGTTGAACTGTATATAAAATATATGATATTAGCCACTTTTCTATGTTAATTGCTCGTATATGAATGTACAGATATATACCCTTCACCATACATGATAATGTAGCCAAATTTGTATGTACTGTGATCAGCACATATACTAGAAAGAGTATACATTTGTAAAACTAAACTAGTAATCAAGGCACGCCAGGAAATCCAAGTTGAACAAGAATTTAACATGTGCTCAGCCATACAATATAAAATATTTGTTTCTTTAACTACTAACTAGTGTGTAACCCGTGCGTTGCACACGTTATTTTTTAAAATGTAACATTTGCACTATTAATGATAAAAAAATAAATGCTTATTATGCATCATTCGATGATTTAAGTAAAATAATTTATTTTTAGAATAATTTTTTTAAAATTATGATGTATAATTTTGTGTTATACATCTTACACGATAGTTGTGAAAGAAAACATCTTTATTATTTTTACTTAAACAATCAAGTGATTTTTCCAAAATATGTTAAATTTTTAGTTGTTATCGGTTTACGTAGTTGACTCAAATGCAGATATTAAGAAAAAACAAAGAAGGGATTAATAAAAAATTGAATAATATGATATTATTGTTTACGTTAATAATTATTGTTTTCTATTTAATAATTTTTATATTTGATTGAAAAATTAATTTTGTCTTCTTGGTTAATATGAAAGTGGCATGCAAATTGAAATTATTTGTTTTGAATAATTTATCAAATAAATTAATATAGATAACTTAATTATTTTGAATATGTAACGTTTTATAATTTCTAGTTAAATAAAATATATTTACCTAAACGACAAAATTCAAAAGTGAGTTGTGGAGAACATTCTTGATCTAGGTTGGAATGTGGGGTTTAAAAAGTAGTACTCCGTCAAAAGAAAATATATTTGAATGGTGTTGATCTTTTGTGTTTACAAAAGTATATCACATTACATGTTTTGAATTTGTATTGGTTATTTTTTCATAATGATTTGCCATAATATTTTAGTTTATGAAATAATAATAATCATAATCATAAGTTTATTTAATTTAATATATATTTCTTAATATTCCATCCGTTAGGCGATGCTTTTTTGATTGGGCTAAGTATGTACAATTATATACCGTGCATAAAATAAAATTGATTTTTCATGATTGATCTTATATTCCCTTACGAATTTTGAGGTGCCCAAGTATTTAGAGTACATTTTAAAATCCGTCTGGGTCTTTTATATGTCTTTTTTCACTCATAAGTAAACTTGCTACGCAGTTCAAAATAATTGTTCGAAAAAGTAGCATCCACATGCTTATAGCTTCTTTATTTTGGTAGCTCATTTGCATTGTGCTAGAGAATGGTTATTGTAATTTGCTAGAGCCTAAAATCTGTGCAGTAGGCACCGAGCTTCTTGGACATTTTCATAAAGACAATAGTTTATGTTTATAATGTGACTTGAATTCTAAACATATATATTTGACTTACATGCAACCATCATATTCACTTGTTTTCAAAAAGAGCATTTAGTGCAGATTAAACATATATATTCAAGAATATTTTAGTTTTATCATATGCAAATCTTATGTTATTTAATGGTTTGACAATGCTGGTATAATGATGCATTCCTACAATGTTTCATCAACATACAAAATAACTAAAATCATCAAGGATTGCAACCGTTGAGCACATTAAAACTGTAAACCAATATAACAAAAATACTACTTGAGTAGGCGAGATTCAAATAAAAGTCAAGCATTTACTCAGCTTTAAAATCTAAAAACATTTTCTTCACTTACTTTAGACAAAATGACCAATACATAACTACAACAACAAAATATACCAGTTTCAAGGGTCGTTCGAAGCAAATTCTAAAAACTCTATTTTTTTATTATTTTTATTTTTTTTGAATTTGCTCAGGAGGTAAACCGACCGGAATCGTAAAATCCTCTCTAGTGCACCTAGTCCGGTCCGTGAGCACCACATAAGTGGTTGATCTTAGCGTATGCATATGGTAAGCTCTTAGCATGTTATTCTGGACTACTGCAAAACTCTAAATTTAGACATTGATTATTCTTCCAGCATAAAAAGATTTTTTTTCCTCTTACTTTAACTATTTATCAACTTCCATCCTCTTGTTAACTACCATTCTCAATGTGTTTTCAGACATTATTTAAAAGTTTTTGCAGGGGTAAATGCTGTATGAGCTACACTATAGAGTATTGTCAATTGTGTAACAAACAAATCAGGTTTCTCAAATTGGCTTGGTTGGAAAACTCCCAAACATTTAAAGTCGTGAAAGTGACAATACATCCCGTCTTTATTCCAAACCTAATCAAACCAGAAATTAAATATTAATATCTAACCAAATACCTGTAGTATCATGATATTTGCTCCTATTTTATGGAAAAGAAGCTCTCAAATTCATTGGTGACGACATTAATCCCTTCTTTATACCATTCATTCCTAATAAATATGTGTTGGCATGGATAACTAAGAAAAACCATTCATTTTTTATACACAACTATGATAGAAATACAAATATGATTAATAAGGATCTAAATTATCAATTGTAGAATAGTATCACAAAAGTAAAAAGATCATATTAGTCCTTAATGCATGCAAATGTAAATAAAAGAGTCTAAGAATAAAACATATACTATGATAATGCTACAATATACAACTGCCATGCTAAAAAGGAAAAAAAATTATTCATAAAATATTTCATCTTAATTATCTTCATTGTCACCATCCAATTTTCTCCATATGATTTACGTACAAGAAAAAAATATGATTAGATAATATAATTAAATAATGAATGTGTTGTAAATTATATTCATGTGCAGCTTACCAACTCAGAAGTAAAACTTGCATCCCAATCGTACTCACCTACTAATGGATCTGTTGATTGTTGGGTAATTGCTCTTACACTTTTTTATCGTTTTCCACTGATGAAGCTTTGGATGGTGTTGTATTATCTTTGACCAATTTTTGTTTATTGGACGGTTTAGCATCCATTATTTGGTCTATAATTTATTTTCAATTAACAAACCAATCCTTGTTAATAAATACGTTGCATACATTGAACATCCACTTGTTCATTTAATCAGTTTCTAATTTAATTATGAAATTACAACAACAATAACATACATTAGATGCACTAACTATTATGGCAATGTTTCCTGAATAATTTAGGAAGCAACATGCATAACAATACACTAATATATTATACATGTATGCAAGTTTCATGCATAAAGCACGTAAATATTAATTTTTCATATGCGTGTTTCATGCATAACATTACACTTACACATGCATAACACATGTAGATGTTAATTTTACATATGCATGTTTAATGCATAACAATACGCTTGTATATTATACATGCATGTTTCACTTGTGAAGTGGCACTCAAGCACGATTGCTGAATTTCAACATGATATCAGTACACATGCTTGAGGAGTTGTAATGCACAATGAAACTCTAAAGCATGATTGTTAGTCAAATAATTTTAAGAAAGTGTTGGCTGTTGGGCCATAAAATAAAGGATCTGAAAAATGATACAAAATATGTCTCAATATAATACATCCATCAAAATGATGTGGCATAAGGCTATGAACGGATACTCATGCAAACCATGATGAAGATGATGATGATGATGTCTCAAAAGTTGACATGTGAAAATTAGTTGTGAGTTAGATTAAAAAAGAGAGTTTTATGTCTAAAATAAAAAATGATGGTAGAACATATATAAATTAGTAGCATATAACATTAAAATGTTGTTGCAGCAGTTTCTCAGTTTAAATCAGTACATCACGCAAATGGATGTATGAACAAAAGTTGTGACAATCTGAGGAACATCACGTAAAATTTTCATTGTAGACTGAAGCTTTTAGTGAGAAGGCCAAAACTCGACATGGTATTAATGCTCAAAGGGACAATAGAGGGAAAAAAGAAAAATAATGATATGTAAATATGACTACGAAATGAGAGCTAAATGATCATACATACATTTCCTAAGTACATGAAATTATTAAAATAAGCATCAAAATGGTATATCTGAAGGTGTAGGAATTAATGTGATCCAAAGTGTAGACTGTTAGAAACTCAACATCGTATTAAAGCTCAAAGGGATGATCTAGAAAAAAGAAAGAAAAAAGCATAATGATATGTAAATATGATAGTGAAATGAAAGCTACATGATCGTGTTACGTGTATACATTTCCGAAGTACATGAAATTATTAAAATAAGTTTCAATATGATATAAGATCAAAATGGTATATCAAAAGGTGCATGAATTAATGTGACCCAAAAAGTAGATTCTTAAAAACTTATAATGCCAATAGGTCTATGGATATTTGCACATAGGCTGCATAAGAATCAGTTCAATTTAAAAAATAATGAAGATGAACTGCTACATAACAAATGTTGGTTTCATTTAACATTGAGAAAAGAGAAAATTGGGTCATACTTGGTATTCATACGGATAATACGACCAAATATTTATACGGATGCATAGCATTGTTTAAGATGGGAGAGCATCAAGTATGACCCAGTATTCATTTGAAGCCTGTGAGCCATTTGTGTTTGTATGTTTAGTCTCGTGAACTCCCTTTGGTGATGTATTAGAGGCTAAAGCATAATATTTCTTTAGCAAATATTCGAAAGGATCATTGAGTGGAACTTCTCATGTTGTAGACTTTACTGTTTCTGTTGAGAAACTCGTTCAGTAGCCATGTAATCAATATTGTTATGTTGAACATCTCGTTGTCCAGTAGATGCACTTTTATAATTTGCCCATGTCCCCGTCATTCTTGCTTTATCCAATGTTGACACGGTCTTTTCAGTCCACGAATATGTGATGGGTTCTCCATATCTTTCCATGTTTGTTCTTTATCCCCGATTTAAGTGGCTACGAATCTTATAACATTAGAAAGTTAGCTTGTGGCACTTGAAGAAGAAGTATAGAATGGAGAGATAGAGACTTTGGTAGTTGTGCAGTGTTGATCGGAGGCCGGGTAATGAAGAAATATCAATTTGAGTGTTTTCCATTTAACTTGGTTTTCCAGGCGAAATGACGATCATTGAAGGTCAGGCCTAAGGAGGAGGCGGAGGCGAGGCTGTAGTGGATGGGTTGTTAGTCCACCAATTAAATTTCACAATTAAATTTCTTACTCACGGAAAAAAGACAAACATACACAGAAATAGAAATAGAAGGGGATTTCAAAAACTACCATGCTATCTACAATCAGACGCAAACGCTCATAGAAAGAGAATAGATCATGCTCAAGAAAAAAAAACCATTTTTTTAGAGGAAAAATTACTTGCATCAAATTGACTAAGTTTTGCATTGGAGACCTCTGGTGTTTAGATGAAACGCTTATAGAAAGAGAATGGATCATGCTCAGGGAAAAAAAAACATTTTTTTAGAGGAAAAATTACCTGCATCAAATTGACTAAGTTCTGCATTGGAAACCTTTGTGTTTAGATGAAATGAGAAGTTCTGAGATGAGAGAGCGATTTATTAAATGAGAAAATTTATAAGATTCTATTTTTACTCGTCGTATGGGTTGAATGTAAAATTTGTATGGGATTTTCATTTTAATTTAATAAAAGTATCTTTAGAGTTTTAAGGAGAATTGAGAGAACTGAGAGAATTAAGGATAATTAAGAGAAATGAGAGAATTAAGGAGAGAGCTAGAAATTCTTCTGCTTTACTATTATTTAATAGATTCCCAGTTTAAGGGACACACATATAAAACCAGGTAGGAAAACATAAAGTACATAGTCATAGGTGAGCAAGCTGGAAACCATCACTGAAACTTTAGGGTAAATTTTGTTCTTATCCACGTTTTATTTAGTTAATATACCCTAAAAAAATAGAATCTTTAACTTTTGATAACATTGAAAATTTAATCGGTTAATCCACCTAGACCTCTTCAGCACTAAGCTTCAACAAGAAATTCATTCTCACGCTCCCGTTTCAACTTTTCTTTTTACCAACGACAGCCAATGTCCTCTACCAAAAGCTGCACTCTTTGTCTGACCTGAAACTGTACTCCATTCCCCCTCTATAGCATGAAATTGCAAGCAGTCACCAAAGGCTTGAACCTTTTTGTACCTTTGTTATCCTCTCGAATCAAGTTTCTATCTTAGAAGAAATTGAGAGCATGAAATTGCACGTAGTCACCAAGGCTATTGGCCATAAAGTTAAAGAAATCTATTCAAACAGTGAATACTAAAACAAAATTGGTCCTTCCATTACAAGTGATGAGAAATTCTAAACAATGGCAAGGATTCACTGTGGAAAACACTACTAAATGCTTGGGAGAATACCAAGCTGCTATTAAAAATGCAACTGAAAGCACAAAAGAGACTATTAATGTTGATACGGGTGTAGAAGATAAATTTCCAAATATTGGTAGAAATCCTCGTAGAATATGTAAGACAATTGAAAAAGACGAAAATGAACTTACAAAGACTTCTATCGTTTAAATTCAGGGACAACTACATAACAATTAAATATCTTGAATTAGCAATTAGGAGCTGCAGACCATGCATATCCACCAATAAATTAACTAATTTACATAGAATAACAATTATCTTTAGGGAATGCAAGCAGCACATGTGTTTTGTCAGGGAATAATGTGACTCATTTTTGCACGTTGATTAAATCCAACAACCAAAAGTACAAGGGAAAAATATACTTCTGCATTACATATATGTGCAAGTTTATTCATGAGTGCAGATTTGCTTTTTTTTCAAAATTGATCTGTGCGCATGAACAACCACAAGAACAAGAGCAAAATATATTTCTACAGTATTTATAAGTGCGCATGAACTCCTACAATATGGTAGGTAAGTTAGTTAATTAACATGAAATATTTAAGTTAATCCACTTGTGGATTAACTTACAAAATAATTGTGGATCGAATTATTAAATAGAAAGGTGAATTAACTAATGAAATGGTTGGGCGAAAATAAAAATTACCAAACTTTAATTACATTAAATTATAAGCAACCTGGAAATATGTACTATATATGTACATACACAATATACATTATATACCAGCTGGATGCTTGTAAAATATAAGCAGAGCAATAGGTTGGGGGTGTAGGGGGAAAGGACCTTTATTTACAGAATATAACCAGGGCAATAAGTTGGGATGGAATTTTAATAATATTTATTTTCCAAGGTTTGATGTTGTGTAAAAATATGCATAGTGGCCTTTAATGAGTTCATGCTTCCGGCTTTCCCGTTTATTATATAATCAAATCCTTTTTTTTAATATGTTGATGAGGCTGAAATAATATATAAGCATAATGTTTGATCAGTCACAATCCTACAATCTAGGAGTTTTTTTTCATTTGTTTTTTGTTTGGAGGTGGTTGGGTTTAGGGAGGAGGGCATTGATATTTTGCAGATCAATACGGAAATATCTTAAATTTGCGGTTTGATAATTACATATACATAATTGCATTATACGAGTGTGTACAACTATTCACTAGCACATGCTGTAACTAGATATTTGCAATAAGGACAATACAGATACGTGCACAAATTTTGTTGAGTTTTTTTGTTAAAGAATGGTATTTTGTTGTATAATCTAAAGTATTCTTCCATTTACTTGGAAATTAATGGTCAAATTTAGGAGTCCACTTCCTGGCTATATGACAGTAGGTGTTATGCGAGAAGATTGTGCGAATGCGGAAACACAATAAACAGGATCTAGATTTGCCAATTGTACATCAATCTAATCTGATAGCAATCATTCTATTACATAAAACAAATAGTAAATAATTATAAAGAAGAAACAAAGAGACACGCAATATTTATACTGGTTCCACAATCGTCAAGATAGTATACATCCAGTCCAAAAGAGAGAGATTTCATTCCATATGAGAGAATTACAAGAGATTACAAAATAAGAGTTTACATATCCAAGCCTCAAATAGACTTAACAAGAAGAGACACCAATGGAGATCACTGGCTCCATACCAAGATGGGTTAACACTAAAGTCTACCCATCAATATATAGCTAGTGCAAATCTATGTGAGTCATCAATTAAATTATCAACATATGGTAATAATATAATGGAGGCAAATTACCATAGCAACAAATGTGCAAAGATAGGAAGTAAATCAATCCGTTTCTTTAGTATAGATGAAAGAAATTAATGCCGCATTTATTTCTTTCCATCTCATGCAAATGCAATTAATACTTCATGCATTTCCATATTACATAAATATTTACTTCCCATCTATTTGTGATTTTGTATCACCTAAATTTAACACTCCACCTTGATGAAAAATCACATATCTTTAATACCCCATCTCGAATCAAATTCTCTTCACATCATAAAACTCTTCAACAGAACTCCACCTTAAATCAAAATCTCACAATGAGATAGAAACCAAAAATGAATATTTGCCTAATGGGTTCCAGCAAAGCTACCCCCATCACACCATGTTAACGAGCTCAGACTACGTCCCCGCCCACCAACAAAATGTTGAAAATATCCAAAATAAAAAAAAGGCAGATCCTAAAATAATCTCAATACCACCAAGTCCAAAAATAATTCTCTCAATTACCAATTCAAATATAGAGTCAAAATCCAAATCTCTGTAGGCAAGATAAATCTCACTTCTTCCACATATCTGCATGTAGTAACACTTCTTTAGGACGACATCACAAAATCGACGATATACCACATTGGCACCAAATCCGCAAAAATCAGCTCTATGAACTGAACACTCCAAGACGACATCATAATTCGATAAGTTTGAGTGGCGTCAAATCTGTAACCAAAATCAGCTACATCAGATATAGTTTCTAAACCCAGTAGTCCCTTCAACACATTAAACTCTTTATCTCTCATACAATGCGAGTATTTCTCAACTGAACTTGAAGTTATACAGTTCTCAAACACTTAGAAAGGTCGCTAACACCTCTATCGGTTCGTCTTTGGTCGCTACCACCTCTAAGCAATTTCTCCAAGCTGTTATCTACGAAGTCGCTTTTCTACGGTTGGTCAGGTCGCATTCTAACATATAACTCCATGTTAACAAGAATCCGAACCTTAAGCTACATCAAAGTTCCAAGCCTGGAACACTCTTCTCTCTCAACATAACCTTCTCCACCAAAGTATCAGTAACACCCCACGTCCATTAATGTCACTCACAAAGGGAATGCATTAACTTTTATGGAGCGTTTTAAGTGTGTATAGAACAGAAACTTAACAACAAGACAGATATAAACAGTACTTAAAACTTTAAAATTTTATTCAATGCAGCGGTAAACACATATGTTTGATTACATCATCAAAAACCAGAGTCAAAGTACATAATATCCATCTTGACTAAATCAAAGTACATAAATTGAAAGACATAACCCCAACACAAAATAGCCATAAATAATATAGGCTGAACTTTTACTTCAGCGATCCAAGCAACTTCTAAAAGCAAGAGATACAGCTGTCCAAAATCAAGCTCCACTGGTGCTAATTCCACCCTGAGCACCTGAGGGGGAAAAGGAAGAAAAGAGGTGGAAACAAAGGGGGTCAGACATAAAGTCTGGCGAGTGCGATGACTTTAACAATATAATTACCAAAATAACTAGGCTAAGACATAAGTTGGAAAATAAGGAAATGACTGTGAACAATTGAGTATGGCAGAGTAAACAAGGAAATAAGATGAACAAATATAACGTTAAAGGAAACCACTATAAGATAATTACTACACTGCACCACCACTAGTCACCCTAAGGTTGATCCCGCCTACAGAACTTAATAATGATAATGGTAGTTTCGTGCACCCCTAGTTGCCTTCATAGGTGTCGCCTGCCCCTATCTCCACTAGGTGTACCCACCACCCCCATGCGATCGGCTCCCTAAATCGTAGATACCCGTGCTGGCCCCACAGTGGGGTGTATCACTCCCCAAAGTCGCAACCCGATACCACCAACAATTCACGGCTTATACCTACACGATGCAACAACGTCTTACCTACCAGCCTGGGCCCACACATGCATATGAACCCGTTGGACTTGCGTTGCCACCGCTAACCCGTTTTGGCCTCTTACAGTCAAGCCCAGTACGCGTGTCCCATCCTCGACTTGGGTCGAGCCCACAAAGATACTTATGGGTTACTAGTTGAAACGGGCCCCCATTACTTGACTCAAGCTATCCACCTAAGCTTGGTCCCCTCTAGTACATCCCACTTAACCCTCTTTTTATTCATGTTCACTTACATGTTTCAATTTTTGGTTAAGTGTTTCTAATCGTATTTCAAATGCCACCCAAGGCACCCACTAAATTCCACATGCCACCCAAGGCACCCACTTAACCCCCTCATGTCCCACTACATGTTTATCTGGTTAAGTGTTTCTTAATTCATTAACACTGTAATCTTGTAAAGATCTCCCACATTAGACTGCATTTGTGGCAGTTGGATTTGCCGGGCGGGTCCGGGCAGTCTTACACCACAAAAGAGCCTAACCTCGTGTCTTTACAACGGTTACACATTTAATTTATGCCTAAGACCTCCCACATTAGACTGACATTTGTGGCAGCTGGATTTGCCGGGCGGGTCCGGGCAGTCTTACACCACAAAAGAGCCTAACCTCGTGTCTTAGATGATTAATTACACAAAATTAATTATTCCCCAATTTGAATTAATTTCCTATTCAAATTTTAAATCAATTCTAAATTTAACTATGGCCATAATTGACTCAATTATGTCCATCTATTTATGGTATGCAAAATCATACCAATTTTCATCACAAATTTATTTTATGCCATTTAAGGCATTTATGCCAATTCTCAATATTAAATCTTTTAATATTATCCCATTGCCCCACATTGTACGTTCGTTCGTTTAACGTAAAATATACGTTAGACTCGAATAGTCTAACTCATGGAATAAAGAGAAAACATCACAACATACACATAGATAAAACTAGATCTAAACATAAAGGGGTGAACTTGCATGTGTGAATGAGGTTCTTCATCTAAAACTTGCATAGTTCAAAGTCACAAACTTGCATAAAACTACATATGTCATAGATCTAAATCTAAAGGTGTAAACTTGCATAGGTAATAACCACAAACTTACATAACATGATTCATACTCCAAACATATATATGTATACTTGCATATGTGATTTATGCAACATAACGATGGTGTAAACATACATCTAAACATGTAAACTAGCATGTAGAATTTTGTATACTAGCATATAACTCACATATGTCATAGCCTAACTTTAGATCCAATTTCATAAAATAGATGTCATGAAACATGTAAAGTTGTACATACTTTCCACTAACTTGCAACATGATTCATGCCTCAATTAACATCCTAACTTGCATACATACATATGATTTATCATATGAACAACATAACCAAACTAGCATATGAAACATGATTATACATAAGCCAATCATAGAATTACAACATAGATGATAACATCACAACTTTACAACATAGATGATAACATCATAACTTTACAACATAGATGATAACATCATAGAATTTACAACACAGATAATAACATGCGGTCAAGAATTCTCAACATAACCATATAATCCACATCATAGCTTAATCCAATTAAATTGTTAATTATTTTATTAAAGAAATCGAACTCACAACTCAAGGAAGGTATTGAGTTCTGAAATCTGAGTTCTAAAGTTGAATTAGCTTTCCTTTGTAGTAGATTCATTATTAGAGTTGAATAGAATTGAATTTGATTAGCTTTCTTCCTCTCTAATTGGTGGCGGCTATTCTAGGTTGCAAGGTGACGGCATGGACGCCATGATTCTAATTTTAATTTGATTTTAGGGTTTGAGTCTACATGTGTTTTTATAGAGTTAATAATTAATTTAGGTCATCCGATCAACCCAGAATTAATCCCAGCCAATCAGAGCAGAACATAAACCCTAATGACTCAGCATACAGTCATAAACAGGTCATCAATCAATTCTGCCCCCGAGGGGGAGGGGGGCAGGTCGACCCCCAGGTCGACCTGGTCAAGGTAGGTCGACCCCCATGTCGACCCTATGGTCGACCTGGCCCTGGCGGGAAATTTCCCGCCTAGCCCATTCTGACTCCGAAATTTGAATTTTTGAATTCTGTTTTAAATTTTCTGAAACTTTTGATGGCCATAACTTCTTCATACGAAGTCCAATTCATGCAACCTCGGACTCTATCTCAACCATAATTCCGAGACGAGCACAATGGCGCAACCCATTTCCCTTAATTCTCACATCTGAGATTAGTTATTCTTTAATTTGTGAACTTTAGTGTTAACAGAAATATGGGGTGTTACATTCACCCCTCCTTAAAGGATTTCGCCCCCGAAATCTCCAAGTTAAGGAGAATGCATATCCTAACATCCAAACAACCATCTACTCAACCATCAAACATAGGCATCCATTGTCCTTATAAAATTCCTAATGTTGTATGAACATATGCAAGAAGTGTGTGTATATGTTCCTTATCTAATGCAAAATCAGGCGGTCTATTGATTCAGTTGACCTCCTCAATGCAAACCATGATAGTGCCATGCGTCCATTATGTATGCAAAAGAATCCTATCGATACATATTATTTCTACATGTGTGCACAACCATTCACCAAAATGCAACATCCATATGATAATACAACCATTATACATCCATTACTTAAATATGTACGCACATTTAAATGCAATATGAAGTGACTAAGCCGATCTAGTGCCTAAAGTGCGTGTATATGCATCCATGAGAAACCACTAGCAACCACTTGCATCCACATGCATCCATCATACATAACATGTCTCAAACACATGTCTCAACCATAGGACTACCCTATCTAAAGGTCAAAGATACTAGCGAAAGGACATACTAAAGATAAAACAAGTACAAGCTAAGCGATAAAGGAGAAATTAAAGGACATACCCTCGAAAAGAGAAGGGTACAATGAATGCATCTTCTCTTCCATCTCCCAAGTAGCGTTGCTCTCATCATCTCCCCACTGCACTTTGACTAGCTTGACCTCTCGATTCCTCAACTTCTTAATCTCTGACCCAAGAATGCACGTAGGAGCTCTTCGAATCGTCGCATCACGCTCGATCTCCACCTCTCTAAGCAAGCTCGGCTCTACCACTTCCGCGGTCTCATGCAAGCACTTCCTTAAATGTGATACATGGAGTACATAGTGTACACCACTAAGTCTCTCAGACAACTCCACTCTATACGCCATTTGTCCAATCCTCTCCTTAATAGGAAACGGTCCTACGAACCTTGGTGCTAACTTCCCAATGGACCCAAAGCGAACGACATTCCGTAATGGAGACACCTTGACAAAGACCATGTCCCCAATATCAAACTCAAGATCTGTCCTCCTCTTGTCCGTATAAGATTTCTGCCTATCTTGCGCCATCTTTATCCTCCTTCGAATCAAATCGATCTTTTCCGAAGTCTCTCTAATCATATCGGGCCCAAGCAAGATATTATTTGTAGATTCCCACCAACATGTAGGCGAACGACACGGCCGTCCATAAAGAGCCTCGAACGGTGCCATGCCAATGCTAGACTGAAAGCTATTATTATATGCGAACTCCACTAACGGAAGATGTTCCTCCCATGTACCTCCGAAGTCTAAGATACACAACCTCAATAGGTCCTCTAGAATACGATTCACCCTCTCGGTCTGGCCATCCGTCTGAGGATGATATGCGGTGCTCAAACATAACTGAGTCCCTACCGCCTCTTGCAAGTTCTTCCAAAACTCGCTAGTAAAGATAGGATCGCGGTCGCTCACTATGTTAGAAGGAACACCGTGCAACCGAACTATCTCTCGAATGTATACGGAGGCTAACCATGGAGCAGTCCTCTTACTCTTCACGGGAATGAAATGGGCGCTCTTAGTAAGTCTGTCTACCACGACCCAAATCCCTGTATTACCTTTCCTCGATCTCGGTAACCCATCAATGAAGTCCATCGAGACACTTTCCCACTTCCATTGTGGGACCTCCAATGGGTGAAGCAACCCACCGGGCTTCTTTTGCTCTGCTTTTACTTGTTGGCATACCAAGCATCTTGCGACAAACTCGGCCACATCCCTCTTCATGCCGACCCAAAAGTAAACTCGTCTCATGTCCATGTACATCTTGTCCCCGCCGGGATGGATGGTCATCTTCGAACGATGTGCATCATCAAGAATGGTCTTCCTCAAATTCTCGTCCCGTGGTACACAAAGTCTACCGTCCCTACGTAACCAACCCTTATCATCTAGGGTATACCTATTGAGATGGCTCAATGACTCCCCCCTTTTGAGCTTCTTTACTAACTCAACCAACTGTGGGTCATCTCGCTGTGCCTCACCAATCTGTCCCAAAAGCGTAGGTCCGACTTCTGAGGATGCTAGCAAACCGGGTACAAAGTCAATGGAAGGTCTAAAGTCAAACGTAGAGATGAACTCTAAACTTCGCCGCTCAACAAACAACGGACTCAAGGATAACCTTTTCCTACTTAAGGCATCTGCCACCACGTTACCCTTGCCAGGGGTATATGCTATCTCAAAATCGTAGGATGCTAAGAATTCCATCCACCTTTGCTGCCTTAAGTTCAAGTCCTTCTGAGAGAACAAGTATTTTAGCGACTTATGGTCAGTAAACAATTCGAATTTCTTGCCAAGAAGATAATGGAGCCAAGACTTAAGCGCGAAAACAATAGCGGCCAATTCTAGGTTATGTGTAGGGTAATTTTTCTCATGCACTCTCAACTGCCTTCCTCCATAGGCTATTACCCTCCCATCTTGCATTAAGACTGGGCCTAGTCCTATCCCACAAGCATCAGTATAAACGGTAAATGGCTTACTCCCATCTGGCAACACTAAGACTGGAGCTGTGGTCAAAGCTCTCTTTAAACGTTGGAATACATCGTCACAATCTACGTCCCATGTGAAAACTAAGTTCTTCTTCGTCAAGCGTGTTAATAGGGCTGGTATTTTTGCGAAGTCTTTGATAAACTTCCTATAGTAGCCAGCCAACCCTAAGAAACTCCTCACCTCGGTAGCATTTTTAGGGACCTTCCAATCTTGAATGGCCACTACCTTCGCGGGATCCACGGCAATCCCTTCTTTGGAAACCACGTGCCCTAAGAATCGCACTTCCTTCCTCCAAAAGTGACATTTAGAAAATTTAGCTTTAAGGCCATGCGCTCGAAGGGTCTTCAACACTTCCCTAAGATGTAGGGCATGCTCTTCCTCGCTCTTAGAAAAGATCAAGATGTCATCCACAAAGACATCCACGAATTTATTAAGGTACTCCCTAAACACCCTACTCATCAAGTCAACAAAGTATGCATGGGCGTTTGTCAAACCGAAGGGCATCACAATCCACTCGGAGAAGCTGTCCGGAGTCCTAAAGGCAGTCTTGTCTATGCTATCCTCAGCCACTCTCAACTGATGGAAACCCGTGGCTAAGTCCAACTGCGAAAACACTGAGGCGCAAACAAACTGATCGAAGAGATCGTCAATCCTCGGCAGTGGGTGCCTATTCTTCTTAGTAAGCTTATTAAGTTCTCTATAGTCCACAAAAAGTCTAAGGGACCCATCCGCCTTCGTGGCAAATACTACTGGAGCACCCCACTCCGATATACTACGTCTTATGAACCCTTCTCAAGCAATTCTTTCACTTGCTTACTGAGTTCTCTTCTCTCTCTTGGAGCCATGTGGCGCACTGGCAATGCAACTGGCTTTGCATTATCTACTAGATATATTCGAAAGTCTATCTCATGTTTTGGGGGTAAACCCCTCACCTCATCAAAGACATCAACATATTCACGGACTATACGAACAGAATGTAAATCATCATTGGATGCGTTAAGGGATTCTAGGTAGCTAAGCATTACTGGACCTCTAGGGTCACAAGAAATATCAATGGTCTTTCCACAACGAGTCAACAATCTAACTACCCTTCTTTCACAATCTAGGATGGCCCCGTATCTAGTTAGCCAATCCATACCTAGAATCAAGCCGTAGCCCATGAAGCCAAGAACAAAGGCGTTGCATTCAAACCCAACGCCCAAGATAAACACTCTCAAATCCCAACAAATCATAGAAAGATGAGCCGAACCACCAATAGGATTTGAGACTACTAAGGGATCCGTAACTAGACTAGTATCTAGGTGCAGTGTTTCAACTAATGATGTAGAGATAAACGAATGTGATGCGCCAGAATCGAATAAAGTACGGACAGGATGATCAAACAGAAAAACTAAACTTTCAACGGAAATTGCTCTACCTCGTTCTTGCAGCGGTGGGACCACGAGAGCCTGAACTTGCCCCCTTGCCTGCCCAGGTGCCATAAGAGCCTGCACCTGTCCTCCCGAGTTAGACCCTGCCCTCTTCCCTTTTCTTGGGAAGTCCTTAATCAGATGTCCTGCTTCGCCACAGTGGAAACAGCCAGTCTTCTTTTTCTTCCTACAATCTTTGCTTAGATGGTCGGGTGTCCCACAGTTAAAGCATCTTTTCTTTCCCTTACCATTGTTGCCTTTACCACCTTTCTTGTTCTGTTGTTGCTGTTGCGGTTTCTTTTGATCCCCTTTCTTCTCGGGTGCCTTATAAGCAGTGGCGCCCTTCTCCTCTTCATGCATAAGCGCCATGTCAACTAGTCTCTTAAAGGTAGCCCACATGGGGATGTGGGTCATAGCTAACCCATGAAGCGACTCGTTCAAACCCTTAACAAATCTCAGGGCCTTCTTTTTTGGTGTATTTACCAAGTCCAAGCCAAATCTCGCCAACTGATTGAATTTGTTGACATATTCTTTCACCGATATATTCCCCTACTTCAATGCTAGAAACCTTTCCATGTATAGATTCTCCTCAGCCCGTGAGAGAAACTTCGCCTCAAACCTCCGCCTAAAATCTGGCCATGTACCGACTGGACGTTCTTCATTAGTGACCTCCCACCAAAACGAGGCCTCATCCTTCATTAGCCAGGCAGCTAACTGGACCTTTCTCCCATCTTCCACTTCAAAGATCCCAAACAATTCTTCCAACTCGTTTAGCCAGTTTCGAGCTTCAACAAATGTCTCCGTCCCGTGAAAAGGTTTTCCACTCATTGCCCGAAAGTCCTTACATATCTTTGTAAAAAGTATCGACACGAGGAGGAGGAGGAGGAGCATTTGCTGGACCTGCGGTGGTGGCCCTAGTCTCCAAATACCTCCTAAACCACCCTGGTATCGGTATCCCCTCAGGTATCTCGGGAATTCCAGACATGCTGAAATGAAAAAGGAAAGATTCAATACAAAAGAACCGAAGGAAAGATAAATGGCTCTTGGGGTTATGCTTTCTAAAATAAGCTTTTCTCCTGAAAATACTTTCCTTAAAACATACTTTTGAAGGTACTTCTTTATAAAAGTGTTTCTGAAAAATAGTTTTTCAAAATTCATATATGTTCTGGTAACCTTCAGCTCTGATACCACGTGTAACACCCCACGTCCATTAATGTCACTTACAAAGGGAACGCATTAACTTCTATGGAGCGTTTTAAGTGTGTATAGAACAGAAACTTAACAACAAAACAGATATAAACAGTACTTAAAACTTTAAAATTTTATTCATTGCAGCGGTAAACAAATAGGTTTGATTACATCATCAAAAACCAGAGTCAAAGTACATAATATCCATCTTGACTAAATCAAAGTACATAAATTGAAAGACATAACCCCAATACAAAATAACCATAAATAAGATAGGCTGAACTTTTACTTCAGCGATCCAAGCAACTTCTAAAAGCAAGAGATACAGCTGTCCAAAATCAAGCTCCACTGGTGCTAGTTCCACACTGAGCACCTGGGGGGGAAAAGGAAGAAAAGAGGTGGAAACAAAGGGGGTCAGGCATAAAGTCTGGCGAGTGCGATAACTTTAACAATATAATTACCAAAATAACTAGGCTAAGACATAAGTTGGAAAATAAGGAAATGACTGTGAACAATTGAGTATGGCAGAGTAAACAAGGAAATAAGATGAACAAAGATAACGTTAAAGGCACACCTAAACCACTATAAGATAATTACTACACTGCACCACCACTAGTCACCCTAAGGTTGATCCTGCCTACAGAACTTAATAATGATAATGGTAGTTTCATGCACCCCTAGTTGCCTTCATAGGTGCCGCCTGCCCCTATCTCCACTAGGTGTACCCACTACCCCCATGCGATCGGCTCCCTAAATCGTAGATACCCGTGCTGGCCCCACAGTGGGGTGTATCATTCCCCAAAGTGGCAACCCTATACCACCAACAATGCACGACTTATACCTACACGATGCAACAATGTCTTACCTACCAGCCCGGGCCCACACATGCATATGAACCCGTTGGACTTGCGTTGCCACCGCTAACCCGTTTTGGCCTCTTACAGTCAAGCCCAGTACGCGTGTCCCATCCTCGACTTGGGTCGAGCCCACAAAGATACTTATGGGTTACTGGTTGAAACGACCCCCATTACTTGACACAAGCTATCCACCTAAGCTTGGTCCCCTCTAGTACATCCCACTAAACCCTCTTCTTATTCATGTTCACTTACATGTTTCAATTTTTGGTTAAGTGTTTCTAATCGTATTTCAAATTCCACCCAAGGCACCCATTAAATTCCACATGCCACCCAAGGCACCCACTTATCCCACTCATGTCCCACTACATGTTTATCTGGTTAACTGTTTCTTAATTCATTAACACTGTAACCTTGTAAAGACCTCCCACATTAGACTGCATTTGTGGCGGTTGGATTTGCCGGGCGGGTCCGGGCAGTCTTACACCATAAAAGAGCCTAACCTCATGTCTTTACAACTGTTACGCATTTAATTTATGCCTAAGACCTCCCACATTAGACTGGCATTTGTGGCAGCTGGATTTGTCGGGCGGGTCCGGGCAGTCTTACACCACAAAAGAGCCTAACCTCTTGTCTTAGACGGTTAATTACACAAAATTAATTATTCCCCAATTTGAATTAATTTCCCTATTCAAATTATAAATCAATTCCAAATTTAACTATGGCCATAATTGAATCAATTGTGTCCATCTGTTTATGGTATGCAAAATCATACCAATTTTCATCACAAATTTGTTTTATGCCATTTAAGGCATTTATGCCAATTCTCAATATTAAATCTTTTAATATTATCCCATTGCCCCACATTGTACGTTCGTTCGTTTAACGTAAAATATACGTTAGACTCGAATAGTCTAACTCATGGAATAAAGAGAAAACATCACAACATACATATAGATAAAACCAGATCTAAACATAAGGGGTGAACTTGCATGTGTGAATGAGGTTCTTCATCTAAAACTTGCATAGGTCAAAGTCACAAACTGGCATAAAACTACATATGTCATAGATCTAAATCTAAAGGTGTAAACTTTCATAGGTAATAACCACAAACTTACATAACATGATTCATACTCCAAATATATATATGTATACTTGCATATGTGATTTATGCAACATAACGTTCATACTCCAAATATATATGTATACTTGCATATGTGATTTATGCAACATAACGATGGTGTAAACGTACATCTAAACATGTAAACTAGCATGTATAAATTTGTATACTAGCATATAACTCACACATGTCATAGCCTAACTTTAGATCCAATTTACATAAAATAGATGTCATGAAACACGTAAAGTTGTACATACTTTCCACTAACTTGCAATATGATTCATGCCTCAATTAACATCCTAACTTGCATACATACATATGATTTATCATATGAACAACATAACCAAACTAGCAAATGAAACATGATTATACATAAGCCAATCGTAGAATTACAACATAGATGATAACATCACAACTTTACAACATAGATGATAACATCATAACTTTACAACATAGATGATAACATCATAGAATTTACAACATAGATAATAACATGCGGTCAATAATTCTCAACATAACCATATAATCCACATCATAACTTAATCCAATTAAATTGTTAATTATTTTATTAAAGAAATCGAACTCACAACTCAAAGAAGGTCTTGAGTTCTGAAATCTGAGTTCTGAAGTTGAATTAGCTTTCCTTTGTAGTAGATTCGTTGTTAGAGTTGAATAGAATTGAATTTGATTAGCTTTCTTCCTCTCTAATTAGTGGCGGCTATTCTAGGTTGCAAGTTGACGACATGGAGGCTATGATTCCAATTTTAATTTGATTTTAGGGTTTGAGTCTACATGTGTTTTTATAGAGTTAAGAATTAAATTAGGCCATCCGATCAACCCAGAATTAATCCCAGCCAATCAGAGCAGATCAGAAACCCTAATGATTCATCATACAGTCATAAACAGGTCATCAATCAATTTTGCCCGGGGGGGGGGGGGGCAGGTCGACCCCCAGATCGACCTGGTCAGGGTAGGTCGACCCCCAGGCCGACCTGGCCCTGGCAGGAAATTTCCCGCCTAGCCCATTCTGACTCCGAAATTTGAATTTTTGAAATCTGTTTTAAATTTTCCGAAACTTCCGATGGACATAACTTCTTCATATGAAGTCCAATTCACGCAAACTCGGACTCTATCTCAACCAAAATTCTGAGACGAACACAATGGCGCAAACCGTTTCCCTCAATTCTCACATTTGAGATTAGTTATTCTTTAATTTGTGAACTTTAGTGTTAACATAAATACGGGGTGTTACAGTATCATTTTATCCCAAATAGTAATACCATAATCACCACTAAAACTACCAACCTTTATAGAAATAATTGATGCACAATTTAAAACAAATTGACTTTCTCTGATACCAATCTGTTGTGCGAGAAGATTGCTCGAATGCGAAACACAATAAACATGATCTAGATTTGCCAATTGTACATCAGTATAATCTAATAGCAATTATTCTATTACATAAAACAAATAGTAAATAACTATAACGAAGAAACAAAGAGATAGACAATATTTATACTGGTTCCACTATCATCGAGATAGTGTACGTCCAGTCCAAAAGAGAGAGATTTCATTCCATATGAGAGAATTACAAGAGATTACAAAATAAGAGTTTACATATCCAAGCCTCAAATAGGCTTAACAAGAAGAGACACTATTGGGGATCACTATCTCTATATCAGGATGGGTTTACACTAAAGTCTACCCCTCATATATAGCTAGTGCAAATCTATGTGGGTCATCAATTAAATTACCAACATATGGTAATAATATAATGAAGGCAAATTACCATAGCAACAAATGTGCAAAGATAGGAAGTAAATCAATCCGTTTCTTTAGCATAGATGGAAGAAATTATTGCCGCATTTATTTCTTTCCATCTCATGCAAATGCAATTAATATTTCATGCATTTCCATATTAAACAAATATTTACTTCCCATCTATTTGTGATTTTGTATCACCTAAATTTAACAGTAGGGGCATTGTCTTTATTTAAGACAGGCACTTTGGATTATGAATTTTGGGATGAAAATCAACTTCTTTCTTTGTTTATTTCTCATTGAGCAAGAAGGAAATACATCTCTGTTACTGTTAGAAAATATACTAAACTTGTTGTTTTTAGTACTTAATTAAGCAAGATGGACCCCAATGCCTTTTTGGATTTGGAAGGAACCGAGCTGCCTTTTTTGCTTGGGCTTTGCTAAATGACGCACCGGCTCTAGAAAAATTAGCCTGCATTAAAAAATTGCTTAAATAGATATGCTGTCACATTCAATAAAAAATTATGTTTAACAAGTACCAGTTTTATGCAATTTATCCCAAACGGATTAGATTTTGATTCGCGGCTATGGTCAGTCTGATTACAATACATACTTATGTATGACTATTTCTGATTTTTATGTATCACCATATAATGTTAGTGATAAAAGATCGTGCTTACCCCAGTGTAAAGTCCATAAAATTAAACTAAAAGAGGAAGACTAATGCTAAAAGCATCCACAATAAAGCTACTATCACTCAAATTTAGCTTTGGATAAGTTAAAAAACATTACCTTTACTAACTGGGTAACATGTTAAAAAGTTCGCTAAGTTTGGCAAGCATTATAACTAGTGAATGTAATATATTATCAGTTTGCTATCATATTTTGTTGTTAGAGTAATATATAACATTCTTAACCAATTAAGTGCTAAAATCAACAAGTTTATTAAGTAATTACCATTCTATATGTTGATGAGGCCACTTATCATTTTGTTAAATATGCTTTTATAACATTAAAACTTCATTGGTAATTTGAAATAATATATTAGTAAAGAATAAAGGACACTGAAATCAGCCACAACTTTTAAATATGTTGATGAGGCTGCTTCCTGCTTTCCAAGTTTAGTACATAATTTACACCTTCTTTAATAAAATAACATAGCTTATGTTATTAAATGCTTTTATTCCATGCTTTTGCAGAAAAATGACACGCATAATGTACTCACTCATCAATGATTGAAGATCGAGAAATCCCGGAAGCATAAGTCAAAAGGCAAATATGTTGTGCCAACCTACGAATCTTGCCAAGTAGAGAAGGAACAAGAACTAGGGCCCAACATCGTACGAATGCCATGTGAGGAAAATGAAATGCCTTGTGAAGAAAATGAAATGCGTGAAGAATATGAAGTGCCTTGCGAAGATAATGAAATGTGTGAAAGAAATGAAATGTAATGTGAAGAAAATGAGATGCGTGAAGAAATTGAAACGCATAAAGAATGCGAAATGACTTGTAAAGAAAATGTTATTACTGAAATGGAGATCGAGAGGTCGATCGAAACTGAAATTGCAAATGTAAATGTAAAAAGGAGTGGTAGAGGATCAACGAAAGTAAAAAAGACTTCCAATAAATCTTGAGAATCGAATTGAAGTTGAATTCAATGAGGCAGGCATACCAATAAGAGAAGGCTCGGTCCATTTATATTCTTATCTTGGACCGCTAGTAAGGGAGCATGTTCCGGTTACACTTAGTGATTGAAGGCCTCTAAGCGATGAATTAAGAACTGTCTTGTGAGATTCCATTCAGGCATGAAAAAATTCTATTTACGAACATAATTTATTTAACAAAATGTCATTTTAAATTCATTTTAATATGAGATAACACTAGTTTTTTCCTTTTGATTTGTAGGCTAGGTTTAAAGTGGATGACAAATGAAAAAAAAGGCCCATATTTCAGCAAACGGGAACCATTTGGAGAACCTCAAAAGTAGATTGGTTCGAAAAATAACCGCAACAACGACGAAAGAGGAAAGACTTGCTTTGAAACCTTACAACATGTAAACGTCAAGGAGTGGAGAAAATTTGTAAAGAAGAAAACAAGTTTGGAGTTTAAGGTAAAATATTTACATTCAACTGCATTCTCATTTTATAAAAAAATACATTTTGAATTGTTCTTATGAGGAAGGCCTATATAGTTTCTTTCTAAGCTCATTTGGGCAAAGAAGAAAGGGTCCTTTTTGTGCTGTTTGATTCCTTAGCTGTGGCATCCTTGGGGTTTATTGTTCTATTGGTTAATCACTAATAATGTTGAAATATGTGATAACGTATCAAAGTTGATAATTTCTTCATGATTGAAACAATAAATATGATTCACAATCCTTAGTAAATTATGATTGAAACAAAAAATATGGTATCAACTTCTTCTTTTTTCAACGAGCGATGTGGGCCTTTTACTTACCACCTAACCATTAACAATATTGTATTCTGCTAATTTTATCATAAGTAAATTATTTGTATAAACTTGTACAAGTAAAACCATTAAATTAGATGCAGTTTGGGGTCTGCTCGGAAAAAGGCTTAGAGACGATTGTTCTTTGTCCACTTTTCTCCTAAAACCAACAATGGCTATTGTAAATAATAAATCATGTTGTGGGAATGTTAAATATGGAATGCATCTATATTAAAGTAAATACAAAGATTGCTGACAAAATCCATTGTTATGCATAATTTACCTTAGTTCATTTTCGCTTTGATGGTAGTATTTGTGAAATAAATTTCTAGCTAGAGGACACAGGAAAATCCTTTCCAAATAGGCACATGTCGTTCTAAGGTATTATGTGACACCCCACATCTGTTAATGTCACTCACAAAGGGAATGCATTAAGTTTCATGAAGCATTATAGGTCAACAGACAAAGAATATTACAAGATAGATATAATTAAGATAGCAGCGAAAATTCAAAATTTTATTTCAAACACAAATCATACATCGTGGTCCAAAATACAATAAGTCACAAAAACCATTACAACAATATAACTTCTGTCTTTTACCATCAGAGTACATAAATACTTAAAAGAAAACATAATTCCCCAAATAAAAGAGACAAAGCCATAGTAGAGATAAGAACTTGAGCATACTTCGAAAGCAGCTCTAGCAAGATGATATCTGAGTCCTGACTAAGCCTGAGTGTTTCCTCCTTGAGAACTTGGGGGGAATGGAAGAAAGAAGAGGAAACAAAAGGGTCAGACATAAAGTCTGGCGAGTCTAGTTACTTTTAGCAAGTAAATAAAAAAAATTAGCATGACAGGCATATAAAGTGGATAAGAGATATCGCTACATAAAAGACAGGTGTGACAAGATAGAAAGGATAAGGTATATATGCTTCCCTAATGATTACTCTGCACAATTACTAGTATAACCCCAATGAGAAGATCGCATACACTTCAAGGTGGTAGACTTAGGCATACATCCAAATGTGCCCTAACTACTACCATAATCGATCGGCTCCCTACTCTGTAGATACTCTGTGCTGGCCCCACAGTAGGATGTATCACGTCCTAAAGTGGCAACCCATCGTTGATATGCACAACCCCATATCTATAGGTGTCACGGTCGTCTTATCCCCTTCGGCCCGGCTCATGCACGCACATGGCCCGGTCGGTTTGCTCTGCCAACACCGCATCCACGTTTGAATCTCTTACAATCAGTCAGTAAGCGTGTCCCTTCTCCGACCTAGTTCAGAGTTCTCTACTTGATACATACTCCGGGTTACTGACCAAAACAGGTCCCATAAAATAGGATACAAGCTTTCCCCTTTGTCTTGTATCACCCACTAGGTTTTCCACAGGTTATATTTGCCCTAAAGGTGTCTTTAATTATATAACCCCAATCTTTCTATCTGTTATGCTTACCACTAGGTATCTTTAATTACATAACCCTATCATTTCTACAAGTTATGCTTACCCTAAAAGGTGTCGTTAATTACATAAATTTATTATTCCAACCGGTCATGTATACCACTAGGTGTCTTTAATTACATAACCTTATTGGGTTAAGTTTGTGGGCCTATACATAAATATTACCCTCCCCTATAGATTTACTTAACCTATCCACTATCCAACCAATTCTTACTTAACCCAAACTTTAGTTCACAATCATGCAATCCCTATGAATTAGATTTGTTTAAGTAGTCCAATTTATTACCATGTCCATTTATGGTTTATAATGGGCTAGACCTCCCATATTAGGCCTATAAATTGTGGATGCTGGATATGTCGGTCAGGTCCGGGCAGTCTTATTCCACAAGTTGGGTCTAACCTCATGTCATAGCCCGATTCGTATTTGCGCACTTAGACCTCTCACATTAGGTTCAACATTAGTGGCTGCTGGATATGCTGGTCGGGTCCGGGCAGACTTCCACCACTAATGCAACCTAACCTCGTGTCATAAGTGCCATTACAATTAATTGTAATTACTAGACATTCCATCCTTTTCCATTTCTTACCTATGTCTTTATAGGTGATCATGTCCCCACTTCCCCAGTTTGAATTATATGCCCAATTCACATAAATATTATTTAAATTATGCCGATTCTAACCCTTTTTCCCCCATTCCCTAACTAACGCATTCGCATATATTTGGTGGCATCTAAGCTAGAAAGTAGCCTAGTTATACATAATAAAAAGGGAAAAGTGATGGGAATATGATAAAGGTGATTGTTTTGGCATAAACATAAACTAGCATGGTGATAAAGTGGACATATGAGCATAAATCTAATGAACTTGTAGCAATTACTAGTTCTAACGTAACTATGATGTCATAATCAGCATAACAAGATCTAAATTAACCATTTAGATGTCCAACTATTCAGATCTAACATAACAGGCACAAGATGATAAACTAGATATGATTAACTATTTAAATGTCCACATAATTCAGATCCAATAGTTAAAAGAAGATCTAACACAATGAGATTTAGATTTACACCATAGCATGTCATAGAAGATACAATAGATCCGTCTAGATAGAGGTTTAGATCCAAATCCTAACTAATTTAGAATGTCATATAATCAGAATTTACAATGGATAACAAATCTAAGTCATAGTCGTGTCATATTTACTTTTAAATATTCAAATTTAAAAGCAACTAGAGACTCACAATGTTAGGATTAGAAAATAAAAGGAAAATGGATCTTGAATCTCTAAGTTTGATTTGCAAAGCTGATAGTTGTAGGAGATTAACGGATCCAATTCAGTTCAGACACTGGCAGAGTTTGGCCACCATGAATTCTCAATGAAGAAAACAAGAGAAATGACCACGTATATATAGCTGCCAGACCCTCTGAAACCGACTACCACGTCAGCCCTAGGGGTGTTGACACCCCTGTGGGTGGGTCGGCCCTGGTGTCAACACCACTTAAAGGGGGTCGACACTCCTCTATAGGGGTCAACCCCCTAGAGCGGGAAAACTGCCGCACTTTTTCTTTTTCAAATTCGAACGGTTTTGGATAAAATTCTGACTCATACCTGACTCATGTGTATATATGTATATATATATATATAATTCTTCTGCACATATACAAACTTAAAACCCTCATAACTTCTTCATACGGAGTCCGTTTTACGCAAACCAAATGTCTATCTTGACCTGAATTTCGAGACAGATGCAATGGAGCAGTCCGTTTCCCTTAGTTCCAAATATTAAACTAATTATAATTTAATTTATCCTCTTTTAGTGTCGTTAAAATACGGGGTGTTACATTCTCCCCTACTCAAAGGATTTCGTCCCCGAAATCTCTAATTGAGAAGAATGCATATCCTACCATCCATCATCCATCTACTCATCCATCAATCACCGGCATCCATTGTCCTTGAAGACTTCCAATGCTTATATGAATATATGCAAGGGTGTGTGCATATGTCCCAACACTAATACAGAAATCAGGCGGTCTACTGTTTCAGTTGACCTCCTTAATGCAATGTATGTTAGTGCCATGAATCCAATATGTATGCAAATAATCCTATTATAACATGTAAGTTCTTTATGTGTGCACACTCATTTGTCCAAATGCAACATATATACGCTAATATATTCATTTTCATCCATAAAAGAAAAGAAAAATGCACACACATCCATATGTAGTATGAGAGTGATTGAGCCGATCTTGTGCCTAATATGTGTATATATGCATCCATAGGCAACGACTAGCAATCACTTGCATCCATTTGCATCCATCAAACATAACATGTCTCAAACACATGTTTCCATCCATAGGATTCCTATCTAAAGGTCGAAAATACTATGGATAAGATATATTCAAATGATAGAAGCAAGCACCGATAAAAATTTGGAAAAAGGAGTTTAGAACATACTCTCAAAAAGAAAAGGGTATGAAGCACGAATCTTGGCTTCAGTCTCCCAAGTCGCATCCTCTAGGATATCTCCCCATTAAACCTTTATCAATTTGACCTCTTTATTGTGTAGTTTCTTAACTTCTGATCCGAGAATACGGGAAGGAACTCGTCTGACTGTCGCCTCTCGTTCCACTTCTACCTCTTCCAATACAATCGGCTCAATAACATCCGCGGTGTCATGCAAGCACTTCCGCAGATGATAAATGTGGAAAACATCATGAATGCTAGATAGATTCTCTGGGAGATTTACTCTATATGCCATTTGACCAATCCTCTCGGTTATGGGAAATGATCCCACAAACCTAGGTGCCAACTTCCCAACCGATCTGAAGCAAACTACATTCCTCAGAGGTGATACTTTGATAAAAAAATAAGTCTCCCACTTAAAATTCGATGTCAGTCCTTCTCTTGTCTGCATAGGACTTCTTCTTATCTTGAGCTGTCTTCATCCGTCGTCAAATAAGGTCAATCTTTTCAGATGTTTCTCTAACCATATCTGGTCCAAGTAATAATCTTTTTGTAGATTCCCACCAACAAGTTGGAGATTTACAGGGTCGTCCATACAATGCTTCAAAGGGTGCCATGCTGATGCTAGCTTGATAACTGTTATTATAGGCAAAATCTACTAAAGGAAGGTGCTCTTCCCAAGTCCCTCCGAAATCTAGGATACACATCCTCAAAAGATCATCTAGAATTCTGTTCACCCTCTCCGTCTGCCCATCGGTCTGAGGATGATAAGAGGTGCTCAAACACAACTGTGTACCTAATGCTTCTTACAAGCTCCTCCAAAATTCACTAGTGAAGATGGGGTCACGATCGCTCATTATGTTGGAAGGTACTCCATGAAGACAAACTATCTCACGAACATAAATTGTTGCCAACCATGATGTCGTCCGCTTACTCTTAACCGGAATAAAGTGAGTGCTCTTAATGAGTCTATCTACCACAACCCAGATACTGGTGTTGCCTTTCTTCGATCTAGGCAAACCATCTATGTAATCCAATGATACGCTCTCCCATTTCCACCGAGGAACCTCCAAAGGATGAAGTAAGCCACCGGGCTTCTTTCGCTCAGCTTTAACTTGCAAGAAAACTAGACATTGGGAAACAAATTCAGCCACATCTTTCTTCATCCCAACCCAAAAGAAAACCCTTTTCATATCTCTATAGATTTTATCACCGCCTGGATGAATGGTCATCTTGGAATGGTGGGCTTCTTCTAGGACTGCTTTTATCAAGCTTCCAATTTGAGGAACACAAAGCCTTCCATCTCGCCGCAGCTACCCCTTTTCATCTATGGCATATCTACTGAGGTGACTAGAAGTCTCCCTTTCCTGAGCTTTTCCATGATGCCCAAAATCTGTGGGTCACCTTGCTGCGAAGCTCCTATCTGATCCATAAGAGTTGGCCATATCTCCATGGATGCAAACAAATCAGGCAAAATCTTGATGGAGGGTCTAAAATCAAAAGCTGATATGAACTCCAAGCTCTTCCTCTCCACAAACAGAGGAGTCAAGGCCCTCCTCCGCCTACTTAGTGCATCTGCCACCACATTACCCTTGCCAGGGGTATAAGCAATCTCAAAATCATAAGAAGCTAGGAACTTCATCCACCGTTGTTGCCTTAAATTGAGATCCTTTTGCGAGAATAGATACTTGAGAGATTTATGATCAGTGTATAACTCAAACTTCTCTCCAAGTAAATAATGGTGCTACGTCTTAAGCGTGAATATTACGGCAGCTAGCTCTAGATCATAGGTGGGGTAGTTCTTCTCATGAATTCTCAACTGTCTACCCCCATAACAAACCACTTTCCCTTCTTGCATCAGAACTGCACCAAGCCCTGTACCACACACATCAGTGTAAACGGTAAACATTTTACTCCCATCAGGCAAGGTCAAGACTAGGGCTATTTTCAGAGCCCTCTTCAGTCGTTGGAAAGCAACATCACAACCTATATCCCATGAAAATGCCAAGTTCTTCTTCGTTAGCCTGGTGAGTGGGGCTGATATCTTTGCGAAGTCCCTAATGAACTTCCTATAATAACCTGCTAACCCAAGAAAGCTTCTCACCTCGGTTGCATTTTTAGGAATCTGCCAATCTTGCACTGCAACCACCTTTGCGGGATCTACAACTATTCCTTCTTTTGAGACCACATGCCCTAAGAATCTCACCTCTTTTCTCCAAAAATGGCATTTGGAGAATTTTGCCTTAAGCTGATGCGCAAGGAGAGTTTTCAAAACTTCTCTCAAATGCTGGGCATACTCTTCTTCGCTCTTGGAGAAGATCAAAATATCATCAACAAATACTACGACAAATTTATTTTGATACTCCCGAAAACGCCCTACTCATCAGATCAACAAAATAGGTGGGTGCATTCGTCAGCCCAAAAGGCATAACTAGCCATTCAAAGAAACCATCCGGAGTCCTAAAAGCAGTTTTACCTATGCTGTCCTCAGCCACCCTCAACTGATGAAACCCGTGGCCAAGTCTAACTAGGAAAATACCATCAAATAAGTCATTAATCCTCGTGAGCGGGTGCCTGTTCTTCTTAGTGAGTTTATTCAACTCTCTATAGTCAACACACAAACGAAGCGAACCATCCGCCTTAGTTGTGAATACAATTGGAGCACCCCATTCAGATATGCTTCGTCTGATAAATCCTTTCTCAAGTAGCACCCCTACTTGCTTACTCAGCTCACTTCTTTCCCTTGGAGCCATGTGGCGTACCAGTAATGCAACTTGCTTTGCATTGTCCACCAGATATATAAGAAAATCGATCTCGTGCCTTGGAGTTAAACCCCATACCTCATCAAAAACATCGGAATAATCTGGGACTACTGGAACAGATTGCAAGTCATTGATGGATGCATCAAGAGACTCTAGGAAACTAAGCATAACCGACCCTTGTGGGTCACAAGAAATCTCGAGGGTCCTCCCATGACAAGTTAGAATCCTAACAACCCTCTTCTCACAATCCAGAATGGCACCATACGTGGTAAGCCAATCCATTCCTAGAATCAACCTATAACCCATAAACCCGAGCACATACGCGTCGCATTCAAACTCGACGCCTAACACAGATATCCTCAAATCCTGATAAATCATAGATAAATGAGCTGAACCACCAATGGGGTTTGAGATAACTACAAGATCCACTACCATACTAGTAATTAAGTGCAGAGATTCAACCACAGAACTAGATATAAATGAATGTGAAGCGCTAGAATAAAAAAGTGTTCTAATAGGATGGTTTGAAAGAGTAATTAAACCTTCCACAGAAATTTTTCTACCTCTATCAGGGGCACTGATCGCGAGAGCATGCACCTGCCCTCCAAAAGTTCCTGCCCTTTGACCTTGTCCCTGCGATCCCTGTTTCTTCGAGCACTATCTAGCAAAGTGTCCGACTTCTCCACAATGGTAGCAAAAGTTCTTCCTTCGCTTACAGTCTTTGACCAAGTGACCCTCTTTCCCACAATCGTGACATTTTCTCTTTTCCTTGCCCTTGTCATTCTTTCCACCTTTCTTTTGTTGCTGCTGTTGTTGCTATTGCCCCTTCTTGGGCCACACCTTCTTATTTTGCGATGTTTCCTCAGCCTTTACTTCCTTTTTCTCCCTTGTCTTCCTCATGCATTAGGGCCATATCGACAAGCTTTTCAAAAGTGGCTCCCATTGTAATATGGGACATGGCTAACCCATGAAGGGGTTCATTTAGCCCTTTAGCAAACCGCAACGCCTTCTTGTGCGGAGTATCCACCAATTCTAACTCGAACCTAGCTAGCTAGTTGAATTTGTTCACATGTTTTTTCACCGTCAAGTTCCCTTGTCTGAGTGCCAAGAACCTCTCCATCTACATGCTTTTCTCAGCTTGGGAAAGAAACTTTATTTCAAATCTTTGTCTAAAATCTTCCCAAGTTTCCACCGGACGTCCAGCTTGGGTAACTTCCCACCAAAATGAGGCTTCATCTTTCAATAGCCAGGCAGCTAACTGAACCTTCCTTCAGTCCTCTGCTTCAAAGACTACGAAAAAGTCCTTGGTCTCCTTGAGCCAATTCCGCGCTTCTACGAATGCCTCGTTCCCATGGAATGGCTTCTCTCCCATAGCACAGAAGTCTTTGCAGATCTTAGAGAAATTATCTGCTCTTGGAGGGGGAGGAGGAGGAATGAATGGTGCAGCTGAGGGAGGAACGTTTCCTTGGCCCTCGGAAGGTTTTGTGGCTTCCAGATACCTACGGAACCATCCGGGTATTGTAACACCCTCCGGGATATTATGAATGTTTGGTTCCCCAGACATGCTGAAAAGAAAAAGGGAAGAGATTTAGACAAAGGACCGAAGGATATTACATATGGCTTCTTGGGGAATGTCTTTCAAAACATACTTTTCTTTTTGAAAATGCTTTCTTTTAAAACCTTTTTGAAAATAAGTTTCAAAAACTTTATCCAATCTGGTAACCTTCAGCTCTGATACCAAGTGTGACACCCCACGTCTGTTAATGTCACTCACAAAGGGAATGCATTAAGTTTCGTGAAGCATTATAGGTAAATAAACACAGAATATTGCAAGACATATATAATTAAGATAGCAATGGAAATTCAAATTTTTATTTCTAACACGAATTATACATCGTGGTCCAAAATACCGTAAGTCACAAAAACCATTACAACAATATAACTTCTATCTTTTACCATCAGAGTACATAAATACTTAAAAAAAACATAATTCCCCAAATAAAAGAGACAAATCCATAGTAGAGATAAGAATTTGAGCCGAACTTCGAAAGCAAGATGATAGTTGAGTCCTGACTAAGCCTGAGTGTTTCCTCCCCGAGAACCCGAGTGAGGGGGGAAACAGAAGGAAGAAGAGGAAACTAAAGGGTCAGACATAAAGTCTGGCGAGTCTAGTTACTTTTAGCAAGTAAATAAATAAAAGTAGCATGACAGTTCATATAAAGTGGATAAGAGAGATCACTACATAAAAGACAGGCGTGACAAGGTAGACAGGATAAGGTATATACGCTTCCCTAATGATTACTCTGCACTATTACTAGTATAACCCAAATGAGATGATCCCTTACACTTCAAGGTGGTAGGCTTTGGCATACATCCAAATGTACCATAACTACTACCCTAATCGATCGGCTCCCTACTCCGTAGATACTCTGTGTCGGCCCCACAATAGGATGTATCACGTCCTAAAGTGGAAACCCCTCGCTGATGTCACAGTCGTCTTATCAACTTCGGCACGGCTCATGCACGTATATGGCCCGGTCGGTTTGCGCCACCAACAACGCCTCCTCATTTGGATCTCTTACAATCGGTCAGTAAGCGTGTCCCTTCTTCGACCTAGTTCGGAGTTCTCTACTCGATACATACTCCGAGTTACTAAACGAAATAGGTCCCACACAATATGATACATGCTTTCCCCTTTGTCTTGTATCCCCCACTAGGTTTTCCATAGGTTATATTTACCCAAGTGTCTTTAATTATATAACCCCAATCTTTCTACCAGTTATTCTTACCACTAGGTGTCTTTGATTACATAACCCTACCATTTCTACAAGTTATGCTTACCCTAAAAGGTGTCTTTAATTACATAACTTTATTATTCCACCCGGTCATGTATACCGCTAGGTGTCATTAATTACATAACCTTATCGGGTTAAGTTTGTGGCCCTATATGTAAATATTACCCGCCCTCTCCAGATTTACTTAACCCATCCACTATCCAACCAATTTTTACTTAACCCTAACTTTAGTTCACAATCATATAATCCCATGGATTAGATTTGGTTCAGTAGTCCAATTTATTTCCATGTCCACTTATGGTTTATAATGGGCTAGACCTCCCACATTAGGCCTACAACTTATGGATGTTGGATATGCCGGTCACGTCCGGGCAGTCTTATTTCACAAGTTGGGCCTAACCCCATGTCATAGTCCGATTCGTATTTATGCACTTAGGCCTCTCACATTAGGTTCAACATTAGTGACTTCTGGATATGACGGTCGGGTCCAGGTAGACTTCCACCAGTAATGTAACCTAACATCGTGTCATAAGTGCCATTACAATTAATTGTAATTACTAGACATTCCATTCTTATCCAATTCTTACCTATGTCTTTATAGTGGATTATGTCCCCACTTCCCAAATTAGAATTATATGCCCAATTCATATAAATATTATTTAAATTATGCCAATTCTAACCCTTTTTCCCCCGTTCCCTAACTAACTCATTCGCATATATTTGGCGGCATCTAGGCTAGAAAGTAGCTTAGTCATACACAATAAAAAGGGAGAAGTGATGGGAATATGATAAAGGTGATTGTTTTGGTATAAACATAAACTAGCATGGTGATAAGGTGGACATATAAGCATAAATCAGATGAACTTGTAATAATTACTAGTTCTAACATAACTATGATGTCATAGTGAGCATAATAAGAACTAAATTAACCATTTAGATGTCCGACAATTCAGATCTAACATAATAGGCACAAGATGATAAATTAGATCTGATCAACTATTTAAATATCCACATAATTCAGATCCAATAGTTAAAAGCAGATCAAACACAAATGAGATTTATATTTACATCATATCATGTCATAGAAGATACAATAGATCCGACTAGATAGAGGTTTAGATCCAAATCCTAATCAATTTAGAATGTCATATAATCAGAATTCACACTGGATAACAAATCCAAGTCATAGTCATGTCATATTTACTTTTAAATATTCAAATCTAAAAGCAACTAGAGACTCACAGTGTTAGGATTAGAAAATAGAAGGAGAATGGATCTTGAACCTCTAAGTTTGATTTGCAAAGCTGATAGCTGTAGGAGATTAACGGATCCAATTCAGTTCAGACACCAGTAGAGTTTGACCACCATGAATTCTCAATGAAGAAAACAAGAGAAATGACCACGTATATATAGCTGCCAGACCCTCTGAAAATGACTTCCACGTCAGCCCTATGGGTGTCGACACCCCTGTGGGTGGGTCAACCCTGGTGTCGACACCCCTTAAGGGGGGTCGGCCCCGGTGTCGACACCCCTCTATGGGGATCGATCCCTTAGAGCAGGAAAACTGCCGCCACTTTTTCTTTTTCAAATTCGAACGGTTTTGGATAAAATTCTGACTCACCCCTGACTCATGCGTATATATATATAATTCTTCTACGCTTATACAAACTTAAAACCCTCATAACTTCTTCATACGGTGTACTTTTTATGCAAACCAAATATCTATCTTTACCAGAATTTCGAGACGGATGCAATGGCGCAGTTTGTTTCCTTTAATTCCAAATATTAATAATTATAATTTAATTTATCCTCTTTTAGTGTCGTTAAAAATACGGTGTGTTACATATTAAATGGCTACTTTTTTTTTATAGTTTTATGATTGGAATGCAAGCTTTATGATTGGAATGAGGGCGAAGTGTTAGTGCCGAAGGAAGACACTTTTCCAGTGATTCAGAAATGATTGTAAATGGTATTCCGCTTGGTCTGTTAGCAGTTGTGGTTTGGATAGACTATGCCAACAAAAAAGATGCTTTTTTATGGCGACCTACAACCGATATGTTATGCATTAAAGATACCGTTGATAGGAAAATAGCATGGCCAAAATCAAAAGTTGTAGTTGAAAAAGAAAACGTTGTGAACACTCCTCGTATGACTACAACAAGTGCTATGACTACTCCTCTGGTAACTTGGTTGCCACTTGTAGTGTTTCTAGATTTCTCATATAATATAATTACAAAAAATACGATAATTCGTGCATTTTTGCTTACCCAACAGACTGCAAATCTTGTAGCAAATAATAAATGCAAGTTGATTGATGTGGGTGAAACGGGACGAATAATGGCTGAAGGAACCATCATTTCAACCGATCTAACAGCGATGGTTCACTTTGTTCCATTGGGAAAAGATGCCGTAAAAGTTTGGATAAAATTTGTGAGAGTTAATGATTCACTGCTATGGGGACCTACATCGAAGTGTACATACATGGAAGATGCATTTGGTACTACCGTAGCTTGATCATCCACATATGTCATTGGGAAATCAAGTTCAAGTAAGTCAATACTATCAACCCATTCAATGTTTCACACATCTTAGTTTTGAATATCTCCAACTTTAAGTTGTATTGGAAGTATCCATTGTCCACATTTATGCATGCTAGTTCAGGTTTTCCTTGCGCATAATTGAACCTCTAATGATGATTACATGACTGCAAATATTTGGATCTAGCTTTGGAAGTCAAGTGTTTTGGGTATACAATATGAATTCTTGGAAATTTATATTCAGACATACACCCACTTCATATATGCACCAATTTCATATGACAGTTATGTCAGTGTTAGATTTTGTATTTAAGAGATGTTGCATTTTAGTTCCATACAATTTTATATAAGCTTAAAGTACAACTTGCTTTCTGAAATGTGTATACTTTAATGACATACAAGTCTCCAGAGCTATACTGATTTGGTTTAACTTCTAGATTTTGAAGTATAGAGTTTCCATGAAAATTTAGTAGGTGTACACTGGTTTTTGATCTCACACTCATGCATGGCTTACTTCACTAAATCATTATATACATGCTATGCTTATGTCAGAATATATTTTAATGCATGTCCGAAATTTGTGAAAAAATCTATAATAAATTAAATACCAATTTTCTTTTCCTTGAAGCGCGACGCCACTACTTCTGAAGACAAAAGGACTTATGAACTGCACTTATTCTCCATAAATTTATATGTAAACAACCAATTAAATGAGTATACACAGTGCTTTCGTTGTTAGCAATGGACATCAGTTATACCTAGGGAGGAAAATGAAGCCAACCCATATAAACAATGAGAGTATATTTGCATTAGAAATGGCGCTTCCCCTATGTTTTTCATAATCTGCATATGCAAGAAAAATCACATTGATGTAATAAGCTTCTATGATTGTTGAAATTTAGCGAGCGTTGAACCATTAAAAATAATAACACTAACAAATAAATAAATAAAAGAATACAGTTCTATGTGAAAATAAGCTGGTGATTCAATCAAAACATGGTTGAAGAGGAGATAGATCATTTTTTATGGTTACTAAACTGGTGATCCAATCATACTTTTAAGAACATATAACATTTTTGATGTTTTAAAGAATATATAGCGTTTATTTTATAATTCTGGTACCATTTTGATGATATGTACACATTTCACATCATTATCTATTTTTAAGAAATTAAAACATAAACACGATTGATGACATGTACACATTTCACAACATTATCCGTGCTAATATTAGAAGTTAGTGGGGAATGAGTTTTGATGTAGTGATGGTAATGGGTTTTGATGGTGCAAGGTTTGATTTTGGGTCACGGTGTGGTGGATATTGCTATAGTGAGGACGCGAGTGATGGTTTTAGACAATTCGTTGATGATTTATGAGGGTATGAAAAGGAGGTTGCAAAATTTGCTGTTGATTTGAATTACGGTGGTGATTGGATTGTTGTATAATGATTGGTAAGGAGGAGAGAATGATTTGCTTGTTGATTGCAGGCTGTGAACTGAAAATGAAGGGAAAGTGGTGCAGTTTTGGCATTTTGTCGGGTTTGGGTTGAGTACCGGTGTTTATTGTGAGATGACTGAAGTGGATGATGGGTTTGATTGGTGAATGTGTGAAGGATGATTACGACTGGGTGTTTCAGATGGTGTATGGGGAAGGCAGTGGCAGTTTGGTTCGCTATTGCTATGCAGTTATAGGTGTAAGGTAGTTTTGTGAATGATGTGGTTTTGAAGTCGACAAGGTCGAAGGGTATTGTTTACAGGGTAGTTTTGGACTGCAGTGGGTATTGTTTGAAAAAGAACCCCTATGCAACAGTGACCTACAAACATACCCACTTACTCAGCTGCGTGATCCCATGCTGGTTCAATATGTCAGCCCCCAATGTTATACAACTCGTGTTCGTCAATGCCACCCTCAATGACTTATTGCCTTCAACTCGTTCAACCTCAGCACCTCCGGCAATGCCCCAATGGCGAGTTATCAAACATCTGAACTCCCCTCACATAACACACATTCAGATCGTCAAGCATCGTGTGGGATAAGACATAAGAGGATCGACGGTAGGCATTGTAGGCGGTTTCGCGCATGAAGATGTAGCGCTCCTGGAGGAAGACCAACATGCGTAAAACATCATCAACATGGCAATGGAGAAGAAGCCCAGGACCCAAAGAAGATCAGGAACTGCTCCGGCTGCCTCCTGCTTTCCGTCGCCATGTGTTTCGCCAACACCATTGTCTCTATCCATATCGGGTTCGCAAATGTCGTGTTGAAGCATAATAAATGGAGATGGAGAGAAAGTCTTGAGGTGACTTATTTGGTGTTTGGCATATTATGGTATTTGTTTACAAAATGGGCAGTGTGCCTTCAAGGTAGTAACGATACTTGTTTTGGCGTGGCAAGAGTTACTTGGGCTTTAGATAAATAAGTATCAGAATTTCTAACTCCGTATTGAAATGGTCCACGAAAACAAACTTTTGGTAATATTAATTATTTCAGATGATGGTATTTTGCATGAGAAGAAATTATAATGGTACGAAATAGTTAATCTGGAACTTAAAATAGGTTTTGTGTGTGGCAAGCTGAAGAGAGGGAGGGCTCGAATGCCTTTGAATGCATCAAAGATGTGTGCCATAACTCAATTTTTCTGTATAAATTTAATAAATTAATTAAAATACGAAAACGTGAAAAATATTGGATCTATTAAGTTAATTAAATAAATCAATTATAAGGAGGGGTAAAATGATAATAAACAATGGAATCTGATGACAGAACCGGTGTTATTGTGACCACTTTTATTTTCCTGAGTCACATAGTTACAAATTGATGCATCACTATATTATGCAGATTAACATGTTGTTCATACCAAGGAATAGGGATACTAAACTAAAAACATAATCGTTAATTGTTTCAAAAAGCAAGTTTTGCTCAGTATAAAGCATTTTACCCATTTATGTAATTCTATTGTTGACTGTTATACTTGTATGTAACTCTTACCATTGACCGTTATATTTATGTACATGTAATTAGATTTCCGAAGTGAAGAACAACCGCTTCAAAGAACCGATATTAATTAAGCTATGAGCTAGACTTTAACTATTATGTATTATAATATTTTGTTTGTACTAGTCATGTAGACTTGTTTGTAAGCAATTGTGGTATGTGGATTCACTTATTTTGTTGAAATACTACTATTGAGATGATTATGAGTGCTATATTTGATATTGCGAGTAATATTTTTTTTAAGTATTTAAATATGGTGATTATTGATTTTAGTTTGAAAATGATACTTATATTGATTGATTATTTGTTTCAATGTTTCTATTATATGTAAGTGATCAATGGAAATGATACAAGCCTTTACCAGTAAATAACCGCAACTAAAATATGTTGTACATCAGTAAGTTTAAATAGCGTTGAAAAAGTGAATGTAACTTACAAAAGATGCTGTAGCTGAAATAAAATGCAACAAAAAACATATAGTAGGAAAGATTAAATGCTACAAAAATATTATAGTAGCAATGAAAAACCGCTACAAAAAAATAGAAAAACGATGCAGGTGTCATTTTAGTTGCATTTTTTAAGACACTGCCAAAAAGATTTTTTGTAGGGTTTTTGAAATGCTACAATATGTTCATTTTTCGTTGCGTTTACTAAAACGCAACAAAAACTATCAGACTCTTAGTTGCATGTCATGTAGTAGCGTTTATCGGAATGCTACTACAAGTTTTCACAACGTTTTTACAACGCTACAAAAGGCATTTTCTCGTGTAGTGACTCATGCACTGCCTTGCGGGCTGACGTGAGAGTTGGGAATGAGCTTGGCAGCTTTGTACACCAATGCTAGATTTACAAGCAATGTTGGATACCCTTAGATTACTATTGTTATTGAATATAAGAAAAAGAGTGTAACGACCCGCAAATTTTGAACCCTTTGAGTCGGCCAAATACAACATAAGTTCGACCCAAATTGCATGAAAATACGAATCATTAATAGAAGGAAGTTGGAGGGTTAGAAATAGATAAGATAGAAAATTAGAATAGAAGAAATAAGGTAGAAGAAAAAACTGAATAACATCGAATCTCACAATCGCAGCGGAATGAAATACAATATAAATAAGCTTTGAAAAATACAAAACTGTATCTGAACTTACAAACAACATCAGAGTACATCATATATACATCACAGCGGAAATAAACTCTATATATATCTAACGCCAAGCCTCTTGCTCCGAGCTCCTTCCAGATCATCTGTAAAATCCTGAACTATTTGACTACTCATACAAATTTGGGCACCCAAGAGTTTAGGGAAACACAGAAAAATAAACTCTGGGTCAGTCATGGAACTGGTGTGAGTAAACAATTTTAAACAGCTTGCTTAACTTGGAAAATTCCTTTTGAAAGAAAAGATAATCGTAAGGTCGATCCACACATAAACACGGATGGTTTTATCTTACGATAACCCAAAACAATTTAAAATCACAACTATACTGATATTATAATAATGTATACGGTTTTCACAAATAAATTAGAATCTAGCAGAACGCTTGCATCTCACGCTCCACATATATAGTATACAAACAAAACCGCTTGGCGCTTAAGGATAATGGATTTCCAACTATGACAAGGTATGGAACCACCTTTCGATAGTGTATCTCTAGAGAGGAATACACTGGGTTCAACACAAACGTCTTGCAACCGGACCCACATATGACCGACCACTCATTTCTCTTGAGTGTATCGAATATATTGTCACCTTACGGTTGCTAGCAACATAACCATTCCCGGGAGATACAAAATCAAAAGAAGTAACAAAATGAATATTCTCTAGATGGTGACAATACACCCTAATGAGAGCGACCCACATAGCCATGCTGCCTGCCCAATTTTTGTCATTTTCCGGTTGCGAGGATTGAGGTCATAACTTACCTTTAGAACAATACGTCTTCATTCACTTTGAATGCTACATTGTCAAACCCGTCAAATCACAAATTGAATTCCCCACAACCCCAGGTATGAAGTTAAGAGGAACGAATTCCTCTGCCACCAAACATAGTTTTGAAGAGATCAACTTACGCGATTTGTTAGGTATACTCTGTCAGACATTCATCCATACAAGTTGTCCTAGGACTGGACAAACCGAAGGCATTATCCTGTAAATCCATCTTAGGCAATTTCTACCTAGAATCGACATAATTGCCCTTGCATAAACACCGTTTACAATGATTTTTGATTTGACTTCAAATTAATGAACGCCTAGGTCGATACAAAGTGGTATTTGGATTTCGTTAAGAAAACCAAACCCGACCTCCTTGAATTGATGAACGTTAATATCTTTAGGGTTAAGTGGTACTTAAAATAATCAGATCAATATATTCCATATGTGTTTCTATATCCTTAATTGATCATCAAGATTTATCTACTAAAAATATTTAACATAGGAGATTCCAGATTTCAACAATAGTGGTCACGTCACAGTATTATCATCCATCAAATCAACAAATTAATTATCACAACAGATATGTCAATCATAATTCAAATTAACGTTGTTCGACAATTTATGTGATCTTGGAAAATAATTATTTCCAAATCATATCTATTTAAGATTTGATTCCGATTAAGAATTCCATTTATAACGGTATATATATAATTACTGTATATGACTTATAACAAAAATTACTATTTTATTTTCTTGTATAAATAATTAATTCATTATATATGTAATTAGTTTAAATATTTATTTAAAACGGCAGGTAAACGATACTTTCCTTATATTCAACTTAACCGATTTCCAGTACGACATCTCTTTCGGACTATCTCCATTCCATTTGATTTCTAAAATTCAGAATAAACTCCTCGCTATCGGTTAACCACATTATCTTATCGATTATTTCTTACAACTATTTTTATCGTTCTGTTTATAATGAACAACTTAAGCGTGTGCGTCCCACACGGTACTTTACTCTAAAATGATAGCTTGTTTGTATGTCCATTATATGCAATTTAAACCTTTGTCTCACTTTATAATTTGGCTTCTAACAACACTTAATAATATAAATTTCTATTTTCTATTTATTATTACCTTTTTGTTTTATTTTTAAACTCGTTGAACCACTTAAACCAAGCTACTACGTTCGATTTCCTTGCTAATGTCTTTCCTTCCACCTGCCCAAGATATTTCGGTTCTCTTTGGTTTTTTAAATGAATATCTTTTTTATTTATTTTTATTTTCTCTTTTTTTTTCTTGATTTTGTATTTTTATTTTAAAACTTGTTTTAATTAAACTCGACAACTAATTTTTTTTTGCCGAGTACCAGATCCTCACTTGTCAAAGTACCACGTTGCCACTTCAAACCACCATACGAACACCTCTCCCCTTAATTTCTTATATTAAATTCATACTTAAAAATAAAAATTATTTAATTTCAAAATTTTCCATTCCATTCGTTAATTTAGTTCCTACTTTATTTCCTTTCATTTCTCTTTATTTCCCTGTTCTTCTGCCTGTTCCCGTAAATTTCTTGCACCATCCAAAACAGCCTTGGCCTCCCACCTTTACTTCGTTCCTCCCCTCCTCACCCAGTGCGAACTCATTATACATTCCATTCTCAATGTTAACACATGAACTTTCCCATTTTCCTTCGGCTGCTGCTCCCCACGTCCTCATATTCCCTTTCCTTTTGTTTTTCTATCTTCTGTTTACTATCTCTTTTTCTGTACGTTTCGAGTAAAATAGTGTGCACCTCATTTTAGTTTTCTGTTCTTCATTTTATACCTATGTTCACTGTTTATTCACTATATTATATTCTTATGTTCGGATCCGTTGCGTTTACGGTTACACTCTTCTGTGTATTTACACTGTCCTCTGCTAACTCATTTCCCTTCCTTCTTAATACTGTCACCGTTCTTTACTTTCCCAGACCAGAATGTCTTCCCTCCATATCCAATGCCAAACACAGCATGGCTATATGCCATCACCAGTCCATTCCTTTCCTTATCATGCTGCTACCACACCTTATACTAAAATTCATGATTTGTTATTTCAAAATCTTGATTTACTCATACATATCCTTCTATACGCCTGAATTACAATTTATAGTGTTTGAAAATCTATGTTTCTAAGTACCTTACAGGGCATTTATTAATATTGATGAATATACACTCTAATTTAAGTTGCAATTAATTTTAAACTATACTATAGTTAGGTGCATAACGTCCTGACTATCATTTCTTACATTTTGCTGCAACTCATATAGTGCTCAGGCAAGGCGGAGGACTTCAAACATGACTAAGATAGAATGGCAAATGCCAAACCCAATTATCGCGTCAGCACTTATATTTGTCAAAGACAAGTATGTACCTGTTTTTATTTCTTTTCTTACGTTCTGTTTCCCTTTGTTTGCCAAACTCATGTCATGAGTTTGTGTTATTGCCAAACTTTCAGCCAACAGTATCCTCTTTATTACCCAAACTCACGCATTCACCCTTCCACAACATTTTTCCTAATGCTAAACTATGAACTCGCGCATGCTACCCCATGAAACAGCTTGGGTAAACCCTTTGCCAAAACTGTTCCTCCACCCTAGTGCACTTGTGCATGTGCACAGCCAACCAACTCTCCATCACGACTTCGAACCCATCATCACCACTCACTCTTCATCCCCTGGAGCTTACCCTACCACCAAAACTGCTCCCGCCACCTGAATAGTAACCTCACTTGTTCACACCGAAACCCTTAAAAAAACATAGTACCAAAATATTTCTTCGCGGAGCCACTCACGATCACCGGAGTTTTCCTAACTCTGGCCACACATCATCGACTACCCACGGCCACACATCAGCAACTACCCATTGCATGTATTCCCCCTGATGCGAATGCTTCATTTTCCTCCATGCCACTGCAGTTCAACGATGGACAGGAGCTAAACAGACGAACTCAAAGCCTAAACCCATTTCCTTCTAAGGAATCACTCGATGGAAAAATCATTAAATATATTTTCCCTGATTACTACGCGTCAACGCTGCTTTGGTGCCAACACTCTGTTCTACGACCGCCTTGGTCGCCTGAACTTATCAAAAGTTTGTTTTCTGATCAACACGGCATATCACGATGACCACAACGTTAAAAATCATGAAATCATTACTAAAATTTATAACTTCCATACATGAATACGCTTACATATTTGAATCACAAGGTTATGATGATCAGTAAATTGGGTTTTATGACTTCTTTACTGTAATTTATATTTACCTGAAAATATATGTATTATACAAGTTGAAACTATTTCTAAAATATACTATGGAGGGGTATAAACAAATTTCATATAAGAATCAAACTTTCTAACTCATTTGAAATTAAGCTATGCATTTTTCTCTCTTTTTTACTGATTTTTAAATGCCAGGAGTAAAACTGGCTTCTGTTTTAACATCAGAGTTTTGTTTCAATTACAGGATTACAAATTCCAACATCAAACCAATATATGTTATAAGGAAAGTAACGCATACACAAACAAGCGTACACACTTATATAACTTGCATCATCAAGTATTAATCAAGCAATCGTTTTTAACAGGGGTAAAAAAATTTGGGTTTACTCACAATCATTTGATCTGTTATTTCCAGATTTTGTCTTCTCTGTTTCCCTGTTTTTTTCTTCCTATTTTGCTCCAGATTTTGACTCTTTTGTTTCCCATTGCTTTCAACCATTTTGTTTCCAAGTTTGGTTCGAATGTTTCTGAGTGAATGTTTACGGTGTGTATTTATAGTGCAAACAAATGATTAAACAAATGGGGTATCAATAAGTTTGCCTAGGAAAGGTAATATACCGGTGATGGAAATATCACAGTCGTGCCTAGTTTTGAAAAGAGTGTGCTGTAATCTCTAACTGTGCTTATTAATATGAAAAGAAGGAATAAGCTATGTATATAGCTAGTTCAATCGAAATATAGTTTTCTTAGCAGAATAGTTTGATTTGAAAATAAGGCAGCTAGAATTAGCTATGTAGTTGATGTGAAAGGAGAATATAGCTTAGGGGAGAACTGTGTATTGTTATCGATTGAAATGAAATGAGACTATACTGCTTAGCTGTGCCCTTGTCTCTGATTTGAAATGTACCATGCAGGAATGTACATACGCAATGTAATGAGTGTGTTGATTGATTGAAGAAAAGGTTGCATAACTTCTAGCTGGTGTAGATGGGATGTTGCTAAGGTATACAGTTGTGTGTGTAAATATGGTGGAAGGAAATGCAGCTATGTTATTAGCTGCTCTAATAGTTCTTAAAGAATGTAGCTGATTGCTTTGAAAGGATGAGGTAATGGTTTTTCCTGGTTCTATACTTTAGGTGAAAAGTCACGGCCATGTCAGAATGGAGCACAAATACATGTACATCCATGTGATACATGAGGTGTAAACATACCTATGTAGTCATGTTCAAATCTTATTCTAACAGCTTCCCAGAAGAAAGAAACACATGGCCAAGTTGATGGATAAAAGGAGGTACAAGAATTGTGCAGCCTATGCTATGTATATATGCCCATACCCATGTGCAAAATGTAGTGATTATTTAAATATTTCCATATTTAGTCCTAAGCAATATTAACCTATAAATGCCTTGGATTATATTCTGTTTATGTCAAATTTCATGCTATATTTTCATATATTTGAATGTGAAGTAATTAGAATTTTATTACAAATATTCTTACCTATTTACATTATAAACTTTATATTCATGTGAACTTGAAACAAGTTCTAATGTAACAACATGATAAATTATATTTACCTGTTTATATATAGATATATGTTCATATAAATATTAATGAACATAACAAGTTAAATATACTCATAAGATTATTAAATAATTATTATTCTAATTTGCCAAAATATTCAAATCAAATGTTGACTATATTTTTACAAGAGTTAAAACAAATTAAAAATACAAAACAAAGCAAGAAAACATTTACTGCTTGTTTTACATTGGTTAAAATAACTTAAATCAGTTATATATAATATCTTTGAAACTTTCCCAATATTTATTATTCACAATTTATCATTATTGAATTAATCCAAAATAAATTGTATTATGAACTCAGTTAAAACCTGGGACATTACAAAGAGAGAGTTATGCAATTCAGCTAAACAAAACTTAGTTTTAAAGACTCATAAAGCCAGTACATGTACTCTAAGTTCTCCACTTATTAAACAAAGACTACAATTTAGAATAGACTTCATGGCCATCACCTAAGAATCTCCGTACATACTAGTTACACTATTATTGCTCGTAATTCAGCTTTTCATTATATTTCTTATTTGATCTTAGTTGAGAAAAAAATTACCATCAACTGACAAAAATTTTTGTTAACTTACTTCGTTGTACCAATCTAAAATGAGTCTGTATTAAAAAAAAGCATGTTACTACGACCTAAAATGCATGAAAATGAAAAAAAATGAAAAAAAATTAAAGAAAAAATAATAATGCAATGCAGACTCCCCTTACACTTGGTCAAAAAAGTGTCCACGCTTAAGCACATTTCCTAAATGTGAAAGACAAAACTCAAAGATGGATTAAATGCAAAATGATTTGTAAAATAAAATGCAATTTAGCAACTATATGCTTGTGAAAATCACATGCAAGATGAAATCTACGAAGATGATAAATGGTTTGCAAAGAATGAAAATTTCTTTTTCCCCCACGCTTGTCTTTATTAAAAATAATGCATAATGATTTCTTACCATATTTGTGAGCTACAATTGGCATGCCAATGAATTCTGATATCAAAATCCTTTCTATGAAAGTTTTGTCATGCCAATGATTTATTCCATTAAAAGTAAGATTATCATAGCCCCACGAAGTTATATGTCTAACCTTAATCTCTTTCGATGAAGTGGAACTACGATCATTTTTTGAGACATTCCCAAGATTCATTTTTGTCGTTTAAAAATTTAAGTTCGTCTTCAAAAAGCTCTTCAAACAGTATAACGGCTTTGTCTATTGAATTAAGGAAAGCTTTCTGAAGAGATAATCTGATGTGTCACCTACAAATGTTTCTATCATGTTAACCTGTCCTATTTCAGAATCTTTGGTTTTTTGATTAGAAAGCAAGTAGAACAAACAAAAAAAACAAAAAACTAAATAGGACTAAAAAGAAAGAAATAAAAGAACTGAACTAAACTAAAATAAATGCAATCAAGCTAAATTAACTAAAAATAATGAAACGACAAGTCAAAGTAAAAAATAAGAAAGATTCTTTTTGTTTTGGGGAAAGGAAAACAATTGTAATTTTTTTGGAAAAGAATTTGGAAAGAGAAAAGAAATAAAAGGAAAAATGACAAGTTTTTTTTTTGAGGAAGAAATCAGATTGAAAAGAATATAAGAAGGGAAAGAAATAAATGAAAAAGAAAGAAAAAAAGAAAGGGAAATCAAGAAAAATAGTAACTTTCCTTCCTCTCTTGTCAAGAAGAGTATAGTATCAATGATTAATACTAAATCAACTAATCAATAAAAATTTCTCTTTTAATAAAACCAAAATAAGAGAAGTGTTGTTATGGAACATGATGTTATGTAGGAGGTGGATGTTGGTATCGAAAGAAGGATTTTTTTTCAAAAACCTGCAATGTATTGAAAAGAGGAAAGAAGGCAATGTATGAAAGCAATGTATTGAAAAGAGGAAAGAAAGTTAAGAGGAAAAAAAATTGAAAAGTTTTTTCCTTGTCTTAGAGATTGTAATATCAATGTACAATACTCAATCAACTAATCAAGAACTTTTTTAAAAAAAAAAAACAAAAAAAAAAAGATAAAGAAAAACTAACATGAATCAGAAATTAAATAAACAATAAAATTTAAATTTTACCACCCAGGAAATGGCGCAAAAAACTTATTTGCCACTTTTCTATTGACTAGAAAAGCACAAAATATGTAATAATTTACTGCAAGCACACAGATGTATAGTATGCAAATCGAACATAGGGAGAAAAATATTTTTTTTATTTATATAATCTCGTGGGCGAGTTAGACGAATTTTGAGGATTTGATTAAAATAAAAATTAAAATTACAGTGTGGTTCAGAGCAAATCTAATTGAACCGACGACCAAATCACAATTACCAATTGAAACAGGAAAAGCAAGTAAACTACTATTGAATTCACTACAGTTCGAATCTAATCAAATCTGTATTAAATTCAATACTATCGAGGAAAACATAATAAAATGCAGAAACAAAAAGTGCAGAATATAAATAACAAATAGAAAGTAAAATTAGGATTACCATTGAATCCAATCAGACGTTCAATCACTAATGAGAAATTAGATTGCAAAGACAACTTGTGCTCTACCAAAACTAATTGTACAGACGACACAAGTTGCTTGAAAAATAAAAATGCAGTAAAATAAAAGAAAAGAAGGAGCTTTATTAATGGAGAAGAAGTTACAGAAAAAGGTACATTCGTTTACATGAATACAATGGGTATTTATAGGGGATGTAGTTTCCTATCTATGTGAATACTTAGACTAACAAAATCTATGGAAATACTTTCTTTACAAAGACAAAAGATATGATTGAATTTTGATTTGCTGATGATCTTATCAAATCTTCTCTAAATGGAAAGTGAATATAAATGATTTCCTTGGGAAGAAAATGCCCAACTCTTCAAATCTATATTGCATATATTATATACATACATGCACACACACACACACACATATATATATATATAATATCACATGTCCATATATTCTTCATAGCAAAAAAGATGGTGTGTATATATCCATGTTCCTTTCTTCAGCAAAAGCAGGGCTTAACAGGGATCAAACTCAGGTTACTTTATCCAAATTTCCAGGCCTTTACCAATGAGCTACAACATCTTTTGTAACTGAGATAGTGTTGATATAAAAAATAGTTTTTTCTTAGCCGTCTGTCTTTAATTGAATGAAGGAGACATTTATTGAACAACTTGTGAAAACACACGAAAAATACTCAAAGTAAAATTTATTTATTTACAATAAAGATATGATATGAGCATAAAAGTAAACACATTTACATGTTAATCAGTAACTCCCTCCGGACCTGGATCCTAAGTATCTTGGCGACACTTCGGGCTGTTTATCCACGCGATGGGCCGGATCGTGTGGGCTTGCATATCTTTTGGGAACCGGACCAAAAATCCAGTTAACATTTTCCCCCTAAAGTACGTTTTTTTTTTGACATGATGTGCTTTGAGTTGAGTCAAGCATTTCTGAAAAGTTGGAAAGATATCCAAGTTGTGTCGAGCGTTTGGTCGCGACCTTTCCATTGAGCACATTAAGAATTATGTTCCTGTGACGGCCCGCCCTGCACCAGTCGGCATTTCCTCCGAAAGTGCGTTGTACACATGCCCGACTAGCCCTGAACGGTCGCCAAAGAAAGGAAAGAAGAGAATGAACTAATCAAGAACCCGTAGAATGTCTCACACTACACCAGAAATGCCAATTTGGCAGTGCTCTGGACCGTATCAAAATCGTTTTGGCAGTGCTCTGGACCTTATCAAAAAGTGGCATCTCTGTTGCTTTGATACGGTTTTAAACCGTATCAAATTCATAAATTAATACAGCTTAAAACCGTATCGAATTGACAGATAGATACGGTTTTAAGCCGTATCAATTTATCAATTTGATACGGCTTAAAACCGTATCAAATTTCTAATTTAATACGGTTTTAAGACGTATTAATTTCGTAGACTGATACGGCTTAAAACCGTGCTTAATGCCTCATTCGTACAATGATATCAACAAATTAGATACGGCTTTTAACGTATCAAAATCGGTATATCATATATGCAATATACAAAAACACTGCACCCATTGATATATATATATATACACACATACACAATAAAGAAGATACGCTACATCCATATAACAGTATATAAAGAAGATACGCTACATCCATATAACAGTATATAAAGAAGATACACTAAGCATAATTCGATCAATACATAAACCATAACTTCAGTTAATACAAACCACATAACACAATATATACAAAGCATAATGTTCACAGTTCTTGCTCTAAAAAAAAGACAACAAAACTGCAGTTGTCGAGCCCATGTAACTCATGCTTGTTCCAAAGCCTGAAAAGAAATTAAAATAATAAGCATCAGTGTAGTTTCGTCTCCACATCAAGTCATGTAATGTATATAAAAAGAAAAATTAGATAAGAAGCATAATCAAACATAAAAGAACGATACATTAAACGTAAAAGAACGATACAATGTAATGTATACTACTTTCATTATAATTTTAAAAGGTATGTAAAAAACTATACCAATCATTTGATACACAAGAACATACATACACAGTGTCTTTATGAGTTTGAAATCAGTTTAGAACTCAGTTTGAACTCAGTTTCGAGCTGTGTTCGCGAACTCAGAACGGAGCTGAGTTTGCGAACTCAGATCGGAGCTGAGTTTGCGAACTCAGATCGGAGCTGAGTTTGCGAACTCAGATCGGAGCTGAGTTTGCGAACTCAGATCGGAGCTGAGTTTGCGAACTCAGATCGGAGCTGAGTTTGCAAACTCAGTTTCGAAACTGAATTTGCAAATTCAGTTCCAAAACTGAATTTGCAAACTCAGTTTCGAATGAGTTTGCAAACTCATATCGAAACTGAGTTCCAAAACCGAGTTCAGTGAAGTGCATGTCCGGTATATGCTAGACCTCTAAGATGCAGCAAATGAAGATGTTGATTTATTTATGAACATCATCAGGTAAAGATGACAACTTCCTGGCCAAACTAGCTTAGTTATGCATTTTGAATATTAAATGAATGCAAACATTCATATTGCAGTAGTGTATAATTTTTCACTCTAATAAAGAAAAAGGTAACCCAATAAGAAAACGGACCTATTAAGCTACTAAAACATAATAGTATAAGAGTTACGTCCACTGGAAATGGTTGACACACACACACACACGTGTTTACGTCCACTGAACATGGTTGATATATACATAGATGCACATATATGTATGTGCGTCTATGTATATATATCAACCATGTATGTGTATGTATGTAAGCACAAATGTCGCATGTGCGTTTATGTATATATAACTCAATGCTCACCAAATTGCACATTCAAGAAAAGGAAAAAAAACAACCTGACTCGTATATAACAACGCATATCATTATCCAACTTTTACTCTAATGGGAATCGATATTGAACTGAAATTAATTTTGATAATGACAAATGGTGGCACCAAATAACATGTATTTGACATTTCAGCTGTGATTTAGGATAGAGAAAGAGACTTTTAATTTCATCAGCATGTTTTAGAAAGTAATTAGATTTTTCTTCACATTAATGAAACATTAAACCAAAAAACTACAATTAAATAGGAAATTACCTCGGGCATGGCATCACCTTAAGTATCAAATGCCCTGAATAGTGCATAGTTGTATACTCGATCTCTGCCACCAGCCCCTTCCGGTTACATTCGTCGTCTTACGAGGTCTAATGGGAATGTCACTACATTATTTAAGCAAACATGTTAGAGCTTCTAATATGAAATAGATATATGGATCGTCTACTTTAATAGAAAAAAATGTAATTACTAATAACAAGTTAGTGCTACTTTCAAACCATACTATAAACATAGCTCCCTTTTTGGCATGTCGGCTCTAGTGGTTAATTTTGAAAACGCGTTGTGAAAGTTCCGCATATTGCATTTACCATGGTTGCTATATTATATTATGCATGTATTGACAGGATATATTCAACTAGTAATATCTTTATGAGTATAATTCTTGTGAGCTTTTTAGCTTTCATTTATTTACTAGTGTATAAATTATTATTTAACAAATATAATGACACAATAACATTTTTGTTTCCGTATCTGAGATTCTCATTTGTTTGACTTGTGAAATCATTCCCAACCAAACTAATCTGCAATATGTGAAACAGGTACCATAATAAATCTTCATTCAAACCTCTTCATGCATCATAACTGGTAAACATAACCCCATAGCATATAATAAGACTTAACCCCAAACAATCGAAGAATCTAAAATGGATTTGGTTTTTCCATCCACGTATCAATAACCCATAATCCAGTCAAGAGCTAGTTCTTAGGGAAAGACTGTATAACCCATGAACAATTTTGGGTGAAAAATCATGACGAGGCCTGCTGCTCAATAGATTTACATCAGATCAAATTGCAAGTTAACCAATATAATTAAATCCACCTATCTCGTGTTGAACTCCATACAACTTCCATTTTAATAAAGGTGGATACCCAGTGCCAAAGGCTCCCGTACTCAAGCGCGAGGACTTCCCAGGTCAGTCTCCCATCCTGGTACTATTCACGGCTTTTCGGGCTCTGGGGGTGGTCGATTAACACGTGTAGCTTTTCCCTCACATTATGTGAAGAGGCCGGGGCTCGAACCTGTGCGCTCCAGATTACCAGCCGGGTAACCTTACCGTTGCGTCAGGCACCGCCTTACAACTTCCATTTTAATAGATGAACAAAATCAGTTACAATAAGAAATCTTATATAATATTGTATTTAATTATTTTCTTGTAAACTTACATTTTACCTTGTTTCAATAGATGAACATAGTAATGGTCATCATGCTGATACCACAGAAGTGAGAAGTAAGTGAAAAACTTTAGATTGGCCCATATTTTTTTTAAAACAACTTATAATTGAAACTGTGATACTTTGGTTTGTAAAATATAAATTATATGTTTAAAAGTATACTACAAAATACACAAATCGACAACTCGCTACAAGCAGCGATCACCGCCCAAAAGAATTCGTTAGGTCACAATAAAAGGCGTAATTTTGATATTCATGGGAAGCAGACGAAAGATAGATATTGAGTGTAGACATATTTGTGGGATAGGTAATGTAAAAATGAGAACTGGAGATTCAGTTTGGTTATTTTTTCTTTCCTGCGTAAAAAAGAAAATAATCAGCAGAGATGTAACATACCCGTTGACGAACTATAGTGTTATGGTGATACAAAATTCAATTTCAGAAGAATAATAATCGCTTCAAATACAATATGATAAGAGTTGAAAAGGATCTGGAACCAAAAACATATGCATGAACTAAATTCAATGTTAAAAAAACAAGTTGTGTCTCCCTGATAAGCATGAGAGCGATAGTAAAAAATCAATGGTAACTCATGTTAAAAATTGGTAACCACGATAAACTTTTGTTAGCGTTATTCCATTAGCATCCATTGGACAATTCCAAGACCAGTCAGCGGATGTAGAAATCTAAAACCGTTAACACCATTAACTTTTGTCAGTCTAATCACAATCATGTATTTTCATGAATAAGTTACCGACAAAGACAACTAATTCACAGTGTAACTATGTAAGGTTAGAGTCGTATAAAGATAGAAGGCCCACGCATTAGGGACTGCATGGAAATACGGTAGCAATTGTTTGTTGGATACGTACAACTGAACAACCAAGATTATCATGTTCGTCCAGATTTAAAAAATAGAAGAAAAAAGGATATTAAGCTACTGTATACAATGCTCAGTATCTGATGAAATATAATAGCAAAATGGTAAGTACCTCTTGTTTAGCAGTGCCGGAAAAATCTGTATTACAGACTGTCAGCATAACGGCAAGGCATTATCGTGTCTCTGATGCCCTTTTTACTTTTCAGATATCATTGCCTCCATTTACATTGTATACTGCAGCATATGCTTCAAAAAGTCTCCCTAGGATCATTCAAACTTGGGAGCTTATTACCTTCCTACATCAGTGCAGTTGGTTGCGTTAGGTGCATCTAGGTACATCAGTGTTTGAATTTACTGATGATATATGATATAAAATCTAATTCAATGAGAAAGGGTAGCTTTTCCATGTTGTTCCAATTTCCTGTACACATAGCAAAATATTCTTTATCAATCCAATGAAAATAATGTCAAAAAAATAATATCCGAAAGCAATCTAGCAGTCCCTATTTACGACTAGATAAAATCTAGCAATCTAGCAGTCCCTATGATACATGATATAAAATCTAATTTTTGCTAATAGTTTGTTGCGCAATATTCAAGATTTTCCTTTGTTATATATACATGTTTTTTTATGCTTTATGCTGAGTTAGATTATCATTTATATATGTTTCCTCAAAATATTTGTTTATTTGGTAATATATAAATTTCGGACATATTATTTGTATTCTGTTTTTACATAATTGTCTTTGATTCGGATAGCAAGTCAAACTTATATATGTGAATTTTTAATATTTGATATAGAGATGGCTCATGCTTTTAGTTAAAAGCACCTGTTCCATATAATAGCCATATTTCAATTAAAAACATCTAAATGACATATTTCCAATTTCCAATTTTAACTATATGACACAGTGCAGGTAAGACATAAATAAACGTAATAATACCTCACTTCTCAAGAGTTCATTTCTTGAATTTGTAACCCTACTTGTTGCCAACCTGGACTTATTTGCTAAATCAAAGCTTCTTTCCACCTTGTTGGTCTCACTAATATGATTTTGTACTCGAAACTCAACAATTTCCACATCTCAAAGCATCCAATCCATTGAGGATGTTATCTTACTCTTAGGTACAACATGTGTAACTAAATTTTTCAATGGCTTCTTTCCTTCATTTCCTTTCAAAAACTGTCCATAGCTTATCTTCAGCTTCAGTTCTGTATGGATGTTAAAATTTTATCAATAGCTAAATATCCAAATATTTCTAAAAGCAACCATTGAGTTATGCCGAAATAAATCATAAGCTATATTGTTTAAAATGATTTATCAGCATTTGTGTAGATTATATTTGATCCTTATATCCTACTACTAAAAATGCACATACAAATAAGCAATTCACAAGTTCAAACTACTCAAATAATGCTAAAAAATGTAAGTTATTAGATATATTTGTTTTTTTAACATTGAAACAAGGGGGTGCTCTAGAAATTATCTGAATTATTAGGGAAGTAGCAATCTTTTGACAAAGTCAACAATGCTTCCAGCATTTCTTTCATCGTATTAATCACTACCGAATTTAGCATCGACATCAACTTGTATCTGACAACATTAAATGGTGCAATGAAGGAATCAATTGAGAAGAACATGAATTAGTATACCTCGATTTAATTGAAATGGTGTTGACATTTGCGTAGCAACTTTTAGCGTCGACTATCAGCCTCGAACAACCTCCCCCGAAACTCCAGCTTCCTACTTCTCCAGATCCCTCATGCTCGTCCATGACAACTCAAAAAGCCCTAGAGAACGACGGATTTCAACTTGTGACTTCTAGTAAGCATCGACTAAACCTAAGATCTGTTTAATTAGTAACTGGAATAAAGATGGGGAAATAAGGCTAGGGTTCTGGAAGAGGGAAACGAAAATAATCAGCGAATATTTAATTGTGAAATTGTGAAATGAGCGAACAACGAAAAATTGGAAGGGTTAATGGACACAGGAAAATAAAACGGGGTTGTGATATGGCTCAATTGCGTATCAGACGAAGCAATCCGAAGTTGGGAAGTTCGACGATTAGATTTAAGTGTTTGGACAAGGTGCGGATCGATAAGTTGTAGCAAAGGGAATTTGATATGGCTATGAGCCGTATCAAATTTAATATTAAAGTCGTATCAAATCTCAATATCCTAGTGTGTCAAATTCGTTGTTTTGGTGTAGTGTCACAGCGCAAGGAATAAAATATAATAATAACATACTTGACATAAAACAGGTGAGACAGTGCATAAGCTGAAACTAAACATCATAGCAGCGGAAAATCCAAATATAGCTTATGTTCCACATCATCATTATTACAACTTTAAAACTGACTCTAAAGCAAAAGAAAGGAAAGGTACACTACTAATGCCCAATGTAGTGACCAACAGCGACACAGGGAGAATATATATATATCTATCATACGTGGAAGTCTCCTGCTCGTCTTCGGTATAGCTACTCGTGCTTCACCAGCCAACCTATCTCTAGTATGCTCGTGAGAGCACCCAGAGTAATAAGAAGAGACATAAAACTCTGGGTCAGAAAAAAGTCTGGTATGAGCGATAAACAGCAAAACAGAACAATAACAGGTATACTAAACCATACCTGAACCTGGACCTGCAACCAAAGAGTTAGCACTACATACTGTACAATACTCTAAGGTGCCACTAACACATGGTGTAAAGAATACGGGGTGGGGGTGTGCATGTCATTGCGATGGCAAACAAATCAAACATAGCAACCATCCTCACATCTCTCACTCAGTGCGTAAAGCATACGATATCCACCATTTTGATCACTAGACCCATCGAGGTAATGTCGGAGTTCGACTTGTACAACTACTGCTACCACCAAGCGTATCACATGGGATCATGACCAAACCTTTTCAAATGACCCCACTTCATTGGTCTATAGGCCACTAGTCGTAACTAGGCCACTGTGGCCCTGAATCCGTCCACGTACCTCCCATACATAGTGATCCAAAGTCATAGGCATCGACAACCCCTTAGCACACGTCCCGCAGCAAAGTCCAATCATGAAGTTAACTCATTGGTTCCCAACTGGATTCTGAGTACAAACTTCCCATTTGGACTACCTTTGCATCTCGGGTTTTGGTCTTCATCTCCGGATCAGTTCGGTTCTTCACTTTACCTTGCCTCAGATCGTGCTCCTGGTTCGGTTTGTGGTCCACACCTCAAGCCCAAGCTCTTAGATTCGGCTCGTGGCCTTCATCACCTCGGATCGGGTCGAGTTCCTCAATCTCCTCCATGGTGCATCGGTTTGGGTCGGGTATCGTAGTTCGGATCGGCCATGGTCATCAACAGCCTCCCCCACTGGTTCGGTTCGGAGGTGACTATACGGGTCGGGTCGGATCACTGCACCTGTTCGTGGCTCCTTCACTCGTGGCGTGCTTTCCCAGGCGGTTCGTGTAAGGGTGGAGCAGCTCTTGAGTGGAATTGGTTCGGATCGGAGCCCCTTCTCACAAGCGAGTCGGATCGTGGAACTTCCAGGCGAGCGGGTCGGATTGTGCTTTCCTCCTCCGATCCGATCCGGTTCGGGCAATCTCCTGCACTTCTTTCCAGCGACGGTTTTACGCCATACGACGGCGTTTTCGACCAATCTAACTATTCTAATCAATCACAAAGCATACCATACAGTCATAGCAACATGTAGAAACGACCATAAACACCAAAACATCAATTTGATAAATTAAAACGGATCAAACATAGCAAAAATCCCATAATTTCCCTTAAGCATGTTTAAGCAAAACTAATGACATAATTAGTAAAACTTAACAAAATTTCTAACAGAGGTCTAAAACATTATTTCAAAATTTATCAATATTTTTCCAGATTTTTAACATGTATAAATTCGATAATTATTACTAATTACCCTTAATTAACCATAATTAGTGAGGAACTATGCAAATCACTCACCTTAGCCACAATAAAAATATTAAATCTAAAACTGTTTGGCGTTGTTCCTAAGGCTATACAGCAGCTGTACCTCGATTCTTGTGCTAATCCACTTTGATTTGATAAAGATTTGGCTTAATTAGCGATTAGAAGGTGATTTAGGTGTTTTAGCAAGTGGAGGCCATTGCTAGGTTGAGAGGAATGTCTTAGGCGGCTGGAAAATGAAGTAAAATTGGTTTTCTAAACCCTAGCAGCCCTCTTATATTCTTAATCCCGAAATACCCCAGTGGGCTTAGCTGTTAATCACCCGGTTAGGCCCAATTAAACTGTTTTTCACCATCTGAAACTTGTTTCAGCCATATCTCCCAAACAGTGAGTCCATTTGGCTAATATGACCACTCTACGGAAAGGTAAACCATCATCCGGACCTAATGGAAGTGGTTTTAGGTCAAAACTCCTTTTCAATCAAAAGTTATGGCCGAAACAAGATTAGATAGGGGCAAAATGGTCATTTAAAAATTGGCAAAAATCATGAATATGGGAAAAGACCTAAATAAAGTTACATGACCATACAACTTCGCATGTGAAAGAAATAAATATTCTACGATCCTTCGATGCGTAGAATGTGGGTCGTCACACTCTCCCCCCTCAAGAAATTTCGTCCCCGAAATTCCTTAACCCAAAACATACAAAGGATCCCGCATGCCTACCAATCATATACAACAATCAAACATGCAAAACAAATAAAACAAACCTATCCTAGCATGCGAAAAGACTAAATCGAAACTGAAATCTTACCAGGCGAAGAGTTCTGGATACGTCTTCCTAATGCTCTCCTCTGTCTCCCAAGTACAGTCATTCTCATCCTCGCCCCACTGAACTTTGATTAATTTCACCGCCTTCCTTCGAAGTTGCTTCGTATCGTTCCCAACAATTCGCATAGGCCTACGATTCCCAACCGCCTCGGGTTCAACCTTGATATCATCCAACTGATCAGGTGAAATAGTCACATCGGGGTCGTGCACGAATTTCCTTAACTGGGGAACATGAAATACGTTATGAACTCCTGCCATCTTCTCTGGTAATTCAACTTTATATGCCAAATTCCCAATTTGCTCAAGAACTGGGAATTGACCAACAAATCTTGGTGCTAACTTGCCTCTCCTGCCAAATCGTATCACGCTTTTCAACGGAGAAATCTTGACAAACACCAAGTTGCCAATGGAGAACTTTAATTCTCTTCTCCTCTTATCAGCATAACTTTTCTGCCTATCTTGGGTAGCCTTCATTCGCTGTTGGACAACCTTAATCTTAACTGAAGCTTCTCTTATCACATCTGGTCCAAGCACAAACTTCTCACCAGTTTCTAACCAACATGATGGTGAGTTGCATGGTCTTCCGTACAAAGCTTCAAATGGAGCCATACCAATACTGGATTGATAACTATTGTTATATGCAAACTCTACTAGATGCAAATGGTCATCCCATGATCCACTAAAGTCCAATATGCAAGCTCTTAAGAGATCTTCTAATACTCGATTCACCCTCTCCGTCTGTCCGTCGGTTTGAGGATGATACACGGTACTGAGATGTAATTCTGATCCTAACGCCTCTTGTAAGCTCTTCCAAAATTCACTAGTGAACAACGGATCTCGGTCACTCACAATGCCTTTGGGTATTCCATGAAATCTCACTACCCACTTTACATATAGTTCAGCTAACTTAGATGTCGTTCTATTCGACTTGACGGGTATAAATCTTGCACTTTTGGTCAATCGGTCCACAATCACCCAGATGCTATCATGGCCCGATCTAGTCCTTGGTAACCCATCAATGAAATCAATGGAGACTTGTTTCCATTTCCATTCTGGAACTTCTAATGGTTGCAATAAACCACTGGGCTTCTTTTGCTCAGCTTTAACTAGCTGGCAATTCATGCATTTGGATATGAACTTCCCAATGTCTCTTTTCATCCCTTCCCAGTAGTAGGTCTGCTTCATGTCTCGATACATCTTGTTACCACCGGGGTGTATAGTCAGTTTTGAGTGATGACATTCTGTAAGCACTTCATCTCTCAATTCATTGACATTGGGTACAACTAGTCTTCCATTCTTTCTAAGCCATCCATTTCGATCAAGCCCATACTTGCTCATCTCTTCGTCGATTCCCATCTCTAACTTTGAGATGATTTCCAATAGGTTAGGATCGTCCCTCTGACTGGAACCAATCTGCTCAATCAAAGTGGGTCTGATCGTCAAACTTGCTAACATTTCTGGATCCAATTCGCACTTTGGCCTGAAATCATACCCAGCGATGTACTCCAGTTGCTTCCATTCTAGAAACATAGCCCCTAAACTGGCATGTCTCTTCTACTCAATGCATCAGCTACCGCATTGCCCTTTCCTGGTGTGTATGCGATATCGAAATCATAGGAAGCCAAGAATTCTAACAATCTTTGTTGTCGGAGATTTAGATCCTTCTGAGAGAAGAGATACTTTAACGATTTATGATCAGTAAACAACTCAAATCTTTCTCCCAAGAGATAATGTCTCCACATCTTCAATGCAAACACGATCGCTGCCAATTCCAAATCATGGGTAGGATACCTTTTCTCATGCGGTTTCAGTTGCCGACTTGCATATGCTACAACCCTACCTCCTTGCATCAATACAACACCTAGTCTGGTACCACATGCATCCATGTATACCGTCATCTCTTCATTCCCCTTAGGAATGACTAACACCGGTGCACATGTCAACTTGTCCTTTAGACTCTTGAATGCATTCTCACACTTCTCGTCCCAGACGAAATCTTGATTCTTCATGGTCAACTGGGTCAACGGTGCTGCTATCTTGGAGAAGTCTTGGATAAACTTACGATAATACCCAGCTAATCCCAAGAAACTTCTTATGTCTGTTGCATTCTTGGGTGTAGACCAATCTTGTACCATAGCCACCTTCGCAGGATCCACGGCAATACCATTCTCTGAAACAGAATGGCCCAAGAATCTCACTTCCCTCCTCCAGAAGTGACACTTAGAAAACTTTGCTTTCAATCGGTGTTTTCTCAACACCTCCATCACTATCCTCAAATATTCTTTGTGTTCTTCCTCTGTCCTTGAATAGACAAGTATATCGTCCATGAACATAAGGACGAATTTATTCAACTGATCTCTGAACACCCTATTCATGAGATCCACAAAATATGCCGGTGCATTGGTCGACCCGAATGGCATGACCAACCACTCATAAAATCCAAACAGCGTCCGAAATGCCGTTTTAGCTATACTCTATGCTTCCACTCTAAGCTGATGAAAACCTGTCGCGAGATCCAACTAGGAGAATACTCTCGCGCCACTTAACTGATCAAACAAATCATCTATCCGCGGTAGAGGATCCTTATTCTTCCTCGTTACCTTATTCAATTCGCGGTAATCCACACATAATCGAAGGGAACCATCTGCCTTGGTAGCAAACACAACTGGTGCTCCCCACTCAGCAACACTTCTTCTGATAAATCCCTTCCTCAAAAGATCGCTTACTTGCACCCCGAGCTCTCGCTGCTCCCTTGGCGCTATACGACGAAGTGGCATTACTATAGGTCTGGCATCTTTCACTAAGTCAATATGGAACTCAATCTCTCGGTGTGGTGGAGGTCCAGTCACTTCCTCGAAGACGTCCGGATACTGGCCAACCACGGGCACATCGGACAACTCATTATGCGGGATGTCGAGGGAATTTAGAAAACTAGCCATTACCCGATCATTAGGTAGACCACCAAACACTACCCTCCGCCCATCATCCGCTCTAACTGTCACCAAAATGACCTCACAGTCTACCACCACCCCATATCTTTAGAGCCAATCGACTCCCAAAATAATGCCAAACCCAGTAAAGCCCAAAACAAAGCAATCACAAACAAACATGCATCCATGACTCGATAAGATCACATTACGACAAATCATGCTAAGGCTAGTCGAACCACCAATCGGGTTCGTCACTACTAAAGGTCTATCAACAAACTCAGGCTCCAATCCCAACCTATCTACCAGGTCGCTAGATATGAAGGAACTGGAAGCTCCGGTATCAAACAATACTCGAACAGGAACATCATAAACAGAAAGCATACCTTGGATAACAACATTCTTTCCTTTCTCTGCCGCAGTTGGGGCATTCGACGAAGAAGGAACAACATTGATAGCATATGCTTTCACAATCTGCTTTTCCTTAGGGGGTTGAGGACACTTGTCCTTGTGATGTCCCACTTGGCCACAGTTGAAGCACTTCCTATCCGCTGGCTTGGCTCGACATTCTTTGGCATAGTGGCCCTTCTTACCACAGCTGAAGCACTCAACATCTTTCTTATTCTTTTTCTTCTGGTCATCCTTGGTTTGATTTTGCTTTCTGTTATTCTGAGAACCATTCTAGCCTCCACCGCTTGCTTGCGGCTTTGGCTCCTCTGCAGATGCAACCTCAGTCTTCGACTTAGGGTAAATACTTTCCGATCTTAAAGCTTTCTCCACAATCGATTCAAACATCTCATCGATGTGGTTAATAAGACTTTCCCCTAAGTATCCATCCAAGCCAGTTATGAATTTCTCATTCTTCTTCTCGGCAGTATCTATTAGGGATAACCCATATTAAACAAAATGTCGAATTCGACAATATACTCCGAGACAGCTTTGCCATTCTGCTTGAGTTCCAAGAATTTCTTAAACAACACTGACTTCTGAGCAGCCGGAATGAACTTATCGCTAAAACGAGCCTTAAAATGATCCCAAGTAATCTGATCCTCAGGAGTAGCTGCCTTTATTGCATTCCACCAATTCATTGCCCGTCCTTGCAGCTGACGGGATGCTAGCTTCCTTTTCATCGCATCCTTGATACCTAAGTCTTCGAAGATACGCTCGCAGCTATCCAACCAATCCTGAACTTCTGTAGCCAATTCCGTTCTGTGAAACGGCTTTCCACCAAGACTAGTGTAATCCTTGCATAGCTTGGCGAAATCGGCTCTAGGCGCCTGCACCGCTACACCACCACCATTTGCAGCATTAGGAGCTGCTCCTTGCACATTTCTAAGCATCTCTCTCATGAAGTCAGTAAACATAGCCCTCATGTCATTAGCATTCCCATTATTGGCACCTTTACCAGCACCTCTCGTATATCGGCTCATCATTCAATCTATGAAGAGAAACGGTTAGCCATCTCCATAGTGGTGCCAGTGCAGTGCGACTTCATCCTTAGATATACTAATAGTATATATATAGCTTTTAAAAACCAAAATAATCGCAAATACGCGCTCTCATATACGTGCTATCTCTCCCTGGTGTCTTTCCCTAGGTTAACTACGCAACTTAGAGTTCTGATACCAAGTGTGACGGCTCGCCCCGCACCAGTCGGCATTTCCTCCGAAAGTGCGTTGTACACATGCCCGACTAGCCCGGAACGGTTGCCAAAGAAAGGAAAGAAGAGAATGAACTAATCAAGAACCTGTAGAATGTCTCACAGCGCAAGGAATAAAATATAATAATAACATACTTGACATAAAACAGGTGACATAGTGCATAAGCTGAAACTAAACATCATAGCAGCAGAAAATCCAAATACAGCTTATGTTCCACATCATCATTATTACAACTTTAAAACTGTCTCTAAAACAAAAGAAAGGGAAGGTACACTACTAATGCCCAAAGTAGTGACCAGCAGCGACACAAGGAGAATATCTATATCTATCATACGTGGAAGCCTCCTGCTCGTCTTCGGTACAACTACTCGTGCTTCACCAGCCAACTTATCTCTAGTCTGCACGTGAGAGCACCCAGAGTAATAAAAAGAGACATAAAACTCTGGGTCAGACAAAAGTCTAGTATGAGCGGTAAGCAGCAAAACAGAACAATAACAGGTATACTAAACCATACCTGAACCTGGACCTGCAACCAAAGAGTTAGCACTACATACTGTACAATACTCTAAGGTGCCACTAACACATGGTGTAAAGAATACGGGGGTGGGCGTGTGCATGTCATAATGATGGCAAACAAATCAAACAAAGAAACCATCCTCACATCTCTCACTCAGTGCGTAAAGCATACAATATCCACCACTTTGATCACTAGACCCATCGAGGTAATGTCGGAGTTCGATTTGTATCACTACTGCTACCACCAAGCTTATCACATGAGATCATGACCAAACCTTTTCAAATGACCTCACTTCATTGGTATATAGCCCACTAGTCGTACCTAGGCCACTGTGGCCCTGAATCCGTCCACGTACCTCCCATACATAGTGATCCAAAGTCATAGGCATCGACAACCCCTTAGCACACGTCCCGCAGCAAAGTCCAATCATGAAGTTAACTCATTGGTTCCCAACTGGATCCTGAGTACAAACTTCCCATTTGGACTACCTTTGCATCTCGGGTTTTGGTTTTCATCTCCGGATCGGTTCGGTTCTTCACTTTTCCTTTCCTCTGATCGCGCTCCTGGTTCGGTTTGTGGTCCACACCTCAAGTCCAAGCTCTTCGATTCGGTTCATGGCCTTCATCACCTCGGATCGGGTCGAGTTCCTCAAACTCCTCCATGGTGCATCGGTTCGGGTCGGGTATCATAGTTCGGATCAGCCATGGTCATCAATAGCCTCCCCCACTGGTTCGGTTCAAAGGTGACTATACGGGCCGGGTCGGATCACCGCACCTGTTCGTGGCTCCTTCACTCGTGGTGTGCTTTCCCAGGCGGTTCGTGGAAGGGTGGAGCAGCTCTTGAGTGGAATCAGCTCGGATCGGAGCTCCTTCTCACAAGCGGGTTGGATCGTGGAACTTCCAAGCGACCGTTTTACGCCATACGACGGCGTTTTCGACCAACCTAACTATTCTAATCAATCACAGAGCATACCATACAGTCATAGCAACATGTAGAAACGACCATAAACACTAAAACATCAATTTGATAAGTTAAAACGGATCAAACATAGCCAAAATCCCATAATTTCCATTAAGCATGTTTAAGCAAAACTAATGACATGATTAGTAAAACTTAACCAAATTAAACCAAATTTCTAACAGAGGTCTAAACCATTATTTCAAAATTTATCAATATTTTTTTAGATTTTTAACATTATAGATTCATTAATTATCACTAATTACCCTTAATTAACCATAATTAGTGAGGAACTATGCAAATCACTCACCTTAGCCACAATAAAAATATTAAATCTTAAATGATTCTCTGTTTGGCATTGTTCCCAAGGCTATACAGCAGCTCTACCTCAATTCTTGTGCTAATCCACTTTGATTTGATATAGATTTGGCTTAATTAGCGATTAGAAGGTGATTTGGGTGTTTTAGCAAGTGGAGGCCATTGCTAGGTTGAGAGGAATGTCTTAGGCGGCTGGAAAATGAAGTAAAATCGTTTTCTAGACCCTAGCAGCCCTCTTATACTCTTTATCCCGAAATACTCTAGTGGGCTTAGCTGTTAATCACCCGGTTAGGCCCAATTAAGCTGTTTTTCACCATCTGAAACTTGTTTCAGCCATATCTCCCAAATGGTGAGTCCGTTTGGCTAATGTGACCACTCTACGGAAAGGTAAACCATCATCCGGACCTAATGGAAGTGGTTTCGGGTCAAAACTCCTTTCCAATCAAAAGTTATGGCCGAAACAAGATTATCTAGGGGCAAAACGGTCATATAAAAATTGGCAAAAATCATGAATATGGGAAAAGACCTCAATAGTCGTCTCCCAAAGTTACATGACCATACGAATTCGCATGTGAAAGAAATAAATATTCTACGATCCTTCGATGCGTAGAATGCGGGTTGTTACAGTTCCTTGGACTGGGAACCGCCTCTGGTAGCCTTAACAAACATCTAATTCTTGTCTACTCAAGAAATTAAACACTAGTTGTTGACTCTGCTTACGTTGGAATGTAAACGGGTTGTTGTCGACATAGTATCATGTATGCACTCATACGTCTACACACGGTTTTGTGTGGTACAATTAGAGTTTGTAATGGAACATAATTAGTAAGTATGTCTTCGACTTACGATTGCGTGAGTTGGTTTCCAAAAATGTTATCAAACCGTGAATCTGATCGCTTGGCATACGCTCCTGAGTCGTTTAAACTCGTGAGCATAAAGTTAGTTAGCGAGTCGAATTGAGATCGATGGTTGTAGTTCCAAAAGCGTGTGCACGTAGTCGTAACTGGGGCCGTGAGTTAGGAATTATTCGAAGTTGGGAGTTCCTTCCCTTACTTTTTTTTCAATGAGAGATTTCCTATTATCCCTTAAGGGATACGAATTTTCGTATCCCGAAGGGATACAATTTCACATCCTTCCCTACCCCCCCCCCTTCGTATAAAAGGTCAGATACAATATCCTGATCCCTTTACTTGGCATAATCGTATCCTGAGGAGTTAGAAAACTCAAGTAGGTTCGAATTTCATGCCTAATTCGATTTATATGCTTTTGGCGTGGAGTTCGATCTAGTGCCATGGTGCTTGGGGCACGAGACTGTGGTCCTCCATTTGGCCATGGCGTATTGTGAATGAGAGGTGCTATGGAAAAGTTCGAGGAATTCTGTGGAAGATAGAGGAATAGTGAAGACGAAGTCTCTTCGATATAATTTTTGTATCCCGTGAGAAAATTCGAAGAAGCAGGTATTGGAAGAAGGAGGAGAGGATATGATGGAAGCTTCTCGTATCCCAAGGCAATAGAGGGATATGAGTTTCGACTTTCGTATCCTGCGCTGGTTGAGGGGATATGAAGTTGAGATTTGGTATCTCGAAGGGGGATATGAATTCTTACTTTTGTATCTTACTCTGGGAGTCGAAGTTCTCCAAGCCTCGGGATACAAAATTTTGCATCCCCGAGACTTAGAGAATTCATGTCCTATTGAGGATACGAGATGAACAAGGGGCATTTAGATACGATTATTTCGGGGCGAGCCAGATACGAGATTGCCTAGGCTTGGGGATACGAATTTCATATCCCTGGTACTTAGGCAATTTTTGTATCCCTAGGTGAGTAGGATACGAAATTTCCCCCGTCCGCCTGAGTTTTTGATGCGGCCGAACACGAATTTTTTTATCTCGTCATGTCTAGAGAAGATTTGACTCCTGAGAGATTCGTTGTCGGACTTCTATCATTTTTGCGATGTTATGTGATTGGATCAGACTCAGATTTGAGCATGTTGATCAATAATGCCTTTACACTCGAACCAGAACTGATATTCGTACTTGCACATTAGATTAGAGCATAACCTTGAACTATGGACATGTAACTGAACTACTAATCCACGGGAATGATTCCAAACCTCAATTATGATGTAATCGCAGCTCAATTCGAATCCGACAATATCGGTTAATGACGATGATGGTTTTAGCTCTAGGGGATAATGTCGTTGCTATGTCCCAAGTTCTTTTTACTATAATCACATCATAACCTCATGACACTGCATGTTCTATGTTAGTTTTACACCAATATAGAGGGCATAAGTTTTTCAGTGTAGTATCTAATGCGACTATCTTGAAAGTATAGTTTGCAATAGCATCGAGAACTTCTTGAAGACTTAAAGGTCTGTAAGCTGAAACTATGGAACTCCCACATCCCTGAATGGGTCATCCCACAATTTCAGTCTGTTGGGAAGCAAGCTTGAGGCCTCGGATGCTTCCAACTCCTCCTAGCTTGTAAGCTCATATGTTGCACCTGACTAGGGTGGGAAGTCAGAAGGGCCACTACAGTCGGCCGGGGCCATAGTCAAGCCATTAATACCGGAAGGGGTTGAAGCTTTAGAAAGAGGCATCAAGAGAGAAGAGGATGTGGATATTATGTAGGAAGATGTTTTCAGTGCATCGGACATGATGGCAGATGCCCTTGTGGTCGATAATCCATCGGATTTGGTTCCTTGGCGGATGGATGAAGCTGCATTAAGGTGCGTTTGTAAGAAGTACGACATATCTTAGGATGTCATTGGTTTCCTTGAGGAAGGGGATTAGGGACACACACCTTTGGAAGGGTACACAGTCTAGAATAGGCATATGTGCACTGTCGGATGCGTGCCCTCATTTTGCGGATTCATCCAGGGTATGCTGTGCTACTTTCGCTTAGGGACAACACAGTTCCATCCGAAAGCGTACGCCTTCATGCTTGCTACCTGCATCATGTTCTTAGAATACCTACATGGGGTACCAACTAGAGGGGGCATTCGATTTCTTCTTCAGATGAAGAGAACTACTGGCGTGCTTTCTCTCGTCTACTTGGAGGCCAAGCCAACACCCGTTTCATCTCAGGATTCTCTAGGTGATGGTCGGCTGGAAGTAAGTAATTCTTTCTTGTTTTGGGGTTCATAGTTAATCGAGTCATAAGCTACTAACTTGAGTTTTTAAGATAGGCATCCCCTCGACCCCCAAAGGCAAAGTGTATCAATAGAGGAGGTCCATTCCAACTGAATCTCGCAGTACTCAAAACATGTTGACCGATCGCCTCCTTCGCCAAGAGAGAATACTCCCTGCAGGTTTCTCAATAGGTCATTTAGATGGTGCCAAAGAAGGAGAAGAGGCAGAAGCTGAATGAGGAAACACTTGTCTGGGTCCGTAAGTGAGAGTGCCTCTATCGTGCCACAACGACATGAGACAATAGGAGCTTAAGGAGAACATGGAGGGCGCAACATCGATGATGATGAGATACCTACTGTAGGAGAGGGTTTGTCGACCACCTCTGTCCTATCTCCAATAGATGAGATGTGGTTGGGAGCATCGCCCAGGTCGGTTTCTCCGTTTTCTACCTCTAGGACCAACACGTCGCTGCAAATGGAATGCCAATTCAAAGATGTGGACAAGGCTAGATTGAACTAATAATGTCGTGGAGTGGAACAAATATTGGAAGCTTTACGCTCATCGTTGGAGAGGTCACTCCTTCAAGTGGGCTAAATTCTGTTCTGCGGAGTGGGCACTTAGGACACACACTCATAAACACTGCATGACATAGTATTTGTTTGTGTGTGCGGAATTTTCGATCCTAACTTTGAATTTGCTTCATGCAATTGCAATAGTTAGAGAAAGCGACAAAGATCGAGGTCGAGGGTCTAGAGGTCATCGGTAACAAAAGAGAGGGGTTATAGGTAATTATAGGAGGAGTGCAGATTTGTTTACATAGCCTCCTCGCTCTTACGACCGCAGCGGTGGTCGACGTCATAGAGACCAAACTCGACACTTGGAGTCTTCACCATCCCCTATCAAACCATTGGGAGCAGACAAAAGGCCTGGAGTTATAAGCACAAGGCAGCATGCATCGACAATACCTCTCTACGCACCTCCCGTGGCGCTTGTGGCCAAGTCTATAAGTAAGAAGACAATGCTTGGAGGGTCAGGATACAATAAGAAGACAGTAGCAAAGCAGGATCAGGCGCTGCCAGACATGTTGGAGGTCGCATAACTCGATAACAAAGAGAAAAAAGAGGTACTCAAGAAGTCATTCCCTGGCTTCTACTTCAACGAGTTGGTGTAGCTACCGAACATACAAAAGATCCCTATAGAAGTGGACGATGATGTGTACAACAAGATGTATGACGTTTACTTTCAGTACAGGGAAAATGTACAAGTACGCACAGAAGCTCTTAGAACTGATTTTTAAATGGAACGTAGCACTCCAGAGTCTACAGCTGGAGGTTGACACTGAGAGAGAGTCTCAGGAACCGGGAAGCTGGATTGGGTAAGATAATATCTTATCTCGCATTTATTTCCATGTATTCGAGTAACGCATTTATGTGCCAACTCCCTATTGTTGAAACAGAAGAGATGGAGAGGGAGCTCAAGAAGGTCGAAGCTGAAGTGAGAGAGGCCCGGGAGTCGTTCAAAGACATGCCAGCCTCAGTCTCCTCCTAGAATACTACGCTTGAATATGACAATAAAGTTATGTCTGAACTTTGAAGAGATCAAGTGGCTGGTGGAAGAAAACAAGGAAGAGCACCAGCTCCGAGAAAACAATGCAACCCAGACTCAGGAGAATAAAAGGCAGCAAAAAGGAAAATGAAGGAGCTCAGGGACTCATCAAAGATAATGAAGAGCTCGGGAAGCTTCTAGATTCTAGAAAAGCTGAGCTCGTGAAGGAGAAGAAAGAAAAAGAAGACGCTGAGGCCTTGATTGAAGAATTATTGGATCAGATAGATAGCATTAAAGCCGAGCATTAGGTTGAGCAGAGAAGCTTAGGGATGAGACCAAGGAGATTGAGGAGAGAGTGGAGGCAGTGCTGGAGCTGTTGATATGGGGTGTGTACATCAAGACACTTTAATTCTTCAGAATCTCATGGGTCGGAAACTAGCCCATAACTCTGGCCCAGGCTTGAGATAAGCTAGTGGAATTTGAGGCCAGGTAGCAGTAGGTGGACCCGTTGATGAGTTTGAACTGATGTTTGAGTACTTGTATGAGGAGGAGCGCTATGTGTTGACTGAAGGAAGGGCGTTGTTAAGAGAGGATGCCGAGGTGGAGAGGGTGGCACAACTTGCTGTCGCGAAAGGGAAAGTGGTATCTACTGAAAGCGTGATAGTCACCCATGAATTTGGAGGGGGCATCTCGCAGCAGCGGTAAGTTGGCCCACTCGTCTTTATAAGTGGTCCATCAGTCGCTGCCTCCATCGTTAACGAGTATGATCCTAGTTATCCGAGGCTGGGACTCAGAAGCTCTCTTCAACAAACAATCGAAAGCACCGTAGCTGTCGAAGCCACGAAGCAAGTATTGGAAGGAAAAACCCCTTTCTCACGAGTTCTTAGAAGGATGTTAACACAAAGTTGAAGTAGATTGACTCATTTTCTCCTTCATCGTGCAGGTTCCTCTGAAGCAGAGATGATAATGGGTCTTGCGCCAACAATACCTGTCATGCTTGGGTTTGGTATGGGAACTCAGGGGAGAAGATAGGAGAAGGATCCAGTCAAAATATGGACCTGTTCTCGGATCTAGAGTTTGGGGAGCGCAAGATGAACGATCTCTTACCATAATTGAAAGGAAAACCCGAGGAAAGTGTTCAAATGACCAGAATGATAGAACCGAGCGAGCAAACTATGCACGAATTAGTTGAAAAACAGAAAGCTCAACTTCTTGCTAAGTCGGAGGAACAGGAGGAAAAGAGGAAGGCTGATGAGGCATCCCTCCAAACAGCCCAGGAGGAGGCGAGGAAAAAGGCTGAGGAGGATGCCCAGGCTTAGGTGCAATATGTGAACAAAAAGAAAGATGAGGACGAGGCCATCAAAAAAGGATTTGATGATGAGTTTAAGAGGTTGAAGACGGAGGAGAAAAGGAAGCTAAAGGCTAGGCGCGAGGCCCAAAAGAAAGTAGATAGAGTGACTAAAAGGAAGGCTGATAGGGATGCTAAGAAGGCCAAAGGAACTGGAAAAAAGGTGGATACCTCGGCAGTGTTGGCACTGTCTAGTGAGTTCACACCTAAGCCTTTGAAAGCGATCGATGGCCCTAGAACGAAGACTACCGAGATCTCGAGTGGTGACGATGAGGAGGGATTCTTGATGAAACCCTGGGAGAAGCCTAGTCTGACAAAGGGGAAAAAGGGAAGTGGAAGAAGTAGCTCCCGGAAGAAGAAAACGATGAATGATGATGAGCCATCCACAACCGAGTCCAAGAAGAAGAATAAGAAGAGGGGCGACACATTAAAGTGATCATTATAGATATCTTTATGGTTATGTAAGCTGATAGGATACACGAGTATGACCCTCCCTTTTGGAGGCATGATTTCGTTTTCATGTGCATCACGTTGTTAGAAAGAATAGAGAGTTGCATTTCATTTTGTGAATGAAAGTTAGCTTGCTTTGCTTATATCACATGTTGTTCTGAGTGTTTGGATTTTCGTCAAAGCTTTCCATTTTTTGTACCTGCGTAAATATACTCATCGATACACTTAAAAAAATGTTGTCTGCAGCTTCGCTCTTGGCATACACAAGTGATGCGAATTCCAAATGTGTCAACCCCATTCTCGAGACCTCCTTTCTATCATTGATCTCAAGTCGCTTGAAGTCTAAATGGGTGAGCTCTATTCTCAAGACCGCCTTTCAAACATTGGTTTTGAGTCATGCAAAGATCGAGTTTGGCGAATCCCCTCTCAGAACCCCTTTGTGATTGTTAATTTCGAGTCATGAGGAGTCGTGAATGGATGGCATTGTTTCATCCATTATACTCTTCCGTCTTTTCGTTTGGGTTTGAGTTTAAGGGCATCGTTGGTTCACTGGTTTTATACTCGGACGCAAGTTATATGGATCGGAGTTAGCCAAGAAAGCGTTCAATACCATGCTTACATAGCTTGTGGATTGCCCCTAAAAGGGATGGAGTCAAATGCTCAATTTTGATGAGCATCATGAGTTATTTATACCCGGCCTCATCCTTGGTTCGAGACTCAAGTTGACTTTTGAAGGGTGGACCACATTACAAAGTTTGAGTCTCTGTATAGACTCAAGTTGGCAGATCGATGGCATACTCCGTGGTGTCGATCCAATGTTGTGCGCTCAGGTATGCAAGTTGATAATTATAACATCTCAAAAATACTGCGCAGAAAGTATACACCAAGAACGTTGTAACATCCCACATTTTTATAATATTAATTCAATTAAATAATTATAGAAAATGTTGAATAAAAAATGGATATTTCTGAAATTAACAGAATTGGGCTTCGTAACGTGTATCATTGCGTTCGTTGCATTTTTCTTATAAATTTACATATATAATATTTTACGAACGGAGTTCATATGGAAAATTTACGAACATACAAAGTTTAACATCGGAAAATATTTGTATGTAAATGTATGCAAATATAATTTATGTTGTAAATTATGTATGTACATAAATTCCTAAAAAAATGGTCGTTTGAAACTGAAATATATGGACAGTCAGAAGGAGAAAAGTAATCGACACTAACAAAGAAATAATATTTAGATATAAATTGCAAAATAAATGCGCAATATAAATGTGTGTCATAAATGGTACAAAATTATGCAATAAAAAGAAAGTTTTAAATAACGTTAATTAAGTAGCGTTTCAATTTAGACTAGATATGCGCATATTAATACATTAATGGGAGCATTTGTAATAGAATTAATGCATATTAAAAATGGCATGTAACATAATAGAAATACATGTTAAAGATAATGTTTATTTAATAAAAAAGGGGATAAACAGGCAGAAAGTTAAAACAAAAAAATATGCATGTATTTATTACGAGATTGAAATTTGGTATGGATAAGGCTAAATAATGGGGAAATAAATAAATTAGAACATTAAAATTATAAAGTTAAGGAAAAGAATAGGCAGGAATTAATCATTGCATTTAAAGGGCTATACACATTTTCTCCAAACATGTATATTTATTTAAGGGAGAGAATAACTAGTTTTCTTTTGAAAGACGGTTCTGATTTGCTTTCCACAAATCTAACGGGGCAGGTTCTTTTAAGTGACTATAAAGAAACGTCTAGGACTAACCATCAAACTCATTATTTTCTGAGCAGAAGTGGAAGTCATGCCATTTCGTTTCTTCTCCAAACCTTTTTTAAATCAAACTAAATTAGTTTAGCCCTTCAAAAACAAGAATTGGAGAATGAAATTCATAGCTTAGAACTGTAGGTGCTCAAAATTCCTTTTCGTACGAGGTAAGTTCCATGGATCTGATTCCATTTCAATTCTTTTGTTTTCTTTTTGGTTCTGAATTATAAATCTATGGTTATTACAGTACTGAATCAAATTAAGGAGATACCACGGTTAATAATTATGAATCATATTCTGGAATTGCAATCCTACTAGACAAGTGGATTCAAATTATGCCTTTCGGTAATGGTATATTTATCGTTTAATTCCCTATTATTCTCAACGAAATAAATAAATGGAATTATTGTGGTTATTGTGTAATTCATTCCCTAAAAGCGTTAAGAATATTACTATTGTGTAATTTCATTCCTATATCTTTCTGCTTTGCTTAAGAAATTACTGTAATAATAAGCTTGCAAATTTAATGATGATTTTGTGCATGTTCTCAAAGCATATTGTTTAGAATGTAAGCAAATGATTGGGTTGGGAAAAATTATAGTAAAATGGAAATAGTATGCCTAATTGTATACATAAATTTACTGTAATTAAATTGGAATTGGGAATTGTTTAAGAAAACATGAAATAATGTATAACTCAGAAAAAGGGAATTAGTAGTGGACTGATTTAATTAGGGTGGAAAAGGGATACATTTTCATATAATTACCATTACAGTAAATTACAGAGAACGTAGTTGCAAGTATAAGAATGGTAATAAGGATTAATGTGAAATAGGGGTTTGTTGTATTGCATACTAATCAAATATGTATACATAATATAATAAAAGAGAAATGGCTTGCAACCACATATCTTAACTGATGTAAATTATGGAAATAGATTTTTATACATTTTCACCGACAAATTAATGAAGTGCGTGAAATATTACTTATAATAATAAAAATGGACAAGACGGTAAATAAAGAAAGGTTACAACAATAAGGGTTCACTTAAATAATAAGGAACTTAGGGGAAATGTGATGAACGGGGAACATAATATATTATAATTAATGGAATGAAATATAACAGATAGGCTTATCCTAGGGACAAGTGGAATTATAGCGTAGGTTATAATTAAAAAATGAGATAAGAACTTATTGATAAACCATAGTTAGGGGAAATAAGTTAATAAGCAAACCCGCAACAACGGTTGTGGTAATGGTATAACATGAGGTTAAAATTACATGAAAAAGAGAATACGCTTATTATTAAGTAAACTTATGAATGAGGGAAATATTAAGATTAATGAATGTAATAATGATAAGCGGCATTCCTTTTCGGCAACGTTAGGCTAATTAGGGAAAATAAGTGGCTCATAGATATGGTCTGTTCCGGCAGCGTGGGAATGATTAAGGAAAGTAAGCGACCAAATATAAGCAGTAACTTGAATAGATAATGAATGTGTAAATAATCAAGTAAATTACCAATGTGATAAGTTAAAGCAAGCGCATGATTAAAAGATTAGACATAGGATCGAATAAGTGATGGAGTGATGCGCTTGGGTCAGTCTGTACGTATGAAGATGAAGAACCCAATGGGGTAGATCACTGAGGTGTCTGGAGACACGAGAGGAGTACGTCTGACTGAATATTCTATGGGACAAGAGAGAAGCACGGGGCTTCTACCGGACATGGTAAGGTACTCTGGATGGCCCTCTAAGGAACAACCAGATGAAGCAATCGTTCGGAGGCAGGTCTGTTGCACCACCTAGAGTAAACCTTGGCTACAACTATGGTGTGACAGTCAGAAGGCTGTGGCAGATGGAATTGGGTGATTCAGCGGTTTGCCTCGCTATAGGATGAGGTGGTTAGGACCAAATTAAGGATAATAATCGCCGGATACCTGCCATCAGCAGTCAGCAGGATGTAGAAAGACTAGAGATTAACCAACAGATCAACGATCTTTTACTATCGGGACGTTGGTTGAGGGTCACACCAAATTAGATGTTAGATTGGTTGACAGGGACATGTCATTAGCTCTTAATGTAATCTTTCATTAGTTGAGGGAGGGGTCAAGGTGGGGCTACAACCACCATGAAAAGAGACGAACCATATGTGGATATCTATAATATAGGTCTAACGAAGCTGCCCTTTACAGATGTCAGAAGTTCCCAAACCGATTTCCGTTCATTGGATGCAACCCTATTATGGAACTCAGGTTATAGTAAGCAGTACATTCGTGCGAGGGTCTAGAGATACAAGCATTAGGTGGTGTATTGTAGACGTTTGGGTATTACTCTGTGTCAAGACATGGTTCGGTCGAGGAGCTCGGATATGAGGATCTGTACGCTTATATGGCATAACAAAGGTGGTTCTGTGCGATTATGTGGCATAACGATGGAGGTTTCCATATGTCGTTCGGCATAGGATGGAGGTTGTGCATTCTTCCGTGGTGTGATGATGGAGACCGTACGAAGAGGGTACTATGGGGAGTACCTTTAAATGTTTGGTATTGCTACATATATATTATATTATGTTTAATCTACTTTGGATTAGATAATTGTGATGTGTGTGCAGAGTCTAGAGTGTTGTTAACCCGAATAACCTAATAATTTAGAAAATGTAATTGAACGGTATATATAAGGTTATTTCAGAATGTATAATTTGTCCTCTCAGCAGAACTTGTGCTTTGACCCCTTCGTTATAACATACTAGCAGGTTAGATTTATGGCAGAGATTTGGTAGCCTTGGACACTTGTTAGGCGGTGTCATTATTTCGGTAAGGCTATATTTGATTATTATATTTTATCCATTCCGCTGTGAGGTGTCGAGCTCTGATATATTTATTATCTTTGTCTTTTTTGTAGGATACCAAACAAGACAACTTGAGTTTCAGTGGTTTCAGATTTAGAATATTTGGAAAATTCATACCTACTGGAATTTGGGTTGTTACAAACATGGTCATTTGAGATTTCTTTACTGATAACTTTTAGCAGTAATGGCCTTTTCTTTATAATGCCTTGAACTTTGAAAAAAAAATTGGTGGAAAGAAGTAAATCTGTACTGTAAACTATGTAAAATAGCGGCGAAGATGCTTACTATTCCATGTTCTTGGTAGTTTCGTGCCATTAACAGTCGTTAGCCAGATGGTGTCATCTCCAAGCCTCCGTTGTATGGCGTATGGACCATCCCAGCGAGGATCGAAACCTATCGGTGTGGGAAAGATCCGCTTCAGGATGAGGTCACCGATGTCAAAGTGCTTTGGGAGGACTTTGGAGTTGAAGTAGAGGATGAACCGTTGGCGTTATGCTGCTGCTCTGAGTTTTGATTCATCTCTTTTCTCTTCGAATAAGTAGAGTGATTCCAGGAGAAGATCTTGGTTGGCCTTTGAATCATAATATGTGACTCGCTGAGATTGGAGTTCAAGCTCAACAAGAATGTTGGCTTCAGATCCATATGAGAGACCTAGAGTGTGTCCGGTTACTTGGATTATGGGTATTCCGGTAAGCCAAAAAGCGCTAAAGGGAGTTCATCTACCCATTTGCCTCCAGCCCTCTCCGAATGCTTCTTGATGATGGAATTGATGACTTTGTTAATAGCCTTGACTTGTCCACTGGCTTGAGGCTGAGCTACTACCAAGAATTTTTCTCTATGTGATTTCGATAGCAGAAGGTCTTGAACTAAGAACTCTTGAATTGGGTCTCGTTATCAGAAACGATGGTCTTGGGAACGCCAAAATGATAGATGATGTTGAGCACGATGAAGTTAATCATATTTTTAGTGGTGATTGTAGTGAGGGGTTTGGCTTCGGCCCATTTGGTAAAGTAATCAACCACGACGATAGCATATCGAGCATCGCCTTTGGCCATCAGAAGAGTTCCAATGATAATGATTCCCCCAAATCGCAAATGATCATTGACTGACCATCTGTGTATGCTCAGTAGGTGGGGCTGTCAGAATTTTGGAGAATCTATGGCATTTGTCGCACTTGCGGAAGTCATCATTGCATCCAGCTCGAGAGTAATCCAAAAATAACCATATCGGAGAATCTTCTTTGTCAATGTGGTCACCGCACTCGCATTCTTGCACATCCAGTAGTACATGATCAACGTCATTGTGAGCTACACACCAGAGTAAAGAATCCTCTTTGGTAGAGCACTCCATCTTGAATGACATATCATGATGGTTCGCTAGTGAGTGCTCGCTTTTCATCTTGGTTGTCAGGTGGATCTAATGCTGCAAGTAGTTCTTAATTGGAGTTATCCAAGACTTGGGTTCGAGCTCAGGCTCCGTCATTGATATCGAATCAGTCTGCATTTGATCGATACTTGGAGAGTTGAGTACTCCGACTGGGATGAGTCCCGAAAGTTGCCCATCCCCAGAACATGCTAGTTTGGCCAATGAATCAGCCTTCTCATTCTATTCTCGAGGGATGTGAGTGACGATGTAGCAAATTTGTTGCCTATCGCTTTTAAAGAACTATTGCCCGTAAAAGTTTGGACTATTGTAACAGAACTTAGAATGTTTTATAAGATCTTTGTTCTACCACATTAAAAGTTGATCATCTACATACACTTGAGTAAGAAATCCCTAGCTTGCTTTACAAACTGGAAACAAATTCCTCCAGGTTTTTTCAATGTTACGGAACATTTACCGATTCATCTTCCATTAGATGAGGGCCTGTAAAAATGGATGGATGTATCCATTTGAAAGGTATATCAATATTTAGTTCATTAAATATGTGTTTAACTAAATTTATAAAAATAATAATTTAAAATAGTTCTTAATAGGTACTTAAATCATCTAAAGAAAAAACGAGACAGAAAGCTTGAGTTGAAGGTTCGATTTGCAAATCATATATCGAATAACAAGCTTTGTTTTTTCTCTCATTATTTTAGTGACCATGTTAACATATCATTTAAAAGTGCTATGCGTAATGATGATGGCATTGATCAAAATGACTGTTAAGTGACTTTATCTATTTTTTAAAAACATGGTCGGCCAGTCAGTAAAAAGTGTAGAAGTATGGTTGGATGATAAAGATTACCATGCAGCACACTCGTATATTCTTCTCAACTGCTGTGAAGTTTCACCGTTTTTTAGGTAATACTTATATTCACCGTAATGCATTTATATCATCTAGACATGCATTTGTACAAATATGCACATGTTTATCTTAATCATAATGCAACATTTGTTCTACATTTGAAATGTTTACGAACCATAACATCCAAATGGTGATATCGGCGGAGAATTCGCTACATGGTTTTCTAATTATGTTTTTGATACAATAAATTATGTTGTAGATGAAAGAATGATACATTTAGCTATGGGACCAAAAAGGAAAGTCTAGACCAATCCAATATTCTTTGTTAATGGATATATATTTAATACCAATGAATACGATACTGAAAAATTAACTAACAATACTGGTGTATTTGTTAAAGGTAGTGATGATTTAAATGATCATATAAAGGATTTTTATGATATGTTAACCCAGGTTTTGCAATTGACATATTTCATAGGACCCGTAGAAGAAGTATTTTTGTTTAAATGCAACTAGTTCAGCAACGTTCCAGGTTATGGAATCAACGTGCACTCAAAATATAATCTTATAGAAATAAAACATACTTTGCGTTATTATAAGTGCGATCCTTTTGTACTTTCCAAATAAGTTCTTCAAGTTTATTATGCTCCTTACCCATCTTTAACAAGAGATAAAATTGATTGGTCGACCGTTTTTTAAAACAAACGCAAACATTTGATAAGCGGAATATTCCCAACGAACAAGCTTACCAAGTAAATATTGAGGGGAAATAGAGGAATAGTAATAACTGACGATCAAACAAATTTTGGAACCCAAAATGATGAATCAAATGCATTAATTAAAGCATTTGAACTATAGAGGAACAAAATATAGAGTACGAAATAGAGTCTGAATCCGAAACCGACAAGGACTGATCATTAATCTTCATTTTGAGAAGGTAAATTTATATATTTTTAACATTATACTACTTTCATTAAATATGATATGTTATGCTAATATGACATGTATCACATAGTCTTCTTGTGTTATTGTCATAATGTTTGTTTTACAAAGTCCTTTTATGTTCTGCTATAATGTTTGTCTGTAAAAGGTACTATATATATGTCGTCCTATTGACTTATCTCTTCACATTCTGGGTCTCCTTCTATCTCCCAGAGAGGGATAGGTTGTCCAACAGGTGGTGATGGTGGTGGTCCATCACAGGAGCTAGCACGTCCTATGGTGTTGCTGGAGCCTAAAGCAAATGAAAGGTAAGTATTAAGTTTCAAATTAAATTTCGTTTTTGTACAATATTATATATATAGTAATCATGAAATATTAAAAAAAAAAACTTGTTTAACCAGTGAATTTGAGCTAGAGTCTTCCACCATAGTTCTTGGGATATCGCGACAAGCATACATGAGTCGCATGACGACATGTTGGCCTAAGTGGATGTTCATCTCGGATAACGTGAAGGAGACTATTTGATAGGATTTTTTGGCATGTGTGGTACATCAATTATAACATTATGTAGTCGTGTATACTGATTTGTTGTATATCTTACTTCTTAGGTTTAAATATCAATCATATTTATGAGGATATGATCAATTCATGTTTATACTATTTATAAAAATGTATAACTATTATTTTCTCAAACGTATAGGGTTCAGTTAGGGGTGAGCAATATTCGGTTAGAACCGAAATAGCTGACCGAACTGATTTATTTCTGTCGGTTTGGTTCGATTTTGAAAGTAAATAGGTTTGAATTCGATTTGTAAAATAATTTTCTTTGGTTTTTGGTTTAACCGAAATTTTATTGTATTATCTAATTTAGTGTTATTATGTCGCTTTAAATAATTGATTAAGTAATAAAAACAAAGGCATTTGTTAAAAATAAGTAAAATTTTATTGTAAACATAAAATTTGAGTGGATAAAATCGATCCAAGCATTCTTGGCTATTGACCCAGGCTGCATTCTTTGTCTTAGAGCAAACGAAAGCATCCCCCATCTACTTGAAGAATGTTATCTAAGCTTCTACCTTTGGTCTTCTACAGTGACGAGCATTCTTGGTTGTCCCCCACCTTTCTTCCATCACTTCAACCACTAGGAGTTCAAACCCTTGTCACCTAAGCTTGAAGCCCTTTTCGCTGCATTTATCTAGACACTGTGGTACGAACATAACAATCGCTGCTTCAACAATATTTTTGCCTCGAACCATCACCTTTGCCACAAAGTTACTTACTATTACCATCTTTGGTCAGGTACACAGCCGAAACTTTTCATCCCAACCATACTGGATACCACCATCGACTGGGAGGAATCCGAAGGTAGCACCGACGCTGGAGGTACTCAGCAACGCTGCCTCTTCCCCCCGACCATGGTAAATTCATCTTGCGCTGCACACTCTCTCGCTACAGGCAAACTTTATTGTGTTTTATAGTTCGCTGATGCTGCTGGTTTTCACGTCAACGCGGGGAGTTGTGTTAATGGTGTTATTATGTGGTGTTTTGATGTAATCTTGTTTAGTTTTTCATTAATTTAGCATGTAATTAATCGCGCTACGCGCTACAAACTCCCTGCATGCAGTTTGCATGCATTATCGTACTGTTAGCCATCGGTCAAGCTTGTTGACCAATTATGTTATTAGTAATATTATCTAATCGGGTGTGTAGAATCGCTCTACACAACCGTTATGCTCAAAAAAATCGCTCTAAGCATACAATTAAATTTGAATTTGAGTGAATTTATCATTTGAATACTAACACATCCCTCAAGTTCGGTTATTTCGGCTACCGAGCGAATTAACCGAAATTATTTCGGTTTGGTTTTGAAATTTTTCGATTCCATTTTGATTTGAAACTTTTTACTTCAAAACCAACCGTAAGCTCATCCTTAGGTTCAGTGGACCTTCAGGATGTTGATATTTCACTTGTATAGCGCCATTTGAATAGTGAAATTGTTAAAAAAAACTATAGGGAAATGATAAATAGCATGAAAATAACTGGAAAGAAGCCTAATTGGATGAGCGTTAATGTGTTGGATGATTTTGTCACTTGGTCGAGCAACGAGGAGTTTCCAGTAAATTTATTACATATTTAATTTAAATTGTTCTACTAATTAATATATGAATTAGAAATGTAAAACATTATGTTAACTTAAATTTATAGAGGGAGTCCCAGAGGAAATTAGAAAACAGGAGTAAGAACCCGATCACACATCGTAGTGGTTCCAAGTCTTTTCAGCATCACTGGAAGGACTTGCTATATTTGTTAATTAAGATAAACGGGTAAAGATTTTAAGTTCTAATTTGTTAAAAGATAGATAATATAACAAAATATAATATATATATATATATATATATATAAATCTGAAAATTGGTATGCTTTTATTAAATACCAATCATATGCTTTCCTTACATGCCTCGTCAAAACCTTGTAACCCCCCATACTGGGTACTTTACAAGGGATAAGAGTACATATAAGTTTCACATATTAACAATACATTAAATGATTTAAACACATACATTAATACAAATTTACAAACAATTGATAAACCCATCAAGGCCCACGGCCCATCTCCATTGTTCTTCAAATTCAACTTCCCACTATCCAGTGTTAATGAGTTCAATCCCCCATTGTTGTAGGAACCTGTGCAGTTAAAGCGCTCAGTGGATCCAATGCGGCAGAGGTGCATAAAGTTGTAGCGGGAATAAAGTGAGGAAATATCGGGATACAACGGATGAGCCTAAAATAACATATAAAACTCATATTTTATGCTTTTACAAACATGTAAATGATAGATAAATGGAAAATTAACATTCAACTAATTATAATTAGTACATTCTTAATTTTAAATAAAAGAATATGCAAATATATATAAGTAAATATAAACTTTACTTAGCATGATTAAATTTAATAAAATATTGTAGTATTTTCTATTCTGAGAAATATATGTTAAAAAGTTATATAAAAAAAAAACTAATTTTACAAATTTATAATGTACAAATGTCACTTTCAAATTCGTTTATTTTATAGAAGATATAGCGGAAATAGCGGAATATAGCTGAAATAATAGGATATATCGGGAATATCGGAATATAGTGGGGCTTAAAGCGGAGAGGCAATTTCAGAGGCTATTTGGAACAGCCTAGCCATAGAAATCCGTTGCATGATATAGCGGGGTACTAGCGGGGCATAAACTGCACAGACTAGGAACATCGAATTAAAATCATTTCTAGATGATTTGCTTCCATTACCTCTAAACAAGTAATAAATCTATCGTTCGATCTGCGCGAGCTTCACAGAATTATGAGTTTATTTATTAGAGAACACACACGAATTCCTTTTCATCCAAATAAAGTAAACTGCTGAAGTTAATGCATCAAATGCTATATCCCGAATCTGGTCTTTATGTTGGATGTCGATAAAAGTAGGTTAGCCTCGTCTTCAATATTAGGTAAGATGGTGGGTTGGAGATAAAGTCTACGCTTCAATGACGCCCAGATGAAGGAGGAGTATTCACATGAGAAAAATAAGCGTTGTTAAGTTTCTTCTTGCTTATCACACAATGAGCACCTAGTGTTTGAAACAATGTCGAAACGATGAAGTCTACTCTTTGTGCTTAGTCTATCCATTATTGCGAGGTAATTGATGAAGGACATTGATTTGTTGTTCTTAAAGTGCTATATGACGTTGTAAATAGGCGTAGCAATTCCTCTATTTCTCACCTTGTTCCATGCTGCATGAAAGAAAAACTGGGAACCATCACACCATTAGTAGAAGTCATCATGTCTGTCTGAAGAAACCAAAATATCTAGCAGTTCAGATGTTATTTCTCCAGTGGCGGGATGGAGAGAAGGAACGATTGAATGTTGCCGAATTATCATGCTGACTGTTTCAAGAGAGTGCCCGATTGCCTGAAATCTGTGCATGCCCAGAAGATCAACAAGGAATTTTCAATTAACCTATGGATCAAACCATAAAGAGGTATTTCTGTCATTAACTAATATCTTGTTAAGTAGCTGTGATGTGGATGTACGCAAGCGTAGCATCAATTTCGAGGTCGATGATGCGTTATTATCGATGTGCATGCTCCAAAATTGCTTATTATGATAATAGTGATGTTGCATCCATTTTCTCCATAAGTTATGCTTTAAAAAGTAGTTCCATAGTAATTTGATGCATGCAACTTTTTTGGAATTAGATAGGAGTTTAAAACCAACCCCCTTCTGCTTTAGGCCTACACAACTACTGTCATGCTACCTTATGTTTTGAATCCCCCCCCCCCAAACAAAAAAAAATGCACAAATAATATATGTATGCATGTGTATACACACACATGTGTGCATATTTCAAGAGAGACAACGCAGTACTCCTCGTTTTGGGATGTTTCCACGCACACTCATGCTGTGAGTCAGACCAACAATTCAGGCTCAGTTTCATACTCCTGAGACCATGATGAGAAAGCACATACGCATACGTAAGTATAACATAATTAACTGAAAGCTATAAGTTACATAAAATAACGTTGTCAAAATTCAATTGTATTTTGTATAACAAAAAAGGTTCCATCAAGTAAGGGCACAACTTCTCAAGGACACTAGACAAGTGGACTTGACTACTGATGAAAAGGATACCATTTTCGAGGCTGCCATGGACCCACCGACCTACAATAGACGCTATGGATTTAGGAACCAAGAGGTAATTTAAAATAATTATTCTACTGCATTTTCAAAACTGTTTTACATTGTGATGGATTACAGTAAACATATATTATATTTTCTCTGATAATTTAATGGAAACTGAAATTACATGATTTGCAATTATGAAACATTGAAAATTTAAAATTGTTTACAGGTTAAGAAATCTCAGAAGGCGTGACAGTAGGCTCAGGAAAAAGAGCAGATTGCACAGCTACGAGCCTAGATCGCCGCGCTTGAGGAATGTGGCCGCTGCCTTGAAGAACAAACGAAACAGCTAAACCAACGTTTGGTGGAGTTCATATCCCAGTACAAGAAATTTCCTTCATTTGGTGGTTCCGAAGGAGAGTGAATCGTGGTATGATTTGTAACATTTTGTTGTTATGTACATATACACTTTGAGTGGGTGAAGATTTGGTTGACACATTGTGATGGATTGTATATATTGATGTGCTTTAGATGTTGGTTTAGACGTTATTTTGGATGATGGTTTATTTCGGTTTGGATACACACACACACACACAAACACACACACACACACATATATATATATATATATATATATGAGTGTTATTGTTATATATGTTCGAAGTGGAGCTAATGATATATTTGAGATTGTGGATGGCTGGAAGTAAGCTATCTAAATTCTAAAGAATAAAAAATACCCACATTTCCAGTAGCTTCCAACGGTTGGTAATGACTTACAGGTCATCCATTTTCAACGGCTTCCAACAGAAATTTCCAATGATTTGTGATGGTTTCAAACGGTTATTTGTTAAATAATTTCTTCCACGTGTCCACCTTAGACATTGGAGGCCGTTGAAAAAAGCTCGTTGATGGCGTTGGAAAGCTTGATAACCGTTGAATTATATACCGACGTGGTTTCCAACGGCTACCAATGGCCGCCAATGGCTAGTAACCGTTGGAAACTACTGTCGTTCTTGTGTGCACTTGGAAAAATATTATCAAAACCTAGGATGAACTAAAGAATACAACACAATTTTCTATCACATCCAAATCGTATGCTTCCTTTTGGAGCACTCCGTTGCTCTCACGTGACCTCGTCCTATTTGAAAAATTAAGCTACAATGAAATATTGCATATTGATATCCTCTAACAAGATAAGAACCAAGGACTACTCTTTTAATGGTGGGGTTCTCCAACCTATGTCTAGTAACTATATTGTTAGAAGAGTTTGACATAGCATAGAAAATGTGTCTCAATAATCACACAATCTGAATTAGTTTTATGAGGCCAAGCCACTCAAAAGCACTCAAACTTATTTGTAAAGAGTTAACTACTCACATGAATCTTTATATCTTTCCTTAAGCGACTTGTATTTGGGATGATTCAAGAACTCAAAAACTTAATCTCTTGCTTTAGCGCATCATTCAAAAGCTCCACTCACCTAAGAAAAGCTTTATTGTTTCGACTTCTTAGTTAATTCATAGTTCCCACATTGTGAGAGGCTTATGAGAATAACCTAGCTACATTTATATTTTGAACGTCTGAAAATTTTGAAGTTGGAAAAGAGTTACCAACATAGGAGTTTTTCACAATCTCTCACGCAACGGTCACTAGGAATGGTTCAACGTTTTTCATGCATGGTGGAAATGTTCTGATGCTACCATTCCACATATTTCGCTAAAAATCATTTTAGCTGAAACAAGGAAGGAGAAAAATTCAAGATTGTTTGAAAGGTTAAAGAAAAGGCCAGGACATATCCTTTCAATGCATTATTCTGATCAGATGTCCAATTATATTGAAAGGCTCTTCTAGTTTAATGTTTTCTCACGGTAGAAGCACTTTCGAAAGATGGCTTGGAATGTGTATTTAAACAATCCGTTGTATTTGGGCTATTTTTTTCTTTTTAATAAAATGAGGTAAGGACCCTTAATAAAATCCCAGCTTAAATTCCAAAGAAAGAGAAAAAATCACTATAATTTTGAAATAGGATAGGATAAAAGAGTTTTAAAAATTATTATTATTTCTTTTAGTTTTTGTTTTCTCTTTCAAATTAACAATATTAGGATAATGTTTTTGAAATAAATATTGATAGTTACTCTAAATTAAAGATTGATATAAATTAAAAAATGAAAAACTTACCTAAGTATGTAGAGATTAATCTATTATGTTGGTTTTCGCTGAAAATTTTGCTTTAAAATATAAAAGATGAAGAATGAATAAGTAATTTAATTTTTATGGTACATGAGAATGGTAAGAAGGACAAAATTAAAGAAAAATTAATTAGGAGTTTTGTTGTGGGTATGAAAAAATTAGTTAGGGTCATACTATTATTTTTGAATTTGAGCTACATTCGCTTTATCCATGGTTTCCCCAAGCTCAACTCCGGTCGCCTCTCATCCGTCTAAATTCCTAAATTATTCGTCCTGCGACATAATCAAATACTTCTTTCCTTTTTCAACATTCTTCTCCAAAAAATCCATGGCTTCAATTCTTCCTCTCTCAAAAAACTTTTTCCTTTCTGTGTTCTTATTTCTCCCCAATTTTTATCTACATCACCCCAAAATTACCTGACCACCCGTCAGATGTGCCCAACCTACTCAACTTCGTATAATGAATGCGACACCGGCACGTTCAATTACAATACAATCATAAAATCCCACCTCGATCTCAAAAATTTCCGTGCTGCCATATCCATCTTCTCTGCCATGAGACAATCTTCTTTTCAACCCGATCGTTTCACTCTTCCTTTGATTATACACGCGGTTTCAGCTCTAAATGATTGTATCGATGTCGGAAAATGCGTTCATTCTCTTGGAGTGCAAACGGGTTTCCTAGGAAACGTTTATTTCGGCAACACTTTGTTAAACATGTACGCAAAGTATGGTCATTTGACTGATGCGCATAACCTGTTCGGTGAAATGGTTCACAGAGATGTGGTTACTTGGACTTGTATGATATCAGGGTACATTCAAGCTGGGAATTTTTCTGAAAGCTTCAGGCTATTTAATGAAATGAGTCATGATAGTGTTGTCCCTAGTGAAGTAACCATCGCTACGATACTGAAGGCTTGCGAAAATGATGAAGTTATGTGCATACTTTGTTTTGCAATTAAGAGAGGGCATGAAAGCTTTGAGTTGGTGCAAAATTCTGCTCTGATGGCATTGAATAGGTTAGGTAGTTTTGAATATATGATGAAACTATTTAGCAGTATTCAGAACAAGAATATAGTGTCATGGAATGTTATTTTATCCGGATATGCTTCAAGAGGAGAACCATTGAAAGTGGTAGAATGTTTTGAGAGCTTGAGAACTGAATTTAAGCCGACACATGAGACACTGACTCAGGCTATATCAGCACTGGGTAAGTTGGGGAATCTCAGCCAAGGACAAAAGCTGCATTGTGTTGCATTTAAAAGTGGACAAATTGATGCGGTACTTCAGGCTTGTCTTGTTGATTTTTATGCTAAGTGCAACCAGTTTTTATTGTCCCTTTTGCTATTTGATGAAGCGAAAGCAAACGATAAGCATGTTTGGTGTCCTATGATACTAGCGTTCATCCAGAATGGTCAATTTGAAAATGCAGTCAATTCATTTAAAGAAATGCTAGAGTTTGGCTATGAGCCAAACGTTGATACTTTAAAAGGCGTAGTTCTTGCTTGCACTGAACTTGGTGCTTTGCAATACGGTAAAACCATACATGGATATCTCACAAGAAATCATTTGTCAAATGATTTCTGTAAAGAAACATTAGACACATCCTTGCTTAACTTGTATGCAAGGTGTGGAGACATTGCCTTAGCACGTAAGTATTTCGGCACCATAGTGCACAAAGACGTAGTTTTGTGGAGCTCGATGATTGATGCCTACGGAATCCATGGGCTTGGCTTAGAAGCTCTAAAACTATTTGGTGATATGCAGAAGTATGGAATCAGACCAAATAGCATCACTTTTCTTAATTTGCTATCAGCTTGTAGTCACGCTGGTCTTGTAAATGAAGGTCGTGACATATTTCATTCTATGTCTCAGACATACATGATTGAACCTGAGCTTATGCATTACACTTGCATGGTTGATCTTCTAGGTCGATATGGAAAACTATCTGAAGCAGTAGGACTGATTAATATCATGAAGTGTCGGACTGATGCTCGAATTTGGGGCGCTTTGCTTGCTTCTTGTAGAATACATTCAGATGTTGAACTTGGTAACTATGCAGCAAGAAAGCTCCTTGATGTGGAGTCGGATAATGTGGATTATCATGTCATATTGAGTAACATTGAAGCGAGTGAAGGAGAATGGGGCAGAGCTGAAAGAATCAGGAATGATTTGAGTGGAAGGAAATTTAAAAAGAAACCTGGGTGGAGTTGTGTTGAAGTAAAAGGAAGGCTTACCATGTTTGTTGCTTCAGATCTGTCACACCCTAACCGTGATATTATTTACAAGGTTTTGCATTGTTTAATCGAGCATGCTGAAGCACAGCTACAAAGATAAACATTTGATTCGTCCAGGTCTCTGAATCTCTATAATTTATTATAGATTTCATGTATACAGGCATCTACCCGGCCTTACCATCCACTTAGGTATGTCTAGATGAGACTTATCGCCTCAAATAAGCATCTAGATGGGTATTTAGGCATTGCTCAAATATATCAATAAAATTTTGAATAATTACATAAATATTTGCAAATTTTTCTGTAGCTTACCGTTTGTTTCGTTTTTCATCCACTTTTTGTTTATTTTTCTAACATAAATATAGGTTGAAATAAGTTTTAAAATTTGAAAGCCTTTTATGTTGCTTTTTGATTTGATGATTTTAAAAAAGGATTGTTCTAATTTACATACTTTTGTTACATCATGTTTCGTGTATACTGAAAATTTAAGTGGGGCCTTAGTCAAACGGTCCCTAAACAAAATACTAATGGCTTATTTGGTATGTCATTTTTAGTTTTGGATTTCCATTCAAACTAAACTCTTTGTGATGCATGTGTTTTTATGGACCTACGAATTTGAAAAATAAAGCTAACATACAAACATAAAACAAATCATTTGTTTTTCGGCGTTTTGAAAACAATTACACAAGCATAGATGCCTAATGTTTTCCTTCTACATCTTTCTTCCGTCCCTTCCGTCCCTTCCGTCAGTCATTCGTTCTTCATTGTTGTAATGGGTTGAAGTTTCGAATTTTCTCCTCCGTTATCCTTATATTTTATAATGAAGGCTTAAAACTCAAATGCAAAACACAAAACGAAACCAAACAAACCTTGAAATTTCAGTAAGAATAAATGAGTTTATCGAAAATGGTTAGATCTGATTAATCTCTGCCTAAATGATTAATCCTAGTCCACATTTACCGTCATCCCTCCATCGTCCTGATGGCTTGAAGTTTTAAGGTTTAAAACCCATCACATGAAACACAAAATGAAACCAAACATACCTAAAATTTGAGTCAAAAAGCATGAATTTATCGAGAATGTTTAGATTTAATTAATCTTCGCTTAAATGATTAATCCTACTTCACGCCTATTACCACCTAGTGTCCATCTAAGGGCTTTTACAATACTGATACACATACAATCAGTACATAGTGTTCATCTTTGCCATACATGAACAATCTTAATGGTTAATGAGCCCAAAGCTAGAGCAGAATGAATATTTATGTGGTAGTTAAGTTGAATTTATGCATACATATATCAAAATCGTTATGCTTATTTATTTGTGATATGATTTGCATATTACCACTAAAACAAATTGATAAGGACACTTGGCTGGAATAAGCAAATCAGGTAAAGGCAGGGAGGAGGAAGAAGATGATTAAGAAAGAAGTATTTAAGGTAGGAGAGCAGAGAAAGTATAGATTTATCATTTCATTTCTCTCTTTGCAAATATATAGCAGTTATCCTTAACAACCTTTCCTATGTGGCCTGCTAGGGTACCATACTCTGAAAACTACTTTTTTGCAATGAAAAAGAACAATAACAGAATTAAAAAAAAAAAAGAAATACACGTCTGCAATTCCTAACAAACTGGTAGCATCTTCTTTCGCTTCTAGTCCAAGAATTTTTTGGGTAATTGTATTATCCTTCCAGGCCTTGTATGAGTGGTTATGCTGCCTTCACGTGCTGGTGTGCTAGTAGCATGGGTGTTGAACATAACAGTATAATTTTTATTTGATGATAACAATATATATATATATATATATATATATATATATATATATATATATATATATATATATATATATATGTGTGTGTGTGTGTGTGTATGTGTTCGTAATTGTACTATTCTATATTTCATTTCATACAGAAATAAATATTTATTCTGAATAGAATACTTTTACACACATTTCAATATTCAAATGATATTTTTATTCAAATAAATATCTTATTTCAATATTTGAAATGGTGCATATTGTTTGACTCCTCCATTATATATCTCTCTGTTATATAATACATTCAATTCCATATACATAGGTTCCTCACTACATTCATCTTAGTTCACTCAGTTACACAGTCTTACATACAAACTTTCTCAAATACATTTCTACACACACACACTGAATCTTCGTATGCTTCATATCTAGTCCAGTCATCTACATACCTGTCACAGGAACACACACAGTAAAGTGGAACAAAATAGAATTATCCGTAGACAACTATAAATTTATTTTAAATTTTATTTGCTTTAAAATTTTGGTGTGTTTCTCATCATATTTCTACACTTGGTCTGATATGTATATACATTTATTTGAGTCTAGACTGCTTGTTATATTCACAATGATTCGCTGTAAATACAATAAGGTAGACTGAGTACTCGTGCCTGCAGATCAGCCTCAACGCAACTATAGTAGTCAGCTGATCAAGAGCAGCCACGACTCACATTTGTGGTCTGCTAATCTTGACTAGCCACGATCATATAGTGGTCTGCTAATTTTATTTTCTTATATATATATATATATATATATATATATTTATATATTCTACACTTGTATACAGTTATTTTTCAGGTGAACATGTACAAATCTCAAGCAAACACATGGAACTTGTGAAGCAACATAATATAAATACATACATATGTATACATCATTGTGTGTGTATATATATATATATATATATAATATGTAACACCTCATATTTTAACAGCACTAAAAGATGATAAATTAAAGAATACTTAATTAAATACTCAAAATTAAGGGAAACAGACTGTGCCATTGTGTTCGTCTTGGAATTTTGGTCAAAATAGACACCTGGTTTGCGTAAAATGGACACCGTATGGAAAAGTTATTAAGGTTTGAAGTTTGTATACGCATAAGAAGAATATATATGAATAAAATAAGCCCAGAAATTCAAAACCGATCAAAATCGCAGAAAAAAGGGAGCGGGAAAATTTCCGCCTAGGGGTGTCGACCCCGAGGGTCGATCCTATAAGGGGGTCGACCCCCTATGACAAATATGGGCAGATTTTAGGGTTTCAGATGGCTATATATATGACCCCATTTTTCTTTTTTCTCTACACCAAAATCAATGGAGGACTAGATGCTGCCTCTGCCCAGATTAAATCAAGCCTTTTTCTTCTTCAGCAATCAAGTCATTCAAGCTTAGAGGTCTGTGATTCGATATTTGCAACCTTTCTTCTATTTTTCTAGATCCAATCACAGTAAGTCTATGTTAATTTTAGATCTAAATAATTAAAAGTTAATCTTGACATGACTATAACTTGGATCAAAGCCTATGACTATTTGAATCATATCGATCTGCTATAACCTGTGTATCTAAGTTATTCTGACATGACTATGAACTAGATCTAAGCCTATACCTATTTATCATGTCAGATCTGCCATTGTTTATAGATCTAATTCACTGTTTAGATCACATCATGCCTGTTCCTATTATGTTTTTGGCTAAATCAGATTTGTTGTTAGTTGGTTATCTAATTCATTGTTTAGATCTTATCATGACTATTTATGATGTCCCTATTATGTTAGAATCAATTCTAGTGTCACATGTTCATCAGATCTGTTCCTATATGCCTATCGTATCATTATGCCACTATATGTTTATGCCTATTTCTGTCATTATATGTCAAACTTGTTAGTATGATCATTTCTGTCCTCTTCCCTTCATCTTTTCCCTTTTATTTTTATAGTCAGGCTACCTTCAAGCCTAGGCATGCCACTGAAACATGCGAACGTGTTAAATTGGGAACGAGGGGAAAGAGTAAAATTGGGGCGTAACTTGTAATTGAAAATTTGGGCATAACTTGAGATTTTTTCTTTCGACCATCTTTCGATTGGTAATACAAGATATAAGGACCGCTACTACAAGCAGTACTACACCTTTGATCGTGAAATATCGATTGCTTGTTGAACCCTGTGAAAATTTTCCGCCAAAAGAGTCCGTTAGGCACCTAATCTTTATGTCATAATAGATCCACCCTTTCTATGACAGATCTTCACTTACCTTCTTTTTTTGTCCCTTTAGTAGGCCTAGTATTTCCGGCGATTGCAATGGCTTTTTTATTTCTTCATGTACAAAAAAATAAGATTGTCTAGACCTGATGGGGCCAACCAGATATTTTTTTGGTATAGATATTTGTTTAGTGTATGAAATATATGAATATGAATTTGGGGAATAAATCAAATTGTGATTAAAGACCTTAGTTTGGGGCATATGGTTCATTACGAATAACTTGGGAAAGAGGCATGAAAACCTATAATGACATAGAAATAATTGATTAATAATGGAGATGGCTAGAATTACAATAATTAGAAATTGTAACCGCGCTTAGACACGAGGTTAGATTACACTTGTGGCGGATGTTTGCCCGGAACCGACCGTCATATCCAGCGACCACAAGTGGTGAATCTAATGTGAGGGGTCTAAAGTGCATAAACACGTGACATGCTGAGACACGAGGCTAAGTCCGACTTGTGGATGAAGTCTGCCCGGAACCGATCGACCTATCCAGCATCCACAAGTGGTAGGCTTAATTTGGGAGGTCTAGCACATTATAACCATAAATGAATATGGTAATGAGTTAAAATACTTAACCTGGTTGAATCCATAGGGATTGTATGAACATGTTAACTTGAGTAGGGGTTAAGTAAACTTGTTTGAAACAGTGGGTGGGTTAAGTAAATCTTGGGTTGGTAGGTAATATTATATATAGGCCCACAAATTTAACCTGTGGGGTTATGCAATCTTTTACTCTGGTATGCCATAACCTGTGGAAAACCTAGTGGGGATGCAAGCGTAGGGGGAAGCTTGTATCATCTTGTGTGTGGGACCCATTTCTGTTAGTAACCCATATATAGGTATCAAACGAGTACTCCGAACTAGGTCGGAGTCTGGGCACGCTTACTGGGTTGACTGTAAGAGATCCAAACGTGGGGGACGATGTGGGCGGCGCATTCCGACGGGGTCATGTGCATGCATGGGTCCGGCAGAGGAGGTTTAGATGTCGTGACACCTGTAGATATGGATGTGCATATACTGAAAACGAAGGGTTGCCACTTTAGGAAGTGATACATCCTACTATGGGGCAAGCACAAGGTATCTACGGAGCAGGGAGCCGATTGATTAGGGTAGTAATTAGGGTACATCTAGACTCTGGTATGTTTAGGAGCCCGTTAATATCCTTTGGGATAACTCCGGTATGTTGGGCTGCCTGTTGATTGTATGGGGTTAAACCTCTCACTAGAAGTACGCCTATGTCTACCATTTTGTAGTTGTTGGGATCATCTCATTCTGGTTACACTAGTATTGGTGCAGAGAGAAAAGAGAAAGTATTAGAGAAGCGCAATGCCTGTTCTGTTCAGTTTATCATGTTTACCTTGTCATACCTACCTTTTATGATGTTATCTCTCTTATCCACTTAAAATGCTTGTCACGGTACTTTTACTTATTTATATGCTAAAAGTAGCTAGACTCGCCAGACTTTATGTCTGACCCATTTTGTTTCTTCTTCTTTCTCTTCCATTCCTCCTTAGGTTCTCAGGGTAGGAGTACTCAAGCTTGATCAGGATTCTGCTTTCATCTTGCTTGGAGCTGCTTAGATGTACTGCTTGATTTCATATCTCTCTACTATGGCTTTGTTTTGGGGATAACGCTTCTTTTATTATTGTACTCTTATGTTCTAAGTACAAGACATAATTTTAATGATGTACTGGGTTTTTTGCATTTCAGATATATGATGTAACCATGTTTTGAACTACGATGTTTTCTGCTTAATAAAATTTTAAATTCCGCTGCTATTTTATACCTGTCTTGTAATGTTTCTGTTTCTATTTATCTATAACACTTCATGAAACTTAATGCATTCTCTTAATGAGTGACATTAACGGACGTGGGGTGTCACACTTGGTATCAGAGCTGTAGGTTACCAGATTGGATAAAAGATTTTGAAAATTATTTTCAAAAAGGTTCTAAAAGAAAACGTTTCAAAAGAAAAGTTTGTTTTAAAAAACATATTCCCCAAAGCCATATGTAATATCTCTCGATTCTCCGCTTGATTCCTTTTTCCTTTTTGTTTGGGGAACCGATTCATCCCTGAAGGTGTCCCCAGTGCGGCATGGTTCTGTAGGCATGTTAAAACTACGACATATGTCGAAGGGAAATGAAGTGCCTAACCTGCATCTGTGGCCGCAGTAGTTTCACCTGCGACTAATTTTCTCGAGTTTCGTAAGGATTTTCGTGCGATGGAGGCAGCTTTCGAGGGACTTGTTAGCTTGTTACACAAGGATGGTAAAAAGGAGAATAAGGGAGTTAGGGCTAAGGAGCACAACCCAAGGATGAGAAAAATGATGGTCCAGGAAGGGAACATAGATAAAGTTCAAATAAAGGCAAGAAAAAATGTCTTGAGAACTTGGATCATTTGGTCAAGTAATACAGAAAAAGGAAGAATGTTTGTTTCCGTTGTGGAGAGGTCGGACACTTTTATAAGGAGTGCCCGAAGAAGCAAGGACAAGAACAAGGGGAAGGATCTTCTAGAGGGCAAGTACATGCTCTCGTGGCTAGTGCACCAGATAGAGGTAGGAAAGTTTCTGTGGAAGGTTTGATTTCTCTTTCCAACCATTCTGTTAGAACTCTTTTTTCTTATTCTGGCGCTTCGCATTCTTTTATATCTGACTCTGTGGTTGAGTCTCTGCACCTTAATACTAGTATGGTAGTGGATCCCGTTGTTGTCTCAAACCCTATTGGTGGTACGACTCATTTGTCTATGATTTGCTGGGGTTTGAGAATATCTGTGTTAGGCATCGAGTTTGAGTGTGACACATATGTGTTTGGTTTCATGGGCTGTGGATTGATTCTAGGGACAGATTGGTGAGCCATGTATGGAGTCATTCTGGATTGTAAAAGGAGGGTCGTTAGACTTTTGACCTGCCATGGAAGGACCCTCGAGATTTCTTGTGACCCAAAGAGGCCTGTCATGCTTAGTTTTTTAGAGTCACTTGATGCATCTATCGATGATCTGCGATATGTACCAGTAGTTCGTGAGTATTCTGATGTTTTTGAGGAGGTTCGAGGCTTACCTCCGAAGTGCGAGATTGATTTTCGTATATACTAGGTAGACAATGCAAAGCCAGTTGCATTGCATGTGCGCCATATGAATCCAAGTGAAAGGAGGGAGCTTAGCAAGCAAGTAGGAGAGCTACTTGAGAAAGGGTTTATTAGGCGAAACATATCTGAATGGGGTGCTCCAGTAGTATTCGCAACTAAGGCAGATGGTTCGCTTAGCTTATGTGTAGATTATAGAGAGTTGAATAAACTCACTAAAAAGAATAGGCACCCACTCCCGAGGATAGATGATCTGTTTGACCATCTTGTTGGTGCATCGGTATTTTCTCAGTTAGACTTGGCCGTGGGGTTTCATCAGTTAAGGGAGGCCGAGGACAGTATAGACAAGACTGCTTTTAGGACTCCATATGGTTTCTTTGAATCGCTCGTTATGCCTTTTGGGTTGACGAATGCACATGCCTATTTTGTTGATTTGATGAGTAGGGTGTTCCAGGAGTTTCTAAATAAATTTTTTGTGGTCTTTGTTGATGACATCTTAAATTTCTCGAAGAGCAGGGAAGGGGATGCCCAACATTTGAGAGCGGTTTTGAAAACTCTCCATGCGCATCAGCTTAAGGCGAAATTTTCCAAATGCCATTTTTGGAGAAAAGAGGTGAGATTCTAGGGCATGTAGTCTCTAATGATGGGATAGCAGTAGATCCCGCACAAGTAGTTGCAGTTCAAGAGTGGCAAATTCCAAAGAATGCAACAGAGGTGAGAAGCTTTCTTGGATTGGCAGGTCATTATAGAAAGTTTATTAAGGACTTCGCAAAGATATCAACCCCACTCACCAGGCTGACAAAAAAGAATATGACGTTTTCATTGGATATAGATTGTGATGTTACTTTCCAACGATTAAGGAAGGCTCTGACAATAGCCCCAGTCTTGACCTTGCCCGATGGAAACAAAGTGTTTACGGTATACACTGAGACATGCGGTACAGGGCTTGGAGCGGTTCTGATGCAAAGAGGGAATGGAGTATGTTATGGGGGTAGACAGCTAAGGGTTCATGGGAAGAACTATCCTACCCATGACATAGAACTAGCTGCCATAGTATTCACGCTTAAGACGTGGCGTCATTATTTGCTTGGAGAGAAGTTCGAGTTGTGCACCGATCATAAATCTCTCAAGTACCTGTTCTCGCAAAAGGATCTTAATTTGAGGTAACAAAGGTGGATGGAGTTCCTAGCATCTTATGACTTTGAGATTGCTTATACCCCTGGCAAGGGTAATGTGGTGGCGGACGCACTGAGTAGGCAGAGGATGGCCTTAAGTCCTCTGTATGTGGAGAGGAAAAGCTTGGAGTCATATCAACTTTTGACTTTAGACCCTCCACCGAGTTTTTTCCTGGCTTATTAGAATCACTGGAGGTGCGACCTACTCTTATGGATCAGATAGGAGCTTCGCAGCGAGAGGATCCACAGATTTCAGACATCTTGGATAGGCTCAGTAGAGGGGAGACTTCTAGTTACCTCAGTAGATATTCCACAAATGATAAAAGGTGGTTGCGACGAGATGGAAGGCTTTGTGTTCCCTGAGTTGGGAATCTTTTAAAGACAGTCCTAGAAGAAACCCATCATTCTAAGATGACTATTCATTCAGATGGCTATAAGATGTATAGGGATATGAAGAGGGTTTTCTTTTGGGCTGGAACGAAGAAAGACGTGGCAGAGTTTGTTTCTCAATATTTGATTTGCCAACAATTTAAAGGTGAGCAAAAGATGCCCGGTGTTTACTTCGTCCTTTGGAGGTTCCACTGTGGAAGTAAAAAAGTGCCTCTATGGATTTCATAGTGCCTCTATGGATTTCATAGATGGTTTGCCTAGATCAAAGAAAGGCAACACCAGTATTTGGGTTGTAGTAGACAGACTTACTAAGAGCGCTCATTTCATTCCCGTTAAGAGTAAGAAGACAACAACATGGTTGGCAGTAGTTTACATTCGTGGGATAGTCCGTCTTCATGGAATACCTTCCAGAATCATAAGTGATCGTGACCCCATCTTCACTAGTGAATTTTGGAGGAGCTTTCAAGAAGCATTAGGTACACAGTTGTGTTTGAGCACCGCTTATCACCCTCAGACAGATGGATAGACAGAAAGGGTAAACAAAGTTCTTGAGGATCTTTTAAGGCTGTGTATCCTAGATTTCGGAGGGACTTGGGAAGAGCACCTTTCTTTAGTGGAGTTCTCATACAACAATAGTTATCAAGCTAGTATTGGCATGACACCCTTCAAAGCATTGTACGGACGATCTTGTAGGTCACCAACTTGTTGGTGGGAATCTACAGAAAGACTTCTACTTGGACCGGATATAGTTAGAGAAACGTCCGAAAAGATTGATCTTATTCGCAGACGAACGAAGACAGCTCAGGATAGGAAGAAGTCTTACGCAGATAAGAGAATAACTGATATTGAGTTTGAGGTGGGAGACATGGTTTTCATTAAGGTATCACCTTTGAGGAATATGGTTCACTTTGGATCTGTAGGGAAATTGGCACCAAGATTCGTAGGGCCATTTCCCATAATAGAAAGGATTGGCCAAATGGCCTAAGAGTAAAGCTACCAAAGAGACTATCCGGCGTTCATGATGTTTTCCACGTTTCTCATTTGCGGAAGTGCTTGCATGATACCGTAGAAGTAGTTGAGTCGAGTATATCGGAGGAAGTAGAGGCGGAACGGGAGATGACAGTTAGACGAGTTCCTACCTGTATTCTTGGATCAGAAGTTAAGAAGCTACGCAATAGAGAAGTCAAGTTGATGAAGGTTCAGTAGGAGATAACCGAGAGAATGCAACTTGGGAGACCGAAGACAAGATTCACGCTTCGTACCCTTTTCTTTTCAAGGGTATATTCTTAACTTCCTTTCCAAAGCTTTTATTCATACTTTGAGTATATCCTATCGATTAAATCTTTGAACTTTAGGTAGGAAACCCATGGATGTAAACACATACTTGAGACATGTTATGTTTGATGAATACAAGTGGATGCAAGTGTTTGCTAGTGGATGCATATACACACACATTAGGCACTAGATCGGTTCAATCACTCTCATACTTCATATGGATGTATGTGCATTTTTCTTCTTTTACTGAGTAAAAGTGAGTGCATCATCATATGAATGTTGCATTTGGATGGATGATTGTGCATGCATATAGAACTTACATGTTATAATATGATCATTTGCATACATGCTGGATTCACGACACTAACATACATTGCATTAAGGAGGTCAACTGAATCAGTAGACCGCCTGATCTTCGTATTAATATTGGGACATATACACACACTTTTGCATATGTTTATATAAGCATTATAAATCTTTTAAGGACAATGGATGTCTGTGATTGGTGGATGAGTAGATGGATGATGGATGGTAGGATATACATTCTTCTTAACTTAGAGATTTCGGGGACAAAATCCTTTGAGTAGGGAAGAATGTAACACCCCATATTTTAACAACACTAAAAGTTGATAAGTTAAAGAATACTTAATTCAATATTCAAAATTAAGAGAAACGGACTGCGCCATTGCATTCGTCTCGAAATTATGGTCAAAATAGACACCTAGTTTGCGTAAAATGGATACCGTATGAAGAAGTTATTAAGGTTTGAAGTTTGTATACGCATAAGAAGAATATATATGAATAAAATAAGTCCAAAAATTCAAAACTGTTCAAAATCGCAGAAACAAAAGGGAGCGGGAAATTTCTTTCCCAAGAGTGTCGACCCCTGGGTCGACCTCATAAGGGGGGCATCAACCCCACTACGACAGATCTGGAAAGATTTTGGGGTTTCAGATGGCTATATATATGACCCCATTTCTCTTGTTTCTCCAAGCCAAAATCAGTGGAGGATAGATGCTGCCTCTACCCAAATTAAATCAAGCCTTTTTCTTCTTCACCAATCAAGTCATTCAAGCTTAGAGATCTGTGATTCGATATCTGCAATCTTTCTTCTATTTTTCTAGATACAATCACAGTGAGTCTACGTTAATTTTAGATCTAAATAATCAAAAGTTAATCTTGACATGACTATAACTTGGATCTAAGCCTGTGACTATTTGAATCATATATGATCTGCTATAACCTGTGTATCTAAGTTATTCTGACACGACTGTGAACTAGATCTAAGCCTATACCTATTTCTCATGTCAGATCTACCATTGTTTATAGATCTAATTCACTGTTAAGATCACATCATGTCTGTTCCTATTATGTTTGTGGCTAAATCAGATCTACTGTTAGTTGGTTATCTAATTCATTTTTTAGATCTTATCATGACTATTTATGATGTCCCTATTATGTTAGAATCAGTTCTATTGTCACATGTTCACCAGATTTGTTTCTATATGCCTATCTTGTCATTATGCCACTATATGTCTATGCCTATTTCTGCCATTATATGCCAAACTTGTTAGTATGATCATTTATGTCCTCTTCTCTTCATCTTTTCCCTTTTATTTTTATAGCCAGGCTACCTTCGAGTCTAAGCATACCGCTGAAATATGCTAATGCGTTAAATTGGGAATGAGGGAAAAACGATAAAATTAGGGCATAACTTGTAATTGAAAATTTGGGCATAACTTGAATGAAATATACAAATATGAATTTGAGGGCATAAATCAAATTGTGATTAAAGACCTTAGTTTGGGGTTATATGGTTCATTATGAACATAACTTGGGAAAGGGGCATGAAAACCTATAATGACATAGGAATAATTGATTAATAATGGATATGCCTAGAATTATAGTAATTAGAAACTATAATCGCGCTTAGACACAAGGTTAGATTACACTTGTGGTGGAAGTCTGCCCGGAACCGACCGGCATATCCATCGACCACAAGTGGTGAACCTAATGTAAGGGGTTTAAAGTGCATAAATACGTAACGTGCTGAGACACGAGGTTAAGTTCGACTTGTGGAAGAAGTCTACTCGGAACCAACCGGCATATCCAGCATCCACAAGTGGTAGGCTTAATGTTGGACGTCTAGCACATTATAACCATAAATGAATATGGTAATGAATTGAAATACTTAACCTGGTTGAATATAGGGATTGTATGAACATGTTTGCTTGAGTAGGGGTTTAAGTAAATTTAATTGAAACAGTGGGTGGGCTAAGTAAATCTTGGGTTGGTGGGTAATATTTATATATAGGCCCACAAATTTAACCTGTAGGGTTATGCAATCTTTTACTCTGGTATGGCATAACCTCTGGAAAACCTAGTGGGATGCAAGCGTAGGGGAAAGCTTGTATCATCTTGTGTGTGGGACCCGTTTCAGTTAGTAACTCATATATAGGTATCAAACGAGTACTCCGAACTAGGTCGGAGTCGGGGCATGCTTGTTGGGTTGACTGTAAGAGATCAAAACGTGGGGGACGGTGTGGACGGCGCATTCCGACGGGGTCATGTGCGTGCATGGGTCTGCCATAGGAGGTTTAGACGCCGTGACACCTGCAGATATGGTTGTGCACATCCTGAAAACGAAGTGTTGACGAGCAAAATTGTCGTACGCCAACACCCAATGTGTGAGTGTGAACAATTATCAAAATAAGCAGTAAATAATGTAAATGCGAGGAGACACAGCTTTTATAGTGGTTCGGCGCTAATGCCTACGTCCACTTTATAATTCTCATTCATCGTATCTTTTACCGATTACAAAAGATGTTATAATATTTGTGTACAAATTTGTATGTATGATGAACTTTGAATGATTTGTCCTTCTTCTTCTTCGTTGGAAAGCGTTGACTTGGTCAACTATGGGCAAGGTAACTTTAATGTCCAAGAGGTCTAGAGGTGGTGTAGCAAGGCTTGCTAGTGCTCAAGTGTTAAAGGAAAACATGCATGTCATGTTTTAATTACTTATCTCATAACCCATGGCCATGTTGGAGGTGTTGGAAGCCATTAATGAGTTTTTGGAGCTCTTAAGGTTCAAAAATTCCAAGGGAAAAAGATCCGTTTAAAGGCCAAGGCTTGTGGTATTTATAGGAAGTAGGTTAGGTGGGAGTAGGTGAGCAGCTGGGCCCACAACAGTAATTTTCGCACCCAGAACGAGCCCTGTGCAGGAAATTCGCACCTCCTGCCCGGGGGTCGAAATTTCGCACCCCTGCCCGGGGGTAGAAATTTCAAACCCACTAGGGGGGTCGAAATTTCGTACCCCTGCCCGGGGGTAGAAATTTCGAACCCACTAGGGGGTTCGAAATTTCGAACCCGCTGGTTGGGTTCAAAATTTCGACCCCACAGGTAGGTTCAAAATTTCGACCCCACTGGTGGGGTGCGAAATCTTGACCCCACTGGTGAGGTGCGAAATTGATAGTGGATGAGGCAAAAATTCTGTTGTCGAGGGAGTCGAAATCTCTGAATGTGAAGTGAAGGAATCCACGGTTCTGCTGGTCCGAAGTGAAGGAATCTGAGCTTTCGGCATGGAGAAAATCAGATGAATCGGACGCTGGGACTGTGGGGTCCCGGACCCGCTGGACGTCTCGGATGATGACTTGACTAAGAATCCATTGGGCCCGATAGAGGCCATCTGATAGAGGCTTCGGGTTTCCATGTGTTTGCGACGCGACTTCGACCCAGCTGCTTTGTGCTTTTTGATGCTTGAGCGCGTCGTTCGCTAAATACTTGGTGTGTGACAGCTTTGACAAAAAAGCATGTCAACACTTACCCCCAAAACATATCTTGCTTGGTTTTTAAGGAGGATGTGTTTTGCGAGGAGAAGAGATATCCAGAAACCAAAGCTAGAAGAAGTCCGGAGCGAGTTTGTACGTTCATAAGATGGGAGTGCCACGACCACGCCGGATCGTATTAGGGAGAGAAATCTGATGATCGCTTAGGATCGTATTAAGGAGAGAAATCCGACGATCGCTTGGGATCGTGTTTGGGAGACAACCAAGATAACCACATATCTAGATAACCATATAATCCGTCTGGTGAAGGCGATCCAATAATCAAACGAGTTGAATCTGTCGACCTAAATTCTAGGACTTAGCACTCGCCACGAGTTGCAGCAACCTTATCGAAATAGAGCAAGAGGCCGAGGTGGTCACGAGTGGATATTCTTGTCGTGTTACCGACAAGTCCAGCCGATGTAATCTAAGGTCGCTGTTAAGGCGACCCACTAATCCAAATGAAACTGATCGTATGAGATCCGAAACTCGCCACATATCCCGCGAGTGGATGTTCTTGACGTGTCACGGACAAGTCCACCCGTACTAGCCAAGGTCATTGACAAAGCGACCCACTAATCCAAACGAGAAGGATCGTATGAGATCCAAAACTCACCGCAAACCCATGAGTGGATAATCTTGTCATGCCACTTGACAAGTCCCCCCGATGTAATCCAAGGTCGTGGACAAGGCGACCCACTAATAACCACGGGGGGTGATGGTGTATCATCGGCAAAGAGCATGCCTAGGGATTATAACAGCCCCCGTACATGGATATACCGATTCAACCATCTTACAACCATAATAACCCAAATAACCAAAAGGGAGGATACATTTGAAGAGCTAAAGCTCTTAAAGCCAAAACCATGGGCTAAAGCCCAAATAAGCGAGCCTAGAGAGCCAGATTGAGAAAGGCGTAAGTGAGGAGCGCCTTATTTGAAGATCATAACATCCTAAAGCCACGAAGACCAAAGAAAAAACATAATTATAGCCTAAGTACTGAAGGCCGGAGAACCAAGACTTGAGTCCCAAGGTCGAGAGAACCAAATTCACATCACTAGGAGATCCAAAGCCACGAGTCACAAGATACTGATGTCAAGGAGACTTGCATCCAAGATATTAGAGCTAGCCAGTTGTTAGTTGATAGTCAAGCACGCGGGAAGATCGTAGGTCTCGCGCACAACTTATCTCAACCCTTTAAAGGGTGGTGTTTGTCCTAGTTCAGCAGCCCTCTTTCGAACAAACCGACCCAGAAATCCATGCCTGATACGCTCTTCTATCATGTCCCTGAGGTGCCGACAATCATTCGTGTGATAGTCGCGGAAACCATGAAACTCGCAAACCTCATCAGAATACCTTTCGTTTGGCGCTGGTTCCCTGGGGGGAGGCCGTCTAAATGGATGAGGGGTTTAACCTCTCGAAAGATCTCCTCGAGGGTATGAGTAAGCTCTGAGTAAGATGAGAACTAGGGTAGCCCCCAAGCTCTATTGGGCTAACTTCCCGAGGCGAGTCCCTTAACGGTAGCGAGAGCTTTTCCCTTCTTGGGGTCGGATGGTTTTCGTTCGTAGCAAGGTTTACCTCGATGGCCGTATTAGCGTCGAGGGCTTTTTTATTTCCAGCCTTCGCATCCTCTTCCCGTAGAAATCTTTCGACCTCGAAGTAGAACTCGCCAAGGTCCCTCGGCGGGTCCCAATGTAGTGAAGTCCTGAATTTAGACTTGTCTAGAACACCAGATACTACAACCATTAGAATCATGGAGGGGTCAGGTCTCTCGACCGAAGCGACTGCAGCATTGAATCGTTTCAGAAACTTCCGCAGGGCCTCGCCGGGCTTTTTCATAATGCTGTTGAGAGTCATGACACTTTTTGGTCGAGTTATGTTGACTCTAAATTATTCCACAAATCGGGTAACCAAAGCGTTCCAAGAAGTGATGGAGTCCAGCTCCAGCTGCCTATACCACATCGCAGCAATGTCGGTTAAGAAGAGCGAGAAACACTTAGCCATGAAATTTTCTGAAGCTGAGAGAACTTCCATATGCCGAATGTATCTCATGAGGTGAGCGGTGGGGTCCTTGCGACCGTCATAAACATCCAAGCCTGGTAGCTTAAATTCAGGTGGGTTCCGAGAGTTCCTGATATCCAAAGAGAGCGGGCTGCGAGTCACACAGTCCATGTCCATAGAAGAAGCGCCGCCTCAAGTGAACCGACGGAGGACATCCGCAATCTCGGACCCATTTCCGAGAGCGAGTAACTGGTTTAAATTATCCAAGGCGGCACTAGTACCCCTCGTGTTCAAGTTCAAGTTGGGAATTGGTTGGTTGAAAAGGAAGTTTGGTTGGATTCCAACTTGGGGGGGCCACATTAGGTGCAATCCTGGCTCCCCGAACTGTGGGAGCGCTACCGTCCAAAGCTGCGCGCGTTGGCGCTTGAGCAACATTTCCTACTGTAGAACCCACAACTTGCCCAAGTAAAGTAGCATCATGGGCTGGAGCGACGTCGGGATTAGGGGTGCCCCCGCGTGTGGCAAGACCGGCACCATTGGAAGGAGCGACGTCGAGGTTTGGGGTGCCCCCGCATGTGGCGGGACCGACACCATTGGAAGGAGCGACGTCGGGGTTTGGGGTGCTCCGCGTGTGGCAGGACCGGCGCCGTTCTGAGGGGCGGTGTCGGCCTGTTGGTTAGTAGGCGGGGTTGCCCCCGCGTCTCGAGTCGCGGGTGGAGGAACATTGGTGCTAGTTCCAATAATGTCAGCCTTGAAGCACTCCTTATTCTGTCTTCAATGCGAGCGAGGAAGGTATTGAAGGCGTTTTCCTGTCGCTCGAGTCGAGCGTCCAAATCAGTAGTGAGGTTCTTAATCATTCCATCGACGTCTTCTCGAGTGACATAGTTCGATGGAACTTCATTCGAAGAAAGCTCATGACTTACTTCATCTTCAACATGAGCTTCAGTGATAGCTGGGAGCTTCTTGCGCTTAACCATGATGTGAAGCGAGTAAGGTTGAAGTTGAAGACGAGGTTTGAAGACAAACTCGAGTACTTAATTCGATGCGGAGGTTGAAGCTGTGCGTCCCCTACCTGGCGCACCAAAATGTTGACGAGCAAAATTGTCGCACGCCAACCCCCAATGTGTGAGTGTGAACAATTATCAAAATAATCAGTAAATAATGTAAATGCGAGGAGACACAGCTTTTATAGTGGTTCGGCACTAACGCCTACGTCCACTTTATAATTCTCATTCATCATATCTTTGACCGATTACAAAAGATGTTACAATATTTATGTACAAAGCTATATGTATGATGAACTTTGAATGAATTGTCCTTCTTCTTCTTCATTGGAAAGCGTTGACTTGGTCAACTATGGGCAAGGTAACTTTAATGTCCAAGAGGTCTAAAGGCGGTGCAGCAAGGCTTGCTAGTGCTCAAGTGTTGAAGGAAAACATGCATGTCATGTTTTAATTACTTATCTCATCTCCCATGGCCACGTTGGAGGCGTTGGAAGCCATTTATGAGTTTTTGGATCTCTTAAGGTCCAAAAATTCCAAGGGAGAAAGAGCAATTTGAAGGCCAAGGCTTGGGGTATTTATTGGAAGGAGGTTAGGTGGGAGTAGGTGAGCAGCGGGGCCCACAACAGTAATTTTCGCACCTAGAACGAGCCCTGTACAGGAAATTCGCACCTCCTGGTGCGGATTCGAAATTTCGAACCCACTGTTGGGGTGCGAAATCTCGACCCCAATTGTGAGGTGCAAAATTGATAGTGGATGAGGCGAAAATCCTGCTGTCGAGCGAGTAGAAGTCTCTGAATGTGAAGCGAAGGAATCTGCGGTTCTGCTGGTCCGAAGTGAAGGAATCTGAGCTTCCGGCCTGCGCCCATACCCGCTGGGCGGCTCGGATGATGACCTGACTAAGAATCCATTGGGCCCGACAGGGCCATCTGATAGAGGCTTCGGGTTTCCATGTGTTTGCGACGCGACTTCGACCCAACTGCTTTGTGCTTTTTGATGCTTGAGCGCGTCGTTCGCCAAATACTTGGCGTGTGACAGCTTTGACAAAAAAGCATGTCAACACGAAGGGTTGCCACTTTAGGAAGTGATACATCTTATTGTGGGGCCAGCACATGGTATTTATGGAGTTGGGAGCCGATCGATTAGGGTAGTAATTAGGGTACATCTAGACTATGGTATGTTTAGGACCCCATTATTATCCTTAGGACTAACTCCGGTATGTTGGGCTACATGTTGATTGTATGTGGTTAAACCTCTCACTAGAAGTACGCCTAAGTCTACCATTTTGTAGTTGTTGGGATCATCTCATTCTGGTTAAACTAGTATTGGTGCAGAGAGAAAAGAGAAAGTATTAGAGAAGCGCAATACCTGTTCTATTCAGTTTATCCTGTTTACCTTATCATGCCTGCCTTTTATGATGTTATCTCTCTTATCCACTTTATATGCCTATCATGATACTTTTACTTATTTATATGCTAAAAATAACTGGACTCGCCAGACTTTATGTCTGGCCCATTTTGTTTCCTCTTCTTTCTCTTCCATTTCTCCCTCTCCCCAGGTTCTCAGGGTGACTCAAGCTTGATCAGGATTCTTCTTTCATCTTGCTTGGAGCTGCTTAGATGTATTACTTGATTTCATATCTCTCTTCTATGGCTATGTTTTGGGGATTTTGCTTCTTTTATTATTATACTATGATGTTTTAAGTACAAGACAGACTTTTAATGATGTACTGGGTTTTATGCATTTCAGACATATGATGTAAGCATGTTTTGAACTAAGATGTTTTTTGCTTAATAAAATTTTAAATTCCGCTGCTATTTTATACTTTTCTTGTAATGTTTCTGTTTTAGTTTACCTATAACGCTTCACGAAACTTAATGCATTCTCTTAATGAGTGACATTAACGGACGTGGGGTGTCAATATATATATATATATATATAGCAACACCAAACAAGCATGACAAGTTAGCAAGCATGAAGATATATCAATGATACATGGAGCAGCAACATGCACAAACCACCGAGGACATGCAGCCAGCCACAAATGCAAATACACAAAAAAAGTCACATCTGCCAAGGGAGTGTAAAGGATCAAAAGCTACAAGTTTTGAAAGCAATACATAGGTGCACTAGTTTACAACTGCTCGACATAGTGCAATAGGTGTAGTAAGGAAATAAGGCAGTTTGAACTCAAGAAATGCCAAATGCCAACAAGTTCTAAACACAAAACAAAGTAGCTCAAATTTCCATGTTCAACGTACATGTACATGGTCAAAATGAAATGCAAATGTTAGGCTAATAATGCAACAAAGAGAGAGAAAGACCCAAAGTCAAGTACAATGTTTGCAATGATCAAGACTGTGCATAAGGAGTTTTTTATGTATGCAACACAATGGTCAGTGCATGCAAAGTGAATAGGAAGCACTAGACGCATAGGAAAACGCTCGAGCTAATGCACATTCAACAAGCCAGTGAAGAGATTCAAGTAACACTGATGTACAAATGTGCAACTCATGCTCAAATGGAACATAAAACTTATAATTTAGAAATGCTACAAATGCAGTTTTAGGTTCAAGCAACATGCACATGTATGTAGCTTTAAAAAATGGTACATGAGAAAATGCACACAAGTGTGTGACAAAGGATAAGCATGTCCAAATGCAACAACACAAAATATTCAAACATCTCATGGTAGCATAACACAACTCAATTCAGTTATGGTCACATGGTAATAAAGTGATGACAAAGAGGAAATGTAGTTTCAGTACCACAAGCAAGATTATGGCATTCAAGATATGCCCATGAATCAACTACAAGGGTGCAGAGTTTCAACTCCAACATCAAGCCAGTAAACAAAACAATGTAAATGGACCAAAATCACATATACAAGTGCAGTAGTATGCAAACAGGTGCAAATCATCGGGATGCAACTACCCAACAGTGCTACATGTTGTTCATAAACAATGCAACATTAACATGGTATGATGGAGATGCAAGAGTAAATAAATACTTAAGAAAACATAAGATCAAGTGCAGTATCATGTTAAGGTTGCTCATAGCCATAGAATGAAAAATCAGTTTAATGTTTGACAAGAGTAATAAATCAAACTTTCCAAAAATGTTGTCAGCAAGATGGATATTCCACAAATCTCCATATATGACAAGTATTAAATCGTCTATTTTCGAAAGGGGCCATTTCAAAATCTCTAGAAATATCAACACTAGAAAATCACGCAAGTATATTTTTAGGCAAGAAATTCAATCAATTGTTTATAGATATACAAGTGGAAAATTGGCCACGAGTTTCAAATGTTTTCAGAAAATTGTTAGAATCAATTAGGGATTCATGACAATTCATCAAGAAAGAATCACACAACATCAAGACCAAATCAATGCATCAAAATAATAGAATCAAAGGGTTTTAAACCCTATAAATATCACCATTCTCATCACAGGGAAAGCATCAAAACATAACAACCAATCATTCAAGTATAGAGGAATAAGATTCAGAGATACTCACATACTATCTGAGTTTCGATAGCAATCCCAAATCTTTCGACAAGGAGCATCAATCAATCGAATCAATCAAAGAATCGATTTTATCAAGTTTTAGGCATCGCGGTTTGGGAGAAAAGCACAACCCTATTTCCATTCGGTCACCATCGGAGAAAGAAAGCCAAATCTTCAAGTGACAAAGAATAAAAATAAAAGGGGTCATCATATTTTTCTTATGTGTTAATTAAGGGTTAAGAGGGTTTTGTTTTTATTTGTTTTTTAGTTGTTAAAATTTGTAATCTTTTGCATAGGCTTTCTAGTTTGCTTTTAACTAGTTACAGGATTGTAGTTAGGAAAATCTAATCTCGGGGTTTGAGATCAGTACAAGTTATGAGCGTATGATTAAAACAATAGCGAGGGGTCGCGAGTGTACAGGTGTTCTATGTGGGATATTGTTTTTAATACCTAGTAGAAACCTTGTGGAATGCATCAGTAGGAAGGGGTTTGCCAAAGCCGGATAAATTCTGTGTCATTTATTTTTTGTATTTATTTATTCTGCTGTGATAATTTTTATGTTCCGCAAAATTACAATAAACCATATTAACCCCCCTTTAGTGTTAATTTAGATCCTACAAGTGGTATCAGAGCAGGTATTTTTTTTAACTCTAGAGTCATGGATTCACCTAGCAGTGAGTTTCGTAGTTGTCAATCTAGCGAGAGTCAGTCCAATAATATTCCAACTATTTTTAATGGAACAAATTTTTTAATTTGGAAATCAAAAATGGAATTATATTTAAAACATGTTAATATTAGATGTTGGGATATTCTTATTAGTAGATGTTATATGGCAGAAAAGAATGATATTGTGATTAATTCTCGTTCTACACATATTTTATATTCTTATATTGATGATGATCAGTATAACCAATCTCTCATTGTTTAACAACACAGGAAATCAGGGAAACTCTCGATGCGTTGCATGGAAGAAATGACAACAGTAACTCAAAACCCTCAAAGGTCAACTCAAGTTCAGAAATATGCTTGAAAGGATTTACTGATGAAGAGACAGATGACAATAACAATGGAGACTTTTCATATGAAGATTTAGTTCATCTTTGTAATGGTTTAACTAAAATTGTTGGTAGTCCCAAATCGAAAAAACAAAAACTTGAAATCTGAAAACCTTGAGCTGCGACATAAAAAACTTGATTTGGAATTGAAATTTGAAAACAAAAAACTGGAAAACTTCAATTGCAAAAATTGTTTGAATTTGGAAAATAATTTAGTTCATCTTGATGAAAATATTCAAAAGCTTGAAAAGGAAGTTCTGATATTAAAGGAGAACGAGATTGATCTACAAAGTAAAATCAATTTTTTGCAAAAGAAATAGGAAATTTTAAGATGGCTAATAATTCCAAACATGAAATTGTTGAGGAAGAAAATTTGTTGAAAACTGAATTGATTTTGAAAAAACTTAAAATTGAAATTGAAAAATTCAAGATTTTTAAGATTGAAAAGCAAAATCAATTTGAATATGAGATTTCTAAGTCAAAGGCCAAAATTAAATTGCTTGAAAATGAAAATTCTATTTTGAAACGAAATGATGCCGAGAAAGAGAATTTTCTATGAATCGATGTTCAAAGCTAATAAACGAGAATTATCCTTTGAAATCTAAAATTAACGGTCTTGAGTTGAGTTTGAAAATGCTTTCAACTGGAGAAAAATCTCTGAATATATTGTTGTAAAACCAATTTGTTGTTGAAAATAAAAATGGACGTGGTTTTGAAAAATTGAATCAATTTGAAAAGAAAATTTCTGATAGTTTCAATGGAATTTCTAAATGTGTAATTTTTGGACATAAATGTGATAAATGCGAGTTTAGAAATAAAAACAATTCATTTGAACATATATGGGTCCCAAAATGAAGTAAAACAGTTTTGACTAAATCTAAACTAATTTGGGTTCTTAAAGGTGCTTCGGTCAATAGAAATGGATTCTTGATTTTCTGAAATTAGATTCATTTATCTAAAGCTTTCATGTTTTGATGATTTCCAGATTTTTGAACTTAAAATTGTGAATATCTGCAATTCTTTTGAAGTATAACTTTTTGACAGTTCCCTGAATTGCTAACAGTGTTGTAGTATTTTGTACATATCTTAAATACCATCACTCGAATTTCTGAAACTTTTGATGACCTGAAAAGCTAAAGAAATTTCACACACCTTTGTTGTTTTGAGTTTCTTCTAATTCAACGTTGAAAGTCTTAAAAATCTGCACTCAACCCAACACACTACTTGAAAATTGATTTAGACAAGTTGTGATAATTCATAGCTTTTGGCTTGGCATGACTATTTTGAAATCATTTGTGATTGATCGTAAATTGAATTTCATTGTTACAATATTTGGATTTGATTTCTAATAATATATTTCATCAAGTGATTTCAAATAACTTGTTTTTGATTTGGATCATGGATTGTCTCTTAGGCTTGTTGTAAATATTGTGAAAAATTCTTATGCATCTGGCTTAGAAACTGATTTTTTCTACTGCTTTGATAAAGGAAATGAAATTGTTAGAATTGTCTGCTTGGGCTTAGATACATTGTAATTATAGGCATTAGGACCTACAAGTGATACCAGTTTTAGAAGTACTGAAATTTTTCACATTCAACCGTTTGATTATTGGAACTGATTTTCAACTTGCACGGTACTTTTAGAATCTCTCTTGAAATTGATATTTTCAATTTTGAAATCATTGTCGATTGTTTTTTAGAAAAATGAAATTATTGATCAAATTGAACTATTTTGGAACTCATCAAATTTATTATTAGATTTATGAAATTGATGAGTTGTAACTACAAATCAAGAGGAGATATTATTTAAATTCTCATAGTGATTGGATATATTTTATAATATCTTTGAACTGGGGCTTATTTCATGATCATCTTCTTTTTCTACCATCTTTCTGTCATTCATCATGGTTTTATATGATGTGGAGAGTTTGAATTTTTCGGACATCATTAAAGATAGTACATTTTTTAAGATTCGTGATGGAAATGTGACTATACTATTTTTCAGAATGAGAGAGAGCTGAAAAATATTCAAAAATCCTGGTACGGTTGAGCTTATTTCATACTACGATTAAATTAGAAATTTATTTCACAATCATCTCTATCCCTACCATGTTTCTATCATTCATTATGGTTTTATATACTGAGGAGATTTTTATATAATAAGTGTTACTCTAACCTCACTTAAAAAACTAGATATGGTCATGCATGGTTAGAGAATGCTTATAATTTAAGTTGCAATAGACCTCATTTAAAAGTCCTTATGGTTATGCATGGTTAGTGTGCCTTAAAAATAAATAAAAAAAGGAAAAGAAAATAAAATACAATAAATTGTCTATATATGAGATCCTCCTCGTTATGTGAAAATCGAATTTTCGATCCATTTTCTGAAATATGAAGTATGTTTCTATATTATGAATTATTATGATTTTTTTTATTGTTTTGGTATTTGTGATATTTGATTTTGTCTCCTGATTTGAATTTATAATTATAGTCCAAATCTATCACTGTTTTGTGCTTAATTTTAAAATTTTATTTGATTTTTTTTGGAATCCATATTCGTATTTAAAGATTTATAACTCTCTCCATTTTAAAATCGATCGTAAATCCTTCATTCTAAAATGTGAAATTTTCTTCTAGTTTGAAGAATATTATGATTTTTGTTTGATTATATGACATTTACAATATACATTCTCTCATTTGATTTGAATGTATATTTCTAGTTTATATTCATCATTATTTCATTTCTATTATTCTTTTAATGATAACAAATGGGGGAGAATGGTTATGATTATGATTGATGAGTGAATATCTATGAATATTTTTAATATTGGAAATTTAATTCTTTTTAAACCCACTCATATGCGCACATATAGGGGGAGTTCAGTTGAAGGGGAGCATACAAATAGGAGGAGTTCTATATTTCATATTCAAACACACTTATCACTCTCAACATCTTTGTGTATGTTTGTCATCTTCAAAAGTGGGAGATTGTTGAATATAACAATATAATTTTTATAGACGATAACAAGCATATATATTATTATATAAATGCATTTGTAATTGTACTATTTTATATTTCATCTCATACAGAAATAAATATTTATTCTGAATAGAATACTATTACACATAATTCAATATTCAAACAGTATTTTTGTTTAAAAAATATATTTTATTTCAACATTTGAAATGGTACATATTGTTTGACTGAACCATTGTACATCTCTCCGTAATATAATACATTCAATTCCATATACATAGGTTCCTCATTACATTCCTCGCAGTTACACGGTCTTATATACACACTTCCTCAAATACACTTCTACACACACTGAATCTTCTTATGCTTCATATCTAGTCCAGTCACCTACATACCTATCATAGAAACACACATAGTAAACTGGAACAAAATAGAACTATCTGTAGACAAATATACATTTATTTTAAATTTTATTTGCCTAATAATTTTGGTGTGTTTCTCATCATATTTCTAGACTTAGTTTAATATGTATATACATTTATTTGACTCCAGGCTGCTTGTGATATTCATAGTGATTCACTATAAATACCATAAGTTAGACTGAATACTAGTGCCTGCAGATCATCCTTAACATAGCTATAGTGGTCTGCAAATCAAGACCAACTACGAATTACATTTGTGGTATGCTGATCTTTACTAGCTGCGACACATCGTACAGTGGTCTGTTGATTTATATATATAGAAATATTTCCTCATTTGTATAAAGCTATTTTTTAGGTGAATAGGTACAAATCTCAAGTAGGCACATGGAACTTGTGAAGCAGCATAATATGAATGCATATATATACATATCATTGTATGTGTGTGTGTATATATATATGGAAACACCAAACAAGCATGAAAAGCCAGAAAGCATGAAGATACATCAAAACAGTGATACATGGAGAAGCAACATGCACAAACCAACAAGGACATGTAGCCAATCACAAATGCAAATACACAAAAAAGTCACATTTGCCATGCGAGTATAAAGGATCAAAGGCAACAAGTGTTGACAGAAGTACATAGGTGCACCAGTTCACAATTGTTCGACATAGTGCAATAGGTGTAACAAGGAAATAAAGCAGTTTGAACTCAAGAAATGCCAAATGCCAACAAGTTCTAAATACAAAACAAAATAGCTCAAATTTCCATTATCAATGTACGTGTCCATGGTCAAATTGAAATGCAAATGTCAAGCTAGTAATGCAACAAAGAGATAGACCCAAAGTCATGTACAAGGTTTGCAATGATCAAGACCGCGCACAAGGAGGATTTTATGTATGCAACACAATGGTCACTACATGCAAAGTGAATTGGAAGCACCAAGCACGTAGGAAAATGCTCGAGCTAGTGCACATTCAGCAAGCCATTGAAGAGATTCAAGTAACAATGATGTAAAAATGTACAACTCAAGCTCAAATGGAACATAAAACTTAAAGTTCAGAATTGCTGCAAATGCAGTTTCTTGTTCAAGCAACATGAACATGTATATAGCTTCAGAAAATGGTACATAAGGAAAATGCACACAGGTGCATGACAAAAGATATGCATGTCCAAATGCAACAACACAAAATATTCAAACATCCCATGGTAGTATAACACAACTCAATTCAGTTTGGTCATAAGGGAATAAAATGATGACAAAGAGAAAATGTAATTTCAGTACCACAATCAAGATTATGGCATTCAAGATATGCACATGAATAGACTACAAGGGTGCAGAGTTTCAACTCCAACATCAAGCCAGTAAGCAAAACAAAGTAAATAGCCCAAAATCACATACACAAGTGCAGCAGTATGCAAACAGGTGCAAATATATAGGATACAACTACACAACAGTGCTATAATGTCGATATATAATGCATCATTAACATGGTATGATGGAGATGCAAGAGTAAAGAAATACTCAAGAAAAAATAATATCAAGTGCAATATCATGTTCAAGGTTACTCATGGCCATAAATGAAAATCAGTATTATTTTTGGCAAGAGTAATAAATCGAACTTTCCAGAAATATTTTTAGCAAGATGGATATTCAACAAATCCCTATATATGACAAGTATTAAATCATTTATTTTTAAAATGGACCATTTCAAAATCTCCAGAAATATCAACACTAGAAAATCACACAAGTACGTTTTTAGGTAAGAAATTCAATCAATTGTTTTCAAACGTAGTAGTAATCAAATTGGCAACCAATTTCAAATGTTTCTAGAAAATCACAAGAATCAATCAGGGATTCACAACAATTCGTCAGGCAGGAATCACGCAAGATCAAAACCAAATCAATGCTTTGAAATCAGAAAATCAAAGGGTTTTAAACCCTATGTGTAGCACCATTCTCATCACAGGCAGAGCATCGTAATAACCAATCATTCAAGTATATAGAGAAATAAGATTTAGAGATACTCACTTACTATCAGTCTTTCATTTGCAACCTCAAATCATTCGACTGGGAGCATCAATCAATCGAAGAAATTAAAGAATCAATTTTATCAAGTTTCTGCCATCGCGATTTAGGAGAAAAGCAAAACCCTATTTCAATTCAGTCGCCATCGAAGAAACAAACTTGAAGCTTCAAGTAACAATGTATAAAAATAAAATGTATCTACATTCCTTTTTCTCATATGTTAATTAGGTGTTAAGAGGGTTTTGATTTTATTTGTTTTTTAGTTGTTAAATTTTGTAATCTCTTGCATAGGTTTACTAGTTTGCTTTAAACTAGGGGTTTAGCTACAGGATTGTAGTTAGGAAAATCGAATCTCGAGATTTTAGATTACTACATGGTTTTGAGTGTAGGAATTGAACAATAGTGAGGGGTCGCGAGAGTAAGGTGTTGTATGTGGGATATTGTTATTAATACCTAGTAGAAACCTTGGGGAATGCAGCAATAGGCAGGGGTTGTCGAACATGGGTAAATTCTACGTCGTTTATTTTATGTATTTATTTATTCTGCTATGATATGTGCTATGATAATTATTATTTTTTGCAAAACTGCAATAAACCTTATTCATTCCCTCCCCTTCCAGGGTTAACTTTGATCCTACAGCGTGTTAATACCTAGCTCTTCAAGATCGACATTGCCCCAAGGCCGTTGTGATTGGGACTTTGCGGTAGTGGTTGTGGTGTGGTCAAAGCAGGGTTTAGGCACCATTTTAGGTGAGAAACATGGAAGATCGGGTGTATGCTTATAGGTTATAGGTCATATTCATTCAATTATTTGAAAGGGGGCAAAGTATTTTTTTAGAGAGTTTGTGATGATTGTTGTGTATGGTGGTTTGGCAATACAACTGAAGCCTAACGAATATCCAAGGGCCTTCATCAAATTGTTTGTCACAACAGTGTTGATCAGCATGATTTTTCATGCGGTTTTGGTCTTTTTGGAGGTTGGTCTTAATAAAGTGGAGCAATTGATCCCATGAAGAAGCACATGCATTAAGATCTGGTATCAGAGTTTTGGAAGTGATGTAATTTGAGAGTATTGGTGAAGGCCTTCCATAAACGACTTGAAAGTGAGACATACCAAAGGATGTGTGTTTTGTGGTATCATACGACCATTTTATCCAAGAAAGACATTTAACCTATTTTGTAGACACATCACCGACTATAACACATAGGTATGTTTCGAGACATCGTTTGACCACATCGGATTGCCCATTAGTTTGCGGATGGTATGCAATACTCGTTTAAATTTTTATTCCACAAAGACGAAATAGCTCTTTCCAAAATTGTCTTGTGAATAAATGGTCTCGATTGGATATGACTAAACATGGAAATCCCAGGAAATGGATGTATTCTTAAAGAAAGTTTGAAACTAGTTGAGTGGTTGAGAATGAAGTGGCTAATGCACAAAAATGAGCATACTTGGAGAGTCTGTCAACGATCACCCAAATTACAGTTTTTTCAGTGGATGGTGTTAGATGAGTGATAAAATCTATGGCGATATCTTCCTAAATTTGAGTTGGAATTGGTGGTGGTTGGAGGAAGCCTTTGTATGGAGTCTTGACGGGGTTGGTTTGGATGTGAGGCATTGTTTGATGAATGTACGAACTACGAAAGCTCATTTAGGCTAAAAAAATTGCTCGCTGCTTTGGATATGGTGCACTTAATTTCGGAATGACCCCAAATTTAGAAACATGCAGCTCAGTGATAATTTTGTTTCATGATTCAACGTTATCAAGAATATGTATTTGAGTGTCCTAAAATAACAGGTCATTACGCAATTGAAAATTTGGGTTCGAACATGTACCTGAATGCAATTGATTTATTGGGGTTTGAGCAGTTGGGTCATTGCGCAATGTTGTCTTGATATCAGATAATAGAGAGAATGTTGGCTCGGAGACTGCATTCATGGCACCATGTGACAAACCATCGGCTACGACATTATGCTTTCCTAGACGATAATGAATTGTAAAATCAAAACCAAAGAGTTTCATTAACCACTTTTGCTGCTCCAACGTTTGTACAGTTTGGGAAGTCAACTCGCGGAGGCTCTGATGATTAGAGTAGATCTAGAACAGACGGCCAAGTAAGCAATGTTGCCATTTTTTTTATGGAGGAGATTATTGCAAACAATTTCCCTGGAGTGGATAGAAGATTTTTGGAGATGACATGTTAATTTAAGGCTGAAATAAGCGATTGGATAATCGGTTTCGGAAGTACAACTCCAATGGTGGTAGAAGATGCATCAGTAGTGAGTGTGAATGGTTTTTTGAAATTTGGAAGGGAAAGTATGAGAGTATGGTGACGACCTGTTTCAATTAGTCGAATGCAGTTTTGGCTTATGGGCTTCAAGATAAATTATTATGTTTTAGTAAATCTGTTAATGGGATGGCAATGAGAGTTTGATGCTTGATAAATCGTTGGTAATATCCGGTGAGGCCTAAAATACCTTGACGGCTGTAACTGAATCAGGTATTGGTCATTGCACCATTGCTAATTTTTGTTGGATCTATTCGTACGCCTTTACTAGAAATTATATGGCCCAAGTAATCAAGTTCCGTGCGACCGAAACTACATTTTACTAAATTGATAAAAAATTGTTGATGATCTAGAACTTTTAGAGTTGTCTCAAGATGGTCTAAGTGGACATCCCAAAATGAACTATAAACGAGAATGTCATCAAAGAAAATGAGTATAAATTTTCGCAAGAGAGGACGATATATATTATTCATCGTCGCTTGGAAAGTGTATGATGCATTTGTTAACCCAATCAAGATTACTAAAAATTCATAACGGCCTCCATGAGTACGAAAAGCGGGTTTCGGGATATCGGGTTGATGTACACGAATTTTAAAGTAATCACTTCGAGGATCAAGTTTGGAGAAAAAGATTGCACCATAAAGTTTGTCTAACAGCTCATAGACCGTTGGAATTGGAAAGTGGTTTTTAATAGTAATGGCATTAAGTTCTCTATAATCGAGGCGAAATCGCCATGATCCATCGTTTTTTTACCAAAAGAGCGGGCATAGAAAATAGGCTAGTTGATGGTTGAATAACTTTAGAGTGAAGCATTTCCTGAATTTGTTGTTCAATTTTATTTTTTCAGAAATAGGGAAAACAATTTGGTTTGGTATTGATTGGTTCATAATTGGGAATGAGATTTATGTGTTGATTAAGGGTGCGGTTTGGTGGATGATTGGTGGGTGTGGTAAAGATGTGGTTATAGAATGATAATAATTTGTGGAGTTGTTGGTCAACATGGCTTTTTGGTTGTGGTTCGGGTAAAAAGTGGGTAGGGCTAAATTGTAAATAGAGAAAGTTGGTAACCAAGAAAGTTACATCTAATCTTTTTAGCTTCTGCAACGATATCGGTGAGCGGTTAAAAACAGCCATATGCCCGGTTAAACAAATGGGTCCATTATTATAACTAAAGGACATTGTTAATTACTTGTGATCCATTGTTGTTAGGCCTAATTATTCAAGCCATTGAATGCCACATACCGTGTCCGAGCCCACGATATCCAATAAGTGATAATCAATTCAAAATTTATATCCCTAAATATCCACACTTACATTTGAGCAACAGCCCGAGCACCTTAATTTTTTTCCATTGCCAATAGTGACTATGAAGAAGCTTGCATTGTCGATTTCCAGGCCAAAAAATATCGTTGTTTTCGGGTGCAGATAATTGTGAGTGGAGCCTGTGTCAATGAGGATCGAGATCTAGTTACCATTAATGGAAGCAGAAAGGCAAATTGCGTGTGGGTGGGAAGAACCAATGAGGGCGTGGAAGGATATCTCTTGTGGTGGATCTAGGTTTGGGTATGCGGTGTCATTTAGTTCGATGGCGGGAGAAGTTTTAGGTTCGAGTTCGATTGCCGACGGTGTGTCATATGGGTTTATGTCAGGAAGAATAATAAGGATATTGTAACGACCCGCATTCTACATATCGGAGGATCGTAGAATATTTATTTCCTTTTCTTATGAAGTCGTATGGTCGTGTAACTTTGGGGAACGACAATTGGGGTCATTTCCTATGTTCACGATTTTTGTCGAATTTTATATGACCGTTTTACCCTTGGCGAATCTTGTTTCTCCTATAACTTTTGATTCGTAAGGAGTTTTGACCTAAAACCACTTCCATTGGATTTAGTTGATGGTTTACCTTTCCGTAAAGTGGTCACATTAATCAAACGGACTTACCATTTGGGAGATATGGCAGAAATAAGGTTTAGAAGTGAAAAACAGCTTAAACGGGCCTAATTAGGGTAATTAGCGTATGGGCACATAACCCATTTCGGGATTAGGGTTATGGGAGGCTGGTAGGGTTAAGGAAATCAGTTTTTGTCATTTTTCAACCGCCAATTTTCATCTCTTGAAACCTAGCAATGGCCTCCACCTTCTAAATTCATCCTTAATCACCTTCTAATTACATATTGGCCTAATCAACATCAAATTAAAGCGGATTAGCATAGAGATCGAAGTAGAGCTGTTGTGTTGCGTAGAGATTCGACCCAAATCAGAGATATTTTCAGATCTGAGATTTGTGGCTAAGGTGAGTGATTAGCACGTTTCTTCACTAATTACGGCTAATTAAGGGTGATTAGTGATAATTAGCGAAATTATGCATGTTTAAAATCTGGAAAAATATTTAGAAATACCAAAATATTATTTTATGCCTCTGTTAGAAATTTGGGTTAATTTGGACATGTTTGGCTAATCCTAATGTTAGATTTGATTAAACATGATTAAGGGGGGAAAACATGGGTTTTTGGGTATGTTTGATCCATATAAACATGCCATATTGTTGTTTTGGTGTTCATGGTTGATTATGCATGTTGTTATTATTACTATATGGTATGCTTTGTGACTGCTTAGTAAACTTAGAATGGTCGAAAACATCGTCGTATGGCATAAATTGCTTACTGGAATAGTTGCATAAATTGGTCAAACCCACCTCCACCCCCTCCCCTCCCCCCTGATCTTGAAGAACTATCAAGAACCGACACCCTCCGTCCATGAGGTACACTTAACGAGCCGAGCATGCAACCACGAGCCGACCTAGAGCTTGGGCTACGATCTTGAGTCACGAACCGGAGCAGGGACCATCCACGAGCCGAGTTGGGGAGGAGGATCACGAGCTGGTGTTTCCTTCACGAACCAAACAAGGTCACGGACCGGAATGGACCACCACGAGCCACCTGATCACGAACCACCTCCACGAGCTGGACCAGACCAATTTCACGAACCAATCACCACGAGCAGACCATGGTGTCACAAGCTGAGTGTACGTCGAACCGTAAGCTATTGCGTATCTTGAACCGAATGGAAATTGAACCATGAACTGGGGGAGACCAAAACCCGAGATGCAAAGGTAGACCAAATAGGAGGTTAGAACTCAGGATCCAGATACGAACTACGAATTAACTTCATGAGTTGGATTTTGCTACGGGACGTGTGCAAAGGGGTTATCGATGTCCATAACGTTGGTTCACCACTGAGAGACAGATGTTAGGCTATGGATCAGTGCAGTGGAGTAACCATTACTCCAAAGGGGCAAAGTGATCGTAGCATGGATATGAGCCAGTGCAGTGGAGTCGTTATGACTCCAAAGGGGCAAAGTGGACATAGTAATGGGTTAGTGGTTGTGGATCAGTGCAATGGGGTTATTATGACGCCCAAGGGCAAAGTGATCACAACAAAGTATTGGGTGATCAAAGTGGTGGATATCGTATACTTTACACAATGAGTGAGATATGTGAGGATGATGGCTATGTTTGATGTTTGCTATCACCACGACATGCACACTCCTATTTTCACACTGTATGTTAGTGTTACCTTAGAGTATTGTACATGCTGTTGTGCTAACTCTTTGGTTGTAGGTCCAGGTTCAAGTATGACTCTTATATTTGTTACTTGATCATCTTAGAGATGTATACTTGCTACCACTCATACCAGACTATTGTCTGACCCAGATTTTTATGTTTCTTCTTATTACTCTGGGTGCTCACACGAGCAGACTAGAGACAGGTTAGGTGGTTGCATGAGTAGTTGTACCGGAGACGAGTAGAAGGCTTCCACGTACTATATATATGTATTCTCCCTGTGTTGTTGCTGGTCACTGCTTTGGGCATTAGTAGTGTACCTTTCCTATTTTTCTTTAAAGACAGTATTTTCAAAGTTGTAATAATGATAATTTGGATCATAAGCTGTATTTTGGATTCCGCTGCTATGATGATTTAGTTTCCAGCTTTTGCATTGTCTCGCCTGTTTTATTTCAAGTATGTTATTTTTATATTTTATCACAATGTGCTGTGTGACATTCTACTGGTTCTTTGGTTAGTTCATCGTCTTGCTTTCTTTCTTCTGACGATCGTCCCGTGCTAGACGGGCATCGGCACAACGCATTTTGGAGAAATGTCGACTGTTCCTGGGGCGGGCCGTCACATTTGGTATCAGAGCGCGACGTTGCATAGTTAACCTAGGGGAAGACACCAGGAGAGATAGCATGCGTATATGAGAGCGCGTATTTGTGATATTTTGGTTTTCAAAAGCTATATATATATACTATTAGTATGACTAAGGTTGAAGTCTCACTGCACTGACACGACTATGGAGATGGTTAATCGTTTTCTCTTTACAAACTGGATGATGAGCCGAAATACGAGGAGTACGGGTTCAGGGGCCAATAATAGGAATGATCCTGATATGAGGACGATGTTTACTACCTTCATGAGAGAGATGCTTAGGAATGTTCGGGGGGAAGTTCCTAATGCTGCTAATGGTGGTGGTGCAGGCGCCTAGAGCCGATTTCGCCAAGCTTAACAAGGATTATACTAGCCTTGGTGGGAAGCCGTTCCATGGAACGGAATCAGCTACGGAAGTTCAGGATTGGCTTGATATCTGTAAGCGCATCTTCGAGGACTTGGGGATCGAGAACGTGATGAAGGGAAAGCTAGCATTCCGTCAGCTGCAAGGACGGGCAATGAATTGGTGGAATGCTATTAAGGAAGCTACTCCTAAAGATCAAGTTACTTGGAATCAGTTTAAGGCCCGATTCACTGATAAGTTTATCCGAACTGCTTAGAAATCAAAATTGTTTAGGAAATCTTTAGAGCTTAAGCAGAATGGTAGGGCAGTCTCGTAGTACATTGCTGAATTCGATACCTTATCGAAACATGAACTATCTCTTATCGATACTGCCGAGAAGAAGAACGGGAATTTCGTAACTGGCTTAGATCAGTACTTGGGGGAGGGGCTTATAAATCATATTGATGGGACTTTCGAATTGATTGTTGGGAAAGCATTGAGATCTGAAAGCCTTTATCCTAAGCCCAAGACTGAGGTCGCTGTTATGGCCGAAGAGGGGCCAAAGCCGCAGGCAAGCGGTGGAGACAAGAATAACTCTCAGAATAAGAGGAAGCAGAGTCAGACCAAGGATGGTCAGAAAAAGAAAGATAAGGAATATGTCAAGTGCTATAGATGTGGCAAGAAGGGAAACTATTACAAAGATTGTAGGGCCAAGCCAGCGGACAGGAAGTGCTTCAATCGTGGCCAAATGGGACATCTTAAGGATAAATGTCCACAACCTCCTAAAGAGAAGCAGATTGTGAAAGCGTATGCTATCAATGTTGTTCCTTGTCAAATGCCCCAACAACAGTGGAGAAAGGAAAGAATGTCGTTATTCAAGGTATGCTTTCTATTTATGATGTTCCTGTTCGAGTGTTGTTTGATACCGGGGCTTCCCATTCCTTCATATCTAATGAACTGGTAGATAGGTTGGAATTGGAACCCGAGATAGTCGATAGACCTTTAGTTGTGACGAACCTGATTGGTGGTTTGACTAGCCTTGGTATGATTTATCGTAATGTGATCTTATCGAGTCACGGATGTATGTTTGCTTATGATTGCTTTGTTTTGGGCTTTACTGGGTTTTGCATTATTTTGGGAGTCAACTGGTTCCAAAGACATGGGGTAGTGGTGGACTATGAGGGTCTTCAATGACCATTAGGGCGGATGATGGGCGGAGGGTACTGTTTGGTAGCCTACCTAGTGATGGGGTGATGGCTAGTTTTCTAAATTCCCTCGACATCCTGCATGATGAGTTGTCAGATGTGTCTATTGTTGGCGAGTATCCGGACATCTTTGGGGAAGTGACCGGACTTCTGCCACACGGAGAGATCGAGTTTCGTATCAATTTAGTGAAAGATGGAAGACCTATAATGATGTCACTTCGTCGTATGGAACCAAGGGAGAAGCGAGAGCTCGGGGTGCAAGTAAGCGATCTTTTGAAGAAGGGATTTATCTGAAGGAGTATTTCCGAGTGGGGGAGCACTAGTTGTATTTGTTACCATGGCCAATGGTTCTCTTCGATTGTGTGTGGACTACCACGAGTTGAACAAGGTAACGAGGAAGAATAATAGGTATCCTCTTCTATGGATAGATGATTTGATTGATCAGTTGAGTTGAGCAAGAGTGTTCTCCCGGTTAGATCTCGCGACAGGTTTTCATCAGCTCTGAGTAGCAGCTAAGAGTATACCTAAAACGACATTTTGGGCGCCGTCTGGATTCTATGAGTGATTGGTCATGCCATTCGGGTTGACTAATGCACCAGCATATTTCATGGATCTTATGAATAGGGTATTCACGAATCGATTGAATAAGTTTGTTCTTGTGTTCGTGGATGATATTTTGGTTTACTTAAGGACCGAGGAGGAACACAAGGAACACTTGAGGACAGTGATGGAGGTGTTGAGAAAACACCAATTGAAAGCAAATTTTTCTAAGTGTCACTTTTGGAGGAGGGAAGTGAGATTCGTGGGCCATGTTGTTTCAGAGAACGGTATTGCCGTGGACCCTGTGAAGGTAGCTACGGTGCAAGATTGGTCTACGCCCAAGAATGCAACAGATGTAAGAAGTTTCTTGGGGTTAGCTGGATATTACCGTAAGTTTATCCAAGACTTCTCCAAGATAGTGGCACCGTTAACTCAATTGACCAAGAAGAACCAAGCCTTCGTCTGGAACGAAAGGTGTGAGAATGCGTTTAAGAGTCTGAAGGAGAAGTTAACGTGGGCGCTAGTGTTGGTTATTCCTAAAGGGAATGAATAGATGACGGTATACATGGATGCCGGTGGTACAGGACTAGGTGATGTATTGATGTAAGGAGGTAGAGTTGTAGCTTATGCTAGTCGGCAACTGAAACCGTACGAGCAAAGATATCTTACCCATGATTTGGAATTGGCAGCGATCGTGTTCGCGTTGAAGATGTGGAGACATTATCTCTTGGGAGAAAGGTTTGAGTTGTTTACATATCGTAAGTCATTAAAGTACCTTTTCTCCCAAGGGAAGGGGATTTGAATCTCCGTCAGCAGAGATGGCTAGGGTTCTTGGCTTCATATGATTTTAATATTGCATATACACCCGGGAAGGGCAATGCATTAGCTGATGAATTGAGTAGAAGACATGCCAATTTAGGGGGCTACGTTTCTTGAATGGAAGCAACTGGAGTATATCGCAGGATATGATTTCATACCTAAGTGCGAATTAGCTCCAGAGATGTTAGCAAGTTTGACGATCAGGCCGACTTTGATTGAGCGGATTGGTTCCAGTCAGAGGGACGATCCTAGTCTATTGGAAATCATCTCCAAGTTAGAGATGTGTATCGATGCTGAAGAGATGAACAAGTATGAACTTGATAAAGAAGGATGGCTTCGAAAGAATGGAAGACTAGTAGTACCCAACGTAAATGGATTGAGGGATGAAGTGCATAGAGAATGTCATTATTCGAAACTGACTATACATCCCGGTAGTAACAAAATGTATCGAGACATGAAGCAAACCTACTACTGGGAAGGAATGAAGAGAGACGTTGGGAAATTTATATCCAAGTGCATGAACTGCCAGTTAGTTAAAGCTGAGCAAAAGAAGCCTAGTGGTTTGTTACAACCATTGGAAATTTCAGAATGGAAATGGGAACAAGTCTCAATAGATTTTATCGATGGATAACCAAGGATTAGATTAGGACATGACTGTATTTGGGTGATTGTGGATCGATTGACCAAGAGTTCAACGTTTATACCGGTCAAGTCGAATAGAACGACAACTAAGTTGGCAGAACTATATATGAAATGGGTAGTGAGATTTCATGGGGTACCCAAAAGTATTGTAAGTGACTGAGATCCGTTATTTACTAGTGGGTTTTGGAAGAGCTTACAGGAGGCGTTAGGGTCAGAATTATATCTCAGTACCGCGTACCATCCTCAAACCGACGGCCAAACAGAGAAGGTGAATCGTGTCTTAGAGGATCTCTTAAGAGCTTGCATATTGGATTTTGGTGGGTCATGGGATGATCATTTGCATGTAGTTGAATTTGCATATAATAATAGTTTAGTCCAGTATTGGAATGGCTCCATTTGAAGTTTTGTACGGGAGACCATGCAACTCATCATCATATTGGTTAGAGACCAGTGAGAAATTTGTGCTTGGACCAGATGTAATAAGAGAAACTTCAGATAAGATCAAGGTTATTCAACAGCGAATGAAGGCTGCCCAAGATAGGCAGAAGAGTTATTCTGATAAGAGGCGAAGAGAATTGAAATTCTCCATTGGCGATTTGGTATTCATCAAGATTTCTCCGTTAAAGAGTGTAATCCGATTCGGTAGAAGAGGCAAGTTGGCACCAAGATTTGTTGGTCCATTCCCAATCCTTAAGCAAGTTGGGAATTTGGCGTATAAAGTTGGATTACATGACAAGATGGCAGGAGTTCACAAGGTATTTCATGTTTCCTAGTTAAGGAAGTTTGTGCACGACCCTAATGTGGCTATTTCACCAGATCAGTTGGATGATATCGATATAGAACCTAAGGCGGTTGGGAACCGTAGACCAATTCGTATTGTCGAGCATGATACGAAGCAACTTCGAAGGAAGGTGGTGAAAATAGTCAAAGTCTAGTGGGGTGATAATAAGAAAGACTGTACTTGGGAAACAGAGAACATAAGGAAGATGTATCCAGAACTCTCTGCGTGGTAAGGTTTTTATATCGAGATAGTATTCCCTTATTAGTAAATCACATGTTAGGATAGACTTGTTGTGTTGTTATGTATGTTTGATTGTTGCTAATGACTGGTAGGCATGCAGATCCTTTATATGTTTTGGTTAAGGAATTTCGGGGACGAAATTTTTTAAGGGGGGAGAATGTAACGACCTGCATTCTACGTATCGGAGGATCGTAGAATATTTATTTCTTTTTCTTATGAAGTCGTATGGTCATGTAACTTCGGGGAACGACCATTGGGGTCATTTCCTATGTTAACGATTTTTACCAAATTTCATATGATTGTTTTACCCCTGGCGAATATTGTTTCGCCTATAACTTTTGACTGGTAAGGAGTTTGACCTGAAACCACTTCTATTGGATTCAGATGATGGTTTATCTTTTCGTAGAGTGGTCACATTAATCAAACAGACTTATCGTTTGAGAGATATGGCAGAAATAAGGTTTAGAAGGTGAAAAACAGCTTAATCGGGCCTAGTTAGGGTAATTAACGTATTGGCCCATAACTCATTTCGGGATTAGGGTTATAGGGAGGCTGATAGGGTTAGGGAAATCAGTTTTTGTCATTTTTCAGCCGCCAATTTTCATCTCTTGAAACCTAGCAATGGCCTCCACCATCTAAATTCATCCTTAATCACCTTCTACTCTCATATTAGCCTAATCAACATCATATTAAAGCGGATTAGCATAGAGATCGAAGTAGAGCTGCTGTGTTGCATAGAGATTTGGCCCAAATCAGAGATATTTACAGATCTGAGATTTTATTTGTGGCTAAGGTGAGTGATTAGCACGTTTCTTTACTAATTATGGCAAATTAGGGGTGATCAGTGATAATTAGCGAAATTATGCAGATTAAAAATATGGAAAAATATTTAGAAATTTCAAAATATTATTTTATGCCTCTATTAGAAATTTGGGTTAATTTGGACATGCTTGGCTAACCCTAATGTTAGATTTGATTAAACATGATTAAGGGGGGAAAATATGGGTTTTTAGGTATGTTTGATCCATATAAACATGTCATATTGTTGTTTTGATGTTCATGGTTGATTATGCATGTTGTTATTACTGTATAATATGCTTTGTGATTCCTTAGTAAAGTCAGAATGGTCGAAAACGTCGTTGTATGGCTTAAATTTCTTGTTGGAATAGTTGAAGAACTATCACGAACCGACCCCCTCCGTCCGTGAGGTACCCTTCATAAGCCGAGCATGTAACCACGAGCCGACTTAGAGCTTGGGCCATGGTCTTGAGTCACGAACCGGAGCAGGGACCATCCACGAGCCGAGTTGGGGAGGAGGTTCACGAGCTGGTGTTTCCCTCACGAACCAAACAAGGTCACGGACCGGATTGGAGCACCACAAGCCACCTGATCACGAACCACCTCCACGAGCCGGACCAGACCAGGTTTCACGAACCGATCACCACGAGCATACCATGGTGTCACGAGCTGAGTCTACCTTGAACCGTGAACTGCTGCATATCTTGAACCGAATGGAAACTGAACCATGAACTGGGGGAGAACAAAACCCGAGATGCAAAGGTAGTCCAAATAGGAGGTTAGAACTCAGGATCCAGACGGGAACCACTAGTTAACTTTGTGAGTCGGATTTTGCTGCGGGACGTGTGCAAAAGGGTTATCAATGTCCATAACGTTGATTCACCACTGCGAGACGGATGTTAGGCTATGGATCAGTGCAGTGGAGTAACCATTACTCCAAAGGGGCAAAGTGATCGTAGCATGGCTATGAGCCAGTGCAGTGGAGTCGTTATGACTCCAAAAGGGCAAAGTGGACATAGCAAAGGATTAGTGGCTGTGATTAAGTGCAATGGGGTTATTATGACACCCAAGGGCAAAGTGATCACAACAAAGTATTGGGTGATCAGAGTGGTGGATATCGTATACTTTACGCACTGAGAGATGTGAGGATTATGGCTATGTTTGATGTTTGCTATCACCATGACACGCACACTCCTATTTTCACACTGTATGTTAGCGTTACCTTAGAGTGTTGTACATCCTATTGTGCTAACTCTTTTATTGTAGGTCCTTGTTCAGGTATTACTCTTATACCTATTATTTGATCATCTTAGGGATGTATACTTGCTACCACTCATATCAGACTGTTGTCTGAACCAGAGTTTTATGTTTCTTCTTATTACTCTGGGTGCTCACACGAGTAGACTAGAGACAGGCTAGGTGGTTGCACGAGTAGTCGTACCGGAGACGAGCAGGAGGCTTCCACGTACTATGTATATGTATTCTCCATTTGTTGTTGCTGGTCACTACTTTGGGCATTAGTAGTGTACCTTTCCTATTTTGCTTTAGAGACGTATTTTCAAAGTTGTAATAATGATAATTTGGATCATAAGCAGTATTTTGGATTTCGCTGCTATGATGATTTAGTTTTCAGCTTATGCACTGTCTTGCCTGTTTTATTTCAAGTATGTTATTATTATATTTTATCCCATGCGTTGTGAGACATTCTACAGGTTCTTTAGTTAGTTCATCGTCTTGATTTCTTTCTTCTGACGACCGTCCCGTGCTAGTCGGTCATCGGCACAGCGCGTTTTGGAGAAATGTCGGCTGGTACGGGGCGGGCCGTCACAATATGGGTGTGTAACACCCCATATTTCTTAACATTACCCGTATTAGGATTTCGCTAAGAAACATGAAGCGCATAGGTGTAAAATAACATCATAGAGACTAAAATTCACAAAATAGCATATGAAAAACGCAGTGGAACTTAAAATTTCATTTGAGCAGAATAAACAGTGTTATTACATCATAGATCATAAAAACCATAGTTGTATCATAAAGTAACATAAATCAGAGTACCAACATAAAAATTATCCATCTTAACATATAGAAATAAATCAAATGTGAAAAGATAGATGTAAAAGAAAAGAATAAGAAAAATGAGAATCTCCAATGGATCAAAGCTGGAACAAAGCTCTATCAGCTATTATATCCTCCATACTGAGAACCTGCAGGGGGAGGGGGAGGGGAAAGAAGGAAGAGGGGAGAAAGAAAACTAGTCAGACATATAGCCGGGTGAGTTCAGCTTTACTAGCTCGAGTGATAAAAGAGGGAATCTAGACAGAATAATAATTTGAAGCTCAATGTAGTAAATATGAACAAGAAAGTAGGCATGAGTATAGTCGATTGTCAAATTGTAACACCCCACCTCCGCTAGGGTCACTCACAAAGGGAATGCACTAGCTTTGGTAGAGTATTATCTAGGTAAACATGCATAGAAATATTACAAGACAGAACATATAAAACATCGGAAGAAAACATGATTTTATTTCTTTATAAAAGTAGTAAGGTCTAAAACCCTTTACATCAGAGTGCCATTAAATTTCGTACATCGAAACCTGTCTTGCAATAATAAAGAAGCATAAAACCATAGTCATACATTATTCCCTAAGTAAAACAGTAAAATAGCCATAGCCAAGAAAAGTCCAAGCCATAGATGATGATCTTGAAGCAGAAAATCCGCACTAATAGCAACATTTCCTCCCTGTAAACCTGGAGGGGGGGGGGAACGGAAGAAAAAGTGGCGAAACAAAACGGGGTCACTCATAAAGACTAGTAAGTCCTAGCTACTTTCAGCCTAAAAACAGGTAAGAGTAACATGACATGTATAAACCGAAAGTAAATATAAGCATGATGACAAGATAAACAGATTAAACTAAGATGACAAGATAAACTCAAGTAACAAGATAACCAAGGTAACAGGATAACCAAGGTAACAAGATAACAAGATAAACTCGGAATAGCATCGCATGTCTAACGTCCCCTGCACCAACCGTACTAGCATCCTAACTCGTATCATCCCTTCCATGTATATGTATAGTCCCTTGCCGTATATCGTACGGGTTCCATCACGTTATTCTGTACTACTACAACGTAGTGTCACCATCCTTGAAATTGCTCGGACTTCCACCCTTGATTTGGCCAGTTTTCTTTATCACGAATTATTGCGTGTTCAACTAGGATTTACGCCACCTAGGACCACTAGGGATTATGCTACCTATTGGACGTTTTCTAGATTCGATCAGGGTTTATGCCACCTAGGACCACTAGGGATTATGCTACCTATCGACTACGCTCTTTTTCCACGTAACGATCTAATCGATCGACTCCCTACAAGTCCTAGCTCGTCGTGTGTCGGTGTCATACGGCCCAATCACGAATGTAGATACTCTGTGCTAGGTCCACCCTAGGGTGTATCAAGCCCTAGGGTGTCAACCACTGACACAATTCCAAGCACACACAGTGTACAACTACTGGTGCCCACGCCTGCTTTTTCAACCCCGGACTACGTGCACGACCATTGTCCGCCTGAACCTACAATGGCGCACCAAACTCAGCCGTCATTTTGGTCGCTTACAATCAGCCCAGTAATCGTGCCCCACCCTAGCCTAGTCCCTAGGGTATCGTGATACATCCAAGAGGGTTACTGCTGAAAAGGACCTCGTAACTAGGGTTTCCGTCCAGCAGGTTAAGTGTTGTCATCTAAATTCAAGACTTAACCCCTATCAGTCTAGCATGTCCAATTGGTTAAGTGTGGTCATTCAAGTTCGTGACTTAACCCGTCTACATGTCATGCCAAGATTGGCTAAGTGTTGTCATTCACGTTCATGGCTTAGCCCTACGAATCACGTGTCAAGTTGGTTAAGCGTATTCCAGCGGTTCATGACTTAACCCTATCCAAATCATCGTGTCAAATTGGTTAAGTATATTTAAGCTTAACCCCATCAAATTACCGTGTTGGATTGGTTAAGTACATTCAAGCGATTCATGACTTAACCCCGTCAAGTTATCATGTTGGATTGGTTAAGTATATTCAAGCGATTCATGACTAAACCCCATCAAGTTATCATGTTGGATTGGTTAAGTATATTCAAGCGATTCATGACTTAACCCCGTCAAGTTACCATGTTAGATTGGTTAAGTATATGTTAACCTAACCCGATCCACTAGTCAAATTATAACGGTTAAGTGTTACCCTTGTGAGTTTACTTAACCTTACCATTCATCGCGCTATACTAGTCGGGTTTACCGACCCATTCAAGTTAAACTAACCCATCCTCTAATCGTGTTATATGGTTAAGTGTCATCAAGTAATCAAGTCCGGTTTTACTTAGCTCACCCATCCACGTCATATTGGTTGAGTGCCATTAGTCTAATGAAGTTACTTAACCCACCCGTCCATGTCATATTGGTTAAGTGTCATTATTCTAATCAAGTTACTTAACCCACCCGTCCATGTCATATTGGTTAAGTGTCATTATTCTAATCAAGTTACTTAACCCACCCGTCCATGTCATATTGGTTAAGTGTCATTATTCTAATCAAGTTACTTAACCCACCCGTCCATGTCATATTGGTTAAGTGTCATTATTCTAATCAAGTTACTTAACCCACCCATCCATGTCATATTGGTTAAGTGTCATTATTCTAATCAAGTTACTTAACCCACTCGTCCATGTCATATTGGTTGTCATTAGTCTAATCAAGTTACTTAACCCACCCGTCTATGTCATATTCATTTATTATTTACTAATGCATCAACCTCTCACATTGGACTTATTTGCGGTCACTGGATATACCGGGCGGTTCCGGGCAGAATTACATCGCAAATCCATTCCAACCTCGGGTTCAAGCATTACCACAATCTAATCTTAGCCTACGACCTCTCACATTAGACTATTATTGTTGTGGTCACTGGATATGCCGGGCGGTTCCGGGCAGAATTACACCACAACTCAAGTCTAACCTCATGTCGAAGGCATCCGTTAGATTGTTAATTACGTATGTGTCATCTAAGCCAAAACCCCACTTTACATATTACTAAACATATGCCCAAGTTCCACATTACATGCCCATGAAAATATGTACCTAATTCTAGCCACTTTACATATGTCCTATTCTCGCCTATTTGCATGTATGCCAAGTTTATGACATCCCAACCCTATCAAGTTCTAGCCAAAGTTACATGTTGTCAAGTTCATGCCCAAATAAACTCAAATCATGGTTCATGTTTCCAATTCTACTTATGCCTAGTTAACGTAGGCCCAACCCCTTGATTTAACTTGCATAGTCTCAAAACCCGTGATTTAATTCACATGTTAACTCATGTATGCCCAAACTTGCAAATAATATTGGCAATAATCCAAATTTTTCCTTGTTCATGTTATGCACAAATTCGACCACCCACACCTATATCCAAATAGGTGAAATCCCAATATTTCCACCGTATACAAATCGCACGTAAATCGTAGTTTAGGCCGAGGTCCGAAATCGACCAAGGTTCATTAAAAGAAAATAAATAGGAGAAGGTAGAAACTCTGCATAAAACAAGATCCGAGAGAAAAACAACGTTACATGGATGATAAGGACATGAAAGAGTGTTTGCAACATGCATATGTCAAAATTAATGTCATAGCAACATCCCCAAAGGTCAAGATCAAAAATGAACAAGAATGAACATAGATCGAATATCATGCATAAATCCAATTCCAACTTTATCACATGTCATATTCAAGTTATCGTTTCAATCTAAAAGCATCTAGAACTTACAAAGCGTGGCTAGTGAATTAGGGGCAAGAATCGTCATAGAATCGTTGTAGCGACGTTGATCTACCCTCTTGATTTGTTGTAGAAGCTCTAGGAATGATGTAGCAACACTAGAAGCCTTGAGAAATAAGTAGCTCCTTTGATTTGATGGGGAAAGATTGCTCCTTTTCCTTAGATTTAGTTTAGAACCCTCAAGCCCTCAATGATGAAGATGGAGGCCATGATTTAGGAGCATTTTGGCAGCACTTAGTTGCTAGAATGATTTTTAGTGATTTAGGTTAGGTCTTAGGGTGTTTTTATAGGAGTTAGGACTAGTTTAGGCCCTTAGATTAACCCTAGTTTAGATCTGGACCACTGAAAATCGTCACAGGCCAACCAACCAGACCACACAAGCAAGCAGGTGCACCAGGCCAACCTGGCTCGACCAGGGAGGTCGACTCCCACGTCGACACCCAGGTCGACTAGGCAGTCGACCTGGTCCCTGGGGGGTCGACTCCCCAGTCGACCTGGTGCTGGGCGGGAAAATTTCCCGCCCAGTCTGTTCGGGGCCAAATTCGAATTTCGAAAATCTGTTTTCGTTTTCTGATTTTTCGTGAAACTTCTAGAGGCCATATCTCGGTCATACGGACTCCGATTTACGAAATTTCGGACTCGTTTCCAACCAGAATTCCGAGACGAACGCAACGGCGCAACCCGTTTCGCTTGATTCTTAATTTAAAATTTAATTCTGCCTTGATTCTTGTCTTAACACGTTATTTAAAAATTCGGGTTGTTACATTCTCCCCTCCTTTAAGGATTTCGTCCTCGAAATCTCTAAGTTAGGAAGAACGTATCCTACCATCCATCATCCATCTACTCAAAACATCATCCACAAGCAAACATTGTCCTTAAGAGATTTCTAATGCTGTATGAACATATGCAGAAAGTGTGTGTATATGTTCCTTATCTAATGCAAATGATCAGGCCTGATTGATCTTCTAAATGCATAATATGTTTAGTGCCATGAATCCACATGCATGCAAATAGTCCTAGTCACATAAACACTACATGTGCGCACAACCATTCATCCATATGCAATATCCACATGATAACACATTCAATTTCATCCATAAACAAGTATAAACACTCATGCATATGCAACATGAAAATGTGTCTGAGCCGATCTAGTGCCTAATGTGTATTCATGCATCCACGAACAACCACTTGCAACCATTTCGCAAACATCAATCATAACATGTTTCAAATACATTTTTGCATCCATAGGGTTCTACCTAAGGTCCTCAAGATAGGATCGAGAAGATAAGCAAGATGAACTCCTTTTCGGATTACAAGAAATCCCTTTCTAAACCCAACCCATATCCTATAAAGCCCAAAAGGTTTAGTCAACCTAACGGACACCTTCAAACCCTGACATGTATTACTAACCGATGAGTCATACCCCCTATGGAGTTTGCAACAGAAATAAGATCGAAAATAGGACCGAGAGGATATGTATAAAAGATAGCATGTGAGTAAGCTCTACAGAAAAACAGGGATCAAGGATATACTCTTGAAAAGAGATTTGATGCGCGTATCTAGTCTTCAGTTTTCTAAGTCGCATTTCCTTGATCTTAACTCCATTGTGCTTTGGCTGTCTCTCACTTCATGATTCCGTAGCTTCTTAATTCCTATTTCCAAATACAAGCTGGAACTCATTTCATTGTCGCCTCTCGTTCCACTTTTACTTATTCTCCCTATGGTATATTTGGCTCAACCATATCTGTGTACTCTTGGTTTTCATGCAAGCTCTCCAAAATTCACTAGTGAACTCTGGATCTCGTTTACTCACTATACGACATTTCACGCAGAACAACTATCTCTTGAAAACAAACAGATGCCAACCATGTTACCAAGTGTACTTACTAGAGTGATTTCCATATCTCATGCACAAGCGAAATGAACCATCCGCCTTAGTGGCGAACTCTACTCGAACGGATTACCAACAAATGCATCAAGAGATTCTAGGTAACCAATCATGACAGAACCCTAAAGGTTACATGAGACTTCGAGGGTATTACCGAGGCAAGTCAAGAGTCTAACTACCCTCCTTTCCGACCCGAGAATGGCACCCTTATGGGATGACCACTTCATTCCTAGAATCAACCCATAGCTCAAAAACATAAGCATTATTCCCAAAAGTCATAGATGTCCTCAAATCCAAACAAGTCATGAATAAATGGGACGATCCCCCAACAGGATTTGAGACAAAAACGGGACCCTCTATTGTGCTAGTACTAAGGTGCAGGGACCCAACTATCGAAGCAGGATTTTAAAAAAGATGCGATGTACAAAACAAAGTCCTAACGGGATGATAGAAAGGAAGAGCTAAACTTTTACCAGAAACGTTACCACCCCTCTTAGGCACGCTAGTAGTGAGAGCATACAATTGCCCCCTCGACGATCTTGTTCTTTGCCCATGTCCTTGTCCTATAGTACTTACTACCTTCTTGTTCTGAGCCTCATTCGCCTTAACTACTCCTATCCTTTCTTGTATAGCGCGGTAACAGGTCTCTTGAGAACTTCCTCCATCGCACGGAAAACATTTACGTAGCTAGAAAAGGATTAGTCACAGTTAAAGCTACTGTGACTACAGGTGGAGGGAAGAAAGGAAAAGAGATTCAATCACAGGATAGTGCTAATGGCTTTTTGGGGAATAGCCTTTTTCTTTAAAACTTTTCCTGAAAAATGCTTCTTTGTAAAATGGCTTTGAAAATAGTTTCAGAAGGTTTTAAAATTTTGCCCAATCTGGTAACCTTCTGCTCTGATACCAAATGTAACACCCCACCTCCGCTAGGGTCACTCACAAAGGGAATGCACTAACTTTGGTGGAGTATTATCTAGGTAAACATGCACATAAATATTACAAGACAGAACATATAAAACAGCGGAAGAAAACATGATTTTATTTCTTTATAAAAGTAGTAAAGTCTAAAACCCTTTACATCAGAGTGCCATTAAATTTCTTACATCGAAACCTGTCTTGCAATAATAAAGAAGCATAAAACCATAGTCATACATTATTCCCCAAGTAAAACAGTAAAATAGCCATAGCCAAGAAAAGTCCAAGCCATAGATGATGATCTTGAAGCAGAAAATCCGCACTAAGTAGCAACATTTCCTCCCTGTAAACCTGGAGGGGAGGGGGGGAACGGAAGAAAAAGAGGCGAAACAAAACGGGGTCAGTCATAAAGACTGGTAAGTCCTAGCTACTTTCAGCCTAAAAACAGGTAAGAGTAACATGACATGTATAAACCGAAAGTAAATATAAGCATGATGACAAGATAAACAGATTAAACTAAGATGACAAGATAAACTCAAGTAACAAGATAACCAAGGTAACAGGATAACCAAGGTAACAAGATAACAAGATAAACTCGGAATAGCATCGCATGTCTAACGTCCCCTGCACCAACCGTACTAGCATCCTAACTCGTGTCATCCTTCCATGTATATGAATAGTCCCTTGCCGTATATCGTACGGGTTCCATCACGTTATTCTGTACTACTACAACGTAGTGTCACCATCCTTGAAATTGCTCGGACTGCCACCCTTGATTTGGCCAGTTTTCCTTATCACGAATTATTGCGTGTTCAACTAGGATTTACGCCACCTAGGACCACTAGGGATTATGCTACCTATTGGACGTTTTCTAGATTCGATCAGGGTTTATGCCACCTAGGACCACTAGGGATTATGCTACCTATCGACTACGCCCTTTTTCCACGTAACGATCTAATCGATCGGCTCCCTATAAGTCCTAGCTCGTCGTGTGTCGGTGTCATACAGCCTAATCACGAATGTAGCTACTCTGTGCTAGGTCCACCCTAGGGTGTATCAAGCCCTAGGGTGTCAACCACTGACACAATTCCAAGCACGCACAATGTACAACTACTGGTGCCCACGCCTGCTTTTTCAACTCCGGACTACGTGCACGACCATAGTCCGCCTGAACCTACAATGGTGCACCAAACTCAGCCGTCATTTTGGTCGCTTACAATCAGCCCAGTAATCGTGCCCCACCCTAGCCTAGTCCCTAGGGTATCGTGATACATCCAAGAGGGTTACTGCTGAAAATGACCGCGTAACTAGGGTTTCCGTCCAGCAGGTTAAGTGTTGTCATCTAAATTCAAGACTTAACCCCTATCAGTCTAGCATGTCCAATTGGTTAAGTGTGGTCATTCAAGTTCGTGACTTAACCCGTCTACATGTCATGTCAAGATTGGCTAAGTGTTGTCATTCACGTTCATGGCTTAGCCCTACGAATCACGTGTCAAGTTGGTTAAGCGTATTCCAGCGGTTCATGACTTAACCCTATCCAAATCATCGTGTCAAATTGGTTAAGTATATTTAAGCTTAACCCCATCAAATTACCGTGTTGGATTGGTTAAGTACATTCAAGCGATTCATGACTTAACCCCGTCAAGTTATCATGTTGGATTGGTTAAGTATATTCAAGCGATTCATGACTTAACCCCATCAAGTTATCATGTTGGATTGGTTAAGTATATTCAAGCGATTCATGACTTAACCCCGTCAAGTTACCATGTTAGATTGGTTAAGTATATGTTAACCTAACCCGATCCACTAGTCAAATTATAACGGTTAAGTGTTACCCTTGTGAGTTTACTTAACCTTACCATTCATCGCGCTATACTAGTCGGGTGTTATCGACCCATTCAGGTTAAACTAACCCATCCTCTAATCGTGTTATATGGTTAAGTGTCATCAAGTAATCAAGTCCGGTTTTACTTAACTCACCCATCCACGTCATATTGGTTGAGTGCCATTAGTCTAATCAAGTTACTTAACCCACCCGTCCATGTCATATTGGTTAAGTGTCATTATTCTAATCAAGTTACTTAACCCACCCGTCCATGTCATATTGGTTAAGTGTCATTATTCTAATCAAGTTACTTAACCCACCCGTCCATGTCATATTGGTTAAGTGTCATTATTCTAATCAAGTTACTTAACACACCCGTTCATGTCATATTGGTTAAGTGTCATTATTCTAATCAAGTTACTTAACCCACCCGTCCATGTCATATTGGTTAAGTGTCATTAGTCTAATCAAGTTACTTAACCCACCCGTCTATGTCATATTCATTTATTATTTACTAATGCATCAACCTCTCACATTGGACTTATTTGCGGTCACTGGATATGCCGGACGGTTCCGGGCAGAATGACACCGCAAATCCATTCCAACCTCGGGTTCAAGCATTACTAAAATCTAATCTTAGCCTACGACCTCTCACATTAGACTATTATTGTTGTGGTCACTGGATATGCCGGGCGGTTCCGGGCAGAATTACACCACAACTCAAGTCTAACCTCGTGTCGAAGGCATCCGTTAGATTGTTAATTATGTATGTGTCATCTAAGCCAAAATCCCCACTTTACATATTACTAAACATATGCCCAAGTTCCACATTACATGCCCACGAAAATATGTACCCAATTCTTGCTACTTTACATAGTCCAATTCTCGCCTATTTGCATGTATGCCAAGTTTATGACATCCCAACCCTATCAAGTTCTAGCCAAAGTTACATGTTGTCAAGTTCATGCCCAAATAAACCCAAATCATGGTTCATGTTTCCAATTCTACTTATGCCTAGTTAACGTAGGCCCAACCCCTTGATTTAACTTGCATAGTCTCAAAACCCGTGATTTAATTCATATGTCAACTCATGTATGCCCAAACTTGCAAATAATATTGGCAATAACCCAAATTTTTCCTTGTTCATGTTATGCACAAATTCGACCACCCACACCTATATCCAAATAGGTGAAATCCCAATATTTCCCCCGTATACAAATCGCACGTAAATCGTAGTTTAGGCCTAGGTCCGAAATCGACCAAGGTTCATCAAAGGAAAATAAATAGGGGAAGGTAGAAACTTTGCATAAAACAAGATCCGAGAGAAAAACATCATTACATGGATGATAAGGACATGAAAGAGTGATTTGCAACATGCATAGGTCGAAATTTATGTCATAGCAACATCCCCAAAGGTCAAGATCAAAAATGAACAAGAATGAACATGGATCGAATATCATGCATAAATCCACTTCTAACTTTATCACATGTCATATTCAAGTTATCGTTTCAATCTAAAAGCATCTAGAACTTACAAAGCGTGGCTAGTGAATTAGGGGCAAGAATCGTCATAGAATCGTTGTAGCGACGTTGATCTACCCTCTTGATTTGTTGTAGAAGCTCTAGGAATGATATAGCAACACTAGAAGCCTTGAGAAATAAGTAGCTCCTTTGATTTGATGGGGAAAGATTGCTCCTTTTCCTTAGATTTAGTTTAGAACCCTCAAGCCCTCAATGATGAAGATGGAGGCCATGATTTAGGAGCATTTTGGCAGCACTTAGTTGCTAGAATGATTTTTAGTTATTTAGGTTAGGTCTTAGGGTGTTTTTATAGGAGTTAGGACTAGTTTAGGCCCTTAGATTAACCCTAGTTTAGATCTGGACCACTGAAAATCGTCATAGGCCAACCAACAAGACCACACAAACAAGCAGGTGCACCAGGCCAACCTGGCTCGACCAGGGAGGTCGACTCCCAGGTCGACACCTAGGTCGACTGGGCAGTCGACCTGGTCCCTGGGGGGTCGGCTCCCCAATCGACCTGGTGCTGAGCGGGAATTTTTCCCGCCCAGTCTGTTCGGGGCCAAATTCGAATTTCGAAAATCTGTTTTCGTTTTTCTGATTTTTCGTGAAACTTCTAGAGGCCACAACTTTGATTAGGATATAACCTAATTCTACCCCTCGATTGGCTCCTAAACCACAACTGTGATAACCTACGTTGCCCATGGTATCGGGTTTTGTCAGACCCTATCCATCAACTCAAAGGACATAGCGTAAATCACCGGCATAACGACGTCTTATCTTCCCTAATCAACGTGATGCATACTAATCGCCCAGCCGGACGTGCCCGTACCTACCGCGTTTGGACCCCTTACTAATCAATACAGTATAAGCGTGTCTTCGCATCCTCGTGAGACCTTGGTGTAGTGTGATAAAAAGTAATATTGACTAATATGGATCCCCAATCAAAAATGCAATTTGACATAAGTCTCCCCTAGACTTAGTTCTCAATTTAATTTGCTAGTGTCAAGGCCACCATAGAATTATTGTTGACCGCCTGACCCCTATCGAAATATCAACAAACGCCTAGGCCACTATAAATTAATTATTTTAGTTGGATTTTTTCCCCTAATCAGCCTACTCCTGCTGTCGGAATGGACCACTGCTACGAGCCCCTTATTTTTCCCTAATCAACTGTCTCTGTCGGAACGAACTCCTACTACTCATTTTTTTTAATAGGCCACTTGTTCTCCTTAATCATCTTATGCTACCGGAACGTACCACTACTAACATGCTTATTAATTTGTTTATTTTAAACTTAACGCCAATCTTAAGTTTATTAATAAGCCTATTTTCTTCATGCAACATTTTCCATGTCATATGTTGCATATAAACTTCAATTTACAGGTTTTCTATGAACACCAGTTTTATTTAATTTCATCTACAGCCCAATCCCGCCATTTAACATCTATCCAAACGTCATTTGTTCAGTTTGTTAAAGTTATAGTTCAATTACCCTTTACTGCATAATTCTAACAAGCCCAATTTATCCTTTTTACATATAATTCTTATTTTTTTTCCAAATGCGCTTTTATTGTCAAATTAATGTTTTTACCCCCAAATTCTGCACAAACAAAAATAGAATAATGGTTTAGGCTCTTGAAGGCTTACACTTAGCGCAAAAATAAAAAGGACAATGGCCTAGGCTCTCGCATGACCTAGGCTCAGATAAATAAGAACAGTTCTAAAATAAAATAAGGCTAAATCTGAACTGTAATGAAATTACATGCGAAGAAAAAAGGTAAAGATGGACTGAGTAAATCTACAGTAACATAATAGATTACTGAATAGACGGAAGAAAGAATAGAAGCAGTAAATTAGATAAGCATAACTTATTAACAGAAAAGAAAAAAAGAAATTTGAAGAAATCAACAAATATTATACCGTCAGAATAAACCCCAATTTATAATGAATCTTGTATTTACTGAAATTACTCACTATTTTAAGCAAATCCAAATAAGTCCTGGTAGGAAATTTCTATATATAAATATTCTCCAAAGATGTGTGTAAACCCAAGCCTTAGAATTTCATTAAAATATTTGAGAAGAAAGCTGTGTAAGGTGGAGGCAGAGAATGGAGGAAATGAAATAGAGAGAAATAAGTTTAGGTTTAGAGCCGTATTTATACTAGAGCTAGGGGATTTAGGACCGCTAGGTTTTAGCTTTAAAATTAGGTCCATCAGATTAAAGAAGCTTCAAAAAACACATCTAGGCTAGTCGAATTGTACCAGAAACGTGTGCACCAGGTTGTGCACGTTGCCTAGATGGGTCCACCCACTTGGGGTTTGGGTCAACCCAGCTAAAGGTTGGGTCGCCCCAGCTAAACGTGATTTGCGGCTTGCATATTATGCTTATGCAACACCCCACACCCCACACCCCACACCCGCTATAGTCACTCACTAAGGGAATGCCATAGCATCGGTGGAGTATTTTTAGTGAGTATAGAACAGTAAAATTACAACAAGACAGATATAATGTAATACTTGAAAATTTAAAACATCATCTCATAGCAGCGGAAAGTAAAACATGTTTGGTTACATCATAAAACCATAACAAGAGTCAAGTACAAAATATCCATCCTGAATAAAATAAGTACATAATCCCACTACTCATAACAAATAGCCATAACAGAAAAGATAAGATAAGCTGAGCTCTACATCTACGGTCCAAGCTCCAAGAGATAGATAAAGCAAACTGATCAAAGCCCCACATACTTGCATAAGCACTCACATACTTGCATAAGCATTCATATACTTGCATAATATGCAAGTATGTGATTTGCGGCTTGCATAAGCATTCATATAGCGGGTGTGGTGTGACTATAGCGGGGGAGAGTTGTTAGGCTTATGGGCCGCTTGGGTGACACTCTTGAGATCTCTTGTAATCCCATAGAATCTGTTATGCTAAGGTATCTAGAATCGCTTGACACGTTGGTCTAGAGTCTGCGATCTGTTAGAGCGGTCCGGGAATACCCGGATGTGTTTGAGGAGGTGAAGGGCTTACCTCCGAAGCGGGAGATTGACTTCCGAATATATCTGGTGGATAATGCTAAACCAGTATCTTGGCCAGTGTGCCACATGGCTCCTAGTGGGAGGAGGGAACTCCATAAGTAAGTAGGCGATTTGCTTAAAAAGGGGTTCATAAGACGAAGTATATCGGAGTGGGGCGCTCCAGTAGTTTTTGTTATGAAGGCGGATGGGTCCCTCAGACTTTGTGTAGGCTAAAGGGAACTAAAGAAACTCACAAAGAAGAATAAATACCCATTGCCGAGGATTAATGATCTCCTTGATCAGTTGGCTGGCGCCTCAGTATTTTTGTAGTAGGACTTAGCCACGGGATTTCATCAGTTGAGAGTGGCTGAGAATAGTATAGAGGAGACTGCCTTTGGGACTCCGGATGATTTCTTTTATGAGTGGCTGGTGATGCCATTGGGTTTGACGAACGCCCCCGCATACTTTGTTGAGAAGGGTGTTCAGGGAGTACCTAAATAAGTTCGTGATGGTCTTTGTAGATGACATCTGGGTCTTTTCTAGGAGCGAAATAAGTTTTCGTATGTGCTCAATAGGCTGAGCAGGGCCAGTATAGGATAAACGACGGTTTTGGAGCGAGACTGGCGAGAACATCCAGAATTGGTCAAGGGCTTAATTATTTAGCCATTTTTACTAGTATCGTCTCACGTAGGTCGTCTGAATTCGAAGGAGGTATCCCTTGGGTGTTTGTCTGATATTGGTTTAGGCCTTTGGGGCTTGCATTTGGGGGATGCCGAATTCGACTAGGGTGGTCTGCGTGGGAGACAGTTGTGATGATTTTGGATGATATTCTGGTGGAGAAGAGCATGCCCTACATCTTAGGGAAGTGTTGGAGACTCTTCGAGCGCATAGTCTTAGGACAACAAAAGTGGATGGGATCCTTAGCATCCTATGAGTAAGGGTAACATGGTAGCAGACGCCTTAAGAAGAAAAAGGTTGTCCTTGAGTTCATTGTTCGTTGAACGACGGAGCTTAGAGTTTATTTCTAAGTTTGACTTTAGACCTTCCATTGACTTTGTACCCGGTTTGCTAGCCTCCTTGGTTAGACCTACTCTTTTGGGGTGGATTGGAAGAGCACAGAGGGACGACCCACAGTTGGTTGAGTTGATAGAGAAGCTCATAAGGGGGGAGTCGTCCAGCCATTTGAGTAGGAACACCCTAGACGATAGGGGTGTTTGCGTAGAGACGGTAGACTTTGTGTACCGCAAGACGAGGGTTTGAGGAAAGCTATTCTTGATGACGCACACCGTTCTAGGATGACCATTCATCCCGGTGGGGATAAGATGTACCAAGACATGAAGAGGGTTTTCTTCTGGGCTGGTATGAAGAAAGATGTGGCCGAGTATGTCGCTCTATGTTAGGTGTGCCAGCAAGTGAAGGCGGAGCAAAGGAAACCAGGTGGGTTGCTTCACCCATTGGAGGTTCCGCAATGGAATTGGGATAGCATCTCGATGGATTTTATTGACGGGTTACCCAGGTCGAGGAAGGGTAATACAGGAATTTGGGTGGGGGTAGATAGACTTACTGAGAGCACCCATTTCATACCTATGAAGAGCAAGAGGACTGCTCCATGGCTAGCTTCAGTATATCTTCGAGAGATAGTTCGATTACATGGGGTACCCTCTAGCATAGTGAGTGATCGAGATCCTATCTTCACTAGAGAGTTTTTGAAGAATTCGCAAGAGGCGGTAGGGACTCAGTTGGGTATGGGTACCGCATATCATCCTCAGACGGATAGCCAGACTGAGAGGGTGAATCATGTTTTAGAAGACCTTTTGAGGCTATGTATCTTGGATTTTGGAGGTACATGGGAGGAGCATCTTCCATTGGCGGAGTTGCCCGACAGACTTAGTGATGTATTCTATGGGAGGAAGTGCCTACATGAGACCGCAGAGGTGGTAGAGCCGAGTTTGCTTAGAGAAGTGGAAGCAGAGCGTGATGCGACGATTCGACGAGCTCCTACTTGCATCCTTGGGTCAGAGATTTGGAAGCTGAGAAACAGAGAGGTTCAACTAGTCAAAGTACAAAGGGGAGATGAAGAGAGTGACGCTACCTGGGAGACGGAAGCGAAGATGCGTTCGAGGTACCCTTTTTCTTTCGGAGGGTATATCCTTTTGCTTCTCCTTCATCACATATCTTGTGCTTATCTTATTCTTAGTATGTCCTCTCGTTAGTACTTTTGACCTTTAGATAGGGTAAACCTATGGTTGAAACATGTGTTTGAGACATGTTATGTATGATGGATGCAAGTGGATGCAAGTGTTTGCTAGTGGTTGCTCGTGGATGCATATACACACACTTTAGGCACTAGATCGGCTCAATCACTTCATATTGCATATTGCATATAAATGTGTGTAGGTAGCTATATTAATGGATGTATGATGGTTGTGCTATCATATGGATGATGCATTTATTCGGTGAATGATTGTGCACGCATGTAGAAATAGTATGTGTCGATAGGGTTCTTTCGCATACATATTGGATGCATGGCACTATCATGGTTTGCATTAAGGAGGTCAACTGAATCAGTAGACCGCCTGATTTTGCATTAGATAGGGAACATATACACACACTTTTTGCATATGTTCATACAACATTAGAAACTTTAAGGACAATGGATGCCAGTGTTTGATGGTTGAGTAGATGGTTGTTTGGTTGGTAGGATACGTTCTTCTTGACTTAGAGATTTCGGGGACGAAATCCTTTAAGTAGGGGAGAATGTAACACCCCGTATGTTAAATAACTTGTTATAACATAAATCAGAGCAGAATTAAATTTAATATTCTGAATCAGGGGAAACGGGCTGTGCCATTGCGTTCGTCTCGGAAAAATACGCGAAATAGAGTCCGAGTTTTCGTAAATCGGAGTCCGTATGACCAAGTTATGGCCCGTCAAAGTTTCACGAAAAATCAAAAACGAAAACTGCTCATGTTTTGAGGCCCGGGATGAGTTTTGGGCTGTTTTTTTTTGGGCCCTAAATGGTTCCTACACTTGACTTCTTCCCCAAGACATGCTTTAAAGGCTAGGATTGGTTCTAGGGTATATCCCATGGTCCTAAAACATCTAACTAATCTATATATACACCCTAATACCCCCTTATCCTTACCAAAAATAGATCTAAGGCCATTATGCCACCACTTAGAAAATTGGAGAGCCTCCACTAAAAATCCTAAGAGGGTTTGCAAGCTAATCTACATCTTCTTCTACTTAATCATTGGGATTTGCTTCATTTAACTTGCTAATCTTGTTTTGGTGAGCTTCTATCCCCTTAATAATCAATTATTGAATTGATTATGATAAGATGTGATAAAGTATGGCTATGTTTGTGGATCCATATATTTATGCAAGCTTGATGTAGTGAATATTATGTGTTTTGCAAGTTATATGCCTTATGTCATGCAAGTTTCATAATATGTAATCATGATATTTTTATGCAAGTTGTTTCATGATGTTTATGATGCAAAACACCAAGTGAATATGGATCCATTATGCAAACATGTTATGCAAGTATGTGAGTACTTATGCAAGTCATGTATATGCTTATATGCATGTTTAGCATTTTATGCAAGTATATGAATGTTTATGCAAGTTATGTATATGTTGAAATGCGAGTTTAACATAATATGCAAGCCTATGCAAGTATGTGAATGTTTATGCAAGTTATGTATATGTTGAAATGCAAGTTTAACATAATATGCAAGCCTATGCAAGTATGTGAATGTTTATGCAAGTTATGTATATGTTGAAATGCAAGTTTAACATAATATGCAAGCCTATGCAAGTATGTGAATGTTTATGCAAGTTATGTATATGTTGAAATGCAAGTTTAACATAATATGCAAGCCTATGCAAGTATGTGAATGTTTATGCAAGTTATGTATATGTTGAAATGCAAGTTTAACATAATATGCAAGCCTATGCAAGTATGTGAATGTTTATGCAAGTTATGTATATGTTGAAATGCAAGTTTAACATAATATGCAAGCCTATGCAAGTATGTGAATGTTTATGCAAGTTATGTATATGTTGAAATGCAAGTTTAACATGATATGCAAGCTTATGCAAGTATATGAATGCTTATGCAAGTATGTGAGTGCTTATGCAAGTTAAGTATATGCTAAAATGCAAGTTCTACATGTTATGCAAATCACATGTATGATGATATGTAAGTTCATATGCAACATGTTATGCAAATCACATGTTTGATGATATGTAAGTTCATATGCAACTTGTTATGTAAGACACATGTTTGATAATATGCAAGTTTGGGTCGAATATAGTTGGGTTAATACATGCTCATATATGCAAGTTGACATCCTCTTAACCCATGATAAAGTTATATGCTAAACCCATGTTATGTGTGGTAAATCTTCCCTTTATTATGTTATGTCATAATGACGATTTACGTGGGGAACGATGGGGTTAATTAATATGTTAATTAAAAGTATGTTGAAATGGGTATGATTAAGCATACAATAAAAATAAATTACCATAAGTGGGAATTTACCTATTGAGTTAGGTCTACCCCATGGGAATTTACCTATTGAGTTAGGTCTACCCATGTTATGGAAAATCTGATATTAATTAGGGATAATTAATATGGGGGTGATTAATTAGGATTAATTAATCAACTAAGACACGAGGTTGGACCCTTTTGTAGCGGAAGTCTGCCCGGAACCGACCGGCCATCCAGCGGCTACAAATGATTGGCCCAATGTGAGAGGTCTTAGTCATAAATTAAATACATGATTAAAGTAAAGACACGAGGTTAGGCCCTTTTTATGACGGAAGTCTGCCCGGAACCAACCGGCATATCCAGCAGTCATAAAAGACGGTCTAATGTGGGAGGTCTTTATGAGGTCATGATCTTAATTAATGAATTAAGAAACACTTAACCATATTAGCATGTAGTGGGACATGAGGGGTTAAGTGGGTGCCTTGGGGTGGCATGATGAGACTAGTGGGTTGCCTTGGGTGGCAATAGAAAAATACGATTAGAATACTTAACCAAGGTGGAACATGTAATTAAACATGATAAAAGGGTTAAGTAAGTGCCATGGGTGGCATGTGAGAATACGATTAGAATACTTAACCAAGGTGGAACATGTAATTAAACATGATTAAGGGGTTAAGTAAGTGCCATGGGTGGCATGTGGGAATCTAGTGGGTGCCCTAAGTGGCAATTGAAATATGATTAAAGGACTTAACCAAGATTTATAACATGTAAGGGGACATGGTTAAAGGGTTAAGTGGGATGCACTAGATTAAACGACAAGCTTAAGTAGTAGCTTGTGGGGGCCCATTTCAACCAATATCCCAAACGTATCTTTGTAGGCTCGACTCTTGTCGGGTGACGGGACACGCATATTGGGCTTGACTATAAGAGGCCAAAACGGGTTAGCGGTGGCAACGCGGGATCAACGGGTTTCATATGCGTGTGTGGACCCGGGCTGGTTGGTAAGTCGTTGTTGCATCGGGTAGATATAAAGCCGTGCACAGTGATATTATATGGTAGCCACTTTGGGGAATGATACACCCCCTTTTGTGGGACCAGCACGGGTATCTACGGTAGGGAGCCGATCGCTTGGGGGTAGTGGGTACACCTAGTAAAAATAGGGGCAGACGGCACCTGTGTAGGGGTACAAGAAACTACCGGGTGAAAAATTACTAAGTACACTTAGTGGGATCAACCTTTAAGTAGGAATTACTCTTGGTGGGTAGAACTGGTGTGGTGCAGTGTAGGAATTACCTTTGGGTGAATAAGTCTGGTGTGGTGCAGTTAGTAATTATCCTTGGGTGGGTAGATGCGTCTTTACGGTTATCTTAGTTCGTCCTGTGTTCGTGGGCAACTTAGTGTAGTCATTATCCCCAAAGATACCATACCGAGTTCATATCATACCCTAATTACTTTAATAATTGTATTATTAAGGAGATAGGGTTCACTCAGGCTTATGTCTGACCCCCGTTGTTTTTATCTTTTTCCTTCAGGTCCTCAGGTTGGGCCTAGTGCTAGTGGGCTTTGATCAGTTTGCTTTATCTGTCTCTTGGAGCTTGGACCGTAGATGTAGAGCTCAGCTTATCTTATCTTTTCTGTTATGGCTATTTGTTATGAGTAGTGGGATTATGTACTTATTTTATTCAGGATGGATATTTTGTACTTGACTCTTGTTATGGTTTTATGATGTAACCAAACATGTTTTACTTTCCGCTGCTATGAGATGATGTTTTAAATTTTCAAGTATTACATTATATCTGTCTTGTTGTAATTTTACTGTTCTATACTCACTAAAAATACTCCACCGATGCTATGGCATTCCCTTAGTGAGTGACTATAGCGGGTGTGGGGTGTTACACGTGGTATCAGAGCAAAGGTTACCAGAACAGATAAAAGTTTTAGAAAACGATTTTTCTAAAAACATTTTTGGAAGAAATATTTTCAAAAACATGTCTTTTAAAAGAAAAGTTTTTGAAAGAAAAGCATAATCCCCGATAGCCATATCTTTATCTCTCAAATTCTCCGTTTTGAATCTTTCCCTTTTTCGTCTCAGCATGGCTGAAGATCTTTATCTTCCGGATAGTGTAGCGGTACCAGTATGGTATAGGAGGTTGTTAGAGGCTAGGGCCGCCGCTGCAGGTCCAGCAAATGTTCCTCCTCCACCCGTTGCACTCGTTTCTCCTCGCGCGGATACTTTTGCTATGACTTGTAGGAAGTTTAAGGCTATGGGAGGAAAACCTTTTGTGGGAGCTAGGGATTGGCTTAATGAGACGGAAGAATTGATGGAAATCTTGGAAGTAGAAGAGGGAAAGAAAGTCGGGTTGGCCGCTTGGTTAATGGAAGGAGAGGCCTCGTTCTGGTGGGAGGTCACTAATGGAGAACGCCCGATTGACTCTTGGGTGGATTTCAGACATAGGTTTGAGGCAAGGTTTCTCTCAAAAGCAGAAGAAAATATGCATAAGGAAGAGAAGGGTCCCAATGCTAGTAAAGCACCCGAGAAGAAAGGAGATCAGAAGAGACCTCAACAGCAACAGCAAAACAAAGGTGGGAAGGGCAACGGTGGCAAGGGAAAGAAGAGGTGCTTCAATTGTGGGACACTAGGCCACCTAAACAAAGATTGTCGCAAGAAGACTAAGACTGGCTGCTTCCACTGTGGCGAAGCAGGGCATCTGATGAAAAACTGTCCAAAGAAGGAGCAAGGGACGGGGTCTACCTCAGGAGGACTGGTGCAAGCTCATGTGGCACCAGGTCAGGCTAGGGGGCAAGTACAGGCTCTCGCGATTCGGGAAAGAGGTAGAACTACTTCTATTGAAAGTCTAGTTTTTCTGATCAATCATCCTGTCCGTACTTTGTATGATTTTGACACATTGAGTTCGTTTATCTCATCATTACTAGTAGAGTCACTGCACTGAGACACCAGTTGGTAGATGATCCCTTAGTTGTTTCAAACCCAATTGGGCTCCATGATGTGTTTGGGTTTGAAAGTTCCTATACTTAGCATTGGGTTTAGATGTGATGCTTGTTGGGCTTCACGGGCTATGGGTTAGTGGGCATGGACTGGTTATCCAGTAGGGGTGCCGTTCTTGATTTTGGGGGGAGAGTTGTTAGGCTTATGGGCCGCTTGGGTGACACTCTTGAGATCTCTTGTAATCCCATAGAATCTGTTATGCTAAGGTATCTAGAATCGCTTGACACGTTGGTCTAGAGTCTGCGATCTGTTAGAGCGGTCCGGGAATACCCGGATGTGTTTGAGGAGGTGAAGGGCTTACCTCCGAAGCGGGAGATTGACTTCCGAATATATCTGGTGGATAATGCTAAACCAGTATCTTGGCCAGTGTGCCACATGGCTCCTAGTGGGAGGAGGGAACTCCATAAGTAAGTAGGCGATTTGCTTAAAAAGGGGTTCATAAGACGAAGTATATCGGAGTGGGGCGCTCCAGTAGTTTTTGTTATGAAGGCGGATGGGTCCCTCAGACTTTGTGTAGGCTAAAGGGAACTAAAGAAACTCACAAAGAAGAATAGATACCCATTGCCGAGGATTAATGATCTCCTTGATCAGTTGGCTGGCGCCTCAGTATTTTTGTAGTAGGACTTAGCCACGGGATTTCATCAGTTGAGAGTGGCTGAGAATAGTATAGAGGAGACTGCCTTTGGGACTCCGGATGATTTCTTTTATGAGTGGCTGGTGATGCCATTGGGTTTGACGAACGCCCCCGCATACTTTGTTGAGAAGGGTGTTCAGGGAGTACCTAAATAAGTTCGTGATGGTCTTTGTAGATGACATCTGGGTCTTTTCTAGGAGCGAAATAAGTTTTCGTATGTGCTCAATAGGCTGAGCAGGGCCAGTATAGGATAAACGACGGTTTTGGAGCGAGACTGGCGAGAACATCCAGAATTGGTCAAGGGCTTAATTATTTAGCCATTTTTACTAGTATCGTCTCACGTAGGTCGTCTGAATTCGAAGGAGGTATCCCTTGGGTGTTTGTCTGATATTGGTTTAGGCCTTTGGGGCTTGCATTTGGGGGATGCCGAATTCGACTAGGGTGGTCTGCGTGGGAGACAGTTGTGATGATTTTGGATGATATTCTGGTGGAGAAGAGCATGCCCTACATCTTAGGGAAGTGTTGGAGACTCTTCGAGCGCATAGTCTTAGGACAACAAAAGTGGATGGGATCCTTAGCATCCTATGAGTAAGGGTAACATGGTAGCAGACGCCTTAAGAAGAAAAAGGTTGTCCTTGAGTTCATTGTTCGTTGAACGACGGAGCTTAGAGTTTATTTCTAAGTTTGACTTTAGACCTTCCATTGACTTTGTACCCGGTTTGCTAGCCTCCTTGGTTAGACCTACTCTTTTGGGGTGGATTGGAAGAGCACAGAGGGACGACCCACAGTTGGTTGAGTTGATAGAGAAGCTCATAAGGGGGGAGTCGTCCAGCCATTTGAGTAGGAACACCCTAGACGATAGGGGTGTTTGCGTAGAGACGGTAGACTTTGTGTACCGCAAGACGAGGGTTTGAGGAAAGCTATTCTTGATGACGCACACCGTTCTAGGATGACCATTCATCCCGGTGGGGATAAGATGTACCAAGACATGAAGAGGGTTTTCTTCTGGGCTGGTATGAAGAAAGATGTGGCCGAGTATGTCGCTCTATGTTAGGTGTGCCAGCAAGTGAAGGCGGAGCAAAGGAAACCAGGTGGGTTGCTTCACCCATTGGAGGTTCCGCAATGGAATTGGGATAGCATCTCGATGGATTTTATTGACGGGTTACCCAGGTCGAGGAAGGGTAATACAGGAATTTGGGTGGGGGTAGATAGACTTACTGAGAGCACCCATTTCATACCTATGAAGAGCAAGAGGACTGCTCCATGGCTAGCTTCAGTATATCTTCGAGAGATAGTTCGATTACATGGGGTACCCTCTAGCATAGTGAGTGATCGAGATCCTATCTTCACTAGAGAGTTTTTGAAGAATTCGCAAGAGGCGGTAGGGACTCAGTTGGGTATGGGTACCGCATATCATCCTCAGACGGATAGCCAGACTGAGAGGGTGAATCATGTTTTAGAAGACCTTTTGAGGCTATGTATCTTGGATTTTGGAGGTACATGGGAGGAGCATCTTCCATTGGCGGAGTTGCCCGACAGACTTAGTGATGTATTCTATGGGAGGAAGTGCCTACATGAGACCGCAGAGGTGGTAGAGCCGAGTTTGCTTAGAGAAGTGGAAGCAGAGCGTGATGCGACGATTCGACGAGCTCCTACTTGCATCCTTGGGTCAGAGATTTGGAAGCTGAGAAACAGAGAGGTTCAACTAGTCAAAGTACAAAGGGGAGATGAAGAGAGTGACGCTACCTGGGAGACGGAAGCGAAGATGCGTTCGAGGTACCCTTTTTCTTTCGGAGGGTATATCCTTTTGCTTCTCCTTCATCACATATCTTGTGCTTATCTTATTCTTAGTATGTCCTCTCGTTAGTACTTTTGACCTTTAGATAGGGTAAACCTATGGTTGAAACATGTGTTTGAGACATGTTATGTATGATGGATGCAAGTGGATGCAAGTGTTTGCTAGTGGTTGCTCGTGGATGCATATACACACACTTTAGGCACTAGATCGGCTCAATCACTTCATATTGCATATTGCATATAAATGTGTGTAGGTAGCTATATTAATGGATGTATGATGGTTGTGCTATCATATGGATGATGCATTTATTCGGTGAATGATTGTGCACGCATGTAGAAATAGTATGTGTCGATAGGGTTCTTTCGCATACATATTGGATGCATGGCACTATCATGGTTTGCATTAAGGAGGTCAACTGAATCAGTAGACCGCCTGATTTTGCATTAGATAGGGAACATATACACACACTTTTTGCATATGTTCATACAACATTAGAAACTTTAAGGACAATGGATGCCAGTGTTTGATGGTTGAGTAGATGGTTGTTTGGTTGGTAGGATACGTTCTTCTTGACTTAGAGATTTCGGGGACGAAATCCTTTAAGTAGGGGAGAATGTAACACCCCATATGTTAAATAACTTGTTATAACATAAATCAGAGCAGAATTAAATTTAATATTCTGAATCAGGGGAAACGGGCTGTGCCATTGCGTTCGTCTCGGAAAAATACGCGAAATAGAGTCCGAGTTTTCGTAAATCGGAGTCCGTATGACCAAGTTATGGCCCGTCAAAGTTTCACGAAAAATCAAAAACGAAAACTGCTCATGTTTTGAGGCCCGGGATGAGTTTTGGGCTGTTTTTTTTTTGGCCCTAAATGGTTCCTACACTTGACTTCTTCCCCAAGACATGCTTTAAAGGCTAGGATTGGTTCTAGGGTATATCCCATGGTCCTAAAACATCTAACTAATCTATATATACACCCTAATACCCCCTTATCCTTACCAAAAATAGATCTAAGGCCATTATGCCACCACTTAGAAAATTGGAGAGCCTCCACTAAAAATCCTAAGAGGGTTTGCAAGCTAATCTACATCTTCTTCTACTTAATCATTGGGATTTGCTTCATTTAACTTGCTAATCTTGTTTTGGTGAGCTTCTATCCCCTTAATAATCAATTATTGAATTGATTATGATAAGATGTGATAAAGTATGGCTATGTTTGTGGATCCATATATTTATGCAAGCTTGATGTAGTGAATATTATGTGTTTTGCAAGTTATATGCCTTATGTCATGCAAGTTTCATAATATGTAATCATGATATTTTTATGCAAGTTGTTTCATGATGTTTATGATGCAAAACACCAAGTGAATATGGATCCATTATGCAAACATGTTATGCAAGTATGTGAGTACTTATGCAAGTCATGTATATGCTTATATGCATGTTTAGCATTTTATGCAAGTATATGAATGTTTATGCAAGTTATGTATATGTTGAAATGCGAGTTTAACATAATATGCAAGCCTATGCAAGTATGTGAATGTTTATGCAAGTTATGTATATGTTGAAATGCAAGTTTAACATAATATGCAAGCCTATGCAAGTATGTGAATGTTTATGCAAGTTATGTATATGTTGAAATGCAAGTTTAACATAATATGCAAGCCTATGCAAGTCTGAAGGAGTTAAGACATTAAGGTCAACGTAGAATGACTTGAAACTTGATCAGAAGATTCAAGATAATAAGTGAAAAGACACAAGGAAAAATGGCGAAGAAATATACTAGGTACACGACTCAGCACCAAGTCATCCATATGACTCGGCGTCGAGATTGGAAGCTATGAGTCGTCAACACCATTTTGCAAGATGATATACTAATATTACCATGCAACGGTGGAAAAACCGACCGTTTAGTTGAATCATTTAAAAAAATTATTCCATTTTTACATAAATTTCAATGAACATATAGCAATAGACGTGTAACAAAATATTAGTTATGCTACTGAAAATAAAAGTAAAATATTATAGGAAATGTCTAATAAAGAATAGTTAACAATTAAGCATAGAAATTGTTATACATGTACAACTATACAATAACTAAAGAGGATGAAATATTAATACAAAATAGACATAACGAGGAAAATGAGAGGAGAAATTGGTAGCATAAACATGCAAAATGTGAGAAATCAAGAGACATTGGTAGTGTAAACCTCGACAAAGATCTATAGTGATTATTGGTAACCAGAAAAGGAACTTTGTTGCATCCAAAGATTGTGATGCTTTCCGAGATCAAACAATACGCTATCTTTTTTTTTCATTTCCTATTTTTCTTTTTTATTGAAAATGGGTTCTTTATTAAATAACAAGTATCAATACAATACACATCTATATACATACACGTCAATATACAACAAAGTACACGGAACTTACCAAGAATACAGGCTCTCTAATACATCTGCAAACCACCCAAACCAGTCCTATAACTAAAAAGTTAGAAATAAAGAAACTAAACTAATGTTCGCATCAGCTAGTGCTAGTTCAGAAACATCCAAATGGCTTTGTCTTCAATAGCAACCATATCAACCAGTGAGTGAATGAACCTGCACATCATTTATAAGCCTGCACAGCGCTCAGCATCTCATTGCTTCTTGTACCAAATTTCATATTCCAATTTTCTCCATTTGAGCTAAAAACCAAGAAGTAAAAAAAAAAAAAAAAAAAAAAAAAAAAAAAACATAGCCTTAGGACGCTATCCCTCTGTGAAATATAAGCCCGCACAACAGTTGTAAGCCTCATAAAGCGTGTAGTATGTCAATGTTTCAGTATATCACACATTCACTTCTAAGCTCCCGAATTATGGATATAAACTCACCTCAAGTAAACTGACCAAAACATTACTATATTGAAAGTTGAATGGCGGCATAACCATCACTTACAAGCCATACAAAGGGGGACATCAAAATGAAGACATGAGTCCAAGATACGAAGCACAGAACCATATCAGCATTTTTATAGGTTCTAATTCTGTACTATATTTTCATATGAAACAATAATATAGCTTCTAATTCTGAGTTGTTATCCTTGAGTAATGAGTGAGGTGAGATAATATATGTAACTATGATGATTTGATAAATCTACTGTTGATATATTTTAAACCATGCAGATTTTGTTCTTCGGCTAATGATCACACTATTATTTTGTGTATGAAAATGTTATGTTAATTGTTTCCACGTTGTAGCGTTAATTTGTTTTACGGTATCTATTGCTTTTGTATACATTTACCTGATTTGTTTTCACTGATAATACTGTAAACTTTAGGCGAACGATATTCTAAACATGAAAAATAATAAATGTACGACCTAAGTTCTACCTTACCGTTACCTTTTAGATGGTTAGAGTACAACATCATTCACATATTTTATGGCTAAAACTTCTGATTTTTTGTTTGCATTATACATTGTCATACAGTTTATTTTGTCCTTAGGTTTTGGCTTTGTGTACATAGTTCTGGATATGGACTTATGTCAAAATCTAATTAGAGAATTTGGTACAGGGTAAGGAAAACTAATTTCAAAACTGAAGTACCTAATCATTGTTATTCAGATTTAATTTTACATAAAACAAATTTTGTTATTTTTATCGAAACCAGAAATAAGGATGTAATTTAAAAACATATTTTTTTCGAAAGGGGTTTTCATGTGTAACCCTGATAATAAAGGGTGAAGATAAATTTCCATTTTTTGTTTTATGGTATTTTATCTATCTCAATCATCTCTCTTATTCATTTTCTTTTCCTTTAACAATCACACTTTACAAAAGCGCATTTTATTACTGTAAAATATTTAAATAAGCCAAATATTGATGTTGAAAAAAAGTAAAAAAAAAAAAAAAAAAAAAAAAAAAAAAAAACCAAACAAACAATGATTAATTTCTTGCATTTTAGTGATGCATTTATATCAAAACATCAAAAGACTAGATCAGTAAGAGCATTTTAGTGATGAATCGTACATTTTCAACCAACATTAAAAATGGTTTAACATATGATTTTAAACCAGCACATGTGATTAACTTTGGCGTCATATCCAGGGAAATTACAAGCATCTAATGATGATGCAAGACATGAGAATAGTTGAACTTGAAGATAAGCAAAATCAAGTGGACTACACGCTTCCTACGAATGAAAGGAAAAAACCATTCAACAGTATGTTCAATCTGTTAGTATTTCTTGCAACCAAGATGATAATTGATGACATCTAGGCTGAGAAAAGCACCCATTATTTTTGTATTAAATGTTATTTTCTTCTTCACTGCAAAGAAGGCGGTTCTCTCTTGTGCCCTCATTCTGCATTTGATTATTTTAACAACTGATCAGATTCAGTATTTTGTTACGGTCATCAATTTGGTTTAGATATGATATGTAAAGATATTACCACCAATGAGGCATATAAAAGCTTTTGATCATTTTCCATTTTATAATGTTGATGCTGTGAAACATCTGATTTCAATGAAGGATTTTCAATTAATTATGTCTTCTATTAAGCATCAAGCTCATGTTCGTGGATGTAAGTATTCAACATTATATTTTAAAACAACCATGGAAATAAAATGCAATTCCAGTAAATTTGTGAAAACCACTTGATGTTTTTGTTTCAAACAAGTGATTCTACATATAAGAAAGATAATAATGAATATAGTGCTTAAAATGATGCTATTTTATTATAATATTCGCTTTTAAGTTTATCCTTGTGTTTATTTTCCGCTTTCAACAAATAATTTTATATTTTATATATAATACTTTAACGGTCGGTTAAGTTGACGTCAGGAAAATAGGACTGGAGAATGCATGGATGTGGCGTGACCTGCATGCTTGTCTTTAACTTTTAAAAAAAACTGCACTGCTTGTTATAATCAAAAAAAGATTGAACCTGACTAGTCTAGGCCATTAAATTTGGGCATAGTTTAATTGTAAAAGATGATGGCCCATATAAATTAGAAATGCTGATAATTAAGCTTTCCAACATGATTGCCTCTGTGAATAGAAAGAAAACAACAGGCTCCTAAAGTTCCCCAATGGATGAATCGTATCATTTTCAAAAGCAAACATATTTTTAACAAGTTAATTGCCAAAATCATACTAATGTAGAATGCATATGTGTCTGATAGATAAGACATTAAATACCGAACCTTCTAGTTAAACGAGTTTGTTTCTTGATCTGGAAGCAGTTTCCCTTAATTTGTTGGTTCTTGTTGCTGACGCATTTGACTAATTGTACGTAAATCAAGTAAAATAAAATTGCAAAACGTACATCTACCTCGGGCATACATACACTGTACAATAAAATGAAAAGGGTCGGGGGAAAAACAGCAAGCTTAGTCCTTTTTAAGCAAACCGTGTACAAAATTTTTGCATATGGTATTATAGATAGGCCATGTGTTCACTAACAGGATTGCAAGTGGTAGATCATAAAACACTTAGTTTAAATGGTTTAATAGTAAAATGTTAGTTTAAGCTATTTTCAACTTAAGATTATGTAAAACGAGCATAACGGCATGTGCTCCACGCGTGATGATGGCAAGCACTCGGCGCGTGATCGTGACACGCACTTCGCATGTGGATTGTTATTGATCCATTATTCAAGGACCAGCGCATACATAAATGAAGTTTTGAAAAGAAAAAAGAAAACAACCGCACAGATCCTATTTTTATGGGATGGTTTTTTTAATTTGAAAAAAGGGCAATTTAGCACTACATGGTCGGACAAAAAATATGTGTTTTCAAAAGAATTATTAATAAAGAAAAGATATGAGCTGAAGAAGAAACATCATAGGGCAGCACATTTACTTATGAAGGTGTACCATAATTATAGTTGACAATTATGCATTTATTTCTTATCTTATGACTTACATAAAACAGCTTCCTGTTTCATACTGACAGAAACCCATCAACTATCCTGCATAAAGATCTTGATTAAATTACCGATGTAAAACAACACAAACTACGCTCGATATGAAAGCATCGAACTCTTAATTAAAATTAGTTTATTCATTTTGCAATGGTTAGGAAAAATAAAAAGTAACCAACCATAATTTACATGAATAATACTGCGCTTTGATGTATTTTTTAATCGAATTGATGATAAACTTACCAAATTTGTTATGTTTAGCTTCTAATTATACTGAACTGAATATATTTTTTAACCAAATAAGTTCCACTAATTTGATTACCCTTAAAATTGTGTAAATTGCTAATTATTATACAAATATGATATAAAAGGATTGTAGTCCAAGATATTATACAATTCAACCAGTAATAATTGGCAACTAGATTATATGCTTACTTTAAAAATTAAAAGAAAAATGGTTTACCTTCCAAACCCATGATTCTGATGTTAGCTAAGTTTCTCTGATGCTAACGAGTGTCTGCTGAATGATTAGGACACCCGCTATTAAAGGAGCTCTGATTTTGACTGTATGAAAAATTGTGTGGATTATTGTATAGAGATAAATGCAACTTCATATGAAAAGATACGTTGAGCTGCATAAAGACGCTATCTTGATAGAAAGTGATTTGGCTACAAAAATAGTTAATTTGTAAAATTTAGCAAAGAATTAGAATCCTTAACAATAAAGACATGCAAATTTCAGCACATTGAAATGAAATAAACAATTTGACATAATTTTCCTAATCTAACCTGCTTCTTCCGCTGCTTTGGAAGTCCAAGTTGAGTAAAAACATCTTTGAGTTCCTTTATTCTGAAATATGCCAATTTAACCTACACGGGTTTAGAGAAAAATAAGAATGCATATCAAGAAAACAAGTATCTATTTCAAAAATTCAACTAAACTACAATTGTCTGACGAAATACTGCAAGAACAACATTTAATTCACAACATATCATTTAATTCTCCTTACAACTTCGCCTTCGCTTATAGTGCGAAAATCCACTGATTTGATTGAGTGCTGGAAGACGAAGTGGTCTTCGGATCCGTCGTCAGGGCTTATGAATCTGTAACCTATGGTGTTGTCGAACATCTGATTAAGCCTTGTAATCTCGACATGGATTATTGTTTCAGGAACGAAGCTGACTTTGGGGAGAAAACGATTTGGGAATTTCAGCTTGATATACATATAATTTATGGAGTATTGTGATGGAAAATATATCCTTTTCAGCATCGAAATCCACATAGGCTGGAATCAAAATAACAACCAAATCGTTCACAATTAAAGCAGCAAAAAGAGATGTTTAAAAAAACCTGTTGAACTGTCGAATTTCTTCATAATGGGTTCTTCCGATGCTGCTACCGACAGAACGTAGGCATCGAACGAAGGGAGGCGGCGTAAGGAGTGCCCCATATAGGACCGGCGTACAGAACGCCGGCCCTAGCCTTCCCCCACTCTCCCATCTCCTCACTCCTTCCTCCCAGCACAGAAAAAAAAATGCGACGTATTATTCGAGCATTTCGAGGTAGCGGGAGCCGCAGCGGCGTTGTGGATCCGGCTGAGGAGCACGCGCCAGTAGAAGAGAACGTACCGAATGTGGGTACGGGTGTCCGTGAAGCGGCGACAGTTAGAAGAAGACGGGGTGCTAGACGAAGGGAGGAGCCGATTTTAGAGTCGCACAAGGACCCAAATTTGAGACCGGATAAACAATTGGCTGATTTTCGTGAGTTGAGCGACACTGAGCAGCACGCCAGCACTTTAGTTGATGCATTGGTATGTTTTAGTTATTAAATACTTACGTTCGTAGTGTTGTTAAAAAAAATTAAATCTAGTACATACTGTTAGGCTCGAAGAGAGCGAACGCGTGGGTCTTGGTCTGGTGTAGTTCGTATGTACAGACTGATTCGTGAGTACGACACGGAGGGTACTATTCACGGGTTTCTGCGTACTATCGGGTTTGATGATTTTTTGAGTACGTTTTCTCGTCGTATCTACATACATACTCGCTCGTTTATTATTTGCATTGTTACTTACTAACTTATCGTTAAATAGGTGTCGAACATCTTTTGAATAATGATGTTCAGTTATTTGGTGCTTTGGCGGCTTGTTGGTGGAAAACAACACATACATTTCACTTTAGTTTTGGGGAGATGAGGATCACTCCACTTGACTTTACGATGCTTACTGGTATTGCCATAGGCCAAGGCGCCACCTTGCCGTATGATGAGGTGTTTCAGGACTACACGCGTTTGAGTGATTTATTTCCACATCTTGATGTAGAAGAAGGTGTCACAGGTACTTTCCATATTAGATGCTCGTACATTAAAAGTGCAATCCAGAATTTATTGAGTATGCAACCTAGAGTTCACCATTTGGAGATTGCACGTTTATTTGTTCTGTATATGATGGGAAATTTGTTTTCCACAAATGCTTCGAGCACACTGTCGTGTGGATATGTGGCTGTAGTCGCAGAGTTTTCGTTCGATGCTAGTCCGACGGTGTACGATTGGGGGACACCTATTTTAGCGTACTTGTATAGGTCTTTGGATCTTCAGTGTGTCGTTAGTCCGAAGGTTACTTCGATTACTGGGTTTTGGGAGATTTTACAGTACTGGTACTTTGAGTACTTCCACAACTTGACATTTCCTACTGTAGATCCGTCATTAGCCAGTTACTACCCCAGAGTTCGAGCGTGGACCGTCACTAACCGAGCCCAGGTGCCTGGAGGACAGGCACGACATGTATTTGCAGTAGCTCGCAATCAGATTGAATTGTGGACGACTCGTGGTGCAGTTATTTGGCATCCCTTTGAGAATTCAGAGTTTCTTCGAGACCCCCCCTTGCATCATGCTCTTTTTCTTTCGTCCAGACGCTTTCAACTAGCTTCCTGCCCTCGGAATTTAGGCTTCTTCTGATATTTAGGGGAGCGTTGTTGGAGACAGATATATGATGTGGACGGTGTTCCTGATGATCCACACCCACATACCTCTACTCCCAGAGTCTATACTGATGAGGCTTTACAGGAGCATGTAGACGAGTGGTGGCCAGCTAGTGATTTTATTCTTGATGGCAGGGATTATATTTCATTTTGGCGACAGTATTACTCCTCCCCGCATGGAGGTAGTTTTGTGCATGCTGCCTCAGTTGACTTGGTTGGACCTTCTGCACTACGTAGTGGGCTTGTGCCCCCTATCATTCGTGATGTTTCACAGCCCATCCAGGTTTACTAGGCTCCACCGCCTCCACAGATGCCAGAGTACGGTTGGACTGTAGGCATTCCCACTACTACCGGGTTGATAGATATGTTGATATACCACGGCCAGAAGTGACGGAGTATCCCGATCCTTCTGTATTTACATACCAGGATCTTTATCAGATGACGCTGGGACTACGAGATGTTATGTACGCTGAGCACCGTCGGAGTTTAGATGAGTTGGCTGAGGTGACAGCCCGTCTTAACGAGCTTACGACCGCCGAGGAGGAGCGTTACAGACACAGACAGAGGGTCGACTGTGAAAACCCGTAACTTCCCCGTAAAGAAAAACGGCGGATAGTTCGAGAACAAGCCACAGAAGAACGCAGACGGAAGAACATTTCATTGTATATTACAACAATGCATCAGATTACAAGAATATACAGAGTATGAATAAATATTACACAGAAATACCAGAGATTTAAATTACATTTAAGTACATAGCAGCGGAAAATAATATAATACACAACTAGAAGAGATATACGGATACAAAGCTTTCCGGATATCATTCCAGCTGTAAACCATGATCCTGTGAATATAAATCTGCAAAACCAAAACTACTAGCTGCCCGTGTCAAAATAGGGGCACCCAGAGTTTAGGTCAAAACAATAAACTCCAGGTCAGTCATGGGACTGGTGTGAGAACTAAAACAGTTATTATTCTTTATTTTAAAGTTAGGTAAATCAAGGGACCACGTCGTATAACACGGAACGGGTTTCCTCCCAAGAATACCAGTGCATAGAACAAAAAGCGCAATGCTAAATAAAGAAAAATGAAGCTGTTATAAGACCCAGGTCCTATCACACAATGCAACGCAAGCCGGGGGATAGGGTTTTCCCTTATAACAGCCAAAGAATGCTTGATACGTTTAAAACAAATCATTTGATACTATTATAAGTGCATAGTGTATAAAACAACTTCAAATCATAAGTATCAATCATAGGCGGCATGGGTACCATATATCATGTCGCCGTACTAGTTCTACAATTAAAACCGCAAATGTCACGTATTTGGAAATTGGATTTCCATCTATGAACCGAGGCAAAAGATAGTCCTCAACCGATTCGAGACGCTCTAGCCTGTGTCTCAGGATCAGAGCTCGAGTGACCCTTGGATCGTCAGGGCCGGTCCACCGATGTGGATTAAACTTAAACCCTGAACATGCGTTCCCCCGCCCTATGGGGCGTAAATGAGCCAACGAATGACTCCATCGGACCCGGATCGTCCGATCAAACCGAGGCGCCTCGCAACAGCAACAACCACATAAGTCAAACTCGTCAGGGCGTGTAAAACCACTGACGCCACTTCTAACTAGAAAGAAACGCATGCCCTCCCTGAGGTCCGTCTCCCGTTTTTGGTTCATACCGGGTGTGAAACTCGCGAAGTAAACGTTACACAAAGCTACGCCACAAAGGCCGTGCTTTGATCATCACCACAAGACTTTGCTTTTCAACAGAAGCCTCGATCAATTGCCACTTAGGCATGCCACACAGGCAATTCACTCCATGCGTTTGATATCCATCAATATATAACCCCTGAGCTCGTACGTCTCAGAGAAAGCGTTAAGCAAGAGAATAAATTCTCCGCCGCCAAACATATATATATTTAATAGAGATCAATCACACAGACTAAAATCCAATGTCAGACACACAGTCCATTTACAAGTTCGTTCTGGGTCTGAACGAAACCGGAGGCACCTAGTACCCCGCATATCCATCGATCTCCAAGTACGTCTGGACGATCACCAACTGTTTCCATCTTCTTGGGTGTACAGCCCAATCAAGATCATCAGTAATCACGCAAACGACGAGAAGACTTCCGGTCTTCGACCACCGTCTTCATCTTCGATTTATTGTCGTATCAGTTATTCAGAATGGGATAAACCCGGTCTTTCTGAATAACTTGCGTATATATTAAACAAGTGTTACACAAACACAACATAAGCCTCATTCCAATTCAGAATATTCTTTGGGAAAGGTTCTCATTAATTTTATCAAAGATAAACTCTCTTAAATTTATTCTTTAATCTTCTTTTGAATATCAATTCAAACTAGTCGGCATTAGCGAACCACACCGAAGTAATCATTCATTTTATTTCCCAATCCCAACCTATTCATCCCATGAAGTAAAACTGGTCATACTTCATATCTAACACCACGGTGTTATCGGTAAATTCAATTACCATTTCACGTTCAAATCTAATTAAAGATTTAACTATCGCCTGGAGCAAAACTGGTGATACTCCATTCTCGATCATTTCAATCTAATTAAAGATTCATTAAAACTCCACTTAGTTTTAATCGTTAACTGGGTTAAAGAATCAGTGTCATTTAAAAACAAGGTTCACGATAAACCCAAAATCACATTCCATTAATTATCGGGTTAAAGAACGAGTGTTATTTAAAACACTGTCCACTATAAACCCAAAAATCAATATCAATTCAATTCCAATTAAATATCATTTAATTGGTACACTTCATTAAATCTAAATAAAAAGATTTAATCTTTTCTCAACTGGGTTCAAGAACAGTGTTAGTGAAGACACCATTCATGACAAACCCAAATCACATTTGATATTCAATATAAGGCTCTGAATAGAAAATATACCGGCTTATATTCAATATCAAATTCTACGATTAACAAATGCCGTATTGGAAATAACGGTATAAATATATATCTTTCAAATTTCCATAACAACATATGTATAATCACGAATTCCAACATCGAAATATTCCGAAGACAATTTCGATTCAAATCCACTCCAATGCAATCATTGGAAATTCTGGTTATTTTTAAAACCCTTTTCAAATTCAATTTATTTATTTAGAAATAAATAGAATTATAATTCTAGTTCAAAACTAGTTCATTTCGATAAAAATCTATTTTTATCTTTTCAAATATGGAGTTTTTCATCCCAATCCTTTCTAAATCATTTCTTATGATTTTACACAAATTATTAATATTTTTAATAATTTTATCAAGGTCCGTACAGTCGATTTCCATCAATGACCATCGAACTGCACTTACAGCGACCTTTTTCAAATTTGATTTGGACATAATTCCAAATCCAACCATTAGATTTCAAATTTCTAATATTCGTTAGAATGCTCTTTTCGATACGAACCCAACGGTTCCGGTTTTAGGAGAATCCGACGGTCGGATCTCCCGCAATATCCGTTTGAAGTCAATGGTCAAAATTCGCGAACTGCCGCGGCGCGGCGCGTTCTATTCAGGCCATTATAATATATATATAATATATATTTCGTCGATTTCTATTTAAAACGAATTTTATAAATCGTTTTAATTTCGTTTCAAAAACAATTTCAACTTCCATTTCATTTCAAATCAAAATTGAATTCTTCCTTATAAATTCGTTTTAAAATTCATTTCTATTCAATTCAAATTTCAATTCCATTTGAATTCAATTCAATTCGTTTTCGTTTTCCATTCGATTCGAATTCGTTTTCAATTCAATTCGAATTATGTTTTCAATTCAATTCAAATTGGTTTTCTATTCAATTGAAATTCTTTTCGTTTTCTATTCGATTCAATTCAAATTGGTTTTCTATTCAATTGAAATTCTTTTCGTTTTCTATTCGATTCAATTCAAATTGGTTTTCTATTCATTTCATTTTCGAAATCGTTTTATATTCAATTCATTTTCGAAATCGTTTTATATTCAATTCATTTCGAATAAAATCGATATAAATATCGTTCACGTCAAAATGGCGTCAATCTAATCAATACGGCTTCATATATTTCTATTTTCGAATATTCTACTTCAAATATTTCTTTTTCAAATATTTCTATTCAAATATTTCATTTCAAATATTTCTATTTCAAAACTGGAATGAGGCCCAAACAATTACCATATAATGTTAATTATATGGATTTTCTACAACACATATATATATCAACAACGATGAATAATCAACCATCATCCAAAGTGCATTCTACACTGTATAAGCATCAAATCTAAATATTCAGCGCTTATAACATCCTGTCAATCAATCGATCGACATACAACTAAACAATCGGGATTAGTGTACGTCAAATATCAGCCCAATACCCGTGTGGGGTTTCAAGCAATCACACTCAGATTTTTATTTGTGCAGTTGGGCGATGTGTAAAATTTATCGTCCCAATCAATGTCCTTCAAATAGGTGTACATAAACAAACCGTCCGGTTTGTAAATGAATATTTATTTATTCTCATTCACGTTAAAAATTATATTTTTAACGATAAAATATTTTATTCAGTTCATTTATTCAATAAAATGATATTTTTATTTTTCTAATTTATTTTAGAAAATTTCGGCGGTATAACGACACGATACTAGAAACGGGACGAGGCCTAGCCTTATCCTCGGTCTAGTGAAGGCCCACGCCATTCACACATCAATCAAATCAATTTCAATTCACCAAACAATTCGATTCAAATCAAATAATCCAACCAACTACACAACCAAACAATTTAACAAACAAGTCATCCATGGTCTGTGGATGATGGGTGTCGGGTGCTACTAAACACCGTCTGCATCCTAGTATATATATATATAACTAGAAAAATTAAATTGAAAGGTGAGAAGTTCTCACCGATAGCTATCCAACTTCACGACACTTCATTAAATCTAAATCTTCGTCGTTATCGCATCTTCGCCATCTTCGTTGCCCGTAGCCACTACACATACAAAAATCACACATTTTTATATTTTGATGTCTTTAAAATAAAAATCACATTTTTATTTATTCACTTTCAATTTAAAAATCATATTTTTACTATGCTATTCAATATATAAAAATCACATTTTTACTTCGATGTTCAATATATAAAAATCACATTTTTACTTCGCTATTCAATGTATAAAAATCTATATCTTTATTTCCAAGATCATATTTTTAAAACTAATGCTAGAGAAAATAAAATAAATAAATAAAATAAAAACTTACTTTCGTTCAACGGAGAGGGAGGAGGCATTCATCAGCGTTCGAGGGTGGTCAGAGGTTGAAGGGGATCAGCGGGGTGTTATTTGCAAAACCTAAATCATTGAAAATGGGATTTTTATTTGCCGGAGGCCCCGGGGTCGGAGTTGGGTGGTCTGTGGGGCGGCGCTGAGGTCGTGGGTTGTCGAGGAGGACGGCAGGGGGTTGCGGCAGGGGGTGCGTGGCCAGTGGTGGTCGGAACGGCTGATTCTGGGCGCGGGTCTTTATTGGACGGAGAGGAGAGAGAGGGGGAAAAAGGGGGGTCGCCTTGGGGTCAGGAGGTGGCGGCGAGGGTAGGGGTGGCCGGCGCTGGGGTGCGATGGCGCCTGGAGGACGGTGGCGGCGGGAAATCGATGGTGACGGGGCATCGATTTGGGGGAACGACGGGTTAGGGATTTAGGGTTTTTTTTTATATATATTTTTTTTGAAAATTGTGGCCTTCAAAATATATATATAACTCTCACATTCAACCACCAAAACGAACCCGCCGCCTGACATCCCTAGCTAAATACCCCCATTTCGGACACAATGGGATATGTCTCGTAACCCAATTCGGCCATTACAATCAGTTTTTACTTAAATCAAAATATAAATCTTTATAATTTTCGTTTGAACATACATTTTAATTTATCGGGGTCACATGCAGTCTCTAAAAATTCCATAAAAATATTTTCTAGTTTCGTATTGACGATACGGTCCTAACAAAACTAATTTCGTTGAATTCTGAGACCGTTTGAAAAATGGCTAATTTCCAGTCGATTAAAATCAACTAAAACTGGTCAAACGCGTTTTCCTTTGCCACGCTCACATATTGATTCGAAAAATTATGAAATTTGGAATCTAACAATAACTTTATATCACGGATCCAACAAAAGTGGTTTCGTCGAAATCCGAGGTCGTTTGCAAAATTCCCATTTTTAAGGGCCTGAATTCCATAGCGACTATTCAGAATTTTCAACTGGACATATCTTTTGATTCCCGCTATGAAATCTCGATTTTTCGGATTCGTTGGAAAGGTATTATCAATTAGATCCTAATGTTTTTGGTTTCACTAAAATCCGGATTATTTTGCACCCGGTACGTTCAATTGAAGTTTGAAATCGAATTATCGAACTACCGCGCCATTTTCAATTCTATTTATAATTATATATAATTATTTATATTCTAACGACGACATATATAATATATACGTTCCAAATATATATTCAAAATAAATTTCTCGCCGATATTGTTTAAAATAATCTATTTTAAATATTCAAAATTCGCTAAAATCGCCATAATAAAAATTTTAAACTGGCCCAGATTTTCGGGTTGTTACATCGACACACATGATGACAAGGATGAAGATGTGGAGATGGAGCCTGCGGATCTGGATGAGGATTAGCTGTCGCTTGTACATCAAGCATTCATGATGTAGTCGCTTGTATCTTTTGCATATGGTGGTGTCTTTTGTAGTAGCTTATGATATGCATGTATGTTTTGTACTTGTTTTACCTTGTCTGTGTGATATGCTTGTACCTGTTGTGTTGTATTATGTAGTTTGCGTACTTGTGCGTTATATGCAATGTATTTGTTCGTTCTCATGCATGTTTGTGCTTTATATGTTATGTGTTTGTTCGTTCTCATGCGTACGTTGTGTTGTTATACGGAACCATTTAAACTAATACAAGATAACAACGGGATATTTGATACAAAACAAATACAAGGTTTCTGACAACGATTACGGTTACAGTACAGGAGTAGAAATACTAAAAAACTGAAGGTACAACAAATTATAAAAACACAACAACGGATGCTAGAAGACGCCTAATTACCACGGTTAAACCGCAACTGCCCCATTTCATTTTCGAGTCTTCTGATTGCTTGCTCCTGGTCGTTAGCATATGTTATTGCCCTTGGTGGGAAAGGTTCATCTATCCATTCCGCGTAAGTGCAACCACTCGGAAAGAGTGGACATTGCTGAATGCGCCTACCTATATCGTTGCCAGTTACTCGAACCACAACTTGAACAGCATAGCCGCAGTAGCAACAAACTGGACGAGAATCAACTTCCTGTTCGTAAGAACTTTGTACATACGGAACTTGTCGTGGCTGAGCGACGGACTGCTCGCACGAAAGGTGCACATGTGGTAGTTGAGCATCATGTCGACGCTGTGCGTTAGCCAGTTCGTTCCTTCGTGGTTCCCAAGGTGTTGGTTCGGTTAGCCATTCAAGTTCGTCTGCGAAATCCTGGTCTCTAATTTGTTTGTATGTCCGTTCATCGGAATCTGTAGAAGATGACATAGGTGTGGGATCAACAAATGATATTTGGAGATAAAGGTGTATGAGGTAGATGAGGTGTGAGTTGTTTGACAGGTATTTAACGACGATTTCGTCAAGAAAATAAAATAACTAAAGAATAGAATTATAAATTGTTTACGAATAACGAGGACGACCCCAATATTGCAAAGGCCAAAGGAGTAAAGGGTGATCCAAAATTGCTCAGAAAAAGATGACATGACTGTATATGAGTCTAAACTAGCTGACATTGATTTGAAAGCATACTGTTCTCGACCCAACTTTATTAACTTATTCGTTCAATTGGCATGTGGGTGGGGACGTCCCCGTATATTTAACTCATCTGTATAAAGTAAAAGCTACTGTACACCTGTGAATCCACTTATTAAAATAAGTAGTGGCAAACAAGCTCGTATCTCAAGGTAATTCGGTCAATCGAACTGGAAACACTGGTTAAATTGATTATAGGATGATTCAAACGTAAACCAATTTAAAAGTACTTCATTCATCCGAACTAGAAACACTTAATAAACAACATAGAACTGGAACCTAGAAAATAAGGAAATGCGAAAACAAACAACCAACAATTTCAAAGTATAACAACAATAAACAGGAACTTAGTTTGTAAGCAACGACACTACGAATTTCTGACAAACCCAAGTCTAGTTGCCTCAGCAACTATCTTACTCAAGCGTCTTATTTCCGCTTGCGCTTCCAAGGCGTACTGCAGTCCTCGTTCGCACATTTGCGAGTCAAGCCACTGCATAAAATTACAACTTTGGACTTCGTTCGGGTAATACCGGTGGTCCTCGAATCCCGCACAACCAAAAAAACGACGACCAACATTTTGTTCCGTTTTAGCTACGACCACGACCGATTCGTCTCCACAACGACAAATTGGGTACTCTCCACCCGGTACTATGGGGCCAATGGGGTGTAGGGGCTCGACAACACGTCATTTGTATAATATCTGTCTACCAGGCCTTTGATTTGCAACAGCTGCGCGTAAACGAGCAGTGTGCGAATTTTTTTTCGTCTTCGGCGGAACGGAAGTATCCTCATTATCTTGAACAACTTTTTCCTTGCCCTTCTTACTACGTAGGCCTTGCCGTGACAGTTCAAACGCATCGTAGCGTTTGTTCATCTCTTCATCATCAATATCCCAGTTTGCCATTGCTGAATCAGATACGAGTTAAGGGTAAAAAGATAAACTTTAATACGGTATGAAGTGTTGGTTGTTTATAGGATGAAAATATGGCATATTTTTATACCTATTTGTGAACAAGATGGACACATTATTGGCAGACAACTGCGCTTTCACGGGATGACTAGTAGAGCACTAAAATTCAAATGTGTTACAGTGATGAAAAAAGTTATGTCTCCCGAATCAATTAAAGCCTGTAAAAGCGATGCGACCTCTCATATGATTCACATTATTCCAGCAGACATAATAATGCTCTAGAAGATAGTAGTTGGTAAGCTTAATTGGCTACGGTATCAATTGAATGGCTAAAGAACTAAAGGTCCTACGTGACACAAAGTAAAAGGATCTAACCCTAAATACATGGACAGCATGTTACGTAAAGTAACAAATAACACTAAAGGACGGAAACTTTAATTAAGGAGGAAATAGTGAATAGTGAATCAAAGCATGGGACACAATTTTATTGCTATACATAGATGTGCCCTTATTTCAGTCAAGCACAAACTATTTTACAGCAACTACTAAACCGATGAGTGTGTTAAAAAGGTTATGGTGCTGTTCTTCAAGCTCTTCATCCTCTTCAACATCTGACGAGTATATTGACCGCCGTAACAAACAACAACAGGCATTTCAAGAAGAAACAAGATACGCGATAGAACGTGATATTGCTGAAAGCTCAGCTTCAACCCAAGGTGGAAGCGTCGTCGGTAGAAAAGATGTGCGATATGGACGCGACTACCCCTCTGGTCACAATCAACTAGTCAAGGACTACTTCATCGCAAACCCAGTAAACGGAGAGGTATATTTCCGTCGAAGATTTCGTATGTCAAAAACGGTGTTTGCTCGAGTACTAAGTAAAGTGTCCGCAAACAACGTATATTTCACACATAGAAGAAATGCAATCAACGAACTTGGCATCTCACCACTTCAAAAGGTTACTGTTGCACTACGTATGATTTGTTATGCAAGTTCTGCTGACTCTCTCGACGACAAAATTAGAATTGGGGAGTCAACTGCAATGGAATATATGAAACAATTTTGTAAAACCGTCGTACGAGAGTTCGGTGATGAGTATCTTCGATCTCCAACGCCTCATGACACTGCGAGGTTATTAGCAATGGGAGATCAACGCGGTTTTCCAGGTATGATGGGTAGCTTGGATTGTATGCACTGGACATGGAAAAACTGTCCAGTAGCACTGCAAGGCCAATATAAAGGCCATATGAAAAAAGCTACAATGGTGTTAGAAGCTGTTGCTTCATTTGACCTTTACATATGGCATGCTTTTTTTGGCGTTCCTGGTTCTCTAAACGATATTAATGTTCTACGACAATCTTATTTATTTAACGATTTATATAATGACCTTTCACCTCCTTGCAACTACAAAATCGGTGACAAAGAACATTCTGTTGGTTATTATCTCGTGGATGGAATTTATCCAAAATGGAAGACGCTGGTGCAAGCATACAGAAAACCGAACAATGCAAAAGAAGCCTTATTCACGAAACAGCAAGAGAGTCTTAGAAAAGATATTGAACGAGCTTTTGGTGTACTACAAGGTAGATTTCATATACTTCGAAACGAAGTTCACTACCACGATAAAGCAGTTATAGCCGACATTATGTACTGTTGCATTATTTTACATAATATGATTGTTGAGGAGGAACGAGGAGGATATGAACTCCAACTTCGTAACTACCCGGACATTGCAGTTGAATTTAAGAAAAAACCGTATAAAGACCCAAATACGTTTGCAGAATACTTGCAACGACTTGAAGAAGTCCGAGATCCACAAGCTCATCTAGAATTACGAGAAGAGCTAATTGAGCACTACTGGGAGTATGCGGGAAACCAATAGTTAATTAACTGCTTAATGTTTCGATTCATGTCTTTATTATCTACATTTGTATGCCAGTACGTCCGGTAGTTTAATAGTTCGTTTTAAATTAATGGTTGTATGCTTTGCTCTAAGAATATTTAATACATCTAAATAACATCCATAAAATACAAGAACGTAACTGAAATACTTAAAGTACAACAAGGTCTGCAACCGGTACTAAAATGAAACTGCAACATACTCTGAAAAGGAAATGGACTAATCTACGTTACGTCTCTGGTACTCTTCAAGACGTTTTTCCATGTACCTCCTCTGTATCGGATTTAAATCATCTAGCTTGACACTCATAAGAACGAAATCATCTGCATTTTGTTGCCGAGCAAGCTCCGCTTTTCATAACTCCAATTCATTGATTCTTGTTTGTTGCATCTCTTCGTGTCTTCTTTGCCTTTCCTCCCCTCTCTCTCTTCTCTCTCTCCTAGCTGCTTCCTTCGCTTCCATATACTCCCTATTCGATTCCTTTGCAACTGCCATACGTCCATCGAGTTGCTCGTAATACTGACTGTAATCTTTCGTCGGTTTCTTGTTCGCTTTATACCTCCCAGGGGGTCGTCCACCTGAACTTGTTGCAAAAGGTGAGTCTTCAGATGGATTTGTGCTTCCGGGGCTTACATCTTCGATTGGTATCAACGGCATAAATCGTTGCATGGTATGTTCATGTCGCATGTTGCTCCATTTATCTTCCCGACATAGTATGTCATAGCATTTTTGCAAATTAAACGGTTGGTTTTTTGATTTGGCCATATACACAGCATTTGCTTCGCTAAGCTGCGTAACATTACGTAACATAAAGGAAATAATCTAAAAACACATAAAACAAAACAAGCTTGTTATAATTTATTACCATGTCCATGTCGTTTGCTCCACTTTGCTGTCTACTCGCCAACCCACTCATTATCCCATTCCAAAGTTGACAGCTAGCATTGATTCTCTTCCATGACTGCTTCAACGAGTCGACCGAGCGTGTAGGATTATGTGGACTTCGACCGTTGAATAATTTACAAACCGAATTCCAAAATGAGTTTTCAGTTTGGCTAGTGCCTTTCACGTTATCTTTGGAACACTGAACCCAGCAAAATGCTAGTTCTGCTTGTTCATCAGGTGACCATTTTACCATTTTCTTCGCAAGAGGACGAATCCCAGCAAAATCAAAAATCTCACTGCTATCATTTCCCATTTCGTCGTTTTCAAGACCATTATCCCTGAATAACATGTTTAAATTCCTGGACAGATTGGGAGAGGTATTCGGAAATGTCGATTGATGTTGGCTGCTAGGGGAAGAATAGGGTTGACTGAAATAAGATTGTTGAACAGAGGGGTTACGACCATAGGTGGAAACTTGAGTGTTTTGAAAATGATTAGAATTTTGCTGTGACTGGTACAGGTTAGGATTTTGCTGTGGAAGATAACAATTTGAAGTGTTTTGCATTGTACCTGAACTAAAATGTTCGTTGCGCTGATACAACTTTTGCGTTGGAAACTCTTGCTGATCATGAACATAATCAAACGGTTTCGGAAAGCTTTGGGTCGGTATCGTCGCTTTTCCTTTATTATTCTTGCTGTTTGTTTTCTTCGACATTGCAACTGGATGTTGTAAATTATACTACTTTGATGGTTGAGTAAAAAGATAGAATTTTGTGTGTTTTGAAAGTAAAAAATAGGTTGTATTTAAAGATGAAAGGGTATAGGAGAGAGAGGAGCGGGAAGGGAGCAAAGGCTAGTAAAATAGCCGTTGGACCTTAGCCGGCTTATTTAAAGCTGGCTAAGGGGGGAGCGGAATTAATTCCAGCCCCCTTAACCGGCTTTAAATAAGCCGGTTAAGGTGAGAAAGTTTACACCTTAACCGGCTTATTTAAAGCCGGCTAAGCTTAGCCGGCTTTAAATAAGCCGGCTAAGGTGTCCAACCAAAGCAACCAACCAGATTGCTTTGGCAACCTTGGGGGTTGCCAAAGCAACCCCCAATTGGGCAACTGGCCCCGCGTTGGGGGTCAGTTGCCCATTGACCAACCCCGCGTTGGGGTTGGTCTAATGGTTGGTTTGATTAACCACTTTAAGCATACCCTCCAAATTTTGTATCGTTCAATCCAAGCATCCTAGCTCAAGTACTTGAAAACCCATCTAGTCCAAACTATGGTTCAATCTAATTCGTGTGTAAAAGATCTTCAAAACAAGTCAATGAGTTACGAAATTACAGGGAGAACATCAAAATGGAATAAGGAACATAATAAAAAGAGTAACCAATCAAATCCAAGCTAAGGATATGGCTTGGTATCAACTCATCCCCTAGAATTTGGTACCAAGTCACCACGTTAACTCAGGTTGGTCATATCTCTAGGCATGATCTTGAGTTAAGAGCAGAAGAAACCAGATGGAAAAAAGTCCAGTCTAAATTGCTCTCCTACTCCCATAAATATAACATCACTTGTGACATGAACTAGATATCCTAGACTGGCTGCCAACATGCTACTGGAATCGTTTTAGTAAGCTTCTTCACTTGCACAATAATCATGAAGAAGGTTGTGATCCGATACGATCTTACAAAGACTATCAATCAATGAAAGAAACTTATAAAAAGCTTCATTAACAGCCTAACCACTATGGAAATCACTCGTTTTCTCTCTCTGTGTTTCCGTTTTTGTTTCTCTTTTGTTTATTTCATCTATTTTCTACTAAAACTAGTTTGCAATCTGTATTAGTGTTAATCCATTTTTAAAGCTAATATTTTGTGCTTTCATTGAGAAAATCAAACAAAGTCGCAGATCTGGCTATCCACTTTAGATCTAACTAGTCTGAAAGTTTGATTTATAATTTGAGCTTTGAAAAGTTCCATGCTACCTGTAATTTGAAGAGAAGGATCCATTTGAGTGGAAACAATGAATCTAAAAATACATTCAACAAAGTCCGATGGAAGATCCTCTCGACCATAGGTGGAGGAGGTGATATATAATGTCCATATGTAGAGACTAACAATCAGCATGTGAACCCTTCTGACCAGAACATAGTCAAGAGGATGGAGCTTGATGAGGTGGTCGGTAGCATGAATTAGAGATTGAGAATGGATCAAAATTCCTTAATGGACAAAATAGATGCTTTGTTTAATCTGCAACTTAGGAATGACGTTAGAACCGGAAGGGGGAACGTAGTTCTAGAAAAGCATGAAAACTCCTCTTTCTTTGGTAGACAAAAAAGGAATTTGGCACAAAGGTAGAAGGTAGGTGTAGTTAGAGTTAACGTGAACATAGCTGGAGGAAACAAGATTGCACCTCATGCTAGAAATCTTGGGGCACAGACAAATTTTCAAATGGACGTTATCCTAGACTATGAGAAAGTGTATATACCAAATAATTGTCAAGACCTTAATTTTGTCAATCTTGTAGTTGGAGGTAGTGTTGGGGCCAGTACTAGAAGTGGAATTTAAACTATTGATGTACAACCAATCGTGCAAGCATCAAATTCTATTAGAGTGGTTCTCCTAGATATAAGAGGACCTAGGCTACAAAAAACAAAACAAATCATGATTGCTTACTGAGTAAAACACTCAAGGCTTCTCCTAACAGTCGTCTAATAGAATACCATGCAAGTAAAGAGTATGTTATGGTATGATTGAGAAGGCAATGAAAGAAAGCAAGAGAAAAATGGAAAAAAGGAAAAATCACATTTGTAGGCTTATTTACAAAAAGTATTACATGATTAGCCATGTTTTAGAAATAGTAACAAATATAGGCCTGTTTTGTTCGGGGAGTGATATTAGTGCCTTTTGAAAACTCGCCTGTGTATTTGGGTCATTCCCAATCTTGATATGTACCCACTAGTCTTCTCATAATTTGAAACATACTCAACCACATCTTCTCAGCTCAGCCATATGTTCAAAATGACTTCGTAAACAATGGTGGAGCAAGAGGTTAACTCGTACCCAGTTTGCTGCCACTATGGATATATGGCTGAAGTTGTCGTATCTGATGATGGCGAAAACATTGGTCGTCGATGTCTTCTTTGTTCCAATTATCCCACGGATGCAATTTTTCAGAATGGATTGACGAACCACTTTGTCCTAAGGGCATAGCATATGCGAATGAGCTGGAGCGAGAAATTAGACGTCTCAAAAAACTCCTGAAGGACTTGCAATTTAACCATAACCACTAGTGTTTCTATTATCCGTCGTCGTTGTAGATTTTTGAAGTTTAGTTTGAATTATTGTATCATCCGTTGTCGTTGTATCTTTATGAAGTATAGTTTGAATTATTTTTTGTGGGTTTGTAGTACTTGGAAGATTAATATGAAGTACCGTATGTTTTATGTCTTTGAAGTTTGAATTAAAGCTTTGTCTGTTTGCAGGTTTGTACACTACACATTATGACATAAAGATGAATTGACAACTAGTTTGAATTAAAGCTTTGTCTGTTTATGTGTGGTACAATATGCCAAATATTTGATGATATGATCAGGTGATTTGACTAGACACTGATAAAGTTGGTCCAATATTTCAAAATGGTAATCCATTGTGATAAAGCCAATGTATGGAAGAATGCCAATGCTTTATTTCGAATTTGATGATACAATTAAAGCTGTCCCAATTCTGATTCAAGCCTTGTCACTATTGAAATTGATTCTACTTTATTTTGAATTTGGTGACATGATTAAAGCTCTGCCAATTCTGACTTGACGGTGACGTTGCTTAGATGGTTTCCCTATTTCATAGCTCTTCAGCACATTATTTCTCATACACTTCAATCTTATCTTCAAATAACTTCAAGAAAAATAAACTCGCTCAACAATGACACCTACTTTTATTCCTACACTTTATTACTACGATGGTGAATTGGTTGTAGATATGAACCAAAATGGAAGTTATGTGAGAGGATTTTGCAAACCAGGGAGAGTTCGAAGGGGTTGCACACTTGATGCTTTGAAAGAAACAGTTTTGCAGGCAACCAAAATTAACTCTCTCGAATATGATATCGAGTTGTCAGTCAATTGGCCTACTGATTCGGGGATGAGAGTCGTAACACTTTTAGAAGATGAAGATGTGCAAGTAATGTTTTCTGCTGCTAAGAAATCGAATGAGTTGTTTGTTGGAAAAACAACAAAAGAAATCATGGAAGATGTCGTGGAAGAAATAATCACACCGCCTATAGTTAGTAGTGGTTTAGGTTATTTCACAGAAATGTTGCAAACTCATGATCCATCACTCATCTTTAGTTCTCCTTTGTACACCAACCCGTATTGTCCACCAAATGTGGCTGAGCAACAACAACAACAAGAAGAACAACAAACTAATCAGTCAAAACTATTAGATATGAGCAAAAGGTATGTGTTCCACATCATTTTAGTTTTATACCTAATCATTGAAATGTTAGATGTAACTGAAATGCATTTAATAACAGATTGACTGTAGAACCCGAAGAAGACCGGGGTGAAGGTCCTTCACAACAGGCCGAACAAATTGACAACATGGCGGTTGCCACGACAACTATTGATGATACATGCTGGACCGAAGTCAACAATGAACCACTAAACTATGACTTTTCAAACATAGTAGATCCCGAAGAAGATGGTGATGAAGTTCAAATGGAAGTACCCATGGATGATGATCTCTGCACGACGCAAATGATGGCGAGATCTGTAGTGGCTAATCTAGAGTTTTCTGGTGAAAAATTCTCGGCTGCCTGCGTACAAAATGGCTTTGTTGTTGGGATGGTATTCCAAAACAAGGGACAATTTCTCCACCAACTTACGGAATGGTCTATTCTGCACGGTGTCTCGTACAAGCCAATCAAGTCGAACAAAACAAAATACACCACTATATGTAATGTTGATGTTATTTGTCTATGGCGAATACATGCTATAGTGTCGAAGAAATCACAAACTGGCTGGTGGGAAATCAGAAAGTTGCCTCACGATCATAACTTTGTCAACCCTACGATTAATTCCAACCACAAGCAAGCCACTTCTGGGTTTCTTGTATCCAAAATCATGTCTTTTGTGAAGGCCAATTTGGATATCCCATCTGGGACGGTGCAAGTGCTTGTCGACGAGCATCTCTTCATCAAAATCAGTTACATGAAAGCTTGGCGAACATTGAATAAAGCGTTGGAAAAATATACAGTGACTGGGCTGAATCGTATTCGTACTTGCCTCAGTATTTTGAGGAAATGAAAAGAAGCAATCCAGGTTCAGTAGGACATATAGTACACGATGATATTAGGGTATTTGAGCGTGTTTTTTGGGCATTTGGTCCTTCCACTGCAGGGTTTGTACACTGCCGTCTAGTGCTCTCAATTGACGGGACACATTTGTACGGTAAGTACAAGGAATACTGCTAGTTGCTACCGCTGTAGATGTGGACAAATGCATGTTCCCATTAGCTTATGGGGTGGTCGAATCTGAATCATATGATAGTTGGGCCTGGTTTTTTCATGCATGCATGCGTTCATTTATAGCATACGAAATCGACACATTACATTTATATCTGACATAATGAAAGGGATCCTAAGTGCTTTGCAGCATAGATGGGAAGAACCTCACAAACATAGGTTCTGTGCAAGGCATCTGAAAGCAAATTTTCAAGCTATAGGTCATCGAGACAAGCGACTTGTGGGCTTGTTTTACGCTGTTGCATGTGCTTCAAGAGTGGTTGAATACACAAAACTCAGAGAAGAAATCAAGGCAACTAAGCCGGAAGCACATACCTGGACTGAACGAAGTCTATAGAATTGTAAAGAAAGCTGGGCTCTTTGCAAAGATGACGGTGACCGCTTTCATATTATGATGACCAACGCATCTGAAAGTTTTAATGGTGTACTAAAAGGCGCTAGACCCTTGCCTATAAAGGTGTTGGTTGCAAGAACGTTCTTCTGATCAGTTGAATATTTCTATAAGAGGCGGGAAAAAAGGGAGGGTCTGAAATCAAAACTTACTCCAAAATGGGAAGCTAAAATTGAAGCTTGTGCTATTGAAGCAAGGCGTAGGCTTGTTCGATTTGGTTGATATAAATGGCAAGTGATTCACTAGTACGGAGATGAATTTGATGTTGAGATCGACGGTTCTAATGTCACCTGTACATGCAAAATCCCACTTCTGCAGAAGATACCATGTGCTCATGTGATGGCGGCTTGTTCAGCATAAGATTTTGGTAGTAATAGAGCACATCATGATTTTGCTTCTGAATGGTACTCCATTCAAAATTATAGAGCTACATACGACCCAGAGTTTAATCCTATACGCGATAAGAAATACTGGGACCCGTACAACGAGCCACGAATATTAGCTCTACGTATAAGAAGACATGTTGGACGACCTAAATCAACGAGATTCAAAAATGTTATGGACGAGCATCAAACACCCAAAACAAAAAGGTGCAGCAAATGTGGAACGCAGGGACATAACCGAAAGCGGTGTACTTCAGTAGCCTAAAATGGAGACGTATGTTTTTTGATGCGATGTCAGTTTTGCATTTCGTGTATCTGTATTTCTTATGTTTTGAACTTATCTATCCTTAATCGAACTATGTATCTCTTTTATATTTGAATGTTATAATTTGGTATTAGTTTTATGTTATTTGGTTAAGCAACGTATACTATTTAGATGTCGCGGTAGTTCGTAGTTTAACGTTTTGAACTTCCTTCGAATATATAGGAATCGTTATACTTCGGATTTCATTGAAATAAAAAAAGTTCGAATCTACACAACTGTATTTTAGTAATGGAACAAAAAAATGAAGATTTCATATTATATAAATTGAGTTATGTCCAAATTAAATTACCAGAAAGTCACTATGGAATTTAATACCAAAATGAACACGGGCACGCTTTGAAAACTCGCCTTCGTGCGAGTTTTGTAAACCCGCCTTCATTAAGTCCAAATAGGTCTATTCCTTTAATTACTTTTAGAACAAGGCTATTGGTGTAATACTCTTTACAGACAGGGCTAACTAAGAAAAAAAGCCCATAATGATAATTAATGCGCCACATTCCAAGTTGAACTCCATTCGTTCAGGAAATCTTAAATGACGGATACCCTAAGAAGTTTGTTATGTTTATAATGCCTTATTATAATGGAACAACTGATCCAAAGCTGCATTTGTTTAAGTATGAATGTCACACGGATTATGCTACAGCTACATATGTTGAATGGTACAGATGCTTTCCCATCTTCTTAGAAGGAATGACTTGCATGAGGTTTATCGAGCTTCCACCCCGGCCCATTTCTAGGTTCAAGGAGTTAGCTAAAAAATTCATGGAGCAATTCAGGTCCTATGCTACTTGGCCTAGGGACGTATGTCATTATCTGGGTTATTTCAAGGACCCCAAGTGTAACACTCTAGGATTTAGCATTAATTAAATTAGTTATTTAGTTAAATTCCAAACATGGAATTTGATCAAACGATGGATTTGACTATGAAACTTGCACTAATGCGTTTATGATGGAATTTTGGTCAATTTTTATGTTTGGAACTTTGCAAACAGAGTCCATATGAAAGGGTTTCGGATGAAATACTAAAATGGGTGAAAAATAATTAATCAACTAAACATAAATTAAATGGTAATTAAAATTACCATTATTACCCTACCTTTATAGAAGGAAAGTTGATTGGGTAGTCGACCGCCCCATGCGACCAGTTGGTCATAGTTTCTTGTGGGGACTAGGGTTTTAAGCTATATATTATTATATTGACGAACATGTTTTTATTAAAATGAATCTAATGGTTTTGTTCATTTGAACGTCTATAAATAAAGGTCTAAACCCCTTATTCTTTGCTCATAGTTTCGAAGGCAACATCAAAGCTCTGCCATTTTCACTTCTCTGACTTATTCCAAATCTTCTAAAATGTAAATCATTTTTCTTTCAAACAAATAAGAATTGAAGAAGAAGAATCTTGAAATAAGAACAAAGGTTGGTTCTGTATATTAGGTAAACTTCTTTTACTTTTTTTTCCAGTTCATTTTCGGATTTATAAACTTATATATATATATATATATATATGCTTGTCCGCTTTTTATATATATTATAAATCTATAGGGATTTGGAAATATAAGCCTAAAAGTTGTGTTCTGATTTGTATTTGGAATAACTTTCGGGTGATTAGGAAATCAATTTTTTGTTTCTAATATCAAATTTACTTCGTTTTTGTTGATATGAAATTGTGTTCCTAAAACCTGATATGTGTTGTCAGCTTTTCAATTAGAGTATTCATATCTTGCCTACAAGTCCTTCATATCTTGTGGTTATAGTGTACACCCTAAATCTTGAAATCAACCCCTAAATATTATTAGATTTGTGTAGTTGTTTATTCTAGATTTGTAGGATTGGGTGTAATTTGTAATATTTGTGCAATTTGTTATCTTGATTTATAAATCTGTTTTTACTTGGTATTATTTGGGGGTTTTGCTTAATTGTTGTAAATTATCCCTTTTTATTCTTTTAAATACAATGACATTGTTTGAAATCTACAAGGAATACTGACAAAACCCAGGAAGAGATCTGTAAATTCACATATTTTATATGTAGTTTACATCATCTATTCCAAATAAAAACATTACTTATTCCTTGTGATTTTGGATGTAACAATATTTCCTCTTTTTAAATATTTGGGTACGTTTAAAAGAATTATAGAAAATAATTTTTTATGAAATTTTTTATCCCAATAAGACTGAACATTAAAATATTTTTCTGGTCATTAGTGTGGACTAAAATGTAAAATAGTAAGAATTTAAAATAATTAGTAACTACATGAATATCGCGCTAAAGGCACACACACATATTATAAATCTGTCTGTCCAAAATATACGTGATAACGCTATTGTTGTTATCAATTATGCAAACATGAATTATGGTTTTGAATTTGAATGTTTCCCATTAATGACGGGTATATAATAGTATTTTCTGTAATGAATGGAAATAAGTATTTGTAATTGTTATATTTATCAGAAATAAATGTGGAGCAAACTACTATAATCCATTTTACCTATAAGAAAATAGAATATAAGAATTGCTTACGTGGAAGTCTAATTTTCTTTCCTATGTGCCTTTCTCACTTCTCATGACTCCTTTTTTACCGAAGAAAAAAAAACACGCGAGTACCCACTATCTTTCTGCAACTTACCCTTTTCTTTTGGAAAATAAAACCTTTTTCGAACGGTTCGTCCCATCTCAGACAAATTTACTCTTCCTTGAAATAAATCTCCTTTCATCCATGAGACCGTTGAACTTTCTACTTCTGCCGCTTTGAAATCATTGGGATTCCTCCATGACTCAAATCTCCTATTTACCTGAATTAGGGTTACTAAGCAAAAGCGATAAAATAGTTTTCTGTTGTAACCCTAATTATAACAATACTAACAACGATCCTGTTAGCAACACATTGTTGAGATAGCTTTGACGAAGACGCAGATTGAAGACACAACTGCTTTACTCCAGGTTTCCCTTTTTTGTTCCTTTTCAAAATAAGTTTTTCTTCAATTTATTAGAGTTGGGAACTTTTAATGTTAATCCAAAAAATTGCGTTAACATAAACGGAAGCAGAGAACCCAGAGAAGATCACCTTAATTTAAGTTTACCTTTTAATTTTGAATTCAAATTATGTTTTCTAAACTTATCGGGTTTGAAAAAAATTTCATTTAACCCAACTATAGAAGTCCAAAATTTGAACAAACTAACTAAGATTTAGATGATGTTAATTATGATTTTGCCATAAGATAATTTATTAGAAACCCTGTCAAATCTAAAGATACATGTTCCCATAGTTCAAATTATAATGTCATAAACTGGGGACCTGGGGTGGAAACTCCTATTTTATTGTGATGGTTTCACACCAGCCATAATTGGTTGCATTTTGTTCATTGCATATCAGTCCGCAAATAATTGTTTTGAGTAGTTAACATACTATTCGACTAATTTTAGGTAGTTTGTAAATAGTTGAAATCTGAAAAAATGTAATACAACGCAACTGGACATTGCGCATACAAGGTATTAAAATCAAACTTTACGTCATTAGAGACCAATAAACATTTGGCTTATTTTGACCATTTATCATTGAAACCTTGAGTCTTGCCTGACCAAAAAAAAAGTCATTTGCGTTGTTTAACCCTTACCAATACTGGAAATGATTACTTTGATTGCTTTTGTCATTTTATGCCATGATTAATTTGTAACCACTTCAGATATTTCCAAATTAAAAAGTTTTACACTTGAATATATGTTTTGTCTGTTACGGGGAGGGAAAATGCCAAGCAAATGGCGATTCGCGTTCTGATCTCTATATCCATAAATTGCTACACATTAAGCCTGAAACCGTGTGACACCCCACGTCCGTTAATGTCACTCACAAAGGGAATGCATTAAGTTTCTTGGAGTGTTATAGTAAACATAACGGAAATATTACAGGACAGACATATATAATAACAGCGGAATAAAAACTTTATTTATCATAAGATACCGTGGTCAAAAAAGCATCACATGTCTGAAACACAAAAGCCCATTACAACATAAAAGCCATTGTCTTGTACTTCAACAATATCAGAGTACATAAAAAAAAATCCCCAAAAACAAATATAGCCATAGCAACAAGGATAAGAGCTCGAGCCATATATATCAGCAGCTCTAGCAAAAGTAAGCAGAATCACGGTCAAGCACTACAAAAAAATGCTTAATTAATAGCAACTAGAATAGCACAAAAAAAAAATACTCGCTATGGTAAAGACAGGCTAGTGTTTCGTGGGCATTAAGCGTATTAATCGCTCTCATTATCACATAACCCGAAATTTAGCCGCCTAAAACTTTCGTTTCCCTCCTTAACGTTGCCTTTTGTTTCCCTCCCTCTCAGCATTGCTTTTTGTTTCCCTCCTCAATGTTGCTTTCTTTCCCAAATTCCAAAAAGTTTTGAATCTCCTTTCTCCTCTCTTCCGTTCCAAATTCCAAAAAGGGTCTCCTCTATCCTCTCCTTTCCTGTCAAAGAAACGCTGAACTCCACTCCGTGCCTGACTCAAATCAACGTCGCGGCGATTCCTCCATAAACGCTCGAAGCCGTGAAACACAAGAACCCGTGAAGCGCATGAAGCGGTCAATTTGGTATAAATTGGTATAAATTCCTTTTCTTTTTTATTTTAATTCTGAGTTTAATGTGTCAATTTGGTATAAATTCCTTTTCTTTTTTTATTTTAATTCCAAGTTTAGTGCGTCAATTTGTATAATAGAACTATGACTTGTTGGTAGAATTGTAGGTTTGCTTATGTTATTCCCAAGACATAAAAATATTTGCACAATATCTTGAATTACAGGCCATTTAAGAAAGAAAAGAGAAATAATTGAAGTAGAAGCAGCAGGTGGTTAATGTTAGGTCCAGCAAGTACCTCACCTTGTTTTTGTCTCTAGTACCTTTTATTATATATGCTTTTGACGCTGATGTCTTAATTAATTAATTAATTAATCCATTTTTGGACTTTTTTGGCTTTAAAAAACAAATGATATTTTATTTATTCAACGAAATCTATCTGTCTTTACGAATTGGATAACGTATGCCTATTATTGTTGGATTTCTCATAGGGCATATGCATCTTCGACTTTTAAGAACATATACTAGTATTACCGCACAACGGTGGGAAAACCGACTGTTAAAATGTTCAATATAAAATCAAATTATTTGTTAAAACATATTTGTTAAACTTTATTTTAATTCAAATGAGATCATGCATTTTTTTATATCAGATAAAAATAAAATAAACATTACTAGTACCACCGCATAACGGTGGGGAACCGACATTTAAATTGCATAACTTAAAAAAAACTAGTTTTTTTTATTCATAGTTGAATATCGAAAACTAATGTGATTGATAATATTTAAAATTAAATAAATTTATGGAGTCAAAAGTGGAGAAATTAAAGTTTGTTATATTTTTTAATTTTATTACATTTTGTAAATAATCTATGTAGATGAATCAAAAGATATTGTAGTTGAAATATGATATTAACGGTAAATCTGGAGTAAATTTGAAATTTAATGGATATTTCGGAGAAACTTTAGGCATTAGAATTTGAACCATTAAAAACATCGGACAATGCTGCTAGATTTGAGGCTATATTCATTGGGATGGACAAATTAATTTAGCCTCTTACAGTAGGGAAACCTCCCTAACGGTCGGTTTGATTAATGCAAAAACTGTAAATATTATAATTTTCATGTTATGATTGAAAAATCGTTTTCGAACAAAAAAATACTGGACACTGTTATTTTGTATTAATGATTAATTTAACTATACTACTGGTATTAACTCAAATGCAGCACCATTGATATCAAACTACAAATAAATATGTACACTTTTATTTTTCAATAAATGAAAATAAAATAACATATGAACAAAAAAAAATCAATCAATTAATAACGAAATGATTAGCGTTATGTCTGAGACTCACGCAGAATGCGGGGTAGGTTTGCGCTACTATTCATGCTTAGGAAAGATTGTTTACATTATAGCTGGTATTGTTGGACTAATGTGTTGGCTTTTGTTGGAAATTCTAAAGTTATGTTTTTCGAACCTTTTTCTATGTAGTTTCATGTTAATAATATTATCTATTGCTAACTTCTTTTTTTGATTAATCATGAATATTACATTTAGTCATCAATATTCAATATATTTACCGAATCCAGAGTATCCATTTTAGGGTTCTAAATGACTAAAATGGTTCAAGGAGAGAAAATCTACTTTCATGCTCAACTGTAGTTACTTGCTCACATTATCATTTGGCATTTACAACCAGAATTATTGAAAATCGACTTTCATGTTATGATTGAAAATCGACTTTCATGTTCAAGGAGAAAATCGACTTTCATGTTATGATTGAAAATCGACTTCAATTTTTGTTTATATTCCACACAAAAAATGATGTGAGTCTGCTAGATATTGATAGGAATATGCTACTTTAGTGTTGCATATTATCCAGTTATGTTATTAAATTTACTACTAAACCCAAAATCATTATTCATAAAATTATGAATCAAATTTTCTATAGAGTTTGAAACAAAATCAAATACATGCAGATAATAAGAAAGCATAACTCGAACTATTTTATACAAAGCCTGACGGATAATAACAACTCTAGAATGAATGAACCTGCAAAACAACTTCTGATCCTACTTGACCCTAGTCAGTCAACAATATGCCTAAACATCCATATGGCTAAATTCTTACGGGGAAAGAGGGGGGCAAATTGTTCTTGTACAAGTACTGTTACGTATAAGGCTGACATGGTGCACTAGGTTTTGCTGCAGCTGCACTTGTAGAGCTTCCATAAGCAACAACAATGGTCGCTCGCTCCAGGGGTCGCTGTAGTTTCCATGTAATAATTTCCATAGCCATAACCAGAGGGAAGTGCATGATATCCTAAATTGGCATAGGTAGAAGAAGGTACAGTGGTAGTAGTATGATATCCTCCAGTACCATGGTAGCAGACTGATGATAGATTAATGATACCCATAAGCAGCAGATAAGTCATAAGGCGGCCTTTCATCGGACGGTGGTGCAGGAGGACACGAAGCTGGTCTGTGTGTACTAGTGTGGCCATAGCAACATGATAGATCATTAACTAGTATAAGGCCATTGGATTAATAGCACTTTTAACTAATTCAGCTTGACCTACCACAAATAGAAGTTTAATTTCCCTAGTATCAGACTAACTCATAATTTTCTTTAAGTGATGCACTTAGAGTAGCATAGATAATCTGATGAAAGAGGATTCCTAGATTTTTAAATAGTGATTGTGACTATTGCAATTGACGTATATGTAAAACAACTACTCTATTCTTACAGCTTGAACTGATGTAGATCTTTGCTTTCATTTGCACTCAGGTGCGAATACCTTGTTTTAATTGCTGGTGAGTTTTGCTTCTTCGACCAATCTCCTCCTCTTCATTCTTCGAAAATTAAAATTTTTGCCTTTGTTTGAAGCAGTTGATTTACTTGTTAATTAGTCAAAGTAATTATTATGTCATGATAGATTTCCTGATCAATCTTGTTACTTGAATTTTCTTTCGGTTTTGCTACTATGTCGAGTAAATTGCTATTGATTTGGTGTGTTCAACAATACTGCCCCATTTCAGCTTTTAGTGTTCTCGATTTTTTTTGGTATGCCGATGATGATATTTGGTTTATATAGAAATCTGTTTCCTATATTCTCGTTTAGATATTTTCAATTTGATTTTTTTTTTATTTTTTTCGGCATTTTATGTTGGATGATGAGCATCCTGACTTGTTATAGTTTGATATATTTGTTGGTATATAGTTGAAATTCTCTGAATGTACTTTGAATCCTGTTGATTTTTGGTAACTTGGTCTTTGATGCTTGCTACATGTTTCAAAACTGCTTTGAAATAATTGCGTCTTTTCACATGTTTCGATTCCTGATGTCCAACCTGAGTAACTTTTGATTTTATAATTGATTTGTGCACTTTCATTATTTTGGTTGAACTACTTGTGTCTTTTGACATTAATGGTTGACGATTCATAGATGCAGTAGTCTGTCTTGCTAACATCGTTTTTGTGCTTGTGAACTGATATGCACATATCCACATATCCACTTACTGGCTGATTGACAGGATTAACCCCATGTGAGTGAAGATCATTTTGACTAGTGCCTTACCGTGTGGCTTTGTTTCTTTGATACCTTTATCCTATACATTCTCTAACTTGTCCTAACATTTGCACTTGTTCTCGACCTTTAGTAGCTGAAAACTGAACATAAGCAAATGCCTTTGAACAAAACTGAACATAAGGAAGAATGAATTCAAAATATATTGGACATATCCTCCTATATGAATAAAAAATGTTATTGTTCAAAATCTGTTGGAAAGATTTTTGTTTCATTACAAGTCTGGTGGCTTTCTGGAACCTATGACTTTTCAAAACTACAAAGCTTGTACATTCTGCACGGTTATTTCACCTGTTAAAATTGGATTAAATTTGACAAGGAAACTGCTTGATCTTTCACATCTACTCAATAGATTCTTCCATCATTATCTTCTCCATTTTGTAAGAACTGACTTAAATGATGAAAAACATGCATGCATTAATTAGTTCCTATGCAGTGATTGTATTTTGTAAGTGTATTAATTTTATCTCTATATTTTCTATATGCAACAAATGACTAAAAGGAAGAAGACTGCTCTAAAATGGCTTAAAGCAATCAATGAATTTCGCACTGAAGACGACTCCAAAGAAAACGAAAACCGAGTCACACAAACGGAAGAGAACAACAATGCTCAAATTCAGAATAGCGCTGAAGCAGGCGACAAAGATACAATGTAAGAAAATTTTGAAGTTGACACTAATGAGGGGACTACTCAAGATGCCACTGCAATTTCGACTGTGAAGCGCAAACATAGAGGTCCAACTAAAGCTAAAAGACTTCCCTTGAATCCAGAGAGTCGTATTGAAGTCGAATTTGATGCAAATGGCGAACCAATAGGAGATGGGTCTGTCAAGCTATCTTCATATCTAGGTCCCCTAGTAAGGGAACACATTCCGGTTACACTTGATTTGTGGATGAATATAAGTGATGAATTACTAGTTGCTTTGTGGGAATGCATTCAGGTAAATGCTATTTTTATATCACATGAATTTTATGTATACTCAGTGCAGTTATACTCGATGTAGAAATAATGTAACACTACTGTATTGAATTTTCCCGTTCTGGTATCAGACGCCGGAATGGGGTAAGCAGTCTCCCTGTCCCCCTTTGTTTGGCATGGGGAAATTAATTATTGGTGTTTTACATTCACGGCAAACTACCCTCCAATAATTATGATATCCCTTTCTCACACACTTTTCATCGTAGCACAAAAACACAATCTACAGTAATGTTTCTAAATTTACTTTTGAACCTTTATCAACCGATGCATTTCGAACATATGTACTGTGAATAGCCTTTGTTGGCTGTAAAATAATGGATAGTAAAGTTGTATTAGCAAAGCATTTGAATGAATAAATTGTATGTATTTGAATACATAAAAGTTGAGCAGCCAAAAGAAATTTAATAAGATGATACATCATCTGAATGCTTCCCAGAAAGTGATATATAAGAGAAGTGAATACGCTCCCGCTCACATTGGTGAAGGACACAGAGTAAGACTAAACAAGATTTTCGTTCTCTTATTTTTTTATTTAAAAAAAATACAAAAAGGTAAATTTGTCTTCAGTCGACATGAAAAGAGACTTTGGTTCCGAAGTAAACTACACCAAAATATGGATATTCATAATGGAATTAAACATATGGCTGATGATATCAAAGATATGTATAAAATGAGTAAGTAAATACGTTCTATAGTTATAAATTTCCAAAGGAACCCCTACTCTTTTTGGATCACATCAATTCGGAAACCCTAGTGGTTATTTGTTTATGTTTCCATGGCGACTACCATCTTTCTTTGTTTGAGTGCTTCGGGTTGGAGAGTTATCAGGATGTTGAATGTCAATGGTTCATCCTTATGTGCTACTGAGAACATCCAGCATTTTGCGTCATGTTTGGGTGGTGCTGGCTGTTGTCTATGAAAGAATCTATATGATAGTAGGATCGTGTAGTATGAAGAATAAATATGGAATGGTAAAGTAGTAGCTATAAGTAAAATCACACAGTCGATTTTATACTGGTTCGGACCACTGTTCTACGTCCAGTCCCGGACTCACTTCTGGAATTTTACTAACACAACAACCCTCACTTCACCCGAAGGAACAGGTTTACAACTACCCGAACAACCGAACAAGATTTCTTGCCTCAACTGCTGAAGAGGACTTTCACAATACAAAATAGTTGATGAATTGTTTGTGTTCTTGTTAACACAGATATGTCAAGTTGAAGTACACCCTTCCTATAACCTTTCCTTGATGATAGTAGTGTAATTCGTGAAGGAATATAGAAGGTTTAAAAGATTATAATCTTTAGAGTATGAAGATGAAGTGCTTAGAGATTTTTAGAAAAGATAGAAAGAATTGTAGTAAAATTTGGTGATTTGATCACTTAATCAAGTCTCTATTTATAATATGCAAAAGGATATAACTTTTCACGAAGAGATTCGATAAAAAGATATGGATTAGAAAGTTGTGACTCTTTATTTAAAGTTGCATCTCTTCGTATTCAGATGTCTGAATGAAAATTTCATATGTCTATTTTGATTTAAAAACAAAACAGCAAGAAAATAGGCAATTTCAAAGCAGACTCAGATGTCTGAATTTTTTAATTCAGATGTCTTAATTAAAAAATTCAGATGTCTGTTTTTGAATAAAATTCAAACAGCAAGGAAATTTGCCATTTTGGAGGTTATTCAGACCTCTGAAATTTTTGACTTAGACGTTTGAATATTATGGGAAATTTATTCTTTGCTTCAGTAGACAGACGTTTGAATTAAATAATTCAGACGTCTGTTTTCTGTAACAGACCTATGCTTTGTGCATGTCATATATAAAATCATATATATATATATATATATATATAAACGTGCTTGTGTGTACTTCATCAAGGAAGATTTTAACAATTAATACTAATACTAACAGACACTAAACATATTTAATCTTCAATAATAGCTCTTGAATCTGTTGTTGAGTATCTTTCTGCAAAACAAAGTTAGTCGATAATAATATATATGTACAAGTATAGTTGTCATAATCAAAACGCCATATAGCGAGATCCAACATTCTCCCCCTTTTTGATAATGACAACTATATATGTAACACCCCCCTATCAATATGCATATATTATCATATATTTCTCCCCCTTTGTCATTGATAAAAAGGAGATATTCATGTAAATAGTTCACATGAATATGCACAAACACACAAACAATACGCATACATAATAAGCACAAACAAATAGACAAATGATGGACATTTTAAGCTCATTCAAACGACTGAATTATGAGATAAAATTTTGATCCTATGAATATTCAGACAACTGAATCTGGGATTTAGTCAACTGAATATATAGTTTTTTTGAGTTATGCATATGAAATTCATGTTTATATATAACTTGTAAGTTTACATTCAAGTTCAATATATATTTCATTTCACAAGCTACAATTTGATCATACGAAAGCATATTTACACAATCATTTAGAGATGTATTCATATATAAGTCAAAAGAGAAATTGTAAGCTTTATTTACTTATGAGTTTGTGATATATGAAGTATTTCCATAAGAAACTTCATAAAAATATGTAGAAATGATATAGTATATCAATTGTCCATTAATATGAAATATGATGTGTAAAAGAATAATTGCATATCAATATAAATATATAATATTACCAATTTTTCCGATTTATTCTTTCATTTTGAGCTCTGTTTCCAAAAATTTCAGAGATATTGAAATAACCTTATTGTTGTGGTATACCTGCAAAAAATATGATAAATACTTCGGTACCCACTTCCTTTATCAGGGTCCAAGGGTTAAATGGAAGGTAACCATACCCAAGAGGGTGTAATGGAACCTTTAAAAATAAAATTTTCATTATTAACTACTGAATCAAAATAATCATCTATATATCTTTCTCTATTTTTCCAATTTACAGGAACCCAAATACTTAAATAATTTATATTGATATTTCTTTGGTACTTCTAGATTTATTATAAATATCTCTATTCATAGGAGTATTCGAAATTCGATAAAAATTGAATCTTGGATTTATTCGTGCTTTAGTACTAACAGTGATATTTTTCATAAAAGCATATTTAGTACTATTCCTCTGATTAGTTTTATTATATCCTAAACCACTTTTGTCGTGTAAAGGTCAAGAACTAGATAAAATCACATTTAAATCATTTTTACCTTTATTGAATTTTGCAAACTTATTTGTACATTTTTCAAATTTGATTCCAAAGTCACGATTAACACTTTCAAAAGGAATTTTGCTACTTTTTAAATTATCATTTTCCTTATTTAATTCAGAATTCTTTCTTTTCAAGGTACTATTCTTATTTTCAAGATGATAAATTTGAGATTCTGAATTAAAAGACGATTGTAAATTTTCAAAATTTTCTTTTGAGTCACAAATTTCTTTTTTCAAAATATTATTATTAACTTTTAAAAAATCACATTCTTTAGATAATTCTAAATTCTTTCCAATTAAAGCTTCATTCTTTTTTCCAAGAGACAAAATTAAAGAACAAGAATTATTTAAAGAATCTTCTATAGATGCATTTTTATTTTGTAAAAGATCAATTTCCTTTAAAAGAACCTTGTTTTTATCTTCTAGTCGCTCATTTTCTTTTTGAAGGAAATCTTTTTGAAAAACAAGCTCTTCTAAAGTATTTTCGAAACAATTGGCTTGTTTTACTAAAAATTATTTTCCTCTTTTAATTTGGAATTTTCTTGCTCACAATCTTTAGACTTAGCTAAAATAATTGCATTAAGTTTACCCAAACTTTTAAAATCTTTTAACAATTTTTCATGTTCTAACAAAAGATCTTTATATAATAAATCTACACATACCGATTGTGATCTGACTTTAGCCATGAAACATTGTTCTTTTGGTTCTGCTTTGTTGCTCTTCTTCTCTCTAATTCCATGACTAGATTTCTTTATTGCCATATATTCTAGGATGTTGTTACGATCTCTAGAATCCCTTGCTCTGATACCAACTGAAAGAGGCTATATGATAGTAGGATCGTGTAGTATGGAGAATAAATATAGAATGGTAAAGTAGTAGCCATAAGTAAAATCACACGGTTGATTTTATACTGGTTCGGATCACTGTCCTACGTCCAGTCCCAGACTCACTTCTGGAATTTCACTAACACAACAACCCTCACTTCACCCGAAGGAATAGGTTTACAATTACCCGAACAACCGAACGGGATTTCTTGCCTCAACCGCTGAAGAGGGCTTTCACAATACAAAATAGTTGATGACTTGTTTGTGTTCTTGTTAACACGGATATGTCAAGTTGAAGTACACCCTTCCTATAACCTTTCCTTGATGATAGTAGTGTAATTCGTGAAGGAATATAGAGGGTTTAAAAGATTAAAATCTTTAGAGTAAGATGAAGTACTTAGAGATCTTTTAGAAAAGATAGAAAGAATTGTAGTAAGATTCGGTGATTTGATCACTTAATCAAGTCTCTATTTATAATATACAAAAGGATATAACTTATCATGAAGAGATTCAATAAAAAGATATGGATTAGAAAGTTGTGACTCTTCATTTAAAGTTGCATCTCTTCGTATTCAGATGTCTAAATGAAAATTTCAGATGTCTGTTTTGATTTAAAAACAAAACAACATGAAAACAGGCAATTTTGAAGCAGATTCAGATGTCTGAATTTTTTAATTCATGATTCCAAAGTCATGATTAACACTTTTCAAAACTTATTTGTACATTTTTCAAATTTGATTCCAAAGTCATGATTAACACTTTCAAAAGAAATTTTGCTACTTTTTAAATTATCATTTTCCTTATTTAATTCAGAATTCTTCCTTTTCAAGATGATAAATTTGAGATTCTGAATTAAAAGACGATTGTAAATTTTCAAAATTTTCTTTTGAGTCACAAATTTCTTTTTGCAAAATATTATTATTAACTTTTAAAAAATCACATTCTTTAGATAATTCTAAATTCTTTCCAATTAAAGCTTCATTCACTTTTTCAAGAGACAAAATTAAAGAACCAAGTGTCCCCAAAGTTTTTTCAGAAATTGATTTGCTTTCCAAAAAATGGTGACCCCTTTTATCCACCCCTTTCCCCCAAATTTTTCAACCCGTCCAAACCTCTCATCTCGTCTCTCCTCAGCTCAGATCAACTCCCACCTCGCTCCTCCGCCTCAAGACCGACCTCCGCCACCTATCCCTCCGCCTCCAGACCTACCGCCTGGCCCTAACCTTCCTCTTGCTTCCGCTTCGGCTAACCCTAGATCCGACTCCGGTCCACCCTCTGGACAACGAAAATGGTCTTCTCTTTTCGTCTCTAAGCCTAGAAACGCGGGTGCTTTCATGCCGCCGCCGATGGAACTTGAATTTGCTGGAAAAGCTTTGAAGCCTTCAACTGAAATTCTGGATGCGGCCAGGGCTCAGTGGGATGGGTACCTCATAGGGCACTTCCTCGATAAACCTCTGTCCTACACTGCCGTCATAAAGCACTTGAAAAATGAATGGCACCCATCTGGAGGAGTTAAGGTTCGATCAACTGGAAAAGTTTTCTTTTTCTACATTGATGATATAGAGAACAGAGACCGTATTCTTCGTGCAAATCCTATTATAATTTAGAGTAAGCTCTTTATAGTTAGGCCTTGGGACGTTGATTTGGGTGATCTGAATAAGAGTATTAAATCTGCCCCTGTATGGATAAAAATAACAAATCTGCCGCTGTATTGTTGGTCGAAATTAGGTATCAGTTGGCTTGCTATGCGAGTTGGAAGATTCCTTTGCATGGATCTCTCCACTGAGAAGCTAGAACGCCTCGGATTCGCTAAGTGCATGGTTGACGTTACTCCTAACGTTGAACTGCCCTTGAGCTTCCCTACGCTCTTACCAAATGGAAGCGAGCAAGAGGTCTAAGTCACCTACCTTTGGAAGCCTAAAATATATGTGAAGTGTACTACTTTTGGTCACACAACTGTAAAATGTGAAAGGTCTATGGAAGTGAATGGAGTTGCATCAGACGATAATCAGAATAAAAAAGAAACTGTTTCCAATTCCAACCATAGAACAAGCTCTGAAGGTAATAATAATGGTGGGGTCGAGACTCAGAAGGGGAGTAATTCGATGTGGAGGAGAGTAACAACAAAGTCGAAAGTAGTACTGGGTGCTACTTCTAGTTCAAAGCAGGCGAACTAACCCGTGAATGTCAGGAACAATGATACGTGCAAGAACAGTTTCAATGCTCTTGCTGACCTAAATGAAGGTGATACTGTTGAAGACTGTGAAGCAGAATATGAAGATGGTGAAATACAACAGGTTAGTGTTCTGTTATCCAAGGCATTCTCAAAGGAAAATGGTGAGTACCAGACACTACGTGATGCTTGTGCAGGTAAAAGCTTGTGTAATCAAGAAACAAACAGTATGGATAATGGCAGGTTATGGAAAAGCTAAGCAATGATAGTACAACGGAAAAGTGCACCAGTAATTCAAAACGTAATGAATCTGGAAATGAAAAAATGGATAGAACTGAGGATACAAATGCTACTATACAAGTTGGTAGTATCTGTGATTCAGTTGACGCTGCTTCTCTGGATACCTTTCTACAAGCAAACTTTAATTGTGTAGATAATGAAATGAAGCTTATAGCTAGAAAGTCAAAAGCAGTGAAAGTGTCCGCAAGTCCTGATAAAGGAGTTAGACAAACCATTGAAAGCTTACGTGTCGAGATCGAAAGTGGAAAACATGATAGCCTTTTATGCGAAGAAAAAACAAAACTGATGGAGACAATGACAAAAAATTACAACACGATGGAATGTTATGCAAAAGAGAGAGAACGCGAAGGGATGATAGGTTCTGGTGAGAGCAAAGCTGTTGCTGCCACTACCTTTAAACCAGGCTTTCTGAACCAGGGTAACAAACCGATAGTGAAATCTCCAATCCAACCAGAGTCACCTCGGAAAACAAACGTGTCGTCTAAGCCTCGGCCTTATGATCATATAAAACCGCCTCCGGGCTACAAGGCTCCACCGCTTGACAGCTTCACTAGCTCGCCCACTTCTTGTTCTTCTGGTCCGAAGATTGGAAACGCGCCAATCACCAGAAGCAAAAAGATTGAGTTATTGAAAGGAATTAACGATGACAAAGGCTAACTTCTGCTTTCTCACTTTTGAAAGTAGCCCAGGACTGACTTATGTAATGCAGCATGCAATCTTTCAAGTAATATAGTTTATGTAATATGGTAATGTCAAATGGAACTTATTCTCTTCCATGTGTGGAAGACTGATTTGTTGATATGTATGCTACATATCACCAGTTCTAAAATGTATTTTATTTTTAAATAAATAAAAAGGGTTACGGATCACTTTAAAAACCGATCGGCCTTGCCAAAAAATAATAATTAAAGAACCTGAATTATTCAAAGAATCTTCTATAGATGCATTTTTATTTTGTAAACGATCAATTTCCTTTAAAAGAATCTTGTTTTTATCTTCTAGTCGCTCATTTTCTTTTTGAAGGAAATCTTTTTGAAAAACAAGCTCTTCTAAAGTATTTTCGAAACAACTGGCTTGTTTTACTAAAAAAATTATTTTCCTCTTTTAATTTGGAATTTTCTTACTCACAATCTTTAGATTAGGATAAAATAATTGCATTAAGTTTACCCAAACTTTTAAAATCTTTTAAAAAAAATTTCATGGTCAAACAAAAGATCTTTATATAATGAATCTACACATACCGATTGTGATCTGACATTAGCCATACATACCGACTGTGATCTGACTTTAGCCATGAGACATTGTTCTTTTAGTTCAGCTTTGTTGCTCTTCTTCTTTCTAATTCCTTGACTAGATTTCTTTATTGCCATATATTCTAGGATATTGTTACGATCTCTAGAATCCCTAGCTCTGATACCAATTGAAAGAGGCAACACGATAGTAGGATCGTGTAGTATGAAGAATAAATATAAAATGGTAAAGTAGTAGCTGTAAGTAAAATCACACGGTCGATTTTATACTGGTTCGGACCACTGTCCTACGTCCAGTCCCAGACTCACTTCTGGAATTTCACTAACACAACAACCCTCACTTCACCCGGAGGAATAGGTTTACAACTACCCGAACAGCCGAACGAGATTTCTTGCCTTAACTGTTGAAGAGGACTTTCACAATACAAAATAGTTAATGATTTGTTTGTGTTCTTGTTAACACAGATATGTCAAGTTGAAGTACACCCTTCGTATAACCTTTCTTTGATGATAGTAGTGTAATTCGTGAAGGAATATAGAAGGTTTAAAAGATTATAATCTTTAGAGTATGAAGATGAAGTGCTTAGAGATATTTTAGAAAAGATAGAAAGAATTGTAGTAAGATTCGGTGATTTGATCACTTAATCAAGTCTCTATTTATAATATACAAAAGGATATAACTTATCATGAAGAGATTCGATAAAAAGATATGGATTAGAAAGTTGTGACTCTTCATTTAAAGTTGCATCTCTTCGTATTTAGATGTCTGAATGAAAATTTCAGATGTATGTTTTGATTTAAAAACAAAACAACAAGAAAATAGGCAATTTCAAAGCAGATTCAGATGTCTGAATTAAAAAATTCAAATGTCTATTTTTCAATAAAATTCAAACAGCAAGGAAATATGCCATTTTGGAGGTTATTCAGACGTCTGAAATTTTTGACTCAGACGTCTGAATATTATGGGAAATTTATTCTTTGCTTCAGTAGACAGATGTCTGAATTAAATAATTCAGACGTCTGTGTTCTGTAACAGACCCATGCCTAGTGCATGTCATATATAAAATCATATATATATATATTAATACGTGCATGTGTGTGTTTCATCAAGGAAGATTTTAACAATTAATACTAATACTAACAGACTCTAAACATATTTAATCTTCAATTATAGCTCTTGAATATGTTGTTGAGTATCTTCCTGCAAAACAAAGTTAGTCGATAATAATATATATGTACAGGTATAGTTGTCATAATCAAAACGCCATATAGCGAGATCCAACAGTGTGCCCTTTGGGATTGACTAGAGACCTAGTAATTGGGTTCTCGGTGTTAACCATCTGCATTTCTTTTTTTGGTGGGTGGCAGATTCCAATTTATTTATCGTTGGTCTTTCCTGTTTACTGTCATACCAGATATTTTCTTCATCTGTTTTGGGTCCTTACGTTCACTACATGTCCGTGGATCTCGGTCCTAATACCCCTTCTTTTTCCTCTCCTGTCGCAACCTTATCATATTCCGTTGCGACAATTCAATTTGTTCCTCGTCCCCGTTTTTATCAGCCTCTTTCGTCTCTGATAGCGTAGTAGAGATGGACACCAGACATCATTTTGAAACCGCCTCTGTGGTTGTCCCTACATCTGAACCTGTCATGTCTCGTTTTTCCCGTTGATAGCATGGACGAATTTTGGCTTATTAACTAACGTTTAGACTGTTAGCTGATAACACAGCCCGTTGTCCTCTAATAAACATACTAAAAGTTAGTTCGAGCTCTTCTTCTCGGCCTTTAGTGAGTCGCTCGACTACATAGTCCTTACCAAGCGGTCCAACTCTTTCGTTCCTGCCCTATGCACTATTAGGACTAAAGCGCAGGTCGTGAAGGAATTTAACTATAGGTCGACTAGTAGGAACCTGTGTCTCATCTGAGCTTTGCGTTGTTACAGCTCTCCGTCAGCTTTTCGTTTATTTATATTTTATTTGAGTTCTCCTGCTTCGTGTTCCCAAGCCTAATTTTTTTTGGTTGAATATCTATGGTGTGGGTACCATATCCATGATGTGCACACTAATCGGCCACCCCCAGAGCTCGGAAAGCCGTGAGAATAGTACCAGGATGGGAGACTGACCTGGGAAGTCCTCTCGTGCTTGAGTACGGGAGCCTTTGGCATGGGGTATCCACATCCATGGTGTGGGTAACGAAGCTTCCATTTCTAGACTTCGTCAGATCATCAATAAGCATTCCACTTGTATTGTAGCGATGTTTATTTCCAGAGCATTTTCTCACAATATGCATTTACTTCTGAACCTAGTATGTATAAACAATTGGGATGTTATCTGGCCCTGAATTCAAGGGAGTAATTCATCATTCATTATGTTGGAATTTGCTATGAAAAAATAACATTAGATCAAATCAGATTGCTTTCGGTAATTTCAGTATAAATATCAATAATTTGAACATGTAAGTTGTTTGGAATTTTATTCTAGCTTGTTTGTTGAGTATAGATTAGTCCTCATTGTTGACTTATGTGCCTTACCCAACATCAATATGTCTTCTTTATACCCTGAGTTCTGGATATTTAAACATAGTCAAGGTTTTGTTTTCAGTGCACGTGGTCCTCAAGTTCTATGTTAAACCGTGCTTATAAAGTGACTTAATGGAGAGGCAACTAATCCTAATTCATAAAAGTGAATTTGATACCACCCCGACAAAAAGTGCTCGTTACTTCTTTGCTTTCAAAATGCGAAGCTACAGCTGGAATGTTTAATTCAATCAATGAAATGGGATTGGTTTAAATATCAAATCTAACGTATAATTTAAGTAACGATAAGACCAAAACAAGCTTAGGGCCTTTTTTCCTTCATATTATCAAATCTTTTGCAACTAACGGTACCTATAGAGAAAACTAAATTGAAATTTATTCATTGCTAGCCATTCCATCTTAAATTGTCCTCTTGCAGATAGTATTATAAATGTTACACTTTGGTTCAAAATAGTATTTTATTACATGAAACAAATTTTGAAATGATCTAGCCGATAAATAGGCCAAATGGGATTTGGGGGATGACAACAGAAAATTATGTTTTTCAATAAATAGTATCATCTTTATTTATGTCTTGCTGGCTGAAAGGTGATCGCTGACACTGCAGCTGTATGTGAGAAGTCTGTATGAGTTCTGTATTTGTATCAACTGCCGCGATGGGGAGTTATTTGATTAATTAGCTTGCATCTGGCTTCTATTTTCTCTACACGTTGAACATTAAGTTTCGTACATTCCGTTGAACTACCTTGGCAAACCTAAGATGAAATAAGCAACAAATGTAAACCTAAGATAGCCCTGTTTATTTCAATTCAATTGTTAAATTGGCTTTTTCATTTTCTTTGGAAATTGGAAGATGTTAAATTGGCTTTTTCATTTTCTCTGTATAAGTAATCGCAATTATGTATATATTTTTCAACTTTTATATGTACATTACCACAAATGTTTTTTTATTTGACAGCAAAAAGAAAGCCGAAATGAAGTAAATGCACCTCAAGTGGTAAAAGTTGTTTATATTAATTGGGTATCATTACATCTGACATCCAATTTCTAATTAATTTACTTTTATTTTTTTGATTAATTGTAGGACAAACATGATAAAATATGTGGCACATGTTATATATTGGATTGAAGTGGGATTGACGAAATTGTTGGAGGAGGAAGAGTTTTGTCAAGTGATCCAAATGAGCTTGTCCAACAAATCCCTCTAGGGTCTGATGCCAAGGAAATTAAAATAGACATTGTGAGAAAACTAGAAGCTTTCTTGTGGAGACCTTCACTTTATTCGACATGTATTGGAGAAGTTGAAGGTGAGATAGTAAAATGGCCATCTACTAGAGTTGTTTTCCACAACGTTGATAACTTTGAAAACGAAGATAATGCGATAATTTTTCATATTTTATATTACTTAAGTTTTCATTTTCAATGTACAAAAATAATAATCATTATGTTTTTTAACAGAGTAAAAGTAGCAGCACACATCGTAACTGCAAATTAATCAATTGGAGTGAGAGCGAAGAAATAGTTGCGTAAGGACAACTATTTTCGAGTGATCCAAAAAAAAATTGTGAATGATCTTCCTCTTGGACCAGCTGTCGTTGCAGTTTGGATAAAAAATTCCAAAAGTGGAAATTGTTTTTTTTAATGGAGGCCTACTAAAGGTTAGACACGAGTTGGAGAAGTCGTTGGCCTCAAAGTCGCATGGCCTGAATCAAAAGTAATTATCAAAACTATTATTGCCACATCATCCAATGGTTAAAGGGGGTAATGGCAGAGTTGTCGAGATCGAGAAGGTAAACTTATTTGTAATTGATTCAATTTTTTTTCATCGTTCAAATTGTTGAAGAATATATTATAAAATGATGTAATGTTTTTTATTGATAGAGTACAAATTCTATGACAAATAATGGAAATAACAAGCTGATCGATTGGTCGGGAAAGAGAGACATAGTTGCATTAGGACGCGTATCTTCAGCCGATTCAAATACAATGGTTCATTATGTTCCTTTGGGAAAAAAATGCAATTAGAGTTTGGGTAGATATTGTAAAAATTCCAAAAGCACATCTATAGAGAACAACATCCAATTTAGAAGTAATTGAAGATTTTCTTGGCACTATGATAGCTCTGCTTGCTACGAACGTTATAATGGAATCTGTTTCTAGTAAGTACATTTCTTTTTTAAAAAAAATCTCTTTTGTTTATGTGTTAAAATAATGTTTTTAGGTATAAAATTTGCAAAACCTTGATTTAGTCTCTATTATACTAAAACCACTTAGCATGCTTGATATCTTAAACAATAGTTGCAGCAAAAGTTAGTAATATACAAAAAAGAATCAAATATAAAATATTAGTAGGACCATTTTTGAAGAAGATGCGTCAATTGAAAACTGGTTAGGATAAGACAATAAAAGAAGCAGCAGTTGATAGTTAGGGTAATACAGCCAGGAGTTGACCTTGTTACCACCTTAATTGACTCCACGCTTGACTTTTGGAATGCTCATATTTTAACATAGTAGTTCTAGTTATAGATTATGACCAACTGGACACAGTAGACTTCACTTTAAATTGCATTGTCCAAAGCATAGTTGTGAAGACCGAACCGTACGTCAAACCATTGTAGTGCAAGGTCCAAGGTTTTCGTGGTTCAACCGGTCAGACCGTGAGAATCGCGCTGATATTTTTTTTCTATTTTTGTAATTTAAACGTAAAATTATTTTTAATATTGATTAAAATTTTCCAATTATGACAAACACTAATGTCCAGACTACCTAATTGAAATAATTATATAACAATTTATCATAGATAAGTTATAAATTTACTAATTTTTATAGTGAAAGAGTATTAGTTCAATAATAGTTCATAAAATATACATAATAATAATTTATATCTTCCAAAATTTAATAACAATTCCTATAAAATTATTTGTTAAATTTATTATAGTAAAAAATAAAAAGTGAAACAATTATTTTTTTGCAAATTTGAAGAACCGTGAGGTTCAAAGAGGTCGGACTAGAGGTTTTTATAGGGTTTTGAGGTTAAACCGTGGGTCTGTGCATGCGCAAGGTTATTTCATTTTCAGAGACATGATGCTCTAAGGTCGAAGGTTAACCGTGGTCGAACCGAGGTTGAGTTGGGTTTTTAAAACACTGGTCCAGAGTAGTAAAGTAGCAAGTAATAAATATGACAGTTCCTTTATAAAAGCAATCATTTATTTACGTATTTAACATGTTTTGCACATGCAATCACATATAAATGGTGACCGTACAATGGAGCAATAAATAAACAATGATTTTTTCCCCAGTCTGTGATTGCTAGTGACAGAATTCAAACAACAAGGTTATTAGAAAGAAGAGGCCCAAAATGAATTATCAAATCAGGGTCCACACTGTAAGTTTTCAGCGAGCTCCATGCCAATTGAATAATTTCATTTATTCCCTGGATTTAGAGATGCTGCATGCTACTATGTATCTCAAGTTACATTTATTGTCCATTAGTCTTTCTATAAGCTTTAGTTTACTGTGTAACCACCTAAAGCAGTAGAATAAGCATTCACGAGTTTTGAAATTTGTTAATGCTTGACATACAATTCTTAGAACAGTTAAGACAATTATAGTATGTAATTCATATCTTAATGCTTGAAATACATTTTGAAATAACTGCAGACGTTAACAGAAAAAACAAAGAAGTTGAAAGGCGTTCATGTATTGGTGCATTTGTATGAAAAAAAACTGACAGTTGAAAGATATTCAGATGCTTGGATGTTAGATATTACTATCCACTAAAATTTTAATTTGGTTTTAATGTTGTACAGTTCTATTGAACTAATTTCTTTATTTGTTGCTAACCATGTTTTGGTGCATTTGTATGACTGGTGGTGTATGTTGATCTATGCTGGGTTTGCTACAAGTTGGAAGATATTCATGTATTTTGTATTCAAGTTGGTTATGCTTGCATTCATGTACTTTGTATCGACATTCGTAGAACATTGTTTTTTTTTGTATCATTTTGGTTAGCTACGATTATTTGCATCGTTACTTTTGATCATGGATATTTATATATTCGAAACTGTGTATGAAATATAATGGATATATATATATATTGTGGTTTGACATTTGAGTCCATTTGATTACATGCATTTTAATGTCATAATTGTGGTCTTTTGAAATTTGTAATATATGAGTATATTGTAAGCTTGAATAAGTATGGCAACAACATACAATAATAAATATTTTTACTGTTTTAATCATGCTATGAAAAGACTGGTTTTCAAGCTTTCATATATTATAGCCTTATGCTCATGCTATAAAAAGTTTTCATAGTAAGCAAACGATGCTATAGAAGATAGTCACGAACTTTTCTATAGTGTTTTAGATGCTGTAAAAAACTAGCATGTAAACATATTATAGCAACTAAATGATGTCATAAATGTTAGCAACATCGTTCTATGTACATGTTCTATAGCCAGTGATGAAACACTATAAAAGGTATTTGTATTGACACATAGCGTCTAAGATAGTAGCAACCATGCTATAAAATATGGTTTTCTATAGCGTTTCGCCAAGGCTATTGTATATTTCAAACCTATTATAGCTTGTTGATATATAGCATTTATAGAAACGCTATAGTTTTAATTTATAGCGGATATTAAACGCTATTAATGTGCATTTTTTTGTAGTGAAGCGTGAGTGTTTCCTCCCTGAGAACCTGAGGGGGGAGGGGGAAACGGAAGAAAGAAGGAGAAACAAAAATGGTCAGACATAAAGCCTTGCGAGTCTAGTTACTTTTAGCAAGTAAATAAATAAAATTAGCATGATAGGCATATAAATTGGATAAGAGAGATAACTACATAAAAGACAGGTGTGACAAGGTAGACATGATAAGGTATCTACGCTTCCCTAAAATGATTACTCTGCACCATTACTAGTCTATCCAGAATGAGATGATCCCTTCCACTATAAGGTGGTAGACTTAGGCATACGTCCAAGTGTACCCTAACTACTACCCTAATCGATCAGCTACCTAATCCACGTAGATACTCTGTGCCGGCCCCACCGTAGGATGTATCACGTCCTAAAGTGGCAACCCCTCGCTGATATGCACAGCCTCATATCTACAGGTGTCACAGTCGTCTTATCCCCTTCTGCCCGGCTCATGCACGCACATGGACCAGTTGGTTTGCACCGCCCACACCGTCCTCCACATTTGAATCTCTTACAATCGGTCCAGTAAGCGTGCCCTTTCTCCGACCTAGTACGGAGTACATTTTTTTATACTTACTCTGGGTTACTGGATGAAATGGGTCCCACACAATATGATACAAGCTCTCCCCTTTCTCTTGTATCCCCCCACTAGGTTTTCCATTTGATTATCTATACCACTAGGTGTCTTTAATTACATATTTTTATTATTTCCATCGATTATGTATACCACTAGATGTCTTTAATTACATAACCTTACCGGGTTAAGTTTGTGGGCCTATATGTAAATATTACCCAACCTTCCAGATTTGCTTAACTCATCCACTGTCCAATCAATTTTACTTAACCCTAACTTTAGTTCATATTCATACAATCTCTTATGGATTAGATTAGGTTAAGTAGTCCAATTTATTACCATGTCCATTTATGGTTTATAATGGGCTAGACCTCCCACATTAGGCCTACAACTTGTGGTTGCTGGATATGCCAGCCGGGTCCGGGCAGACTTCTTCCACAAGTTGTGCCTAACCTCGTGTCATAGTCCATCTCGTATTTGCGCACTTAGACCTCTCACACTAGGTTCAACATTAGTGGTTGTTGGATATGCCGGTCGGATCCGGACCGACTTACACCACTAATGGAACCTAACCTCTTGTCATAAGTGCAATTACAGTTTCTAATTGTAATTATTAGACATTCCATTTTTATCCAATTCTTACCTATGTCTTTACAGGTGATTATGCCCCTTTTTCCCCATTTTGAATTATATGCCCAAATCATATAAACATTATTCAAATTATGCCAATTCTAACCTTTTCCCCTGTTTCCTAACTAACGCAATCACATATATTTGGTGGCGTCTAGGATAGAAAGTAGCCTAGCCATAAACAATAAAAGGGAAAGGTAATGGGTAAAATGACAATAGTGATTGTTCTGGTATAAGCATAAATTAGCATGGTGATAAGGTGGACATATGAGCATAAATCTGATGAACTTGTGGTAGTTAACTAATTCTAACATAACTATGATAACATAATAAGCATAATAATATCTAAATTAACAATTTAGATGTCCAACTAGTTTAGATCTAATATGATAGGCACAAGGTGATGAACTAGATCTGATTAATAATTTAGATGTCCATATAATTCAGATCCAACAGTTAAAATTAGATCTAACACAAATAAGGTCAAGATCCACATCATAGCATGTCATGGAAGTTACAATAGATCCAACAAGATATAGATTTAGATCCTATATTTAAAAATAGATCTAACACAAATAAGGTCAAAATCCACATCTTAGAATATCATATGTTCACAATTTACAATGGATCCAGTATAATATAGACACATGAACAAATCCAAACTACAGTCATATCACGTTTTCTTTTAAATATTTAAACCTAAAAGCAACTAGGAACTCATAGAGTTTGGATTAGAAAATAGAAAAATAACGGATCTTGAATCTCTAACTGATTTGCTTAAGTTGATTGTTGTAGAAGATAGGATTTATCTCAGTTCAGACACCGACAGAATTTGGCCTCCATGATTTCCAATGAAGAAAACAGGAGAAATGGACACATATTTATAGCTGCTAGCACCTCTGAAACCGACTGCCACGTCAGCCCTAGGGGTTTCAACACCCTTGTAAGGGGGTTGACCTGGGTGTCGACACCCCTGTAGGGGGGTCGACCCCAGTGTCGACACCCCTATAGGCGGGCGACCCCCTAGAGCGGAAAATTTGCCGCGTTACGAGATTTTGATTTTTGAACCCTTTGTGGATAAGGTTCTGACTCACATCTGACTCATATGTATATACATAATTCTTCTATGTGTATACAAACTTAAAATCCTCATAACTTCTTCATATGATGTCCGTTTTACGCAAACCAAATGTCTATCTTGCCTAGATTTCGAGACGGATGCAATGGCGCAGTCTGTTTCCCTTAATTCTGAATATTAAATTAATAATTATTTAATTTATCCTCTTTTAGTGTTGCTAAAAATATGGGGTGTTACATTCCCCCTACTCAAAGGATTTCGTCCCCTGAATCTCTAAGTTGAGAAGAATGCATATCCTACCATCCGTCATCCATCTACTCATCCATCAGTCACTGACATCCACTGTCCTTAAAAATTTATAATGCTTATATGAATATATGTAAAGGTGTGTGTATATGTCCCAATACTAATGCGAAGATCAAGCGGTCTACTGATTCTGTTGACCTCCTTAATGCAATGTATGTTAGTGCCATGTATCCAATATGTATGCGAATAATCCTATTATAACATGTGAGTTCTATATGTGTGCACACTCATTCGTCCAAATGCAACATCCATATGCTAATGCATCCATTTCCATCCATAAAAGAAAAGAAGCGATTGAGCCGATCTAGTGCCTAATGCATGTGTATATGTATCCACAGGCAGCCACTAGCAAACACTTGTATCCACTTGCATCCTTCAAACATAACATGTCTCAAACACATGTTTACATCCATAGGATTCCTTTCTAAAGGTCGAAAATACTATGGATAAGGTATATTCAAATGGTAGAAACAAGCACAAATAAATTTTTGGAAAAGAAGTTAAGAGCATACTCTTGAAAAGAAAAAAGGGTACGAAGCCTGAATCTTGTCTTCGGTCTCCCAAGTCGCATCCTCTGGGTTATCTCCCCATTGAACCTTTATCAGCTTGATCTCTTTATTGCGTAGCTTCTTAACCTCTGATCCAAGAATACGGGTAGGGACTCGTCTGACTGTTGCCTCCCGCTCTACTTCTACTTCTTCCAATATACTTGGCTCGACAACCTCTGCGATGTCATGCAAACACTTCCGCAGATTAGAAACGTGGAAAACATCATGAACACTAGATAAAATTTCTGGAAGCTTTACTCTATAGGCCATTTGGCCAATCCTCTCGGTCATGGGAAATGGTCCCACAAACCTAGATGCCAACTTCGCTACCTATCCGAAGTGAACCACATTCCTCAGAGGTGACACTTTGATAAAAACTAAGTCTCCCACTTCGAATTCGATGTTAGTCCTTCTCTTGTCCACATAGGATTTCTGTCTATCTTGAGCTATCTTCATCCGCCGTCGAATAAGGTCAATCTTCTCGGACGTTTCTCTAACCATATCTGGTCTAAGTAATAATCTTTCTGTAGATTCCCACCAACAAGTTGGTGATCTACAGGGTCGTCCGTATAATGCTTCGAAGGGTATCATGCCGATGCTAGCTTGATAATTGTTGTTATAAGCAAACTCTAGTAAAGGTAGATGCTCTTCCCAAGTCCCTCTGAAGTCTAGGATACACAGCCTTAAAAGATCTTTAAGAATTCTGTTCACCCTCTCCGTCTGTCCATCGGTCTGAGGATGATAAGTGGTGGTCAAACATAACTGTGTACCTAATGCTTCTTGCAAACTCCTCCAAAATTCACTGGTAAAGATGGGGTCACGATCGCTCACGATGCTGGAAGGTACCCCATGAAGACGAACTATCTCTCGGACATAGATTGCTGCCAACCATGATGCCATCCTCTTACTCTTAACTGGAATAAAGTGAGCGCTCTTAGTTAGTGAGTCTATTTACCACAACCCAGATACTGGTGTTGCCTTTCTTCGATCTAGGCAAACCATCTATGAAATCCATAGAGATGCTCTCCCATTTCCACTGTAGAATCTCCAAAGGATGAAGTAAACCACCGGGCTCCTTTTGCTCAGCTTTGACTTGCTGGCAAACTAAACATTGAAAAACAAATTCGGCCACATCTTTCTTCATCCCGACCCAAAAGAAAACCCTCTTCATGTCTCTGTACATCTTATCACCGCCTGGATGAATAGACATCTTAGAATGGTGGGCTTCTTCTAGGACTGCCTTTATCAAGCTTCCAGTTTGAGGGACACAAAGTCATCCATCTCGTCGCAACCACCCCTTTTCATCTATGGTATATCGACCGAGGTGACTAGAAGTCTCCCTTTTTCGGAGCTTATCCATGATGTCTAAAATCTGTGAGTCGCTTATTGCGAATCTCCTATCCGATCCATAAGAGTTGGTCGTGTCTCCCATGATGCAAACAAGTCAGGCAAAATCTCGATGGAGGGTTTAAAATCAAAGGTTGATATGAACTCCAAGCTTTTCCTCTCCACAAACAGAGGATTTAAGGCCATCCTCTGTCTACTTAGTGCGTTAGCCACTACATTACCCTTGCCAGGGGTATAAGCGATTTCAAAATCATAAGAAGCTAAGAACTCCATCCACCTTTGTTGCTTTAAATTAAGATCCTTCTATGAGAACATATACTTGAGAGATTTATGATCGGTGTACAACTCGAACTTCTCTCCAAGTAAATAATGACGCCACATCTTTAGCGCAAATAATCTGGCAGCTAGCTCTAGATCATGGGTGGGGTATTTCTTCTCATCAGAATCGCACCAAGCCCTGTACCACATACATCAGTGTGAACTGTAAATACTTTGTTCCCATTGGGAAAAGTCAAGACTAGGGCTGTTGTAAGAGCCCTCTTCAAACAGTGGAAAGCAACATCACAATCTATATCCCATGAAAATGCCAAGTTCTTCTTCGTCAGCCTGGTGAGTGGGGATGATATCTTTGCGAAGTCCTTAATGAACTTCCTGTAAAAACCTACCAACTCAAGGAAGCTTCTCACCTCTGTTGCATTTTTAGGAATCTGCCAATCTTGCACCGCAACTACTTTCATGGGATTTACAGTTATCCCTTCTTAGGAGACTACATGCCCTAAGAATATCACCTCCTTTCTCCAAAAATGGCATTTGGAGAACTTTGCCTTAAGCTGATGGTCACTGAGAGTTTTCAAAGCTTCTCCCAAATGTTGGGCATGCTCTTCTTCGCTCTTGGAGAAAATCAAAATGTCATCAACAAAGACTACGACAAATTTATTTAGGAACTCCCGAAACACCCTACTCATCAGATCAACAAAATAGGCTGGTGCATTCGTCATCCCAAAAGTCATAACTAGCCATTCAAAGAAACCATCCGGTGTCCTAAAAGCAGTCTTATCTATGCTGTCCTCAGCCACCCTCAACTGATGAAACCCCGTGGCTAAGTCTAACTGAGAGAATACCGAGGCAACAACAAGCTGATCAAATAAATCATCAATCCTCAGAAGCAGGTGTCTATTCTTCTTAGTGAGTTTATTCAACTCTCTATAGTCAACACACAAATGAAGCGAACCATCCGCCTTAGTTGAGAATACAACTGGAGCACCCCATTCAGATATGCTTCGTCTGATAAATCCTTTCTCAAGTAGATCCCCTACTTGCTTACTCAGTTCTTTCCTTTCCCTTGGAGCCATATGATGCACTGGCAATGTAACTGGCTTTGCATTGTCCACCAGATATATACGAAAATCGATCTCGCGCCTCAGTGTTAAACCCCGTACCTCATCAAAAATATCAGAATAATATCAGATTATTGGAACAGATTGCAGATCATCGATAGATGCATCAAGAGACTACAGGAAACTAAGCAAAACCGACCCTTGTGGGTCACAAGAAATCTCGAGGGTCCTCCCATGACAAGTCAGAAGCCTAACGACCCTCTTCTCACAATCCAGAATGTCACCATACGTGGTAAGCCAATCCATCCCTAGAATCAACCCATAGCCCATAAACCCGAGCACATATGCATCGCATTCAAACTCGACGTCTAACACATATATTTTCAAACCCCGAAAAATCATAGATAAATGAGCCGAACCACCGATGGGGTTTGAAACAACTACGGGATCCACTACCATATTAGTAATTAAGCACAGAGATTCAACCATAGAACTAGATATAAATGAATGTGAAGTGCCAGAATTAAAAAGTGTTCTAATAGAATGGTTTGAAAGAGAAATTAAACCTTCCACAGAAATTTTTCTACCTCTATCAGGAGCACTAATCGCGAGAGCATGCACCTGCCCTCCAGAAGTTCTTACCCTTTGACCTTGTCCCTGTGATCTCTGTTTCTTCGATCACTCTCTAGCAAAGTGTCCGACTTCTCCACAATTAAAGCAAGTGTTCTTTCTTCTTTTACAGTCTGTGATCAAGTGACCTTCTTTTCCACAACTGTGACACTTCCTTTTCTCCTTACCCTTGTCATTCTTTCCTCCTTTCTTTTGTTGTTGTTGTTGTTGTTGTCCCTTCTTGGGCCACACCTTCTTATTTTGCGTTGTTTCCTCAGCTTTAACCTCCTTCTTTTCCCCTTTCTCTTCCTCATACATTAAGGCCATATCAACAAGTCTTTCAAAAGGGGCTCCCATTGTAATATGGGACATGGCTAACCCATGAAGGGTTCATTTATCCCTTTAGCAAACCGCAAAGCCTTCTTATGTAGCGTGTCTACCAGTTCCAGTCCAAATCTTGCCAGCTAGTTAAATTTGTTGATATACTCTTTAACCATCAAGTTCCCTTGTTTGAGTGATAAGAACCTTTCCATCTTCATGCTTTTCTCGCCTTGGAAATAAATTTCATTTCAAATCTTTGTCTAAAATCATCCCATGTTTCCACCGGACGTCCAGCTTGGGTAACTTCCCACCAGAATGCGACTTCATCTTTCAGTAGCCAAGCAGCTAACTGAATCTTCCTTCTATCCTCTACTTCAAAAATTACGAACAAGTCCTCGGTCTCCTTGAGCCAATTCGGTGCCTCTACGAGTGTCTCGTTCCCATGAAACGACTTCCCTCTCATAGCACGGAAATCTTTACAAATCTATGAGAAGTTGTCTTCACGCGGAGGAAGAGGAGGAACAACGTGTGCAGCTGGGGGAGGAACGTTTCCTTGGCCTTCGGCAGGCGCCGTGACCTCCAGATACCTACGGAACCATCCTAGTAATGTAACGTCCCCTGGAATGTTGGGTTCCCCAGACATGCTGAAAAAGAAAAAGAGATTCAGATAAGGGATCGAAAAATATTACTTATGACTTTTTGGGGAATGTTTTTCAAAACAGACTTTTCTTTTTGAAAATGCTTTTTTAAAAACCATTTTGAAAATAGCTTTCAAAAACCTTTATCTAATCTGGTAACCTTCAGCTCTGATACCGAGTGTGACACCCCACGTCCGTTAATGTCACTCACAAAGGGAATGCATTAAGTTTCGTGGAGCATTAAAGTAAACAGAACGGAAATATTACATGACAGACATATTTAATAACAGCGGAATAAAAACTTTATTTATCATAAGATACCATGGTAAAAAAAAAACATCACATGTCTGAAACACAAAAGCCCATTACAACATAAAATCTATTGTCTTGTACTTCAAAAATACCAGAGTACATTAAAGAAATAAAATTCCCCAAAAACAAAATATAGCCATAGCAACATGGATAGGAGCTTAAGCCATACATATCAGCAGCTCCAGCAAGAGTAAGCAGAATCACGGTCAAGTCTGAGTATTTCCTTCCTGAGAACCTTGGGGGAGGGGGGAACGGAAGAAAGAAATAAAAACAAAAAGGGTCAGATATAAAGCCTGGCGAGTCTAGTTACTTTTAGCAAATAAATAAATGAAATTAGCATGACAGACATATAAAATGGATAAGAGATTACTACATAAAAGACAGGTGTGACAAGGTAGACAGGATAAGGTGTATACGCTTCCCTAAAATGATTACTCTGCACCATTACTAGTCTATCTAGAATGAGATGATCCCTTCTACTATAAAGTGGTAGACTTAGGCATACGTCCAAGTGTATCCTAACTATCACCTTAATCGATCGGCTCCCTAATCCGCGTAGATACTCTGTGCCAGCCCCACCGTAGGATGTATCACGTCCTAAAGTGGCAACCCCTCACTGATATGCACATCCCCATATCTATAGGTGTCACCGTCGTCTTATCCCCTTCTGCCCGGCTCATGCACACACATGACCCGGTTGGTTTGCGCCGCCCACACCATCCTCCACGTTTGGATCTCTCACAATCAGTCTAGTAAGCGTGCCTCTTCTCCGACCTAGTACGGAGTACATGTTTTGATGCCTGCTCCGGGTTACTAGATGAAACGGGTCCCACACAATATGATACAAGCTCTCCCCTTTGTCTTGTATTCCCCACTAGGTTTTCCATTTGAATACGTATACCACTAGGTGTCTTTAATTACATATCTTTATTATTTCCATCGGTTATGTATACCACTAGGTGTCTTTAATTACATAACCTTACCGGGTTAAGTTTGTGGACCTATATGTAAATATTACCCACCCCCTTCAGATTTGTTTAACCCATCCACTGTCCAATCAATTTTACTTAACCCTAACTTTAGTTCATATTTATACAATCCCTTATGGATTAAATTAGGTTAAGTAGTCCAATTTATTACCATGTCCATTTATGGTTTATAATGGCCTAGACCTCCCACATTAGGCCTACAACTTGTGGATGTTGGATATAACGGTCGGGTCCGGGCAGACTTCTTCAACAAGTTTGGCCTAACCTCGTGTCATAGCCTATCTCATATTTGCGCACTTAGACCTCTCAAATTATGTTCAACATTAGTGGTTGCTGGATATGTCGGTCGGGTCCGGGCAGACTTCCACCACTAATGCAACCTAACCTCGTGTCATAAGTACAATTACAATTTCTAATTGTAATTATTAGACATTCCATTTTTATTCAATTCTTACCTATGTCTTTATAGGTGATTATGCCCCTTTTTCCCCATTTTGAATTATATGTCCAATTGGTAAAAACATTATTTAAATTATGCCAATTCTAACCTTTTTCCCATGTTTTCTAACTAACGCATTCGCATATATTTGGTGGCATCTAGGCTAGAAAGTAGCCTAGCCATAAATAATAAAATGGAAAGGTGATGGGAAAAATTAAAATAGTGATTGTTCTGGCATAAACATAAATTAGCAAGGTGATAAGGTGGACATATGAGCATAAATCTAATGAATTTGTGGCAGTTAACTAATTCTAATATAACTATGATGGCATAATAAGCATAATAAGATCTAAATTAACAATTTAGATGTCCAACTAGTTTAGATCTTATATGGTAGGCACAAGGTGATAAACTAGATCTGATTAATAATTTGGATGTCCACGTAATTCAGATCCAACAGTTAAAATTAGATCTAACACAAATAAGGTCAAGATCCACATCATAGCATGTCATAGAAGTTACAATAGATCCGACAAGATAGAGATTTAGATCCAATAGTTAAAAATAGATCTAACACAAACAAGGTCAAGATCCTCATAATAGAATGCCATATGTTTACAATTTATAATGGATCTAGTATAATATAGGCACATGAACAAATCCAAACTATAGTCATATCACGTTTTCTTTTAAATTTTAAATCTAAAAGCAACTAGGAACTCACAGAGTTTGGATTAGAAAATAGAAAAGAATGGATCTTGAATCTCTAACTGATTTTCTTAAGTTGATTGTTGTAGAAGATAGGATCCGTCTTAGTTCAGACACCGACAGCATTTGGCCTCCTTGATTTCCAATGAAGAAAACAGGAGAAATGGACACATATTTATAGCTGCCAGGACCTATGAAACCAACTGCCACGTCAGCCCTAGGGGTGTCTACACCCCTGTAGGGGGTCGACCCCGGTGTCGACACCCGTCTACGGAGGTCGACCCCTAGAGCAGGAAATTTTCTGCCTTACGAGATTTTGATTTTTGAACCCTTTGTGGATAAGGTTCCGACTCACGTCTGACTCATATGTATATATATAATTCTTCTACGTGTATACAAACTTAAAATCCTCATAACTTCTTCATACGTTGTCCGTTTTACGCAAACCAAATGTCTATCTTGCCCAGAATTTCGAGATGGACGCAATAACGCAGTCCGTTCCCCTTAGTTATGAATATTAAATTAATTATTATTTAATTTATATTCTTTTAGTGTTGCAAAAAATACGGGGTGTTACAAACAACGTATTCCATTTCATCAAATCTTATGTTGCCAATTCTGTTCATATCGAATTCTAGGATGCAAACAGTTCATCTTCAGCTACAGTTTATGAATGGGATCTAGCAAGTAGGATCCAGCAACCTAGGCATGTTTGGGGCGAAGCCTATATCCGCGGGATGGGTAAGTCTTGCAAATCATCATTGATTATAAGTTGTAATTGTTAAAGGGAATCATATGTTCATGTCTCTTTGGTCGAACTGTTAACCGTACATATCGTCTCAGTAGTTAAAAGTTTCAGAATAACGCAATACACTAAGGAGATAATGATAATAAAAAATTTGGTATTGAATAGAAGATGCATGCATACATGGGTGTTTGCGTATGTGATTGATATTTTTGCATACAAAAATATAATTGCATTGCGGCTACATTGTTAACCTAAGCCTAAAATATGTTACATGTGTGTATAAACTATCAGCCATTGTTACATATAAAAATCAAACTGCAATTTTTTTTTATAATTGCAGTTGTAGAGTACACAAATGATAATTGGGGTTTTTGGCAAAAAAAGAATTTGAACTCCATCAATATTTCGTACATATTTTACTCTATATTCTTATTGGTGTACATATTTTTATTGACATGATATGACAAAAATTAAGAAAGCGAAGTAACTTCATCATTGGCGTTTGATTTGAAATCCAATGAAGTTTCACATGTTTTGATAGATTCTAAACCCAAGATGATATAGTGTACTGAATGATGCGCACCTAATGTGACAATATAAGTGACAATTTAAATTCCATGGAAGTAAATGTATTCCATTAATACTTATATTAATTGGTTGCAACTCATTTGTGAAAAGCAAAACAATTACATATTAAATCTTGACCAAACTGAACCTTGCGGTTTTGCTGTATTGTTTGTTACATGCATAAATGATGCAATCATTTTGTTGAAATAATTAATTATATCCATTAATATACTATGCTGGCAGTATATGATAAAAATTATTTACTTTGCCAACCAAATTTTTTGAATACTATTGGCAATATCAAATATCAAGGCTTCATGAAGTAAACCCTGAGTTTATTATGCCTTTTTTGTCGTATAAAGCAATTTAATTATTCTACTTTATGATTTGTAGTTATTGTATAAATAGTTTGTTACATCCATGAAACGACACACTGCCAAATTCCTACATCAACTTGTAGCATGTCTATATGAATATTGATGGGAGCATGTCTATTTGTAATGACTGCAGAAAAAACAGTCAGTTACCTCTAGTTGATCAGTTGATGCCAATACTGGTTTTGAATGAACAACTAACATCATCCCTTAACATGAGTATGTTGTCGTAAGCTGCACGAGGTATGCCTGGTGCTCTTAATCCTGGAGCCATGCCTATGTAATGAGATAATATTGGTCAGGCCTAGCAGCAACAACAACAGTTGAGAAGGAAGGACCGGGGAGTCGGGGACTACAAAATCAAGGTTATCCTCAGTACAAGAGGCATTTTTTTTTACCTAAGTTAAGTTTGAACCGATCGAAATAAATATGTAATGCGTATCATTGATTTCAAAGTTCAATAGAATTGTTGTAGGACTAACAGGTTTTAGAGTACCATTTACCATCTTTGTATCCTTATTATGGTGTTTGACCTTCACTCCAATTTCTCTTTCATTGTTTATTTTTCACTCAGGTTTTTTTTTTAAAAAAAAATCTTGGACTACGTCAAATATCATAAACATAAACCAAGATCAAATGACAGTATGAAACAATGTTGCATTCTAACCATTGCTTAATGCTTTTAAGCTATTATTCTGTTGTACAATCCATGCATAATTTGAATTACATGCAATTTTACAAAGTTAAGTGATGCTGCCATTAAATTAATAACAAAAGGACAATAATGTTGAAAATTGACAATAGTTTCTAAACATCTATATACCAATCTCAAGGATTCCTTTTAGATTCCTTGACCTTTATCATCATCATCTTCAGCCACAAAGGAGCCTCCGTCTTTACTATTAGCTAACCAAGTGGAAAGAAATTCGAGCAAACTATAAACTTACTTGTAGGATTCACCTTACTTAATTCTCTTCGATCTACAAATGGTCATTTTTTTCCAATTTTTAACTTAAAGCTTCAGTCATATAGAATAGTATGAAAAAAGCACCATACTTACAATACGTCCTTCACACATAAAGAAGTCAACCTTATATGTAACTTTCGCATGTTGTCATCAATGGCACTGCTGTTCTGGGGAAGCTCGGTCATTCTCCGCCTTTCTCCATTACTCTTTTCCAATCTTTTCCCGCACTTGCTCATCCTGATTCCATCAAGTACCCTGTCGATTTTGTATGTGAGTGCATATTACAATATAAAATGTTATTATAAAATAGTATAGGTATTCATCAGCATTAAAAAGAAGATGGTCTAGCTATCTGGTAGAAATCAATGATCACTTGAACCTGACCTTTTCCACTAGAGGCCTTATAATGTTTATGTTATGATTTTTGTGCACAGCGGAAGCTTGACAAAATGCCAACAAAAATTGGATCTTTTTCACCCAATCACTTGAAGATGAATTTGATTGAAAATAAACAACTAACACAAAATATCGAAAATATGAACACGCTATATTCCACCCAACCATATTGATTCACTAATAAAAATTGTTTACAAACGATCTCAACTATCGTTACAAACAATTACAACTTGAACCAATAACCTTATTGAGAAATAGGTAGAGAATATCTAATGGCTAAATAATTTGAAGGAAAACACTCAATTTGGACTAACTAGAATGATCACTCATGGTGGCTCTCACCCACGCCTAATGAAGATGTCAGCTGGCCCTTTTTATAGAGAGAATTGCTTCATGCCCAAGAAAACTTGGCATCCAAATTATCTTCATATTTATTATAAAACTATTTGGATAAGCACCAAATATCCTTGCAATAAATATCCACAAATATAGCAACCAATATCTCTCCATAAAATCTAGCACCAAATCTCTTCATCAAATCTACCATCAAATCTCTTCATCAAATCTAGCACCAAATCTAGCAACAAATCTCTTCACAATATATGTAAGATTATTTGTTGTCCAAAATTGTGATTTTCGTATCACTGATATCAACACTCCACCTTGATACCAAATCACAACATCTCCTCCACTCAAACAATAGTCCCTTAGCTCTCACTTTCAACCTCTTCTTTCTCAATTAACACCATCTCGATTTTAACGGCTACGAGATAAAACCATCCTGTCTTCTCTTCAAGTCCAGGCTCAATTGATTTACAGGCTCAATCACACCTTCTTGATTTCATCAGGCCATAAGATTACCTAATTGATTTCCAGGCTCAATCACACCTCCTCTTTATCGATATACGCCTACCACTTGATCCCTCTTCATCTACATGGATCCCTTGAGAATTATCAACGTGAAGACAACAATCGATAACATGATCCTCAACTGATCCTCAGCAGTGATCAAAACCAACCTCTCCACCTTACTGCGGACTAGGTTCTTCATTCAAAATTCTCAAAATCTCCTACTCCGCAATAGCCATCCATGAAAGCAACATCATCTCCGACATTTACAATCTTCAATCCAAAATCACTCCAAATTATGCGATGAACTTGCTCCGATACCAAACTGTTATGATTTTTGTGCACATCGGAAGCTTGACAAAATGCCAAGAAAAATTGGATCTTTTTCACCCAATCACTTGAAGATAAATTTGATTGAAAATAAACAACAAACACAAAATATCGAAAATATGAACACGCTATATTCCATCCAACCATATTGATTCACTAATAAAAATTGTTTACAAACGATCTCAACTATCGTTACAAACAATTACAACTTGAACCAATAACCTTATTGAGAAATAGGTAGAGAATATCTAATGGCTAAATAATTTGAACACTACAAGAAAAAACGAGATTAGCGACAAATTTTTAGCAGCGGAAATTTCCGTCGCTAATTAGCGGCGGATTTCCGTGGACTTTGTAAGAGAAAATATTTTGGATTTTATATGTCATATTATCATAAATTATTACCGTCGAATACTAATTCTGTCGCTAAATCAATGGAAATTGCAACTCTTTACCGTCATATAATATTTGACGCTAAATTCCGTTGCTAATAGAGTCGGATTACCGTCGACATAATTTTGAAGCTATTTTCCTGCAGTTTTCCAAGAGATTTGAAACGAACTTTTATATTTTTTATTTATTAAATGTTTTAAATTTATGTTATTAATTAGTAATTAATTAGTAAATTTAAAATTTAAATAATTAATGTTAATAATACATTAGTAATTAATAATAAAGAACTATTAGAAGTAAATAAAATTCAATAGTTAATGCTGATTAAATTTTTTTTTGAAAATTAATGCTGATTAATTATTAATTACTATATAATATAAATAAGAGGTAATAGTAATACTGTGAACGAAGGGGGAAGGTCATGTTCGAAAATCTATGTCTGGAACAATGCGAGGACTCCAAATTTTATAGCTTTAAAACAACACAATTTTATCAGTAAATTTATTTATATATATGAAGAATAAATAAATTATATCTCTTAGCATATAAAATGCATGGTTAAAATTGTGGATAAAATATACATGTTTATTGTATATTTTGTGCAACATGGAAAATTAATTTAAGTGTTGTAGAATAGGCCTTAGTGTTATAAATCGGTTTAAGGGTTACAAAGCCCAATAAATAAAAACCTAGGGGCAGAATTGGAATTAGGCAATGATGATAACCCTAGCCGTAATACGCCAAGTAAATAAAAAGAAAGCTGGCCCCGTTTTCTCCATTCAGCCAAAAGGGAGACAAAATAGAAGACTAAAAATGGCGGAACCCTTGGAAAACCGAATTAGGTAAAAGCCAACAGATCGTTCTTTTCGTATCAAAATGGTTGTGGATCTGTGGAGATCAACGATAGATTCGTGAGGGAAAGCAATAGCAGATCTAGGGAGATTGGAGCCAAATCAAGCGCCTCACATCAGATCTGGAGTAGGATTTGCAAGGGAGATGAGTTCTAGAAGGGAGGCCGTAGCAAATCTGAATGTACGAGGGCCAATCAAAGTCTCAATAAGGAATGAAATCGACGAAAAACCTAAGTGAGTATATTCGATCTAAAATCGGCATTAAGTCCTTTTTATAGGCAGCTAAATTATGCGTGTTGATTACTGTGGTTTAATTATACTGATATATGTGCATGTTGAATATAAGACTCATGAATTAATATGAATAGTTTATTTTATGAAATGGATGTGGTATTTAACAGGCTTATTTGAATGGTTATACACGGTTATTGGGTATGATTCTGTCACATATCACTTGACCTAAATAATATTGTATATTGAGAATAAGATTTATATTTGGGTAGAAGTGGGCAGTGTAAACAAGGGGTTATACGCTTAGAAGTTATTTTATAATTAGAGTATTGACGCATTCCATATTAATGTCATAATGTGTGGCTTCTTAAAAATAGCCCAAAGTATGTAGTTTGGTTCATGTGTATAAGCTGAAACTGTTATTTTAGAAATATGACTGTTGTTTTGAGTGTTTTATACACTTCTGTGTCATCGATTAGTGCATGGCGTAACAATCCATGTTTTCCTATGCCAGTCTAAAACACAGACAATCCTGTGTGCTAATATGAGTGTATGTATATAGTTAGAGTCACAAGACATGTTACCATACTGTAAATCAATACATATTAGTAGTAATTGTTGATTGTATAACATTTCACTATTTTGATACTTATATAAATGTGAGTATGCCTTGTTTATTGACTCAAAGGTTTTGAGTAGCATATTGTTGATTTAAGGAGGAAGACTGACATATAATTTGATATATGTCGAGTCTCCTATTCTTTATGTTAAGATGGGTAAATGGTTTAATTTAATAGACAAGTTGTGCTGATGACAAGTTATATATATATATAGCTATATATATATTTATAAGGATTTCTAGTGTAAGTAAATGCCAGTTTGTAGTATATAAGACTATAGACATATTATGTTAAACTGTTTATATTTTAGATGGTACAAAATATGATAGTTGGGTTTATAAATTACAAAGGCATTTATATTTGATCAATATAGGTTTGAATTTCTTTTTGAACTGTGTAGTGGTTAGTCATATTCAAATTGATCAATCTGCTTTCATTTCAAATAATACTCTGATTGAGAAAGTAACAAAGTCTTACGTATCTTCACGTACATAAGTTGAGTTTTAATTTTGTATACTAATATTTTTATATTGGTCAATTAAAGGATCCTGGAGCTTGTTAAGTCAAGGGGGATGATCCTTGAGTGGTGACCCAAGTCTATGTGATTTATGCGCAAAATAAATTTAAAATTTTTTGGGGTGATTTTAGGGGTTACCATGAACAAGAAGACGCAAAGAAGAAGGAAGTAAATGGGCTGTTAATACTTAATTAAAACTTTATTAATTTATGATTAAGGATAAATGTTTTTATTATAAATCGTATTTATTAAAGTATTAAAATCTGGTGCAGCATGGTGATTGGAGTTGAACAGTTTGTCTATATGAAAGCTTGCGTGAAGAGTAACGAAGAAGCAAAAGAAATTTTGGCTGTTAACAGGGTTGAGCAAAGTAATTAGCATTTATTTTTCAATTAAGGGTTAGATTTTCTAATATTATAACTAAGATATTATAGTTCATGCGTAGGGGAACGAAGACAGCTTGGGGAAAGATGGAATTGAAGAACGGGAAGGAGCAGTAACCACTAACCAGATCAATCGGGCCTGACGTTTACAAACGGAAGTAATCAGATTTGTAATTAGTTTAATTAAAATTATTATTTTTTATTTAAATCAGTTAATCATGTTATAAGTTATTAAATGATTGTGTTTAAATCATGACAGGGTTGTACTGGGTGAAACTGTGTTGAACAACAAATACTGGGAACATTTAATAATTTCCCATTCATTCATTGATAGACTTGGAACATACAATACACAAATAGAGAATAAATATGTTAAAGTTTTTAAATTTTTGACAGGGTATGTATCAAACAACTATTTCAGGAGATTGCAACTGATAAAACATGCTATTTCATCTTCCAGTTATATGAATCTGTACTAATAGTAAGATTTGAACACTGTTATATGTTAGTTTTTCTATTATTTTACTTATTGAATAATAATTTTAGACTTAAGAAAATTACAGTACAATTTGCTTATAATATAGGTTTCTTCTATGCATGTGAATTGGACGTTGAAAACACCCATATGCCGAGTTCGAACGGGTCCTCAGCTCGAGTTTACATGATTTGAGCAACTTTATTGAATGTACCACTATAAACATTAAAATTCATACAACTATATGTGGAATAGTTTTGAGATAAGGTATTGCCAATATTGTTATTTTATGAAGCCAGACTCATATTAATGGCTCTGAAACTCTATATGTGGAATAGTTTTGAGATAAGGTATTGCCGGTATTGTTATTTTGTGAAGTAGTTTTAGTGTTCGGTTTTCTTCTATGAATATTACATCCGAATCAATAGGGCTGAACTTTGCAAAGCATCAGTAGAAGCAGTAACTGGATTGCCACTGTCTTGGATATTTTATACAATTGTTAACATTATTGTTGTGACAATGAATGTAACAACGATGAACCTTAATGAACCCACATGGCTCCTACCATATGTTGAGACCTTAATTGTCTTTTAGTTTGTAATTAATTATCATCTGAGACTATGCTAATAAAGTTGTCATTCTGGTCCTGAATTTCATAACATAAAATGCAGTACTTGTTTATTTCAAATAAAGGTGTGAGATATGTTTCAAGTACCGCTACTTATTTTATAAAATCTAACTATTCATCTTGTTGTAGCACTTTTTCTGAAATCTAAATACTATATTTCTAAATGCAGAAATTATTGGTAGAGATATTGGGATAGATTTACTAATTGGTGCTCCTTCGGAAACGAATTGGCCTGACCTGAGGACTGCTCGTTGGAAAAAATCAATGCAGTGCAGAAAAGAAGGGTTGAAACAGTGACAAGACCGGGACAGTCAAGCCTCACGTTCCTTGCGCTTTCGCCGTTGTCGTCTTCGTAGATTAGTTGGGTATGCTAAGACTTATTTTGATGTAAATATAAGGTTATGTGGTTTTAACACTATTATGGATGAGATGTGTTTATGTATGAGATAATGTTAGCATTAGCTGAATAATTTTGATGTTTATAATTCAGTTTGATGAATGAAGTGATGGAAAATTATGGATATTCTTTTCAGGTTAATATTGTTAGCAAATTTATCTTTTTTTTTGGGGCATGCTATTTATTTTAGTGTTCACAGTTGAATGATATTAGTTCGATATATATATATATATATATATATATATATATATATATATATATATATATATATATATATATATATATATTGGCAGATCAGAAGGGGAATAGGACAGATTACCAACAAAAAGAGTGAGGTTAAGTTTACCCTAATTTATTTTCCGTCGCTAATCCTTTGGAAATTAGTAAGAGTTTACCAACGCATTTTATAAATAATAATTTATTATAAATTACTTATCCGTCGGTGAATAGTCGGTAAATAAATTAAAATTAAATTAATAAATAAAATTATATTTTTATTATATAAATAGTAAAATGACGGAAAATTGTCGGAAAACTCATGCTATATTCCGTCGCTAAATCTGACACAATTTCCGTCGTGGTTTTTACCGACCACCGTATTATGCAGGAAATCCGTCGCTAAAGCCGATATAGCGACGGATTAGCAGCGGATTCTGCCGCTGCTAAATGCTGTTTTTCTTGTAGTGGAAGGAAAACACTCAATTTGGAATAGCTAGAATGATCGCTCTTGGTGGCTCTCACCCACGCCTAATGAAGATGTCAGCTGGTCCTTTTTATAGAGAGAATTGCTTCATGCCCAAGAAAACTTGGCATCCAAATTATCTTCATATTTGTTATAAAACTATTTGGATAAGCACCAAATATCCTTGCAATAAATGTCCACAAATATAACAACCAATATCTCACCATAAAATCTAGCACCAAATCTCTTCATCAAATCTACCATCAAATCTCTTCATCAAATCTAGCACCAAATCTAGCAACAAATCTCTTCACAAAATATGTAAGGTTATTTGTTGCCCAAAATTGTGATTTGCGTATCACTGATATCAACAGTTTACTATGAGTCGTGAAAGAAGTAAACCTCAATTTCTAATATTTTTAATTTACTGGTTATGAGAATAACGTATTTACAAATATTAAGAGCTATACAAATATCTATAGGCTTTTGTTTTCAACTACTGTATCTTTTGTCAATTTCAAATATTGAAAGCATTTACAAAACCAAAGTTCGAGTATTCAAAAGGTTAAGTTTGTTCATTTAAAGTACTCATTTTAGTGTGTAAAGACTACATATAACATTACTGATATATATTTATATGAATGTTGATATTGTATTTATATTAGTTTCTGCATTAATAAAATATGATATATGTTAATTCCACTACTTAGTAATATTTTAAGGAATTGGATATAGAAATCGGATAGTACCTGGTAACTATTGTTAACTCTTCCTTTCTTTCATGTGCATCTATATTTAACAATGGAATTAAAACAGTTTTTTTGGGATCAACCTTTCTTAGCTCTCACCTTGCGCTTTTTGTAGAATTACTAATGTAGGACTGCTAACATGTGAGGCAAAGTATCATTTTTTTCTCTCTTTCTCATGTGGACTGATTCATGGAAATCTACTTCTTAGTATTACTTAATAGTCATTTTCTTATGTTTTCAGTAAACATTTTGACATGCAAATGGAAAACTTTTTATTTCGGCCGACGACATAGACCTAAATGTATTAATATGTATAAATGAACGTGTATGTTTCTTAATGGTATAGTACTTCCGTACGGTTTCTTCCATTTTTCTATATATATTTTTCAGCTCTACACCTTAATAGTAAATTGCACCCACTTAGCTTGAAATGCATGTAAACCTTTAATGGTCGCATCATGTGCTGTGCTTCCCAATGACATTATAATGTTATAATCATGATATTCATATTAGTATTCCACTTTTTTTTAGTTTTACTTGCAGGACACTTTTAGTTGGTAGGTTAGATGGGTTTTTCTAGCCCATTAGGGTTAATTCACTATATATTATTGGAGACATAACCCATTTTTTGTATAAGCATTGGTTTCAGGTATAGGCCTACAAGATTATCGTACAAAAAAAATCCTTCAGTCCCAAATGAAGGCTTAATTCTGACTATTTGTCTTATAAACATAAGCTCAAGCCATGTTTAGATGAATACACATAATTAAAATCTATAAATCAAATAGGGCATAAATTTATGGGAAAAGCAAAGTTAAAAATTCTCTTCTGCAAGCTATTTATTTCTAACCAGATAATTGGTTTCTTAATTTTATTAATATTAGATTAAGAAGAATGAAGTAGTCGGGTGCTGTTATAAACATTTACTTGACCCTTTTTCCTTCTAACATTGTAATACATCTTTGTATCCTATTATCATTGTTACAAAAAATAGAAAAAGATGAACAAGCACAACTACTGATTGTAGCCCTTAAATTCAAAATGGTACAACTTTGGCACACTGATTGTTATAGAAATAAAATAAACAGGCCTATATGCTAATAATTTGCATCATCCTTCTCTACAGACTTATAAGTTAGCCTGGGTCATTATATAATTGAATGCTTTAGTATATTTGGTGAACTTCCGCCATACTTAGCACTGTTAGAGCATAGCATTAACTATTATGGATCTTCAACATTGATTATGTGTTACTTTTTGCTGAACAAACAACAAATAAATGCTTATTTGATAAACGTTTGAATTAGATGTTACCCACGCACGTTTGAACTGATTTGTTATAGCTTCCAAACTGAGTATACAGACTAAATATAGAATTATTTGAGATAATCTTAGCTTAAGCATCATGCGTCGTAATTTTTTTTCCAAATATATAGCCATACATTGCATAGTATTTAACAAAATCACAAAAGATGAAAATTTTATCACAGTCAAAATATGGTAATTATATATGTTGGTAGGGTAAAATTGAAGTTACAAAGTTGCATATGTGAACTTTTTTATACTGTATTTTTTATACAAGACAAGCATCATAATTTTTACATGTAAATTAAATATGAGCATAAAATTGATTGATTCACATATGAAGATTTTACCAGCGGAATGCGGTTGTTATGGGAAAAACGGCATACCAAACAAAAGGGTATTAATAAGTATTTTCTATCAAAATATTAATAATGCACCTTATAACACACACACACACATTATTAATATTTTGATATAAGGTGCATGTGTGTGTGTTATAAGGTGCATTATTAATATTTTGATAGAAAATACTTATTAATACCCTTTTGTGTGTATGTGTGTGTGTGGAGAGGGAGGGAGAGAGAGGGAGGGAGGGAGGGAGGGAGGGAGGGAGGGAGGGAGAGAGAGAGAGAGAGTCCTTATAACTATTTATATATTGACATCTTAATATACCAAATTTTAAAATATTAATATTAGTTAATGCTGATTTTTGTACCTATACTTGCATGCATCAGGTAAACTTTGGTCAGAATCATTTTCTTTCCACGTTGTACCTACCGTATCGAAGTTTTTTTTTTTTTTTTTGTTAACTTTAATGCTTTTTTTTATAAAAGACTATGACATGTCTGGCAGTTGATTCTAAGGAAACTAGCTTCAAATCGTATTGTCTGTAAATACATATGCATTGTTTTACTAAATCAACTTAAGTAAATAATTCTCTATTTTGAATAGTATTTGCCCATGATATATGTACTGTTTTGTAAAAAAACTGAATATATGACATTTTCATTCTTAATTCCTGATCATTTTTTCTATCTATTATTCAAAAAAGAGATCATGAGATCAATCATAATGCACGTTGCTTGAGCTGAATCTGCCTTCCAAATTTCCACTCATGCTCTTTCAATTTTCTATCCGAGCATACATGCAAATTCGAAGAACCGTATGGCTGAAAGGTTAGCTTAGAGATTTTTTTCAAGGTTTTAAAGTCGAACTGTGTGTTCATACACGCGTGGTGTTGTTTAATTTTCAGAAACATAGAGTTGCATGGTCAAGGGTCAAAGTGACCAAATCATGATTTCATTGGGTTTTAAAAAAATTGCAAATAAGTCGATCCATAGATATCCAAAAATCCCAAAATATGTGTCCATATGTATCCAAAATATGAATATTTTAATATCCAAGGAATGCAGATGTGAAGACATTCACATCTAGAAATTATGTTTTTGGGTTTTTTTGTCAATATTATATATCATTTAAATTTTAGTATGATGAATGGTCTATATTACTATTTTAGTAAGATAATGGTTATATTATATGTATTTGATGCATATCTACAATCTAAAATTATCGATTATCATCATAATTTTTTTAGTTCTCATACTTTTATTATTAATGAGACTAAAAATGTTTGAACAAAATTTTATGCTTATGGTTTAAGCTTTATCGATCGTCGGTAGATATGATAACTATCACATACCCGTTTACAGCCGTTGATAGACCTATCGAATATAAAATATATATTATTATAGATGTGCACAACACACAGTAACAAATTTATGCACTTCACAAGAATGCATGCAATCTACATTAGTTAATTTTGTAAATGGATGATGTAACTCACATTCCATTCGCATTTCACCTAACTGACAACGTAAGTTTGAGCTTACTTCAGTTCCTTTTAATTTTTATACATGCAAATTTAGCTACATTATTTTCTTGGGTCATGATTTAAATCAAAAGATAGGATTCATGTTGGGCATATCTCTCTATTTGACCTTTTATATTTACTAAGTACAGGTTTGGCACATGCTTACCGTATGTTCACCTATGATGCAGCCAGTGTCGGCCTTACTAATTCTTTACCCTAGCCACATTATATTTTAGTTGCCCTCCAACACAAATAATAATAACTACTAATTTTTATGCAAAGTTACATAAAAGCAAAGACAGGTGAACATCTAAAATTCAATTTCAAGGGGTCTGCACTCTGCATCCTATTTAACAGCCATATATCAAACAACTTACAAAAGAATAAAGAAAAAAAAGCAAACAAAATCAAATACTAACATGCAAAAAAAGGTATGATCTAAACAAAGATATGAATTAAGATAACTCACCAAAATCACAACAGTAAATAAAATATAACCCAATTTCCAAACATTTCAAGCAATTTCTACCATAATTCATCAATAAATGACCAACAAAAAAAGAAAAGAAAAACGACGAACTAAGCTATGGTTGTGTGAGTTAAATTTCACGGAAATGAAGCTCAAGTCATAAATAAGAAACTACACAGCCTTAGCTAAAACTTCGCCCGTTCAACAATACGCCATCAACATCCGTTAGTCGCCATGGTCATCGTGAATTCCACAGCGTCCTTTCCTACACACACTCCCATCTCATTTATTCTGCTAGAGTAATATGTCTACTGCATAAAAATCATGCTAACTGAAAAATTATCATTCGCACAACATTGACAAAACTTGGATTTTTTTACATTAAAAGAGACATTTTATGTGACCAATACTATGGACCTATGATTCTTTATGAAAATGTAACTAAATTGGACCTAAATTTTTTATTTTGTCTTCAACTATGGCCAATATAGAATATCTGATTGCACCCAACATCAAAATTTCCAATTTTTAATGTTTTGTATTTTTCAGATGGGGGCAACTGCCCTTAAAGCAGATCTGCCTCTGCACTCCATAACCATTCGTTCCATCATTGCAGCAATCGTGTGCCGCCTCCAAGCCGATTCCATTTGCATGCAAGAAATAAGGTCAAATTTTTTTTATCACATAGAAAATCAGTTGGACTGACAATAGACGATTTGAGAAATTGTGAAATGCTAGTTTCTCATATGAAATGTTATTTAGACGGCATGAACTACTCCAAAACCTATTGTTATTCCCAAATAACATTTCACTAATTAATTAAAATTAATATTAAGCATCCCAACTTCCGAACTGTATTGTTAGGCAAATTCTATTTCAACCCACCATTTTAATTAGTAGCCCCCCAAATCATGAAATAATCGGTAAACCCACAAATTTAGTTAGTAGCCCCCTTTTTAAAAAAAACACCAAAAATACCCTTCCACGTAGGGGGACTGTGGGTTTTCACTGTACCTCGTACTTGCCCTACGTGGTTCATCAAAGTACCACGTAGATGATCTCCGTGGTTCATTTATGGACCACGTAGACATACTACGAGGTACACCAAAAAATACGTAGTGCAACTACGGGGTGTTCAAAAAACTAAAGAAAAAAATATTAACAGAAAAATGGCAGTTGGTCATTGTATTTTTTTGATAAAATGGGGGACTATTAACTAATTTTGTGGATTGAAATAGAATTTGCTGTATTGTTATTTAGAAGCTATTCAAAGCAAATTTCGCTAATCCAAATCGGTTTCACAAATTTGATTCATACCATATTATTCAAAAAACCACAAAAACTATACCTTGAATTTCTATTTGAAGAAGAACAAGAAAGATAGAGTAAAAGCTAGATTGTTAGCGGGGTAGGTGCTTGCTTCGGTGGAGGAGCCGAGGAATCGATCAAAAACTACATATGAGCTTTAATTGAAACGAGTAAAAAACTTTGGTGCTATAGTTTTTATTTTTATCCTGAGACGAGAGAGACTCTGCATTAATGGTTCGTTTGCTTCCTCCTCATGATATATGGGTTGCTGCATATATTTCTATAATAGGCTTTAAATAATTGGTTGCCCCTTCCCACTGGGTTGCCCCAGCCTGTGGGGCCAGCTCTGGATGCAGCTCATATTTATGTCATCAGCGTCTTTTTTGCTATCTTCTTGGTTCAACTGATGTAGTTTAATGGTAGATTAAGTTATAGTATCAATTGTGGTGGAATACACATAATTGTTATTAATAATAATATATACTTCAAAAATTAGGAAGTAAATTTTGAATTTTTAAGTCGACTCAAAAGACTGCATCAATTTATGATAGAATACTTATTTAATTAGAATTTATTACAACAACCTTGGCTTTGGAATAAAATTTTACCATCTCTAATTAAATGTATTAAGCATCCTTTCAAATTTGTTGCACCATACAACACTAAATCTTATGTTTGATATTTACCTGCCATGTGTAATAGTCATCATATGTTTGATATTTAAGCCAACACTAAATTTTTTAGTTATCATGTTCATGAACCACAAAAATACAACCTCTCGGTTGTTTGAAATGGCATCTGGAATTGGTTATATGCACAAATTCAGCAGCCAGAGTTGATCACTATTTAAATAATCTTAATTTCAATAGAGAAAACATAATATTGGTAGTTCTTTCAACCAGAGTCCGCTGACATTACATGTTAGTTTTATCTAAATCATTCCACTTGCAGCCTTTCCTAAGTCTTTGGTTGTGAAATATTATTTCTGAGCTTTTTGCACCTTTTAATTTGAGCAGCTTGAGAAAGAAGCTGGATAAGTGGATATATTGAAGGTTCATATGGATAGAGAGGAAGAAATGAGTGGCGAGAATCAAAAATTGGAGTATTGTTCTTTTTTCCTCAGGAAACAAGGTATATAGAAAAAATTAACTTTAAAAATAAAATTATTGAAGGAAGTTCATATAAAAGGACGATGAACTAGCACCCGTTGCAGTCCGTATGGTTTTTTTGCTCCCAGCAAGCTCAGGATGTTGACCAAGTTTCTAGGAAAATCTACCTGTGTTCATAAATGATAATTTTCTCTACAGTTACATTGTTACATTTCTGCAGAGCAAAAATTTTGTTATTTCATTTCATTACAATTAAATAGACAACACTGTGTACTGTTTTATAATTATTATTTTCCGGAATAAATTGTTAAGTCAGTTTTTATTTTATTCATTATGTTGTTCTGAAATAAACCTTATGATGTGATCCGTTTAATTATTCAGTTACGCTAAGTATGTTCTAAGCTACATTAATTAGGTTTCTAGCTCTTATTATTACTTGAAACACATTGGATTATTGTGTAATTTTTGTTTTAGTACTACTATAGACTGAATTATGACAATTTGGTCATAAACTCATTGTTTTCCCAGATTGTGCTATTCAAGTATCATCTACAACTATCCTCAGCGTTTCTTCGATTAATTTTTGTTGGAAAACAATGGCTGAGTCACGTACTTCGTCGCTTTCTTGAAGACGATTCGGCGATCTGGTCGGTGGTGCAAAACCAGTTCGTACTTCCGCCGCCGCCTCTAGGATAAAACAGCCTCTCTCTGATTAATAACTGATCTGCTTTGCACAAACAATTCTTAAGAGTATTTTAATGGCGGAGAAAGAGAATGCAGAATTTTTCTGTATAGATCTCGTCTAATCTAATGATAATATATAGACGGGGATCAGGGTATTCGAAAAATCTGGTCAGTGGAGGAAAATCGGATCTGCGAAAATACTTGGTCAAAGTTTTACTGCGTCATATAAAAATCGGTTCAGAAATTATTTTCCTGATTTAAAAACTGCTTCGAAAATAGCAGTGTTTTCTGGACCAAAAATATAAGTGTCTACACCACATAGCCAGGGCCCAAAGCCCAAAGCCCGAGCCCGAACCGAACCGAGCCGGACCGGGTCGGGTCGAGTCGAGTCGGTCGGTCGGGCGCGCGCGTGTGTGGTGGTCATGATGCATGGACTCCCTCCTCACAACAAAGCATGCATTGGGAGCCCAAGGCCCCATCAAAGCTTCTTAGAAACAAGTATATAAGCTTGCCTCTTCCATATAATCTCATGATGTGGGACTATTCACAAATAGGAGCCATCATACACTTATTTCATGTTTTAAATAATTCACAATATTTCCAACAATCCCCCACTTGAATTTTTTAAAATATTATCGAGCAGTTTCTAAAAACATAAGACTGTGCATAAACAAAGGTGTCATCCGACTTGAACCTTTGCGTAGTGAATAAGATTCAGTTTTTACTAGAGTGACACGTAGTCTTGAACTCTATTCCTGACATCAAACCACACACAATCTTTTCCATAGTGCAATCAAATAAGCCCGTGCATTTATGGCCATACACGTCTATCCCAGTTTAGTGAACGCTCTAGAAGTTCTGCCCAAAACTCCATAGGAAACGGCCTCATTTCCACATTCACATAGGTGAGTCTATCAAGAGTACTCCTGAAGGTAGGTACTCCACTCCAAATAGAGTATAGATCTCATTAAGAGTTTCTATTAACTCATCCTCTATCACTTCAGGAATACATGCTTCTTAGTTTATTATATAGCATGTTCAACTTCTATCACTACACAACTTGTTATTACCCATTGAACCTATTTCTTGGGATCTCCAGTCATTTAGGTCGGGTTACCATTGTGCGTGAGTCAACAATCTAAGGGCAATAGTCCCATTCTTTTAGAAGAATTATGGACTTTCTCTCTTGACAGTCCTTTCGTCAAAGGATCTGCCAAATTTTCTTCACTACGTATGTAATCTACTCTAACGGTACCTGTAGAAAGTAGCTCTCTAACCGTGCTGTGCTTACGACGTATTTGTCGTCTCTTACCGTTATAATAACGGTTCTGAACTTTTGCAATAGCCGCGGTACTATCACAATGTATCAACACAGCCGGTATCGGTTTTTCCCATAAGGGAATCTCAGCTAGCAGATTTCTCAAATATTCTGCTTCTTCACTAGCTGTGGCTAGTGCTATCATCTCAGACTCCATAGTGGACTGAGCCAAAATAGTCTGTTTCTTGGATTTCCAAGAAACAGCTCCTCCAGCGATGCTAAATATATAGCCACTGGTCGCTTTAGAATCATCAGATAAAGTATTCCAGTCTGCATCTGAATATCCTTCAAGTACAGCTGGAAACTTTTCATAATGTAATCCAAGGTTCATTGTTCGTTTAAGGTATCTCATGACCCTTTCAATAGCATGCCAGTGCTCTATACTAGGTCTACTGGTAAACCTGCACAATAATCCCACTACATAGGCAATGTCGGGTCTAGTACAATCAGTGGCATACCGAAGGCTGCCAATGATGCTCGCATAATCAGACTGTCTTACACCTTCACCAGTGTTCTTAAATAACTTTACACTTGGATCGTATGGTGTACATGCGGGTTTACAGTCAAAGTAATTATATTTCTTTAGTATCTTCTCAATGTAATGAGACTGATCCAAAGAAATTCCCTTTTCTGACCTAGTACTTTTAATACCGAGGATTACACTCGCTTCACCTAGATCTTTCATATCAAAATTGGCACATAATAAGGATTTGACTGAATTTATGGCATGAATGTTTGACCCAAAGATGAGTAGGTCATCTACATAAAGGCATATAATAGTGCAAATGTCATTCTCATATTTGTAATAAATGCATTTGTCACTTTCATTAACTTTAAAATCATTTGAAATGATTAAGTTATCAAATTTTTCATGCCATTGTTTAGGTGCTTGTTTTAAACCATATAATGATTTATCTAACTTGCATACTTTATGTTCTTGACCATGTACTACAAAATCCTTCAGGCTGGTCCATATAAATTTCTTCGTCTAATTCACCGTTCAAAAAGGCAGTTTTAACATCCATTTGGTGCATTAGTAAGTTATGAATGGAAGCAAGTGAGATCAATACCCGAATGGATGTTATTCTAGTTACAGGTGAAAAAGTGTCAAAGAAATCTATATTTTCTTTTTGTCTAAAACCTTTAGCTACTAGTCGTGCTTTGTATTTATCTATAGTACCATCAGGTTTTAGTTTCTTTTTAAGCACCCATTTACAGCCTATAGATTTACAACCAGGGGGTAAATCTGCCAAATGCCAAGTCTTATTGGATTCCAGAGAATCCATTTCATCATTTATAGCCTCTCGCCAAAAATCGGCATCTAAAGAAGATAAGGCCTCTTGGAGGTTTAATGGATCCTCCTCTATAGTAAAAGCACAAAAATCTGAGCCAAAGTTTTTCTCGGTTCTTGCTCTTTTACTTCTTCTAGGTTCAGCTTCAGAACTTTTATCAAGTTCTGTTCTTATAGGCGTACTTGATGTGCCCCCACTATTCCTTAATTTAAAAGGAAATTTAGTTTCATAAAAATCGCATCATTTGATTCAATTATATTATGTGCATTTAAGTCATAAAATCTGTATGCTTTGCTATTAATAGCATAGCCTATAAATGCACATTCATATGCTCTACTTGCCAATTTTATTCTCTTAGGGTCTGGAATGCGAACATATGCTAAACAACCCCAAGTTCTAAAGTATGAGACATTGGGCTTATGATTCTTTAAAATTTCATAAGGTGAAATTTTATTCTTAGATTTAGGGATTCTGTTCAGAACATAGCATACAGTCAATAAAATATCCCCCCACCAATGTTTTGCTGCACCAGAATTTAGTAGGATGGCCACTACTAATTCGGTAAAAGTCCTATTTTTTCTTTCAGCTTTACCGTTCATTTCAGGTGAATAGGGTGCAGTTCTCTCATGTACAATACCATGTAATTTATAGAAGTCCAGAATTGAATTAGATTCATATTCTGTTCCTCTATCACTACGAAGTCTCTTAATCTTTTTATTTACTTGATTCTCAATTTCAGTTTTGAATGTTTTGAACATTTCAAAGGCATCACTTTTATGTTTCATAAGATATACATATGTGAAATCAGAACAATCATCGATAAAAGTGATAAAATAACGATGTCCATGTCTAGTCAAAGTACCATCAAGTTCACATATGTTAGAATGAATCAAGTCTAAGGGTTCAGATTCTCTATCAACAGACTTGTGAGGTTTCTTAGTGATTTTTGCTTGTGTACAGAATTCACATTTATCAGATTCAGATTCTGCTATCTTAGGTATCATATCTAGAGTGCTCATGTTATTAATTATTCGTTTATTAACATGACATAATCTAGAATGCCAAATATTAAAATCACACAACATATAAGCAGAATTATTCACTTTATTCAATTCAACATTTAATTTGAACATTCCCTCACAAGCATAACCCTTTCCTACAAAGTTTCCCTTATACACTATAGTATACAAGTCAGCACCAATAAATTGAGTGAACCCTGCCTTATTGAGAAGATAGCCAGAAACCAGATTCTTCCTCATCTCTGGAGTATGCATAACATCTTTGAGGATTACAGTCTTTCCAGAGGTAAACTTGATCTCCACGTTTCCAACCCCAGCAACTTTAGTGGTGTGAGAATCTCCCAGCAGCACTTTCTGATCATCAGCAGCCGTGTATGTGGAGAACATAGCACGATCATAACAGACATGGCGAGAAGCACCAGTGTCTATCCACCAGCCATCTGATCCACCAACAAGGTGAATCTCAGAAATCATAGCCATAAGTGGCTCATCCTCAGTCAAGTTAGCCTGTGGTACAGAGCTAGGCTTGTTCCGACACTTTCGTGCCATATGACCTGGTTTGCCACAGTTGTAACATAGAAACAACTGTCCAGAGTCATTCTTTTGGGCTGGTTTTTGCTGTCCTTTTGGGTTTCCCTGCGGATTCCCATTGTTGCGTCTGTTCTGATTCTTAAAAGATTTCTGATTTGGTTTCAGAACTGCGGGCTTGGTCTTTTTAGTGTTGTTGTTTGAAACAAACAACACTTCCTCTTTCTGGTCCTGTTTGCGTGCTGCCTCCTCAATGCGAAGGCGAGTAATCAGACTCTCTAAGGAGAATTCCTTTGTCTTATGGCGCAAGAAATTCTTAAAGTCTTTCCAACCTGGGGGAAGTTTTTCAATAATAACAGCAACTTGAAACTGTTCATCTAAAACCATACCTTCGGAGATGATCTCATGAGCTATTTTCTGCAGCTCATGAGACTGCATCTCTACCGATCTATCGTCTGTCATCTGATACTTCAGATAGCGGCTCACAGCATACTTCTTCGCCCCTGCCTCCTCTGTATCGTATTTCTTCTGCAGTGCTTCCCAGATCTGCTTCGCTGTCTTGTCTTCTGAATTGTAGTAATCATACAGATCATCGCTCAATCCGTTCAGAATAAAATTTTTGCACAAATAATCCTGTTCTGTCCAGCTTTGCAACTGCTTCGATTGTTCGTTCCAAGATGTCATCTGCGCTGCGTCAGTTCCGTCAGGCTTGTCTGGCAACTGCGGTTTCTCGGTGGTAAGAGCAGCAGCCACCTTCCTCATCGTCAGGTAGAACTCCATCTTTTGACGCCAGCGTTTGAAGTGCAGACCTTCGAAACGAAATGGAGCAGCAGTCACCAATGGGATCTGGAATGCAGAAGCAGGAGCAGCATCTTCTACAGTTGTTGTCGAAGCCATTGTTTCTGTTCGTCTTCAAATTGTTGGAAAACAATGGCTGAGTCACGTACTTCGTCGCTTTCTTGAAGACGATTCGGCGATCTGGTCGGTGGTGCAAAACCAGTTCGTACTTCCGCCGCCGCCTCTAGGATAAAACAGCCTCTCTCTGATTAATAACTGATCTGCTTTGCACAAACAAATCAGTGCAGATTTGCACTTTCTGATTTTACTGCTCGAAAATTTCTTAAGAGTATTTTAATGGCGGAGAAAGAGAATGCAGAATTTTTCTGTATAGATCTCGTCTAATCTAATGATAATATATAGACGGGGATCAGGGTATTCGAAAAATCTGGTCAGTGGAGGAAAATCGGATCTGCGAAAATACTTGGTCAAAGTTTTACTGCGTCATATAAAAATCGGTTCAGAAATTATTTTCCTGATTTAAAAACTGGTTCGAAAATAGCAGTGTTTTCTGGACCAAAAATATAAGTGTCTACACCACATAGCCAGGGCCCAAAGCCCAAAGCCCGAGCCCGAGCCCGAACCGAACCGAGCCGAGCCGGGCCGGGTCGGGCGCGCGCGTGTGTGGTGGTCATGATGCATGGGCTCCCTCCTTACAACAAAGCATGCATTGGGAGCCCAAGGCCCCATCAAAGCTTCTTAGAAACAAGTATATAAGCTTGCCTCTTCCATATAATCCCATGATGTGGGACTATTCACAAATATGAGCCATCATACACTTATTTCATGTTTTAAATAATTCACAATATTTCCAACAATTTTATATTGTGAATTTGATTAAATGTGATCGTATTCCAGTTTGTGAATATGATATAGTCCATGCTACTTGCTTTCATACTTAAACATCAACATGCTGGAGCAAATCGGTAGCACTTCTTATAAATGATATTTGATCCATGGAAAACATTGCTGAAAGCAGGCAAGTTGAAGGTTGATGTTCACCATGTAGTTGTATTTGATTCATAAATGGTAAAAACGCTTAATTAAAGTGATGACCAAACCAATGGTATCACAAAAGAGGGTATCAACTGAATATGTATACTGTAAAAATAAATGTTTACTCTTCTGCCTTAAATATGACGTTGTTGTCGGTTAGCATGTTTCTTCCCTGCTTTTTATGTCAAGCTTATTCCACGTTGCAATCATTTATACCTCACTTTTAATATATTTTGTAACAATCTATGTTATGAGCTTGCTTGAATCTCAACTCTAAGTATCATGCGCTTGAACTTATGGATAACTTTTCAGTTTCATGAATTATTCAACATAAATCATATTCGTTCTTTCCTTCATATCTACTCAATGCAAACACTCTCCTTCATGTCTACTCAACGCACACACATTGGCAATTACCTATATATTCCCTTCTTCAAAACAAGACCTTCATCCTATCGAAAATACGCGACCATCAATTGAATCTACACTCTGCCCGTGTGCGAATCACGAGCCACTCAATAGTTTAAAAGGTTACAATTACCTTAAAAAAGAATTAATATTTGTAACCATGAATGTTTTAGGGAAATAAATAAGGAAATAAATGTCAAATGGTTATAATTCAAAAATGAACAAGAGTAAATGTTGTAATTCCAATTAGGGAAATTTATATAGTAATATATTATGTATATACATACATACATAAATATAAAGAACTAATAAAGTAAGCAATAATATAAAACAACTGGAAGTTACAGTAAATAAAATTAATGTGATTAAATGAGACTGATATTAATGATATTTAATAGGATGTTCATTGCATTAGGAAAAGTGATCCTTAGGGTCATTAATGGCATGTGACTACTTTAGAATCTAACTGATTTAACTGAGCATTCATTGCCTTAGGGATTGTGACCGCTATAGTCATTAATGGCGTGTGATCGTTATAATAATTAACTGAATTAATGGGGAATTTGGGTATTAATTGTCGTGTTAATATTAAGTCCAAAATAAATAAATAATCCTAGAGCATGAATCTTAGTAAAATCATCGTGATCTTACTTCTAATTTAATTCTCGAACAATATCCTTTAATTGGTATAAGGATTGAACTTAGTAGGCTAATAATGCGAGGTCAGTTGCGTTATTCAATAGAAATATGCTCTTTCCAACAGACATATATATGTATAACTGATCGGGTAGCTCACCTCCCTATAATTAGAAGTATTAAATGGTTAACTAGGTATGAGATTTGTAATCTCCGCTATAGTCCGCATCCTCTAGGCAGTAAGTGGGTTAGAGTCTTCCTTGGGATGAGTTATTAAATGACCGCCACAGAGATACCATAGGTCTTTCTATCCCACGAGAAGTATTAAGTGACTTCGGATTTTCTAATAAGGCCCACTAGATAGTAACACATGGGTCCGTGAGGAGGTCATAAATGATGACTAGTCATTTACCTAGCTTGTAGGTAATAAGTAATAGCTAACTATCTCTCTCCTTACGTAGGGTCGGGATATGCACGAATGTTGAAAGCCTTAAATTAGTAGGATTTAGTAGCTAGTGTGCTCTAATTTACAATAGCATGTTGTAAACCACCTAGGAAGGTACTTTGCGATCAATCAATCGACCTTGAGCCTTAACTGATCATGGGAATCTGCCTATATACGATATTGCGAGTGGCTATATAACCAACCTCCTTTATTAGTAGGGTATTACGCAACTGGAAAGCTGTAATGTCCCGTGTTTTTGGCCATTTATTTGAAATATTTTATTTAATTGAAATATTGATTTGAGTTTAAATAATCGATTTTGACCACTTTAATTTGAATATTTAAATTATATTAATAATATAATAATATTTTATTTTTAGAATATTCGGGGAAATGTTGATTTTTCTGTATAACGTGAACGACCAATTTAAAATGGTTTTATATCATTCGTATTGAAATTATAACATCGATTTCATTTATAAAACGACGTTATAACGTTTAATTTATAATTTAATTATAAAATGAGCTGCAGCGGCGCGGTAGTTCGTAATTTGGCGTTTTGAGCTTTAAACGGCTGTATAGGGCCCAATATGAGTCGGATTTTCTCGAAACAAGAAACGTCCGAATCCGTTGGATAATATTTTTCTAATGGAGGATAAAAATCGAGTTTTCGTGTTGTAGGTTTTATTTTATGTCCAAATCAAATTTTGAAAAGGTCGCTGTGGAAATTCGTTATATATTATAACGTTATTTATATTAAATGAAGGGGTTTTTAAATATTTATAATACTGATTTGGCTTCAAACTCAACACGGGATATTTATTATGGTAATATACGATATTCTGGTCGTGTATGGCCAATTTCAATATTTTAATATTATTATATTGAGGTACTTCAAAATTGGTTTATTTTATTTGAATTGGGCAGTTATAAAAGGGCCTTTATTCAAACGACCTCTGTTTTCGACGAAACAAATTTTATTGGGACCGCAATAGTTAATTATTGCTAGATTTCAAGTTGTGCGTCAATCGGGGTTAATTTGTGAGCGCAGCAAAATAAAATACAAATAAAAACGACCATTTGGACTTGAACGAGCGCTGTTTGAGCAAACGGACTCGGAATTCGACGAAACAAGTTTCATTAGGACCGTATCGTCTAATTTTACTATGACGTCCATTCGCATCTCGAACGGGGTTTATACGTGAGCACAGAAGCGAATAAACAATGTTCGAAATAGCGATAAGCACGAAATAAAAATCGTTAGTCAGCGTCGCTTGTCACATCAGGCTAAAATAATGATTTTCCCGCTTATGTATACCCCTAGATCAGAAATTTCCGGCCCAGTTTTCATTTCCGTCCGTCATTTTACAGAAAAGTCCCTCAACACAAATCTATTTATTTCTCTCAATCCGTTACGAATTTGTTATGGCAACCTGAAGTAAAGTTGTAGATCGGGTTGTTATCTACCTACTGAGAAAAATTGGGGGCGAACGGGGTATTGTGGTGGTCGGAATCAGCCTGGAACCGTGGATTTTGATTTTCGTTTTCATGGGTTTTGAGGAGTTTGGGTTAACGATTGGTGGAGCGGTTAAAGGAGGATGTAGAGGGAAGATAAGGCTTCGATTTGGCACCGGTCTCGAGTTCTCTGGAGGTCAAAGGAGGCCGGGGTAAGGAGATGAACGGAGGTGAAGTATTTGGGGCTGTTTTCAAAAGTGGCGATCGGGTTTGTTCAAAATTCTGGCGCTGGAGGCTGAACTGGGTAGGGGACCTGAAGGGCGATGAAACAATGGAGGGTGGCGGTGACACTGGCGGTGGTCCGGTCGTTGATAGGTGTCTGTGGCCGTCGAATTTGGGGGTAATTGGAATTCCGGTGATTTGGGGGATCAATCGAAGGAGGGCTCGAGGGCGGTGGCTTCTGGCAGAGCGACAGTCCTGGTGGAAGTCTTGGTTTGGTGTTAGGTGGCGGTGAGCCTCGAATGGAGTGGTGCTGAAGGAACGGGTTTCTTAGGTCATGAAGAAAGAGGAGATAGGGTTGGTATTTTCAGTTCCAGGAAAACGCGTGAGGTCCAACGTGGATTAGAGACACCATAGTTAATGACGTGGCAGTTGATTATAATGGTAATCAGTTTTAAATTATTTAATATAATTATTAATTAGTAGTTAATTAATAATCGTTTAATCCTTATAAACTTAAAATCGTGATAACTTTCTCATACTTTAACAAAATCTGACGAAACTGGATCCGTTAGGATCGCAGGGACGAGGCCTAGGTGATGGCACTGACTAGGCACTGATCTGACGCAGTTGAAATTTCAGCTAATTTTGAACGTTCGCTTCAAATAAAAAGGAACAAACGCGTCAACTGTCGACTGAATAATCTGGTGAGTTAATTCTCACATCTTCTGGAATCCTGTGATGTGGTAAATTCATATTAAAAATATAATTTACCGTTAAAAGTATAAATTGGTTGACTGGTTGCTATTGGTTGTTTATTGTTTGATTGGTTGTTGTTATTTATATTACATCGTTTTAAATTTATAGATTATTGAAATTTATTTCATATATTATTATGAAATGTTATAACGAGCTGTGGTGCAGAGAAGAACAGGCTAGAGGAATCCGACCGAATTCCTCAGATATTTTATATGTTGTTGTCTTGTATTATTTCTATTTGAACTGATTGAACCCCATATGGTAGCAAACCCTATTTGAACGTAATGGTTGAATAGATATTCACCTGTGTTGTGTTTAAAATCAATCGACAGTGTTGATTGTGTAATTGGCAGTGAAGGGCCATAAATGTGTTATTTTAGACGCCGTTCTACCGTTTGGTGAATCGACGCATTTTTTTCAAAGTTATAAATTATTTTATAACTGAACTGAAGTTTTTCAGTCATTTTATATAAGTGATTAAATTAGAAATTTATAAATAAATATTTTAATCAAGTTTATAAAAGAATTATTTAAATGGTTTATGTAGCAAAGTCGTATGTTGTAAACCAGTTATAAAGCAAAAAGCCAAAGAAATTACCTACGTGTTGTTAAAATGGGATAATTGTTTTTAGAACAATTAAATGGCATTTTTAAATTAAATAAGTTATTTAATTAATTTAAAAGGGAAATGACAAATGAAAATCAGTTAACTGCTAATTGATATGTACGGTTGACAAAATCAACCGTTTTGAACTGAAATTGACAAATGGGATTTAAATTTCTGAATATTCGTTAAATTTAACGAACGATGTGAAATATTAGTTAATCTTTGATTAACTATAATTTAAAGTAATTCTTGTATCGTTTAGTGTTAATAAAGTTAATTATTATTCAATATGATTTTAAAAAAATGATAGTGATCCTATTTATAGCAACAAAAATAACTATTTTAATATAGTAAATGGTAAAGCTAATTATTATAATAATTGAAGAAATTACTTTTAATTGGAATTCCATTGGAAGTAATTAAATGTCGATAAATTCGATCAAGTCAAATAAAAGTTTTATAAGGAAATGTATAATCCAAGTTCAAACCGAAATTTGTAAATGAGATATGTAAGTGCATATAAAGACATAAATAAGATTTTTCTTAATTAAAGTGAATTCAACTAAATGAAGTTTTAGTGAAAACAGTTAATAGATTTGAAATGGATCGAAAGGTGTTAATGGTTTCAAACGAAATCTAAGCTAAGTTGCGAAAGGAGGGTAAATGGATTATTATAAAGAAATCAAAGCGAGGTTTTAAAAGGATTTTCAAAACCGAATTGATGAGTGTAATGTTAGAGAATTAATTTAAGCGAAATGAGGGGGTTGAAATAAGGATTTCAAAAACAAGGGAAATACATACCATTGGTTAGTGTTAAATATTAGTAAATGATTTTTGGAAATAAAATCCTAGAAAAAGGTCTTGTTGTAAAGAAGGTGGTAAATGGATTTTTATCCTAGATAAAGTTTAATATAAGAATGCCCGAGTATATGGAAATATATTATTTGACGAATGATTTTTATAAAGAAATCAAAATGTTATAAACGAGGTATGATTCAAGTTGAAAGTGGTGTTTCGTAGACATTTACTTAATCAAACGAATTAAGTAAGGGAGTTATATTAAAAGAAAATTTCAAATGTATGAAATGGTTTATAAAACCAGATTTGAAATTAAGGTGATAAATGAGATTTTGATATCAGAGGTTAAGTGACGAACTGATATTTTTCTGAGATAAAAACGTCGTCGACCAAGGTCTGAGAGGTAAATAAAATACCCCAACTTGAACGGCTTCATTATTATCAAGGAATGATATTAGTTTGAAATGAGTGAAAGGTGTTGTAATTGGTTAATTATTCCATATGAGAAATATTGAAATGAGTACGAGGTTTTTTTTGATATAAATGTTAGTTACAAGATAAATAAGAATATTTGGTTTTAAATTATATAAATTTGACATTTGATTTGTCATATCAAAATTGGTAATTTTATTAATACCATTAAGTAAAATATGTATGTGTATTGAGATGCCGAACTTAAGGGAATATGGGAAAAAGGTTTTTGGAAATATGTAGATGTTTCCAATAGAAATGGAAATGGAAATCCCATACTCTAAAACATATAAAACGGATTTTTGTTATAATAAACTAAGAATAAATATAATGTTTCAAATATATAGAAAAAAATAGAAGTTTATTAACCATTTTGTTAAATATATTTTAAGAAGCCAAGAGTGCTAAGTACCGAATCAGCAAACTCATGTTATTCACACATTTGTTATTTAATAGTTAAATCACCGACTATCAAACCCGACAAATACGATTGTTGGTACGGAAAGACCGGGATCGAATTTATGTTTGAAAACCATTCTGAACCAACAAATACGTGAAAATAGTAATTGAAGATGGAGAAATTGAAGACCGCGAATCTTCACAAGCGGAAGGACTACTTGTCGAATTTCTCTGGCTTGCAACGAGAGTAATTTGGTTTGTGATTCTGTCGTGGTTGAAATCTACGGATTTGCAAGGACTTCTCGCTACTGATCCATGGTGTGATTCCTATATTGGATGCAGTAGGAGGGTACCTTCGGTTCATCCTGTTCCTGGATGACTTGTATGGACGAATGTCTGACAGAGTATTTCTTAAGGATCACGTACGTTGATTTTTACAAACGTATTCATGTTAGTGGCAGAGAGGGGCACCTCTCTTAGCTCAATGACCAGAATATTTTTGTGGACATCAATTAGTGACTTGGCGGATCTGACAATGTGGCATTTAAAGTGTATGATGACCAGATGTGTTCTGACCTCAAGCCTCATCAACCGGGAAATGACAAAAAAAAAAATCGGGCAGGCAGCATGGCTATGTGGGTCGCTCCCATTAGGGTGTATAATCACCTATCTAAAGAAATTCCATTTGCTTCTTTAATCTATATTCGATACTGTCCCTTTTTCGGGAGGCGGTTGCTAATCCCAACCGTCGGTGATATACATTCGATACACTCAAGCGAAATGAGTGGTCGGTCATGTGTGGGATGGGTTGCAAGACGTTCTTGTTGAACCCAGTGTATTCGCCTCTAGAGATACACTATCGGTAGGTGGTCCCATACCTTGTCATAGTTGGAACCCAATCTCCAATAAGCGCCCGCAGTTTTGATTGTATAATATATATGTGGAGCGTGAGATGCAAGTGCTCTGCTAGATTGATATTTATTTATATTTAGACATTATGATAATATCAGAACAAGTTATGATTTCCAAACCATTTTGGGTTATAGTAAGGTAAAAACCGTCCGTGTTTATGTGTGGGCTGGTCATACTATTATCCATTGATTTCATAAAGGATTTTCCAAAGCTCAACAAGTTGTGTGTTTTCCTGTGAATTTATCACTGAACGTATTCCAGACTGACCCGGTAAAATTTTCTTTGCTTCAAATGTGCTCGGGTCAGACCGAGTATGTTCCAGGTTAGGTTTCGCTTGGAGTTTCAGGAGCTGGAAGCAGGCGGCTTCACCACTAGTTATACAAAGTTATTATTTTGCTGTGACATTTATATGTTGTACTCTGATGATTGGTATGTATATACAGTTCTTTTGTATAAAGAGATTTGTTATATTATATTTTATTTGTTCCGTTGTGAGATTCTGATGTGTTGTTCTTCTTCTTTCTTCTATTCTAATATTTCTTTCTTTCTTTTCTCACCCTCTAAATTCTTTCTAATAAAAATCTGGGATTCAATACTTGGGCTTTTGGCAAGTAATACGAGTTTATGTGTTATTGTCAAAAATTCGAGCGTCGAGTTTTTCCCCGGGTCGTTACAGTGGTATAAGAGCTATTGGTTTAGAGATAACCTTGGCCCTGTGGCGTGACTCAATAGAGATGGGGTTAGCAATATCCTAGATTGAGTTTGATTAAATATATGAGAGCAATATTTGTATTTTGATATAAAATTATTTTGAAAATATTTTTGCCCAATTTATTTTATAAAATAATAAAAGTAATAATTTTCTCAAATTATTATAATATGGACAATCGATTGATTTGTTTATGCTAATTTGTATGGTATGTTTGGATTGTGTTGTTGATTGCTTGAATATAAATCTGGAAATGATAAACTTGGTTGAAAACCAATCCAAAATAAATAAGTTGGATAAATCAATCCAAATTTTAATAAATTCGAAAGGATAATCAAAGATATAAATGGATTGCTAAAGACGTGGTTATAATCTCGTGTAGGTTGAATTGTGTGTATGATATGAATGATATGGATGTTTGAACCTAATTGACATTTGTTTGGGGACTAATGAAATTCATTTGAGTTGAGAACAGGTGCTGAAGAGCCAATTCAGATTTAACATCCATCCAGGAGAGAAATTCTGGAGTTAATTGAATCCAATTGAATAAAGGTGCATTATAATTAAGCAAGCTCGAATATAAAATATTGCTTATCGCATAATAATGCACGCAAAAAGGTATGCCTACGCAAATATGAAATTTTGGTTTTTATTTGGGTTTTGAGTTTGGATTTTGAATTTTTCCGACCATGAGAGTCGATGTATATATTTTTCTTGAACCTGCGATATTGCAGATGTCCTCCGTACAAGGGAGACTCTGGCAAAAAATTTCCAAAAATTAAGGTGTTAGAAATTTTTTGAAGATTTTTGGAAAATTCTTTTATTTGAAATAAATTGGTTTTAACTCCAATTGGGTTAGTTTTAAAATAAAAATCGAGTTTAAATTTTATTATTTTTGCAATGATAATGGGTTGTAACATTTTTTCTACCTTAGCAATTTCGAGGACGAAATTATTTTAAGGGGGAAGAAATGTAATAACCCGTGTTTTTGGCCATTTATTTGAAATGTTTTATTTATTTAAAATATTGACTTGAGTTTAAATAATCAATTTTGACCATTTTAATTTGAATATTTAAATTATAATAATAATTTAATAATATTTTATTTTTAGAATATTCGGGGAAATGTTGATTTTTCTATATAACGTGAACGGGCAATTTAAAATGGTTTAATATCGTTCGTATTGAAATTATAATATCAATTTTGCTTATAAAGCGACGTTATAATGTTTAATTTATAATTTAGTAATAAAACAAGCTGTAGCGGCGTGGTAGTTCGTAATTTGGTGTTTTGAACTTTAAATGGCTGTACAGGGCCCAATATGAGTCGGATTTTCTCGAAACAAGAAACGTCTGAATCCGTTGGATAATATTTTTCTAATAGAGGAGAAAAATCGAGTTTTCGTGTTTTAGATTTTATTTTATATCCAAATCAAATTTTGAAAAGGTCGCTGTGGAATTTCGTTATATATTATAACGTTATTTATATTAAATAAAGGTGTTTTTAAATATTTATAATATCGATTTGGTTTTAAACTCAACTCGGGATATTTTATTATGGTAATATATGATATTCTGGTCGTGTATGGTCAATTTCAATATTTTGATATTATTATATTGAGGTACTTCAAAATTGGTTTATTTTATTTGAATTGGGCAGTTATAAAAGGGCCTTTATTCAATCGACCTCTGTTTTCGACGAAACAAATTTTATTGGGACCGCAACAGTTAATTATTGCTAGATTTCAAGTTGCGCGTCAATCGGGGTTAATTTGTGAGCGCAACAAAATAAAATATAAATAAAAATGACCATTTGGACATGAACGAGAGCTGTTGAGCAAACAGACTTGGAATTCGACGAAACAAGTTTCATTAGGACCGTATCGTCAAATTTTACTATGACGTCCATTCACATCCCAAACGGGGTTTATACGTGAGCACAGGAGCGAATAAACAACGTTCGAAATAGCGATAAACACGAAATAAAAATCGTTAGTCAGAATCGCTTGTCACATCAGGTTAAAATAATGATTTTCCCGCTTATATATACCCCTCATATCAGAAATTTCCAGCCCAATTTTCATTTCCATCCATCATTTTATAGAAAACTCTCTCATCACAAATCTATTTATTTCTCTCAATTCGTTGCGAATTTGTTATGGCACCCTGAAGTAAAGTTGTAGATCAGGTTGTTATCTACCTACTGAGAAAATTGGGGGCGAACGAGGTACTGTGGTGGTCGGAATCGGCCTGGAACCGTGGATTTTGATTTTCGTTTTCATGGTTTTTGAGGAGTTTGGGTTAACGATTGGTAGAGCTGATAAAGGAGGATGTAGAGGGAAGACAAGGTTTCGATTTGGCACCGGTCTCGAGTTCTCTGGTGGTCAGAGGAGGCCAGGGCGAGGAGATGAACAGAGGTGAAGTATTTGGGGCTATTTTCAAAAGTGGCGTTCGGATTTGTTCAAAATTCCGGCGCTGGAGGCTGAACTGGGTAGGGGACCTGAAGGGCTATGAAACGGTGAGGGTGGCGGTGACATTGGCGGTGGTCCGGTTGTTGATAGGTGTCCGTGGCGGTTGAATTTGGGGGTAATTGGAATTCCGGCGATTGGGGGATCAATTGAAGGGAGGCTCGAGGGCGGTGGCTTCTGGCAGAGCGGCGGTCCTGGTGGAAGTCTTGGTTTGGTGTCAGGTGGCGGGGTTTGGCAGCGGTGAGCCTCGAATGGAGTGGTGTTGATGGAACGGGTTTCTTAGTTCATGAAGAAAGAGGAGACCGGGTTGGTATTTTCAGTTCCAGGAAAACGCGTGAGGTCCAACGTGGATTAGAGACACCACAGTTAATGACGTGGCAGTTGATTATAATGGTAATCAGTTTTAAATTATTAATTAGTAGTTAGTTAATAATCGTTTAATCCTTATAAACTTAAAATCATGATAACTTTCTCATACGTTAACGAAATCTGACGAAACTGGATCCGTTGGGATCGCAGGGACGAGGCCTAGGTGATGGCACTGATCTGACGCAGTTGAAATTTCAGCTAATTTTGAACGTTCGCTTCAAATAAAAAGGAACAAACGCATCAACTATCGACTGAATAATCTGGTGAGTTAATTCTCACACTTTCTGGAATCCTGTGATGTGGTAAATTCATATTAAAAATATAATTTACCGTCAAAAGTATAAATAGGTTGATCGGTTGCTATTGGTTGTTTATTGTTTGATTGGTTGTTGTTTTTGTTTTAAATTTATAGATTATTGAAATTTATTTCATATATTATTATGAAATGTTATAACGAGCTGTGGTGCAGGGAAGAACAGGTTGGAGGAATCCGACCGGATTCCTCAAATATTTTATATGTTGCTGTTTTGTATTATTTCTATTTGAACTGATTGAACCCCATATGGTAGCAAATCCTGTTTGAACATAATGGTTGAATAAATATTCACCTGTGTTGTGTTTGAAATCAATCGACAGTGTTGATTGGGTAATTGGCAGTGAAGGGCCATGAATGTGTTGTTTTAGACGTCGTTCTACCGTTCGGTGAATCGACGCATTTTTTTCAAAGTTATAAATTATTTTATAACTGAACTGAAGTTTTTCAGTCATTTTATATAAATGATTAAATTAGAAATTTAGAAATAAATATTTTAATCAAGTTTATAAAAGAATTATTTAAATGGTTTATATAGCAAAATCGTTTGTTGTAAACCAGTTATAAAGCAAAAAGCCAAAGAAATTACCTACGTGTTGGTAAAATGGGATAATTGTTTTTAAAATAATTAAATGGCATTTTTAAATTAGTTAAGTTATTTAATTAATTTAAAAGGGAAATGACAAATGAAAGTCAGTTAACTGCTAATTGATATGTACGGTTGACAAAATCAACCGTTTTGAACTGAAACTGACAAATGGGACTTAAATTTCAGAATATTCGTTAAATTTAACGAACGGCGTGAAATATTAGTTAATCTTTGATTAGCTACAATTTAAAGTTATTCTTGTGCCGTTTAATGTTAATAAAGTTAATTATTATTCAATATAATTTTAAAAAAATGATAATGATCCTATTTATAGCAAAAAATTAACTATTTTAATATAGTTAATGGTAAAGCTAATTATTATTATAATTGAAGAAATTACCTTTAATTGGAATTCCATTAGAAGTAATTAAATGTCGATAAATTCGATCAAGTCAAATAAAAGTTTTATAAGGAAATGTATAATCCAAGTTCAAACCGAAATTTGTAAATGAGATATGTAAGTGCATATAAAGACATAAATAAGATTTTTCTTAGTAAAAGTGAATTCAATTGAATGAAGTTTTAGTGAAAATAGTTAATAGATTTGAAATGGATCGAAAGGTGTTAATGGTTTCAAACGAAATCTAAGCTAAGTTGCGAAAGGAGGGTAAATGGATTATTATAAAGAAATCAAAGCGAGGTTTTAAAAGGATTTTTAAAACCAAATCGACGAGTGTAATCTTAGAGAATTAATTTAAGCAAAATGAGGGGGTTGAAATAAGGATTTCAAAAACAAGGGAAATACATACCATTGGTTAGTGTTAAATATTAGTAAATGACTTTTGGAAATAAAATCCAAGAAAAAGGTCTTGTTGTAAAGAAGGTGGTAAGTGGATTTTTATCCGAGATTAAGTTTAGTATAAGAATGCCCGAGTATATGGAAATAGATTACTTGACGAATGATTTTTATAAAGAAATCAAAATGTTATAAACGAGGTATGATTCAAGTTGAAAGTGGTGTTTCGTGGACATTTACTTAATCAAACGAATTAAGTAAGGGGATTATATTAAAAGAAGATTTCAAATGTATGAAATGGTTTATAAAATCAGATTTCAAATCAAGGTGATAAATGAGATTTTGATATCAGAGGTTAAGTGATGAACTGATATTATTCTGAGATAAAAACATCGTCGATCAAGGTCTGAGAGGTAAATAAAATACCCCAACTTGAACGGCTTCATTATTATCGAGGAATGATATTAGTTTGAAACGAGTGAAAGGTGTTGTAATTGGTTAATTATTCCATACGAGAAATATTGAAATTAGTACGAGGTTTTTTTGGATATAAATGTTGGTTACAAGATAAATAAGAATATTTGGTTTTAAATTATATAAATTTGACATTTGATTTGTCATATCAAAATTGGTAATTTTGTTAATACCATTAAGTAAAATATATGTGTGTATTGAGATGCCGAACTTAAAGGAATATGGGAAAAGGGTTTTGAAAATATGTCGATATTTCCAATAGAAATGGAAATGGAAAGTTGGGTATATACCCATACTCTAAAACATATAAAACGGATTTTTGTTATAATAAACTAAGAATAAATATAATGTTTCGAACATATAGGAAAAATTAGAAGTTGATAACCATTTTGTTAAATATATTTTAAGAAGCCAAGAGTGCCAAGTGCCAAATCAGCAAACTCATGTTATTCACACATTTGTTTTTTGATAGTTAAATCACCGACTATCAAACCCGACTAATACGATTGTTGGTACGGAAAGGCCGGGATCAAATTTGTGTTCGAAAACCATTCCGAACCAACAAATACGTGAAAATAGTAATTGAAGATGGAGAAATTGAAGACTGTGGATCATCACAAGCGGAATGACTACTTGTCGGATTTCTCTGGCTTACAACCAGAGTTATTTGGTTTGTGATTCTGTCGTGGTTGAATCTACGAATTTGCAAGGACTTCTCGCTACTGATCCATTGGGTGATTCCTATATTGGATGCAGTAGGAGGGTACCTTCGGTTCATCCTGTTCCTAGATGAATTGTATGGACGAATGTCTAACAGAGTATTTCTTAAGGATCACGTACGTTGATTTTTACAAACATATTCCTGTTAGTGGCGGAGAGGGGCACCTCTCTTTGCTTAACGACCAGAATATTTTTGTGGATGTCAATTAGTGATTTGGCGGATCAGACAATGTGGCATTCAAAGTGTATGATGACCAGATGTGTTCTGACCTCAAGCCTCATAAACCGGAAAATGACAAAAAAAAAAGTCGGATAGGCAGCATGGCTATGTGGGTCGCTCCCATTAGGGTGTATAATCACATATCTAGAGAAATTCCATTTGCTTCTTTAATCTATATTCGATGCTGTCCCTTTTTCGGGAGGCGGTTGCTGATCCCAACCGTCAGTGATATACATTCGATACACTCAAGCGAAATGAGTGGTCGGTCTTGTGTGGGCCGGGTTGCAAGACGTTCTTGTTGAATTGTATTCGCTTCTAGAGATATACTATCAGCAGGTGGTCCCATACCTTGTCATAGTTGGAACCCAATCTCCAATAAGCGCCCGCGGTTTTGATTGTATAATATATATGTGGAGCGTGAGATGCAAGCGCTCCGCTAGATTGATATTTATTTGTATTTAGACATTATGATAATATCAGAACAAGTTATGATTTCCAAACCATTTGGGTTATAGTAAGGTAAAAACCGTCCGTGTTTATGTGTGGGCTGGTCTTACTATTATCCATTGATTTCATAAAGGATTTTCCAAAGCTCAACAAGTTATGTGTTTTTCTGTGAATTTATCACTGAAAGTATTCCAGACTGACCCGGTGAATTTTCTTTGCTTCAAATGTGCTCGGGTCAGACCAAGTATGTTCCAGGTTAGGTTTCGCTTGGAGTTTTAGGAGCTGGAAGCAGGCGGCTTCTCCGCTAGTTATACAAAGTTATTATTTTGCTATGACATTTATATGTTGTACTCTAATGATTGGTATGTATATACAGTTCTTTTGTATAAGGAGATTTGTTATATTATATTTTATTCGTTCCGCTGTGAGATTCGGATGTGTTGTTCTTCTTCTTTCTTCTATTCTAATATTTCTTTCTTTCTTTTCTCACCCTCTAAATTCTTTCTAATAACAATCTGGGATTCGATACTTGGGCTTTTGGCAAGTAATACGGGTTTATAAGTTATTGTCAAAAATTCGAGCGTCGAGTTTTTCCCCGGGTCGTTACAAAAGCCCTCCTCTTTGTTTTGGGTATCAATTTGTATGGTGATTTAAAGGCTTTATATTTAGGCATAAAATTTCTATCTCGGTATATTATAATAATTTAACTTTGGAAAGTACTACCCTGGTTATGGTAATCGTCGTGATCTTTACAAGATTATGTTAGAACCACTAGCATTTTTAGACATATGATTTGAATGAAACCAAACGAGATACATTTGTGGATTGTTTACATTCTACTCACCAGGACTTGTTGTTCTGACCCCCCCTCCTTATAACATCTCTTAGGTTGATCTTGGAGATGACAGGTCTTTGTAAGTATTCAAGTTTGGTTTTCTGTTCATGTTCTCGCATGTTTGGTATTGACGTGGTAATTCACTATTAAGGTAGTTGCCTTAGTCAATACTAGTTATCCTATCTTGTTTCCGTTGTAAGTTAGTTTTATTACGCTCTAATTATGCTTATGCTTATTACTTGCAATTACTAGATCCACATTATTCGTGTATTGAATTTTGATTTTTGTCGAAGTTCCGACTCAGAAAGGTATGGGATGTTACACCATGGGTCATTGATGTCATTCTTGAACAGATTCAACATTTCAATTATAGAAATTAGAAATCCAGGTGATAAAACGATTCTTATAGCATTTTCATGAGAAATTGGTAAGAAGACCGAATTTGATGTATGACTTAAGATGAACGAACCTACAACACTAAACCAATTATAAAAAAGAGAAATCAATATTTAATGTAACGACCTAGAATTTTGAAATCAACTTAAAGATTATTTTTAATATAATTTTATGAGAATTTATGTCAATTTTTCATATTCGATATTCAATGCTGATTTCTGCAATTTACAAAGAAACATTATTTAGATGAGCTCGGATTTCTGCAATTTACAAAGCAACTAATTTTATCGGATTCACGGTATCAAAAAATGTTAGGATTCCAAACTTCATAATTCTTGGAGCAAGTACGAGGGCGTGCGAGAATTAAACGCATGTTGTAACAATTAGTCGAAACTAAGCAGAAATGCGATCGAAAAATAAAACAAAAGGTCAAATGAACTCGAAATTCGAAGAAACCTGTTCCGCTGGATATAGAATTACGTTTTATGCTAGAATACAAATTTTTGCATAAAACGGAATTGCCGTTGGATAACGGGATCAGGAGACGGGAAGTTGAATTATCACACTTTTATGTTCGTCGGTGGAAAGTGCTCCGAATAGGGCCAAATGAGGTGTTGAGGCATCAACGAAGCTTGATGTTTTTGTTCCTCTCTCCCTCATCGCGACACGTAGCGATCCACGTGAATGGCTTTGGATAATCATTCAAAACCCCTTCTCCTTCTCCCATTCCTTTTTCTCTTCTTGTTATTTTCTTTTTAACTTCTTCTTCTCCATTTTCCTTCTCCCATGGCCACCTCCCTCCACCGTACCCCATGTTGACCACCGCCGCCTGCTGCCACGCCCACCTTTGACCTATGCTGCTGCCGAACACCTCATTCTCTGACGTCGTGGACCCTATTCCTCTCCTAAACCCTAAAACACCTCATTTCTAAGCTAATTTGCATTTATATCCTTAAAAATTCAACCTTTGCACCTCTAACCACCTTCTCCTTCCATGCCATGGGTCCCTCTTGCCACGTCAGCCCTGAAACTACCCCACTGTGGGTCCCACATCCCATTCGAACCCCTTAAACCCCCGTACCCCCTTCGTTTAGCCTTAAACTTCCAGATCTGAGTGTGTCCATGAGCATGAGCGTATTCGCGAGTTCTTTGAAGCCCGTAGTCACCAAATCCAGTCTTGTGAGTTGTCGATAAGTGTCGTTGAAGCTGTACAAGTGTTAGCGTTGGATGTGTGAGTTCGTAGTCCTTAAGAACAAAGTTTGGCGGAGAAGAAACCGTGGTGAGAAACCGGAACTCACGTAGATAAGGATTAAAATTAATGAGCTATTAATTGTTAATTAAATATGTTTAAGTATGTTTAACATTGATTATATATGTTTACTATGATGTTAGACATTGAGTATTATGGTAAAATTATGATTTTCATATCACATATGTGATATCCCTTAAGTTTACAAAACTTGAATTACACCAAGTGTTGACTGAAAATTCATTAAGCCTTAAATGGTTTTGGATTGAGTAATTTAATTATTGTTGTTATTAGTTAATGAGCGAACCCCATACGGGTTTTGGGATGATAGTTAGCCAACACGTCTCCCAAGTGTGTAGATAAGTTACATGTATTTCATTGTAAACCTCACACGGGTATTGTGACGATAATATTACACATCTTCGAAGTGTGTAGATAAGTCACTTTGTGTGTGATTGGATGTAAACCCCACACGGGTATATGGATGAAGATAAACACTAACCTTAATCCCAAGTGTGTAGTTTGTTGATCTGCGGATCAACAAGACTGTATAAGCGTTATATAAGGCCTATATGGTGTAGGGCACTTTGTGTGTGAATTTAAAACCATTTTGATGGTTGTTTGCATGTAATTAAATACACTGTTTGATAATAAACAATAAAAGTGGTTACTGGTTCATTACTTAAGTCTCCATAATAAAAATGGATTTTTAATGAATATTTTATTTATAAAATAATAGTTAAAAAAAAATCAAATTAGATTTTGTCGTCCGATTTAGGATGGACACAGAGATATTAATATATCGATGAATATTCATAATTGTAGCGAATGAGTTTGAATTGAATTTTACATACTTATGGGATATTGAAGTTTTAATTTCGAAATAGATAGTAACTTCTGAAAGTGAAGTTCAGATATGTTATGTAGAAGGTATTTTAAAACAAATTTCTTTTCAGAAGTTTCTTGTTTATTTTTATAACTAATATCAGGAAAATTTGGATTGAAAATACTAAATTTTAAAAAATAATATTATTTTAATCATTATAATATTATTATAATGTTATAGTATTGAAATAAATGATTTCTGAGTTGAAAATTTAAGTTATCGCTTTGAAAAATTATTATATATGTTTTAAATAATATATAAAACGGTTTCGAAACGGTTCAATATATTTTATATATATAACGTATTTATATATATATATACGTTGAATATAAATTAAAATAGAACTGCTGCGCAGCGGCAGTTCGCGTTATTGACGTGTAACTTTAAATGAATATACTGGGAGATCCGATCATCGGATTTACCCGAAATTGGAACCGTTGGGTTCGTTTTGAAAAGATCATTTAAATGATATTTTTTTAAAATCTAGTAGTTAGGTTTTGAGAAATGTTTAATTCAAGTTTGAATGAAAACAACGCCATGACCCGTAATGATCTGTAATTGGAAACTACAGATATGGAGTATGGACTATATATATATATATATAGTGTAAAATCATTATAAAATATTACAAGTGATTTGGAATGAGTTTAAACCAATTTCACATGGTTTGTAATGATAAAGGTGGTTAAGCACAATTTGGTGGTTTTGCGTAAAAGCTTCTATAATAAATTTTTGAGAAAGAATTTGGAAATAAAAATTTTAATTTGTAAATTGAATTGAATTCTTGAGTGAACTTTAATATAGGTTATGAAATGATTTTTTTTGAAAGCTAAATGGCTTAACCATATTTGAGAGTAAGATTATAAATTATTTGAAAGGAACCGATTAAAGGAGACTTAATTGGTAAATCAATAATCCGTATAAGGATTTGGATTGATTAGTTTTGGCGCCAATTTATTCGAAAAGACTGGGTTTGACCCATTTTGAATAATTGAATGATGATTAAAAGTCGAAGATATTGAAGATGGTGCAAGACCAGTAATCTTCACATCAAATTGATTGCTCCTAATGCCCTGGATTTGGGTAGCTCCCTTGAAGGGGTTATAGTGGCAGTGGCCCGGATGTACCTGTAGATTGTCCGGATGTGCGGAGTCATTTTCATGCATTGGACATATAGGATGATGAATAAGGTGCCTCCGGTTTCGTTCAGACCCATAATGGACTTGCAAATAGATTGTGTGTCTAACATTGTATTTCATTATGTATTAATTGATTTCTACTAAATATTTTTTGGTGGCAAATGATTTATTCTCTTAGCTTAGCACCCTTATCTGAGACGTATGAGCTTGGAGGTTATATATTAGTAGACATAAGTTATATAGCATGAATTGACAATGTAACATGCTGAGATGCAGTGATGAAAGCTTTTGTTGAAAAACAGAGCTTTGTGGATGATGATCAAAGCATGGCTAGTATAACATAGCTTTGTGTATGGCGTTAATTCGCGAGCTTTACACCCCAGTATGAGTCTAAAACGGGATGAAGGACAATATGGAGGACATGTGTTTCTTTCTATCTAGAAGTGATGTCATGGTATGGATCCCGGGCATTTTACTTATGTGGATGTTGGATTTGGGGCGCCTCAGATATGGCCGTGCAAGGCCAGGAATGGTCGATATACTGACCAAGAGGTCCAATAGGACGGGGAAATGTACTGTTTTGGCAATTAACTAATCCATCAGAAATGGGTGGACCGGCCCTGCCGCTCCAGAGGGATGCGTGTATTTTCCCTGGGACATTTTACTAGAGATGTTCCAAAGTTTGGATGAGGAAGGATCCCTTGCCTCGGCTCATGATGGAAATCCAAATTCCAATATGCGACTTTGCGGTTTTAGTTGTAAACCAATATGGCGACATAGTAGGATGAGGTATTATGTCGCCTAAGATTGATACTTTTATTTTCAAAAAAAAATCAATACTTAGAAAATAATAATTGTATTAAATGATTTTCGCGTATAAAGCATGTTTGACCATTATAAGGTAAAACTCTATCCTCCGGTTTGCGCTTGCTGTGACAACCCAAACTTCCCGTGAAGGAAAGCCCGGATTGTAATGAGAACACGACAAATCAGAACATGAACAAAAGAACATTTCATTGCTTATTACAACAATTTCATCAAAATACAAGAATATACAGAGGATGAATAAATATTACACATTTACTAAATATCAGAGATTTAAATTACATTTAAATACATAGCAGCGGAAAACAATACAAAACACAACTGAAAGTAATACACGGACGCAGGGCTTTCTGAATATCTCTTCAGCTGTAAACCAGGATCCTATGAATATAAATCTGCAAAACCAAAACTACTAGCTGGTCGTGTGGAAAATAGGGGCACCCAGAGTTTAGGTTAAAACAATAAACTCCAGGTCAGTCATGTAACAGGTGTGAGAACTAAAAAGTTATTTAAAACTTTACTTTAAATCAGATATATCAAGGGATCACGCCGTATAACACGGAACGGGTTTCCTCCCAAGAATACCAGTGCATATAACAAAACAGCGCAATGCTTTTTGAAAAAATGAAGCTATTATAAGACCCAGGTCCCATCACATAATGCAACGCAAGCCGGAGGATAGACTTTTTACCTTATAATAGCCAAAAATGCTTGGTACGTGAAATTTCATCTTTTATTATTACTATAAGTGTATAGTGTCAAAACATTTTCAATCATAAGTATCAATCTTAGATGACATAAGTGCCCCATACCACTATGTCGCCATATATAGGTTCTGCAATCAAAACCACAAAATGTCATATTGGAAGTTGGATTTCCATCTGTGAACCAAGGCAAGGGATCGTCCTTACCGCTTCGATACGCTCTAGCCCGTGTCTCAGGAACAGAACGCATCGTCCCTTGGATCATCAGGGCCGGTCCACTCGATGTGGATGAAAATGCCTGAACACTGCGTTTCCCCGCCCTATGGTGCGTCAACTGGTCATATCCCGACCAAACTATCGGCCCCAGAACGACCGATATAACCGAGGCGCCTCGCTATCCATCATCCACATAAGTAAAATGTCCGGGCGTGTAAAACCCAAAACATCACTCCTAGCTAGAAGAAAACGCATGTCCTCCTTGAAGTCCTCTCCCATTTCTGATTCACACCGGGGTGTGAGGCTCGCGAATTAACGCTACACAAAGCTATGCCACAAAGGTCGTGCTTTGATCATCAACCACAAGACTCTGCTTTTCAAAAGAAGCCTTGATCATTTGCATCTTAGCATGCCACACAGGCTATTCACGCTATGCATTCGATGTCTATCAATCACAAAGAATGAAATCTGATGTCAGACACACACCATTTACAAGTTTGTTTTGGGTCTGAATGAAGCCAGAGGCACCTTATTCCTCCCCCATATGTCTAATACAAGGGAGAGATCCTCGCATGTCCGGTCGATCTCCAAGTACGTCTGCACGATCACCACTTATTACCTTGTCTTAGGTGTACAACCCAATCAAGACATCAGTAATCATCCAAGCGATGTGAAGACCTCCGGTCTTCAACCACCGTCATTCATCCTCGACACATCGTCGAATCAGTTATTCAGAACGGGATTTCTGAATAACTCGCGTATATAATAAACAAGTGTTATAAAAACACAACATACGCCTCATTCCAATCCAGAATATTCCTTTATTCAAATATTCTTATACTTTGGGAAAGGTTCCCATTAATTTTATCAAAGATAAATTCTTTAATCTTCCTTGGGATATCATTTCAATCTAATTAAAGATAAATTAAAACTCCACTTGGTTTTAATCTTCCAAAAATCAATATTAACGATTGTTTAACTTGGGAAATCATATCCTGTCTTTAACTAGGTTAAACAACCAATGTCATTTAAAACACGGTTCACGATAAACCCAAAATCACATTTCATTCCATCAGCCTTTAGCCGTAAATTAGCAAGTGAACAATTCCCTAAGTATTAACCTCGAAGGCCGAAACCAACATCAGATCAATACCCAGGAAACCATTCAACTTAACTAATCTCCAGTCAGTTTTTGATTTTCTTAACTTCATTGGGTCTAAGAACAATATTATTAAAGATACCATTCACGACAACCCAAAATCTTATTCCTGTCTTTAACTAGGTTAAAGAACCAATGTCCTTTAAAACACGGTTCACGATAAACCCAAAGTCACATTCCATACCATCAGCCTTTAACCGTAAATTAACAGGTGAACAATTCCCTAAGTATTATTTCGAAGACCGAAACCAACATCAGATCAATACCCAGGAAAGCATTCAACTTAACTAATCTCTAGTTAGTTTCTGATTTTCTTAACTCCGTTGGGTCTAAGAATAGTATTATTAAAGATACCATTCACGACAGCCCAAAATCACATTCCATTAGCAATGGAATCTTCATCGAAAACAAATCGATATATATAATCGATGTAAACTTCCATATCCAACCGATAATATAAATGGAGTAATGACATGGCCTTTTGAATTCCATATATATTAACCGTCATCCTCTACAGAAGCTTACTTCAATTATTACCAAAATGATTTCCATTCAATTCCAATTTAATATGTTAAATTGGAAAACTTTACTTTGGAAAATCTCCTTTAAATCTTAACAAAAGATTTACAAATTACAAATCACATTTCACTGTAAATCGGGTTAAAGAACGAATGTCGTTAAAAACACAGTTCACGATAAACCCAATTCACATTCCCTTTTATTCCAATTATTAAATATAATTGGAAACTCCAATAATCTTAATTAAAAGATTTATTCTCTTCACATGGGGTTCAAGAACAGTGTTACTGAAGACACTGTTCATGACAAACCCCCCATTTGATATTAAATACAAGGCTCTGAATAGAAAATATATCGGCTTATATTCAATATCAAATACTACAACCAACAAATATCATATTGGAAATAACGATATAAATATATCTTTCAAATTTCCATAACAATATCTGTGTAATCACAAAATCCAACATCGAAATATTCTGAAGACAATTTCGATTCAAATCCATTTCTATTTTATATATTGGATATTTTGATTATTTTTAAAACTATTTCAAATCCAATTTATTTATTTAAAAATATTGGATTATAATTCTAATTCATAACTAGTTCATTTCGATAAAATATATTTTTATCTTTTCAAATATGGAATTTTTCCATGCCAATTCTTTCCAAATCATTTATTATAATTTTACCCAAATTATTGATATTTTTAATAATTTTATCAAGGCCCATACAGTCGATTTCCATAAACGGCCATCGAACTGCACTTACAATGACCTTTTCCAAATTTGATTTGGACATAATTCTAAATCCACCTATTAGATTTCAAATCTCAAATATTCTTTAGAAAGCTCTTTTCGATACAAACCCAACAGTTCCGGTTTTAGGAGAATCCGATGGTCGGATCTCCCGTAATGTCCATTCGATGTCAATGGTCAAAATTCGCGAACTACCGCAGCGCGACACGTTCTATTCAAGCCATTATATTATATAATATATATTTCGTCGATTTCCATTTAAACGTATTTTATAAATCGTTTTAAATTCGTTTTCAAAACGATTTCAACTTCGTATTCAATTTCCAATCAAAATTGAATATTCCATATCATCGATATATAAATGATAGTATTTTCAAAACATTAGATTTTGAAATCATTTCCTTTTCGATATTCATTATAAAAATGAATAAAATCGATATAAATATCGTTCACGTCAAAATGGCGTTAATCTAATCAACACGGCTTTATATATTTAAATGTATTCGTGTCCATCCCAAATCGGACATCAAAATCAAAATTTGATCTTTTACTGAATATTATTTTAAAATATTCATTATTTCTGAACTAGAATCAGACATAGTCAATTATCATATAATGTGATTATATGGATTTCATACAACACATGTGTACAACAGCCATGATAAACAATCAACCATCATCCAAAGTACACTCTACACTGTATAGGCATTAAATATAAATATTTAATGCTTACTACAGTCTGTCAACCTATCGATTGACATACAGCTAAATAGTTGGGATTAGTGTATGTCAAATATCATCCCAACATCCGTGTGGGGTTTCAACAAACAAATACTGAATAATATTTGTGCAGCGGGGCGATGTGTAAAATTTATCGTCCCAATCCATATCAGTCAAATGGGTGTACATAATCAAATCGTCTGATTTTTAAATGAATATCTATTTTATTTATATACGCGTTAAAAATTATATTTTTAATGATAAAATATTTATTCGGTTCATTTATACAGTAAAAATGATATTTTTATTATTCCAATATTTTTTAGAAAATTTCGACGGCATAATGGCACGATACTAGAAACGGGATAAGGCCTAGCCTTATCCCCAGTCTAATAATGGCCTGCGCCATACACATACCAGTCTAATCAATTCCATTTCATTTCCCAAACCAAATTCAACCAAACAATCCAATCAACCAAACAAAACAACCACACAAGTCGTCCATGGTATGTGGACGACGGGGAAACAGTTCATATATGCAGTTATAAAACAAATAACTGTATAGAAAAAATATAGTGAGGAGTTCTTACCTTTGGGATCCACTCCTCCATTCTTTATTTCCAAATGGTTTGGATTCCGTTTTTCTTTCTGTCTTTAATTTCCCATAAATCCCGCACGTCTATATTTTTTTTGTAAACAACATTCATTAGCTAAAGATCATACTTTTGTCAAATTAAAAATAATTTCCTATATATGATAAAAATCATATTCTAATATTTTCTCAATACGATAAAAATCTCATTTATCTAACTAAAAATATCTCCTTTACAGAATAAAAATCATATTTTTATGTAACAAAAAATATTATTTTTATGTAACTAAAATCGTATTTTTACTTAAGGAAAAATCATAACTTTATACAATGAAAAATCTTATTTTTCAAATCTAAGAAATCATATTTTTGTTTCTTAAAAATCTTATTTTTCTTTTCTAAAAACCATACTTTTCATTCAATCAAAAATCATTTTTTTTAATATAAGCTAAAAAATCGGATTTCTATACACAAAAGAAATCGTATTTTCCTTTATAAAAATCGAAACTTTCACTGAATCAAAATCTTAACTTTCATATAGAATAGAGAAAAAAAATCAGAAAATTTGATAACATGGAAATCAGAAAATGAAAAGAAATAAAATTATTACGTTGGAATTAGGGTCTCAGGCGGACGGAAGGGGGAGATCGTCTGCGTGGATCAAAGGGTGGCGCATCTAAGGTGGTCTCGCGCGACTAGGGGGATGGAGTTAAGCGCGTTGGCCTTGTGATGGCTTCATCGCAGTCTCGCGGGTTTGTAGGCTTAGCGGGCGCGATTGAAAGGAGGAGGAGGCGAAGCAGAAGGGGATGGCAGCGGCTGTTGCAGTGACGGGGAGGGCGGCGACTGTCGTCGCAGGTGGCGACGCGGAAGAGGGATCACGGATCTTCCGCGATTCATTTTTTTTTTAATTTATTTTTCTTCCTAAATGAATCTATCGTGGAAATGGGGGGGGGGGGGTTGACTAAGGGATAAGGGAGAGAGAGTGAATTGTATAATATATATATTTAATTTATTTTAAATTTCCAAAAAGCAACTTTCTCATTCGAACTTCAAATTGAACCCAACAGCTATCGCCCCTAGCTAATTACCCTTATTACGAACACAATGGGACATGTATTGTAAGCCAGTTCGGATGTTTCGATCAGTTTTTGTTAAAAATAAAATATAAATCATTATATTCAATTTTTAACGTACATTTCAATTTACCGGGGCCACAAACTGACTCTAAAAATTTCAGAAAAATTATTTCTAGCGTATTGACGATACGGTCCTAACAAAACTAATTTCATCAAATTTGAAGGGCGTTTGAAAAATGGCCATTTTTCAGTCGATTAAATTGACTGAAACTGACAAAACACGCTTTCTTTTGCCACACTTACATATTCATCCCAAAAATTATGAATTTTGGAATCTAGCAATAATTTGACATTACGGATCCAACAAAAGTGGTTTCGTCGAAAACGGAGGCCGTTTGCAAAATTTTCATTTTTAAAGGCTATATTTTCCATAACGACTATTCTGAATTTTCAACTAGACATTACTTTTTATCCCTTCTATGAAATTTCAATTTTTCAGATTCGTTGGAAAGATATTCTGAAATAGATTCAAATATTTTTGGTTTCGCTAAAATCCGGTTTATTTTGAATCCTGTACATTCGTTTGAAATTTGAAATCGAATTTTCAAACTACTGCGCCATTTTCAATTCCTTTTTAAAATTAAAATAAATATTTATATTCTAATATTGATTCAAATAAATATATACGTTCTAATTCTATTCAAAATAAATTTCTCTTTGTTATTATTTAAAATAATTCATTTTAAATATTCAAAATTCATTTAAATTGTGAAAATAAAAATTTTAAATTGGTCCTGATTTTCCGAGTTGTTACAGTCTCCCCCACTTAAAATCTTTTCGTCCTCGAAAAGGAACGGAGCTGAAAGTTGTTTAACTAATCAACTCAACTTTCATTATTTTAATTATGGCTTAAGTTCTTTAACTTTTCAGTTTCTAAGAACTTTTCAAATTTTTCAAAAATTTGGCTAGCACCCTAAATAAATTTTTGAATTTTTTTGCCATAACCTCCTTTGTACGGGAGCACCGGGAAAATCCCCAAACCGCCACACAGGCCTCTCAAATCAAAAAGAAAAAGAAACAGCCAAGCGGCTAGCCAATCGGCTCATAAAATCATCAAAAACTCCTAGAAATACAATAAACATGTACCTATTTGTCGGGCAAATAATTTTAATCCTCTTCTTAGCTTCCCTGCTATGACCTGTTCAATGTATATACATGCACATATATGCATTTCCAAAAAAAATTTCCCTTCAGTTCAATATTTGATACAATTTGGTTATATGTACCGTTCTTTCACATAATGGTTTTATTAAATAACAAATAATCATACAACACAACCATCAATCAATTAGTGAATTAAAGTTTCAAATTCATAATTTTGACATATATACGGAAAATCATGTTTTTGATGCCAAGTCACAACAATATATTCTAACTATATTTTGGTTCTCACACCAGTCAATTGGAAATATATAGATATCCCACTTTCGGAGTTCGAACATAAATACTGATGATGACGCGTCAATCATCAAAACTATGCCCGGACGACTAGAGTGTGATTCCATATCTATCCAGTATATTCGAGGCTTCAAATACATGTGGATCAGACGTATATTAAAATCTCTATATACTTGATTGTCCAAATCAACATAAAAATAATATTCATACACGTATAATAGATTTTAAATTTTGAAAACAAAGTTTGTTTTCATCTTTATTTGAATGCAACTCTCTTTCGACTCATTCTAGGATACTACTGATCCCATCTCTAACAAGTCATTCTCATTGGATATTACTAATCCAATCTCTGATGAATTCTTTCATTTGGTTCTAACGTGTCTTGTTCTCCAAGCTTTGTAAACCAAAGCTCTGATACCACCTGTGACGACCCGAACTTCCCCATGAAGGAAAGCCCGGATTGTAATGAGAACACGACAAATCAGAACACGAACAGAAGAACATTTCATTGCTTATCACAACAATTTCATCAGAATACAAGAATATATAGAGAATGAATAAATATTACACATTTACTAAATATCAAAGATTTAAATTACATTTAAATATATAGCAGCGGAAAACAATACAAAACACAACTGAAAGTAATACACGGATATAAAGCTTTCTGAATATCGCTTCAGCTGTAATCCAGGATCCTGTGAATATAAATCTGCAAAACCAAAACTACTAGCTGCCCATATGAAAAATAGGGGCACCCAGAGTTTTGGTTAAAATAATAAACTCCAGGTCAGTCATGTAACTGGTGTGAGAACTAAAACAGTTATTTAAAACTTTACTTTAAATCAGATATATCAAGGGACCACGCCATATAACACGGAATGGGTTTCCTCCCAAGAATACCAGTGCGTATAATAAAACAGCACAATGCTTTTTGGAAAAATGAAGCTATTATAAGACCCAGGTCCCATCACATAATGCAACGCAAGCCGGAGGATAGAGTTTTTACCTTATAATAGCCAAAAATGCTTGTTACGTGAAATTTTATCTTTTATTATTACTATAAGTGTATAGTGTCAAAACAATTTCAATCATAAGTATCAATCATAGACGGCATAAGTGCCCCATACCAACTATGTCGCCATATATTTGTTCTACAATCAAAACAGCAAAATGTTGTATTGGAAGTTGGATTTCCATCTGTGAACCAAGGCAAGGGATCGTCCTTATCGCTTCGAGACGCTCTAGCCCATGTCTCAGGAACAAAACGCATCGTCCCTTGGATCGTCAGGGCCGGTCCACTCGATGTGGGTTAAAATGCCTGAACACTGCGTTTCCCGCCCTATGGGGCGTCAACTGGTCATATCCCGAACAAGCTATTGGCCCCGGAACGACCGATATAACCGAGGCGTCTCACTATCCATCATCCACATAAGTAAAATATCCGGGCGTGTAAAACCCAAAACACCACTCCTAGCTAGAAGAAAACGCATGTCGTCCCTGAAGTCCTCTCCCGTTTCTGGTTCACACCGGGGTGTGAGCCTCGCAAATTAATGCTATTCAAAGCTATGACACAAAGGTCGCGCTTTGATCATCAACCACAAGACTCTGCTTTTCAACAAAAGCCTTGATCATTTGCATCTCAGCATGCTACACAAGCAATTCACGCTATGCAACCGATGTCTATCAATCCCAGAGAATGAAATCCAATGTCAGACACACATCTATTTACAAGTTCGTTCTGGATCTGAACGAAACCGGAGGCACCTTATTCCTCCCCCATATGTCCAATACAGGGGAGAGGTCCTCGCATATCCGGTCGATCTCCATGTACGTCTGGACGATCACCACTTATTACCTCGTCTTCGGTGTACAGCCCAATCAGGACATTAGTAATCATCCAAGTGATGTGAAGACCTCCGGTCTTCAACCACCATCTTCATCCTCGACACATCTTCGAACCAGTTGTTCAAAATGGGATAAACCCGGTATTTCTGAATAACTCGCGTATATAATAAACAAGTGCTATAAAAACACAACATATGCCTAATTCCAATCCAGAATATTCCTTTATTCAAACATTCTTATACTTAGGGAAAGGATCCCATTAATTTTATCAAAGATAAATTCTTTAAATTTATTCTTTAATCTTCCTTTGGATATCATTTCAATCTAATTAAAGATGCATTAAAACTCCATATGGTTTTAATCTTCCCAAAAATCAATATTAACGATTGTTTAACTTGGGAAATTATATCCTATCTTTAACTGGGTTAAACAACCAATTCCATTTAAAACACGGTTCACGATAAACCCAAAATCACATTCCATTACATCAGCCTTTAACCATAAATTAGCAAGTGAACAATTCCCTAAGTATTAACCCCAAAGCTGAAACCAACATCAGATCAATACCCAGGAAACCATTCAACATAACTAATCTCCAGTTAGTTTCTGATTTTCTTAACTTCATTGGGTCTAAGAATAGTATTATTAAAGATACCATTCACGACAACCCAAAATCTTATTCCTGTCTTTAACTGGGTTAAACAACCAATGTCCTTTAAAACACGGTTCACGATAAACCCAAAATCACATTCCGTTCCATCAGCCTTTAACCATAAATTAGCAAGTGAACAATTCCCTAAGTATTAACTCTGAAGGCCGAAACCAACATCAGATCAATACCCAGGAAACAGATCAACTTAACAAATCTCCAGTTAGTTTCTTATTTTCTTAACTCCGTTAGGTCTAATAACAGTATTATTAAAGATACCATTCACGACAACCCAAAATCACATTCCATTAACAATGGAATCTTCATCGAAAACAAATCGATACATAATCGATATAAACTTCCATATCCAACCAATAATATAAAGGAATAATGACAAGGCCTTTTAAATTCTAGATATATATTAACCGAATTCCTCTACAGAAGCTTACTTCGATTATTACCAAATCGAATTCCATTCAATTCCAATTTACTATGTTAAATTGGAAATCTTTACTTTGGAAAATCTCCTTTAAATCTTAACAAAAGATTTATAAATTCCAAATCACATTTAACTGTAAATCGAGTTAAAGAACGAATGTCGTTAAAAACACAGATCATGATAAACCCAATTCGCATTCCCTTTTATTCCAATTATTAAATATAATTGGAAACTCTAACATCTTAATTAAAAGATTTATTCTCTTCACATGGGGTTTAAGAACAGTGTTACTGAAGACACCATTCAGGACAAACCCAAAATTCCATTTGATATTAAATACAAGGCTCTGAATAGAAAATATATCGGCTTATATTCAATATCAAATACTACAACCAACAAATATCGTATTGGAAATAACGATATAATTTTATCTTTCAAATTTCCATAACAGTATTTGTATAATCACGAAATCCAACATCGAAATATTCCCAAGACAATTTAGATTCAAATTTATTTCTAATTTATATATTGGAAATTCTGGTTATTTTTAAAACCATTTCCAATCTAATTTATTTATTTAAAAACATTGGATTATAATTCTAGTTCATAACTAGTTCATTTTGATAAAATATATTTTTATCTTTTCAAATATGGAAATTTTCCATCCTAATTCTTTCCAAATCATTTATTATGATTTTACACAAATTATTGATTTTTTAAATAATTTTATCAAGGCCCGTACAGTTGATTTCCATAAACGGCTATCGAACTGCACTTACAACGACCTTTACCAAATTTGATTTGGACATAATTCCAAATCCAACCGTTAGATTTCAAATCTCTAATATTCTTAGAAAGATCTTTTCGATACGAACCCAACGGTTCCGGTTTTAAGAGAATCCGATGGTCGGATCTCCTGTAATGTCCATTCGAAGTCAATGGTCGAAATTCGCGAACTGCCACAGCGCAGCGCGTTCTATTCAGGCCATTATATTATATATATAATATATATTTTTTCAATTTCCATTTAAACGTATTTTATAAATCGTTTTAAATTCGTTTTCAAAACGATTTCAACTTCATATTCAATTTCTAATCAAAATTGAATATTCTATATCATTGATATATAAATGATAGTATTTTCAAAACATTAGATTTTGAAATCATTTCCTTTTCGATATTCCTTATAAAAATGAATAAAATCGATATAAATATCGTCCACGTCAAAATGGCGTTAATCTAATCAATATGGCTTTATATATTTAAATGTATTCGTGTCCATCCCAAATCGGACATCAAAATCAAATTTTGATCTTTTACCGAATATTATTTTAAAATATTCATTATTTGTGAACTGGAATCAGACACAGTCAATTACCATATAATGTGATTATATGGATTTCATACAACACATGTGTACAACAGCCATGATAAACAATAAACCATCATCCAAAGTGCACTCTACACTGTATAAGCATTAAATATAAATATTTAATGCTTACTACAGTCTGTCAACCTATCGATTGACATACAGCTAAACAGTTGAGGTTAGTGTATGTAAAATATCATCCCAACACCCGTGTGGGGTTTCAACCAACGAATACTAAATAATATTTGTGCAGTTGGGCGATATGTAAAATTTATCGTCCAATCCATATCAGTCAAATGGGTGTACATAATCAAATCGTCTGATTTGTAAATGAATATATATTTTATTTATAGACGCGTTAAAAATTATATTTTTAATGATAAAATATTTATTTGGTTCATTTATACAATAAAAATGATATTTTTATTGTTCAATATTTTTTAGAAAATTTCGGCGGCATAATGGCACAATACTAGAAACGGGATAAGGCTTAGCCTTATTCCCAGTCTAATAATGGCTCATGCCATACACATACCAATCTAATCAAATCCATTTCATTTCCCAAACCAAATTCAAACAAACAATCCAATCAAGTAAACTAAACAACCACACAAGTCGTCCATGGTCTGTGGACGACGGGAGAACAGTTCATATATGCAGTTATAAAATAAATAACTATATAGAAAAATTATAGTGAGGAGTTCTCACCTTTGGGATCCACAATTTCATTCTTTATTTCCAAATGGTCTGGATTCCGTTTTTCTTTCTGTCTTTAATTTCCCAAAAATCCCACACGTCTATATTTTTTTTATAAACAACATTCATTAGCTAAAGATCATACTTTTGTCAAATTAAAAATAATTTCCTATATATGATAAATATCAAATTCTATTATTTTCTCAATACGATAAAAATCTCATTTTTATTTAACTAAAAATATCTCCTTTACAGAATAAAAATCATATTTTTTATGTAACCAAAATTATTATTTTTATGTAACTAAAGTCATATTTTTACTCAAGGAAAAATCATAACTTTATACAATGAAAAATCTTATTTTTCAAATCTAAGAAATCATATTTTTCTGTCTTAAAAATCTTATTTTTCTTTTCTAAAAATCATACTTTTCATTCAATCAAAAATCATTTTTTTAATATAAGCTAAAAAATCGGATTTCTATACACAATTTCCTTTATAAAAATAGAAACTTTCACTGAATCAAAATCTTAACTTTCATATAGCATAAGAGAAAACAAAATCAAAAAATTTGATAACATGGAAATTAGAAAATGAAAAGAAATAAAATTCTTACATTAAAATTAGGGTTTCAGGCGGACGGCGGGGGGAGATCGTCTACGAGGATCGAAGGGTGGCACATCCAAGGTTGTCTCGTGCGATTGGGGGAGGGGCTGGAGTTGATCGCGTTGGTCTTGTGATGGCTTCATCGCAGCCTCGCGGGTCTGTAGGCTTGGGGGTGCGATTAGAAGGAGGAGACGAAGCAGAAGGGGATGGCGGCAATTGTTGCGGTGATTGGGGGGGGGGGAGGGGGCGACGACTGTCGTTGCAGGTGGCGGAGCGGAAGGGGGATCGCAGATCTTCCGCTATTCATTTTCTTATTTTTTATTTATTTTTCTTTCTGAATGAATCCATCGTGGAAAGGGGGGGGGGGTGACTAAGGGATAAGGGAGAGAGAGAGTGAATTATATAATATATAATTTAATTTATTTTAAATCTCCAAAAAGCAACTTTCTCGTTTGGACTTCAAATCGAACCCAACGACTATCGCCCCTAGCTAATTACCCCTATTCCGAACACAATGGGACATGTATCATAAGCCAGTTTGGCTGTTTCGATCAGTTTCTGTTAAAAATAAAATATAAATCATTATATTAAATTTTTAACACACATTTCAATTTACCGGGGCATAAACTGATTCTAAAAATTCCAGAAAAATTATTTCTAGCTTCGTATTGACGATACGGTCCTAACAAAACTAATTTCGTCAAATTTGAAGACCGTTTGAAAAATGGCCATTTTCCAGTCAATTAAATTGACTAAAACTGATAAAACACGTTTTCTTTTGCCATGCTCACATATTAATCCCAAAAATTATGAATTTTGGAATCTAGCAATAATTTGACATCTCGGATCCAACAAAAGTAGTTTCTTCGAAAATGGAGGTCGTTTGCAAAATTACCATTTTTAAGGGCTATATTTTCAATAGCGACTATTCTGAATTTTCAACTGAACATAACTTTTTATTCCCGCTATGAAATTTCAATTTTTCAGATTCGTTGGAAAGATATTCTCAAATAGATTCAAATATTTTTGGTCTCGCTAAAATCCGGTTTATTTTGAATCCTGTACTTTCATTTGAAATTTGAAATCGAATTTTCAAACTACCGCGCCATTTTCAATTCCTTTTTAAAATTAAAATAAATATTTATATTCTAACGTCGATTCAAATAAATATATACATTCTAATTCTATTCAAAATAAATTTCTCTTTGTTATTATTTAAAATAATTCATTTTAAATATTCAAAATTCATTAAAATTGCCAAAATAAAAAATTTAAATTGGTTCTGATTTTCCGGGTTGTTACACTTGCGCTGTGTGGTGGGACCTGAGCCATATAATAGCTTCATTTTTCAAAAAAAACATTGCGTTGTTTTCATGCACGACATTCGTATGGAATAAACCTGTTCCATGACTGTGTATTTTCCCTAGAGTTTGCATTGTGTCATACGACGTATCCCCGTGATATGCCTTATTTTTAAAGTAAGTTAAGTTAACTATTGGGTTTCTCATACCAGTCCCATGACTGACTTGTAGTTTGTTTTCCCTTGCAAACTTGGGTTCCCTTAATTTTAACACGACAGCCAAGTGATCAGGTTGTTAGCTTTTGTTTTTGGATATGTGCTGGTGCTATGGATGTTGTTTGACTTGGAGCTGAAGATGGACGTTTATATTTATTTTGAATCTTTCAAGACTCTCCCTATGTTTAATTATGTTTGCTTCCGTTGTAAACTTGTTATCTTCAAGGTGAAACTTTATTTGTATAATTATGATCATGTAGTGATGTAACTCTGATTATTCCAATGTAAACTATTCTCTAATGTAATGTATTATGCTATGTGCATTTAATGTGTTATATTCCAACGACTATCCTTTCCACCTGGAATCGGGGGTTTGGGTCATCACATTTACGGCTGGAATGGGCGAGTGTGGTATGTGAGGGATTGCGGAATGGATCGTTAAGGCAAAACGAACACTAGAGGAGGGTGAATAGTGTTTGTGAGAATCTAAACAAAATCTAAAACTTATGTGAATAACAGAATGAAACTAACACCACAAACACAATCACAGATACAGATTTAAACACAGATGCAAAATAAACAAAAATAAAAAATGCAGAAAAGGAAAGAACACACCGGATTTTATACTGGTTCGGATTGCTCCTACGTCCAGTCCCGCACAACGTTGGATTGCGCAGAGTTTTATTACTATATCAATAGTCAAGTACAACCTCCTTGATTTCACGGCTACAAGGGATACCACCGGTTGCTACTTCCTTGATTTCACAGCTACAAGGAAAACACCGATTCCTACTTCCTTGATTTCACGGCTACAAGGAATACCACCGATTCCTACTTTACTCAACCCAAACAATTACAAACAGCCCTATAACTCTTCAATAACACTTGATTCAGAGAGAGATGAGAAGAGAGTGAAGCGACCCGAACTTTCCCGTGAAGGAAAGCCCGGATTAAATTGTGAACACGACGAATCAGAACACAAACAAAAGAACATTTCATTGCTTATTACAACAATTTCATCAGAATACAAGAATATTACAGAGTATAATTAAATATTACACATTTACTAAATATCAGAGATTTACAATTTACAATGTAGCGGAAAATAATACAAAACACAACTGAAAAGAATATACGGATACAGTGCTTTCCGAATATCATTCCAGCTGTAAACCAGGATCCTGCGAATATAAATCTGCAAAACCAAAACTGCTAGCTGCCGGTGTGGAAAATAAGGGCACCCAGAGTTTAGGTTAAAACAATAAACTCTAGGTCAGTCATGTGACTAGTATGAGAACTAAAACAGTTATTAATCTTTATTTTAAAGTTAGGTAAATCAAGGGACTACGTCGTATAACACGGAACGGGTTTCCTCCTAAGAATACCAGTGCATAAAACAAACAACACAATGCTAAATAAAGAACAATGAAGCTATTATAAGACCCAGGTCCCATCACACAATGCAACGCAAGCCGGAGGATTGGGCTTTACCTTATAATAGCCAAAGAATGCTTGATACGCTAAATTTTATCTTTTATTATTACTATAAGTGAAGAAAACAACTTCAAATATAAATGTATCAATCCTAGATGGCATGGGTACCATATATCATGTCACCAATACTAGGCTCTACAATCAATACCGCAATTGTCACATATTGGAAGTTGGATTTCCATCTGTGAACCAAGGCAAGGGATCATCCTTACCGCTTCGAGACGCTCTAGCCTGTGTCTCAGTCAGAGCCCGAGTGACCTTTGGATCGTTAGGGCCGGTCCACTCGATGTTGATTAAGATGCCTGAACGCTGTGTTTCCCCGCCCTATGGGGCGTCAATGAGCCAAATGACTCCATCGGTCCCGGATCGACCGATATAACCGAGGCTCCTCGCAATCCATCATCCACATAAGTAAAATGTTCGGGCTAGCAAAACGCTGACACCACTCCTAGCTAGAAGGAAACGCATGCCCCCCCTGATGTCCTCTCCCGTTTCTGGTTCACACCGGGGTGTGAGGCTCGTGAATTAACGCTACACAAAGCTACGCCACAAAGGCCGTTCTTTGATCATCAACCACAAGGCTCTGCTTTTCAACAGAAACCTTAATCATTTGCATCTCAGCATGCCACACAGGAAATTCACGCTATGCAACCGATGTATATCAATCACACAGAATGAAATCCGATGTCAGACACACATCCATTAACAAGTTCGTTCTGGGTCTGAACGAAACCGGAGGCACCTTATTCCTCCCCCTTATGTCCAGTACAGGGGAGAGGTCCTTGCATATCCGGTCGGTCTCCAAGTACGTCTGGACGATCACCACTTATTACCTTGCCTTGGTTATACAGCCCAATCAAGACATCAGTAATCATCCAAACGATGTGAAGACCTCAGGTCTTCAACCACCGTCTTCATCCTCGACACATCGTCGAATCAGTTATTAAAAATGGGATAAACCCAGACTTTCTGAATAACTTGTGTTTATAATAAACAAGTGCTATAAAAACACAACATATGCCTCATTCCAATCCAGAATATTTCTTTATCCAAATATTCATATACTTTGGGAAAGGTTCCCATTAATTTTATCAAAGATAAATTCTTTAAATTTATTCTTTAATCTTCCTTTGGATATCATTTCAATCTAATTAAAGATGCATTAAAACTCCATTTGGTTTTAATCTTCCCAAAAATCAATATTAATGATTGCTGAACCTGGGAAATCAAATCTTGTCTTTAACTGGGTTAAAGAACCAACGTCATTTAAAACACGGTTCATGATAAACCCAAAATCACATTCCATTCCATCGGCCTTTAATCGTAAATTAGCAAGTGAACAATTCCCTAAGTATTAACCCTGAAGAACGAAACCAACATCAGATCAATACCCAGGAAACCATTCAACTTAACTAATACCCAGTTAGTTTCTGATTTTCTTAACTCCGTTGGGTCTAAGAACTGTATTATTAAAGATACCACTCACGACAACCCAAAATCACATTCCATAACAATGGAATCTTCATGGAAAACAAATCGATATATATAATTGATATAAACTTCCATATCCAACTGATAATATAAACGGAATAACGACAAGGCCTTTTAAATTCCATATATATTAACCGTCTTCCTCTACAGAAGCTTACTTCGATTATTACCAAATCGAATTCCATTCAATTCCAATTTAATATGTTAAATTGGAAAACTTTACTTTGGAAATTCTCCTTTAAATCTTAACAAAAGATTTATAAATTCCAAATCACATTTCGCGGTAGATCGGTTAAAGAACGAATGTCGCTAAAACACAGTTCACAATAAACCCAATTCACATTCCATCGGTCTCTAACCGTAAATTAGTAAGAGAACAATTCCCTAAGTATTAACCCCGAAGGCCGAAACAATCATCAGATCAATACCCAGGAAACCATTCAACTTAACTAATCTCCAGTTAGTTTCTGATTTTCTTAACTCCATTGGGTCTAAGAACAGTATTATTAAAGATACCATTCACGACAGCCCAAAATCTTATTCCATTGTTAATCAGGTTAAAGAAAAAGTGTTATTTAAAACACCATTCACGATAAACCCAAAGACCAATTTCAATTCGATTCCAATTAAATATCAATTAATTGGTATACTTCATTAAATCTAAATAAAAAGATTTAATCTTTTCTCAACTGGGTTCAAGAACAGTGTTAATGAAGACACCACTCACGACAAACCCAAATCCCATTTGATATTAAATACAAGGCTCTGAATAGAAAATATATTGGCTTATATTCAATATCAAATACCACAACCAACAAATATCGTATTGGAAATAACGATATAAATATATCTTTCAAATTTCCATAACAATATCTGTATAATCGTGAAATCCCACATCAAAATATTCCGAAGACAATTTCGATTCAAATCCATTTCCAATTTATATATTGGAAATTCTGGTTATTTTTAAACCATTGCAAATCCAATTTATTTATTTAAAAATATTGGAATATAATTCTAGTTCCAAACTAGTTCATTTCAATAAAAATCTATTTTTGTCTTTTCAAATATGGAATTTTTCATCCTAATTCTTTCCAAATCATTTGTTATGATTTTACACTAATTATTGATATTTTTAATAATTTTATTAAGGATCGTACAGTCGATTTTCATAAACGGCCATCGAACTGCACTTACAGCGACCTTTTCCAAATTTGATTTGGACATAATTCCAAGTCCAACCGTTAGTGTAACAACCCGGAAAATGCGAGCCAGTTTAAAATTTTTATTTTGGCAATTTTAGCGAATTTTCTATATTTAAAATTGGTTATTTTAAATAATATCGACGAGAAATTTATTTTGAATATAATTAGAACGTATATATTTATATACGTCGTCGTTTGAATATAAAATATTTTATTTTAACTATAAAAGGAATATAAAATGGCGCGGGAGTTCAATAATTCGATTTCAAACTTCAATTGAACGTACCGGGTGCAAAATAAACCGGATTTTAGCGAAACCAAAAATATTAGGATCTAATTGAGAATATCTTTCCAACGAATCCTAAAAATCAAAATTTCATAGCAGGAATCAAAAGATATGTGCAGTTGAAAATTCAGAATAGTCGCTATGGAATTTCGGCCCTTGAAAATAGCCATTTTCCAAACAACCTCAGAATTCGACAAAACTACTTTTGTTGGATCCGTGATGTCAAGTTATCGCTAAATTCCAATTTTCGTAATTTTTCGAATCAATATGTGGGCGTGGCAAAGGAAAACGCGTTTGACCAGTTTTAGTTGATTTTAATCGACTGGAAATTAACCATTTTTCCAACGGTCTCAGAATTCAATGAAATTAGTTTTGTTAGGACCGTATCGTCAATACGAAGCTAGAAAACATTTTTCGGGAATTTTTAGAGTTAGTGTGTGACCCCAGTAAATTGAAATGCACGTTCAAATTCAATATATAGAGTTATATGTTGATTTTGACGAAAACTGATCGAAACGATCGAATCAACCTACGATACATATCCCATTGTGTTTGGAATGGGGGTAATTAGGTATGGACGATAGGCGGTAGGCCTTGTTTCGAGGTCGAAAATAAAAGTACCTTTTTGAAATTAAAATAAATAAATTAATTAAAATTTAACTCTCTCTCCTCTCCTTACTTCCTCTCAGGCCCCCCCGATTCCATTTCAAAGAAATAAAAAATAAAAAAAAAGAAAGAAAGAGAAGGAAGGGGGAGGAGCCGTCGCTCCTCCCACCGTCGCGCACCGCGCCTCCCCAGGTGGGGCGCCACCCCCGCGGCCTCCTCTTCTTCTTCTCCTCCGCTGCCTCGATTCTCCTTCCCCAATCCCGCAGCTCCAACCCCCCCCCCCCCCCAAATTCGCCGACGCACCACCGCCCAAGCCACGCGCGTCACCCACCGCCGGCGATCTATCCCCGCACCCTCCCCTCTGCCACGCCTCCTCTTCTTCTTCTCCACTTCCTCCTTCCGCTCGACGCGACCCCCTCCTCAATCAAAGACCCCTCCTCCCCCACCTCGCCGACTGCGACGTACCACCCGACCTCCCCCACAACCACCTGTAAGCCTTCTTATTTATTTATCTTTACTTATTTAATGTTTTTAGTTTAGCTAATTTAAATAATTAGTGTAAAACCATTTTTATAAATACAAAGATGTGATCTTTATATCGATACATAACATGAAATGGGATTTTTGTCATGAAGAAAGTGATTTAAAAATGTGATCTTTTTATATGTGAAAACATAGAAATAAAAATGTAATTTTTATATTAGTAAAGTTATAATTTTTATCTATATAATAGCGATGTAAAAATAGAATTTTTATCTATATAGTAGCGATGTAAAAATAGAATTTTTATCTATATAGTAGCGGTGTAAAAATAGAATTTTTATCTATATAGTAGCGATGTAAAAATAGAATTTTTATCTATATAGTAGCGATATAAAAATAGAATTTTTATCTATATGGTAGCGATATAAAAATAGAATTTCTATCTATATAGTAGTAGTGTGAAAATAGAATTTTTATATACATAGCAACATATAAAAATGTGATTTTATATATGTAGTGAATAAGGGCAAAGAAAGTGACAGAAGACGAAAAGGTGAAGATTTCCTACGTTTGAAGTGTCGTGGAGTTAGGATAGCTTCGGTGAGAACTTCTCACTTTAAATTTCTTTTTCTAGTTATATATATATACTAGGATGCAGACGGTGCTTAGCAGCACCCGACACCCGTCGTCCACAGACCATGGACGGCTTGTATGCTTGTTTGATGTGTTGTGAAATTTGTTTGTGTTGTTGATGTGAAATCGATAATAAAATGTAGATGGTTGAAATAAATTAATTATCGTTAAAAATATAATTTTTAACGTGAATGTGAATAAATAAATATTCATTTACAAACTGGACGGTTTGTTTATGTACACCTATTTGAAGGATATTGATTGGGACGATAAATTTTACACATCGCCCAACTACACAAATAAAATCTGTGTTTGATTGTTTGAGACCCCACACGGGTATTGGGATGATATTTGGCGTACACTAATCCCAATTATTTTGTTGTATGTCGATCAATTGGTCGACAGACTGTGTAAGCGTTAATTATTTATATTTAATGCTTATACAGTTGTGTAGTGCACTTTGGATGATAGTTGATTGTTTATCATTGCTATTATATACATGTGTTGTATGGAACCCATATAATTAACGTTATATGGTAATTGATTGGCCTCATTCCCATCGGGAAAATAATGAATATTATAAAAGAAAATTCATATGTTGAATATAAAAATAGTCATGTGTTGACGATGTTCATGTGTTGAAGCTATTCATGTATCGAGTAAAATATTTTAACAATAAAATTTACATCTTTATCATATTTAAAATTAGAACTACTTCACGGTGGAGTCTGGTTGAAAATCAAACGATAGATACCATAATTTTATAAAATATTTTACATAACAAAAATAGTCGTGTGTTGACAGTACTCATGTGTTGAGATTTGTCGTGTGTTGAAAGAAATATAGATTCATGTGTTGAATGGGATAAATATTCATTTGTTGAATAGAATAACGAATTTATTGAAATATATAAAGCCGTTTTGATTAGAGTTGCACTATTTTGACGTGAACGATATTTATATCGATTATATTCGTTTTTATAATGAATATAGAAAAGGTAGTGATTTCAAAATATAACGTTTTGAAAATATTATCATTTATATAGTAATGATATGAAATATTCAATTTTGATTAGAAATTGAATATAGTGTTGAAATGGTTTTGAAAACGAATTTAAAACGATTTATAAAATACGTTTTAAAAAGGAAATCGATGAAATATATATAATATATTATATATATATATATATATATAATGGCCTGAATAGAACGCGCCGCGCTGCGGCAGCTCGTGAATTTCGACCATTGACTTCGAATTGACATTACGGGTGATCCGACCGTCGGATTCTCCTAAAACCGGAACCCTTGGGTTCGTATCGAAAATAGCTTTCCAATGAATATTAGAAATTTGAAATCCAACGGTTGGATTTGGAATTATGTCCAAATCAAATTTGAAAAAGGTCGTTGTAAGTGCAGTTCGATGGCCGTTGATGGAAATCGACTGTACGGGCCTTGATAAAATTATTAAAAATATTAATAATTTGTATAAAATCATAATATGTGAATTGGAAAGAACTGGGATGAAAAACTCCATATTTGAAAGGATAAAAATAGTTTTTTATCGAAATGAACTGGCTTTGAACTAGAACTAAAACCAATTTATTTTTGAAATTAATAAATTGAATTTTAATCGGTTTTGAAAATAACCAGAATTTCTAATATATATAAAGTGGAAGTGGATCTGAATCGAAATTGTCTTTGGAATATTTCGATATTGGATTTCGTGACTATACAGATATTGTTATGGGAATTTGAAAGATATATTTTATATCGTTATTTCCAATACGATATTTGTTGGTTTCAGAATTTGATATCGAATATAAGTCGGTATATTTTCTATTCAGAGCCTTGTATTTAATGTCAAATGTGATTTGGGTTTATCGTGAATTGTGTTTTATATGACATTGGTTCTTTAACCCAGTTAAAGACAGGATATTGATTTTTAAGAAGATTAAAACTAAGTGGAATTTTAATGAATCTTTAATTAGATTGAAATGTGAATTAATAATTTAAATTATCAAATCTGAAAGGTGATCGAGAATGGAGTATCACCAGTTTTGCTCCAAAGCGATAGTTAAATATTTAATTAGATTTGAACGTGAAATGGTAATTAATTTTACCGATAGCACCGTGGTGTTAGATATGGAGTATCACCAGTTTTGCTCCATGGGATGAATAGATTGGGATTGGGAAATAAAATAAATAATTACTTCGGTGTGGTTCGCTAATCCCGACTAGTTTGTAAAACCATAATACGGTTTGAAATGATATCCAAAGGAGGATTAAAGAATAAATTTAGAAGAATTTATCTTTGATAAAATTAATGGGAACCTATTCCCTAAGAATGTGAAAACTAGAATAAAAGAATATTCTGAATTGGAATGAGGCGACTGTTGTGTTTGTGTTACATTTGTTTATCATATACGTGGGTTGTTCAGAAAGGCCGGGTTTATACCCATTCTGAATAACCGATTCGACGAGATGTCGAAGATGAAGACGGTGGTTGAAGACCGGAAGTCTTCACATCGTTTGGGTGATTACTGATGATCTTGATTGGGCTGTACACCCAAGATGAGGGAATCAGTTGGTGATCGTCCAGACATACTTGGAGATGGATGGATATGCGAGGAAAGTGCCTCCGGTTTCGTTCAGACCCAGAACGAACTTGTAAATGGATTGAGTGTCTGACATTGGATTTTATTCTTTGTTGATTGATCTCTATTAAATATACATCTGTTTGGCGGCGGAGAATTTATTCTCTTGCTTAACGCCCTCTCTGAGACGTATGTGCTCAGAGGTTGTATATCGATGGACATCAGTTGCATGGAGTGAATTGCCAGTGTGGCACGCGTAAGTGGCAATTGATCAAGGCTGTGTGGCGTAGCTTGGGGTTGATGATCAAAGCACAGCCTGTGTGGCGTAGCTTTGTGTATAGCGTGAATTCGCGAGCCTAACACCTCGGTATGAGTCAAAAACGGGATAGTGACTGCAGGGAGATCACAAAGTTTCTTTCTAGCTAGGGTGGTGTCAGTGACCTACCAGCCCTGACATTTATATACTTTTCACCTGTGTGGTTGTTGGAATGCGAGGCGCCTCGGATATAGGTATGTAAGGACCGGGAAACGTGTGCTCAGGAATAACTAATCCTCCAAAGTTAGGTGAGGACCGGCCCTGAAGATCCAAGGATCAGAGTGGGGTCCTGAGACATTTGCTAGAGTGTCTCGAACGGAGAGGAGCTTGCCCCTTGCCTCGACTCATGACGGAAATCCAATTTCCAATACGTGTATTTCGGTTTTATTTGTAGGGCCTAGCATGGCGACATAGTGGGATGAGGCACTCATGCCGCCTATGATTGATATTTATGATTGAAACTGTTTTGACACTATACACTTATAATAGTATCAAATAATGTGTTTTTAACGTATCAAGCATGCTTTGGCTGTTATAAGGTAAAAACCCTATCCTCCAGCTTGCGTTGCATTGTGTGATCGGACCTGGGTCTTATAACAGCTTCATTTTTCTTTATTTGGCATTGCGCTGTTTGTTTTATGCACTGATATTCTTGGGAGGAAACCCGTTCCGTGTTATACGGCGTGGTCCCTTGATTTACCGAACTTTAAAACCAATATTAATACCTGTTTTAGTTCTCACACCAGTCCCATGACTGACCTGGAGTTTATTGTTTTAACCTAAACTCTGGGTGCCCCTATTTTCCACACGGGCAGCTAGTAGTTTTGGTTTTGCAGATATATATTCACAGAATCCTGATTTACAAATGGAACGATGCTCGGAAAGCTCTGTATCCGTGCATTACTTCTAGTTGTGCTTTTGTATTATTTTCCGCTGCGATGTATTTAAATGTAATTTAAATCTCTGATATTTGTCGAATGTGTAATTTATTTATTCATACTCTGTATATTCCTGTATTCTGATGGAATTGTTGCAATAACAATGAAATGTTCTTCCGTCTGCGTTCTGATTCGTCTTGTACTCAATTCTATCCGTGCTTTCCTTCACGGGGAAGTTCGGGTTATCCCAGTTAGATTTCAAATCTCTAATATCCGTTAGAAATCTCTTTTCGATATGAACCCAACGGATCCGGTTTTAGGAGAATCCGACGGTCGGATCTCCCGTAATGTCCATTCGAAGTCAATGGTCGAAATTCGCGAACTGCCGCAGCGTGGCGCGTTCTATTCAGGCCATTATATTATATATATATATAATATTTGTTTCGTCGATTTCCTTTCAAAACGTATTTTATAAATCGTTTTTAATTCGTTTTCAAAACGATTTCAACTTCATATTCAATTTCAAATCAAAATTGAATATTCCATATCATCGATATATAAATGATAGTATTTTCAAAACATTTGATTTTGAAATCAATTCATTTTCGCTATTCATTATAAAAATGAATAAAATCGATATAAATATCGTTCATGTCAAAATGACGTCAATCTAATCAACACGGCTGTAAATACTTAAATATATTCGTGTCCATTCTAAACCGGACATCAAAATCAAATTTTGATCTTTTACTGAATATATTTTTTAAATATTCATTATTTTAAAATAATCGTTATTTTAAAATATTCTTTCTGAACTGGAATCAGACACAGTCAATTACCATATAATGTGATTATATGGATTTCATACAACACATGTACACAACAATAATCAAACACATTCAACCATCATCCAGAGTGCATTCTACACTGCATAAGCATTAAATATAAATATTCACCGCTTGCACAGTCTGTCCATCAATCGATCGACATACATCTAATTATTGGGACTAGTGTATGTCATATATCATCCCAATACCCATATGGGGTTTCAATCAACAAATGCAGATTTATTTGTGTAGTTGGGCGACGTGTAAAAGTTATCGTCCCGATCAATATCAGTCAAATGTGTGTACATAAACAAATTGTCCGTATTTTTTAAAAATATTTATTTTATTCATATACACGTTAAAAATTATATTTTTAACTATAAAATATTTATTCCATTCCACATCACATAATCAATTTTCACAACACATCAATCAAACAAACAAGTCATCCATGGTCTGTGGACGACGGGTGTCGGGTGCTGCTAAGCACCGTCTGCATCCTAGTATATATTTTAACTAGAAAATAAAATAAAAGTGAGAAGTTCTCACCTTGGAGTTCCATCATTCCTTATCGCCGCTCAGATTTGCTGTTTTGGTTCCAACGCAATCTATTTCACGAAATTTATATTAAAAATCATATTTTTAATATGCTACATATATTAAAAATCGTATTTTTATATCGTTATTATGAATATAAAAATCACTTCTTTATATGTTATTCATATAAATAAAAATAACAATTTTATTTCGCCACTTCATATATAAAAATCTCATTTTTATATTGCTATTTATACTATAAAAACTATATTTTTATAACATTCTTCACATAATAAAAATCATATTTTTATTATGCTATTGTATAAATAAAAATCATACCTTCTGATAAATAAAAATCTCACCTTTTCATAGTCAAAAATTCTATCTTTTCATAGTTAAAAATATTCAATCTTTATCGTTATAAAAATCCAATCTTATTGTTTTATTTGAAAATCTTGTCTTTCTAACTATGAAAATCAAATCTTTGCTCTAATAAAGATATAATCTTTTCAATGTATAAAAATCCATCTTTCTTCATAAAAAAATTCCACATTTTCATTTTTTTAAAATTCCAATCTTTTTACTAAGTTATATATATATATATATATATATATATATATATATATATATATATATATGTATATGTATATAAGTAAATAAATAAAAGATAAAAGAATAGAAAATAGCTTACAGATTTTCTAGCGAGGAGAGGGGAGAATAAGTAGTGGTTTTTTCATAGAAAAGGGGGAGGGGGCGGAGCTCGCGCTCGTTGGAGGGGAAGAGGGTGGTAGGGCGTTGGTGGTGGTTCAAAGGAGGGGCGGCAGTTGCGGGGCCCTCAGGCGGCGGTCTCGATTCTTGCGGGTGAGGCGGGAGGGGGAGTTCACGGGGGTTTAATTAGATGGAAGAGGAGGAGAGGAAGGGGATCGGGGGGGGGGGGGTGAAGAGGGGTGCTGGAGGCGACCACGCCGGTGGCGGCGCGCCGGAGGGCGCGGAGACGCGCTGATGGGAAGAGCGATGGCGGTTCCTCCTTCCTCTTTTTTTTTTAATTTCTTTTTCTGTTTCGATCTGCAAAAGTAACGGGGGGGGGGGGGCTGTTTGACTAAGCAAGGAGAGAGAGAGAGAGAAAGGAAGTTTTATATAATTAATTTATTTTAAAACACCCAAAAAAGAAACTTTTTATTTCGACCTCCAAACATGTGAAAACCCGTAACTTCCCCGTAAAGGAAAGTGTCGGATAGTTCGAGAACAAGCCACAACAGAACGCATATAAAAGAACATTTCATTGTATATAACAACAATGCATCAGATTACAAGAATATACAGAGTATAAAAGAATATTACACAGAAATATCAGAGATTTAAATTACATTTAAATACATAGCAGCGGAAAATAATACAATACACAACTAGAATGAGATATACGGATACAAAGCTTCCCGGATATCGTTCCAGCTGTAAACCAGGATCCTGTGAATATAAATCTGCAAAACCAAAACTACTAGCTGCCCGTGTCGAAAATAAGGGCACCCAGAGTTTAGGTTAAAACAATAAACTCCAGGTCAGTCATGTGACTGGTGTGAGAACTAAAATAGTTAATCTTTATTTTTAAAGCTAGGTAAATCAAGGGACCACGCCGTATAACACGGAACGGGTTTCCTCCCAAGAATACCAGTGCATAAAACAAACAGCGCAATGCTAAATAAAGAAAAATGAAGCTGTTATAAGACCCAGGTCCCATCACACAATGCAACGCAGCCGAGGATAGGGTTTTCCCTTATAACAGCCAAAGAATGCTTGATACGGTTAAAACAAATTATTTGATACTATAATAAGTGCATAGTGTATAAAACAACTTCAAATCATAAGTATCAATCATAGGCGGCATAAGCGCCCCATCCCACTATGTCGCCATATATAGGATTACAATTAAAACCGCAAATGTCACGTATTTGGAAATTGGATTTCCGTCTATGAACCGAGGCAAAAGATAGTCCTCAACCGATTCGAGACAATCTAGCCCATGTCTCCGGAGCAGCCGCAACTGCCCCTTGGATCCTCAGGGCCGGTCCACCGATGTGGATTATAGTGCCTGAGCAATACGTTTCTCCGCCCTTTGGGGCGTAAGTCTGGTCCGTCAGCCGACCAGAATGCATTCGGCCGAAACCGATATAACCGAGGCGCCTCGCAACAGCAACAACCACATAAGTCAAACTCGTCAGGGCGTGTAAAACCACTGACGCCACTTCTAGCTAGAAAGAAACGCATGCCCTCCCTGACGTCCGTCTCCCGTTTTTGGTTCATACCTGGTGTGAAACACGCGAGGTAAACGTTACACAAAGCTACGCCACAAAGGCCGTGCTTTGATCATCACCACAAGACTTTGCTTTTCAACAGAAGCCTCGATCAATTGCCACTTAGGCATGCCACACAGGCAATTCACTCCATGCGTTTGATATCCATCAATATATAACCCCTGAGCTCGTACGTCTCAGAGAAGGGCGTTAAGCAAGAGAATAAATTCTCCGCCGCCAAACAGATATATATTTAATAGAAATCAATCACACAGACTAAAATCCAATGTCAGACACACAGTCCATTTACAAGTCCGTTCTGGGTCTGAACGAAACCGGAGGCACCTAGTACCCCGCATATCCATCGATCTCCAAGTACGTCTGGACGATCACTAACTGTTTCCATCTTCTTGGGTGTACAGCCCAATCAAGATCATCAGTTATCACCCAAACGACGTGAAGACCTCCGGTCTTCGACCATCGTCTTCATCTTCGACTTATCGTCGTATCAGTTATTCAGAATGGGATAAACCCGGTCTTTCCGAATAACTCGCGTATATTTTGTAAAAGTGTTACACAAACACAACATACGCCTCATTCCAATTCATTAGTCACTAACCGTAAATTAATCAAGAGAATAATTCCCCAAATATTAACCCCGAAGGCCGAAACCAACATCAGATCAATATCCAGAAAACCATTCTGCTTGGCTAATCGACAGTTAGTTTCTAAATTTCACATTCATAGGGAAAGGTTCCCATTAATTTTATCCAAGATAAATTCCTGAATTTATTCTTTAATCCATCTTTTGAATATCAATTCAAAACTAGTCGGGATTAGCGAACCTTACCGAAGTAATCATTGGTTTTAATTTCCCAATCCCAACCTATTCATCCCATGAAGTAAAACTGGTAATACTTCATATCTAACACCACGGTGTTATCGGTAAATTCAATTACCATTTCACGTTCAAATCTAATTAAAGATTTAACTATCGCCTGGAGCAAAACTGGTGATACTCCATTTCGATTATTTCAATCTAATTAAAGATTCATTAAAACTCCACTTAGTTTTAATCTTTGACTGGGTTAAAGAATCAGTGTCATTTAAAAACACGGTTCACGATAAACCCAAAATCACATTCATTAATCATCGGGTTAAAGAACGAGTGTTATTTAAAACACTGTCCACGATAAACCCAAAAATCAATATCGATTCAATTCCAATTAAATGTTATTTAATTGGTACACTTCATTAAATCTAAATAAAAAGATTTAATATTTTCTCAACTGGGTTCAAGAACAGTGTTAGTGAAGACACCGTTCACGACAAACCCAAATCACATTTGATATTCAATATAAGGCTCTGAATAGAAAATATATCGGCCTATATTCAATATCAAATTCTACGATCAACAAATGTCGTATTGGAAATAACGATATAAATATATATCTTTCAAATTTCCATAACAACACCTGTATAATCTCGAATTCCAACATCGAAATATTCCGAAGACAATTTCGATTCAAATCCACTCCAATGCAATCATTGGAAATTTTGGTTATTTTCAAAACCCTTTTCAAATTCAATTTATTTATTTAAAAATAAATAGAATTATAATTCTAGTTCAAAACTAGTTCATTTCGATAAAAATCTATTTTTATCTTTTCAAATAGGGAGTTTTTCATCCCAATTCTTTCTAAATCATTTCTTATGATTTTACACAAATTATTACTATTTTTAATAATTTTATCAAGGCCCGTGCAGTCGATTTCCATCAATGGCCATCGAACTGCACTTACAGCGACCTTTTTCGAATTTGATTTGGACGTATCTCCAAATCCAACCGTTAGATTTCAAATTTCTAATATTCGTTAGAAAGCTCTTTTCGATACGAACCCAACGGTTCCGGTTTTAGGAGAATCCGACGGTCGGATCTCCCGCAATGTCCGTTTGAAATAAATGGTCGAAATTCACGAACTGCCGCGGCGCGGCGCGTTCTATTCAGGCCATTATATTATATATATATAATATATATAATATATACTTCGTCGATTTTCTATTCAAAACGAATTATATAAATAGTTTTAAAATTCGTTTCAAAATCTATTTCAACTTCCATTTCAATTCAAAGCAAAATTGAATTCTTCTTTATAAATTCGTTTCAAAGTTCATTTCTATTCAATTCAAATTTCAATTCAATTTGAATTCATTTCAATCCACTTTCAATTCAATTTGAATTCGTTTTCAATTCAATTTATTTCGAAATCGTTTTCAATTCAATTCATTTCGAAATCGTTTTCAATTCAATTCATTTCGAAATCGTTTTCAATTCAATTCATTTCGAAATCGTTTTCAATTCAATTCATTTCGAAATCGTTTTCAATTCAATTCATTTCGAAATCGTTTTATAAAATCGATATAAATATCGTTCACGTCAAAATGGCGTCAATCTAATCAACACGGCTTCATATATTCCTTTATTTTCAAATATTCTATTTCGAATATTTCTTTTTCAAATATTTCTTTTTTCAAAGTTGGAATGAGGCCCAATCAATTACCATATAAAATTAATTATATGGATTTTCATACAACACATGTATATAACAGCATTGAAAATAATCAACCATCAACCAAAGTGCACTACACTGTATAAGCATCAAATATAGATATTCAACGCTTATAACAGCCTGTCAATCAATCGATCGACATATTTAATCAATCAGGATGAGTGAACTTCAAATTTCATCCTAACACCCGTGTGGGGTTTCAAACAATCAAACACATATTTTATTTGTGCAGTTAGGCGATGTGTAAAATTTATCGACCCAATCAACGCCATTCAAATAGGTGTACATAAACAAACCGTCTGGTTTGTAAATGAATATTTATTTATTCACATTCACGTTAAAAATTATATTTTTAATGATAACACATTTTATTTTAACATATGAATTTCTATTCAGTTCATTCTTTAAATAAAATGCTATTTTTATTTTTCTAACTTATTTTAGAAAATTTCGGCGGCATAACGGCACGATACTAGAAACGGGACAAGGCCTAGCCTTATCCCCGGTCTAGTGAAGGCCCACGCCATTCACACATCAATCAAATTCACTTTCGTTATGCAAACCACAAAATTTGGAGTAAGAATCTAACCTAGCCTTACTCCTTCGCCTTATAACGGCGCACGTCTAATCCTAACCAATTTATCGATTCGATTTTTCACACCACAAACCACATTCAAACCAATATCACAATCAATCACCAAACAGTCAAACAAACAAGTCCATGGTCTGTGGACGGGTGTCGGGTGCTACTAAGCACCGTCTGCATCCTAGTATATATATAACTAGAAAAATAAATTGAAAGGTGAGAAATTCTCACTTATAGCTATCCTAGCTCCACGGCTCTTCATTTGCAGAAGTCTTCGTCGTTTCGCCTTTTCGTCATCTTCGCCCGTATTCTCTACATATGTAAAAATCGAATTTTTACTTCGCTTTTCAATATATAAAAATCGAATTTTTACTTCACTATTCGATATATAAAAATCATATTTTTACTTCAAAGTTCGATATATAAAAATCGAATTTTTAGTTCAAAGTTCAATATATAAAAATCGAATTTTTATTTCAAAGTTCAATATATAAAAATCGAATTTTTAGTTCAAAGTTCAATATATAAAAATCCTATTTTTCTATCGAAGTTCAATATATAATAATTAGCATATTTTCACAACGCTACTATATAGATAAAAATTATATTTTTATCACCTTATTCTTCATATAAAAATTTCACCCTTTCAAAAATAAAGTTTTCACCTTTATAAAAACAAAGTTTTCGCCTTTTTAAAATAAAGTTTTCGCCTTTTTAAAATAAAGTTTTCGCCTTTCTAAAATAAAGTTTTCAACTTTATAAAAACAAAGTTTTCGCCTTTCTAAAATAAAGTTTTCAACTTTATAAAAACAAAGTTTTCGCCTTTCTAAAATAAAGTTTTCAACTTTATAAAAACAAAGTTTTCGCCTTTCTAAAATAAAGTTTTCAACTTTATAAAAACAAAGTTTTCGCCTTTCTAAAATAAAGTTTTCAACTTTATAAAAACAAAGTTTTCGCCTTTCTAAAATAAAGTTTTCAACTTTATAAAAACAAAGTTTTCGCCTTTCTAAAATAAAGTTTTCAACTTTTACAATTTCAGTTTATAAAACAAAAAAAAACAGTTTATAAAACTAGCAGAAATCAGTTTTTAAATTTATTAAAAATACAGTTTTATATTATATAAAAAAAAACAGTTTTCTATTTATTAAAAATCAGTTTTCTATTATATAAAAAAAAACAGTTTTCTATTATGTTAAAATCATCAGTATACTGAATTTAAAAATAAAAGAAAAATAAAATCACTTACAGCTCTGCGAAGAGGGGGGGGGGGGGGGAAAGAAGGCGTCGGCGGCACTTCAGGGGGGGGGGGGGGTCGGCGGGCGTCGCGAACTAGGGGGGCTTCGGTGGGGTTCGTTCGATCTGGGGGGGGGTTTCGACGAGGCTCGTTGTACGAGGAGGGGGCGGTGATGGGCGGTGGCGCTTCAGGGGGGGGTCGGCGGGCGTCGCGAACTAGGGTTTTTTTTTTTTTTTTTTTTATACTGTTGAATCTGAAACTAAACGGGGGGGGGCAGAGTATAACGGAGGAGAGAAGATATTTTTATTAATATTATTATTATTATTATTATTTTACAATTAATTCAAAAAGGTAACCTTTAAATTCGAACCCCAAACGAAACCCACCGCCTGTCGTCCCTAACGTTTTGCCCCCAGTCCGAACACAATGGGATATGCCACGTAGGCTGATTCGACTATTTGAATCAGTTACTGTTAAATTTACACTTAAATCGCTATACTGAATTTTAAACGTACATTTCAAATTACCGGGGTCACATACTAACTAGAAAAATTCCCGAAAAATATTTTCTAGCTTCGTATTGACGATACGGTCCTAACAAAACTAGTTTCGTCGAATTCTGAGACCATTAGAAAAATGGCCAATTTCCAGTCGATTAAATTCAACTGAAATGGTCAAACGCGTTTTCCTTTGCCACGCTCACATATTGATTCGAAAAATTATGAAATTTGAAACCTAGCAATAACTTAACATCACGGACCCAACAAAACTGGTTTCGTCGAATTCTGAGGTCGTCTGCAAAATTTCCATTTTTAAGGGCCTGAATTCCATAGCGACTATTCAGAATTTTCAACTGGACATATCTTTTGATTCCCGCTACGAACTTTTGATTTTTCGGATTCGTTGGAAAGATATCATCAATTGGATTCCATTATTTTTGGTTTCACTAAAATCCGGATTGTTTTGCACCCGGTACATTCAATTGAAGTTTGAAATCGAATTATCGAACTACCGCGCCATTTTCAATTCTATTTATAATTATATATAAATATTTATATTCTAACGACGGCGTATATAATATATACGTCGAATTATATTAAAAATAAATTTCTCGTCGTTATTATTTAAAATAATTCATTTTAAATAATCAAAATTCGCTAAAATGGCCAAAATAAAAATTTCAAACTGGCTCGCATTCTACGGGTTGTTACAATCTCCCCCACTTAAAACTTTTCGTCCCCAAAAAGGAACAAAGTCGAAAGTGGTTTGATTATTCAGCTCTACATTCGCTCTGGCTTTCATTCTCCAACTCTTTAGTTTCTGAGAATTTTCAAAATTTCAAAAATTTGGCTAACACCCTAAATTTTTGAAAAATTTCGCCATAACCTCCCCTGCACCGGGAGCATCGGGGAATTTCAAATAGCTTCCCCGGTCCTTCAGAACTCAAAAAGAAAAAGAAAAAGCCAAGCGGCTAGCCAATAGGCTCATAAAATCATCATCACCCAAACAAAACAGGAAATTATGTAGTAAACATGTACCTATTTGTCGGGCAAACAAATTTTATTCTCTGGCTCTAGCCTCCTTGCTATGACCTGTTCAAGGTAAGTACATATATGCAAGCAAATGCGACCAAATTTCAATACAATTCAATGTTTGATTCAATTAGGCATAATGGTTCAAAATTAGCAAACAAATAGGCAAACAACACAAACATCAATCAATTAGTGAATTAGAGTTTCAAATTCATAATTTCGATACATATACAAAAATCAGATTTTTGATGCCAAATCACAACAATAAGCCCTATCTAATTTTGGTTCTCACACCAGTCTAATGGAAATATATAGAAATCACACCTTCGTCACTCGAAAATAAATGCTGATGATGTTTCGAACCACCATCAGAACATTGTCGGGCTACTAGAGTGCGGTTCTATATCTACCCGGTATATTAAAACTTCGAATATACGCGGATCAGACGTATACGCAGAATCTTTATATACTGGACTGTCCAACTCAATATAAATAGATAATCAAATACGAATAATTGATTTAAATTTTAAAACAAGATTTGTTTTCATTTTCAAAAATATACTCTTCACACTCGTTCTAGGATACTACTGATCCTATCTCTAACGAGTCATCCCATTGGATATTACTAATCCAATTATCTGATGAATTCTTTCGTATGGTTCTAATGTGCCTTGTTCTCTGAGCTTTGTAAACCAAAGCTCTGATACCAAACTGTGAAAACCCGTAACTTCCCCGTAAAGGAAAGTGTCGGATAGTTCGAGAACAAGCCACAACAGAACGCATATAAAAGAACATTTCATTGTATATAACAACAATGCATCAGATTACAAGAATATACAGAGTATAAAAGAATATTACACAGAAATATCAGAGATTTAAATTACATTTAAATACATAGCAGCGGAAAATAATACAATACACAACTAGAATGAGATATACGGATACAAAGCTTCCCGGATATCGTTCCAGCTGTAAACCAGGATCCTGTGAATATAAATCTGCAAAACCAAAACTACTAGCTGCCCGTGTCGAAAATAAGGGCACCCAGAGTTTAGGTTAAAACAATAAACTCCAGGTCAGTCATGTGACTGGTGTGAGAACTAAAATAGTTAATCTTTATTTTTAAAGCTAGGTAAATCAAGGGACCACGCCGTATAACACGGAACGGGTTTCCTCCCAAGAATACCAGTGCATAAAACAAACAGCGCAATGCTAAATAAAGAAAAATGAAGCTGTTATAAGACCCAGGTCCCATCACACAATGCAACGCAGCCGAGGATAGGGTTTTCCCTTATAACAGCCAAAGAATGCTTGATACGGTTAAAACAAATTATTTGATACTATAATAAGTGCATAGTGTATAAAACAACTTCAAATCATAAGTATCAATCATAGGCGGCATAAGCGCCCCATCCCACTATGTCGCCATATATAGGATTACAATTAAAACCGCAAATGTCACGTATTTGGAAATTGGATTTCCGTCTATGAACCGAGGCAAAAGATAGTCCTCAACCGATTCGAGACAATCTAGCCCATGTCTCCGGAGCAGCCGCAACTGCCCCTTGGATCCTCAGGGCCGGTCCACCGATGTGGATTATAGTGCCTGAGCAATACGTTTCTCCGCCCTTTGGGGCGTAAGTCTGGTCCGTCAGCCGACCAGAATGCATTCGGCCGAAACCGATATAACCGAGGCGCCTCGCAACAGCAACAACCACATAAGTCAAACTCGTCAGGGCGTGTAAAACCACTGACGCCACTTCTAGCTAGAAAGAAACGCATGCCCTCCCTGACGTCCGTCTCCCGTTTTTGGTTCATACCTGGTGTGAAACACGCGAGGTAAACGTTACACAAAGCTACGCCACAAAGGCCGTGCTTTGATCATCACCACAAGACTTTGCTTTTCAACAGAAGCCTCGATCAATTGCCACTTAAGCATGCCACACAGGCAATTCACTCCATGCGTTTGATATCCATCAATATATAACCCCTGAGCTCGTACGTCTCAGAGAAGGGCGTTAAGCAAGAGAATAAATTCTCCGCCGCCAAACAGATATATATTTAATAGAAATCAATCACACAGACTAAAATCCAATGTCAGACACACAGTCCATTTACAAGTCCGTTCTGGGTCTGAACGAAACCGGAGGCACCTAGTACCCCGCATATCCATCGATCTCCAAGTACGTCTGGACGATCACTAACTGTTTCCATCTTCTTGGGTGTACAGCCCAATCAAGATCATCAGTTATCACCCAAACGACGTGAAGACCTCCGGTCTTCGACCATCGTCTTCATCTTCGACTTATCGTCGTATCAGTTATTCAGAATGGGATAAACCCGGTCTTTCCGAATAACTCGCGTATATTTTGTAAAAGTGTTACACAAACACAACATACGCCTCATTCCAATTCATTAGTCACTAACCGTAAATTAATCAAGAGAATAATTCCCCAAATATTAACCCCGAAGGCCGAAACCAACATCAGATCAATATCCAGAAAACCATTCTGCTTGGCTAACCGACAGTTAGTTTCTAAATTTCACATTCATAGGGAAAGGTTCCCATTAATTTTATCCAAGATAAATTCCTGAATTTATTCTTTAATCCATCTTTTGAATATCAATTCAAAACTAGTCGGGATTAGCGAACCTTACCGAAGTAATCATTGGTTTTAATTTCCCAATCCCAACCTATTCATCCCATGAAGTAAAACTGGTAATACTTCATATCTAACACCACGGTGTTATCGGTAAATTCAATTACCATTTCACGTTCAAATCTAATTAAAGATTTAACTATCGCCTGGAGCAAAACTGGTGATACTCCATTTCGATTATTTCAATCTAATTAAAGATTCATTAAAACTCCACTTAGTTTTAATCTTTGACTGGGTTAAAGAATCAGTGTCATTTAAAAACACGGTTCACGATAAACCCAAAATCACATTCATTAATCATCGGGTTAAAGAACGAGTGTTATTTAAAACACTGTCCACGATAAACCCAAAAATCAATATCGATTCAATTCCAATTAAATGTTATTTAATTGGTACACTTCATTAAATCTAAATAAAAAGATTTAATATTTTCTCAACTGGGTTCAAGAACAGTGTTAGTGAAGACACCGTTCACGACAAACCCAAATCACATTTGATATTCAATATAAGGCTCTGAATAGAAAATATATCGGCCTATATTCAATATCAAATTCTACGATCAACAAATGTCGTATTGGAAATAACGATATAAATATATATCTTTCAAATTTCCATAACAACACCTGTATAATCTCGAATTCCAACATCGAAATATTCCGAAGACAATTTCGATTCAAATCCACTCCAATGCAATCATTGGAAATTTTGGTTATTTTCAAAACCCTTTTCAAATTCAATTTATTTATTTAAAAATAAATAGAATTATAATTCTAGTTCAAAACTAGTTCATTTCGATAAAAATCTATTTTTATCTTTTCAAATAGGGAGTTTTTCATCCCAATTCTTTCTAAATCATTTCTTATGATTTTACACAAATTATTACTATTTTTAATAATTTTATCAAGGCCCGTACAGTCGATTTCCATCAATGGCCATCGAACTGCACTTACAGCGACCTTTTTCGAATTTGATTTGGACGTATCTCCAAATCCAACCGTTAGATTTCAAATTTCTAATATTCGTTAGAAAGCTCTTTTCGATACGAACCCAACGGTTCCGGTTTTAGGAGAATCCGACGGTCGGATCTCCCGCAATGTCCGTTTGAAATAAACGGTCGAAATTCACGAACTACCGCGGCGCGGCGCGTTCTATTCAGGCCATTATATTATATATATATAATATATACTTCGTCGATTTTCTATTCAAAACGAATTATATAAATAGTTTTAAAATTCGTTTCAAAATCTATTTCAACTTCCATTTCAATTCAAAGCAAAATTGAATTCTTCTTTATAAATTCGTTTCAAAGTTCATTTCTATTCAATTCAAATTTCAATTCAATTTGAATTCATTTCAATCCACTTTCAATTCAATTTGAATTCGTTTTCAATTCAATTTATTTCGAAATCGTTTTCAATTCAATTCATTTCGAAATCGTTTTCAATTCAATTCATTTCGAAATCGTTTTCAATTCAATTCATTTCGAAATCGTTTTCAATTCAATTCATTTCGAAATCGTTTTCAATTCAATTCATTTCGAAATCGTTTTCTAAAATCGATATAAATATCGTTCACGTCAAAATGGCGTCAATCTAATCAACACGGCTTCATATATTCCTTTATTTTCAAATATTCTATTTCGAATATTTCTTTTTCAAATATTTCTTTTTTCAAAGCTGGAATGAGGCCCAATCAATTACCATATAAAATTAATTATATGGATTTTCATACAACACATGTATATAACAGCATTGAAAATAATCAACCATCAACCAAAGTGCACTACACTGTATAAGCATCAAATATAGATATTCAACGCTTATAACAGCCTGTCAATCAATCGATCGACATATTTAATCAATCAGGATGAGTGAACTTCAAATTTCATCCTAACACCCGTGTGGGGTTTCAAACAATCAAACACATATTTTATTTGTGCAGTTAGGCGATGTGTAAAATTTATCGACCCAATCAACGTCATTCAAATAGGTGTACATAAACAAACCGTCTGGTTTGTAAATGAATATTTATTTATTCACATTCACGTTAAAAATTATATTTTTAATGATAACACATTTTATTTTAACATATGAATTTCTATTCAGTTCATTCTTTAAATAAAATGCTATTTTTATTTTTCTAACTTATTTTAGAAAATTTCGGCGGCATAACGGCACGATACTAGAAACGGGACAAGGCCTAGCCTTATCCCCGGTCTAGTGAAGGCCCACGCCATTCACACATCAATCAAATTCACTTTCGTTATGCAAACCACAAAATTTGGAGTAAGAATCTAACCTAGCCTTACTCCTTCGCCTTATAACGGCGCACGTCTAATCCTAACCAATTTATCGATTCGATTTTTCACACCACAAACCACATTCAAACCAATATCACAATCAATCACCAAACAGTCAAACAAACAAGTCCATGGTCTGTGGACGGGTGTCGGGTGCTACTAAGCACCGTCTGCATCCTAGTATATATATAACTAGAAAAATAAATTGAAAGGTGAGAAATTCTCACTTATAGCTATCCTAGCTCCACGGCTCTTCATTTGCAGAAGTCTTCGTCGTTTCGCCTTTTCGTCATCTTCGCCCGTATTCTCTACATATGTAAAAATCGAATTTTTACTTCGCTTTTCAATATATAAAAATCGAATTTTTACTTCACTATTCGATATATAAAAATCATATTTTTACTTCAAAGTTCGATATATAAAAATCGAATTTTTAGTTCAAAGTTCAATATATAAAAATCGAATTTTTATTTCAAAGTTCAATGTGAAGACCCGTAACTTCCCCGTAAAGGAAAGCGTCGGATAGTTCGAGAACAAACCACAACAGAACGCATATAGAAGAACATTTCATTGTATATAACAACAATGCATCAGATTACAAGAATATACAGAGTATAAAAGAATATTACACAGAAATATCAGAGATTTAAATTACATTTAAATACATAGCAGCGGAAAATAATACAATACACAACTAGAATGAGATATACGGATACAAAGCTTCCCGGATATCGTTCCAGTCGTAAACCAGGATCCTGTGAATATAAATCTGCAAAACCAAAACTACTAGCTGCCCGTGTCAAAATAAGGGCACCCAGAGTTTAGGTCAAAACAATAAACTCCAGGTCAGTCATGTGACTGGTGTGAGAACTAAAGCAGTTATAAATCTTTATTTTCAAAGCTAGGTAAAACAAGGGACCACGCCGTATAACACGGAACGGGTTTCCTCCCAAGAATACCAGTGCATAAGACAAACAACGCAATGCTAAATAAAGAAAAATGAAGCTGTTATAAGACCCAGGTCCCATCACACAATGCAACGCAGTCGAGGATAGGGTTTTCCCTTATAACAGCCAAAGAATGCTTGATACGTTTAAAACAAATCATTTGATACTATTATAAGTGCATAGAGTATAAAACAACTTCAAATCATAAGTATCAATCATAGGCGGCATGAATGCCCCATACCACTATGTCGCCATATATAGGTTTACAAATAAAACCGCAAATGTCACGTATTTGGAAATTGGGTTTCCATCTATGAACCGAGGCTAGGGGCAAGATCCTCAACCGATTCGAGACGCTCTAGCCCGCCCCTCAGGAACAGCCGCAACTGCCCCTTGGATCGTCAGGGCCGGTCCACACGGAGTGGATTATTATGCCTGAACAATACGTCTCCCCACCCTATGGGGTGTAAGTCTGGTCCGTCAGCCGACCAGAATGCATTCGGCCGAAACCGATATAACCGAGGCGCCTCGCAACAGCAACAACAACATAAGTCAAACTCGTCAGGGCGTGTAAAACCACTGACGCCACTTCTAACTAGAAAGAAACGCATGCCCTCCCTGAGGTCCGTCTCCCGTTTTTGATTCATACCGGGTGTGAAACTCGCGAATCAAACGTTACACAAAGCTACGCCACAAAGGCCGTGCTTTGATCATCACCACAAGACTTTGCTTTTCAACAGAAGCCTTGATCATTTGCATCTTAGCATGCCACACAGGCAAACCACTCTATGCAACCGATATCAGTCACACAGAATGAAATCCAATGTCAGACACACAGTCCATTTACAAGTCCGTTCTGGGGCTGAACGAAACCGGAGGCACCTAGTACCCCGCATATCCATCGATCTCCAAGTACGTCTGGACGATCACCAACTGTTTCCATCTTCTTGGGTGTACAGCCCAATCAAGATCATCAGTTATCACCCAAACGACGTGAAGACCTCCGGTCTTCGACCATCGTCTTCATCTTCGACTTATCGTCGTATCAGTTATTCAGAATGGGATAAACCCGGTCTTCCCGAATAACTCGCGTATATTTTATAAAAGTGTTACACAAACACAACATACGCCTCATTCCAATTCATCAGTCACTAACCGTAAATTAATCAAGAGAATAATTCCCCAAATATTAACCCCGAAGGCCGAAACCAACATCAGATCAATATCCAGAAAACCATTCTGCTTGGCTAACCGACAGTTAGTTTCTAAATTTCACGTTCAAATCTAATTAAAGATTTAACTATCGCCTGGAGCAAAACTGGTGATACTCCATTCTCGATCTTTTCAATCTAATTAAAGATTCATTAAAACTCCACTTAGTTTTAATCATTATCTGGGTTAAAGAATCAGTGTCATTTAAAACACGATTCACGATAAACCCAAAATCACATTCCATTAATTATCGGGTTAAAGAACAAGTGTTATTTAAAACACTGTTCACGATAAACCCAAAAATCAATACCAATTCAATTCCAATTAAATATCATTTAATTGGTACACTTCATTAAATCTAAATAAAAAGATTTAATCTTTTCTCAACTGGGTTCAAGAACAGTGTTAGTGAAGACACCATTCACGACAAACCCAAATCACATTCGATATTCAATACAAGGCTCTGAATAGAAAATATATCGGCTTATATTCAATATCGAATTCTACGACTAACAAATGTCGTATTGGAAATAACGATACAAATATATATCTTTCAAATTTCCATAACAACACCTGTAATGTCACGAATTCCAACATCGAAATATTCCGAAGACAATTTCGATTCAAATCCACTCCAATGCAATCATTGGAAATTTTGGTTATTTTCAAAACCATTTCAAATTCAATTTATTTATTTAAAAATAAATAGAATTATAATTCTAGTTCAAAACTAGTTCATTTCGATAAAAATCCATTTTTTTATCTTTTCAAATATGGAGATTTTCACCCCAAACTTTCACAAATCATTTCTTATGATTTTACACAAATTATTACTATTTTTAATAATTTTATCAAGGCCCGTACAGTCGATTTCCAACAATGGCCATCGAACTGCACTTACAACGACCTTTTTCGAATTTGATTTGGACGTATCTCCAAATCCAACCGTTAGATTTCAAATTTCTAACATTAATTAGAAAGCTCTTTTCGATACGAACCCAACGGTTCCGGTTTTAGGAGAATCCGACGGTCGGATCTCCTGTAATGTCCGTTTGAAATAAATGGTCGAAATTCGCGAACTGCCGCGGCGCGGCGCGTTCTATTCAGGCCATTATATTATATATAATATATATAATATATATTTCGTCGATTTCTATTTAAAACGAATTATATAAATAGTTTTGAATTCGTTTCAAAAACATTTTCAACTTCCATTTCAATTCAAATCAAAATTGAATTCTTCTCTATAAATTCGTTTTAAAATTCATTTCTATTCAATTCGAATTTCAATTCAATTTGAATTCATTTCAATTCGCTTTCTATTCCATTTGAATTCGTTTTCAATTCAATTCATTTCGAAATCGTTTTCAATTCATTTCATTTCGAAATCGTTTTCAATTCAATTCATTTCGAAATCGTTTTCAATTCATTTCATTTCGAAATCGTTTTCAATTTATTTTGAATTCGTTTTCAATTCAATTCATTTCGAAATCGTTTTCAATTCAATTCATTTCGAAATCGTTTTCAATTCATTTCATTTCGAAATCGTTTTCAATTCAATTCATTTCGAAATCGTTTTCAATTCATTTCATTTCGAAATCGTTTTCAATTCGATATAAATATCGTTCACGTCAAAATGGCGTCCATACACGGCTTCATAAATTTCTATTTTCAAATATTCTATTTCAAATATTTCTTTTTCAAAATAGTTGTTATTATCAAAATATTTCGTTCAACACATGACCAATCTCAATGAATGAGTACTGTCAACACATGAACTTTTATTTTATAATATTCTTTATTTTTCAAATTGGAATGAGGCCCAATCAATTACCATATAAAGTTAATTATATGGATTTTCATACAACACATGTATATCATAGCATTGAAAAATAATCAACCATCAACCAAAGTGCACTACACTGCATAAGCATCAAATACAGATATTCAACGCTTATAACAGCCTGTCAATCAATCGATCGACATATTTAATCAATCAGGATGAGTGAACTGCATATTTCATCCTAACACCCGTGTGGGGTTTCAAACAATCAAACACAGATTTTATTTGTGCAGTTGGGCGATGTGTGAAATTTATCGACCCAATCAATATCATTCAAATAAGTGTACATAAACAAACCATCTGGTTTGTAAATGAATATTTATTTATTCACTTCACTATTTTCATATTCACGTTAAAAATTATATTTTTAACGATAAAACATTTTATTTCAACCTATGAATTTCTATTCAATTCATTTATTCAATAAAATGATATTTTTATTTTTCTAACATGTTTTAGAAAATTTCGGCGGCATAACGGCACGATACTAGAAACGGGACAAGGCCTAGCCTTATCCCCGGTCTAGTGAAGGCCCACGCCATTCACACATCAATCAAATCAATTCGTTATGCAAACCGCAAACTTTGGAGTAAGGATCTAACCTAGCCTTACTCCTTCGCCTTATAACGGCGCACGTCTAATCCTAACCAATTTATCGATTCGATTTTTCACACCACAAACCACATTCAAACAATATCGCAATCAATCACCAAACTGTCAAACAAACAAGTCCATGGTCTGTGGACGATTGTGTCGGGTGCTACTAAGCACCGTCTGCATCCTAGTATATATATATAACTAGAAAATAAATAGAAAGGTGAGAAATTCTCACATATAGCTGTCCTAGCTCCACGGCACTTCATTGATAGAAATCTTCATCGCTATCGCATCATCGCCATCTTCGTTGCCCGTAGTCACTATATATATAAAAATCGAATTTTTATTTCAAAGTTCAATATATAAAAATCGAATTTTTAGTTCAAAGTTCAATATATAAAAATCGAATTTTTATTTCAAAGTTCAATATATAAAAATCGAATTTTTAGTTCAAAGTTCAATATATAAAAATCGAATTTTTACTTCAAAGTTCAATATATAAAAATCGAATTTTTACTTCAAAGTTCAATATATAAAAATCGAATTTTTATTTCAAAGTTCAATATATAAAAATCGAATTTTTATTTCAAAGTTCAATATATAAAAATCGAATTTTTATTTCTAAGTTCAATATATAAAAATCGAATTTTTATTTCAAAGTTCAATATATAAAAATCGAATTTTTATTTCAAAGTTCAATATATAAAAATCGAATTTTTATTTCAAAGTTCAATATATAAAAATCGAATTTTTAGTTCGAAGTTCAATATATAAAAATCGAATTTTTAGTTCAAAGTTCAATATATAAAAATCCTATTTTTTTTCGAAGTTCAAAACATAAAAACTATATTTTTCTTTCGACTTTCGATATATAGAAATCTGATTTTTCCTTTTAAATTTCTAATCTCTTCCTAGTTTAGAAATCATTTTAAATTCAGTTTAAAAATCATTTTCCCTTTCAAAATAAAATCAGTTTTACTTCCTATAAAAATCAGTTTTCAAAACAAAAATAAAATAATCAGTTTTCAAATTTTAAAATAATCAGTTTTTCAAATTTAAATAAAATAATCAGTTTTCATTTTTAAAATAATCAGGTTTACATTTTCTGTTTTTAAATAAAATAAAAATAAAATAAATAAAAAAAAAAAAAAAAAAAACTTACAGGGGTGGTGCATCGACTTCATCGGCGGCAGCTTCTAGGGGGGCATCGACTTCATCGGCGGCAGGTGGTTGGGGCCCCACCGATGGCGTCGCGACCTCGATTTGGCTGCGGAGGGGGGGTTCGATAACTGGAAGGACGAGGGGTGGGGGAGGAAGCTTCGTCGAGGGGGGGGGCTGAGCGGCGCGCGATTGGGGGAGGGAGCGGAAATCGCCTGGCGGCGGTGGTTAGGGTAGGGGGCGGGATCGACGAGGCGGGGTTCTTTTTTTTTTTTTTTTTTTTCCTTTTTTTGTTTCTGAAATGAGAAAGTAACGGGGGGGGGGGGTGTTTATAAAAGAAAATATATTTAATTATTTATTCAATTAATTCTCCGTAAAGTTGCTTTTTCGTTTGGGCTTTGAATTGGATCCAACGACTGTCGTCCCTAGCGTAATACCCCCATTCCGGATACAATGGGATATGTATCGCAAGCTGATTTGATCGTTACAATCAGTTTCCTTTTGAATTTTCATTTAAATCACTATATTGAATTTTAAACATACATTTCAAATTACCGGGGTCACATACTAACTAGAAAAATTCCAGAAAAATATTTTCTAGCTTCGTATTGACGATACGGTCCTAACAAAACTAGTTTCGTCAAATTCTGAGACCGTTTGAAAAATGGCCAATTTCCAGTCGATTAAAATCAACTGAAACTGGTCAAACGCGTTTTCCTTTGCCACGCTCACATATTGATTCGAAAAATTATGAAATTTGAAATCTAGCAATAACTTTACATCACGGACCCAACAAAACTGGTTTCGTCGAAATCCGAGGTCGTTTGCAAAATGTCCATTTTTAAGGGCCTGAATTCCATAGCGACTATTCAGAATTTTCAACTGGACATATCTTTTGATTCCCGCTAAGAAATTTTGATCATTCGGGTTCGTTGGAAAGATATTCACTATTAGATTCCATTATTTTTGGTTTCACTAAAATCCGGATTGTTTTGCACCCGGTACATTCAATTGAAGTTTGAAATCGAATTATCGAACTACCGCGCCATTTTCAATTCTATTTATAATTATATATAATTATTTATATTCTAACGACGACGCGTATAATATATACGTTCGAATATATTCAAAATAAATTTCTCGTCGATATTATTTAAAATAATTCATTTTAAATAATCTAAATTCGCTAAAATGGCCAAAATAAAAATTTTAAACTGGCCCAGATTTTACGGGTTGTTACAATCTCCCCCACTTAAAACTTTTCGTCCCCGAAAAGGAACAAAGTCGAAAGTGGTTTGATTATTCAGCTCCACATTTGATCTGGCTTCCATTCTCCAACTCTTTAGTTTCTGAGAATTTTTAAAATTTCAAAAATTTGGCTAACACCCTAAATTTTTGAAAAATTTCGCCATAACCTCCCCTGCACCGGGAGCATCGGGAAATTGCAAATAGCGTTCCCGGTCCTTCAGATCTCAAAAAGAAAAAGAAAAAGCCAAGCGGCTAGCCAATAGGCTCATAAAATCATCATCACCCAAACAAAACAGTAAATTATGTAATAAACATGTACCTATTTGTCGGGCAAACAAATTTTATTCTCTGCTCTAGCCTCCTTGCTATGACCTGTTCAATGATATATATGTATATGCAAACAAATGCGACCAATTTTCAATAGAGTTCAATATTTGATTCAATTAGGCATAATTGTTCAAAATTAGCAAACAATTAAACAAACAACACAAACTTCAATCAATTAGTGGATTAACGTTTCAAATTCATAATTTCGATATATATACAAAAATCAGATTTTTGATGCCAAATCACAACAATTAGCCCTATCTAATTTTGGTTCTCACACCAGTCAATAGGAAATATATAGATATCAAACCTTCGAAACACGAACATAAATGTTGATGATGCGATCGCTATCATCAATATCATCTCCGGGCGACTAGGGTGTGGTGCTATATCTATCCAATATATTAAAACTTCGAATACACGCTAGCTAGGCGCATACGCAAAAATCTTTATATTTTGGATTGTCCTAATCAATATAAAATAAATAATCAAATACGAATAATTGATTTAAATTTTCAAATCAAAAATCGTTTTCATTTTAAAAATATACTCTTCACACTCGTTCTAGGATACTACTGATCCCATCTCTAACGAGTCATTCCATTGGATATTACTAATCCAATATCTGATGAATTCCTTCGTACGGTTCTAATGTGTCTTGTTCTCTGCTTTGTAAACCAAAGCTCTGATACCAACTGTGAAGACCCGTAACTTCCCCGTAAAGGAAAGCGTCGGATAGTTCGAGAACAAACCACAACAGAACGCATATAGAAGAACATTTCATTGTATATAACAACAATGCATCAGATTACAAGAATATACAGAGTATAAAAGAATATTACACAGAAATATCAGAGATTTAAATTACATTTAAATACATAGCAGCGGAAAATAATACAATACACAACTAGAATGAGATATACGGATACAAAGCTTCCCGGATATCGTTCCAGTCGTAAACCAGGATCCTGTGAATATAAATCTGCAAAACCAAAACTACTAGCTGCCCGTGTCAAAATAAGGGCACCCAGAGTTTAGGTCAAAACAATAAACTCCAGGTCAGTCATGTGACTGGTGTGAGAACTAAAGCAGTTATAAATCTTTATTTTCAAAGCTAGGTAAAACAAGGGACCACGCCGTATAACACGGAACGGGTTTCCTCCCAAGAATACCAGTGCATAAGACAAACAACGCAATGCTAAATAAAGAAAAATGAAGCTGTTATAAGACCCAGGTCCCATCACACAATGCAACGCAGTCGAGGATAGGGTTTTCCCTTATAACAGCCAAAGAATGCTTGATACGTTTAAAACAAATCATTTGATACTATTATAAGTGCATAGAGTATAAAACAACTTCAAATCATAAGTATCAATCATAGGCGGCATGAATGCCCCATACCACTATGTCGCCATATATAGGTTTACAAATAAAACCGCAAATGTCACGTATTTGGAAATTGGGTTTCCATCTATGAACCGAGGCTAGGGGCAAGATCCTCAACCGATTCGAGACGCTCTAGCCCGCCCCTCAGGAACAGCCGCAACTGCCCCTTGGATCGTCAGGGCCGGTCCACACGGAGTGGATTATTATGCCTGAACAATACGTCTCCCCACCCTATGGGGTGTAAGTCTGGTCCGTCAGCCGACCAGAATGCATTCGGCCGAAACCGATATAACCGAGGCGCCTCGCAACAGCAACAACAACATAAGTCAAACTCGTCAGGGCGTGTAAAACCACTGACGCCACTTCTAACTAGAAAGAAACGCATGCCTCCCTGAGGTCCGTCTCCCGTTTTGATTCATACCGGGTGTGAAACTCGCGAATCAAACGTTACACAAAGCTACGCCACAAAGGCCGTGCTTTGATCATCACCACAAGACTTTGCTTTTCAACAGAAGCCTTGATCATTTGCATCTTAGCATGCCACACAGGCAAACCACTCTATGCAACCGATATCAGTCACACAGAATGAAATCCAATGTCAGACACACAGTCCATTTACAAGTCCGTTCTGGGGCTGAACGAAACCGGAGGCACATAGTACCCCGCATATCCATCGATCTCAAGTACGTCTGGACGATCACCAACTGTTTCCATCTTCTTGGGTGTACAGCCCAATCAAGATCATCAGTTATCACCCAAACGACGTGAAGACCTCCGGTCTTCGACCATCGTCTTCATCTTCGACTTATCGTCGTATCAGTTATTCAGAATGGGATAAACCCGGTCTTCCGAATAACTCGCGTATATTTTATAAAAGTGTTACACAAACACAACATACGCCTCATTCCAATTCATCAGTCACTAACCGTAAATTAATCAAGAGAATAATTCCCCAAATATTAACCCCGAAGGCCGAAACCAACATCAGATCAATATCCAGAAAACCATTCTGCTTGGCTAACCGACAGTTAGTTTCTAAATTTCACGTTCAAATCTAATTAAAGATTAACTATCGCCTGGAGCAAAACTGGTGATACTCCATTCTCGATCTTTTCAATCTAATTAAAGATTCATTAAAACTCCACTTAGTTTTAATCATTATCTGGGTTAAAGAATCAGTGTCATTTAAAACCGATTCACGATAAACCCAAATCACATTCCATTAATTATCGGGTTAAAGAACAAGTGTTATTTAAAACACTGTTCACGATAAACCCAAAAATCAATACCAATTCAATTCCAATTAAATATCATTTAATTGGTACACTTCATTAAATCTAAATAAAAAGATTTAATCTTTTCTCAACTGGGTTCAAGAACAGTGTTAGTGAAGACACCATTCACGACAAACCCAAATCACATTCGATATTCAATACAAGGCTCTGAATAGAAAATATATCGGCTTATATTCAATATCGAATTCTACGACTAACAAATGTCGTATTGGAAATAACGATACAAATATATATCTTTCAAATTTCCATAACAACACCTGTAATGTCACGAATTCCAACATCGAAATATTCGAAGACAATTTCGATTCAAATCCACTCCAATGCAATCATTGGAAATTTTGGTTATTTTCAAAACCATTTCAAATTCAATTTATTTATTTAAAAATAAATAGAATTATAATTCTAGTTCAAAACTAGTTCATTTCGATAAAAATCCATTTTTTATCTTTTCAAATATGGAGATTTTCACCCAAACTTTCACAAATCATTTCTTATGATTTTACACAATTATTACTATTTTTAATAATTTTATCAAGCCCGTACAGTCGATTTCCAACAATGGCCATCGAACTGCACTTACAACGACCTTTTTCGAATTTGATTTGGACGTATCTCCAAATCCAACCGTTAGATTTCAAATTTCTAACATTAATTAGAAAGCTCTTTTCGATACGAACCCAACGGTTCCGGTTTTAGGAGAATCCGACGGTCGGATCTCCTGTAATGTCCGTTTGAAATAAATGGTCGAAATTCGCGAACTGCCGCGGCGCGGCGCGTTCTATTCAGGCCATTATATTATATATAATATATATAATATATATTTCGTCGATTTCTATTTAAAACGAATTATATAAATAGTTTTGATTCGTTTCAAAAACATTTTCAACTTCCATTTCAATTCAAATCAAAATTGAATTCTTCTCTATAAATTCGTTTTAAAATTCATTCTATTCAATTCGAATTTCAATTCAATTTGAATTCATTTCAATTCGCTTTCTATTCCATTTGAATTCGTTTTCAATTCAATTCATTTCGAAATCGTTTTCAATTCATTCATTTCGAAATCGTTTTCAATTCAATTCATTTCGAAATCGTTTTCAATTCATTTCATTTCGAAATCGTTTTCAATTTATTTTGAATTCGTTTTCAATTCAATTCATTTCGAAATCGTTTTCAATTCAATCATTTCGAAATCGTTTTCAATTCATTCATTTCGAAATCGTTTTCAATTCAATTCATTTCGAAATCGTTTCAATTCATTTCATTTCGAAATCGTTTCAATTCGATATAAATATCGTTCACGTCAAATGGCGTCCATACACGGCTTCATAAATTTCTATTTTCAAATATTCTATTTCAAATATTTCTTTTTCAAAATAGTTTGTTATTATCAAAATATTTCGTTCAACACATGACCAATCTCAATGAATGAGTACTGTCAACACATGAACTTTTATTTTATAATATTCTTTATTTTTCAAATTGGAATGAGGCCCAATCAATTACCATATAAAGTTAATTATATGGATTTTCATACAACACATGTATATCATAGCATTGAAAAATAATCAACCATCAACCAAAGTGCACTACACTGCATAAGCATCAAATACAG